>CAMAPF010001045.1:0-2680510 GCA_945859915.1 Cuscuta epithymum | reverse complement strand
GTCGGCCAAGACCGAACAAAAAGCTTGTCGAGCACTCGACGGACCTCGACGCAATTCGATTGCTGCCGCTTGCGAGAAACTGAGCGTCGTTCTTCGATCGAAATCGAAAACAGAAAACACCTCTAGCGGCCACTAAACCCTAGAGAGAATAACTTTATTTAGGGGGTTTTTGGATCTGATTCTTAAAACCGCTTCTACTCTTTCAGCGAGCAGAAGCAGAAGTTGGAGTGTATGAGTGAAAATGCAAAAGTGATTTTGGGGTTTTAATTTACCATGAGAATCAGTTTTTTTAGAAGCTAGGAAGTAACCAGTTTCTGAAAACTGATTCTAATTCTGCTTTAAAAAAGAAGGAGAAACGAAATCAGTTCCAAACACCCCCTTAAAATATAAAGGAGCTGTTTGTGTTTCTGTTTTTAAACAACAAACCGAATAAGTTCCAAACACCCGCATAACCTATGAGCTCAAAAATTCAAAATATAGGGCATGAGTTATTGCGCTCTAAATAGCGGGGTAGCTTCTTCCTAAATCCTTACCCAACATACTCCGTACGAAGTATGACCATATCCATCCATGTCCATGGGTCTATTCCCTGGACATCTGCTATGGAGATTTGAATGGAGCTACGTGTCGCTTTAATCCTCAATCCATAGATTCCGTTCCTGAAATTTCAACCAGCAGATTCCTTCCTTTTCTTTTTTTCAATTTCAATTGTAGAAAGAAAACCATGTCTTTCGCAATCCTCTCATCCTCATGCTTCTCTCTTCGCAATTCCGAACTTTCATCTCCGCCTCCCACTATTTATCCTCTTTTAATTAAACCCCATTTCCATCACTTTGAGAATTCGCATTCTCTTCCGCTTTTTCCTGATTATTCTTCACTTTTCGTTAATCCTAACAAATTTTCTTATTCCATGTCGACCGGTGTTAAAGATGCCCTCTCGTGTAGAGGCCTCGCCGTCGTCCCCCTCTTTCCGGCCCGAATTCCGGCGACAAAAGCGGGAACCAATTCTCCAGCGCAAATGAAGGGGAGGAGGATGAAGATTCTGATGATGAAGAGCATGATGAAGTGACTGCTCAGGATATGGACATGAATATGGATATGGAAGATGATTGTTGTCCCACTTCCGTTCTTTCTCAGAGATGGGATGTGTTGGGCCTTGGTCAAGCTATGGTGATTTTTCTATTCCTCCATTGTACATTTGTACATTAGCTTACGCCCCTTGCTTTTACGGTTTTACCTATTCATGTTCATCCCATTGCGAGCTGAAAGAGTTTGTTCAAGTAGATGAATGTTTTTTGGAAACAATTTGCTTACCTTGAATTCCATTTTTACCCTGTGTAATTCAAATCATTTCTTATATATGAGTGTAGTATTTGACTTTGATGTTGGTGATAAATTAGGGGTAAACCTAAAAGTGGAAAATGGAATATGTAGAATTTAACCAAATTGCTATTTGTTTTCTGATGAATTGTTTTGTAAATCCTTGCAACCCATGTGTCCTGCAATGCTAGAGATGTTCACAAGCTAACAAATTTCCCAATGAAATGGCATGCCAGAACTGTGTATATAAACTATTGTACATGTGAATTATTTGTTTTCTTTCTCAAGATTAGTTCTGTTAATGAGATCAGTGTGCGTTGTAAACCTGGTAAATATGCCTTTAATTTCAGAACATTTCCAATGGTTTAATATATTCTTTGAGCATTCAGTCTTACATCTCTGATTGCTAATAATGTCTAGAAACTTCAATTGGTATACTATTTGTCTATTTGCGTGGTTTCTGAAATAATTCTATCTATTAATAGTTGAGGGGCACAGCTAATACTGTGAGTAATTATATATTTAGGTGTCAGTAACTCTGTTTGGAAAACGAAAAATAATTGCAAGGAAAGAAAATTTGGGAGAACGTAAAAGATAGACTCGAACTTAATAAATTAATTTTTCATGTGTTCAAACTCATTTTATTTATCTATTTAAATTATTTACCTACTTATTTATTTATTTATTTATTTGTACTCCGTATTACATAAAAGTCCTGAATCTCATCCAAATATATGTAGAAGTTATAAACACATTAATCAAATTTTATTACTTTTGCAGTTTCCGGGTAAATCAAACACTATAAAATAACTTCCCTTAACATTTTTGTTTCCTTTCTCTAGAATTTACCAGGGTCCAAACATCTCAAGTAGTCATATATTTTCCCCCTTTTGAGATGCTAGGTTGATTTCTCGGGCATGGTTGATGAAAACTTTCTGGAGAAACTTGGATTAGAAAAGGGTACAAGGAAGGTTGTGAACCATGAGGAGAGGGGTAAAAATCCTGCGTGCAATGGATGGGTGCAGTTACAAGGCTGCTGCTGGTGGGTCCCTTTCCAATAGTCTGGTGGCATTGGCCAGGCTCGGTCCTTCAACCTATAGGAGGACCACCTTTGAATATAGCCATGGCAGGCAGTGTTGGAAGTGATCCACTGGGTGGATTCTACAGGTCCGCTCTCAACTTTGCATTTTGTTATCTTTAAATACTAAAAAAGGGGGGTTTTCAATCTTCTCGTGTAATATTACCAAAATAGAACTCATTGGCGCAAATATGACTACATGGTCACTACTGACCTACAGTCATTGCAATTTGCAAAAGTATAATCATGGTCAGTGGAGTGGGAATTTGACATTGGAGTGTGGTCACTACAGTCACCATGAAATACCACTATGGATATTGCATGTTAAAAGCCATACTTTTGTCCATTATTATTATTTTAGTAATGTATTTGTCATTCTTTTCATTAAATAATGGCAAGTTTATCTGGGTCTAGATCCAAACTGCGGCGAGCAAATGTGAATTTTTTATCCACATCGATCAAAGATTGAACGACGGGAACTGTTATAGTTCTCACAACACCAGATGCTCAGCGCACGATGCTTGCATATCAGGTAGGTTTTGTTCTTTCACTGTTTTGGCTTTAAGAAATTAAATCCCTTTTAGTATTTACACACATAAATGGTTGATTTTAATTAGCATGTGAACCTAAAATAAGTTGCCACTAAGCAATTGCATTTTGCTTTCCTGTTTTGTCCAAAAGTTATGAAGGTGATGGAATTTTTTCTCTTGTTTGTAGGAAGCTTCTGAAGCTTTAGTATCTGTTTGGAAGACAATAAAAATGTGGGAGGAAATAAAAAACGTACACAAAAACAGCACAAGTCGACAGATTTACTTTAGATACTTGTTGATACTTATTTTATTTATTTTGTACGGAGTATATTTTATAAACCACTAGGTAATGAAAAAAGTTATACGGAATATTTAATTTACTTTTGGATTTCCTATAATAAATGGAAAGTATAATCAAATAACTTGCATGCATGTTTTTTCCCTTTCCCTAACTTTTTCAGTGATTCAAACATTCTTTTGTGTTTTTCCAATTCCAAGAACCTCTTAATCTAGTATTATAAGATATTAGGATTGATTACATATTTACATGAGAAATTGAATGTATCTTATCTCTATTCACTCTTTTGATCTTACCTTTTGTTCTTTTCATGCTCTTGTTCTAGGGTACATCTTCAACCCATTAGATATGAGCCCTTCTTGGCTAGAGCATCTCAAAAACAAACATATTAGTTGTAGAGGGATATTTATTTGAACTCCCTGATACAGTAAAAACGATCACAAAAGCATGTGATGATGCCCGTAAGTCTGGTACACTAATTGCCATCACAGCTTCTGACGTCTCTTGCATCGAGCGGCACTACGATGATTTCTGGTAAGCCTTCTCTCTTGACCCTTTTTTCACAGGGAACTAGACCATACTTTTTCATATAAATTGGAATTTGCACCCTAATTTTGAAATAATTAATATTTTCACCCAAATGGGGAGCAAGCTTCAATTCAGAAGAAAAGATGGGGTGTGAATATTAATGATTTCAAAGATGGGACGTGAGCTCAAATTTGAGTGAGAAAGTGTGGAGCCTCGACACAACAATAAGGCTGTTCTTTTTATAAGTTGGTTGAGGATGATTTTTTAAGATTAAATACTTTTAACATAATCTAAGAGCATGTATTCAAACAAGCCAGTCGTGGCCGATAAACATAAAGGATGAGTACACGCTTAAATATTGGTTTGTCTCAGGGAACCCATATTGTGGCAGGACATGTTAAGTCTTCCTACATTGTCAACTGTCAATTATGAAATATATCAATATACTCCGTATAATGTCTTGGGCTGTTGCCCCCTTTTTAGGATGAAACTCTAAATTTTGATTTTTGTCAATTATGAAAGTAATAATATGTATATAATGTTATTTGAGCAGGGAAATTGTTGCAAACTTTGGGGACATTGTATTTGCAAATAGTGACGAAGCCCAGGCTATGTGTCATTTTAAGTCAAATGAAAGCCCCGTATCTGCGGTGAGGTACCTAAGCCATTTTGTTCCATTAGTTTCAGTTACAGACGGTCCAAGAGGCTCCTACATTGGTGTAAAGGGGGAAGCTATTTTTATTCCTCCTTCCCCATGCATGCCATTAGATACTTGTGGTGCAGGTGATGCTTACGCATCAGGCTTTTTGTATGGGATGCTTCGTGGTGTACCCAACTTGAAGGTCATGGGTACCCTTGCAGCTAAGGTTGCATCCGTAGTTGTAGGGCAGCAAGGCACCCGGCTTAGGGTACATGATGCCATTGGATTGGCAGAATCGTTTGAGTACCAGCTTAAGAATTCACCCATCTGGTCTGCCGATATTGGTTCAGATCAAATATCCAGCTTGTAAACTTCAAACCCGTTGTAATTATTCCTACCATTGATTGTAATTATCTGGCATAGATTCATAGTCACCCCTAGTTGACTAACTCTGGTCCAATTCCTAATTCACCGAATTTTGTCTGAAACACGCATTTTCCTTCCGTTCTTCCGGCTAGTGAAACAGAGCATGTAGAATGTAAACAATTCTAAGCAGGTGTAACCCCCTACAACTTGAAACGGAAAAGGAGTCAAGGATGGGTGGGGCCCATTGCCTGCTTTGTGCATGGCGACCGTGGATGGCTCGTGCAATACAGGCCATGCACTTTCATCTTGCAGTGTCGCCAACGGCTATCAGCCGTTTCAAATAAAATAAATTATTCATTTGGTAAATTAGGCAACTCGGATTATTTGGGGCCATTTTGATGGGGGGAAATGATCCAAGAGTTGAAATTAAAATTCATGGCAAGTTAATATATTGTGTTTCCATTTCAAAAATTAGGTCCAAAATTGTTGTGCAATAATGCAAACGCATTTTTGGCTTCATTTTAACACAATTTTCTCATCTTTCCTTTTCCTCTATGCATTCCATCAACTTTTCCTCTATGTAATTTAGAACCACAAAAGTATCCATTTGGAAATGGAACAAATAATGAAGTACTTCTCCAGAAAACATATGTTACAAATTAGGGCTGGACTCAGGCCGGGCGGCCCGACCCGGAACCGGCCCGGCCCGCCCACTGTAGCAACCGGCCCGGTAGCCCGGTCCACCGGTGGTTCGGGTCGAACCGTCCCGGTGAATACCGGTTCCGGGCCCGGGCCCTCCATTTGGTGAACCGGCCCGGCCGGTTCGGGCCCGGTCCGGGCCGGAATTAATTTTTTTTTATTTTTTTTTGAAATTTTTTTAATTTTTGGGTTGGATTAGGTATTTTGGACAATTTGAGGTGGTTTGGGGTGGTTTGGGGTTGAGGGGGAGGGGTAGGGGGTTAAATAAGAGAAGCCAAAAAATCAAAAAAAAAAAAAAAATAGGGCGGGTGAACCGGCCCGGTCTGGCCCGGAACCGGTCACCGCCGGTTCGGGTCCGGGCCCTCCTTTTGGTGAACCGAGGCCCGGCCGGTTCAAGGCCCGAACCGGGCCCGGCCCGGTCTGGCCCGGAACCGGTCACCGCCGGTTCGGGTCCGGGCCCTCCTTTTGGTGAACCGAGGCCCGGCCGGTTCAAGGCCCGAACCGGGCCCGGCCCGAACCGAGTCCAGCCCTATTACAAATAATAGAATAAAAATGCGAGTAAAAAAACAAAAAAACATGGTATTCGTTTGGACCATAATGTTACTGAATCGATTAAGGTGTTCTAAACAAGATGATCTTTTCCTGCACCAAATTGATCTCAAACTCGATGGAATCGAGTTACACTTTTAAAGCATTTTCGTAGCTTCTATTTCTTGCTTATAGATCTCATTGGTCAGTTTTTTTTACCAAACTCCTAATTTTTTTAGTTTGCGCTTTGAATGGCAAACTAATCAAAATAAATAACGTTGGGGTTATTTTTCTGCTTGAATTATCTGAAATTGATTGAGATAATTATTCTAATATATTGTTCATACTTTTTCTTTTTTCTATTAATAAAATAGTTTATTTTCATAATTTAGTCGATTCAATCATTTTCCGTGTTACTAAACGAGCTCTTGATGTATTGGTCATCCCAAATCATTTCTAGCATATATTTTTTTTTAGGAAAAATGGAAACTAATAATCCAACCTTTTAGCAATCTTCTTACAATAGTCCTACATTTTCGTTATTCAAGAATAATTCAACCTTTGCACCTCATCTTCATTCGCTGGTCCCTGACCGGTTAATGACCTACTATTCCAAATTATTTTCTTATCTTTTCAAAATATTATCTTTGTGAAAGATGAGATTTATGGTATAATGATTTGTAAACATAAGAAAATAACTTGGAGTAGCAGGTCATCAACCGGTTAGGGATCAGTGAATGAAGATGAGGTGCAAAGGTTGAATTATTTTTGAATAACGAAAAGGTGAGAGTATTGTAAGAAAACCGCTAAAATGTTGGATTATTAATTTCCATTTTCCCTATTTTTTATTATTTTATTTTTTATTATTAACAATACATCTATTATTATTTGATATATTATATTTAAATTTCTCTAAATTTTGTGTTTATTTTTAGTAACGTCCAACTAGCTATTAGACATATAAAATGAACTAGAATTACTAGACCCATACTACACAATGATAACATACATGATTTATAATTCCGTTGATTTATTTGTGCAGTTTAGAAGGTAGAATCATAAGAACTTAGTAGGTTCCATTTTCCCACATTTTTGTTATTACTTTAAGCTATACTAGTATTTCCACCCGTGCGTTACATGAACTACAAAGAGAATATATCTTCAGATGACCTATACTTTAATTTCATGCTTTGGAGTAAAACCAAAAACATAAAATGAGTATGTGGGTAATTACATTTACTCTCTAAATGTAATTTTAGATGACCAATACATTTTCTTTCTTATCTAAATAAATAAAGAACAATTTCACAATCTTATTTTCTAAGTAATGGTCAATTACATAATACCATCCCTTAAAAAAGACTTGCATCAGTTTATGAAGTTAGGGGTGGGCAAGAATCCCGGTCCCGTTTTCCCATTCCGGTATATCCCGAAACCGTACCGGTGTTGTCCCGTTCCGTTTGGGTCTCATTGATTTTGTCCCGCACCGGTCCCGTACCGGTTTAAAACAGGACGGGACCGGGACATTGGAAGGTTATCCCGAACCGTCTCGTTGTCCCGTTTGTAATAACTATATAGATTTTGTAGCATGTGACTAGTGTGTAATGTCAACTCAAAAAATAAATGGTAACATGTTTTTAGTTCTTCAAGCCCAATTTTTAAATTAAAAATAATACCTAACATGAATATTTACTAACATAGATTTTTATCTCACTTTATATATCTACATATGAGTATCTCACAACTAGAACACATGATTTTGAATAAACTAATTCATTTTTGCTTTGCTTTAAATTTAAATTTCAAATTTTGCTAAACCTAACTAAAATCTAATAAGTAGTAGCTTTTAGCTTGTGATGAACATCAATTAACTTTTAAAATATTAATATTTTGGTGCATGATACTTTATAAATGCTAATATATATTAATTACAAATGATTATTTTTTGTTAGTTTGGGACGTCTCGAACCGTTCCGAACCATCCCGGTCCCGATTTAAATGGGACAAGACTAGGACAAAGGCTTGTCCCATACCGTACCGTCCCGTTATTATTAATTGGGACGGGACCGGGATAACCCTAATCCCGAACCGTCCCGACCCATGCCCACCCCTAAGTTTAAGTGACGATAAAGTTAATTGGTTACTTGAAACTCATATTGTTTTTAACAAATACAACTTACATATTTAGAAAATACATTAAAAGTTTTTTAAAGTTGCAAAAAATCAAATTTGATAAGTTGAATATACAAAGTAAAAAATTAAAAACTACTCCGTATTTGAATTGACCAAAGATTAGTAACAGGTATTCTTTTAGCAGTGGAGGTTGTATATGTTAATCGATGACGAAATAATAAAGTCAACACCTGTAACATACTCCATATAAAGCAAGACCAAGTGTGTCTACCATGAAGAAGTATATCTAAATTCACAAAATATGAGACAAAATAATACATCAACTACAAGGTAAACAATCCATTACAACTGCTTATTTCTAGACACCACTCAAATGATTGTACATTCTATGGATTTTATATATAAAGGAATCCACCCTTTAGTAGTTAGCAGCAACACTCAAAGCTTCAAAAGAAACTCATGTATGCATCTTCACCACCCATTATGAGCCTTTTCCTCATACCCCTTTTTTTTCCTTATTGTTCAAAGCTGTACTTTTTTGAGCTTGTTCTGCTACGTACACGGTACACCTGTTAATCTAGATCATATAGACCTCTTCATAATGCCTAACTGATTCTCCAAGTAATGACACCAATATTGAAATCAAATGATTCAGTTGTAAACATATATCAACAAAAGCAATCAGTTATTTATCATGCAATTACTTTAGCTTGGAGAAACTATTAAAATAATCCAAATGTATATATCATTAGTGCATTAGATCAGAAATTTAGGCTATATAAAAACAAAAACTGAACTTGATAAATGTTGTTAAGATAGTCCTGTACAATAGGCAAAGAGATAATTTGACACGAGTCTTTTTTTAACTTTTCTCTTTGGATAAATTGAAAAAATGAAGAAGCAAAATTCATTTCATCCTCTTCTCTACAAATGCAATGACAAATTAACACAAGCTATTTCAAAGCCATTAATAAAAGGTGATTTAACAAAAGGTTTTTTGTTAGGGGATGACCATAAATAAAAGGCATTTTAAGGCCAATTATTTATTTCTTTTGCATTTCTAATGAGAAACAAAACATTAGTAACACAACAAAACAGTTTGTTCCAAAAGAAAATATAGCATTAGACTCATTCTAGAAAATGCGCGTCTCTGTATCATAGTCGTTTGGTTTGTGATAATGCATTTGTTGAAAGATCTCTAGAGTGGCCTAAAATCCTAATCACTAACAATAGACTCATTCTTTGTATGTCATGATGAAAATTATCATGGGAAGGGAATCGGATTCACTCGGTATGAAAACTATACAATTCCACACTTTAAATTCATAGAATGTACAACCACTTTAGTGGTGTCTATAGAAATAAGCAGTTTGCATCAGCTATATTAACATGTCCATGTTCTGACAGAACTCAGAGACGCGTTTTTTGGTCTCAGGACACAATCTGAAGGATGAAGCCACATTGAAATTTCCAGTGTCGGAAGATCTTCTCCTATTTCAGGAATGTGTCCAGGTTCACTGCCATGTAGTTTCTATCAGTTCAAGAGACATTCCAGACCATTTATTTTGCTCAATAACCAAATCATTTGGCAATTCTGTGAAAGTATTGTAGTTGTCTCGCAAAAGTACTCGTATCGCAGGGAACCTTATTGCTTCTGAAACTATCTGTATGATGGTTAGAACAGATGTTGCGGCCTCATTATATGTGTTTGCACGATCATTTTCGCCCTAGAATCTTGAAAGATTGAGTACAGCACCCTCTAGGCTGAATTTACCTAAAGTCATACCATATCGGCCCACTGACATTTTTGAGTAATTCTCCCCGAAGGGGAGTATTTCAGATTCTGCATAATCATCAAACCTTTTCTCTTGATCACTAGAAAGGGTGTATAGAATTTCCGAAAGTAGCAACAGAGGTTTATAACCTATAACATAGAGATTTTTTTGCATTCATAACAATTTCCACTGAATTATGATCTCCAACCCAGAAATGTCCTATGAAAACACTCAATTAAGTCGGCTTTTTGTCTCCTTAAAATCGGTACAGAGATGTATATATCCCCAAGTATAGCCATCAACTCAAAAGCGGAGAATTCTCTGATAAGAAACTTCTAATAAAGATTTCATAGTCCTCTGCGGTAGAATTAGTTACCTCTTAACAATTTAGAAGTTTCTTATCAGAGAATTCTCCGCTTTTGAGTTGCTGGCTATTCTTGGGAGATAGGTACGTCTTTGTTCCAATTTTAAGCAGATAAGAAGCCAACTTAGTTGAGTGTTTTCGTATGACATTTCTTGCTGGAGATCATAATCAGTAGAATTTGTTATGAATACAAGAAAATCTCTATGTTATAGGTTTTAAACCCCTGTTACCACTTTCGGGAATTCTATACACCCTTTCTAGTGATCAAGAGAAAAGGTTTGATAATTATGCAGAATCTGGAATACTCCCCTTCGGAGAGAAAAACTCAAAACTGTCAGTGGGCCGATATGGTATGACTTTACATAAATTCAGCCTAGAGGGTGCCGCACTCAATCTTTCAAGATTCCAGGGCGAAAATGGTTGTGCACACACATTTAAAGAGACCGCTACATCTGTTCTAACCATCATACAGATGGTTTCAGAAGCTATAAGGTTCCATGCGATACAAGTACATTTGCGGGACAACTACAGTACTTTCAAAGTACTGTCAAATGATCTGGTTACTGAGAAAAATAAATGTTCTTGAGTGTCTCTTGAACTAATAGAACTACATGGCAGTGAACCTGAACCAGAACACATTCCTGAACTCGGAAGTTAAAGCCCTAATAAGTTTCACCCTATCTCACCATAGCCATCTAATAAGTTTCTGTTAAAGTTAAAGCCACAATAATTTTCTCTTTATCATAATCGTTTGATTTGTGACAAAGCATTAAATATGCATTTGTTGAGAGATCTCCAGAGTGGGTGAAACTTATTAGGGCTTTAACTTCCGAGTTCAGGAATGTGTTCAGGTTCACTGCCATGTAGTTCTATTAGTTCAAGAGACACTCAAGAACATTTATTTTTCTCAGTAACCAGATCATTTGACAGTACTTTGAAAGTACTGTAGTTGTCCCGCAAATGTACTTGTATCGCATGGAACCTTATAGCTTCTGAAACCATCTGTATGATGGTTAGAACAGATGTAGCGGTCTCTTTAAATGTGTGTGCACGACCATTTTCGCCCTGGAATCTTGAAAGATTGAGTGCGGCACCCTCTAGGCTGAATTTATGTAAAGTCATACCATATCGGCCCACTAACAGTTTTGAGTAATTCTCTCCGAAGGGGAGTATTCCAGATTCTGCATAATTATCAAACCTTTTCTCTTGATCACTAGAAAGGGTGTATAGAATTCCCGAAAGTGGTAACAGGGGTTTAAAACCTATAACATAGAGATTTTCTTGTATTCATAACAAATTCTACTGATTATGATCTCCAGCAAGAAATGTCATACGAAAACACTCAACTAAGTTGGCTTCTTATCTGCTTAAAATTGGAACAAAGACGTACCTATCTCCCAAGAATAGCCAGCAACTCAAAAGCGGAGAATTCTCTGATAAGAAACTTCTAAATTGTTAAGAGGTAACTAATTCTACCGCAGAGGACTATGAAATCTTTATTAGAAGTTTCTTATCATAGAATTCTCCGCTTTTGAGTTGATGGCTATACTTGGGGATATATACATCTCTGTACCGATTTTAAGGAGACAAAAAGCCGACTTAATTGAGTGTTTTCATAGGACATTTCTGGGTTGGAGATCATAATTCAATGGAAATTGTTATGAATGCAAAAAAATCTCTATGTTATAGGTTATAAACCTCTGTTGCTACTTTCGGAAATTCTATACACCCTTTCTAGTGATCAAGAGAAAAGGTTTGATGATTATGCAGAATCTGAAATACTCCCCTTCGGGGAGAATTACTCAAAAATGTCAGTGGGCCGATATGGTATGACTTTAGGTAAATTCAGCCTAGAGGGTGCTGTACTCAATCTTTCAAGATTCTAGGGCGAAAATGATCGTGCAAACACATATAATGAGGCCGCAACATCTGTTCTAACCATCATACAGATGGTTTCAGAAGCAATAAGGTTCCCTGCGATACGAGTACTTTTGCGAGACAACTACAATACTTTCACAGAATTGCCAAATGATTTGGTTATTGAGCAAAATAAATGGTCTGGAATGTCTCTTGAACTGATAGAAACTACATGGCAGTGAACCTGGACACATTCCTGAAATAGGAGAAGATCTTCCGACACTGGAAATTTCAACATGTACAACTACATGTTGCTTTAGTTTACACCAACACATTTTATATACCTAAGTTGACCTTATTCCCTTACTCCTATTGGTGCTTATAAGATTTAAAATATACATTAATTTCCATTGAGTTTTGGAATAGGTTTTAAATTCATTGATATAGGTTTATTAGGGTTTTAGCTGTCTCTGAGGTCTTCCTTGGCGCGCTAAAGCTCTCGTGTGACAGAGAGGAGGGCAAAAGGTCATTATCATACTTATTTAATATCATTCTATAACTAATATTATTATTCTCTCCAGCCCAGGACCCTATCATATCTCCCCCACCCCCTAGACAACCACTTTGTCCTCAAGGTGGATGATAGGAAAACCTTGACCTTCAACTTCATCTTCATCCTGGGGTGCCCCTTCCTTCCCAATACCTCACAGATAGCTTTAGCATCCTGAACTTTCATCTAAGATTTTCATAGCCTTTTCATATGTCTTGTTGTCCTGGAGATTCGCAATTTTGTCTAGTCCTTCATATTCGTCAACCATCTACGCAAATCATATTTTTATATGGCGGAGGTCCAATCCTTACTTCATCTGGTTCATATAGAGTCCATTATCTCTGGCGCTTCAATTTGGAGCATTTTGAATCTTGGAATACTCATTGGGTTGGTTGATCCTGCAAATGCATAATGAAGCTTCCCTCATGCCAAGAGAATGATGATATTCTGGGAGGTGAAACCAACAAATTGAAAATGTCAACAATTCTAGGCATCGGATGATCAATCAGACCCACAAGTTTTCATCTCCCCTGCATCACTCTTAACAGTGTTCGTGGAGTACAATTTAACTCAGGGAACAGTTTAAGACAATAAATGTGAGTAGCTCAACCTCCCAAGTCCCAAGTCCTAATCCCAACTAAATTTCTGCTTACCTCCTTCTTTCCTTCCTCCCACCCACTCTTATACTAGTTCTATTCTAAAGGGCTGGCCCAAACCCATGACTTACATGACCTTGAACCCTTATTTTTACACTACTATACTTATTTAATATTATTCTATAACTAATACTCGTATTATTATTCTCTATTCTCTCCAGCCCAGGATCCTATCAAAAAACCTGCTAAGTGTGAACGGGGTATTTCATTTTCAGTTACATTTTCCTAACTAAATCAATCCAGAAAACATAAAAAACAAACACTTCTTAGCATCTTCTTTCCCTTCAATGCAATTATCGAGATGCAAACATAGTCTAATTAAGAGTAACATTAAAAATTTGGAACACTGGCTCAGCGGGGAAAAGAACAACAACAGTGATGCACACACGCATATGGTGGCACTTACATCAGGAGAGGTGATGGAAAGCTTAGGTGATCACCCGTCCATGGTAGGCCTGGAAGTAACAGAACCCGGAGATTTATCAGAGTGGGGTGCTAGGCTGCTACCCTGCTAGCAAGTGAGTTGGTGTACCAGAAGCATCAGATTTGGCTGCTCCTCTACTCACTCTACTAGTCTGTGTTGTTACAACTGACGGCTTGCTCTTTGGAGTTTCAGGCGGGGTGGATCTGATTCAAGATCAAGTAAAGCTTCATACTTTAGAACGCAAAAACAAAGTAGAGCATTAACCACACCCGAACAGGCTTCATTTGTGAAATTAAACTGAACGTATGAATGAACATATCTAAATTCTAAAGATGGAAACTTTCCTTACTCAAAACCAAACCCAGAATTGTTGTAAACATATTTCAAATTGGGGCAGCCATGACAAGCAAGTTTCACTTCACTACAACAATTTGGGGGGGGATTTTAAAAAGCAACAGACCTAAGCTGCAACTTAGTAAAGCAAATCATGAAAACCAACCAGAAACGAAACAAAAAACTAAAAGAAGTTGGGAAAAGTTGCATCTTCCCAGATCTGAGCAGAATCAAGATATCTGAGCAGAAATATCAAAACCCAGATCTGGGTAAAACAATGTCACTTACTTGGATTTGGTGGACATGATGAGAGAGCAGACTGTGCTGGCAGCAAACAATGGGAAAAGGGAGGGGAGGGAAGGGCGTTCTTTCCTGTGAATCAATATTGGCCCACCGTGAAATGGTCAAATGGCATGCATGTAAATGCAACTTAACCGCAAAGGGGAGTGGGGAGAAAGGAGAGAAAGTTCTTTAGTTGTTCTATTTCTTCGTTTTGACAGATTCTTAAATCTGTATTCTGTATTTGTGTAGTACTGTAGTAGTGAGCTATGAAACACGCATACTTTTTGGATACCCGTATCATACATTTCCGGGCTGTATCTACAATTTTTAAAAGTTTCCAATTTTTTGGTGATTATTTCAAAATTTCGGATACTCAGATCCTGACGGATACACGTATCAACTTAAAAAAAACCAAAAAAACTTTGGAAAAATTGAAAATAATAATCCCAACTATTGCCGGTCCGCTGAAAATAATCCCAACTATTGATTATTTTTGTATAATCCCAACTATATAGACTATCCGCCAATAATGATCCATGACCATATATTACCTCTATAAAAAGTGAATTTTAAATAGAAATTAAGCGTAAAAATTAAAAGTTGAGATTATCTAGAGGGATTACTTGTTATATCTCACCCCATCCACTTTAGAAATTACAAGAATTTATTCATAGGGACTATTATTGGCGGAAGATCCCTAAAGTTGGGATTATTCTGTAATAATCGATAGTTGATATTATTATGAGCGGACCGCCAATAGTTGGGATTATTACTATCAATTTTTCCAAAAACTTTTAAAAAAGCATTCAAAATTTACATAATAAAACTCTTAAAAAATGAAAAGTTGAAAATAATTTTTACCTTGCTTTTATGTGGTACACAACAATGGGCCTATTCCTAATTCACCCATCCTCCTATCTCTAATTCTAATTATCCCTGAAAATTAATAGCTCAAACGGAAATATGTATTAGAACTTTTAAAATATTATTTTGTATCTTCATTGTTCTAAGACTTTGGGTACTTGCACTTTTAATTTGAAAACAGTAGTTGTTTGACTTATTTCTCATATTAAATTAATGACTTATTGGCTATATTTATATTTCGAGATGCACTACTGTGTATGAGATAAAATGTGAAATTATTTCTAAGTATCTTGAAAATGTAAGATGCTTCAATCCATGAATGAGTAGACGTCAGAGGATAATACATGTCTATTTATTTAAAAAAAATGTATTTTTAACATTTATAAATACACCCCTGTAACTTTTAATATTTATAAATGCACCCCCATAACTTTTAGTATTTATAAATATGGTCCCGTATCCGTATCCCACTTTTTATTGGTTTTGTCGTATTCTCGTACCCTTTTCCGCGTTTACGCGTACCCGTATCGATGTTACATAGGTGTCAGAGCATCGGCAATGGATCCTGGGTTAGTCTAGGAAAAACATACCACCTGTAAATTAGACATCCTATATTTATTTCTTCTTTCATCCAATAAAAAAGAAGAAGAAGAAAATATATGATGTCTAATTTACAGGTGGTGTGTTTTTATTTGCTTTTGATGAGTTGGCAAAAAAAAGTGTAAAACAGTTGGTATATCGTGGGAGTAATTCATAGTGAGCATGTTGCTCCTATAGCTAAAAAACGAATGTTAATGTTCACGCGCTTGAACAGTAACTTCTTTTTCGTATTTTTATTATCTCAGTTCCAGAATGTGTATCTCGCGTGTAAAAAAATGTAACTCACGCTGATAAAAAAGTAAGTGAAAGCAAGTCGAAATGTAACTTGCCTTATACGGATTATAAAAAATAGGAAAAATTGATAGGAATAATCCCAATTATTGGTGGTCCGCCCATAATAATCCCAACTATCGATTATTTTAGAATAATCCCAACTTTAGGGACCTTCCGCCAATAGTGGTCCATATAAATAAATTCATGTAGTTTCTAAAGTGGATTAGGAGTGATATAGCAAGTAATCCATATAAATAATCTCAACTTTTAATTTTTACACTTAATTTCTATTTAAAATTCACTTTTTATAGGAGGTAATATATGACCATGGACCATTATTGGCGGACGATCCATATAGTTGGGATTATACAAAAATAATCAATAGTTGGGATTATTATTTTCAATTTTCCCAAAAATAACACATTAATTTTAATGAAAATAAGGAGTCTAATTGTTCAAATACTTTACGCAAATAGTGAATATGTTTTTAATATTAAGGCCATGAAAAAGTTTTTTTTTAATATTTGTTTTTCAAAAATGCATTTTTTCGCCAACAAATTCATTTTGTTTTTGCAAAAATGTGATTTTTTTTCCTTTTCAATAGAAGGGGTTACTTAAATAGTGAATGTATTTTTTTAATATTAAGGCCATACAAATGTTTTTTTAAATCACTTTTTTGCCAAAAAATCATTTTTTTTGGCAAAACAATGATTCTTTTGTTTGGGTTTTATATTGTGATGCAATTCGTGTTATGGTAAATATATCTTGCATTGATGGAAAATCCAACTCACGTGTATACAAAATATAACTTGTTGAGGCAAACTCAAATGTAACTCGCGCATAGAAAAATATAAATCACGCACAAGGAGATGTTACTCACGGCATAAAAAGATATAACTCACGCACAAGAAGATGTCACTCCCACATAAGAATATGTAATTCCAGATATTATCAAATGTAACTCCTTATAATGTCTATAAACATAACTCACACGTATGAAATTGAAATCTTAGGTTTTATCAAATTTAAATCGAAATAAACAAACTTAATGTATTTAAAACACTAAAACATATAAAAGAGATAAGAAATTTATTATAGAAAAAATGTGTAAATCTGAAAAATATTTTACAAAAAAGTGTATAAATGCAAAAAAATACACAAAAAATAAATTCAGTAATAATTTAAGATGAAGAAAAAAGTAAAAACCTAATGTGTGATTATGAAATACAATATACTCATTTTATGTGGGTTAATAAATTTTTGTAATAAATTAGAAAAAAAAGTTAATTCAGTTGTAATTTAATTAGTTAAAGATAATGATAGGTACAAAAATAACAAATAATTAAATGTAACTTGTGCATAATTAGATGTAACTCGCACATAAAAAAGATGTAACTCGCGTATACGTTGATGTAACTCACACATAATGAGATGTAACTCACACATAATATTATCAAAGAATAAATTCCACTTTTGGTCCTACGAGTTTTAGACCAATTCCACATTTAGTCCACATCTTTTATTTTGTGCACTTTTGATCCACGACTATTGGGTTTTCGCCTATATATGGTCCTTCCGGCATTGTTTCCAATGGTTAAAATTGCCGGGAAAGGACCACAAACGGTTAAAAAACATTAGTCAAGCATCGAAAGTTGGCAAAGTGAAAGACGTGGACTAAAGGTAGAATTGACACAAAACTCTTAGGACCAAAAGTAGAATTAATTTTATTATCAAATGTAACTCCAAGAATCAAGATAAACAAATTCAATGTCTGAAAAACCTCTAAAAACATACGTATGAATATTAGTGCACTAATAAAAACTAGTGCACCAATAAAAGTAAAGCTAAGTTTCAATAAAAACTAGATTAATCTATAGTGAATCTGTAAAATTGTGTTTGGAAATATATAATAAATGTTGTTTGGATGAAGGTACTCTATCTCATTTTATGTTAAATGAGAACTTAACCTCCAAAACCCCTCGATTCGAGGTTCTTCAATTTAAGGTTATTCCAGGTTCTCGGGAGTTAAGTGAGGTTAACACATAACCTAGGTTCTTGTTGCAAAAACACAAACAAACGGAGTTAACTAAAAATTGAACCTTCAATAACTTAGGTTAACACCAAACAAAAAGACCATAAGTGGATACTGTATTAGAAAAGGATTGATTTTAATATTTTATTTGAAATTGATACACTTTCAAAGTATCAAAATTCCAAACGAGCTGAAAAGTAAAAGGAAAGAAAATCACATATCTTTCTTGGGTCTCTACCTATGTGGCTATGTATTGTTCCAACTTCCAAACAAAAGAAATTGAGACCCACTCTATCTTACTATTACTATATTGCTGATTATACTATGGTACATAATAATACGTATATAGTACATACTTATTATTACAATAACTTTTAATAAATGTAAAAGTGTCCAAATCATACCAGTCTAGATCAGATCAGATAAGTTCAGATCATATCAGACTTGGATAGTTATAAAAATACAAAGAGATTAGACATTACCAAACCAGATCAGTTCA
Source organism: Cuscuta epithymum (assembly GCA_945859915.1). Classification (NCBI taxonomy): domain Eukaryota; kingdom Viridiplantae; phylum Streptophyta; class Magnoliopsida; order Solanales; family Convolvulaceae; genus Cuscuta; species Cuscuta epithymum. The sequence goes on along the minus strand of CAMAPF010001045.1, from coordinate 2,661,881 downwards.
GATCAGACCAGATCAGACCCGTAAAAACATCCTAATAGTATTCAGTATTCATTGTTACATGGAAACATTAATAAATAATTAGCAACGTCATTACTCGTTACAAAAGAAGAATGAAATAATGTTATTAAATAGTGCTATTATGACAAATTTAGATTTATCGTCACCAAAGAGAAATATCAATGACGAAATAATGTTGTCATTATTTAGTAAAACAATAAGTGACAGAATATGATATGTCATTATAATTCAAAATAATATGACACAAATTATCGTCATTAATTATTGTTAAAATGTCACAAAAAAAACTCCCTCCAAAATTTTACGTCATATTTTGGCGCTCAAAAAGTTAGGTGACAATCTCAAATTTATTGTCATGTATTTTATCCATTAGTGACAAAATCTAAGAGATAAAATGACCATAAAAAATATTGTCATAAGAAGTTGTTTTAAAGTGACAAATTAAATTCACATTTTGTAACTATAACTCAATTAAATGTGACAATTTTTGTTTTGTCACACAAATATTTGTCATAAAATGTTTGATTTCTTGTAGTGTAGTATAAAAGAGATAAAAAAAAATATTATAGAAAAAGTTTATGCATATAAAAATATATTACAAAAATGTGTATGAATATAAAAAGTATATTACAAAAAAGTGTATGAATATAAAAAATATTATAAAAATAAAAATAGTGTATGAATGTGAAGTTTAATATACTTATTTTATTTAAACTAATATTGCAAAAAAAAGTGTATAATACAAAAATATTAAAGAAATAAAAATAGTGTGTGAATGTGAAATGTTATATACTTATTTTATTTACATTAATATTTTTTTGTTATGAATTAATAAAGAATAAAAAAGTAGATTGAGTTGTAATTTAAGTTGAATTCAACTTAAAGCAAAGAGAAAAAGAATTGTAGAAAAAAAAAGCAAAGAGAAAAAGAAATGTTCAAAGGATTAGTGGGATTGGTGGAATTAATGGAATTGGTGGGATTGCTCAAAGAGAATACAGATATGCAGATAAATAAGGGAAAAGTCTCACTATAGAAAGTATTGTAAATTTGCTGACTAGATAAAATAAAACTTAAATAAAATAGACATTGGTCGATGAAATTAGAGGATAACCGATTTCTTTAATTTTTATACCGCTTTGCCGTTTCTTTCACCAAAAACCCTAGATATCCTTCCAGCCTACTCATGTAGGCATTTATTTTTTTGTTAGAACTTATTAGTACCGGCCTGGGACCAGTTTTCCGGTACCAGCCCGGTACCCGGACCGTGTTATGAAAAGGGTCGGGCTCAGGCTTCAACTTTTGAGACCGAATCAGACGGGCCTAGTTCTGATCCTAACGACTACTTAAAAAAAAGGAGGGTAACGGCCCAGGACCGACCCGGACCCAGAAATGTTTTAACCCGGACCAGAACCGGTACCAGACCAAACCAGGTCGGTACCAGCCTTCAATTATTTAGAAATGGGACTGGCCAGGCGGGGGCCCTATAATACCCGAGATGAATTTAAGAGGATTAATAGTACTACTCATACCAACAAGATGCATCTCCTTTTAAGGGAACTCATCACCAAGAACTCCAAAGTTAAGCGTGCTTGCACGAGAGTAGTCTTGGGATGAGTGACCCTCTGGGAAGTTTCTTAGGGCGCGTATGAGTGAGGACAAAGTGCGTGGTAAAGGCTCGTGGTGGTTCGTGAGGACAGTACTAGAGGTCTAAAGTAACTACCTCGGTCCTGCGGGACTGGGGTGTTACAGGTGGTATCAGAGCAACCCCGCGACAATGTGTTGATCCGTTGGATATCGGGCAGACACTTAGCAGGGGGGAGAATTCTGGGGTTTGATTGAGATTGGTTTAAGGGCGCAACGAGGACGTCACGATCCTAAATGGGGGTGATTGTAATACCCGAGATTAATTTAAGAGGATTAATAGTACTAATCATACCAACAAGATGTATCTCTTTTTAAGGGAGCTCGTCACCAAGAACTCCAAAGTTAAGCGTGCATACACGAGAGTAGTCTTGGATGGGAAGTTTCTCAGGGCGCGCATGAGTGAGGACAAAGTGTGCGGTAAAGGCTCGTGGTGGTTTGTGAGGATAGTACTAGAGGTCTGAAGTAACTGCATGGCTCCACGCCTTGAAACAAGTACACAATGCCCGTGATGCATATCCCTCCCCCTTTCGCATCTATGTAACTTAGGTTTAGCTTTCATTTGTTATATACATATATAGGAAAAAGATCACATAAGGTAGTTCAGATGATCTTCTTGGTGGAATTTTTCGATAAAAATTTTCGAGCATGTTATTAATCAAGTCTAGTGTCTGGATGAGAAGTTCCGGAGTTATGTTGTTTCTGAACTACGACTAATGGTTCGTATTCCTCTAACCCAAGATCCGTTTTGTCCAAAGGTCACAATGCTCCTCAATCCGTCTATGGTGGCATCGTTAGTCCGCCCCCTCCCGAACCACCACCATAGAATAGAGAAGTGGAAGCAAGTTAGAAGTTTGAATCCAGAGAGCAAACGTTGTGGTGTTTAGAAAGACAAGATAAATCATCATGTCAAGTTGAATCAGGGGAGGACACAACATGACTACACATCGATGATTTTTTCTATTTTTTAACTAACACAATCTTTTATTACTTTTAAGGTTAAAGGGTCAAATAAGCCCTTGAACTAACTCAAAATGTTCAATTAGCCCCTTATATAGGAGGTTCAGCCTGATCGTCGCCAATTGGGGAGGTTCCTGGTGGAATCTTTTGATGAAATTTTTTGAGCATATTCTTCATTAAGTCTAGTTTACCCATATCAAATTTCAGCTAAAAAATAAATCAGGAAAGCAGTCAAATGTTTTTCCGAAGATGTACTGTGTTGTTTAACTGCACAGTTACCTTCAAAAAATCATTTGACTGCCTTCCTGATTGAATTTTTAGCTGAAATTTGTTATGTGTAAACTAAACTTAATGAAGAAGATGCTCAAAAAAATTCATCAAAAAATTCCATCGGGAACCACCCCAATTGGCGACGGCCGGATAGAACCTCTTATATAAGGGGCTAATTGAACACTTTAAGTTAGTTTTAAGACCTATTTGACCATTTAGCCTACTTTTAATAGTCTCATTTGGTTCAATATTGTACTTTATTTTTCGTTTATTATCTTTGAAGTTGTTAAGAGTTTTGGTTTTGCCTTATTTCGTATTAATTCAATTTTGCTCTTGTAAGGAATTATTGTTAAAATTAGAAGCAATATTATCGACTTTAATTTAGGATTGCCTGTTTAGTGGTCTACGATATGAGTTGCTGGATGTGATCATTTCTACTTTTGTCACATAATTGTTTCTCGAGTGAATTGATTTGAATCGATCGTAATCATGTTTAATCTGAATTGGTTAATATAAATGCGTTTACCCTAACAGAAAAACCACAGCTAGGAAAAATGAACGCCATTAAATTCAGCCTATCTCCCACCAATTCAAGTATTCAACCATACCCCACCAAGTGTTTAGTTGCTTAAACGGATTATTACTCCGTTTTAATGACTTCGAGTCTAATTATTACGGATATTATTATTATGGTGATGAATAGCTCTGGGATCTCCATTATTACCTTTCGTCAACCCCAGGCCCCAGCTATCGCTAGAACTACTTCGATATGCTTGTTGTATTACTTGTGTTCTCTTCATTTCGCTTTGAATCCCCTCTGAAATTTGGGGTCTTGAATTAAATTTATGTGCGAGTGGTGGGAGATTCGAAGCTTCGTAATTAGGGTTGTTATCTCTTATTAGAACGGTGGGCGTGTTGGAGGTTTGGTTTTCTGCCGAGTTTCTGTAACTTCCAACGAAGTTCACTTCGGATATAAAAATTCAGTTCATCTCAGCGTAAAAGGTCAGATCTTTCCTGGTTAACAAACGGGAAACTGCAGTTTGAGTTGCTGTTTATGTATGTTTTTCCTGCAACCTGCGTTTTTACGACTTTGGGGTGGTTGTATGTGCTCTATTTATGGATTTCGTGGGAGATACAGTTTCAGGAGGAAATGCGCTCTCTGATGCCAGTGCAGGCATGGGGTTCGACAGCTGGGGCCCAACAATGGATCAGGCCGTTTGGGCGACTGAGGATGACTACATTGCCTGGAACCCAGGTGGTTCTTCTGCCGAAACCCTTTCAAGCGAGCCCCCGAGCAAGAGATCTCGCTGCTCGCAGGAAGGAGAGTCTCAATTCATAGCCCCTAACCGATCCAAAGCAATTGGGAAAATGTTCTTCAAGACTAAACTGTGTTGCAAGTTCCGGGCAGGCGTCTGCCCTTACATTACCAATTGTAATTTCGCTCATGGGATGGAAGAGCTTCGTAAGCCTCCTCCGAATTGGCAAGAGATAGTTGCTGCACATGAGAGTGAAGAGCCACCACCTGCCAGAGAGGAACACCAGATTCCAACTATGAGCTCTCCTGACCTACGTGGCGGTGAGACTCAGAGGTCTTACAAGGGGAGGCACTGCAAGAGGTTTTTCACCGAAGAAGGTTGTCCGTATGGCGATAGTTGTTCCTTCCTTCATGACGAACAGTCTAGAACTCGTGAGAGTGTGGCTATAAGTGTGACTCCTAATGTTGGAGGGTTTGGTAATAGTGGTCCAACTGCCCCAACCCCCAAGCATTCCAACTGGAAGACTAGAATTTGTAACAAGTGGGAGACAACTGGATACTGCCCGTTCGGGACCAAGTGCCATTTTGCTCATGGAGCTGACGGTAAGGCCATATCTTCAACTGTTATGTGAGAATGCTATAGTTTGATTAGATACTTATGAGCCCAATAGGCTGAGTTAAAAGATTTTGGTAATTTTTTTGTTAGGATGATTGATTAGGTGTGTAATTACCCAAAAAAGATGTGTAGTAATATTTTATATGGACAACACTGGAAAAGGTAGTTAGAATTGTCATTTCATTGTAAATATGAATCATCTCTTTCATTTATTCAATTGGAATTCGTGTCATCTTAGTTGATATAAGTATGGTCAATAATCTAATATAGCAATGTATAGTTACGAAATGAGCTGGCAAGTCGTCTTAATATCTGCATATCATTCTTATAGAACTTAATGTGCATCTTAGTATGGTATGGAGTACAAGATTGAGCCATTATCTCATTTCTTAGGATGTGTGGGTTGGAGGACCGGTAACTCTTAAGGTGAGTTTAGATCTGAGAAAATTCTGGAGAAGAAAATGAGACAAAATTTCAAAGAGTCTTGGAAGGAAAGAACTTGTTGACAAAAACAAAGTACTGGATCAATCTCAATAAGTATATGTTTACAATTTCTTCAGATCGTATTTGTTACTTATGCCTTTAATATAAATACTAAAAAATCCTAACAAATGTAAAAAGCTTATTCATATTTCATTTTCCTTTATATTTCCCTATGTAGAACCAAACATAAGAAAATAATGTTTATCAACTTTTTCTTTGCATTTCGGAATCCAAACATAGCCCTAAGGAGTTCATTATAAACTAAAGTAATACTGCGTATTTCTTTCTTCTCTTTTCTTTACTTTTTTCGGGGGGCTTGTGCATTGACTCAGTAACTTGCAGTCCTTGTTTCTTAAACCACAAATCGTGTATATTGTAACTGAGGCACATTTAATGTGTCTATGAACAAGACTATGAAGGGTAATCGACTAATCGGAATTCAGGATATTGAACAATCAAATTTGGATACATTACTATAAAAAGCACATAAACTGGATTCCGAATGCATGTGTTGCCTTTAGGTTGTGCGAGTTTTATGCTCGCATCTGCCTGGTTTGATCTCAAACAGACGTTCCAGTGGAAGAAAAACAATGGGTCGGGTTTCCATGATTTGAGTATGGATCAGCTGTTTGTCTTCTTCTGGGCCATCCGTTCTTTACCGGACAGATCAGACATGAGCATCACCTTCAGACCGTGCAAGCTGTAACTTGTCCTAATTATTTAATGTTTTGCTTGACATAAATGACAATTAATGCTCAGGATACACCATTAATTACTAAGGTGATAACTTGTTTTAGTCTTCACTTGGGGTCCTACTCTCTAGTCTCTACTAAAGGGGTTTTGAACATGTTCTCTTTATCCTTGTGATGTACTTGTAATTGATTAGACGATTACAAATAAAATAGTCCTTCCTTGTAATTGATTACAAATAAAATAGTCTTGCAATAAGCTAGTAGTCCTTCTGTTAAGTGTGTTGGTGCAGGCCCTCGTCCACGGTCTGTAGCTTGACGTGGGAAGGACAGAGAATGGACGGGTCTTCTTTTTACGAGCAATAATGAAAGAAGGCAGGGGTCGTCCTTGACGAGTCCCAGAAAATGAGATGAGGCTTGCCCTTGGCAATGCTCAGTAGTTTAGGGTGAAAATTGCATATCTTTATTCCTGCAGGATTCTGCCAATATATAGAGTTGATTCTACAATCAATTCCCTTATTCTATGCCAACTTAAATGGAAAGAAAATAAATCAAAAATAACAATTGCAGCAAATCAGTAAAGTATTTAAAATCTATGATTCCTTCTATTCTTGTAGTCTACTACTCCATTAATTGCGGATTGCTTTCCTTTGATATCTTATGCCCCAAAAGGAATCTGTAACATCACTCCCTTCCTCGATGCCAAGCTTGTCCGCAAGCTTGAAGTCTGGATAGGTCTCCTGGAAGTGATCCCAAGGTTCCCAAGTAGCAGTTGTTTCTGATTCCCCTTCCCAGTGAATGAGCACCTCACGTGTGCCCCTATTGAGACGGCCTCGTAGGGCCGACTTTGGAGTGGGTAAGGCTTTATCATCATACAACAGAGGTAATGTCCCCATGGTGGGTGGAGGCGGCCCACGGTGCGGCTTTAGAAGAGACACATGGAACACGTTGTGAATTTTTGAGTCTGGTGGCAACTCCAACTTGTAAGCGACTGCCCCAACCTTGGCTTCAATCTGAAATGGACCAAAATATTTAGGAAGGAGTTTATGGTGTTGTTTGGCCACTGAGAGTTGTCTGTACGGATGAATGCGCAGCCACACCCAATCACCCACACTAAATTCCAAATCTCTATGTTTTTTGTCGTAGGCGAGCTTCATTCGATTTTGTGCCTGAGCTAGCCTGGCCTTTGCCGCAGCCAAAATTTCATCCCGCTCCACCAACATCCTGTCCACGACATCCAGCTTTGTTGTGCCTGCAGTATATGAAAGCAAACGTGGAGGATCCCGCCCATAGACCACACGGAAGGGTGTGTCACCTAATGAAGAGTGGAAAGAGGTGTTGTAGCAATATTCCACCCAAGGCAACCACTGGACCCACCGTTTAGGTAAATCACTCGACAAACAACGTAAGAACATCTCAAGTGTGCGGTTAACCACCTCGGTTTGTCCGTCAGACTGCGGGTGATAGGCCGAAGAGAAGGACAACTTAGTGCCACTCAAACGGAACAAGTCTTTCCAGAATTGGCTCATAAATACTTTGTCTCGATCTGAAACTATGGACTCTGGCAGACCGTGCAGTCTGAAAATTTCAGCAAAAAACAACGTTGCCACTGAAATGGCAGTAAAGGGATGACTAAGAGCAATAAAATGGGCTGATTTAGAGAATCTATCCACCACCACCATGATTACAGATTTTCCCCTAGATTTGGGGAGCCCTTCGATGAAATCCATGGACACATCGGACCATATATGGCCTGGGATAGGCAGGGGTTGAAGGAGCCCAGCAGGTTGAAGATTTGACCATTTGTGTTGCTGGCAGATTTGGCAATCTTTAATGAAAGTAGAAATGTCCCGCTTCATGCCTTCCCAATAAAAATCCCTCCGAATCCGGTGAAGTGTTTTCTCGGTGCCTTCATGAGCCATGTCATGAAAGGTGGACAAGAGGGTAGAGATGGTGGCAGAGGTAGGGATGAGGAAGACTTTCCCCCGGTACCACACCAGGCCATCACGCAAGCTCCAGTCAATACCCAGATCCCCTGCTTTGATCTTAGCTTCTAGGGCAGCATACTCAGGAGTGGTTTTAACCTCTTGGCGGATGTGATCAAACACGTCAATGTGAGGAGAAGAGATGGCCTGAAGCTCCACAGTATTCTCGTCCCGTCGTGAAAGAGCATCTGCCACTTTGTTCAATCTCCCAGGCTTGTATTCCACCCGAAAATGGTACCCCATCAATTTACTAGACCAATGTTGCTGTGGAGAGGTAGAGAGTCGTTGATCTAACAGATGTTTAAGACTTGAGTGGTCTGTCCGAATGAGAAATTCACTCCCCCACAGATACGGGCGCCAATGTGTAACAGCCTTGGCCAATCCAATTAGTTCTCTTTCATAGGCCGCTAATTTGATGTGCCGGGCAGCTATTCTCTGACTAAAATAAGCAATAGGATGATCAGATTGTTGAAGGACTGCCCCGAACCCAGATCCCGAAGCATTACATTCCACAATGAATGTGTCGCTGAAATTTGGGAGCTGCAAAACTGGGGCTGTGGACAGAGCGACCTTGAGCTCCTGAAATGCATTGTGGGCCTCATCATTCCACACAAAATTGTTCTTGCGGAGCAGACTAGTTAGGGGTGCAGCTGTGTCGCCATAACCACGTATAAACTTGCGGTAATAACCTGCCAAACCCAAGAATCCTCGCAAGGCAGTCACTGTTCGTGGCTGCGGCCAATCAACAATTGCCTGAACTTTGGATTTGTCCACTTCAACTCCATCTCCGTGCACTACATGCCCAAGGTAGGTCACCCGAAGTTCCCCAAAAAAACACTTCTTGCGTTTTAAAAATAGTGTGTGAGCACGAAGCACCTCCAAGGCGAGTCGAACATGGTGCAAGTGTTCCAACCATGTTTTACTGTAAATAAGTATGTCGTCAAAAAACACCAGAACAAACTTACGCAAGTATGGCCCAAAGATCTCATTCATCAAGCTCTGGAAGGTGGAGGGAGCGTTGGTGAGGCCGAATGGCATAACGAGAAACTCAAAGTGGCCATGATGAGTGCGAAATGCTGTCTTCTCGACATCTTCAGGCGCCATTCGTACTTGATGATAGCCTGAGCACAGATCCAATTTAGTAAAATAGCGTGCACCGTGCAACTCGTCAAATAATTCTTCTGCCACCGGAATAGGGAACTTATCTTTCACTGTCCGAGCGTTCAGTTCCCGATAGTCTACACAAAAACGCCATGATGTGTCTGGCTTCCTAATCAGCAGCACTGGCGAGGAGAATGGTGCATGACTGGAGCGAATGATTCCCTGTTGCAGCATGGTGTCACATTGGCGTTCAATTTCATCCTTCTGAAAATAAGGATAACGATAGGGTCGAACAACCACAGGACCTGAGCCTGGCTTAAGAGTAATGCGATGATCACAATTGCGGCTTGGTGGAAGGCCAAACTGCTCGCTAAACAGGTCCTCAAAACCTGCCAATAAGCCATCCATTTGATGCCTGTCATAGGTCTCAGTAATAGATAAATTCAAGCGAGGAACGAAATCTGGAAGCTGCCCCACCCATTCAACAGTTTGACCCTTCCATTTAAACTTCATGGACAGTGTGTCAAAGTTCCAAAGTATGGAACCCAACTGCCGTAACCATTGTACACCGAGTATGGCATCGTAACTTGGAAGTTCTAAGACATAAAAATCAGCAGAGAAGTGGACTCCACCTACTTCAAAGGAAAGACCTGCGCACATCCCTAAAATGGGTTCACGGTCTCCATTTGCCATCATCACTCGGAGTTTGGATTGAGGCGAAATGTGGAACCCCATTGTAGTTGCCAAATCCTTGTGCACAAAGTTGTGGGTACTCCCAGAGTCCACCAAAACTACCACTTGTGTCCCCCCAATGTGAGCAACCAGTTGCATAGTAGATGAATGGCGTGTGCCAGTGATGGCATTCAAGGAAATCTCTGGATCAGAATCGTTGAAGGTATCCTCCGATTGTGGTTCATCCTCTTCAGCGATATCAATTACAAAAAGGCGACGGCAATTGTGGCCGGTACTCCACTTTTCGTCACAATTGTAACATAACCCCTTAGCTTGGCGGTCTGCCCGTTGTGCCCTTGTCAAGTGAATGAAGCGAGGAGTGTAGTTTTTGCGAGTGGAATTGGGGTCCACTGCGTGGGAGGTGGCAGTACTGGCAGAAGGCGTCAAACCTTGTTGTGGTGAAACTACAATAGGCGGAGACGGGGCCAAGACATTTTTCTGTCGTTGCTGGTAGGCAGGACCTGGTGTCGCGATGGATTTGCGCTCAATTGCACGAGCCAAACTCATGGCGACATCAAGATTTCCGGGGTGCTGGGATTCAATATCCAGCCTAATATACTCCTGCAATCCGGCAGTGAAAAGTTTAACCTTCAAACGGGTGTCGAATCCCTCTGTTCGAGGCAGTAGTGTTCGGAATGCAGAAATATATTCCGAGACAGTCCCTGTTTGCTTGAGGTTGAACAAATCTCCTTCTGGATTAGAGCTTAATGGAGGCCCAAAAGCCAAAATACAACGGTCGCGGAAGTGGGGCCATGTGGATGCTTCTCCTGATGATTCCAGGTCTTCAGCCCATAGTTGTGCCTCTCCTGTCATGTGGAAGGTTGCAAGCCGGATTTGGTCAGGCCTTGGGGTGTTTTGGTGGTCAAAGAACTTCTCACAACGCCTCAGCCAAATCACGGGATCTTTGGTACCATCGTACATGGGAAATTCTAATTTGGAGAACCTGGGGGCGAATGAGCTGCCACCTTCTGTGGTGGCCGCAGTGCGGGAAGGCTCGCGAGAGTGAATCCGTGTCCCTGAATCTTGGATGTCCGGTGGAACCACGGAATGAGTTTGTCCCAAACGGCTCAAGGAATCTGCAATTTCAGCCATCTGTTCTTCAAGCCGTCCTGTGCGAGCATTCTGAGTTTCGAGAGCAGATTTGAGAGTGCTGAAAAGTTCAGATGGATCGCCCATCGTCCTGAAATCTGATACCAAATTGTTAAGTGTGTTGGTGCAGGCCCTCGTCCACGGTCTGTAGCTTGACGTGGGAAGGACAGAGAATGGACGGGTCTTCTTTTTACGAGCAATAATGAAAGAAGGCAGGGGTCGTCCTTGACGAGTCCCAGAAAATGAGATGAGGCTTGCCCTTGGCAATGCTCAGTAGTTTAGGGTGAAAATTGCATATCTTTATTCCTGCAGGATTCTGCCAATATATAGAGTTGATTCTACAATCAATTCCCTTATTCTATGCCAACTTAAATGGAAAGAAAATAAATCAAAAATAACAATTGCAGCAAATCAGTAAAGTATTTAAAATCTATGATTCCTTCTATTCTTGTAGTCTACTACTCCATTAATTGCGGATTGCTTTCCTTTGATATCTTATGCCCCAAAAGGAATCTGTAACACCTTCCCGTCATTTTTCCAAATCTTCTATCAGACATGCGCTATTTATAATAAAAAAAATCTATACATGGATCTGTGAGTTTTGATAGTTCTGCAGCAAAAACTAGTAACGAAGGGTTCCATGATTTTGTTTTCTTTTTACACTATTCTTCAGGTATAAGAATGTTTCTAAGATTTGTAAGTCATTATTTTCTCTTGGATGTATCCGTACATGAGGTGCTTTTCTAACATGTGTGATAATATTCTCAGGGTTCTGTAACACAGATTAGTTCCCTGCTTTATAGCCATAAATTATTATAGCGCTTGAATGTTGTTATGTGCTTTGGTGCTTTATACTTGCACCAACCCACTGCCTTTGGTTTTAAATTGGGATGAAGTGTGTTGTGAGTTTACATGGTTATTTTCATTAACTGTTCTTCATGTATGATAACTTCTAACAGAATTGCACAAGTTCGGGGGAAGTTTTGAGGGCAAAGAATCTGCTTCGAGTCAGGGAGCGGGAATGATAAAGCCAACAGAAAACATGGCAGTGTCAACCATATCTGCCCCTTATGGAGATGCTTATCATTTAGGGTTGGGAGGCATTCCAATGCAAAGACCATCCTGCATGCCTCAGAGGAATGGGGCAAGGGCATTTCATAAATGGAAAGGGCCTGATAAAATAAGTAAAATTTATGGGGACTGGATTGATGATATCGAATAACGGGATTGTAAAACTTTGGGGGCCGTTTGGTTGTAGGAGTCGGGAGGGAAACTCCCTCCCCTCCCTCTGTCCTAACCAAGTAGGCCTTTACTACACTATAGATGTAGTCACTGTTGTAGCCTTTACTATCCATGTTTTATAGTCACTGTTGTCTGTTGTATACTTGTATTAGTTTGACTAGTTTGTATGGTAGTGCTTGTTAAGAGGCCTTTTACCTGTGAAAACTGTAACTGTTAAAATGGTTTTATTTGACAAGTAGCCGATTGCTCTAGGCATTAGTTGTTTATATTATTCGTTCGGATCAAGTATTATTGTAGATGCTTATGCGGAGTCTGATATTACTCATTTTCTTTTAGGTAGCTGTATGGTTTATGAAGGACTTCGTTTAACTTTGTTATTATCAAATCTTGGTAGTGTTACAAATATTATCAGTGTTAATTAATTGGGAGAACTACCGAATAGGCCCTCCAACTTACATAAAAAGTGTAAATCACTTCTTATATAGGAGGTTATTCATTAAGTCTAGTTAATTCATACCAAATTCAATCGGGAGGCAGTCAAATGATTTTCTGAAATATACTGTGTTGTTTAACTGCGCAGTTATCTTCAAAAATTTATTTGACTGTCTCCTCAATTGAATTTTTATCTGAAATTTGATATGAGTAAACTAGACTTAATGAATAAGATGCTCAAAAAAATTCATCAAAAAATTCCACCGGGAACCGCCCCAAATGACGACGGCCGGACAGAGCCTTCTATATAAGAGCATCTATAATTGAGTGGAAGTAAAAAAAAGGTATCCAACCGAACAACGTATTTGCCCTGTGTGGCTGAGCTGGTATGGGAAAAAACCCACGCCTTCTACCACTCCATGGATTTTCAGCAAGGCTATCTCACACTCTGACTCAGCATTCAGCAAGTAATTAATTTCTCGTTTCCTTCGCCTCTGCTTGAAACTCCTCCGGTCTTTGAAGTATTTTTCTGATCTTGTTCGTTTGATTGAAGGGCCGGTGGGGCTGTACGAGCGGTTCCGCTCGTCAAGAACTATAGCTACAGAAACGGCGGACTGTAGATGGGCAGATGTGCTTCCAGCAGAACTGGGAGGTGGGCTGTCGTTTCTTGGAAGAAGAGGCGGTCAAAATCTAAGGATGACAGTGGCTGGAGCATTCAACCTACTACGACAAACATATTTCCAAAACACACAAATGGGTTTGAAATCTACACCCACTTCCATAATATTATTAATTATAACTGTATATACTTCGCAAATTCTTTCATTGATTATAAACATATAATTAATAAAATGCTTCCACAGTACACCAAAAGGCAAAACTACAACAAATTTATCATATTACGGGCTCTATACAAGTGTGAATCATCATAAGCTAGCCAACTTACACTCTTCTAGGTAGGGGTGGGCACGGTCCGGGACGGTCCGGGTTTGGCTTATCCCGATCCCGTCCCGGTTTTAAAACAACGGTCCAGTACGGTACGGGATAAGTCTATATCTCAATGTTGTCCCATTTAAAACGGGACCGGGACAACCCGAGAAAAACCGGGACGGTTTGGGATGTCCCATAAAATATGCATTTGTGAAATGTGATATAAAAATAAGCATAACATCAAAATAAAGACGTAACTATTTTTGCAAATTTTGCTTCCCTAAAAAGTTAAGTAAAACCTTTAATTAACTATTTTTAATTTTTGTCTTGTAAATATTTTATACTTTGTAGTACACTTGTAATTTTTTTAATACCACATTAAATTAAATATCATATCTATAAATACACTATATATACATTTTCTAGTAGTTATTTTGGAAAATATTAAATCTATAACAACACTATAATTTGTAGTAGTTATTCCATCATAAATAGTATTCTACATGTAATAATGTATTATGTATTAGTATTGGAATGAGAACTAAACAAATTTTAATCAAAAGAAACAAAAGAAATGAGATTAAGAGAGACATGAAATAAGATAAAATTACACTAGGGAGACCAAGGACTAGAAGCTTTTAATTAGGCTTGACTATTACATAGCATTAGAAATTTAAAAATAACATATTAATTTCAAACGGGACACCAGGACGGGACATGATATTTATAGTTATCCCGTTCCCGTCCCGGTTAATATCGGTGCGGGACCGGTTCGGGATAAAAAATTGCGTCCTAAATGGATCAGGATAGTTTCGGAACAGTATCGGGATTTTTCGGTTTGGGACACCGGGACCGGGAGTTTTGCCCACCCCTACTTCTAGGACTGCTCAGGCGGTGGCACTATCTTAAAGTTCTGGACTATACACTCTACTTGATGAAATCTTTGATAACTTTAATTACTTCTAGGTAGGGGTGGACTGAACCGGGCCGGTTCGGGCCTCAGGCCTGGGCCCGTCCGGGCCTCGGTTCAGAATATTGAGGCCCGAGCCCGAACCGGGGGTGGCCGGTTCCGGGCCGGTTCCGGGCCAGACCGGGCCGGTTCCGGGCCGGGCCACCCGCCCTATTTTTTTTTTGGCTTCTTTATTTAATCCCCTACCCCTCTTTCTCAACCCCAAACCACCTCAAATGGACCAAATTACCTAATCTAACCCAAAACATAAAAAATTTTCAAAAAAAAAATAAAAAAAAAAATTATTTCCGGCCCGGACCGGGCCCGGACCGGCCGGGCCGGTTCACCATATGGAAGGCCCGGGCCGGGAACCACCGGGCCAGTTCGACCCGAACCGCCGGTGGACCGGGCCACCGAGCCGGGCCGGTTGCTACAGTGGCCGGGCCGGGCCGGTTCCGGGTCGGGCCGCCCGGCCCGAGTCCAGGCCTACTTCTAGGCTAACTGCAATCTTCAGATCTGTTTCTCAAAGTATATCTATGGAAAAGAAAGCTAAAGGAAGAGTTGTATGATCTATGATGTACAATAGGCAACGAATTAGTCTAAAAGGGTTCTAAGTGCGGCTCTTTTTTACGCACTATACCATTGGAGCGTAACAATTAATTAATAACTGTTCACGTCGACATCAGCTTCACGGGCTGTGAATAGCGGTGACATGTCCATTTTTTAGAAGGTACAATCCACAATCCCATTAAAGATGCTCTAAGGGGTGATTTGAGCCGTTTGTAGACCTCCTTTTTCGGCTTATCAGGCTTATCAGCCAACTTTTTCACCAAACACGTAACTTTTACTTTCGCGCGCTGGATCGTGTAATAAGCAGAAAAAGTAAAGTTGGAGTTACTTTTCTGGCTGTATTGGCTGAAGTTACTGTAGATGACCAATTTAGCTATTTTTACATATAATTTTTTTCTTTGTTTTATTAATAAAATATATTTTTAAAATATTTATTTCTCGAATCAGCAGAATCAGCCAAAACAGCCACTTCAGCCAGAACTTCATAAATTTCAGCAGAATCAGCCAAAATAGCCGATTTTGGTGCTACCAAACGGGCTCTTTATGTAAGTTCGAGTGCTTATTTGGTAGTTCTCCCTAATTAGTTTAAACTATTTGCATTTCGTACAACTTTTTATCAATATTTGTTCTTACAAATTAAATACATTTAATGTAGTATTATTAAAAACAATGGATTTAATTTTTTATATTTTGGGCTGTGCATTAAGTATTACTTCGTACTATGCTACATTAAATTCGGAGTAAAGAGTCAGTTTGGTACTCAAAGTTGCATAAAAAGGATCAAATAAGTCCTTATTGTCCGACCGTCGTCATTTGGGGCGGTGGAATTTTTTGTCTAAATTTTTTTAGCATCTTATTCACTAAGTCTAGTTTACTCACACCAAATTTCAGCTAAAACTTCAATCGGGAAGACATTCAAATGAATTCTTGAAGGTAACTGCGCAGTTATCTTCAAGAATTTATTTGAATGCCTTCTCGATTGAAGTTTTAGCTGAAATTTGGTATGAGTAAACTAGACTTAATGAATAAGATGCTAAAAAAAATTCATCAAAAAATTCCACCGGGAACCGCCCCAAATGGCGACGGCCGGACAATAAGGACTTATTTGACCCATTTTATGCAACTTTGAGTACCAAACTGACCATTTACTCAAAGTCGAAGTATGTAGACATGTAGTAGTATCTGACAGTTTTTCTTTTCAAATAATTTATAAACTTAATCATGTAAAAAACATAGAAATATACCAACGAAGTATTTAGTACTACATGCATCCTATATTGGGATGGACGGGGCCGGGCAACCCGACCCGGGACTGGTACTAGTTCCGGCCCGGTGGTTATAAGAGGTGGGCTTCAGGCTTGATTTTTTGGGAGTGATCCGGGCCTGATTCAGAACCAACGGCTATTTAATTTTTTTTAAAAAAATCTTAATCTTTTAATTTATATATCTCAACTCTTATCAATTTTTTGGCAACTCTGAAACTTTTAGTATACTTTCTAAATATGTAAATTTTATTTACTACAAAATTAAATTACGAATATGGAGCAGTTATTTTTAAGGTCAATCAAACATCGTAAAGTCGTAAACCACGTGAGAACCTCTCTACAGGACGATGGAGTAGCCTATTGAGGGCGCATTTGACTCTTCACTTAATTTGACTATAAGTAGGACTAAAAAAATTGTGAATCCCAAAATATGATCAGTTTCTATTATCTATATAAGATTAGTTACAATCATATCTTCGCATTATCAAGTTTTCAGCATATTAGTATTTTCAAATTTGGTAGTATTTATTCCTAATTTCCTACTTAGGAGAAAAGAACATACTACTGTTTGCCCGTTTCACAAAATTATTACTCTTATTTCAAGAATTTTCATATGGACAACCTCATAGGCTCTCTACCAAAGACTAGGCAAATTTTCAAGACAGTTAGCGTGGTTAAACTAGGTGTGGACTAGGCTGCCCCGTTACTGTACAGGCCCAACCTGACCCGGAGTTCCTGGACTAGGGCCCAAACCAAGGGCTTATAAAGGCGGGCTTCGAAATAGGTGGACCGGTCCGGGCCCAAATATTTTTTTTTTAATTTTTCGGGTTGGGCTGGTTCTAGGTGGGTGGGGCTGGGCGGTTTAGGGGGGTTTGGGGGTGGGGTGGGGGGTTCATATTAATTCTAAAAGACAAAGTAAAAGATAAAAAAAATTGTCCGACCCGGCCCGGTTCCAGTTCTTAGGGGTGGGCATAAAACTCGAACCGGTACCGAACCGTCTCGTAATGGTACCGAACCAAATACCGGATACTTAAACGGTTCTATATATTTTTGTCCCGTACCGAAACCGTACTGTTTGAAACGGGTACGGGATCGTTCCTAGATTTTGAGAACCGAAAAATACCAGACCGAACTGTTTGAAAATAATGCACTTGAATTTTTTATATTTTGTTCTATACCAATTCATTAGATCTCTTTTATAGACAAACAATTTTATAGCCCAAGTATGTACTTATACATCCTTAAAATAGCTAAATGTGTGTTTATATATATAATATACTGTTATTTTTCCTTTTTAGATTATTTATGTTATATTTTGGTATGTATTGAAAGAATATTAAAATTTTAGAGAAATTATTAATGACTTCATTTCTAGTAATGTTAGCGTACATGATTTTTTGTTGTATCATGTTTGTGCAATTTTACAACTTAACTAGTATAGTACCCGTGCATGCGCACGGGAAGGAGCAGTTGATGAATATATTTTTACTCATGATCTAATTAAATATTAAGAAAAAAAAACTTTTTAGAATTCTACATTTTCGAAAACTAAGAGTACAATGAGCTAATACCATAAAGTATAAGCCCATACAATAGTATTCGATAAAGAGCATTTTAGGGAAAATTATTTGACACCCCTCATTATAATTTGCCACTTACTAATTTTCATGATTAAGTTAATTTTAAAATTAAATACTATTCTAAAAAAAGTGAGTATAATAAGTGGGTGGCATTAAGTGAATACAATAAATATTAAAATTAACAATATTACGTAAATACAAACTTGATACTTATTTAATCTTCATTTAGTTTTAAAAAAATGAAAGAAAAAATTATCTTGCTATTGTTAGCTGATTTATCTTATACCTAAAAGAACTAAATTTGAGACATAATTCTTTCGCTCAATTGCTAGTCAGCTGGCTTATCTTATAGGTAGTACTTAAAAGCACTACATATATGAGAGAATCCTCCGCTCAATTGTAAACGCGTTTATCTTCTAATATCTAAAAGCACAATATATGAGAGAAAATTCTTCTTATATCTAAAAGCACTACTTATGAGAGAGAAAATTCACCCTCTCCATTGTTAGCCGGCTTATCTTCGTATACCTAAAAACACTACATATGGGAGAGAAAACTTTCCCGCTTAATTGTTAGCCAGATTATCATATCATACTTAAAAGAACTACATACGAGACAGAAAGTTATCTTGCTCAATTGTTAGGGATTTTATCTTTTTATTTTCATATACCTAAAAGCACTACTTATGAGAGAGAACATTATCACGTTCAATTGTTAGTAAGCTTATCTGATAATACCTAGAAGCACTACATGTAAGAGAGAAAATTTTTTCGCTCAATTATTAGCAAGCTTATCTCTTATACATAAAACCACTGCACATGAGAGAAAATTATAACGCTTAATTGTTAGCCAGCTTATCTTATAGCTAAAAACATTACATATCAGAGACAAAATTCTTGTGCTCAATTGTTAGCCGACTTATCTTCTTATACTTAAAAGAACTACATATGAGAGAGAAAGTTCTCTCGCTCAACTGTTAGCAAATTTATCTTCTCATACCTAAAAGCACTACATATGAGAGAAAAATTCTACTGCTCAATACAATTTTCCCTATCAACTATTATGCCCTAAATAGTAGAGGAATTGCCCTAAATAGGAGTAATTAAACAACTTTGGGAATTCCGAAATAGGACCACTGTGTTTTTCTTTCCGAAAAAAAAGTCATTACTGTCATGACTGCAAAATACTGGCATGATTGAAAAATACTTCCATTGGTTATAATAAATATTGTCATGTTGAATGCATAGTAATGCAACTATTTGGCAGCCATGACTAAAAGATGGCAGTAAATATTGTCATATTAGTCTTATTTCCGGAAGAAAACCATAGCAGTTCTATTTTGAAATTTTAAACTCTGTTTAATTCTATTTTGGGAAATCTCCCGTAATAATACTTAAAACCACTACATATGAGAGAGAAAATTCTTTCACTCAATTGTCAACCGACTTCTGTAATACCTAAAAGCATTAAATGTGAGACAAAAATTTTCCCGCCCAATTGTTTTAAAAAGTTTATCTTCTGATACCTAGAATCTTATGCATAAAAAACTACATATGAGAGAGAAAATTCTTCTGTTGAATTGTTTGTTTGATTATCTTATACCTAAAAGCACTGCTTATGATACAAAAAATCTCTCGCTCAATTATTAGCCGGCTTTTCTTATACATAAAAACTCTATAATATATGATCTTTTTTTGCAGTATAGAAATTGTTTTAAAAAATGACATGTCGGGCCTCTAAAAATATTATTTTAAGGAAGGTAATGCATTTAATGTATATGTGACTTTTTATTTAGCAAGTTTGACATTATTTTTAAACTCTATTTCCTCAACACATTACATATGAGATAGAGAATTCCCTCTCATTCAATTGTTAGCCAAATTATCTTACACCTAAAATCCCCCCCTCAATCATGTAAGAACCATATCATTTTGTCATTTATTGATAAATTCATAAATCAACTTTGATTCTCTCTCACCCAAAACTATGATACTATGAACATGATTAAAAAAATCATTTGAAGTCAAGGCATTATGCATGTGGTACTCTTTCTATCACTATGTACGGTTTTATATATTTTTGTCTGTACCGAAACCGTACTGTTTGAAACGGGTACGGGACCGGTCCTAGATTTTGAGAACCGGAAAATACCGGACCGAACCGTTTGAAAATAATGCACTTGAATTTTTTTATATTTTTTTCTATACCAATTCATTAGATCTCTTTTATAGACCAACAATGTTATAGCCCAAGTATGTACTTATGCATCCTTAAAATAGCTAAATGTGTGTTTATATGTATAATATATATACTGTTATTTTTCCTTTTTAGATTATTTATGTTATATTTTGGTATGTATTGAAAGAATATTAAAATTTTAGAGAAATCATTAATGACTTCATTTCTAGTGATGTTAGCGTACATGACTTTTTGTTGTATCATGTTTGTGCAATTTTATAACTTAATTAATATGGTTTAAATCTTAGCTCTCAAGGTTCAACTATAAATTAAATTAGAACTATGGAGTAATATTTAACCTAGAATGAAGAAGAAGAAGAACATTGAGGATTTCTATTATATTCACATGAATATTTGATGATATTCGTTTTTATATTTTCATATTAACTAAGTAAATTAAGGATGATATTTATCTCGTGTGTCATCATTTTGCTAATACTCTTTCTTAGTTGTGTTGCACTATTTGTTTATTTGTGAATTTTAGTCCTATATATGCAATTTCTTGTATTTATATCAACATTTTATGTGAGTTGGTTGGTGTGATGATAACTACTAATTGCAAGATCTCTACAAATTTTTTAGCATGTGTTTGACATTGTACCATACCGTTTTGTACCGTTCCAAAACGACATGGTACCTAACGGTTCTATCCTTGAAACCGCAACGTACCGGATCGTTAAAAACCTCATGGCTACATAACTACATTACGGGTTTTACTAATTTATCGGACCGTTCTGGACCGCGCCCACTCCTACCGGTTCTAACCCGGGCCGGTACCGGGCCTTAATATTTATGACCCGGAGCCCGGCCCAGCATGGCCCGGAGCCCGGCCCGGCACAGGCCCAGTCCACCCCTAGGTTAAACCGTATGGAATGTGAATAACCGCAAATTACTTGAAGGGGTAATTCTAAATACAAACACATATTTACTAAGTGCATCCCATTATTTTGGTAATACCTATAGTACCCTTATTACAACTTTACAACACAGCTGTTTTCCTTGAGACTCTCCTATCGGAAGGCCATCTTCAGCGGCGACCACTTGCTCCTCCACGGCGCTAAAGCCGATCACTCCCTAATTAAAAAAGGCCATCTTCTACACCAAAGAAACCCATTCCTTTCCACAGGTAGTCAGGTACCACGAGATGTTGTGCGGAAGTGCCGCGCCGCCAACGCGTGGCGTGTAACCCACATAACAAAAATGACACTGGCGGAATCATGATCTACAACGACAAGTCGACGGCCATATACTACGCTGCCTCAGAGAGTTTGACATTTGATCGAGGACAACCTTCCTCTGCGCCCACAAATAGCAAAGGGTGGGATTTAACCACACCTCCGGTTTGGTAGGTCTCAGCCGCTGGCGGCTGGCCTTGGTCTCCCAGCTCAACGTCTCCCAACTCTCAAACGGAGTATTTCTTAACCGATCTGGAAAGTTGTGGCTTTGATCAAATTATTTTCCTTTATATATACGGAGTATATTATTATCTCACTTAGGGAGTGTTTGGGATTGCTTCTACTTTAAAAAAGTGATTTTTTAAAGTGATTTTGGAGAAAGTCCTTAATAGTAAAAGTTGGTAGTGTTTGAGAAAAAAGTGATTCTGAAAAAGTAAAAGTTGGTAGTGTTTGGTAAAATAAGTGATTTTTGTGTAATAGAAAAAGTGAAAATCAGTTTAAAGCATCCTTCCACCTGCTTCCAGCTTTAAGCTTTTAAGTGATTAATTTAAGCAGAAGCTGTCATTTGAAAACACTCTTTTCAGCTTTTTTTAATCCAAAAGCTAAAAAACACTTTTTTAAAGTAAGTGCAAACACTCCTTTAGTGGAACGTCTCTTTGAACAAAAACAATCTGAAGGACTGATCACTGATATGCGCCTGTGTCCGCGTGTTTTAATTTACTTTGTATATTCTAAAAGGGCAAATTAGATATTCAATTAATTTGGGGGCTGTGTTTAGTAAAATTAGGGCTGTGAATAGAACTTCCTTACTTGAACTCAACTCGATGTCTCGACGATATCCAAATCCAATAATATTTAGGATGTTTTCTTTTGGACTAAAATTTGCTGGTCTGGTCTGGTCTGGTCTGTTTAAGTCTGGTCTGGTCTGGTCTGGTCTGTTTAAGTCTGGTCTGGTCTGGTCTGGTCTAGTCTGAACTGGTCTGGTCTGGTCTGGTAAACGTCTGGTCTCTGTGTATTTTATAACTACAGAAGTCTGGTCTGGTCTGGTCTGGTCTGTTTAAGTCTGGTCTGGTCTGGTCTATTTAAGTCTGGTCTGGTCTGGTCTGGTCTGTTTAAGTCTGGTCTGGTCTGGGACTGAAAACAAAACATCCTTATATATGCATTAATAGGGTGCGCATGACTGCATAAGTTAATTCAGTTATTTAAACAAATTTAGTGTGTGTGTTGATGAGAATTTTTAAGATTATCATAATTCATAAACTGGGTCCGTGGTTAAAGTTATCAAGCCTTGAAGGAATGATTTTTAGAATCAATTTTCCTAACCAAAGTTATCATGATAAGATTGGCACTGGCCTACAATCCTACATGTATAACTTTATTTTAAAAATATGTATAAAAAAAAAGATTCATGTTATTTATGACATGCAAAAAAATAACTTTATTTATGTTATTTTAAAGTTTGCTACATTTTTCTTTTTTGATGTATTCAAAAATTTGCTACATTTTCCCTTTTTGGTAAGTTTTTTTTGTAAAAATACTCAATTACCCTTACTTTTTCTACTTTTTATCTTCTCTTTCATACTTTTCCACCTTCTCTCATATTTTTTCTACACTATTCATTACCCCTATTATTTCACCCTTAAATGTTGTGCCCAAATCTAATGCAGAAAACTTTGAAATACGAAGGGAGTACTATATGACCATTTATCTCCTGATTTGGCTGAGTGCGTGAAAATTTTGTAGTTGGAATTTGTTTTGAAGAAAGAAACAATATTAACAGCAGAATCATTTTTCTAAAAGGAAAAAATAAATAATTTAGTGAGAAAATAAAAGAATGCAAATAAAAAATGTGATAGAAGGAGATACTTTGATCCTCAGCTGAGGGCAGTACGCATCATGCATCAACGTCTCGATTTAATCTTTTAAATGTGTATTCAGTGGGTGAATCACAAGTCAATAACGGAAAACATTAAGAATTTTATGAAGGAAATATCTCCAAACAATCCAAAACATCACTTTTCACAAAGTTGGCCCATCAAATCTCAAAGGTAATGTATGTTGCTGGCTGTAGTAAAATAATTAATCAACAGCTGTGCGACCACCCCTCCCGTATTTGATTTCACCGGACAAACCAAAGACGCTAGGTTTTTGATGTCATAAGAGACAAAGCGGTCTTAGAAAGTGGCATCTGCTGGATCAAACTTCACAACCGAAGGACTCTGATTTTTGTTACCTCTCAGCCGGGAAGTGACCTTGTCAATGACAGAATTCAGTTGCTGTATCCTTTCATTCAAGGATTCCCTGTTCCTCTGCATTTTTCATGAACGAACATAGGAAATGATACATTAGAGAGAGTTGTTGGTGGTGCAAATGTCCAATGAAATGATTCTCCACACAATTGTTTATTACCTCCAAGTCATCATAATAGATTGGTCGCCTAGCCTTTTGAAAACCAGCTTCATTCTCATTTAGGATAGATCTTCTTATCTAGACAAGTCATGTACAACATTAAGCTCTCATGACTTGAGACCAAAAAACATAATAGAATGCTCAACAGCTAAGCAGTTTAATCAACTATTCAACTTTATATATTTTGGTCAAATAACTAAATAAGTAAGCATCCTTCAAAATTTGAAAATTGCAGTTTATAAAAATTAGAACCTGAACTTATCTTGCTAGTGACATAATAAAGGGGCTTAAACGGATTACTCTACAGTTAGATGTGAGCAAATTTAGCAGGGTTATTTTTTGTCTACGTTCTATTACTTCTATATCAACATACATCTCTGTGTAATACTGATTAACTTCCAATCACGTCTTTCTTACCTGCTCAGCATTTATCATATATTTAGCGTTCATTCAATTTGGCATTCATCAAAGAGGAAAATGCCAGGATCAAATTAGATAACTTTCCCTTGCACTATTTTTTTAACAGCACTGCAATAACATGATAGACACCCGAGTGAAGCTGCTAGTACTAATAATGATAATAAGCATTACCGGAAGGTCTATAGTAGGAGAAAGAAGTATAACAATTAGTTAGTTGCTGACTGCTGAGGTGTAATTTCTGTTGGTATTATGAATAGAATAAATAGATGGGAAAGGGGAGTTAGTAAGGAGGCTGTTAGACAGTTTAGTCTGGACTGGGAGGATTGAGACTCATCATCTCTTTCTTTGTACTTCGTTGTATTGGTTTCCACCATTAATGAAGTTGGAGTTATTTCTTGAATACTTTTCATCTTTTCTGTAAATCTTTGAATACCTGGAGTTGTTCAATCATAACAGCAGAGAGGTTGTGATCAAATCTTATTTCTTTCAGTAGTATGTTTTTCGCCGATCAAGCTAGTCTAAAGCGGACATAAAATTTCTTGTTCTGCCAGGCATATGTGAGAGCAACAAAACCCATTTAAGGATATTTTGGCAAACAAAAAAAAGGATAGTCACAGAAAGCATATATGGGATGTGTTCAAGCTACACACGAAGTAGTCCAACTGTCTTTCTGTCCATGATATGAATCAGAAAAACTTAAAAAGGTGTTACTTTGAGATAAAAGTTAAGCGGAGTCAAAGAGAACTGTATAACCACCTCTGGGGCAAAAACATAGCCAAGTGCTCCACATATTGCACCTCCCAAGAGAAATCCAGAAATAAATTCAACGGCGCCTCCACCTCTACTTTCACTAAATGAAAAAAAATCCATTTTATATAAATGTGGCTAAGAAGAGAGTTAAATAAAATACTAGATCTGCTAGAGAACACAAATAAACTATAGTTTGAGTGAACGAGGTTTGCATGTAAGTCAGGAAATTAAGAAACATTATCATAAAAATTAAATAGTTCCTAATAAGAGATCAATTGATTCTTTAGAGGAGGACACTATTAGTGTGAACACTACACGAAAGATAAATCAGCAGGTCATTTGAGAAATCCTTCCACAGAATCTGATAACCAACTCTGGTAGTATGACCGTCAAACGCTAAATAGAAGCAGGGTGTGAAAAATGTGCGGTATCAATTTAAGCATTTCAGCCACAGAAAGAAAAAAATACGGGATAAGAGTCAGTTTGGTCCTCGAAGTTGCAAAAAAAGGGTCAAATAAGTCCTTATATAGAAGATTCTGTCCGGACGTGCCATTTGAGGTGGCTCCCGGTGGAATTTTTTGATGAAATTTTTTTAGCATCTTATTAATTAAGTCTAGTTTACTCATACCAAATTTCAGATAAAAATTCAATCGGGAAGACATTCAAATGAATTCTTGAAGATAACTGTGCCGTTAAAAGCGCTGTTATCTTCAAGAATTCATTTGAATGTCTTCCCGATTGAATTTTTAGCTGAAATTTGGTATGAGTAAACTAGACTTAATGAATAAGATGCTCAAAAAAATTTATCACAAAATTCCACCGGGAGCCACCTCAAATGGCACGTCCGGACAGAATCTTCTATATAAGGACTTATTTGACGCCTTTTTTTTGCAACTTTGAGGACCAAATTGACCCTTTACTCAAAAAAATACTGAGGATACTCGTATACGACTTTAAATTAAATGCAATGTCACTCAATGATGAGGGAAATTATGTAGCTGGGCATTTCTTTCCTTTATCCTTCCAAATTCGCTTTTTTGTAAGGTGGAGGACTTATATCAATCTATATAACTAAAATAATGATCTGCAAAGGTGTCAGAACAGAAAAACTGGGGTTGTGTAAACTTTCTTCCCAAGACCCTACGCATGTGAATGAGTGCATTACAAAAAGCATTATACTAAGGGCACCCTAGTATTTAAAATATAAAAGATGCTAAACAACCAAAGAACAATATTACTAAAGATAATACAAGGAGCAGTAACAACCCTTAGATCTACATGTGTTATACTGCTCTTTGAACCAAATCATACAATTTTCTTATGGCCCAAGGACATGTCGCTATTCATGCCTTAAATGGAAGCAATTAGGATAATAAGTCAAACATCAAAATCATGCAAGAAAGTTTATTGCACCAAATCCCCTATAGGACTGAATCCTGCAATGCCAAAAAGCTGCAAGACTCTTTCTTATCTAGACTGCAACTCTGCATATATGTAAAATAATAAAAATTTAAATTCTTTCACTGGCAATTTTATTTAATAAATCTGGAAGACAAATACATTGTGACTTAGGCTAGGGCATAGGAAAGTATTATGAAGTCACACTCAACAAGTTGTTAAGTTCATTTCCCCACATGCAACATAAAATTTTTTAAATCCATGTGTCATGAATTAAATTTATGATAGACATACTTATACTGTGCACAAACCGACAAGTTGTTGGTTCTCCGATGAATCAGTTTCCTCTGAACTTTTAATGATGGTGTCTTCACAAATGAAGAGGACTTCCCAGACCAAGCTTCACATGTTTTGAGATTAGTCGGACCTATAAAATGTGAAACATTGCTACTTTTCATATACAGAGTACTTTATATAAGATTACTCAACTGTCTCATTTACTACTAAACAGTTTTTTAACCGTGCTTTTTCAAAATTAATAATAACACTAGAGTAACATCTTGCCCATCTACTCAAGGAGTTTTGTACCTCAAAATCATACGAAAGTGAAACCCGAAAAAAGTTTGGCCAGGTCTACACCGTTTTTTAAGTATAAGGGCCCATTTGGTAACCCCTGTTTTTTGCTTATAAGCTTTATCAGCCAACTTTTTACCAAACATGTGATTTTTTACTTCACGCACTAAATCGGGAAATAATAAAAATAAGTTAGGTTATAGTTGCTTTTCTTACTTGTTGATTGGCTGAATTTAATATAGAGCACCCTTTTAGCTATTTTTTCGTTGTTTATAAACAAGATATATTTTTAAATATATTTTTATAATTCACCAAATTCAGCCAATGCAACCACTGAGCGATAATTTCATAAACTTCAACAGATCCAGCTAATTGAGGGATTCGACAATCTCAGTGTTACCAAGCCGACTCTAAATCATACAAATTCAGGGACCAGATAGCACCAAAGCAATTTCTGTGATAAAACATTTTCTTTACTGATTTACCTTGTTGTGATAATTCTAAATCCTGATGGATGTGATCCATTAACGATACAATAGTAATGAACAACAAATTTTCCATTTGTGCGT
Organism: Cuscuta epithymum; assembly: GCA_945859915.1. NCBI lineage: Eukaryota > Viridiplantae > Streptophyta > Magnoliopsida > Solanales > Convolvulaceae > Cuscuta > Cuscuta epithymum. The sequence continues at coordinate 2,634,542 of CAMAPF010001045.1, read as the reverse complement.
CAATCCGCATTTAGGATTAACATTGTGAAAGAGCTTAGACAATGTATGAGGCCAAACGCGATCTACTATGACATTCTTAATTCCCGCCCCGACTATCGTGATGAGAATCGCTCCAGGCATCTATACTACCGAACTGAAAGCTAAATCAACAAACAACCGCGGAAAGAACTCCCCGTGATAGAGATGAGGACAAAATTGAACTACAAAGAGTTACCTAGGGAAGCAGAGAAGAAGGCCACTCCAGTCGCCATGGGAGCTAACAATCGAAGCTGAGGTCGATGGATAGGATGAGTTGAAGAGATTTGAGTGCCTACTGAGATCCCAAAAGCTTTTGCTTCGAATGTATCGGAAATCCGAAAAATAGCATCCTTCCCAAATCCCAGAGCAATTATGTGGGCCGTGGGCCGGATATTTAAGTTAAAGCCCGTTTGATCTTGTTTTCAGCCTTTCAGGTGCTATGTGGCTCATTAACCAACTTCTTCTCCAAACATTTTTTTTAACTCAGAAGGCAAACCACCGAAATCACTGGATCACACGTCGGGTAATGTTTGACGTGTTTTATTAAAAATTGAAACGGTACAGAAGAGGAGGGGACAAAACCAAAACATCCTCAGAAAGGGCATACCCTTTCAGAAATACAAAAAAAAAAAGCAGATTTTTTTGGGGGGACTAGTCCTGACCCAAAAAATACAAATAAAAGAAGTATCTAAAAGAAGGAAGTCCAAAAATATTCATAAAATAGGCCTGTTTCGCTGCAGACATAAGCTCCTTAACCTCATTCATCACTTGTAAGTGGGTCGGTTCATTAGAAGCTAAAAAGGGCAACCCAGTTGCCTTCATGAACCTTATGGCCCAAAGAGACCTGAACATTGTCCGTCGGTCACAAGCTTTCCTGAATTTCTTTTCTCCATTTACGCACCTCCATACACTTCAGGCAGGAAACAGCGTTCATGGAGTCGAATTCCACCTCAAAATCCTTGTAATATGAGTGTGAGAACAAATATACTCTTGTTTTATTTTTTTAGAACAAACATACCTCTAATGATTATGTGGAAATGTATATATATCCATAAACATTTAAAAGGAGCAAAAATATCATTCATGCTCCTATAAATAAACAAGTTTACCCTTATTGACTTTAAATAAATAAAATAAATGTTCAAAAAAACCAAAAATAAATTATAAGTTCGAAATTGAAAAAAGGGGTTAAAAATAATGATTTATTTTATTTTAAAATATTAACTCTTTAATTTTAAACTGTAAAATTAACTCTTTTATATTGGGATGGAAGAGGGTGACACAGTTTTTAAGAAAAAGTGGGTTTGCGTGGTTGATATTGATTGATAAAGTAAGAATTAAGTAAGAATGATTTTGAACCACACAAACTTTACCAAATATGGTATGAGACAATATTAGTGGGACTTCCCGAAAAGGTAAAACGGGACAATATAAGGAGGACGAGGGAGTATTATTTTGTGAGTCTGTGACTTTGTGTAGATTGTGTATTATTATTTTTAGGGTTAACCGGTTAGGGAACCAATTTGACTATTAACTGAATTTTTCAGTGCATAATAAAACAGTGTTTAATTCATTATAAACTTATAATGATTAAAAATAGAATTACAGATTATAGAATGATTTGTCTATTATACAATTGAAGATTAGAGAATGTTTTATTTATTGTGTCGACGTGTAAGAAAGAATTGAAAATTCGAATTTAATTTCAGAACAAGGAATACTTATTAGGTTTGTGTACAACAATTGTTTTTTCTTGTTAGTTTTATAATTTTATAGAAGTATTTTAATTCATACCAATAATGAAAATGTTTTTTAGAATGGTTAATGAACATATTGCCAAGAAAGTAAAATGAAATGAATATTTACTTAATATGAAATTGAGCTTGATTTGGGTTCGATAAATTTTCGGTGTTTGATTTTAAGACACTATGAACATGCTCGAATGTATATAGAAGTTTAGAGTATACTCTTTAATAGATTCAAAATTCCAATTATTCAATAAATCTCGAATCCTTTATACGGAGTAATCATTAATAAATTTATAAACTTGCGCATTGCAAATGTTAAAATTTTAAGACATACTTCGTATTTAATTTATTTCTATAATTTGTAAATGAATGATAGGCGGCTCAAGAGCAGATCAAACCAAACATCACCATGTCCGAATTGGGCTTGAATAATTATTCAAACTCAAAATTTAGTCTGTGTTCGATTTTGAAGCTCGTTAAGCTCGAATTATTAAATTTGAGGCAAAATCAAGCTCAAAATTGAGTATATAATTCGAAAATAGCTTGATTCGATAATAGCCCAGAGCTAAACCTTGTATGCATAGTAACATTTTTTTTACTGCTTAGTATGCCCCATATCTAAATCTTGGATTCGTCCCTGAGTACAATGATGCTGTTAAATTAGCCTATCATAATGCGAGGTGAGCAATTTTGACCGGTTGTCAGGGACGGGTTAGTCCTATATCTCACCCCACGATTGCTCTGAGCTATTGATTTGTTTTGTCACTTTTCACTTCCATTATTATTAATAAATAAATGTTCTTTAAAAAAATGTTTTGATAAAATAAAAGCAAAGTGGAGAGTGTCATCTCAGTCAAGTTCACCGTGACCTGATTGATGACTTGTCCAATAATTGGAAGTTCGATTTTAAGGTAACTCGAAGAGATGGTGTAGAGCATCCGAATGTAGCGTGTCTGTCTTGGTCCAATGGCACATGGCCGCGTGTCATGTCATCCATCACACTTGACGTACGCCGCAGATTCTTCACCCAGGCGGCCGCAGCTATAAAGAACGAAATCGGTGGATATATACAGAGCATATAAAAACAACTATTCAGATGGCGAATGCGGTGGAGAAGAGTTCCGAATTGCCGTCTGCGGCGGCGGGGCAGGACGAGCTGCTGAAGAAAGGGATTGCTGAGTTCTACGACGAGTCGTCGGGGATATGGGAAGACATATGGGGAGACCATTTGCACCACGGCTTCTACGACAAGCAGGCCGCCGGCGTCTCCCTCTCCGACCACCGCGCCGCTCAGATCCGCATGGTCGAAGAGGCCCTCCGATTTGCCTCCGTTTCCGGTACGCTCCTAATGCCGTCCGTCGCTTTTTATGGTTCTGTGTGCGGGCGGGGCATATGCTTTTGTTTTTGTCCCGATACATTTAAGAAAACATTCGATCGCAAAACTACTTTTTGAAATTATAATTGTACAATTAAATCATTTAAATATAAATAGATGATGAAATAACTCTAATTTATCTCGATTCGATTTTCAGTAACAATGTTTTCTTTTGCAAATAACAATGTTTTTAATCGGACCAATTTTACTCTCAAATTAAACGGATCATTTCAAATCAAATCAGATCAAATAGAAACAAAACAGAACAAATCCTGTAAGTCCAGAAAGTTACGCTCTAATTAAAAGCATCTATCTATTCGACCGTGAATAGTGAGTTGGTTTCATCCCTTTGAATAATACTCGTAAGTGTCACTTAGAATATACAAAAAAAAAATGTATCAAAAGAATGTGAACATGAACCTCATCTTAACTTTACCTAAGATAAAAAAATAGATTACTCCAACCATTCCTTTATGTTTGTCAATATAAGTATTTTCCCCAAAATCAAGAAAATCAGTAGGTGATACTCCCTTGGTCCCATTATAATTGTCTTACTTTTCCTTTTCCACCCATCTCACTAGTTTTGTCTCATATCATATTAGACAATATTTGTATTTCTTAAATTCATTCTTACTTTATTCTGACTTTATCAACTCATTATCAACCACATAATTCTAATTTTCTTTAAAATCTTATCACTCCCTTTCACCCCAATATTAGGGGGATGGAGGTAGTAATAATTAAGGTATAAATGGTACTCCCTTCGTAACATTCATATCTTCATATTTCTTAATAATTTTGAAAATAATACACAATTACAACATTTTTTTGGATTTATCTTTCATTCACTCGTGATATTTCATTATCTTCTCATTATACTCTCAATAATTTATATCATCTTTCACTATTCTTGATCTCGCATACTTTTAAATGGGAAGATATATATGTTACAAAAGAATACTTTGTTCGTTTTTAGTTGCAAAAAAATCCATTTTTGTTCATGCACAGATTTGAACTATAATATATTTCAATCCTTATTAGTAAAAAATATTTTTAAAATGAGATTTTGCAAAAATGAGAATATTTTAACAATGTAATTCAAAATAAAATTTATAATACATTTAGAAAACGTAAAAGAACGGACATAGTACGTGAATAATGTAAAATTCTTTACAACTAAAAACGGAGGTAATTTAAAAATGAGAAAATTGCACATTTAGTCCCTAAAATAGTCACCAAATGAAAATGTCAGACCCGTATTTATGAGATTGTAAATGTCACCTCTCAATTGTCCAAATTGCTGTAAATATGGTACTTTGAGGGGTGACTTTTACAAACTTGGTAACATGAGTCTGACATTTCAATATGATGACTATTTGAAGGACTAAAAGTGCAATTTTCTCTTATAAAAATTGGGCAAAGTCCCAATATGGAATTGTGAAAAAATAAAAAATCAAATATAGAAACGTGCGAAACAGAAAAATATTACTTTGTTTTTATTTGACATTTTTTCCTAATTGTTACCACTCTTTTTAATTTTCTTACCACTCGTTTACCTATTTGTTTAACTTTTTCGTAACATCCAAGTTAGTGTTCTTAAGTTTTTGAACACTTTAGAAAAAAAACATTTGTCTTATACCGAGTACATTTTCTACCAATATATGTCGTTGACTCAGGGAATGCGGTAAAACGGTTTGACTTTCTTACCACCCGTTGTAAACTTTTGGTTACCCAATTTTAAAGATGTTTTCTTATAGACTATTTAGTCCATACTAGACCAGATCAGATCTAACAAGACCAGACCAAATTTTCATAGTTATAAAATACATAAAAATCAAACATTTACACATTTATTAGATCAAATCGGCAAATTTGAAAGAGTGCAAGTCCATCCTCTTCGAATGAGGTTACTAGTATGGAAAATGCTAGGGGTACACAAGTTGTACACAACTTGTACACACAATGTCAGTCACAGACAATTGGCACGGAGTTGTCTGTGACCACAGACAAGAGTTGTCTGTGTAAATAAACAAATTTTGTCTGTTTCCACAGACATTTACTTTTTTGTAAAAAATACACTGAGAGCCGCCTGACACTGACAAGTACTAGTATTCTTTACAAAAAAAAAGTAAATGTCTGTGGAAACAGACAAAATTTATCTTTGTACACAGACAACTCTTGTTTATGGTCACAGACAACTCCGTATCAATTATCTGTGACCGATATTACTTTTACACAGAAGTACGGAGTAATTTTTTTTAAGGATTGTGATTTGTGTCAATTAGGGGTGCAAATGAGCCGAGCCGCTCGTGAGCCGCTCGGTCAAAGCTCGAATCGGGATCGGTCAAATTCGAGCTCGAGCCGAGCTCGAGCCGGCTCGTTAAGCAGTCGAGCCCGAGCTCGAGCCTTCTAATTTCAGGCTCGCTGGCTCGCGAGCCGGCTCGCGAGCCTAATTTTATATGTGAATATTTATAATATATATATATATATATATATATATATATATATATATATATATATATATATATATTATATAATCATATATAATATATTACTATGCAATATAAATTAATATATAATGTATACTGTTATAATGTACGAAGTAATATATATGATATACTCCCTCCGTCCCCTTTTAAATGTCTCGGAAGAGTATGACAGGAGTTTTAAGAAAAGTGGGTTTGTGTGATTGATATTAATTGATAAAGTAAGAATATAAAGTAAAAATAATTTTGAACCACACAAACTTTACCAAATAAGGTATGAGACAATTAAATAGGGACATCCCAATATGGTAAAACGGGACATTTAAAAGGGGACGGAGGGAGTATATAATATATGCTGATTAGTAAAATTTTATAATATTTTAGGCTTAGGTCGTTACTACTCAGTAGAAAAACTTAGAATGGGCCGATGACAGTGAATTTTTACTACGGACTCATTATGGAGCATCATAATGGTTATCGAGCCTCGAGCCGAGCCGAGTCGAACCGAGCCTTCTGCGAGTCAAGTTCGAGCCGCGATTTTGTAGGCTCGTTCGAGCCGAGCCCGAGCTCGAGCCGATGCTATATATTTCGAGCTCGAGCCTGTAGGAAATCGGGCTCGGCTCGGCTCGTTTGCACCCCTAGTGTCAATCAAATCACAAGCATCACAATCGGTGGTCGCCATGTTTTTAAACAAGTGGTGGATAGTAAATGGACAAATCGCACCATTCTAGTACCACGATGTCAATAATGATCTAACCCTACCCCCGTACTGCTTCTTCTTTTACGCCATGTGTTCTTTTTTACGGTAGGTAAATCATAAATGAGTGGAAAGAGAGGCAAATAAGTCACGTGCTAACAAAAAAAAGACAAATAAGTCCTTGTTTAAGAGGTTTTATCCGGCCGTCGCCTTTTGAGGCGGTTCTCGGTAGAATTTTTTGATGAAATTTTTTGAACATCTTATTCATTGAGTCTAGTTTACTCATACCAAATTTTATCTAACAATTCAATCGGGAAAGTATTCAAATGAATTCTTGAAGATAACTGTTATCTTCAAGAATTCATTTGAATGTCATCCCGATGGAAGTTTTAGCTGAAATACGTTGAATGTACTTACACATTCAAATGAATTCTTGAAGATAACTGTTATTTTTTCGGTTTTTCATTTTTCAAAAGTCGCCGGAATAAGTCACCGGAAAAGTGGTCACTTTTTTTGGAGAATTTCACTCAGGGGCGGATACACATAGATCTTAATGGGGGCACTTGCCCCCAATAACTTCTCAATAAATTAGCACACCCATTACAAAAAATTAATAATAGGATGCTTTGCCCCCAATAAAAATATGCCATTGCCCCCAATAAAAATATGTCATTGCCTCCAATAAAAAAGCAAAATTGATTAGCCCACATAGGATGATTTCTTTTGGACTGTTTTCAGTCCCAGACCAGACCAGACTTAAACAGACCAGACCAGACCAGACTTAAACAGACCAGACCAGACCAGACCAGACCAGACTCAAACAGATCAGACCAGACCAGACTTCCGTAGTTATAAAATACACAGAGACCAGACGTTTACCAGACCAGACTAGACCAGCTCAGACCAGACCAGACTTAAACAGACCAGACCAGACCAGACTTAAACAGACCAGACCAGACCAGCAAATTTCAGTCCAAAAGAAAACATCCATAGTCACATAGCACATCAACATACTCCGTATTAATGTTTTATCATCATTTTCTTTAATTGTAAACTTTAACTTCATACACATGGAATAAAACGTACTTCATCTATTTCTAAATAAACCACTTGTTTATCCACCTAAATTATCTCACATTTTTTTACTAAGAAATAGTATGTGATTAAAAAGTTTGATATGATTATGACTAAATTTAATGCATTTATCACCATGATCAATAATAATTTACATCAAAATCTAAAAATATTTTATTTATTTATCATAATATGGCCATACACTCACTTTAAAAATTAAAATAAATAAATTATCTTTAAACATCAAACACAAAATTGTATAATTGTATATTGGTTTTTAGTTCAATATAACTTCTATTTCTACTTGTATTTCATTAACAAATTCATTAGTGTAATTTCTTTTACCATTTCTTATATGATCTCCTAATAACCAAATATGAACTCTTTTCATCATTGAAATTAATTAATTGTAATACTCTACTGAAAAACTCTATTAAAGTGTGCACTCTTATTAATTTACTTTAGGTGAAATTAGCAAAAATTAATTTGCACATCATTAACATATAAATAAGAAAAATGAAAAGCGATAACATACTACCTCCGTCCCATTTATATTGTCCCGGAAGAGGGAGGCACAATTATTAAGAAAAGTGGGTTTGTGTGGTTGATATTAATTGATAAAGTAAGAATAAAGTAAGAATGACTTAGAGCCACACAAACTTTGCCAAATATGGTATGAGACAATTTAAGTGGGACTTCCTGAAAAAGTAAAACGGGACAATATAAATGGGACGAAGGGAGTACAAAAAATAAATATATATGAAGATATCATCAAATATTTAATACTCCCTCTGTCCCGCTATGATTGTCTCATTTTACCTTTTCGTTCTATCCCACTAAGATTGTCTCATACCTTATTTGTCTCATACCTTATTTGGTAAAATTTGTGTGGTTCTAAATCATTCTTACTTTATTCTTACTTTATCAATTCAATATCAACCACATAAACTCAATTTTATTAATAACCGTGTCACCTTTTCTTGTCCCAAACTTGGGGGACGGAGGTAATACTTTATTAGGAGTTCAAAGTTAAAACCACCCTTTACCAGCAGAAAGATAGCCTCTTATAATCATTTTTTATTATTTGTTCCTGAATACCATTTCGAAAATCATAATTTTATATTAAGTTCAAGAAGCTGTACAAAAATATATATATTAAGTTCAAGAAGTAATGTGTGTAATGGTACTCTTTAGTACACATTCAAAATCTATACTCTACACATTTGTTTATAAATCAAACCAAAATCTTGCCCCCAATAACCTTTCGGGCTGGATCCGCCACTGATTTCACTTCAATTTAGTCGTATCGAAAGAAAAGGCCCATTGATAAATATATTATCCTTTGATCAGGTTAAAATAACATAGGTGGTGATGTTTTACTAATTTTATTGATAGTGTAAGTACATTCAACGTATTGGACCTATCTTCTGTTATACTCCCTCCGTCCCTTATAACTTTGCCAACTTTCCTTTTTTGGATGTCCCATTAACTTTGCCACTTTCCCATTTAAGTAAAGAATTTGTGGTTCCAATTAATTCTCTCTCCTCTGCACAAACCTCAACCACACAGTTTTTACTTTATTAATCAACGTGCCAGTCAAACTTGGCAAAGTTATTAGGGACGGAGGGAGTATATGCTTAAGAGATATTACCCGAAATGAGACTAAATAGATTTAAAAAAATTTCAAACATGGGACTGTTCACTGTCATGTTTTCATTCTCAAAGTAGGACTAATTACTGTCATGTTTTGGCAGTATCAGACTTAAAACATGACAATATTTTCCAAACTTGACAGTTGTTGAGGTTTATTCCTTCAACCCTTGGACCCAACACGTAAGCCCAAAGATTTCGAGTGGAGTGAGTGTATGAATATCTAGCCCAACAACTATCAGATGGATCAGGAAACAGAGGAAATAGCAGGCAATGTAAATAGGTATTATTAACTTCGTAATAACTCCCCTAAGTACAATCTACTTGCTAAAAAGGCACGTCGGCCGTTCGTCTTACAAGGCAGTAGAAATGCTGCAAGTAAGAATGCTAAAGCTAGGATGCTAAGAATAGAAAGTTGTCAACCCTTTACAATGAAATAAATGCCTTCTATTTATACCCACCAATGGGCAGGTGGCTATACTGACGTGGCAGCCTGTGGACCGCTGGTCCCCCAACCACCAAATCTTCAGCATTAAATGCACTTCCCGCCAGAATCTAGGTTTCCCGCCTAATTAGTGGGGACGTTCGTCCGGCCGGGAAGTGAGTTGGATCGCTCCAAGTGACCCTCAAGAAATACTGGCTGTTCGTCTCCTGGCCTTGATGGATAATCACCATGTGGACTGGATTTCCTCCGCTGACTACAGGCTTGCTCCGGAGACGTTCGTCGTCATCCCTGGTGGCACGTGGTCCTGCTCCTTGTCTCTGTACAGACGTTCGTCGAGAGGAGCCGTTGGGCCTGAACCCCCAACCCCAGACGCTCGTCCCTCCTCAAAGAACATGGGCCTGCGGGCTAGCCTTGTGCTCTACCTGGACGTGCGTCCGGTTAGGAGGGGTTAACGGGCCGGACCTCGGCTTGGGCCATTAACCCAACACAAGTCCCCCACTTCTGATGTTCTGAGCATGCGCAGGACATAAGGAAGTATGAACCCCCTCGCAGTAGACGTTCGTGTCTTGATACTTGTGTTTACTGCATCCGGTGGGAGCGCACGCTCGTGGTTGTGGTGCTTGACCGCTGTCGACGGTTCAGGAAACGAGGTGATGGCTGCTGTAGCGGCGGTGCATTTTCCCGAGGAAGTGTCATCATTACGCTTCCATCCCACGCACGGCGCGTGAGCCGGACCACGCTCCTTGCTACGCGTCAACCCCTCGTTGGCCCCTTAACCGGTGTTTCCCCTATAAATGTCGGGTTTTCCCCCTGAATTAGGGTTCCCAATTTCTGCTCCCTTGCTTTAGAATCCCCGTTGTTCTTCGAGTTCTCTGTTTGGCTTCTGAGTTCAGCTAGTCTCTTTGTAAGGTAATTTCCCTCCTCTGCTTCTTTTCTTTGTTCTGACTCCTAGCCGAAATGACTTCGATGGAGATTTCGTCAAGTTCTGATTCCGGTTCGTCGGGCTCCTCTTCTGACGACGTGAATGCGCGCTCCCCGGGAAAGGCCAGTGTTTCTGGGACTTCTGGTTCGGCCACGACGGTGGGGACCATCCGGGCTGATGGCGAGCTGGATGACGCTTCCCAAGGTAGTGGGAGCGACGTCGGGGACGGGGACGCCGATGGGGCAGTGGATGTTATTGATGCAGTCCCCCTGAATGAGCGCCCCGCTAATTATGACTCCGGGGAAGAGGCCGAATCAGGTTCTGACATGGAGGTGCATGATCTGGGCATCCCTACGGACATGGAGCGCCACATTTGTCCGATCAGAAGCGCCATTGACCATGATCAAGTCCTCTCCCGCGTGGCTCTTAACAAAATCCGCACTTTCTTCCCCCCGCCGTTCGTCTGGAGCGTGAGAGGCGCCGAGCACGTGATGAGGCGACGTCCGGGGATGATCATGCTTCACCTGGACTCCGTTGAAGCCGGGCTGCGGTTTCCACTTCATGCATTCTATGTGGAGTTCTTCCACTGCTTCCAGGTGGCCCCGGCGCAGTTCATGCCAAACTCTTATCGGTTCATATCGGCCTTCTTGGTGCGTTGCAAGCTTGCAGGAGTCGATGCCACCTTGGATCTGTTCCACTACTTCTTCCGGATCACCCCTCAGAACTCCGACGGTTATCTGAGCGTGGCCGCTCGTCCGGGGAGGAGGCTGTTTAAGAGCTACCCCTCCTCCATTCATGACTGGAAAAACCGGTTCTTCTTCCTCTGCTATGACGGTCCTCCCCTCCCAGTTCGTTGGAATGGCTACCCCCCGAAGATAGAGTCGCCGGAGTTGACCGATGACCTGAGCGAGGCCGTGGAAGACATCCTGCAGGGCGGCATTCGCCCCATAGCCGGCTATCTGACCTTCGAGGCACTCTCGGGGGCAGGCATAGGTACCGCCCGTGTCCTTGGACTCTTTCCACCCTTCGACGCTCGTCTCGGGGCACCGGGCGGTCCTGTCCTTCGAGGTGAGTGTCCTATTATATTCTCCGCTCGTCTTTTAACCCTTTATTGTTTCCTGCAGGTTCTCCACCAGATCGAGCTCAGATGAATCACGCTGAGTGTCTGAAGACGAGGAAGGCCAAGGCGGCTGCTGCTAAGGCCGCAATGGCGAAGGCCAAGAACGCCCCCGCCTCGGACTCCAACTCCTCGGCTTCTGATGCTGCCCGACGAACGGCCGAGGGTGAGCAGCACTTAATCGCCACTATGCTGGCTCAGGGTTCCGGGGCCCCTGCTCTTGAAGCTGCCCTCCCGCCACCGGTAGTCCCCACGAAGGCGGCTCCTCAGAAGGGGATGGAGAAGGTCCCCGAAAAGAAGCTGAAGAGGGGCCACGAGGCAGGCTCCACCGGCCCCGTGCTTGAAGATGCCGGCTCCCTGCCTTTGAGCCGTCCGGCGGAAGAGCTTTGGAGGGAGATGACCCTCAAAGCCGGTCTCGAGCTGCCTCGCCGTTCGTCGTCCGAGGCGACCAGTGCTGCCCTGGCAGCCGCTCTTCAGGTATCCCTTCTTTACTAGGTCCGAGTTCACCTTTTCCCTTGACGTTCATCTTCTTACCTTTTTTCCTTCGGTCATCCAGTCTGGGCTTCTTGTCCTTCAAGCTGAAGCTGCCAGGGAGGCCGACCTGAGAGAGGTCAAGGCCAAGGCCGATGCGGCTGTTGCTACGGCCCGGGAGGCCGCTCGCCGAGCTGAGGCGGAGGCTGCGGCCAAGGGAAGGGAGACTGCAGCCCTGCAGGCTGAATCTCGTAGCCAGTTGGCCGGTCTTGAGAGAGTCGGCTTTAAGCTTGTCCCGGTGCTCCCTGCTGCCAAGGATGCCACTCCGGAGTGGCTGGTCGACACCTCCGGCTACAGGAACACTGGGGAGTTTATGGACTCCGCCAAGGATTACTGCGTCGGGGCCTTCGGCGATGTGTTCTCTGCGGCGCTGGCGAAGATTCCGCCCCGACAGCGTCTGGCGTGCGGCGTCCGGATTTTGGAGAGCTCCCCCTGTCTCACAAGTTCCTCTATGAGGTCGGCGACAGCACCTTCGCCGCTGGCTACAATGAGGGGGTTAAGGCCACTCTTCCTATTTTCTCGAGGTTGCAAGGGGCCGATTTTGAGCTGGCTGCCAACACTGACGGCGATCTGCTGCTCCAAGCCTTAGGGAAGCTGGGGAGGGATCAGCGTCGAGAAGAGGCCAAGGCCAGAGGGGAAATCCCGATTTTGGTCCTATGTTTTCATAGGATCAATGTTGGGTGTCTTGGACAAATATACCCTTATAGCTATTAAAATGTTTTAATTCATAATAAAATAATTAAAAAATAATAAAAATTCATAAAAAAAATACCAAAAAATTAATAAAAAATATTTTAAATAATAATAAATTCAAAAATAAATTTGAAAAAAAATAACAAAAAAATAAAAAATCGCCGCCCCCTCTGCCGCCCCAGCACCACCACCTCCAGTCATCTGGGAAAAAAATGTCAAATTAATTATGAATCCCATATTTTTGTCAGAAGTGAGAATGATTCAAGTTCGCAGAATGTTCCAAGTTGGCATTCTCAAAGAGAAATATGCTATTTTTTTGGCATTTTCAAGAAAAAATGGCGTTTTGTTTAGTAAATATGTCATTTTTAACGGGCAGAGGTGGTGGTGCAGGGAGGCGGTACCACCACCTCCTGCCACCGGGGGGATGCCAAAAATATTACTAATGCCATATTTTTGGCAGAAGTCAAAAGGATTCAAGTTGACATGATGAAAATGTTGGCATTCTCATAAAGTAATATGCCATATTTTTGGAATTTAAAAAAAATGGCATTTTTTACACCGATCAAAGGTGGTGGTGCAGGGAGGTAGTACAGGCGGCGGGAAAGACATCCATATTTTTTTTGATGGAGTTTTACTATTTTTTATTATTTAAAAAATAATTATTATTTTTATTTTTTATTTTATAAAATTTTGTTAATTTATTTATTATTTTTCTAATTTTTACAAATTGTTTATGCATTAAACATTTAATTATGACTTTGACTATGTTTTACTCATATTTAAAGGAGGAGTAAGGATGGAATGAAGAAATAGGTATGTTTCCAATAGGACTAATATGGTCCTATTTTGGAATAAAAACATAGCAAGTCCTATTTTGAGTTTTTGCCATAGTTTTAGTCCTATTTGAAGTAATTTCTATTTTTTTATGGAGTAGATCATGTATGTTTGTATTTATACTACCTTGTGACTCCGTTTGACTAACATTGGAATGCTAGGAAGAAGTGCGGCTATTAATAAAATTAAAGTGAGTTTAAGTGGTTAATATAGAATTGATAAAGGGTTGTGATAATGATTTAGAAAAACATAAAACTTATCAAAATTAGAATGAGATAATCTTAGTTGGATGAATCAAAAGAAAGATAGGACAATATTAACAAAGAGTGGTGTAAGAGCAGCTTTTGTAATAGTGTAATACGTATCCGTAGTATATTCCTTTGCTCCAATATTATCCACAAAAATTTCTTTTTCGTGCGTCTCAAAATTATTTCGTATTTCTCTTTTTGACAAAAAAAATATGTGGTTCACATTATTTCTTACACATTTTTCTCTCCTTTTTACGATTCTCCATTAAACAATATCCACTATTTTAATCTCCGTGCCGGTGTACTTCAAGAGATAAAAAAAAACCTAGCTAGTAGCTAGAGGACCTAGCCCCTTTCAAGACAATTCCTGGCTTCGATCCGTGTGTATGTGCGGGAGTGCAGGACTGTGGGTATAATACACATACAATATTCCGTATTCTTGTAGGGAGTATATTATGTATGCAATCTATTCTCCTTCTCATTTTACATATCTTACTTTCCTATTTGAGTTATTTTAAAATAAGTGTCATATTTCGTTTTTGAAAAAAAATACCACGTTTGTGGTGTAATACGTTCCACTTTATTTACTCAAATCTCAATTACAACTTTGACTTTTTCAATCATTTCATTAATAATTGTGTCAAACCAAAGTATGACGCATAAATGATTCAATCATTTAGTTTGATTGTATATGTTGATTCTGTTGAAATTGATTAGAATTTGGTTGAATCTGTTGAATTATGAAAAGAAAAAATAAGAAATATATTTTGTTAAGAAAATAAAGAACAAATAATATTAAATAATAAAACTGATAAGAAAAAACTATTTATACACTCAATTTGTACACAATTTGGATACATTTATATGGTATTGTGTTTGTGTACACAGATAATGTGTACACCCACTAGTTGCATGTGTAGTGCACACATGCTGCTCGTGATGCATTGCCTATTTACATAGATAATTACGCACAAATATGTGATAAATATCAAATGTTAAATGTGGAGTAAATATTAAATGGTAAATGTGGACTAGACGTTTAAAGTCCAGACCAGATTGGACTTAAACAGACCAAACCAGATCAGACTTAAACAGACCAGACCAGACTAGACTAGCAAATTTCAATCTAAAAGAAAACATCCTAATAACAAAACTTGTAGTCCGTACAAACCAAGTGATTTTTATCAATAATAAAGTAAATTAAATAATACGGAGTAACACTTAGACCATTTGGAGTGGTAAGCTTTTAGGAGTTCAAAATGTTAAATATAAAAATTTTGGACTCCTAATGATGTGTAGTGGTATGTGAGGGTCTTTAAAATAAGACCCATGATGACAGTGATTAAAAAAAGGGAACGGAGGAAAATCAAGCGTTGTCCACCCCAGGAGCTATACAATTTGATGATGTCATAGTGACATCATTCAATCACAATTTTTTTTAAAACTCTTAACTTTTTTATTTTTTATTCAATTTTTTCAAAACATATATCAAAATTCATGAATTTTTATAATCTTTCATATGACACCAATATGCAATATATAAAATGAAAAAAAATAATCTGAAATTATAATTGTTGACATTTTTTTGAATCTAAAATAACAAGAAACACAAGTTTTTAATTCACGGATCTCCACAAATTTCTCACTATTCCGCAATCAAACTTTACTTGTTCCATGTTCATTTTTGTTAACCGAAAAATGTTTAAAAAAAATTAATGAAATTTATTTATTTTTACATCAAAATGTGTATATTTTTATTTCATAATAATCCAGATAAAAAATTTAAAAGAAGAAGTTAGTTGTAATAATTTAAATACTGTTTTATTTACTAAATTGATATCTAAAAAATTGTGCAAAGTGTATTTAATTGAAGATGCTGGAATGCAGAGAAATAGGAGTCAAAACACTGTTTTCATATCGACGGAGTCCATTTTTAACATTTAGACTCTTGCACCACTCCAAATGGTCTTAGGGAGAAAATCGAAGTTGTAAATTAATAAATCCATTGTCAGATACCTATAATCCAAAGCTTTGGTGAAATACATCCAATTCCCGTAAACTCAGAAATCCCATAAAAACCCCGTATTTTTGACTTGCCGGCACCAAACTCCCGTAAATCTAGAAAACACCCGGGAGAATTTGACTTTGCACCCCACTTTTTGATTGATATTGGACTTTGCTGTTGGGTGTGTTTCGGAAAATAAAGAAAATTAATTAAAATAAATTAATTAAATAAAATGACGAAAGAAAACAAGAAATAAGATATGGAGCAGAATTTGTCAAAGCTCGTGCTACACACGATGTCCTTAAAACGTATTTGTTGCCTCCCACGGTGCTAGGAGCGTTGCAACAATAGTTTCCCAGGATACGATGACAACGAACTAGTGTTTGAGCACTCAAACAAAAGTTCCAGCGAACGAGAACAAAGACTGAACACAGAAGGAAATTTTCGGAATGCTAGCAGTGTGTTTTTAGAGCTAAAACGTGTATGAATTCGTGTAAGAACGTGTAAGAACGTGTGTTGTTGCAAACCACCTGCCAGCCATTATATAGGAGGATTTGTTGTGTGAAAATAGTGAATTAATGGACCTGAACGTTGGACATGAATGACCAGTCCGTTGGGCATTGAATCGTCCATGAACTGTCCATTTAACGCTGCATTAAAAGATATAAACGTTGGGCATTAATTGTTGTAACGTTTTAGAAGTGCGACAGAAGACCTCCATCAGAACACCCCGGGAGGGGTTCTGATCGGAGGCCAATCAGAAGACCCCAACTCTGATCCGCGGCCACCAGAATACCCCATCTCTGATGGGCGGCCATCAAAATACCCCATGAGGGGTTCTGCCATCAGAACACCAACGAGGTGTTCTGATCCGTAGGCTTCTGTCCGAGCACTTCTGCCGCTGGGAAAAAATTAAACGTTTCGGGAAGAAAACAAAAATTAATCGTATCTCTTGAGAGATAGATTTTTGGACGACATTCGTGTCCGCAGGTCGCCCGCGCACGCAAGTCGCGGTTTTTCTTCTCCGAATTCGGGATTTGATTTGCACCCCCCCCCCCCCCTGCGCGCGTGGAGAGAGCCTTTACCCTTAAGAATCTTAACTCCATAAGGGGGGAGTCCCTTTATAAAGGGTAGCAAATCCCTTGGGTTTTTCGGTGTGGGAAATTAACACACTAGAAACCCATCCTTTTTCCCTTCTAACGGGTAAACTTCGAAAAGTGATTTCTCATTCACCCGTTATCCGTTTTGAGCGTACCATATATCGAATTGTAGACCTTAACAAGGACAATCCGAAACCACTTTGACCCGACCCAAATCGGAAGTGGACCCCACTCAAAAAATTGCCCCAAAATAGTCATTTAATGCAATTTTTTCACACATTTTTTCAACAATCCCCCACATGAATGAAAATTGATTTTCGAGACTTAAAAAGACACGAAGATAGGAGGACACGTTGTGTTCACCGGATGATCCTTGTATACGGAGAGGTAGGTTTAATCCTTTGAACCTTCCGCTGTAAAGACTCGTTTATTTACTGGCTGTCTAGTAGACTCGATGTCTTTGAACTATACTGCCGTCGTGTAAACATTGACTTATCTTTACACAAGAACCTTCCAACTTTGTTCCGTTCTCATGGGTGTGCCCGTTTTGGCCATGGGTCACCGTCCTGGTTCTGCAAGAGTTTCTAAAGAACTGAGCCTTTACAGTTCTCCTTTGAAGCGGCCCTCTTCTCTCTCACATAGGTGATTCTTTCACGAGTATCCCGCATACTCTTCCAATGTTATCGAGTAGATCAACATTTTAGAATCATTAAAGCAAACGTTTTTGCTAACCTCGTGCGGGAGTCACTGTTTCAACGAGGAGTGGGTAGGAGTCCGGGACCCCCACAGTGACCATCCTTCGCTCTATAATTTAGTTGTCCCATTTGAACCTAGGACCAACTAGGTTGGGTATCCACTATAGAACTTTTCAATTCACGGGCTTTAATCCCATTCCTCGTGACAACTTCTCCAACAATTCTCTATCCAAAACCTTGGTTAGCGGATCCGCTATGTTATCCTTTGACTTCACGTAGTCAACAGTGATAACACCCGTTGTGAGAAGTTGTTTAATGGTATTATGTCTACGACGGACGTGTCTAGACTTACCATTATAGAGATTGCTCTGTGCCCTTCCAATTGCCGCTTGACAATCGCAATGTATGCATATTGGAGGGACAGGCTTCTCCCAACTTGGAATATCCTCGAGAAAATGGCGTAGCCATTCAGCCTCTTCAGTGCACTTATCCAAGGCTATTAGCTCAGATTCCATCGTGGATCTAGCTATTAACGTTTGTTTCGAGGATTTCCACGACACGGCTGCACCTCCCAAAGTGAAAACGTATCCACTTGTGGACTTTGAGTCCTTAATGTCAGATATCCAACTAGCGTCGCTATACCCTTCAAGTACAGTTGGATATCTTCCATAGTGCAGTCCAAGGTTTTGGATTTTCCGTAAATACCTCAAAACCCTTACTATTGCCTTCCAGTGTTCGTCACCGGGGTTGCTAGTATATCTACTAAGCTTACTAACCACAAAGGCAATATCAGGCATGGTACAACTCATTAGATACATTAAACTACCAATAATCCTAGCGTATTCTACTTGAGAAATACACTCTCCATGATTTTTGGTCAGGTGTACGTTTTTATCTAATGGCGTCCTTGCCTCTTGATAATCATCCTTATTAAATTTATTAAGGATTTTATCAACGTAATGGGATTGGCTTAGCGTCAGACCCTCAGGTCCTCTAATTATTTTAATCCCAAGGATTAAATCAGCCAGCCCCATATCCTTCATGTCAAATTTAGAATTTAACATGTTTTTGGTAGAATTAATCATTAGATTATTGCTACCCACGATGAGTATATCATCCACGTATAAACATAAAATGACATAACCGTCTACCGTGCTCTTCACATAGACGCATTTGTCACTTTCGTTTATTTTAAACCCATTAACTAACATTGCATGATCAAACTTTTCGTGCCACTGTTTAGGGGCTTGTTTCAATCCGTACAATGATTTAATTAATTTACAAACCTTCTTTTCTTGGCCAGGAACACGAAAACCCTCGGGTTGTTCCATATAGATTTCTTCGTCTATATCGCCGTTTAGAAAAGCGGTTTTTACGTCCATTTGATGAACTTCCAAATTCCGCAAAGCGGCAATTGCTAGTATCATCCTAATGGAATTTATTCTCGTCACAGGAGAATACGTGTCAAAGTAATCATGGCTTTCACGTTGCTTGTATCCCTTTATTACAAGTCTGGCCTTATACTTATCAATGGAACCGTCCGGTTTCATTTTACGTTTAAAAATCCACTTGGATCCCAAAGGTTTACATCCCGGAGGGAGATCAACCAATTCCCATGTGTGATTTTTTAGGATAGAATCCACCTTACTTTTGATGGCTTCTTTCCACATTGGTCCTTCGGTAGACGTTACGGCTTCCGTATAAGTCCGCGGTTCATTTTCTACCAAACATGTTAGAAAATCCGGTTCATTTTCTACCATACAAGTTAGAATATTCTAATCGAATTCTACCAAGTATGTGAGAAAATCCGGTCCGAAGGATTTTTCAACTCTAGCACGTTTGCTACGTCGGGGTTCGGCTTCTTCACCGGATCCCTCGCTGGTATTTTCCATAGCTACGTCAAATGTTCGTTTTGACGTGCTAGGTCCATCGTTGGACTTGCATGGAAATACGTCTTCAAAGAACGATGCATTCCTTGACTCGATTATTGTGTTTTTATGTACATCCGGATTATTCGAATCGTACACTAAAAACCGATAAGCACTACTATTTTGTGCATATCCAATAAAAATACAATCCACCGTTTTTGGACCTATTTTTATTTTCTTAGGTGTTGGTACAAGCACCTTAGCAAGACACTCCCACACTTTTAAATATTGATAGGAAGGCCGTCTGCCTTTCCACAACTCGTACGGAGTTTTATCATATTTTTTCCGGGGAACCTTATTTAAAAGGTAATTGCTTGTCAAGATTGCTTCGCCCCACATATTTTGTGGCAAGCCCGAACTTACTAGCATTGCATTCATCATATCTTTCAATGTGCGATTCTTTCGTTCGGCAACACCGTTTGATTGAGGTGAATAGAGTGCGGTACGTTCATGTACTATACCCACACTAGCGCAAAAGTCACCAATTGGTGCTTCATACTCACCACCTCGATCACTCCTAACCGTTTTAATCTGTCGATTAAGTTGGTTTTCCACCTCATTCTTATAAAGAATGAATTTATCGATTGCTTCGTGTTTATTTTTCAACAAATAAACATAGCTATAGCGAGTGCTATCATCGATAAAAGTAATAAAATATTTATTACCGCCACGTGTTTGTATTGATTTAAAATCACAAACGTCACTATGAATTAATTCTAGTGGTTCCGTTTTTCTTTCAACCGATTTGAAAGACGTTTTCGTTAGTTTTGCCTCAACACAAATATCACATTTGTGCTTCACATCAATTGTGAATTTAGGAATGTGTTCCATGTTAATTAATCTACGTATAGAATTAAAATTAACATGTCCTAGTCTACCATGCCACACATTGGAAGACTCAAGCAAGTAAGCAGAAGGGATTTTATTATTATTAATAATAATAGTCGTTACATTGAGCTTAAACAGCCCGTCACATGCATACCCTTTGCCCACATACATTCCCGACTTGGACAAAACTAATTTGTCCGACTCAAAAACCATGTGGAAGCCATGTTTGTTCAACAACGAACCGGAAATCAGGTTTTTGCGTATTTCCGGAACGAACAAAACTTGGTTTAGAGTCAGCTCCTTGCCCGAAGTCATCTTCAGGACCACCTTGTCCACGCCTTCAACCGCGGAATGAGCCGAGTTTCCCATCCACACTTTCTCACCATTTGATGGCTCAAAAGCAGTGAATAACTCCCGGTTTGAGCAAATATGCCGAGTAGCACCGGTGTCCACGAACCACTCCTTGGAATTGGATCCAACGAGGTTGACTTCCGTCACCACGGCCGCTAGGATGATGTCTTCATCCTTTTGCCCATCTTGCACCAAGTTGACGTGAGAATCTTTCTTTCTCTTTGGTGCCTTGCAATCCGAGGACTTGTGTCCGTTCTTGTTGCAATTGAAGCATTTTCCATTGAACTTTGTCTTGGAAATGCCTCCCTTGGGACCGAGCTTGCTCTTCCCATTATTTTTTATTTTTGGAGCTTTTTGCATGCTCCACCACGTTGGCCTTGGCGCCGTGAACAATTGGGAGTTTCCCATCGTTCTTCCGATTATCCTCTTCAATCCGCAGACGGAGGATCAATTGCTCCAAGTTCATTTCCTTTCGCTTATGCTTAAGGTAGTTCTTGAAATCCTTCCAAGCCGGCGGCAATAAATGAATAATTGACGCCACTTGGAACGACTCACTAACTGTCATTCCTTCATCTCGAATTTCGTTGAAGATCATTTGCATCTCCTCAACTTGACTCAAGACCGTCTTCGAATCCACCATTTTAAAATCAAGGAATCGACCAACAACAAATTTCTTTGCGCCGGCATCCTCGCTTTTATATTTGTGGTCCAAAGCATTCCATAGCTCCTTAGCCGTAGCTAATTTGCTATAAACGTCGTACAAAGCATCGTGCAGCCCGTTCAACACATAGTTTCGGCAAAGGAAGTCAGAATGCTTCCAAGCCTCAACCGCGTTGAGAGATTGCACATCTACCTCACTCCCGGTTACAACCGGCGCGTCCTCGGTCAAGAACCTCGCAAGACCGAGAGTAGTGAGATAAAATAGCATCTTTTGCTGCCACCTCTTGAAGTTTAACCCATTAAATTTCTCGGGTTTCTCCACAGAGTTGCTTGGCACGGTAACCATAGGGATAACCCTTTGGGTCAAAGCAGATGCACCGCGTTGTGAACTATTGTTCACCGGTGCTCCGCTTTCAGAGTGATTGTCGTTCAGAACATTCTGCCCAACACCAATCTCGTTTTCTTGAGAAGTCATTTTCGTTTTCTTAACGTTTTTTCCGAAAGCACAAAGAATTAAGTTCGTTCACCAAAGTGACAAACTACGATTTTAAGATTGTATACCGCAGTATAACAATCACCAAATACGTTTTAAGATTGTACCCGTATGGTACAAGCTTAAGCAAACAAATACGTTTTAAGATTGTATCCGTATGATACAAGCTTAAGAAAACAAATACGTTTTAAGATTGTTGGGTGTGTTTCGGAAAATAAAGAAAATTAATTAAAATAAATTAATTAAATAAAATGACGAAAGAAAACAAGAAATAAGAGATGGAGCAGAATTTGTCAAAGCTCGTGCTACACACGATGTCCTTAAAACGTATTTGTTGCCTCCCACGGTGCTAGGAGCGTTGCAACAATAGTTTCCCAGGATACGATGACAACGAACTAGTGTTTGAGCACTCAAACAAAAGTTCCAGCGAACGAGAACAAAGACTGAACACAGAAGGAAATTTTCGGAATGCTAGCAGTGTGTTTTTAGAGCTAAAACGTGTATGAATTCGTGTAAGAACGTGTAAGAACGTGTGTTGTTGCAAACCACCTGCCAGCCATTATATAGGAGGATTTGTTGTGTGAAAATAGTGAATCAATGGACCTGAACGTTGGACATGAATGACCAGTCCGTTGGGCATTGAATCGTCCACGAACTGTCCATTTAACGCTGCATTAAAAGATATAAACGTTGGGCATTAATTGTTGTAACGTTTCAGAAGTGCGACAGAAGACCTCCATCAGAACACCCCGGGAGGGGTTCTGATCGGAGGCCAATCAGAAGACCCCAACTCTGATCCGCGGCCACCAGAATACCCCATCTCTGATGGGCGGCCATCAGAATACCCCATGAGGGGTTCTGCCATCAGAACACCAACGAGGTGTTCTGATCCGTAGGCTTCTGTCCGAGCACTTCTGCCGCTGGGAAAAAATTAAACGTTTCGGGAAGAAAACAAAAATTAATCGTATCTCTTGAGAGATAGATTTTTGGACGACATTCGTGTCCGCAGGTCGCCCGCGCACGCAAGTCGCGGTTTTTCTTCTCCGAATTCGGGATTTGATTTGCACCCCCCCTGCGCGCGTGGAGAGAGCCTTTACCCTTAAGAATCTTAACTCCATAAGGGGGGAGTCCCTTTATAAAGGGTAGCAAATCCCTTGGGTTTTCCGGTGTGGGAAATTAACACACTAGAAACCCATCCTTTTTCCCTTCTAACGGGTAAACTTCGAAAAGCGATTTCTCATTCACCCGTTATCCGTTTTGAGCGTACCATATATCGAATTGTAGACCTTAACAAGGACAATCCGAAACCACTTTGACCCGACCCAAATCGGAAGTGGACTCCACTCAAAAAATTGCCCCAAAATAGTCATTTAATGCAATTTTCACACATTTTTTCAACATTTGCAACCCATTTTAAAAAACCATCAACTTTGTACCTTATCATATAACATTTGTGAAAGGAAATTTCTAAATGGGGTGCAAAGTCAAAGGATTTGAAGTAAAATGAGGTGCAAAATCAAAGTTATTTTAAAATGGAGTGTAAAGTCCAATATCAACCAAAACGTGGAGTGCAAAGTCAAATTGACCCCAAACACCCACATGTTTTAATGATACTTAATACTTAAGGAAAAAATAATTTCCGTAATCGACAGAATCGACAGAATCGAGTACACTCCATAATGTCCGTACAAATAATTTTAGAATAGGAACAAAAGCTCCCAGTCCCGGTAGCATATATACGTACAAAGTACAATCACTATTGTACCTGCACTGGACCAGAAGTTCTGAGTCCCAAATCCCAATTCTGGTGTGTGTCTTAAGTAGTTTCGGCCCTATCTTAAGGTAGCTAGCTGGCTCAGTTTCGTCCTGTCTTCAAGAGATACTATACTTATTTTTTGGAATCTTATGAATCCGAGACCCAATAATCCGAGATACAGAAACACATTTGTTAAAAAGTTGATTTTGTTTCCAAAATCATAATCTTTGTAAGTGTTTTTAGAAAACGAAAACATAATTCTGAAATCCACAAAACATAATTTCTATAAATTTGTTATCATTTATCTTCAATGCCCAATTACCGGGACACCACCGGCCACACCGGACCACCACCGGCCACCACCGGCCCACCACCGGACCACCACCGAACCACCAACGGACCATCACCAGACCACCACCGGACCACTGCCATCCACCACCGGATTGCCGTTGGCCACCACCAAACCACAACCAACCACCAGAAGACCACCACCGGCCACCACCAGACCACCGTCGGCCACTCCCAGAAAACTGACGGGCCATCACCGGCCACCATCAGACCGCTTCCGGCCACTCCCGAGACCATTATTGGACTATCATGGACTACGAAAATAATTATTTGTTTCTTGGAATGACAAACCTGAAAATGAATTAGCACTAAAACAAAACGATTTCAAAAAACTGAGAATAGAAATCAAAAAATAGTTTTTTGCTTTTTAAAAACCAAAAACAGAAAACTCAAAACTATTCCGAACGAGCCCTTAACAATTAGTCAATTAGTCAAAGATCTAAATTGATGATTACCAATTTAATACCCAAATATCATGAAGTCCATATTATTTTATTTTAACAATTTTAAATATTATTTAAGTTTATTAAACTAATAACTTTGTGAAGAAAAACACATCAATAGTTAAAGATGAAAAAAATAAGAATTTAAAGAAATAAAAGCATACGCAGTATTACTCCATATATTTTAGGTCTTTGATTCCTAATTTTCGATTGTTTGGACCCTATATCGACAATCTTCATATTCCCAAAAATATTGGTGTGAGAAAATTACATATATGGTCCCTTAGTTATCCACAGAATTAAAATCTCAGACCTATATTTCTGAGATTGTAAATGTATCCCCTCAATTGTCCAAAATGCTGTAAATGTGTTCCTTTAAGTAGTAAAATGCACTCTCGCCCACATTATATATTTCACCCCTCAAAAGGACCACATTTACAGCATTTTGGGCAATTGAGGGGTGACATTTACAATCTCAGAAATGCAGGTCTGAGATTTTAATTTCGTGAATAACTGAAGGACCATATATGCGATTTTCCCTATTGGTGTTCGGTTGATAAAATTTCTTATTTCTTTCATTATTCGAAGTAGAACCAATATTGGTTTTCTACATGTCATGAGTCATAAACTACTGTATAACTTAATAATCACCGTTTCTTGAGGAAATTCTATTCAATCGATCTTTTAGCAGTTTTTCAAATAAGTTACATGAATCTTTTACACTAACCTTTGAGAATTTATACTTTCATTTTTAAAACTAGACATAAGAATTAAGAAGTGTTTGGTAAACAGTTGATCGTGTGGTTAGATTGATAACAACGGATTCCAATAAAGGGAAAATGGAAACTAATAATCCAACCTTTTAGCGGTCTTCTTACAATAATCCAACCTTTTGTTTATTCATGAATAATCCAACCTTTGCACCTCATCTTCATTCACTGGTCCTTGACCGGTTGATGACCTGCTATTCCAAGCTATTTTCTTATCTTTTCAAATCATTATACCATAAATATCATCTTTCACAAAGATAATATTTTGCAAAGATAAGAAAATAACTTGGAATAGTAGGTCATTAACCGATCAGGGACCAATGAATGAAGATGAAGATGAGGTACAAAGGTTGGATTATTCATGAATAATCAAAAAGTGTAATTATTGAAAGAAGACCGTTAAAAGGTTGGATTATTAGTTTCCATTTTTACTTCAATAAACTGTTTAGAATAGCCGTTGTCATGAATGTATCGAAGTAAAAAATTTGGTGATTTAATTGTTTAAAATTATTGTGAAGACGTAAAATTATAAAAAGGATATGTGGATAAAAAACTAGGAATATTTGGGTGTATATACAACTTTAATTATGTACAGTTAAATTAATGTTATATATTTGTATAAATAAAACAAATAGCCTAACTAACTAACTTACAAGGATAAAAATTAACGTTCACATGTAGTAACTATAATAACATGGCCTCATAAGAAGTGTTATGTACGGTTTTTACACCCACAAGTGCTATGCACTTAAAAAAAGCATATTAAGTGCTATTAATTTGTCTTCTCATATTTATTTAAACTATACATCCGAATTCACTTTTTTAGTTTATTTATATATTACGTACCCTTTACTATTTTAGATGTTTATATTCTTACAAGTATTTTTGAATAAAACATTCAAAATGATTTTTGAACTATTACTATGGGAGTGTTTGGCAATTAGCTGTTGGCTGTTGGCCGTTGGCTGATTGTGTTGGCTGATCGATAACGGCGGATTTCGTTGACTGTTTTGATTAGCTGATACTATTAGCAGTTTGTAAAACGATGTTTGGTTAAATGGCTGTTTTCAATCAGCTGATAATTTGTCAAATGACTATTAAGGACATTAGTAAATTTTTAATTCACGTAATCCGAACAATTGCCTAAACCATTTTTTTTATTTAAAAATGTAAATTTGTTTTACACTTTTACATCCCTCGAGAAACATTCTTTATAGGTCTTTCTCAAATTGTATACATACTATTATTATTAATATTATTATTGCTGTAATGATTATAACATAACAAAGGAATTTTGGTCCAATAACTTTCCAATAACTTTCCCTGCCACAAAAAAAAAACTAAAAAACCATTTTGGTCCCTGCGTGAGTGTGTTCCTATTTTTTCTCTTCGTTGGAACATTTATTAGACTTTGATAGTAACGGAAAATAGAAAAAATCAACAAACAGCCGTTCCTAAACGCTAACTTTGATAGCATTTCGTATTTTGGCTGTTTGGGACAAAAAGCCAAACCAAAAAGCCATTTAAGCAAACACTATATTAGTTGATTGATTTGGTCATCAAAAAGCCAAAAATTGGTCAAATCAGCCAAAAAATGGCTGATAGGCTGTTAACCAAACACCTCCTATGTGTCTATGTTCACATCATCATTGTGTCAACACACACACACAAAAAGACAATTAGGAGCTATCGTGTTAAATTGTGTCTGCTTACAGGAAAAAATCATCGAAATTAAAGTGCATGATATTCACATCACACTTATTTTAATATTCAAACTTGGCATTTTAAGAGATATCCTAAGTATCTTTTTAATCCTTATTTATGTATTTTGGGTTTTTATTACTTCGTATATTTAAACTTGGACTTTGTGGACATTTCGGCACCAATATAAAATCGACTCTGTATGAAATGAGCAACAAAAATAATAGGGAGTGACATGCATTATTAATTTATGCAGACGATGCGGAGAAGAAACCAAAGAAGATAGTAGATGTTGGATGTGGAATTGGTGGAAGTTCAAGGTTCCTAGCCACCAAATTTTCTGCAACATGTCAAGGAATCACTCTTAGCCCATACCAAGCCCAAAGGGCTGAATCTCTAGCTGCTGCTCAGGGACTCAGTGATCAGGTTAAAGCCCCCTTTGTGCCTTTTCCATTTCATTCCTATCTTATTTTGAACCATACTTATTCTTTTGTTCATGTATAAAATGTTAAACAAATTACCTAAATAAGTAAAATATTTTGGAATTTCAAATTAGGAGCACTGTGTTTTTTATTTATAAAGTATGAATAATTGTGTAATTATTGTAAAATATTATTGTAATTATTCTTTGTGCACGGACAATAGCTTTATGTGACCAAAGTGGATTTTTGAGATATTTTTTATCACATAGACAAATTAGTTGTGTTGCTCGCAATCAATTGTTGACTGTTATATCAATTTTAGTTGTCTATGTGAACAAAATGTGTGATTATCCTTGGTCGTAAACTGTGCATTTGTGTGTGTAACCATTTTACATGTATTTTGAACAAAATCGAAAGATAAATAAAGGAGGATAAAAAGAGAGAATTAGAGCAGGGTATTGTGTAAATTGGAGATAAAAAGAAAGTGAAAAAGATAATGTTGAAGAAAAGTGGAAGACACTGAGGAGAAGAGGAGATATCTGAAAAACAAGTGGGTAGAGAATGGATAGTGAGTGGGTACATAAAAGAAAAGTAGAAACGTTTGAATGGGCCGAAAGAAGTAGCTATTAGTGATAATGCTCTTGACGTAGGTTTAGCTAATAAGCAAAATTGTTTAAAGCAAAGTCTATGATACCTTCAGTCTACGGTATCTCGTTGAATTAGTTAGAATATTGCAATTGAATAATTAAATATAAACGAATTATGAAATAATGACTTGGACCAATCAAATAGTATAATAGCTACAACACCCTCATTTTTTATTGGTGTCGAAGTATTCACCTTTATTTAAATGAAATGTGTAAAGTACAATGCATGTGCAGGTTTCTTTCCAAGTGGCGGATGCGTTGAATCAGCCCTTCCCAGATGGAGAGTTCGATCTTGTCTGGTCCATGGAGAGTGGTGAGCACATGCCTGACAAAGCCAAGGTAATATATTGTGACAAGAAAAATGTTAGGTGTACACCAAAATGTGTACGTACACCTAACACAACCCACAATTGCAATCAGTGTTATATTTTGAATGTTTACTTAGTGGGTGTGGAGTTACATGCACCTATAACATTGAAATATTTATCAAAACATAGATAATGTCATTGCTTTGATAAACTTTCTGGGGAAAAAGGTAACTTAAAATATTAAGCACAATTTACTAGAAAGTAATTAATCACATACTTCTTTCATTTTTGTGAACTGTATAGATTGTATATGAATCATTCGAAACACATCGTTATGATTACAAATTGTATTCCTTTTTAGATAATAATAAAGTACTTCTATTTCGATATCACTTTTTTACTTCTTATGAACACATACCCCTTTAATTACTCATGACTTCACACTAATTTAATTTCTTTAATATAAAAAAATGTAGTTTGTTTCGGAGTTGGCCCGAGTGGCGGCCCCCGGTGGGAGAATCATATTAGTGACATGGTGTCATAGGGATCTTTCCCCTACAGAAGAGTCTCTGCTTCCTGAAGAGGAAGAACTTCTCAAAAAGATATGCAATGCCTTTTATCTCCCTGCATGGTGCTCTACTGCTGATTATGTCAAGTTACTTCAATCCCACTCTCTTCAGGTTAATTAATTAAAATTTGTGTTCATATATTCCAATTATATTAAACCTCCATATAAGATTGAAGGTAAACTTTTTTTTAGTCAAATATAGTACTCCACTATGCAAAACGTCATCAATCTATAACAATGGCCATTTTTTAAAATTATTCTTACTTAATACAAATATAGCATGTATATGTCTAATAGGGGCTAATTTCCATGCAGGATATAAAGGCCTCAGATTGGTCTGAAAATGTTGCTCCTTTTTGGCCAGCAGTCATCAAATCGGCATTTACTTGGAAAGGAATTACCTCACTTTTAAGAAGTGGTAATAATAATAATAATAAGTACTAATATACTAAAACTAGTTACCATCGTCTGCATGTGCTCGATTGATGTGTCTTTGATTCCCTCTCCTGTTTGATTAACTTTTAGGATGAAACCTCGGGTCTTAACATGATGTTAGAGTCAAATCGATCTATAACCATGGTGTTGGCCCTATGAAAAATGAGCACTCGATTATAAAAATAACAATGATGAATCGATGAAAAAACGAATGATGTCGTAAGGATATGTGTTGAAGTGACACACCGGTAATATATGAACTAATAAACTGCTATATTAAGATCATAGACTACTCCTCTTATTAGGTTGACCTTTTAAGATGAAATTTCATATCTTAATAGAAGCAAAATACAATTAAAGGGCACCACATACATATTGTGATTTGCGAACGTAAAAAGAATAACTTTGTAATTGTAAACATAGAAATAAATGTTCTGTGTATACATAGCGTATACACAAAACTTATACAATAAACACTATGTAGTTAACTCCGTATCAAGAAAGAGTAATAAGAACCACAAATTAATTAATGACATAGAAGAAATGTTTTTGAAACAATCAAAATTAAAAGGATGGCAGAGATATAAGGCAATGAAGCAGTGCTATATGAAAATACTCCTTAAGAGGTTAACTGATACTCCATCTGCTCTAGTTCAAGGTTCATATACACTTTTCATTTAGCCAAATTAACATGTGTAATATCAGATTTTTTGGGGGGTAATATCGGATTATATATTATATTTTACTTTCAGATTTGAATTTGATTTTTTGCAAAGTCGATCAATGGAACTAATATCATAGATTTTATGTATCTATTGGTTTTAACCCTCCTACTCATTGTATCTTTTTTCATCAATAAATAGGTAAGTTGTTCCTCGACCCTTATCCTAAGACTCACAGATTTGGAAACCTACCGGGTTAAAAAAAGATTCTAAGTATCTAAACTATAATGTAAAATGAACCGGGAGTTTTGAAACGGGACTGAGGGAGTAGTCATGTTGTCTACTGAATTAATATATGAGAACTTAATTTAAACCAAACATGGAGATAGTTCTGTTTTGTTTGATGTAAAATATGTATTATATAGGATGGAAAACGATAAAGGGAGCTATGGCAATGCCATTGATGATTCAAGGGTACAAGAAAGGTCTCATCAAATTTGCTATCATTACCTGTCGGAAATCGGATTAATAAGCAAATATTGTGGTGTTGGTGAGGTAAGGATGTATGCATTCATTTCCCAAACTTATCGCCCAACGATGAACATGATGAGGTTCTTGTGATGATCTAGTTTGCGTTATTACAACTGTTTTAGTAATCAAGTATTGTTTAATAACCATAGCTTTGTCACAACGGAATTATAATTTCAGTTTTAGTGATTACAGACTATTGTGAGCTGAGGTTGAATATTGATTTTTTTTTGTATCATGCGCTACTGTTTTCTATGTTTCGTTTGTGCGAAAAAATGGTTCTCGATGTGCAAGAGTCTTGTAATGTTGCTAGTTTTCTTACTTTCTACAAATAATACTTTCTTGTTATTACAAGAATCATTCACTATTCCAACCCTAGATGAGTAAGACCTGACCAGGTTCGTCAACTTATTTGGTTCAGTCTTCATCCAAAAATTGCCTAGTAACTAGAAGAACTTATAGCTTGCAAAAATCAACAATGACTTATTACAATTTATAAAAACACTAAAAAGAAAAAGAACAAATATACATGTGAAGTGTGAACTGCCTGTAAGAGAACAAATTTATTTCAATTTTCATAATGTTTAAGCGCAAAAGTGTGATATTTTAACTTATGTGATGCAACCATTATCTTAGAGATTTTGATTATTTGCGACCATTCTTGATGAGTCCTCTGAATATATCAAAGGAATATACCAATAATTTTTCAAAAGCACTTAGCATGTAAGATGTAAATCATGGAACACCCTAATGGAAAAGTGAGAAAAACTTAATCTTGATCAATGTCCGTGAGGAAAAGAGGATACTCAAGATCTTGTATATTAATGAAGAACATATTTCTCTATCAAAGGGTTGTTGTATTGAATATGTATAAGGCTAAAAATAAAGATAAATAGTTTTGTAGAAATTACCCGTGTAAACCCCTTTTATGTTTTGAATTTCTTTTATGACCCGACATGTTTTCTTTTTCATCTTTAACTTTCCTCTTTTCACTAATAGTTTTAGTATTTCAAAAATCATCATATTCCTAACACCCAAATTAAAACCTCCGCAACCCCAAATTCAAATTCAAAACACATCGCAGACACAAACATGTAGAGTTGCAAGACGTCAAAGCCAAATCTCTTCGCGATGAAGCATCTGGATGACGGCCGCACCCCTGTCGGCTACAATGTCGAGGAGTCTGCCCTCCTCCTTTTCATCTACCTCCATGGCGGTGTGAAGAAACGCTAGAAGGAGACGAGTTGTTATACCGTGGTATGCTCCCACCATGAGCACGATACTCCCATACGTAAATTAATGTCATTTAACTTGAGTTTAATTAAGTAAAACGCGGGTGAACAGTACATATTTGTTTGTGTCTTAATATTTTTCATGATGTAAATCGCGCGTATTGAAATGTAACTCGCATTGTTATAAAATGTAATCTCAGTTAACTACAAATATAACTCGGTGCCTGGAATGTAACTCATATTACACCCTTCAATGGTTCTCTCACATTTCATACACGAAATGTAAACCGCGTGTTACAAAGTGTAACTTTTATCAAATTGATATGTAACCTGTATGTATGAAAATGTAACTTGAGGAAATTTGAAAATGTAAATCGCATTAATTAAAATGTAAGTGCGGAGAAATCAAAAATGCAAATCACGTTAACTGAAATGTAACTTGACGTAATAAAAATGTAAATTGCATCAATGAAAATGTAACTTGTGCCAAATCAAAATGTAAGTTGTCTAATATACATACATACTTCGTATGAATTTTGCTTCTTTGCTTCTTCTTTTAAATTAAATCTACATATATATACGAATTTGATGGAATATTTGTATCGAACAAGATAAGTTCGATAAAAAAACAAGAGGACATCTATGATGGTGGATTAAAAGGGAACCAATAGAGGACATCTATGCCATGTAAACACCCAATAGCATGACAATCGAACTCAGGGAGGGCGACGCAGATTGTATTCCATTCCGGAGTGTGTTCCATTCCCTTCAGAGCAGATTGCGACCTCAGATTTGAACTCAGGGAGGGCGACGTAGGCCTGGACGGCCATCTGTGAACTGGCGGAGGCGGGGTTGAGCAGGGAACGAAGCACAGAGGTAGAGTAAAGGGACCTTTTATTCCTTCACTCCTGGCAGATGCGCAATTACAGAGCTGGCCGGTGGGAACGAAGCGCAGAGGAGGTTTTGTAATTTTTAACAAGAAACAAACGTCGTTTTGGGATCGGTACACCTTGAGGACGGTTTGCCGATCCCACGGTATAATTTGTGGAAGGAGACCTACATAAAGCCATCGAAGATCAATGTGCCAGAAGATTAATCTCACCGGCTTGCGGTTCCATAAGGTCGACGATTCTAGAAAGATCCAATGACTTGGTAAGGAATGTCCTAATGCCGAGTATGGTGATTAAGCGTCTCTTTGATGAAACCTTTACTTTTGCCATTATTGTTACATCTGGATTATTAAATTTTGCTTTCTTTAATAGTTTTGAATTGAGATGTCGTGGATTACATCCCATCTAAGTTTCAGTTGTGGTTTGGACTATCATTTCGACTAAAGTTTTCTCATTTTTGATTTGCTCTGATTTATATCCGGATTCACTATTATTTTTCACGGAATTTAGATTCACAAATGATATGTAAATTTGTTAACAAACAACTGTACACTATGATGTTATTAACTATTGTTATCCTTAAGAGAACTGTTTAGATGTTGTGTAGCATAGACCATGCATGCCCAACATTCCACACAATAACTGGGTTTCTAGATTTCTTTACCATGATTTACTATACCTCAACTCTATGTTAAATGCTTATATTTCGTCAATCTGGAGTAGGGTGGTTGAAGTTTATAATGCATTATTATGAATATCAATTCTTAGGTGTTTAGGTATATTAAGAACACTCAGTTATTTGCACCTTTAGTCCACTATTTACGTTGATGGAGTTCTCTTAGCGTGTTTGGTGTGAATAGAATATATATGAAGAATTGTTGAGTGTGGTGGCAGACAGGGGAGACAAGCAAGCATAGGTGTGCATCAACTCATCAAGTGTACTATTCTCTTAGAATTGTTATTATATTTGTAAACTATAAAGAGAAAGAGCTGATATGCACTATTTCCTAGTGCATAAGTTTGTTATTTTAGTATTGTTTGATTGTTGTTTTTAATTGTTTAGTTTAGTTTGTGATGTACTCTATAGATTTATGTTGTAGGTTTTAATTTGTATTTTTGGTGTGTATTTTGTTGTAAGTATCATAAGGGATGCAAGAAAGTATTATAGGCACCAAAGGAAGGCAAGATGAATGGTGGAAATAAATTTTGGTAGCAAACCCGGTCGGGTTGAAATATAACCCGGTCGGGTTGTAAGTGACATATGAAGCCAAAAGGAAGCTACGCACCAAAACTCGGTCGGGTTGGTATAAAACCCGGTCGGGTTGAGTTGACAAGAACAAAAGAACGTGTCCAAGATCAAGCTAAGAGAACGTGGGAAATATCCGATTTGATACGTAACCCGGTCGGGTTTTGACCCAACCCGGTCGGGTTGAATGTGATTTCAGCACCTTCCAAGCAATTAGGGATACCCGATCGGGTATTCTACATACCCGGTCGGGTATCAGACCCAGCCACCTCAAATACCTATAAATACACCCCTTTTCCTCCCATTTAAATCACTCCTTCTTCCATACTCTTAAGCTCAGTTTAGAATAGTATTTATTTTATATTTTTATAGCATGTTTAGTCTCCAAATGAGGAGCTAAACTTCCATTTCTTGGTGTTGCTCTTGAAGCTTGTTGATTATTAAAGTTGTGAGTTATTTTCTTAACTTCTTTCCTTGAATATTAATTCTTCCTTTAGATACTATTTCTATATCAATGTTGGGTAGTGTTACTAAGATGACAATTAGTTAACATCTTGACATTAGTTATAGTAATAGTTATTTCTTCCTCTATTTTAATATTGGGGAGTGTTACTAAGATGACAATTAGTTAACATCTTGATATTAACTATAGTAGGATTCATCTTCTTTAATATTCTTCCTTGAGTATTAATTAATTCCTATTCATATTTCATATTAATATTTTGAACATTACTTAAAGGATCAACTAGTTTTGTTTCATATATTAATTATTACTAGAAATGATCAACGAACCGATGGTTAATCGTTGATGGTTTCACAAGTAAGTAACTTCGGTTTATTAATGCACGGTCGTGGTTAATAAACTTAAGAGGAATTAATTTTGTTGGTTAAACCAAAACTGTTGTGTTGAGGTTATCAATCTCAATTGATTTCATCAACGAGTTAAGAGATTAAATGCTACTATCAAGTCGGTATATGGCGGTGTTCTATACTTGACTAATAGTAAGGGTTATTAATGAACGGTCGTTGTTAATAACTACCCTCGATGAATTGGATATACTCCTCGATTGAGTATCCGAGAGGAGATAAGTTATAGATATAACAATGATCGACTAAAATATATCAACAAGTGGAAAGTAGCAATGCCAAGTCCCTTTTATCTTTGAATTAAAACTCATATGAGTCGTTCATTTTCGTGTTTAATTTAATTAAATCACTCAATCCCAAAACCCCCCTTATTTACTAGTTTTACTAAAAAGAGAATTATTCTTTTCCCTGTGGATACGAACTCTACTTCACTATACTACGTATTAGTGCTAGTATTGAATTTATTTTAACGCACCGTGACAAAGTGCCCGTCAAGAGCATACATGTAATACTCAGTTTTCTTTTCAAACATATGCATGTGATTATTATGAATGTCAGGAAGCTAAATAAAGGAATTTGTGTTCACCTGTTATATTTGGATTTTAGACTTGTAGCAACATAATACGAAGTAGCTGGATATGAAATGTGAAATGAAGAGCAGAATAGTCAAAATGCGTATTAGGGACAACCTCTCCGCTGTTGGTTTTAAAATGGTGTTATTGGCAATAAGGTTTTAAAACCAAAACTAGTTTACATGGTTTGAAGCTTTAGGGAGTGGGGGAAATTGTATAGATGATTTCATTAATAACTTCTTTATTATGTTGTAGTGAGAGTATAAACCAAGGAGTATGTCAGAATACGGTTGCAATGTGAACTAAAATTATTTGCTCCATATTGTAGGAGTATGTCATCTTGTGTGAAATGTGGCATTCCATGATAATTCCAAGGACAATAATGCCTAGAGATGTAATGTTATTCTTTTTTTGCCTTTTTGTTGTTTGCTAGTTCGGGGCAAATTCTGGTGTATAAATTCTATAAGTGAATATACTACGTACATGAGACAAACTCATGGATTGAAGAAGGAAAACCAATTAATATAATAATAAATGTAATAAATTGACATAGTAGATTGACTTATATATTTGTTGTAATACTTCCATATCTTTTTTGTTGCTTGTTGTTGTATCACATGTGTTTCTTATTGTTTCATTGTGTTGTTTCATTGTTGTTGTATCACATGTGTTTCTTATTGTTTCATTGTGTTGCTTTTTGTTGTATCGTATTGCTTATTGTTTCAGTGTTGCTTTTTGTTGTATTGTGTTGCTTATTTTTGATTTTATTATTTTTGTTCATTTTTTATTCATTTTTGCTACTTCTTTGAAATAAAACACCATATATATATACTTCGTATATGTGTATATACATATAAAGTAATCTTTCGGACAAGTATACCTAATCGGAGCCGCCGTCCGGCCACCACGTTTTGAGGTGGCTACCAGTTGATTTTTTTGATGAAATGTTTTTAGCATGTTTTTCATCAAGTCTAGCTTATCCACATCAAATTTCAGCTAAAAATTCAACTAGGCAGTCAAATTATTTTCGGAAGATAATTGTGCCCTTTATATACATATAAAACGCAGTTAACTTCCAAAAATCATTTGACTGTCTTCCCGATTGAATTTTTAACTGCAACTTGATATGAATAAACTAGACTTGATGAAGAACATGCTCACAAAACTTTCATAAAAAATTCCACCGGGATCCACCTCAAAACGTGGTGGCTGGACGGTGGCTCCGGTCAGGTATACTTGGCAGGAACATGTGTGTATGTGTGTGTGTATGGATATGAGAATTGAACATAAACTACAAGAAACATGCAAAAATAATAAAACAAAAGTTTCAAAAATTATCATCTTAAAGAAACAAAAAGAGGTGCAAGAAAATAATAAAATGATATTAATTTTTTTATTTAATTTAAAAAATTAACAAAAATACATATTTTTAAATTTTCTTCAATTTTTTGATCTGTGTTTTCATAAAAAGGACTTTATTTTTTAAGTTTTTTTTTATTTAATACGGTTTATGGTTTACATTAGTTTTCTGATATTCTTGAAATTTTAGGAATTCTTTTTTCTATTATTTTTGTATTTTATAAAATTTAATTTGAAGTCTTTGAGTATTTTCTAATTTATATATTATTTTTAAAAAACGAGACTTTTATAAAAATTTCCAATTACTCTATATTTTTTATTAGTTTCAAAAGGTTTACGTAATTTTTTTGGATTTTTATATATTTATATAAGTATATAAAAAATTATAAAAAGATACAATAGTGATAATATTTTTGTATTTAAAAACAATTGCATTTTCATTATGCATTTTTGAATTGTTTTACTTTTGATTTGAGTCTATTCCGTTTTAATGTATTTTTATTTTTGGACATTTCATTATTATTCTAATTATCATAATTTTTTTATGTTAAATGTATAATTACATGTTTCCTATTTAAAAATAATAAAAAAACCTAACTAATTCCGACCATTTGTATGCAGTAAGTTGTCCCCGGAGAGTTCTAGGACCTTACAAAGGATGACCGACAAATAAATGGTCTATTTTTGAAAAGAAAATGTTAACGAGTATGTTTTTGAAAAAAACCTTGAAGGATGAAAAAAGTGATACTCCGGGTATTACTTTTACTTTTAAGTCTATTTGTGTAAAATTTTCAATGGTTTTTTATTTTCAAACACTTTGAGCAAGATGAGGATATTTTAATTAACAGATTCTAAAAATGTTTAAAACAAACTAGACTTTTCAGAACGTCCGAGATTGAAAGGCTTGAAGATTGACCGCTAATTTAAGTAGGTATGTGGATTGGGAATTGTGTGTTTCTCTCATTGAGAAATTAATTGTTCATCATTCTCTGTCATTTGCTTTCGTACTCTAGTTATTTGCTTTCATTAGTCTTCTTTTATCATTTAACACAATGTTTTTTATTACATTGACAATAAAAAAAGTTTTGGAAATCGAGGAAGCGGTCTAGCTTAACTGGTCACCATGCAGGAAGTTTTAGCCCTATTTACCTTAAGCTCCCCCACCCCCCGACTCACTACCCCTTAGGGTAAAAAAATGTTAAAAATTTCCATGCATGTCAGTACATAAATAAGTAGTTAAAAAAAAACAAATAGTCCAAATACACTCAATGCTGACTAAGTATTGTATATTCCACTATTCACTACTATAACATAATAATATGATATGATCAATACTACACACCTATATGAATTATCAACACAAAAGGTTTCTTATTCACCAGTTGTGGGAGTTTCACGCATACTCAGATTTGTACGAGTCATGATATATCATATATCCTTGGTTTGTGAATCATATATCTGAACAATCATGGATCGAACATTAAAAAGGAGTCAACAAGGTTATGAGTATTTGAAATGACAAGAAACTATATGCTCACCTATAGAAGGCCCGCCTATAGGCAGTGTTCTAAAAGGCCCCGAAAGGCGGTGCCTAGGCAGGCCTAGGCTTGAGGCGCCGGTAGAACGCCTCGCCTACCCATTAGGCGGGGGCGAAGGCGTACTAATGTTTTCTAGCCTTCAACTAATGACCCGCGCTTGACATGTTCATTCTTGTGAAGGCTTTACATATTCTAAAGAGAAGATAGACTTACTCCATATTATATAGAGTTTGGGGGAACACGACTGCTTCTCTTCCACCGATGTGGGAAAGAAGAATGGGAACGGATAAAATAAAATACTCGTATAGCCACACGAAATTAAAACAAAAATTAAGACATGGGTGGATTCGAACCCGGCAGCCTTCCAATCTCAGCTAGACCACCACCAACTTAGCAACTACTTCTTTAGTAAAATATTTAACATTGCATGTGATTATACTCTTATAACACGTACCAAATACACTAAACAACTACATATGGAGTTATTTACTGTTATTATTATTAATATGTTTATATGTTTATAAATATTAATACTATTGTGTTTGTAATCATTGTTATTGTTAGAACTTTTATTGTGGGTCAAGTTTGTCTGTAATGTCTTGTTTAATAAAGTAGACTAGTTATACCATTTATGGTATTAGATTAGTATTTATTATGTAGCAAATAAGGTAAAGGGAATAAGGCCCAAAAAGGCCTTGGCCCAACTTCCAAGGTTTACCTAAATCGGTAACCTGTACAGCGCCTATAAATACGCGCCTTGTGTACAGGTACCGATATCGATCAATACACATTAGCCTTACGCTGCCAAATTTACTTCTCGATACAACAGAAAGAAGAATTTCCTTGTTCTCGATATTGCCTTATCATTATCAGATCTTCTCTCTTTCTGTGTGCCGATGAAATCCATCTAGCTGTGTGTTAGTCTGCATAAACTGGGACCAACAACTGGTATCAGAGCCTGCTCGAGTGTGATCGTCGAAGAAAAGTTTTCGAAGTTTTTCTGTTTTTCATACTTTTCGATATATCTCTTTGTAATCACTGTAATCTTGTTTCTGATCGATAAACTGTAAAAGTTATACCATTGGATTCGCCATTCAGAAACGAACCAAGGGTATATCTTACTTTTCGATTTCAGTAGATTCGGTATTTTTGATTTCTCGATAGTATGAGTTCGAAAAGCAGGGTTCTCTACATTTAAGCAGGTTTTTCAGGACGAAAACTATACAGGAAGACTCTCGAGATCGAAAACTTCACAGAAAAGTTGTTTAAACTGTCTAAAACTGAACTTTTGATTTGCAGGATTTCGATACTACGTTCTCGATAAGAGTTCTTGAACTGAGTTCTCGAGATTTCTTTCTCGATACTCGGTTTTCAATACTAAATATTTAAAACTCTGTTTTTCGAATTGCAGGTTCTCGATACAGCTTCTCGACACTCAGTTCTCGAAACTAAGTTCTCGAACTTAGCTTCTCGATACTGAAGTTCTCGATATAGCTTCTCGAATCCAGCTTCTCGATAAACGGGTTCTCGATATTCACTATCGAAAACTGGTTCTCGATAGAACTTCTCGAACCCTAGTTTTCGAATTTTTTTCTTGAATTAGGTTTTCGACATTCTGCATCTTAAATTTTTTTCCGATCAAAACACTCGACCGATCTGTTAAGGCTCAATCAGCAAAGATGGAAGCATTAGCACTTGGAAATGACAACAGACCACCCATCCTCAGAAAAGGAGAATATCAGATGTGGAAGACAAGATTCTTGAACTTTCTGGAAGGAAAAGATAATTCATCTGCCATGCTTGAGTCGCTCACACAAGGTCCTGCTGAGATCTATACAGAAGTAGATACCTCAGATGTAAACAACCCCCCTGTCAACTTTGTGAAAAGACTGAAGACAAAAGGCGAATACACTGAAGCTGACAAGTTGAGAATCAAAGCTGATCTCATGGCAAAAACATATCTGTTGCAAGCTATCCCCAATGATATTTACATTCTGATAGACAGCATGGAGACAGCAAAGGAAATGTGGGATGAGGTGAAGAAGTTAATGATTGGAACTGATCTTGGTTTGAAGACAAAGAAAGCGAACATCTTGACCGCCTATGATGCTTTTAAAGCCCTACCTGGTGAGGCGCTCCATGAGACGTATAACAGATTCGTACAACTGATCAACGAAATGAGAAAGATCAAAGTTGTCAAATCTAATATGGAAATGAACATACGTTTCTTGTCGAGCCTGCCGCCAGAATGGAGAAGAACTGTTAAGAATCTACGACAGCACCTAGACTTGGATGAACTTGACCTCTGCACTGTCCATGAACATCTACAGCAGTTTGTTAATGACACTGCTGAGATGGAAGGAAGCTTCTCTGCTAATCCTTTAGCACTCATGATTGAAGCTAAATCAAAGAGTTCATCTAAGGGTCCGAAGAAGAAGAAGGCAGTCAAGATAGAGTCAGAAGAAGAAGAGAGTGAAGAAGAAATGAATGTTGAATCCGAGCTGGCCAATCTACAGAAGAAGATGGCACTACTTACCAATCAGTTCAACAAAAGGTTTGCCAAGAAAGGAAGCTCATCAAACAAGCTCCGAACCTCCTCTGCCAACTACAAAACAAAAACCAATGATCAAAACTCTTCTAGTAGAGTTGTTGCAGCCGAAGACCCCCTCAAATGCTTTAACTGTGGAAAAGCTGGACATGTTATCAAGGACTGTCGCTTACCAAAGAAGAGGGACTTCAATTATTACAAGCAAAAGATGTTGTGGAACAAGCAGAAGATGTTCATGGCTAAGCAAGATGATGATAGTGCTGCAACTCTTACTGAGAATGATCCATGGCAGGAGGAGAGTTCTGATGATGAAGAAGAAGAGAATCTGGCCCTGATGGCGTTTGTGGAAGAAGAAGGAAAAGAAAAGGGTGATGCTGCGATCCCCGGAAAAAGTCAAAATTCAAGCTCAAACACCACTGTAAGTACTTCTGAACCCTCTTGCTCATGTACCTGCAAGGTTCATTCCTCACATGAAAAGGATAACACTATAAAGGAGTTAAAAGGCAGGTTAGATCATAACTACAAAGTTGTACTTGACACTCTAGATAAGAGTCACTCTCTGAAGTTGCAACTAGAAAATGAGAAAGAAAGAGTTCAGAAACAAAATTTAGAAGCAGAAAAGCTTACACAGAAAACAACTGAACTAATTAAGAAGGTCAGTGACACAGAACTCGAACGAAATGTTGCGAAAGCAGAAAATGATTTTCTACGCAAACAAAGATGTGCTCTTTACACAAAAATCAAAGAATTAGAAGATCTACTGGTCAAAAGAGGACAAACTGAACAAACAATTTTCTTAAACCAAAACAGGGACACTCGGTTTTATAACTCAAAGGAAGGTCTTGGCTTTACTAACCCCAACAATCTGAAAAAGGTTGATTGTCTCCAACTTTACAACATAAAGTACATGGGGTTAGGATTGACCAAGTTAATGGCTTTTACCTACGGGAAAGAAACCGCAGAAGAAGAAGAGGTAAAGCGGTCAAATCCCTCAAAAGCCGAAATTCCTTTCAGTTATGATTCCCTGAACAAAAGCTATGAAGACGCTGAACCTGTTTTGTCAACTGATGAGAGTGTGAATCTCTATCCTTCTGAGAAGGAAATTGTATCAGACCCTGAACCCCCTTCAACCTCAAGTTCAAGTGGAGAAGAACCCTATATTCCTCCACTAATAAGAAAATTTGAAAACCTACACATTTCTTTAGAAAATCAAAGAAAAAGTTTTGAAGAAGAAAGAAAAGGTTTTGAAAGTGAGAGGGAGAAGTTGTTGAAGGAACTGACCATTTTAAAAGAAAGTTCTCAATCTGGCACAACTTCCCAATCATCTAGTGATACTGATGCTTCTCAAAGAAATTTGAACAAATCTAATTTTTTCCAAAAGACATCCACTCACTCCGAATCTCCTTTGAAAGCAGGAAGAGAAGTAAGTAGGAGATTGGAGAGAAGAAGAGAGTGGAAGTTGAAGAGAGAGGAGATTGCTGAAGGAAAGAAGAAGATGTTTTCTGAGAATAAAAAGTCTTGTTCAAATGCCGTTTTCTATTCAAATAAGTGTAGATCTAGTTCTATGTCACAGTCATGTAGTTCCAGTTCAGTCTTGTGTCCCAAGCTGAATCATTCTAAGTTTAAATCTGATACTTTCATTTTCAATGAAAAGTTGTTTACTTCTGGGTTTGTGAATCCTCGCAATGATACTTTTGGTTCTGATCATGATGTAAATGTTGTACGTGAGAAAGAAAAAAGAGAGCGCAAACAAAGAAAACAATCTGAGAATAGAACTGTAGAGGGTGTCTATAATCTTCCAAATTTAAGATATCCTCTTAGAGTTCAATCGAAGAAACATTTACAACGTCTCTCTAAAGAAGAAATTTTCAAACCTTATCTCACGAACCAGCCATTCACACATAGAAACAATGACTCTGTCTCCTCCGCTCCTAAAATCAAACAAAAATGGATACCAAAAGCTGAACTTGAAAAACAAAGAACATTATCTGAAAAGGCTGTTGACCTTGGATCACAGCTGAAAGAAAAATTCAAAAGGATATTCTCAATTGATAAGGAAGGACCCATCCTGAGGTGGGTACCTAAAAGTCCTTAATCTGTTTTGCAGGACGGTCATGTGTGGCACTTAGATTCAGGCTGCTCAACCCACATGACCGGAATAAAAGAGCTGTTGAGCAATTACACCAAATGCTACGGAGGAAATGTGAGATTTGGAAACAACGCGGCCTCTCTAATCCTAGGATATGGGGATGTCATCTGTGCAAGCGTCACCATAAAGGCTGTCTCATACGTGAAAGGACTGAAACATAATCTGCTAAGCATTGGACAGTTCTGTGATAGTGGCATGGAAGTAAAGTTTATAGCCAGACAATGTTGTGTGCTAAACAGGTTTGGGAAGGTGTTATTGACCTGCACGAGAACTTCCAACCTGTACACCATTGATCTGAAGAGCGTACAATTACCTTCTTCCATCTGCCTGCTGTCCAAAGCTTCCTCTGAACAAAACAGTCTATGGCACAGACGCCTCTCACATCTCAACTTCAAATATCTCACAACTCTATCCTCCAAGAAACTTGTGAAAGGGCTGCCTCCTTTGAAGACTTCCGCTGACACTCATTGTGATGCCTGCAGACTAGGCAAGATGAAAAGGAGCTCTCACAAGTTAAAACCTGTTCCATCCTCCTCCCGACTGCTGCAACTACTACACATGGATCTGTGTGGACCAATGAGAGTCCAAAGCATCAATGGACGCAAATATACACTGGTCATTGTGGATGACTTCTCTCGGTACACATGGACCAAATTTCTGAGGACAAAGGATGAAACAGCTGCAACCATCATAACCTTCATCAGGACGATCCAAAATTTTCTACAAAAGAGTGTGGAGATCATCAGAACAGATAATGGTACCGAGTTCAAGAATCAGTCTCTTGCTGATTTCTATGAAACTCAGGGTATCACACAGCAATTCTCTGCAGCAAAGACACCACAACAGAACGGGGTCGTTGAAAGAAAGAATAGAACTCTTGTTGAAGCAGCACGCACCATGCTCATTCAGTCAAAGCTTCCCCATTTCATGTGGGCTGAAGCAATCAACACAGCGTGCT
Source organism: Cuscuta epithymum (assembly GCA_945859915.1). Classification (NCBI taxonomy): domain Eukaryota; kingdom Viridiplantae; phylum Streptophyta; class Magnoliopsida; order Solanales; family Convolvulaceae; genus Cuscuta; species Cuscuta epithymum. The sequence goes on along the minus strand of CAMAPF010001045.1, from coordinate 2,590,697 downwards.
TTACTCAGAACAGAACATCAATTCACAAGCGCTTCAACAAGACCCCCTATGAAATACTCTTCAACAGAACACCTGACATCTCATTCTTCAGAGTGTTTGGCTGCAAGTGCTTTGTTCTAAATGACAGAAATGAAAGAAGCAAGATGGATCCGAAAGCCATCGAAGGAGTATTCATTGGGTACTCCACGCAATCAAAGGCGTATCGGGTCTATCTACGTGATCGCAGAACAGTCATTGAGAGTGTCAAGGTTGCATTCTATGAAATGGCTGACTTTGCTTCTGAACATTTCTTGATAGAACACACACTCTCTGCTCAAAGGAAGCAACCCGATGGAGCTGAAGCAACGAAGCAAACAACGGCTGACAGTGCAATTCTCGACTCTCTCTTTGAACATCTCTATGAAAATGCACGCACTGCCAACCAACAATTACCAACAGAAGCTGCTCAACCACCATTCATGCCTGACCTCAGTGAAGAAGAAGCTGACTCACCTCATACATCAGATCACGAAGATACTGAGGATCATGGCACGGCAGCAACACAAGCAACTTCACCAGCACAAGTTTCAGAAATACAAGCTCAAGCAGACACAGAACCTGAATCGACCCCTGAGCACTCCACTCCTCAACAAACCACATCTACTACTTTTGAGGACCCGGATCACCCCATCATAACTCCAATCCCTCTAACTCATGAGCGGAAATGGACAAAGGCACATCCTGCAGAACAAATTATTGGAGATCCGAGTCGTGGAGTTTGCACAAGAACAGCTACAGCAAATGAATGTCTCTTCTCCTGCTTCATCAGCCAATCTGAACCAACCAAAGTTTCTGAAGCACTGAAAGATCCTGACTGGGTAATCGCAATGCAGGACGAGATCAATCAGTTTGAAAGATTAAATGTATGGACCCTAGTGCCGAGGCCCTCGAAGAAAACAATAATTGGCACTAAGTGGGTTTTCAAGAACAAGAAGGATGAAGACGGCGTAATTATAAGGAACAAAGCCCGACTGGTTGCAAAAGGGTACAACCAACAAGAAGGAATTGACTATGATGAAACCTTTGCACCAGTGGCCAGAATTGAAGCAATCAGGTTGTTCCTTGCCTATGCTGCTCATAAGAGTTTCACTGTCTATCAAATGGATGTAAAGACTGCGTTTCTAAATGGCGAGCTGAAAGAAGAAGTGTTCGTGGCACAACCAGAAGACTTTGTTAATCCTGAACGCCCACATTATGTCTACAAGCTGAAGAAAGCCCTGTACGGACTCAAACAGGCACCGAGAGCCTGGTATGATGCACTTTCTGATTTTCTTGTGCAATCAGGCTACTCGAAGGGAAAGATAGATCCAACTCTTTTCATCAAGCGAGAGAACAGTGACATCATGCTGATACAAATCTATGTCGATGACATCATATTCGCCTCGTCTAATCCGAACTTCTGCGAAGAATTCAGCAACTTGATGCGCACTGAGTTCGAAATGAGCATGATGGGAGAGTTGAACTTCTTCCTAGGGCTACAGATCAAGCAACTGCCAGACGGAATTTTCATCAGCCAGTCGAAGTACATCCATGAAATGCTCAAAAGATTCAAGATGGACAGCAAGTCAACCATGAAAACCCCCATGTCTCCCTCACAAAAGCTCGACTCTGACCCTTCCGGGATATCAGTCGATGCTACCAATTATCGGGCTATCATCGGTTCCTTGCTGTACCTGACATCTAGTAGGCCGGATATTGTCTTTGCAACTTGCCTGTGCGCTCGTTTTCAAGCAAATCCAAAGGAATCACATCTGAGTGCAGTAAAGAGAATCCTGAGATACCTAAAAGGAACAATCAATTTAGGACTTTGGTATCCCAAGGACACGGGTTTTGACCTTGTTGGTTACTCAGATGCTGATTTCGCAGGTTGCAAGTTAGACAGGAAAAGTACATCCGGCGGTGCTCAATTTCTGGGAGAGAAGCTAGTCTGCTGGTCCTCCAAGAAGCAGAACTGCGTGTCAACTTCTACAGCCGAGGCAGAATACGTTGCGGCTGCTAGTTGCTGTTCACAAATCCTATGGATGAGGACACAACTCAGAGACTATGGCTTCCTATTCAACCATATTCCCATCTACAGTGACTCCCAAAGTGCAATCGCCATAACCAGCAACCCCGTTCATCACTCGCGTACCAAGCACATCGACCTGCGCTATCACTTCATCAAGGACCATGTGGAGAAGGGAGATGTTGATTTGTACTTTGTTAGCACCGAGCTTCAACTGGCTGACATATTTACTAAGGCATTGGATGAAAAGAGATTCCAGTTCCTAGTATCTAAGTTAGGCATGTTGAACTTCGATCCTATGTAATTGTGTTATTTCCATGGTCTGAATAAAATGTGTGTGTGTGTGTGGTGTGCGTTGCATGTGTTGAGGGGGAGAAAAGGGAGAAAATAAAAGAGAGAGGAACACTTTGAGGGGGAGAAAAGTCAGAAAAAGAGTGTGTGTGATGTGTGTAACAAATCAGAAAAGTCAAAACAAAAAGAGTGCGTGTGTGGAGAAAATCAGAAAAGAAGAAAAAGTGTGTGTGATGTGTGTAACAAATCAGAAAAGTCAAAAAAAAAAGAGTGCGTGTGTGGAGAAAATCAGAAAAGAAGAAAAAGTGTGTGTGATGTGTGTAACAAATCAGAAAAGTTAAAAAAAAAAAGTGCGTGTGTGGAGAAAATCAGAAAAGAAGAAAAAGAGTGTGTGTGTGTGTAGAAAATCAGAAAAGAAGAAAAAGAGTGTGTGTGTGTGTGTAGAAAAAAAAAAAAAAAAGAGTGAGTGTGTGTGCTTTTCATTTTTTTGGACAATTCGAGGGGGAGTTTTTTTTAACTATGAGAGTGTAAATTGGGTCTCAAATCTATTTTAAACCTTAACTGGGCCCAACTCAAGCAAATAGGCCCAGAAAACTTCTCGCGAGACCCATCAGGTCAATTTTCTCGCATATAAAAAGGACTTCGAGAAGCAAAGAACCCATTTTCTCGCATTCTCGAAGTCCAGAGCAAATTCTTTTCGCAAACAAGTTTCTCCAACTCCTCTCTTCTCGAAATCCTTCTCAAAATCACTCAAAGGTAGAAATTAAGGATCTCGATCTTGAGAATCAACAATGCCAATGATTTCGCATATCAAAACATGTTCTCGAATTCATTTCGAGAATAATCTTCTCGAACTTGGACCTCGAGAACCGTCTTTCTCGTAACATCGAAAAGTTTTGTGATTATCGTTATATATCTTGTGTATTTGCAGGTGGTTCTCAACTCTACTCCAAGTGCGAACACGAGAAACTTAGTTTCTCGAAGTTTAAATCTCGAGATTGAACTTCTCGCTATTTCAAAATCGAGATCCGGTTCTCGATGTTTAAACCTCGAAAAGACTTTTCGATGTTTAAATATCAAAAACCGGCTTCTCGAAGTTGAAATACCGAGAAGTGCTTCTCGATATTTAAACCTCGAGAAAGTGTTTTTCGATGTTTAAACATCGAGAAGGACTTTTCGATATTCCTACCTCGAGAACCATGTTCTCGATGTTTGAGTATCGAGAAGAGCTTCTCGGTATTTAAACCTCGAGAACCTACTTCTCGACATCCAAATCTCGAGAAGCTGGTTCTCGTGGTTTACACTTAGAATGATTTCGATGTCCCACCTGTACACACCCAATCTGAAAAATTGCAAGAACAGAACAAAAATAAAACTTTTCATGTGAACAATTGTGCTGACCCATTTCTTTCAGTCAATCATGTCAGGAACAGACAGAACTGCACAATCAGGCAATGAACTGTACCCAAAAGAGAACTGGGTCCCACTTTATGACAACAACTTCCAATTGGACCTGAAGCTTTTCAAGTGTCAGGACCCAGTCATTCTCTCCATACTACAGAAACATTATCTCTGGCTAGCATTCAGTGAAGCCAAACCAGTACCAATGGTGTATCTACAACAGTTCTGGGGCCTGATGCACACAGCCTCAGAGAAGGACAGGTCGAAGATAATGACCAAGCTAAATGATGTGAGAGTGGTGCTGACACCCTCCACAATCAGGGAGACACTGAAGCTCCCAGTGCTCAAAAACTACGCACCACTCCCCTCAAACGAAGAGCTGATCAAGGGAATGAAAGATCTTGGATACGACAGCCCACTGCCCCTACTGTCAAATTTCACTATCTCTAATCTGCCCCACCCGTGGAAGAGTCTGTTCGGCCTGGTGAACAAGTGCCTATCTCCAAAGCACGCCGGACATGACAAGTGCAACAAGCAGATCCTACAAATCTTCCATGGGATCGCGTTTGACAAACAGTACGATATGGCTCAGCTCTTCTGGACGGAGCTGATGGATCAAGTGAAGATGAAGGAGAATCATAAGGGCAACACAATCCCTTACGCTCGGTGGCTGGCGCTGATCATCCACAACATTATGGAGGCCACCCCGACAATGTCAAAGCGTAAGGAGGACAAGCACTTCTCCGCCCCAAAGCTCAAGTACTTTCAAAGAGACAGCAACAAGGCTGAAGCACTGCCTATCCCGGACTCTTTGCTCAATCTAGCAAACCCGAAGGACAAGGCAGTCATTGACTATAAAGAGTCACTAAAGAGAACGGTTCCTATGGTTCAGCAAAACCCAGCTGGACCTTCCCCGGGAACCAAGCCGAGAGCAAGTGAGGGTAAGAAGAAGAGAGCCCCGCCACAGAAACCAGTGGCAACCCGGCCTAATGATGATCAGTCTGCTAACTCTTCCGAGAGGACCCAGACAGCTGAGGGCCACCCTACCAATGCTGAGGACACTGCTGATGAACCATCAAGCCATGCCCCTTCTAATAAGGCTGATGGTGAGGCCTCCGATAGCATGGCCAAGGGAAAGAAGAGGAATGATGAAGATGATGATGATGCAGATGATGATGATGATATGGAGGGAGTCTTGATCAGCAACAGGAAGAGAGCTGGAAAACAGGCCATTCCAATAGACTCTGACTCCTCATCGGAAGATTTTGAGGCTGCATTCACACCCGACCACTCAAAGGGATTATCATTAGTGAGCAGCGCTCCAAGAAACGCAACGAAAAGCCTGCATCATCACAGCCTATGAAGAGGCTTAGAAAGAAAAGTGCAGTGGAGGAGGAGCTGGCACTGTACGATGACTGCGACACCTTTGTCACCATAGACCGAACCACGCCCCTAGGAGCAGGAGCTGACCTTGTCAGTTCCCGGGTAGAAGCCGCAGCATCTGGTTCAATTGCGCATGCACAGTCCTCTCCAAGCCACTCTCCAGCCTCTTAACAGGCTAGAATTTCAATAACTCAAGGGGAATTCATACCGACCTCACTGGTTCCTTCCGAATCAGTTGAGAGACTTAGTGGTCAACAGCCCCAGACCACTACCCCCATTCGTTCTATCACATCGAGTCTAGGTGTCACCATTCCTACATTTTTGAATTTTTCTAGGACACCTACACTATTCACTGCACATACAGGTGCACTCACCCTGAATGCAACGACCGGAGTGCAAACTATGATGGTCGGAAGCCCTGCTACGCCAACAATGCCTCGATCATTGAACGCAGGCCACACATCAGCTATCTTCACTGATGCTGTGACAACAGTTACAACCCCTGTAACTGGTACCATTATCCCCAAAGACATTCTCGTATATCGGAATAACTTTCTAGAGTCTACCATTAAGCCATGGGTGCATGAAGCAATAACCGCTAATGCACAAGACTCTGGAAGTACCCCAGTTGTTCAGGATATACCACCCAAACCTCAAACGACAAAGCCCCCAACCATTTCCATTCCTATTTCCAAACCTTTAGCCATAGAAAACCAACAACCATCCACATCAAGGGGGACCCAGGATACAGAACTAGTATTCTCCCCTACAACGACCAAACCTGACCTCAAAACCGCACCCTTCGAAGATCTTGTAGCTGAGATCTACGACCGTATACTAGACGTGGAAGAAGGCAACCTCACCCCTCTTCAAAAAGCCCTTCTCCATGCTCTAGATACACAGAACACATGCCGTGACAGTGTCTGTGGCGCTAAACGTTCACATGAGGATCCTGATGATTCGGATTCTCATGAGGGGGAGAACAAGCGCCCGCGGATACTTGAGCATGTTGCTTCTACTAGCCAACCCTCAAAGCCAAACCAACCCTCCACCTCTACCAATGAGCAACCCACTACTTCAGCCAGCCATAAATCCCTAGCCACTCTTTCTAGCATGGTCGAGCTAGACATAACATCCCGAGGTACATTTCCTATAGATGTTAACCAAGGACGGAATGGAAGTCCTGATGATGCTACCACGAGTACATCTTCTTACTCAGGCCATCAGCTAGAACCTAGTTCGAAACTGATGTCAACGGGCAATCCTGAGGATCCCGGTGTTTCACACGACGAGTCACCTTCGACACAGCAGCAAGCTCCCTCTGAACCCTCTGAAAATCCAATACAAGATGAGCTTGAAGATCTTCTAGTTCATGATCAATGGCCTCCTAAATGGACAGAGTGGGATGACCTTAGAGTGGAAGCCGATCAGTACGAAATGTGTCGAAGCTGGCATCTCAGAGAGTTCCTCAATAAATACCATGCAATGATGATTGGACTCGATAAAGACGAACTCAAGGAAGGGGAGAATCAAAAAGAAAACCTCAAGGAACCAGAACCAGCTAAAGAAAAATGGGAAATCATAAGGATCAAAGCCCCCTTTCTTGAAGAAATTCGAGAGAAGATTTGGAGACAACCAGAAAAAGTCAAGCAGTTCAGTGAATTAAAAATGCGAGGAATCAATCACTTAAAAGGAAAATATAGAGGAGGAAATCTGTATATGCTATGACATAGATCCACAGGGCAACGTCGACAAGTTCTAAATCACAACCTTGCAACAAGTGGATGTCCCATATTGAAAATCTTGGAGATCACAGAAGATTACCTGGAGACAATTAAGTTCATGATTTTTCGTCTACAACGTACTGATGGATCGGAGTTCACCTGTCAAGAGAATGACTTCTTTCTACTGCACATGGATGACATTTATCAAATGTTCATGAGGTGCAGGGAGCTTCCAGTTCACAAAGACAGACTCGCTAAAGAAGGCTTCGAGGCGATAAAAAGATTCATGACAAGACAAGTTCGGTTCTACGCCTCTCATGACCTCCAGATGACCATAGAGCACAACTATTCAAAGGTGAATCTTACTAGACCGGACTTGAGTAGACCTGGCCTTGAATCCTTTGAAGCATATCATATCTTTGACAATCCAGTATCAGTCATCTATCTGAATCATAACAACGAAAAACGTCTAATGTTCGTGGATGAAATTAACAAGTATTGTGACGGAACGTTGAAGATCATCCAGGAGCAGCTCCGATCAAAGAAACAAGAACTTGGACAGAAATCGACTGAAGCCACTGAAGGAGACCAGAAGGAACTGCACAGAATTAACAATATTCTACAGGCCATTGAAAAGCAACTTGATAGAAGAAATTCACTCAGAAACTATGAGCACGCGCTGAACCTACGAAAGAATTATTACAAAGCTCAGAAGTGAAGAAACCCAGCAAGACAACACTTGACCACAAAGGGGGAGATTGTTAGAACTTTTATTGTGGGTCAAGTTTGTCTGTAATGTCTTGTTTAATAAAGTAGACTAGTTATACCATTTATGGTATTAGATTAGTATTTATTATGTAGCAAATAAGGTAAAGGGAATAAGGCCCAAAAAGGCCTTGGCCCAACTTCCAAGGTTTACCTAAATCGGTAACCTGTACAGCGCCTATAAATACGCGCCTTGTGTACAGGTACCGATATCGATCAATACACATTAGCCTTACGCTGCCAAATTTACTTCTCGATACAACAGAAAGAAGAATTTCCTTGTTCTCGATATTGCCTTATCATTATCAGATCTTCTCTCTTTCTGTGTGCCGATGAAATCCATCTAGCTGTGTGTTAGTCTGCATAAACTGGGACCAACAACTGGTATCAGAGCCTGCTCGAGTGTGATCGTCCAAATATTTCTTTTTATTAATATTTTATTAATGAATTACTTTCTTCAGTTCTAGTTTTTATGTAGTTGGTAAAAATATACTCCCGATTTGTTGGATTTAGGACTTGACAAATCTTTTTTGTTGAAAATGAGAACAACATCATGCTTTTAATAACATTATTCAATATTAATCTTCAATATTTTGAAAATAGTTCTAGAAATATTAAAATAAAGGATAAAAAATCAAAACGCCTTTTCACGCCTTTGCCCCGCCTAAGCCCGCCCAGGCTTCAAAGGCTTAAGGCTTGGACGTGCCGCCTTGGCACGCCTTACTCCTTTTAGAACATTGCCTATAGGTGATTATTCAACACTCTGCCTTCACTTCATGTGAAAAAACTAGTGGATCCAGATTAGACTACGTTTATCTACTTGTAGGAAGATCCAAATAAAATATTATAGTCACTTGCACCATGGAGATAGAATAAATAGCATGTTTTGTAGCTTCCAAACGTGAGACATGAGTGTGTAACTCGTCACATGGATTGGACATAGTTGATAAAATCTATTAAAAGACCACCTAATCTTATTTTAGAATTTGCCTAAATTTTTCTCTATGTTGATTATTTTTGTTTGTTTAAAGTAGTGTATTTGTAGCTAAGTTTGAATTCGGACATAATTTTCATCAACTATGACATTTAGATGCCAAATGTGTCATTTCTATTGTTATAATGGAAAAAAACTAAAAACAGCTCGTATCACTACATGAAAGACTATTGTGGCCTGCCTGGCAAAGAGACGTGACTTTTTGACAAAAAAGAATTATAGTTTTTTTTAGAAGAACGCACACAAACACTACAATCTCCTTTTCCATTTAGATGAGATGTTAATCATATTGTGTCATTGTCGTCGTTAAAATGGATTATAAATGTAGGGGCTCAATGTAGGAGATATTCTAGCACTCATCAATGGAATTCTATCAATTAGCATTACACAGAAAAAACTCATTATAGACACTAATACAATTAGATGTGCTCTTCATAGACAAACTTACTCGATAACTCCAATTATCCGATTCTTTATTTAATTGAACCTTATAAGAAAATTTAGCCGGAAAATCTCATGTATTAACTTGAATTACATGTGCGATTTTAGTTGCATATTCAAATTTCTTTTTCATGTATTGTTATGGATTATTTTTGAACTACATTGTATACACATAGAGTAAGTCCTAATTAATGTAGAGTTGAAGGAACATGCACTCTTATGTGAATCAACTAGGGACTCTTTGAAAGCACATACCCAAAGCAAAAAATATACATTAGTTGAAGGAAAAGTGTACATGATGCACTAATAATCACACATTTATTACCTTTAATTTGGTGGTGATACCTTCATTGTGTTGTTAAACTTTTGTTATTATAGATTTAACAAGTATAATGGTTTGTAATTGTCATCACATTAGGAACAATAAAAAATGCTTGGTTGTGACAGTGAAGGAATTGAAGGAGCTATTGACATAACAATTTTACTTGAAATACAAGGCTACATTAATGTGTTAAACTTGCAAAAAATTAATTTAACAAGCGTAAAAGCACAATAGTAATCAATTTGAAATATTGTTAAATTAAGTGTCACACTAATTGTGTCAAGTTCTAAGAAGACTCTAATTTTTTTCTCCAAGCTCGTGTCTAACTATCAATACTTATATCCACCTTGACATTTCAAAATGTCTTGAGGTGCATCACAATCAAAATTCCCCATTTTTCACCTCCACTTGAATCGTCATCACTCTCAACTTCATCTACTTTTCATTCGTTTACACATAACCGGTAGACATAGTGTAATCCTCTTCTACTTCTCTAACAACTTTATCTATAAGATTATTAATTTTTACACACTATGACAGTAGGAACCCTAATTCGACACGGAGTTCCAATCCATACAAACAATAACGCTTAATTGTTATATAAATAAATCAAAATATTAAAATAAATGAATTCAGAAATGATACTAAGTTGTGCCTTAAGTGATAGGAAACTTATAGTCTTATACTTGGAAGTAAACAACCATTTATAGTAAAAACATATGCTCTATTCATCCGGAGACTATAGAGTAGTTAACTTTGAGTATAACTCTCCATTTCATCTTATGAAATAAGAATATATATGAGATTTACTCTCTTCGAACAATTGATTTGAATGAAAATGTCAATGTTTTGTCTTAATGATTTGTACTCTTCTCACCCAATGCCCAATACTTTTCATTTGATTTATACACAACACCTTTCATAATGAAAAGAGTGAAATCACATCATTCACATGCCGAAGTTGTTAATCATTACTCATGTAATAATTATTTTAGTGTGAATTATGTTTTATTTTTAAATTTGAAAAAGAAATTATCTCATAAAGAAACCTGATCAACACAAAATAAAGATGACACAATATTATGATTTACAAGTTCAAGAAGCTTGGAAATCAAACGCAAACAAATGCACCACAGAGTACACATAGCAATTTCTAGAAAAAAGATTGATTTGGACACATAAATATCAAATTTCGAATTTAGCAAAAAAAAAATTAACTAGAATCTTTAATAAACAAGTTTGCCACTTGTTGTTCAAACAGAGTAATCTAGGTCAATGATCTTCACATTCGTCTCAGTACAAGGTATCAATTTTGTGTCGTAAAAAAAAGTTAGACTTAGAAGAGTTAAAGCAATGCTAAGTTATCTTTGGATATGACTTAGCAATCTTACAACATGTTGTAGGGGAGTAGATTTGGACCTAAATATCATTTTTATAACTTTTTGGTTGTAAAACACAATGCAAGGGTGTATATCTTCCCACTCATATACTAAAAGTACACATTCTTTTCCTTAATATTAAACATAATGCTTCACATACATTGAGAGATACACATGAATGTAAACATTTGAAGATTTTACATAGATATTTTTTGTATTGAGTTAGACAACAGATAAACATTAGTCTAAAACAGATAGATGAATATGCAAAGCAACAAATTCTACTTATTTGTGTGAGTAATTTATAAGTTTGTAAGATGAGCATTTTAATACCAGCTAAACCATCATTGTAATACTAACTAACACCAAAAGGTCAGAACGTTATGAAAGAAATCGCCGTCCGAATGCCTGCACTTGAGATGCTATAGAGTGAAACTTTTTTATGAAGTTTTGGGAGTATGTTCTCTACAACAACAACAACATCCGAGACTTAATCCCAAAAAATTATGGGGGTGGCTAACATGAATCAATCTATGATATCGAGGCCAAAAAGAGAAGACAAACAAGAAAAAGAAGAAGATAAAACGAATAAGATAAAGATAAATAAATATAAGATAACAATAACATAAGAATATAAGAAAGATAAAAGATAAAAAGGTAAAAGAGCACAACAAAGCTAGAAGATAAAAGTAACATAAGAACATAAAAAGATAAAGAAGATACACGATAAAAGAAAAAGAGAGAGGAAAGATAAAAAAGAGAGTTCAATCGTCCACACGAATGTGCGCCCTCCACTTTGCCCTCTCCAAAGCCATACTCTCATAAAACTCAAGAGGACGCGTATGAGTTCTGATTCTTCTAATCCAAACTTGTTTGGGTCTTCACCTCCCTCTCCTATTTGTCTCTTCTCTCCACCCCTCAAGTCGTCTAATAGGTGCATCCCTCGATCTTCTACGCACATGCCCGAACCACCACAAATGAGACTTCTGCATCTTATCTTCTATAGGTGCTACTCCCACCTTTTGTCTGATTATCTCATTCCTCAAACGGTCTTTTCTGGTATGTGCACACATCCAATGCAACATACGCATGTCACACTCATCTTTTGAATGCGACATTGTTTCTCCGCCCAACACTCTACGCCATACATTAATGCAGGCCTAATTGTTGCTCGATACAATTTACCTTTCAGTCTAGTCGACATACCTCGATCGCATAGAAATCCTCGTGCACTCTTCCATTTCATCCACCCAGCTCTGATTCTATGTGATACATTTCCATCTAATTCACCATCCTTCTGAATTATGGAGGCAAAGTAACAAAACATATCACACACCGGTAGCTCCTTACCATCAAAAGTAATCTCACTGTTGCTACTAGCCTACTACTTCTACCTCCACCAAATTTGCACTCCATACATTCTGTCACGCCCCGGACCTAACCGGACACGTCAACAATCCGCCGTAGAGTACGAATAGTCAACCGCAGTCCAACACATCCATACTATACAAGGCGTCTGAAATATCATTCACACATAGTACATCCATAAACAATCATAATGTAAAATATTCATTCATAGCAGCGGAAACATTCAATACGAGTATTCATGCCACACGTGGCAACCACGGGCATACAAGCCCCCAAATAAATATTCGAAATAACATCCATGAGCATTATTTAAATTGTTTTCAAAACAGAAACAGGAGAAGCACGAACCCCGCCTTCCTACTTGAATTCCCCGAAGCAACGAGCGGTAGTAGCAAGCTCTACTCCCTACCTGAAACTGTGAGGTGGCCTCCCCCGTGAAGGGGAGGTCAGTACTTGGAAGCATTTGACAAGTACAATGACAACTATACTAAGTATAATCAAAGTTTCAATTTCCAAGACCCTCAATCTAAGATGTTATTCATTTGTAATTAACTCATGTTCTCCATGCTAGAGCTCGGCTCATAGTCATATCAATTTGTGCTAGAGCTCGGCTCATAGTCACCCTACGTTGCTAGAGCTCGGCTCGTAGTCATACTAATTTGTGCTAGAGCTCGGCTCATAGTCACCCTACGTTTGCTAGAGCTCGGCTCATAGTCATACTAATTTGTGCTAGAGCTCGGCTCATAGTCACCCTACGTTTGCTAGAGCTCGGCTCATAGTCACGTCACTAATCCCTAAACCACTTCTTAGTCTAGGTTCCATCCATTTCGAGTAACCCTTAAGGCCTACTCCAAAAGTAACTTGAGTTCATAAAGTCCACCTTAAACATATCCTTTAAGGTTACTCAACTCCAAAATCTTGGGATTAGCTCCCAAAAACTATTGAACTAACATTCCCGACTAGTATTCCTATACTAGTCATTTAATCCTAATAAACCAATGCAAATTCATAATAATTTGAATATTTCAATTTAATTCCACATTCAAGTATACTTGGCTCTAATATCAAAATATCACTTTTATCCTTCCATGATTTCCTTACATGAGGTAAAAGTATATTTATCACAGTTTAATTTATAGTTTACACACTATCATACCATTGTATTCATAAATAATAATAATCTCATTTAGGCATTTTTTTTTATTATAAATAAATCATGCCAAACACATATAATTCATTTAGGTAATCTTATGAAATTAACCCAATAATTATAAGCAATATAGTCGGTCATCCTCACCTTAAGTGAGCTCACGTGCGTTCTACGCTTCCCGGTCGAACTTTGACTAATTTCCGGTGAACTTTGACCAACTCCGGCGAAACTCCGGCGAAGCTCAAAAATACTTTAATCAAGTTCCTAACAAGGTTTTAACATCATAAAACCTTTATCAATACAAATAACCTCCAAAAGGTTATTTTCCGGTGAACTTGTCGGTTTGGCTCCTAAGTCCGTTTTTGGACTTAAAGCCACCTTCCAACCCATTATTCCACATTCTTATCATGTAGAACAATCCTAATGGTTCTTCATATGATATACATCTCATATGGTAGGAGAAAAATTAAGAAAAAGTTATGATAAGGTCATTACCTTAATCCTTTCACACTTTTAGCACTTTAGTTCCCTTTCTTGAGATTCTTTCTTGTGGAGTCTTCTTCAACAATGGAGAATAGGTTTGAGAGGATTCCTTTCTCTTGCTGGGTGGATGCTGGCCGAAAATGAGGGAAGAGAGGGGGTTTGGGATTGTCTTTTGTCTCATTGATCAATGACTAAGGATGAGACCCCACCCCATTTGTTTGATGCTTCTCATTTCACTTCACACACCTCACCTATGTCCTCCTATCACACCAGCCGACCAAGCATCATAGTTGGGTGGCCAAATTCGTGGGTTGGCCCCCACCCATGTGGGAGGTCAACCCTTTTTGTCCAGAAGTGTATAATCGGTCCCAAAAGTTGTATTTTTCGGACTGTTTTAAATATATTTTATTTTATCGGGTCAAATAAAATATATTATGTGTTCTCCATCATTATGACTCTTATGATGAACTAGTTTTACATCGCGCGTTGCGCGATTAGGATGATGCCCACTAAGAGTATGTCATTTTGGTTATAATATTTAATTTCGATAGATATGCATATATGGCATTTGTTGTTTCTATGGATAACATGAAAGTGGTTGCAATGGATACTTAAAAGTGATGATACATCGCTCTTTTTATACGAAGTATTAAAGAGTTCAATGGATTGCTTAATAAGGATGTTAGTTATGTAGTAGCCACAAATCCCACGATCAATGGTCCGCTTAAGTTTGCAAATATATATTTATGCATTAGTAATACACACAATCAATTTGAAATTAAAGGGGTCTAATTTGATATGAAGCCCTAAGCTTGACATCGAAGTCAAAGGGTGTGTTTGGAAGTTGGGCTTTGGATGGGAGGGGAAGGTTGATGGGGTTTATGACCCTCCTTTTCATGTTTGAGAGTTTATAAAATTGGAGATGATGGTTTTGGGCTTTGGATGGTGACCATCCAAAACCTTTTAAATGCTCAATTTTTTAGTTCCCCCAATTTGGAGGATTTTGAAGAATAATTAACAAAACGGTAATTTAAGCTTAATCAATAATCCTTTAATCTCTGTAATTAATCTTCTGCTTTTCCAAGTAGGGCTTTATCCCTTAACACAATAGCAAAGGCAGTGGAGCTCATCTCAATGTCAATGCCAAAATATTCAGCAAATGTACACCATTCTATCTATATCTTTGTATAAGACCCCAACACCAATAATAAATAGCTGGGGAGTCTATCAATAAGGGAAAAGAGACTATTGCTATGAACCACCCTCTATAGTTCCTCTTAATGACACCTACTATTGCTAGTAAGACTTTTGCATTTTTAGTTAACACATGCATATTACGCTTGTCCAGACACCTCTTATAGTCTTATACACATTAGGGGGACAAAGGTGATATGAGAGAAACATATTCTACTTAAAAGTTGTTTCTTTTAATTTATATATCAATCTGTAAATTTGTGATTGCTCCAACTTTTTTTATATGAGAGAAACACATTCTACTTAGAAATGCATTATTGCTTATATAAAAAAAGAATGTGTTATATAAAATGATTAATCACTCTTGTCCAGTTTTTTGTCATTGTTTTGCAGTCTTAAAATATTATTCCGTTTTGTTTTAGGAAAGATATTGAGGGAGTTGAGGCAATAGCTTCCTTAACGGGAGTAAGACGGTAACGTTACACGTTAGGTCGATAGGGTAGACCAAAGCGCACAAAACTGAAAGCATAGTGCACAACAACTAATAAATACATGTTACAACACTCCTGTGAAATATGTTTTGGTTGAACTACACAAACAAGAAACTATAACAAACTATAGCTCATTCTTATTATATAGGTGAGAGGAAAATGAGGCAAATGTAAAGAAACCAAATTCAAGTGAACCAAAGAGGTCAAACAAGATGGATGCTAAAGTGTATTAATATGTGATAATACAACTATAGATGTTAACAAACAGATTAGAAAGAAACTGTAAGCTCAATACAAACCTTGAAGGATACAATATTAAGCTCACTCAGGCTAGAATGTCATTTCCCCTTCTTGGTTGCACTCAAATAAGCCTTCATTAGTTAGCTTGTTATTTGAACTCTTTAAATCTGCTTGTTCCATTTTGATTGTTTCTAGCATATGTGACGTAGCTCTCATTCTTTTAAACCATCTCTCACCTCCCAAATGAAAATATGACTCACATTTCACATTTAGGACACCAATTACAAAGAGTTGCTGAATTTTATTATCACAGCACTCCTATGAAATATGTCTTGCAGAATATTTAATTCATTATTTTGAATGGGTTAAGGAAATAAACAGGCATAATAACTTTAGATTTATAAAAAAGAGACTTACTTTGGGGGGAAAAAAACTAACTAAACCATTGACAAATTTGACAGATTTAGGGATAAGATACACAAAATCTAGTGACTCGGTAAAATAAGAAATACTACGTAGCAGTCTGTCACATTTACTCGCCACATTTACTCGCCACTGGCTTTCTATCTTTGTTGGTTCCCTCATTTGAAAATTCTGTATTCGTAAGTGATCTACCAGCAGCTTATTAAAAGTTACGTTTTGTTAGCATTTTCCATTTCAAAAAATTAACATATAATCTATACAAAATTAAGATTTTTTTATCATAGCATTATCATATTTTCATAGTCCTTATTATACTACGGAGTACATCAAAATTTTGGTATAAAAGTTATTAAAAAGTGGCAGGATGGAAATGTAATTTCTTCATCCATACAAATATAGATAGCTTCTTTTAAGCTAATTTGCTAGTCTGAACTAATGAAAACACATGTATAGGAATATTTAAGTGAATAATTCAAATAACTCCATGTAATAACAAATGTATTGTGATAACTTCAACGAAAGGACCACATTAAAAAAGTAGATATACAAATTTCAGATATACAAATGAATCGAATGATTATTCCTTTCTCCTCTTCCATCTTTTTCCTCTTTTCACCCAAATGGTTGCATAAAAATGATACTAAATCACTCATGTATCAGACAAATGTGACAAAAAGTATCACTAAAAACTTGATCGCAAAGGGCGTTTGGATGGAGGGTTTTCTTGAGAAACACAAGAGTATCGTAAAATCTCATTTAGACATATTCACAAACACTTAATATGCTTCAAGAAATTTTATTTGCCCTCCCAAATTAAGTTCATACACACACTCAAATATTAGTAGAGAACTCAGTCAAGCTAATTCACACTAACCAGGCATGATCGAACATCCATTTAGACTCCACACTTGCTTCTAGCAGTAACATCTAGTCATCGTCAATACCATTGATTCATTTCGGCAAAATCTTACCCCCATTCTCATAATCTATAGAATTGGCGGGAAATTCAAGAGGATGTTTGACTGGGAATGTTGTGAGATTTGAGGACACAACAATGAAATTTGGTTGCCCAAATCAGTCTTGATGTACCACAAATCTCAAGAAGCTGTGAAGCTAAGGCATCTAGCGATTTTTCCGTCATTCGTCGTTTCTACTGTCCTGTTTGTCTCTCGCAAGCCCGATATCCTTCTGGCCTAGAAGGGTAGTGTACTGTTGTGACGAAGAGAGTTCAAAATTTCAGTATATTTCATCCCTTTCAAGCAGACCATGTTTTATCCCAGGTATGGCAATAGATGAGGGATGCCGCTCGCAGCAATGTTGCTGCCAACATATGCATGCACTTTCACCTCGCCGGCAGCCTTCCATTTACTTAGCGATCAGACTTAGCAACATACCAATTTTTCAAGTCGATTGCAAGTTACTCTTGTGTTTACTGCCGGTCTGCGTCAAATAATAGCCAGAGCTAACGGAGTCGGGAGTAACGAGGTAATTAGAGCTGCCGGTAACCAAAGGTTATACCCTATTAAATTTGTTGTTCAAAGTTGAAAGCGTAATGTACAAATGGATATACCACAGAGTTACACCAACACTTTTTTGATTCCCAAAAGGATATAACCTTGATTGATGATTATAAGATTTTAAGATATCCATACCCAACTCTAATTTATAAGTCCCCGGAATTAAATTTCGGGCTTTTATCGGTTAAATCGCCAATACCGGTATTTGGGCCTCTTTTGACCAATCGGTCAATTCTGGACCTTTCCATGGCTCAAATGAGTTATCCTCCACCATATAAATATTATCTAGACCAAGATGGATAATTTATGTGGTCCCGGGAATATTGGGCGGCCCCCGCTCCCGGTGCGGGCCCCACGTGCGAATTTACTATTTACGCAAAATAATTAATAAAAATTCATAACCTCGTAAATTCGTCAACTATCCCATAAGGTTAAAATACAATATTCACTTAAAAGTAAATACATCTGGGGACAGTGCTACACATTCAGTCTTACTTTGGCTCAGTCTGAAACCCTTGGTCTCCAATGTTTGTCGCAATACTTCCAACTTTGTTTTAACACCCAATTGTATCTCATCAATCAATTGAGAGTATGTCATCTATGAAATGTAAATTATGTTTACAAAGTTCCAACTTAAAATTTAATTGGGAAGTTAGTTAAACTAATTATCCAAAAACACTGCATTTTTACTCATATTTTGGCACAATGTTTTTGAATAATTTATTTATCTGATTTCTCGATTGAATTTTAAGTTGAACTTTTGTGTACATAATCGACACTTCATGAATAAATGCTTAAAAAAATCATAACACAAACTACTCCTACATTTCAAAATTATCTTCATTCTTCCTCTTTTGTCAATCCTAATATAAATTCATAATTTTCTTTTGGAGAAGCATTATTATTTTAAAGCACACAATTTTCCATCACATAATTTCAAGTCACCCATTTTTCATTTTTTTAATCCACCTTCAAATCATTTTTTAGTAAGGCGTATATCTAAACCTCCAAATGCCCCAATGCAAATAGAGTGCAAGGACTCTTGCATCCCTACCGTTACTCACTTTCACACCATCGATAGAAAGAGCCTTAATTAGCGGACGAGGGCCGATGACTGGATGAGGGTTTACACCACAGGAAGCGACAGTTGCCTACGTTTTGCTTTGGCTTTACCGGCTAGCAGAGCCTTCAATTTCCTCAGCTTCATCAGAGCGCCGCCGCCGCCATCTTTCCATTTCCACTACACTGCCTACGCTGCAGTGCCACCGCTTAACTGTTCTCTCCGGCAACGCCGTTTTTCTTCCTTGGCATCGACCTCTATCCAATCCATGGGCTCTCAACAGCAGCAGGAGCTGGAGTGGCCCGCGAACAAGGTCCGGGACACTTTCATCAAGTTCTTCGAAAGCAAGAATCACACCAGCGTCAAGTCCAGCCCTGTCGTTCCTCACAATGATCCTACCCTCCTCTTCGCTAATGCTGGTCACATTTTCAACTCACTGCAAAATAGCCATTCATTTCAATGCTATGCCGAAGCGTGTTCTCTATACCTTAAATTTAGTGTAATTAAATAGCACTAAACATTTATGGTGCAAGAATGTGCATTTTTTTGTATACCAAGCAGAAAAATGTCTCATATTCCTTTGAAAATTCGCACCAGCGTCATGGATGCAACAGATTTGTGATTTAATTAAATTATATGCTGAAGAGTGTTTCACAGAAAATCTTCCTTGAAATTGCAGGTATGAATCAGTTTAAGCCAATCTTCTTAGGAACAGCTGATCCAAATACTGAATTGGGAAAACTGAAGCGTGCTTGTGACACACAGAAGTGCATCAGAGCTGGTGGAAAGCACAATGACCTCGATGATGTTGGAAAGGACACTTATCACCACACATTCTTTGAGATGCTTGGAAATTGGTCATTTGGTGATTATTTCAAAACAGAAGCAATTCAGTGGGCCTGGGAACTTCTCACAGAGGTAAGTTAACATTTCACCTTTCACTGTATGCATAAGATCTGCTGACACATTTGATCTTTTCTGCTTTTATTAATTTTGGTTATACGCCAGTGTGTTTTTCTGCATCCTTGATTCCTAAACTTTAAAAAGAAAGGTGCTTTTGATTTTGACTGTTTTCTTCTTTGGTTATTGATCTTCAGGTATATAAGCTACCTGCTGTTCGGATTTATGCTACTTATTTCGGCGGCGATGAGAAAAGTGGCCTTCCAGCTGATACTGAAGCAAGAGATATATGGCTTAAATTCCTCCCACCTGAACGTGTTCTGCCCTTTGGTAGCAAAGTATGTATCCTTCCCACATTTTGAATGTTTCCAATTCTATGAAATGACAGTTACCTTATTTCTAATTTTGTATTATGCCACATGCTTCTAATCAATATTTTCCTTCACTTTGATTCTCAACCATTTAAATGTGCATGCAATTACTATTATACTGAAATTTATGAAGATTATTTGGAGTATTTGCCCGTTTTCATCTGTCAGCAAAAGAAGTTTTGAATATTTGGAGGATAAAGGGGTCTATAATTAAGATTCAAGATGTGATTTCATTCCATACAATTCTGAACCAAGAGAATTTAATTCATTCAACAACAACCCAAGCCTTAGTCCCAAAAGAGTTTGGGGTCTGCAAACATGAATCGACATACGAGATTGGAGCTAAAAAGGTAAAAGATATAAAAAGATAAATAAATAAGTTAAGATAAAAAGAAAGAAATGATAAAAAATATAAAAAGACAGGATAAAGATTAATGTCATGTCATGTGACTAGGTGACGTTGTTGGCCATCACGTGCCTACCACAACACCCTCCTCCTTTATCCTGGTTTGGGAGAGGCATGATTCCAAAAAATAATCTCATGGCGGAGTTAAGATGATAGGGTAAAGATAAAAGAGATAAGATAAAAAGGATAATATAAAAAATGATCAAGAACTAGGAGTTTGGAACATAGTGCTTTATTGAGATTTGAAAATAATTGATCACATTTACACGGACAAGATTTCCGTCCCTTTTTGAACTTGTTTGGTTTGCATATTAAACTGAAGAAAATCAACTTTTGTTCATCTTTGTTTTTTGAGTAGGATAACTTCTGGGAGATGGGAGACACCGGACCATGTGGACCCTGTACTGAAATACATTTTGACAGAATAGGGAACCGCGATGTTGCATCATTGGTTAATAATGATGACCCCACGGTTATTGAGATATGGAACCTCGTGTTTATTCAGGTACCGGCTCCTCAAAGTTGCATGAATTGACCTTCGGGAAGTTGCTATTTTTATTATATAAAATACATGTGTCTACAGTTCAACAGAGAAAGTGATGGCTCGCTAAAACCACTTCCTGCCAGACACGTTGACACGGGAATGGGTTTTGAAAGGCTAACTTCTATACTCCAGAACAAGATGAGCAATTATGATACTGATGTTTTTATGCCAATATTTGATGCTATACAAAAGGTAAATACTTAATAGAGAAAGCTGCTTATTTCAAAATGCATTGTTGCTTAATAATATTGCATCTTTGAAACTAGGATGAGTAACACATATTTTGTGACCTTAGTTTCAAAAGTTGTGAAATGCGCTTAGGAACTTGGATTTCCGAAACAGAACTGAGGCACACCTCTTTGCTAAAACATATCTATATTATTTGTGCTCTATTACTAGTATTACATCGCTAATGGTGGATAAAACCAACCAAATTAGATGCCAAAATATATAGTTGTCAACCTGAAAGTCACAATATTAACAAGTTAAAACTTCAAAGCTCATAGCAGAATAGGCAGGTAGGAGCAAAAAAATCACGGACACTGCACAAAATATTAATTCTTCCGCAAAAAAAAACAGTGCATCAGTTTAGGAATAAAGAGAAAGCCACGGGTCTGGTAAATTGCTTAGATAACAAAGGAACTGGCCACTGGGGAAGCAGAAGAAAACAGACACACATAAAATGAGAGAGAGGGATAGAATTGAACTGTGGGAAAGAATCAATAGAAAAGAGGAAGAAGAAGAAGAAAGAGAACTAATCTTGGTCACCTGCAGTGTGATGGGAGATATCTTCAATTCTTTTTTCTGTCTTCTGTCGGCGGTTCAATTTTGGATTCAAAGAAACAAGAGAAAGATCTAGGATTCCCAGAGCCTGCAGAGGCTCACTAATGGAAGACTTACTGATCATCTCTATGCTATAAGCTGCGCATTGTACATACATATTATGTACAGTATACATAAATACTTTTTCTTAGGGAATTATCTCTCGGTCTCATAAAAAATTCAATGTATATCTTTCTCTATCTGTTTAACCTTTTCTTGTGAAAGGAAAATATACTCCTTCTTTTCCAACCTTAAATGTTTGGAAAGGCTATTCAACAAATACACACTCTTAATAAGCTAGCAAAACAACTAAACAAGTGTATGATATACAGAGCGAGCATACTCCCTCCACCCCATACAAACTTCAATGTTTCCCTTTTTGGATGCCTCAAGATGAACTTCATTTTTTATCTGTTTAACATTTTCTTGTGAAATGACAATATTCTACTTACCTTTCTTGCCTTAAACGGCGTGTCAGGGATTAAAAGGTAAGTCTAGAAAAGAAATAGTATATACACTTAATAAACATGCCTAACCCCAGTGTGAAGTTAATTATGGAATGCAGGGAGCCTGGGAGTATTAATTTCTAAAACAATTTCTTTTAATCGTTTTTTGTAGATATCTGGTGCTCGACCATACACAGGCAAAGTTGGTTCTGATGATGTTGACAAAATTGACATGGCTTATCGGGTTGTTGCGGATCATATTAGAACTCTTTCCTTTGCTATTGCTGATGGTTCTTGTCCAGGTAGAGTGCTGTTGGATGTGGGTGGCGTGTTTACGCGCATAAATGGTTCAACTTCAATATTTGACTTATGAATCTAAAGTTTCTCACAACGAGGGGGTTGATTATAAAAAGCGGAGATGCCTAATTTGTTTTACATG
Organism: Cuscuta epithymum; assembly: GCA_945859915.1. Lineage (NCBI taxonomy): Eukaryota > Viridiplantae > Streptophyta > Magnoliopsida > Solanales > Convolvulaceae > Cuscuta > Cuscuta epithymum. The sequence goes on along the minus strand of CAMAPF010001045.1, from coordinate 2,568,099 downwards.
CTTGCTGTGATTTATGACTGTATCTATCTTATGTGCTCTGTTGCTTGTACTTGTAAATTTTATTATGAGGCTGATGATTTCCTATGCTATTGCTTTCAAACTTTAACTATCTCTATTCAATTTTGAATAAAGTCAATATAGCTATGAACTTTTGTAGGCTGTTAATACCTTAGTACAGTTACAGTGCCACAAAAGAAAAATCATTTTTGTATTTACATAGCTCTGATCCTTTTTCTCTAGCGGGTTTCTTTTTATAACTATTTTAAATGCAGGCAATGAGGGCCGTGAGTATGTACTACGGCGCATTCTCCGTCGAGCAGTGCGCTATGGTACTGAAGTCCTTCAAGCACAACAGGGATTTTTCAGCGGGTAGGAATGAAAAAAATTGAATGGCATTAGTTATGTGATGAGATTCAGTTATTCATACTCTTGTAGTCTTATTCCACTTTCATTTCCCTGATTATTGATACAATACCTACTTCTAGCCGCTCCAACCTCCATATCTGATGTTTGGTTTACAATATTGTCTAATGATTATTGTTCTAAACACAGCCTGGTAAAGGTGGTGACTGAAGTTATGGGGGATGTTTTCCCTGAGCTGAAACAACATGAAGCTCACATAATGGATATAATTGCTGATGAAGAAACCAGCTTTGGCAGGACACTACTTCATGTGAGCTACTACTTGTCTTCCAAAGTTCAGATAAAGGGAAATAACACTGATTTAACAATTATGCTTGTGAATCACTTAATCCACTCATTAACATTTGGTGTTGTTTCATGCATCTGTAGCAATACTTTTTCCGATATTCATACATCAGTCATTGAAGATGCGTTTGCGTTGCAATCTTCGTGGTCAATGAGTGTCCAGTTTTAATGATTATTACTATTAATCAACACAACTCGTACTGAACTAAAAATCTGTTCAAGAATAGTCAATCTGTCTATCTCTCTTCTCTAATATTGGGCAGACCAGCATGTATATTAAAGTATCTGACTGGGAGTCAATAGCAGGCAAATTCTGCCAAATCCTTTTGGCTTGCAGCTTGCTCGTTTTTTGTCACCTGGTAGTGGGGATTTCCCAATGCCCACACAAGCTCTAGAAATATACTTTTTGCTGATATATTTGTAAACTACTCCCTTCGTCCCATTTATATTGTCCCGTTTTACCTTTTCGGGAAGTCCCACTTAAAATGTCCCATACCATATCTGGCAAAGTTTGTGTGACTGTAAATCATTCTTACTTTATTCTTACTTTATCAATTAATATCAACCACACAAACCCACTTTTCTTAATAACCGTGCCACCCTCTTCCGTCCCATTATAAATGGGACGGAGGTAGTAAAAATGAGTTGATGCGTAACATTTCATGAAATTCGAAGACATTGTAGACCGTTAATATAAAAGAAATTTCCCGAAATAGGAGTAACAACGATTTGGAATATCAAAATAGGAGCACTATGTTTATATTCCCTAATTAGGAGTAATTACTGCCAATTATGGCACTATATGCCATATTTAAAGCATACAATAACAACATCTAAGCCTTAGTCCCAAAAAGATTTTGGGGTCGGCTAATTTAAAGCATAGTAATCCCAAAATATCGCAGTAAAATTTCAGGATGGCAATAAGTTACTCGTATTTAAGAGACAACACAACACTCATATTTTGGAATTTCGCGTGGTTTTTACTCATATTTAGGGAATTCTTATTGCAATGGGTTGACTTTATTCAGTTTTGCCTTTGATTGTTTTTGCTGCCATGATTACACCACCCATCAAGAATCAAAAGAGGGAATCAGGGGAAAAGAACAGTGAAATAATCACTCATTTACTTCGCTATAGTTAAGTAAATGAGAAATGTTAGTGTTTGTTTCACCATTTTTATTTGTTCTAGGGAATTGAGAAATTTAAGAAGGCTGTTCAACAAGTTCAAGGGAATCTGTTTAGTGGTCAGGCAAGTATTTAAATTCTACCTGAATGACTAATGCTTTTTCTGCCCTATGGGCAAGTTACTATTTGTGTTTCTCATTCATCTTATTGTGATCCAATGTTGTACAGGATGCATTTGTCTTGTGGGACACATATGGCTTCCCCTTAGATCTTACTCAGGTGCTCGATCAATGGATTCATTTTTTTTACAAATGCCACATGGAAAATTAAATATATGATTTCCCCCCTGATGATCTAATTTCCAATTTCAGTTGATGGCAGAAGAAAGAGGCCTGGTAGTTGACATCAAAGGCTTTGAAGTTGCTATGAGTGCTGCCAGAGAACGCTCAAGAAATGCCCAGAATAAGGTTTTGTTGGATTCTTAGTTTTTCCCTTCAGATACCAAACACTTTGCTGATACATTTTTCCTTTTTTCTTTGCTTAAATCTTTTCTTTAATAGAACAACGGTGGTGGTATTGTCTTGGATGCTGATGCTACTGCAGCATTGCACAAGAAAGGGATCTCGCCAACAAATGATCTTTTCAAGTTCACATGGTTTCAGGTACATACTTGGTTTTCTATGTTTTTGTTGTGTCTTATTCAATTTTTCCTTGATGGTTTTTGTCTGCCTCTTTATAACTTGATTTGGGTAACCAGCAATTATTTAGAACATGTGTCAAAAGTTTTCATATTATGGAAGTGTAATTTTTTATTGTTTATTTCAAATAGTCACTATGGTCTTTCTTTTGTCTCTTAAACTTGCGGCATCAGGATCATGAGAGTGAGATAAAAGCTATTTACTCAGGAAGTGAATTCTTGGAAAGTGTGGGTACTGGTGATGATATTGCTATAATTCTTGAAAGTACGAGTTTTTATGCTGAGCAAGGTGGTCAGGTAGAAACCTCTAATGCGATATGATAATAGCATGCATTCTGCTAATAGTGTACATTTTAATCAGACATTCAGACTAGATGATTGTGACTTGAATTTGAGGCTGCTAGAAATATGTGAATTTCTTTCTTATTACCTAGTTACTTTCTAAACATTACAATATTCAATTTTTAACTTCTGCATGCCCAACTATTTGAGAATTCTAATTTCACGCAACTGATATTTTTCTTTTGTGTAGATATATGATACTGGATCACTTGAAAGTTCGGCTGGCTCATTTCAAGTACACAATGTTCAAACATTTGGTGGGTTTATTCTTCACATAGGTTCATTTGGCAGAGATAATAGGAGATTCGGTGTAGGTGATAGAGTTGTTTGCAAGGTGACATTTGCTACACCCATAACCTTTGCTTATCGGCTTATCACTAGTAATAACCTGTGCACTTTAACAATATTTTCTTTACTGCAATCATGGTCCAGGTTGATTATGATAGACGTGCACTCATTGCGCCAAACCATACTTGTACTCACATGTTAAATTTTGCTTTGAGGGTAATGACTAATGACTCCTAATAGATGTAATGAATTCTTTGATGCCATTCAATAACTAAGGTGCACAGTGATTGAGTTCAGAAATTTTACAATTGATGCAGGAAGTTCTCGGAGATCACGTTGACCAAAAGGGTTCCATTGTTCTTCCTGAAAAATTAAGATATGATTTTTCTCACGGTAAGTTGCTTTTCATGATTAGAGGCTTACATCTTTTATCCTGCAACAAGACTAAGACTAATACTTTCCTGTTTGAACAGGGAAGCCTGTGAAATCTGAAGAACTGCAGAAAATTGAATCTATTGTCAATGAACAAATTAAGGCTGAGCTGAATGTGTTCTCACAGGAGGCAACTTTGACTGATGCAAAGCGTATCAAAGGTCTTCGGGCTGTCTTTGGGGAAGTAAGCTTCAATATCAATAACTTAGTAATGTTCGCCTGTGAAAATTGGTAGAAAGTATGCTTTGCTAGTCTTTATAAGTAGTGCCTTCATTGCTTTGCTCCAGTTTTTTCACTTGCCTGCTCTCTGGAAACAGGTTTATCCAGATCCTGTTAGGATTGTTGCCATTGGTCGAGATGTTGAAGATCTACTTGCTAATCCAGAAAATGAAGAGTGGCTGTCAATATCAGCTGAGCTTTGTGGTGGTAATATTTCTTTAATAACATACTTTTCGGACCTCATCCCCTTTAATGAACATTGGATTTCCAGCGAAAAACAAATCTTTATGGATTCACAGGGACACATATTTCAAATACACGTGAGGCCAAGGCATTTGCTCTTATTTCTGAGGAGGGAATTGCAAAAGGAATTCGTAGAATTACTGCTGTGACAACAATTCGTGCTTTTGAGGCCATAGACTTGGCATCCTCTCTTGAAAAGAAAATCAATGAAGCATCTACTGTTGAAGATGGTTTGCTTGAAGAGGTAAGTGTCAATTTTCCCCTTTTTCACTGGAATAAAGAGAGATATCTAGTAGCGCCAAAACGAGAGGCTTAAATTGTACTACCATATATTACTATTTTTTATTTCTATTTTCTAATTGTACTTGTATGATTCAAGCAAAAGGCATAATGTTTATGCATCAGTCCCATTGGACTATGAAATAGCAAGTGTCAATTAGTTCAAGTCCAGGTTAGGATCTATTTTTGACTGGCTTCTGCAATGTAACATATCCATTGTGTGACCCATGTATTTTGAATTAAGATTGCTAACCTATTCTACAATTGCTGCTACTTTTTGTCCTTCATGATGAAGTTGTTCCTTGGCATTGAATGATGAACTTGACCACTTCCCTTCATCATTTCCCCTATTTTTTTGATGCAGAAAGTGACGACACTGAATGCTTCAGTGCAGAGAGCACAAATTCCAGCTGCCAAGAAAGATGAGCTTAATTCCAAACTCTCAAAACTTCAGGTTTTACACACATATATTTTAATTAGTTTTTCAAACACACACACACGGTGTGTGTGTGTGTATCTTATTTTACTCCTCTGTCCCACTTTGCATGTCTAGTTACTACACCACATGCAAGTATTGCTTATACCAACTCCTCTTAGTCTATTTCATTTATGTTTTTTAATGATTTTGAATGCAATTTTGTTTGATTAATACTTTTGTCCCAAGAGGTGACTTGACTTTAATTATAAGTATTTGAAAAAATGACAACAAAGATGCCTTAAATATATAAATATTGCACACTTTAACATGTGAATTTGCGGTGTTGCACTGTTGCACGAGGAGACAAGATGGGATGGAGGGAGTATTTCTTGATGTGTGTTATGAATCAAAATGAATCATTGTAAAAGAAAAGAGCGGAGTTCATGAAATGTCTATGGCTTTATATGTGGTTAGAGGCGAGTTACAGAAGCCAAGAAGAGGATCGAAGCAGAGAATTCGCGCAAGGCTGTTAGGGCTGCCACAGAAAAAGCAGAAATAGCAGTGTCAGATGGAAAGGCCTACTGCATATTGCGTCTCGGTGTTGGTCTGGATACTGCTGCCGTTCGCGATGCAGTTGTTAAAGTCATGGAGCAGCAGGTTTGTTAAACTTCTCCTTTTTTAGTTAGGGTACATTTGTGACACCAGAAGTGCTGTTGAATGAAAATGGGTATGGAACTATTGAGGAATGTATTCAAGGGGAAAATATGGGAAAAAAACATTGTTTTAAACTAAAAAAAAATTGATGTTGTATTTCATAAACTTATCTTAATGGTTTAGATCTCCTAAAGACCGAAATCTAAGCATGTGCTAAAAAATTAAAACCATTAATCTTGTTTCATTTTCCTTGCATTTTCAGAGATAAAATCAAACCCAATAAAGTGATATTCCTTAGCAAATGGTAAACGGTAAAAGAAACCCAAGCACCCTGAGGGTCTGTTTGTAGCTAGGAAATAGTAAAAGAAATGCAACAAGCATTGTTGTACCCACCCCTTATACCCACCTTTGTGAAGGGCTTTTTTTCCGTCTGTGCGTGTTATTCACAGACAAAATGTGTATTATTTTGTCAGTGCAAATTTTGCACAGAAAAAAAAAGCTTCACAAACATGAGTGGGTTTAAAAGTGGGTAAAAATGATTATGTAAAAAAGTGGGTATAAGGGTGGGTACAAACATCACTTTTGAAACAAATGAGGACAAAATGGAGGGCATGGTTTATGTAAAAAATGCTTCAAACACAAAAATCACTATAGTTAACCAAACTTGAGCTTTCAATAGTGTTGTTTCATCACTGACTGACCTTGCCCTGCTCTGATGATACCGAGAACAGGGGATTCCAGTTCTGATTTTCAGTACTGATGAATCAGCAAACAAGGTTTTAGTATGTGCTGGGGTACCAGAGAAAAGTGACAAGTGCAAAGAGTTGAGTGTAAAAGAGTGGCTTAATGTTGCATTGAAGCCTTTGGGTGGTAAAGGTGGAGGAGGACGAGGTGGCCTTGCACAAGGACAGGTTATATATATATCGTGCGCCTGCCTTTCTTATTTAATGAGATGTTTACATTTGTTGTATGATGTTTTCTTCATACCTTTCCAGGCTTCAGACCTGACACATGTAGACGAGGCAATGGACGTGGCTGCATCATTTGCGTCTATGAAGTTAAGTTGATAAACAAATTTGTGTGGGGTCCCTCTTCATTCTTTTCATAAAATGACAAGGAAATGCACAATCACTTAAGGCACTTTTATTCTAATACTTTACACAAATATATGATGACCTATATCTTTAATTGTGCGTGGTTTATTATTCATCCTTGGTGGTCAATACCTAAACGTGTTGATTTATACTATATAAAGTAGAATTCTTTTTAAAGTCACTTTGAGAAGTCTAGACAGAGCATCCACCCACTATTTACATTCTACCGATATACGCTCTCCAAGCAAAAAGCTAAAACATCAGTTGCATTGTTGCATGACTTGTGATTGCATGATATGGGGTAAGTTAAAAGCAAAAAACAAAAAACTCTAACCAAACTAGTACTTCGATTTCTAAGATCTGATGAATTTATAAAATGTGGAAAAGCTTTGCTCTATTCGTCTAAAAAGCTTTGTTTCAAGAGTTTTAGGACATCATATGGAATTAGATTCATGTAATTGCATAAATGTAAATGATTCATCATCATCATTACCTCGGTGTACGATGGGTCGAGGGGAGTCGGATGTACGCAATCTTACGCCTGTACTAAAGCACTCAGAGACTGTTTGCGGGTGACATATAGTGAAATTCGTGTTGAAAATTGCATACACTGACTACTGCTTCATAATAAAGAAGTGTAGACAGTTTAGTGAGTCATTATAATCCCAAGCCAAAAAACAGTGAGTCTTTGTCTCCATTAAAAATGATGGAAACGATAAATGTAAATGATTGTACTGTCAAAATTTGTAAGTTGTCTATTAACAAAATACAACGTTTACAGCGCCAAACTTTTATGATACAGCAAAATTCAACAACTCTGCAAAAACTGCCTAACATTTGTCATGACTCATGAGACATGAGTCTCATGACCACCAATTAATAACCAATTCAGTAGGTTATTTTGTTATGTGAGGTTAGTGATGGACCCGGGCCGGGTCGGGCCCGGTCGGGCCTCGGGTCTGGTAAAGGTAGGCCCGGGACCGGCCCGGACAATGGCCGGTTCCGGTTTGGGCCGGGCCACCCGGCTGGGTCACGGGTCGGGTCACCCGCCGGGCCGGGCCAGTATTTTTTTTAAAATTAATTATATATTATACAAATTCCTATTAAAAACAAAGTTCAAGTGCATTTATTTGAAATAGGAACTACATTTGAGAATTGAGAAAAAAATAACAATACGAAATACATTTTCTAATGAATATCAATTGAGATTTCTACCACCGTTGGTTGTTGTTTTCCCTTTGTCACAGGACTTCATATGTTTTATTGGCATCCCGTATCCGTGAACGCCCCAAGCAACACTCTTTCTTGCACCACCTGCAAGTTGCCCACCACAATCCGGTCTTCGGGTCCTTCCACTTGTCAAAATTATTTTGCATAAGGGAAGATGTACTTTCCATATTTAAAATGGTATATGTATAAGTAGGATTGTAGGAATGTAGGATAATAAGAGAAGATGAAGATGGAGAAGAGTTGGAGAAGAGGTGTAGAAAAATGTTAGAAAATAGATGTATTTATAGATGTTTTTGAACCCCACTCCCCACACCACCACCCCCGGGACCCCCTGCCCCCCACCCATAGCCCCAACGGCTATATAGCCGTTTGGGAGGTTTTTTTTTTAAAGTTAGACATATTGTAAAATTAATTAATTAATTTAATGAATTAAGTAAAATTAAAACTATTTGTACTTAGAAAAGTGGTTTGATTTATAATTTACAAATGTTACAAAATAGGTGTATAAGTATTTAAACAAATTACATATTGTAAATGTATTTTTAATTTAAAAACCGGCTTTATATTTTAGAAAAATAATTTTAAGTCGTTAGTTTGTAACCAATTAATTAATTTGAGAAGTGCTACCTATGAAAAAGTGAACGCATATTTATTTGAAATATGAAGTACAAGTTTACAAATTAATTTGAAGTACAACTACAAATTTACAATTTTAAAATATGAAGTACAAGTTTACAATTTTGAAATATGAAGTACAAGTATAAATAAATTTGACAAGTGCTACAAAATACATTTTATAATAAATTCTAAAATACTAATCAATCGGAATCTCCGGCATAGGTAGAAACATCATCGATTGTTGAGTCATCCATAAAATCTTGGGAGGGGATGATGCTCATTTCTTGAGTTCTACGTTCCTTCGATTGCGTTGGAGGTTACCCAAATTAAAAATGTAACAAATATTAATTGACAACAAATATAATAATAGATACAAAACTAATGCAACTAATTAAAACTATTTTAATTAATACATCAAACTAATTTAGTGCAAAGTAGAATTAATGTGTGACTTTAAAATTAAAATTATAGCAACTTTTGAAGTACTTTAATTTAGTAAAAACTACTTAAATAAAATGTTAAGTACTTTAATTAAATGATTGGACTACTATTTCTTCCTACAAATATAAATTGAAAATAAGGAAATGTGACTTTAACTATAATGACAATTAACTAGTTTATTGAAGTAGAGTTGTTTTAACAATTAATGAGAATACTAATGGTAAATAACTAGTATAATGAAAAATGTAACAACAATACTAATTAACTAATTAACTAGTATAATGACAAATGTAACAAGAATGCTAATAAACTAATTAACTAGTATAATGAAAAATGTAACAATAATGGTAATGAACTAATTAACTAGTATAATGAAAAATGTAACAAGAATGTTAATTAACTAATTAACTAGTATAATACTAGTTATAGTAAGTAATATATAATATAATGTTTATAGTATATAATATATAAGTATACTACTATAAGATGAGTAATACACTTATATTTTATACTTTAATATATAAAGTATATATTAAGTAGATGTAGAACGTATGTATTAAGTGGATATAATAATTGTATAAGAACTAAATATTAGAGTATAATGGAGAATTGGAGATTGGAAAATAAGAAAATAAGTATATATAAAATATAAGTAGAGAAGTAGATATTATTATTATGTATTAAGTATATAGTAATAGTTTATAAAGTATATTTAATACTTTATTATATAAAGTATATATTAAGTAGATGTAATATGTATGTATGTATTAAGAGATATAAGTAGAGATTAAGTAGATAAGAAATATAAGTAATATAGTATATGTATTTATAAGTAGATAATTAATATATAAGTAGATATAATAACTGTATAAGTATTAAATAGTAAAATAAAATATAAAGGAGAATAAGAGAATTTGAGAAGATGAATATGGAGAATTGGAGATGAGTAGAGAGTAGGATTTAGGTAGAGTTGGAGAAGAGGTGTGAAAAAATGTTTAAAATTAGGAGTATTTATAGGTTTTTTTTAACCCCCCCCCCCCCACCCCCCCCCCCCCCCCAAAGGCCCCGGACCCCCCCGGTACCCACCCAACGGCTATATAGCCATTTGGGAAGTGGCTGTTGAGCCAAAAAGGGTTTTTAAAATTAAAAGATTTTTTTAAAAAAAAAAAATAAGACCGTTAGGCCCGGGCCACCAAAACCAACACCCGAGCCCGGACCCGCCACCCCCACCGGTTCGGTGTCCGAACCGGACCCGGACCCAAGAACTGGGCCGGTTCCGGGCGGCCTGAACCGGGTCCACCACTATGTGAGCTCATGCAGTATGTTGTAATTGGATATTCAACGTTTAGAGCATCATCAATGGGAGTCTAGTCTAATAAATAAAAGGCCCTCTAATCTACATTACTAATAAAAGTATGGGTGGGTGTGATTGGATATTGATATTATATATAAAAAAGAGGTTTTTCCTAAAACATTACTAATAAAACAATCATGAACAAAAATATGATTAGTAACTTTTAGTGACTATAATTGCCTACAAAGTTTACATTATAGTAACTACACTATAGTAATTTGAATATCATTATGATCACTTAAAGTTATCAAGTCACAATTTTGTCCATCACTTTCTAAAAGAAACAACCAATGCATTAAAGTCTACATCTTAAGTAGTGTATAGGTGAAATAACGATTTTCTAGAAACTAACATCCCCTCAAATTAAACTTCCGGATTTAGTTATCATATCATTTAAATCCCTATTTTTTTGTGATCACACGTTTTCTTTCCCGGATTTGATGAGTCAGCACGTCTTGAAGACTTTTTACGCTCAAAAGTTTTCCTTCACTGTTTGGTTTCTTTATTGCCCACTCAGCAAAATCCAATCAAAGACTAGATGCATTGGATTGAAAAATAGGAACACAGTGTGTAATTTTATGAGGTGACAAGTTTTAAATAGATCACACGGTGCAGCGTTGGGGTTGCGCTTAGGTTTTCTCCACTGTTGTAGCCAATGGCAGTTTCAAAGTCTTCTCCCGCTGCCCTCCAGACTTGCGGTTAACTGTCTTCACAATTGAGTAGCACTGAGAGTGACTCAGAATTGAAACCAAGGATAATACTTACCCTCCAAAAGTAAATTTGCCTAACCGGGTAGCTAACCAAAATATGGGTATGCTTACCAAACAGAGAGAATTTTCAGTGAGATAGAAAAGTCATTTTGCTTTGAAACAATATTTAAGAGTGGTTATCCGAATACATAGATGCTCAGAACTCTTACTTAGCCATCTTAAAGCCTTAACAGAACGACCTAACACACGCAGACACAAAATGGCATGAGTCGTAGGCTCAAAAGTAGAGGTCGGAACCATCAGTGACTTGGGGGTGGAGGAAAATTTATAATCTAACTGTCCGAGTGCAGATGTTACTAATTTATAAGATTATATTTGAGGTCATTGAAGTTGTCCAAGTTAAGTACTGCTTCCCAGTTGCCAACACAATGTTTTTTCACACATATCCTTGTCAATTCTCCTTACATTTTCTTCATTGAACTTCCGACGACTTGATGACATATGTTGCCAACTAAATGTTTCCCCCCTTTTGTTTATATGTCTGATTCTATTCCCTTTAAATGTTCCACATTCTTTTGCTAGATAGAAAATATGTTAATCTCTCTATTAATGATAATCATAGCTTGTCGTACTACGGCATATCCTTCACCCTACACTCCCTAAAAAGATCCCATTTATCGCCAGTCGCCATCATTGTTATGTTGTTACAAAATGTTGATTAAAGTTGTACATGGAGGGATTCCGTTCAAGGCAGCCATAAATAGGATGTCATGTGAGGTTCAAATGCGCACCCATTCATTAATTTCTTCACTTATACTTGCTCTATTCATCAACCATGTACTCGGTATTAGACGCATTGGTGGTGAGTGCTGACCATTTGATCGAGACTGATAAAATATCTCCTAAAAATTTCCTTCCTTGGAGGCTACGGCAAAGAGGAAAAAGGATCGTGGGATATATGGGATGTTTTTACTTGGTCTCTGCCCTCTGGCCAGAGATGGGCTCATGGGCACCATACTACCATAGTGCTCATGGTCATTGGTCACTTGCAACAATGACCTCAAATATAATCTGCGGCCCGAACCGGACCCGGTTCAGTCCAAGCCTAAGTACAACATATCAGATCTAATTACTGAACTGTGAAAAGTTTGAGGGGTTACTTGCCATTTTCTCTTGAATATGGATGCATTAAACTGAAAATATACATCCTTCAACTTGAGGGAGAGCAACAAAGCTTCCAGCAGACCAGCGAAAGTGGTCTTTGGAAGTTGCCCTTTAGCCCTCCGTGACAGCTAGTAATTAGATTTAGGAGCCACAAAAAGCAAGTTTGGGCACAATATATTGGACGATCAAAATATAAAAAAACACAATAGATGTATATGAACCCGGCAAAACTGCACCATAAATCACTATAACTGACCACCCATCCTTATATGATATTCTATTAAAAGAATATTAAATAACCCCTTACCAACAACTTATAATCTACACAGTCAAAAGAATATCTAAATGAAGTGGAACCACCCTTCTGCAGAAGCACTTGAACATCACAGTCAAGCTTGGAATAGTCTCTTCCCAGATTTCACCCGTCACTTAGTTTTTTCTTTTGTACTTTCTGTTATCCACGAAGACCAAAATATAGGTACAAGTGTTGATACTGCTTGTACCACAAGACCGGATGGAAAGCCCGAGAAGTCATCCTCAGTAACCATGACATATGAAGCCAAAGCGACCCCAAGATACCCACTCACTATGAGAGCAAGTGCCACAGCAGACATGAGAAATGCCATAACAGACCCTTCACACCCTGGTGGGCAAAGCTGTGCCATCAAAACACTGAAGGGCAGAATCTTGAAAAAGCACATTATCTCCAAAACTCCAGAAATCACAACAACATACAGTGAGTCTGGAACACCTATGGTCCTATACAAACCTTTGACAAACAAAACATCAGAGAACATGAAAACCGCCATACAGACTTGAATTGCAGATATTAGTCTCCTTGGCGAGACCGACTTGAGGTGCTTGTTGTAAACAATACCCCAGAGAAGCATAGCTATCTGTCCAAATACTTTGGAAAAACCTAGTATTGAAGTGTCAATTTTCAATTCTTGTGTTTGGTAGTAGAACATGGTTCCTGTGAGAGCAGGAACTGCAGCAAATGATGCAGAAAACCAAAGTATGGAGTAAGAGATCTCTGGTTTCTGCAATGCCGCAAGAAGATTCGAAAGTTGCTTTTTCATCCCTTGATTATTAGACACTGTACTTCTGGGAATATCTAGATGTGTCTCCTTGATGAAAAGTGTTACCAGAAACTGGAGAGAGAGGAGGGCCGCAAAGAGAAGGAACATTGCTTGAGTGGAGATTCTGTTTAAGCAGATTCCGACTAAAAGATTCCCAAGAACTCCTCCAAGGGAAGATGCCATCCAGACAAAAGACTGAAGCTCTCCTCCCGATGAAGGAGTCTGTTTTCCTATTTCTGCAACAAGGGCATCATTGGCAACCTCAACCACAGAAGCACCCAAGTTGCTGAGTAGCAGATATATGGTGATGGTGGAGAAGGAGATAGTAGAGTATGAGAGGAGTGCAAGAACTATCCATGACAGAGCTTGCAAAAAAGCTGCATGAAAAAAGTAAATCATGCAAATGCTCAGAAGTTCCGAAATGAACTAAAAAAGAATGACTCAACAAGTATTGTATTGGATGATTTGGATCATGGTCCGCTTTAAGAAAGATTCAGTATAGTCATCAGCCAAATCAGATAATTGACAATTTGTGTAACCTAATTATGAAATGTAAAAATCAAAACATACTTGTTCTCAACAATGGTCCTATGACAATGTTTTTTGATGAAGACCTAAAAGAGTAACAGCAACCAAAGAAACCACTTTTCAATCAACTGGACTGAAGTTGATCAACCTCCACTAAGCCTACTCAGAGGGTGTTTGAGTTTTTTAAAAAAGCTAAGGAAAGAAAAAAAATGTTGGGAAGTTAATTTCTTTAGTCTCTTTTACTTCAAAAAACATAGAGGTAAATCACATATTATTAAGTTTGTTATTCTTTTTAGATCCATCAATCCTTATAGAATAAAAAAAATTGAATGAAATAAGTTTAAATGGATGTCAAATATGAAATTATTGAGTTTGAACTGTGAACTAATGTTGTATCTCCTTCAGAATTCCTTCCTAACTTCCCCAAATTCCAAACGGACCCAGATAAACGGGACACATTCGAGGTAAGAAATGAACTAGTAATGAGAAAGTGGGACTTGATTAACCTCCAAATGCAATGTAAGGAATACGGTGCTGGCCATATACGTAAATGGAGTCAGAGAGGATGCCATAGAAGGGCTTGGCAACCATGGGCAGATTGGCGGAGCTTTGAAGGATCTGAAGGGTGGAGGGGTCCACACGGAGATCATCCTTAAGGAAGAAATTGACAGCCATCCATGGAAAACACCTGAAGCCCTGCACCCAGAACCCTAACCCTAACAGCACCCTCCTCATCGTCTCACTTCCAACTCCTTCCCTTCTCGTCTGATTTCTTTTGCCGTTATTGCTCCTCTGACCCTCATCGCGCTCCCCTCTTTTCCTCCTCCCCTTCCCTCCTCCCCTATGGTCAGCCTCGGAGGATTCCATCCCGACGGCGTCCGATCAAATTACGGTGGCTTTGAGATTGCGGTGAAGCTGAGATCCCAGAGTAGATTGGGGAGCCTAAAGAGTGCGAAATCTGCAAGCCTGGATCCGATTTAGACCCGAGTTTGTGGGGCACAAAAGAAAGCGGTGGGACGTGTAAAGACTGAGCTTGGCTATGTCCGCTGCAACGCACCTCTTCCGACATGTCAGGATCTCTTTACACTTTATACACCGACAAAACAAAATGGGAGCACTTTACACGGGAAAAATGGGAGCGGCCACCGCCCAGACTGAAATTTTGTACACTTCTCGTACGTTTTCTTTAATGCAATTATATACGATTATACGAAAATGCAATGAATATACGAAAACAATTATAGTACTCCGTAGAGCAGCAAACTATCAACATTAATTTACACATTAAAACTTTACGTGCAAAATAATTGCATGTAATGTCTAGGACAGTAAAATGGTTTGCATGTAAAATAGAAAAGCAATGCGTGTAATCTATTTTTAAATTACATGCATACTCTCTCGTTGTCCAAACAAAGCAAACGTACCAAACACACATCTAGCTACCGGGCAACAACGTATAATACGAGAGGTCAACAGAAGCCTTTCGCAATTCTCGCAGTTTAAAATTCAACCAAACATCAAATTTGATAATATAATTCAAACTTAGAGATCCAATTTTCGGATATACTACGTATAATTAATCAAAGTGTAGAAGCTAATTTGTTGGTCACCATGGATGGAGAACTCGTTCAAAAAACATGGATGGAGAACAGATTTGATGATATGATTTAGAAAAAGCTAATTTGCTAGCAATAGTATTGCTTTGCCGTCATGGAGTTGTGAGAATTGGCTAGGTTGAAATTGCATTTCAGTGCTCCGTATATTGATTCTCCATCATATTAACGGGTGTGAACTAGTTTACTATCCCTCACCCATGTAAAATATTTACATGGTACAGTGTAAAATTGTTTTAAAAAGTGTCCTACAGTTTGTATTAAGTAGTTAAAACAAACGGTGTAAAATGTTTACTTCCCCACACTTTACACGCAAAGTGATTACTTTACACGGTAACAAACGAACCCTAAGGGTCTGTTTGCAACTGCTTTTAAAAAAGCACTTCTCAGCTGTTGGCTTTAAAAAAACACTTACTTTCCAAAACACAACTTTTATTTTTCTCGGCTTCCGCGTCAAAAGTGTTTTTACTTTTTCTATTACACAAAAAACACTTATTTTACCAAACACTGCCCACTTTTACTTTTCAAAATTACTTTTTTCTCAAACACTATCAACTTTTATTTAATTATTTCTCCCCATTTCATTAAAAAACACTTTTTTAAAAGCAGAAACTTTTGCAAACAGACCCTAAGAAAAACCGAAGTGTACATTTCTTATACCTCTAGTTTTCCTATTTTTAGGACAAATCATCAAAATCAATGAGGTAAATGCCGAAAAACATTTATTGAAATTTTATTAAATTGTGGATAAATACAAAATTAGAGAGGAATTAGATCAAAATCTCTCCAAGAAGACAAAACTCCAATAAATACATCAGAAACAAAATCACACATTGGGGGCAATAGGGGTGGGCATAACGGTTTAGTTTAACCAAACCGAACAGTACTAAACCGAACTAAACCAAACCGAAACCGGACCTTATGAAATTTGATTTGAGTTTGGTATTATTTCTTCCAAACTGTATTAAACTGAACCGAACCGAAACCGATAAAAACCGAACAAAACCGAACCGAACTAAAGAAATTCAAAAAATTCATATATTATTAAAAATTAACAAATCCAAACCGAACTAAACTGAACCGAACCAAAAAATAGTATGATTTTTGTTTGCTAATAATTCTTCCAACTCGTTCTAATCCGAACCGGACCGAAATCGATAAAAACCAAACCGAAAACTGATATGCCCAGCCCTAGGGGCAATATCTGACCCCAAAAAAACAGACAGATTAATTTGTAATTCAAAGACAGAAAAAACCTCTAGTTTTTCTATTTCTTTTAACATAATTGTGTGCTCAATAACTTTTTTTATGTGTGTAAGAAAGCTTAATGCAGAATTAAAAGTGGTGCGCACGAGTGTTTATTTTACAATTTTGAAAAAAATATAAATGGTCTCTCAATCTTTTTTAACTTTTTTTAAAGTTAGCTATCACGTAAAATGATAAAAAAAAAAAAAACAGTATATTGTTGAGGTTCATGGATTGATGCGTATGAAAGAAAATTAATAACAATCACAAATAAATTATTTAAAGAGGAAATTGATAAAGTTAGAGAATCTCAAATGATGGAGTGCATTGATGGAGAAGGTCTATTTCAAAAGTGGGCCAATAATTTAGAAAAGAGGAGGGTTCTGTATTGAACACAGCTCCAATGCAATAAAACAAAATAAGTGAAGAAAACAAAATAAAGAATTATTGTCAAAAAAAGAAGAAGGGAAAAGGAAGTGAATGGCCGAACAGATTTGTCAGAAGGTGCAACCTTATTACCTCCCAATAAGTGTGGTACATATTTTCAAACACAAATGCTTTTTTTTTTACATAAATTGTGCACAATTTATACATAAATATCGGTCACAAATAGGCTACCAACTTTGGATGGAAAGAGTATTACATTTACTTCAAAGAATAAATGAATAAATTTATATACTCGTAGATATTAGTAAAATTATTAAAGATTAGCAATCGATTTTAACTTGTTAGAGCATCTACATCTGTGCTCCTCAAATATTCGTTTTTATGATTTTCTCTTGCCATGTCATTGTCACATAGATAAAATAAAAGTTTACTAATCACCCCTCAACCATGATCTCTATTTGTTTAGTTTTTTATGGAGTTTTTTTGTTATTTCCAAGGAAGTATTTCAGTCATTCTTAATTAAAAGACATGGTTGTATTAAATGTGTTTATTGAAATTTGGGAATAATCTTGAATAATCTAGGATTCAATATTTGATACCGGATTTGTAATCTCAATAATCTTTCAAAATAATTACATCCTCTCAACCATAATCTCTAAAAGGATCTTCCACGTTATCAAGATGATCCCCAAACAATCTTATGGATGTGGATGCCCTTATGGGTTGTGAATTGACTCGTGAGTCATGAGTGTTGAGGCAAAAATATGTGACCGTTTATTTCTACATTTATGATAATTGATGATGAAAGTTAATGGTACATTTATAAGACTCAACGTTGGTTGTTAGCCTGTTAGGACAATTTTTTATGTATTAATACGACATTTGATGTAATTAAGGAGATGGATTTGAGTTGCCCCGATGACGGGTCTCAAAGTGTCACAATGGATGAAACGCTCGAAAGAATATTCATTACTTTTCTTATAGACAGGAGATTATTCCATTGTAAACGTAAGGCATTCATACTCGAAAATACACAGAATTCTACTTTTGATTTCTAGCCCTAATTTATATATTTCTTGAATTTCTTATTTTTCTTGTACGTAACCCGTTCGATTCACATATTTTATTTAATTAATATTAGCTTACAAAAGATAGTTTAAACAATTTGGCGTTGTATGGGGAAAGCGTGCAAGAAAAATTATCATCCATGAAAGCTATGATGGCGGAATTCCAAACACAAATAGAGGTATGGAGGAGAAAATTAAACATGTTATTTTATTGACGGAATGGCAAAACAAACATGGACGTTGTATGCTGAAGAGGCATCCAATGCGCCAGGTGCAGGTCTGGAAGTCATATTAAAATCACCACAAGCGGGCAATATTGCACAAATAATTCACCGTGATTTCAAAGCCACAAACAACAAAATCAAATATGAAGCACTCATTGTGAGTCTCACCATTGTCGAAGATTTAGAGGTGAAATTGCTTTAGATAAATAGCGATTATTTTCTTAATGTGAATCAAATTAATGATGTATATGTAGCAAATAATCCAAAAATCATAGTCTACTTGGATGTCGATGTTGTCATAACGTTGATGAATTGATTAGATGAATGTACAATCCGACAAGTTCTAAAAGACAAAAATATACCGGCCGATTATGTGGCATCCATAGACGAAAATGACATCTACTTGGATGTCGATGTTGTCATAACATTGACGATTATGTGGAATGCAGACCAATCAACAATGTACAATGATGATGTTATGACACGTCGACCAAAGCCTTACAGAAACGTCAAAACAAAAATGACAGGACTTGCATCATTATAAGGGAAGAAGTGGATTGTTCGTGTCTTCTAAATATGAGTGCAAACGAAACTTTACAGAGACGTCAAAACATATATATGATGGGGCTACCATCATTAAAAGCCTTTGAGAAATGTCAATATAAAAATGACGAGGCTTACATAATTACAAGAAATTAAGTAGTTTTTTCATATCTTCTAAGCATGAGTACAAATATCAAATATTTCATGCAATGTTTTGACCAAAATTTTACAGAAAAACACACTACAAAAAGATATGATTCAAAAGGCATAACACAAAACAACAAGAGACTCCAAAACAAAAGGAGGCGACACACATGACATCGACACAAACATCAAACATTCATGTTTAGATTGACAATATACCTACAATACAGACATAATAGTGTTTAACGTTTTTGTAGGACAACAGACACACTCATTGAGTCGGACTCCAATGAGAGACGAAGTCACCCTTGACAACCGAAGTGTCAACATGGATGAAATTACAATTTACAAGCGTTTGGTCATTACCATAACTTTGGAGGAAAGAAGACAAAATCTCATCCTTCGTTCTTCATTGTTTTAATCAAAGAGACGAATTCAATCGAAAGCAACTTGCGAGGAAGATAATACAAAAGTGTTATGTTAGCCGGATGACATTTTCACAGGCGTGTTTGGTCACACAGATGATGGATCGACAGACGCAATAATCAAGGATGTGAAGTACAAGTTCTTTCATAATTTCGGAAAGTTGTTGCTTGACGGCTCGAAATCGACACCCATACACATTAACATCTCTAAAGGATGCAATTGTTAGAGAAAATGTTTGACGGTTTAATTCTACATTAATGAGAATTGATCATGAGATTTAATGGTACAAATGTAAGACTTAAAGTTGGCTATTGGGGCGTTTTTATCTATTGATACAAAAATAAATGTTTAGGTCACGTGTTTTTACTGCCGATGTTTAGCGACTCGGGAGTGAACCGGCCCCGGCCCTATCTTATAACCGGCGTCGGTTACGTTTTGGTCAATTTTTGCACAAAACACAACGACGAGCAACCTATTATTCTTGATGAAAAACTCCACCTTCCATAAGATCCGATCAAATATTTCTTCCATGCTTGATTATTGGATTTGAATAGACTACAAGATGTCATTCTTTAGTCTACATAAAGCCCTCAATTCATCAAACAAGATCATCAATCCATCCTTGCACCTTAAATATCAGTTTTTATATTTTATTTTTGCATTCTCTTGAGAGCTGGAGAAGAAGCCATTTCTCTCTTCTACAATTGGTTCTAGGTAATATTTCTTTTATGTTATTGTATTTCCTTTATCTTAGTTACTCTTTTGTAATTACTATGAGCTCAAAAAACCAATTTCACAGCTAAGGTTAGGGATGAACCTTTACGCGCACACTAGGTTTTTGATAAAAGTTCCAAACCAATAAATTGTGATTTATCCTTTATAATTTAATTGTGTATTACTATGATGATCAACACGGAAGTATATTAAACTTAGTCTATGCTTGCAATGAAAAGATTGAGGAATAAACTATGAACTTAAAGGGTAAACATAAAGAAATTATCCCAAATGAGACTAAAACATGGTTAAAACTCCAAAATAGGACTTGAAGTTTTAAATTTCTTAAATGGGACTCCAGATTACAATTTTGCCCTTCTACAATTTACAACCCCATCCCCTGCAATTCATCGAAACCCTCCCCTGCAGTGCATCGATCCCCCTTCTGCAATTCATCGATCCCTCTACCCTTCTGCAATTCATCGATCGCTCTCCCCTTCCGCACATCCCTTCCTCCCATGGAAAGAAGCTTCGCCATCGGCTATTTCCACGCACCGTAGCTCCGTCATCGACCATAGGTATCCCCCTTTCATTTGGAAAGTTTTTTTGTGGCTACAATTCATTTACCTTTTTCTTACTCAACCACAACCATACATTTCCACTTTATTCCCACTTTCTTAAACTCCGTTCCAAGTCAATGCGGGAACAATTTTCCGGGACGGAGGGAGTAGTATATAGCCCTGAGATTGTAAAACACACATTGTAACAACTACCTCTTATACTCTAGCAAATCAAGAATAAAGCTTTCAGCTCTATTTTTATTACTTCCATTTTATTTCTTTCACATATTAAAATTATATTTCTTGTACGTAGCCGAATACAATTTACTAAAAATTGCTAAAACAACATAGTACAAAAATTTAGGATGAGCCCTTTAGACCATTTGGAGTGGTGGGGTATTAGGAGTCCAAAATGCTAAAAGTGGCAATTTTGGACTCCTAATTTCATGCATTGGTTGATTGAGGAGGGTATTAATAGTGGGTTTGGGGAGGGAAGGGGTTATATTTGGAGGAATTTGGACAACCTAAAAAAATTGAAAAAGAAATAGAAAAGGGGAAACAGGGCGGATGTCAGTTGTGCGCAGAAGGAAAAAGGGAGGTGTGGCCCGCTGGAGAAGAATGTCGCAGGGAATTAATGGGATAGGGTGACATCATAGTGACGTCGTGATGGTGTCACTAAGCACCCACAATGGTAGGATTTAAACAAAAACAATTTGATAGAATGTGATGATTTTGAAACTGTTTGAACGGAAAAAAAATATTAATGATATTTATTTTTTTACATCGAAATGTATCTTTTTTATTTTATAATTAATCAAAGAAAAAATTAAAAGGAAAACATTACTTATGATAATTTAAATAATGTTTTTACTAAAGTGATATGTAATGTAGAATAAGGCTTCGCCTCGTGCTAGGTTTATATTGTGGCTAATCTTATGGGGTAGAATTGCTACTAAAGAAAGGCTTTTGCATTTTCATATTTTAGTTCCTGATACTTCTTGTATCTTTTGTGGAGTTCTATTAGAGACAGTGGACCATGTGGTGTTTGAATGTACAGAAATTCAGAAGCTGTGGGCAGGTTTGTATAGATGGTTGGGTAGAAGATTTAATATTAGTAGTTGGGCTCAATTTCTCCCTAATGTGAAGGGGAAAAAGCTGCCAAACAGAGTTTTGAAAGCCCTGGCTACGGAATTACTTTATTCTCTATGGCAAGAACGGAATCAGAGAGTTTTTACTGGTACACATTTGGAGTTACATGTTATCCTTCAACAGGTAGTACAAAAGGTTATTGGTAGATGTGCTAAGGATGTAGAGATTGCTAGTTTCTTTAATGGATTTTCTCATTATCCTATGATTTAGTCTAGTAATAACTTTTGGTGTTTTGGATTGTTTTCCCCTGATGTTTTGGGGTTACTGGGCTTGCCCTTTTGATTTTGTTAAGTGGGTAGATTGTACTGATTGATAATTGGAAGGAATATAATAAGCTTATTTCGTCCCAAAAAAAGTGATATGTAAAAACATGTGCATAGTGTATTTTATTGACGATGCTGGAATGCAGAGAAATAGGAGTCAAAACACTATTTTCATATGGACGGAATCCATTTTTGACATTTGGACTCTTGCACCACTCCAAATGGTCTTACAACCGGTTGTAAGTTACCGCCGCACAAGGGCAAGGATAATGTGAGCCCCACAGCTATGACATGTGTGTGATCGTCTTGCTGCTAAAAGCTTCACCACGTTCCCTCCAATCCCATATTTCGCCACATATCTCTTCCTAAATATCGTCGAAGAAATATTAAAGAGCACATAGTACTGTATTGACTAATGAACGTAACAATCACTCAAAATAACGAGAACCATTGCACTAGACTAGAGTTCGCCGGTTAACCGTGGCATTTCT
This sequence comes from Cuscuta epithymum, assembly GCA_945859915.1. Classification (NCBI taxonomy): domain Eukaryota; kingdom Viridiplantae; phylum Streptophyta; class Magnoliopsida; order Solanales; family Convolvulaceae; genus Cuscuta; species Cuscuta epithymum. The sequence goes on along the minus strand of CAMAPF010001045.1, from coordinate 2,545,650 downwards.
CTCCGACTGATCGCTGTTAATCTATTGTGAGTGCATGGGCCTCATTCGTGTTCGCGGCTTCAGATTGTAATGCTATGCCTGCTAAATTTCGTCTTCTCTAGTTTATTTTTTTCTTCCGAACGGAGTATTCTGAAGAGCTTTATCGAATTGGTCTACAATTACAAGTAGAGGTTACATGATTACTCATATAGCGAGTGGGTATTGGGCATCTGAGTGCAATTACAACTTTGATTTGATTAATTTCGATTTATTCGAAATGGAAATTATAATTTTGCGTAGCTAACAATTTAAAGAGCAAAATTTGCGATTCACTAGTTGTCTGTTCTGCCCTGAACTTGATTGCTCATATGATGTTTGCATGCATTTTATGGTCTGTAGTATGCTTCTGGGGCTTATTCTCCCTCTCTTGCCTAGCAGAAGCTCTGTTAGCTATCTGAAAGAAATTGCACTTAGTGCGGGCTGGGATTAAGCTACCTTACTATGTTCTGTGGTGGTGTTGATCACGTGAGTATCAATTAGGTGAAGCCTTCATGGTGGTCAATGTTGCAGATTTTGGACTTGGTGCAGGAAAGAGGCTTCTTTCCTCCGCTTATTCTCATTCTGATGTTGCTGAAAAGCTGTCATGTAGCTACAGTGTGATCACTGCTAAAAACTCATCCAATTATACCCTTCCTTTTATCTCAAATCGTAGAGTGTGTTCCATCAAGGCCGTTAAGGAGAGCACGGACTTTGTGCTTGACACTTCTAACAGGGAGCCATTTGATAAGAGATTCAGTGAGTCCGTAGATGAAAGCAGCTCTGATGAGGAAGATAAAGTAGAAGCTATCCTACTGTTGCAGAAGTCTTTTCTAGAAAAACAGTGGGCTATTTCGGCCGAAAAAATGATGACTTTCATGGCAAAGGAAAACAAATCTGAGGGAGTTCAAATCACTTGTTCAGGGACATCTGCTAGAAAGAGAAGAATAGATTCCCGAAAGAAGGTTTCTGAGTGTAAAAATCCTTTGGTATTAATAAACAAGAGAGGAAGATCCACTTCTGGTAAAAAGGTGCTTCGAAACCACTTAAGAAGTTATGTTAAGGGTGTTGCGAGTGGTGAGCTTCTCACTCACGCTGAAGTGGTGCAACTATCAAAAAAGGTTAAATTAGGCCTTTATTTAGAAGAATGCAGATCAAGGTGCTCAACCTTTCTTATTTTTTCTATGTGATTTCCTTTTTCAAAAATGCTTTTGACATATCCTTACGAGGTTTGTATTACGTGGGGACCTAATAGACTGAAGGATAGACTGGGATGTGAGACCACAAATGAGCAATTTGCAAATTCACTGAGGACTTCTAGTGCTGATTTGCAAGCTGCAAAAATGGAGTGTAACTTGGCAAGGGAAAAGCTTGCAATGAGCAATGTTAGGGATGTATATTTTTGGTGCATTTGCACCGATCATTGTGGAAATTTTAATCGGTAAGATATCTTAACTTTGTGTAGGGTGGCCTAATTGGACTACTCCGTGGAATAGAAAATTTTGATCCTTCTAAAGGATTCAAAATCTCAACGTATGTTTTTTGGTGGATTCGTCTGGTGAAGTCTATAATCCTATTTTACTACCCTTCGTTGCCATTGCTTTATAGTGATTTGTCTTGTGTAATGAAATTAAGTGTAGTTACCTATGTGCCTTTTGTCAGGGTGTCACCAAGGCATTAGCTGAGAACTCAAGAGTGGTACGATTGCCAAACTATTTGCATGAAAGGTTGAGCCTAATCCGAAATGCCAAAAAGAAGCTTGAAGGGAAGGAGATAACACCATCAATTGATGTAAGTTATTTAAATTATTATCTTGAGTGAAGGCGACGCTTGATTTGAGGCATCAAGCATAAGATGATTCTTCTAATGGTGCTGATTAGTGAACCTTATTTTAAACCAGAGAATTGCTGAATCTCTTAATATATCTGAACAGAAAGTGCAAAATGCAAGCGAGGTAATAAACGTTCTCTGATTTTCATTTAATTATTAAGTTTAGGTCCTAATCTTAATGCTTAACATTATTGTTCTTCTAGGCAATCATCAAGGTCTTCTCTCTTGACAGGGAAGCTTTCCCTTCTTTAAATGGTAATCCAGGAGAAACCCTTCATAGTGTGAGTCCAAATTTATCGACTTCTTTTATTCAATTGGATACTGTAAACCTGTGTAACATATTAGCTGTTGGATACTGTAAACCTGTGTAACATATTAGCTGTTTTCTTAAACCCATTATCCGCTTTTTCTCGTAGAGGGCACTAAGGCCAGCAGTTATAGATGAAGAGAAGTCCAAGTTCAATTGGTCATTGTTTTTGCCGGATGTCATCATAGGCTGTTCAATTGGTCATTGCACCTTGTTTGTTTTTAACAAAAATTTACTCTTTGCAGTACACTGCAGACAATCACCCAGAAAACATCCCTTGGCACGGAGTTGATGAGTGGGCACTCAAGGTAGTTAGCCAGTATCCCATCATACTTTTAAATATTTATGGATTTGAAACAATTCAGGGATACTCTCTGTTTGGATGCTTTATTTCCCCTTGTATTTGTAACTGAATATTGTGGAAGGCTTTTTCCGATTTTTTATGGTGTTTGGCAGGCGGAGGTAAATAACTTGATGTATGCAACAATAGAGGATCATGAAAGGGAGATTATCCGTTTATACTACGGTTTTGATGATGAAGGTCTTACGTGGGATGACATTGGACGACAGTAAGAGCCCATTCATTTGGACTGAGATTTTGTGAGAGTTTGGTGTGTTTAAAATGTCATTTGGTCGGGTTTGTTTAAATATGGTATTACGTAGTCTTGTTTGCGGGGTATTGTGTTTAAATTGAGCATAACATAGTCACTAAAATTTATTAATTTCCTACTCGCGCATAAAGATTACATTTTTATCCATCATAATTATTTTAATCATGTATAAGTCATATTTCATATACTTTAAAATGTGTTACTCATATTATAGTTCTTTGTCATCGTCATCATCGTTACCCCACTTAATAGTTATGAAATAAAAAATAAACTAGCTTAGCTTGCTTATCTGTTATTGTATTATAGGTAAAAGATACGGATGAGCCTGTTATGAAGTTGTCCTAAAATGCTATCTTGGAGTTTTTTTTGCTTTTCAGGATAGGATTATCAAGGGAGAGAGTGAGGCAGATTGGGCACGTAGCTCTAGAGAAACTAAAGCGTGCTGCTAATAGGAGAAACCTTGAAGCCATGCTGATAAAACATTGATTTCGGAGTGGAGAGCTTCACTGTAAATACAGAAAAGTAACAATCTGCAACTTATTAGTTTTTCCAGGATCAATGAAGAAATTACATGTTGCAGAGTTAATGTATCAAATAATGTATATAAGTCATATGCTAGCCGATCAAAGTAGGTATATTGATTTGGGCAGTAGTCAGTTTCACAATCACTCTGTCACAAAAAAAAAACATTTCCTAAAATCAGAATATATTATTTACGATGAAACAAAATATGTTTTCTTATCATTTAAATGAACTAATTAAACACAACATCATCAAATAATAATTAAATACAGGGTTATACAACAACAACATCCAAGCTTTAGTATTCAAAGAATTTCGGGTTGATTAACATGGATCAATATATGATATTCGAGTCAAAAAGAAAAAAAGATAAGAAAGATAAAGTATGATAAAAAGATAAAAAAAAGGATAAGATAAAGATAAATAATAAAGATAAAAATGATAAAATAAAAAGAACGAAAAGAACATATATAAAATTAAAAGGATAAATGGTAATGAACATAAAGAGAATTAAAAAAATACCAAAAATTGAAAAAGATTAATCATCCACTGATCCACATGAATATTTGCTTTCCACTTTGCTATACTCTCATGCAATTCAAAGAGAAGCATATCACTTCCGACTCTTCTAATGCACGTTGATTGGGGTCCTTCTCTCCCCCTCCTTCCCGTCTCTTCTTCACATCGGTCAACCGGTTCAACAAGTGTATCCCGTCTTATACGCACATGATCAAACAATCGCGATCGAGAATCCCACATCTTATCTTCATTAGGTTGTACACTCACCTTTTATTTGATTGTCTCATACCCCAAATGATCTTTTATACTACCTCCGTCCCTTAAAACTTTGCCAAAGTTGACCGGCACGGAGAATAATAAAGTAAAAACTGTGTGGTTGAAGTTTGTGTAGAGGAGAGAGAAATAACAGAAACCACAAAATATTGATTAAAAGGGAAAGTGACAAAGTTTTTTGGGACGTCACAAAAAGGAAAGATGACAAAGTTTTAAGGGACGGAGGGAGTAGTATTTTCACAAATCTAACGCAATATGCGCATCTCAACGACACTCGTCTTTTGAATGTGACATTGTTTCACCACAACCATATAGTAATGTAAACTTAATTACCGTGTCATGTAATACTTACCCTTCAGTCTAGTCGGCATACATCGATCATATAGAAATCAAGACACATTCTTTCATTTCATTCATCAAGTTCTGATCACACCGGTGGGCGTAGCTCAACTGGTAGCGAGGGAGTGCCACAAGGGTTAGGTCTCGGGTTCGAATCCCGGCAACTACGATGAGGGGTTACTATGCTGAAAAATGCATAGGGCCTCTGTAAGTACCGGGGACAGAGCCCCACTCTCTATCTGTCAGATTGTGATTATAGTCCAATTTACATCCTCCCATCGTGCCGTCCGGTCGGTGTTGGGGGACCCTCAGGGATGGGGTGTCATCCTTTTTTTTTCATCAAGTTCTGATCACATGTAACAGAACATAACACTTATTGGTACCTCCCTACTATTTAGGGTAATCTCATCATTACCATTTACCATTACTTCTACCTTCTCCATATACACCATTATCAATGTGAGTGGTGAATAACCATTATTGATATTTATGTTGTTTGTAATTGGATTTATTTCTTATTCTTTAATGAGAATAGATTAGATAATATTAGACTTAAACCAAACTAGATTTCAACCGTTATAAAGACACATAAAAACATTTATGTCACATTATCATCCCGGGAGATATGAAACAAACATTTATGTCACAATAGTTTAAGTTAATTTCCGGGAGATACCCCATAAAAACATAGAGGGGGTGTTTGGTAAATGGCGTTTCAGCAAAAAAATGACAATTTGATCACTTTTGGCGTTTTCGATGAGTATAAACGTTGTTTGGTAAATAGCGGTTCAGCACTAGCGTTTTTGGACGGAACCGCCGAAATGAAAACACTTCAAATAAGAGAGTTTTGGGTTAGCGTTTTGAAAAATGACATTTTGTATTATTTTTATGGCCAAAAAGCTAAATTACCAAACATATTCTGAAACCCGCCAATTTTACTCCGCATGTCAAACCCGTTGATTGAATCCGCTATTAACGACCCGCTAACATAATCCGTTATCGGCTAACAACTAACCACTGAATGCCAAACACGCCCAAAGATATGAAACAAACATTTATCTGATTAGGCCAAAGCTTAACTTAAACATGAAAACAAAAAATTAACATCCCATTAAAAACATGTTAGTTGATCCATCAATGTTCGGCATTATTTCCATTTGTCCTCATCGGTTCCTTCGAAGAGGAGGCTGCACGGCAAAGAAATAGTCAATTATCTAGCTGGCAATGGCAAACTCGTTGCTTACGCGGCCGAGCATGGCAATCGTTTGCGCCTCGCGATTTAGCTTTTCAAGTAACCTCGTCAAATTTTCAGTTCCAGTGAAGACTAATCCAGTAGCAGTTAGCAAGACCGTGTCGGGGAAGATCCTTTGTCCTATCGGCACGGTGGCGGCCCCGTTTTTTCTCCGCCGGACTCTGTGTACCCGAGCAACTGCCGACCAGAATGGTTTCCGCACAATCGATTCTCCTCTTATGCAGTCCATGGAGAATAAGGTCCCATCAATCACCATTTATGCTTTATCACTTTCTTACTTTCAAAGCAATTGTTGTTTTAGCTAATACTTTTCTCCTAGTTATATTTTTTTAGGAATTAGTAAACATAAAATATTATACCCAAATCCCAGCTAGTTTGACCATATTAACTCATACTAGTAATAGATTAGCCGTTTTCTTAAAAAAGGGTACTGCAAAATGCAAAGAAAAATGAAATTCCGTGCTTGGTTCAAGGGAAGGAATGAAGAGCTGTGGATGGAGTGTTTTTATCTTACCTTGGAGGGGAGGGGATGTAGTGAAATTTAGCCTCCGCCCATAAGCTCCCGTCCAGAAGGACACAAGATGAAGGGAAGGAACGGCACCCCATCCATTGTTGTAAAACCAAACGACGGAAAGACATCATTTTCATTCTCTACCCCTATAATAACCAACAAACATACCCTTAAACTATTGAGAGACTGTTTTTAGGGGGATGGGAGGGAAGCAGAGGGGTTTTGCTCCCTCCCCTTGTTTCTTATGAAAAAAATATCTAAGGATGCTCCCTTTCAAAATCGGGGAATACGTACTGGGAGAAATATGTTTTCTTTGCATCCCACATTCAAAGTAAGATTATATTGTTAAACGTATTAGTAATATTTAACTTTTAACACACACTGTTACTACATAATATTTTTAAGACACCAAATATATTTGCAAATGAATCATCATCGTCATCACCCCAGTGCCGCAAAGACTCCCACACTCTCGGTAGGGTAAGGGGCTCGAAAATTGCATGGACTGACTGTTGCTTCATAACAAAGAAGCGCAGACGGTTGAGTAAGCCATTTTGCTTTATTCCATCATATTCCCCAACCAAAAAATAGTGAGTCTTTGGCTCCATTGCAAACGATAGAAAAATATTTGCAAATGAATGCATTGTAATATTTATAATTATATTTTGTGATTAAAATTGTCCATGTATTATTTAATAGATAAGGGAAAGATGGTCTATTGCTCTTATTCTCTCTCTTGTTCGGTTTTCCCCTCTAATTTATCCAAGCAAGGTATTAGTTATATATCTCCTCTCCCCTTCCCCCCTCTAGTAAAATCTCTCCCCTCCATTGAACCAAACACAAAGTTAAATGTCATACTTAAATAAGGATAGATAATTCATTTACAACACCTCTTAATATATGCGCAATTATAAAAAACAGTTTTGGTATAGATGTAGTATAGTTTTGTAGATACTTTGCATATGTTATGTACTTTTGCTATTTTCATCTGGAAGTTTCAATATTCAGTTATACTCCGTATTAACAAGAACTTGATACGCTACATCAAACTTTATTTTTTCCAAAATAGACATATTCAGTCAGTCAATTTGCTTTAAGTAATGATTCGAATAAGATATGAAAGTTACATCTAATTGAAATGATAGAGTGTTGAAAGTTGATGTGCTTTTACTATAAAAGCAATGCAGATTTTGGGGTTGACCCCTATCGAGAGACCTAGCTGAACTGGTTAAATCATATACCATGCAGATTACTGTTTTAGGCATTCGGAGTTGATGGTTAGATATAAATGTGCATAGTAAGGCATATAGTATTCGATTAGGAGGGAAGTGGTTGGATTATTGGGAACCCAAAGGAACTGAACTTTGAAATGGTTTCTTTCCTGTAGTCCTCTTATTTTCTCTGGCTTATTGAGCCACACTGATTTAATCTGAAGCAGTCAACATGATACGTCATAAACGGCGGGACTTGTAACTCTGGTTGATTTTCTTCGTGCTTAGTTTGATTGGAAATGGGCAACATTTCTAACACACCTGTAAAATTCTCTATCCTCATTTCCCCATGATATGGATTTCCTTCCTTTATTTGGCCTTATAAATATTGTTATGACCAATGTGAACAACCAGAAATTGTGTCACCACAGTTAAAGTGAACTTTACAATTGAACAAACAGAAATGAGAACGATCAGGAAATCAGGAACTGTGCAGGAAAATGAAAAAGTGGGGTGTTTTGCTGTACTTGAAGCTTAAAGCAAACCCCACAAAACATTGACCTTATTTTAGTTTTGCTGGTTTGTCTTTCTTTTCCCTTGCCGTGTGTTCCCTTCACATTGGTAGAAATGTGAAGGGACATTCCATGTCCATTCTCTTTAAGGTGAAACTAGATGCACATTTACTATGGTAGACCATTAACTCAGTTTTATGACAGTGAATGATACACTGTATGATTTAAGGGTGGTGGGAAATGCAAACCATGTTGTAAAGTTGAACTGAGTAAAACGTACCAGAGATCTGGGTGGACACTATATATGAGGATTTCAAGTTTAGAACTATGTTTAAAGAACCGGACCGGACCGGGCGGGTCGACCCGGAACCCTGTCACTTGGAGCCCAATCCGGCCCGGTTGGACCTCAACCCGGCGACCCGCTAATGAGTCCGACACCAGAATTACCCGCTAGCCCGCCTAACCCGGCCCGTAACCCGGAACGGCCCAAACCCGGAAATTATATAAAACCCGGAATTATTCTACAAAAGCTGAAGTCAAGGGGGTTTGAATGCTGGTCGCTAGGGAGAAATTAGAACCCCTAACCATGGAACTACTTAGATAACTTCGAGTCTTTGACAATTCCTTGCTTTAACAACAACAACAACATCCGAGCCTTAGTCCCAAATGATATTGGGGTCGGCTAACATGAATCGATACACGATATCACCAAAAGGAAAAGAAAGAAAATAAAGATAAAAAAGATAAGCTATTATAAAAAAAAGATAATATAAAAGAGATGAATATACATATAAAAGATAAAATAACACTCAGGCCTATGAAGTGTAGCGCGCCCTTGCATATTTGACACCACCCCCAGGCGGAGGGATGACACGTCGCTTACGGGCGACGACTTAGCTGTAGCGATATTCATATTTCGATTCTTGTCATGTGATGTGACTAGGTGATACTGTTGGCCGTCACGCGCCTACCACAACACCCTCCTCCTTTATCTTGGTTTGGGACAGGCATGAAACCAAAAAAATTGATCTAATGGCGGAGTTTTTTCCTTGCTTATACAATATATAATATATATACAATTTGTATGCGTCATTACACTAAAGCTTGTTCCTACTTTGTAATTTTTTTAATGAGCTTCTACGTTAATAAGCATATAATAAAAATATAGAGTAACATCATCAGTGTACTATTGCTTTTATTTTTAACTAGTATATTTACCCGTGCCGTGCACGGGATAAAACGATTTTGTATTAATTTTACTATATATGTGTGCGCGCGCGTGCACTGACATACACATGAGTAATTATAACTATCAGGAGATCACTTATTTAGTCGATTTTAACTAATTATTTAAACTTGTCTCAGCCTATATTTTCAAACTAAAAGAGCCAATTATTTCATAACTCTCGATTGCATCCAAATGAACTTCGTCTTCTCAACCATCTTTATCTAAACAAAAAAAAAGAAATTGTTCAATGTTTATTTTTATCCATTAGATTTCATCTGTAGCTTGTTGTTTTTCGAAACTACTCATTTTTATAATTTATTTATTTAATAATGAGTGTGATCATTTTTAAAGATATTAGCCCTTCCCGGATTTAGAATTGAGAAAATGAGTCCTATCTCCTTCTTTGAGAAAAGACTTTAGAATATAAAGGTGATGGCGGCGATAACAGGCCGACTGCATAACGGGATTGGTAGCGGTCAATTTATTTTACATGAGAAAAGTTGCATGCTTTAGACTTTTAGTAGTCAATATTTACCTATAAGGTCAACTAAATTAAATTTATAAAAAGATTCTCATGTCAAGTGGTAGGTAATAATCAAAACACAAACATGTCAAACTATGCAATAAAAAATAAAAAATAAAGATGCCCCGTATTTGGAAACCACAAATGATCTCAACTTTATGATCAAGTAGTACTATATTAAAGTTACATCAATGAGTAAAAGAATTACCCTTTATACTTAGCCTAGCTTATTTATAAAGATGTTAAACATCACTTTTAGTATCACCATATGATTGTTATATATGTAATTAATAAAGCTTTCAGAGATCTGAAACTCTTTAATATTACACTAAAATAAAAAATAACTTTTACTTTCACTGATCAGATAAAAAAATTGATTTCAATTGAAAATATTTTTAATTAGAAAGGTGAAAACAAATTTGAGATAGCATTAAGATAATTGTGTATTTAGCAATTTTTAATGCATGGAGTCTTATTTTTTACCCGGGTAAAAGATATTTTATTTTTTAACTTCGTTAAACTATGTAGAATGTAGGAAAAGTATTTAACGGTGCCGCTTTTGCTCCATGACATCTAAAGAACACAGATTACTGAAAAAAGATGTCGATATCTAATTCAACAGTCATAACACTCGGTACTTAGCTTGTGTAAAAAAAAAAATACTATTTAACATTTTTGGACATCAATGGTCATATGAGACAATCAGCTTTATTGAATACCATATTTGCTACATCAACCCAGAAAATGATGAACAAAAAATGAATATATAAATATGAGCACCTTTCAAATAAAACATAAAGAAAGTAACAAATAAAATCTTAAGCACAATCTAAATCTAAATAACATTATATAATTGTGAAAATCAAACAACAACTAAATGCTAGTTTTGAGACTGGGAGAATACTCACTAAAAATATAGCATTATTATGGGCTCCTTGAAAGCCGCATTATCTATACATTGAAATTTGACACACTTTTACTACGTATGCAATGTATGGTTACAGTTCCCACAAGGGCAAAGTCAGGATTTTCCACTTAGTCAATGCCCTCCTAAACTCCTATTGCCGAGATGGTTAGAAAAAAATAAGAGGTATTCTAAATGGTACACATATGTTAATGCTCTAAAATAACAACAAAGCTAATGGCTTTAATATATTCAAAGTCTTTAAAAAATACTCCATCTTTCCATTAATTTTTTTTTTTCAAGTTGACTGACATGGAGAATAATTTTGTAAAAACTATCTATTTGAGATTTGTGAAAAGGGGAAATAAATTATAGGAACAAATAATTGAATGATTAAAATAAAATTGGCAAAATTTTTGGGACAACAAAAAATTACTTGCTTAAAATAGTATCTTAAACCAACTTTTACCAAATCCCCAACATATTCATTTTGAGACAATAAAATGTATCTTAAGTGTATTATTAGATTTTGACAGCTACTATTCCCTCTGTCTCATCTAAAGGTTCTCACTTCCCTTTTTAATTGTCTTAGTAAATGTTCTCATTTCTATTTTAGAAAATAATTAGACTTTTTAATGATTATTTAATTATCGGTGAAGAAAAATAAGGACTAATATCTTAAAAAAAATTGACTACACCCATTTTTAGATAAAAATAATAAGTCACAGATGAAATTTAATGGATAAAAATAGACATTGAGCATTTTCTTGACTACACCCATTTTGAGATAAATAAATTACAAAAGTGAAATTTAATGGATAAAAATAGGCAATTGAGAGTTATAAATAATTCTCTTTTCATTAGAAAATATAAAACGGAAAATGTTTAGATAATTAGTTAAAAATGCTCTTTTATCAGAAAATATAGATTGGAAAAGTGTTTAAATAATTATTAACTTTATGTAATTTAAATACTAAGAGTATTTATTAATTTTAAGTGAGCTTGTAATTAAAAATAATTATAAAATTAGTAGGGAATAAGAAGATAAATGAATTAGTAGTGAATAAGAAGACTAATAATTACAATTGACTATTAGTTGTGAAAGATAATGAAAACCCATGAACTTTTATATATTTTTTTGTATCAATCGAAGTACAAATAAAAAAATTATACTTCGTAGCACTTTGAAAAAATTATAGGAGTACTTCGTAGCACTTTTAATAAGCATCATATTCATATTTATTGTCCATCTAATTTAAATTACATTTTGTATTTTATTAAAAATTGTAGATGTTAGAATAATAATTTTATTTTATATGTTGACTGGGTTTTCCGGCTTTGACCGGGTTGACCCGCCGGGTCCGGGCTAACCCGTGATCCGGTCATTTGACCGGGTCACTTAGCGGTCCGGTTTTTCCAACATAGGTTTAGAACAAAATATGCTGTTAAGATTCAAGAATTGATTTTTTTCAGTGTGTAGTTCAAAGAATCCTCTTTTCATACCTTGAGAAGAAATGGAAATCTACTTAGAAGGAAAAAAGTGGAGCTTTTGTAACAACTGACAAGCTCCTTGGAGATTTGCAGAAATTCATGTAGAATGTATTTATTTGGGGGTTTGTAAGTACTATTGGGCCATCTTCAGGGTGGGGTTGGCACTTATCCTTTCACAATAGACTGATAATTTGTATAGTAGAAGGATTAAGTCAAGTGTTCACACTGGCCATAAACCAAATTATGGTGGTCAGAATGAATAATAAGTTAATACCTTTGGGAAGGAGTCATATCTCTAATTAGAGAGAAGTGTGTTTTTTCTGCACACGTGTTCGCAATAAGAGTGTTTTGCTTCGGATGGTTTTATTGCTTTAAATCCATTATCAATGTCAGTAATAGTTCAATGTTAAAAGTCTTATTTTTCATTGGTACTGATATAAACAGATCAAGGAACAACTGAATGCAGAATCAGTTGCAGTTAATGACATCAGTGGTGATGGTCGGCATGTCAGGTGAGGCTCGATTTGGGTGATATTGTTTGGTGATATGTTTGATTATAAGAAATGTGACATGTTCTTGTTTGATTCAGGTAAGCAGATTACCCTGCTAATGTAATATGAAGTATAACCCTCATGTTTTGGTTTATAAGTAATTAAGAGAGAGATGACATAATATTTTAGGTTATTACAAAACATAAGCAATATCACATTTCACGAATCAAACAGCTTGAGCTAATCTCATATTTCACTGATCTTACATCAGGTTACTGGTAGTAATCCTATTACTTAAAGTGATCTCACGTTTCGTGAACCAAAGCCCCCTGATATATTTTTGCACGGACGTCAACCATATCTAAGACTTATTTATCAGCTTTCCCAAAAAACTTTTTAGTCTTTACCTTCATGTCACAAAAATGAGTTTCCTGTTTATTTATTTCTTTTCAATTCATTACCCTCAACTGCATGCATGAATGACTGGAGCTTGATTGCAGGATCGATGTTGTGTCTTCAGCTTTCGAGGGGCAATCTGCTGTGAACAGACAGAGGATGGTATACAAAGCCATATGGGAAGAACTCCAGCACACCGTGCATGCTGTTGACCAAATGAGTACCAACACACCCGCTGAAGCATCACAAAAGAAATGACGTTCCATGCTTTTACCCATCTTTCTAGCTTCTGATTTAGCTTATCAGCCAAGATTCGCAAATCCTCCTACTTTGCTTGAGTGAATCATGTTATCCTATAATTTCTTTAATTTTATTAGCACAGAAGGGCATCTCAAGAATAAAGCATTATGTATTTTATGAATTGATTGTAATACATTGGTGTGATGATCTATTAAAAGGATTTCATCACATTCACTATTGCTCAAATTACTTGAAAAGAACATTTTCATCTTTTTTTTTAAAAGATGTGCTAAGAGCAATTGTTAGTTTGTTACTCTGTATTTGCTATGGAATGGAGGTAGTGCAACTGTGCAAATGAAACGGCACAAGGAACCCTTCCTAGGGGAAGTGGGATCAAACATGTTAGTATGCCTCGTTGTCAACCAAAAGGCCAACACAGAATTGGTAGTGCTCCCATTATTCTTTCCTTACCCATTTGGAGCGTTAAAGAAATGCTAGGGAAAGAAATGGGTCGGGGTATAAATATATTCTTTAAACAAAATTCTCCTATCCAACCATTTTTGAGTTCCGACTTCCGAGCATATCCTAAAAGAATAGGGAAATATTTGCATATCCATGAAATTTTTGAGCTTTAAGTAGTTAACAATTGTTTCATCTTCATCACCCCCACCTCACAATACCTGTAAAATGAAACGTGGATAAAACGGTAAAAAGCAATGGAAAGTAAGAAGGAAATCGTGATTGAGATGAGAACAGTTCATTTTATATTCCACAGTAGCATCATCCATTTTCAATTTACACGACTTAAGATGTTTTTACTTGGACTCTAATATGTCCCAGATCAGACCAAACTGAGATAGTTATAAAAATACAAAGAGACCAAATTAGATCAATTCAAAACAGATCAGACCAGATCAGCAAATTACAGTCCCAATAAAAACATCCTTATATAGAACTCAATGTTCTTTAGTTTTAGCCAATTCAAAAGAATGCCTATGCGGGCAGTGGTGTATGTGATTATACTAAATAGTAAGGAGTATCACATGTTTGTTTACGGGGAAATATGATTCTTTAGACTTCATTGAAATATACTTTGTATCATCCATATTTTGGTGGAAAATGACTTCATGTATTGAAAATGGAAGGATGTTGGCCTGAAAAAAATTCTCTAATGTTTTTGTGAGTCGCACACTTATTTTATACGAAGTACTTTATAGTATGGAGAGCAAAACTTAACCATATAAACCTTTACCACATAACTTTTTCCCAATGAAGTACGGAGTATAAAATATTCTTCTTAAAAAACATTTTCAATTACAAGGTATTTCCCTCGAAACTAATGGAACATAGATAACGAACCTAATTTCTTAAATTGGATTAAGCAGGAGTAACATAGTTATCCCTAAGAGCAAGTCACACACATATACTTCATACATATACTTCGAATTACGCTCTCAAGAGTGCGCTACATTGTAAAGCAACGAAACGGCCATGAATGAAGTTCATTGGGAAGCACCACTAGATTAAGCCAAATTCTCTTATATTACTTGGCTGAATTTTCCCAATAGGTTGGCTACTTTAAATAACCCGAAGTATTTAAATGGGAAACCAAATTTGCCAACGGGGTGACGTTCTCCCCACCCCAATTCACTTCCATGTGGAAAGACAATTCTTTATTATTTGACTATTGTTAAATAAATCAAAACCTATAAAATGTTAGGTCCTACATCGATAGATTTTCATCATTCGGATCCTAGATTTCAGGTCCCAGATTGATAGTTCGTGTATCTTTCGGATCCCGAATTGATAAAATTCCTAAAATAAAGTCAAAGTAGAACATATGAATAATGTAAAATTAATAATGTAAAATTCAATATGTTGCAACAAAAGATGTAACATATATTTATAAGAATAAAATAATGGCATTCCTTCCAGAAATCAACAATAATACATACTAATAAAACTAGCTACAACTACTTGAATATATAGCAAAAAAATCTATGGAATTATTAATCTTTAACTAGAAACCTAGTCATTTAACAAATTAATACTCGTAATATATACGGCGTATTAAGTAACCAAGTAAATTTTGTTTTCAAATAGGGTCCATACGTTAATATAATTTTTTCAAATATTTTAAGGCTCGCTAAAAATAAAAGAGTACATTGTATTGCAGCTGACATTCCTAAATTCCTAAGTACTTAACTCGATTTTTAGTGTTAATTGAGTACACAAATTATATTAATGTGTTAATATGGCTAAGTTGGCTAACGTCATATCGAGTAAGAAGGGGAAGTTGACCAAGGTTTGAGCGTCGGTCTACAGGGAGTCAACCAAAAAGTGGAAATCGACCGAGATCCTGGCGTCGACCAAGGTTCTGGAATCGACTTTCAGAGGTCGACTTGCGGCGGGCGTCAACCTGCGGGGTGCATCGACCAAGGGGAAGTCGGCCTGTGGGGGGTTGGTGCGTCGACCAAGGGGTTGAGGGCTGGCATTGACCCTCAAGAAGTCCGCCCATTAGCATTTCGTTAGCCAACTCAACCGTATTGACATGCTAATTTAATGGGTGTTCTCCGTGAACACTGAAATTTGAGTTTATGTTCTTATGATTTGTTAGATGCAATATATTTTACTTTTTACTACACATCATACAAGTTGATGTACTCAATCGATTCTTACCTTGTAAATAAAATGCAGTTAGATTAGAGTATGTGAATATTGTAAAATTTTTAATATTGCAACTAAAAAGAAATGTAAGGTAGTAATTATCAAATGTTGTTATTGATACATTAGATTACATGTATGTATAGCGTATTTATAGAAGTGATTTTTAAAGTTCAATAATTTTTTTATTTGTAAAAAATAATTTTTCTAAAAAAAACTTTCTAAATTTTCATGCATAGATTTTGTCTTTTACACATAAGCTTACATGTTTTTCACACCTTTGGCGGTCTACTATCTCTTCGACCGCATTTGCCACATCTATCTACTATGCAGACATTTTGCCACCGCCTCATGTTTAGACCCTCTCTTTCGGCGCTTTTTAGAACACCAACACCTACAAGGGCATATGAAAAAAGGTCCTTTAAATATATTGCGATCACTTAAAGAGTGTAATTTTGTCATCCCTTCGAGGAGGATGAACATCACCAGTTAAATATATCGCACACCTGGTTATACTGTGTGCACGGTACAGACGGGCTTTTCCTACCCGCTTGGTTTATGCGCTTCTTCGATCTCACTTTGCACCACACTCATTGCTCGTCGCCACCGCTCACCACTCACCTCCTTCTCCTTCAGCTCGCTGCTTGTCGCCACCACTCTCCACTCGTCCCCTTCTCCTCCAGCACAAACGTGGCGGCTCCGCCGGCGTAATTACCTCTCATCCCTCTATCTTTCTTTTCACTCTTTTCTTATGCAGTTTTGCTGGTTGAGTTTGTGATTTTCGGAGAAAAATGAGAGTCTATTTTGTTGCTGAGGAACCCTTGATGTTATTGGTCTCGAATGAGTTTTGTATTAAACTCAGATGAGTATACGCCTAAAAGGAATGAATATACACAAATGAATATTGAGGACATTAGAAATAAGTTTTATGTTAAACTCAAATGAGTATAATGCCCAAAATGGATGAACATACACAAATGAGGTTTTGAATTTTTTGATACTCATTTTGTAAGTTATGTATGCTCATTTGGTACGTACCACTTTATGCTCATTTTTAAAATGTTGCATATTACAAACTATCATACTACATTAGATTCACATATTGAAATTAATATGAATTGATTATAAACATATTTTAAAATTCTTTTATAAAAGAAAATACAATAAAAAGAAAGTGAATTAGAAGATATGAAACAAAGATCATGATGTTCATTGTTAGACTCATAATACTCAAAATAACAAGTTTGGTGCTCACCAAAATTGCATTAATGTTTATTTAAGAGAGGTCGTGATTTTCATCAAAATTACGAATTTGCCATCGGTTGTACGATGTTAGCCGTACAGACGATTATACGGTATACGCTTCTATTCATCACCCCTTCCCTCTCTTGCCACCATGTGGCATTTCGGTTCATTTTGTTTTATGTAAATTGTCATAACTTTTATATTTATTATCCATTTTTTATAAAACACATATCAGATTACATGATCTTTTTAGATCTTTTGAATGGTATCAATATTGCATATAAAAATGAAAAAGAAAAACATTTTTTTTCTGAATATTAAAGATCACAAAAATGAAATTTTTTATATAACTTTTTAAAAAACCGGATTAATAATATTTCTTTATTTTATTTATTGGTATATTGTAAGTTTAATTTTTAAAATATTATTAAATTTCTCTTATTTAAATTCTCCAAATCTAAATTTATTCAATTTTTTTTACTAGTAACTAAGTCTAGTTTGCCAGTCATTGGGTCAGGTAAGCCCAATTTAGGATCAACGAATCTAGTTGCTTCATTTTAAGTCTGATTCAAGGGCGGACGGTAGACATTGGACTCTTTGTCCGTTTATATCCGGTTTATGTTCTCTTATTAATATGATACTCCGTATAATATAAAGTGACCTTCTTCCAAAAAAGTAAGGAACGAAATATATTAATAATTATATAATCCTTAAAAAATACTCCCTCCGTCTCGAAAACAACTTCACAGTTGGACTTACACACACTTTTAGAAAAGAAATTTGACTTTACTGTAGAGTGCACTGTTTTGCACTGTTTAAACACTGTTTGACACTGTTTAAACACTGTTTGACACTGTTTAAACACTGTTTGGCACTGTTTATCACTTTTTTTATGTAGTTAATTTGCCAAATAAGGAAAGTATTGAAATGTAAAATTAATTTTGGGATATCTATTTAAGGAAAGTGAGAAGTTGTTTTTGGAACGGAGGGAGTATTATATTATAAACTTGAAAATGGAAATGTTGTAATCTTGCAATTAAAAAAAAGTAAGGGAGGATATAACAAAGGTGAAAGGACTTCACAGGGACCCATGTAAGACCAAACCCTTTCACCAGGAGGGTTTTTGTGTGAACCGCTGTGCACACTACGCTAAAGAGGGAATCAAAGCACCGAAAGCATAGAGATCCAACCAGCTCCCAAGCATCGGAACCCTATTCTAAGTTCATCCTTCAACTTTGGTCTCAGACTCCTCTCTTCACCAAATCCGAAGAATGCACGCTCCCGTTCTCGTTCTCAGTACGTTTTTCTTCTTAATCGTCTACTATCTATCGATACATCTTTGTAAAGAAACATTCTTTTTCTCTCGGATGCTTCTACTTGTTATAATCATGATGGTTCCGTGTCCCGAGCAGAGGATTCCTTGAAGCGCGAGCAAGGAAACAAAGTGCACTATGCCAACATCCAAGCATCGAAGGTAGCATAAGCTTCATTGCCTAACGTTCTTACACTGCCAGTTGATATTTTCACATCAAATGTCTTTGTTTTTTAATTTATTTCAGCGGGGATGGTAACATCAGTGCTCTGTTTTTATGTGTCATAATATGTTAAGTTTTTAGACGGTAATTTAAATCTGGATACGTGGCCTAGTGATTTCGTGCCCAACTTTGTGACATTTCATAACACAGAATTGTCAAGAGAAATGATGGATACCATTGAGATTGGTGTTTGTGCGTTAAGTTTACTAGAAGAATTTTGAAAGGCTATTTGTGGATCCAAAACTGCAACGATTTTAATCCACAGCTAATATAATGGTGTTTAACTGATACATTATCCTTGTATTGGTAGGCTGTTGCTGATATCATACGTACGACTTTGGGCCCACGGTCTATGTTGAAAATGCTGCTTGATGCTGCTGGAGGTAATCTTCTTCTGCCCACTTAATTCTATACCTACACATCAGTGGTCGTTATTGATATGCTTATCTGCTCCTAAATATACACTTTCTGCTTATATTTTTCACTGGTACATATTGCATTCATTTCTTACTTCGTATGTCCTCCGCTCCATTTGATGGCATCAGATTTACTGCCTACTGACTTATCTATTTGTGATCCATCACAGGAATTGTCGTGACTAATGATGGAAATGCCATTCTACGTGAGTTAGATCTTGCACATCCAGCAGCCAAGGTACAAACTTTTAACAATGTCCAACTTCCCCCGTGTCGTCATTTCTTTTCCAAACCTATGCTTTAGGTTGATTTTCTATGTTACTACGTCATAGATATTTTGTACTGTGATTCATTATGTTAGAATGCACATTTATTATTGTTGTGGGCTGTTGTAGTCCATGATTGAACTAAGTCGCACTCAAGATGAAGAAGTGGGGGATGGGACTACATCTGTCATAGTTCTTGGTATGGTTTAACTCGTACACTTTCCTTTCTTTATTTGATTGTTTTGCTTGATCATTGCACCCATCATATGTATGCCTTTCTTTAGGGTTAAATCTTGTGGCTCAGGTTACTTTACCATCAGCCAGTTATGTTTACTGGATCGGTCCTCTATCGAACAACAATAAACAATCAAATGGTTTTTTGTCTTGATGAGCGTCTTAAGTGTATCTTATGTTTGTTCCAATCACTCCTATATTATCAACTTCTCTAAAGATCCTGGTCAAATCTAAAAATGCTTACCATCTCTGTTTCTCTCTTAAGTCTTGGGGGGGTGTTTGGATCTCCTTCTTAAAACTGTTTCTGTTCCTTCAGGGAGGAAGCAGAAGCAGATATTGGAGGGTGGAGGGTTTGGGTGAAAGTGCAGAAGTACTTATGCCTTCTGCCTTTTGGGTGCTCCAAATTACTCCTAGAAGCAGTTTTTTAGAAGCCCGGGGGAGACCTGAAAAACTGATTCTGATTCTGCTTCTGCTTTAAAAAAAGAAGCGCAAGCAGAATCAGTTCCAAACATCCCCTTAATTTATATTTCTTTCTGCTTTTTTGAAAGGCTAATTTAGTTGCGCAATCCATAACATTTTCGAAGTACTCTTTCCATCATTGTGACATGCTAAGCTACTTGCTTACCTATTTGACTTTCCTGAAGCTGGTGAGATGCTTCATGTTGCGGAGGCCTTCATTGACAAGAGCTACCACCCTACTGTTATATGTCGAGGTTAGCACATAATACTTGTATTCATTTCTTAGGATGTTTTCTTTTAGACTGTTTTCAGTCCCAGACCAGACCAGACTTCCGTAGTTATAAAATACACAAAGACCAGACGTTTACCAAACCAGCCGTAGTTATAAAATACACAGAGACCAGACGTTTACCAGACCAGTTCAGACCAAATCAGATCATACCAGACGAGACCAACAAATTTCAGTCCATAAGAAAACATCCTAAATGCATAAAGTGAAAGGCCACTTTCTTTTAAGTGTACGTGTTCTTGTGTGTAGCATATAATAAAGCTCTTGAAGACGCTGTTGCTGTGTTAGACAAAATTGCTATAACCATTGATGTCAAGGATCGTAAGTTCCTCTGTTCTTTTCATATCAAATAGTTACATGCTTTACTATTGTACTTTCATCATCATCATCATCATCATCATCATCATCATCATCATCATCATCACCCCATTGCCGCAAAGGCTCCCACCTTTGGTGGGGTAAGGGGGGTTGGATTTACGCAGCCTTACCCCCGTACTAAAGTACGGAGAGGTTGTTTCTGGATGACCCATGGACTATTGTACTCTCTCGTCCCTATTTAATCTTTCCTTGTCTTATCAAAGTTAAAACAGGTAATCATTGACTACTCTCATTTGCAAGCTTGTATAGTAATAATAATTAAACTTATAATGATTAAGGAATTAATATTGGGAAAATATTTAATATTTATAGAACCAGTTGGTAAAGGCCTCAAGGGTATATTCATCTCATAAAATAGTGGTCACAGATGGTCTAACTGGAGTGAGTTTTACTTCGAGAAGTCAGTACATGAAGATACAAAAGAGATTGGGTGCGGGTGAGGGGTCTATATTATCAGAGCACTTGACATTTTTTGCACCCCTTGTTATCAATTGCTGAGCCATACTTTTTGGGTTATAGAAATTATTATTTTCCTAGGAATGGAAATGGTTGCAAAATGTCAGCTATGCAGAATATCATTTTGTAGCAGAATATACATATATATGTAAAAAGATAAAACATTCCTTCTTACTTGTCAAATGCTGCACACTTTGCAGGTGGAGCTATGTTGAGCCTGGTGAAGAGTTGTATTGGTACAAAATTCACTTGTCAATTTGGAGATCTAATTGCGGTAAGGTTTTCTGCTTTATACCAAGGGTCGTTGTGATCATATGCTGCTTGACTTTTACTGGACATGTTATAAGTTTCTCTGCCATTTACAAGCATTTCACTCTAAAAACAGATGTCCCACGATGTTATACTTATTAGAGAACATTTCTAGGAATAAAGGCAACTCTTCAGAAATTTTTATTGTTTACCCCTCCAACTTTTCTCTGATTACTTGAGTGCAGTGTTATACTATGAATACAGTAGCTAGGGAGGGTGTCTCGGTTCTGTTGCATATCTCTTTGAACATTTAAGTACAGTTTCAATCTTTTCCTTTCTATTTCGATAACTATGTGATATTGGGTCCACTGACAGATTCTTTCAAAATCATATGAGATTAGTGCAATTTTTTTCTTCATTAGTCATGCTTATAATGGTCTTTTTTTTATTTTCTTAGATCACATTATGGTTAATGGTACTTACATAATAGTTCATTGGGCATTTTTAGGATTTGGCTATTGATGCCACTGCAACTGTTGGAGTGGAAATTGGCCAAGGGTTGCGTGAAGTGGATATTAAGAAGTACATCAAGGTCGAGAAGATTCCTGGTGGCCAGTTGGAGGATTCAAAGGTGCTCAAAGGAGTTATGTTCAACAAAGATATAGTTGCTCCTGGAAAAATGAGAAGAAAGATTGTAAATCCTCGCATTATTCTCCTTGATTGTCCTCTGGAGTACAAAAAGGGTGAGAACCAAACCAATGCAGAGTTACTTAGAGAAGAAGATTGGAGTGTCCTTTTGAAAATGGAAGAAGAATACATTGAGACCATGTGTGCTCAAATTCTCAAGTTTAAACCTGATGTGGTTATTACTGAGAAGGGATTGAGTGACTTGGCATGCCATTTCCTGAGCAAGGCTGGTGTTTCTGCAATTAGAAGGCTAAGGAAGACAGATAATAACAGAATTGCCAAGGCATGTGGAGCGGTTATTGTTAACAGACCTGATGAGTTGCAGGAATCTGACGTTGGTACTGGTGCTGGACTTTTTGAGGTGAAGAAAATTGGTGATGAATTCTTTACTTTTGTTACTGATTGCAAAGACCCAAAAGCGTGTACCGTGCTTTTGAGAGGTGCCAGCAAAGATTTACTGAACGAAGTGGAAAGAAATTTACAGGTAAATCTAAAACCATTCAACTTTGAGTTTCACATTTCAAATAACTTTTATTGTAATCATTATAATTAACATCATCATTACTTATACTATCTAGTCTACAACAACAACTACCACTACTATAGTACTACGACCACCTTTGCCTAGAAAAGTCTTCTTTGCTCAATGCACAAGTGCACAACTATTTAATTTTGGTAAAGTAGAATTGTATAACTACTGTAGATCTTCAATGATACATACATAATAATTTACATGAATTTATGTACCTCTTATATGGAAAAATACAGGACCTTCCTGTGATGAATTAAGGCTCTATTTTGCTGAGTATTTGAAAGGAGACATTTTTTTTTGGATGAAGAGCTTTATTTAATGAACCCATTTTAAATGACTTCAAATAGCTACTTTTGAGTTTACATTGATAAGCTCCTGGAAGTATTCTTTGGAAACAAGCTCTGAACATTTTTTTCAACATCTAAATGTTCAAAGTAAACTGAAAAAAACAAAAGTTACCAACATTGTGTAAAACACAATAAGCTTCCAACAAATTTATTTCCATCTGAATGGGTCCTAATGTGCAAATAAATCATCATCCCTGTGTAAAAAGTGGTCTTGATATCACAAATTACATTATTGTGCAGGATGCCATGTCCGTATCCAGAAACATTATCAAGAACCCGAAGCTAGTACCTGGTGGTGGTGCAACTGAGTTAACTGTATCTGCTATGTTGAAGCAGAAGAGCTCATCCGTCGAGGGAATAGAAAAGGTAGATAATGGACTCAGTTGAGGCTTATTTCATAATTGGATTGAGAATGGCAGTAAACCATCTGCTGATGTAGTTCATTTCATTTTCATTTACCCCAGTGCCGCAAAGGCTCCCACCTACGGTGGGGTAAGGGGGGGTCGGATGTACGCAGTCTTACCCCTGTACTAAAGCACAGATAGACTGTTTTCGGATGACCCATAGTGAAAATTGTGTCCAAAATTGCATGGACTGACTGCTGGTTCATAACAAAGAAGCGCAGACAGTTTAGTGAGCCATTTTGCTTTATTCCATCTGCTGATTTAGTGTTCTGATATATTTTTTCCTTTATAAATTTGCATGAATGAAAAGATATTTCTGTGATAGTTATTACCTCAAAACTGTCGGTGCTCAATTGTTTTTGGAAATATAGAGGCACTAACTCAATGGTTAATTCACTTCTGAATAGTGGCCCTATGAAGCTGCTGCAATTGCTTTTGAGGCTATACCTCGAACATTGGCCCAAAACTGTGGGGTCAATGTGATTCGGACAATGACTGCACTGCAGGGGAAGGTAAATACTCCCCTTATAATCAATTCACTTGTGCACTTGAATACTTGATGTAAGGAGTCTGGAATATTAATGTAATGCCTTTTTTAGCATGCAAATGGGGAGAATGCATGGACAGGGATAGATGGGAATACTGGGGAGGTTGCTGATATGAAAGAACGAAAGGTATGATCTTTTGTTCTGAACTACTCTTTCTACTTCAGATTTTCACTACATCCTACAAAAAGCAAATCTTTCAAATCTTGAGACTGGAACATTTGTTCCAATGTCCTGACTGTCTTTGTAAAAATTTCAGATCTGGGATTCTTACACTGTTAAAGCACAAGCTTTTAAGACTGCCATTGAAGCTGCTTGTATGCTTCTGAGAATTGATGACATTGTAAGCGGTATCAAGAAAAAGCAAGCCCCTGGTGCAGGCCAGGCTCCTTCAAAGCCAAAGGTTGAGGAAGAAGGCGATGCTGACAATGACCAGTTGATTCCTGAGTGATGGCAGATGTATTGGTTTAGACGCCTGGATGCAATTTTCAGCTTTTACTTGGATCTGGCCCAGATATTCAATAGATAATTGCCTAGACTTGAGTGCCATCGGGTTTTGACCATTAGTGTGGTCATTGTCCGCAAGATTTTGTGCTTAAACATGTGATTACTTTGTATTTTCTCAAGTTAAGCAGAAGTATCTACTTACCAAATATTTTTTAATCAGAATCTTTTAGGCCTCATTTTGTTGATTTGTGCCTTTGTGGGTTGCAACTTCCCACGAATTACCCCACATTCCCTTACTTCTGAGTGATTGTTGGTCATTATCAATTTTGTGACTCTAAACGCTATTTTATCTGATTTCCAATTGCTCGATTTGGAACACCAAGAGGCCGTTTGGCAACTTTTTTTTTGGCATGTGGTTTTTCACCAAACACGTAATTTTTGCTTTCGCGTGTTGAATTGTGTAATAAGCAGAAAAAGTAAGGTTGAAGTTGCTTTTTTGGTTGTATTGGCTAAAGTTGCTGTAGATGATTATTTTAGCTATTTTTACATATAACTTTTTCTTTATTTTATTAATAAAATGTATTTTAAAAATACTTTTTTCTTAAATCAGTAGAATCAACCAATGTATCAACTTCAGCCAACCAATGCAGTAATTTCAGTCAGAACTTCACAAATTTCAACAGAGTCAGCCAAAGCAGGGATGGACCGGGTTGGTCTTGGGCGGTATTGGATGTTTGGGCTTAAGGCCCGGTACTGGCCTTGGATTCTATTGGGACCGGGTCGGGTCTTTTTTTTTTTTTTTTTTTTAAATTAGGCTTTTCTAATTATTGATGGGCCGGGCCCGGGTTGACCGGCCTGTTGACTGGCCCAGCCCGGTATTGTGTAGTACCGGCCCGACCAGCCAACCGGGACCGGGTCAACCGGCCCGGTGAGGGTTTTTTCCGGGCGGGCTCCGGGTGCATCAAAATGAGGACCGGTCTGGGCCTTTTTTTTTTTTTTTGATTTTTTGGGTTTGGGCTTATGCTAGGTGGGCTGAGCTGGGTGTTTTAGTGGGGTTTGGGGGCCTGGGGGTTGGAATAAATAAGAAAAGGAAAAAAAAAACTAACTAAACCGGTCCGACTCGGTCCCGGTCCGGTCCGATCCCGGTACAATCCCAGGCCGGTACCGGGCCTTAACCCAAAAATATTTGTCCCGGTTTCGACCCGCCCGGAGCTCGGACCGGCCCGATACCAGTCCATGTCTATTTCTAATTTATTCCAAACCCCACCCCCCTAAAATTCCCAGCCCAACCCACCTACCAGCGACCCAAAGCCCAAAAATAAAAAAAATATATTTCGGCCCGGACCGACCGGTCCGGTCCCCCATGTGCCAATCCCGTAGCCCGCCCCTCCCTACCACCATTTCGGGTCACATGGACCGGTCCTGGTCAGCGGGCCTGGCCGGTACTGAACGGTACCGGGCCGGTCGGACCCGTCCCAGTCCATCCCTACACCAACACCAAATATGAAGAAGGGGCTTATTTATCAGTCGCGGTCATATTTCATCTTTATCAGGTCATTTGATGAAATTGAATTGTGCTTCATAACTTCATTTCCTTCACTTTAATACACTTCCCTCTCCTTCAGGACACCCAAAAGTTGCGCAATCCCCCTTTCATGCTTCTTCCAATTGATCAGTTACGCTAGGGAAAAGTCAAAGTGTGTCAATTGAAGGTTCTTGGGGCTTGGATGAGATGATATAGATAAAGATTATGTTTAATTTTATTTTTGTGTTACATGTCATTGTGTAAATAAAATTAGGGTTACTTCTTAGATAATTAACTTTAACATATTCGTTTATGTTGAAACATAAAGTTAGTTTGTAGTTGAGTTTTGGTTTACTATAAATTTCAAAGCCTGATTAGGCAAATCCGATTTTCTTGTTTTGTAGATCCACTGGCAAAGATTGGAAGAATAGCTTCCCTCCTTCACTATACAACAAACGTAGGGAGTGAGTAAACAAATTTACAAACATCACATAAAACACTCCAATAAAGCCAAGGTGATAAAGGCATCTGCGCCGTTGCGGGAATGATCGAGGCCACAACATTTGGCCTAGTGAGCATAATGCCTCCACTGATGATGTCCAATCAGGGGAGGAGCCAGGGCACCGAGAGAGTACAAAGAATACATTTGGAAAATTTTGTACACGGAATTTTTAAACTAAAAAATTAGACATTTTTCAAAATTGGGTTGAGTCGGGGTAGAGTTGCCCCCAGCTACGCTACTGTGTCCAATGCTACATTTATTTTTCATCGTAAAAGTATTATCGAAATATGGTTTAATTAAATACTATTTGAGAATAATACTGTTATTCTATTTATATCAAAATCACTCTATTTTAATTTTATAGTATGTACTTAATCTCAATCGCATGGCCACATGTCAATTGTCAACCGCTTGAGGTATCATTTGGACCTAAGTGATTTTTCAGTATGGTTATTCTATTAACCGTTCAAGAGAAAACAATCAATTTGGTCGTACTATCACGAAAAAGTCAATTATGTCTTCATTCTTTTAAAAAATCAATCAAATCTCCAAACTTTGAAAAAAATGTTTAATTGAGTCAATTAGCATGCCACCCGTCACATTAGCAGGTCACCTGCTGACGTGGTACACACGATCACAAATCATTAGAATGTCATAACATAAGCTAAGAGCAAACAGTCCAAATAGTAGTCATATAAGCTTGAAATGTCAAATGTATGATTTCACTTGATTTTCTTCATAAAACTAATCGTTATTTAATGTATTCCTTAATACCTTTCATTGGTGTACTTGTTGTAGGGCCTTATAAAAAAATCTCTATACATCATATTGTAGATCCAATCGTTATTCCATCACACTATTTTTGTTGGAGATTAATATTTTCATATTTGAAAACATTTTCCTTTTTGTCCTTTAGACAATGCAACATATAGTTTCCTATGAGAGAATATTGAATAGGTTCTATGAGATATATTCCCACATAATAAAATGTTTGGCCTTGTAATTTATTTATTTCCATGATAAAATAACTTGGTTGGAAATTGACGTCACTTAAAGGGGATTGAGGCATTGAGCAATTGTCATCGTCACATATCATGGTTCGAGAGAGAGGGAGAGCTAGAGAGATAAAGTGATATGTATAATGAATTCCAATCAACCATTCAACCATCCCCCCCTTTACATGGCTCCCATAGGGAGTATTTATAGGAGAAAAGAGGGCTGGGCTTCCAGGCTTGGGCCTGGCTGGCCCAGTTACAATAAAAGGCCAATAAATGGCTAATAAATGGTATCTAATCTATTCTAATGGATATACATGAATAAAATAGAGTGTACAATGAGATAAATGCTATCTACTGAGCGTATGTGGGCCGCTGTCCGGGCCCAATAGTCGTGAGACCCGGGGGTCCGAGTCTATATACTCTATCAATATATGAATGTTATAGGCTAAATTTTCCGCCAAGTAACTTCTACACTCGCTATGTGTTCGATAAAATTCTAAGTCAATATATTATGAATTATTCTTCATATTTTGATGGTCTACGTCAATAACGCACAACATAATATTGAATTTTGTTACCTTTTTTATACTTGCCATGAACTTGTAAGTCTAAACCATGAATCAAAAGGATAACCATTTAAGCATTGGGGATTGAAATATAACCAATCTTTTCTGTAAGTGTATGATGTCTTAATCTTTTATAAAATTTCTTTTGATGATTGTGATCCGTAATGGGACTCATACATAAGGAAAACAATAGTCTCACTACCTAAATCGAGACTGGAGATATATACAATAGTGAATTCATACATTTGAATTAGTGAGAAATGATAACAACTTTAGTAGGCATATGGGAAGAGAATCAATGCCTTGATCTTTTTATTCACGTATATCTTTGTTAACATAGGGAAACTTTCCAAAATAAGAGAGGTAAATTTTCGTATGTGAAAATTTTCAAAATAGGAGTAAAAACAACTTGGTATTTCAAAATAGAAGTATTATATTTTTCACTAAATAAGTAAATATGAGTAAATTGTTTACATTCCGAAATCATACAACCATATTTGGATATTATTAGACATTAATATGATTACAATAATGACATAGTTGAAAGTATTTTCACTTGTGACAGTAATTGCTCCACTTGAGGCAAAAAAATATAACACTCATATTTTGGAACAACACATAACCATGGATTCATATTTTCATATTATGCAATGATGATGTTATCTGATATTCATGTAATTTCCGATTGTATGTTTGTATTTTTAACTAGTTTTTATTAGTTGTAGTTGTGGAAATTACACACTTTTGGTGTAATATTTTATTTTCATTTTTATTTGTAATTTGTTTAGATTAGGATTATTCTGAGCTAAACAGGTCAAAGATCATCGAAGGAATCAAGATTGGACCTTAAAAGATCAAGGAAAGTGCAAGGAGACAAGAAAGATTTCGATTTGGAAAAAATACTCATGTACCCGGTCGGGTATTGCCTATACCCGATCGGGTATTCACTTGATTCGATTGTCCAAATCAAATCCGGGAACAAATGATCGTGGGAGCAAATTTTCGTGAAGATTTGTCACATACCCGATCGGGTATGCCGACATACCCGATCGGGTATGCCCAGAAAAGTGACTTTCTGGGCAATTTCCTAAGATACCCGATCGGGTATCCTATATACCCGATCGGGTATCAGACCCTGCAGCTCCCAAAAGCCTATAAATACACCCCTTTCCTTCACAATAAAATACCAATTCACATATACTCTTTAGCTCAGTTTAGATTAGTGTTTTCTTTATATTTTCTATCATGTTTAGTCTCCAAATGAGGAGCTAAACTCTTCCATCTTGGTTTTGCCACTTTGAAGCTTAATGAATTTGTAAGTTGTGAGTTATTCTCTTTAATCTTCTTCCTTGAATATTAATT
The DNA here is from genome assembly GCA_945859915.1 of Cuscuta epithymum. Taxonomy (NCBI): domain Eukaryota; kingdom Viridiplantae; phylum Streptophyta; class Magnoliopsida; order Solanales; family Convolvulaceae; genus Cuscuta; species Cuscuta epithymum. Next base: position 2,516,369 of record CAMAPF010001045.1, on the reverse strand, counting down.
CTTCCTTTAAATACTATTTCTATATCAATGTTGGGGAGTGTTACTAAGATGACAATTAGTTAACATCTTGACATTAGTTATAGTAATAGCTATTTCTTCCTCTATGTTAATATTGGGGAGTGTTACTAAGATGACAATTAGTTAACATCTTGATATTAACTATAGTAGGATTCATCTTCTTTAATAATCTTCCTTGAGTATTAATTAATTCCTATTCATATTTCATATTAATATTTTGAACATTACTTAAAGGATCAACTAGTTTTGTTTCATATATTAATTATTACTAGAATCGATCGGTTAATACGCTTGTTATTAATTCGGTTCTTTCAATGGTAGTAAACTTGGGTTGTTAATGCATGTTTCTCATGATTAATAAGCCAAGAGGAATTAATTATATTGATTAAACCAATAAACCGCTTGTGTTGAGGTTATCAATCTCAATCGTTTTCATCTTAAGTTTATTGCTACTATCAAGTTAATATACGGCGCTTGTTCTATATTGATTCGATAGTAAGTTTTATTAATGAACGCATCTCGTTATTAATAACTACCCTCGATGAACTGGATATATTCCTCGATTGAGTATTCGAGAGGAAGATAGTTAAAGATATAACCGGGATCGACGAACATTTCATTAAGTGGATAAAAGCAAAGCCAAGTCTTCTTCTCATTAATTAAACTACATAACTCGTCCATCTTCGTGTTTAATTTATTAAACCAAATCAAACTAAAACCCCCCATTTTGTTACTAGTTCTATAAAAAGAAAAGTATTCCTTTCCCTGTGGATACGAACCTTACTACGCTATACTACGTATAAGTGTTGTATTGTATTATTATTTTGAGTGCACACCACGACAAAGTGCACGTCAAATTTGGCGCCGTTGCCGGGGAAAGGCAATTATTTTTCTTTTTATTTTATCTCATAAAAATAAAAAAAATAAAAATCTTAGTTTTCTATTTTCTGAACTTTCATGAGTATATGGATACCAACACATCATCCCTAGAGAGTCAAATTTCCGACTTGACTTCTCTAATAAAGGAGTTTATTTCATGTTCAAAATCTCAAGATGTCCATACATGCAACATTTGCATGTCACACAGGCATCTTACGGATTTTTGCCCACAGCTTCAAAAAGAATACTTTGAACAAAGGAATGATGTTGGTTTCCAAGAGAGGTATGATTCATTCTCCAACACATATAACCCATACTCAAGTTCTTATTCCAGCATGTCCACTGAAGACATGATCCGAGCTCTCACTATCAATGTGACGAATATGCAACAAAATATGTCACAATGCCCGCAAGAAACAGTGTCCAACGAACAGAACTTGGACAATCAGTTGAAACAAATGCCAAACATTGCGAACCACATGGGCAAGGAGGAGGAAGAAGAGGAGATTACGGAGAAAGCTCAACCGGAGGAGGAACCTCAAAACTTAACTCCACCACCGGCCATTCCTGAAATCATGCCACCATTTCCTGAGACTCTAAGGGAAACACAAAGGGTGGAGAACGACAAAGACATCTACGAAATCTTCAGCAATTGTGAGTATCATTTAGATTTCTCTTCGTTCACAAATATGCAGGGAATAATGGTGGAGTTACGCAAACATTTCATACTCCCTCTTATACCACCCAGATCAAAACCCCTTCGATTGACTATGCTAAGTGAAAATCATGGACCCTCACTCTTACAATATGAAGTGATAGAAATCCGGATATTTGATCCTGGAAAGATTGTCAAAATAAAGGGTCGACAAATTGAGCCTTTCTATAAGAGTCACTCGGGTGAAAATGTGAAGAAGAGGGATCATCACGACCCAAGCCTAAACGACTGAAATTAAAAAAGATGGTGTCGTGCCACGACGTTAAATAAGGCGCTTTTTGGGAGGCAACCCAAGTGAGGTACATCATTGTGTGTTTATTTTATTTTTTTTTCTTTTTCTTTCCCCTACACAACCTCCTTTTCACCTCTTTTCATCTTTAATCTTTCAAAACACCATCCAATTCCACCCCAATCACCCCAACCCTCATAACCATATCCTTCTTTCTTTAAAAAACTATCCAAATCCTCCACCAAACCCCACACACAAAAGAATCATAATCTTATTCTCATCACTTTCCTCTTACTCCACATACCCTCTAATCCATAAACTCTTACACTCACCCCTCTCCCAAACCACAATTTTATATCTTCAAAAAAACCCAAAAAAAAGTGATGGCGATAACGAGCACTAGGGACAGTGCTCCGAGCTAAGTGAGGGGGAGTCACTCATTGGTACGCAATTAATTTTTCTACCTTGTAACTTGCATTATTATTTTTTCACAAAAAAAAAAAAGAGAAATGCTAGTTAGGTTGAAAACCCAAAATGGGCAATCTAAGCAAAAAGGGCTTATAAAAAAATGAGTGAGTTGGAAAGGATGGAAAAACAAAAAGAGATGCTAGGATGAAAACCTGAAAAGGCTCCTAGGCAAAATGAGAGATATGAGAGATATATTTGTTTTTGCAGAACATCATTTAATCTCTTGACGGAAAAGAAGAATAAAAGAGGTGAAGAAAAAAATGAGCATAGAAGGCCATGAAACCCAAGAAGATGTTATTTTTTTTATTGAGCTAAAAACTCAATGTAAAAAAAAAATGTTTTATCCTTGGTGGTCTTTTGCTTTTTCTTGTTGATTGTTGAACTTTTGAGGATTTGGAAGTGTTAAACATTTGACTTTACTCGAGGACGAGTAAAGAAGCTAAGTGTGGGGGAGTTGATATTCATGTAATTTCCGATTGTATGTTTGTATTTTTAACTAGTTTTTATTAGTTGTAGTTGTGGAAATTACACACTTTTGGTGTAATATTTTATTTTCATTTTTATTTGTAATTTGTTTAGATTAGGATTATTCTGAGCTAAACAGGTCAAAGATCATCGAAGGAATCAAGATTGGACCTTAAAAGATCAAGGAAAGTGCAAGGAGACAAGAAAGATTTCGATTTGGAAAAAATACTCATGTACCCGGTCGGGTATTGCCTATACCCGATCGGGTATTCACTTGATTCGATTGTCCAAATCAAATCCGGGAACAAATGATCGTGGGAGCAAATTTTCGTGAAGATTTGTCACATACCCGATCGGGTATGCCGACATACCCGATCGGGTATGCCCAGAAAAGTGACTTTCTGGGCAATTTCCTAAGATACCCGATCGGGTATCCTATATACCCGATCGGGTATCAGACCCTGCAGCTCCCAAAAGCCTATAAATACACCCCTTTCCTTCACAATAAAATACCAATTCACATATACTTCTAAGCTCAGTTTAGACAAGTTCTTTCTTTATATTTTTATCATGTTTAGTCTCCAAATGAGGAGCTAAACTCTTCCATCTTGGTTTTGCTACTTTGAAGCTTAATGAATTTGTAAGTTGTGAGTTATTCTCTTTAATCTTCTTCCTTGAATATTAATTCTTCCTTTAAATACTATTTCTATATCAATGTTGGGGAGTGTTACTAAGATGACAATTAGTTAACATCTTGACATTAGTTATAGTAATAATTATTTCTTCCGCTACGTTAATATTGGGGAGTGTTACTAAGATGACAATTAGTTAACATCTTGATATTAACTATAGTAGGATTCATCTTCTTTAATATTCTTTCTTGAGTATTAATTAATTCCTATTCATATTTTATATTAATATTTTGAACATTACTTAAAGGATCAACTAGTTTTGTTTCATATATTAATTAATACTAGAATCGGTCGATTAATACGCTTGTTATTAATTCGGTCCTTTCATGGTAGTAAACTTGGATTATTAATGCATGCATCTCATGGTTAATAATCTAAGGGGAATTAATTATATTGATTAAACCAATAAACCGCTTGTGTTGAGGTTATCAATCTCAATCGTTTTCATCTTAAGTTTATTGCTACTATCAATTTAATATACGGCGCTTGTTCTATATTGACTCGATAGTAAGTTTTATTAATGAACGCTTCTCGTTATTAATAACTACCCTCGATGAACTGGATATACTCCTCGATTGAGTATTCGAGAGGAAGATAGTTAAAGATATAACCGGGATCGACAAACATTTCATTAAGTGGATAAAAGCAAAACCAAGTCTTCTTCTCATTAATTAAACTCATTTAAGTCATTCATCTTAGTGTTAATTAAATCAAATCAAATCTAAAAACCCCCCTTTGTTACTAGTTAATTAAAAAGAGAAATATTCCTTTCCCTGAGGATACGAACCTTACTTCGCTATACTACGTATTAGTGTCGTATTGATATTTATTTTGAGTGCACCTCACGACAAGTGCACGTCATTATCAGACATTAATATGACATTATCAATTTAGGAAAAAGTATGGTACCCCCATCGATGAAATCCTCCATGTTTTTACTTCAGTTTAGCCACTTTCTTTTCTGCACTTCCCTACCATTTCATACTTGTTGAGAACTATATTTTCTGCACTCTCAACATCGATGTAGTATATTTGGCTTATTAGCAAGATAGGAGAGGACAAGTCATAATACACTTCACCAACTCACATAGAGTTGACATATTTCAACATATGCTGCACACTCATACACCACACATATATTCACCTATAAGGAGTGTATGAATAAATATGAGGGAAGCCATGGCATGTGTAGTGAGGTGTTAAGGGTCTGATTAATCACATTTTAAAATAAGCGCTTCTTGGTTTTTGGCATAAAAAAGCTTAAATTAGTATTTTTAAGTGACAACTTCTACTTAAAAAAACGTTTCTCGACTTTTGGCTGAAAACTACTTTTTACTTTTTCTATTACACAAAAGGCACATATTTTACCAAACACTACCAACTTTTACTTTTCAAAATCATTTTTTCTCAAACACTATCAACTTTTACTATTAATCACTTTTTCCAAAATCACTTCAAAAAGTGCTTTTTTTAAAAGCAAAAGCATTTGCAAACACTCCATAAGTAGGGCATTAGGTATTATTAATGATTTGGACAAATGGTTGGTTGGACCAATAATATATTTAAAAATACTGGTAAATATGAAACCCAGAACTTTATAACACAAAAATTTCCTTGTAAATCAACCCAATAGTTTACCGATACTGATTGCACTAAGCGCTATGCGTATACTTGCAAATAGGGATGGCAACGGGGCGGTTCGGGGACGGTTTTACATATAACCGTACCCACCCCATTTGATAATTCCCCGCCCCATAACCGCCCCATTACCCAACGGGTAATTTTTACCCAAACCGTATCCGCCCCAACGGGTAACGGGTATAACCGCGGGTAACCGCAGGTAATCGCTTTATTAAATGAGTCATTGATATTTTAATATAAAAATAATATTTTAAAAGGCGAAAAAATGGCATCACGGTGACCGGCCCGTGAATTATGGCATCACGGTGGGGGGGAGAAAGAAAAAAAAAAAATTAAACCGGGTGGCCCGAACCGGCCCGGCCCGGTCCGGCCCGGAACCGGACCCGGGACCGCCCTACCCCGGTTCGGGCTCGGGCCTGCTATTACTGAACCGAGGCCCGGCCGGGCCTAGGCCTGAGGCCCGAACCGGCCCGGTTCAGTCCACCACTAGCATCACCTAGATAACTCTAGAATGAGACGCCCCTTTAAAGTTTTGTATATCTACAAGACGAGAAAGAAGACAACATAAATTAATTTGAACCTAAAAAACTTAATCTGAAAACATAATTATTCACTAAAAATATGATAATAATCAAACAAGACTATTAAGATCTATTATGAACTCTCATGGAAACATTATAGTTAGTACATCTATTATCCATATACTCAATGAAAATAGAAAAATCTCATCTTCTATTACTCATGGGACAAATAATAGATAAAAATGTAATAGAAATATAACTAAAATAAACGGGGCGGGTACAGGGCGGGTACGGGGCGGGTAATGGGGCGGGTAATGGGGCGGGCATGTAACCGTAAAAACAAAACGGGTATTCCCCGCCCCATACCCGTTACCCGGTCAATGCGGTTTTCCCCGTTTTGACCGGGGCGGTTCGGTGCGGGTATCCCTTGGATCGGTCACAATTGCCATCTCTACTTGCAAATAAAACTTGACTAAGAATCTAATTCCGAATGAGTATAGAGATGTTTGGGATCTTTTTATCACGCTAAGACTTTTGCATTATCGATTTACTAATATTGAAATTCTAGTTTATTTGTATTGCAATTAGTATTCAAAGCACAAAATTTTCACAAGTTCACCTAATTATCCAATGTACCCTCTTAAAGTGCACATCCATCTTTCACGAACAAGTATATATGAGTTCAAACAATGACTTCAACATAATTAAAACATTATACGGAGTACAATACAATTAGGTTCTTTTTTGTGCTCTCTGTGTCCCATTCTTATTTTCACAATTAGGATTCCAACTAGGGTACATAAAAGTTAAAGTGGAAATAGAACAACTTAGTTTGTAAATTCACTTCAACTTAGTTTGTAAATTCAAAGTGATCGAGTCTGTCACTTGTAGAATTCCATGATCCAAGTGTTGAGAGCACAACAAACCTTGCGAAATTGTATGAAACCAGCATTCTTAGACAAGACCTCAAATTCCTTCTCAGTCCTCTCCCTCCCTCCTGGATTATAAGCCAACATGAGGATATCAGCATGAATCACATTCCTTGTCGTTGGTGAGGTGTCCGGTTCTTCTGGTATGATGGACTCCATGATGATCATTTTTCCATTTTCTGGAAGTGCTTTGAAGCAGTTCTTTAAGAACTTCAAGCAATGGTCGTCACTCCAATCGTGACAAATCCACTAGAAATAAATTGGAAACCACATAAAAAGTTACACTTGCATACATATCATGTTTAACAAGCTAAAAAAACTACTACATAAATGATTAATGGGATGATTTATTGGACAAAAAACTACTTAAAATGAAAAACAAGTTATTTTCATGTAATCTAAAGTTGATCTATTCTAAGGAGTATATTGAACAAATAGACATTATGTAAGCATCCCGGAGGTATTGTTAAGGATGTTTTTACTTGGACTGTAATTTGTCCCAGACCAGACCAGACCAGTCCAGACCAGACCAGACCAGTTCAGACCATACCAGACCAGACTTGGATAGTTATAAAAATACAAAAAAACCAGACCTTACCAGACCAGACCAGACTAGATCAGACTAGACCAGACCAGACCAGCAAATTACATCATATAAAAGACATCCTAAGTCATCCTAGATTGATTACATATACATATAAAAGACACAAACTCACGTATAAAACTTTAAACCACTCTTATCACATTGAGCTTTTATAATGGTACATAACCTTAAATTTTGGGATATTTGATCTTGTACACCACTTTTTGGGCAAAATTAGACATTACACCCTATTTTTAATCTCATTAGTTCACAGACTTGTTAATGAATGCGGTGTTTTCATGTCTTTATATGTGATGCAATTATCCATTTTGCATTTATATGTTCACAAATTTTGCATTTTGCATTTATATGTTCACAAATTTACATTCTTGAAAGTAAGTTGTGCTGCAAATATCAATTTTGCTCAAAAAGTGAGTTACAAAGTCAAATTTTCATTTAAATCTTAATAGCTACTCCCTCCGTCCCATAAATTTGTTCCCGATTTGACGTAGATCGAAGTTTAAGAAAGTGAGGGTAAAGTGGAAATGTATGATTGTGGTTGAGTAAGAAAAATGTAAATGAATGTTAGCAACACATAACTTTTCAAAAAGGGAAATGAGAAGAATTTTTTGGGACTTCCCAAAAAAAGTAAGTGGGGAGAATTTTAAGCGACACAAGAAGTATAACCTTTGAACTTACATTTTGAGACTCATTTTAAGGGTTCATTTTATCTATTATATATGTTTGGTACTAAAATTTAAATAAAAAAAGATCTAAATTTGAATTTATAACTTAAGCTTAACGAATTGCAAAAATATTCTTTGGACTTAATTAAAGGTCAAGCATCTAACTTGGATTATGTTTGAGGTAAGTACTGTTGTTGACATTAGTTGTAGTTAAATGAGTAAGCAATTCAAAGAGATGCTAATTTTACGTAATTATATATACTAATAAACCAATTATAACTATCATATAAATATTAGAAAGGACACCAGAGGGACAATTTGTTAGGAAAATTTATAATTCAGAATCCCTATTTTTATTTGATATATTTAATCAACAACTATGTGAGTTTTATTTTACTTGCATATCATACTTTGAATATTTTTACTAATGTAAAAATAAAATCATACTCCGTATTATGTAATATATTGTCATGTTTGCTTGAGTGTATATTTTTATAAAATGAGTTTTTATTATTTTTACAAATATTAGATTTATTAATTCACGCAATAAAAGTATAAGTTTTTAAGAAAAGAAAATGTGAGTTAATAAGTGAAAGTTCAACTTTTGGCGGCGTAACACTCTCACCCTATAAAATTTAGGATGATACTCTTGAATGCTCTCCAAACTCAATACTATCATATCCTCAAAAATTAAAATATGTCTTTCCGACTCACTCAACCTAAGATTTCTTCTGAACAAGCATACTTAACTCTTAAAATTCTTTGCAAATGTATGCTCTTAAAATAATGTGTATCTTGTTTGTATGAGTAGTACCCTTGATCATTTTAACTCCTTAGGTGTTACATTTGAGACATAGTATTGTCAATACTATATAACAACATCTTAATGTCGGATACTTTTGAATAAACTCTTCACAAATTAAACAACTAATCATATATATGGTTGGTCTAAACTAAAATTGATTGTTGTACTACAAATTTAATAATATTCATATAAACAAACTATTTTTATGTTAAATTATCAAAGAGCAACCTACCTTCATAAAAATGGCATCGCCTTTTGGCACGTTCACGAACATGTCTCCTCCAATATGTTCCATTCCTAAATTAATTAACAATTTCAGATTCAAAACTTTCATTGATAATTAATTAAGCCAAAAACATTATATGTGAAAGATGTACCATGATAAGGAAGTGCATCATGAATAACGTGAGGTAAATCGAAGTTAATGCCCTTAATGTCGGGATATTTAGAGAGGATCATGTTAAGAGTGGCACCAGTCCCACCGCCGACATCCACGAGAGATTTGAGGCCATTGAACCCCTTGTAAATTTCTAAAATCTTCTTCATAGTAAGGATAGAGTGATCAGACATTCCATTGTTGAAAATCTTGTTGAATCTCGGGTCTGTTCCTGGATACTCAAATGCATTCATTCCGTACGCTTTGTTGAAAGGTACCCCACCCTCAAGTATTGCTTCTTTTATGTGATACCTTAAAATGTATGTAACAAGCCATCAACTAGCTCACTTAAAAATAATCTAGTACAAGTTAGTCTTTTTCCTGATGTGAAAAGCTTGTAAATTTTTATAATGTAATTTTCTATTATATCATCGTGGATATCCTGTCAATTTTGAACATCTACAATTCTACATAACTGAACGTATTGGAGAGAGAACTGTATGTGGGAGCAATGAACACCCTACAATTGATGTTATTTAATTAATGAGTACCTGATCTTCAATCTTCATAATAAGTTTATCACTTGTTTTTTAGAGGAGAATTAAAAATTTATAATTCTTTTATCGAAACTTATTTTATAAAGTCACATGCAATTTATATTTTCAATGCATTTCTCTTAAATGAAAATGTGATGTTTAATCATGGCAATAACCGAAAAATGTGACACACTTATGTTAAGATGAGGGGTTAAATATCACTATGTTTGTTCAAGTGTTCATGAATTCACTTCCTCAACTAGATGCTACTTCAAGCAAAATCACCGACCAAATAAAAACCAACAAATACCCTATTTTAGCAGGTTTCAAACATCTTGATATGTTGCTTTTCTTTTTAGGAGGTAAACATGCCCATGTATTCATTCAAATTGCTCAACTAGCAATAAGTGTCAATGTGGTAGTTAACACCGAAAAAAATAGATTTATCAAAGAAATAATCAAAATGAGCATGCATCCGCAGCTTCCTTGGTCCTAGGAAGATTGGCGATTGAGAGGTACTTAACGTGGTCTTCTTTGGCCAGCCACAAAACAGACTGCTTCTTGGCGTGGTCTTCCACTCTTCCTTAATTACCATGGCCCTTGAGCAAGTATATGGACTTATTTGACCATTCGGCGTATTCCATACTATAGATATAGTGGGCAACTATAATGTGATATGTCAAATAGTATGTTTACAAGTTTTTATTCTCTTGATGGTTTGAATTGAAGATTTTATTGAGTGGGTGGTGAATTGAACAACAGAAATTATTGTAGAGACTCATTTGAGACTTTTGTCTTTATATCAAGTTGAACAGAGTAGATGACACATTTGAATACACTTCAAAAGTCTGATATTTATGGGAAATAGACCTAAATGAGAGCAGAACAAGTGCCGGGTAAGTAAACAGGACTTGAAGTTTGTAAACTCGCGTATAAGACTAATTTGTACCTGGATGGACAAATATACCCTCACGTTTAAAACTGGATATCCAAATCATTTAAAAACGACGAAGAAGGGACAGAGTGCGGCATCGTCGTCTAGTTGGCCCCTCCTCCACCAGCTACCCAGGGCGTGTAGATATAAAGCCGGCACCGTAGCATTGTAACTCCGCCAGCGAACTTCTAACGAAGAACCTCTAGCGATGTGGCTGCTCCGTTCAAGAACCCCTGTCCCAGAAAAACAATGAGATTCCGAATCGGCGCAAGCCGGAGCTATGAGATTCCGAATTATGGACTTGATTTTTTGTGGGTATGGTGGTATGGGTGCTCGTCTACCGAGATGGGATGTTCTCCGGCTGCGGTTCCGCCATTTCTGTTGCAGACAAAAAGCAACGAGATCCCTCGGCCTAATGCTTCCTGCGACATGGTGCTTCTGTGAAAATACTTTGTCTTGGCGATTCAATTTTGTTTGTATTCCACTATACTACTCACAATAGATTTTAATGTATACGTGAATTTTACTTTAGATTCAATTTGGAAATTCCCCTATTTCTCACAATGATGGCTTGACGATTCATTATTTTTGTGTATTCCACTACACTCCAGAACTGTTTTTTTAATGTGGCCTGGTGATTCATTTTCAATGTGTACTTAAAGTGGCTTGGTAATTATGATGTCATTTGTTTGCTTATAAGAATTCACCAAATTGATAAATTTCACTCCACTACTCACTTTGTGATTTTATGAAATACAAAATAATACTACGAATTATTGTAAGAAAACATGTTAATATCATAAAAAACTTGTAATGTAAAGATTGTGACAATGTCAACATTGTCTCTATAGACATTGTCAAAACAACAATGTCACAATATTGTAGACATTGCTTTTACAAAAATGTCCAATCTTCTTTCTCTTATTTTTTGCTGCTATTTTTTTCCCTTCGTGTGAAATTGCAGATGCGGAGATCTATGTTGCAGATCTATTTGGTTTCTTCTTCTTTTGATTTTCCTTTATGTTTTTTGTTGTTTCGACTTTCCCTTTGTTGTTTCTCTGAATTCTCATTTAGTTTTCTTTTACTCTTTTTGTTCTTCCAACTTTTTCAGTTTTCTTTTGCCGGCCATATAGTAGTGAATTGTAGAGTTGTTTATACTTAATAAAATGAGTAACATTGTTTATACAATGTTACTAAAGATAGAAGTAATTTTTTATTAATAATAAAATGATAAACAATGTTACATAACTAGTGTCATGGAATTACAATGACATATCTTGACACAATGGCAATGTCATAAATATATCAATGGATAAAAATGTCACCGGGTTAAGAAAATGTCACAATGACAATGTCATTGTTGATGCTATAAAATGACATTGTAATTATGACAATGTCAATAACTATTATGACAATGTTAATTTTATTAAAAAAAGTCACAACCTCTAAAAAATGTTGTACTGTCAATTAATGACGATGACAATGTCATAAAAATGTCATAGAAATGTCAATGATAATGTCATAAAGAATGTCAATGATAATGTCATAGGAATGTCAATCATTATGAAAATGACATTGTTAAAACTAATGCCAAAGCTATACAATATAATTTTTATTTTCAGCATGTGCAACGTTTGCCAGACAAAGCCAATTCATCACTTTATACTTTATATTTATTTTCCCTTGACTCTTAAAATATAATTATGAGAATGTCATGACAATGAGAATTATATAAAAAAATGACATTGTCTATTTTCAATAAGTTGTCATTATTAAAATTATGACAATGTATTTATATTAATCTTTTATCAACAATGCATCATGTGATAATGTTGATATCATTGTATAGTTATATATATCAATTTATATTGAAATGTGACAGAATGATATTTGAATAAAATACAAGTGAAAATCCAAATCTGATAAATTTGATTCCAGATCAACATTAAAAAGGTAGATCCCTAAAAAAAATACAATAATTTGAAAAATAAAAATTAAGAAAAACAAAAATTCAAAAGTTATTACATAATATACAACTTAAATTCCGTAGAAAGGGATAGTGGCAGCCTCCACAATCAAAAGGAGAGGCATTATAGAAGGGGAGAAGTGACGTGCACTTGTCGTGAGGTGCACTCAAAATAAATACAATACAACTAATATACGTAGTATATTGAAGTAAGGTTCGTATCCGCAGGGAAAGGAATACTTCTCTTTTTTATAAACTAGTAAATATAAAGGGGGGTTTTGATTGAATAATTCAATTAAAATTGAACACGAAGATGAACGAGTTATGTGGTTTAATTGATGAGAAGAAGACTTGGCTTTGCTTTTATCCACTTAATGAAATGTTCGTCGATCCCGGTTATATCTTTAACTATCTTCCTCTCGAATACTCAATCGAGGAGTATATCCAGTTCATCGAGGGTAGTTATTAATAACGAGATGCGTTCATTAATAAAACTTACTATCGAATCAATATAGGACAAGCGCCGTATATTAAATTGATAGTAGCAATAAACTTAAGATGAAAACGATTGAGATTGATAACCTCAACACAAGCGGTTTATTGGTTTAATCAATATAATTAATTCCCCTTAGATTATTAACCATGAGAAGCATGCATTAGCAATCCAAGTTTACTACCATTGAAAGAACCGAATTAATAACAAGCGTATTAACCGATTGATTCTAGTAATAATTAATATATAGAGCAAGACTAGTTTATACTTTAAGTAATGCTCAATATATTAATATGGGATATGAATAGGAAGTAATTAATATTCAAGGAAGAAGATTAAAGAAGATAACTCACAACTTACAAATCATTAAGCTTCAAAGTAGCAAAACCAAGAGGGAAGAGTTTAGCTCCTCATTTGGAGACTAAACATGATAAAAATATAAAGAAAGAACTTGTCTAAACTGAGCTTAGAAGTATATAAGAATTGGGTGTCCTCCTTGTGGAGGAAATGGGGTGTATTTATAGGCTTTTTAGGCCTGCAGGGTCGTGTACCCGATCGAGTTTTTAGCTCAATCCGATCGGGTAAGGGTTAGTTTCCTCGAAACTGAAATTCTGGGGTCATACCCGATCGGGTATGTCGGCTACCCGATCGGGTATGGATACGCGATCGAGTTAGAAAATCCTCCTGCATGTTGCCTTGTTCCCGGATTTATCCGATTTGACTTTTCAGCAACTTACCCGATCGAGTATAGGGCATACTCGACCGGGTACACTACCAAAAATCAGAATCTTCATCTTTTCTTGAAATCTTTGCACTTTCCTTCCAATTGTGATGTTCACCAATGGTCCCTAGAGTGGTCTTGGACCTGTTTGAGCTCAGAATCAACCTAATCTAAACAATTTAAAACTATTTTACAAACTAAACTTTTACACCAAAAGTGTGTAATTTCTAGAGTAACAATCACTCAAAACTAATCAAAAACACAATTATAAATACGGAAATAACATGAATGTCAACTCCCCCACACTTAGTTCCTTTACTCGACCTCGAGTAAAACCAAATGTTTATACAATGTTTATCACAAGATCATGAGTTCATAGAGAGGAAGAAATAAGAAACTAAAACCACCAAGTATAGTGAATGAAGTTACAAAACAACATTTCCTTGGGTTTAACGGTCTTCTATGCTTCCTATTTCTTCTTTTTCTTGTCTTCTCTCCTTCTTCTTCTTCTTCCTCAAGAGATGGTGTCCTGCAAAATAGAACAAATTTTTCTCTCATATCTCTCATTTTGCCTAGGAGCCTTTTCAGGTTTTCATCCTAGCATCTCTTTTCTTTTCCTTCTCTTCCACTCACTCATTTTGTTTTTGTTTTTTTTTTTTTGTGTAAGCCCTTGTTGCTTAGATTGCCCTTTTGGGTTTTCAACCTAACTAGCATTTCATTTCTTTTATTTCATTTTTTTTTTTTTGTTTCATTTTTTTTTTGAAAATAATGCTTAGTACAAGGTAGAAATAAAGGAGTGTACATACCACAAGATGATCTTCCTCCCCCACACTTGAAGCATGGCACTATCCCTAGTGTCCGCCTTCTCCTCCGTAGTAGCCGCCTCCAAAGCCGCTCCCGTGCACGTCATCACCGCCCCCTTCTCCCATAGTGGTGTCTCCTCCATCATAGCCGCCGCCGGAACTAGAGCCACCGAAATTCCCCCAATCGGAGGGGTTATACCATGAGGGTGCCGGTGGAGGTGAGGCCATTGACGCAAACCCACCAAGTTGGGACATGTACGAATATGTCGGTCCATACATCCTCCGGTAGTCTTCTTCATACCTTTGCATGTCGGCCGCCCTTTGTTCCTCCATCCTTTGAAAAGCCAACCGTTGCTCCTCCCGGTAAGCATCAAATTGCCGTTCCCTTGCTTGTTGCTCGTTCCGGTAATGGCCTATTTCTCCTTGAAGTTGAGTGAATTGCTCTCCCATTTTGGTGTAATCAAGGCTCATTGTTTGGAAACCGGCTAGGAGGGATTGTTGACCCTCCAAGAGTTGTTGGAAAAAGTCTTGTGGTGGCGGATTTTGGGGATGGTCGGGGATGTCATGTTGGAAATAGTCGTGTCCCTCTTGATGCTCGGGTTGCTCCGGTTGGGGATTGGGTTGTTCGGCTTGGTCGGCTTGGTCGGCTTGGGCTTGGAGATGGGGTGGAATGTTGTTGGGGAGGAGGTAATGTGGGATGTGGGCGGGCTCCATCTTATACCTAAGTCTAGGTAACTCATCGCAAGGGAGGGGGAAGTATTTGACCGGTTCGGGGTACTTCATATGCCATTTGTATTTTTGGTTTCCGTTGTGGTCTTTGTTACCCAAAGAGATCAATTGTGCATTGGACAACCATCCAAGATGCATCAATGAATCTCTAGAGATTGTGGCATTATCCACATAGCCAAACTTGGAGGCCAAATGCATGATAACACCCCCTACAACAATGTTTCCCCCTTTGGTGATAGCCTTCTGTAGATGATCCCAAATCAAGTTGCAAATGTTGAACTCAACGGGATTGCGGAAAAGAGCAAGAGTGAGAATGGCTACATCCCCTATCCGAGTGTGATGGTTGTTGGGTCGGCCGAGCAAAGAGTTGCACAAAAATTTGAGGAAAATCCGGAGAAGGGGATGTTGCACGTGACTAATGTATAGTTGAGACGTGCTAAAATTCCGTTCTCCGGTCATTTTACCCCAAAGATTATAAGCATCCATGGTGTTGTCCGGAATCTCCCTTTCATGTGGGAATCGGAGCCCAAAGTGTTCGGCAAAATCACGTCTCGTTATAGTGTATTCGGTGTTCATCAACCGAAACGTGATAGTGTCATCATAAAAATGATTTTCATCCAATGCAAATTTGGCCGAGCTCAAAAATTCATAGATGATTCTTTCATTACAATTATATTGCAAGTTAAAAATCAAGCCCATATGCAATTCATCAAATAGTTCTCTCATACCATCTAACAAGCCAAGAGAAGTAAGAGCGTCATGGCATAAGAACCGAGATGGGATAACTTGCCTTTTGAGAGCGGTCACAAATCGCTTCCGATGATCCCCCGGGCCAAATTGAACATCCTCGTAGCCTCGAATAGGTCCCCTTGAGTTCGAGCCCTCCGGTTGGTTCCTCTTTGGTGCCATTTTTGAGTAAATCTTGAGTATAGGTTCGGACTTGGGATTTGGGGGTAGGGTTTCGGAGTTTTGGGAATAGGGAGAGAAGGTGAGATTGATTGGTATGAGGTTGTAGAGGGGAGTTAGGGGAGTGTTTTGGTGGTGATTTGATGGAATTTGGTTGAGTTTTGGTTGAGTTATGGGAGAAATAAGGTTTGAAATTGGAGTTTTTAGAGAGAGAGTTCGAATTTGGGGCAAGAGCTTTGGAGAAGATGAACTGATTTCGACTCAAAAATGTCTTTAAAACTCGTGTACCCGATCGGGTACCCCGATTGCTCGATCGGGTATACCTCGGTTTGTTCTTGTTTCGGGATCGGGCTCGATCGAGTATACCCCTTACTCGATCGAGTTTTGTCCGCCGTAGGTTTTTCTTGAAATATACTCGATCGAGTATATTAATTTACTCGATCGGGTATACCCCATTTTTTCAAAAAATTGGTTCCAGGTTTGTGTATTCGGTCGAGTATGGGGTATACTCGATCGAGTTTTGTCCGCCGTAGGTTTTTCTTGAAATATACTCGATCGAGTATATTAATTTACTCGATCGGGTATTTGGCGGATTATTAAAATTGGCTCCAGGGGTCGATTACCCGATCGAGTATGAGGTATACCCGATCGGGTATTCGTGCATTTTTGTGCTTTTGGCCGATCGAGTATGGGGTACTCGATCCCCCTTTTTTTCTTTTTTTACTCTATACCCGACCGCGTATGACTGTTACTCAATCGGGTATATTAGCCTTAAATTCTGTTGGGTCCATTTTAATCCTCCTTTCGGCATGGATCCGACCGGGTAACTGATGATGACCGATCGGGGGTTTCCCCAGGCCTTGAAAATGTTATTTTTCCCTTATTTTCTTTTTGAGAATTTCCTCCCATTCTCCCAAAAGTTGACATTCGAAAACAAACACACAAAAAATGCGTACCTTTGCTTGGGTTGCCTCCCAAGAAGCGCCTTAGTTAACGTCGTGGCACGACGCCGTAGCTTTGTTCATCCTTCATAGATTGGATCGAAGAGATCCATGCATTCAACGTTCTCTTTTTGGAAACCCTCAAGGAACGGTTTGAGTTGATGTCCGTTAACCTTGAGGACTTTGCCGGTGTCGAGGCTTTTTATTTCAACCGCTCCGTGGGGGTAGACTTTGATCACCTCGAATGGTCCTTCCCATCGTGATCTCAGTTTACCGGGGAAAAGACGAAGGCGTGAGAGGAAAAGAAGGACTTTGTCTCCGATTTGGAAGTCCTTTCTCATTATCAATTTATCATGCCATACCTTCGTCTTCTCCTTGTAGATGTCGGCGTTCTCATAGGACTCGAGTCGAAGTTCCTCTAGTTCTTGGAGTTGTAGCTTCCTTTGCATCCCTGCTTGCTCCATGTCGAGGTTGGCTGTTTTTACCGCCCAATAAGACTTATGTTCGAGTTCGACCGGGAGATGGCAAGCTTTCCCGAACACAAGTCTATAGGGAGACATTCCAATTGGTGTTTTGAAAGCAGTTCTATATGCCCACAAGGCATCATCCATGCGAAGACTCCAATCTTTACGGTTAGGGTTCACCGTCTTTTGGAGTATAGACTTTAACTCCCTGTTCGAGACTTCGGCTTGGCCGTTTGTTTGCGGGTGATAGGCGGTGGAGAGCTTTTGTGTGACGCCATATTTCTTCAACAAGGCACTCACAGTTTTGTTGTGGAAGTGAGTGCCCCTATCACTTATTAGAATGCGCGGGACTCCAAACCTTGAGAAGATGCGGGTTTTGATGAAGTCCGCTACTACTTTGGCGTCATCGGTCTTTGTGGCTTTTGCTTCCACCCATTTTGAGACGTAGTCTACCGCCAAGAGGATGTATAGATTTCCGTGGGAGTTAGGAAAAGGTCCCATGAAATCTATTCCCCAAACATCAAAGATCTCCACATAGAGCATAGGAACTTGCGGCATCTCATGTTTTCGAGAGATGTTGCCCATGCGTTGGCAATTGTCACAAGATTGACAAAAGACATGGGCATCTCGAAATAAGCTTGGCCACCAAAGACCGCACTCAAGTACCTTCATGGCCGTTCGCTTTCCTCCAAAGTGGCCACCACATGCATGTGAGTGACAAAAGGTAAGAATGGACGCTATCTCCGTCTCGGGAATGCACCTTCTAATGACTTGATCTTTGCAATGTTTCCACAAGTATGGTTCATCCCATACATAATGTTTTGCATCGTGTTGGAGCTTCTCTCTTTGAGCTTTAGAGAAGCTTGGTGGAGACCTGTTTAGAACAAGGAAATTAACAATGTGAGCGTACCAAGGGCGAATTTCCTTAAGAGAAAAAAGAGTCTCATCGGGAAATTCCCCTCGGATATCATCTTTGATATGATCATTTCCTTCATCAAGGACTAAACGGCTCAAGTGATCGGCCACCAAGTTCTCCATGCCTTTCTTGTCCTTGATCTCAATATCAAACTCGCTCAAGAGTAGTATCCACCGAATCAACCTTGGTTTGGCCTCCTTCTTTGTCATTAAGAATCTAAGAGCTGCATGATCGGTGTAAATGATCACTTTGGTTCCAAGTAAGTATGACCTGAATTTTTCAAGTGCGTAGACGACGGCCAACATTTCTTTTTCGGTGGTGGCGTAGTTGCGTTGAGCATCATTGAGAGTGGTGGATGCATAGTAGATCACATGAGATGCCCTTCCCACTTTTTGGCCCAAAACGGCTCCGACCGCATAGTCGCTAGCATCACACATGATCTCAAATGGAAGGGACCAATCGGGAGCTTGGATGATGGGTGCGGTTACTAGCTTTTCCTTTAACGTGTTAAAGGCCTTCTTGCATTCCTCGGAGAAAATGAAGTCCACCTCCTTTTGCAAAAGAGTGCATAAAGGAGATGCAATCTTTGAGAAATCTTTGATGAATCTTCGGTAGAAACCTGCATGTCCAAGAAATGACCGTATCTCCCTAACGGTGGTAGGATAAGGGAGTGATTGGATGACTTCAACTTTGGCCTTGTCAACCTCTATCCCTTTGGATGAGATCACATGGCCTAGAACAATTCCTTCTTCCACCATGAAGTGGCATTTTTCAGAATTCAAAACAAGATTTGATTCTAAACAACTTTTGAGTACAAGAGAGAGATGATATAAGCATGAATCAAATGAGTCTCCATGGATTGTGAAGTCATCCATAAAAACTTCCATAAATAGCTCAACATACTCGGAGAATATGCTCATCATGCATCTTTGGAAGGTGGCGGGTGCGTTGCAAAGTCCGAATGGCATACGTCGATAGGCAAAAGTGCCAAACGGACAAGTGAATGTTGTCTTCTCTTGATCTTCAGGGGCTATGGGCACTTGAAAGTACCCGGAATAGCCATCAAGGAAGCAATAGAATTTATGCCCCGCAAGTCTCTCAAGCATTTGATCAATGAAGGGTAAAGGAAAGAAATCCTTTCTAGTTACCGCGTTGAGGCGACGGTAATCTATACATACCCTCCATCCATTTTGAATTCGGGTGGGCATAAGTTCTCCATGTTTGTTTTCCACCACCGTGACTCCAGTTTTCTTGGGAACAACTTGGGTCGGACTAACCCACTTGCTATCGGATATGGGGAAGATTATCCCCATTTGGAGAAGCTTGATGACCTCCTTTTTTACCACCTCCATCATAGGTGGGTTTAATCTCCGTTGTGGTTGGCGCACGGGTTTGGCTTCATCCTCCATCAAGATGCGGTGCATGCAAGTAGATGGACTAATGCCTTTAATGTCGGCTATAGTCCATCCGATTGCAAGTTTGTGCTCTTTAAGCACCGCAATCAGTTTTTCTTCTTGCTCCCCGGTCAGTTTGTTTGAGATTATGACCGGTAATGTTTCTTTTTCTCCCAAGTACACATATTTCAAATGTGTTGGGAATGGTTTTATCTCAACATCGGGGGCCTGCACAATGGAAGGTAAAGGCTTTTCCTCGGGGATGGTTAGTGGGAATGCTCTTGACCCCGGTGGCATAAGTGGAAGTTGGAAGTGGTTATCCAACTCCACCATCATGGCTTGTATATTGGGGGTCAAAGCAAGTTCTAAGGAATTTTCCCCGAGGTCATTTTCAATCACACTTAGTAGTTCATCTTCCCCATTTATTTCAAAAGTATTTTGCACAAGGGGGTCTATAATATCGATGGCAAATAGAGAATGATTTTCATTCGGGTATTTCATGGAGTCATAAATATTGAATTCAACTTTATCTCCATCAAACTCCATAGTTAAAGATCCGCTAAAAACATCAATTTTAGCTCTAGCGGTCTTTAAAAATGGCCTTCCTAAAAGGATAGGAACCGCATTCTTATCATTTTCCATTTCTAAAACATAGAAGTCGGCGGGAAAGATTAAATTGTCTACCATAACTAGTACGTCTTCGACAATACCTTTAGGGTAGGCATTTGATCTATCCGCAAGTTGAATAACTACTCCGGTTTCATTTAGAGGGCCAAGTTCAAGTGATTTATACAAAGAGTACGGGATGACATTAATTGATGCCCCCAAGTCTAACATGGCCTTTGAAAACGTAGTACCTCCTAACTTACAAGGTATAGTGAACATGCCCGGGTCATTGTATTTCTTTGGGAGTTTCTTTTGGAAAACTGCCGAAACACGTTCACTAACTTGGACTTTTTGTTTTCCATTGAGTCTATGCTTCCTTTTTATTGTGCATAGTTCCTTGAAAAATTTGGCAAATCTAGGAACACCCTTAATTAAATTAAGAAGAGGAATATTTACCTCACATTTGGAGAATGTCTCATAGATGTCCTTGTCTTTGTCCACCCTCCGTGTTTCCCTTAGAGCTTCGGGGAATGGAGCTTCAATTTCTTGGATGGTCGGTGGTGGGGTGAGGGTGTGAGCTTCCCCTTCCTCCGGTTGAGCTTTCTCCACAAGCTCTTCTTCCTCTTCCTCGCCAATGTGGCTTTTCGCTTTCTCCTTGGCAATCACCAATTCTTTGCCACTCCTTAATGTCACCGCATGGGCTTGTTGCCTAGGATTCGGCTCCGTTTGAGATGGAAGCTTTGTTGAATCCTTGGCTTCAAGCCTACTCACCGCACTTGAGATTTGGCTCATTTGATTCTCAAGGTTTTGGATGCTTGATTTTGTCTCATGCTGAAATTGAACCATGTTTTGTTGCATGGTTGAGACATTTGAGGTGAGTGCTCGGATCATGTCTTCAGTGGACATAGTTGAGCCTTGGCCTTGGGGTTTAGAATACGGTTGCTTTTGAGGAAATTGGTTTTGTGGAGGGTTATTTTGTGGTGGGTTTCCTTGCGGATTCCCATATCTCAAATTGGGGTGATCTCTAAACCCGGGATGATAAGTATTTCCATAAGAATCGTACCTCTTTTGGTTGGGGAACCCCAAGGCATTGACCTGCTCGGAGTTGTCTTCTTGTAGAGTGGGGCATGAGTCGGTTGGGTGCCCTTGCTGAGTGCAAATGCCGCAGACCTTGACTTCTTGGGTTTTGGAATTTAAAAGGAAATCCTTAACCAAAGAAGTCAAGCCGGCAACTTGACTTTCCAACGAGGTGTTGGACTCTGCCGCCATCACTCGTTTTTTTGATGACCTCCCGCTATAGTGTCTCGAGTTTTCGGCAAACTCCGAGATGAGGTCTCTTGCTTGGGAAGGTGTTTTGTTGACGATTCCTCCCCCACATGCGGCGTTGATCATTCGTCTATCATCATTGCAAAGACCATCATAAAAGTATAGGATGAGGTCTTGCTCCGAATAGCCGTGGTATGGACAGCTTGCACAAAGCTTTTTGAACCGTTCCCAATATTCATAGAACGATTCATCATCATTTTGCTCCACATTGCTAATTTGTTTCTTTAGAGATGAGGAGACGGAGGCGGGGTAATACCTCTCGAGAAAAGCTTTCTTCATGGCCGCCCATGTTCCTATACTTCCCGAGGGAAGATAGAATAACCAATCCTTTGCGGTGTCTTTGAGGGAGAATGGAAAAGCCCTCAACTTGATTTGCTCCTCGGTAACTCCGTTGGGGCACATGCTTGTGCAAACAACATGGAATTCTGAGAGATGCTTATTTGGATCCTCCCCTCTTAAGCCATGGAAGGAAGGAAGAAGATGAATAAGCCCCGATTTGAGCTCAAATGTATTACCCTCATCAAGAGTGGGGAAGGTAATACACAATGGTTGTTGATTCAGGTTTGGAGCCGTGAGCTCCCTCAGTGTTCTTGTTTCTTGAGCCATAGTGATTGGCTCTTCAGATTCGCTAGAACTAGAGCTAACGTTTGAGGATTCCTCCGAGGGTGTGTGCGGAAATAAATTTCTCAACCTCTCGAAGGCTTGTTCTATTTCGGGGTTTGTTTGATAAGTGATTTCGTTTATGGAACGATATCGGACCATATACTTCACAAAGCTCAGAAATAGAAAAATAAGAACTCTTTATATTTTTGATTAATTATTTTTTTTGATTTTTCTTGAAATAAAATAAAAAGAAAAATAATTGCCTTTCCCCGGCAACGGCGCCAAATTTGACGTGCACTTGTCGTGAGGTGCACTCAAAATAAATACAATACAACTAATATACGTAGTATATTGAAGTAAGGTTCGTATCCGCAGGGAAAGGAATACTTCTCTTTTTTATAAACTAGTAAATATAAAGGGGGGTTTTGATTGAATAATTCAATTAAAATTGAACACGAAGATGAACGAGTTATGTGGTTTAATTGATGAGAAGAAGACTTGGCTTTGCTTTTATCCACTTAATGAAATGTTCGTCGATCCCGGTTATATCTTTAACTATCTTCCTCTCGAATACTCAATCGAGGAGTATATCCAGTTCATCGAGGGTAGTTATTAATAACGAGATGCGTTCATTAATAAAACTTACTATCGAATCAATATAGGACAAGCGCCGTATATTAAATTGATAGTAGCAATAAACTTAAGATGAAAACGATTGAGATTGATAACCTCAACACAAGCGGTTTATTGGTTTAATCAATATAATTAATTCCCCTTAGATTATTAACCATGAGAAGCATGCATTGGCAATCCAAGTTTACTACCATTGAAAGAACCGAATTAATAACAAGCGTATTAACCGATTGATTCTAGTAATAATTAATATATAGAGCAAGACTAGTTTATACTTTAAGTAATGCTCAATATATTAATATGGGATATGAATAGGAAGTAATTAATATTCAAGGAAGAAGATTAAAGAAGATAACTCACAACTTACAAATCATTAAGCTTCAAAGTAGCAAAACCAAGAGGGAAGAGTTTAGCTCCTCATTTGGAGACTAAACATGATAAAAATATAAAGAAAGAACTTGTCTAAACTGAGCTTAGAAGTATATAAGAATTGGGTGTCCTCCTTGTGGAGGAAATGGGGTGTATTTATAGGCTTTTTAGGCCTGCAGGGTCGTGTACCCGATCGAGTTTTTAGCTCAATCCGATCGGGTAAGGGTTAGTTTCCTCGAAACTGAAATTCTGGGGTCATACCCGATCGGGTATGTCGGCTACCCGATCGGGTATGGATACGCGATCGAGTTAGAAAATCCTCCTGCATGTTGCCTTGTTCCCGGATTTATCCGATTTGACTTTTCAGCAACTTACCCGATCGAGTATAGGGCATACTCGACCGGGTACACTACCAAAAATCAGAATCTTCATCTTTTCTTGAAATCTTTGCACTTTCCTTCCAATTGTGATGTTCACCAATGGTCCCTAGAGTGGTCTTGGACCTGTTTGAGCTCAGAATCAACCTAATCTAAACAATTTAAAACTATTTTACAAACTAAACTTTTACACCAAAAGTGTGTAATTTCTAGAGTAACAATCACTCAAAACTAATCAAAAACACAATTATAAATACGGAAATAACATGAATGTCAAGAAGAGAAATCAGATCTCAGATCGGCGAAAGAAAAGCGATCACACCTGCGGAAGAAAAACTACTAGATCGACACAAGAAAAGAGGAGAAGAGATGAAGAAGAAGAAGAAGGAATATCTGCGCCGCTGCCCATCGACGCCGACGTCGTGCCGCCGTCCACCGTCGCTAATGCCGTACAGCCATCGCCGCGTAACTGACTCACCTGAAGCCGCTTACTCATCTTATTCGGCTTATGTGCCCCACCTCTGCTGTT
The DNA here is from genome assembly GCA_945859915.1 of Cuscuta epithymum. NCBI lineage: Eukaryota > Viridiplantae > Streptophyta > Magnoliopsida > Solanales > Convolvulaceae > Cuscuta > Cuscuta epithymum. The sequence goes on along the minus strand of CAMAPF010001045.1, from coordinate 2,492,116 downwards.
CCGCCAAGGAGCCGCTCCCTGTTAGAGTGCAGGTCGCCTATGGTATGAAAGCTAAGTATGGTCGTTGCTTTTGTCGACAGAAGAGAAAGGGAATAAGGACTAATAGATTTAGGGGCAAACCTGGAACACTGAAAAAAGGTCTTATCAAAATCTTATAATAGCCAATGAGGGTGAGGGGCTTTGGGGTATTAAAAATGTGTTGGTGTAATCTATTGCAATAGAGGGTTGTACATTACAAGGAAAACCTTGTACGGACGGTTAGTATTTCTGAAGCAACCTCGCCATTAATCTTCCGTTAATTAAACTCCGTCATCCAACAATATCTAATCTTCCCTGGAATCCTCTATCCCTTAAACTTCCTCTGGTACGCTGAATTAGGTGTTTGCTCTTTCCCCATCAACCCACACACCAAATGTCTTACGGAGTATGTTTCAAGAACTGGTGCTCCATATAGTTTCGTGATCATCTTCTCCAATCCGGCACTGTTCGACACAAGTAAATTCAGGCCTCTTTTTTTTTTTTGTTTTGATTGTATTTAAACAAGATTTGAATATACAATATTTAGTTAATGATATATATACTAATACAATCAAAACAATCAAATTGGCTAACTACAATATATGCATTAAATGGTATTTCGTGTTTAAATGTCTCAATGTTAATTTAAAATATATACTACGTATATACGAGTATATATTATTAAAAAAAACCATCACTTATTTAACAAGAGAGTTTGAGAGAAGTCAACAACATACCCGGTTGTATATCATCATTATATAGAGTAATTATTTAGATGATGTCACAAATGGGCATCCCTAGCTATAGGGTACATAAGGTTATATCTACAAGGATATTATGCAAATACCATAACCTCCCCACGTTGTTTTAGAACAAATGTTCTATACTTCTTAACATTCTCAACAAAATTCCAATGACACAACCTAATAATCTAATATTGTTCTAAAAAAAATATTGGGCATTTTCCTTCGCGCATCGCGCGTAACATAACTAGTTTAAGTATATAGGGAAACTTATGATCCTATTTGACACCATTTCTCGATATTTATTGAAATTAAGAAAATGTTTGTAAACTAGAGATCTATGGGACCAAATCGGAAAATCCCCAAACCGCACGGAAAGCTTGAGAATTAAATCATTGATTCCTCCCTCGGATTCGGGTTGGTGTTGAGAGTCAATAATCGGTTCCGCCCACGTGTTTGCTTCGTTGGACAAGACCTGATCTAGAATGGGGCGGCAAAATCGAGCAAAGTTATGACGGCGTTGGCACGGCGAAATTGAGCGGCGTTGGTGCGGCTAAATGGGCAGATCTTCATATATGTGATTTGACTTAATATTGGCGCAAGGGAGAAGATTAGCGGACGAACCACAGAAGTGACGAACTCAGGGAGAAGGAAGAAAGAAAAAGAAAAAAGAAAGGAAAGAAAGAAAAAAAAAAAGAAAAAAAAAACATTTCACATGTGTCACCACGTGTCGCCACTTGTAAAAATATATGAAGGTTTAGGATGTTTTTACTTGGACTGTAATTTGTCCCAGACCAGACCAGAGCAGTCCAGACCAGACCAGTTCAGACCAGACCAGACCAGACCAGACTTGGATAGTTATAAAAATACAAAGAAACCAGACCTTACCAGACCAGACCAGTTCAGACCAGACCAGACCAGATCAGACCAGACCAGACCAGACCAACAAATTACAGCCCAAGTAAAAACATCCTTAATCGTGATAAAAAACCATTCTCCATATATTTCATAATTCAGGTGTTCAATCGTGCATTTTTTGAGTTGGGGGGGGGGCAATTGACATTTTTAGTATAGTATGGGGGGCTTAAATTTAAGGAGTACTATAATAACTACGGAGTACTATAATGGGGGTGTTTGGTTAGTAGTCTATCAGTCATTTTTTTGGCTTATTTGACTACTATTTGGCTTTTTGACTAGATACACTAGATAAATAGTCAATTGAAGTGTTTGGTTAGTTGATTTTTTGAGTTGGCTTTTTATCCAAAACAACAAAAATGGAAAAAGTTAAAGAAATCAGCGTTTACACACCGGCAGATTGAATGTTTCGTCTATATTCTTCTTCTGCCCAAGATTCTTCGTGCCTCACTTCTTTCTTTCGGTATTTAAAAAAAAGGCTGGTGATTGATTGCACACTAAAGTCATCCAATATCCCTGAACTCCAACTCCAACTTGGGAATATAATGATTAAAGACAAAATTCTTAAACGGTTAGGTATGTAATTTCCTCTAGCTATATGCATATAAATCACCATAACAAAATCTGGAGTGAAGTTTTGAAAACACTTTAATTCTTAGTGCAGCCATAACAGATTCAACAAAAAAAATGTTGAAATAATTATTTCGGAGTACTTGTTATCATAATTTTTTTTTAAATCATAAATTAATTTTTAAGTAGTTGTACTAATAATATTAACAAACAAAAAAAATAAATGATGTCCTTAAAAGTAATTTAACAAGTTATCAGCCGATTGTAAATAGCTATTTAACCAAACACTATTTTATAAACAACTAACACAATCAGTTAATCAAAACAGATAATAGATTCCGCTATCACCAATCAGCCAACGGCCAACAACCAACGACCAATTGCCAAACACCCCCAAAGTGCATTTAAGGAGTCACATGCATTTTTATAAATAACTTTTCGTTTACTCATAAATATGCAAATATTTTTATGAATAATTTAAAATTCAACATTTTGTATCTATTTAATTACTCATATTTAGGGCCTGTTTGGATGGAGTGTTTGAACGTGTTAGTAATGGAAGTGTTAGTAAGTGTTAGTAAGGGCTCGGAAGGGAAGGGAAGTGTAAGTGTTAGACATAATTTTACCTTGTTTGGGAGAGTCAAATGAATGAAGTGTTAATAATGGAAGTGTTAATAATTTTATCTTGAGGCAAAAGAAACGAGTAAAGAGAAGAGATGAAAAAACAAACCATCAGACCCGTGGGAAAGACATTCGAAGTGAAATGTCGAAACATTTTATGTTTTTCGGGCAAATGAGAAGGGTAATAATTGTCCAACACCTCAAAACACTCCAAATCGGGGTGTTAAAAAAATGGACAATTGAGGTGTTTGGAAGGTTATTATTAACACTTCCTAACCATTACTAACACTTCTTAACACATCTGGTTATTTCTCCCAAACAAGTGTTAGCATCAACACTTACTAACACTTCCATTACTAACACTCCTCAACACTCAATCCAAACAGGCCGTTATTAACGAATTGAAGGTGTTAAACCAATCCGAACTAAAAAACCAAACATATATATTATACACACACATCAATTTTGTTATCCAAAAATTACGTACGAGTGAACATATCGATTTGATTTAACCGAACTGAACTAAACCAAATCAAACACGAATCATATGCAATTTGATTTAAGTTTGGTAATATTTCTTTCAAATCGCATTAAACCAAACCTATCTAAAGAACCAAACTCAACTAAATCGAACCAAACTGAAAGATTATATGATTTTTATTTGATAATAATGATTTCAATTGGTTTTAAACCTATTTGAAACCGATAATGACCGAATCGAAAACTGATGCGCCCACCCCTAAAATTAGGAAAATCATTTTTTCCCGCACAGGTAGTTCAACAATGGCTAAGTGAGATTGTTGGATTGACATCTCAGCTTCAATTTCTGGCAGCGACAATGTGGAAGTTTCATCCGATGGGGTGGACATGGTGACTTCTTGTACGCACCAAGCCCTGAAGCACCTCATTTAGAATTTGTTTGAGATTATGTCGTGACTTACTTCGGATGAATCGAAATGTGGGCCATTCCACCACTCTTGTGAGGAATGGAATCATTTTTATGGCGTTATGATTCTCATTTCCAATGTCTCCCACTCAAATCCAAAGAACTACCGTAGAAAATAAGAATGAAAGGAAAGTAAAGTGTGGGGCTCACCTTGACTGTGCATTAAAAGGGAATAACGAGTAAATTATTTACCAGCTTTCCATGAAGACTTTGTCGTGATTCATGACCAAGAGCGGCGCCATGGAAACGCCGTCGGAGTTCTTGGTCAAATACTTGCATACCGGCGCCAAGCTGTAGAGCCGCTCCACCCGGCCGTCGGCGAGGGTCCGGAGAGAGCAGTTCAGGACAGAGTAGGTGCAGAGGAGGCGGAGAATCCGGTCCAGCATGACGGCTGCGTCCGGGTTAGTGGTGGGGAGCTGAGCCGCCAGCTCAGAAGGGGACACGGCTGCTCCCGGTCCGGCTTGAGCCATGAGCTCCAGCAGGTCCAGCTCCACCGCTGCTTTCAGCACCATGGGAAGCACTGAGGCGCTGGCCAGCTGCATCGCATACAAGCTGTCGGCTTCCTCCTTGTCGCAATCGACTCGGTTCCTCAGCTGGCTCTGCGTTGCCGTCGAACCCATACTTTTATCTTCTTCCGATTTTTATCTCTTATTTCGATTAGCTAAGCGTTACTGAAGAAGGGGAAACTAACTTTGGAGCAGATCAGAGTGTTTGATGACTCTGATTATTTCTTATGTAGTGGTTTTGGCCACGCCTGTTACAACTTACTCCACGGCACAGTGGATTATTAAAAATTGAGTAGGACTACATACCCATTGATTGATACAGAAATTATATCATTTTTAATTTACATTTAAATAGTTCAATTGTAACATTGTGATTGATTCATATGAACAAAACTATGATAACTTGATGGTACTATATAATTTATATTATTATACTCTTAAACAACATTTGTCATTTGAAATATTATCTCCATCTAAGTGGGCTTTGCCAACTTCTAATTATGTGATAAGCAAAAAAGTAAAAATTTTGTGATTGGGGTTTGGGCTAAAGAAAAAAATGAGTAGGACTAAAAATGTATGAAAATTTCAAAATTGTACCGCTACGTTTTTATTTCCAAAATAGGACTAATTATTACCATGTTTTGACAATATCGGACTTCAAACATGACAGTATTACATTTTGGGAAAACTGTCAAATAGGTACTCGAACTTTCATAAAAAGGTCAATTAAGTCCTTCTATAGGAGGTTCTGTCCGGCCGTCGCGATTTGGGGCATTTCCCAGTGGAATTTTTTTATGAAATATTTTGAGCATCTTATTCACCAAGTCTAGTTTATTCAAACCAAATTTCAGCTAAAAATTCAATCGAGAACACATTCAAATTAATTCTTGAAGATAACTGCGCATTTTTGCGTTCTCGAATTAATTTGAATGCGCTCCCGATTAAATTTTTAGCTGGAATTTGGTATGAGTAAACTAGACTTGATGAATAAGACGCTCAAACAATTTCATCAAAAAATTCCACCGGGAACCACCGCAAATCGCGAAGACCGGACAGAATCTCCTATAGAAGGACTTAATTGACTTTTTAATGAAAGTTCGAGGACCTATTTGACAGTTTTCCCTTCTTACTTTATCAATTTAATATCAACCACACAAATCCACTTTTCTTTAAAATCGTGTCACCTTATCTCGTCCCAATCTTAGTGGAACGGAGGTAGTACTTCGCAAATCGCAATAAGTTATCCGTGTACATAGTTAGTTAAAAATGATACAAGAATTAAACGAGGTTTATTACATACACGTTTTATTCGGTAACGTGAATGCAATGCCGATCCTACGAAAATTTGGTCCTGAGTCGAGTTTCATAGAGGGGCTGCCCTATAAATAGTTTTACAAAAATAGGGTGTATAATTTGTTTTGCAGTAAGTTTTGCAGTAAAAAATGTATAAAAAATAGGGTGTATAATTTGTTTAGCCCTATAAATCGCAATAAGTTATCCGTGTATAATTTGTTTTGCAGTAAAAAATGAAATTTTACAAAAAGAACTAATTAAATAAAATTCTTACATTGTGAATTTAAACTGGAAATTGCCTATATTCATGGTATTAAATTCGGAATCGTTTCATCATATATATATAACATTACTAAATGTATTAAAAGTAAATAAATTATTTTCTTGGCATTCTTGCCAAACTTTATTGTAAGTAAGTTGACAAATGATTTGTTGAACTAATATATTAGTTATTTACCTAAAAAATTGATTTTGTGTGATCGATTTGCTTAAAAGTAGTGTGTGGCTGATATCAATCCAAGTAAAATCATCTTAAAACATCAAAATCCATCCCTAGTTGATTAGTACTGTTGGATAAGATTACTACGTAGTACAGTATTTACTATGCTATTTTTTTATACGCTATGTTTTTGTCAAAGCTAAATTATTTACTATAAAATGTAGTGAAGTTGATTTATAATAATTTTAGAACTAGTATATTTATCAACAAAAACACATTTGATTAAAACTTAATAGCTAAATTTATTCCATGCACTTCTGATGAAGATTCGAATGGAGATAAAAGAGACTAAACGAGATAAGTTCAGAGCTTAATCAGAACAAGAGATTTGATGCGATTGACACCAATATGTGAATTTCATTTGCTTTAATTACATTTTGAGTGTATAAATATTGGTGGGAATAAAAACATATCAGGTAATAAAAATTAAAATATTAGAAGCCAACCAAGGATATAAAATATTTAACCTTTTTCTAATCCGTCCGCTAGTACGTGCTGCATTTTGTAAGCCGACAAAAATAAAAACAAGGGAGCATATATATGTAATATAGTAATATATGTATTATTTTAAAATTTGGGCCCCTAGTTTTGTAGACATTTTTGAGGCCCTAAGGCTCAAGCCTCACTTGCCTCTACTAAAGGCACGGCCCTGCGTGAATGAAAAAACGGTAACAAATTTGTTGAAAAGAACGTTGACTTTTAAAAACGTATAAATACGCACACGTTGAAAAGAACGTTGAATTTTAAAAACTTATAAATACGTATACATGTATAATACATTATTTGTTACAAAAATTAGGACAAAAAATACGGAGTATTATTTTGAACATTTAAATTATATACTTCACAATGTAACTTATATAGTAAAAATGAATAAAAGTAAACACATGTTCAAGTACCAAATCTCATTACTACATAAAAGAATAACTCGTAGTTGCATAAGTCGACGAAAAAAATAAAAATACGGATTAGTAATTAAGTCCCACATATATTTTGTAAAATAATGTTAGAAATAAGGCATAATAACAATAGAATGAGACTAATTTAAAATCATTCTCATCAAGGTGATGGATGACATATGAGAAAAGTTGAGCGACTGCCACGCTTATTATGGTTTATGTGTAAAAATTTATCCTAAACAATGCGAAGTTTAGAAAAACCTTAATTTTGATATGCTTGTTTGAATAAACAACTACTCCCTCCGTCCTGTTTATATTGTCCCGTTTTACCTTTTCGGGAAGTCCCACTTAAATTGTTCCATACCATATTTGGCAAAGTTTGTGTGGCTCTAAATTATTCTTACTTTATTCTTACTTTATCAATTAATATCAAACATACAAACCCACCTTTCTTAATAACTGTGCCACCCTCTTCTGGGACAATATAAATGAGACGGAGGTAGTAGTATCTAGTAGTACTTTAAGTTATAGTCTTTTTGGATCTAGATTTAGCCGTCATGCAATTGACTTTAATATTTAATAACTCTATTGTGACATTACAAAAACTCGGGATCATGAGAAGGACATTTTCATTTTTACTTTTAAACTACTGCTGATCGTATATATGCATTCAATGCATTTATTCAATTGGTCAATTCATGTTTCTGTTTTTGTTAAATGTGGGAAAAATACGTTTTATATGGGAAGTGGAAGTTTTTTTCCTTTTTAAACGGACCGACATCATTTTTCATTTTAAACGTGTTTTAGTAAAAAAAAAAAGATACATGTTTAAAACACGTTTAAAATGCAAAAAAGCTAACTAGGCCTCTGGAAGTCAGGTTTAGGTAGGGCCACATGTGTAATTAATAATCTAATAATAATAATATAGAAATTGCTTTAAATAAGACTAAAACTTGAATAAAGTGCACAAATAGAACTATGACTTTGTTTGGCAATCGTTGGTTAGCTGTTAGCGGATTATGATAGCGGTTTGACAATAGATGCACTACAAAGAAACATGGATTTTGTCAAGGAATTTTGTCACGGAATACGTCCGTGACAGGTTTGTCATGGATTTTGTCATGAGAACTTACATCAACTCAGGGAAACCTTTGTCACAGAATTCATCTGTGACAAGATTCGTGACAATGTTACACCAAAGTCATCCCGACAAACTGTTTTTTGGTCTGGCAAGTTGTCATGGATCCAATCCGTGACAAAAGTTTAAAATATTTTCCTTAGTTCTTCATCTTCTTCTCTTCCTTGAGGCTTAGAGATGGATTTGGAGGGTCGGTTAAGTATTACACTCAAGGTGTCAACCAAAGTGTCAATTATGTCTTTGTCCTTTTCTTCATCAACAATGTTTGAGAGGTTATTTGTAAAATGATCAAGAGTATTGTACACTACGTGAATATTCATTTCTTCCAAATCTTTCGTATATTGTATGAATGATTACAAATTCTTCCATTCTGGAGTTAAAGAGGATATAAATCTCACATACCGCTATATGTTTGATTTGTGCACATTAATCTTCCTTAGTTCTTTATTAACATTTCTCAAAAACCGGATGTTGGCATCTTCTAAGGATTCTTCACATTTTGCGCCTTAAGAGAGTCACAAGCAGTAAAAGTTTCTACTTTTTTTTGCCTTCATATACCTATCTATGTTTCTTGCATGTTAAAAAAATGATTGATGACTGATCGTAGACGTGTATTGTATTAAGAAGCTCGTTATTTAAAATGGCAAAGATGTCACACGAACTTGAATGGAGAAGGTAGCTTGTGATCTCAGATGGTGAAGGAAGCTCGCGATATGAGACAGCGAGGGATGCTCGCGATCTGAGACTGCGAATGAAGACGACAAAGCTATTTCGCGTTTAGGTCCGCAAAGAAGATGACGAAGTTGTTTCTTGTTCAAGTCCGTGAAGAAGATGGCGAAGCTGTGTAATGAACTAGATCGTGAAGAAGTTTTGTGATCCTAAATAGTGAAGGGGTTCGCGATCGGGTCGGCGAGATGAAGTCCGGTTTTCTGCCTTCACGATCTAATGAATGGCGGGGCTGCGCGATCAAGAAATCCTTCGATATTTCCTTTACTATGAATACAGATCATGTCTTTACTATGAAGGGGGGAGAAAAAGAATGTACATCGGATGAAGGAGGAGAAGGATCGGATAATTCAAATAAAGTTAAAGATTATCTCCCCTCGACGACTCTGAAGAAGATGATGAAGAAATATTCACGGGTAAGGAGCTCATTTGGCCCGTGTTCCTTAGGGAATATTTCTGATTTAGTCTTGATGTTTAGGGAACTAGGGGATTAATTTGCTAAGTTTAGAGAATTTTGGGTAGGAGCCATTTTTGGCACTGTTCCTATGCCCCAAATGGGGTAAGAGCAGTCACTTTTTAGGAATTTGATACTTTCGAGGATTGCATTGTAGGCATGGATTCACTTTTAAATAAATGAACCTTAATTGCTATTTTTCCTTGGTGAAGCCGAGATTAGAATGGGGTAATGTCTAGTAAGAATCCGAAAGGTGAAAAATTAATATAACTAGACCTCTTGCCTTAAGAAAAAGAGAATGGGAGCCCCGGTCAAAAAGCGTAAGATGAGACTTGGGTATCTTTCGAAAGAAACGGCGTTCTCGTGCCAACATGACAAGGAAAAATGAACCTAATTAAATGAACTTGGAGGCTATTGCAAAAATTAGCTTTAGTCCTTCGCGTACTTCAAGTATACGTCAAAGCACAAATGTGCCGAGACGGTTTAGCTTAGTTGTACACCATGTCTACTCTTTGCATAGGTTTAAAGGATTGTTCCTAAATTGTGGCCTACTAAGTTCCTTGATCCTAAGAATAGCCCTGAAGTTCCTGAATACATTGAGTCTTTGATAGAATATTCCAATCTCTCAAAACAAAGGGACTATTATTGTTAACATTCACCCTTCACCACCATTTTCACAAGTCCTTCTGATCGGTAGCTAGTTTATTTGTGTGTGCTGTCACTACTTTGAGGATGTTGTGAATAATTTTGTCAAATATTTTAGCTAGAGTACAAAGATGTAGTTTAGGGAATAATTTTTTTGGTTTAGTCTGCCTATTCTTTGAATATCCCTTTAACTACGTGTGCATGCTAATTGTTTTGATTCCGTGTGGTGATTATCGTAAGTCCCGTTGTTCAGTTTGCTTGAGGACAAGCAAAGGCTTAAGTGTGGGGGTATTTGATAAGTCCGTATTTTGACACGCATTTGATGTGTGTTGAGATCGGATTTTGATGGTTTCCCTAGCTTTAAGGTGTTGCAAGTCTCAATTTTAGCTCAAGTTATGTTTACCGGGCGTTGGTTCGAGTTTTGTGTTGTTTGTAGTCAAAATTAGGGAATTTGAGCCCGGTACCAGCACTTGAGGAACAATCGGGATGATTTGAGAAGAATTTGAGAATGATTTGATAGCTTTGGAGGTCACCGGAAGATTCTTGATGAAGATTAATTGCATGAATGTCATTTGATTTGTGTTTGAATAATTTAATTGATATCTTTTGTAACCTAGAATCGCGACTAGAATTACAATTGCATGTAGAATAAATTAAGAGAGATCTAATTTGTTCTAGGACACATTCACACACACTTAATCGTTCGCTAAGAGATTAGTAGCGATTAAGGGGGTCGTAAGCTTGCTCGTCTTGGCAATAATTTAGGATCATGTCGCATGAGAGATCAGCCTGGTTCCCTAAATTATTGTACTCTACGCCGCGAGAGCGGTAAGAACTTAGTAATGATTAGCTAGGCTCAATTAAATTAATTTCATGTAATTAGGCCTGATCTGCCAGAAATCTGGTTACCCCGGAATCGATCCCTGTTCCCTTCGTCATTAATTAGAAAGAACCCCCTAGTTTAATTGTTCGCATTAGTTTTATTTTCCAAACCAACCAATCTCGCACGACGCTTTTATTTTATTTTCTTTTTAATCGCTGAATTTAATTAATTCTTGATTCCCTTTTGTTCGTCCTTGTGGAGACGATACTCGTACTTACATCACTATATTACGATCTATTTTAAGTACGAGAAAACTCACATCAGAGCCCATTTGGTGACACTGTTTTTTTGGCTTATCAAGCTTATAAGTCAATTTTTTAACCAAACACGTAACTTTAATTTTGATTAGGCGCGCTAAATTGTGTAATAATATAATAATAAAAAGTAAAGTTAAAGGCACTTTTCTGGTTGTATTGGTTGAAGTTACTCTGAATGACAATGTTAGCTATTTTTCATATATATATATATATATTTATTTATTTTATTAATAAAGTATACTTTAAATATTTTTTTTCTTTAAGATGTTGTATAGATTTAAGATGGTGTCATTCAATACTTCAATGCATACCCTATTTAATCTCTCTAATTACCATACATATAACATGTGTTGACAATGTATTTGTCTTACCAATTTTTGGGCAGTAAATCCCACTATCACTGCTTTCGAGTTTGGAGCTGCCCTTTATTATCAATTTAATTATAGCAACTAAATTTATCAAATCAATAACCTTAAGAGTTCATACTACCGGGCCAATTTCCCTACAAAAATAGTAGCATTATGTACCATAATTAGTACTTTGTAGTACCGAGCATTATGTAGGATTGTAGAATTTGTAGCCAAGCTTTACTTTTATGGCGCATTAATTGCCTTAGATACAGGAGAATTTCCAACGCACTTAAGTTTTCAATGCCCTTCATTTTGGGCGGCAATTTTGGCTCCAAAAGTTGTGGCCTGACTGTTACTTTATATTATTTAAAGATTAGGGTTCTGTCTACACGGTCGCCCTTATTTATGTCGATGACGTTTTGCTTGCCGGAAATACTATGAAGCATATTACACAAGTCAAGCTGTATCTTGATGGAAAATTCACCATCAAAGATCTTGGTCCACTCAAATATTTTCTAGGCATTGAGGTAGTCTTTTCCTCAACTGTTTTCATCCTTAGTCAACGAAAATACACGTTAGACATTTTGGAGGAATCCATGATGTAAGGAAGTCGTCCAAGCTCATTCGCTATGGAATAGAATCTCAAGCTACAAGATGATGAGAGTCCGACCGTGGATGCTTGAACTTATCGCAGATTAGTTGGTCACCTACATTGTAGTTTTGGTAAATCAGCTTGCCAGTTCATCTCATCTCCAAGACATACTCACACGACTGCCGCTTATCGTGTCTTACGGTACTAAAGACTACATCGGGCCAAGGAATTCTGTTATCTACCCAAAACAATTTACCCTTGAAGGTTTCTATGATGCTAATTAGGTTGGATGTCCTTTCACCCAACGCTCCAACTCTGGTTATTTCATCACATTATGCGGATCTCCTGTTTCTTGACGAACCAAGAAACAAGCAGTGGTTTCACGATCATCGGTAGAAGCAGAATACCGCTTCATGGCTATTACTGTGAGCAAAATCATTTGGCTGAGGGGACTACTCCCCAATTTTTGAGTTTTCTTGTCTTCACACACACCACTTTTTTGTGATAACTATACATCACGTCATATTGCCACAAATCCTGGTTATCATGGGTGCACTAAACATGTTGAGATAGACTGTTATTTTGATCGAGAACATGTTGCTAGCCATGAAATTCAGCCACTTCCTATTTCTACTCAACATCAAATTGCATACATTTTCACCAAGCATCTTGGATTTGATCATTTTCAATATCTTCATGGCAAGTTGGGTGTTCATAATTTCCACACTCCAGCATGAGGGGAAGTATTAATGTACAAATATGGTTATGCTATTGCTGCATGATTTAGCTGTATATGGAGACCACCTGTTAGGAATTATATCAGGTATTTCCTTTCCATGTGATCATGATTTCCCCAATTATTTTGTTTTCCATTTTAATTTCTTTCCTAATTTAATATTGCTATGCATGCATAAATGGGTCTTTGCACCCAACTCTTATGTATGAACATACGATCTTCTTTGAAGTGATATACAAATTTCATTCTTTTGCTATTACATTTTTATTAAGGTATACATTGACTTAATTCAAACAAACAAACACTTGAAGAGGACAACTAATGTCATTGTACTATGTCCATTAGTTTGCTCATTTTTTATTGTTCCATTCTTATTCTGACAACTACAAATCCATTTAGGTAAGAGAAAAAGCGGGTATAGAAAAAGTGAATTAGAACATATGAAATGATTCTATTGTGTTCACTTGCAGAATTCCATGATCCACGTATTGAAAGCACAACAAATTTTGCGAAATTCTACGAAACCGGAACTCTTAGCTAGGTTCTCAAATTCCTTCTCGGTTCTCTCCTTCCCACCTGGATTATATGCCAACATGAGGACATCACCGTGGATCACATCTCTTGTTGCTAATGTGGTGTCTGGTTCTTCCGGTAGAATACACTCTGCGATGATAACCTTTCCATTTTTTGGAAGTGCTTCATTGCATTTTTTCAAAAACTTTAGACAATGGTCGTCGCTCCAATCATGACAAATCCACTAGAGATAGATTAGAAATCACATAAAAACACAATTCACCCAATTTTAAACATGCTCAAACAATTATATGATCGCAATGGTAAAGTGTAAGAATACACGATTCAAAAGAAATCTATTCAAAAAAGTTTTGTGATGTAATTTAAAGTGATTAAATAAATAGAAAGTTCATGAGATCTAATTTTTGAATACTCAAGTTTTGAAGTATTATTGATCTAATCATTGATTGTGAATTGGAAACTGATTTTTAGAGGTATAAAGATAATATGGAGAATTCACTAGAACAAACTTTATAGCTAGTATCATTACACAATTTTTGCTTGGATTGTTTTCAGTTGCAGACCAGACTAGATCAAACCAAAACAAATCAGACCAGACCAGAACAGATCAGACGAGACCATACTTAGACAATTGTAAAATGCACATGGATCAGACATCTACCTGAAGTAGACTCCTCATGAATTCAAATATATTTAAAAAATCTTGATAACATCGATTTTTATAAGTTTTCCTTGCAATATTACAAACAATATTGATTGACAAAAATGTTATGTACTTTGGAAATTAAAGCGTCAGTACATATAGGCCAATGATGTTTTTAGTTGCACAAAATAGGCGAATATTTTAATATGTCAAAAGTACTGACATGCTACCTCCATCACTAACATGATCTCTCATGTCAATGTGTCACTATGAACAATGACACCATTTTCTAGTAACTTTTCAGAAAACTTAAAAGTAAACAAATCGAAAAACAAACTCGCAACGCCAAACCCTGCTACTTTGTAGAGAAAAATTCTGATATGTTCCTATTATATGTGTGTGTGAGGGAAATTGGGTAGATGTACACAAAATATACATATAAAATATTTCCCTTAACTCAGTTTATTCCTTTGCTAATATAAATAAAGTTGGGAAGTATGCCTATATATAGAACTAAAACTCATGACAATTCTTGATATATGATTATGCATGTTTCCTTTATAATATATGACTAGACACATATGGAATGAAATAAGAAAAAAAGAACTTCAAATGATATGCATAAATGCTATGTGGCATCATATTAGGAAAAAGAAGACATAAGTCATATTTTGAGAAACACACAATTATTTAGTCATATATGAAGTAATTTTCTCTATAAAGTTAGTATGAAAAAGTTAAATTTAAACAGTTGAGCTGTCTAATTGACAAACCTCTATAAGCAATTTTCCAATATATGATACTCCTCCGTCCGACTATGATTCTCACATTTTCTTTTTTCGTCCTTCTCGTTAAAATTTTCCAATATCATATTAGGTAATATTTATGTGGTTCTAATTTATTTTTATTTTATTCACACTTTATCAATTCAATATCAATTACATAACTCTACTTTTCTTAAAACTACACCACCCCTTTTTGTTTCAATCATAGGATGTAATACTTGTGTAGTTGTGTCCTAGTGATATGATTCATCTAACCTAAAAACTTTTACTTTATATTTCTAATACACATTTATGATGTATATCTTAAATAATATAAAACAATGATACTATAAAAGTATATCCTACCTTCATAAAAATTGCATCGCCTTTAGGCACGCTAACAAACATGTCTCCCCCGATATGCTCAATTCCTGAACAAATTAATTAATATATGTAATATATATATTTGAATTTTAAACGTAAGTTCATAGTTAAGTTCAATTAGAAATGTTAAATCGAGTAGGGTACCAGGAGAAGGAAGAGCATCATGAATAACATGAGGCAAATCGAAGTTGATGCCCTTAATATTTGGATATTTAGAGAGAATCAAGTTAAGGGTGGCTCCTGTCCCGCCGCCGACATCCACGAGAGATTTGAGGCCTTCAAATCCCTTGTAACATTCTAGAATCTTCTTCATAATTATGGTAGAAGCATCATACATTGCGTCATTGAAAATCATGTTGAATCTTGGGTTTGTTCCATGATACTCAAATGCACTCATTCCATATGCCTTATTGAAAGGTATTCCACCCTCAAGTATTGCTTCTTTTAAGTGATACCTTAAAATTATAGGTAAACCGATCATGAGACTAATATTAAATTATAGGAAAATATCATAAATAATACAAACATTCCCATAAATCAATAATAGTATGTACTTTGAAAGTAATTTTTAATAATACCTTCTATTTGAACATATATACAATAAAAGGGAAAATATTTTAAATACAACAAACTTTAATTTAGTGGGGTGTGAAATAAGTACCTCAAACTTGCATATGTAATATATATACCCCGAACCTTATATAAACTTTGAGTTTGCAAACTTGCTATTGATAGCTCGTTTGATAGCACGAAAATCGGCTGTTTTGGCTGATTCTGCTAAAATTTATGAAGTTCTGGCTGAAGTGACTGTATTGGCTGATTCTGCTGATTAAAGAAAAAATTATTTTTAAAATATATTTTATTAATAAAATAAAGAAAAAAATATATGTAAAAATAGCTAAAATAGTCATCTACAGTAATTTCAGCCAATACAGCCAGAAAAGTAACTTCAACCTTACATTTTCTGCTTATTACACAATTCAGCGCGTGAAAAAATTGGTTGATAAGGTTGATAAGCCAAACAATCGGATTGCTAAACGACATCTAAGTCCAAGTTGACTGTACACAGTAAAGTCGTATGTTTATTGTTACACGTCAGTATTGAGCTCAGCGACGTTTCAACTTTCAAGTTTCAACGTATGCTGGCGCCGTCTGTATCATTGGTAGGTTGAACCGGTAATAGCTTACTCAAGTTATTTAAACTTATCAAATACTACCTCCGTCCCGTTGGAATGTTCCCGTTCGAATTACGATGCTTGACTGACGATAAATCAACTCGATCCCTGTTCACACTCCGCTTATTTTTAGTAAATAAAATTTACATATTCAGAAACTACATTAAAACCGCTACAAAGTCTGATCAAGAAAAGTTCAATTTGATAAAAATGTGATATATAAAGTAAAAAATTAAGAGTGACCTAAGTTGACCAATGAATAGTGAACGAGAACATTCCAACGGGACGGAGGGAGTATCAATCCAATCCATATGAAATTAAAATAAAATACTCCGTATTTCGAATAGAAGTCAAACATCTATATATAATAATCCGGGTCGGATTGTGCCAAATACGTAGTAATATTTTTGAAAAAGTTTTTACACGAAAATTTTTACATTAAAAATATTGATATTTTTAAAATTTGGGCTGAACCAAGGATAAGGTTGGCCCTCCCCTAGATATGCCCCGTATATAGTGTATTAATAAAAGCAGTTATATTTTATTCTGTAAACATAACTTTATTTAATTCTAATCAAAGCATAAAACTTGCTTAATTAAGAGTGAATGAGTCACATTTAGCAAGAAACGATACGGAGTAATAATCATATTAATGCAGTTTTATCAACGTTTGATTTTTTCGAAATTTAATCCAGAAAGGTGTGTCGAAAAATAAAAATTTAGAGACTGCAAAAAAAGTGATTAGAAAAATTCATCTACGTGCTCACAAAATTGCCGCCTTATTATCACTTCCCGTATTTCAACTTTTGTTCCTGTTTTGTCGTTTGTTGTTTTATTTTTCACTTTCGAGTTTGTAAGACATTGAGTTTGGATTTGGGGTTGGAAAGAAATAGGATGACCGTTGCTGGCTGTATGTTTCCCACAAATGGATCAGTGAATTGTATTGTTGCGGCGATTAATTTTGAGTCTGGTTCGAACGATAACGGTTGTGAGATCTCTTTCTGTCTTTTGACCCAAAAAAATTATCACTTCCGGTATAGTTCACGCGATACTAATATACTTTTAACGCTACAAGTACTCTTAACTACCCAACCACGAAAAAATAAGATTCTAAAGTTTCGGTGTTTCAAATTGTAATACCCGGAGTAGTTTTATTTTGATATCAAAATAAACATTGCTTATGTTTAAAATTTAATTATTATTGCGTTTGCAATTGGAGTTCATTATATTTCTTATATGGCCGGGTGTAACGCACTAACGCGTTGAGACTTTTGTCTTTACAAAAAGCATATTGATGAATCAATTCAACTGCTGACTAATTAAGCAATCAATCCACCCGATTCACTTATAGGCATAATGAATGGATTAGAATATGTAAAAACAACAAATGGGTAGGTAAAATATATATGAAAAAATAACAAATAGACGTATGTGGGTGGACATTATATTTACCTCAAAGAAATCTGACCAGTCGCCCACATATCCAAAGCGAATATTCAATGAGAGGCAAGTAGATTTAGCTCGGCTCTAATTAACGGAATTTGAAATCAACCCCATTGAAAAATCTATTAGGCTTGTATATAATTAATCATAAGTTCATAACAAATACTTATCCAAAATATTACGGGAAACATGTCATGGTACCTCAAAAGGGCCGAGGAGGATTTTTATAGACAAAAGAAGGCACAATAACAAAAGGGCCGTGGATTATTTGACTCAATAACTTGCGATCAAGTATAATACCGAATATAGATTGATCTCATATGATTTATGAAATTAGAGATGATAGTGCATGACTTGAGGTAATTTAGAGGGTTTAAGATCAATACGCATTATTTTGAACGCTACATTCATCCCGAAATGTTTGTACGTCATTTTAACTTGTATATAATTTGTATATAGTTAATTATGAAATTTATGATGTGATACGGTAGTATATTTGTATATAGTTTATCAATTTTATACTTTTTATTTATTTATCAGTTTTATATTTTTATGAAACGATTTTTAATAAGAACAATTTAACAATATACTTTTATGGTACGGATGGTGTGTGAGATAATAATTAAAAAATTGAGAATACGAAAAATATTACGGGGTATTATTTGGAGGAAGAAAAATGAATGATCTGAGGACCTTTAGGCCCGGGGAACGTTATTAAATACTCCCTCCGTCCCGTTGGAATGTTCTCGTTCTCTATTCATTGGTCAACTTAGGTCACTCTTAATTTTTTACTTTATATATCACATTTTTATCAAATTGAACTTTTCTTGATCAGGCTTTGTAGCGGTTTTAATGTAGTTTCTGAATATGTAAATTTTATTTACTAAAAATAAGCGGAGTGTGAACAGGGATCGAGTTGCTTTATCGTCAGTCAAGCATCGTAATCCGAACGGGAACATTCCAACGGGACGGAGGTAGTATTAACTAAATTTCAGGAAAGGCAATATTGCGCTATCTTTTTGTCTAAGAATTAATTAAAAGGTAGATTATATGTTATCCATAAGGTATCATACCTTCGTTCACATGAACCAATGAGAATGTAGCAGTTGAATTATTAAAATCTAAATTAAAAAAGATAAAGTGATGTGGTCCAATCAAATGAATGATAGGTACGATATCCCATATTTTAGAAATGTACCGGAGTTGTCACCTAATTAAAATAGTAGGTAGTACTCCGTATAATAATTGAACAATTTATTTAAATATTAATAAATGACAAGATAATGTATTGTACCATTTAAAAAATTACAAATATCTTATCTTTATTTATTTATGAGCCGCTCCACCCGGCCGTCGGCGAGGGTGCGGAGAGAGCAGTTCAAGACAGAGTAGGTGCAGAGGAGGCGGAGAATCCGGTCCAGCATGACGGCTGCGTCCGGGTTAGTGGTGGGGAGCTGAGCCGCCAGCTCAGAAGGGGACACGGCTGCTCCCGGTCCGGCTTGAGCCATGAGCTCCAGCAGGTCCAGCTCCACCGCTGCTTTCAGCACCATGGGAAGCACTGAGGCGCTGGCCAGCTGCATCGCATACAAGCTGTCAGCCTCCTCGTCTTTCCACTCGGCTCGGCTCCTGAGCTGGTTCTTCTGATCATCCGTCGACCCCATAATTTTTAATTACTTTAATTTAATTATTAGGTAGGCTGAAGATCGAAGACGGAAACTCGGCCTGGGAAAAGAGGGAGATCATGTCCTTTCTTATATTGGTGGATTGCCAAGTGTACGTATTGCTACTTTGGTCAACTAAATATGGTCGTATTTTATAGTAAAACGTACTCCGTATTTATTAACGTATTCTATAGTATTTTAACGGAGTGGTTGAACGATTTTCCAAAAAATCATTTACGTAGTAACAATTGTGATTTTACATTTGTGCGTATGTGTGCAAATATGCTCGGGTTAAGCTTGAAATGAAATTGAATCGTTCCATATTTAAAAAATAAGAATGAATGTCAGCTTTTAACGTATCGATCAAAAGGTAAACGAATTGGGTCATTACCTATTTAAAAATAGTAGCGTGTCACATTCGTAAAAAATAATTTTTTTTGGCAAAAATGAAACTTTTTTTTGGCAATTACCTTTTAACATGAAGATTTGTCTATATATATATATATATATATATATATATGTATATATATATATATATATGTATATATATATATATATATATATGTATATATATATATATATATATATATATATATATATATATATATATAGAAATCATCATGTCAGGCCGGCCTGACGGGCTGCCCCGTCCGGCCGAGCCCGTTTGGGCGCCTCCCGGTGGAACATTAGATGCTTTTCTCACCTGAACCAAAATATATATATATATATATATATATATATATATATATATATATATATATATATATATATATATATATATATATATATATATATATATATATATATATATATAGAAATCATCATGTCAGGCCGGCCTGACGGGCTGCCCCGTCCGGCCGAGCCCGTTTGGGCGCCTTCCCGGTGGAACATTAGATGCTTTTCTCACCTGAACCAAAATCTATATATATATATATATATATATTACAAATGATTATTTTTTGTTAGTTTGGGACATCTCGAACCGTCCCGAACCGTTCCGAATCATCCCGGTCCCGATTTAAATGGGACAAGACTAAGACAAAGGCTTGTCCCGTCCTGTTATTATTAATTGGGACGGGACCGGGATAACCCTAATCCCGAACCGTCCCGACCCATGCCCACCCCTAAAAGTGATGGAGTTTGTTCAATTTTATTCTAAGCTGTCACTCTGGATTAATAGCGTGTACAAATTATCAAAATTGATTTTTTTTATTTTTATATATATGCAACATTGGTTGCATATGAAAGATAATAAAAATTTATAAATTTTGATGTATTGTTGATAACAATCGGAGTGCAAATAAAGAAGTTATAGCACTTCAAACAACAGATGTTTTTAAGGGTTAAATTTAATTAATTAATTTACATGTAATCAATATTGCCTTCTTAAGATTGGTAGATATTTTCCTCCGCTTGAGCAAGTTTGTGTGGTGAGTCGAACCACGCGTTCAACGGGTAAAGGAGGTAGTCAAATTCATTTTGCGGTTTTTGGAAAATAATTGGGCTATTTTACAATGGAAACCTTAAATCGGGACGGAAGTAATGTGTAACATTAAGCATTAAAGTTACGAAGTGTGTGTGTATAGGTAAAATTCATAGGCTTGGATCAACAAAAAAAAACTATTAATCTAAGATCCTAAAGCATAAATAACTTAGACAAAATTAAATACGTAGTATATCACAAGAGGATATATTTGAAATCATCAAGTTTGCACGTCAATTTGATCGATAGGAAGAAGTTATGGAAGACACATTAACCAAACATTCTAAACCAAACAAGAGTGTTCATGCCACCTTTTATTGCAATGTCACGGAAAATTAAGAAAATAGAGGAAAAGGTGATAGTTGTCCATAGGCGATCCATTCCTTTTCCTGTCAATTACGGGGTATCAGTTGTGGTGCATATGATCAAGGACACTGCCGCGAAGAAGGAGTCCCACTCAGGATCCTCCGAGTCGTCTTCTCTATCGTCCTCCAACTCAAAAGGGATCTCACTGAGGTTTGATCGGAGATATTGCAATCGCCCCCCATCAACCACGGCCTCAGCGGGGCATTGATAGCTGGGTTCTTGATCTTTCCAGGCGGCCCAAGTCATATGCAGCACGGCTACGAAATCCCTCCGGCTATGGATATACTTTCTCTGCATCACGACTTCATCCACCTTTTCCAGACTCCAGAACCGAACCCGTATTACTTGGCCAACAGGATCCATATAACTTCTCTTCACTCGAACGAGTTGGATAGACCTTAGAAAGGAGAGCCAATGGACCTTCCTAGGATCTAACACTTCGTCGTGAACATCGTGATAGGTTGTATCATACCGGGGCCACGGCCAGAGCACATGGAAGATGCCAGCTAGCCAGCCTTCCCCGCCTCGCTCATTCTCTTCTTTATTTGCACGAGCCACCTGCCTGGCAAAACTGGTGTAGCCAAAAGCTTCGATTAAGCTTACTTCGCCAACTTTCTCTTCTATGCCATCTTCATACACTGGAATGAGCCTTTCGCGATAATTGTCGTCAGAATCGTCAGACAGGACCAAATCTTCAACTATATCTGAACCCTCCGATCCTTCTCCCCTTTCATCCAGCGGTGCACCTTCGTTTCCACCTATTACCTACAAAAACATTCAATGTTGGATGCATTTCCATAACAATCTAATGCACTGATCAATTCAGAGTGAGCATACTGAAACAATGAAGCAAAATAGCACAGGGAAAGCAATTTGAAACCAAACGTCTTTGACTGTGGCAGCACGATTGCACTCTGCCGGAAAACTTACATTCATAAGAATCGGGAGGAATGGATCTGAAGAAAACGTTGGGGAAGAACATGCTTGATGAACAATTGCAAAGGGAACCAACCGATTGGAGGGATTAAGTACCGTGTCCTGCAATTATCTCAAAATAACTTATGCAGTTTGGTTTACATGTTCAATGATTTGCACTCAATGCAACAACATTCCAAGTGCGCAAAACAGGAAACTCATGGTCAGTGCCTTATACATGATATTTAGTTTCACACTTTCACTTAAAATTTGCAGACAAGAAAATATTGAATTTATTTTGCACATAGTAAAAATAGGTTGGTGATTTGCGGTCATCATCCACACACTTTTTCTCCAGGTCCCCCCCCCCAAAAAAAAAACGTTAATGCAGTTTTGCTAGTGCATTCTTAAAATGCTGACCTTGGACGAACAAATCACCTACACTTTAACCAAGAAAGGAAAATGTCGAAAAGAAAACAAAAAGTAATTGACAGGTATCAATAATGTAATGTGTTTTTTGAAACAGATCATAACATGCCCAAGATAAACCATTTTTACCAAATCACATAAGAAAACTACTTTTATGACCAAAAATATGGAAGTTAAGCAACCAAAAACAGATCAAGATGAATAGGAAGGAATTTTTATCATTTTATTTTCGTCTTATATAGACTTGACTGTCTATTTCAATCTCGGAACAACCCCTTCATTCTGATTTAAACAGTGCAGCAGATTCAAAATTTAGTGCATGATGACTGATGAGTTGAGGAAAGACAGACACATAGACGAACTTATCAATATCATTATCGAAGAAAACCCACAGGCACACCTGCATGTATACAATATACAGACACGCCACCGGGGAGTGGTAAAGGTCGCGCTTGTAGAGGGATGAAGTAAGGCTCGATTTGTACCTCAAGGATTGCAGCGAGGGTAGCACATACTTCGATATAACGAATGGGTTTGAATTCTGATTTGAACTCTTCTTGGAGAATCCATTCGAACGACTTGCCTTCGCCTTCTCCAAGTTTGAGCAACTTGAGAAGTGCAACTGACTCCTCTTTTCCGATTATTTCCAGTCTGTTAAGGTCTTGATTTCTCTTCAAATTATCGGAAGTGAAGACAACGGAGAAGGCGTAAGGCGTGATCTTGCAGTTGCAGAGAGGTTGCAAAGAAGAGCGGCAAATGCTGAGTAAATGAAGGGCGGAGCACTCCAGCACTTGCGAGTATACCATCGACGATCCATACTGTAATAGGAGAATTTCAAATGTTATTAACTGACGTTTATTGGATATACGCAGTAAAATATGTTCAAAATGGAGAGGGACAGGGAGAGGGGGGGGGGGGGGAGAAATTACTTGTTTGGAGATGGATTGAAGAAGGCTACTCCATGAAGGCATAGTGGAGGCCGATGTTTTCTTCTGCTGCATAGAATAATCCATGAGAGCAAAGAGCAAATATAAGAAGCTATTGGCAGCTAATCGAGAACTAGCACAGATTCAATTGAAACTTAGCACAGAAATTTCATCAATCATAGAATACTGGATGACAATAGGAAGTACAAAACCTTGACCATGTATAAGAAGTTAGCATCATCATATCCACCCACTGACTGATGGTTGGGGTGTCTCTGCAATGCGGCAGTGATCATCAACTGGTACTGCACCACTCCCACCCTCTCCCTATCAGTTACTGAGGCGGTGGAGGTTGCAGAGGAGCAATCCTGGACAGGAAGAGACACCAACCAGTACGGACACCCAAACAGTGTAGAGGGGAAAAAAGCACTACTCCACTGCAAAAGTGCAAGCCAAGAATATAACTCTCTATTTACGATAAAAATACACCTGATACAAAAGTATAATACAGTTTCAGTAGTACCTTAAGATCACAACATATAGTATGTAGTAGCATCTCATCCAAATTCCACGCAAATCTAGGGCAGAAAACAGAAACGGAAATGAGAAAAAGCATAGGGAAAGTAAAAACCTAAAAATGAAATCATAGGCGGGCGGGTGAGGGGGTGGGGGTGAGGGGGAGAACAGTTTTGAGGTAGAAGTCAAAAGGAAGGCCAACTAAATTGAGTGTAGTGCAGTGCAGTTGGAATAGGTAGAACACCTGAGGGTATAGACTGCACCAGAGACCCTCCCTAATTCTTCGATGATGCTGTTCAACTGCAAATTTATAAAACAACTCAGACATCACTTAACCTAATGAGAACATATTCAACGGCCATTTGAGATAAGAGATCCAGTACAATATGAAATGCCAATACAAAGGAACGACGCTGAAATTTCACTTGTGTGAGTGCGAAAACGTAACATAGATAATGCGGAATTTTTTTCAGGGAGGGAAGGAGACATTACGTCCATGGAGATGGAGTCAAGATGGCCACGCCCTAGTGGAGGCGAACGATTCCTTCTGCTGAATAGAAATATTCATGAGAACCAATGGGGTAGAGAATAACTACTAGAGATTAGAAGCTATTGGCAGAAAACTCTATGAAACTTACCACAAACATTCCGCCATTCATAGAATTATGCCAGAAGAGAGGAAGTAGACTACCTTGAGAAGAAGTTGGCCTCCTCATATGGAGAAGAAGTTGACGTAGCAGAGGAGTAGCTAAACCCCATTACAGAGCAACAGAGAAAATACTGTATGAGAGAAGCTAAGCTGACCACGAAGACGGTTATGAGAGAATTTTAGAGGGTAGGAAACAAAACCACGTGCTCTGTAACTAATTTGTAACAAAGTTGTTAAATTTGTTTTTTATTTTTAGATCAAATAGCTATTAAATAAAATAAATATTCTCTACAAAATCATACATATAAATTTGATTTTTTTGAATTAAACAGATTCATTTTAGCGAAACAATCATTGACCATCCCCTCGAAGTTTGACGTATTATCATTCGCACTCCTGCATTATCAGAAATATACTTTTACTCTATTCACATCCTTTAATAATTTTTTTGATTTTCAAAACGGATGACTTAAATTGATATAACAGCATTCATATAATGGGTAAAACGACAAAAGCACTACAGACAATCTATTACTTACTCGTATTAATTTGGATAGTTATTAAATTGGAACCAAAATGATTAATACGTACACATAATACGTAGTATATTTTATACTAACCCCGTTCCTAAAAATTCTTCCAAGTTTGAATGACACGCTTATTAAGAAAGTGGAAATGTGTAATTGTGTAAGAAAAAGGTAAAATGAATGTGAACCACACAAACTGTCCAAAAGGGCTAAGTGGAAAGTATTTTTGGGAACGGCCCAAAAAGCAAAGTAGGAAGTATTTTTGGAAACAGAGGGAGTACCAATTATTTAATTTTTTTCATACCTTTTATTTTTTATTACATTCTATTGAAGAAATGAATTATCTGTGTTTTGCACACCTAACACATATTTTATATCCAAATTACTTTAACAACAAATTTAAAGTACATTACAATAACAACAACATTACCTCAGTGCCACAAAAGGCTCCCACCAATGATAGAGTAGGGGGACAGATGCACGCAACCTTACCCCTATACTAAAGCATACATAAACTGATTCTGGATGACCCATGATGAAAATATCATCAAATACTTCATGAAATGACTGCTGCTTCATGACAAAAAAGGCAAACAGTTTAGTGTGTCATTTTGCTTTATTCAATCATATTCCAAACTAGTCATAGACCGGGCTCGGTCCAGTTCCGGGTTGAGCCCGACCTGGCCTTTTTTGTGAGCTTGAAGCCCAGCACACACCCGGGTGTTGAACAGTTCGGGCCAGGCCACCCGCCCGGGTACTAGCTCGGGCCGGTTCCGGGTCAATTTTTTTTCTTGTTTCCTAATTAATTCTAGAAGTGCTGGATATAAAAAAAAACTTCGAGTATATTTATGTGAAATATGAGGTACAATTGAGAATAAATTAAAACATGAAATACATTTCTAATTTTTAATAAATTATAAATTTATAATGAATCGGAATCTCCGCGCTCGTCGGTTGTTGTTTCCTCCATAAAGTGTTCGGTGGGAGTGATGCTATAATATATAAGTATACTATAATATGAGAAATCATCTCATCAGGCCGGCCTGACGGACTGCCCCGTCCGGCCGAGCCCGTTTGGGCACCTTCCCGGTGGAATTTTTTGATGAAATTTTTTGAGCATGTTCCTCATCAAGTCATTGAATTGATAAAGCATGAATGGTTTAGTATTACACAAACTTTTATCAAATGTGGTGTATGACAATCTTAGGGGAAGAGACTAAAAAAGAAAACGAGACAATTTTAATAGCAAGGAAAGTAGTACACATATAGAAGTATAGAACTATGGAACTATAACATTCCGTAATTAATAAAGGCCTGAGCGCTATAGGAATTGAGCAGTCTTCACTCTTTAACTCTTCACAAGTCAAAATTTGTGGATGAAATACACCCCACACGGCTTTCAGGCCATTTCATGACCTCTATGCCCCTCCGTGTCGTTCTTCTCATATGTCTTCTCTAGCATCTCTTTGATTGGATTTGTTCAATCAAACAAAAAACAACATTACCCCACATTATCTTAGTGCCTCAAAGGCACTAGTGAGCTAACGGGGTGGGATGTACGCAACCTTATCTCCTTGCTTTCCTTATACTAAAGCACAAAGAGACCGTTTCTGGATGTCCCATTTAAAAATTGAATGGACTGACCTTGATTCATAACAAAGAAGCACATGCAGTGTAACACCGTCCCCAAATATATTTACTTTTATGTAAATAATGTATTGAACCTTATTAAAGGATTAATGAATTTACGAAGTTGTAAATTTTTATTATTTCTTTCGCGTGAATAGTAAATTGCACGTGGGACCCACACCGGGAGCGGGGGCCGCCCGACACTCCCGAGACCATATATTTTATTCATCTTGGTCAAGATAATGTTTATATAGTGGTGGATATTTTATTTGGGTCGTGGAAAGGCGCAGAGTTGACCGATTGGGAAAAAGAGGCCCAATTACCGGTACCGACAATTTAACAGATAACAGCCCGGAAATGAATTTCGGAGGCTTATAAATTAAAGTTGGGGAATGTATATTCATTATACATGTCATAATGAGTAAGAGCACATAATATATTTTATTTGACCCGATAAAATAAAATATATTTAAAACAGTCCGAAAAATACAACTTTCGGGACAAATTGTACAATCCGGGACAAAAAGGGTTGACCTCCCACATGAGTGGGGGCCAACCCACGATTTTTGCCACTCAAATTGAAGGCTTGGTCGGCTGTTTGAAGAGGAGAACATGGGAGGGGGAGGTTGATGTGATCAATTAAGCATCAAACAAAAAATGAGGTGGCCCCCATCCACACTCATTTGCTCAATGAGACAAAGGGGTAAGCCTCACCCCTCTCTCCCCCCATTTTCGGCCAAGCTGCAGCAAGAAGAGAAAGAAAACTCTTCTTCTTCCTTCCACCATTGTCGAAGAGAGCACATCAAGGAAGAATCACCCAAGAAAAGGCTAAAGTGCTAAAAGGTGTGAAATAATTAAGGTAATGACCTTATTATAACTTCCTCTCTATTTTTCTTCTACCATATGAGATATATATCATGTGAAGAATCCTTAAGAGGGTTCTACATGTTATAAGTATGGATTAATGGATTGGAAAGTGATTCTATGTCCAAGAACGGACTTAGGAGCCAAAACGACCGGTTCACCGGAAAATAACCTTTTTGAGGTTATTTGTATTAATATGGGTTTTATGATTATAAAACCTTGTTAGGAACTTGTGGAAGGTATTTCAAGTGATTTCACAAAGTTGGAAAAGTCGCCGGAGTTGTCGCCGGAGTTGACCGAAAGTCGCCGGAGTTTCACCGGAGTTCAACCAAGAGGGGTAGAACTTCATAACGCTAGTTCAAGGTGAGTGGACGGCTTAATATCTTATAACTTTTGGGTTAATTATGAGATTACCTAAATAAATGTTATATGAGTTCATAATAATGTTTAAAAGATATTTAAACATGTGATTAGCCAATAGGGTTAAGTTTGTATGAAAGAAATTAATTGTTGATGCATGGACTATGATATGAAGAATTATATGAATGCATATTTGCTTGAAGTGTATTAGGAGCACAAATGAATTTTTTTAACTTAATTATATGATGATTAAGTTGATACACACAAGGCATGAAATGGCGGTCAACGAAAACGTGGACCGAAGAACAAAGGATTTAATTAATACCGGTTGGTATTAATTAAGTATAAATCTATATAAATGCATGGTTTTGCATGGATTGTGATACATAAGAATTTATGTATTGGATTAGTTATGAGTAACTAAGTATGATATAGACTCTATCTAGGTTGATAGGAGGTTGATAATAGGAAAACTTGGTGGAGGACCCTAGTACTTAAAAAGTACTTAACACTCAAACTTGGTGGAGGACCCTAGTACTTAAAAAGTACTTAACACTCAAAACTTGGTGGAGGACCCTAGTACTTAAAAAGTACTTAACACTCAAAACTTGGTGGAGGACCCTAGTACTTAAAAGGTACTTAACACTCAAAACTTGGTGGAGGACCCTAGTACTTAAAAAGTACTTAACACTCAAACTTGGTGGAGGACCCTAGTACTTAAAAAGTACTTAACACTCAAAACTTGGTGGAGGACCCTAGTACTTAAAAAGTACTTAACACTCAAAACTTGGTGGAGGACCCTAGTACCTAAAAAGTACTTAACACTCAAACTTGGTGGAGGACCCTAGTACTTAAAGTACTTAACACTCAAAACTCGGTGGAGGACCCTAGGACTTATGAGGCCTTAACACTCACAAACCGGTGGAGTATCCGAGGATTTTGATCCTAAAACTCATAAATTATGATATACAAATAGGGACAAGGAGGAGTCCTATACACTCATAGGTATATGGGTGGGTTGGGGTTTTTAGTCAAGAATATTGACTAATACTATTTTTCCCAAATAAAAATGGTGATCTACGGATCGGATATTTTCCAAGTATATATATATAAATAAGTATTTCATAACTTGGGGGAAAGACTATCTATTTAAGTATCACCCTATGTTTGGGTCTTATACTTGAAACGCTAGTTATTCTATATTTAGCCTGCTACTCGCTCGGTACTTGTACTGACCCCTTCGGGGGGCCCCACCATTTTCAGGTTGAAGCTAGGGCTTGCTACCTGCACCTTTCTACGGGTGACATCAAGTCAAGGAAGACGTGGTTCGTGCTTCCTCATTTCTTTTCAAATTACTAAACATTGCTCATGGATATTTTCATTTGTTATAAACTACTTTTGGGGCTTGCATGCCCATGTTGTTGGCCGGTTGTGGCCTATGACTTACCGTTGAATATTTCCGCTATTCATTGGTTTAAATGTGATGTTGTTATGTATGTTTACTACTGAGTATGGATGGTTTATATTCTCGAACGCCTTGTGTAATTAAGTGAGGTTGACTCGCGGGTGACGTCACTTGATTATACGGCGGTTGTACACGCGCTTGGATTGCGGTCTGGGGCGTGACAATTAAGTGGTATCAGAGCCATCTCAGTTCTAAACGTTATAATCAACCTCTCACAAAAAAAAATTTACAAAAGAGTTTTTACCGAAAACCATGAGCATTGTATTTTGACGTTTATAGGACTATTGGTGCTTAAGTTGCAAGGCCTCTAATTGTTAAGACGGTACCCTTAACAATTGGTATGGTAGTGACTTGGGCCAATACGTGTCTGTAACGTTCTTCCGTCAGTTGACATTTATAGGAGTCTAATGACTCATCCATATTTCTTTCAGAAATGGAGGGCAGGCGAATTAGGACCAGGAACAATCCGAGGGGGCAGGCGCCGGTAGCATCCCAAAGGGGAAGCCGGGCTGCATCTCGGGGTTCGAGAGGAGGCCGTGGAGGCCGTGGAAGCCGTGGAGGTCATCAAGCTCAAACTGTGAGTGATGGCCATGTGAGCTCGGTGTATGAGACCAACACCGAAGACTACGACTCAACCTACGTGCCAGAGACGGAGCATGAAGAGACCCCGTATGATGGGGGTGACACGTACACCGATGATGATGATGAAGAGAGTGATGCCAAGTTCGCCCAGATGGGCGAATTGCTTGAATGGTATCAAAAAGAAAAATTGAGGAGGGACCTTAGGCGCCAAGCGAGGCGTGGCTCTCGCGGTGGTTCGGGTCAAGGAAGCCGGGGAGCTTCCGTGGCCACCCCAGCGGCGTCACAAGGTGGGCGTGAAGGAGGTTTTGTTGTGAGAATCTCCAAGTACCTCAAGGAGGCTAGGGCCTTGGGGTGTAGGTCCTTTGACGGCACCGGTGACATTACCGTTGCCGCCGATTGGATTAAGAAGATGAAGGATGCATCAAGGGACATGCAAATCACACCGGACGTGAAGTTGACTGTCGCTTCACGGCTACTTGAAGGGATAGCTTCTACGTGGTGGGAGAGCGTGGAAGGGAAGTACCATGGGGAAATAACATGGGCGGACTTTGAGCTAGAGTTCTATGCTCAATACTACTCCGAGTACGAGGTGAATGTGAAACGGAGAGAGTACACTAACCTTAAACAGAAAGAGGGCGGCACAGTTAAGCAGCTGGAACAAGAGTTTAGAACCTTGGCTAGGTTCTTACCAGAGTACGCGGTTGATGAGAACCGTATGACGGAGCACTTTTGGGATGCCTTACTCTTGGACATCCGTGATCGGGCTACGTACTCGCGCCACATGACCTTTAGCGAGGTGGTGGAGCAGGGCCTTCTTGGGGAGGCCCAATGGAATGAAAGAAAAGAGAGGGACGCCGAAGAGGCGAAAAAGAGGAAATGGCATGGTTCGGGGCCACCCGAGCAGGCACGGAGGGATAAACACGGCGGAGGTGGGGGTTCGTTCAAAACACCGGCACCACCGGCAAAGAAGAACAGGGATGCTCGGTGGCATGCATCCTCCTCTCAAAAGACGGGACCCCCTAGGTGTGCTAATTGTTCGAAAAATCACTTTGGGAAATGCAACGCACCCCCGAGGTGTTATCAATGTGGAAACACGGGCCACATGAAGGCCAATTGCCCACAACTAGGAGGAGGAGGAGCTCCGGGATCCGGAGGAGGAACCACGACGGGAAGGAACCGTGCGGGGCCGTCAAACGGCGGCACGGGGAGAGGCGGCGCATCAACGAGCCATGCCGCATCCGTAAACCAAGGCGGGACCCAAGCACGAGTCTACGCGATGACCGAGGCGGATGCGAGAGCAAATCCGGACTCCGTTGCAGGTAATACGCGTATTCCCATGTATTTCTAGGCTTGCTTTGATCATATACGTCGTTGGGATTGAGTGTGGGCCACCTCGGGGTCGAACCGGGTGAGTTAGGCCGAATCTGGCTGGAAACAGCCACTGCCGGCCAGGCACGCCCTCAGGCACGCCGTGCCTGGAATCGTGCCTGGAAGGTAGTGGCACCCGAAGAGAAAAAGGGAAGAAAAAAAAAAAAATTTTTGGGCCAGGCACGGCCGCAGGCACGCCGTGCCTGGCGTCGTGCCTGGAAGGCAGGCTCACCCCGAAGAAAATTCAGCCAGGCACGGCCGCAGGCACGCCGTGCCTGGCGTCGTGCCTGGAAGGCAGGCTCACCCCGAAGGAATTCGGCCAGGCACGGCCGCAGGCACGCCGTGCCTGGCACCGTGCCTGGGAGGCAGTGTTGAGCAGGAAGGGTCCGATGCACGCACGGCCGTGCGTGCCACCCAGGCACGCCGTGCGTGGACCCCAGAACCCGGAAATCGGATTTTTCCGCCCCGTTCTTCTACGTTTGGACCCCCGTTCGATTCCAAACATTAGTATGAACCTAATAACCTTCCAAAGATGTGTAAAAACATTAGAAGATGTATCTCACATGGTGTATAAATGTAGGAACGTTAAAGATCAATGGTAGGTGTGCGAGGATCCTCATCGATACCGGGGCACAACGCTCATTTGTGAGTGAGGCGTTCGCCGAGGGCATTGACGTGCCATTGACACCTATGACGCAAACGTTGCTAGTCTCCACACCGTTAGGAAACGACGTGGAGAGGAATCATTACTATCCGTCGTGTGAGGTAGAAGTGACGGGTCAACCTTTGACTTGTGATTTCGTACCTCTAAGCATGTTGGAGTTCGATGCAATCCTAGGAATGGATTGGCTTGAGAAGCACCATGCTCGAGTAGATTGCTACACCAAGGTGTTGGAGCTCGAGGATGAGCAAGGAAACATGCTACGTTTTGAAGGAGATCGGGGGAAATCTAATGCTTGTATCATATCCGTGATGAGAGCACGAAAGATGATGAGGAAGGGATGCCACGCATACCTTGCTTACGTGGTAGATGATACGAAGAAAGAAGTCGACATCAAGGATGTTCGAGTCGTGTGCAAGTACCCGGACGTCTTTCCCAAGGACCTACCGGGGCTTCCACCCGATAGAGAGATTGAATTTGTAATCGAAGTGGAGCCGGGAACCAAACCCATTTCGATTCCTCCTTATCGAATGGCACCGGCCGAACTTCAAGAGTTGAAGGTCCAGCTACAAGAACTATTGGACAACGGGTTCATCAGACCCAGTCATTCACCGTGGGGAGCACCCGTACTGTTCGTAAAGAAGAAAGATGGTACACTAAGAATGTGTATCGACTACCGACAGTTGAACAAGGTCACCATCAAGAACAGGTATCCCTTACCGAGGATTGATGACTTGTTCGATCAACTTCGAGGAGCAATAGTGTTCTCGAAGATTGACTTGAGGTCGGGGTATCATCAGTTGAAGATCAAGGAGAGTGACATACATAAGAGTGCATTTCGCACTAGATATGGTCATTATGAATTCCTTGTGATGTCGTTTGGTTTAACCAACGCACCGGCGGCATTCATGGACTTGATGAACCGTGTGTTTAGTGAATACTTAGACAAATTTGTGATAGTATTCATTGACGACA
Organism: Cuscuta epithymum; assembly: GCA_945859915.1. NCBI lineage: Eukaryota > Viridiplantae > Streptophyta > Magnoliopsida > Solanales > Convolvulaceae > Cuscuta > Cuscuta epithymum. The sequence continues at coordinate 2,459,006 of CAMAPF010001045.1, read as the reverse complement.
TCTTGATATACTCCAAGAGCGAGGAAGAGCACGAACACCATTTGGGGCTTGTACTTGATCGGCTAAGGGAAAAGCAACTCTTCGCCAAGTTCTCCAAATGCGAATTTTGGCTCAAAGAGATTGGTTTCCTCGGTCATGTCATATCCAGTTCAGGTGTTGCTGTGGATAACGCCAAGATAAAAGCGATCATGGATTGGGAGAGACCCAGGAATGCGAAGGAGATACGTAGTTTCCTTGGCTTAGCGGGATACTATCGTAAATTTGTTGAAAAATTCTCCGTATTGGCGTCTCCATTAACGAAGCTCACAAAGAAAGGGGCCAAGTTCATATGGGACGACAAGTGTGAGAAAGGGTTCCTTGAACTGAAGAAACGACTTACCGAAGCACCAGTCCTTGCCCTACCCATACAGGGGATAGGGTATGACATTTACAGCGATGCTAGCATCCAAGGGCTTGGATGTGTACTAATGCAAAACGGTAAGGTGATTGCCTATGCTTCTAGGCAATTGAGAAAACACGAGGTGAACTACCCTACTCACGACCTAGAGTTGGGGGCGGTAGTGTTTGCATTGAAGATTTGGAGGCATTATCTCTACGGGGAAACGTGTCACATTTATACCGATCATAAGAGCTTGAAGTATGTATTCACTCAAAAAGAGTTGAATATGAGACAAAGGAGATGGATGGAGTTGATCAAGGACTATGACTTGATCATCGACTATCATCCCGGAAAGGCCAACGTAGTGGCCGACGCACTGAGCAGGAAGAATACGTCAGGGACGTTACTTACTTGTCTGCAGGCATTGAGGGCACGCGTGGAGGTGTCCACGTGCGGGACTCTCATTGCTCAATTTGAGGTTAGGCCCACCCTATTGGGCGAGATTAGTCGAAGTCAGGCCATGGATGAGGAATGTCAGAAGATCCGTGAAAGGATCCTTGCGGGGCCCGTTGAGAATTTCCGGGTACGTGATGACGGTCTGTTATTGTTTAAGGATCGTGTGTACATACCAAGGAATGAGGAACTCAAGAAATCTATACTTGAGGAGGCTCATTCTTCAGCTTATGCTATGCATCCAGGAGGTACTAAGATGTACCGAGATTTGAAGGAAAGTTACTGGTGGTCAGGTATGAAGAGAGACATTGCTGAGTATGTGAGTCGGTGCCTTACTTGCCAGCAAGTTAAGGCAGAGCATCAGCACCCGGCAGGGCTTTTGCAGCCACTCACCATCCCAGAGTGGAAGTGGGAGCACGTGACCATGGACTTCGTGGTGGGGCTACCACGAACAGTGAACAACTATGATGCAGTTTGGGTAGTGGTTGATAGGCTCACCAAGAGTGCACACTTTTTGCCTATCAACATTACTTATCCTCTTGAAAGATTGGCCAAGCTTTACACGGAGGAGATTGTGAGACTACATGGAGTCCCGATATCCATTGTTTCGGATAGGGATCCACGATTCACATCCCGATTTTGGCCAAAGTTTCAAGCATCGCTGGGTACTAAACTGAAGTTTAGCACAGCTTTTCACCCACAGACGGATGGACAGTCCGAGCGGGTGATACAGATTTTGGAAGACATGCTTAGGGCATGTGCTTTGGAGTTCCAAGGAAGTTGGGACAAGCATTTGGCCCTAGTGGAGTTTGCTTATAACAACAGTTATCAAGCAAGTATCGGCATGCCTCCATATGAGGCATTGTATGGGAGGAAATGTAGAACACCGTTGTGTTGGGACGAGGTTGGCGAGGCCAAACTCGAAGGGATAGAGCTGGTTGAGATTACCAAGGCCAAGGTAAGGATCATTCGGGATAGATTGAAGGCTGCTCAGGACCGACAGAAGAGTTATGCTGATAAACGGCGGAGACCGTTGGAGTTCGAAGTCGGTGATGAGGTCTTCCTAAGGATTTCTCCTTGGAAGGGCATCATTCGATTCGTATCGAGGGGAAAGCTTAACCCCCGATACATCGGTCCATTTGAAATCCTTGAAAGGATAGGGGCCGTGGCTTACCGTCTCAAGTTGACGCCTGAACTTGAGAAGATACATGACGTGTTTCATGTATCAATGCTCAAGAAGTACATACGAGACCCATCTCATATTCTTGAGAAACCACCGGTGGAGATCCGTGAGGACTTGCAATATGCGGTGGAACCAGTGAAGATTGTTGGTCAACAAGTGAAGAAACTTAGGAACAAGGAGATTCCTATGGTGAAGGTTCTTTGGAGGAGTGATCGAGTCGAAGAGGAAACTTGGGAGACCGAGGTCTCAATGAGGGAGCAATACCCATTTCTCTTCGATTAGATACTTGGATTTCGGGGACGAAATCCCAAATAAGGGGGGGTGAACTTGTAACACCGTCCCCAAATATATTTACTTTTATGTAAATAATGTATTGAACCTTATTAAAGGATTAATGAATTTACGAAGTTGTAAATTTTTATTATTTCTTTCGCGTGAATAGTAAATTGCACGTGGGACCCACACCGGGAGCGGGGGCCGCCCGACACTCCCGAGACCATATATTTTATTCATCTTGGTCAAGATAATGTTTATATAGTGGTGGATATTTTATTTGGGTCGTGGAAAGGCGCAGAGTTGACCGATTGGGAAAAAGAGGCCCAATTACCGGTACCGACAATTTAACAGATAACAGCCCGGAAATGAATTTCGGAGGCTTATAAATTAAAGTTGGGGAATGTATATTCATTATACATGTCATAATGAGTAAGAGCACATAATATATTTTATTTGACCCGATAAAATAAAATATATTTAAAACAGTCCGAAAAATACAACTTTCGGGACAAATTGTACAATCCGGGACAAAAAGGGTTGACCTCCCACATGAGTGGGGGCCAACCCACGATTTTTGCCACTCAAATTGAAGGCTTGGTCGGCTGTTTGAAGAGGAGAACATGGGAGGGGGAGGTTGATGTGATCAATTAAGCATCAAACAAAAAATGAGGTGGCCCCCATCCACACTCATTTGCTCAATGAGACAAAGGGGTAAGCCTCACCCCTCTCTCCCCCCATTTTCGGCCAAGCTGCAGCAAGAAGAGAAAGAAAACTCTTCTTCTTCCTTCCACCATTGTCGAAGAGAGCACATCAAGGAAGAATCACCCAAGAAAAGGCTAAAGTGCTAAAAGGTGTGAAATAATTAAGGTAATGACCTTATTATAACTTCCTCTCTATTTTTCTTCTACCATATGAGATATATATCATGTGAAGAATCCTTAAGAGGGTTCTACATGTTATAAGTATGGATTAATGGATTGGAAAGTGATTCTATGTCCAAGAACGGACTTAGGAGCCAAAACGACCGGTTCACCGGAAAATAACCTTTTTGAGGTTATTTGTATTAATATGGGTTTTATGATTATAAAACCTTGTTAGGAACTTGTGGAAGGTATTTCAAGTGATTTCACAAAGTTGGAAAAGTCGCCGGAGTTGTCGCCGGAGTTGACCGAAAGTCGCCGGAGTTTCACCGGAGTTCAACCAAGAGGGGTAGAACTTCATAACGCTAGTTCAAGGTGAGTGGACGGCTTAATATCTTATAACTTTTGGGTTAATTATGAGATTACCTAAATAAATGTTATATGAGTTCATAATAATGTTTAAAAGATATTTAAACATGTGATTAGCCAATAGGGTTAAGTTTGTATGAAAGAAATTAATTGTTGATGCATGGACTATGATATGAAGAATTATATGAATGCATATTTGCTTGAAGTGTATTAGGAGCACAAATGAATTTTTTTAACTTAATTATATGATGATTAAGTTGATACACACAAGGCATGAAATGGCGGTCAACGAAAACGTGGACCGAAGAACAAAGGATTTAATTAATACCGGTTGGTATTAATTAAGTATAAATCTATATAAATGCATGGTTTTGCATGGATTGTGATACATAAGAATTTATGTATTGGATTAGTTATGAGTAACTAAGTATGATATAGACTCTATCTAGGTTGATAGGAGGTTGATAATAGGAAAACTTGGTGGAGGACCCTAGTACTTAAAAAGTACTTAACACTCAAACTTGGTGGAGGACCCTAGTACTTAAAAAGTACTTAACACTCAAAACTTGGTGGAGGACCCTAGTACTTAAAAAGTACTTAACACTCAAAACTTGGTGGAGGACCCTAGTACTTAAAAGGTACTTAACACTCAAAACTTGGTGGAGGACCCTAGTACTTAAAAAGTACTTAACACTCAAACTTGGTGGAGGACCCTAGTACTTAAAAAGTACTTAACACTCAAAACTTGGTGGAGGACCCTAGTACTTAAAAAGTACTTAACACTCAAAACTTGGTGGAGGACCCTAGTACCTAAAAAGTACTTAACACTCAAACTTGGTGGAGGACCCTAGTACTTAAAGTACTTAACACTCAAAACTCGGTGGAGGACCCTAGGACTTATGAGGCCTTAACACTCACAAACCGGTGGAGTATCCGAGGATTTTGATCCTAAAACTCATAAATTATGATATACAAATAGGGACAAGGAGGAGTCCTATACACTCATAGGTATATGGGTGGGTTGGGGTTTTTAGTCAAGAATATTGACTAATACTATTTTTCCCAAATAAAAATGGTGATCTACGGATCGGATATTTTCCAAGTATATATATATAAATAAGTATTTCATAACTTGGGGGAAAGACTATCTATTTAAGTATCACCCTATGTTTGGGTCTTATACTTGAAACGCTAGTTATTCTATATTTAGCCTGCTACTCGCTCGGTACTTGTACTGACCCCTTCGGGGGGCCCCACCATTTTCAGGTTGAAGCTAGGGCTTGCTACCTGCACCTTTCTACGGGTGACATCAAGTCAAGGAAGACGTGGTTCGTGCTTCCTCATTTCTTTTCAAATTACTAAACATTGCTCATGGATATTTTCATTTGTTATAAACTACTTTTGGGGCTTGCATGCCCATGTTGTTGGCCGGTTGTGGCCTATGACTTACCGTTGAATATTTCCGCTATTCATTGGTTTAAATGTGATGTTGTTATGTATGTTTACTACTGAGTATGGATGGTTTATATTCTCGAACGCCTTGTGTAATTAAGTGAGGTTGACTCGCGGGTGACGTCACTTGATTATACGGCGGTTGTACACGCGCTTGGATTGCGGTCTGGGGCGTGACATGCAGTTTAGTGAGCCATTTTTTGCTTTATTCCATCTATGTTCCCAGGACAAAAAAGTGAGTCGTTGGTTCCATCGGAAATGATTTCAAACCCAGGAAAGAAATTGAATTAGCATTTATGGGTTGCACAAGTTCTTCATCTTTCACATGCTCATCATCTTCATCCTGTGTAGCCATGATCATATTCCAACCACTGTTGCTTTCTTCTGAGGTGCCCAATCACTTTTTGTTAATTTCACTGGCCTCATTGACGCCATGTCGCCATGTTGTTCCCCGGATTTTTAAGGAAGGTAATTAAGCAGGTAATGCAAGTCGAGAGCTTTTTCTGTTTTTAGGATTTTAATGTATTTGCAGTTAGAAAATTAATTGTATTGTCATATCTGGGAAGTTTGGTTCTTTTGTTATTCTGAAAAAAATTGCTAACCTATATACCTTTCAATTGAGATAAAGTAATTAAGGTTTTGAATGTTTCATGGCTGGTATGTACCACTTGAAGGTCAATAGAATGTTGAACTGTAGAATGCTTTTGTTTTATAGTTAGTTTCACGTAATTTTAATATAAACTATTGCCTTTTGTTTTTTTCCTTTCTTTTTGTGTGTGTTTCTTATGTAGGCTACAAAATTTTATTGCAGCTGTCTATTAAAGAAATTTTGGGGGTGAAAGGCGGAGCATCAGAAGTGGCCACGGGTGCTATACAAGAACGATTTGCACATCTTCTCTGTGCTCCTGAAGATGGCTGCTTCTGCTAGTGCAAAAAACCCGATGCATAAAAGGATGCCCTCTTTGAGGGTAGAGACTTCTGGTTGGACTGCATTTGTCAAAAAGGAAAGACAGAAACAATAAGGGATTAGCCCCAGCTTGAAAGTGACCCTCTTCCTCCTACGGGACATGCTCAAAAAAATTCATCAAAAAATTCCACCGGGACGGTGCCCAAACGGGCTCGGCCGGACGGGGCATCCCGTCAGGCCGGCCTGATGAGAAAAGCACTCACTATAATATATATAAGTATATATTAAGTAGATAATAAATAAAGGTAATACGTAGCATAATATATGTATTTATAGGTAGATAATTAATATATAAATAGATATAATAATTGCATAAATAGTAAAATAGATGTATAGAGAATTAGAGAATTTGAGAAGATGAAGATTAGGGGTGGACTCAAGCCGGTTCGGGCCCGGTCGGGCCTCCGGTTCAGGAATGGGGGCCCAGAACCGACCCGGGTAATCCCTGGTTCCGGATCGGGCCAGGCCGGGCCTCGGGCCTTAGTTATATTTTTTTTCTTTTCCTAGTTAACCCCCAACCCTCCCCCTCACCCCCAAACCACCCCAAATGGCCCAAAATACCCAACCCAACCCGAAAAGTAAAAAAAAATTGAAAAGAAAAATTTAAAAGGCCCGGAGTCGGGCCCGAACCGGTCGGGCCGGTTCATGATTTGTGGGGCCCGAGCCCGGACCGGACCCCCAGCGGGTCGGGCCTACCCGGACCGGTCACTGACTGGGCCATCGGGCCAGGCCGGGCCAGAACAGTGCCGGTTCGGGCCGGTTCCGGGTCGGGCCACCCAGTCCGAGTCTAGGCCTAATGAAGATGGAGAAGAGGTGTAAGAAAATATTAGAAAATAGGAGGATTTATGGATTTTTTTTGTACCCCAACCCCCACCCCCGATCCCCAAACCCCCATGACCCCCCATTGCACCAAACGACTATATAGCCGTTTGGGGCTTTTCCCAACGGCTAGGAAGAGCTATAAATTTTTTTTTAAAAAAATATTAGCCGTTGGGCCCGAACCGGGCCTAGCTTGGCCGCATGGCCTGTTTGCTATTTAGACGTCCCGGAACCGCTCCCGGTTAGGACGCTGGGTAGGGCAAAAGCCCGGTACCAGAACAGGGCACCCAGCCAGGCCGGTCGGGCTGGACCGGGTCCATCAGACCATCACTGTTCCCAACCCATATGAGTCTTTCACTTCATTTGAAATTATGGGAATAACAAATTTAAAGTGATCATCACGATGCATAGTTTTTTGAGCAAATACTATCGACAATATTACAGCTGTTACATTCTCTCCCTTGAATAGAAAAACTAAAGAATAAAAAATAATCCAACAGTAGATTATATGTCCTCCCAAAGTATTTACATTCCAGGAAGAAGCTAATAAAAATAAATGTCCTCCCAAAGTATTCACATTCCAGGTAGAAGCTAATAAAAATAAATCTCCTCCCAAAGTATTTACATTCCAGGTAGAAGCTAATCCATAGTAGCAGTCTCTGCCCATTTTATAACCAATGAAGTGTAGATAGGAGAAAAAAATAAAGTACCATAACTTTATAAAGGCTAGTAATGCAATCAGGTGGTACCAATTTCAAAATAAAATATATTTTTCAAAAAACAAAAGATGACAACCACCTCATCATTTTTAGAGCATCCTTTCTATGTAATGAGTATACATCATCTTCTTCCCATAACTCAGGTTCAATTGGTACAAATCTAAAAACACCAATTGGTGCATTGACCAAATCTGTGCTACTGGCATTCAGATGCTTATTCATATTGTTGTTGAAATCTTCCACATTCATGTCCTCTACAAATGAAACATCTTATTTGGCATGTTCACCTTTTGTGTTTCCCTTTGCTAGTCTCAGGTTTCTCAGATTCGGAATCCTCATGCAACACAAGTGTCTGATCCAGAGAAACCATTGCTCCCAATAACATTATAGCCTGATCAAATTCATAATCTACCCCAGCCATAACATCTTTGGTCAGGCCTTCATCTGCCCACAAGTAAAGCTTCTTTAGTTTTTGGAAAAAGGTGCAAATAGACCCATGTACTAACCAAAAAAGGTCAAATAAGCCCTTATTTAGGAGGCTTTGTCCGGCCGTCACCATTTGGAGTGGTTCCCGGTGGAATTTTTTGATGAAATTTTTTGAGCATCTTATTTATTAAGTCTAGTTTACTCATACCAAATTTCAGCTAAAACTTCAATCGGGAAGGCATTCAAATGAATTCTTGAAAATAACTGGGCAGTTAGAAGCGCAGTTATCTTCAAGAATTCATTTGAATGCCTTCCCGATTGAAGTTTTAGCTGAAATTTGGTATGAGTAAACTAGACTTAATAAATAAGATGCTCAAAAAATTTCATCAAAAAATTCCACCGGGAACCACCTCAAATGACGACGGCCAGACAGAACTTCCTAAATAAGGGCTTATTTGACCTTTTTTGGTTAGTACATGGGCCTATTTGCACCTTTTCCCTTAGTTTTTTTATACAAATCAACATCATCCCCCTTTTTGGAAGCAATGTTGAGCTGGCTGGAATTCACATGTCCAACACTTATTTGATTATTTTTAGAGCCTATATTTCGCTCCAACGGTGGAAAATTTGGAGAAGGTAAAATGACTGAAGAAAAAGTCTTCTCCAATATAGTACAGGTATTCTTTGCCTTGCAGCAAATGAGTAAAATTCTAGTAGTGCCATTTAGTATTCTTTAACTAGTATTATCGTTGATGATTTTTAAGAAATCATATGATGGATTAAGCCATGAGTTCTACAAACGCTAAATTCTCTGCCTTCTCTCTATACTTTTCCAGTCCTTCTTTGGAGGAAACCCTAGGGTTTCCACCCGCCTCCATGGCGTCTGTCTCGGATGGAGATCCAAAACCTCCACCCCCCCGCTCCTGGGCAAAGATAGTGACAGGAGACCATCACCAACTTCTCTCCGCTACACCGACTACTCCAGACCCGTCACTCTCCTTGATCGTTGGTAAGCATCGTGGACATATCTCAGTCAAGATTCCAAAGAAACGCTCAGATCTACTATCGCATGGACTTCGATATGCACTGGTTGGAAAATTTCTGAAAGGCCGACCCCCAATGGACCTTATTCGCAGGTTCTTCGAGTCTCTTAACTTTCATTCCTTTTCAGTTGGATTACTTTATGAGAAAGAGATTATCATCTCTTTCAATAGCAAAGATGAATACATCCGCTGCAGATCCCGTAATCCTTGGATGATAGGTGGCAAACAAATGACCGTCTCTAAATGGTACCCTGGTTACCATCCAGAGAAGGAGTCATCCTTTGTTCCCATCTGGTTCGATTTCCCTCACCTCCCCTTTCATCTGTTTAATGAAGCCTTCCTCTTCGAACTGTGCTCCACCTTCGGTCAACCTCTCAGGTGTGACCGGCCTACACTTGACCGAAAACGACCCACTGTGGCTCGTGTTCAGGTTGAGATAGACCTCCTCAAACCTATCCCTGATAGGATCTGGCTAGAGGATGAAGGCTATGAGCCCTTTTGGCAGCCTGTTAAAACTGAGGAGCTCCTCCCTCTGTACTGTAAAAACTGCTTTCGATTTGGCCATTACTATGATAAATGCTCCTCTTTGCCGAAAACCAATTCCGGACCAATTACTATTAAAGACCAGGGAGGAATCAAAAAGCCTCCTGGTGCTGCTAACCCTCTTCTTCAAGTTACAGGTGCAAAGGAAACAAATATTACTCAGGAAATTGGTAAAGAGCATGAAGGTAGACTGCGAAAGGGTAAAGGGCCTATGAATCCTACTCCACCGAAGGAACTGGTTGCCTCTACCTCCAAGCCACATACAATCAGGGAGAATGATCTTAATGGTAAGGAAGGTAAAATATCTGACTCTCAATCTGCCCCCCTGATCCCTGCTCCAGTCACTCCCAGCTTACAAAACCAGTCCCCTCCCAGCCAACAAAACCAGTCCCCTCCCAGCTCACAAAACCAGTCCCCTCCCATCCCACATCCTGTTCCTCTTGAGGGTGCCAGCAATGACACTAATGACCTGATAAACTCTACCCCGGGTAATGATGAAAACATCTCTGAACCAACTGACACTCAAGGTTCCGGAGATACGAATGAGCAGTCTCCCCTTGAGGTCGCTGTCAGTAATACCCTCCCCTTGGATACTCACAACACCTTTGACACTCTTGCTGAAGAGTCTAATGACTCTGATGATGGAGTGGACCTCCTGGATGATGAGTTCTCCCCTGAAAACCACTCACATAATTCTGAACCAGACAACTCATCCATAAGGGATTTCCCTCCCCTCACCACCAATCAAAAAGCTTACCTCTTCAACCCAACCCCTCACAAAAGGCTAACCAGGAGCCAGACCAAAAATAACCCAACCAACCTAGACTCTACCAACCCAACCAATTCCATATGATTAAAGCCATAATTTGGAATGCCCAGGGTATCACTAATAATGATACTCAAGAAAGACTTTTCCGCCTTAATAAAATTCATCACCCCTCCCTCATTGCTATCCTTGAACCTATGGGTCATCCTAACCATATGGACCCCATTCTTAACTCCCTCCACTTCAAACAAAATCACAGCCACCTCCTGAACAAAATCTGGCTTTTCTGGAATGATACCATTCACATTGACATTCTCTCCGAAACCAGTCAGTCCTGCAATCTTAAAATAACCAACAACAACACCCATTTCTCTTGCTACAGCTCCATAATTTATGCTAGCTGTGATATGAACCAACGTAACACTCTCTGGAATGACCTTTCCCTTTTCCACACTAATGTTTCTGACCAGCATTGGTTTTTAGGGGGAGATTTCAACACTAAATCAAGTTTGAATGAATATCTGTTTGAATGAATAAATCAAGTTTATTATGAATAAATATATTATTTCAAGTAATATTTTGGGAGGGAAAATGGGGGTGTGCCCAGGTAACTTCAACAAATTATTTGGGTGCCTTCCCGATTAAATTTTTAGCTGAAATTTGGTATGGATAAACTAGACTTCATGAAGAACATGCCCAAAAAATTTCATCAAAAAATTCCACCGGGAAGTGCCCAAAATGTCCTCGGCCGGACGGAGCATCCCGTCAGGCCGGCCTGACATGAAGATTTGTCTATATATATATATATATATATATATATATATATATATATATATATATATATTAATTACAAATGATTATTTTTTGTTAGTTTGGGACATCTCGAACCGTCCCGAACCATTCCGAATCATCCCGGTCCCGATTTAAATGGGACAAGACTAGGACAAAGGCTTGTCCCGTCCTGTTATTATTAATTGGGATGGGACCGGGATAACCCTAATCCCGAACCGTCCCGGCCCATGCCCACCCCTAAAAGTGATGGAGTTTGTTCAATTTTATTCTAAGCTGTCACTCTGGATTAATAGCGTGTACAAATTATCAAAATTGATTTTTTTATTTTTATATATGCAACATTGGTTGCATATGAAAGATAATAAAAATTTATAAATTTTGATGTATTGTTGATAACAATCGGAGTGCAAATAAAGAAGTTATAGCACTTCAAACAACAGATGTTTTTAAGGGTTAAATTTAATTAATTAATTTACATGTAATCAATATTGCCTTCTTAAGATTGGTAGATATTTTCCTCCGCTTGAGCAAGTTTGTGTGGTGAGTCGAACCACGCGTTCAACGGGTAAAGGAGGTAGTCAAATTCATTTTGCGGTTTTTGGAAAATAATTGGGCTATTTTACAATGGAAACCTTAAATCGGGACGGAAGTAATGTGTAACATTAAGCATTAAAGTTACGAAGTATGTGTGTATAGGTAAAATTCATAGGCTTGGATCAACAAAAAAAAACTATTAATCTAAGATCCTAAAGCATAAATAACTTAGACAAAATTAAATACGTAGTATATCACAAGAGGATATATTTGAAATCATCAAGTTTGCACGTCAATTTGATCGATAGGAAGAAGTTATGGAAGACACATTAACCAAACATTCTAAACCAAACAAGAGTGTTCATGCCACCTTTTATTGCAATGTCACGGAAAATTAAGAAAATAGAGGAAAAGGTGATAGTTGTCCATAGGCGATCCATTCCTTTTCCTGTCAATTACGGGGTATCAGTTGTGGTGCATATGATCAAGGACACTGCCGCGAAGAAGGAGTCCCACTCAGGATCCTCCGAGTCGTCTTCTCTATCGTCCTCCAACTCAAAAGGGATCTCACTGAGGTTTGATCGGAGATATTGCAATCGCCCCCCATCAACCACGGCCTCAGCGGGGCATTGATAGCTGGGTTCTTGATCTTTCCAGGCGGCCCAAGTCATATGCAGCACGGCTACGAAATCCCTCCGGCTATGGATATACTTTCTCTGCATCACGACTTCATCCACCTTTTCCAGACTCCAGAACCGAACCCGTATTACTTGGCCAACAGGATCCATATAACTTCTCTTCACTCGAACGAGTTGGATAGACCTTAGAAAGGAGAGCCAATGGACCTTCCTAGGATCTAACACTTCGTCGTGAACATCGTGATAGGTTGTATCATACCGGGGCCACGGCCAGAGCACATGGAAGATGCCAGCTAGCCAGCCTTCCCCGCCTCGCTCATTCTCTTCTTTATTTGCACGAGCCACCTGCCTGGCAAAACTGGTGTAGCCAAAAGCTTCGATTAAGCTTACTTCGCCAACTTTCTCTTCTATGCCATCTTCATACACTGGAATGAGCCTTTCGCGATAATTGTCGTCAGAATCGTCAGACAGGACCAAATCTTCAACTATATCTGAACCCTCCGATCCTTCTCCCCTTTCATCCAGCGGTGCACCTTCGTTTTCTCCCTCTTTCTCTTTTTCTCCCGCGTCATTTGTTTCTCTTCCTTCAACCCTTTGAGATTTGACGCTCTCAATTCCACCTATTACCTACAAAAACATTCAATGTTGGATGCATTTCCATAACAATCTAATGCACTGATCAATTCAGAGTGAGCATACTGAAACAATGAAGCAAAATAGCACAGGGAAAGCAATTTGAAACCAAACGTCTTTGACTGTGGCAGCACGATTGCACTCTGCCGGAAAACTTACATTCATAAGAATCGGGAGGAATGGATCTGAAGAAAACGTTGGGGAAGAACATGCTTGATGAACAATTGCAAAGGGAACCAACCGATTGGAGGGATTAAGTACCGTGTCCTGCAATTATCTCAAAATAACTTATGCAGTTTGGTTTACATGTTCAATGATTTGCACTCAATGCAACAACATTCCAAGTGCGCAAAACAGGAAACTCATGGTCAGTGCCTTATACATGATATTTGGTTTCACACTTTCACTTAAAATTTGCAGACAAGAAAATATTGAATTTATTTTGCACATAGTAAAAATAGGTTGGTGATTTGCGGTCATCATCCACACACTTTTTCTCCAGGTCCCCCCCCCCCAAAAAAAAACGTTAATGCAGTTTTGCTAGTGCATTCTTAAAATGCTGACCTTGGACGAACAAATCACCTACACTTTAACCAAGAAAGGAAAATGTCGAAAAGAAAACAAAAAGTAATTGACAGGTATCAATAATGTAATGTGTTTTTTGAAACAGATCATAACATGCCCAAGATAAACCATTTTTACCAAATCACATAAGAAAACTACTTTTATGACCAAAAATATGGAAGTTAAGCAACCAAAAACAGATCAAGATGAATAGGAAGGAATTTTTATCATTTTATTTTCGTCTTATATAGACTTGACTGTCTATTTCAATCTCGGAACAACCCCTTCATTCTGATTTAAACAGTGCAGCAGATTCAAAATTTAGTGCATGATGACTGATGAGTTGAGGAAAGACAGACACATAGACGAACTTATCAATATCATTATCGAAGAAAACCCACAGGCACACCTGCATGTATACAATATACAGACACGCCACCGGGGAGTGGTAAAGGTCGCGCTTGTAGAGGGATGAAGTAAGGCTCGATTTGTACCTCAAGGATTGCAGCGAGGGTAGCACATACTTCGATATAACGAATGGGTTTGAATTCTGATTTGAACTCTTCTTGGAGAATCCATTCGAACGACTTGCCTTCGCCTTCTCCAAGTTTGAGCAACTTGAGAAGTGCAACTGACTCCTCTTTTCCGATTATTTCCAGTCTGTTAAGGTCTTGATTTCTCTTCAAATTATCGGAAGTGAAGACAACGGATAAGGCATAAGGCGTGATCTTGCAGTTGCAGAGAGGTTGCAAAGAAGAGCGGCAAATGCTGAGTAAATGAAGGGCGGAGCACTCCAGCACTTGCGAGTATACCATAGACGATCCATACTGTAATAGGAGAATTTCAAATGTTATTAACTGACGTTTATTGGATATACGCAGTAAAATATGTTCAAAATGGAGAGGGAGAGGGAGAGGGGGGAGGGGAGAGAAATTACTTGTTTGGAGATGGATTGAAGAAGGCTACTCCATGAAGGCATAGTGGAGGCCGTTGTTTTCTTCTGCTGCATAGAATAATCCATGAGAGCAAAGAGCAAATATAAGAAGCTATTGGCAGCTAATCGAGAACTAGCACAGATTCAATTGAAACTTAGCACAGCAATTTCATCAATCATAGAATACTGGATGACAATAGGAAGTACAAAACCTTGACCATGTATAAGAAGTTAGCATCATCATATCCACCCACTGACTGATGGTTGGGGTGTCTCTGCAATGCGGCAGTGATCATCAACTGGTACTGCACCACTCCCACCCTCTCCCTATCAGTTACTGAGGCGGTGGAGGTTGCAGAGGAGCAATCCTGGACAGGAAGAGACACCAACCAGTACGGACACCCAAACAGTGTAGAGGGGAAAAAAGCACTACTCCACTGCAAAAGTGCAAGCCAAGAATATAACTCTCTATTTACGATAAAAATACACCTGATACAAAAGTATAATACAGTTTCAGTAGTACCTTAAGATCACAACATATAGTATGTAGTAGCATCTCATCCAAATTCCACGCAAATCTAGGGCAGAAAACAGAAACGGAAATGAGAAAAAGCATAGGGAAAGTAAAAACCTAAAAATGAAATCATAGGCGGGCGGGTGAGGGGGTGGGGGGTGAGGGGGAGAACAGTTTTGAGGTAGAAGTCAAAAGGAAGGCCAACTAAATTGAGTGTAGTGCAGTGCAGTTGGAATAGGTAGAACACCTGAGGGTATAGACTGCACCAGAGACCCTCCCTAATTCTTCGATGATGCTGTTCAACTGCAAATTTATAAAATAACTCAGACATCACTTAACCTAATGAGAACATATTCAACGGCCATTTGAGATAAGAGATCCAGTACAATATGAAATGCCAATACAAAGGAACGACGCTGAAATTTCACTTGTGTGAGTGCGAAAACGTAACATAGATAATGCGGAATTTTTTTCAGGGAGGGAAGGAGACATTACGTCCATGGAGATGGAGTCAAGATGGCCACGCCCTAGTGGAGGCGAACGATTCCTTCTGCTGAATAGAAATATTCATGAGAACCAATGGGGTAGAGAATAACTACTAGAGATTAGAAGCTATTGGCAGAAAACTCTATGAAACTTACCACAAACATTCCGCCATTCATAGAATTATGCCAGAAGAGAGGAAGTAGACTACCTTGAGAAGAAGTTGGCCTCCTCATATGGAGAAGAAGTTGACGTAGCAGAGGAGTAGCTAAACCCCATTACAGAGCAACAGAGAAAATACTGTATGAGAGAAGCTAAGCTGACCACGAAGACGGTTATGAGAGAATTTTAGAGGGTAGGAAACAAAACCACGTGCTCTGTAACTAATTTGTAACAAAGTTGTTAAATTTGTTTTTTATTTTTAGATCAAATAGCTATTAAATAAAATAAATATTCTCTACAAAATCATACATATAAATTTGATTTTTTTGAATTAAACAGATTCATTTTAGCGAAACAATCATTGACCATCCCCTCGAAGTTTGACGTATTATCATTCGCACTCCTGCATTATCAGAAATATACTTTTACTCTATTCACATCCTTTAATAATTTTTTTGATTTTCAAAACGGATGACTTAAATTGATATAACAGCATTCATATAATGGGTAAAACGACAAAAGCACTACAGACAATCTATTACTTACTCGTATTAATTTGGATAGTTATTAAATTGGAACCAAAATGATTAATACGTACACATAATACGTAGTATATTTTATACTAACCCCGTTCCTAAAAATTCTTCCAAGTTTGAATGACACGCTTATTAAGAAAGTGGAAATGTGTAATTGTGTAAGAAAAAGGTAAAATGAATGTGAACCACACAAACTGTCCAAAAGGGCTAAGTGGAAAGTATTTTTGGGAACGGCCCAAAAAGCAAAGTAGGAAGTATTTTTGGAAACAGAGGGAGTACCAATTATTTAATTTTTTTCATACCTTTTATTTTTTATTACATTCTATTGAAGAAATGAATTATCTGTGTTTTGCACACCTAACACATATTTTATATCCAAATTACTTTAACAACAAATTTAAAGTACATTACAATAACAACAACATTACCTCAGTGCCACAAAAGGCTCCCACCAATGATAGAGTAGGGGGACAGATGCACGCAACCTTACCCCTATACTAAAGCATACATAAACTGATTCCGGATGACCCATGATGAAAATATCATCAAATACTTCATGAAATGACTGCTGCTTCATGACAAAAAAGGCAAATAGTTTAGTGTGTCATTTTGCTTTATTCAATCATATTCCAAACTAGTCATAGACCGGGCTCGGTCCAGTTCCGGGTTGAGCCCGACCTGGCCTTTTTTGTGAGCTTGAAGCCCAGCACACACCCGGGTGTTGAACAGTTCGGGCCAGGCCACCCGCCCGGGTACTAGCTCGGGCCGGTTCCGGGTCAATTTTTTTTCTTGTTTCCTAATTAATTCTAGAAGTGCTGGATATAAAAAAAAACTTCGAGTATATTTATGTGAAATATGAGGTACAATTGAGAATAAATTAAAACATGAAATACATTTCTAATTTTTAATAAATTATAAATTTATAATGAATCGGAATCTCCGCGCTCGTCGGTTGTTGTTTCCTCCATAAAGTGTTCGGTGGGAGTGATGCTATAATATATAAGTATACTATAATATATATAAGTATATATTAAGTAGATAATAAATAAAGGTAATACGTAGCATAATATATGTATTTATAGGTAGATAATTAATATATAAATAGATATAATAATTGCATAAATAGTAAAATAGATGTATAGAGAATTAGAGAATTTGAGAAGATGAAGATTAGGGGTGTACTCAAGCCGGTTCGGGCCCGGTCGGGCCTCCGGTTCAGGAATGGGGGCCCAGAACTGACCCGGGTAATCCCTGGTTCCGGATCGGGCCAGGCCGGGCCTCGGGCCTTAGTTATATTTTTTTTCTTTTCCTAGTTAACCCCCAACCCTCCCCCTCACCCCCAAACCACCCCAAATGGCCCAAAATACCCAACCCAACCCGAAAAGTAAAAAAAAAATTGAAAAGAAAAATTTAAAAGGCCCGAAGTCGGGCCCGAACCGGTCGGGCCGGTTCATGATTTGTGGGGCCCGAGCCCGGACCGGACCCCCAGCGGGTCGGGCCTACCCGGACCGGTCACTGACTGGGCCATCGGGCCAGGCCGGGCCAGAACAGTGCCGGTTCGGGCCGGTTCCGGGTCGGGCCACCCAGTCCGAGTCTAGGCCTAATGAAGATGGAGAAGAGGTGTAAGAAAATATTAGAAAATAGGAGGATTTATGGATTTTTTTTGTACCCCAACCCCCACCCCCGATCCCCAAACCCCCATGACCCCTCATTGCACCAAACGACTATATAGCCGTTTGGGGCTTTTCCCAACGGCTAGGAAGAGCTATAAATTTTTTTTAAAAAAAAAATATTAGCCGTTGGGCCCGAACCGGGCCCAGCTTGGCCGCATGGCCTGTTTGCTATTTAGACGTCCCGGAACCGCTCCCAGTTAGGACGCTGGGTAGGGCAAAAGCCCGGTACCAGAACAGGGCACCCAGCCGGGCCGGTCGGGCTGGACCGGGTCCATCAGACCATCACTGTTCCCAACCCATATGAGTCTTTCACTTCATTGGAAATTATGGGAATAACAAATTTAAAGTGATCATCACGATGCATAGTTTTTTGAGCAAATACTATCGACAATATTACAGCTGTTACATTCTCTCCCTTGAATAGAAAAACTAAAGAATAAAAAATAATCCAACAGTAGATTATATGTCCTCCCAAAGTATTTACATTCCAGGAAGAAGCTAATAAAAATAAATGTCCTCCCAAAGTATTCACATTCCAGGTAGAAGCTAATAAAAATAAATCTCCTCCCAAAGTACTTACATTCCAGGTAGAAGCTAATCCATAGTAGCAGTCTCTGCCCATTTTATAACCAATGAAGTGTAGATAGGAGAAAAAAATAAAGTACCATAACTTTATAAAGGCTAGTAATGCAATCAGGTGGTACCAATTTCAAAATAAAATATATTTTTCAAAAAACAAAAGATGACAACCACCTCATCATTTTTAGAGCATCCTTTCTATGTAATGAGTATACATCATCTTCTTCCCATAACTCAGGTTCAATTGGTACAAATCTAAAAACACCAATTGGTGCATTGACCAAATCTGTGCTACTGGCATTCAGATGCTTATTCATATTGTTGTTGAAATCTTCCACATTCATGTCCTCTACAAATGAAACATCTTATTTGGCATGTTCACCTTTTGTGTTTCCCTTTGCTAGTCTCAGGTTTCTCAGATTCGGAATCCTCATGCAACACAAGTGTCTGATCCAGAGAAACCATTGCTCCCAATAACATTATAGCCTGATCAAATTCATAATCTACCCCAGCCATAACATCTTTGGTCAGGCCTTCATCTGCCCACAAGTAAAGCTTCTTTAGTTTTTGGAAAAAGGTGCAAATAGACCCATGTACTAACCAAAAAAGGTCAAATAAGCCCTTATTTAGGAGGCTTTGTCCGGCCGTCACCATTTGGAGTGGTTCCCGGTGGAATTTTTTGATGAAATTTTTTGAGCATCTTATTTATTAAGTCTAGTTTACTCATACCAAATTTCAGCTAAAACTTCAATCGGGAAGGCATTCAAATGAATTCTTGAAAATAACTGGGCAGTTAGAAGCGCAGTTATCTTCAAGAATTCATTTGAATGCCTTCCCGATTGAAGTTTTAGCTGAAATTTGGTATGAGTAAACTAGACTTAATAAATAAGATGCTCAAAAAATTTCATCAAAAAATTCCACCGGGAACCACCTCAAATGACGACGGCCAGACAGAACTTCCTAAATAAGGGCTTATTTGACCTTTTTTGGTTAGTACATGGGCCTATTTGCACCTTTTCCCTTAGTTTTTTTATACAAATCAACATCATCCCCCTTTTTGGAAGCAATGTTGAGCTGGCTGGAATTCACATGTCCAACACTTATTTGATTATTTTTAGAGCCTATATTTCGCTCCAACGGTGGAAAATTTGGAGAAGGTAAAATGACTGAAGAAAAAGTCTTCTCCAATATAGTACAGGTATTCTTTGCCTTGCAGCAAATGAGTAAAATTCTAGTAGTGCCATTTAGTATTCTTTAACTAGTATTATCGTTGATGATTTTTAAGAAATCATATGATGGATTAAGCCATGAGTTCTACAAACGCTAAATTCTCTGCCTTCTCTCTATACTTTTCCAGTCCTTCTTTGGAGGAAACCCTAGGGTTTCCACCCGCCTCCATGGCGTCTGTCTCGGATGGAGATCCAAAACCTCCACCCCCCCGCTCCTGGGCAAAGATAGTGACAGGAGACCATCACCAACTTCTCTCCGCTACACCGACTACTCCAGACCCGTCACTCTCCTTGATCGTTGGTAAGCATCGTGGACATATCTCAGTCAAGATTCCAAAGAAACGCTCAGATCTACTATCGCATGGACTTCGATATGCACTGGTTGGAAAATTTCTGAAAGGCCGACCCCCAATGGACCTTATTCGCAGGTTCTTCGAGTCTCTTAACTTTCATTCCTTTTCAGTTGGATTACTTTATGAGAAAGAGATTATCATCTCTTTCAATAGCAAAGATGAATACATCCGCTGCAGATCCCGTAATCCTTGGATGATAGGTGGCAAACAAATGACCGTCTCTAAATGGTACCCTGGTTACCATCCAGAGAAGGAGTCATCCTTTGTTCCCATCTGGTTCGATTTCCCTCACCTCCCCTTTCATCTGTTTAATGAAGCCTTCCTCTTCGAACTGTGCTCCACCTTCGGTCAACCTCTCAGGTGTGACCGGCCTACACTTGACCGAAAACGACCCACTGTGGCTCGTGTTCAGGTTGAGATAGACCTCCTCAAACCTATCCCTGATAGGATCTGGCTAGAGGATGAAGGCTATGAGCCCTTTTGGCAGCCTGTTAAAACTGAGGAGCTCCTCCCTCTGTACTGTAAAAACTGCTTTCGATTTGGCCATTACTATGATAAATGCTCCTCTTTGCCGAAAACCAATTCCGGACCAATTACTATTAAAGACCAGGGAGGAATCAAAAAGCCTCCTGGTGCTGCTAACCCTCTTCTTCAAGTTACAGGTGCAAAGGAAACAAATATTACTCAGGAAATTGGTAAAGAGCATGAAGGTAGACTGCGAAAGGGTAAAGGGCCTATGAATCCTACTCCACCGAAGGAACTGGTTGCCTCTACCTCCAAGCCACATACAATCAGGGAGAATGATCTTAATGGTAAGGAAGGTAAAATATCTGACTCTCAATCTGCCCCCCTGATCCCTGCTCCAGTCACTCCCAGCTTACAAAACCAGTCCCCTCCCAGCCAACAAAACCAGTCCCCTCCCAGCTCACAAAACCAGTCCCCTCCCATCCCACATCCTGTTCCTCTTGAGGGTGCCAGCAATGACACTAATGACCTGATAAACTCTACCCCGGGTAATGATGAAAACATCTCTGAACCAACTGACACTCAAGGTTCCGGAGATACGAATGAGCAGTCTCCCCTTGAGGTCGCTGTCAGTAATACCCTCCCCTTGGATACTCACAACACCTTTGACACTCTTGCTGAAGAGTCTAATGACTCTGATGATGGAGTGGACCTCCTGGATGATGAGTTCTCCCCTGAAAACCACTCACATAATTCTGAACCAGACAACTCATCCATAAGGGATTTCCCTCCCCTCACCACCAATCAAAAAGCTTACCTCTTCAACCCAACCCCTCACAAAAGGCTAACCAGGAGCCAGACCAAAAATAACCCAACCAACCTAGACTCTACCAACCCAACCAATTCCATATGATTAAAGCCATAATTTGGAATGCCCAGGGTATCACTAATAATGATACTCAAGAAAGACTTTTCCGCCTTAATAAAATTCATCACCCCTCCCTCATTGCTATCCTTGAACCTATGGGTCATCCTAACCATATGGACCCCATTCTTAACTCCCTCCACTTCAAACAAAATCACAGCCACCTCCTGAACAAAATCTGGCTTTTCTGGAATGATACCATTCACATTGACATTCTCTCCGAAACCAGTCAGTCCTGCAATCTTAAAATAACCAACAACAACACCCATTTCTCTTGCTACAGCTCCATAATTTATGCTAGCTGTGATATGAACCAACGTAACACTCTCTGGAATGACCTTTCCCTTTTCCACACTAATGTTTCTGACCAGCATTGGTTTTTAGGGGGAGATTTCAACACTATTAGGGACCTCCAAGAGTACAAGGGTAGATCTCTTCCTAATAAAAACTCTATCAATGCTTTCAATGATTTTATTGTTGCTAATGACCTTACTGATGTCCCATTATCTGGTGGTAACTTCACTTGGATGGGACGACGTAAGGGGGGATTTGTCTTCAAAAGACTTGATAGAGTTCTCATTAACAAAAAGTTCTTCCAATCGGATTTCACTTTCACTTGCACTAAATTACCTTTTCTTTCCTCTGACCATACTCCCCTGCTTTTCCAAATTAACCCTCCCCCCACCCACACCCAACCTACTGCTTTTAGATTTCAATATTTTTGGATCTCCCATCCTGATTTCTTTACCACTGTCTCCTCATCTTGGAATGAGCAATGTGATGGTTATGGCATGTACCTTTTTGCCCAGAAACTGAAAAGGCTAAAAAGGGATTTAAGAACTTGGAACAAGAACTCTTTTGGTAACATTTTTCAGAATCTTCAAAAGGCTGAAGAAGATCTCACCCTTAAAGAAGAAAAGTTTTTAAATAATGAAACCCTGGAAAATCTTACCATTTTTAAACGTGCTCAGGCCATCTACTCTCTTAAACAAAAAGACATCACCTCCTATTATAAACAAAAATCTAGGATCAATTGGATCAATCATGGTGATGCTAATACTAAATTTTTTCACTCCTATGTTAGGGCTAACCACCTTAAACTTAGAATCCACCACATCACTGACTCCAATGGTAATCTTGTTGATGATCAGGATCAAATTGGGGAGATGGCCTCCACTTTTTTCAATAATCTTCTCACCCAAGATGAGGAACCTCCTACGCACCTTTTTGATAAAATGCTTACCCACCTCCCTTCTATTATTACTGAGGCTGATAATGTTGCTTTGCTTGCTACTATTACCATGACTGACCTTAAGAATGCTGTTTTCAAACTTAACAAAAACAGTGCCTCCGGGCCTGACGGGTTTAATGGTCAATTTTATCAATCTTGTTTCAACATTATCAAAGAGGATCTTTTGAATGCCACTAGAGAATTCTTTTGCGGTGTTCCTGTCCCCAAAGTGGTTGGTCACACTTTCATTACTCTTATTCCAAAAGAATACCAACCGACCTCTTTTAGCAAATTCAGGCCGATCAGCTTAAGTAATTTTCTTAATAAAATTTTCACCAGGATTTTGACTAACCGCATCACTCCTTTCCTCCAAAAAATCATTTCTAAGGAACAAAATGCTTTTCAAAAAGGTAGGGATATTTCTGACTCTGTTCTTTCTATGAGAGAGCTTACTAGATTCCTCCCTAACAAAATAAATGGGCACAACGTTTTCTTTAAAATTGATTTTACCAAGGCTTTTGACCATATATCTTGGCAATTCCTCTGGTCCACCCTTCTTAAGCTTGGATTTCACCAACATTTCATAAACCTGATTCTTAACAACCTTAAAGGCACTTGGTTTTCTGTCCTTATTAACGGTGTGCCCAAAGGTTTTTTTAACCCCTCTAGGGGGGGTTAAACAAGGTGACCCTCTTTCCCCTCTTCTTTTTATTATTGTGTCTGAGGTTCTTTCTAGGAATTTAAATCACCTGTACAATAGAGGAGGAGGCAGACCCTACCACTCGCTGGTGGGAATGCCTATTATTTCCCACCTTTCTTATGCAGACGACCTTGTTATCTTTTCCAATGGGAATAAGCGCACTCTCGGTAAGCTCTTTGACATTCTGAATCTGTATGAGCTGTGTGCGGGTCAAAAGATCAACCATGGTAAAAGCTCTTTCTTCACTGCTCCTAATGTTCCTGTTAACACTACCCATATGATCAGAAAGGTTTCCAAAATGAACAAGGGGTCTTTCCCCTTCCTTTATTTAGGTGTTAACATTTTTATTGGCAGAAATAAAAAATGTTATTATCAGCATCATGTTAACAAAATTGATAATAAAATTAACATGTGGATCAACAAAATGCTCTCAAGTGCAGGTAAATTGATTCTTGTTAAACATGTGCTTTCTACTATCCCCCTTTACCCTATGGGCTCCTCTATGGTTCCTAAAGGCATTTTAAAAGACATTGAGAATATTTGCATCAGATTCTTGTGGAAAAACAATAGCTCCGCCTCTAATAGCCATATTTGGAGATCCTGGGAAAAGTGTGCTTATCCAATTAATGAAAATGGTCTTGGCCTTCGCAGGTTACATGAGGTTCAGAAAACTTTCCATATGAAGCTCTGGTGGAAAGCCGAAAAGAACATCGGTCTTTGGGCAACAATTTTTAACTCCTTCCGTTACCGTCATTTATCTATTTTTTGGAATTCTATGTATGCTGTAATGGACAGTTTTTATAGTAATACTTTGGTGATTGTGAAGGAGGGCAGCAGGTCATTTTGGAACTCCAACTGGAGTCCCATTGGCCCCCTCTGTAACCTTCTGCCCGATCAAAATGATCAGGACCAGGACCTGACCATCTACGATGCCTACCAGGACATTAAAGAGCATACCCGGATGCTGCCTAATGCCATTGTTCAGACCCTTATTGATCTTACCCCCACTTTTACCAACTCACCTGATGAGATCATTTGGGCCCATTCCTCTGATGGTGATTTCGCCTTCTGTCATGCCTATGATGCGATTAGAACTGTTGCCCCGACTATAAGAAACATTAAGCTGATTTGGAAAAAGCCGGTTCCTAAAAAGATATCATTTTTTCTATGGCGTGCGATAAATGGTTTAATGATCAATGAAAACTCTTTAACTAAAATGGGTTTCCACGGGCCCTTCAAATGTCCTATTTGCAACCATAATGACTCTCTTGACCATTATTTCATCCAATGCACTGCAAATCGAAAAATTTGGGATCATTTCGGTTTTGATACTAATAATCAGGGAACCACTATCAAAGAGTATATTTTAACCTCTACTAAATCTGCACGTTTTTTAGAGAAAATGATAATCCTTTGGAACCTTTGGAAACGCAGGAACATGTCTTTTTTCCATGATTATTTTATGAGTAATCCTGAGGCTATTGTCCGTATTAACAGGATCTCTATGATTTCAACAGTTGGCGAAATCCCCCTCGGGGGAACAAGAAGAGAAATGATCTCATTTATAGATGGTTACCTCCCCCTCGTGATAAATTTTCTGTCAATATTGCTGTCACTCAATTTGGTATGAATTTTAAGAGTGGGATTGCTGTCCGTAGTCATAAGGGTGAATTAGTTTTTCACCATCAAGGTGACTACTTCGGCACTTCTTCTTTTTCAGCTTTTTTTGAAACAATTCTCTTTGCCATTACCTTTTGTAGGGTTAGATCTCTCCGAGTACACAACCTGGACCTCGAAAACAAGCATATAAAAAAGGCCATTCAGCAACATAGCAAGGACCATTGGGACCACATATATACGATAACGAGAATCAGGAAGATATTGCATAAAGATTACACTATCATAAATGTGATTCCAAAGAATGCCAACGTGGTTGCTAGACAGATTAGCCTCGGGAAGGACGTGAAATCATCCCACTTCTTGAGGATTCTAAAATTTGATGCTATAGGCTTTCCATATGTTGTTTGACTTCATTGTTGTAGGCTTTGGCGCATATCCTCCTACAACTTTGTACTCTCATTTCGTTTACTGAATAAAATAGCTACGTTTTAACAAAAAAAAAAAAAAAAACCATGAGTTCTACACGTTTAAAAGTGTAGAAAAATGGTATAAAGTGTTGGTATTTAACTTAGAAGAGTCGTGGAATCGATAGGAGTTGAAACCGCCGGAAACCGCCAAGTATAGGAGGCTGTTCATAGTTGCAGACCACGAAAGCCGCCCAGCTTTCGTGAAAGCCGCCCAGCTTTTGGCTGCTGTCCAGAATTTGCACTTTCGATCGGTTTAGAACGGGGATTGATCGGAGGGCTTAACAAAGGCAACTATTTCAGCACTTCATAAGGTGAGGATGACTGACTATATTGCTTATAATCTTTGGGTTAATTTCATGAGATTACCTAAGTTAATTAAATATGTTTTAAGGATTATTAATTGTTAATAATGCCTAAGAATGAGAAGACTATTGTCTATAAGGAAAAGGTGCATAATATACAAATTTAAGAATAAATTGTGTATGATTATGTGTATGAGCATGTTGGCTTGATAAAGGAATTAACTATAGGTTGAAATATAATTTTAACTTCATATAAAAGTATATATGAGCGATTAGAAGTTATATTTTGTGTATTGATATGAACTATATTTTCAAAGGAAAATTAGTTTGGAATTTGTCTATATGACTACGAACTGAAAATTGGTTTTTGTTGGAATTTATCCGACTAGTATTATGATACTAGTCGGGGTATTGGAAATGAGAATATGCTAGAATTGATCCAAGGTTTGGATTGTGAAATGTTGAGCCTTAAGTAGTCTTAAGAGATACTAAGGTGGATAAGTATGAGCTAAGTGATATTAGGGGTAGGCCTTAAGGGATACCCAAGATAAAGTGAATAATAAATTGATCCTAGGTATAGGATTGGCCTACAGGTGTATTTCGGTAGTCTTCGAGATTAGCCGGTTGATATTGGTAAATAGTAAGGACCATGGCCCTTCCCGACTCTAGAGAGCGGGGTTGGATAGCATGGACTTACATCGTGATCACGGGTTAGGGTGGAATCCGAACCGGAGACCTTACGAGGCTCCCGACAGTGGTAACACATAAGATAGGACCCCGAATGGACCTTACCTTCCTACGGGACGATGGGTATGAGTTCAGGGGCGGGATGTTGGACTCCGGCCCGAGGGCCCGACGAGGCCTCGGAGAGCGGTGACAAGTCTCGTAAAGGATGATAAGACCTACGGGCGGTGTCGTGCTAACGACGGGTTTAATGAAATATATGAAAAAGGGTCGTGTGCTGACAAATTTATTAATTAACTTATTATGAAGATAATAAGGGTTAAAGAAGAATTACTATTATGTTATCATATCACTTTATTTGAGGGTCTTAGAAATTGAAACATTGATTATACTTAGTATAGTTGTCATTGTACTTGTCAAATGCTTCCAAGTACTGACCCCCCCTTCACGGGGGAGGCCACCTCACAGTTTCAGGTAGGAGTTGAGCTTGCTACCGTGCCCGTTGCTTTGGGAAGAATCAAGGAAGGAAGACGTGGTTCGTGCTTCCTCCGCCTCTGTTTTAAAAATATTTAAATTAATGCTCACGGATATTATTTTTGAATCATTACTTGGGGCTTGTATGCCCATGTTTGCCAAAGTGTGGCATAAACACTTGTAATAAACATTTCCGCTGCTTTAAATGAATATTCTACATTATGTTTGTTTATGGATGTACTATGTGTGAATGGTATTCAAGACGCCTAGTATAGTATGGATGAGTTGGACTGCGGTTGACTATTCGTACTGTACGGCGGGTTGTTGACGTGTCCGGTAGGTCCGGGGCGTGACAGCTTGGCCCTTGATGGCAGGCCTCGGACGAATATCAATGTTGTACTGGCTGAGGAAGATGGCCCATTTCACCATTCTAGAGGAGCTGGTGGGGCTCCTCATGAGGGCGCCGATGGGTTGATGAGTGAGCACTTGGACCGGATGAACTTGGAAATAGTGGCCAAGCTTCTTGACGGTCCAAACAATGGCTAGGGTCGTTTTTTCCACCGGGGAGTACCTGAGTTCTGCCTCCCTGAGGGTCTTGCTAACATAGAAGATGGCATGCTGGATGCCATATTCCTCCCGGATGAGCACTGAGCTGATGGCCGCGGGGCTGATGCCAAGGTATAAATAGTTGTCCCCCTTACTCTATCATTGGTGGGAGCCTTTTGTGGCACTGGGGTAATGTTGTTGTTATTGTAATATACTTTAAATTTGTTGTTAAAGTCATTTGGATATAAAATATGTGTTAGGTGTGCAAAACACAGATAATTCATTTCTTCAATAGAATGTAATAAAAAATAAAAGGTATGAAAAAAATTAAATAATTGGTACTCCCTCCGTTTCCAAAAATACTTCCTACTTTGCTTTTTGGGCCGTTCCCAAAAATACTTTCCACTTAGCCCTTGATAAGTCCATTTATGTACTTATTTTTCTTATCAAATTTAAGCGATTCTGGATTGAAAAATAGAAAAACAAGGCACATTTTATATATTTTGGTTCAAGTTTCATGAAATCGGGTAAAAATCGCATTCATAACATGTTTTGTGAAATTTCGGGTCAATTGCGTGAAGAAAGTGGCACTTTTTGCCAACAAATGAATTGATACGGAAGTTTGCAAGATATATTGACCAATTGTTCAATGAAAAAAGTCCAAGTGATGAAGAAATCATGCAAGGAAGTTCAAAACCACGAAGGAGTCACATATATGGCTACTTTTGATGAAAATGGACGATGCATAGAGACACATGTTCGTATTGTGATCATAACTTTGCGCATAATTGTCCAACGTTCGTGATACGAGTTTCATTACATTGATATCTTCCTGATCTACAACTCTTATGAAGAACACAGAGCCAAATAACCACCGTAGAATGGACATATTGCTCAAAGAAGTCAGACATTTGCAGTTGCGATGGAAAGTGACATGTGGTCACCGTTTTGACCATATCTCATAAACTACAAATCCAATGAATGTGATTCAAATTCCAGTAGTTAGCCAAGAAAGAGAGCTACAACTTTGGTGAAGACAACTTTTCCATTTGACGTAAGGCGGTGGAGCAGGCGGCCGCCTTTCCGGGCGCCTACGAGTTTTTGACAGTTTCAGCACTTAACACTTTGCATGGCGACAAAATGATGGAAGGCTGCCGACGGGGGCCGGAGGGCGGCCGCCCTCTGTGGCCGCCTGCGGTGGGATGTGATTTACGAGCTGCCGGTAGCTGAGACAAGACGGGAGGCGGCCAAGGAGGGTGGCCGCCTACCGTGGACGCCTGCGGCGGAATCGACCCGTGCACGAAGCTTTGTCGGAGAAATGACCGAAGGCTGCCGGCCATGGCCGGAGGGCGGCCGCCTTCTTGGCCGCCTTCCAATAATCTCCGGCTATAAAAGCCCTCTTCCATCCCCAACTCAATACACCAATTTCAAGCCCAAATCAGATCAAAAAGGGCGTCTTCTTCCTCTTCAAAGCTCGGATTTCCACCATTGTTGCACCTTCAACTTCAATCTTTCATATCTTTCTCATTTTAGCTCCAAATTGTGAGTTCTTTATATGTATTTTCATCCTTTCAATGAGTAGAATCTGAATCTGTCCTTAGTTTTTTCTATCTGTGCTTCTAAAATTTTCAGAAAATTATTCCACTATTTCGCATTTTCTCCTTAAATTTGAATAAAATAGTTGTTGACATTAAATAAATTCCAATTAATTATATAGTTTTTTACTAACCTCAAGGTAGTTATTTATCAAAACAAATTTAATTTTTACGAGGTAGAAGTAAATTTTAATTAATTCCGGCATTTAGTTGTTATTATTGCATAAATTAAATTAAATACTCAAAAAAGGCAAAAAATTAGTTTCTGTCCTAATTCCAGTTATATTTTAGTTCCTATAAGTTTATTGTTCCAGAATATACGTTTTGCCATCATCCATGTGTAATTCCTTGTTAATGTTGAATATATTCTTTATATTGTTAATTGAAAAAATGATGTTTATTAGCTAAATTTGTTTTGGGCATGAATTGACTAAAGGAATATGGATTGACTTGTTGACCGAAAATTAGGGATTAAAATTAATAATTTGGACTAGTTGTTTGAAATGATGAAATAGTAATTAATAACTGTTAGCCATATTCATTAATTAAATTCTTGGAAAATTATTTCTAACTTGTCTATGAGATTAGAAAATAATTTAAGCCAACCATATTCGAGCACATTAATAAGGCCTAGAAATAGGATAATTTAATGAAAGGGATTTACATCTTGTCTATGAGAGATAAATTCATTTGCTTAAATAATGGGTTTAACTAGTTAATGAATTTGGCTATTTTTATTAATTAAAATATTGGAGAATTATTTCTACCTTGTCTATGAGGTTAGAATTTAATTCAAGCCAACCATTTTGAACACATTAATGACACCTAGAAATAGGATAAATTAATGAAAATAGTTTCTATTCTTGTCTACGAGGAAAGAAATTATTAGTCCAATTTTAGTTTTAATTTCCCTAATTACTAGGTCCAAGAATATATCCATTTCTAATTACTCAATTCATTGCCCTTATTTGCATCAATCCATTTAAGTTTAATATTATATTTTTTCCTTTAGTCTATTTTTGAGCCATCATTAGTATTTGCACAATTTAATTTGCTTTCTTTTCCAAAAAGTAGTTTAGAAAATCAATCAAAAGTTTTAATTTGGAAAGCTTCCAATAATTTGCGATAACCTGTGACTGGACTTAAAATCAAGAAGCTCCTCCGCCATTCCTCGAGAGACACGATACTCGGGGAAAAACCGAAAGGTTAGACTCCGTTTTACTACAACGCCGCGAAAGCGGTTATCAGCCCTTTTGGACAGTTTGTGTGGTTCACATTCATTTTACTTTTTTCTTACACAATTACACATTTCCACTTTCTTAATAAGCGTGTCATTCAAACTTGGAAGAATTTTTAGGAACGGGGTAGTATAAAATATACTACGTATTATGTGTACGTATTAATCATTTTGGTTCCAATTTAATAACTATCCAAATTAATACGAGTAAGTAATAGATTGTCTGTAGTGCTTTTGTCGTTTTACCCATTATATGAATGTTGTTACATCAATTTAAGTCATCCGTTTTGAAAATCAAAAAAATTATTAAAGGATGTGAATGGAGTAAAAGTATATTTCTGATAATGCAGGAGTGCGAATGATAATACGTCAAACTTTGATGGGATGGTCAATGATTGTTTCGCTAAAATGAATCTGTTTAATTCAAAAAATCAAATTTATATGTATGATTTTGTAGAGAATATTTATTTTATTTAATAGCTATTTGATCTAAAAATAAAAAACAAATTTAACAACTTTGTTACAAATTAGTTAGAGAGCACGTGGTTTTGTTTCCTACCCTCTAAAATTCTCTCATAACCGTCTTCGTGGTCAGCTTAGCTTCTCTCATACAGTATTTTCTCTGTTGCTCTGTAATGGGGTTTCGCTACTCCTCTGCGACTTCAACTTCTTCTCGAGGAGGGCCAACTTCTTCTGCATGTTCAAGGTAGTCTACTTCCTCTCTTCTGGCATAATTCAATGAATGGCGGAATGTTTGTGGTAAGTTTCATAGAGTTTTCTGCCAATAGCTTCTAATCTCTAGTAGTTATTCTCTACCCCATTGGTTCTCATGAATATTTCTATTCAGCAGAAGGAATCGTTGGCCTCCACTAGGGCTTCATGGAGTGGCCATCTTGACTCCATCTCCATGGACGTAATGTCTCCTTCCCTCCCTGAAAAAAATTCCGCATTATCTATGTTACGTTTTCGCACTCACACAAGTGAAATTTCAGCGTCGTTCCTTTGTATTGGCATTTCATATTGTACTGGATCTCTTATCTCAAATGGCCGTTGAATATGTTCTCATTAGGTTAAGTGATGTCTGAGTTATTTTATAAATTTGCAGTTGAACAGCATCATCGAAGAATTAGGGAGGGTCTCTGGTGCAGTCTATACCCTCAGGTGTTCTACCTATTCCAACTGCACTGCACTACACTCAATTTAGTTGGCCTTCCTTTTGACTTCTACCTCAAAACTGTTCTCCCCCTCACCCCCACCCCCTCACCCGCCCGCCTATGATTTCATTTTTAGGTTTTTACTTTCCCTATGCTTTTTCTCATTTCCGTTTCTGTTTTCTGCCCTAGATTTGCGTGGAATTTGGATGAGATGCTACTACATACTATATGTTGTGATCTTAAGGTACTACTGAAACTGTATTATACTTTTGTATCAGGTGTATTTTTATCGTAAATAGAGAGTTATATTCTTGGCTTGCACTTTTGCAGTGGAGTAGTGCTTTTTTCCCCTCTACACTGTTTGGGTGTGCGTACTGGTTGGTGTCTCTTCCTGTCCAGGATTGCTCCTCTGCAACCTCCACCGCCTCAGTAACTGATAGGGAGAGGGTGGGAGTGGTGCAGTACCAGTTGATGATCACTGCCGCATTGCAGAGACACCCCAACCATCAGTCAGTGGGTGGATATGATGATGCTAACTTCTTATACATGGTCAAGGTTTTGTACTTCCTATTGTCATCCAGTATTCTATGATTGATGAAATTTCTGTGCTAAGTTTCAATTGAATCTGTGCTAGTTCTCGATTAGCTGCCAATAGCTTCTTATATTTGCTCTTTGCTCTCATGGATTATTCTATGCAGCAGAAGAAAACATCGGCCTCCACTATGCCTTCATGGAGTAGCCTTCTTCAATCCATCTCCAAACAAGTAATTTCTCCCCCCCCCCCCCCCCTCTCCCTGTCCCTCTCCATTTTGAACATATTTTACTGCGTATATCCAATAAACGTCAGTTAATAACATTTGAAATTCTCCTATTACAGTATGGATCGTCTATGGTATACTCGCAAGTGCTGGAGTGCTCCGCCCTTCATTTACTCAGCATTTGCCGCTCTTCTTTGCAACCTCTCTGCAACTGCAAGATCACGCCTTACGCCTTCTCCATTGTCTTCACTTCCGATAATTTGAAGAGAAATCAAGACCTTAACAGACTGGAAATAATCGGAAAAGAGGAGTCAGTTGCACTTCTCAAGTTGCTCAAACTTGGAGAAGGCGAAGGCAAGTCGTTCGAATGGATTCTCCAAGAAGAGTTCAAATCAGAATTCAAACCCATTCGTTATATCGAAGTATGTGCTACCCTCGCTGCAATCCTTGAGGTACAAATCGAGCCTTACTTCATCCCTCTACAAGCGCGACCTTTACCACTCCCCGGTGGCGTGTCTGTATATTGTATACATGCAGGTGTGCCTGTGGGTTTTCTTCGATAATGATATTGATAAGTTCGTCTATGTGTCTGTCTTTCCTCAACTCATCAGTCATCATGCACTAAATTTTGAATCTGCTGCACTGTTTAAATCAGAATGAAGGGGTTGTTCCGAGATTGAAATAGACAGTCAAGTCTATATAAGACGAAAATAAAATGATAAAAATTCCTTCCTATTCATCTTGATCTGTTTTTGGTTGCTTAACTTCCATATTTTTGGTCATAAAAGTAGTTTTCTTATGTGATTTGGTAAAAATGGTTTATCTTGGGCATGTTATGATCTGTTTCAAAAAACACATTACATTATTGATACCTGTCAATTACTTTTTGTTTTCTTTTCGACATTTTCCTTTCTTGGTTAAAGTGTAGGTGATTTGTTCGTCCAAGGTCAGCATTTTAAGAATGCACTAGCAAAACTGCATTAACGTTTTTTTTTTGGGGGGGGGGACCTGGAGAAAAAGTGTGTGGATGATGACCGCAAATCACCAACCTATTTTTACTATGTGCAAAATAAATTCAATATTTTCTTGTCTGCAAATTTTAAGTGAAAGTGTGAAACCAAATATCATGTATAAGGCACTGACCATGAGTTTCCTGTTTTGCGCACTTGGAATGTTGTTGCATTGAGTGCAAATCATTGAACATGTAAACCAAACTGCATAAGTTATTTTGAGATAATTGCAGGACACGGTACTTAATCCCTCCAATCGGTTGGTTCCCTTTGCAATTGTTCATCAAGCATGTTCTTCCCCAACGTTTTCTTCAGATCCATTCCTCCCGATTCTTATGAATGTAAGTTTTCCGGCAGAGTGCAATCGTGCTGCCACAGTCAAAGACGTTTGGTTTCAAATTGCTTTCCCTGTGCTATTTTGCTTCATTGTTTCAGTATGCTCACTCTGAATTGATCAGTGCATTAGATTGTTATGGAAATGCATCCAACATTGAATGTTTTTGTAGGTAATAGGTGGAAACGAAGGTGCACCGCTGGATGAAAGGGGAGAAGGATCGGAGGGTTCAGATATAGTTGAAGATTTGGTCCTGTCTGACGATTCTGACGACAATTATCGCGAAAGGCTCATTCCAGTGTATGAAGATGGCATAGAAGAGAAAGTTGGCGAAGTAAGCTTAATCGAAGCTTTTGGCTACACCAGTTTTGCCAGGCAGGTGGCTCGTGCAAATAAAGAAGAGAATGAGCGAGGCGGGGAAGGCTGGCTAGCTGGCATCTTCCATGTGCTCTGGCCGTGGCCCCGGTATGATACAACCTATCACGATGTTCACGACGAAGTGTTAGATCCTAGGAAGGTCCATTGGCTCTCCTTTCTAAGGTCTATCCAACTCGTTCGAGTGAAGAGAAGTTATATGGATCCTGTTGGCCAAGTAATACGGGTTCGGTTCTGGAGTCTGGAAAAGGTGGATGAAGTCGTGATGCAGAGAAAGTATATCCATAGCCGGAGGGATTTCGTAGCCGTGCTGCATATGACTTGGGCCGCCTGGAAAGATCAAGAACCCAGCTATCAATGCCCCGCTGAGGCCGTGGTTGATGGGGGGCGATTGCAATATCTCCGATCAAACCTCAGTGAGATCCCTTTTGAGTTGGAGGACGATAGAGAAGACGACTCGGAGGATCCTGAGTGGGACTCCTTCTTCGCGGCAGTGTCCTTGATCATATGCACCACAACTGATACCCCGTAATTGACAGGAAAAGGAATGGATCGCCTATGGACAACTATCACCTTTTCCTCTATTTTCTTAATTTTCCGTGACATTGCAATAAAAGGTGGCATGAACACTCTTGTTTGGTTTAGAATGTTTGGTTAATGTGTCTTCCATAACTTCTTCCTATCGATCAAATTGACGTGCAAACTTGATGATTTCAAATATATCCTCTTGTGATATACTACGTATTTAATTTTGTCTAAGTTATTTATGCTTTAGGATCTTAGATTAATAGTTTTTTTTTGTTGATCCAAGCCTATGAATTTTACCTATACACACATACTTCGTAACTTTAATGCTTAATGTTACACATTACTTCCGTCCCGATTTAAGGTTTCCATTGTAAAATAGCCCAATTATTTTCCAAAAACCGCAAAATGAATTTGACTACCTCCTTTACCCGTTGAACGCGTGGTTCGACTCACCACACAAACTTGCTCAAGCGGAGGAAAATATCTACCAATCTTAAGAAGGCAATATTGATTACATGTAAATTAATTAATTAAATTTAACCCTTAAAAACATCTGTTGTTTGAAGTGCTATAACTTCTTTATTTGCACTCCGATTGTTACCAACAATACATCAAAATTTATAAATTTTTATTATCTTTCATATGCAACCAATGTTGCATATATATAAAAATAAAAAAAATCAATTTTGATAATTTGTACACGCTATTAATCCAGAGTGACAGCTTAGAATAAAATTGAACAAACTCCATCACTTTTAGGGGTGGGCATGGGTCGGGACGGTTCGGGATTAGGGTTATCCCGGTCCCGTCCCAATTAATAATAACAGGACGGGACAAGCCTTTGTCTTAGTCTTGTCCCATTTAAATCGGGACCGGGATGATTCGGAACGGTTCGGGACGGTTCGAGATGTCCCAAACTAACAAAAAATAATCATTTGTAATATATATATATATATATATATATATATATATATATATATATATATATATATATATAGATTTTGGTTCAGGTGAGAAAAGCATCTAATGTTCCACCGGGAAGGCGCCCAAACGGGCTCGGCCGGACGGGGCAGCCCGTCAGGCCGGCCTGACATGATGATTTCTATATATATATATATATATATATATATATAGAGGAATGATCCTGTCCAGCCGGAGGGACAGGATCTTCCGTCCGGCCGCCGCCTTTTGGGGCGGTTCCCGGTGGAGTTTTTTGATGAAATTTTTATGAAATGTTCCTCATCAAGTCTAGTTTATCCACAAAAAATTTCAGCTAAAAATTCGATCGGGAAGGTAGTCAAATAATTTTTTGAAGATAACTGCTCCAACTTAAACATATAAAACGCAGTTATGTTTCAAAAAATTATTTGACTGCCTTCCCGATCAAATTTTTAGCTGAAATTTTTTGTGGATAAACTAGACTTGATGAGGAACATTCCATAAAAATTTCATCAAAAAACTCCACCGGGAACCGCCCTAAACGGCGGCGGCCGGACGGAGGATCCTGTCCCTCCGGCTGGACAGGATCTTTTCCGTATATATATATATATATATATATATATATATATATATATATATATATATATATATACATATATATATATATATACATATATATATATATATATATATATATATATATATAGACAAATCTTCATGTTAAAAGGTAATTGCCAAAAAAAAGTTTCATTTTTGCCAAAAAAAATTATTTTTTACGAATGTGACACGCTACTATTTTTAAATAGGTAATGACCCAATTCGTTTACCTTTTGATCGATACGTTAAAAGCTGACATTCATTCTTATTTTTTAAATATGGAACGATTCAATTTCATTTCAAGCTTAACCCGAGCATATTTGCACACATACGCACAAATGTAAAATCACAATTGTTACTACGTAAATGATTTTTTGGAAAATCGTTCAACCACTCCGTTAAAATACTATAGAATACGTTAATAAATACGGAGTACGTTTTACTATAAAATACGACCATATTTAGTTGACCAAAGTACTTAATATTTCCGAGTCCGCAATTATGTTAATTTTATTTATCTACTTCTACTAAAATAATAATTAGTGAAAAACATGAACCTTCGGCACTATCAAGCCCTCGACATCGGAGAGGCCTTCGGCTGAACCAAGCCTTCGGTCACACCAGGCCTTCGGCGAAACAGGGGTCCTTGGCCACATGAAGCCCTCGGCTACACAAGGAGCCCTCGGCTACACAAGGAGCCTTCGGCTGAACTAGCTCAATCATCGAAGATTCCTTTTGGAGACAGCCAACCACCGCATTTAATACCACGTCACATCCGCCAACCGCATTCAATGCGGTGGACGTACC
The DNA here is from genome assembly GCA_945859915.1 of Cuscuta epithymum. Lineage (NCBI taxonomy): Eukaryota > Viridiplantae > Streptophyta > Magnoliopsida > Solanales > Convolvulaceae > Cuscuta > Cuscuta epithymum. The sequence goes on along the minus strand of CAMAPF010001045.1, from coordinate 2,422,379 downwards.
ACTGCCGGTGCCAACCGGCTGATGTGACCCCTCGGCCGTTAGATGACTGACACGTGTACTCTCATCACATTTATTGCTGCTATAAATAGCAGCCCATTTCTCCTTGTAATGGACATCATCTACGTCTCAACTCCACATCTCGAGTTCATTTAATAAATTGACTCTCTCTCCTCCTATTTGCTCTGACTTCTCTCTAAGTTATTCCCGCAATAACCCCTCGGATAAGATACCCCCCGGGTAGACTATCCATTATTATTATTATTATTATTATTATTATTATTATTATTATTATTATTATTATTATTATTATTATTATTATTATTATTATTATTATTATTATTATTATTATTATTATTATTATTATTATTATTATTATTATTATTATTATTATTATTATTATTATTATTATTATTATTATTATTATTATTATTATTATTATTATTATTATTATTATTATTATTATTATTATTATTATTATTATTATTATTATTATTATTATTATTATTATTATTATTATTATTATTATTATTATTATTATTATTATTATTATTATTATTATTATTATTATTATTATTATTATTATTATTATTATTATTATTATTATTATTATTATTATTATTATTATTATTATTATTATTATTATTATTATTATTATTATTATTTTTCAGCCCAAATTTCAGTCCAACATCAAGGAAGAAAGAAAAAGAACGCAGGTGTTGTCTTCTTCATTGGAACATAATGTTGGGATTGGAAAATTCTTCTATTCAATATCAAGAACAGAATTACAATAGGAGGAGCAAACTCTCACACTCAACTATTACAAAAAACCAATTCTCACCAATACACTTCTACTCTAAGTGTATTTCACTCTTCACACACTTTTCTCACTTTCTAAACTGATGCTATGAACAACAATAGAACACTCTATTTATAGGGCTATTTGGAGACAAGGGAAAGTTGCATCCAAGCTTCCATGGTATCTCCATATCTTCTCCCACACCTATTTGTTGGAGAGCTCTTTCCAAGAAGGTGCCTCCATGTTAAGGTGTCTCTTGGCAACTTCCAAGAAAGAAGGTGGAAGATACCTACAAATCTCCCCCTCCACCTTTTTCTTTATTTCTCTCGTTTCTGCGATGCTCGTTGGCTCCCCCTCGCTGGCAACAAGTATCCATTCGGATGTGGAATACTTTCTCTGTGGAACTATGTCTCGCATAGAACGTCGAACATGAGTACCTTCAGCTTCGTCTTCAGATGAAGGCTCCCCCTGCTGAGGAATATCATCACTGTGAGTATCATCATCACCTACTGAACCATCACTTCGTCTTCTGGAGTATGTTGTTGGCGGATTATTGGAGCACACCCATGAAACTCGTTTTCATGAAATACAATATCTCTGCTTCGTACAACTTTCTTCACTTCGGGATCCCACAACCGGTATCCGAATTCTTCATCACCATACCCGATGAAGATGCATGGGTTTGACTTGAGATCAAGCTTCTGTCTCAACTCCTTGGACACATGTGCAAATGCCTTGCACCCGAACACTTTCAAGTGAGAGTAAGAAACATCTCTTCGTGACCATTTCTTCTCTGGCACTTCAAAGTTTAAAGGAACAGAAGGTGACCTGTTTATAAGATAACAAGCTGTCAGCACAGCTTCACCCCAGAATGGCTTAGGTAGTTTAGCCATACTCAACATGCAACGAACTTTCTCCATAATGGTCCGATTCATTCTTTTGGCTACACCATTGTGCTGTGGAGTTCGTGGAACCGTCTTCTCATGTCGGATTCCGTATGCAGCGCAATATGCTGAGAACTCTCGGGAAGTGTACTCTCCTCCATTGTCTGAACGTAGACACTTCAGCTTCTTCCCTGTTTCTCTTTCTACCATGGCATAAAATAATTTGAAGCGATCAAACACTTGATCCTTACTCTTCAAAAGATAAGCCCATCCCTTTCGTGATGCATCATCAATGAATGTCACGAAATATCTGCTTCCTCCAAGTGACTCCTCTTCAATGGGTCCGCATACATCAGAGTGTACAAGACTGAGTAACTCTGAATGGTTCTTCCTGGTAGAACTGAAGGAAACCCTGTGTTGTTTCCCGAATAGACAGTGCTCGCATGGATCTAGGGCAACACCTTTGCCCATGGAAATGACTTCCTTCTTTGCAAGAGTTGTCAATCCCTTCACGCTCAAGTGGCCTAGCCTCCGGTGCCACAAGGTTGGTGATATCTCTTCTTCAACAGCATTGAGACTCGAATGACACAACTTTGCATGAGTTTAATAAAGAGTACCACAAATATGGCCTCTTGCAACAACCAAGGAACCTTTAGATAACTTCCACGTACCTTCTTTGAATCTGTTAAGATATCCTTGTTGATCCAGAGCTGTACCGGAGATAAGATTCAATCTAAGATCCGGAACGTGTCGAACATCTTTCAACACAAGTGCGCATCCGACAGAAACGCCCACATGTCAACCAGATCTATGGCAGACCTGTAGGAAGAGACACGACGGTGGAAAGAAAAAGGTGGAATGGCCAGCTCTTCATCAGAGAAATCAATCGCTTTCTTGCTAATAAAATCAAAACCGGGAATCCATTATCTACACCGACGATGACTTACCACCGTGCCCTCCATCTCATAGGGATGCGCCGGTGGTCAAGATGGAGGTCCTTGACACTATTGTCCATAGAGTTCTCGTAGACAATGGAAGTTCGGTGAACATTTTGTACATGAAGACTTTCCAGGAGACTGGCCTTCAAATGGCAGCCCTCAAGCCCGTCAAGACCCCACTGTCAGGTTTTACCGGGGACACAATCAAGCCAGAGGGGGTCATCACCCTCAAGATCCAGGTCGGATCGAAACCATGTGTGCGAACGATCGAGGCATACTTCGTGGTGGTCCAGTTACCAAGTGTGCACAAAGCCATCTTAGGCAGGCCTCTGTTGAAAGATTTGGGAGCCATCATTTCCCAGGCTCATTTGTGCATCACGTTTTACACGCTTGCCGAGATAGGTATTGTACGAGGAGATAAAAAAATGGGTAGAAGTTGCTACGTGAGGGCTTGCAAAGCTCATGGAATGAATAAAGTAAGGGTGAACACCATCGAGCGGGACTTGTCGAAGTTTGAGGAGGGGCAGTTCAAAGCCCTTCCTACTTCAGAGCTCGAGGAGGTTGGAGTTGATCCATCCCGACCTGGACATCGGGTCAAAATCGGTCCAGATCGGCGGACAAGTCCATACCATTTTCCAAGTCCTGAAGAAGAGCAATGGGTTCCAATGGACCCCAGAGTGCCAAGCTGCATTTAAAGACCTCAAAAGATACTTGCAATCAGATCTACTGCTCAGCAAACCTAAGGCTGGCGAAACCCTCATTCTCTACCTAGGGGTCACTCAGAGCGCAATCAGCTCTGTATTGGTGCGTGAGGAAGGAACTATGCAGACGCCGGTCTACTATATCAGCAAAGTCCTCCACGGGGCCGAGCTCAGATATCCAGCCCTGGAGAAGATAGTCTTTGCAGTATACACGGTGGCCAAGAAACTGGCACATTACTTCCAAGCTCATCCCATCAAGGTGTTGTCAAACTTGGGAGTCAGAACTTTGTTCAGGACAGCCAAGACCGCAAGAGTTGTGAAGTGGTCCCTGCTAATCAGCCAATATCTAGTAAGTTTCCAACCTAGAACATCAATCAAAGGTCAAGCCTTGGCAGGCTTCCTAGTTGAATGCACTGCCCAGGATGGTTGAAGAAAGACGACATGAAGAAAAAGATTGGTGGACCCTAATGACATACGGATTATCATCAGGGTCCAAAGGTTGCGGAGGAGGGGTGGTCCTCATCACCCCTGAAGGCTTCAAGACTTATCATGCCCTCATATATAAGTTCAACTTATCCAATAATGAAGCTAAGTATGAGGCCTTACTGTCAGGCCTCAGGTGTAACACCCCGGCCCCACCGGACCCGAGGTAGTTACTCCGGACCAATAGTACTGTCCCCACAAACCACCACGAGCCTTTACCGCGCACTTTGTCCTCACTCATGCGCGCCCTGAGAAACTTCCCAGGGGGTCACCCATCCCAAGACTATTCCCGTGCAAGCACGCTTAACTTTGGAGTTCTTGGGTGATGAGCTGCCTTAAAAGGAGATGCACCTCTGTTGGTATGAGTAGTACTATTAATCCATTTATATTAAATCTCAAGTGTTACAATCACCCCCACTTAGGATCGCAACGTCCTCGTTGCGCCCTTGAACCAATCTCAAATCTCAATCAAATCCCAGAATCTTCCCCCGCTAAGTGCCCGCCCGATATCCAACGGGTCATCACACTGTCGCGGGGTTGCTCTGATACCACCTGTAACACCCCCAAATTTCCCACCCGAAAATACATTTAAAAGAGATAAAATTTCATTTATTTATTCGAATTGGGAAAAAGTTTGCAGCGAAGTTAACAATAAAAGGGAAATGGAGTGTTACCGCCACACCCGGCCACACACAGCCGAGTGCACAGGCAATCCCTAACGAAACAAACTAAAACAAGTGTTCAAAACATAAGTAAAGTATTTAATCTCGACTAAATTTCAACTAAAGCATATCTAAACTGCTCTCAGGGATCAAACAATCATCAGTCAACATGGGCATCATCACCTGCACAAATAAAGTGCAGAAAACAAAACAAAGAAAAGACACAAAAATTAGCTTTAGAGCTAAGTAAGTACTACCCAACCCCGTAAAATAATCAGGTTTGGCTAAAATAGATTTTTATATAATACTATATAAAAATAACACACTCCATAAAAATTCTCTTCTTCTTTGATTATCTCAAAAATCACTTCTTCTCTAACTTCCTAGTAATTTAGAAGGGCGGTGCTCAACCTTTCGACTGAGGTGCATCTCCTTTTAAGGGAGCTCATCACCCAAGAACTCCAAAGTTAAGCGTGCTTGCACGGGAATAGTCTTGGGATGGGTGACTCCCTGGGAAGTTTCTCAGGGCGCGCATGAGTGAGGACAAAGTGCGCGGTAAAGGCTCGTGGTGGTTTGTGGGGACAGTACTATTGGTCCGGAGTAACTACCTCGGGTCCGGTGGGGCCGGGGTGTTACAATTGGTATCAGAGACTTAGGTTTTCCGAAAGGATTAGAACACGAGGTAATAGGTCGTAGGGAGGAATTCTGTCAACTAGACGATAAGAGTCTGAGCTGGTTGGTGCTTAATTGAGCCTTTGCGCTCGTCCAACCAACTGGGAATTTCTCCTTGTGCTGAAACTTCGTTGTTCGAAATCTTTGAAGAAAACCTTGGAAATTATACCTTCAAAGTGGGGATTTTCAAAACGTTTTTATAAAAACTAGGAGAAAGAACAGACTAGGAACAAGACCTTTTAGGAACGTGGTGAGAAGTGAAACCTTGGCGATTGTATTGAGTTATGAAATGCATGAAATTCATGCCTATGTGAGTTATGTGGAGTATGTTAATATCTTTGAATGCTTATTTATGATAAGTACTAGAGTTAGTAAAGAAATTGTTAAACGTAGAAGCTTTATGTATACCTAGTACTTAAGTACTTGTTTCCTTTCTTAAAGAACCATGCCGCCAAGGAGAGACCCTACTGCGACCCCAACCATTGGTGAGCTTGCCCAAACTATCCAACAAATGGCGCAGCTCATCGGAGCGGCTCAACCCCAGAACCCTGGGATTGACTACGCAACAAGAGTAACAGGGCGGAACCCTCCAAAATACATGGGCGAGGAGGACCATCTTATCTTGGAAGACTGGATTCGCACCTTTGACAAGCTCTTTGACTCACTCAATTGCCCGATGGAGCAACGAGTGAACATTGCGGTGTATTATCTGCACCAAGAAGCGGACCACTGGTGGGCCGCCAACGGACCAACACTTCTCGGGCAACCGGGCTTTGACTGGGAGGACTTCGTCATAGCGCTGCGTGATCGCTTCTATCCGGATCACGTAAAAGAGGCAAATTATGATGAATTTGTCAACTTCAAGCAAGGTGACTTGACTGTTCAGGAATATCACACGAAGTTCGTCCAACTGGCTCGTTTTGCCAAAGACTTGGTGTCAACAGAGGCCAGCATGACCCGCAGATTTGTTAACGGGCTCAACTACGGGGCCCAAAAGTTCGTGACTGTAGCAGAGCCGCGGAACCTGAACGAGGCATATAGGAAGGCTGGTAAGTACTATCTGGTACACCAGAAAGAAAGGGAGGCACAGAAGAGAGACCGGAAGAATGCTGATGTGGAACAACAGCAAAAGAAAGCCCGAACCGACCGCCCTGAGCAAAGGCAAAACAATCAAGGCGGTAGAACCTTCCAAGGCCAGGGTCAGGGGAGAAACCAGCCAACTCAAGCACGGTACTACAAATGCAAATTATGCCCAAACAACCATCCTGGGAAGGATTGTGCGGGGAATGCAGTGAAGTGTTACAACTGTAACCTCATGGGGCATAGGGCATACGAGTGCCGGAAACCCCCAAGCCAGGGTCAAAACCAGGGGAACAACCAAACCGGGGGAGGGGATAATCACGGTAGCAACAACCGTGGTAATCCCGGTAACCGTCCAACGGAGGCCAACCATAAGCAAGGCCATGGAGGGCAGAACAATACCCAGGGCCAGATTTACGTCATGAACCAGGCTCAAGCAAACGCCCACGACGTGGTGTCAGGTACCTTCCTTGTAAACTCCACACCTGCTCATGTACTGTTTGATTCGGGTGCGTCCCACAGTTTTATGGCCTCAAAATTTGTGGAAAAGTTAAAGTTAGAACCTACCACTAGACTTAATCTTAATGTAAAAACGGCATCCAACAAAGTTGTAGCATGTGGAAGTGTTTTCTCTAATATTTCCATAGTCATATCCGATACCGAATTACCCGGAGATCTAATCCAGTTTGACTTGGAGGATATCGACGTGGTGTTGGGCATGGACTGGCTAGGGAAATATAAAGCCAAAATTCTGTGTGATGAACAAAAGGTGGTCTTAAGAGGACCCAATAATAAGCGTGTATCCTACAAGGCGGTTACATCTAAGCCAGGCGTGAAGCTGGCAACCATGCAACAAGTCAAACGATACATTCGGAAGGGGTATGAGGCCTACTTGTGCACGATCAAAGACTTAACATCCGAGAATCCGACCATTGACCAAATCCCTGTAGTCAATGAATTTCCGGATGTGTTTCCGGAAGAAATTCCGGGGATGCCGCCGGAGAGGGAAGTTGAGTTTTCGATTGATCTAGTGCCGAGCACCGCACCCATTTCGAAGCCACCATACCGAATGGCACCAAAGGAGATGCAGGAGCTAAAGGAACAACTCGAAGAACTTTTGGGGAAGGGCTACATCAAACCGAGTGTCTCACCTTGGGGCGCTCCGGTCTTGTTTGTGAAGAAGAAGGATGGGAGTCTGAGACTCTGCATCGATTATAGGGAGCTGAACAAAGCAACCATCAAGAACAAGTACCTGTTGCCTCGCATTGATGACCTCTTTGATCAACTAAAGGGAGCTAGTACGTTCTCCAAAGTTGATTTGAGATCCGGGTACCATCAAGTGAGGATTGCGGAGAAAGATATTCCAAAGACGGCTTTTCGAACGAGGTACGGACACTATGAGTTCACCGTGATGCCGTTTGGCCTAACAAATGCGCCTGCGGTATTTATGGACCTCATGAACCGTGTGTTCCGACCCTATCTCGACTTGTTTATTGTGGTGTTCATCGACGATATCCTGGTGTACTCCAAAACACCAAAAGAACATGAAGGGCATCTGAGAACAGCGCTGCAAACTTTGAGAGAGAATCAGCTCTATGCCAAACTCTCAAAGTGTGATATTTGGAGGGATCGGGTAGCATTCTTGGGCCACATCATCACCCAAGAAGGTGTATCCGTTGACCCATCAAAGATCGAAGCAGTGATAGACTGGCCTGCACCCACAACCGTGACGGAGGTCCGGAGCTTTCTAGGCTTGGCGGGCTACTATCGCAGATTCGTGAAAGATTTCTCAAAGATAGCAAAGCCTTTGACTAATCTCACGAAGAAGACTACAAAGTTCGTATGGAGTGACGAATGCAAGGAATCCTTCCAAGAGCTGAAGCAGAGACTAACAACTGCACCTGTCTTGACCCTACCATCCGGTACCGAGGGGTTCGAGATTTACACTGATGCTTGTTTGAAAGGGTTGGGTTGTGTATTGATGCAAAACGGTAAAGTGGTGGCATATGCATCAAGGCAACTGAAGACCCACGAGGTCAACTACCCGACTCATGACCTGGAACTGGCAGCGGTTGTCTTTGCTTTAAAGCTATGGAGGCACTATCTCTATGGGGCACAATGTAAAGTTTACACTGATCACAAGAGCCTGAAGTACATCTTCACCCAAAAGGAACTTAACATGAGACAGAGACGCTGGCTGGAACTCGTCAAGGACTACGACTTGGAGATCCAGTACCATGAAGGAAAAGCAAACGTAGTTGCCGACGCGTTGAGCCGAAAATCAACTCATTCCTGCAAAGCAACATGGATACTACCAGATGAGCTATACCGGAACTTTCAGAAGCTAGACTTGGAAGTGTGGGATGTCGGAGAGGTAGATCGGGAAATGCGGTTACTCACCATGACCGTCACCCCATCTATTTTCGACAAAATTAGAGAAGGGCAGCCTGGAGACACAAAGCTGGACAGAATCCGAGCAGGCATGACAAATGGCGTAAACGGACCGTTCGAACTGCACGAAGATGGGAGCATTCGACACAAAGGAAGGTGGTGTGTCCCGATGAAATGTGAAGAGCTTAAGAAGAAAATTATGGAGGAAGGGCACAACACGCCTTACTCAGTTCACCCCGGAGGCGACAAACTCTACAAAGACATCAAAAAGAATTTTTGGTGGCCGAAAATGAAGAGAGAGGTAGCTGAATTCGTGGCTCGATGCTTAAACTGCCAGAAGGTGAAAGCCGAACGTTGCAAGCCCAAGGGACTCGTGCAATCCTTGGAGGTGCCAAAATGGAAGTGGGATTCCATCTCCATGGACTTTGTGGGGGGCTTACCCCTAACCAAGTCAGGCAAAGACAAGATTTGGGTTATAGTTGATCGGTTAACAAAGACCGCTCGTTTTATCCCAATGAACGAAACTTGGAGCATGGAGAAGTTAGCTCGTGCTTACATCAAGCACGTGGTTAAGTACCATGGAGTTCCCCAAGACATTATTTCTGATCGTGATTCCAGATTCCTATCTCAATTCTGGAAGGAGTTGCAAGCTGCTATGGGGACGAAGCTGAGACTGAGTACTGCTTTTCACCCAACCACCGATGGACAGACGGAGCGAACCATCCAAACACTCGAGGACATGCTGAGAGCATGTATGTTAGACCTACAAGGGTCATGGGACGAACACTTAGACCTAATAGAGTTTTCGTACAACAATAGCTACCACGCCAGTATCAAGATGGCCCCGTACGAAGCTCTATATGGTCAAAAGTGTAGAAGCCCAATATGCTGGGGTGACATGGTAGATAAAGTGGTGTTGGGGCCAGATTACCTCCAAGACACCATGGAGAAAGTAAAGATGATTCAAGCAAGGATGAAGGCAGCTCAAGATCGTCAGAAGTCTTATGCAGACTTAGGAAGGAAACCAGCCGAATTTGAAGCGGGAGAGAAAGTCCTACTTAGAGTCTCCCCGACTAAAGGAGTAATGAGATTTGGGAAGAAGGGAAAGTTAAGCCCGAGGTTCATTGGCCCATATGATATACTCGAGCGAGTGGGAAGAGTGGCGTATCGTCTAGCTCTACCCACCGAGTTGGCTAAGGTATACCACACTTTATAACTCGCTCGGTAATTAGTAAACACCCAATTAAATATCTCTGAAGTGTGTATTATGCGTAGGTACACAACGTCGTCCATATCTCCCAATTGAAGAAGTATGTACGCGACGAATCGCATATCCTTAGCCCCGAGGTACGAATCGTAACCTTATAATAGTTGAAATCAAAGTATCACACCTAACCTCGACTCTTTTAGGTGGTCGAGTTGGATGAAACGTTGACTTACGAGGAGAGGCCGGTCCAGATTTTGGACACCAAGACTCGCGAGACTAGAAGAAAAGCGGTTAAGATGGTGAAAGTTTTGTGGTCTAACCACTTGGCCGAAAACGCCACATGGGAGACCGAGGATGATATGCGCAAACGCTACCCTGAACTATTTGATTAAGGTAATATTTTGGTTTCGAGGACGTAACATCTCTTCTAGGGGGTAGATGTAATAATTGGTAACTCATACTCATACGAAGCAACCCTTTTAAGGAGGGTAGAATGTAATACTTAATAATTTTGTCATTTGACTTGAGTTTATGCTTCGGGACGAAGCATCTTTTAAGGGGGTTAGAATGTGACACCCTAAAAATTAAAAAAAAATATATATATATATAATAATAATCATAATGAAATAAAATAAAAATAAAACAAATACATAGTATAATTTATCTGATAAAAAAAAAATATTTAAGATGAAATAAGTAGCATAAAGTATAAAAGTAAAAATAAAACATGTACAATTTATCTGATTAAAAATAAAGCAGATATAATCTATCTGATAAGAATAAAATGGCATAAACTATTGGGTAAAGATAAAAAATGTTAAAATAGTAAAATAAGGTATGTGCATGCATATACATGCATGTAACATAGTAATAATGATAATAAAGTAGAACATTATTACGCAAAAGAAACTTTAGCACACATATTACATATATAATGCGCACCACGTACATATATACTATGCACATACATACATTACATACATTACATACATACACATACATAATAATCCACTCATACATACTAGTACATCGCATGGCACGTATGGCATCACGTGATCATAAACCATAACGTCCGGCCATCCATAATATTGTTTTAAATGCAAAGTTAAAGCTCGAGTAACGGGAGATGAAACGTTGAAAACCCACGGACACACTTTGAGGCATTAACGGGTATATATATGACCGTCGCCCATCGGCGAAGGAATCGCCAAAAAGAAAAAAAAAAACTGCGAAAGTATACATATAACGTATCTGGAGGGAGCTTCTCGGAGAAGTCTACACCGTCGTATCTGGAGGACTGAAGCCATTGGACTGGAGTACGCCGGAGAAGAAGGGGAGCTTGCCGGAGAAGGAAACCAGGCCGCCGGACCAAGCCACTGCCGCCGTTCGCCTGGACCGTCGTGTTGTGTCTACACCACCACCGGAGAAGAGGGTCAAGGTCCCGCTGCTTGATTTGTTCTGCTGTTGCCGCCGGAAGTGCAGCCCTGCGATTAGTGTCCGACATCAGTACCAAGTATGTTCTGCGAACTGTCTTCCTCGCAATTGTTTAGTGCTTAAGCTGGACTGTTTTATTACTTTGGGCTGATTAAAATTAGCTTGGGCCGAGAAAAGATAATAATAATAATAATAATAATAATAATAATAATAATAATAATAATAATAATAATAATAATAATAATAATAATAATAATAATAATAATAATAATAATAATAATAATAATAATAATAATAATAATAATAATAATAATAATAGTAATAATAATATTACTAATCTGCAAAATGGATTTATTAGAGATGAGAAATACTAATGACGAAATTTTCTTGATAGTAATCTCTTGGATAAATTTGTTAGTTAACATAATAATTACATAATGCTAAATGATGAAATGAATTGATGGTTTAAGTAATATACGATTATCATATTAATAATAATCATTTATTTGGACTTAGTACCGTAATTAGATTAAATAATGTTGGATAGATATTATTTTCACTAATTATTGGACTAATTGAAGCAGATTAATAAAGTTAACATAATTACGAACTCGGAAATGCTAAGTGTGTGATTAGACTGAGTGATGATGATTAGTTAGTTTAAATAACTTTTATAATATTCAGATGTATTATTAATGTCGATTAAAGTAATCATGAAAACTGAATATTTTAATATAATTCCGATATTAACATATTTATTGGATTATGGTGAACTGAATTAGTTAATTAGTTAATATTTTTTTTCGGACCAGATTAAAAAATTAATGAAGGGTTATGGTATTAATTACTGAATTAGTTTAAAATAGGATAAATAATACGAAGTATGAGATAGTTGTTAAGTAGAAAGATATTTATAATAAACCATAACCGAAGTAGTGGAATATGGTAATATTAAATTATAGTTAATTAATTTGATGTAGAATAAATTGATTGTGACTAATTAAATTAAAATTTGGTTATTTTAATACATGTCGGTTATTATAATATAATTATAGACTTCAAATATTAGAGATCATGGCTGAAGTACTAAAATGATTTGATTCATAAAAAATGATTAACTCGAATAGTTAATTCGTTAAATTAATAAGTTTGCATAAAAGAGAAAAAATGGATAAATTATTAAAAAATACAAAGAAATGACTAATTAAATCATCTTAATTCAAAAGGTGAATATTTAGAGACCGGAATAGAAGAGGGGAACTAGGGGCGACAGGACCTACGGTAAGTTTCTCTGCCAATCCAAAATTGTTTCCTCGTATTATATGCTTATTATGCATTATGTGATTAAGTGTGAATTGTGAATTATGAGTATGTGATTTTGAGGAATGCAAATTAAGAGTACTTTTTGGGGTATCAAATATTTTTAAATACCTTTGAGATTAATTAGGGAGATAGAGAAGTATTTTTGAAGTATATCTTAATTCAAGATAAAAGTAAAGATTTTATAAGAGGTGAGCACTGCGGGAGAAATCCGCGGTGTCGGTTTTCCACATCCGGATAAATGTGGAGGGTGATTAGGGCTGCTACTACTAAGAAGTACAGTTTGAGTTTAAAGTAACATTTGGATCTATGATCCCTTTTAAGAAGTTATAGTAGTAGTCCCTAATCATTCAGAGATATCTAATTCAGGGGTAGTTGGTAGACTGAGTCCCGATTACTCGTGACGACTTACTACTCGGAGGGCTTGGAATCCCTTTTTGGGGGTGTGCACACTTAAGGTAGTCGTTTCGTTTCCGCAAGAGCAGTTGTGGTACCGGCACTTGTTCGGGGTGGCCGTCCGTAACCACGGTCCACCGGGCTCAGTCGAAAGGTTGAGCACCGCCCTTCTAAATTACTAGGAAGTTAGAGAAGAAGTGATTTTTGAGATAATCAAAGAAGAAGAGAATTTTTATGGAGTGTGTTATTTTTATATAGTATTATATAAAAATCTATTTTAGCCAAACCTGATTATTTTACGGGGTTGGGTAGTACTTACTTAGCTCTAAAGCTAATTTTTGTGTCTTTTCTTTGTTTTGTTTTCTGCACTTTATTTGTGCAGGTGATGATGCCCATGTTGACTGATGATTGTTTGATCCCTGAGAGCAGTTTAGATATGCTTTAGTTGAAATTTAGTCGAGATTAAATACTTTACTTATGTTTTGAACACTTGTTTTAGTTTGTTTCGTTAGGGATTGCCTGTGCACTCGGCTGTGTGTGGCCGGGTGTGGCGGTAACACTCCATTTCCCTTTTATTGTTAACTTCGCTGCAAACTTTTTCCCAATTCGAATAAATAAATGAAATTTTATCTCTTTTAAATGTATTTTCGGGTGGGAAATTTGGGGGTGTTACATCAGGATAGCAAGTTATTTCAAGGTCCAGAAACTGAGGTTCAAAAGCAACTCTAAGTTGGTAATCAAACAACTTAGAGGGGAATACGAAGCCAAAGAAGAACGAATGCAGAAGTACATGGACGCACCCCTGGAACTTATCAAACAGTTCGAGGAGTCAGATCTAGTATGTGTTCCCCGAGCCCAAAATAACGAGGCAGATATTCTGTCAAAACTGACCAAAGATGCGCCTGAACACCTTATGCGCATAGCCCAGATACAAGAGCTGGATAAACCCAGCATCGAGGTCACAAAAGACCTAGAGGTCTTTCCTGTCGAACAAAGGCAAAATCCCGGGTTGAAGAATTGATGGAATACAAGGAGGCTGGAACACTGTCTTCCAACGAGGAGAAGGCAAAGTTGATCAAGAGATGGGCTCCGGACTACGTCATTGAGAATGACAGGCTTTACAAAAGAAGCTACAATGGCGTGCTACTCAAATGCCTAAGGCCAGAACAAGCTCAACAAGTGATCGAGGAATTGCATGAAGGGACTTGCTCCTCACATCAAGTGTGAGACCTGCCAGAAGTTCCAAACAAATCCTGGCAGGCCTGCTACGCTTTACCATCCCATTATACTGCGATTCCCTTCTCCATGTGGGGAATAGATCACGTCGGGCCGTTTCCTCTAGGATCAGGAGGTCGGAAGTTTGTTATAACCGTCATTGATTACTTTACTAAGTGGGAACAGCTTGGGTGGACGAGCTCAACAATGTGTGGAATTCCGAACACTTGATGAGATTCTATCAGTAAGTATGTAGTTCCGTTTCATTCTAATACCGTTTGTTTTCTTTCACGAAATTCCTTTTAAAACACTTGCGAAGGTTTCTTAACCAACCAAATCGGTACTCGCAAAAAGCCAAAGTTCAAATTCCGGACTCATCCAAACATTCTAAAGCTCAACTTAGTCTTACCAAAAGACAATAGCAGGAATATGTGACACTCCATAAATTTAATAAAATACAATTTAATATTAACTGAGATGTGGTATTCATTTGTGGATAAAGTTTTCTTTAATTTATGTTTCGGGACGAAACATCTTTTAAGGAGGGTAGAATGTGACACCTCGAAAAATTTAATAAAATAAAATAAATAAATTTTATTAGTTAGCAAAATATTACGAAAGTGATTTTTTAAAATCAAGTGAATCAGATAAAATTTTAACATCGGTGACATTTTAATCAGATAAAATATTTCGATAATAAAAGTGACATTTTTATAATAATTATGTTGACAAATAGAACCTTGACTTAAATAACAAAAGTGGCATGTTTATAAAAATGTGATAATTATACATATGATATAAATAACAAAAGTGACATATTTAACAACTTTGAATCAAAGATATTGGTTAATAATATATGTACAAAAGTACACTAAGGACCACACGAAAATAACAACGTCAAAGGAGTTGACTATTCGGGCCTAAGCTAATACGAATATATACATGTATACATTAATACATAATAGTAAAATACTTGCCATAACAATAATATATCCCATGCGTACCAATGATATACTAGTATAAATATATAAACAATACGGAATAATTTTGAGATGTAACCAACGACCAACACACATGCATGTATGTGTCAAAACTTTTGAGATAAGGCCAAAGATCAGAAAAGTACTACCCAGGTTAGGTACAATGTACTCTGTTTAAACAAGACTGACTTTTAAAAAGGATCCAAAGGCCGTGCTATTCTAATAATACTACGTCGTAGTAAGTAATAAACAGAAGCACATGGATGCTATGTACGTCCATGCATCTCTTACCATCCACATAAATCACCACAACCACAATAGCTTTCATACTCCCATAGTTTTACCTTAGCACACCCAGAGCCTTCCTGGTGCTTATATATAAGTATATACTTCGTACTACGTAAATAGCAGTATTCCATCGACCCTTGCGGTACACAGATACAAGGAATTATGAGAGCTGCACACTCACATGGGTCTTCATATAATTGTACCTGCAATGATTAATCCAACAAATACCCGCAGCCCATGTTCCACCATAAACTAACCTCCGATAAGAACAAAAAGAACGAGCTGCACACATATGCCTAGGTCGGATTCATCTTAATAAGACTACCTAGCGGATGCACCAGAATCCTCCATTAAAGTGTATAAATACCTGTGTTCAACCTCTGCAAAATATCCAGAGTTCATACGGGCCATTACTACTATATACCTCTTTCATATGTTGGTTATATACATATATACGAAAATTCAACCCAGCGTTATACTAAATACCGAGCTTCGAAAACACTCCAAAAACCTTCCCCTTCGTGAGAGGAATCCAACAGTGAAAGAATCATAGAAAACGGTCGTGAAACGAGAGAGATATCACTTGCCGGAGTTTCGTCGGGCTAACCGCAATGACGGAAAACGGAAAAGAAGGAGGTGCTGCCGCCGCCGCCAGTCTATTCCCGACCATCGCCGTCCCAGAAAGAGCCCGCGACCACCTCCGTTTCACGCATCCGTCAAGGTAAATCCTTTCCCTTCGAATTCTTCCTGCGTCACCTATGTGTAGGTATCTTCCACCTTCTTTCTTGGAAGTTGCCAAGAGACACCTTAACATGGAGGCACCTTCTTGGAAAGAGCTCTCCAACAAATAGGTGTGGGAGAAGATATGGAGATACCATGGAAGCTTGGATGCAACTTTCCCTTGTCTCCAAATAGCCCTATAAATAGAGTGTTCTATTGTTGTTCATAGCATCAGTTTAGAAAGTGAGAAAAGTGTGTGAAGAGTGAAATACACTTAGAGTAGAAGTGTATTGGTGAGGATTGGTTTTTTGTAATAATTGAGTTTGAGAGTTTGCTCCTCCTATTGTAATTCTGTTCTTGATATTGAATAGAAGAATTTTCCAATCCCAACAAGTGGTATCGGAGCGAGGTTGAGTTTTCATACACTGTTTTCTCATTTTCAGATAAATTTCTACAGGTTAGAAAATCGTGATTTTTCAAGTTGCTCGGAATCACGATCTGATCATACCGTTAGATTCGTCTCGTCGAGACGAGAAATCTGGTATTTTGGGGAATTTTTTGGCCACCGGAAGAGGCCGTACGCGCCGCCCAAACGCGCCGGAAAACTGCCTGCGTCATCATTGCGTCATCGCGCAGTCCAGAGGAAGAAGACGAGCCACATCAGCCGCCACGTCAGCGCCACGACAGTCCACGTAAGCGCCATGTCATCCGCCACGTCAGCCGTGCAAGCCATCGTCTGGGTGCCACGTCGGCGCCACGTCAGCGCCAGCGCAGAGCCAGTTGTTGCCACGTCATCCGCCTGCTGGTCTGCCCACTGGTTTGCTGCTTGAACCGGACCGAACCGGTTCGAGGTTGTGGAGGCCGGTTCACCCATTTCCAGACCGGTTTTGAACGAGGTCAGACCGGTTCCTACCATTTTTGGCCATTCCGGATCCAACGGTGAGCTCCGTTTTTCCAAATTCGGGTCCGAAAATAAGGTACGAGATATTTTGAGCATTTTATTATGGATAAATCATCATCGTACACCATGATTGCGCTCACTTCCACAAATTACAATATGTGGAAGCCTCGGATGGAAGATTTGCTAAATTTGAGGGATTTAGCTGATCCTCTTGATAATAATGGCGTGAAACCGGATAAAAAGACGGATGAAGAATGGACAAAAATGAATAGAAAAACTGTCGCACAAATTCGGTAGTGGATCGATCATAGTGTGTTCCACCATGTTGCGCAAGAACAAAGTGCTTACACACTATGGGAGAAGCTTGGTAGCATGTATCAAGCAAAAACCGCCCGAAATAAGACATTACTAATGAGGAGATTAGTAAACCACAAGTTACGAGGAGGTATTTCGGTGTCAGAACACACCAGTCAATTCCAGGATCTTGTGAATCTGTTGAGCACCACCGGGTGGATTCTCAAAGATGAAGAGCAGGCGATACTACTCTTGAGCTCTCTACCTAACAGCTGGGAGACTCTTGTTGTCACTCTCAGCAATTCTGCTCCCAATGGCAAAGTGACTATGCAGATGGTCACAGATGCCCTTATGAACGAAGAAGCCCGAAGAAAAGAAGCCGGGACTGAACAATCATATGCCTTCGTGTCAGAAACCAGCAGACGAGGGGGAGGCAGAAATGGAGGAAGAAGTCGAGGTCGAGGTAGAGGCCAAGGTCAAAACAGAGGAAATTCTCAAGTTCGCGGCAGATCACAAGAGAGAGGTATGTCCTTTGAAAACAGTACTTGGTTTGAAGGATATTGCAATTACTGTAGTAATTATGGGCACAGAAAAAGAGATTGTAGAAAGTTTCTACGAGAGCAGCCACAGACGAGTCAAAATACTAGCCACGAAGATGGTGAGACCATGGTTAGTTTGTCATCAGACGTGTGTCTTGTTACACATGGTGAACAAGAATGTTTACACGTAGGTACTCATGATGTTGAGTGGGTGATTGATACAGCCGCATCATTTCACGCCACTCCACACCAGAACTTATTCACATCTTATAAGTCCAGAGACTTTGGAGCTGTGAAGATGGGAAACACCAGTTTCTCAAAGATTGTTGGCATTAGTGATGTGCACATAACAACCAATGTCGGATGCGCACTTGTGTTGAAAGATGTTCGACACGTTCCGGATCTTAGATTGAATCTTATCTCCGGTACAGCTCTGGATCAACAAGGATATCTTAACAGATTCAAAGAAGGTACGTGGAAGTTATCTAAAGGTTCCTTGGTTGTTGCAAGAGGCCATATTTGTGGTACTCTTTATAAAACTCATGCAAAGTTGTGTCATCCGAGTCTCAATGCTGTTGAAGAAGAGATATCACCAACCTTGTGGCACCGGAGGCTAGGCCACTTGAGCGTGAAGGGATTGACAACTCTTGCAAAGAAGGAAGTCATTTCCATGGGCAAAGGTGTTGCCCTAGATCCATGCGAGCACTGTCTATTCGGGAAACAACACAGGGTTTCCTTCAGTTCTACCAGGAAGAACCATTCAGAGTTACTCAGTCTTGTACACTCTGATGTATGCGGACCCATTGAAGAGGAGTCACTTGGAGGAAGCAGATATTTCGTGACATTCATTGATGATGCATCACGAAAGGGATGGGCTTATCTTTTGAAGAGTAAGGATCAAGTGTTTGATCGCTTCAAATTATTTCATGCCATGGTAGAAAGAGAAACAGGGAAGAAGCTGAAGTGTCTACGTTCAGACAATGGAGGAGAGTACACTTCCCGAGAGTTCTCAGCATATTGCGCTGCATACGGAATCCGACATGAGAAGACGGTTCCACGAACTCCACAGCACAATGGTGTAGCCGAAAGAATGAATCGGACCATTATGGAGAAAGTTCGTTGCATGTTGAGTATGGCTAAACTACCTAAGCCATTCTGGGGTGAAGCTGTGCTGACAGCTTGTTATCTTATAAACAGGCCACCTTCTGTTCCTTTAAACTTTGAAGTGCCAGAGAAGAAATGGTCACGAAGAGATGTTTCTTACTCTCACTTGAAAGTGTTCGGGTGCAAGGCATTTGCACATGTGTCCAAGGAGTTGAGACAGAAGCTTGATCTCAAGTCAAACCCATGCATCTTCATCGGGTATGGTGATGAAGAATTCGGATACCGGTTGTGGGATCCCGAAGTGAAGAAAGTTGTACGAAGCAGAGATGTTGTATTTCATGAAAACGAGTTTCATGGGTGTGCTCCAATAATCCGCCAACAACATACTCTAGAAGACGAAGTGCCGGTATCATCAAACATTCCTCTCAGCGACGAGGAGATGCATGATACTACTGAACAAGAGAGTGATGGTTCAGTAGGTGATGATGATACTCACAGTGATGATATTCCTCAGCAGGGGGAGCCTTCATCTGAAGACGAAGCTGAAGGTACTCATGTTCGACGTTCTATGCGAGACATAGTTCCACAGAGAAAGTATTCCACATCCGAATGGATACTTGTTGCCAGCGAGGGGGAGCCAACGAGCATCGCAGAAACGAGAGAAATAAAGAAAAAGGTGGAGGGGGAGATTTGTAGGTATCTTCCACCTTCTTTCTTGGAAGTTGCCAAGAGACACCTTAACATGGAGGCACCTTCTTGGAAAGAGCTCTCCAACAAATAGGTGTGGGAGAAGATATGGAGATACCATGGAAGCTTGGATGCAACTTTCCCTTGTCTCCAAATAGCCCTATAAATAGAGTGTTCTATTGTTGTTCATAGCATCAGTTTAGAAAGTGAGAAAAGTGTGTGAAGAGTGAAATACACTTAGAGTAGAAGTGTATTGGTGAGAATTGGTTTTTTGTAATAGTTGAGTGTGAGAGTTTGCTCCTCCTATTGTAATTCTGTTCTTGATATTGAATAGAAGAATTTTCCAATCCCAACATTATGTTCCAATGAAGAAGACAGCACCTGCGTTCTTTTTCTTTCTTCCTTGATGTTGGACTGAAATTTGGGCTGAAAAATAATAATAATAATAATAATAATAATAATAATAATAATAATAATAATAATAATAATAATAATAATAATAATAATAATAATAATAATAATAATAATAATAATAATAATAATAATAATAATAATAATAATAATAATAATAATAATAATAATAATAATAATAATAATAATAATAATAATAATAATAATAATAATAATAATAATAATAATAATAATAATAATAATAATAATAATAATAATAATAATAATAATAATAATAATAATAATAATAATAATAATAATAATAATAATAATAATAATAATAATAATAATAATAATAATAATAATAATAATAATAATAATAATAATAATAATAATAATAATAATAATAATAATAATAATAATAATAATAATAATAATAATAATAATAATAATAATAATAATAATAATAATAATAATAATAATGATGGATAGTCTACCCGGGGGGTATCTTATCCGAGGGGTTATTGCGGGAATAACTTAGAGAGAAGTCAGAGCAAATAGGAGGAGAGAGAGTCAATTTATTAAATGAACTCGAGATGTGGAGTTGAGACGTAGATGATGTCCATTACAAGGAGAAATGGGCTGCTATTTATAGCAGCAATAAATGTGATGAGAGTACACGTGTCAGTCATCTAACGGCCGAGGGGTCACATCAGCCGGTTGGCACCGGCAGTGGTACGTCCACCGCATTGAATGCGGTTGGCGGATGTGACGTGGTATTAAATGCGGTGGTTGGCTGTCTCCAAAAGGAATCTTCGATGATTGAGCTAGTTCAGCCGAAGGCTCCTTGTGTAGCCGAGGGCTCCTTGTGTAGCCGAGGGCTTCATGTGGCCAAGGACCCCTGTTTCGCCGAAGGCCTGGTGTGACCGAAGGCTTGGTTCAGCCGAAGGCCTCTCCGATGCCGAGGGCTTGATAGTGCCGAAGGTTCATGTTTTTCGCCGTTTTCTCCCAGTAGCTTCTTATGCCAGAGAAGGCTATCCTGTGAGTTTTGGAGCCTTCGGCCAAGGAAGCCGAAGGCACCCCAGTGTGTGTTCTGGGCTATGTTGAGGCTTGGGCCGCCGTATTTGGGCCTGAGGTGCTCCCTGGGCTCAATGGGCTCATGTAGGAGAAGTAGGAGGCCATGGGCCGGGGGCTCCTGGGCCATATACTCCATCAGGAGTCCCTCACTCCTTTTGCCGAAAGGTACTTGAGGGAAAAGGAGTAGTTGTGTTGATTCTTCTGGAGGCCTCAGCATTTGGTTGGGCGCCTTTGCTTGAGAACTCGCCTTCTGCTGATTGCCGAAGGCCTCCCTCAGTCCCCCACATGTCGAGGGTTTTCTGAGAGAGGTATAACACCTGTACGACTGCCGAAGGCTTTCCTCAGTCCCTCACATGTCGAGGGTTTTCTGAGGAAAGCGTAGGAGTATTGCCTGCATGTGTTGTGATGAGGCTGCTTCATCACCACTAGTGACTTGTGGGGCAATTTTTGATATTTTACCTCTGCCGAAGGGTGTGTTGAAGTATGTACCCGAAGGTTTCTGCTTTGATGTTCACCCGGAGGCTACATGCATCAATTGTGAATCTTTGCATGAGGAATTTTTGTCCTGTATGATTCCCGAGGGGTGCATCCCAGTCCCCCACTCCTTTAGTCCGAAGGCGAGTTCGGGCTGAAGGAGTTATGGTGAGTTGATGAGCCCCCGAGGGGTGATAGCATTGATAAGCCGAAGGCTTGTGCTGCTGCGGGCTCGAAGGCGTTTGGTGGAATTCGTTGCCCGAAGGCTGCAGTGAGTGATAACCGGAGGCTTATATTGCAGTTTGCCTGAGGGTACTTGGTGATATGTGTTCACCGAAGGCTTCATTAGTAATAGCCGGAGGCTATCGTCAAAGGTTGCCTCAAGAGGTTCTAAAATAGAGCCGTTGTGACATAGCCGTTGGAGGTGGGAGCCACGTGGCGTGCTCCAGTTGGCCGAAGGTGGGCGGGTACCACCCATTGGCTGAACCGGCGGCCCGTAATGATGGCCTTTTCAAATCGAGGCCCAGTTCTCGAGGCTGAAGGCCTATAAATACCCCAAGGCGGAGCTCAGTTCCCTTGTGCGTTTTTATGCGATAGCGAAGCTCTGCCAAAATTTCTAGAGAGAGAAAGTCTTTGCTTCGATCAAACCCCATTTCTAAGGTCAGTTCTTCTTCTGTTCTTCGCCTATTTAGTAAGTTTTGCTTCGTAGCCTTAGATCTACTGTTAGGGCCTGTAGTAGCCTTCGGCTAGAATTCCTGATTAGTGTCTTCTCCTCAAACCCTCCAACACCTTCTTTGGGTAAGATGTCTTCTCAAAGCGACTCACAAGATATCTCGAGGGAGCCGTCGGCGCAGCAAGAAAGTTTATCGGATGCGGAGTCCTCTAGCGAGCAGTCCTCGGCGAACAATGACTCAGCTGTCGCCGAAGAGGTCCAAGATAACCTTCGCACTGAGCTGGAGGCGGAGGAGTTCGAGCAGGTGATCGAGGACGAAGAAATGGCCCTCGCGCTGCAGGTAGCGGAAGAAGAGGAGGAGAAGGAGAGGCAAGAAGTCACTGTCGCCGTCCTCCCCCTTCGCGGTTCTGGTGAAGCGAGCACCTCCCGGCCATTAGATCAGGAACCCCTCAGTGTTGCAGTAGGGAAGAAGAGGAAGAAGACGAAGGCTCCTCAGAAGAACAAGCAGATCGCAGTGGATTGTGGGAAGCCCGTGGGTATACCCGAGGGGCATTCATGGCTGAACACCGCCGCCCTTGCGCTGAAATCGAGGGCTGACCGGGCCGAATGTTATGTCACTCAGCTGCATGTGGGCCCTTCGGCCACCGTGGTCGAACCGGGACCCAACGACCTCTTGTCCGAAGCTCCCGAAGGGTGCTTCGCGGTCCATGTGCTGTCAGTTGCCATGGGCCTCCGGTTTCCGTTGCATCCCTTCCTCCTCGAATACCTGCGGTACGTGGGTTTAGCCCCCTGCCAGCTCACCCCAAACAGCCACTCCTATATCACCGGCTTTCTGCAACTTTGCCGCTCCCGGGGGGTAACCGCAACCCTCGACCTGTTTTTTCAAAGCTTCAACCTGTGCCGGGGGGGCACACCAATTCCGAAGGGTTTGCAAACCTGCAACAGCTCGCCCCCTGGAGGCTTTTTGATGACGTGCCCTCGTCCCACAAGGGATGGAGGGACCGCTTCTGCTATGTGAAGATGGCGGAGAACCCATTTCCACGGGCATTGCGCAACCATTTCCGGAGGCACCCGAAGGTGGGGAGCGCCGCCCTCCAGAAGGAGGGAAAGAAGATATGTGCTCTACTGGAGGGGACCACGAAGCATGTTTCGGTGAAGGACTCGACCCTCCCGGAGGACCTGCTTGCATTGGGCTTCCGGCGCTATCGCTTCTTGGGGGAAAAGGACGAAAAGTACCCCGTTCTTGAAAAAGCCCCCGGTAGCATAGGAGGTAGTTCTCCGAAGGCTCCGCTTCTTTGTACTTAGGAATTTTGCCCTTGTCTTTATACATTCTAACTCTTTCTCGTCATTGTTATGCAGGTGACATCATGGACGTGCAGGCCTTCGCGCGGTTGTCAAAGAAGCTGGCCAAGGTGCCAAAAAAGAAGAAGGAGGAGGGGATCTCGAACCAACCCCTCGTCGACGAGGTCCTCAAGAAGGCCGGGGCCTCCAACATTCCGGAAGCCAAGGAGCCTCCCAAGGAGACTGCTGCTGTCAGTGCCGGAGCTGGTGCCGGGGGCTCCAAAACTGGGGAGCTCAAGAGGAAGAATACCGGGAAGGGCTCCAAGCCTCCGGTAACTAAGAAGTTGAGGGGGGCCGACGAAGGTAAGGGTGCCCCCCTGGTGATCCTTGAAGAGCCCTCCTCCTCTCACCTGGTGGATCTTGACGAGGGGGCTTGGCCACAGGAGACGGTGCGGTTCGCTTTCAAGAAGGGGACTGCCATCGTCCATGGCACCCTCGATCCGAGGGAATACTTGGAGGGCGCTACTCCCCCCCCTCGATCGATCGACCCTCGGTAAATTCGAGGATGAAGTCCTCGAGCGGAAAGCACTTGAGGCTTCAGTCACGGTAAGTTCCTTCCCCTCGCTAAACACACGCTTTACTTTCACATATTTCCTGCTTGCAGGTTCTGACTTTTAGTATCCCCCCTTTGCTTGCAGGCTAGCCTGGCCTTCGGAGAATATATCCGGAGAATGGAACAGCTTCGCCTCCGGAAGGCGGAAGATGATGAGGCCCTCAAGAGGCTTGTCGCCAAGAACACTGAGGCCATCAGGAAGATGGCTGAGCTGGAGGAGGCCCTGAGGCTGGCGGGTGACAAGCTGGAGGCCGCGAGGGTGGAGGCTCGCGCCGAGGGGAAGGCTGAAGCGGAGAAAGCCGCTGAGGAGGCCTCAAAGCTAGCTGCTGATGAAGCCGAGAAGGCCAAGACTGAGGCCACGGCCAAAGCCAAAGAGGATGCTGTTGCTGCTTTCCTTGCCGAGGGGTGGAAAACCGACGAGCACCAGGGATGGGTGGCCTCGGTTATTGAGCAAGGCGTCGGTGCTTGGGTGAAGGGCCCCGGGTCCGAGTGGATGGCCCTGAGAGGCAAAGATTATTTCGATGGAGGCGAGTTCTTCACCCAGCGCTTGATATACCGGAAGCTCGCCCAGCATTTTGGCATCCCCAAGGACGAGTTCGATCCTTCAGCATACGGGCTTCCTCCCCGGCAACCGGATGTCCGAGTTCCCCTCCCGGAAGGTGAAGAGAGGGTTCAGCTAGCTGATTCGGAGCTGATGAGGGAGTATGGCCTCAATGACGAAGAAGGAACCGAGGATGATGTCACCTCGAAGGCCAAGGAAGATGCAGTTGAGGAGCCCAAGGCTTAGAATGTTGTTTCAGTATTATCCTTGTAATAGACCATAGGCATCGGCTTCGGGCAATTTGTAAACGAATACCTTCTGTACTTAGTATATTAATCTTTGTTGATGAAGAGTTTGCCTTCGGGCTATTTCTCAATGGATGTTTCCGGTCGTATTTTATTGTATGCCTTCGTTTGAATGTATGCTTTCCCGGAGGCCCCTAGTTTGTGGACTTAGTAAATTTTTCTAAGTGCCACTCCTTGCTAGCCCCCGGTTGTAGCGTAGTATTGCCGAGGGGCCGCTGTTGTGGACTTAGAAAAATTTTTTAAGTGCAAATCCAATCATGAGCCCCCCAGTTGTATATTGGGGTTGCCGGGGGCTTGTCGTTGTGGACTTAGAAACTTTTCCAAGTAAAATTTTTGTCAGGACCCTTCGGATGTAGCGTAAAGCCCCAGAAAATAATCCGAGTAAAACTTCATTGGAAGCCTTCGGTAGATGATCCTTGTAATCGCCTCCGGGGGCTAAAATGAATTAGACTTAGGAAAATTCCCAAGTGAAATTGTACCATGTGCCCCCGGGAATGCTGGGCCCTCGATTAGCAGTGCAGTCCACGGCCGCGAGCCGAAGGGTCCGCAGTTGTGGACTTAGTCAGATATCCACAAAATTCCAACAGTTGTTGTAGTGAATCCTTCGGTATGAGACCCTTCTAAGCCTCCAGTGTGTGAGTCCACCGCGGGGGTCCAAGTTTATGGACCAGTGTTGTTTTGAGATCTTGTCATCAATAGACCTTGTGAGTAGTCCCCAGTTCGATGAGTGTTTCCCGAAGGATGTCAATACGTGGACTTAGAAATTTTTCATCGTTGAATGAGCCTGGTGGCATTCTGCCTTCGGCATTGGGCCTCCGGTTTGTGTAGATATAGGTTTAGCTTGCCTTAGAACTTTGTGGAGCCTTCGGCATGGCACATAGTTGACTTTGATCCAGCCGAATTTCGGCCTTAGCCAAACTTAGGTGAAGTTTTGCTTAGTGAGCCTTCTTCTTGGTCCTCCGGTGGAAATCTTGTACTCCAAGGCTCCACGCAGTGAAGCCTTCGGCTATGCAGCCAGATGACTTGTTGTTGAGAGATTTTCTTGTGCCTTTTGCAGGAGCCTTCGGGAATGTATATCCGAAGTGTTGAGCCTCCGGGGATTATAGTATCCGGGGAGTTCCTTCCCCCCTACACATCTCTCTCTTTTTTTTTTTTTTTTTTTTTTTTTTGAGATGGTCTAGGAGAGGCATCTAGAAACTTGGTTTCTAGGAAAGGCTTGGCCTATATGGGAGGCAACGGAACAAACCGTTGGCTCCCCCTTCGGGAATGACCTTCCGATATCCCGAAGGGTTTGAGGGTCGTTTCCTCGGCCCGAGACATCGTATGTTGCCTGCTTCCCCTTGGGAGATAGCACGGAAAGCGCCTCGGTTTTGAAAGTCGTCCCCTCAGCCCGAGACATGGTCTGTTGCCTGCTTCCCCTTGGGGGATAGCGCGGGGAGCGTTTCGTTTGTGGAAGTCGAATCCTGGGCCCGGGACATGGTCCGTTGCCTGCCTCCCCTTGGGGGATGGCGCGGAAAGCGTTCCTGGGAAGGGTTTTATTTGTGTGTGGAACACAAATAGCCGGGGGTACTTGGTACCAGCCGGAGCCGAGGGGTGTTGCACCCCCGGTTTTTTTTTTTTTTTTTTTTTTTTTTTTTTTAGGAGAGTATGTAAAAGTATTCATAATGTATGCACGATTGCGTCCTCGTGGGGTACGGCTTAGTGAGAAAACACTTGGTGTTTTCAAAAAGTGATGGGGGTGACCCATACGTTTGGTACTTGGTACCTAAATTGTTGTTCCCCCTCATCAGAGGGAGAGGCCTTGGGCCTATCTTGGTGAAGAGATGAGGGCTTGGCCACTCATGTGTAGGAGAGAAGGGGGCCTTGGGCCGTCTGTACAATATGTAGGTGATGAAGGCTTGGCCTCGTGATTATTCTTCAAAAACAGATGGGGCCTTGGGCCATTGATAACTTACACTTGTTGAGGATGAGGGCTTGCCCACTCATTGGTAAAACTTCACTAGGTGGTGCACATTCCAATGTCTAGGAATCTCTGTCCCATTAGGGCGTTTTAACTTGTATGTCCCCGGTTTGATGATGTCTGAGATGATGTAGGGGCCTTCAAACTTGGGTGCCATCTTTCCTCCTTCGGTGGGTAGACTGGCCTCCCTTCGCCGGAGGACGTAGTCTCCCACCTGGAATTCCCGGGAGCGGACCTTGGCGTCGATGTATCCTTTGACTTGTCTCCTATAGTTTTCAGCCCTGAGGAAAGCTTGCTCTCGGCGTTCTGAGATGAGATGAAGGTCGAGGGCCATGTTGGCGTCGTTGACCTCGGGCTCATATTGCTCAACCCTTCGGGTGGGAAGAGTCACTTCCGTTGGAGCCTTAGCCTCAAAGCCATAGCATAGGGAGAAGGGTGTTTCACCTGTTGCACGCCGAGGGGTGGTACGGTAGGCCCATAAGATGTTGTGTAGTTCTTCTACCCAGCCTCCCCCTTCGGCTTCCAGCTTCTTCTTCAGCCCTTCGAGCAGGGTTCTGTTGGCGTTCTCCACTTGCCCATTGCCTTGAGGGTAGGCAACGGATGAAAAAGTGTGCTTGATGCCCCATGCCTCCAGGAGGGCACAGAAGGGGGCTGCCTCGAATTGAGTCCCGTTGTCGGAGATGATTTGTTGGGGGACGCCGAACCTTGTGAGAATATTTTTTAGGACAAAGTGGCGGCACCGGGCCTCAGTAATGCTGGCGAGGGGCTCCGCCTCTACCCATTTGGTGAAGTAGTCAATGGCCACAATGATGTACCTGTTATTGGAGGTACCCCTCGGCAGAGGGCCCACCAAGTCGATCCCCCATCTAGAGAAGGGTATGGCGGTGCTGATGGGGGCATAGTTGATCGCTGGTCTGCCGGGGGCCTTCTGAAAGTGTTGGCAAGCTTTGCACCTTCGGGCTAGGTCAGCACAATCTCTAGCCATCGTGGGCCAGAAGTAGCCCTGAACTATGAGCCTTCGGGACATGGAGAAGGGTCCCCGGTGGGATGAGCAAGTGCCACTGTGCACTTCCTCCATAGCGACTTCGGCTTCATCTTGATGAAGGCACCGAAGGAGGGTACCGTTGTAAGATCTCTTGTAAAGCCTGCCGTTCTCGAGGGCGTAGCTGGGAGCCCTCAGTTTTGTCAATTTGGCGCGGGCTTCGTCTTGGGGTAGTTGCCCTGTGGTGATGAAGGTGATGATGTCGGAGATCCAATCCTCCGGCCTTAGGTGGATGTTCATGACGGGGCTCGCGTGGATGCTTGAGAGGCTGAGTTCCTCAATTCTTGCAATTTTCGAGAGGTGCTCGGGGGATTCATCCGAGAGCTTGGATAGAATGTCGGCCTCAGAGTTTTGAGCCCTCGGTATTTGGGTAAGAGAATGTGCCTCAAATACCTTAAGCAACTCCTTGGCGGCCTCCTTGTATTGCTTCATCCTCCCTTCCTTGGCTTCGTACTCCCCGGAAATTTGACCCACAACAAGTTTGGAGTCACACTTGACGTGGATCATCTTAGCCTTCAGATTGGCTGCCAGCCGAAGGCCGCAGAGGAGGGCCTCGTATTCGGCCTCGTTGTTGGAGACTTTGAAGGAGAAGCGGACGGCATAATAGGCGCGGAAGCCCTCGGGTGTGATGAGAACTACTCCCCCTCCGCATGCTTTGGTAGCCGAGGAGCCGTCGGTATAGAGGGTCCACCACTCATCAAGGGGTGCCGAAGGCTCCTCACCCACTGCGGATCTCGCGGTGCATTCCGTTACGAAGTCTGCCAGGGCTTGGCCCTTGATGGCAGGCCTCGGGCGGATATCTATGTTGTATTGGCTGAGGAAGATGGCCCATTTCACCATCCGCGAGGAGCTAGTGGGACTCCTCATGAGGGCGCCGAGGGGTTGATGAGTGAGCACCTGGACTGGATGAGCTTGAAAGTAGTGGCCAAGCTTCTTGACGGTCCAAACGATGGCTAGCACCGTCTTCTCGACGGGAGAATACCTGAGTTCGGCCTCCCGGAGGGTTTTGCTGACGTAGAAGATGGCATGTTGCATGCCGTCTTCCTCTCGGATCAGCACTGAGCTGATAGCCGCGGGGCTAACACCGAGATATAAGTATAAAGTCTCCCCAACCTTTGGTTTGGAGAGCACTGGGGGAGAAGAGAGGTACTTCTTGAGTTCGTCGAATGCCTCTTGACACTCAGATGTCCATTGAAAGCCCGCCGTCTTCCTCATGATTTGGAAGAAGGGGAGGGCCCTTTCGGCTGACTTAGAGAGGAATCGGTTGAGGGCCGCCAGGCGACCCGTCAGCCGTTGAACTTCTTTGACGTTGCGTGGAGGCTCCATGTTGATGATGGCCTGAATCTTCTCGGGGTTGGCCTCAATACCCCTTCGGCTGACCATGTAGCCCAAGAACTTTCCTCCCTGCACGCCGAAGGTGCATTTCTTTGGATTCAGTCGGAGGTTGAATTTTTGCATGATGGCGAAGATTTCCTGGAGGTCCTCGGCGTGAGTGCCGGCCTTCTTGCTTTTGACAATCATATCGTCAACATAGGCCTCCATAGTGCGCCCCAAGACGGCTTGAAAGACTCTGGCCACCATTCGGGCGTAGGTGGCGCCTGAATTCTTGAGGCCGAAGGCCATCACAAGATAACAGAAGATGCCTTCGGGTGTCATGAAGGCAGTTTTTTCAGCGTCTTCCTCATGCATGTAGATTTGATGATATCCGCGGAATGCGTCGAGGAATGACATAATCTCGCATCCCGCGGTCTCATCCACAAGTTGATCAATGTTCGGCAGAGGGAAGGGGTCCATAGGGCACGCCTTATTCAGATCTGTGTAGTCCACGCACATGCGGAAGGTAGGAGGTTTTTGTGCGAGGACTACATTAGCCAACCAAGAAGGGTAGTTCACCTCCTTAATGTGTTTGATGGAGAGGAGCATAGACACCTCTTTCTTTACGAACTCCCTTCTCTCGGCTGAGAGGGGTCTTCTCCGTTGCTGTACCGGTTTGGCCGAAGGGTCCACCGTCAGGCGGTGGGTGATAACCCTTCGGTCAATTCCTGGCATATCCTCCGGCCCCCATGCAAAAACGATGGAGTAGGCGCGGAGGGTCTTGGTGATGTCAGCCTTCAGGTCTTCGGGGAGCTTGGCTCCAATCTTCAGGACTCTCTCCGGCTTGGCCGGATCGAGTATCAAGTCTTCGGTGTCCTCGGCAGGCTCAGCCCTCGGCCTACTTTCTTCTTCCTCCAAGGCTTTGGTGGTGATGGTGTCAACACGAAACTCAGTTTTACTAACCTTCTTGGTAAGCTGAAGGTAGCAGGTCCTGGAGAGTTTCTGGTTCCCCCTCGAATAGCCGATGCCGGTGGGTGTAGGGAATTTGAGGCAAAGGTGTTTCATGGAGATGACGGCTTCTAAGTCCTCGAGGGCAGGCCGGCCGAGGATGATGTTGTGCGCGCAGTCGAGGTTGACGACGACGAATTCCACTTCGAGCTTGGCTCTATGGGACCCGTCGCCGAATTCAACCACTAGGGTGATGACGCCTTCGGCGTCGATGCTGTCCCCCGTGAATCCGGAAAGGGGGGTGTTGATGTGCCGAAGGGACCCCCTGTCGAGTCCCAACTCTTGAAAAGTGCCGAGGTACATGACGTTGACAGAACTCCCCGTGTCAACATAAGTCCGGAGGATGATGGCGTCATTGATCTCAGTGCGGATGACGAGGGCATCCCTATGCGGCAGAGTGCCCGAGGGGAGGTCCGCGTCTGTGAAGAAGATGGGTTCCCCCCTCGGTCTCTTAGTTGGGGGCGTGTGATTGACTTCCCCAATGTAAAGGGACTGTGCCCACTTCTTCCTTTGGCTTGTTGAATCGCCTCCGGTGTTGCCGCCGTTGATCATATGAATATGGCGCTTGTATTGTTGATGGGAGCCCTCTCCCTCATCCTCGAGGCCCCCAATTTCTCGCTTCTTCCCCTGCGGGTTTCCCAAGGGGATGGTGTTGGGGTTCACCCACTTGTTGGCCTTCGGCGGAGGCCCTCGATGGTGAAGCGGGCCCTGGGGAGGAGGGCCCCTGATAAACTGAGATAAGTGGCCTGCCTGTATCAGCCTCTCAATTGCGTTTTTCAGCTGATGGCAATCGTCGGTTTTGTGTCCGTGGTGGCGGTGGAAGCGGCAATAGGGCTCCTCAGGACCGATGGCATAAATCTCGAGGGGTGTGCGGGAGTCTCGCTCTACGAGCCCCCGCTCTTCCGCATGATCAAGAATGACGCTGACGGGATGCGTCAAGGGAGTGCGTGGGTGCTCAAGGAGGACGGGTTGCGCCCATGCCTTCGGATTGTTCTTGTAACCGCCCCCGGGTCTGGCTTGGCCACCTCGGGAGCGATCGTTGTATTGGGCCTCGCGGTTGGCCGGAGGGGGAGGCCCTCCGGGCCGATTCCTGCCTTCATTCTTCTGAGAGGGGTCCGTGTTGCGGCGGTCCTTCTCGATTTCCTCCGCTTCAGCATATCGGTCCCCCCGCTGAAGGGCCTTTGTATAATCGCGGGGGGGATCAGTAATGAGGCTCCGGGAGAAGTTACCGTTGCGGAGGACGGTGTGGAAGAGGGCCATTAGTGTTCTGTCATCAGCGCCTTCGACCTCGAGGGAGGCCTGCCTCCAGCGTTCCAGGAAACTCCGAAGGGTTTCCTCCTTCTGTTGTCTCACGTTCAGGAGGTGGGAGAAGTGCTTCTTTGAGCGATGCCTCCCAGCAAATTGCGTAAGGAAGCGATGGGCAAGTTCTTGCCAAGAATCAATGCTCCCTTCGGGCAATCGGTTGAACCACTCATACGCGGGCCCCTCCAAGGTGGAAAGGAACCAGCGGCATAAGTACTCATCCGAGGCCCCCATCATCATCATACTGTTCTGATACCTGCTGTAGTGTTCTTGGGGATCTGTTTTCCCCTCGTATGGTTTGATGGGCTGCCCCCGATATTTATGGGGGATTTTGGCCGCCAGCACCCTTGGGGTGAAAGGCGTCCTAGTGCGGAGTTGGATGAGGGGCTCTCCTGAGCCTTCGGCAAGCTTACGCTTCATTTCCTCCACTTGCGCCCGGAGGTCGGCGTACTCTGGATCTGGCCTCGCCGTGGAAGCCGTCGGGGGCGCCTGACGATTCTCCTCGAGTTGACGGAGGAGGGCTTCAATGATTTCGTCCTTGGGGTCCTTCGGGGCAACCCCTTGGGAGTTGGCCCGGAAGGATTGCGCTTGATTGATCTGGTGCCTGGCGTCATCGGCATGGAGGAGGGCTTTGCCTTTGCTTCGGGGGGGAGGCACGCCCTCGGCGCCCGAAGCAGAGGCTCCACTCTCCTGGGGCCTGCTGAATGCTTGTTTCCCGAGGCGGTCTTGGACCCCTCGGTGCCCGGGAGCTCCCCCAAGCCTCTCAAGTACAGAGGTTCGGGGTTTCTCTTTCATCATGGGGCGCTTGTCCCTGGATTGGGCCTCTTGGGAGGCGGTATCCTGCGCTATGACCCCCTCGGCATTGCCAATCCCCGGGGGAGGACTGTTGAACAAAGGAGGGAGTGGTGGCAGTTGGATAACATTCCCTCCAGCGTGGGGCAGAAGGGGCGCTTGGGAGGCGAGGGCTCCTGAGTTGAGAGCCATGTTTTGAACAAAGGCCGCAAAGGCAGCCTGAAGATCGATGGCCGGGGCCGGAGGGGGAACTTGGTTCTCACTCCGATCCCTCCTTCGATTATCAAGGCCAATGCGGGCATCAGGGGCGTTCTTCTGTAGCTGCTGCCGGAGGTCAGCAGTAGCCTGCTCCAATTCGAGGATGATACCACCCTCGGGTACCAAGAGCCTGTTGGAGGCCTCAGCCCCGTTTGTCTCGCCGGGGGCTACATGGTTCTCCTCAAGGGTTTTGGATTGGGCACGGGTTGTTCTTCCCATTTTCGTAGGTAGGTTTGAGTTTGGTAAGAGGGGGAGGGTTTCTCACTTGATTGTTCAGACCTCTCAACGAGAGCACCAAATGATGGATAGTCTACCCGGGGGGTATCTTATCCGAGGGGTTATTGCGGGAATAACTTAGAGAGAAGTCAGAGCAAATAGGAGGAGAGAGAGTCAATTTATTAAATGAACTCGAGATGTGGAGTTGAGACGTAGATGATGTCCATTACAAGGAGAAATGGGCTGCTATTTATAGCAGCAATAAATGTGATGAGAGTACACGTGTCAGTCATCTAACGGCCGAGGGGTCACATCAGCCGGTTGGCACCGGCAGTGGTACGTCCACCGCATTGAATGCGTTTGGCGGATGTGACGTGGTATTAAATGCGGTGGTTGGCTGTCTCCAAAAGGAATCTTCGATGATTGAGCTAGTTCAGCCGAAGGCTCCTTGTGTAGCCGAGGGCTCCTTGTGTAGCCGAGGGCTTCATGTGGCCAAGGACCCCTGTTTAGCCGAAGGCCTGGTGTGACCGAAGGCTTGGTTCAGCCGAAGGCCTCTCCGATGCCGAGGGCTTGATAGTGCCGAAGGTTCATGTTTTTCGCCGTTTTCTCCCAGTAGCTTCTTATGCCAGAGAAGGCTATCCTGTGAGTTTTGGAGCCTTCGGCCAAGGAAGCCGAAGGCACCCCAGTGTGTGTTCTGGGCTATGTTGAGGCTTGGGCCTCCGTATTTGGGCCTGAGGTGCTCCCTGGGCTCAATGGGCTCATGTAGGAGAAGTAGGAGGCCATGGGCCGGGGGCTCCTGGGCCATATACTCCATCAAATAATAATAATAATAATAATAATAATAATAATAATAATAATAATAATAATAATAATAATAATAATAATAATAATAATAATAATAATAATAATAATAATAATAATAATAATAATAATAATAATAATAATAATAATAATAATAATAATAATAATAATAATAATAATAATAATAATAATAATAATAATAATAATAATAATAATAATAATAATAATAATAATAATAATAATAATAATAATAATAATAATAATAATAATAATAATAATAATAATAATAATAATAATAATAATAATAATAATAATAATAATAATAATAATAATAATAATAATAATAATAATAATAATAATAATAATAATAATAATAATAATAATAATAATAATAATAATAATAATAATAATAATAATAATAATAATAATAATAATAATAATAATAATAATAATAATAATAATAATAATAATAATAATAATAATAATAATAATAATAATAATAATAATAATAATAATAATAATAATAATAATAATAATAATAATAATAATAATAATAATAATAATAATAATAATAATAATAATAATAATAATAATAATAATAATAATAATAATAATAATAATAATAATAATAATAATAATAATAATAATAATAATAATAATAATAATAATAATAATAATAATAATAACAATAACAATAACAATAACAATAACAATAACAATAACAATAACAATAACAATAACAATAACAATAACAATAACAATAACAATAACAATAACAATAACAATAACAATAACAATAACAATAACAATAACAATAACAATAACAATAATAATAACAATAATAATAATAATAATAATAATAATAATAATAATAATAATAATAATAATAATAATAATAATAATAATAATAATAATAATAATAATAATAATAATAATAATAATAATAATAATAATAATAATAATAATAATAATAATAATAATAATAATAATAATAATAATAATAATAATAATAATAATAATAATAATAATAATAATAATAATAATAATAATAATAATAATAATAATAATAATAATAATAATAATAATAATAATAATAATAATAATAATAATAATAATAAGAAATAATTATATAAATATGACCAAAATAAAGATGATTTACAAAAATATGATTATTGACTAGAGTAGTAATGAAATCATAGTAATTCATGTTCAAGTTTTGAGCTTAAGTTACCACAACATCACATTGTAGTAATGAATAGTCATATTTATGTAAATATGTTTTATTTTAGTAATATTTTTGTAAAAAACCCTAATAATAATAATAATAATAATAATAATAATAATAATAATAATAATAATAATAATAATAATAATAATAATAATAATAATAATAATAATAATAATAATAATAATAATAATAATAATAATAATAATAATAATAATAATAATAATAATAATAATAATAATAATAATAATAATAATAATAATAATAATAATAATAATAATAATAATAATAATAATAATAATAATAATAATAATAATAATAATAATAATAATAATAATAATAATAATAATAATAATAATAATAATAATAATAATAATAATCATAATAATAATCTGCAAAATGGATAAAATTGAGATGAGAAATATTAATGAGGAAATTGGCTTGATTGGTAGTAATCACTTAGATAAATTGGTTAATTGTTAGTTGAAATAGTAATTACATAATGTTAAAATGAATTGATGGGTTGATTAATAGAAATAAACGGATATTTTATTACAAATAAATTGGATAAATATTATTTTCACTAATTATTATATTAGTAGAAGTAGATGAATAAAATTAACATAATTGCGGACTCGGAAATATTAAGTACTTGAGTAAATTAATAAAATCAGATTAAGTTAATCATGGTTAGTTAGTTTAAATGATTTTTTTTAATATTCGGATTTACTAATTGTAATAATGTTGATTAATATAAATTAAGGAAATTATGAAATTTAAATATCAAATGCAATTCATATTTTTTTATTATATAGGTGTTGATATTAAAGAGATTGTCACGAACTGAGATTAGTTAATTAGTTAATACCTTTTATTATCAGACTTGATTAAAATCAAAAGGATTATTGTATTAATTACCGAATTAGTTTAAATAGTTTAAATAATACCATCGTATGAGATAGTTATTAAGTACGAACATATTTGTAATAAGCTATAATTGAAGTAATTTGAATATGTTCATAATCCGTATATCTTAACAATATTAAAATATAGTAAATTAATTGGATGTTTTAGAGGTAGAATAAATTAGTGGTGATTAATAAATTAAAAAGTTGATTAACTAAATGCATTTCGGTTATTATGATATAATTATAGTATTCCAATAAAGGAAATCATGGCTGAAGTAATAAAGTGATTTCATAATAAGAAGTGATTAAGAGATAAAATAAACTCGAATAAATAATCATATTAATAAATCGGAATAACAAAGTGAAAGGGAAAAATCAGGTAAATCATTAAAAATAGAACAAGTGACTAATTATATCATCTTAATTAAAAAGGTGAATATTTAGAGACCGGATTTGAGAAAGAGAATTAGGAGCATCAGGACTTAAGGTAAGTTTCTCTGCCGATCCAAAATGGTTTCCTCATATTATATGCTATTATTTGATTAAAGTGTGAATTTTGAATTATGTGTATGTGATTTTGAGGAGATATTAGATCTATGGTATTTGAGAAGTGCAAATGAAGGACTTTGGGGTATTAAATATTTTTTAAATACCTTTGAGACTATTTAGAGAGATTGAGAAATATTTTTAGAAGTATATCTAAAGTCAAGATAAAATTTACGTTTTCATAAGAAGTGAGCACCGCGGGAGAAATCCGTGGTTTCGGTTTTCCACATCCGGATAAATGTGGAGGGTGATTAAGGCTGCTACTACTAAGAAGTACAGTTTGAGTTTGAAGTGACATTTGGATCTATGATCCCTTTTAAGAAGAAGTTATAGTAGTAGTAGTCCCTAATCATTCAAGAATTTTAAAGGTGGGGTAGTTGGTAGACTGAGTCCCGATTACTCGTGACGACTTACTACTCGGAGGGCTTGGAATCCCTTTTAGGGAGTGTGCACACTTAAGGTAGTCGTTTCGTTTCCATTAGCAGTTGTGGTACCGGCAAAAGTCCCGGGGTGGCCGTACATAACAACGTAACCACCGGGCTCAACCAGAGTGTTGAGCACCGCCCTTCTAAATTACTAGGAAGATAGAGAAGAAGTGAATTTTGAGAAATTATAAGAGAAGAGTTACTATAGTATTTTCAAAGAAAAGTTGAGGACTTTATTAAAGAAATGATTTTGAGAAATATCAAAGAGAAAAGAATTTTGGTGGAGTGTGTCATTTTTATATAGTATTATATGAAAAACTATTTTTAGCCAAACCTGATTATTTTACGGGGTTGGGTAGTACTTACTTAGCTCTAAAGCTAATTTTTGTTTCCTTTTCTTTGTTTTGTTTTCTGCACTTTATTTGTGCAGGTGATGATGCTTATGTGGACTGATGATTGTATGACCACGAGAGCGGTTTAGAGATGCCTTAGTCAAACCTAGTCATAAATAAACAATCCAATTATGTTGAACATTTGTTTTACTTTGTTTGGTGATTGCCTGTGCATTCGGTTAAGAGATGACCGGATGTGGCGGTAACACCCATTTCCCATTTAATGTTATTTCCGCTGCAAAACTTTTTATCTGTTTGAATGAATAAATCAAGTTTATTATGAATAAATATATTATTTCAAGTAATATTTTGGGAGGGAAAATGGGGGTGTGCCCAGGTAACTTCAACAAATTATTTGGGTGCCTTCCCGATTAAATTTTTAGCTGAAATTTGGTATGGATAAACTAGACTTCATGAAGAACATGCCCAAAAAATTTCATCAAAAAATTCCACCGGGAAGTGCCCAAAATGTCCTCGGCCGGACGGAGCATCCCGTCAGGCCGGCCTGACATGAAGATTTGTCTATATATATATATATATATATATATATATATATATATATATATTAATTACAAATGATTATTTTTTGTTAGTTTGGGACATCTCGAACCGTCCCGAACCATTCCGAATCATCCCGGTCCCGATTTAAATGGGACAAGACTAGGACAAAGGCTTGTCCCGTCCTGTTATTATTAATTGGGATGGGACCGGGATAACCCTAATCCCGAACCGTCCCGGCCCATGCCCACCCCTAAAAGTGATGGAGTTTGTTCAATTTTATTCTAAGCTGTCACTCTGGATTAATAGCGTGTACAAATTATCAAAATTGATTTTTTTATTTTTATATATGCAACATTGGTTGCATATGAAAGATAATAAAAATTTATAAATTTTGATGTATTGTTGATAACAATCGGAGTGCAAATAAAGAAGTTATAGCACTTCAAACAACAGATGTTTTTAAGGGTTAAATTTAATTAATTAATTTACATGTAATCAATATTGCCTTCTTAAGATTGGTAGATATTTTCCTCCGCTTGAGCAAGTTTGTGTGGTGAGTCGAACCACGCGTTCAACGGGTAAAGGAGGTAGTCAAATTCATTTTGCGGTTTTTGGAAAATAATTGGGCTATTTTACAATGGAAACCTTAAATCGGGACGGAAGTAATGTGTAACATTAAGCATTAAAGTTACGAAGTATGTGTGTATAGGTAAAATTCATAGGCTTGGATCAACAAAAAAAAACTATTAATCTAAGATCCTAAAGCATAAATAACTTAGACAAAATTAAATACGTAGTATATCACAAGAGGATATATTTGAAATCATCAAGTTTGCACGTCAATTTGATCGATAGGAAGAAGTTATGGAAGACACATTAACCAAACATTCTAAACCAAACAAGAGTGTTCATGCCACCTTTTATTGC
Source organism: Cuscuta epithymum (assembly GCA_945859915.1). Taxonomy (NCBI): domain Eukaryota; kingdom Viridiplantae; phylum Streptophyta; class Magnoliopsida; order Solanales; family Convolvulaceae; genus Cuscuta; species Cuscuta epithymum. The sequence continues at coordinate 2,383,716 of CAMAPF010001045.1, read as the reverse complement.
AATGTCACGGAAAATTAAGAAAATAGAGGAAAAGGTGATAGTTGTCCATAGGCGATCCATTCCTTTTCCTGTCAATTACGGGGTATCAGTTGTGGTGCATATGATCAAGGACACTGCCGCGAAGAAGGAGTCCCACTCAGGATCCTCCGAGTCGTCTTCTCTATCGTCCTCCAACTCAAAAGGGATCTCACTGAGGTTTGATCGGAGATATTGCAATCGCCCCCCATCAACCACGGCCTCAGCGGGGCATTGATAGCTGGGTTCTTGATCTTTCCAGGCGGCCCAAGTCATATGCAGCACGGCTACGAAATCCCTCCGGCTATGGATATACTTTCTCTGCATCACGACTTCATCCACCTTTTCCAGACTCCAGAACCGAACCCGTATTACTTGGCCAACAGGATCCATATAACTTCTCTTCACTCGAACGAGTTGGATAGACCTTAGAAAGGAGAGCCAATGGACCTTCCTAGGATCTAACACTTCGTCGTGAACATCGTGATAGGTTGTATCATACCGGGGCCACGGCCAGAGCACATGGAAGATGCCAGCTAGCCAGCCTTCCCCGCCTCGCTCATTCTCTTCTTTATTTGCACGAGCCACCTGCCTGGCAAAACTGGTGTAGCCAAAAGCTTCGATTAAGCTTACTTCGCCAACTTTCTCTTCTATGCCATCTTCATACACTGGAATGAGCCTTTCGCGATAATTGTCGTCAGAATCGTCAGACAGGACCAAATCTTCAACTATATCTGAACCCTCCGATCCTTCTCCCCTTTCATCCAGCGGTGCACCTTCGTTTTCTCCCTCTTTCTCTTTTTCTCCCGCGTCATTTGTTTCTCTTCCTTCAACCCTTTGAGATTTGACGCTCTCAATTCCACCTATTACCTACAAAAACATTCAATGTTGGATGCATTTCCATAACAATCTAATGCACTGATCAATTCAGAGTGAGCATACTGAAACAATGAAGCAAAATAGCACAGGGAAAGCAATTTGAAACCAAACGTCTTTGACTGTGGCAGCACGATTGCACTCTGCCGGAAAACTTACATTCATAAGAATCGGTAGGAATGGATCTGAAGAAAACGTTGGGGAAGAACATGCTTGATGAACAATTGCAAAGGGAACCAACCGATTGGAGGGATTAAGTACCGTGTCCTGCAATTATCTCAAAATAACTTATGCAGTTTGGTTTACATGTTCAATGATTTGCACTCAATGCAACAACATTCCAAGTGCGCAAAACAGGAAACTCATGGTCAGTGCCTTATACATGATATTTGGTTTCACACTTTCACTTAAAATTTGCAGACAAGAAAATATTGAATTTATTTTGCACATAGTAAAAATAGGTTGGTGATTTGCGGTCATCATCCACACACTTTTTCTCCAGGTCCCCCCCCCCCCCCCAAAAAAAAACGTTAATGCAGTTTTGCTAGTGTATTCTTAAAATGCTGACCTTGGACGAACAAATCACCTACACTTTAACCAAGAAAGGAAAATGTCGAAAAGAAAACAAAAAGTAATTGACAGGTATCAATAATGTAATGTGTTTTTTGAAACAGATCATAACATGCCCAAGATAAACCATTTTTACCAAATCACATAAGAAAACTACTTTTATGACCAAAAATATGGAAGTTAAGCAACCAAAAACAGATCAAGATGAATAGGAAGGAATTTTTATCATTTTATTTTCGTCTTATATAGACTTGACTGTCTATTTCAATCTCGGAACAACCCCTTCATTCTGATTTAAACAGTGCAGCAGATTCAAAATTTAGTGCATGATGACTGATGAGTTGAGGAAAGACAGACACATAGACGAACTTATCAATATCATTATCGAAGAAAACCCACAGGCACACCTGCATGTATACAATATACAGACACGCCACCGGGGAGTGGTAAAGGTCGCGCTTGTAGAGGGATGAAGTAAGGCTCGATTTGTACCTCAAGGATTGCAGCGAGGGTAGCACATACTTCGATATAACGAATGGGTTTGAATTCTGATTTGAACTCTTCTTGGAGAATCCATTCGAACGACTTGTCTTCGCCTTCTCCAAGTTTGAGCAACTTGAGAAGTGCAACTGACTCCTCTTTTCCGATTATTTCCAGTCTGTTAAGGTCTTGATTTCTCTTCAAATTATCGGAAGTGAAGACAACGGAGAAGGCGTAAGGCGTGATCTTGCAGTTGCAGAGAGGTTGCAAAGAAGAGCGGCAAATGCTGAGTAAATGAAGGGCGGAGCACTCCAGCACTTGCGAGTATACCATAGACGATCCATACTGTAATAGGAGAATTTCAAATGTTATTAACTGACGTTTATTGGATATACGCAGTAAAATATGTTCAAAATGGAGAGGGACAGGGAGAGGGGGGGGGGAGAGAAATTACTTGTTTGGAGATGGATTGAAGAAGGCTACTCCATGAAGGCATAGTGGAGGCCGTTGTTTTCTTCTGCTGCATAGAATAATCCATGAGAGCAAAGAGCAAATATAAGAAGCTATTGGCAGCTAATCGAGAACTAGCACAGATTCAATTGAAACTTAGCACAGCAATTTCATCAATCATAGAATACTGGATGACAATAGGAAGTACAAAACCTTGACCATGTATAAGAAGTTAGCATCATCATATCCACCCACTGACTGATGGTTGGGGTGTCTCTGCAATGCGGCAGTGATCATCAACTGGTACTGCACCACTCCCACCCTCTCCCTATCAGTTACTGAGGCGGTGGAGGTTGCAGAGGAGCAATCCTGGACAGGAAGAGACACCAACCAGTACGGACACCCAAACAGTGTAGAGGGGAAAAAAGCACTACTCCACTGCAAAAGTGCAAGCCAAGAATATAACTCTCTATTTACGATAAAAATACACCTGATACAAAAGTATAATACAGTTTCAGTAGTACCTTAAGATCACAACATATAGTATGTAGTAGCATCTCATCCAAATTCCACGCAAATCTAGGGCAGAAAACAGAAACGGAAATGAGAAAAAGCATAGGGAAAGTAAAAACCTAAAAATGAAATCATAGGCGGGCGGGTGAGGGGGTGGGGGTGAGGGGGGAGAACAGTTTTGAGGTAGAAGTCAAAAGGAAGGCCAACTAAATTGAGTGTAGTGCAGTGCAGTTGGAATAGGTAGAACACCTGAGGGTATAGACTGCACCAGAGACCCTCCCTAATTCTTCGATGATGCTGTTCAACTGCAAATTTATAAAACAACTCAGACATCACTTAACCTAATGAGAACATATTCAACGGCCATTTGAGATAAGAGATCCAGTACAATATGAAATGCCAATACAAAGGAACGACGCTGAAATTTCACTTGTGTGAGTGCGAAAACGTAACATAGATAATGCGGAATTTTTTTCAGGGAGGGAAGGAGACATTACGTCCATGGAGATGGAGTCAAGATGGCCACGCCCTAGTGGAGGCGAACGATTCCTTCTGCTGAATAGAAATATTCATGAGAACCAATGGGGTAGAGAATAACTACTAGAGATTAGAAGCTATTGGCAGAAAACTCTATGAAACTTACCACAAACATTCCGCCATTCATAGAATTATGCCAGAAGAGAGGAAGTAGACTACCTTGAGAAGAAGTTGGCCTCCTCATATGGAGAAGAAGTTGACGTAGCAGAGGAGTAGCTAAACCCCATTACAGAGCAACAGAGAAAATACTGTATGAGAGAAGCTAAGCTGACCACGAAGACGGTTATGAGAGAAACAAAACCACGTGCTCTGTAACTAATTTGTAACAAAGTTGTTAAATTTGTTTTTTATTTTTAGATCAAATAGCTATTAAATAAAATAAATATTCTCTACAAAATCATACATATAAATTTGATTTTTTTGAATTAAACAGATTCATTTTAGCGAAACAATCATTGACCATCCCCTCGAAGTTTGACGTATTATCATTCGCACTCCTGCATTATCAGAAATATACTTTTACTCTATTCACATCCTTTAATAATTTTTTTGATTTTCAAAACGGATGACTTAAATTGATATAACAGCATTCATATAATGGGTAAAACGACAAAAGCACTACAGACAATCTATTACTTACTCGTATTAATTTGGATAGTTATTAAATTGGAACCAAAATGATTAATACGTACACATAATACGTAGTATATTTTATACTAACCCCGTTCCTAAAAATTCTTCCAAGTTTGAATGACACGCTTATTAAGAAAGTGGAAATGTGTAATTGTGTAAGAAAAAGGTAAAATGAATGTGAACCACACAAACTGTCCAAAAGGGCTAAGTGGAAAGTATTTTTGGGAACGGCCCAAAAAGCAAAGTAGGAAGTATTTTTGGAAACGGAGGGAGTACCAATTATTTAATTTTTTTCATACCTTTTATTTTTTATTACATTCTATTGAAGAAATGAATTATCTGTGTTTTGCACACCTAACACATATTTTATATCCAAATTACTTTAACAACAAATTTAAAGTACATTACAATAACAACAACATTACCTCAGTGCCACAAAAGGCTCCCACCAATGATAGAGTAGGGGGACAGATGCACGCAACCTTACCCCTATACTAAAGCATACATAAACTAATTCCGGATGACCCATGATGAAAATATCATCAAATACTTCATGAAATGACTGCTGCTTCATGACAAAAAAGGCAAACAGTTTAGTGTGTCATTTTGCTTTATTCAATCATATTCCAAACTAGTCATAGACCGGGCTCGGTCCAGTTCCGGGTTGAGCCCGACCTGGCCTTTTTTGTGAGCTTGAAGCCCAGCACACACCCGGGTGTTGAACAGTTCGGGCCAGGCCACCCGCCCGGGTACTAGCTCGGGCCGGTTCCGGGTCAATTTTTTTTCTTGTTTCCTAATTAATTCTAGAAGTGCTGGATATAAAAAAAAAACTTCGAGTATATTTATGTGAAATATGAGGTACAATTGAGAATAAATTAAAACATGAAATACATTTCTAATTTTTAATAAATTATAAATTTATAATGAATCGGAATCTCCGCGCTCGTCGGTTGTTGTTTCCTCCATAAAGTGTTCGGTGGGAGTGATGCTATAATATATAAGTATACTATAATATATATATAAGTATATATTAAGTAGATAATAAATAAAGGTAATACGTAGCATAATATATGTATTTATAGGTAGATAATTAATATATAAATAGATATAATAATTGCATAAATAGTAAAATAGATGTATAGAGAATTAGAGAATTTGAGAAGATGAAGATTAGGGGTGGACTCAAGCCGGTTCGGGCCCGGTCGGGCCTCCGGTTCAGGAATGGGGGCCCAGAACCGACCCGGGTAATCCCTGGTTCCGGATCGGGCCAGGCCGGGCCTCGGGCCTTAGTTATATTTTTTTTCTTTTCCTAGTTAACCCCCAACCCTCCCCCTCACCCCCAAACCACCCCAAATGGCCCAAAATACCCAACCCAACTCGAAAAGTAAAAAAAAATTGAAAAGAAAATTTTAAAAGGCCCGGAGTCGGGCCCGAACCGGTCGGGCCGGTTCATGATTTGTGGGGCCCGAGCCCGGACCGGACCCCCAGCGGGTCGGGCCTACTCGGACCGGTCACTGACTGGGCCATCGGGCCAGGCCGGGCCAGAACAGTGCCGGTTCGGGCCGGTTCCGGGTCGGGCCACCCAGTCCGAGTCTAGGCCTAATGAAGATGGAGAAGAGGTGTAAGAAAATATTAGAAAATAGGAGGATTTATGGATTTTTTTTGTACCCCAACCCCCACCCCCGATCCCCAAACCCCCATGACCCCCCATTGCACCAAACGACTATATAGCCGTTTGGGGCTTTTCCCAACGGCTAGGAAGAGCTATAAATTTTTTTTAAAAAAAAATATTAGCCGTTGGGCCCGAACCGGGCCCAGCTTGGCCGCATGGCCTGTTTGCTATTTAGACGTCCCGGAACCGCTCCCGGTTAGGACGCTGGGTAGGGCAAAAGCCCGGTACCAGAACAGGGCACCCAGCCAGGCCGGTCGGGCTGGACCGGGTCCATCAGACCATCACTGTTCCCAACCCATATGAGTCTTTCACTTCATTGGAAATTATAGGAATAACAAATTTAAAGTGATCATCACGATGCATAGTTTTTTGAGCAAATACTATCGACAATATTAGAGCTGTTACATTCTCTCCCTTGAATAGAAAAACTAAAGAATAAAAAATAATCCAACAGTAGATTATATGTCCTCCCAAAGTATTTACATTCCAGGAAGAAGCTAATAAAAATAAATGTCCTCCCAAAGTATTCACATTCCAGGTAGAAGCTAATAAAAATAAATCTCCTCCCAAAGTATTTACATTCCAGGTAGAAGCTAATCCATAGTAGCAGTCTCTGCCCATTTTATAACCAATGAAGTGTAGATAGGAGAAAAAAATAAAGTACCATAACTTTATAAAGGCTAGTAATGCAATCAGGTGGTACCAATTTCAAAATAAAATATATTTTTCAAAAAACAAAAGATGACAACCACCTCATCATTTTTAGAGCATCCTTTCTATGTAATGAGTATACATCATCTTCTTCCCATAACTCAGGTTCAATTGGTACAAATCTAAAAACACCAATTGGTGCATTGACCAAATCTGTGCTACTGGCATTCAGATGCTTATTCATATTGTTGTTGAAATCTTCCACATTCATGTCCTCTACAAATGAAACATCTTATTTGGCATGTTCACCTTTTGTGTTTCCCTTTGCTAGTCTCAGGTTTCTCAGATTCGGAATCCTCATGCAACACAAGTGTCTGATCCAGAGAAACCATTGCTCCCAATAACATTATAGCCTGATCAAATTCATAATCTACCCCAGCCATAACATCTTTGGTCAGGCCTTCATCTGCCCACAAGTAAAGCTTCTTTAGTTTTTTTATACAAATCAACATCATCCCCCTTTTTGGAAGCAATGTTGAGCTGGCTGGAATTCACATGTCCAACACTTATTTGATTATTTTTAGAGCCTATATTTCGCTCCAACGGTGGAAAATTTGGAGAAGGTAAAATGACTGAAGAAAAAGTCTTCTCCAATATAGTACAGGTATTCTTTGCCTTGTAGGAGGGCTCAGTTGAGAGAGTATTAGAGAGCGATATAGGAGGAAGAGGGTCACTTTCAAGCTGGGGCTAATCCCTTATTGTTTCTGTCTTTCCTTTTTGACAAATGCAGTCCAACCAGAAGTCTCTGCCCTCAAAGAGGGCATCCTTTTATGCATCGGGTTTTTTGCACTAGCAGAAGCAGCCATCTTCAGGAGCACAGAGAAGATGTGCAAATCGTTCTTGTATAGCACCCGTGGCCACTTCTGATGCTCCGCCTTTCACCCCCAAAATTTCTTTAATAGACAGCTGCAATAAAATTTTGTAGCCTACATAAGAAACACACACAAAAAGAAAGGAAAAAAACAAAAGGCAATAGTTTATATTAAAATTACGTGAAACTAACTATAAAACAAAAGCATTCTACAGTTCAACATTCTATTGACCTTCAAGTGGTACATACCAGCCATGAAACATTCAAAACCTTAATTACTTTATCTCAATTGAAAGGTATATAGGTTAGCAATTTTTTTCAGAATAACAAAAGAACCAAACTTCCCAGATATGACAATACAATTAATTTTCTAACTGCAAATACATTAAAATCCTAAAAACAGAAAAAGCTCTCGACTTGCATTACCTGCTTAATTACCTTCCTTAAAAATCCGGGGAACAACATGGCGACATGGCGTCAATGAGGCCAGTGAAATTAACAAAAAGTGATTGGGCACCTCAGAAGAAAGCAACAGTGGTTGGAATATGATCATGGCTACACAGGATGAAGATGATGAGCATGTGAAAGATGAAGAACTTGTGCAACCCATAAATGCTAATTCAATTTCTTTCCTGGGTTTGAAATCATTTCCGATGGAACCAACGACTCACTTTTTTGTCCTGGGAACATAGATGGAATAAAGCAAAAAATGGCTCACTAAACTGCATGTGCTTCTTTGTTATGAATCAAGGTCAGTCCATTCAATTTTTAAATGGGACATCCAGAAACGGTCTCTTTGTGCTTTAGTATAAGGAAAGCAAGGAGATAAGGTTGCGTACATCCCACCCCGTTAGCTCACTAGTGCCTTTGAGGCACTAAGATAATGTGGGGTAATGTTGTTTTTTGTTTGATTGAACAAATCCAATCAAAGAGATGCTAGAGAAGACATATGAGAAGAACGACACGTAGGGGCATAGAGGTCATGAAATGGCCTGAAAGCCGTGTGGGGTGTATTTCATCCACAAATTTTGACTTGTGAAGAGTTAAAGAGTGAAGACTGCTCAATTCCTATAGCGCTCAGGCCTTTATTAATTACGGAATGTTATAGTTCCATAGTTCTATACTTCTATATGTGTACTACTTTCCTTGCTATTAAAATTGTCTCGTTTTCTTTTTTAGTCTCTTCCCCTAAGATTGTCATACACCACATTTGATAAAAGTTTGTGTAATACTAAACCATTCATGCTTTATCAATTCAATATCAACCACATGAATCTAGTTATCTTAATAACCACATCACATATTCTTGTCGGAATGTTAGTGGGACAAAGGTGGTACCTTTTATCAATGAACTTGAGCAAAATTGTCCAAATATGAAAAAAATAACGAAAAGTTTCATATAGAAATACTATTTTGAAATATAACAGCTTACTGTGAAGCCTAGGGTGCCATACATAATGCTTAGTGTTGAAATGATGATACATGTGTTGGACACCAGTGATTATCAAGGTGAAAAGTGTTACGCCAAGACCACACAGACGCCGGAGCGGGACATATACTGCGGTGGTGCTTTATTATTCCTCGTTTGATGTCGACGCAGAGGATGCTGTTACACATACTGAAATACACATCATCACCATTTTTTGGATCAAAATACAGTACACAGAAAGCACGAGAACCAACCCAACCATCATCGGCAAAATGTGAAACTTGAGACAAAATGCTTTGAAGGACAACCTTGTGAACCAGCTTCCACAACCCAGAGTCGTAGTCTTCAAGTTCCCATACATGCAGTACAAGAGTTCCTACACGCGTCTTTCGCGAAACACGAATGCGATCTTGGCATATCCCAAAGCAACCAGTGGTGCCCTCAGATGGAAAATCGGGTGATTGGGTCGGCAGCGGAATGATGCGAGAGAATCTTTTAGGGCTGTTAAGCGGGTCGTAAACCGCAATGCAGTCAGTTTTAAGCCAATGCAGCAGCCCTCTATATGCAACCAGAGGCCGGCTTATATTGTAAGATCTCGAGGGCAAAGGGGATGAAACAAATCTTCTCCTCCATCTACCCTCCTCTGATGAAAAGACATGGACTTCAACCTCAGGACGGGTTGGTCGCATAACATCGGGAATCCTCACGACAATGAACCTGTTATAGCGAGAGTTACAGGATTCTGAAGAAGATGGCGGAAGACATAGAAAGCCAACAGCAGCGTCGTCCCTGGAGTCCCCAACTGGACGGAGAGGAATCCACTGGCGGGTGAGCAGATTGGAGACATAATAGTTTATTTGCTTTTTTTTCAGGGTGGTGTGCGGTATAGGAGTGGTGGAATAATAATAGCACAATATTAGGTCGGCGAAGGCGCCCACCAGCCTGATTTTGTGGAGGCGTTGAGGGGGGCAGGGCAGATAACTTAATTTGATGTCATGCTTTCCGTAGACCTGGAGCAACAAGGAGCGGTCGGAAGAAAATAACTTTAGGGAAGAATGAGAGATAGGTCTACAGGGGGGTGAGTTACAAGAACACTTGCAATTGTATTCAAACTGGAAAACAATGGTATGGTTAAAGGGACTTGAGCCAATGGAGCGGCCAATGAAGTAATGAGAAGAGATCAGTGAATACCAGCGCTTGCAAACCAATTGGTATCGAGCTGATTCGGTTCTGGGTAATCTCAACAGTATCTCTACTACCAATTCCTCATTCAAGCTGCTGAAAAAAATGGCATCAAGATCAATAACAGTGGGCGATTCCGGCTGGGATAAAGCCAGCTTTCGAATTGATGCAGCCTTTTCTTCGCAACTGCATTTGGAAGAGATCTCCATTCTCTCTTGCACCTAAAATTCTGCTTCTTGTTACCAAAGTTTCCACCTTTAATTTAAGTACTAGCCATGCCGATCTCCTTCTGGTCTGCATATCAAGCACATTCCTCTTCTCTTTATAAGCCCTCAGGTGGTGTGCTCCGGATAGATTTGGCTTGGGCCTAGGGCTCGGGCAAAATAATTCTCACGGTCCATGGATTAATATTTTGTTTTTTACTTTACAAATTAGGGTTGGGCATAACGGTTTTCGGTTCGGTTTTTATCAATTTCGGTTCGATTCGGTTTGGAACAAGTTGGAAGAATTATTACCAAACAAAAATGATACTCCCTTCGTCCCATTTTATCTGTCTTACTTTTCTTTTTGGGTTGTCCCAAAATAAGTGTCTCCTGTCCTTTTTTGGAAAGAAATATGTGGCCTACATCATTTCACTTCATTATACTAAAACATCAACCACAACTATTACTTTTTCAACTATTTCTTAAATAACTGTGCCAAGACAACTATCACAATTTATATATTGAAGCAGGAATAACAAGCCTAGTTAATGAAAGAGCAATACCAGAACTAATCCTTAAAATCTTGACTTCTAATGCCAATCTTCTTTTCTTTCTTTTTCATGAAAATTTCTGGAACCATCTCCCTTGTGAGCATATGAGCATATCCACATGTCGGCACAGTAGTTTTAAGTACACACAAGTGAAAAACACTGATGATGTGAAGCTAGAGCAGCCTTTGGTGAAAATATAAATAAGTATTTAGTTTTGAAAAAAATGATGTACTCTCTTGAAAGTGTAGTAATCTTTTGGCAATTAATGTCGATAATTTCAAGAACATGTCACGTTCTTGTAATACATATGTTCTTGTTTCAAGACTAGTTATTGATCTTAATTATTTCAAATCAAAAGAATTGAAACTTCTAATTGAAATTTATAAACTAAATAGTTTAAGCTTCACCGATCGTAAAAAACTCAATGCCAAACAATAATCAAATAAATTACTTGTGAAATCGAATATGAGATAAATCAACCTAAGAAGCAATATTGACATACCTCTGCAGTTTAACTTGAAATCATCCAGGATTAGCATAGACTGCAGTTTCCATTTTTTGGGTACTTATAACGGGCAACAGTGTCGAAAAATTACAAAATCTGAAACAATCAACATTAGTTATTGATATTTCGTGAATTCCAGAATATTAAAATCGTTCATGATGTGAGCACATGTGTGTCAATAAAAAAGTTTAATTAGGACAATGATCTACATTAATACTATGGGTGGCGTGACCTTGGATGATCTGAGATAAAGTTCTGTGACGTACGTTTAAATAAAGAAGGTATGAAACAAACTAAAGAAGGTAATTTTTTTTTTAAATAAATCATGTAGAACAAAAGGATGAAACTAAGGCAGATATATATAGCGTCTTTATAGGGAAATAATACCTTTTCAATGCTCACACAGTTTGATAACTTGCACATGTCTTTACAGTGTCTTTTAATACATGCTATATAGATTACTTGGCATATGAGATAGAATTATAATAATGGTTGCAGCCCTCACATTAAATTTACATATGTTTTATAAATATATACTACGTATTAGTTTTTTAGCTCATACCTCTTCACAACCAGTTTCACCATTTCTGTCTATCCCGCTGATTTTGAAACCATATTTGGTTACTTTTTATAGTTGGTTGATAGATAATATGTTTGAGAATTTCATTTTTCACAACCAAATATCATTCAAATCCATACAATATCTGAAGCATACATTAAATGAGAACAAATATTAACCAAAATGATTGATCACTATAAATCTGCTCATAGACTCAGGAAGAGACTATTGTTTTTAGTTGTTAGACTTTTAGTTGGAACATACTATAAAAATGCTAGGTGATATGATCATGCTTCTCTTTGAAAGTACATATTTTGAACAAATATATAAGCATTGGATTTGAAGAAGAAAATATAATATACTCTCATGATATTAAAATAATCTATTGAGATATTAATTAAAGTCCACATTTCGGCAACACGTCATGTGCCTGTGAATACAAGTATTCCTTCTTCCATGAACACTTATTCGACATTCAGTATAGATCAAATGAATTGAACTTTTTATACAGCTTTAGAATTTAGATAGTTAGAATTTATTAATTAATATGAGTAAAAAAGACTCATCACATAAGTAACACGGTGCTTGAAGGCAATGCAAACTTCACTTTATATTTCCTTCTATATCGTTGTAAGTGCAACATGATTTTGACCTGCTAAAGAACCACACTTGTTTCAGATTTTTTCTCACTAAGCGCCAATAATCCAATTTTCAATGAACTCTATTGGTGTTTTATGAATAAAAGTGATTTAGTAAAGAGTTTTGACCCAAAAGTCAAATGGAGGCAGCATTAGCATACTAAATAAATATACCAACTCATTGTTGACTATCCACATATCATGCAGAAAGTTAGCGGAACATATATAGTCACTAAGTGTATACACAATTTAGTTGGGGAAAAAAATAGTGATAAGAAATGAGGTTAAATTTCACAGTTGCAAATATATTTAATAAAAGTATATAGCCCTAGTACACGAAAGTAGCATGGTCTCTAGTATCAAATATTATTAAATATAACTTGCTTGGGTTATACTATATATTAAGTATATCATAGTCTTGATCATACAATAATCTTACTATCTCATATGGACTTGGCTAAAAACAAGTCATGTTTGTCTTCCTAGTTCATTGAGACACATTCACAAACACTTAGTGTGCTTCATTTTTTCGCTCCTAACTGTTGCATAAGTGTACCAATACTTTTTCCACGGCCAAATCAAAGTAATTTGATGAAAGCATGGCATAGCATATAATATCTAAATCAGCCTGTGTGGGAAAATACCAGATAATATATACATATAACAGTTCAGTTTAGTTAGTCTTGGTAAGGTAATTGTGTGTATATATTATCAAAACTAACTTAAGTATTTAAGGTATTTTATCAAACAGTTTCTATGCAAGACACGCACACATAAGAAATTAACACATACATAGTATATAATTCAAGAGTCTTATACTAAATCAAGACAAACTATATATGTAAATGACGGGAAGTTTTAAGGGCATACCTTTACCTCTCCTCCGTAGCGGCCATTAGCGGCGGAGGAATCCCAAATTCACCACTACCCCCCACCCCGCAAATCGGATGAGGTAACCGACGAATTCCTGCTTTTTCCCTTTTCCTTGGTGCTCTGTCCTGATTCTATTACCCCTCTCCAGATCTTGGAGTTCCGCTACCGAAACACTGCAGACCGATCTCAGATTCGATGTGACCTACTCCAATAGCACGACCGATGCCAAAGGTGTGGGCTGTGTAGGAAGTCGTGAAGCGCATCTAAGGGATTGCTTCTCTAGACTTTTGGCTTTTTAGGGATTTTTTTTTGTATTCACCAAACAACTTTAGTTTTAGGGGAAGGGGTTTGATTTAATGATGAAGAGTGGCGGACACTTTGAATTTGGGTAAAATGTGATTGCCCGCCTTTTTCTTTTTATATGAGTAAATGTAACATTTATATGTAACTAATGTAACAATGTGTCTAATTTTCTAAAAGTGTTACATTAGGATTAATCTTAAAATAACTATTGCGATAAAATGTAATGCTATATTTAAAATTGTTACAATCGACCAACTTTTTGTAACACTTTAGCTTAGTGTTACAATTTTACCATTACATTAGATCCGAAAATGTAGTAGTGCGTTGTGTTGAGGTTATCAATCTCAATTGATTTCATCAAGGAGTTAAGAGATTAAATGCTACTATCAAGTCGGTATATGGCGATGTTCTATACTTGACTAATAGTAAGAGTTATTAATGAACGGTCATTGTTAATAACTACCCTCGATGAATTGGATATACTCCTCGATTGAGTATTCGAGAGGGGATAAGTTATAGATATAACAATGATCGACTAAAATATATCAACAAGTGGAAAGTAGCAATGCCACGTCCTTTTTATTCTGGAATTACATCTCATATAAGTCGTTCATCTTCGTGTTTGATTAAATTAAACCACTCAATCCCAACAAACCCCTTTATTTACTAGTTTTACTAAAAAGAGAATTAATCATTTCCCTGTGGATACGAACTCTACTACGCTATACTATGTATAAGTGTTAGTATTGAATTTAATTTGACGCACCGTGACAAAGTGCCCGTCAGAAAGGCTGCCCAATTTTTGCTTCATTTGTTGCTTTATTGGACACTCACATGATTTATGTCCCTTAAGTTATGAAGAAGGCTTAGTTTTAGAAAAATGGTTTGGAATCCATCTTAGAGCAGGAAGCGGGGTGAAGACCAGCCCAAAAGGAGGTCATAAGTGGCTCTTGGAGGGTTCATCGAGCTCTGGCAGAACCGGTGGATTTACAGGGGGCATTTAAATCAGAAAAAAAGACCGGTGAGAAAGGGAAAGAGACAACGACTGAATCAGCCCAAATTTTTACCAAAGGAGGAGGGGAGGAGCCAAAAGAAGAGGTTTCCAAGAGAAGGAAGATCTGGGAGATTTAGACACAGAAGGAGCAAGAGGGGGACTTTATGGCTTTAGATGGGACAAAAAACGGGGAGGAGGGCTTTGCTTTTTAAGCCCGCCGAAGCTGCTGACAGATGAGTGGAGGCTGCATGTCCGTGGGATTGTTCGAGTTTTCTGGCTGCGACAAAAGTGTTTTATCTTTTGTTTTATTTGTTGTTTCAGTGATTGTTATTTCTGTTTTGTTGTCTGTTTCTTCTTTTATGTTCATGTTTGTAAGACTTTGATTTTGGATGTGGGGGATGAGAGGAATATGGTGACCGTTTTTGGCTTTAGGTTTCCCATTTATGGATCAGCGAATTATATTGCTTCTCTGGAGGTGATTAATTCCGTGTCTAGTTCGCGGGACAACGGTTGTCAGATTTCTTTTTGTCATTTGACCCATACTCTGAATTATCTGTTATCAATATAAGCCGAATTCTTCCAAAAAAAATCTCACGCTTGTAACTTGTAGTGGACGAGTCTTAAAGATTTTCTATTGGTCTTGTATGATTGATCCCATAATTTGGTTACGTGTGTAACAAAAGAAATGCAGAGTGGTTAAATGAAGAAAAGGATAAATTTGTCCAACCAGAAAAAATTGGGGCGCGCAGAGTAATAATACCGGTGCGCGGAGAACGACCGACACACAATAGCCTAAAGTGGCTGGCTGGACTTCAATGGAGGTTCTTAATGATCTCCCTTTTCATCTGTATTGAAATGATCCCTACATTAGGTCTTCACACAAGATTTGGGAGAAAATAGTAGGGAAAATGAATGGTGTAAAAAAATTAAGAAAGAATATGAAAAAATAGGAAAGAGAAGATAAAAAGATAGAAAAAGTAAGGGTAATTGGATATTTTTAAAGGAAAAAACATATACCAAAAATTGAAAGTGTAACAAACTTTTAAATACATCCCAAATAGTAAAGTGTAACAAACTTTTAAACATATTATGTTCATCAATTCATTTCTTTTTGGAAAAATTGATAGTAATAATCCCAACTATTGGCGGTCCGCTCATAATAATCTCAACTATTGATTATTACAGAATAATCCCAACTTTAGGGACCTTCCGCCAATAATGGTCCCTATGAATAAATTCTTGTAGTTTCTAAAGTTGATGATATGAGATATAACAAGTAATCCCTCTAAATAATCTCAACTTTTAATTTTTACGCTTAATTTCTATTTAAAATTCACTTTTTATAGAGGTAATATATGGTCATGGACCATTATTGGCGGATAGTATATATAGTTGGGATTATACAAAAATAATCAATAGTTGGGATTATTTTCAGCGGACCAGCAATAGTTGGGATTATTATTTTCAATTTTTCCTTTCTTTTTTAACATGAGTAATGAGTAAGTTTCCTTCCCTAGTCAATAAACAAAACCGTAGTCTCTCTTTAGGGTTTGCGCCGCTAGAGACGCACCTCCGTTTTTGATTCTTCCGATCGAAGAACGGCTTTGCTTTCTAGGTTTTTTCGTCTTCAGCAATTCGTCATCTCTAGTCGGGCTTGGGTTTTGTGGCTCAGGTGAGAAGATGTCATCAGGAGTGCTCAGAGGGTCTGTTTATTTGGCTTCGGCTGGGGAGGAGAAGAGGGGAAGTTTCGTTCCCGGGCTTTTAGCAGATGGGGGATATTGTTAACAACTACAAGAAGATGGCTATTGGAGAGGAGGATAATGAGCTCGATTTTGATGCGGAAGAAACAGGGGACTTGGATGCAGCCGACGAGCAGATGGGGTTCTCGGTGGTTGACGCTGTGATTACCGACCGGAAGATCAACCTTCCGGTATTCCAAGAGCGGTTGGCTTCAATTTGGCGCCCCGAAAAGGGAGTTTCAATCATGGAAATTGGTTATAAAAGGTACCTTTTCAATTTTAATCATGTCTTGGATATGAATCGTGTACTGGAAGATGGTCCTTGATTGTTTGAAAGAGATTTAATTTCGTTGAAAGCTGTTCAGCCAGATGATATACCTGAAAAGATGAATTTGTTTGAGCCTGAATTTTGGGTACATGTTCACAATGTTCCCCATAAGTTTAGGAATCTGGGTTCTGCTAGGAGAATTGGGAATTTTTGGTTCTTTTATTAATCTTGATAACAACCAATTTGGTGGTAAATGTAAATCGTACTTGAGAATTATGTATGGATGTTAGGAAAGCCCTAAAAAGGGCACTACTCTGGAGAAGGAAGGAAAAGGACATTGGGTAGATTTCAAATATGAGAAATTACCCAATTTATGTTTCATGTGTGGGTTGATTGGGCACTCGGATAAATTTTGTCCTCTAAGATATGAGGGGATTGTTCTTGAGAAATCTTATGGGCTAGAGCTCAGGGCTGGTGGGGGGTGGGGGTGAAGACTAGCCATACAGAGACTAACAAGTGGCTAGTGGATGATTCCTCAAGCTCGTGGGGCTTTGGGCAGCAGCGGAACACTGATCTCGCGGGAAAACACTCGGCAGAGACTGATGCTAGTGTGTCAAAGCAGAGGATGTCGACATGGAAGAGATGCCAGGCGAGAAGGACGGTCAAAAGGAATAACAACTGGTGAGGGCATGGTACTCGGTGGGCCAAAAAATGGGGAGGCGGCGGGTCAGATCTCCTAGACCCGCCGGTGTTTCACTTGGTGGTTCTGTTCAGAAGAACGAGTGCTGGTTTTTATGTTATTGTTTATTTTAGTTGTTATTTCCACGGTCAGACTTTTATGCTTTACTTTTATTATTTATTTTGCTGTAAAACTCTTGCATTAGGTTTAAGGGACGAGAGGTCTACGGTAATCATCGTTGGCTTTAATTTGCCCAAGATAGGTCCAGCGAGTTATATTGCTTTGTCAAAGATGATTAACTCGGAGTCTCGGCCAAGGGCGGATGATTACATGTGACCATTTTGTTATATTTCACCCCGGTTGAATGCTATTTCATCTATATAAGCATCCTTTGATTAAAAAAAACATGAGTTATGAGTAATTTATTGCTACTACATATTATTATTTATATCCTATTTCTACTTGTGTTAAAAAGAAAGACCCAATTATTTTTGTTGCACGAGGTCTCCATTTTTAAAGGACTGGCCGTGAAAATAATCACACTTATATCGTTATAATCACAAAGATCGAGCATCCCAAAGTCATTTTGAATCACATAAATACTATTTTGAGTTTTCATTATAAAAATCAAAGTGCAATTTTTACTATGTGAATAAGCTCGTAATATGTAGCCTTTTAACACATTACGTTACTGGTGTTTTACATGGTACCATGGACACGGACCATGGCCCAATTTCATAATTCAGCCCCTAACGGGATTAGCCTAATTAACGGGATCAGCCCTCAACGAGATCAGCCCTCAACGGGATTAGCCCATCAACAGGATCAAAGATGATAAGCAGCTAGGCCTAAATAGGGATCAGGCCCGCGATAGGAACCCACAGCCAGGCCGGGCTGGACAGCAGACCTCGAGCCTAGGCGGAGTTCTAGTGAGGCCGAGATATTCCTAGAGTTTACGTGGCATACTATCATGGCTATTTGGCAACAGGCAGGACTCGTCCGGAGTTTAGAAACAAGGAGGAGACAATTAATGCTTGACGACCAAGGCATGGGGGGAGTTCTATTTCGAGCAAGAATATAGTTCATTAATTAGCATTTATTGTATGAGATTCCTTCTAAAATATCAACTCCTAAAGCCTATGAATACTCGTGCACATATCTTGTAAAGGAAGAGCCCCTTTCATACGAATAATACTGTTATTACTTTCTTTCTTACGATCAATGAATATTTGATTGATTAAGCTCTTTTAGCTGGAATTATATTCCATCAATGGTGCTCTCGTTGAGAGCTTGATCAAAATCAAGTTAAGATCCTCCCAAAATTGATCACGTCACGATAATATCTAGCAAACAAAGGACATCGTGACCTGGCAAAAACCCTGAGAGAAGAAAACAAATTTCGTAGAACCCTACTGCTGCAACACGTTTTCCATCACTGTGACTTCGTTCACCATTGGATCGGGCTGAAATTTTGACAGCATGTTCGTGACCTCTGGGACTTCAATCTGAACGGTTAGATCGGTGAAAAGATGTCTAGAGTAAAAGAAATCGATCTCGCTCAGTAGCAACGGAAATCTGCTGCAGCATCGCGCGATCGTAAGTGACGCTCCTACGGACAAGCCGAAGGTGAAGAAACCTGGTCGGGGGCCTTAAGGCTAAAGCACACGCTGCCGGAAATCATGGAATCCGAATGAATTTGCTTTTATCTCTCCTGCAACTACAGCGACGGGATTCCACACGACTCCGAAGCCTTCGATAGCAGCAGAGTCTTTTTCCAAGTGCTATGGAATTCCATGAGCAGCTTATTGGGTTATACTCCATTCAATCAATCCACGGCCAGACATGATCACCCATATCAAAAGCTAAGTATTTTAATTCTAGCTTTAATTATCATACATTACGTATTACGATTATATTCCAAGATCAAATTTGGTCAAAAGACATTACAAAAATCATCAAAATCATAATAAAATATAATTGATATAGTATCACTTTGATCGCGGGGCTAGTCATCCCGAATATCAAATTCAAACTACACAGCCCAAGTGACGAGTTGAGCTATGTCATTATTATATTTTATTATTGATTAGTGTGCATTTTTTAGCATTGAAGAACGGACTTATGAACACTCAAATACACCCAACAAAGTACTAACACTCGCAAAAAAAGTGTACTAACACTCGCACTACCGGATCACATCAGACGAGTGTTATTTATAAGCTTGCGGTCTAAATGTCATATACTGCATACTTTCGTTCTTGTGTTTTGTATGACTCGTGTGTGCTCTTTTATTTAGGCATCATATTCCGACCTCGGGGGGCTAGTCATCCTGAATATCATATTCAAACTACGACCTAGATATGGGCCACCACACTCTACTAAGCATAGAATCTGGATTAAAAACTGGATGCCATTTACCTAGGCTCAAGTCCAATAGCGAACTCCAGAAATTATCACAATTTTATTTCAATGCATAGGTACATCCAGATGAGGACTATCATATTGATCTCTCAAGCTTGTCTCGGTTATCAACTAGACGAAGGATTAATGAGGAAGCCATAACAGCCTGAACAGGGAGATCTAAATCCACTACGAGGCTGGCCACGCCTGAGCCGACCTGGACAGCAGGCGGCAGGCCTAATGGTCAGCCCGTGGAGGTCGGACTCTCCCTAGGGCTCAAGAACGAGTCACAAAGGTCCAAACAGGAGGATCCAGGTCCATCATGAGGTCAACCGCACCAAAGCCGACCCGGACTGCAGGCGCCAGGCTAAGTGGAAATCCCTTGGAGATCGGACTCTTCCTAGGGATTACATGGTTGTAGTTCCGTAACGGACAAACATAAGTGGCATCAGAAGAGTCATGAGCACAAAGGAGACATTAAAGACGGAAGTTATTGCAGAGACGTTACAAGAGTCTCATTCCTAATAGAGTCATTAATTACGACCATTAAGTTTCCTATTTCGAGGAGGTCAGAGTCGATCCGTCCCGGCCAGAACGTCGGGTTAAAATCGATGCAGGGCTCCAGACCGACCTGAAAGCAAAGATAGTCCAAGTCTTGATGGAATACAAGAAGATCTTTGGCTGTGGTAAGAACAAATCAACTGTTCCAGATGGACCATTATCTGGCCAAACTGAATTCCCAGTCAGCACGGTCTTGGATTACGCGGCAAAGCATGTCACGCCCCGGACCTCCCCGGACACGTCAACAACCCGCTGTACAATACGAATAGTCAACCGCAGTCCAACACATTCATATTATACAAGGCGTCTCGAATATCATTCACATGTAAGCCATCCATAAACAAACATAATAAGTAATTCATAATGCAGCGGAAAACATTGTTTAAAACAAAAAAAGGCCACACCGGGCTATTCATGAGCACGCAGGCTCCATAGTAAAATATCCATGAGCATGTTTATTAATGTTTAAAATCCGAATGGAGGAAGCACGAACCAAGTCTTCGCGCCTAGATGATCTCTCGAGCAACGAGCACAGGAAGCAAGCTTTAGCCTCAACCTGAAAAATGGTGGTGGGACGCCCCCGAAGGGGTCAGCACTCTATAGGGCTATAAAGTGCTGGTGTGGATGGCATCTAATAGATATACAACAAGTATTTCAAACACAAGACCCTCAAATAGGGTGATAGTATAATCTAGGCCGTAACCCCAAGTTACCCCTTTTTAAAAATATACTTACTTTATATATAAAGTCAAGTAGTCGGCTCGTAGGCCCAAGGTTTGTTCATCAAACATACCCCAAAATCCCGTGACCCCTAGTCACAGCAATACGTAGGGTTCAACCCTAACACAAATGTTTGCATTCTCGAGTCCAACTCGACTACATCACCATGCACCTTCATTAACATAAGCTAACTACTCCACCGTGCATTTCTTGAGTCCAACTCAACTACATCACCATGCACAACAATCACCCCATCATGTCTACCCAATGCAATTCTATGAGCACGGCTCAAGTACATCTCCTTACATTGGCATAGACCCCAAATCCTAAGCATTCGCTATGCCTAGAATTGTAATATCAATAATCTATTTTGGGACATCCTTACGGACTGCCCAACCATGGTCTTAGCATCACATTACATCAATTTTAGTCACTTGCATCACAATCAAGTTCATCAATTACAATCAAATCCTTAGATTCAATTCTTCAACAATTACAACAATCATTAACTAGTATTTCAATACTATTAAGATTATTCTTATCCATCATATATTCCATTTGTAAAACCCTACATATTTAGAGATATGTAGCAGCAACTTAATCATTCAATGTAATACATAAATAATCATTTATGTATCTACACAATTCACACATGAGTAAAATGCCCATTTCACACAATAGTTCATTTAACTCTATTTTTATCAATACTTTACCAAATCATTTCCCATTTCATTCTTTGGAAAATAGATCAATATTCCATCAATAAGTTATCATCATAATCCATGGAAAACATTATTTAGGCATTTAGGTAATCTCATGCTTAACCTACAAGTTGTAAGCAACTAGATGTCGATCCTCACCTTAATTGAGCTTTAAACTTTTCATTCTTGATCCAATGGTCAAAGCTTTGGCCACAGTGGATTAAGAACTGATTCCTTGCTTAAATATGAGTGTTAAACCGCCTCCTCAAAGTGCTAGCTCAACCCTCAAATATTGATACGAAAACAGCTCCTAGAATGGGTGTTTTCCGGTTAACTCGTCTCCTAGTTTTCCAAGATTTACTCTAGGTTAGTATCTAACCTTTACATCAATAAAATAACTTTACAAGGACATATTGTACACTTGGATTAGTGTACAATAGTTCCACCAATCGTTCATATCATTTGGAAAATGAAAGGAAAGGTTTTGGGGTTAACAACTCACTTTAGAAGAGTAGATCCGTTTCTGCGAGGTTGTGTTTTGCTCGGACGATTTGGAATCCTTCCACTACTCCGATTGATGCAAACCAGACCTTCACGGATTCTTCGTCTTGATAGATTTCTTTTGGTATCTCACACGCCTTTATTGGATTGGTATAACTCGAGATATCCACCAAACAGCTTCAGCACTCTCAGAGCTCGAGTTTACAGACCACTGCTCGCTCCAGATCGATTTTTGGATGATTACTCTCTCCTCTCGAACAGATACCACTCAATTATGAAAATAGACTTCAAAGGCTATCCAAGGACACCTTATACACGTTGTTTGGTCGAGTATAACTCCCATAATGAGTGGAGACAAACAGCACACCATTTTGTGCGAAAAATGGAGATGGTGGCCCAACATTTGATTCCTATCAAGTCTTGTGCAGCTCCTCTCCATGGTGGTCGGCCAAGGTAAGTCTTCTCACCCATTTTTATTTGTCTTGCAGGTACTAATATCATGTGGAGTGGTTCCCCATTGATCCCAATTATTTTGGGGTCCAAAATATCTATCAATACTTCCAAAAATGGGAAAGATGGGTTCTATTGTTTTATCTTTTGTCAAAGATGTCTTTTTGTACTCATACTAACTTATTTAGAACAAGTCAACTTCCTACATCACATTATTGATCTCCAATATGTGTAGGCTCATCTCAAAAATTTACTTAATGGATATTATAGAAGAAAAATCATACTCCCGTTATTTAGCTCAATAATGCCAAAGGTGGGACTACAGGCCTTTGTATTCTTCCCTAGTCATTCTATCCCTTATTTTGACATTGTCATTCATATTATTGGGCTATAAGCCGTGTGGGTCACTCCCGATTGGGTCTAGGATGCCATTCTCGAGTACTTGCTATTTTTAGCAGGCTGGGCTCAAAATAACGTTTGGGCCGTCCGACCTTCCTCACATTGTCTTGAAAGATTATGTATCACTATTTAGATGATGTTGGGATCTTTTATTTATTAATAAGTCCCAAA
Source organism: Cuscuta epithymum (assembly GCA_945859915.1). NCBI lineage: Eukaryota > Viridiplantae > Streptophyta > Magnoliopsida > Solanales > Convolvulaceae > Cuscuta > Cuscuta epithymum. The sequence goes on along the minus strand of CAMAPF010001045.1, from coordinate 2,360,622 downwards.
TAGTATTTGCATGCCCGACACTAATATACGAGTTCGAACAGTACAATAATCGATCATTAATTACGTAAAACATTAATCGTTTTACAATTATTTGGGAATCAGAAATCCAATACATAAACTTTGAATTTTTTAAATCAAATTTTCAAGGAAGTTCGGGTGTGGTGTCACAAAGCAGGGCTTAATCACAATCCCCGAAGGATGTAACGACGTCAACAGTCAATCTTCCATGGGTAAGTTCTATAAAATTCATAAGAGCGATACCCATGAGACCGACAAATGTTACATCCTAAAAAGGTATGTGGAAAGGCTCACCCGCGAAGGACAATTAGATCAATTTGTAAAGAAACTCCGACAGATCAAGATCCCTAAAAGAAGAACACCTGGAACAGGGGAAAAGACGAGCCAACCTCGACTTCCAAGAAAAAAGAGGGTGGAGCCCAGTTTGAGGATGATGAAGAAAGGGAAGATTCAGGCCGGCAGAAATGCCCACATGTCAACCAGATCTATGGCAGACCTGTAGGAAGAGACACGACGGTGGAAAGAAAAAGGTGGAATGGCCAGCTCTTCATCAGAGAAATCAATCGCTTTCTTGCTAATAAAATCAAAAGCGGGAATCCATTATCTACACCGACGATGACTTACCACCGTGCCCTCCATCTCATAGGGATGCGCCGGTGGTCAAGATGGAGGTCCTTGACACTATTGTCCATAGAGTTCTCGTAGACAATGGAAGTTCGGTGAACATTTTGTACATGAAGACTTTCCAGGAGACTGGCCTTCAAATGGCAGCCCTCAAGCCCGTCAAGACTGTCACGCCCCGGACCTACCGGACACGTCAACAACCCGCCGTACAGTACGAATAGTCAACCGCAGTCCAACTCATCCATACCATACTAGGCGTCATGAATATCATTCACAATAGTACATCCATAAACAATCATAATGCAAAATATTTAATCAAGCAGCGGAAACATTAATTCAAATATCCAAGCCACACGTGGCAAACACGGGCATACAAGCCCAAATAAATATTCAAATAGTATCCATGAGCATTATTTAAAAATGTTTTCAAAACAGGAACGGAAGAAGCACGAACCACGTCTCCTTCCTTGAATCTCCCCGAAGCAACGGCGGCGGTAGCAACCTTCAAGTCCTACCTGAAACTGTGAGGTGGCCTCCCCCGTGAAGGGGAGGTCAGTACTTGGAAGCATTTGACAAGTACAATGACAACTATACTAAGTATAATCAAAGTTTCAATTTCCAAGACCCTCAAATAGGGTGATAATATAGTATAGGTCATAACCCGTGGTTACCCTCTTTGAAAATATACTTACTTTATATATAAAGTCAAGTAGTCGGCCCGAAGACCCATGTTTTACTTTAAAAACGTTCAACCCTTTCCCCGTGACTTCAAGCCACGCCCATCTATATTAATTCACCATGCTAGAGGCTTCCTCTAGTCATGTTTTACCGTGCTAGAGGCTTACTCTAGTCACTAAATTCGGTGTTAGAGGCTTCCTCTAATCACCTTACATACTTTGTGCTGGAGGCTTCCTCCAGTCACATTACATTATGCTAGAGGCTTCCTCTAGTCATCCTACACGAATGCTGGAGGCTTCCTCCAGTCATTCTTCATCGTGCTAGAGGCTTTCTCTAGTCACGATACTAACTCACTAGCAAATTCTATGCCTAGAGTTCCTCAATCTTGAGTAGCCTATGAGGCCTACTCCTAATGTAACTTAGTGGTTACCCATTCCTACCTTAAGGCATCTCATAAGACTACTTAAGGTGCATCCTTCACAATCCAAGTCCTTAGGATTTGTTCTATCACTTTTTATACAACATTCCCGATTAGTAAATTAAATACTAATCCATAAATCTTTAAACAGCCAAGCTCCTTAACTCATAGTTATAAGGCCCATCCCTATGGATTTTCTAATCCGTATACGTTTTAATCTCAATATCAAAAATATCACTTTTATCCATTCATGATTTCTATACATGAAGTAAAAGTATATTTTATCACAAAATTCATGGTTTATACAGTCATTATACCTTCACATTTATTATGCATCATCATACACAATTTCTCATAAATTTGTATGTTATGCATCTTCTATTCACAAACAATGACATTTTCATTTAGGCATTATTAATCATTAATAATCCATGAAAATCACATTTAATTACTGTAGGTAATCTTGTGAAATTAACCCAAAGATTATAAGCAATATAGTCAGCCATCCTCACCTTATGAAGTGCTGAAATAGTTGCCTTTATTAAGCCCTCCGATCAACCCCCGTTCTGAACCGATCGAAAGCGAAAAATCTGGGCAGAAGGTGAAAGCCGGGCGGCTTTCACGAAAGCTGGGCGGCTTTCGTCGTCTGCTACTACGAACAGCCTCCTACACTTGGCGGTTTCCGGCGGTTTCAACTCCTATCGATTCCACGACTCTTCTAAGTTAAATACCACCACTTTATAACATTATTCTACACTCTTTAACATGTAGAACTTCATATATAATCCATCATATGATTTCTTAAAAATCATACAACATAAAACTAGTTAAGAGATATACTTGAGTTCTTACCCTCAACACAAGCTTAGTTTCTCTTGGGTTTTCTTCCTCCTAGCTTCCTCCAACTATGGCTTTGTTGAGGTAGCTTCCTGGAGCTCTTCCTCTCTTTGTGAGGCTCGAATGATGCTAAGGATGAGGTGAGATGGTAGAGGCTCTCAATCAACACAAAATTATTGTGTAGAATGGGACATGGGTATGGGTTATTGTCTCATTGGAGACTTTCCACCCTCCAGTACGTGCTAGGCCATCATTCATGTCCCCCTCCTCACCCATTTGAGTCTAATTAGTGTGTAGAATACCCCAAGTGGGTGTAGGAAGTCCCTCCCAATTATTTCTGCTATTTTCGGTAGGTTGGGCCAAAATAGCAATCGGTTTGTCCAAATATTTTTATCAACTTTTGTTGGCACTTTATTGGGCTTCTATAATTTATTATGATGACCCAACTAAATATTTGGTAGCCCATTCTCATATAATGGACCCGATAAATAAATTAACTAATTGCACATTAATTAAATATGCCAATTAATTACACGAATTTTACTCGCTGGGAATTTCAAGTACATATCAAATTTTGAATTCAAGTACATCCGGGTGCGGTGTCACAAGTTCACCCCCCCTTAACGGGAATTTCGTCCCCGAAATTCACAAATGCTTATTCAAACAGAAATGCATATTGCTCCTTCATTAAGGCTTCCGTTTCCCAAGTTTCTTCTTCAACTCGGTCACTTTTCCAAAGGATTTTCACCATTGGAACTTTCTTGCTCCTTAGTTTCTTTACTTGCCTATCAAGTATTCTCACCGGTCGTACGGCGTAGTTCAAGTCTTCGCGTATTTCCACGGGTGGTTTCTCCAACACGTGAGACGGGTCCGGTACATATTTCTTTAGCATAGACACGTGGAATACGTTATGTATCTTCTCCAATTCTGGAGTCAACTGTAATCGGTATGCCACGGCCCCGATTCTTTCAAGAATCACAAATGGCCCAATGTATCGTGGGTTAAGTTTCCCTCGGCTTTGGAACCGGATGATTCCTTTCCAAGGTGAAACTTTCAAGAATACCTCATCCCCCACCTGAAATTCCAAGGCTCTCCGGCGCTTATCGGCATAGCTCTTCTGTCTATCCTGGGCCGCCTTAAGCCTCTCTCGAATTATCTTCACCTTTGACTTGGTGATCTCCACCAATTCCGTGCTCTCGAGCTTGGCCATGCCAACCTCATCCCAACACAACGGTGTACGACATTTCCTCCCATACAATGCTTCGTATGGAGGCATGCCGATACTCGCCTGATAACTGTTGTTGTAGGCAAACTCAACAAGTGCTAAATGATTGTCCCAACTTCCTTGGAACTCCAAAGCACAAGCCCTCAACATATCCTCCAAGATCTGTATAACCCTCTCGGATTGCCCATCTGTCTGAGGATGAAAAGCAGTACTGAACTTCAACTTCGTTCCCATGGACTCTTGGAACTTCGGCCAAAATCGTGATGTGAATCGTGGATCCCTGTCGGACACAATGGTTATAGGAACCCCATGTAGCCTCACGATCTCATCCACATACAATTTGGCTAACCTCTCAAGTGCATAGGTAGTGTTGATAGGTAGAAAATGTGCACTCTTCGTGAGCCTATCAACCACAACCCATACAGCATCATAATTCCTCACGGTCCGTGGCAGTCCTACCACAAAATCCATGGTCACGTGCTCCCATTTCCATTCTGGAATGGAAAGTGGCTGCAATAACCCAGCTGGATGCTGATGTTCTGCCTTAACTTGCTGGCAAGTAAGGCATTTACTGACGTACTCGGCTATTTCTCTCTTCATACCAGACCACCAGTAACTTTCTTTCAGATCACGGTACATTTTCGTACCTCCCGGGTGCATAGCATACGCCGATGAATGAGCCTCCTCTAAGATGGACTTTCGGAGCCCCTCATCCGATGGTACACACACTCGGTCACGAAATAATAAGAGACCATCATCTCTTTCCCTGAAGTCCTCCACTGATCCCGCTTGCATGCGTTCCCGGATCCTCATGATTTCCTCGTCAGTTTCTTGACCCTTCTTTATCTCATCAAGCAAAGTAGGTCTCACCTCAAATCGTGCCAATAAGGCTCCATTACTGGATACCTCCAGTTGGGCTCTTAAAGCCCTCAAGTTAGCTATCAATGCCCCAGATGAGCTCTTCCGGCTCAAGGCATCTGCCACCACATTGGCCTTGCCTGGATGGTACTCAATGATAAGATGGTAGTCTTTTATCAACTCCATCCATCGCCTCTGTCTCATGTTCAGCTCTTTCTGAGTGAACACGTATTTCAAACTCTTATGGTCAGTGTATATATGACACGTCTCCCCGTAGAGATAATGTCTCCATATCTTAAGTGCAAACACCACTGCCCCGAGCTCCAAATCATGAGTAGGGTAATTTACCTCATGCTTCTTCAATTGTCGTGAAGCATAGGCAATTACCTTCCCCATTTGCATCAACACACATCCAAACCCTTGGATGCTAGCATCACTATAGACATCGTACCCCATACCCTGTTTGGGTAAGGCAAGTACCGGCGCTTCGGTCAATCTCTTCTTTAATTCCGTGAATCCTTTCTCACATTTGTCATCCCATACAAACTTAGCTCCCTTCCGAGTGAGCTTTGTCAATGGTGATGCCAAAACAGAGAACTTTTCCACGAACTTCCTGTAGTAACCTGCCAATCCAAGGAAACTACGAATTTCCTTGACATTCTTTGGCCTTTCCCATTCGGTGATGGCTTCTATCTTCTTGTTATCCACCGCAATTCCCGATCCCGAAACCACATGCCCGAGAAAGCCAATCTCCTTAAGCCAAAATTCACACTTAGAAAACTTGGCATAGAGTTGCTTCTCCCGTAGCGTCTCAAGAACGAGTATCAAGTGCTCCTCATGCTCTTTCTCACTCTTTGAGTAGATCAAGATGTCATCAATGAACACAATCACGAATCGGTCCAAGTATTTGTGGAATACTCGGTTCATCAAGTCCATGAATGCCGCCGGGGCGTTTGTTAACCCAAACGACATAACAAGGAACTCAAAATGTCCATACCTAGTGCGGAAGGCACTCTTCGGTATGTCATCCTCTTTGATCTTCAATTGATGGTACCCCGACCTCAAGTCAATCTTCGAGAACACAGTTGCTCCTCGTAGTTGGTCAAACAAGTCATCAATCCTAGGCAAAGGATACCTATTCTTGATTGTGACCTTGTTCAGTTGACGATAGTCAATGCACATTCGAAGTGTCCCATCTTTCTTTTTCACGAACAGAACCGGTGCTCCCCACGGGGAGTGGCTTGGTCTAATGAAACCGTTATCCAAAAGCTCTTGCAATTGGGTTTTCAACTCGTTAAGTTCTGCGGGTGCCATTCGGTATGGCGGTATGGAGATTGGTTTAGTGCCGGGCTCGACCTCGATCACAAATTCAATCTCCCTATCGGGTGGAAGTCCCGGTAAGTCCTTTGGAAAGACATCCGGATACTTGCATACCACCCTCACATCATCAATGCTCGTCTCTTCTTTTGTTTTGTCTACCACGTATGCTAGATATGCGTGGCAACCCTTTCTCATCATACTCCTAGCTCTTACGGCGGATATGATACAACTATTGGATTTGGCCCGATCCCCCCCGAAGCGTAAGGTTACCCCTTCGTCGCCTACGAGTTCAAGTACTTTCGTGTAGCAATCGACCCTAGCATGATGCTTCTCAAGCCAATCCATTCCCAGGATTGCATCGAACTCAATCATACTCAGCGGTACGAGATCACACGACAAGCCTTGGCCCTCCACTTCCACCTCACACGATGGATAGTGGCTATCTCTCTCGATGTCTTCCCCTAGAGGTGTGGATACCAATAGGGCTTGAGCCATCGGTACAAGTGGTTCTTCGAATCCCCCGGCAAACGCCTCACTCACGAATGACCGTTGCGCCCCGGTGTCAATGAGGATTCTTGCGTCTCTCCCGTTAATCTTTAGTGTTCCTACATTCATAAGCAATGTAAGACACACCTCCCACTTATTAGACTCATTTCTTAGGTTATAGAGTACCCCGGCTATGGTTTGGATGATCGTCATCTAACGCCCCATCCCGATTCCATCCCGGTTCTCACCTAAAAGTCAACATTGTGCACCAACTAGGGAAAGCCGGCCGCTTTTCATGAAAGCCGGCCGGTTTTCGTACCTTGGCCTTCAGCCCGGAATGGCTGGTTACGTAAGCCGGCCGGTTTTCGCCAAAGCCGGCCGGTTTTTTGTCGCCGAAAGAATTCCCAAATTTAATTCCTAAAAGCCGGCCGGTTCTTACGAATGCCGGCCGGTTTTCGTTAACAGCGCCTCACACCGGAGATGCCTGAACACAAGCCGGCCGGTTTTTACGAAACTCGGCCGGTTTTCCTCCGCCGAATGATTTTAACAAAAATCAAGTACGAAAGCCGGGCGGCTTTCGTCAAAGGCGGGCGCCTTATAGCCGCCGTAGGATTTCGCAAATAATTCGGGAGCGGAAGCCGGGCGGCTTCCGTCAATGCCGGGCGGCTTTCGTCCCAGGTGGATATTTATCCACTTCTTCGGACTTGCACAGCCCGGTTGGCTATACAACGTGAACATTTCAACACTCATATTGTTTACAAGGAAATAACATCAAAAGTTCAAGAATTTACCCGCGACGGAGTCCGGGTTAGCACGTGCATCGGCTTCCGTAATCGCATAGACCCTCGCTTGGGTCCTCCCTTGATTTATGGACGGTGCATTACTTGTGCTAGCTCCACCGTGCCCCGTGTTTGCGTGAGGTGCCGCTGTCCGGTTCCTGCTCATCGTGGTCCCACCACTCGGCCCCGCACTCACGGCTCGCCCAAGTTGTGGGCAACTCGACCTCATGTGCTCCGTATCACCACATTGATAGCACCTCGGGGGATCACGACACTTGCCCACGTGGTTCCTCTTGCAATTCTTGCATTTGGGCGCTGTTGGGGCTTGTGATCCCGAGTGTTGTCCACTCATCCCCGGGTTTCCTCTCGATGGCGGTGCAGGGGTCTTAAATGAGCTCCCTCCCCCGTGGTTCCCCTTCTTATTGGAACCTTGGGGGCCTTGGTTCTCCCATTTTCTTTTCTTTGCCTCCTCGGCATTCCTTCGCTTTCTTTCTTCCCATTCTTTCTCCCCCTTCAAGCCCTGCTCAACAACTTGACTAAACGTCATATTAGGCAATTGTGTTGCCCTCTCACGTATGTCAAGGTCCAAGGCGTCCCAGAAGTGGTTCACCATCCGGTTCTCATCACATGCATATTCCGGTATGAACTCGGCAAGCTCTCGGAATTTGTGCTCAAGCTGCCTCACAGTATACTTGCCTCCTTGGGTCAAGTTGGTGTATTCTCTCATTTTCAAGTTCACCTCGAAATCGGAGTAGTATTGACTGAAGAATTCTTGGCGGAAGTTCTCCCAAGTGACTGTCTCACCATACTTCCCTTTAACACCGTCCCACCACGTGGACGCCATTCCCTCTAGCAACCTCGTTGCCACTCTCAACTTCATGATCGGCGGCAGCTCCATGTCAAGAGCCGCTTCGTTGAATCTCTTGATCCACTCGGCCGCAATGGAGATGTCTCCCGTTCCATCAAACGGTTTACACCCCAAGTCTCTTGCCTCCTTGAGGTACTTTGAGATCCTTATTATCGGGACCTCGGTACCTCGATCATTCCGGGACTCTACATGTCCCCTAGAACCCACACAGCTTCCTCCCCCGGAAGCCCCTCCCAAAGCACGCCTTGCCCGGCGCCTTTGGCGATCCTGTTGGTATTGACGGAGCAGCTCCTCCATCCTTTCTAGAGCGTCATCGTCGTCGCTCTCATCATCATCATCATATTCCCCATCATATGGGGTCTCAACCGGCTCGGTTCCCGATTGATACGTCGAATCCTCCTCGGAATCGTATTGTTCATCGATTGTCTCCACATGACCGTCACTCACCGTTAACGAGTGACCCGCACGGCCCTGCCCACGAGACGCCCCCGATGCCCCTCGACTGCCATGTTGGGATCCTCCCCGTGCCTGGCCAGTCGGGTTTCTTCGAGTGACTTTACCGGTACGTTCCATTTCTGAAAGAGATAGAGATTGAGTCATTAGACCCGTATCAAATGTCAAATGACGGATAGGCACTTAAAGACATCCCTTGGCTCAAATCGCCGCCATGCCAATTGTTAAGGGTACCATCTTAACAATTAGAGACCTTGCAACTCAAGTACCAAAAGTTCTATAAGTACAAAACTTTATGCTCATGGTTTCCAAAATCATTTCCAAAAAGAATTTTGAAGCTTCATTATGAAGTTTACGGACTAAGTCTCTGATACCAATTAAATTGTCACGCCCCGGACCTACCGGACACGTCAACAACCCGCCGTACAGTACGAATAGTCAACCGCAGTCCAACTCATCCATACCATACTAGGCGTCATGAATATCATTCACAATAGTACATCCATAAACAATCATAATGCAAAATATTTAATCAAGCAGCGGAAACATTAATTCAAATATCCAAGCCACACGTGGCAAACACGGGCATACAAGCCCAAATAAATATTCAAATAGTATCCATGAGCATTATTTAAAAATGTTTTCAAAACAGGAACGGAAGAAGCACGAACCACGTCTCCTTCCTTGAATCTCCCCGAAGCAACGGCGGCGGTAGCAACCTTCAAGTCCTACCTGAAACTGTGAGGTGGCCTCCCCCGTGAAGGGGAGGTCAGTACTTGGAAGCATTTGACAAGTACAATGACAACTATACTAAGTATAATCAAAGTTTCAATTTCCAAGACCCTCAAATAGGGTGATAATATAGTATAGGTCATAACCCGTGGTTACCCTCTTTGAAAATATACTTACTTTATATATAAAGTCAAGTAGTCGGCCCGAAGACCCATGTTTTACTTTAAAAACGTTCAACCCTTTCCCCGTGACTTCAAGCCACGCCCATCTATATTAATTCACCATGCTAGAGGCTTCCTCTAGTCATGTTTTACCGTGCTAGAGGCTTACTCTAGTCACTAAATTCGGTGTTAGAGGCTTCCTCTAATCACCTTACATACTTTGTGCTGGAGGCTTCCTCCAGTCACATTACATTATGCTAGAGGCTTCCTCTAGTCATCCTACACGAATGCTGGAGGCTTCCTCCAGTCATTCTTCATCGTGCTAGAGGCTTTCTCTAGTCACGATACTAACTCACTAGCAAATTCTATGCCTAGAGTTCCTCAATCTTGAGTAGCCTATGAGGCCTACTCCTAATGTAACTTAGTGGTTACCCATTCCTACCTTAAGGCATCTCATAAGACTACTTAAGGTGCATCCTTCACAATCCAAGTCCTTAGGATTTGTTCTATCACTTTTTATACAACATTCCCGATTAGTAAATTAAATACTAATCCATAAATCTTTAAACAGCCAAGCTCCTTAACTCATAGTTATAAGGCCCATCCCTATGGATTTTCTAATCCGTATACGTTTTAATCTCAATATCAAAAATATCACTTTTATCCATTCATGATTTCTATACATGAAGTAAAAGTATATTTTATCACAAAATTCATGGTTTATACAGTCATTATACCTTCACATTTATTATGCATCATCATACACAATTTCTCATAAATTTGTATGTTATGCATCTTCTATTCACAAACAATGACATTTTCATTTAGGCATTATTAATCATTAATAATCCATGAAAATCACATTTAATTACTGTAGGTAATCTTGTGAAATTAACCCAAAGATTATAAGCAATATAGTCAGCCATCCTCACCTTATGAAGTGCTGAAATAGTTGCCTTTATTAAGCCCTCCGATCAACCCCCGTTCTGAACCGATCGAAAGCGAAAAATCTGGGCAGAAGGTGAAAGCCGGGCGGCTTTCACGAAAGCTGGGCGGCTTTCGTCGTCTGCTACTACGAACAGCCTCCTACACTTGGCGGTTTCCGGCGGTTTCAACTCCTATCGATTCCACGACTCTTCTAAGTTAAATACCACCACTTTATAACATTATTCTACACTCTTTAACATGTAGAACTTCATATATAATCCATCATATGATTTCTTAAAAATCATACAACATAAAACTAGTTAAGAGATATACTTGAGTTCTTACCCTCAACACAAGCTTAGTTTCTCTTGGGTTTTCTTCCTCCTAGCTTCCTCCAACTATGGCTTTGTTGAGGTAGCTTCCTGGAGCTCTTCCTCTCTTTGTGAGGCTCGAATGATGCTAAGGATGAGGTGAGATGGTAGAGGCTCTCAATCAACACAAAATTATTGTGTAGAATGGGACATGGGTATGGGTTATTGTCTCATTGGAGACTTTCCACCCTCCAGTACGTGCTAGGCCATCATTCATGTCCCCCTCCTCACCCATTTGAGTCTAATTAGTGTGTAGAATACCCCAAGTGGGTGTAGGAAGTCCCTCCCAATTATTTCTGCTATTTTCGGTAGGTTGGGCCAAAATAGCAATCGGTTTGTCCAAATATTACCTTGAAGGGAAAGGATTTACCTTGACGGATGCGTGAAACGGAGGTGGTAGCGGGCTCTTTCTGGGACGGCGATGGTCGGGAATAGACTGGCGGCGGCGGCAGCACCTCCTTCTTTTCCGTTTTCCGTCGTTGCGGTTAGCCCGACGAAACTCCGGCAAGTGATATCTCTCTCGTTTCACGACCGTTTTCTATGATTCTTTCACTGTTGGATTCCTCTCACGAAGGGGAAGGTTTTTGGAGTGTTTTCGAAGCTCGGTATTTAGTATAACGCTGGGTTGAATTTTCGTATATATGTATATAACCAACATATGAAAGAGGTATATAGTAGTAATGGCTCGTTTGAACTCTGGATATTTTGCAGAGGTTGAACACAGGTATTTATACACTTTAATGGAGGATTCTGGTGCATCCGCTAGGTAGTCTTATTAAGATGAATCCGACCTAGGCATATGTGTGCAGCTCGTTCTTTTTGTTCTTATCGGAGGTTAGTTTATGGTGGAACATGGGCTGCGGGTATTTGTTGGATTAATCATTGCAGGTACAATTATATGAAGACCCATGTGAGTGTGCAGCTCTCATAATTCCTTGTATCTGTGTACCGCAAGGGTCGATGGAATACTGCTATTTACGTAGTACGAAGTATATACTTATATATAAGCACCAGGAAGGCTCTGGGTGTGCTAAGGTAAAACTATGGGAGTATGAAAGCTATTGTGGTTGTGGTGATTTACGTGGATGGTAAGAGATGCATGGACGTACATAGCATCCATGTGCTTCTGTTTATTACTTACTACGACGTAGTATTATTAGAATAGCACGGCCTTTGGATCCTTTTTAAAAGTCAGTCTTGTTTAAACAGAGTACATTGTACCTAACCTGGGTAGTACTTTTCTGATCTTTGGCCTTATCTCAAAAGTTTTGACACATACATGCATGTGTGTTGGTCGTTGGTTACATCTCAAAATTACTCCGTATTGTTTATATATTTATACTAGTATATCATTGGTACGCATGGGATATATTATTGTTATGGCAAGTATTTTACTATTATGTATTAATGTATACATGTATATATTCGTATTAGCTTAGGCCCGAATAGTCAACTCCTTTGACGTTGTTATTTTCGTGTGGTCCTTAGTGTACTTTTGTACATATATTATTAACCAATATCTTTGATTCAAAGTTGTTAAATATGTCACTTTTGTTATTTATATCATATGTATAATTATCACATTTTTATAAACATGCCACTTTTGTTATTTAAGTCAAGGTTCTATTTGTCAACATAATTATTATAAAAATGTCACTTTTATTATCGAAATATTTTATCTGATTAAAATGTCACCGATGTTAAAATTTTATCTGATTCACTTGATTTTAAAAAATCACTTTCGTAATATTTTGCTAACTAATAAAATTTATTTATTTTATTTTATTAAATTTTTCGAGGTGTCACATTCTACCCTCCTTAAAAGATGTTTCGTCCCGAAACATAAATTAAAGAAAATTTTATCCACAAATGAATACCACATCTCAGTTAATATTAAATTGTATTTTATTAAATTTATGGAGTGTCACATATTCCTGCTATTGTCTTTTGGTAAGACTAAGTTGAGCTTTAGAATGTTTGGATGAGTCCGGAATTTGAACTTTGGCTTTTTGCGAGTACCGATTTGGTTGGTTAAGAAACCTTCGCAAGTGTTTTAAAAGGAATTTCGTGAAAGAAAACAAACGGTATTAGAATGAAACGGAACTACATACTTACTGATAGAATCTCATCAAGTGTTCGGAATTCCACACATTGTTGAGCTCGTCCACCCAAGCTGTTCCCACTTAGTAAAGTAATCAATGACGGTTATAACAAACTTCCGACCTCCTGATCCTAGAGGAAACGGCCCGACGTGATCTATTCCCCACATGGAGAAGGGAATCGCAGTATAATGGGATGGTAAAGCGTAGCAGGCCTGCCAGGATTTGTTTGGAACTTCTGGCAGGTCTCACACTTGATGTGAGGAGCAAGTCCCTTCATGCAATTCCTCGATCACTTGTTGAGCTTGTTCTGGCCTTAGGCATTTGAGTAGCACGCCATTGTAGCTTCTTTTGTAAAGCTTGTCATTCTCAATGACGTAGTCCGGAGCCCATCTCTTGATCAACTTTGCCTTCTCCTCGTTGGAAGACAGTGTTCCAGCCTCCTTGTATTCCATCAATTCTTCAACCCGGGATTTTGCCTTTGTTCGACAGGAAAGACCTCTAGGTCTTTTGTGACCTCGATGCTGGGTTTATCCAGCTCTTGTATCTGGGCTATGCGCATAAGGTGTTCAGGCGCATCTTTGGTCAGTTTTGACAGAATATCTGCCTCGTTATTTTGGGCTCGGGGAACACATACTAGATCTGACTCCTCGAACTGTTTGATAAGTTCCAGGGGTGCGTCCATGTACTTCTGCATTCGTTCTTCTTTGGCTTCGTATTCCCCTCTAAGTTGTTTGATTACCAACTTAGAGTTGCTTTTGAACCTCAGTTTCTGGACCTTGAAATAAATTGCTATCCTGAGGCCTGACAGTAAGGCCTCATACTTAGCTTCATTATTGGATAAGTTGAACTTATATCTGAGGGCATGATAAGTCTTGAAGCCTTCAGGGGTGATGAGGACCACCCCTCCTCCGCAACCTTTGGACCCTGATGATAATCAGTATGTCATTAGGGTCCACCTATCTTTTTCTTCATGTCGTCTTTCTTCAACCATCCTGGGCAGTGCATTCAACTAGGAAGCCTGCCAAGGCTTGACCTTTGATTGATGTTCTAGGTTGGAAACTTACTTGATATTGGCTGATTAGCAGGGACCACTTCACAACTCTTGCGGTCTTGGCTGTCCTGAACAAAGTTCTGACTCCCAAGTTTGACAGCACCTTGATGGGATGAGCTTGGAAGTAATGTGCCAGTTTCTTGGCCACCGTGTATACTGCAAAGACTATCTTCTCCAGGGCTGGATATCTGAGCTCGGCCCCGTGGAGGACTTTGCTGATATAGTAGACCGGCGTCTGCATAGTTCCTTCCTCACGCACCAATACAGAGCTGATTGCGCTCTGAGTGACCCCTAGGTAGAGAATGAGGGTTTCGCCAGCCTTAGGTTTGCTGAGCAGTAGATCTGATTGCAAGTATCTTTTGAGGTCTTTAAATGCAGCTTGGCACTCTGGGGTCCATTGGAACCCATTGCTCTTCTTCAGGACTTGGAAAATGGTATGGACTTGTCCGCCGATCTGGACCGATTTTGACCCGATGTCCAGGTCGGGATGGATCAACTCCAACCTCCTCGAGCTCTGAAGTAGGAAGGGCTTTGAACTGCCCCTCCTCAAACTTCGACAAGTCCCGCTCGATGGTGTTCACCCTTACTTTATTCCTTCCATGAGCTTTGCAAGCCCTCGCGTAGCAACTTTTACCCATTTTTTTATCTCCTCGTACAATACCTATCTCGGCAAGCGTGTAAAACGTGATGCACAAATGAGCCTGGGAAATGATGGCTCCCAAATCTTTCAACAGAGGCCTGCCTAAGATGGCTTTGTGCACACTTGGTAACTGGACCACCACGAAGTATGCCTCGATCGTTCGCACACATGGTTTCGATCCGACCTGGATCTTGAGGGTGATGACCCCCTCTGGCTTGATTGTGTCCCCGGTAAAACCTAACAGTGGGGTCTTGACGGGCTTGAGGGCTGCCATTTGAAGGCCAGTCTCCTGGAAAGTCTTCATGTACAAAATGTTCACCGAACTTCCATTGTCTACGAGAACTCTATGGACAATAGTGTCAAGGACCTCCATCTTGACCACCGGCGCATCCCTATGAGATGGAGGGCACGGTGGTAAGTCATCGTCGGTGTAGATAATGGATTCCCGCTTTTGATTTTATTAGCAAGAAAGCGATTGATTTCTCTGATGAAGAGCTGGCCATTCCACCTTTTTCTTTCCACCGTCGTGTCTCTTCCTACAGGTCTGCCATAGATCTGGTTGACATGTGGGCGTTTCTGCCGGCCTGAATCTTCCCTTTCTTCATCATCCTCAAACTGGGCTCCACCCTCTTTTTTTCTTGGAAGTCGAGGTTGGCTCGTCTTTTCCCCTGTTCCAGGTGTTCTTCTTTTAGGGATCTTGATCTGTCGGAGTTTCTTTACAAATTGATCTAATTGTCCTTCGCGGGTGAGCCTTTCCACATACCTTTTTAGGATGTAACATTCGTCGGTCTCATGGGTATCGCTCTTATGAATTTTATAGAACTTACCCATGGAAGATTGACTGTTGACGTCGTTACATCCTTCGGGGATTGTGATTAAGCCCTGCTTTGTGACACCACACCCGAACGTCCTTGAAAATTTGATTTAAAAAATTCAAAGTTTATGTATTGGATTTCTGATTCCCAAATAATTGTAAAACGATTAATGTTTTACGTAATTAATGATCGATTATTGTACTGTTCGAACTCGTATATTAGTGTCGGGCATGCAAATACTATTTGGGACTTATTAATAAATAAAAGATCCCAACATCATCTAAATAGTGATACATAATCTTTCAAGACAATGTGAGGAAGGTCGGACGGCCCAAACGTTATTTTGAGCCCAGCCTGCTAAAAATAGCAAGTACTCGAGAATGGCATCCTAGACCCAATCGGGAGTGACCCACACGGCTTATAGCCCAATAATATGAATGACAATGTCAAAATAAGGGATAGAATGACTAGGGAAGAATACAAAGGCCTGTAGTCCCACCTTTGGCATTATTGAGCTAAATAACGGGAGTATGATTTTTCTTCTATAATATCCATTAAGTAAATTTTTGAGATGAGCCTACACATATTGGAGATCAATAATGTGATGTAGGAAGTTGACTTGTTCTAAATAAGTTAGGATGAGTACAAAAAGACATCTTTGACAAAAGATAAAACAATAGAACCCATCTTTCCCATTTTTGGAAGTATTGATAGATATTTTGGACCCCAAAATAATTGGGATCAATGGGGAACCACTCCACATGATATTAGTACCTGCAAGACAAATAAAAATGGGTGAGAAGACTTACCTTGTCCGACCACCATGGAGAGGAGCTGCACAAGACTTGATAGGAATCAAATGTTGGGCCACCATCTCCATTTTTCGCACAAAATGGTGTGCTGTTTGTCTCCACTCATTATGGGAGTTATACTCGACCAAACAACGTGTATAATGTGTCCTTGGATAGCCTTTGAAGTCTATTTTCATAATTGAGTGGTATCTGTTCGAGAGGAGAGAGTAATCATCCAAAAATCGATCTGGAGCGAGCAGTGGTCTGTAAACTCGAGCTCTGAGAGTGCTGAAGCTGTTTGGTGGATATCTCGAGTTATACCAATCCAATAAAGGCGTGTGATATACCAAAAGAAATCTCTCAAGACGAAGAATCCGTGAAGGTCTGGTTTGCATCAATCGGAGTAGTGGAAGGATTCCAAATCGTCCGAGCAAAACACAACCTCGCAGAAACAGATCTACTCTTCTAAAGTGAGTTGTTAACCCCAAAACCTTTCCTTTCATTTTCCAAATGATATGAACGATTGGTGGAACTATTGTACACTAATCCAAGTGTATAATATGTCCTTGTAAAGTTATTTTATTGATGTAAAGGTTAGATACTAACCTAGAGTAAATCTTGGAAAACTAGGAGACGAGTTAACCGGAAAACACCCATTCTAGGGGCTGTTTTCGTATCAATGTTTGAGGGTTGAGCTAGCACTTTGAGGAGGCGGTTTAACACTCATATTTAAGCAAGGAATCAGTTCTTAATCCACTGTGGCCAAAGCTTTGACCATTGGATCAAGAATGAAAAGTTTAAAGCTCAATTAAGGTGAGGATCGACATCTAGTTGCTTACAACTTGTAGGTTAAGCATGAGATTACCTAAATGCCTAAATAATGTTTTCCATGGATTATGATGATAACTTATTGATGGAATATTGATCTATTTTCCAAAGAATGAAATGGGAAATGATTTGGTAAAGTATTGATAAAAATAGAGTTAAATGAACTATTGTGTGAAATGGGCATTTTACTCATGTGTGAATTGTGTAGATACATAAATGATTATTTATGTATTACATTGAATGATTAAGTTGCTGCTACATATCTCTAAATATGTAGGGTTTTACAAATGGAATATATGATGGATAAGAATAATCTTAATAGTATTGAAATACTAGTTAATGATTGTTGTAATTGTTGAAGAATTGAATCTAAGGATTTGATTGTAATTGATGAACTTGATTGTGATGCAAGTGACTAAAATTGATGTAATGTGATGCTAAGACCATGGTTGGGCAGTCCGTAAGGATGTCCCAAAATAGATTATTGATATTACAATTCTAGGCATAGCGAATGCTTAGGATTTGGGGTCTATGCCAATGTAAGGAGATGTACTTGAGCCGTGCTCATAGAATTGCATTGGGTAGACATGATGGGGTGATTGTTGTGCATGGTGATGTAGTTGAGTTGGACTCAAGAAATGCACGGTGGAGTAGTTAGCTTATGTTAATGAAGGTGCATGGTGATGTAGTCGAGTTGGACTCGAGAATGCAAACATTTGTGTTAGGGTTGACTAGGGGTCACGGGATTTTGGGGTATGTTTGATGAACAAACCTTGGGCCTACGAGCCGACTACTTGACTTTTTATATAAAGTAAGTATATTTTTAAAAAGGGGTAACTTGGGGTTACGGCCTAGATTATACTATCACCCTATTTGAGGGTCTTGTGTTTGAAATACTTGTTGTATATCTATTAGATGCCATCCACACCAGCACTTTATAGCCCTATAGAGTGCTGACCCCTTCGGGGGCGTCCCACCACCATTTTTCAGGTTGAGGCTAGAGCTTGCTTCCTGTGCTCGTTGCTCGAGAGATCATCTAGGCGCGAAGACTTGGTTCGTGCTTCCTCCATTCGGATCTTAAACATTAATAAACATGCTCATGGATATTTTACTATGGAGCCTGCGTGCTCATGAATAGCCCGGTGTGGCCTTTTTTTTGTTTTAAACAATGTTTTCCGCTGCATTATGAATTACTTATTATGTTTGTTTATGGATGGCTTACATGTGAATGATATTCGAGACGCCTTGTATAATATGAATGTGTTGGACTGCGGTTGACTATTCGTATTGTACGGCGGGTTGTTGACGTGTCCGGGGAGGTCCGGGGCGTGACATGCTTTGCCGCGTAATCCAAGACCGTGCTGACTGGGAATTCAGTTTGGCCAGATAATGGTCCATCTGGAACAGTTGATTTGTTCTTACCACAGCCAAAGATCTTCTTGTATTCCATCAAGACTTAGACTATCTTTGCTTTCAGGTCGGTCTGGAGCCCTGCATCGATTTTAACCCGACGTTCTGGCCGGGACGGATCGACTCTGACCTCCTCGAAATAGGAAACTTAATGGTCGTAATTAATGACTCTATTAGGAATGAGACTCTTGTAACGTCTCTGCAATAACTTCCGTCTTTAATGTCTCCTTTGTGCTCATGACTCTTCTGATGCCACTTATGTTTGTCCGTTACGGAACTACAACCATGTAATCCCTAGGAAGAGTCCGATCTCCAAGGGATTTCCACTTAGCCTGGCGCCTGCAGTCCGGGTCGGCTTTGGTGCGGTTGACCTCATGATGGACCTGGATCCTCCTGTTTGGACCTTTGTGACTCGTTCTTGAGCCCTAGGGAGAGTCCGACCTCCACGGGCTGACCATTAGGCCTGCCGCCTGCTGTCCAGGTCGGCTCAGGCGTGGCCAGCCTCGTAGTGGATTTAGATCTCCCTGTTCAGGCTGTTATGGCTTCCTCATTAATCCTTCGTCTGGTTGATAACCGAGACAAGCTTGAGAGATCAATATGATAGTCCTCATCTGGATGTACCTATGCATTGAAATAAAATTGTGATAATTTCTGGAGTTCGCTATTGGACTTGAGCCTAGGTAAATGGCATCCAATTTTTAATCCAGATTCTATGCTTAGTAGAGTGTGGTGGCCCATATCTAGGTCGTAGTTTGAATATGATATTCAGGATGACTAGCCCCCCGAGGTCGGAATATGATGCCTAAATAAAAGAGCACACACGAGTCATACAAAACACAAGAACGAAAGTATGCAGTATATGACATTTAGACCGCAAGCTTATAAATAACACTCGTCTGATGTGATCCGGTAGTGCGAGTGTTAGTACACTTTTTTTGCGAGTGTTAGTACTTTGTTGGGTGTATTTGAGTGTTCATAAGTCCGTTCTTCAATGCTAAAAAATGCACACTAATCAATAATAAAATATAATAATGACATAGCTCAACTCGTCACTTGGGCTGTGTAGTTTGAATTTGATATTCGGGATGACTAGCCCCGCGATCAAAGTGATACTATATCAATTATATTTTATTATGATTTTGATGATTTTTGTAATGTCTTTTGACCAAATTTGATCTTGGAATATAATCGTAATACGTAATGTATGATAATTAAAGCTAGAATTAAAATACTTAGCTTTTGATATGGGTGATCATGTCTGGCCGTGGATTGATTGAATGGAGTATAACCCAATAAGCTGCTCATGGAATTCCATAGCACTTGGAAAAAGACTCTGCTGCTATCGAAGGCTTCGGAGTCGTGTGGAATCCCGTCGCTGTAGTTGCAGGAGAGATAAAAGCAAATTCATTCGGATTCCATGATTTCCGGCAGCGTGTGCTTTAGCCTTAAGGCCCCCGACCAGGTTTCTTCACCTTCGGCTTGTCCGTAGGAGCGTCACTTACGATCGCGCGATGCTGCAGCAGATTTCCTCTGCTACTGAGCGAGATCGATTTCTTTTACTCTAGACATCTTTTCACCGATCTAACCGTTCAGATTGAAGTCCCAGAGGTCACGAACATGCTGTTAAAATTTCAGCCCGATCCAATGGTGAACGAAGTCACAGTGATGGAAAACGTGTTGCAGCAGTAGGGTTCTACGAAATTTGTTTTCTTCTCTCAGGGTTTTTGCCAGGTCACGATGTCCTTTGTTTGCTAGATATTATCGTGACGTGATCAATTTTGGGAGGATCTTAACTTGATTTTGATCAAGCTCTCAACGAGAGCACCATTGATGGAATATAATTCCAGCTAAAAGAGCTTAATCAATCAAATATTCATTGATCGTAAAAAAGAAAGTAATAACAGTATTATTCGTACGAAAGGGGCTCTTCCTTTACAAGATATGTGCACGAGTATTCATAGGCTTTAGGAGTTGATATTTTAGAAGGAATCTCATACAATAAATGCTAATTAATGAACTATATTCTTGCTCGAAATAGAACTCCTCCCATGCCTTGGTCGTCAAGCATTAATTGTCTCCTCCTTGTTTCTAAACTCCGGATGAGTCCTGCCTGTTGCCAAATAGCCATGATAGTATGCCACGTAAACTCTAGGAATATCTCGGCCTCACTAGAACTCCGCCTAGGCTCGAGGTCTGCTGTCCAGCCCGGCCTGGCTGTGGGTTCCTATCGCGGGCCTGATCCCTATTTAGGCCTAGCTGCTTATCATCTTTGATCCTGTTGATGGGCTAATCCCGTTGAGGGCTGATCTCGTTGAGGGCTGATCCCGTTAATTAGGCTAATCCCGTTAGGGGCTGAATTATGAAATTGGGCCATGGTCCGTGTCCATGGTACCATGTAAAACACCAGTAACGTAATGTGTTAAAAGGCTACATATTACGAGCTTATTCACATAGTAAAAATTGCACTTTGATTTTTATAATGAAAACTCAAAATAGTATTTATGTGATTCAAAATGACTTTGGGATGCTCGATCTTTGTGATTATAACGATATAAGTGTGATTATTTTCACGGCCAGTCCTTTAAAAATGGAGACCTCGTGCAACAAAAATAATTGGGTCTTTCTTTTTAACCCAAGTAGAAATAGGATATAAATAATAATATATAGTAGCAATAAATTACTCATAACTCATGTTTTTTTTAATCAAAGGATGCTTATATAGATGAAATAACATTCAACCGGGGTGAAATATAACAAAATGGTCACATGTAATCATCCGCCCTTGGCCGAGACTCCGAGTTAATCATCTTTGACAAAGCAATATAACTCGCTGTACCTATCTTGGGCAAATTAAAGCCAACGATGATTACCGTAGACCTCTCGTCCCTTAAACCTAATGCAAGAGTTTTACAGCAAAATAAATAATAAAAGTAAAGCATAAAAGTCTGACCGTGGAAATAACAACTAAAATAAACAATAACATAAAAACCAGCACTCGTTCTTCTGAACAGAACCACCAAGCGAAACACCGGCGGGTCTAGGAGATCTGACCCGCCGCCTCCCCATTTTTTGGCCCACCGAGTACCATGCCCTCACCAGTTGTTATTCCTTTTGACCGTCCTTCTCGCCTGGCATCTCTTCCATGTCGACATCCCCTGCTTTGACACACTAGCATCAGTCTCTGCCGAGTGTTTTCCCGCGAGATCAGTGTTCCGCTGCTGCCCAAAGCCCCACGAGCTTGAGGAATCATCCACTAGCCACTTGTTAGAAGCTGTTCTCTTCGCCTGATCTGAATGTTTCTGATCTGAATTTTTTAAGTTCTGATCTGATCTGATCTGAATTTTTCTGATCTGATCTGATCTGATCTGAATCTTTCTGATCTGATCTGATCTGATCTGAATCTTTCTGATCTGATCTGATCTGATCTGAATCTTTCTGATCTGATCTGAATGTTTCTGATCTGGTCTGATCTGATCTGAATCCTTCTGATCTGATCTGAATCTTTCTGATCTGATCTGATTTGAATATTTCTATTATAATTATAATTATAATTATAATTATAATTATAATTATAATTATAATTATAATTATAATTGCAATTAAAAATATAATTTAAATAAAATTATAATCATAATCGTAACTATAATAATAATAGTAATAATAATAATAATAATAATAATTAAAACTGAATTTAAAATGAAAAAATTTATACGTATTACACTAATTATAAATATAGATATAATTATAATTGTAATTATATTTTTAATTATAATTACTTATATAATTATAATTGTAATTATAATTACAATATTTATCTCTATAATTATAACTATAGTTATCAATATTATTATAATTACTCCGTAAAATAATTACAATAGTAATAATAATAATAATATTAATAATTATAATAAAAATAATAATTATAATCATAAATTATTATTATAATATAATTATAAGTATAATTATAATTATTATAATTAATAATAATTATAATTATATTAACATCAATTATAATATTATAATATAATAATAGTAATATAAATGCAATTAATATTATTATAACGATATTATTATATTAATATTATTATTACAATAATATAATAATAATATGATTATTATTATTATAATTAGTATTATATTATTATAATATTATATTATAATTATAATTGTAATCATAATTATAATTATGATTGTAATTATAATTATAATTATTATAATTATAACTAATTACAATTATAATTATAATTAATTATTGATATAATTATAATAATTACAATTGATTATACTTATAATTATAAGAAATTTAATTGTAATTATAATTATAATTATAATTATAATTACATATAATTATAATATAATATTATAATAATATTAATCATATTATTATTATTATATTGTAATAATAATAATAGTCTTCTTAATAATTGCATTTATATTACTATTGTTATATTAAAATATTATAACTATTATTAATATCTTATTTTTTTATCATATTATTATTAATATTATTAATAATAATTATATAATAATAATAATCATAATAGTAATAACAATATTAATAATAATAATTAATATAATAATAAAAGTGATAAATCATGTTTGAACTTTTATGATCTGATCTGAATGTTTCTGATCTGATCTGAATGTTTCTGATCTGATCTGATCTGATCTGAATCTTTCTGATCTGATCTGAATCTTTCTGATCTGATCTGATCTGATCTGAATCTTTCTGATCTGATCTGATCTGATCTGATCTGATCTGAATTTTTCTGATCTGATCTGATCTGATCTGAATAAAATAAGAATAAGTAATAAGTAATAAGAATAAGACGAACAGAACAGCACCTTAGTCTCTGTATGGCTAGTCTTCACCCCCACCCCCCACCAGCCCTGAGCTCTAGCCCATAAGATTTCTCAAGAACAATCCCCTCATATCTTAGAGGACAAAATTTATCCGAGTGCCCAATCAACCCACACATGAAACATAAATTGGGTAATTTCTCATATTTGAAATCTACCCAATGTCCTTTTCCTTCCTTCTCCAGAGTAGTGCCCTTTTTAGGGCTTTCCTAACATCCATACATAATTCTCAAGTACGATTTACATTTACCACCAAATTGGTTGTTATCAAGATTAATAAAAGAACCAAAAATTCCCAATTCTCCTAGCAGAACCCAGATTCCTAAACTTATGGGGAACATTGTGAACATGTACCCAAAATTCAGGCTCAAACAAATTCATCTTTTCAGGTATATCATCTGGCTGAACAGCTTTCAACGAAATTAAATCTCTTTCAAACAATCAAGGACCATCTTCCAGTACACGATTCATATCCAAGACATGATTAAAATTGAAAAGGTACCTTTTATAACCAATTTCCATGATTGAAACTCCCTTTTCGGGGCGCCAAATTGAAGCCAACCGCTCTTGGAATACCGGAAGGTTGATCTTCCGGTCGGTAATCACAGCGTCAACCACCGAGAACCCCATCTGCTCGTCGGCTGCATCCAAGTCCCCTGTTTCTTCCGCATCAAAATCGAGCTCATTATCCTCCTCTCCAATAGCCATCTTCTTGTAGTTGTTAACAATATCCCCCATCTGCTAAAAGCCCGGGAACGAAACTTCCCCTCTTCTCCTCCCCAGCCGAAGCCAAATAAACAGACCCTCTGAGCACTCCTGATGACATCTTCTCACCTGAGCCACAAAACCCAAGCCCGACTAGAGATGACGAATTGCTGAAGACGAAAAAACCTAGAAAGCAAAGCCGTTCTTCGATCGGAAGAATCGAAAACGGAGGTGCGTCTCTAGCGGCGCAAACCCTAAAGAGAGACTACGGTTTTGTTTATTGACTAGGGAAGGAAACTTACTCATTACTCATGTTAAAAAAGAAAGGAAAAATTGAAAATAATAATCCCAACTATTGCTGGTCCGCTGAAAATAATCCCAACTATTGATTATTTTTGTATAATCCCAACTATATATACTATCCGCCAATAATGGTCCATGACCATATATTACCTCTATAAAAAGTGAATTTTAAATAGAAATTAAGCGTAAAAATTAAAAGTTGAGATTATTTAGAGGGATTACTTGTTATATCTCATATCATCAACTTTAGAAACTACAAGAATTTATTCATAGGGACCATTATTGGCGGAAGGTCCCTAAAGTTGGGATTATTCTGTAATAATCAATAGTTGAGATTATTATGAGCGGACCGCCAATAGTTGGGATTATTACTATCAATTTTTCCAAAAAGAAATGAATTGATGAACATAATATGTTTAAAAGTTTGTTACACTTTACTATTTGGGATGTATTTAAAAGTTTGTTACACTTTCAATTTTTGGTATATGTTTTTTCCTTTAAAAATATCCAATTACCCTTACTTTTTCTATCTTTTTATCTTCTCTTTCCTATTTTTTCATATTCTTTCTTAATTTTTTTACACCATTCATTTTCCCTACTATTTTCTCCCAAATCTTGTGTGAAGACCTAATGTAGGGATCATTTCAATACAGATGAAAAGGGAGATCATTAAGAACCTCCATTGAAGTCCAGCCAGCCACTTTAGGCTATTGTGTGTCGGTCGTTCTCCGCGCACCGGTATTATTACTCTGCGCGCCCCAATTTTTTCCGGTTGGACAAATTTATCCTTTTCTTCATTTAACCACTCTGCATTTCTTTTGTTACACACGTAACCAAATTATGGGATCAATCATACAAGACCAATAGAAAATCTTTAAGACTCGTCCACTACAAGTTACAAGCGTGAGATTTTTTTTGGAAGAATTCGGCTTATATTGATAACAGATAATTCAGAGTATGGGTCAAATGACAAAAAGAAATCTGACAACCGTTGTCCCGCGAACTAGACACGGAATTAATCACCTCCAGAGAAGCAATATAATTCGCTGATCCATAAATGGGAAACCTAAAGCCAAAAACGGTCACCATATTCCTCTCATCCCCCACATCCAAAATCAAAGTCTTACAAACATGAACATAAAAGAAGAAACAGACAACAAAACAGAAATAACAATCACTGAAACAACAAATAAAACAAAAGATAAAACACTTTTGTCGCAGCCAGAAAACTCGAACAATCCCACGGACATGCAGCCTCCACTCATCTGTCAGCAGCTTCGGCGGGCTTAAAAAGCAAAGCCCTCCTCCCCGTTTTTTGTCCCATCTCAAGCCATAAAGTCCCCCTCTTGCTCCTTCTGTGTCTAAATCTCCCAGATCTTCCTTCTCTTGGAAACCTCTTCTTTTGGCTCCTCCCCTCCTCCTTTGGTAAAAATTTGGGCTGATTCAGTCGTTGTCTCTTTCCCTTTCTCACCGGTCTTTTTTTCTGATTTAAATGCCCCCTGTAAATCCACCCGTTCTGCCAGAGCTCGATGAACCCTCCAAGAGCCACTTATGACCTCCTTTTGGGCTGGTCTTCACCCCGCTTCCTGCTCTAAGATGGATTCCAAACCATTTTTCTAAAACTAAGCCTTCTTCATAACTTAAGGGACATAAATCATGTGAGTGTCCAATAAAGCAACAAATGAAGCAAAAATTGGGCAGCCTTTCTGACGGGCACTTTGTCACGGTGCGTCAAATTAAATTCAATACTAACACTTATACATAGTATAGCGTAGTAGAGTTCGTATCCACAGGGAAATGATTAATTCTCTTTTTAGTAAAACTAGTAAATAAAGGGGTTTTTTGGGATTGAGTGGTTTAATTTAATCAAACACGAAGATGAACGACTTATATGAGATGTAATTCCAGAATAAAAAGGACGTGGCATTGCTACTTTCCACTTGTTGATATATTTTAGTCGATCATTGTTATATCTATAACTTATCCCCTCTCGAATACTCAATCGAGGAGTATATCCAATTCATCGAGGGTAGTTATTAACAATGACCGTTCATTAATAACTCTTACTATTAGTCAAGTATAGAACATCGCCATATACCGACTTGATAGTAGCATTTAATCTCTTAACTCCTTGATGAAATCAATTGAGATTGATAACCTCAACACAACGCACTACTACATTTTCGGATCTAATGTAATGGTAAAATTGTAACACTAAGCTAAAGTGTTACAAAAAGTTGGTCGATTGTAACAATTTTAAATATAGCGTTACATTTTATCGCAATAGTTATTTTAAGATTAATCCTAATGTAACACTTTTAGAAAATTAGACACATTGTTACATTAGTTACATATAAATGTTACATTTACTCATATAAAAAGAAAAAGGCGGGCAATCACATTTTACCCAAATTCAAAGTGTCCGCCACTCTTCATCATTAAATCAAACCCCTTCCCCTAAAACTAAAGTTGTTTGGTGAATACAAAAAAAAATCCCTAAAAAGCCAAAAGTCTAGAGAAGCAATCCCTTAGATGCGCTTCACGACTTCCTACACAGCCCACACCTTTGGCATCGGTCGTGCTATTGGAGTAGGTCACATCGAATCTGAGATCGGTCTGCAGTGTTTCGGTAGCGGAACTCCAAGATCTGGAGAGGGGTAATAGAATCAGAACAGAGCACCAAGGAAAAAGGAAAAAGCAGGAATTCGTCGGTTACCTCATCCGATTTGCGGGGTGGGGGGTAGTGGTGAATTTGGGATTCCTCCGCCGCTAATGGCCGCTACGGAGGAGAGGTAAAGGTATGCCCTTAAAACTTCCCGTCATTTACATATATAGTTTGTCTTGATTTAGTATAAGACTCTTGAATTATATACTATGTATGTGTTAATTTCTTATGTGTGCGTGTCTTGCATAGAAACTGTTTGATAAAATACCTTAAATACTTAAGTTAGTTTTGATAATATATACACACAATTACCTTACCAAGACTAACTAAACTGAACTGTTATATGTATATATTATCTGGTATTTTCCCACACAGGCTGATTTAGATATTATATGCTATGCCATGCTTTCATCAAATTACTTTGATTTGGCCGTGGAAAAAGTATTGGTACACTTATGCAACAGTTAGGAGCGAAAAAATGAAGCACACTAAGTGTTTGTGAATGTGTCTCAATGAACTAGGAAGACAAACATGACTTGTTTTTAGCCAAGTCCATATGAGATAGTAAGATTATTGTATGATCAAGACTATGATATACTTAATGTTGGTCCCAGTTCAGCAGACTAACGATCAGCTAGATGAGCATCATCGATAGACAGAAGAGAAAGATTTCATATAATGATATAAGCTTTATCGAGAACAGTGAAACCTTCTTTCTGTAGTATCGAGAAGTAAATTTGGCAGCGTAAGGCTAATGTGTATTGATCGATATCGGTACCTGTACACAAGGCGCGTATTTATAGGCGCTGTACAGGTTACCGATTTAGGTAAACCTTGGAAGTTGGGCCAAGGCCTTTTTGGGCCTTATTCCCTTTACCTTATTTGCTACATAATAAATACTAATCTAATACCATAAATAGTATAACTAGTCTACTTTATTTAAACAAGACATTACAGACAAACTTGACCCACAATAAAAGTTCTAACAATCTCCCCCTTTGTGGTCAAGTGCCGTCTTGCTGGGTTTCTTCACTTCTGAGCTTTGTAATAGTTCTTTCTGAGATTAAGTGCGTGCTCATAGTTTCTGAGTGAGTTTCTTTTATCAAGTTGTTTCTGGATAGCTTGTAGAATTCTGTCTATTCTGTGTGCTTCCTTTAATTCGGCATCTGTCGCATCTGCATACTGTTGCTGTCTTTCTTTGAATGCTTCTCTGCATCTGCATTCTGTTGCAGCTTTTCTTTCACAATCTTCAGGGTTCCGTCACAGTACTTGTTGATTTCATCAATGAATAGCATACGTTTCTCACCATTATGATTTAGATAGATAAGCGTGATTGGTCTATCAAAAATGTAATACTCAGGGAAGTCCTCAAGTTCTTGTCCATACAGCTTTGGTTTTGTGAGATTTGTCTTTGGCATGTTTGTTTCAAGCGCCATCTGAAGATCATGAGAGGCAAAGAATTTGATTTGTCTGAGCATAAAGCGCTTGAGTGCATCCAGCCCATTTTGTGTAGTTGTGTCACGAGTGCCCGGAATCTCTTGAAATGCAAGATACATCTGATATATGTCATCCATTTTTAGCATATAGAGATCATTTTCCTTGCACGTGAATTCTGTTCCGTCAGACCGTTGTAGATGGTAGACAGAGAGTTTGATGTCTTGGGAGTTTGTTTCACCCACGTTGAGAATAGCCCAGACTGGGTCTTTGGCAGTTTGAAGTTCGTGCTGCCAGACTTCTCTCTGTTGTCCCATATAGTGATGACTGAGTAGAAATAGCTGTCCGCCCTTGTTTTGTCCTCGTAGATGGTTAAGACCACAGATCTTCAGTTCATCCAGTTCTCTGACCTTATCCTCTTTTCGCCAGATGTTTTCTCTGATTTCTTCTTGAAAGGGGGCGTTGATGTCGATCTTTTCCCAGGGCTTCTCATTTCTGGGCATTTGAGCCGCTGTTTGTCTAATGATCGACTCAAGCTCCTTGGGTGGTGTCTCGTAGTTTTCTCCCTCCTTGAGTTCGTTTTGATCAAGTAGAATCACGTCAGTAGCACAGTTGACTAAGAGATCTCTGAGGTATGTTCTTCGCTGTGCTTCATCTACATCTGTCCAGAGTTCAGACCATTTGTTATGCACCAACATTTCCTCAAGTTCATCATGCATTTGATCATTGTAGTAGCTAGAGGAAGCCTGTTGCTGCTGTGGCGACACGTCTGGCGTAGCATCGGGATCCTGGTGAGACTTGCAGGGATCCTCAATTATCTCAACACGATGCTCTTGCGCAGAGACCAGACCTCTATACTTCGTTACATGCGGCCAATCCTCCCTTGGCTGAGAAAGTGAAACACCGGGATCCTCAGGATTGCCCGTTGACATCAGTTTCGAACTAGGTTCTAACTGATGGCCTGAGTAAGAAGATGTACTCATGGTAGCATCATCAGGACTTCCATTCCGTCCTTGGTTAACATCTATAGGAGATGCACCTCGGGATGTTATGTCTAGCTCGACCATGCTAGAGAGAGTGGCTAGGGATTTATGGCTAGCTGAAGTAGTGGGTTGCTCATTGGTAGAGGTAGAGGGTTGGTTTGGCTTTGAGGGTTGGCTAGTAGAAGCAACATGCTCAAGTATCCGCTGGCGCTTGTTCTCCCCCTCATGAGAATCCGAATCATCAGGATCCTCATGTGAACGTTTAGCGCCACGGAGACTGTCACGGCAAGTGTTCTGTGTATCTAGAGCATGGAGAAGGGCTTTTTGAAGAGGGGTGAGGTTGCCTTCTTCCACGTCTAGTATACGGTCGTAGATCTCAGCTACAAGATCCTCGAAGGGTACAGTTGTTAGGTTGGGTTTGGTCGTTGTAGGGGAGAATACTAGTTCTGTATCCTGGGTTCCCCTTGATGTGGATGGTTGTTGGTTTTCTATGGCTAAGGGTTTGGAAACAGGTATGGAAATGGTTGGGGGCTGTGTTGATTGGGGTTTGGATGGTATATTCTGAACAACTGGGGTACTTCCAGAGTCTTGTGCCTTAGCGGTTATTGCTTCATGCACCCATGGCTTAATGGTAGACTCTAGAAAGCTATTCAGATATACGAGAATGTCTTCGGGGATAATGGTACCAGTTACAGGGGTTGTAACTGTTGTCACAGCATCAGTGAAGACAGCTGATGTGTGGCCTGCGTTCAATGATCGAGGCATTGTTGGCGTAGCAGGGCTTCCGACCATCATAGTTTGCACTCCGGTCGTTGCATTCAGGGTGAGTGCACCTGTATGTGCAGTGAATAGTGTAGGTGTCCTAGAAAAATTCAAAAATGTAGGAATGGTGACACCTAGACTCGAAGTGATAGAACGAATGGGGGTAGTGGTCCGGAGCTGTTGGCCACTAAGTCTCTCAACTGATTCGGAAGGAACCAGTGAGGTCGGTATGAATTCCCCTTGAGTTATTGAAACTCCAGCCTGTTGAGAGGCTGGAGAGTGGATGGGAGATGGCTGTGCATGCGCAGTTGAACCAGATGCTGCGACTTCTACCCGGGAACTGACAAGGTAAGCTCCTGCTCCTAGGGGCGTGGTTCGGTCTATGGTGACAAAGGTGTCGCAGTCATCGTATAGTGCCAGCTCCTCCTCCACTTCACTCTTCTTTCTTAGCCTCTTCTTAGGCTGTGATGATGCAGATTTGTCGCTGTTGTGTTTGGAGCGCTGCTCACTGATGACAATGCCCTTAAGTGGTCGGGACATGTGAGCAGCCTCTTCATTGTCCGATGAGGAGTCGGAGTCTATCGGAATGGCTCTCTTTCCGGCTCTTTTCCTGTTGCTGATCAGAACTCCCTCCATGTCATCATCATCATCTGCATCATCATCATCATCATTATTCTCCTTTCCCTTGGCCATGCTATCGGAGGCCTCACCACCAGCCTTATTAGAAGGGGCCTGGCTTGATGGTTCATCGGCAGTGTCCTCAGCATTAGGGTGGCCCTCAGCAGTCTGGGTCCTCTCGGAAGAGTTAGCAGACTGATCATCATTAGGCCGGGTTGCCACTGGTTTCTGTGGCGGGGCTCTCTTCTTCTTACCCTCACTTTCTCTCGGCTTGGTTCCCGGGGAAGGTCCAGCTGGGTTTTGCTGAACCATAGGGACCGTTCTCTTCAGCGACTCTTTGTAGTCGATGACTGCTTTATCCCTCGGATTTGCAAGGTCAAGTAGAGAGTCCGGGATAGGCAGTGCTTCAGCTTTGTTGCTGTCCCTCTGGAAGTATTTGAGCTTTGGGGCGGTGAAGTGCTTGTCCTCCTTACGCTTTGGCATTGAAGGGGTGGCTTCCAACATATTGTGGATCATCAGCCCCAGCCACCGAGCGTAGGGGATGGTGTTTCCTTTGTTGTTCTCTTTAATCTTCACTTGATCCATCAGCTCCGTCCAGAAGAGCTGGGCCATGTCGTAGTTCATATCAAAGGCAATCCCATGGAAGATTTGCAGAATTTGCTTGTTGCACTTGTCATGTCCGGCGTGCTTAGGAGACAAGCATTTGTTGACCAGGCCGAACAGACTCTTCCATGGGTGCGGAAGATTTGAGATTGTGAAGTTTGACAGCAATGGCAGTGGGCTGTCATATCCCAGATCTTTCATCCCCTTTATCAGTTCTTCGTTGGAGGGGGGTGGTGCGTAGCTTTGGTGCACTGGGAGCTTCAGGGTCTCCCGGATTGTAGATGGTGTCAGCACCACTCTTTTGTCACCCAATTTGGTCATGATTTTGGACCGATCCTTCTTGCTCTCAGTTCGCATGCAGCCCCAGAATTGCTGCAGGTATACCTCTGGCACCGGTTTGGCTTCATTGAATGCAAACCAGAGGTAGTGCTTCTGTAGAATAGAGAGAATTACTGGGTCCTGACATTTGAAGAGTTTTAGGTCCAGCTGAAAATTATTGTCATAGATTGGGACCCAGTTCTCTTTTGAGTATAGTTCATCACTTGATTGTGCATTCCTGTCCGTTCCTGACATTGTTAACTGAAAGAATTGGGTCAGCACAAATGTTCATTTGAAAATTTTATTTTTGTTCTGTTTTTGCAATTTTTCAGATCAGGTGTGTACAGGTGGGACATCGAAATTATTCTAAGTGTAAACCACGAGAACCAACTTCTCGAGGTTTGAACATCGAGAAGTAGGTTCTCGAGGTTTAAATACCGAGAAGCTCTTCTCGATACTCAAATATCGAGAACTTGGTTCTCGATATGGAAGTATCGAAAAGTCCTTCTCGAGATTTAAACATCGAGAACCATCTTCTCGAGGTTTAGTATCGAGAACCTCTTCTCGGTATTTCCAACTTCGAGAAGTAGGTTCTCGGTATTAAACATCGAAAAGTATCTTTTCGAGGTTTAACATCGAGAACTGTCCCTCGAAATTCAAAGTATCGAGAAGTTGATCTCGAGTTCTAAACATCGAGAAAATTGATTTCTCGAGTTCGCACTCAGAAGATACGTCGAGAACCACCTGTAATTTCACATAATCATAATGAAAATTAATAACCACTTTTCGATTCCAAACTTTCGGTTCGAGAAAAAGGAGTTCTCGATATTCAATCTTTGAAAAAAAATCTTGGTTTGATATCGAGAACCGTTTCATTACATGCGAAAACCATTTGAAGTTCATTCGAGAACCAAATTACTACCTTTTGTCTGATTCGAGAAGAGTGAGTGTGAGAGAGAGAGTGCGTTTTGCGAGAAAGCTTGAGATCTGGACTTCGAGAACTGAGAATGCGAGAAAATGAGTTCTCTAGTTCTCGAGGTGCCTTTTATACGCGAAAACATGGGCCTTTCGAGAAGTATACTGGGCCCAGAAGTAGAGCAGGGCCCTGTCTTTGTTAGAAAATGATTTTGGGCCCCAAAGAAAATTTATTTATGTGTGAAAATTGAACTCCCCCTCGAACAGTACATGAAAAAAATGAAAAACACACACACACTCTTTTTCTGATTTTCCTATTTTCTCACACACACACACTCTTTTTCTGATTTTCTTATTTTCTCACACACACACACACACTCTTTTTCTGATTTTCTTCTTTTCTCCCCCTCAAAGTATTCCTCTCTCTTTTATTTTCTCCCTTTTCTCCCCCTCAACACATGCAACGCACACCACGCACACTCACACATTTTATTCAGACCATGGAGATAACACAATTACATAGGATCGAGATTCAACATGCCTAACTTAGATACTAGGAACTGGAATCTCTTGTCATCCAGTGCCTTAGTAAATATGTCAGCCAGTTGAAGCTCAGTGCTTACAAAGTACAGATCAACATCTCCTTTCTCCACATGGTCCTTGATGAAGTGATAGCGCAAATCGATGTGCTTGGTGCGCGAGTGGTGAACGGGGTTGCTGGTTATGGCGATTGCACTCTGGGAGTCACTGTAGATGGGAATATGGTTGAATAGGAAGTCATAGTCTCTGAGTTGTGTCCTCATCCATAGGATTTGTGAACAGCAACTAGCAGCCGCAACGTATTCTGCCTCGGCTGTAGAAGTTGACACGCAGTTCTGCTTCTTGGAGGACCAACAGACTAGCTTCTCTCCCAGAAATTGAGCACCACCGGATGTACTTTTTCTGTCTAACTTGCAACCTGCGAAATCAGCGTCTGAGTAACCAACAAGGTCAAAACCTGTGTCCTTGGGATACCAAAGTCCTAAATTGACTGTTCCTTTTAGGTATCTCAGGATTCTCTTTACTGCATTCAGATGTGATTCCTTTGGATTTGCTTGAAAACGAGCGCACAGGCAGGTTGCAAAGACAATATCCGGCCTACTAGATGTCAGGTACAGCAAGGAACCGATGATAGCCCGATAGTTGGTAGCATCGACGGAAGTCCCAGAAGGGTCAGAGTCGAGCTTTTGTGAGGGAGACATGGGGGTTTTCATGGTTGACTTGCTGTCCATCTTGAATCTCTTGAGCATTTCATGGATGTACTTTGACTGGCTGATGAAGATTCCTTCTGGCAGTTGCTTGATCTGTAGCCCTAGAAAGAAGTTCAACTCTCCCATCATACTCATTTCAAACTCAGTGTGCATCAAGTTGCTGAATTCTTCGCAGAAGTTCGGATTGGACGAGGCGAATATGATGTCATCTACATAGATTTGTATCAACATGATGTCACTGTTCTCTCGCTTGATGAAAAGAGTTGGATCTATCTTTCCCTTCGAGTAGCCTGAGTGTACAAGAAAATCAGATAGTGCATCATACCAGGCTCTCGGTGCCTGTTTTAGTCCATACAGAGCTTTCTTCAGCTTGTAGACATAGTGTGGGCGTTCAGGGTCAACAAAGCCTTCTGGTTGTGCCACGTAAACTTCTTCTTTCAGTTCTCCATTCAGAAACGCAGTCTTTACATCCATTTGATAGATGGTGAAACTCTTATGAGCAGCATAGGCAAGGAACAACCTTATTGCTTCAATTCTGGCCACTGGTGCAAAGGTTTCATCATAGTCAATTCCTTCTTGTTGGTTGTACCCTTTTGCAACCAGTCGGGCTTTGTTCCTTATAATCACACCGTCTTCATCTTTCTTGTTCTTGAAGACCCACTTGGTGCCAATTATTGTTTTCTTTGGGGGTCTTGGCACCAGGGTCCATACATCCAATCTTTCAAACTGATTGATCTCCTCCTGCATTGCTATCACCCAATCTGGATCTGTTAGAGCTTCAGAAACTTTGGTTGGTTCAGATTGGCTGATGAAGCAAGAGAAGAGACATTCATTTGCTGTGGCTGTTCTTGTACAAACTCCACGACTTGGATCTCCAATAATTTGTTCTGCAGGATGTGCTTTCGTCCATTTCCGCTCATGAGTTAGAGGGATTGGAGTTATGATGGTGTGATCCGGGTCCTCAAAAGTAGTAGATGTGGTTTGTTGAGGAGTGGAGTGCTCAGGGGTCGATTCAGGTTCTGTGTTTGCTAGAGCTGGTATTTCTGAAACTTGTGCTGGTGAAGTTGCTTGTGTTGTTGCCGTGCCATGATCCTCAGTTTCTTCGTGATCTGATGTATGAGGTGAGTCAGCTTCTTCCTCACTGAGGTCAGGCATGAATGGTGGTTGTGCAGCTTCTATTGGTAACTGTGGGTTGGCGGTGCGTGCATTTTCATAGAAATGTTCAAAGAGAGAGTCGAGAATTGCACTGTCAGCCGTTGTTTGCTTCGTTGCTTCAGCTCCATCAGGTTGCTTCCTTTGAGCAGAGAGTGTGTGTTCTATCAAGAAATGTTCAGAAGCAAAGTCAGCCATTTCATAGAATGCAACGTTGACACTCTCAATGACTGTTCTGCGATCACGTAGATAGACCCGATACGCCTTTGATTGCGTGGAGTACCCAATGAATACTCCTTCGACGGCTTTCGGATCCATCTTGCTTCTTTCATTTCTGTCAT
The DNA here is from genome assembly GCA_945859915.1 of Cuscuta epithymum. Lineage (NCBI taxonomy): Eukaryota > Viridiplantae > Streptophyta > Magnoliopsida > Solanales > Convolvulaceae > Cuscuta > Cuscuta epithymum. The sequence continues at coordinate 2,325,321 of CAMAPF010001045.1, read as the reverse complement.
TTAGAACAAAGCACTTGCAGCCAAACACTCTGAAGAATGAGATGTCAGGTGTTCTGTTGAAGAGTATTTCATAGGGGGTCTTGTTGAAGCGCTTGTGAATTGATGTTCTGTTCTGAGTAAAACACGCTGTGTTGATTGCTTCAGCCCACATGAAATGGGGAAGCTTTGACTGAATAAGCATGGTGCGTGCTGCTTCAACAAGAGTTCTATTCTTTCTTTCAACGACCCCGTTTTGTTGTGGTGTCTTTGCTGCAGAGAATTGCTGTGTGATACCCTGAGTTTCATAGAACTCAGCAAGAGACTGGTTCTTGAACTCGGTACCATTATCTGTTCTGATGATCTCCACACTCTTTTGTAGAAAATTTTGGATTGTCCTGATGAAGGTTATGATGGTTGCAGCTGTTTCATCCTTTGTCCTCAGAAATTTGGTCCATGTGTACCGAGAGAAGTCATCCACAATGACCAGTGTATATTTGCGTCCATTGATGCTTTGGACTCTCATTGGTCCACACAGATCCATGTGAAGTAGTTGCAGCAGTCGGGAGGAGGATGGAACAGGTTTTAACTTGAGAGCTCCTTTTCATCTTGCCTAGTCTGCAGGCATCACAATGAGTGTCAGCGGAAGTCTTCAAAGGAGGCAGCCCTTTCACAAGTTTCTTGGAGGATAGAGTTGTGAGGTATTTGAAGTTAAGATGTGAGAGGCGTCTATGCCATAGACTGTTTTGTTCAGAGGAAGCTTTGGACAGCAGGCAGATGGAAGAAGGTAATTGTACGCTCTTCAGATCAATGGTGTACAGGTTGGAAGTTCTCGTGCAGGTCAATAACACCTTCCCAAACCTGTCCAGCACACAACATTGTCTGGCTATGAACTTCACTTCCATGCCACTATCGCAGAACTGTCCAATGCTTAGCAGATTATGCTTCAGTCCTTTCACATATGACACAGCCTTGATGGTGACACTTGCACAGATGACATTCCCATATCCTAGGATTGGAGAAGCCGCGTTGTTTCCAAATCTCACATTTCCTCCGTAGCATTTGGTGTAGTTGCTCAACAGTTCTTTTATTCCGGTCATGTGGGTTGAGCAGCCTGAATCTAAGTGCCACACATGACCGTCCTGCAAAACAGATTAAGGACTTTTAGGTACCCACCGCAGGATGGGTCCTTCCTTATCAATTGAGAATATCTTTTTGAATTTTTCTTTCAGCTGTGATCCACGGTCAACAGCCTTTTCAGATAATGTTCTTTGTTTTTCAAGTTCAGTTTTTGGTATCCATTTTTGTTTGATTTTAGGAGCGGAGGAGACAGAGTCATTGTTACCATGTGTGAATGGCTGGTTCGTGAGATAAGGTTTGAAAATTTCTTCTTTAGAGAGACGTTGTAAATGTTTCTTCGAATGAACTCTAAGAGGATATCTTAAATTTGGAAGATTATAGGTACCCTCTACAGTTCTATTCGCAGACTGTTTTCTTTGTTTGCGCTCTCCTTTTTCTTTCTCACGTACAGCATTTACATCATGATCAGAACCAAAAGTATCATTGCAAGGATTCACAAACCCAGAAGTGAACAACTTTTCATTGATAATGAAAGTATCAGATTTAAACTTAGAATGATTCAGCTTGGGACACAAGACTGAACTGGAACTACATGACTGTGACATAGAACTAGATCTACGCTTATTTGAATAGAAAACAGCATTTGAACACGACTTTTTATTCTCAGAAAACATCTTCTTCTTTCCTTCAGCTATCTCAGCTCTCTTTAACTTCCACTCTCTTCTCCTCTCCACTCTCCGACTTACTTCATTTCCTGTTTTCAAAGGAGAGTTGGAGTGAGTGGGTGTCCTTTTGAAAAGGTTAGTTTTGTTCAGAATTGGTTGAGATGTATCAGTATCGCTAGATGATTGAGAAGTTGTGCCAGATTGGGAACTTTCTTTTAAAATGGTCAGTTCTCTCAACAACCTCTCCCTCTCACTTTCGAATTCTTTTCTCTCTTCTTCAAAACTTTTTCTTTGATTTTCTAAAGAGATGTGTAAGTTTTCAAATTTCCTGATTAGTGGAGGGATGTAGGGTTCTTCTCCACTTGAACCTGAGGTTGAAGGGGGTTCAGAGTCTGACACAACTTCCTTCTCAGAAGGATAGAGACTCACACTCTCATCAGTTGACAAAACAGGTTCAGCGTTTTCATAGCTTTTGTTCAGGGAATCATAACTGAAAGGAATTTCGGCTTTTGATGGATTTGACCGCTTTATCTCTTCTTCTTCAGCGGTTTCTTTTCCGTAGGTAAAAGCCATCAACTTGGTCAATCCTAACCCCATGTACTTTATGTTGTAAAGTTGAAGACAATCAATCTTTTTCAGATTGTTGGGATTAGTGAAGCCAAGACCTTCCTTTGAGTTATAAAACCGAGTGTCCTTGTTTTGGTTTAAGAAAATTGTTTGTTCAGTTTGTCCCCTTTTGACCAGTAGATCTTCTAATTCTTTGATTTTTGTGTAAAGAGCACATCTTTGTTTGCGTAGAAAATCATTTTCTGCTTTTGCAACATTTCGTTCGAGTTCTGTGTCACTGACCTTCTTAGTTAGTTCAGTAATTTTCTGTGTAAGCTTTTCTGCTTCTAAATTTTGTTTCTGAACTCTTTCTTTCTCATTTTCTAGTTGCAACTTCAGAGAGTGACTCTTATCTAGAGTGTCAAGTGCAACTTTGTAGTTATGATCTAACCTGCCCTTTAACTCCTTTATGGTGTTATCCTTTTCTTGTGAGGAATGAGCTTTGCAAGTACAGGAGCAAGAAGGTTCAGAAGTACTTACAGTGGTGTTTGAGCTTGAATTTTGACTTTTTCCGGGGATCGCAGCGTCACCCTTTTCTTTTTCTTCTTCTTCCACAAACGCCATCAGGGCCAGATTCTCTTCTTCTTCCTCATCAGAACTCTCCTCCTGCCATGGATCATTCTCAGTAAGTGTTGCAGCACTATCATCATCTTGCTTAGCCATGAACATCTTCTGCTTGTTCCACAGCATCTTTTGCTTGTAATAGTTGAAGTCCCTCTTCTTTGGTAAGCGACAGTCTTTGATGACATGTCCAGCTTTTCCACAGTTAAAGCATTTGAGGGGGTCTTCTGCTGCAACAACTCTACTAGAAGAATTTTGATCATTGTTTTTTGATTTGTAGTTGGCTGAGGAGGTTCGGAGCTTGTTTGATGAACTTCCTTTCTTGGCAAACCTTTTGTTGAACTGATTGGTAAGTAGTGCCATCTTCTTCTGTAGATCGGCCAGCTCGGATTCAACATCCATTTCTTCTTCACTCTCTTCTTCTTCTGACTCTATCTTGACTGCCTTCTTCTTCTTTGGACCCTTAGATGAACTTTTTGGCTTAGCTTCAATCATGAGTGCTAAAGGATTAGCAGAGAAGCTTCCTTCCATCTCAGCAGTGTCATTAACAAACTGCTGTAGATGTTCATGGACAGTGCAGAGGTCGAGTTCATCCAAGTCCAGGTGCTGTCGTAGATTCTTAACAGTTCTTCTCCATTCTGGCGGCAGGCTCGACAAGAAACGTATGTTCATCTCCATATTAGATTTGACAACTTTGATCTTTCTCATTTCATTGATCAATTGTACGAATCTGTTATACGTCTCATGGAGCGCCTCACCAGGTAGGGCTTTAAAGGCATCATAGGCAGTCAAGATGTTCGCTTTCTTTGTCTTCAAACCGAGATCAGTTCCAATCATTAACTTCTTCACCTCATCCCACATTTCCTTTGCTGTCTCCATGCTGTCTATCAGAATGTAGATATCATTGGGGATAGCCTGCAGCAGGTAAGTTTTTGCCATGAGATCAGCTTTGATTCTCAACTTGTCAGCCTCAGTGTATTCGCCTTTTGTCTTCAATCTTTTCACATAGTTGACAGGGGGGTTGTTTACATCTGAGGTATCTACTTCAGTATAGATCTCAGCAGGACCTTGTGTAAGTGATTCAAGCATGGCAGATGAATTGTCTTTCCCTTCCAGAAAGTTCAAGAATCTTGTCTTCCACATCTGATATTCTCCTTTTCTGAGGATGGGTGGTCTGTTGTCATTTCCAAGTGCTAATGCTTCCATCTTTGCTGATTGAGCCTTAACAGATCGGTCGAGTGTTTTGATCAGAAAAAAAAATTTAAGATGCAGAATGTCGAAAACCTAATTCAAGAAAAAAATTCGAAAACTAGGGTTCGAGAAGTTCTATCGAGAACCAGTTTTCGATAGTGAATATCGAGAAACTGTTTATCGAGAAGCAGGATTCGAGAAGCTGTATCGAGAACTTCAGTATCGAGAAGCTAAGTTCGAGAACTTAGTTTCGAGAACTGAGTGTCGAGAAGCTGTATCGAGAACCTGCAATTCGAAAAAACAGAGTTTTAGATATTTAGTATCGAAAACTGAGTGTCGAGAAAGCAATCTCGAGAACTCAGTTCGAGAACTTGTATCGAGAACGTAGTATCGAAATCCTGCAAATCAAAATTTCAGATTAAAACAGTTTAAACAACTTTTCTGTGAAGTTTTCGATCTCGAGAGTCTTCCTGTATAGTTATCGTCCTGAAAAACCTGCTTAAATGTCGAGAACCCTGCTTTTCGAACTTATACTATCGAGAAATCAAAAATACCGAATCTACTGAAATCGAAAAGTAAGATATACCCTTGGTTCGTTTCTGAATGGCGAATCCAATGATATAACTTTTACAGTTTATCGATCAGAAACAAGATTACAGTGATTACAAAGAAATATATCGAAAAGTATGAAAACAGAGAAACTTCGAAAACTTTTCTTCGACGATCACACTCGAGCAGGCTCTGATACCAGTTGTTGGTCCCAGTTCAGCAGACTAACGATCAGCTAGATGAGCATCATCGATAGACAGAAGAGAAAGATTTCATATAATGATATAAGCTTTATCGAGAACAGTGAAACCTTCTTTCTGTAGTATCGAGAAGTAAATTTGGCAGCGTAAGGCTAATGTGTATTGATCGATATCGGTACCTGTACACAAGGCGCGTATTTATAGGCGCTGTACAGGTTACCGATTTAGGTAAACCTTGGAAGTTGGGCCAAGGCCTTTTTGGGCCTTATTCCCTTTACCTTATTTGCTACATAATAAATACTAATCTAATACCATAAATAGTATAACTAGTCTACTTTATTTAAACAAGACATTACAGACAAACTTGACCCACAATAAAAGTTCTAACACTTAATATATAGTATAACCCAAGCAAGTTATATTTAATAATATTTGATACTAGAGACCATGCTACTTTCGTGTACTAGGGCTATATACTTTTATTAAATATATTTGCAACTGTGAAATTTAACCTCATTTCTTATCACTATTTTTTTCCCCAACTAAATTGTGTATACACTTAGTGACTATATATGTTCCGCTAACTTTCTGCATGATATGTGGATAGTCAACAATGAGTTGGTATATTTATTTAGTATGCTAATGCTGCCTCCATTTGACTTTTGGGTCAAAACTCTTTACTAAATCACTTTTATTCATGAAACACCAATAGAGTTCATTGAAAATTGGATTATTGGCGCTTAGTGAGAAAAAATCTGAAACAAGTGTGGTTCTTTAGCAGGTCAAAATCATGTTGCACTTACAACGATATAGAAGGAAATATAAAGTGAAGTTTGCATTGCCTTCAAGCACCGTGTTACTTATGTGATGAGTCTTTTTTACTCATATTAATTAATAAATTCTAACTATCTAAATTCTAAAGCTGTATAAAAAGTTCAATTCATTTGATCTATACTGAATGTCGAATAAGTGTTCATGGAAGAAGGAATACTTGTATTCACAGGCACATGACGTGTTGCCGAAATGTGGACTTTAATTAATATCTCAATAGATTATTTTAATATCATGAGAGTATATTATATTTTCTTCTTCAAATCCAATGCTTATATATTTGTTCAAAATATGTACTTTCAAAGAGAAGCATGATCATATCACCTAGCATTTTTATAGTATGTTCCAACTAAAAGTCTAACAACTAAAAACAATAGTCTCTTCCTGAGTCTATGAGCAGATTTATAGTGATCAATCATTTTGGTTAATATTTGTTCTCATTTAATGTATGCTTCAGATATTGTATGGATTTGAATGATATTTGGTTGTGAAAAATGAAATTCTCAAACATATTATCTATCAACCAACTATAAAAAGTAACCAAATATGGTTTCAAAATCAGCGGGATAGACAGAAATGGTGAAACTGGTTGTGAAGAGGTATGAGCTAAAAAACTAATACGTAGTATATATTTATAAAACATATGTAAATTTAATGTGAGGGCTGCAACCATTATTATAATTCTATCTCATATGCCAAGTAATCTATATAGCATGTATTAAAAGACACCGTAAAGACATGTGCAAGTTATCAAACTGTGTGAGCATTGAAAAGGTATTATTTCCCTATAAAGACGCTATATATATATCTGCCTTAGTTTCATCCTTTTGTTCTACATGATTTATTTAAAAAAAAATTACCTTCTTTAGTTTGTTTCATACCTTCTTTATTTAAACGTAGGTCACAGAACTTTATCTCAGATCATCCAAGGTCACGCCACCCATAGTATTAATGTAGATCATTGTCCTAATTAAACTTTTTTATTGACACACATGTGCTCACATCATGAACGATTTTAATATTCTGGAATTCACGAAATATCAATAACTAATGTTGATTGTTTCAGATTTTGTAATTTTTCGACACTGTTGCTCGTTATAAGTACCCAAAAAATGGAAACTGCAGTCTATGCTAATCCTGGATGATTTCAAGTTAAACTGCAGAGGTATGTCAATATTGCTTCTTAGGTTGATTTATCTCATATTCGATTTCACAAGTAATTTATTTGATTATTGTTTGGCATTGAGTTTTTTACGATCGGTGAAGCTTAAACTATTTAGTTTATAAATTTCAATTAGAAGTTTCAATTCTTTTGATTTGAAATAATTAAGATCAATAACTAGTCTTGAAACAAGAACATATGTATTACAAGAACGTGACATGTTCTTGAAATTATCGACATTAATTGCCAAAAGATTACTACACTTTCAAGAGAGTACATCATTTTTTTTCAAAACTAAATACTTATTTATATTTTCACCAAAGGCTGCTCTAGCTTCACATCATCAGTGTTTTTCACTTGTGTGTACTTAAAACTACTGTGCCGACATGTGGATATGCTCATATGCTCACAAGGGAGATGGTTCCAGAAATTTTCATGAAAAAGAAAGAAAAGAAGATTGGCATTAGAAGTCAAGATTTTAAGGATTAGTTTTGGTATTGCTCTTTCATTAACTAGGCTTGTTATTCCTGCTTCAATATATAAATTGTGATAGTTGTCTTGGTATTCTAACTGCATTCTTTTTACTTTGGGCTGATGTTTGCAATTTTAGGGCTATTCGTGAACAAAATTTTTGGTCTAGTACAAGTCTATAGGGACAACGATGACGTTCAAATTGTTTTCCTAGAGAACGAAGAAGTGTCTGCCAACTGAGGATGATTTTCATTAGCATTATCTCTTTTTTTTTTGTATTATATCTTTCCTAGTTCCACCTGAGGGTCCTCATTGTATAATGCGCTTCTGGAGTTTAATGACCAAGGATGTGAGTTTATTGACCAAGGTTGAGCCTTGCTCTCTTCCTATGAAAAAAAATATGGTAAAGGATATAATGGTTACCAACTTACCTATATGAAAAAAAAAAATATAAAGCGTGAGTGCTAATTATATGTATTATTTTTTTGCAGGGGAGACATTTACTTGAAGACGATGATTTTATAGAACCGAATGATGCACAGATGCTTTCTTGGCAGATTAATTATATTGTTGGAATGTTATGCCTAGACATTTTCTTTGTATTTTTCTTGCTATAATTTTTGTATGTTAAGCTCATGTCTTTAGACTTGATAGATTGTAATGTACAATGTATTTTACATTTAATGAATGATATATTTGTTGAGTTTTTAATATATTTTCTGATGCGTGTGCGAATCAATAAGGTTGTACACATATATATGCATATGTGTGTGTATAAGTGTGTGTGTGTATATATAGCAAGTGTTACATTTGACAATTGATCAGGATGTGTATTATTAAAAACCGTTACATATGTATACGTTTAATATTGTTACATTTGTGCTCAGTCTATTGTAACATTTGTGGCGTGTTAAGAAGACTGTTACAGTTGGTCGTAAATTTCGTTACAAGGCGTTACATTAGAGAAAATGCAACGCGAGCGAATGTAACGACGAGAAACTATTACAATAAGTCCAAAGTAACGGTTTTTTGGACCAAAAGTAATGAATTCTGCTGTTACAAAAGACTCGAAAATGTAGTAGTAACGGTTTTGGTTTAACCAACAAAATTAATCTCTCTTAAGTTTATTAACCACGACCGTGCATTAATAAACCGAAGTTACTTACTTGTGAAACCATCAACGATTAACCATCGGTTCGTTGATCGTCTCTAGTAATAATTAATATATGAAACAAAACGAGTTGATCCTTTAAGTAATGTTCAAAATATTAATATGAAATATGAATAGAAATTAATTAATACTCAAGGAAGAATATTAAAGAAGATGAATCATACTATAATTAATATCAAGATGTTAACTAATTGTCATCTTAGTAACACTCCCCAATATTAACATAGAGGAAGAAATAACTATTACTATAACTAATGTCAAGATGTTAACTAATTGTCATCTTAGTAACACTCCCCAACATTGATATAGAAATAGTATTTAAAGAAATAATTAATATTCAAGGAAAGAAGTTAAGAAAATAACTCACAACTTTAATAATCAACAAGCTTCAAGAGCAACACCAAGTAATGGAAGTTTAGCTCTTCATTTGGAGACTAAACATGCTAGAAAATATAAAGAAATGCTATTCTAAACTGAGCTTCAGAGAGTATGTGAATTGGTGAACAAATGGGAAGGAAATGGGGTGTATTTATAGGTGTTTGGAGCTGCCAGGGCCATATACCCGACCGGGTTTTTGAGAAACCCGGCCGGGTAAAAGGCATATATTTGCCAAATCTTCACCTGCACGTTCAATTGCCCCCAAATCAGATTTAATTTTCGGGTCAAGTCAATACCCGATCGGGTAAATGCTTTACCCGACCGGGTAAATGACTATTTTTTCGAATTTTCACTTGATCTTGTTCCCTTGCACTTTCCTTGAGCTTTCCAAGGATCCTTTTGATGATCTTTACCTAGTTAAAGCTGAGAATAATCCTAATCTAAACAAATTACAAACAAAATAGGAAAAATAAAGTATTACACCAAAAATGTGTAATTTCCCAAACAACAACAAATAAAACTAGTTAAAATTACACACATAAACCATAACAATTCTATACTATCACTTTCATATTTGAAATCTACCCAAAAACTTTTACAATCTTTTTTCAGATTTGTCCCCTTCTTCAGCGATTAATCCATCTTCATAAGAACCCTAATCCGCATATATGGCTCTAATTTATCTTTCTTCTGATTATCATCATGCATATTTAATAAATTCCCCTATCAAATTTCCCACACGTCTGGCAGTACCTAGATTAACAAGACTATAGGGAACATTATGGATCTGAACCCAAAACTCAGTCTCATTTAACATAATTTTGTGTGGAATATCATCAAGCATAATGCAAGTAACTAGCATTTTTTTCTCTTTTGTGTTTTTTTTTGTTTTTTTTAAGAAAATAATGCAAGTTACAAGGTAGAAAATGAATGAGTACATATCAAATGAGTCACTCCCCCTTACTTAGTCCTAGCACTGTCCCTAGTGCTCCCCGCCACCATCATCGTCTTGGTAGTCATGGCTTCTTTGTTCTTATGATTTGATTTTTTTTAGAGAGAGAGAAATTGGGTTTTGGTGGTTTTCTTGGCTAGGGATTCGGATTTGAGATTTGGGGGGGAGAAAAATGGAGATTGAGGGTATGAGAGTGATGAGGAAGATGAGGGGAAGCTTTTTATGGGGTTTAATTTGGAGTTGGGTGAGAGTTTGGAATGATTTCGGAGGGGCTTGGGCGTGGCTATGGAGTATTTGGGGGTGGAGGTTCTGATATATGGAGAAGATGGGGAAGAATTCCGGGTTTTTGGGGTTTAAAATGGGTAAAAACCCGTAAACCCGGCGGGTTTGGGAGATTACCCGGACGGGTTTTCGGTTGTCTAAAGCAGTGGCTGATTTTGCATTTTACCCGGCCGGGTTTTACAAATACCCGATTGGGTTTTTACCCAGGCCTCATCAAAAAACTATTTTTTTTTTTTGAAAATACAATCTTACCACACTCAAAATAACAATAAAGAGGTTACAAAACTTGGGTTGCCTCCCAAGAAGCGCTTGATTTAATGTCGCGGCACGACGTTATCTTTATTTTGTTTTCTGTTTTAAGTGGGATCATGAACATCTCTTGTTTCATTTTCAAAGGCCGTGTTTGGCCACATTTCAGTTTTCTTCTTTGGCCTTTTCCAGTAAGGCCGGACTTTCTTCCTTGCCATCACCTCAAGTGTCGGTGGTTTTAATTCGCACTGAGGCGACTTTTTCAGTTCTTCTCCTTTCAAAATAGATTTTTTTGGCTCAATTTTTATTTCATTAAAAATTGAATTTTTTTTTTGTTTCCTCTTCAACAAAAATATTTTGTGTTGGTGGTGGTTCAAAAACATTTAAAGAACAAAGAGATTGATCTTTAATTTGTTTTTCGGTAGAATCAAAGATGTTGAATTCTACTTTTTGATCATCAAATTCTATTGTTAATGAACCACTAGACACATCAATTTTAGTTTTAGCGGTTTTCAAGAAGGGTCTTCCCAAAAGAATGGGCGTAGTTTGGTTATCATCCCCCATTTCCAAAACATAAAAATCAATAGGGAAAACCAAATTTTCTACTTCTACTAGCACATCTTCTACTACACCCTTCGGGTAAGTATTAGATCGATCCGCTAATTGAATCACTACACCAGTTTGATATAGTGGGCCGAGTGTTAAGGATTTATATAAGGAGTAAGGAATGACATTTATTGATGCTCCTAAATCTAATAAGGCCTTAGAAAATATGGTATCCCCTATTTTGCAAGGAATAGTGAACATGCCTGGATCGCTACATTTCTTAGGAAGTTTCTTTTGAAAAATGGCCGAGATATGTTCACTAACCTCAACTTTTTGTTTCCCCTTCAATTTATTTTTTCTTTTTATTGTGCACAGTTCTTTTAAAAACTTTGCATAACGGGGAACACTTTTGATTAGTTTGAAGAGTGGGATATTTACCTCACAATTGGCGAAGGTCTCGTAAAGGTCCCGATCATTTTCCAGCTTCCTTGTGCCCTTCAGCGCCTCAGGGAATGGAGGGAGTGGTTTGTATGACGAAAGTGGAGGGAATTTAGTCTTCGTTGGTGTGACACTTCGAAAATTTAAATAAAATAAAATATATCATTTCAATGATCGCATAAAATTTTAACATTTGATAAAAGAGACGTTTTGGATGTTGATTAAATACGGAGTACGACAATATTAAAATGATACTAGTACATTTCTTTTAGATTAACAACAAGATATACAATGTAGCTTATTCACACGTTATTACTAATTAATTAATAATTTAATGATAATATAAACAATAGAAGCTTGACTATTCCTAGATATATGCGCACATATATTTTCAAACATGCTTTACAACATTCCTTTTAATGCACACACGCTATGTACTATTGGGCTGCAGATTTTTAACATAAAGAAACCCTAGAGTCTAGAATGATCGATTAGCCATATATATACATCGCATACGATCGAAAACGTGCGTGCTAAACAGATAATATGCATGCGTCCGCCGCTTAAGTAATAATAGATGAACGAACAAGTTAAATATATTCACGCTATCATAAGCTCTGCGATTCAACAACGGCCAAGTTCGACGTACAGCGTGCGTCGCCAGAAGGAAGAAGACGGGACCGTCGCCCAACACCGCGAAATGCCGGAAGAGTTTATTGACGCACTAGTTGCGTCTGGTTCGATGGGTTGACCTAAGGAGAAGATCTCGGGTACCGTACGTGCCCCTGTTTCATGCCGGAATGCTGTTGCAGAGTTACCGGGGGGAGGTGGACCACGTCGCTGCCTTTGCCGGAGTGAAGAAGTTGCTGGAGGAGTCACCATCGTCGGTCGGACTATACTGCCGATAGAGGGAGCCATTGACCAAGACCGAAGGAAGAGACAGTGCTACCGTCGGAGGACAAATTCGTAAGCCCTGCTGCTAGCCGTCGAAGGAGCCTCGTTCGCTGGATCGACGAAGAAGGTGATCTCTTAAGAGTACGTATACTCTGCTATTCACTCTGTATAAATTATACTCTTGGGCTGGTTTTGACAGTAAGAATGGGCCGCTGGAGTATTAATACTACTGATACTAATAAGCAGTTAGGCCGAGAGCTATATTGGACTAATCTGTAATATTTGAATTAAAGCCAATTCAAAACCTAAGATTTGGAACCATGACTAGATAATACTACGTAATTAGTAAGAGATTAGAATGATTGTTGATATTAATATTTTAATATTGTTAGAAGGTGATTTTGGTGAAGATCGAGGTAGAAGCTTCGGTTAGGAATTATCGCGATTCGAGGTAAGTTCTACATCAACCAAAATTATACTTTTCCTCGTAAATATATATATGATTATTTATTTGAAATTATTTGAGTACTTTGTGAGATTTTTAGCATTTACATTTATACTTCATATTTGAGTATTTAGAATTATTTATGGATTGTTATTGAGGATTATATTTGAGATTTGAGTATTGAATATTGTGTGATATTTTTGAGTATTTGAAGTTATGTATTAATCATTATTGGGATTGAGATTTGAGCTATTTATGGAGTATTCTATATTTTAATCATGTTGGGAATTTTCGAGTTTAAAGGATCGATTAACCCTTATTTTGGAAATTTATGTCTATGTATAATATGTGATGCATTGTTGAATGTTGAATAACTTTAGGGAAATTACGTGAGTAGTAATCCCTGAATTTTTGGAAAATAATAAAGATAAAATGAACCTTTCAATGTAAGGGCATCACGGGAGAAATCCGGGATGTCGGTGTCCTCCACGACCTTGACTGTGGAGAGTGATTAGGACTGCTATTACTTGTTGGGATTTGGTGTCCACGACCTTGACTGTGGAGATTGGTGGTTGTTTATTGTATTTAAAATTCGGGCAAAAGACCCTATTATTCAGTAGTAGCAGTAACCTAGTCACTTATATAGGGTAATCCCTTTTTGGTGGAGTAGGGGGACGTTGACGTCCGAACTACTTGGACTTCTTACTACTCGGAGGGCTTGGAATCCCTTTTAGAGGGTGTGCACACTTAAGGTAGAGGTTCAGTTTCCTCAGGTTAAAAGTGGTACCGGCAAAAGTCCCGGGGTGGTCGTACATAACAACGGACCATCGGGCTCAATAAAATGTTGAGCACCGCCCTTCAAATGTATTAGGAGTACAAATTATATTTGGATTGATGTTTTGAGGTTTTGAGGAGAATTATATTTGAATGGAATGGATTTGAGTTGTTGGATTGAATTATCAAATTATTGTGGAATTTCAAGTACAAATACTTTTGGATTTATTTTGGTTTGATTATGCTAATATTGATTATGAGTGTTTGGAATTATTTTGAGAATGATTTTGGTACTTTATGTACATTTGGTATGTTGTAATTATTGTGGTTTGGAAATATTTAATTATATTTGAAGTACTATTATTTTACTCGTGAATTGTGTTATGAGAAGATTTTACAAATTGTTTTAAAAAGATTTTTCCTGCCAAATGTTTTTTTTTAAAATATTAAATTTATATTTTTTATGGGGTTAGGTGGAACTTACTTAGCATTGTTGCTAATTTTTGTTTTCTTTTATTTTTCTTTCTGTACATGGTTTTGTACAGGTAATGCTTGTTGATGATGTTGATTTCGAGAGAGCTTCCGCTAGAGAAAATGTAATTAGTAGATAACATTGTAGTTTAATTAAATTTTCAAGACACTTATTGAGTTTAATTGTCTGTGGTGATTAGCCTGTGCACTCGGTTAGGTTAGAGCCGAGTGTGGCGGTAACACCCAATTTCCCTTTTGGTTTTCCGCTGCATAACTATGATGTTTTCAAATAAAGTTGATATTTCTTTTGAATAAAGTATTATTTTTGGGTGGGAAATTTGGGGGTGTTACAAGTTGGTATCAGAGCACTATGGTTTTTCTGTGTGGATTTTCAAAACGTTTTTTTTTCAAAATAATTTAAAACAATTTTTCAAAAGTTTTCTAATGCTTGGTAAATTTCCTTGAGATTTTCTAAAATATTTTCAAATATTTTCTATAATCTTTCAAAAGGAAAATTTTCAAAATGTTTTTGTGAAATATTAGAAGAAGAAGAAAATGACTAAGGAGTAAGTAAGAACTTCTAGGACTAAAATTAAATTTCTAGGACCGCGGTGAGGATGTGAGACTTTGACTTTTGGTTTTGGTTTAGTTTGTTGTTCCTTCGATTTGTTTGGGATATTATTATGTTCTTGTTTAGGAACGATTTTGGACTGGGAACTCTCTACATTATGTGTTTGCTTGATTAAGTGAAATTATTAGCTGAGGTAGTATAATTACGAATAGTACTCGATGAATTTCTTATTCGTATCCTAAACGCTATCTTTTCAAGAAGACAATGGCTCGAACAAGCAATAACGTGGAAGACAATGATGTTGCACCGATGAACGCGGAGTTGGCTCAAGCTTTGGGACAACTAACTCCACTCACTCAGACTATCGGGAATGTGTTACGACAAAATCAACAACATCGTTTCAACAACCGCAATGATGTAGTAAAACTCATAGTTCGACATAATTCCCCCACTTAATTAGGCCTAGAAGATCTCGTCATCCTTGAGGATTGAATTCACACTATGAAACTATGAGCTGCCCTGTGGATCACGAGTTGATACTGCTGCATCCTACATACGTCAAGAGGTGGATAACTTGTGCGCGACTACTGAACCAACACTGTATAAACAACTTGACTTTTTGTGGGAGACGTTTAAGGAGGTCATGCTAGAAATATTCTAAATAGAGCACGTGAAAGCTGCGGATTGAAGCACGAAAAAAATTCCTACACCTGAAGAAAGTGACTACGATCATCCAAGAGTACTACGCCAAATTCTTGACGCTCACGAATCACACCGCACTAGTGTCTGCCAAAGTTAGTAAATCTAGGAAGTTTATTCGTGTTCTAAATTTTTCAAAGCTTAGAAGACTATTTGCGTCTTGAGATACCAAATTCTGAGCGAGACCTACGCCGAGGTTGTCAACCATGATCGAGCACGACGACGCAAGAAGGATACAACCACAGAGCTAAGGCAAGAAGGGCACCGAAGAAGAAACCAAACGATGAGACAAACGACACAAGCTAAAGTTGAAATACCCCGCTGAAGACGCCACTTCTATAGAATAATATTCTTGAGTTAGTTAGTGCTTTGGGGACGAAGCACCTTTTAAGGAGAGTAGAATGTGACACTTCCAAAATTTAATAAAATAAAAATTTTCACATTCTTGAGTAAGTTTAGTGCTTCGGGGACGAAGCATATTTTTAAGGGGGGTAGAATGTGACACTTCGAAAATTTAAATAAAATAAAATATATCATTTCAATGATCGCATAAAATTTTAACATTTGATAAAAGAGACGTTTTGGATGTTGATTAAATACGGAGTACGACAATATTAAAATGATACTAGTACATTTCTTTTAGATTAACAACAAGATATACAATGTAGCTTATTCACACGTTATTACTAATTAATTAATAATTTAATGATAATATAAACAATAGAAGCTTGACTATTCCTAGATATATGCGCACATATATTTTCAAACATGCTTTACAACATTCCTTTTAATGCACACACGCTATGTACTATTGGGCTGCAGATTTTTAACATAAAGAAACCCTAGAGTCTAGAATGATCGATTAGCCATATATATACATCGCATACGATCGAAAACGTGCGTGCTAAACAGATAATATGCATGCGTCCTCCGCTTAAGTAATAATAGATGAACGAACAAGTTAAATATATTCACGCTATCATAAGCTCTGCGATTCAACAACGGCCAAGTTCGACGTACAGCGTGCGTCGCCAGAAGGAAGAAGACGGGACCGTCGCCCAACACCGCGAAATGCCGGAAGAGTTTATTGACGCACTAGTTGCGTCTGGTTCGATGGGTTGACCTAAGGAGAAGATCTCGGGTACCGTACGTGCCCCTGTTTCATGCCGGAATGCTGTTGCAGAGTTACCGGGGGGAGGTGGACCACGTCGCTGCCTTTGCCGGAGTGAAGAAGTTGCTGGAGGAGTCACCATCGTCGGTCGGACTATACTGCCGATAGAGGGAGCCATTGACCGAGACCGAAGGAAGAGACAGTGCTACCGTCGGAGGACAAATTCGTAAGCCCTGCTGCTAGCCGTCGAAGGAGCCTCGTTCGCTGGATCGACGAAGAAGGTGATCTCTTAAGAGTACGTATACTCTGCTATTCACTCTGTATAAATTATACTCTTGGGCTGGTTTTGACAGTAAGAATGGGCCGCTGGAGTATTAATACTACTGATACTAATAAGCAGTTAGGCCGAGAGCTATATTGGACTAATCTGTAATATTTGAATTAAAGCCAATTCAAAACCTAAGATTTGGAACCATGACTAGATAATACTACGTAATTAGTAAGAGATTAGAATGATTGTTGATATTAATATTTTAATATTGTTAGAAGGTGATTTTGGTGAAGATCGAGGTAGAAGCTTCGGTTAGGAATTATCGCGATTCGAGGTAAGTTCTACATCAACCAAAATTATACTTTTCCTCGTAAATATATATATGATTATTTATTTGAAATTATTTGAGTACTTTGTGAGATTTTTAGCATTTACATTTATACTTCATATTTGAGTATTTAGAATTATTTATGGATTGTTATTGAGGATTATATTTGAGATTTGAGTATTGAATATTGTGTGATATTTTTGAGTATTTGAAGTTATGTATTAATCATTATTGGGATTGAGATTTGAGCTATTTATGGAGTATTTTATATTTTAATCATGTTGGGAATTTTCGAGTTTAAAGGATCGATTAACCCTTATTTTGGAAATTTATGTCTATGTATAATATGTGATGCATTGTTGAATGTTGAATAACTTTAGGGAAATTACGTGAGTAGTAATCCCTGAATTTTTGGAAAATAATAAAGATAAAATGAACCTTTCAATGTAAGGGCATCACGGGAGAAATCCGGGATGTCGGTGTCCTCCACGACCTTGACTGTGGAGAGTGATTAGGACTGCTATTACTTGTTGGGATTTGGTGTCCACGACCTTGACTGTGGAGATTGGTGGTTGTTTATTGTATTTAAAATTCGGGCAAAAGACCCTATTATTCAGTAGTAGCAGTAACCTAGTCACTTATATAGGGTAATCCCTTTTTGGTGGAGTAGGGGGACGTTGACGTCCGAACTACTTGGACTTCTTACTACTCGGAGGGCTTGGAATCCCTTTTAGAGGGTGTGCACACTTAAGGTAGAGGTTCAGTTTCCTCAGATTAAAAGTGGTACCGGCAAAAGTCCCGGGGTGGTCGTACATAACAACGGACCATCGGGCTCAATAAAATGTTGAGCACCGCCCTTCAAATGTATTAGGAGTACAAATTATATTTGGATTGATGTTTTGAGGTTTTGAGGAGAATTATATTTGAATGGAATGGATTTGAGTTGTTGGATTGAATTATCAAATTATTGTGGAATTTCAAGTACAAATACTTTTGGATTTATTTTGGTTTGATTATGCTAATATTGATTATGAGTGTTTGGAATTATTTTGAGAATGATTTTGGTACTTTATGTACATTTGGTATGTTGTAATTATTGTGGTTTGGAAATATTTAATTATATTTGAAGTACTATTATTTTACTCGTGAATTGTGTTATGAGAAAATTTTACAAATTGTTTTAAAAAGATTTTTCCTGCCAAATGTTTTTTTTTAAAATATTAAATTTATATTTTTTATGGGGTTAGGTGGAACTTACTTAGCATTGTTGCTAATTTTTGTTTTCTTTTATTTTTCTTTCTGTACATGGTTTTGTACAGGTAATGCTTGCTGATGATGTTGATTTCGAGAGAGCTTCCGCTAGAGAAAATGTAATTAGTAGATAACATTGTAGTTTAATTAAATTTTCAAGACACTTATTGAGTTTAATTGTCTGTGGTGATTAGCCTGTGCACTCGGTTAGGTTAGAGCCGAGTGTGGCGGTAACACCCAATTTCCCTTTTGGTTTTCCGCTGCATAACTATGATGTTTTCAAATAAAGTTGATATTTCTTTTGAATAAAGTATTATTTTTGGGTGGGAAATTTGGGGGTGTTACAGTTGGTTCCCCCTCGTTGTGGCCATACTCGTCATTGTCAACTTCTTCAGCCTCCTTTGTTTGCAACTCCTTACCGCTCCTCAACATGATCGCATTGACATGTTGTCTCGGGTTTTGCTCCGTTTGAGGAGAGAGTTTTCCCGAGTCTTTGGCCTCGAGCCTACTCATCGCACTTGAAACTTGGCTCATTTGGTTTTCCAAATTTTGGATGCTAGATTTCGTCGTTTCTTGAAATTGGGCCACACTTAGTTGCAACGTTGACATATTTGCGGCAAGTGCTCGAATCATGTCTTCGGTGGACATATTTGAGCTTGAAGTTTGGCCTTGATGATTTGGGAAGGATTGTTGAAAGGGCTGATTTTGTTGTGGTTGAGGGTTCCCATATCTCAAATTCGGGTGATCTCTCCATCCGGGGTTGTAAGTGTTAGAGTGTGGATCGTACCTCTTTTGTTGATGAGATTGGAAACCCAAAGCGTTGACTTGTTCTTCTTGGAGAGTTGGGCAAGAATCGGTTGGATGCCCTTGCTGTGTGCATATGCCGCACACCTTGACCTCTTGGTTTCTAGGATTTAAAAGGAAATCCTTAACCAAAGAAGTCAAGCCGGCCATTTGACTTTCCAAAGATGAAGATGATTCCGCCGCAGCAATTTTACGGGTTGAGGACCGCCCATTGTAATGCCTAGAGTCCTCGGCCAACTCCGAGATCAAGCTTGTTGCTTGTGAGGGAGTTTTGTTGACAATGCCACCCCCACAAGCGACATTCACCATTCTTCTATCATCATCAACAAGACCATCGTAAAAGTAGAGTATGAGATCTTGCTCGGTGTAGCCATGATAAAGGCAGCTAACACATAACTTTTGAACCGTTCCCAATATTCATATAAGGTCTCATCATCTTTTTGGTCAATGTTGCTTATTTGTTTTTTCAAAGATGATGAGATGGAGGCGGGGTAGTAACTTTCTAGGAAACACTTCTTCATTGCCGCCCATGTCTCTATGCTTCCCGAGGGAAGATAGAATAGCCAATCCTTAGTCATGTCCTTCAGTGAGAATGGATAGGCCCTCAGCTTGATTTGTTCTTCCGTAACATTATTTGGTTTCATACTAATGCAAACTATATGAAACTGCGCAAGATGTTTGTTTGCATCCTCGTCCCTTAGGCCATGAAATGAAGGGAGTAGATGAATGGGGCCCGATTTGAGCTCAAATGTAGCACCTTCATCAAGAGTGGGGAAGGTGATACATAGCGGTTGTTGATTTAAGTTAGGAGCCGTGAGCTCCCTCAATGTTCTCGTCTCAAGAGCCATAGTTATTGGCTCTTCGTTCTCGCTAGAATAAGAACTAGCGCT
Organism: Cuscuta epithymum; assembly: GCA_945859915.1. Lineage (NCBI taxonomy): Eukaryota > Viridiplantae > Streptophyta > Magnoliopsida > Solanales > Convolvulaceae > Cuscuta > Cuscuta epithymum. The sequence continues at coordinate 2,305,504 of CAMAPF010001045.1, read as the reverse complement.
TGATGATTCCTCCGAAGAAGTATTTGGAAATAAATTCCTAAACCTTTCGAAGGCTTGTTCTGTTTCGGGGTTTGTTTGGTAGGTGATTTGGTTTATAGATCGGGTTCTTCTCAAACAAAGCTCAGAGAAGAAATAGAAATCTTTGTATATATTTTTTTTTAAAAAAATAAAAAGAAAAATAATTGTCTTTCCCCGTCAACGGCGCCAAATTTGACGGGCACTTTGTCACGGTGCGTCAAATTAAATTCAATACTAACACTTATACGTAGTATAGCGTAGTAGAGTTCGTATCCACAGGGAAACGGAAAATTCTCTTTTTAGTAAAACTAGTAAATAAAGGGGTTTTTTGGGATTGAGTGGTTTAATTTAATCAAACACGAAGATGAACGACTTATACGAGATGTAATTCCAGATAGAATAAAAAGGACTTGGCATTGCTACTTTCCACTTGTTGATATATTTTAGTCGATCATTGTTATATCTATAACTTATCCCCCCTCGAATACTCAATCGAGGAGTATATCCAATTCATCTAGGGTAGTTATTAACAACGACCGTTCATTAATAACCCTTACTATTAGTCAAGTATAGAACACCGCCATATACCAACTTTATAGTAGCATTTGATCTCTTAACTCCTTGATGAAATCAATTGAGATTGATAACCTCAACACAACGGTTTTGGTTTAACCAACAAAATTAATCTCTCTTAAGTTTATTAACCACGACTGTGCATTAATAAACCGAAGTTACTTGTGAAACCATCAACGATTAACCATCGGTTCGTTGATCGTCTCTAGTAATAATTAATATATGAAACAAAACTAGTTGATCCTTTAAGTAATGTTCAAAATATTAATATGAAATATGAATAGAAATTAATTAATACTCAAGGAAGAATATTAAAGAAGATGAATCCTACTATAATTAATATCAAGATGTTAACTAATTGTCATCTTAGTAACACTCCCCAATATTAACATAGAGGAAGAAATAACTATTACTATAACTAATGTCAAGATGTTAACTAATTGTCATCTTAGTAACACTCCCCAACATTGATGTAGAAATAGTATTTAAAGAAATAATTAATATTCAAGGAAAGAAGTTAAGAAAATAACTCACAACTTTAATAATCAACAAGCTTCAAGAGCAACACCAAGTAATGGAAGTTTAGCTCTTCATTTGGAGACTAAACATGCTAGAAAATATAAAGAAATGCTATTCTAAACTGAGCTTAAGAGAGTATGTGAATTGGTGAACAAATGGGAAGGAAATGGGGTGTATTTATAGGTGTTTGGAGCTGCCAGGGCCATATACCCGACCGGGTTTTTGAGAAACCCGACCGGGTAAAAGGCATATATTTGCCAAATCTTCACCTGCACGTTCAATTGCCCCCAAATCAGATTTAATTTTCGGGTCAAGTCAATACCCGATCGGGTAAATGCTTTACCCGACCGGGTAAATGACTATTTTTTCGAATTTTCACTTGATCTTGTTCCCTTGCATTTTCCTTGAGCTTTCCAAGGATCCTTTTGATGATCTTTACCTAGTTAAAGCTGAGAATAATCCTAATCTAAACAAATTACAAACAAAATAGGAAAAATAAAGTATTACACCAAAAATGTGTAATTTCCCAAACAACAACAAATAAAACTAGTTAAAATTACACACATAAACCATAACAATTCTATACTATCACTTTCATATTTGAAATCTACCCAAAAACTTTTACCATCTTTTTTCAGATTTGTCCCCTTCTTCAGCGATTTATCCATCTTCATAAGAACCCTAATCCGCATATATGGCTCTAATTTATCACTCTTCTGATTATCATCATGCATATTTAATAAATTCCCCTATCAAATTTCCCACACGTCTGGCAGTACCTAGATTAACAAGACTATAGGGAACATTATGGATCTGAACCCAAAACTCAGTCTCATTTAACATAATTTTGTGTGGAATATCATCAAGCATAACTTCTTTTAACATTAAGAGACTATACTCAAACTGCCAAGGACCTCCTTCAAGCACGCGCATCATATCAAAATGATGATTAAACGTAAATAAGTAACTCTTTTCACCAATTTCTTTTACCGACATTCCTTTCCCCGACCTCCAAAGTGTAACATCTCTTTAAGATTTGGAAATTTGACCTTTTGGTGCGTCAGCACCTGGCCAATCACCGGAAAACCCGCCGCAGCCACCTCCACCGGAACTCCCTCAGCCTCATCAAGGTTCAGCTCCTCCTCATCATCCCCGAGTGCCATTTGTTTATACCGATCAACAAAGCTTTCCATGCCCCGATCGCCGTCGCACTGCTACTGGATGCCGCCTTGGAAAATCTATGCTATCGGAACTGTGTCGTCCTCCTATCCTGATCACCGAAACTCGTACCTTCCCTTGCTTCCGAAAAACCGGAATAAATAGCCAAGGCCACCCCCTTTCCCGACCAATCCGAGCGACCACAGTCCTGACTCCAACAACGCTGCCCAAATCAACCAACCAACTCACCCTTCGATATGCTCGAAGGCGGACGAAACTTAGGAGTTGCGTGAGGCAACCTTGTTACAAGCGTGGGATTGAGATGCTGAAAAAATTTACAATTGATATACATGCATGATTATATGCACTACAAATTACAAATTTGAATTGTGTTGTCTTATCAATATATTTAAGTTTCGTTTGAAGAGTTGTATAACATGTTAAATCAGTATAAAAACTTATCAAACTCAAAGATAGATTCATTATTAATAAAAGATTTGAAGGATAAATTGTGTCGATATAAGACTTGAATGATTGAAAACTATCAATTTAACATTCAAAATGTCATATATTTTAATTTATTTGTTTTTATTAATTTCATTGCATGATTAATCCTATCCCATAAAATTTGGCTACGTTTTTACTACATCTGTGCTTAAATAAATGAAACATGTTGAACTTTACACTATTCACATGTTCCACATGTTCCATCTTCATAAGAACCCTAATCCGCATATATGGCTCTAATTTATCACTCTTCTGATTATCATCATGCATATTTAATAAATTCCCCTATCAAATTTCCCACACGTCTGGCAGTACCTAGATTAACAAAACTTTAGGGAACATTATGGATCTGAACCCAAAACTCAGTCTCATTTAACATAATTTTGTGTGGAATATCATCAAGCATAACTTCTTTTAACATTAAGAGACTATACTCAAACTGCCAAGTAGACCTGTACAAAATCGGGCCGGCCCGTCCGGCCCGCCCAGCCCGCCCGCACAAATAGGCGGGCTTGGGCATATATATTTACCCACCGGGCCCGGCCCGGCCCGGCCCGCAATAACATATGGGCGGGCATGGGTTAGGGTGTAGGCCCGTTCGGGCCGATAAGCCCGGCCCGCTACATTTAGTATATATACATTTTTTAATATATATACTAATTTATTTATTTATTTACATGTACACATGTATATTTATATTTATTAATTTATCTTTATAATTAATTATATTTAAATTTAACATAGTCAACATATGATCAACACCACTGGACCAACTCATTTTCTTAAGTTTTAGTTCTTAACAACTAGCCCAGCCAAGATAATATATACTTTTGTACTTAAAGATGATACTTTGTGCTTGAATTTTTAAATTTTAGCTATATTTTCTCAATATATTTTTTGTGCAAGTATCTTTATACATATTTATAGTTAATTATGTTTAAATTTAAGTTTTTAGTTTTTAACAACTAGTCCAACCAATATAATATACGTAGTATGTAGTATATTTTAGTACTTAAAGATAATACTTTGTGCTTCAATTTTAAATTTAAGATATAGTTTCTCATTATATTTTTTTGTGTACGTGGTGACAGGCTTAAAAACATTATAAGCATATTAGCAATTTTTTAAATGTTGTAATACTATTTATAAAGTATTTAATAAATTATATAATTTTTAAAAAATTAAAGTTTTCCCGGGCCGGGCGGCCCGGTGGACTACCCGGCCCGCTCTAACGGGCGGGTATGGACATGAAGTTAGGCCCGTTTTTGCGGGCCGGGCCGGGCCCGCCCACACATGATGGGCAGAAAATTTATAAAAAGCCCGGCCCGAGCCCGGCCCGAACCCGTTTTTGTACAGGTCTACTGCCAAGGACCTCCTTCAAGCACGCGCATCATATCAAAATGATGATTAAACGTAAATAAGTAACTCTTTTCACCAATTTCTTTTACCGACATTCCTTTCCCCGGCCTCCAAAGTGTAACATCTCTTTAAGATTTGGAAATTTGACCTTTTGGTGCGTCAGCACCTGGCCAATCACCGGAAAACCCGCCGCAGCCACCTCCACGGGAACTCCCTCAGCCTCATCAAGGTTCAGCTCCTCCTCATCATCCCCGAGTGCCATTTGTTTATACCGATCAACAAAGCTTTCCATGCCCCGATCGCCGTCGCACTGCTACTGGATGCCGCCTTGGAAAATCTATGCTATCGGAACTGTGTCGTCCTCCTATCCTGATCACCGAAACTCGTACCTTCCCTTGCTTCCGAAAAACCGGAATAAATAGCCAAGGCCACCTCCTTCCCGACCAATCCGAGCGACCACAGTCCTGACTCCAACAACGCTGCCCAAATCAACCAACCAACTCACCCTTCGATATGCTCGAAGGCGGACGAAACTTAGGAGTTGCGTGAGGCAACCTTGTTACAAGCGTGGGATTGAGATGCTGAAAACAATTTACAATTGATATACATGCATGATTATATGCACTACAAATTACAAATTTGAATTGTGTTGTCTTATCAATATATTTAAGTTTCGTTTGAAGAGTTGTATAACATGTTAAATCAGTATAAAAACTTATCAAACTCAAAGATAGATTCATTATTAATAAAAGATTTGAAGGATAAATTGTGTCGATATAAGACTTGAATGATTGAAACATGTTGAACTTTACACTATTCACATGTTCCACTTTGACTATGTTTTATTTATTAATGTATAATATATATATTTCCGAAAAAATATTGTTAAATTTATCTCATTGTAAATTTTCACAATATAATTTTTATTACTAATAGAGATTTATATATATTAATAGTTAAAGTTATGTCTCAACAAATGTGAAATGTTGACCGTTGCATTTACTTAAGAGCGGAGTAAGTACCAAAGGAATTGAAACCTGGAAGTTGACCGTGAAATCTTTCAAATCTTTTATTAATAGTGAACCTATTTTTGTCTTTGATAATTTTTTATACTAAACTAACATTCTAGGAGCCCGTTTGGTAACACTTGAATCAGTTGATGTTGCTAAAATTTGTGAATAAAGTTCTGGTTGAAACGATGGATTGACTGATTCTGCTTATTTATGAAAAAACAAAAATTCTCTTTGTACCCACTTTTGTACTCATTTTTGTACCCACGCCCCTATTTTGTCTGTGTACACAGGAAATTCGTTAAGAAGAAGACATCACTTTTCTCCCATTTGCCTGTGTACACAGGCAAATGTACAAAAGTGTGTACAATAGTGGGTACAACAAGGACTCATAAAAAACGATTTAAAATACATATTATCAATAAACTAAAGAAAAAATTGCATGTAAAAATAGCTAAAATGGTCATTTACAGTAACTTCAGCCAATACAACCAGAAAAGTAACTTCAACTTTAATTTACTTATTATTACGCAATTAAGCGTGTGAAATCAAAAGTTACGTGTTTGGTGAAAAAGTTTGCTGATAAGTGTGAAAAACAAATTTACGAAATAGGCTCTAAAATATACAACTACTAGTATATGTACCCGTGCATCGCATGGAAAAATATGTTCTAGTGTTTGTTATGAAAAATATGAATGGAAATAAATTTTAAAAAATAGAAGCAATACTAAATCACAAGTGAAATCATAAACTGTGCAATTCAATGAGTTATATTGAGTCGCTAAGACAAATGAATATTATAGTTGAAAAATATAGAATTGAATATATAGTTGAATCGAGGATGCGAGGAAGAGAAATGAATCTTAACTTGGGAGAGAGATACTAATAAAACTTAGACAAAAGAATGAATTGACATTTACATGCATGTTAATGTGGTAGGCCTTGTGTTCTAGTAGCTGTTATGTATGTCTAAATTTTATTCTTTATTCTTATTTTATTCAGACCATATCAGAAGATTAGATCAGAATGATATAGATCAAATTAAATAAGATAAAAAATATCCACATCAGACATGAAATTTTCAAATCAAATCGATATGATATATTACTTTTATTATCATCATCATCATCATCATCATTATCAACATTATCATCGTCTTCATTATTAGGAGGTGATATGATCTGGTTCAATTGGTAACATTATATTTTCTTTATACGTATTTAAGTATGGTTTGGTTGATCTATTTATAACTGGTAACATGTAATTTGCTTAAGTCTGAGTTGCTATACTATAGTGTGATTTGTATGATCAAATTGAGATGGGTTTAATAAAAACATCCAAAGGGAGTATGCACACAAATTTGGGATAAGAAATAAATTAAGGACAATATTTTTTAAGAATTATAATAATGATTTGAAAGATAGATTCAATATTAATAGGATAAAGTGTGTTGATATAGACCGCTCGAACGATTTAAATCATTTCAACACATTTTATCTTCCATTAACTTAGTAGTTTTTAATTATTTGGCTCATATATCGATACAACTTATCTTTCAAATTCCTTAATGATGATGGACCTATTTGTCATGCCTTGGATTGATATTTTTAAGAATCCAAAAGTAGTGCATATTTTGTGTGAGTAAAAAGAGCACATATAATCTTCACAGTCTAAAATCCATTTTAAATATTAATTGTAGTCACATGTTGAAGCCTTATAATCGTCCTCATTTGTAATTTTTTCTAGACTTATAAATTTGGACTCATCCAAAAGTCTCTTAGACTTATAAATCAACATCTTCTTAATTGTTGTATGAATCTTGAATTCCCTAGAATAAGCAATATAATTACAATAACGGGAACAACATACTACGTTCTTGATAAAAATAATAATTGTAATGATTAATCAATAAAGTGAATCAATGCGCTTAGTAAATTGGGATTGAAATAGTTTTACCGGTTGATGATCTATCAAATAAATTATTGAAAAAAAGTTCCGCTTTAATTGACTTCTTGATTAAATATAAAAGCAAGATTTTTTTCAATAATTTATTTAACTGACTTCCCGATTAAATATAAGCTGAAATTTTGTGGATATGATCTAAACTTTATGAAGAACATGTTCATAAACTTCAACTGGAAACCGACCCTAACGACGTCGGCCGGACAGAAGCTCCTGTCCATTCGACAGGACAAAACCATTACGAAGTATATAGATTCAAACGTTAAATACGGAGTATATTTTTTTTATACGGAGTATATTAATAACACAACGCAATTGAAATTTGTGATTTGTACCCCATACTACATATGTACATAAATATCAATTGTAAATTGTTTTCATCATTTATCTAAACCTCACGCTAGAGGATGGGGATGGGAGATTTAGGGGTGTTTGAATCTGATTTTTAAAACTACTTCTGCTCCTTGAGGGACCAGAAGTAGAAGCTAGAGTGTTTGGGTGAAAAAGTGAAAATGCAAACCATTATACCATAAATCTCACCTTTCACAAAGATAATATTTTGCAAAGATAAGAAAATAACTTGGAATAGTAGGTCATCAACCGGTCAGGGACCAGTGAATGAAGATGAGGTGCAAAGGTTGGATTATTCATGAATAATCAAAAGATGAGACTATTATAAGAAGACCGCTAAAAGGTTGGATTATTAGTTTCCATTTTCCCTTATTTTTATTAGCTTCTACCTGGAATGTAAATACGGACGTATAATCTACTGTTGGATTATTTTTTATTCTTTAGTTTTTCTATTCAAGGGAGAGAATGTAACAACTGTAATATTGTCGATAGTATTTGCTCAAAAAACTATGCATCGCGAGGATCAGTTTTGCATGCATTACAAAATTTACAAAGCAATGCACTTTAAATTTGTTATTCCCATAATTTCCAATGAAGTCAAAGACTCATATGGGTTGGGAACAGTGATGGTCTGATGGACCCGGTCTGGCCCGACCGACCCGGCCGGGTGCCCTGTTATGGTACCAGGCTTTTGCCCTACCCAGCGTCCTAACCGGGAGCGGTTCCGGGACGTCTAAATAGCAAACCGGCCAAGCTGGGTATTTTGGGCCATTTGGGTGGTTTGGGGGTAAGGGGGAGGGTTGGGGGTTAACTAGGAAAAGCAAAAAAAAAAATATAACTAAGGCCCGAGGCTGGCCCGGCCCGACCTGGAACCGGGGATTACCTGGGCCGGTTCCGGGCCCCCCATTCCTGAACCGGAGGCCCGACCGGGCCTAGGCCCAGCCCGGGCCCGAACCGGCTTGAGTCCACCCCTAATCTTCATCTTCTCAAATTCTCTAATTCTCTATACATCTATTTTACTATTTATGCAATTATTATATCTATTTATATATTAATTATCTACTAATAAATACATATATCATACTACGTATTACCTTTATTTATTATCTACTTAATATATACTTATATACTTCCTCCGTTCTTTAATAAGTGCAACACTTTCCATTTTCGGCAGTTTCAAAATAAATGCAACATTTCCATTTTGGGAAAGATATTCTAAGCCAATTGACCTCTGTACCCTTCCTTGTTCATCGCCCTTCCTCTTCCGTTATTTTACTTTTTCTTTGATTTCTCCACCCACTCACAATTTCATTGTTCTTTACAGCTCCTTGTATTATCTACGATTCTCTTCACCCACTCAACCAATTTTCCATTTCATTCCATCATCCATCTTTTGTGTTTCTTTTCTCTGATTTGTATTTCCGATGGTGATGAAATTGGTTGTGCTCTGCTTATTCCCCCCATGAGTTACAAACTTGGATTCGGTGGTTCCGGGTGCTCTGTTCCGTCGCATGTTCTTGCGGAAATTAAGGAGAGGAGAGATTTTTGAACCATGTCGCTGTCCAATTTTACGGTGAAGGATGTTTTGTCAAGTTTTCTGGTGAAGGAGTTTCTTGCTGTCCAATTTCTCCGTGAAGGAGGAGAGTTCATTTTTTATTGTTCTTTCTTTTTACTTTTTTTTTCAGAGAAGAAGGATGCGATCATTTCAATTTCGCCGGTGAAGGAGGTGTTGTCCGATTTCGCCGTTGAAGACGATCTTCCATAGAAATAAGCTCCCCCATTAGCTTGTAGGGAAAGCACTGTAGCACTTTATCTATCGATTTGTCCGTATCTTAAAGGGTAGAACTGGAAAGTCAAACTCTATGTCAGTGTTTCTTAGTTTCTACGCCCAAGTGCATGTTGCACTTAATACCGAACGGAGGAAGTATATATTATAGTATACTTATATATTTTAGCATCACCCCCACCGAACACTTTATGGAGGAAACAACAACCGACGAGCGCGGAGATTCCGATTCATTATAAATTTATAATTTATTAAAAATTAGAAATGTATTTCATGTTTTAATTTATTCTCAATTGTACCTCATATTTCACATAAATATACTTGAAGATTTTTTTATATCCAGCACTTCTAGAATTAATTAGGAAACAAGAAAAAAAATTGACCCGGAACCGGCCCGAGCTAGTACCCGGGCTGGTGGCCCGGCCTGAACTGTTGAACACCCGGGTCTGTGCCGGGCTTCAAGCTCACAAAAAAAGGCCAGGTCGGGCTCAACCCGGAACTGGACCGAGCCCGGTCCATGACTAGTTGGGATTTGGGAATAGGGGTGGGATCGGTCCGGTCTGGGTCGAGTTTTTGCTAAACCCGGAAATTACCCGGAAGGTCTCGGGTTATGAAAATTAGGGACCGGAACAAAGCCCATCATATTCGGTCCGAGTCGGGTTTTTGATAGCCCGGGTTCGGTCCGGGTTCGGGTTGGGCCAGTTAAAGCCCAAACGTGAACTACCTCATTGTTCTTTTATATTTTAACACCTATTTTCAAATAAAATTAATGAAAAATACAAACCGCAAATAATAACACAAATATTAGTCTTCAAAATCACCAACAATTCAAATCCAAAGAAGATAATTATCTTAATATTTTATTTAAGATGCATATAAATAAATAATATAGGTTTCTTAAAAATATTACGAAATAAAATTTATAGATAAAAATGTGAATAGAGTTTTTATAAATATATTTTCATGGTCATTATGCTAAACAAATTAAACATATTTGTAGTCACTAAAAGTTACTAAATGATTTTTTTATCCGCGGTGATTATAATCATATATTAGGAAATATTTATAAATTTATATTCATATATTATATTAATTTTATATTAAAGCTAATTGTTTCGGGTTTTTTCGGTCTGGACCGGGTTATAGATTTTAAGGCCCGTTAATGAGCCCGGAATTTCGGGTTCGGTCCGGGTATTTTTAATTCGGGCCGGTTAAAAAGAAAAAAACCCGGACCGGGGTCATAATTCAGGTCGGTCCAGGGTCGGTTTCCGAGTTTCGGTTCGGTTTTTCCCACCCCTTAGTTGGGAATATGATTGAATAAAGCAAAGTGACACACTAAACTGTTTGTCTTTTTTGTCATGAAGCAGCATTCAGTTCATGGAGTATTTGATGATATTTTCATCATGGGTCATCCGGAATCAGATTATGTATGCTTTAGTATAGGGGTAAGGTTGCGTGCATCTGTCCCCCTTACTCCATCATTGGTGGGAGCCTTTTGTGGCACTGGGGTAATGTTGTTGTTATTGTAATGTACTTTAAATTTGTTGTTAAAGTAATTTGGATATAAAATATGTGTTAGGTGTGAAAAACACAGATAATTCATTTCTTGAATAGAATGTAATAAAAAATAAAAGGTATCAAAAATAATTAAATAATTGGTACTCCCTCCGTTCTCAAAAATACTTCTCACTTTGCTTTTTGCACTACCAAAAGAGTGCCAAATTGGCACAACTTTTGGCACGACGGCTTTCATTTTTTTTCCCTGCCTACCAGTTTTGGCACGACCTTAGCACAAACTCCAATGTCGTGCCACCTGAGGCCTGCCAAATCAAATGGCACGCGTATATATGCCGTGCCAAATGTCGGCACGGCGACTGGCACAGACGAAACTGTAAGGAATAAATGTAATTAGATTTTGATGATGCTAGGTTATTTAGATTAGAATGTTAAAGTACCCCCAATTAGATTTTATGTATTAGAATTTTCAATTGTAAGTATTAGTATAGTCGACGATCAGAGCTGCTCTGTTTTGGATCAGATCAGAAGTGCATCAGAATTGCTCGACCAGACTTGCTCTATGAGAACTGCTCCATCAGAAGTTCTCTTACCAGAAGTCCATCAGAGGTACTCATCAGCGGATCTATCAGAGTCAGAGTTAGAGATCAGAAAGCCATCAGAACTCAACTCATCAGAAAGCCATCAGAATTCAATACTTCAGAAGAGCCTGATCAGAGCCCGACTAACACTTAGAAGATTTCAAGCAACATCCAACAGCTATGAATCCAACGGGTAAAAACATCCAACGGCTAGAAGACTGTGCATGAAAGGAAAGCATTTAATGCACATTAAATGAGCCTGATACGCTGAAGGATTGATTGCAAATGATTGACCAAGGAATCCAGGAAGATATATTATAAAAATAGAAACCTTCCAAAACGGCGGTCAAGTCAACAGTACGCGCATTTAATGCAGTTGTCTCCTCCTCCAACGGGCAGACAACCTCAGTATATAAGCTACTCACCGAAGAACAGGAAGAGAACACTTTGCAGAACTTTTGCTCCATTCATTACTCTGAACATACTTCTTGAGATTCAACCTCCATAACACTCTACAAGAAAAGTCCTACGTTGGGAAGATTCAAACTTCAAATCTTTCATCCCCAACAACGAACAAAGTTCATCCTGTTCTTCAACACTTCAAGATCTTCATAACACATCAATTGTGACGAAGCTAGTTGGAGGAAAAACTTTGTGTTTTTCAAAGGATCTTCTGCAAAGAAGGGCGTCCAAGTAACTGCAGTAGTGAAGTGGTGATACTTCCGGGAAGCTGAGTGAAAGGATCAGCCATCAGGACGTGGAATTGCATCCTGGGTGGTATCTAGACTTGAAGAAGACTAGGAGTGCTTCTTAAGTGCTAGGAATTAGCTTTGTAACCGATCTACTTCAAAGCTAGTGGAACAGTGGACTAGAGGAACGCGTTGTTCCTTGAACCACTATAAAAATATCCGGTGTCATTTACTTTACTGCAATTTATAATTCTGTACTTAGGACATTAACTGATTAACTCTAAGACTTGGAATCTGTGTTCAGCAGATCTTGTTTTCAGAGTTATCAGAAAGGCAATTGCCTTAGTATTTCTGAGGCTACCCGGACAGATCAGAATCCGCTGCCAAGGCCAGTTCTGATATCAGAACCAGCCTTTCTCTGTCACCAGAATCAGACCTTCTCTGATAAGTCACTTTGGACTTAGAGAAAATTTGAAAAACCAATCAGTCTATTCACCCCCCCCCCCTCTAGACTGATTACCATATTAAACGGGACCAACAGAAACACAACCCAAAAAGTTGACGGAATGCCTAAAAAGTTTCTGTCAAAATTTGGCACGGCGAGAATTGTGCCAAACATCGCATAGAAATTTGAATTTTGGGGCCAAAAATAGAAGAGAGGTTTGAATTTTGGCACGGGGACGTCGTGCCAAAGGTATGTCCTCGTTTTGAAAAAGATTAAATATGGCACGGTGGGGCCGTGTCAAACCTTTCCAGTTATAACGAATTTTTTGAATATTGGCACGGAGGTAATGTGCCAAGAATGCCATCTGTGATAAGTAGTTTTAAACATGGGCACGAAGAAGCCGTGCCAAATAGAAATTAATTATAAAAAAATTAGCCCATATATAAATATAGATATACAATGTATATCTATAAAGATATATGGGCCATTTTTTTTGTATCAGAACCATTATTCCAACCAAACACAATCTTCATACACAAGAAAAGCAAGCAACTACAACTATCAGACACCATTCCAAACACACAAACTTCATACAAAATAAACAGTAAACATCATTCCAACAAGCACATTAAACATGCAAAAAATCAACATTGATATCATCAACATTGAACATAAGTATCCATCAAGATCTCCCCAACAAGTCCATCAAAAACAAAAAAAAATAATTAAGTGTTTGGGAAGGAGGTAATAACATTTCAAACCATAGGGAGGGAGGTATTAACATTACAGACCATTAAGAGGGACAAAGTAATCACCGAAAACGTCATCGACATCCAATGCACCTGGCTGAGTCGGGGCTACTTGAGTCGTGTCTGGCTGAGCATGGAAGGGAAACTCGGGTATCACTATAATTTAATCAAACACCATTAGATTTTATAGCAAACACCGTTAAATTTAATCAATTACCATAAAAAACCCACCATCGATTTCGCTGCTCTTCCGAAGCATTTTGAAACGAATTCCAAAACCCGTGAAAATTTCCCATAATATTATCTCCTTAATTCTGGTCAACACAAATTGCTTGATGCATGTTCATTTTTACATTATACACTCATGTTTTCAAAAGACTACTGAGTACATTACAAAACACAACTAATCAGTATAAGACCCAACTGAAAACACAAAAAAGAATGACTGCACTAATCACATAACAGTTAAAATATAATAGAGACATTCATAAAGTTTCGAGACATACTCATATAAGAGATCACAAAACAGGATTTGAACTCTTTAACTACATGCACGAAAGTTGCCTTTAGGTTTCTATTCCATTAAGAGTTTGGGAAAATAATTTTTGTAAACTGTACCTTATTCCCCACAAAGGCGAGTATATTATTAGAACTACAAAACTACAAAAACTTTTGCAAACTGAACCTTATTCCCAAAATGACCTTACATTCAAACTACCTAACACAAAAGATGAAAGTACAATTCTTTCGACGTCAAAGATTGAATCCTCTCAACCAACGGAGGAGATTAATCAAGCGGAGATGCCTATAAATAGAGGCACAAGCATGAGTTCATATTCAAGCTTTTGAGAGTCTTCTAAACAGAGAAAGTATACCAAGCATTCAAAGAGAAACCCAGCATTAAAGAAAGTGCTCATTTAAACTCGGCTCTCTGTTTAGACTCATGCTTCACTAAACTTCCCAGACAGAACACTCATTGCCAAATCCTGGAAGTTTAGTTATTAGTTGGAGGTTAGAAACTTTATTACTTTTGAAAATGTTGTAAACACTTAGAAGGACAGTGTTATCTAGTCCTAAGTGTGGTAGATTAGAACATCGTACCTTTTGATCCCCACTGGATCAATTGAGAAAATCTAAGGACTGCGTAACTTTGAGTGGTGTGTACTCCTTGTGAAACACCTTCAGGTCTGAGCTAGTTGGGTGATAACAGCCAGATGGGCACTAAGTGTATTGGGCTTAATACTTTAGTGAAAATCCATCTGAAAGAGGGTGAGACTGGATGCAGGAGGATTACACCACCTCTGAACCAGGATATATTGTGTGTTGATTCATTTTCAGTCAACAAAGCACACACCAAATCACCTCTCTGATAAGCTTACTACTCGTTTATACTCTCTTCCAAAGACATCCCCTTTTCTCTAGGAGTTTTCTTCATCCTTCACAAAGAACTCCTCTTTCAAACAGAAGTCTCTAAGCTATCTTAGAAGTCCAACAGAAGACCTTGTGAGGGATTCTGTTACAAGTTCAATAGAAGACCTCAGGAAGGGTTCTGTCAAGAAGACATCAGAACATCATGTCAAGGTATTCTGAATGAGACCTTCTGTCCAAAGAATCTCTGCCACCTAGCTCCTCTGTCTCCCAAAATAAGAAAAGCTCATCTTACCTTACTCAGACTTCCCCTTGTCTACTCACTAACAGAAGGTTGTTATATTCATAGAGGTCTAGACTCTAGCTGCGACCCTTAATGTCCCAAAAGATTACTGATCATCACATCTATGAGGGAAATTCTTTCAAAGTTGAAAAAGCTTTAAAAGTCTATTCACCCCCCTCTAGACTTTTACCTCTATCTGGGACCATCACGTTGTATTACGTGGGTAGCACGGGACAGCCGCCCGGCGCAGCAGGAACCGACTCGGTAGAGCTGTCGGTCAACCGATTCAGCAGGTTCACTGTGGCGTTGGGGCGACACGGGGAAGATGCACGCAGGGATTCCATGAGAGAGAAAGAGAAAAGAAAAGAACAGAAAAGAAAAGAAAAGAAAAGAAAAGAAAGAAAAAGGAAAAGAGGGGGGGGGGGAATAAAATAAAGTCCGAAAATTATGATAAAATAACAATAAAAAGTTTCACTTATATTGGGGAGCTGACCTGAATTTTGTAGGGGTGCTGATCTCACTACTCACAACCTGGGAGAAAGGTGACTGGTGGAATGCTTGGGATTCTGAGGGAAATAATTGGGAGCCTTTTAAAGTTAAAGATCCTTATTAAAATTAGGAAATCTCATAAACTGTGGGATTGACAGAAGCCACAATTATTGCCCCCTGATATGTGAATAGATTTTGATTGACAGCTCACTTAAGGGAGTGAGGGGCTCGTGATGAGGTTATGAGACTAGGATCAGAGCCTAATTGGCCATAATATTACCAGGATAGCCCGATCAGTGGGCTCAGTGACTCAAAGCTTGAGTCGGCCCGACCAATCAAACCCATCAAGGAGCGGGAGTCCAACGAAGCAAAAGCCCAAGACGGCCTGCTTACAGGTCTGACTGTGAGCCTATTTTCCGGCCCATCCAGGAACCTGCCTCTAGCCCAACGGGGAGCCTGCCCTGCCGTCCAGTCCAACAAGAGGGAGCTCGAGCATCAAGCTTGTTGAATACACGTATAAAATGCAAGGCAAATTCCAAATTAGGGGTGGCAGCGGGTCTGATTTATACCGGGTGACTGCTCATCCTCGTCCACCCGTTATTTTTTTTCATATTCCACACACCCGTCCATCATTCATTAAAAATTACATCCACATCCAACTCATCCATCATGAGCGAGTTATCAGGTGGATCAGGTGAGTGACGGGTGAATATAAATCTTAAAATGATTCTAAACACACTAAATCAAATCTTGCTTAGTTTGATTAAAAAATAGGGGTAATTTGAGTTTGCACCCCATATTATTGTCTAAATTGGACTTTGCACCCCGTTTTTAAAACTCTTTGTTTTTGCACCCCAACCCCATATGAAAAGACAAAAATGTCCTCAATCAGGAATATGTTAAAGGTCAACAGAATTGTTAATGGAGGGGCATTTTTGTCTTTTCATATGGGGTTGGGGTGCAATAACAAAGAGTTTTAAAAATGGGATGCAAAGTCCAATTTAAACAAGAATATGGGGTGCAAACTCAAATTACCCCAAAAATAACGGTTTGGTTTAACAGTTATTTTAGGGGTGGGCATAACAGTTTGGTTTAACCGAACCGAACCGTACCAAACCGAACCATATGCAATTTGGTTTGAATTTGGTACTATCATCTTCCAAACCGTATTAAACCGAACTGAAATCGATAAAAATCGAACCAAACCAAACCAAACTAAAGAAACTAAAAAAACATCATATATTATTAACAATTAACAAATCCAAACCGAAAAATAGTACTACCTCCGTCCCATTTTATGTGTTTTAGTTTGACTTGACACAGTTATTTAAGAAATAGTTGAAAAAGTAATAGTTGTGGTTGATGTTTTAGTATAATGAAGTGAAATGATGTAGGCCACATATTTCTTTCCAAAAAAGGACAGGAGACACTTATTTTGGGACAACCCAAAAAGAAAAGTAAGACAGATAAAATGGGACGAAGGGAGTATCATTTTTGTTTGGTAATAATTCTTCCAACTTGTTCCAAACCGAATCGAACCGAAATTGATAAAAACCGAACCGAAAACCGTTATGCCCAACCCTAATTTGTAAAGTAAAAAACAAAATATTAATCCATGGACCGTGAGAATTATTTTGCCCGAGCCCTAGGCCCAAGCCAAATCTATCCGGAGCACACCACCTGAGGGCTTATAAAGAGAAGAGGAATGTGCTTGATATGCAGACCAGAAGGAGATCGGCATGGCTAGTACTTAAATTAAAGGTGGAAACTTTGGTAACAAGAAGCAGAATTTTAGGTGCAAGAGAGAATGGAGATCTCTTCCAAATGCAGTTGCGAAGAAAAGGCTGCATCAATTCGAAAGCTGGCTTTATCCCAGCCGGAATCGCCCACTGTTATTGATCTTGATGCCATTTTTTTCAGCAGCTTGAATGAGGAATTGGTAGTAGAGATACTGTTGAGATTACCCAGAACCGAATCAGCTCGATACCAATTGGTTTGCAAGCGCTGGTATTCACTGATCTCTTCTCATTACTTCATTGGCCGCTCCATTGGCTCAAGTCCCTTTAACCATACCATTGTTTTCCAGTTTGAATACAATTGCAAGTGTTCTTGTAACTCACCCCCCTGTAGACCTATCTCTCATTCTTCCCTAAAGTTATTTTCTTCCGACCGCTCCTTGTTGCTCCAGGTCTACGGAAAGCATGACATCAAATTAAGTTATCTGCCCTGCCCCCCTCAACGCCTCCACAAAATCAGGCTGGTGGGCGCCTTCGCCGACCTAATATTGTGCTATTATTATTCCACCACTCCTATACCGCACACCACCCTGAAAAAAAAGCAAATAAACTATTATGTCTCCAATCTGCTCACCCGCCAGTGGATTCCTCTCCGTCCAGTTGGGGACTCCAGGGACGACGCTGCTGTTGGCTTTCTATGTCTTCCGCCATCTTCTTCAGAATCCTGTAACTCTCGCTATAACAGGTTCATTGTCGTGAGGATTCCCGATGTTATGCGACCAACCCGTCCTGAGGTTGAAGTCCATGTCTTTTCATCAGAGGAGGGTAGATGGAGGAGAAGATTTGTTTCATCCCCTTTGCCCTCGAGATCTTACAATATAAGCCGGCCTCTGGTTGCATATAGAGGGCTGCTGCATTGGCTTAAAACTGACTGCATTGCGGTTTACGACCCGCTTAACAGCCCTAAAAGATTCTCTCGCATCATTCCGCTGCCGACCCAATCACCCGATTTTCCATCTGAGGGCACCACTGGTTGCTTTGGGATATGCCAAGATCGCATTCGTGTTTCGCGAAAGACGCGTGTAGGAACTCTTGTACTGCATGTATGGGAACTTGAAGACTACGACTCTGGGTTGTGGAAGCTGGTTCACAAGGTTGTCCTTCAAAGCATTTTGTCTCAAGTTTCACATTTTGCCGATGATGGTTGGGTTGGTTCTCGTGCTTTCTGTGTACTGTATTTTGATCCAAAAAATGGTGATGATGTGTATTTCAGTATGTGTAACAGCATCCTCTGCGTCGACATCAAACGAGGAATAATAAAGCACCACCGCAGTATATGTCCCGCTCCGGCGTCTGTGTGGTCTTGGCGTAACACTTTTCACCTTGATAATCACTGGTGTCCAACACATGTATCATCATTTCAACACTAAGCATTATGTATGGCACCCTAGGCTTCACAGTAAGCTGTTATATTTCAAAATAGTATTTCTATATGAAACTTTTCGTTATTTTTTTCATATTTGGACAATTTTGCTCAAGTTCATTGATAAAAGGTACCACCTTTGTCCCACTAACATTCCGACAAGAATATGTGATGTGGTTATTAAGATAACTAGATTCATGTGGTTGATATTGAATTGATAAAGCATGAATGGTTTAGTATTACACAAACTTTTATCAAATGTGGTGTATGACAATCTTAGGGGAAGAGACTAAAAAAGAAAACGAGACAATTTTAATAGCAAGGAAAGTAGTACACATATAGAAGTATAGAACTATGGAACTATAACATTCCGTAATTAATAAAGGCCTGAGCGCTATAGGAATTGAGCAGTCTTCACTCTTTAACTCTTCACAAGTCAAAATTTGTGGATGAAATACACCCCACACGGCTTTCAGGCCATTTCATGACCTCTATGCCCCTACGTGTCGTTCTTCTCATATGTCTTCTCTAGCATCTCTTTGATTGGATTTGTTCAATCAAACAAAAAACAACATTACCCCACATTATCTTAGTGCCTCAAAGGCACTAGTGAGCTAACGGGGTGGGATGTACGCAACCTTATCTCCTTGCTTTCCTTATACTAAAGCACAAAGAGACCGTTTCTGGATGTCCCATTTAAAAATTGAATGGACTGACCTTGATTCATAACAAAGAAGCACATGCAGTTTAGTGAGCCATTTTTTGCTTTATTCCATCTATGTTCCCAGGACAAAAAAGTGAGTCGTTGGTTCCATCGGAAATGATTTCAAACCCAGGAAAGAAATTGAATTAGCATTTATGGGTTGCACAAGTTCTTCATCTTTCACATGCTCATCATCTTCATCCTGTGTAGCCATGATCATATTCCAACCACTGTTGCTTTCTTCTGAGGTGCCCAATCACTTTTTGTTAATTTCACTGGCCTCATTGACGCCATGTCGCCATGTTGTTCCCCGGATTTTTAAGGAAGGTAATTAAGCAGGTAATGCAAGTCGAGAGCTTTTTCTGTTTTTAGGATTTTAATGTATTTGCAGTTAGAAAATT
The DNA here is from genome assembly GCA_945859915.1 of Cuscuta epithymum. Taxonomy (NCBI): domain Eukaryota; kingdom Viridiplantae; phylum Streptophyta; class Magnoliopsida; order Solanales; family Convolvulaceae; genus Cuscuta; species Cuscuta epithymum. The sequence goes on along the minus strand of CAMAPF010001045.1, from coordinate 2,285,879 downwards.
AATTGTATTGTCATATCTGGGAAGTTTGGTTCTTTTGTTATTCTGAAAAAAATTGCTAACCTATATACCTTTCAATTGAGATAAAGTAATTAAGGTTTTGAATGTTTCATGGCTGGTATGTACCACTTGAAGGTCAATAGAATGTTGAACTGTAGAATGCTTTTGTTTTATAGTTAGTTTCACGTAATTTTAATATAAACTATTGCCTTTTGTTTTTTTCCTTTCTTTTTGTGTGTGTTTCTTATGTAGGCTACAAAATTTTATTGCAGCTGTCTATTAAAGAAATTTTGGGGGTGAAAGGCGGAGCATCAGAAGTGGCCACGGGTGCTATACAAGAACGATTTGCACATCTTCTCTGTGCTCCTGAAGATGGCTGCTTCTGCTAGTGCAAAAAACCCGATGCATAAAAGGATGCCCTCTTTGAGGGCAGAGACTTCTGGTTGGACTGCATTTGTCAAAAAGGAAAGACAGAAACAATAAGGGATTAGCCCCAGCTTGAAAGTGACCCTCTTCCTCCTATATCGCTCTCTAATACTCTCTCAACTGAGCCCTCCTACAAGGCAAAGAATACCTGTACTATATTGGAGAAGACTTTTTCTTCAGTCATTTTACCTTCTCCAAATTTTCCACCGTTGGAGCGAAATATAGGCTCTAAAAATAATCAAATAAGTGTTGGACATGTGAATTCCAGCCAGCTCAACATTGCTTCCAAAAAGGGGGATGATGTTGATTTGTATAAAAAAACTAAAGAAGCTTTACTTGTGGGCAGATGAAGGCCTGACCAAAGATGTTATGGCTGGGGTAGATTATGAATTTGATCAGGCTATAATGTTATTGGGAGCAATGGTTTCTCTGGATCAGACACTTGTGTTGCATGAGGATTCCGAATCTGAGAAACCTGAGACTAGCAAAGGGAAACACAAAAGGTGAACATGCCAAATAAGATGTTTCATTTGTAGAGGACATGAATGTGGAAGATTTCAACAACAATATGAATAAGCATCTGAATGCCAGTAGCACAGATTTGGTCAATGCACCAATTGGTGTTTTTAGATTTGTACCAATTGAACCTGAGTTATGGGAAGAAGATGATGTATACTCATTACATAGAAAGGATGCTCTAAAAATGATGAGGTGGTTGTCATCTTTTGTTTTTTGAAAAATATATTTTATTTTGAAATTGGTACCACCTGATTGCATTACTAGCCTTTATAAAGTTATGGTACTTTATTTTTTTCTCCTATCTACACTTCATTGGTTATAAAATGGGCAGAGACTGCTACTATGGATTAGCTTCTACCTGGAATGTAAGTACTTTGGGAGGAGATTTATTTTTATTAGCTTCTACCTGGAATGTGAATACTTTGGGAGGACATTTATTTTTATTAGCTTCTTCCTGGAATGTAAATACTTTGGGAGGACATATAATCTACTGTTGGATTATTTTTTATTCTTTAGTTTTTCTATTCAAGGGAGAGAATGTAACAGCTGTAATATTGTCGATAGTATTTGCTCAAAAAACTATGCATCGTGATGATCACTTTAAATTTGTTATTCCCATAATTTCCAATGAAGTGAAAGACTCATATGGGTTGGGAACAGTGATGGTCTGATGGACCCGGTCCAGCCCGACCGGCCCGGCTGGGTGCCCTGTTCTGGTACCGGGCTTTTGCCCTACCCAGCGTCCTAACTGGGAGCGGTTCCGGGACGTCTAAATAGCAAACAGGCCATGCGGCCAAGCTGGGCCCGGTTCGGGCCCAACGGCTAATATTTTTTTTTTAAAAAAAATTTATAGCTCTTCCTAGCCGTTGGGAAAAGCCCCAAACGGCTATATAGTCGTTTGGTGCAATGAGGGGTCATGGGGGTTTGGGGATCGGGGGTGGGGGTTGGGGTACAAAAAAAATCCATAAATCCTCCTATTTTCTAATATTTTCTTACACCTCTTCTCCATCTTCATTAGGCCTAGACTCGGACTGGGTGGCCCGACCCGGAACCGGCCCGAACCGGCACTGTTCTGGCCCGGCCTGGCCCGATGGCCCAGTCAGTGACCGGTCCGGGTAGGCCCGACCCGCTGGGGGTCCGGTCCGGGCTCGGGCCCCACAAATCATGAACCGGCCCGACCGGTTCGGGCCCGACTTCGGGCCTTTTAAATTTTTCTTTTCAATTTTTTTTTTACTTTTCGGGTTGGGTTGGGTATTTTGGGCCATTTGGGGTGGTTTGGGGGTGAGGGGGAGGGTTGGGGGTTAACTAGGAAAAGAAAAAAAATATAACTAAGGCCCGAGGCCCGGCCTGGCCCGATCCGGAACCAGGGATTACCCGGGTCAGTTCTGGGCCCCCATTCCTGAACCGGAGGCCCGACCGGGCCCGAACCGGCTTGAGTACACCCCTAATCTTCATCTTCTCAAATTCTCTAATTCTCTATACATCTATTTTACTATTTATGCAATTATTATATCTATTTATATATTAATTATCTACCTATAAATACATATATTATGCTACGTATTACCTTTATTTATTATCTACTTAATATATACTTATATATATTATAGTATACTTATATATTATAGCATCACTCCCACCGAACACTTTATGGAGGAAACAACAACCGACGAGCGCGGAGATTCCGATTCATTATAAATTTATAATTTATTAAAAATTAGAAATGTATTTCATGTTTTAATTTATTCTCAATTGTACCTCATATTTCACATAAATATACTCGAAGTTTTTTTTTATATCCAGCACTTCTAGAATTAATTAGGAAACAAGAAAAAAAATTGACCCGGAACCGGCCCGAGCTAGTACCCGGGCGGGTGGCCTGGCCCGAACTGTTCAACACCCGGGTGTGTGCTGGGCTTCAAGCTCACAAAAAAGGCCAGGTCGGGCTCAACCCGGAACTGGACCGAGCCCGGTCTATGACTAGTTTGGAATATGATTGAATAAAGCAAAATGACACACTAAACTATTTGCCTTTTTTGTCATGAAGCAGCAGTCATTTCATGAAGTATTTGATGATATTTTCATCATGGGTCATCCGGAATCAGTTTATGTATGCTTTAGTATAGGGGTAAGGTTGCGTGCATCTGTCCCCCTACTCTATCATTGGTGGGAGCCTTTTGTGGCACTGAGGTAATGTTGTTGTTATTGTAATGTACTTTAAATTTGTTGTTAAAGTAATTTGGATATAAAATATGTGTTAGGTGTGCAAAACACAGATAATTCATTTCTTCAATAGAATGTAATAAAAAATAAAAGGTATGAAAAAAATTAAATAATTGGTACTCCCTCTGTTTCCAAAAATACTTCCTACTTTGCTTTTTGGGCCGTTCCCAAAAATACTTTCCACTTAGCCCTTTTGGACAGTTTGTGTGGTTCACATTCATTTTACCTTTTTCTTACACAATTACACATTTCCACTTTCTTAATAAGCGTGTCATTCAAACTTGGAAGAATTTTTAGGAACGGGGTTAGTATAAAATATACTACGTATTATGTGTACGTATTAATCATTTTGGTTCCAATTTAATAACTATCCAAATTAATACGAGTAAGTAATAGATTGTCTGTAGTGCTTTTGTCGTTTTACCCATTATATGAATGCTGTTATATCAATTTAAGTCATCCGTTTTGAAAATCAAAAAAATTATTAAAGGATGTGAATAGAGTAAAAGTATATTTCTGATAATGCAGGAGTGCGAATGATAATACGTCAAACTTCGAGGGGATGGTCAATGATTGTTTCGCTAAAATGAATCTGTTTAATTCAAAAAAATCAAATTTATATGTATGATTTTGTAGAGAATATTTATTTTATTTAATAGCTATTTGATCTAAAAATAAAAAACAAATTTAACAACTTTGTTACAAATTAGTTACAGAGCACGTGGTTTTGTTTCCTACCCTCTAAAATTCTCTCATAACCGTCTTCGTGGTCAGCTTAGCTTCTCTCATACAGTATTTTCTCTGTTGCTCTGTAATGGGGTTTAGCTACTCCTCTGCTACGTCAACTTCTTCTCCATATGAGGAGGCCAACTTCTTCTCAAGGTAGTCTACTTCCTCTCTTCTGGCATAATTCTATGAATGGCGGAATGTTTGTGGTAAGTTTCATAGAGTTTTCTGCCAATAGCTTCTAATCTCTAGTAGTTATTCTCTACCCCATTGGTTCTCATGAATATTTCTATTCAGCAGAAGGAATCGTTCGCCTCCACTAGGGCGTGGCCATCTTGACTCCATCTCCATGGACGTAATGTCTCCTTCCCTCCCTGAAAAAAATTCCGCATTATCTATGTTACGTTTTCGCACTCACACAAGTGAAATTTCAGCGTCGTTCCTTTGTATTGGCATTTCATATTGTACTGGATCTCTTATCTCAAATGGCCGTTGAATATGTTCTCATTAGGTTAAGTGATGTCTGAGTTATTTTATAAATTTGCAGTTGAACAGCATCATCGAAGAATTAGGGAGGGTCTCTGGTGCAGTCTATACCCTCAGGTGTTCTACCTATTCCAACTGCACTGCACTACACTCAATTTAGTTGGCCTTCCTTTTGACTTCTACCTCAAAACTGTTCTCCCCCTCACCCCCACCCCCTCACCCGCCCGCCTATGATTTCATTTTTAGGTTTTTACTTTCCCTATGCTTTTTCTCATTTCCGTTTCTGTTTTCTGCCCTAGATTTGCGTGGAATTTGGATGAGATGCTACTACATACTATATGTTGTGATCTTAAGGTACTACTGAAACTGTATTATACTTTTGTATCAGGTGTATTTTTATCGTAAATAGAGAGTTATATTCTTGGCTTGCACTTTTGCAGTGGAGTAGTGCTTTTTTCCCCTCTACACTGTTTGGGTGTCCGTACTGGTTGGTGTCTCTTCCTGTCCAGGATTGCTCCTCTGCAACCTCCACCGCCTCAGTAACTGATAGGGAGAGGGTGGGAGTGGTGCAGTACCAGTTGATGATCACTGCCGCATTGCAGAGACACCCCAACCATCAGTCAGTGGGTGGATATGATGATGCTAACTTCTTATACATGGTCAAGGTTTTGTACTTCCTATTGTCATCCAGTATTCTATGATTGATGAAATTGCTGTGCTAAGTTTCAATTGAATCTGTGCTAGTTCTCGATTAGCTGCCAATAGCTTCTTATATTTGCTCTTTGCTCTCATGGATTATTCTATGCAGCAGAAGAAAACAACGGCCTCCACTATGCCTTCATGGAGTAGCCTTCTTCAATCCATCTCCAAACAAGTAATTTCTCTCCCCTCCCCCCTCTCCCTCTCCCTCTCCATTTTGAACATATTTTACTGCGTATATCCAATAAACGTCAGTTAATAACATTTGAAATTCTCCTATTACAGTATGGATCGTCTATGGTATACTCGCAAGTGCTGGAGTGCTCCGCCCTTCATTTACTCAGCATTTGCCGCTCTTCTTTGCAACCTCTCTGCAACTGCAAGATCACGCCTTATGCCTTATCCGTTGTCTTCACTTCCGATAATTTGAAGAGAAATCAAGACCTTAACAGACTGGAAATAATCGGAAAAGAGGAGTCAGTTGCACTTCTCAAGTTGCTCAAACTTGGAGAAGGCGAAGGCAAGTCGTTCGAATGGATTCTCCAAGAAGAGTTCAAATCAGAATTCAAACCCATTCGTTATATCGAAGTATGTGCTACCCTCGCTGCAATCCTTGAGGTACAAATCGAGCCTTACTTCATCCCTCTACAAGCGCGACCTTTACCACTCCCCGGTGGCGTGTCTGTATATTGTATACATGCAGGTGTGCCTGTGGGTTTTCTTCGATAATGATATTGATAAGTTCGTCTATGTGTCTGTCTTTCCTCAACTCATCAGTCATCATGCACTAAATTTTGAATCTGCTGCACTGTTTAAATCAGAATGAAGGGGTTGTTCCGAGATTGAAATAGACAGTCAAGTCTATATAAGACGAAAATAAAATGATAAAAATTCCTTCCTATTCATCTTGATCTGTTTTTGGTTGCTTAACTTCCATATTTTTGGTCATAAAAGTAGTTTTCTTATGTGATTTGGTAAAAATGGTTTATCTTGGGCATGTTATGATCTGTTTCAAAAAACACATTACATTATTGATACCTGTCAATTACTTTTTGTTTTCTTTTCGACATTTTCCTTTCTTGGTTAAAGTGTAGGTGATTTGTTCGTCCAAGGTCAGCATTTTAAGAATGCACTAGCAAAACTGCATTAACGTTTTTTTTTGGGGGGGGGGGACCTGGAGAAAAAGTGTGTGGATGATGACCGCAAATCACCAACCTATTTTTACTATGTGCAAAATAAATTCAATATTTTCTTGTCTGCAAATTTTAAGTGAAAGTGTGAAACCAAATATCATGTATAAGGCACTGACCATGAGTTTCCTGTTTTGCGCACTTGGAATGTTGTTGCATTGAGTGCAAATCATTGAACATGTAAACCAAACTGCATAAGTTATTTTGAGATAATTGCAGGACACGGTACTTAATCCCTCCAATCGGTTGGTTCCCTTTGCAATTGTTCATCAAGCATGTTCTTCCCCAACGTTTTCTTCAGATCCATTCCTCCCGATTCTTATGAATGTAAGTTTTCCGGCAGAGTGCAATCGTGCTGCCACAGTCAAAGACGTTTGGTTTCAAATTGCTTTCCCTGTGCTATTTTGCTTCATTGTTTCAGTATGCTCACTCTGAATTGATCAGTGCATTAGATTGTTATGGAAATGCATCCAACATTGAATGTTTTTGTAGGTAATAGGTGGAATTGAGAGCGTCAAATCTCAAAGGGTTGAAGGAAGAGAAACAAATGACGCGGGAGAAAAAGAGAAAGAGGGAGAAAACGAAGGTGCACCGCTGGATGAAAGGGGAGAAGGATCGGAGGGTTCAGATATAGTTGAAGATTTGGTCCTGTCTGACGATTCTGACGACAATTATCGCGAAAGGCTCATTCCAGTGTATGAAGATGGCATAGAAGAGAAAGTTGGCGAAGTAAGCTTAATCGAAGCTTTTGGCTACACCAGTTTTGCCAGGCAGGTGGCTCGTGCAAATAAAGAAGAGAATGAGCGAGGCGGGGAAGGCTGGCTAGCTGGCATCTTCCATGTGCTCTGGCCGTGGCCCCGGTATGATACAACCTATCACGATGTTCACGACGAAGTGTTAGATCCTAGGAAGGTCCATTGGCTCTCCTTTCTAAGGTCTATCCAACTCGTTCGAGTGAAGAGAAGTTATATGGATCCTGTTGGCCAAGTAATACGGGTTCGGTTCTGGAGTCTGGAAAAGGTGGATGAAGTCGTGATGCAGAGAAAGTATATCCATAGCCGGAGGGATTTCGTAGCCGTGCTGCATATGACTTGGGCCGCCTGGAAAGATCAAGAACCCAGCTATCAATGCCCCGCTGAGGCCGTGGTTGATGGGGGGCGATTGCAATATCTCCGATCAAACCTCAGTGAGATCCCTTTTGAGTTGGAGGACGATAGAGAAGACGACTCGGAGGATCCTGAGTGGGACTCCTTCTTCGCGGCAGTGTCCTTGATCATATGCACCACAACTGATACCCCGTAATTGACAGGAAAAGGAATGGATCGCCTATGGACAACTATCACCTTTTCCTCTATTTTCTTAATTTTCCGTGACATTGCAATAAAAGGTGGCATGAACACTCTTGTTTGGTTTAGAATGTTTGGTTAATGTGTCTTCCATAACTTCTTCCTATCGATCAAATTGACGTGCAAACTTGATGATTTCAAATATATCCTCTTGTGATATACTACGTATTTAATTTTGTCTAAGTTATTTATGCTTTAGGATCTTAGATTAATAGTTTTTTTTTGTTGATCCAAGCCTATGAATTTTACCTATACACACATACTTCGTAACTTTAATGCTTAATGTTACACATTACTTCCGTCCCGATTTAAGGTTTCCATTGTAAAATAGCCCAATTATTTTCCAAAAACCGCAAAATGAATTTGACTACCTCCTTTACCCGTTGAACGCGTGGTTCGACTCACCACACAAACTTGCTCAAGCGGAGGAAAATATCTACCAATCTTAAGAAGGCAATATTGATTACATGTAAATTAATTAATTAAATTTAACCCTTAAAAACATCTGTTGTTTGAAGTGCTATAACTTCTTTATTTGCACTCCGATTGTTATCAACAATACATCAAAATTTATAAATTTTTATTATCTTTCATATGCAACCAATGTTGCATATATAAAAATAAAAAAATCAATTTTGATAATTTGTACACGCTATTAATCCAGAGTGACAGCTTAGAATAAAATTGAACAAACTCCATCACTTTTAGGGGTGGGCATGGGCCGGGACGGTTCGGGATTAGGGTTATCCCGGTCCCATCCCAATTAATAATAACAGGACGGGACAAGCCTTTGTCCTAGTCTTGTCCCATTTAAATCGGGACCGGGATGATTCGGAATGGTTCGGGACGGTTCGAGATGTCCCAAACTAACAAAAAATAATCATTTGTAATTAATATATATATATATATATATATATATATATATATATATATATATATATATATATATATAGACAAATCTTCATGTCAGGCCGGCCTGACGGGATGCTCCGTCCGGCCGAGGACATTTTGGGCACTTCCCGGTGGAATTTTTTGATGAAATTTTTTGGGCATGTTCTTCATGAAGTCTAGTTTATCCATACCAAATTTCAGCTAAAAATTTAATCGGGAAGGCACCCAAATAATTTGTTGAAGTTACCTGGGCACACCCCCATTTTCCCTCCCAAAATATTACTTGAAATAATATATTTATTCATAATAAACTTGATTTATTCATTCAAACAGATAAAAAGTTTTGCAGCGGAAATAATATTAAATGGGAAATGGGTGTTACCGCCACATCCGGTCATCTCTTAACCGAATGCACAGGCAATCACCAAACAAAGTAAAACAAATGTTCAACATAATTGGATTGTTTATTTATGACTAGGTTTGACTAAGGCATCTCTAAACCGCTCTCGTGGTCATACAATCATCAGTCCACATAAGCATCATCACCTGCACAAATAAAGTGCAGAAAACAAAACAAAGAAAAGGAAACAAAAATTAGCTTTAGAGCTAAGTAAGTACTACCCAACCTCGTAAAATAATCAGGTTTGGCTAAAAATAGTTTTTCATATAATACTATATAAAAATGACACACTCCACCAAAATTCTTTTCTCTTTGATATTTCTCAAAATCATTTCTTTAATAAAGTCCTCAACTTTTCTTTGAAAATACTATAGTAACTCTTCTCTTATAATTTCTCAAAATTCGCTTCTTCTCTATCTTTCTAGTAATTTAGAAGGGCGGTGCTCAACACTCTGGTTGAGCCCGGTGGTTACGTTGTTATGTACGGCCACCCCGGGACTTTTGCCGGTACCACAATTGCTAATGGAAACGAAACGACTACCTTAAGTGTGCACACTCCCTAAAAGGGATTCCAAGCCCTCCGAGTAGTAAGTCGTCACGAGTAATCGGGACTCAGTCTACCAACTACCCCACCTTTAAAATTCTTGAATGATTAGGGACTACTACTACTATAACTTCTTCTTAAAAGGGATCATAGATCCAAATGTCACTTCAAACTCAAACTGTACTTCTTAGTAGTAGCAGCCTTAATCACCCTCCACATTTATCCGGATGTGGAAAACCGAAACCACGGATTTCTCCCGCGGTGCTCACTTCTTATGAAAACGTAAATTTTATCTTGACTTTAGATATACTTCTAAAAATAATTCTCAATCTCTCTAAATAGTCTCAAAGGTATTTAAAAAATATTTAATACCCCAAAGTCCTTCATTTGCACTTCTCAAATACCATAGATCTAATATCTCCTCAAAATCACATACACATAATTCAAAATTCACACTTTAATCAAATAATAGCATATAATACGAGGAAACCATTTTGGATCGGCAGAGAAACTTACCTTAAGTCCTGATGCTCTTAATTCTCTTTCTCAAATCTGGTCTCTAAATATTCACCTTTTTAATTAAGATGATATAATTAGTCACTTGTTCTATTTTTAATGATTTACCTGATTTTTCCCTTTCACTTTGTTATTCCGATTTATTAATATGATTATTTATTCGAGTTTATTTTATCTCTTAATCACTTCTTATTATGAAATCACTTTATTACTTCAGCCATGATTTCCTTTATTGGAATACTATAATTATATCAAATAACCGAAATGCATTTAGTTAATCAACTTTTTAATTTATTAATCACCACTAATTTATTCTACCTCTAAAACATCCAATTAATTTACTATATTTTAATATTGTTAAGATATACGGATTATGAACATATTCAAATTACTTCAATTATAGCTTATTACAAATATGTTCGTACTTAATAACTATCTCATACGATGGTATTATTTAAACTATTTAAACTAATTCGGTAATTAATACAATAATCCTTTTGATTTTAATCAAGTCTGATAATAAAAGGTATTAACTAATTAACTAATCTCAGTTCGTGACAATCTCTTTAATATCAACACCTATATAATAAAAAAATATGAATTGCATTTGATATTTAAATTTCATAATTTCCTTAATTTATATTAATCAACATTATTACAATTAGTAAATCCGAATATTAAAAAAAATCATTTAAACTAACTAACCATGATTAACTTAATCTGATTTTATTAATTTACTCAAGTACTTAATATTTCCGAGTCCGCAATTATGTTAATTTTATTAATCTACTTCTACTAATATAATAATTAGTGAAAATAATATTTATCCAATTTATTTGTAATAAAATATCCGTTTATTTCTATTAATCAACCCATCAATTCATTTTAACATTATGTAATTACTATTTCAACTAACAATTAACCAATTTATCTAAGTGATTACTACCAATCAAGCCAATTTCCTCATTAATATTTCTCATCTCAATTTTATCCATTTTGCAGATTATTATTATTATTATTATTATTATTATTATTATTATTATTATTATTATTATTATTATTATTATTATTATTATTATTATTATTATTATTATTATTATTATTATTATTATTATTATTATTATTATTATTATTATTATTATTATTATTATTATTATTATTATTATTATTATTATTATTATTATTATTATTATTATTATTATTATTATTATTATTATTATTATTATTATTATTATTATTATTATTATTATTATTATTATTATTATTATTATTATTATTATTATTATTATTATTATTATTATTATTATTATTATTATTATTATTATTATTATTATTATTATTATTATTATTATTATTATTATTATTATTATTATTATTATTATTATTATTATTATTATTATTATTATTATTATTATTATTATTATTATTATTATTATTATTATTATTATTATTATTATTATTATTATTATTATTATTATTATTATTATTATTATTATTATTATTATTATTATTATTATTATTATTATTATTATTATTATTATTATTATTATTATTATTATTATTATTATTATTATTATTATTATTATTATTATTATTATTATTATTATTATTATTATTATTATTATTATTATTATTATTATTATTATTATTATTATTATTATTATTATTATTATTATTATTATTATTATTATTATTATTATTATTATTATTATTATTATTATTATTATTATTATTATTATTATTATTATTATTATTATTATTATTATTATTATTATTATTATTATTATTATTATTATTATTATTATTATTATTATTATTATTATTATTATTATTATTATTATTATTATTATTATTATTATTATTATTATTATTATTATTATTATTATTATTATTATTATTATTATTATTATTATTATTATTATTATTATTATTATTATTATTATTATTATTATTATTATTATTATTATTATTATTATTATTATTATTATTATTATTATTATTATTATTATTATTATTATTATTATTATTATTATTATTATTATTATTATTATTATTATTATTATTATTATTATTATTATTATTATTATTATTATTATTATTATTATTATTATTATTATTATTATTATTATTATTATTATTATTATTATTATTATTATTATTATTATTATTATTATTATTATTATTATTATTATTATTATTATTATTATTATTATTATTATTATTATTATTATTATTATTATTATTATTATTATTATTATTATTATTATTATTATTATTATTATTATTATTATTATTATTATTATTATTATTATTATTATTATTATTATTATTATTATTATTATTATTATTATTATTATTATTATTATTATTATTATTATTATTATTATTATTATTATTATTATTATTATTATTATTATTATTATTATTATTATTATTATTATTATTATTATTATTATTATTATTATTATTATTATTATTATTATTATTATTATTATTATTATTATTATTATTATTATTATTATTATTATTATTTTTCAGCCCAAATTTCAGTCCAACATCAAGGAAGAAAGAAAAAGAACGCAGGTGTTGTCTTCTTCATTGGAACATAATGTTGGGATTGGAAAATTCTTCTATTCAATATCAAGAACAGAATTACAATAGGAGGAACAAACTCTCACACTCAACTATTACAAAAAACCAATCCTCACCAATACACTTTTACTCTAAGTGTATTTCACTCTTCACACATTTTTCTCACTTTCTAAACTGATGCTATGAACAACAATAGAACACTCTATTTATAGGGCTATTTGGAGACAAGGGAAAGTTGCATCCAAGCTTCCATGGTATCTCCATATCTTCTCCCACACCTATTTGTTAGAGAGCTGCCTCCATGTTAAGGTGTCTCTTGGCAACTTCCAAGAAAGAAGGTGGAAGATACCTACAAATCTCCCCCTCCACCTTTTTCTTTATTTTTCTCGTTCCTGCGATGCTCGTTGGCTCCCCCTCGCTGGCAACAAGTATCCATTCGGATGTGGAATACTTTCTCTGTGGAACTATGTCTCGCATTGAACGTCGAACATGAGTACCTTCAGCTTCGTCTTCAGATGAAGGCTCCCCCTGCTGAGGAATATCATCACTGTGAGTATCATCATCACCTACTGAACCATCACTCTCTTGTTCAGTAGTATCATGCATCTCCTCGTCGCTGAGAGGAATGTTTGATGATACCGGCACTTCGTCTTCTGGAGTATGTTGTTGGCGGATTATTGGAGCACACCCATGAAACTCGTTTTCATGAAATACAACATCTCTGCTTCGTACAACTTTCTTCACTTCGGGATCCCACAACCGGTATCCGAATTCTTCATCACCATACCCGATGAAGATGCATGGGTTTGACTTGAGATCAAGCTTCTGTCTCAACTCCTTGGACACATGTGCAAATGCCTTGCACCCGAACACTTTCAAGTGAGAGTAAGAAACATCTCTTCGTGACCATTTCTTCTCTGGCACTTCAAAGTTTAAAGGAACAGAAGGTGACCTGTTTATAAGATAACAAGCTGTCAGCACAGCTTCACCCCAGAATGGCTTAGGTAGTTTAGCCATACTCAACATGCAACGAACTTTATCCATAATGGTCCGATTCATTCTTTCGGCTACACCATTGTGCTGTGGAGTTCGTGGAACCGTCTTCTCATGTCGGATTCCGTATGCAGCGCAATATGCTGAGAACTCTCGGGAAGTGTACTCTCCTCCATTGTCTGAACGTAGACACTTCAGCTTCTTCCCTGTTTCTCTTTCTACCATGGCATGAAATAATTTGAAGCGATCAAACACTTGATCCTTACTCTTCAAAAGATAAGCCCATCCCTTTCGTGATGCATCATCAATGAATGTCACGAAATATCTGCTTCCTCCAAGTGACTCCTCTTCAAGTGACTCCTCTTCAATGGGTCCGCATACATCAGAGTGTACAAGACTGAGTAACTCTGAATGGTTCTTCCTGGTAGAACTGAAGGAAACCCTGTGTTGTTTCCCGAATAGACAGTGCTCGCATGGATCTAGGGCAACACCTTTGCCCATGGAAATGACTTCCTTCTTTGCAAGAGTTGTCAATCCCTTCACGCTCAAGTGGCCTAGCCTCCGGTGCCACAAGGTTGGTGATATCTCTTCTTCAACAGCATTGAGACTCGGATGACACAACTTTGCATGAGTTTTATAAAGAGTACCACAAATATGGCCTCTTGCAACAACCAAGGAACCTTTAGATAACTTCCACGTACCTTCTTTGAATCTGTTAAGATATCCTTGTTGATCCAGAGCTGTACCGGAGATAAGATTCAATCTAAGATCCGGAACGTGTCGAACATCTTTCAACACAAGTGCGCATCCGACATTGGTTGTTATGTGCACATCACCAATGCCAACAATCTTTGAGAAACTGGTGTTTCCCATCTTCACAGCTCCAAAGTCTCCGGACTTATAAGATGTGAATAAGTTCTGGTGTGGAGTGGCGTGAAATGATGCGGCTGTATCAATCACCCACTCAACATCATGAGTACCTACGTGTAAACATTCTTGTTCACCATGTGTAACAAGACACACGTCTGATGACAAACTAACCATGGTCTCACCATCTTCGTGGCTAGTATTTTGACTCGTCTGTGGCTGCTCTCGTAGAAACTTTCTACAATCTCTTTTTCTGTGCCCATAATTACTACAGTAATTGCAATATCCTTCAAACCAAGTACTGTTTTCAAAGGACATACCTCTCTCTTGTGATCTGCCGCGAACTTGAGAATTTCCTCTGCTTTGACCTTGGCCTCTACCTCGACCTCGACTTCTTCCTCCATTTCTGCCTCCCCCTCGTCTGCTGGTTTCTGACACGAAGGCATATGATTGTTCAGTCCCGGCTTCTTTTCTTCGGGCTTCTTCGTTCATAAGGGCATCTGTGACCATCTGCATAGTCACTTTGCCATTGGGAGCAGAATTGCTGAGAGTGACAACAAGAGTCTCCCAGCTGTCAGGTAGAGAGCTCAAGAGTAGTATCGCCTGCTCTTCATCTTTGAGAATCCATCCGGTGGTGCTCAACAGATTCACAAGATCCTGGAATTGACTGGTGTGTTCTGACACCGAAATACCTCCTCGTAACTTGTGGTTTACTAATCTCCTCATTAGTAATGTCTTATTTCGGGCGGTTTTTGCTTGATACATGCTACCAAGCTTCTCCCATAGTGTGTAAGCACTTTGTTCTTGCGCAACATGGTGGAACACACTATGATCGATCCACTGCCGAATTTGTGCGACAGTTTTTCTATTCATTTTTGTCCATTCTTCATCCGTCTTTTTATCCGGTTTCACGCCATTATTATCAAGAGGATCAGCTAAATCCCTCAAATTTAGCAAATCCTCCATCCGAGGCTTCCACATATTGTAATTTGTGGAAGTGAGCGCAATCATGGTGTCCGATGATGATTTATCCATAATAAAATGCTCAAAATATCTTGTACCTTATTTTCGGACCCGAATTTGGAAAAACGGAGCTCACCGTTGGATCCGGAATGGCCAAAAATGGTAGGAACCGGTCTGACCTCGTTCAAAACCGGTCTGGAAATGGGTGAACCGGCCTCCACAACCTCGAACCGGTTCGGTCCGGTTCAAGCAGCAAACCAGTGGGCAGACCAGCAGGCGGATGACGTGGAAACAGCGGGCTCTGCGCTGGCGCTGACGTGGCGCCACGTGTCACTGACGTGGCGCCGACGTGGCACCCAGAGGATGGCTTGCACGGCTGACGTGGCAGATGACATGGCGCTTACGTGGACTGTCGTGGCGCTGACGTGGCGGCTGACGTGGCGGCTGATGTGGCTCGTCTTCTTCCTCTGGACTGCGCGATGACGCAATGATGACGCAGGCAGTTTTCCGGCGCGTTTGGGCGGCGCGTACGGCCTCTTCTGGTGGCCAAAAAATTCCCCAAAATACCAGATTTCTCGTCTCGACGAGACGAATCTAATGGTATGATCAGATCGTGATTCCGAGCAACTTGAAAAATCACGATTTTCTAACCTGTAGAAATTTATCTGAAAATGAGAAAACAGTGTATGAAAACTCAACCTCGCTCCGATACCACTTGTTGGGATTGGAAAATTCTTCTATTCAATATCAAGAACAGAATTACAATAAGAGGAGCAAACTCTCACACTCAACTATTACAAAAAACCAATCCTCACCAATACACTTCTACTCTAAGTGTATTTCAATCTTCACACACTTTTCTCACTTTCTAAACTAATGCTATGAACAACAATAGAACACTCTATTTATAGGGCTATTTGGAGACAAGGGAAAGTTGCATCCAAGCTTCCATGGTATCTCCATATCTTCTCCCACACCTATTTGTTGGAGAGCTCTTTCCAAGAAGGTGCCTCCATGTTAAGGTGTCTCTTGGCAACTTCCAAGAAAGAAGGTGGAAGATACCTACACATAGGTGACGCAGGAAGAATTCGAAGGGAAAGGATTTACCTTGACGGATGCGTGAAACGGAGGTGGTAGCGGGCTCTTTCTGGGACGGCGATGGTCGGGAATAGACTGGTGGCGGCGGCAGCACCTCCTTCTTTTCCGTTTTCCGTCGTTGCGGTTAGCCCGGCGAAACTCCGGCAAGTGATATCTCTCTCGTTTCACGACCGTTTTCTATGATTCTTTCACTGTTGGATTCCTCTCACGAAGGGGAAGGTTTTTGGAGTGTTTTCGAAGCTCGGTATTTAGTATAACGTTGGGTTGAATTTTCGTATATATGTATATAACCAACATATGAAAGAGGTATATAATGGCTCGTTTAAACTCTGGATATTTTGCAGAGGTTGAACACAGGTATTTATACACTTTAATGGAGGATTCTGGTGCATCTGCTAGGTAGTCTTATTAAGATGAATCCGACCTAGGCATATGTGTGCAGCTCGTTCTTTTTGTTCTTATCGGAGGTTAGTTTATGGTGGAACATGGGCTGCGGGTATTTGTTGGATTAATCATTGCAGGTACAATTATATGAAGACCCATGTGAGTGTGCAGCTCTCATAATTCCATGTATCTGTGTACCGCAAGGGTCGATGGAATACTGCTATTTACGTAGTACGAAGTATATACTTATATATAAGCACCAGGAAGGCTCTGGGTGTGCTAAGGTAAAACTATGGGAGTATGAAAGCTATTGTGGTTGTGGTGATTTACGTGGATGGTAAGAGATGCATGGACGTACATAGCATCCATGTGCTTCTGTTTATTACTTACTACGACGTAGTATTATTAGAATAGCACGGCCTTTGGATCCTTTTTAAAAGTCAGTCTTGTTTAAACAGAGTACATTGTACCTAACCTGGGTAGTACTTTTCTGATCTTTGGCCTTATCTCAAAAGTTTTGACACATACATGCATGTGTGTTGGTCGTTGGTTACATCTCAAAATTACTCCGTATTGTTTATATATTTATACTAGTATATCATTGGTACGCATGGGATATATTATTGTTATGGCAAGTATTTTACTATTATGTATTAATGTATACATGTATATATTCGTATTAGCTTAGGCCCGAATAGTCAACTCCTTTGACGTTGTTATTTTCGTGTGGTCCTTAGTGTACTTTTGTACATATATTATTAACCAATATCTTTGATTCAAAGTTGTTAAATATGTCACTTTTGTTATTTATATCATATGTATAATTATCACATTTTTATAAACATGCCACTTTTGTTATTTAAGTCAAGGTTCTATTTGTCAACATAATTATTATAAAAATGTCACTTTTATTATCGAAATATTTTATCTGATTAAAATGTCACCGATGTTAAAATTTTATCTGATTCACTTGATTTTAAAAAATCACTTTCGTAATATTTTGCTAACTAATAAAATTTATTTATTTTATTTTATTAAATTTTTCGAGGTGTCACATTCTACCCTCCTTAAAAGATGTTTCGTCCCGAAACATAAATTAAAGAAAATTTTATCCTCAAATGAATACCACATCTCAGTTAATATTAAATTGTATTTTATTAAATTTATGGAGTGTCACATATTCCTGCTATTGTCTTTTGGTAAGACTAAGTTGAGCTTTAGAATGTTTGGATGAGTCCGGAATTTGAACTTTGGCTTTTTGCGAGTACCGATTTGGTTGGTTAAGAAACCTTCGCAAGTGTTTTAAAAGGAATTTCGTGAAAGAAAACAAACGGTATTAGAATGAAACGGAACTACATACTTACTGATAGAATCTCATCAAGTGTTCGGAATTCCACACATTGTTGAGCTCGTCCACCCAAGTTGTTCCCACTTAGTAAAGTAATCAATGACGGTTATAACAAACTTCCGACCTCCTGATCCTAGAGGAAACGGCCCAACGTGATCTATTCCCCACATGGAGAAGGGAATCGCAGTATAATGGGATGGTAAAGCGTAGCAGGCCTGCCAGGATTTGTTTGGAACTTCTGGCAGGTCTCACACTTGATGTGAGGAGCAAGTCCCTTCATGCAATTCCTCGATCACTTGTTGAGCTTGTTCTGGCCTTAGGCATTTGAGTAGCACGCCATTGTAGCTTCTTTTGTAAAGCTTGTCATTCTCAATGACGTAGTCCGGAGCCCATCTCTTGATCAACTTTGCCTTCTCCTCGTTGGAAGACAGTGTTCCAGCCTCTTTGTATTCCATCAATTCTTCAACCCGGGATTTTGCCTTTGTTCGACAGGAAAGACCTCTAGGTCTTTTGTGACCTCGATGCTGGGTTTATCCAGCTCTTGTATCTGGGCTATGCGCATAAGGTGTTCAGGCGCATCTTTGGTCAGTTTTGACAGAATATCTGCCTCGTTATTTTGGGCTCGGGGAACACATACTAGATCTGACTCCTCGAACTATTTGATAAGTTCCAGGGGTGCGTCCATGTACTTCTGCATTCGTTCTTCTTTGGCTTCGTATTCCCCTCTAAGTTGTTTGATTACCAACTTAGAGTCGCTTTTGAACCTCAGTTTCTGGACCTTGAAATAAATTGCTATCCTGAGGCCTGACAGTAAGGCCTCATACTTAACTTCATTATTGGATAAGTTGAACTTATATCTGAGGGCATGATAAGTCTTGAAGCCTTCAGGGGTGATGAGGACCACCCCTCCTCCGCAACCTTTGGACCCTGATGATAATCCGTATGTCATTAGGGTCCACCAATCTTTTTCTTCATGTCGTCTTTCTTCAACCATCCTGGGCAGTGCATTCAACTAGGAAGTCTGCCAAGGCTTGACCTTTGATTGATGTTCTAGGTTGGAAACTTACTTGATATTGGCTGATTAGCAGGGACCACTTCACAACTCTTGCGGTCTTGGCTGTCCTGAACAAAGTTCTGACTCCCAAGTTTGACAGCACCTTGATGGGATGAGCTTGGAAGTAATGTGCCAGTTTCTTGGCCACCGTGTATACTGCAAAGACTATCTTCTCCAGGGCTGGATATCTGAGCTCGGCCCCGTGGAGGACTTTGCTAATATAGTAGACCGGCGTCTGCATAGTTCCTTCCTCACGCACCAATACAGAGCTGATTGCGCTCTGAGTGACCCCTAGGTAGAGAATGAGGGTTTCGCCAGCCTTAGGTTTGCTGAGCAGTAGATCTGATTGCAAGTATCTTTTGAGGTCTTTAAATGCAGCTTGGCACTCTGGGGTCCATTGGAACCCATTGCTCTTCTTCAGGACTTGGAAAATGGTATGGACTTGTCCGCCGATCTGGACCAGGTCGGGATGGATCAACTCCAACCTCCTCGAGCTCTGAAGTAGGAAGGGCTTTGAACTGCCCCTCCTCAAACTTCGACAAGTCCCGCTCGATGGTGTTCACCCTTACTTTATTCCTTCCATGAGCTTTGCAAGCCCTCACGTAGCAACTTCTACCCATTTTTTTATCTCCTCGTACAATACCTATCTGGGCAAGCGTGTAAAACGTGATGCACAAATGAGCCTGGGAAATGATGGCTCCCAAATCTTTCAACAGAGGCCTGCCTAAGATGGCTTTGTGCACACTTGGTAACTGGACCACCACGAAGTATGCCTCGATCGTTCGCACACATGGTTTCGATCCGACCTGGATCTTGAGGGTGATGACCCCCTCTGGCTTGATTGTGTCCCCGGTAAAACCTGACAGTGGGGTCTTGACGGGCTTGAGGGCTACCATTTGAAGGCCAGTCTCCTGGAAAGTCTTCATGTACAAAATGTTCACCGAACTTCCATTGTCTACGAGAACTCTATGGACAATAGTGTCAAGGACCTCCATCTTGACCACCGGCGCATCCCTATGAGATGGAGGGCACGGTGGTAAGTCATCGTTGGTGTAGATAATGGATTCCCGCTTTTGATTTTATTAGCAAGAAAGCGATTGATTTCTCTGATGAAGAGCTGGCCATTCCACCTTTTTCTTTCCACCGCCGTGTCTCTTCCTACAGGTCTGCCATAGATCTGGTTGACATGTGGGCGTTTCTGCCGGCCTGAATCTTCCCTTTCTTCATCATCCTCAAACTGGGCTCCACCCTCTTTTTTCTTGGAAGTCGAGGTTGGCTCGTCTTTTCCCCTGTTCCAGGTGTTCTTCTTTTAGGGATCTTGATCTGTCGGAGTTTCTTTACAAATTGATCTAATTGTCCTTCGCGGGTGAGCCTTTCCACATACCTTTTTAGGATGTAACATTCGTCGGTCTCATGGGTATCGCTCTTATGAATTTTATAGAACTTACCCATGGAAGATTGACTGTTGACGTCGTTACATCCTTCGGGGATTGTGATTAAGCCCTGCTTTGTGACACCACACCCGAACGTCCTTGAAAATTTGATTTAAAAAATTCAAAGTTTATGTATTGGATTTCTGATTCCCAAATAATTGTAAAACGATTAATGTTTTACGTAATTAATGATCGATTATTGTACTGTTCGAACTCGTATATTAGTGTCGGGCATGCAAATACTATTTGGGACTTATTAATAAATAAAAGATCCCAACATCATCTAAATAGTGATACATAATCTTTCAAGACAATGTGAGGAAGGTCGGGCGGCCCAAACGTTATTTTGAGCCCAGCCTGCTAAAAATAGCAAGTACTCGAGAATGGCATCCTAGACCCAATCGGGAGTGACCCACACGGCTTATAGCCCAATAATATGAATGACAATGTCAAAATAAGGGATAGAATGACTAGGGAAGAATACAAAGGCCTGTAGTCCCACCTTTGGCATTATTGAGCTAAATAACGGGAGTATGATTTTTCTTCTATAATATCCATTAAGTAAATTTTTGAGATGAGCCTACACATATTGGAGATCAATAATGTGATGTAGGAAGTTGACTTGTTCTAAATAAGTTAGGATGAGTACAAAAAGACATCTTTGACAAAAGATAAAACAATAGAACCCATCTTTCCCATTTTTGGAAGTATTGATAGATATTTTGGACCCCAAAATAATTGGGATCAATGGGGAACCACTCCACATGATATTAGTACCAGCAAGACAAATAAAAATGGGTGAGAAGACTTACCTTGGCCGACCACCATGGAGAGGAGCTGCACAAGACTTGATAGGAATCAAATGTTGGGCCACCATCTCCATTTTTCGCACAAAATGGTGTGCTGTTTGTCTCCACTCATTATGGGAGTTATACTCGACCAAACAACGTGTATAAGGTGTACTTGGATAGACTTTGAAGTCTATTTTCATAATTGAGTGGTCTCTGTTCGAGAGGAGAGAGTAATCATCCAAAAATCGATCTGGAGCGAGCAGTGGTCTGTAAACTCGAGCTCTGAGAGTGCTGAAGCTGTTTGGTGGATATCTCGAGTTATACCAATCCAACAAAGGCGTGTGAGATTCCAAAAGAAATCTCTCAAGACGAAGAATCCGTGAAGGTCTGGTTTGCATCAATCGGAGTAGTGGAAGGATTCCAAATCGTCCGAGCAAAACACAACCTCGCAGAAACGGATCTACTCTTCTAAAGTGAGTTGTTAACCCCAAAACCTTTCCTTTCATTTTCCAAATGATATGAACGATTGGTGGAACTATTTTACACTAATCCAAGTGTATAATATGTCCTTGTAAAGTTATTTTATTGATGTAAAGGTTAGATACTAATCTAGAGTAAATCTTGGAAAACTAGGAGACGAGTTAACCGGAAAACACCCATTCTAGGGGCTGTTTTCGTATCAATGTTTGAGGGTTGAGCTAGCACTTTGAGGAGGCGGTTTAACACTCATATTTAAGCAAGGAATCAGTTCTTAATCCACTGTGGCCAAAGCTTTGACCATTGGATCAAGAAGGAAAAGTTTAAAGCTCAATTAAGGTGAGGATCGACATCTAGTTGCTTACAACTTGTAGGTTAAGCATGAGATTACCTAAATGCCTAAATAATGTTTTCCATGGATTATGATGATAACTTATTGATGGAATATTGATCTATTTTACAAAGAATGAAATGGGAAATGATTTGGTAAAGTATTGATAAAAATAGAGTTAAATGAACTATTGTGTGAAATGGGCATTTTACTCATGTGTGAATTGTGTAGATACATAAATGATTATTTATGTATTACATTGAATGATTAAGTTGCTGCTACATATCTCTAAATATGTAGGGTTTTACAAATGGAATATATGATGGATAAGAATAATCTTAATAGTATTGAAATACTAGTTAATGATTGTTGTAATTGTTGAAGAATTGAATCTAAGGATTTGATTGTAATTGATGAACTTGATTGTGATGCAAGTGACTAAATTGATGTAATGTGATGCTAAGACCATGGTTGGGCAGTCCGTAAGGATGTCCCAAAATAGATTATTGATATTACAATTCTAGGCATAGCGAATGCTTAGGATTTGGGGTCTATGCCAATGTAAGGAGATGTACTTGAGCCGTGCTCATAGAATTGCATTGGGTAGACATGATGGGATGATTGTTGTGCATGGTGATGTAGTTGAGTTGGACTCAAGAAATGCACGGTGGAGTAGTTAGCTTATGTTAATGAAGGTGCATGGTGATGTAGTCGAGTTGGACTCGAGAATGCAAACATTTGTGTTAGGGTTGAACCCTATGTATTGCTGTGACTAGGGGTCACGGGATTTTGGGGTATGTTTGATGAACAAACCTTGGGCCTACGAGCCGACTACTTGACTTTATATATAAAGTAAGTATATTTTTAAAAAGGGGTAACTTGGGGTTACGGCCTAGATTATACTATCACCCTATTTGAGGGTCTTGTGTTTGAAATATTTGTTGTATATCTATTAGATGCCATCCACACCAGCACTTTATAGCCCTATAGAGTGCTGACCCCTTCGGGGGCGTCCCACCACCATTTTTCAGGTTGAGGCTAGAGCTTGCTTCCTGTGCTCGTTGCTCGAGAGATCATCTAGGCGCGAAGACTTGGTTCGTGCTTCCTCCATTCGGATTTTAAACATTAATAAACATGCTCATGGATATTTTACTATGGAGCCTGCGTGCTCATGAATAGCCCGGTGTGGCCTTTTTTTGTTTTAAACAATGTTTTCCGCTGCATTATGAATTACTTATTATGTTTGTTTATGGATGGCTTACGTGTGAATGATATTCGAGACGCCTTGTATAATATGAATGTGTTGGACTGCGGTTGACTATTCGTATTGTACGGCGGGTTGTTGACGTGTCCGGGGAGGTCCGGGGCGTGACATGCTTTGCCGCGTAATCCAAGACCGTGCTGACTGGGAATTCAGTTTGGCCAGATAATGGTCCATCTGGAACAGTTGATTTGTTCTTACCACAGCCAAAGATCTTCTTGTATTCCATCAAGACTTGGACTATCTTTGCTTTCAGGTCGGTCTGGAGCCCTGCATCGATTTTAACCCGACGTTCTGGCCGGGACGGATCGACTCTGACCTCCTCGAAATAGGAAACTTAATGGTCGTAATTAATGACTCTATTAGGAATGAGACTCTTGTAACGTCTCTGCAATAACTTCCGTCTTTAATGTCTCCTTTGTGCTCATGACTCTTCTGATGCCACTTATGTTTGTCCGTTACGGAACTACAACCATGTAATCCCTAGGAAGAGTCCGATCTCCAAGGGATTTCCACTTAGCCTGGCGCCTGCAGTCCGGGTCGGCTTTGGTGCGGTTGACCTCATGATGGACCTGGATCCTCCTGTTTGGACCTTTGTGACTCGTTCTTGAGCCCTAGGGAGAGTCCGACCTCCACGGGCTGACCATTAGGCCTGCCGCCTGCTGTCCAGGTCGGCTCAGGCGTGGCCAGCCTCGTAGTGGATTTAGATCTCCCTGTTCAGGCTGTTATGGCTTCCTCATTAATCCTTCGTCTGGTTGATAACCGAGACAAGCTTGAGAGCTCAATATGATAGTCCTCATCTGGATGTACCTATGCATTGAAATAAAATTGTGATAATTTCTGGAGTTCGCTATTGGACTTGAGCCTAGGTAAATGGCATCCAATTTTTAATCCAGATTCTATGCTTAGTAGAGTGTGGTGGCCCATATCTAGGTCGTAGTTTGAATATGATATTCAGGATGACTAGCCCCCCGAGGTCGGAATATGATGCCTAAATAAAATAGCACACACGAGTCATACAAAACACAAGAACGAAAGTATGCAGTATATGACATTTAGACCGCAAGCTTATAAATAACACTCGTCTGATGTGATCCGGTAGTGCGAGTGTTAGTACACTTTTTTTTGCGAGTGTTAGTACTTTGTTGGGTGTATTTGAGTGTTCATAAGTCCGTTCTTCAATGCTAAAAAAATGCACACTAATCAATAATAAAATATAATAATGACATAGCTCAACTCGTCACTTGGGCTGTGTAGTTTGAATTTGATATTCGGGATGACTAGCCCCGCGATCAAAGTGATACTATATCAATTATATTTTATTATGATTTTGATGATTTTTGTAATGTCTTTTGACCAAATTTGATCTTGGAATATAATCGTAATACGTAATGTATGATAATTAAAGCTAGAATTAAAATACTTAGCTTTTGATATGGGTGATCATGTCTGGCCGTGGATTGATTGAATGGAGTATAACCCAATAAGCTGCTCATGGAATTCCATAGCACTTGGAAAAAGACTCTGCTGCTATCGAAGGCTTCGGAGTCGTGTGGAATCCCGTCGCTGTAGTTGCAGGAGAGATAAAAGCAAATTCATTCGGATTCCATGATTTCCGGCAGCGTGTGCTTTAGCCTTAAGGCCCCCGACCAGGTTTCTTCACCTTCGGCTTGTCCGTAGGAGCGTCACTTACGATCGCGCGATGCTGCAGCAGATTTCCGCTGCTACTGAGCGAGATCGATTTCTTTTACTCTAGACATCTTTTCACCGATCTAACCGTTCAGATTGAAGTCCCAGAGGTCAAGAACATGCTGTCAAAATTTATCCTTTTCTTCATTTAACCACTCTGCATTTCTTTTGTTACACACGTAACCAAATTATGGGATCAATCATAAGAGACCAATAGAAAATCTTTAAGACTCGTCCCCTACAAGTTACAAGCGTGGGATTTTTTTTGGAAGAATTCGGCTTATATTGATAACAGATAATTCAGAGTATGGGTCAAATGACAAAAAGAAATCTGACAACCGTTGTCCCGCGAACTAGACTCGGAATTAATCACCTCTAGAGAAGCAATATAATTCGCTGATCCATAAATGGGAAACCTAAAGCAAAAAACGGTCATCATATTCCTCTCATCCCCCACATCCAAAATCAAAGTCTTACAAACAGGAACATAAAAGAAGAAACAGACAACAAAACAAAAATAACAATCACTGAAACAACAAATAAAACAAAAGATAAAACACTTTTGTCGCAGCCAGAAAACTCGAACAATCCCACGGACATGCAGCCTCCACTCGTCTGTCAGCAGCTTCGGCGGGCTTAAAAAGCAAAGCCCGCCTCCTCCCCGTTTTTTGTCCCATCTAAAGCCATAATGTCCCCCTCTTGCTCCTTCTGTGTCTGAATCTCCCAGATCTTCCTTCTCTTGGAAACCTCTTCTTTTGGCTCCTCCCCTCCTCCTTTGGTAAAACTTTGGGCTGATTCAGTCGTTGTCTCTTTCCCTTTCTCTCCGGTCTTTTTTTCTGATTTAAATGCCCCCTGTAAATTCACCCGTTCTGCCAGAGCTCGATGAACCCTCTAAGAGCCACTTATTACCTCCTTTTGGGCTGGTCTTCACCCCGCTTCCTGCTCTAAGATGGATTCCAAACCATTTTTCTAAAACTAAGCCTTCTTCATAACTTAAGGGACATAAATTATGTGTGTCCAATTAAGCCACAAATGAAGCAAAAATTGGGTAGCCTTTCTGACGGGCACTTTGTCACGGTGCGTCAAATTAAATTCAATACTAACACTTATACGTAGTATAGCGTAGTAGAGTTCGTATCCACAAGGAAAGGATTAATTCTCTTTTTAGTAAAACTAGTAAATAAAAGGGGTTTTTGGGATTGAGTGGTTTAATTTAATCAAACACGAAGATGAACGACTTATATGAGATGTAATTCCAGAATAAAAAGGACTTGGCATTGCTACTTTCCACTTGTTGATATATTTTAGTCAATCATTGTTATATCTATAACTTATCCCCTCTCGAATACTCAATCGAGGAGTATATCCAATTCATCGAGGGTAGTTATTAACAACGACCGTTCATTAATAACCCTTACTATTAGTCAAGTATAGAACACCGCCATATACCGACTTGATAGTAGCATTTAATCTCTTAACTCCTTGATGAAATCAATTGAGATTGATAACCTCAACACAACGGTTTTGGTTTAACCAACAAAATTAATCTCTCCTAAGTTTATTAACCACGACCGTGCATTAATAAACCGAAGTTACTTACTTGTGAAACCATCAACGATTAACCATTGGTTCGTTGATCGTCTCTAGTAATAATTAATATATGAAACAAAACTAGTTGATCCTTTAAGTAATGTTCAAAATATTAATATGAAATATGAATAGAAATTAATTAATACTCAAGGAAGAATATTAAAGAAGATGAATCCTACTATAATTAATATCAAGATGTTAACTAATTGTCATCTTAGTAACACTCCCCAATATTAACATAGAGGAAGAAATAACTATTACTATAACTAATGTCAAGATGTTAACTAATTGTCATCTTAGTAACACTCCCCAACATTGACATAGAAATAATATTTAAAGAAAGAATTAATATTCAAGGAAAGAAGTTAAGAAAATAACTCACAACTTTAATAATCAACAAGCTTCAAGAGCAACACCAAGTAATGGAAGTTTAGCTCCTCATTTGGAGACTAAACATGCTAGAAAATATAAAGAAATGCTATTCTAAACTGAGCTTAAGAGAGTATGTGAATTGGTGAATAAATGGGAAGGAAATGAGGTGTATTTATAGGTGTTTGGAGCTGCCAGGGCCATATACCCGACCGGGTTTTTGAGAAACCCGACCGGGTAAAAGGCATATATTTGCCAAATCTTCACCTGCACGTTCAATTGCCCCCAAATCAGATTTTATTTTTGGGTCAAGTCAATACCCGATCGGGTAAATGCTTTACCCGACCGGGTAAATGACTATTTTTTCGAATTTTCACTTGATCTTGTTCCCTTGCACTTTCCTTGAGCTTTCCAAGGATCCTTTTGATGATATTTACCTAGTTAAAGCTAAGAATAATCCTAATCTAAACAAATTACAAACAAAATAGGAAAAATAAAGTATTACACCAAAAGTGTGTAATTTCCCAAACAACAACAAATAAAACTAGTTAAAATTACACACATAAACCATAACAATTCTATACTATCACTTTCATATTTGAAATCTACCCAAAAACTTTTACCATCTTTTTTCAGATTTGTCCCCTTCTTCAGCGATTTATCCATCTTCATAAGAACCCTAATCCGCATATATGACTCTAATTTATCACTCTTCTGATTATCATCATGCATATTTAATAAATTCCCCTATCAAATTCCCCACACGTCTGGCAGTACCTAGATTAACAAGACTATAGGGAACATTATGGATCTAAACCCAAAACTCAGTCTCATTTAACATAATTTTGTGTGGAATATCATCAAGCATAACTTCTTTTAACATTTAGAGACTATACTCAAACTGCCAAGGACGTCCTTCAAGCACACGCATCATATCAAAATGATGATTAAACGTAAATAAGTACCTCTTTTCACCAATTTCTTTTACCGACATTCCTTTCCCCGGCCTCCAAAGTGTAACATCTCTTTAAGATTTGGAAATTTGACCTTTTGGTCCGTCAGCACCTGCCCAATCACCGGAAAACCCGCCGTAGCCACCTCCACCGGAACTCCCTCAGCCTCAGCCTCATCAAGGTTCAGCTCCTCCTCATCATCCCCGAGGGCCATTTGTTTATACCGATCAACAAAGCTTTCCATGCCCCGATCGCCGTCGCACTGCTACTGGATGCCGCCTTGGAAAATCTATGCTATCGGAACTGTGTCGTCCTCCTATCCTGATCACCGAAACTCGTACCTTCCCTTGCTTCCGAAAAACCGGAATAAATAGCCAAGGCCACCTCCTTCCCGACCAATCCGAGCGACCACAGTCCAGACTCCAACAACGCCGCCCAAATCAACCAACCAACTCACCCTTCGATATGCTCGAAGGCGGACGAAACTTACTAACTTAGGAGTTGCGTGAGGCAACCCTGTTACAAGCGTGGGATTGAGATGTTGAAAACAATTTACAATTGATATACATGCATGATTATATGCACTACAAATTACAAATTTGAATTGTGTTGTCTTATCAATATATTTAAGTTTCGTTTGAAGAGTTGTATAAAATGTTAAATCAGTATAAAAACTTATCAAACTCAAATATAGATTCATTATTAATAAAAGATTTGAAGGATAAATTGTGTCGATATAAGACTTGAATGATTGAAAACTATCAATTTAACATTCAAAATGTCATATATTTTAATTTATTTGTTTTTTATTAATTTCATTGCATGATTAATCCTATCCCATAAAATTTGGCTACGTTTTTACTACATCTGTGCTTAAATAAATGAAACATGTTGAACTTTACACTATTCACATGTTCCACTTTGACTATGTTTTATTTATTAATGTATAATATATATATTTCCGAAAAAATATTGTTAAATTTATCTCATTGTAAATTTTCACAATATAATTTTTATTACTAATAGAGATTTATATATATTAATAGTTAAAGTTATGTCTCAACAAATGTGAAATGTTGACTGTTGCATTTACTTAAGAGCGGAGTAAGTACCAAAGGAATTGAAACCTGGAAGTTGACCGTGAAATCTTTCAAATCTTTTATTAATAGTGAACCTATTTTTGTCTTTGATAATTTTTTATACTAAACTAACATTCTAGGAGCCCGTTTGGTAACACTTGAATCAGTTGATGTTGCTAAAATTTATGAATAAAGTTCTGGTTGAAACGATGGATTGACTGATTCTGCTGATTTATGAAAAAACAAAAATTCTCTTTGTACCAACTTTTGTAGCCATTTTTGTACCCACCCCCCTATTTTGCCTGTGTACACAAGAAATTCGTTAAGAAGAAGACATCACTTTTCTCCCATTTGCCCGTGTACACAGGCAAATGTACAAAAGTGTGTACAATAGTGGGTACAACAAGGACTCATGAAAAAACTATTTAAAATATATATTATCAATAAACTAAAGAAAAAATTGCATGTAAAAATAGCTAAAATGGTCATCTACAGTAACTTCAGCCAATACAGCCAGAAAAGTAACTTCAACTTTAGAGCCCGTTTGGTAGCACCAAAATCGGCTGTTTTGGCTGATTCTGCTGAAATTTATGATATTCTGGCTGGAGTGGCTGTTTTGGCTGATTCTGCTGATTTAAGAAAAAAATATTTTAAAAATATATTTTATTAATAAATTAAAGAAAAAATTATATGTAAAAATAGCTAAAATGGTCCTCTACAGTAACTTCAGCCAATACAGCCAGAAAAGTAACTCCAACCTTACTTTTTCGGCTTATTACACAATTCAGCGCGCGAAAGTAAAAGTTATGTGTTTGGTGAAAAAGCTGGCTGATAAGCCTGATAAGCCGAAAACAGAGTTCTCCAAACGGGCTCTTAATTTACTTATTATTACGCAATTAAGCGCGTGAAATCAAAAGTTACGTGTTTGGTGAAAAAGTTTGCTGATAAGTGTGAAAAACAAATTTACGAAATAGGCTCTAAAATATACAACTACTAGTATATGTACCCGTGCATCGCACGGAAAACTATGTTCTAGTGTTTGTTATGAAAAATATGAATGAAAATAAATTTTAAAAAATAGAAGCAATACTAAATCACATGTGAAATCATAAACTGTGCAATTCAATGAGTTATATTGAGTCGCTAAGACAAATGAATATTATAGTTGAAAAATATAGAATTGAATATATAGTTGAATCGAGGATGCGAGGAAGAGAAATGAATCTTAACTTGGGAGAGAGATACTAATAAAACTTAGACAAAAGAATGAATTGACATTTACATGCATGTTAATGTGGTAGGACTTGTGTTCTAGTAGCTGTTATGTATGTCTAAATTTTATTCTTTATTCTTATTTTATTCAGACCATATCAGAAGATTAGATCAGAATGATATAGATCAAATTAAATCAGATAAAAAATATCCACATCAGACATGAAATTTTCAAATCAAATCGATATGATATATTACTTTTATCATCATCATCATCATCATCATCATCATCATCATCATCATCACTATCAACATTATCATCGTCTTCATTATTAGGAGGTGATATGATCTGGTTCAATTGGTAACATTATATTTTCTTTATACGTATTTAAGTATGGTTTGGTTGATCTATTTATAACTGGTAACATGTAATTTGCTTAAGTCTGAGTTGCTATACTATAGTGTGATTTGTATGATCAAATTGAGATGGGTTTAATAAAAACATCCAAAGGGAGTATGCACACAAATTTGGGATAAGAAATAAATTAAGGACAATATTTTTTAAGAATTATAATAATGATTTGAAAGATAGATTCACTATTAATAGGATAAAGTGTGTTGATATAGAACGCTCGAACGATTTAAATCATTTCAACACATTTTATCTTTCATTAACTTAGTAGTTTTTAATTATTTGGGTCATATATCGATACAACTTATCTTTCAAATTCCTTAATGATGATGGACCTTGTTGGATAATTGATACATATATTGTATAAACAGGAGAAATTGAACAAGAATCAAAAGGAGTAATGGAGAAGAAGAAGAAGAAGAAAATGTGTATAGAATGAATATTTGTTATATCAGTTACAAGCCTCCTATAAGGAGTATATATAGGGAAAATCCGGATCTGGGCCTCTAATATGGGCCTGACAGACCCGGTTACATAAATGGACTGATAGTATAAAAAGCTAATCTAGAACATCTGAATAATAATAATAATGTACAATAATATTAACCCTCTAAACGTGTGTAGGCCGCTGTCCAAGTCCGGCAGTCGGCATACCGGGGGTCGGAGTCCATATAATCCATCAGGAGTCCCCCACTCCCTGAGTCGAGAGTACTCGAGGCGAAAGGGAGTAGTCCAAACTGTAGCTGCAGCGTTCTTCTGTCTTTGGTTTCTTCCTCTTCGGCCGGGGGACCACCACCCTTGTCAATGATGGGGAGGTGCCTCGTTAAAAACCTTTACTAGGAAAAACCCAGTGGGAAAAATTCCTAATAAAGGGAAAAAGAGTACACCTAGCGCCCCCAACATGAAACAAGGAAGGTAAATCCCCTCCGGCATAATCAATCTAGCTCAGCTCCTCTTGAACTGACTCAGCTAGCTCTCATTCCTGCTCCTGCGTGATATTTTCTGCTCATCTAGAAACTCTGACCCCTCAGTCCCCCAGTCCCCACTCTTTGAGGCGAGTGGAGACGAGGTGAAAATGAGTAAAGTCATCTTCGTAGCTACACATTTATCATACGTATAAAAATATTTTCCCTTGGGATTTATGTTCCCGATCGGGAGTTCGTCACTTGAAACAAGTGGAGATGTGAATTGTTAATGTAATGATAAAATACTTAGTAGAATGGATGTGTGAGCCATTCATAAGCAACGGTCGCCACTCGAGGAATGACTAAGACCGGTCTTCGTGCCTGAGAGGTCAGGGCTTTGTGCCTGAGAGGTCAGGGCTTTGTGCCTGAGAGGTCAGGGCTTTAAATCCTAGTGATGGGTCTCAAGCCACACTCTACTAGGTATTTGATCATAAGTGCGTGATAGTGTGACATTAACCTGACGAAAAAAATAGATATAAGTAATATTAAAATTAAAGATACTTATCTTTTTGAAGTGGGCTGGAATAATGGACCGTTACAATCGTGGTCCATCATCGGTTTTGGAATGTAGCCTTGGCCCGCTGCTCAAAGCTTGGCCGAAAACTCCCCAGCACACTTAAGAGTTGACTCGGTCAACTGGGGCATATACACCGCACCCTTATGGCTTCTGCGAACGACACAGACAAGCCAGGGTGGATGTATTTTGGTATCTGTTACCGACAGAAAAGGGGAGGTGATGTTATCCACTGAGCTACAGACTGTTAACGCCTGACCAGCCCCCCTTCTAACGTGCTCCTGCCGGCTTTCCTCCCCGGCAAGCGGATCTTGCTTGCAACCAAGACCCAAGTAGCACAACCGCGGCTGAGGGTTTGTGCAGCGGTTGACGATGGTGCAGTGGGGATAACAGTAGCAAAGCACGACGGTCCCGCGAGTGCAGTTGATCGACGAGCGACCATGCTCATGGGCCGCGAGCACCGACAGGTTAGCGGCGGCGCTGGAAGGCAGGTGTTGTGCGAGGCAGAGATTTCCGGCCCTGACATCGGCGTCGGGTTTGGGGTAGCCTGTCCTTCCCGGAGCTGTGAGCGGCCATTAATGGCGGACCTTCGAGGTTGAGGGTTCGTCAGAACAGCGCTTAGGTCGCTTCCCCCGGGGTCACAGCTGTGCGACACGACCCTGTGCGAATGAAGAGCCCTCCGTTTGGTCATCGGAATGAGCTAGGCCGGCTCTCAGGCACAGCAGTGCAAGCTGGAACAGAGTGTGGCGGCCGGATCGAGCTGCTGGTGCCGTCGTTGTACGGTAAGGTTTGGCCGAGGAGCTTAGCTCGTAAGGCTCGTCTCTTCTAGATCCAGAAGTTGTAGATCTGATCTGGAAACTTTGGCCGGTGACTCACGGTGGTCGGTGAGATTCGTGGCAGTGGCGGTCAGCAGGCGGCAACAACGTCTTGGTCTGGGACGCAGTGCAGGGCGACGGTTGCTCCGGTCTCGGAAAATCCCAGATTCCTGTGATTCCCGGTTTTTTTGTTTCCTTGTTTTATTTCCTGAACAGTTTCTTGGTTGATTTTTTCAAGATTGGTATGAAATTTTTAGTATTTTGGGGAGGTTTTCTCACTTGATTGTGTTCAACCTCTCAACGAGAGCACCATTGTTGGATAATTGATACCCATATTGTATAAACAGGAGAAATTGAACAAGAATCAAAAGGAGTAATGGAGAAGAAGAAGAAAATGTGTATAGAATGAATATTTGTTATATCAGTTACAAGCCTCCTATAAGGAGTATATATAGGGAAAATCCGGGTTTGGGCCTCTAATATGGGCCTGACAGACCCGGTTACATAAATGGACTGATAGTATAAAAAGCTAATCTAGAACATCTGAATAATAATAATAATGTACAATAATATTAACCCTCTAAACGTGTGTAGTCCGCTGTCCAGGCCCAGGAGTCGGCATACCGGGGGGTCGGAGTCCATATAATCCATCAGACCTATTTGTCATGCCTTGGATTGATATTTTTAAGAATCCAAAAGTAGTGCATATTTTGTGTGAGTAAAAAGAGCACATATAATCTTCACAGTCTAAATCCATTTTAAATATTAATTGTAGTCACATGTTGAAGCCTTATAATCGTCCTCATTTGTAATTTTTTCTAACCCTTTCATCTGTAAAATTTGGACTCATCCAAAAGTCTCTAAGACTTATAAATCAACATCTTCTTAATTGTTGTATGAATCTTGAATTCCCTAGAATAAGCAATATAATTACAATAACGGGAACAACATACTACGTACTTGATAAAAATAATAATTGTAATGATTAATCAATAAAGTGAATCAGTGCGCTTAGTAAATTGGGATTGAAATAGTTTTACCGGTTGACGATCTATCAAATAAATTATTGAAAAAAAGTTCCGCTTTAAATGACTTCTTGATTAAATATAAAAGCAAGATTTTTTTTCAATAATTTATTTAACTGACTTCCCGATTAAATATAAGCTGAAATTTTGTGGATATGATCTAAACTTTATGAAAAACATGTTCAAAAACTTCAACTGGAAACCGACCCTAACGACGTCGGCCGGACAGAAGCTCCTGTCCATTCGACAGGACAAAACCATTACGAAGTATATAGATTCAAACGTTAAATACGGAGTATTTTTTTTTTTTTATACGGAGTATATTAATAACACAACGCAATTGAAATTTGTGATTTGTACCCCATACTACATAAATATCAATTGTAAATTGTTTTCATCATTTATCTAAACCTCACGCTAGTGGATGGGGCTGGGAGATTTAGGGGTGTTTGGATCTGATTTTTAAAACTGCTTCTGCTCCTCAAGGATTCTGGTGCTCTAATTTACTCCTAGAATAAGTTTTTTAGAAGTTGGGGGAGACCAGCTTCTAAAAAATGATTCTGATTCTACTTCTACTTTAAAAAAGAAGCACAAACACAAAAAATTCCAAACACCTAAGAGCCTGTTTGGTAGCACCAAAATCGGCTGTTTTGGCTGATTCTGCTGAAATTTATGATATTCTGGCTGGAGTGGCTGTTTTGGCTGATTCTGCTGATTTAAGAAAAAAATATTTTAAAAATATATTTTATTAATAAATTAAAGAAAAAATTATGTGTAAAAATAGCTAAAATGGTCCTCTACAGTAACTTCAGCCAATACAGCCAGAAAAGTAACTTCAACCTTACTTTTTCGGCTTATTACACAATTCAGCGCGCGAAAGTAAAAATTACGTGTTTGGTGAAAAAGCTGGCTGATAAGCCTGATAAGCCGAAAACAGAGTTCTCCAAACGGGCTCTAAATTTGCTATTCTACTCGTATTGGTATTGTACGATTGATCTCATAAATTTGGTTAAGAGCAATTGGGCAAAAGAAAGAAAAGGGTAAATTTGTCCAGCCAGGAAAAGATAATACTGGTGCGCCGAGCATCACGTACCCTAGCCAACAACGTAACCTATAAGATGACGAAGAAACAAATTATTCTCCCAAGTTGAAACCCTTTGTTTGTGTCTGAGGTCTGAAGGATTTAACCGTCACCCCATACCTCTAATCTAATGGATCTGGTTGCGATTGAGAAGACAAAAAGCCGAATTGCTCCGACAGGAGGTCGAAAGAGAAACCGAGACGTTCAAGACGAAGATTTTGCCAACTACAGATACCCGACAGAAAGCTGCATCTTTGCTGGCCTCCCAGATCGTGACCGCTGGGACAAATTTTATGATGATTTCATGCCTGCTTTTGGCAAATGTAGCAGAAACGATGGTAAAGTATGTCGGCACGTCTTTCCATCGTGGTACACGTACGGCTTTAAAAACGGGATGCCCGTGCTGGAGATCTACAAAGTTAGGTTACGTATCCAGAATGCGGAAGAGGCAAAGATAAAGTACCGGGCAGAGGTTTCTAAACCGAGTTTGTTGTACGGTGTAATTTCAGTCGGAAGTTCACATACAAAACCTGGACGGCGAAGTGGGGGGGATTTCTTGTACAAGGTCGAAAGAAATGAATCATCCGCCCACATGGAATTCTCAGGTGATATGTTTGAGATTCCGTTGAACTTAAAGCAGCCCTATCCTCTCCTATCTGACACAACCATATCGGTTGCTCTGAAGCTTAATGGTGTTGATTTGATTGGATGTGATCAGGAAGAAGATGAAGAATTGATGTCCCCCCCCTACGACTTTGAAGGTGAAGAAATCGCTTGTGGCAGATTGGATTTTTTTGCTACAGCTACCTGGGAATTGGTAGATTCATCTGTGCTAAACAATTTAGTCCGGAGAACTCATTTTGATGCAACCAGAGAAGATGGAAAAGGTGTGGTTTGTCCCAATCCCATCGCCGTCTATGTGGATTATGGTGTGCTTGTAGGTCTAACAGCTAAAGTGACGTCCGTCACTATCTTGGATCCTTCCGTTACTGCTGTGTCCGGACATATTTCTGCCTCATTTTGCTCCTTGGACCCGGAGGTTGAAGTCCTTCTTTTCAAAGGCAGCCAGCGAGAGTTGGAACCAGTTACCCACACAGTTGCCCTTTCGAGATCATTCGTAGCTGTCCCGTACACTTCCTATCTCCTCCTTCAAGTCCAGCTGCATGATCAACACGGGAAACTCATAGTCAGTGGTACTTTTGCCTTCCCTCCCATTACAGAATCAAACTTTGTCTCCAAAACAGAAAATATCAGCATCTGTGTGGAATTCCTAGATAGCCCCCCACAGGCTTCCCCGGATGCTTATTAGGGCATCCCCATCCAAGGGATTATTTAGAGATTATTTTGATGATGTGGATGATATTTTTTTAGATTATGGTTGAGATGTTGGGATTATTTGAAGAGATTATTTGATAAAATAATCTTGTATCAAATTCTAAAACTTGATTATTTTGAGATTATTTTCAACTGTTAGGCTCCTCTCCCCATTTTCTAGGCAGACTCATAATTAAGGTGATGACTAGTTTTGTAGTTTGTGCATGTCTCATAAAAAACCTAAGTAAATTAAGATCATCAATGAGGAGAAATTGATAGGTTTGGAAAGTATTTGAGATTTTCTTAAGTGGAAGTGACATGGCAATAACAATGTATAAAAAACCGTAAAATTGAGTATCATGAAAGGAGATGCTTTTAAACAACTTGTTCTTCCAAGAATTTATGTCGTGCTCCCTACTACTGCGTGCTCTATTTAATTACTCTGTATTTTATGAGTAACAAATGAATTGAAGACTACTTGCGTTGGAGGATGTAATAAACACATAATGTCTAATTTGATGAGTTGACTTATTTTTCATAGACTAAACATACACACACAAGTATATTTGGAGTATTACTTTATACATACACAAATTTATTTCTATGTAACCAGAATCGGACCGGATTGGGCGGGTTAACCCGGAAACCGATGCAGTTGTATACTAACCCATGAATACAAGTAAAACCGGAAAAACCCGCTAGCCCTTTTTGACCCAGGCCGGACTTGTGACTGTCCAAACCTGAGAAAAACCTACGTGTGGCATTGCAAATAGAAGGGGTATTGTACTAATTATATCGTACAAACGCCTATACCTTGAGCATGGTACAGTCGAATGTTTTTGTAATATACGTAGTATTTGAAATCCAAGGCTATTTTGTGGGTAATGTGCTCCCAACCTCCCCGCATGTAACCTTTTCATCTTCTTACGTTAATCTTTTTTCTCCGCTGCGGCAGTGTGGCTCGCTGCGCATCAGGATTGTTTTACCCTTTTTCTTTTCTCTTCATTTCTTTTCTTATTTCGTTACTTTGGGTGTTTTGCTTCTATCTTTTTGTTTATTTTTTTTGTTCCTTTTCATTTCTTTACTTTTTCTTTAGCAAACTTTTACTTTTTTTTATTGAATTATTATGATTATATAAAATACCGTAGTATTATTTATTGTTGACTTTTTTCTTTCACTTTTAAATCAACCTTCTGTCTTAAATTTTTTAATCTGTGCATTATAAAATATTTTAGGTATTAATGTTTTATTTCTATTTTAATTTTAAGATGAATATTTATTAGTTTATTAAATATTGTGTGTTAATTACTAACATGAGTTTTATGTTATACAGAGTACTAAAATGAGTGTAACTTAAAATAAATGTGCATACACAATACTTAATAACGAATCCACTAGATGTACATATTATACAAAATACCTTATGTTATATTCGAATGAGTATAATGACTAAAAAAATGAGCATACACAATTGAATATTTGAACACATCAGAAAATTTAAATTACCTTTTGAATCTTCCAAAGCTCATTTTGTAAGTTACATATGTTCATCTGACATTGGTCTTATGCTCATTTTAAAATGTTATATCAATAAATATTTTCAAAAGAGCCTTATTACATTAGATTCACGTAAGAATTGATTATAATATGGGGGGCACAAATTATGATGCTCAATTGCATTTTTCTAATACGCAATAAAAGATGTTTGATGCTCAACGAAAATGTGTCAACGTTCAACTAAAAAACTTATGACTTTCATATTAATGCTCATTTTAAAAATGTCATAATAATGCATATTTCAAAAGTATCATATTATATTAGATTCGCATATTGAAATTCATAGGAATTGATTATAGATAAAATGTAATGAGCTTTTATAAATGAAAAAATAAGAAAAAGAAATTGAATTACAATATACGAAGGGGAAAATGGAAACTAATAATCCAACCTTTTAGCGGTCTTCTTTTAATAGTCCCACCTTTTCGTTATTCGTGAATAATCCAACCTTTGCACCTCATCTTCATTCATTGGTCCCTGACCGGTTGATGACCTACTATTCCAAGTTATTTTCTTATCTTTGCAAAATATTATCTTTGTGAAAGGTGGAATTTATGGTATAATAGTTTGCAGAGATAAGAAAATAACTCGGAATAGCAGGTCATCAACCGGTCGGGGACCAATCAATGAAGATGGGGTGCAAAGGTTGGATTATTCATGAATAACGAAAAGGTCGGACTATTAAAAGAAGACCGCTAAAAGGTTGGATTATTAGTTTCCATTTTCCCTATACGAAGTTGATATCACAATACTCATTATTCGATACTTAATGCTCAGTAGAATACGTCTGATGCTTATTAAAGGTGTAGTAATGCTCATCAAAGAAAACCACGATTTTCACTGAAATTACGAAAATGCCACCATTTTTTAGTTGTGATGTAAGTTTTCATGTAATAACATGATGCTCATTATTAGATGCTTTAGTACTCATTAAAATTGGACTATTATTCATTAGCAGTACACTAATACTCATTTAGCAGAAACCGCGATTTTAACATTAATTACAAAAATGCCACCGAATTATTTTGTTATTTTTCCAATGACTTGTTACTGGGCCGGGTATACAACGCTCACCGTAGAGCCGGGTGTACCATATATACTAGGGGTATCGGCACTCCACCAACCATGCTATTTGGAATAATGTGCTCTTTTACAGTACTTATTTCTTTAGCATACATAGTACAGTATTAATTAATTCACACTACAATAATCGATATTGTAATTATTTGGATATATAATATTTGTATTGCACTAAGTGTCACTAACCGATTGTGTATATCAAATTTCAAATATAAGCAAAAAATACTTATATAAATTATATAATACGTAGTATTTTTAAGTAATTATAGGTGCAGTTATGTTCATATTATTTTTGAAAAAGTATACTATATTCCAAATATCAAATATTTTAGAATATCAAATAATTATGAAAAATTATTTTAATTTTTTTTTATACATGTACTTAAAAATATCAAATAACATTATTGATATAGTAAGTATTTTCGATGCTTCGTGTTACTAAAGTTAATTGATTATTGTGCATAATAAGTACCCTTTTTAATTATATATATATATATATATATATATATATATATATATATATATATATATATATATATATATATATATATTATTACATACTTATTGTTATACTAAATTACATACGTTGATTGGATTTTCCTGGCGTTGACCAGGTTGACCCACCGGGTCTGGCCTAACTCGTGACCAGGTCATTCGTCCAAGTCGCTTCCCGGTCTGATTCTCATAACATAGGTTTATTTGTCTAATTTGATGAGTTGGTATATTTGACTTTATACACACACAAGTGATATATTTAATTCAGGGGCGACCCTCTATGTTCAAAGGGCTAGGGGCGAAAAATTAAAATGGACCTAATGTTACAAAAAATAGTAGAACTTTTTTCTATCAAAACTGACATGCAAAATAATAATAACAATAATAACAAGACATTATAAAAAAAAATTGTAAACCCTATTCAGTCTAAACCAATTATATTATGGTATTAGTGATCCTTATTTAAGAAGAAAATAATTGTGATCCTATTTGTACATTTTACCAATGTTTAAGTCATATTTAGAAAAATAACTCTTAATATTATCAACTCCTAAGTTCCACCGTTTGTAATCATTTTGAATCATTTCTCTTTCAGTAGCAAAATTATTGTTTTCTATGAGTTGCCATCTTGAAGAGGACATTCAGAATTTAAATTATTTACAAAAACAAACTTTGCCATCTTGAAGAGGACATTCAAAAATTATTTGGGAAAATTACAAAAAAAATATGTGCTTCAATTCCGTTATCACAGCAGAGATATGACTGTATGGGTAACACTGTTAGAAAATTTAAAACATTAAAAGAAAAATTTTGAGAGGTGAAGCCCCAGCCAACAACGAAGATGAGGAAGAACCAAATTAAAGTTGAAACCCTTTCTTTGAGTCTGAGGTCTGAAGGATTCAACCGTCACCCAATACCTCTAATCTAATGGATCTGGTTGCGATTGAGGAGACAAAAAGCCGAATTGCTCCGACAGGAAGTCCAAAGAGAAACCGAGACGTTCAAGAGAAAGATTTTGCCAACTACAGATACCCGACAGGAAGATGCATCTTTGCTGGCCTCCCAGATCGTGACCGCTGGGACAAATTTTATGATGATTTCATGGCTTCTTTTGGCGAATGTAGCAGAAACGATGGTAAAGTATGTCGGCACGTCTTTCCATCGTTTTACACGTACGGCTTCAAAAACGGGATGGCCGTGCTGGAGATCTACAAAGTTAGGTTACGTATCCAGAATGCGGAAGAGGCAAAGATAAAGTACTGGGCAGAGGTTTCTAAACCGAGTTTGTTGTACGGTGTAATTTCAGTCGGAAGTTCATATACAAAACCTGGGGAGAAAAGTGGAGGGGATTTCTTGTACAAGGTTGGAAGAGATGAATCCTCCGCCAACATGGAATTCTCAGGTGATATGTTTGAGATTCCGTTGAACTTAAAGCAGCCCTATCCTCTCCTGTCTGACACAACCATATCGGTTGCTCTGAAGCTTAATGGTGTTGATTTGATTGGATGTGATCAGGAAGAAGATGAAGAATTGATGTCCCCCCCCTACGACTTTGAAGGTGAAAAAATCACTTGTGGCAGATTGGATTTTTTTACTACAGCTACCTGGGAATTGGTAGATTCATCTGTGCTATACAAATTAGTCCGGAGAACTCATTTTGATGCAACCAGAAAAGATGGAAAAGGTGTGGTTTGTCCCAATCCCATCGCCGTCTATGTGGATTATGGTGTGCTTGTAGCTCTAACAGCTAAAGTGACGTCCGTCACTATCTTGGATCCTTCCGTTGCTGCTGTGTCCGGACAGATTTCTGCCTCATTTTGCTCCTTGGACCCGGAGGTTGAAGTCCTTCTTTTCAAAGGCAGCCAGCGAGAGTTGGAACCAGTTACCCACACAGTTGCCCTTTCCAGATCATTGGTCGCTGTCCCTTACACTTCCTATCTCCTCCTTCAAGTCCAGCTGCATGATCAACACGGGAAACTCATAGACAATGGTACTTTTGCCTTCCCTCCCATAACAAAATCAAACTTTGTCTCCAAAACAGAAAACATCAGCATCTGTGTGGAATTCCTACATAGGCCCCCAGATGCTTATTAAACAACTTGTTCTGCCAAGAATTTATGTCGTTCCATGCTCCCTACTACTGCGTGCTCTGTTTAATTACTCTGTGTTTTACGAGTAACAAATGAAGCTCCTTGTACGTGCACTTCTACTCACTGATATATGTTTTACATTGTGTGTCTTTTTTGTGCTAGTAACTTGAGGTTATTACATTTCAGGTATGAACTAGTATGGCACCCGTGCATACGCACGGGAAAGAGCAGTTGGTGCATATATTTGTACTCATGATCAAATTAAATATTAAAATAAAAATAACTGTTTAGGATTCTATATTTTCAAAAATAAGAGTATGATGAGCTATTACCATAAAATATAAGCCCATATAATAAATACTTAATGAAGAGTATATTAGCGAAAATTGATTGATGCCACTCATTGGAATTTGCTACTTATTAATTTTCATGATTAAGTTAATTTTAAAATTAAATATTATTCTAAAGAAGTGAGTAAAATAAGTGAGTGACATAATATTTACGTAAATATAATAAAATATTAAAGATAATAATATTAGCTAAATAGAATATTGCCATTTAAATTAGTGCTAACATATAAGAAAGAAAATTATCCTGCTAAATTGTTAGTCGTCTTATTTTATACCTAAAAATGCGGTTAATTCTGATTTTGTGCATATTTGCGGGTTTACACTCAATCAGACCGGTTCTGAGACCGGGTGCCCGGGTTTTGGGTCGAACCGCTCGTTCCGGTCCGGTTATCTTAACACAGCCTAAAAGAATTAAATATGAGAAAAAATTATCTCGCTCAATTGTTAGTCGGCTTATCAAATACTTAAAAGAATTACATATGTGAGAGAATTTCTCCATTCAATTATGAGCAAGTTTATCTTCTAATACGTAATAGGACTAAATGTTAGAGATAACATTCTCCTACTCAATTATTAGCAAACTTATCTTTTTTATCCAAAAGCACTACATATGAGAGAGAATTCTCCCGCTCAATCATTAGATGACTTCTTCTTATACCTAAAAGCAGTACATATGGGAGAGAAAGTTCTCCCGCTCAATTGTTAGCTGAATTATCATACTTAAAAGAACTACATATGAGGGAGAAATTTTCCCGTTCAATTGTTAGCAAGCTTATCTTCTTATCTTCATCTTCATCTTCATATACCTAAAAGCACTACATATGAGTGAGAAAGCACTTCATATCACGTGCAACTGTGAGCCGGTTTATCTTATAACGAATACTTAAAAGAACAACATATAAGAGATAAAGTTATATCTCAATCAAATGTTAGTAAACTTATCTTCTAATACCTAAAAACACTACTTATGAGAGAGAACATTCTCCTGCTCAATATTCTCTCTCAATTGTTAGCAAATTTATCTTCTAATATGTAGAAGCACTACATATGAGAGAGAAGATTTTCCTGCTCAAGTATTAGCAAGCTTATCTTCTTATACCTAAAAC
Organism: Cuscuta epithymum; assembly: GCA_945859915.1. Classification (NCBI taxonomy): domain Eukaryota; kingdom Viridiplantae; phylum Streptophyta; class Magnoliopsida; order Solanales; family Convolvulaceae; genus Cuscuta; species Cuscuta epithymum. The sequence goes on along the minus strand of CAMAPF010001045.1, from coordinate 2,242,628 downwards.
CACTACATATGAGATATATTCCCGCTCAATTGTTATCCAACTTATCTTATAACTAAAAGCACTACATATGAGAGACAAAATTCTTCCGTTCAATTGTTAGTTGGTTTATGTTATACTCCCTCCGTAACTTAAAAATCTTCCCACTTTCCTTTTTCGTCCGTAACAAAAAAATCTTCTCATTTCTAAATCTTCCCATCATATCCTCAATAATTCTTAAAATAATACACTATTACAACTACTTTTTTTGGATTTATCCTACATTCCACCACATTATTCCACTATTTTCCCATCATACCCTCAATAATTCATATCATCTTTCACTATTCTTAATCTACCTACTTTTGAAATGGGAAGATTTAAAAGTTACGGAGGGAGTACTTGAAAGAACTACGTATGAGAGAGAAAGTTATTCTGAACCATTGTTAGTGAACATATCTTCTAATACCTAAAAGCGCTACATATGAGAGAAAATTTATCCCGTTAAACTTTCTTGCTCAACTGTTAGCAAACTTATTTTCTAATACGTAGAAGCACTACATGTGAGAGAGAAATTCTCCTGCTCAATTATTAGCAAGTTCATCTTCTTATTTCAAAAAAAAAACCACTACATATGAGAGATAAAATTTTCTCGCTCAATTGTTAGCCAGTTTATCTTATAACTAAAAGCACTACATATGGGAAACAAAATTCTTCCGCTCAATTGTTAGCTGACGTATCTTATACTTAAATGAACTACACATGAGAGAGAGAGAGAGAGCGTTTCCGCTCAATTGTTAGCAAAGTTATCTTTTAATACCTAAAAGCACTACATATGAGAGAGAAACTTTCCCTGATCAATTTTTAGCAAGGTTGTTTTCTAATATGAGAGAGAAAATCCCCCCACTCAATTATAGGCAAGCTTATCTTTTTATTATACCTTGATCCAAAAGGTGGAATCTCCCACCCTCGGAGCCCCCACGCCCCGACCCGACAGGGCACATGGGAGGATGTAAATTTACAGAGGTCCATATACCCGTGCGTGCCACAGGTCCAACCCATTTTAGAGGTTGTAACATCCACATGGTCGCTGCGGGATTCGAACTTCTTTATTATAGCTAAAACCACTACATATGAGAATAAAATTCTCCTGATCAATTGTTAGCTATCTTATCTCATAACTAAAAGCACTACATATGAGAGACAAAATTACTCTCCTCAATTGTTAGTCGGTTTATCTTATACTTAAAAGAATTTTATATGACAATAATATCATATATTGAACATCTTTTTCATTTAGAATTTTATTTAGAGTTAGTTTGGTAACACATAAATTGGTAAAATAGATTGAAATTGATGATTTTCTAGATTAAAGCGCTGAACTCGTTGAATCTACTAAATTATGCAAAATTTTATACTTCCTCTGTTCGGTTTTAAGTGCAACATGCACTTGGGCACAGATATTAAGAAGCAACAAAATGTGTTAATTTAGTCTGTTTTACCCTTCACCATACCGATAGATGAAATGATGTGTTAAGTAATACCTACAGTATTCAATAGTGGACAAACGTTTTACAGCCAAGCAAACTAACAGCACCCACTTGCTCAATCATTCATTCCACTTGCGAGGGAATATAAAAAAATCCTCCATCTTCATCTACTATCAGACTAATTATATTCATACTAACAAAGTTTGCTTCCATTCCATTTACGGCCACAAGATAACAAAAAAAACCGTGCACTCTTGATAGCGAAAAAACAAAAAAGAGCACTGACAGACATCAAGAATGGAGGAGCAAATTTCTGTAGAAGAACTTCTTCAACTAGAGGGCGGAGATGTATCTGATGATGGTTTCTACCCAGATGTTGAAGTTTTCTCATCTTTTTTTTCTGCAACTGAAAGTGAAGAGGAAGAAGAATCAGAAATAAATTCTGGTTGTCACAGTTTTACATCAACAAGTACAAATAAGCCAAACCTCAAAGTAACCGGAGAAAAATCGATTTCATCTTCGTCCATGTCTTCCATTCCGCACTAATTAAATTAAAGATGAGGGGAAAAAGAAAAATCGATTTCATCTTCGTCCATGTCTTCCATTCCGCACTAATTAAATTAAAGATGAGGGGAAAAAAACTAGAGAGATGTTGGGAAGAAAAAGAGAAATGGGGTGAGGAGAATCGCAGAAGGAAGATAGCATACAGAAGTTGGGTTGTAAAGTGATAGGAATAGGTGGGTGGTGGTGGGTTGAGAAATTAAAGCAAAATTGAGGAAATTGTCAGAAGACGGAAGAGCTAGGCGATAAATAACGAAGGGTATAAAAGTCATTTGCTTTGTATTTCCTTCCCAAAATGGAAATGTTGCATTTATTTTGAAACTGCCGAAAAAGGAAAGTGTTGCACTTATTTAAGAACGGAGGAAGTATGAAAAAGTAGCTAAAATTGTCCCGTACAGTAAATTCATTCAATTAAGGCAGAAAAATAATTCAAACCTTACTTATTTTGATCATTGTACAATCCAGTGTGGGAAATTAAAATTTACTTATATGTTAAAAAATTGATTGATAAGGTTGATAAATCCCTAAATACGTAATTTTAAATGAAAAAATGAACATATAAGCAGTTTATATTTTAGAAGAGCTAGTTTTTTTCTGGTAATCAATTTTTTTCTTTTTCTACATGCAATTTTCTTCCCATATGAAAGGTCAAAAAATTATGAATTTTGATATTTGTTTTTTAGAAATTACGACAAAAATGAAAAGTTAAAACACTGAAAAATTTGGGGGATTTATACCTTGGGCCCGCCAATGACATGACTTTATATTTCTTATTGCTCATTTTTTGTATGACTCTCATTTGAGCAACTTCATCACATTATGTGACATTTTAAACCCATTGATATATTTTACATTGACAATACTGTCATACACTGAACATCTTTTTCATTTAGAATGTTATTTAGAGTCTGTTTGGCAACACATAAAATGGCTGAATATATTGAAATTGATGAAGTTCTTATTGAAACTGCTTAACTGGCTGAATATACTGAATTATGGAAAAATTGAATTTAAAATATATTTATTTAAAAAATATACTCCGTCCCATTGGACTTTGCCAACTTTCCCTTTTTGGTTGTCCTAAAAAACTTTACCACTTTCATATTAAAACAACTAATTTATGGTTCTGCACATTTCTCTCTCCTCTGCAAAAAGCTCAACCACACAGTTTTTTCTTTTCTTATTTCTCACCTACTTTGCACTTGGCAAAGTCCACCGGGGCGGAGGTAGTATAAACATTTATTTGAAACATAAGCTAAAATTTTCGTTTATTATAACTTCATTCAATTTAGGTAGAAATTTAACGTCAACCTTTCTTATTTTGATCATTACACAATTCAGTCTACGAAATAAAAAATTAATTATTTGATGAAAAATTGACAGATAAAGTTGACAAATCCAAAACAGGGTCACCAAACGGCACATAATTTCAAATGAAAAATGAGCATATAAACATTTTTGTATTATATAATGGCTAGTCTTTTTTATCAATTATCCTTTTTTAATCTATTTATATTCAAAGTAGTATAACCTTTTTATTTTAACTTTAACTTTTACAAAATATATTAAAATTCATAATTCTTGTGACCTTTGCAATAGACACTTGGGAATATAAAACTGTTTAAATTGGTATGAGTATACTTTTATAGTCACTTTGATATAATTTTTAACATAATTATAAATAGGTTGTTTAATAAATCTTTATATATATTTTTAATTTTTTATATGCAATACTGGAATGGTGTGTTCGGTTCTCTTCTTAAAAAAATAGAATTATAAAAAAAAACAAAATTATTATATATTTTATATATAATTATAGAGACGGTTAATAAATTATATTTTTATATTTGATATTGATCTCAAACGAAAGATCGCAAAAAATTATAAATTTTGATATATTTTTTGTGAAAATTGGAGCAAAAATGAAAAAGTTACAACACTTTTAAAACATTTGGGGTTTTTTATAGCTTGGGTCCCACCAAATAGAATTCCATGCACCCACCCTTCCTTTCCTCTGTGTTGTAAGAACCGACCCGGACCGCCCGGTTCGGCCCGGAACCCGCCCACCCGGCCATCACGCCGGTTCGGTTGACCATCAAACCGTCCCAAACCTGGGATTTGAGCAAAACTTGAAGAAAGTAGGGGGTGGGATTCGAACTCACGCCTACTGTACCCATTCGACACTCCTGATCAACGTGCTACACTAGTTAGTTGTTGATAGCTGTTGCTTTATTGTTTTTATAATGCGCTAACCTGAAATGTTTTTGGTAAGTCTTAATTAATTAGTTAATTACATATTTAATCTATAACAATAATAATAATGATAATTACATATCAATGTTATTATTATACTTCCCAATCACGTACTTAGTATATGATCTTCCCATTTTTATTATTATTTTGTAATTAGTATAATGTTCATTTTTATTATCTATATAAATTCAAATGCATTTTAAATATTGTTAGTCAATATACTTTAGTACAATTTTTTTGGCATTGCTTATATTGTATTGTCATTGTTGAAGTTTGTTGAAGTTTGAAGGAATATAATTTTTCTATTTATGAATTTACATCTTTTATATAACTAATTATATATATATATATATATATATATATATATATATATATATATATATATATATATATATATATTGGTGTTGACCGGATTTACCGGTTGTTGACCAGGCTGACCCGCCGGGTCCGGGTTGACCCATGACCCAGTCATTTGTCCGGGTCGCTTCCCGGTTCGGTTTTTACAACATAGCCTTTCCTTCGGTGTTTTCCGTACATTTGGAGTGAAAAGGCCATGTGTCATTTTTATAGAAAATGAGTGAATTGTGGAGAGCTTGACACCTAGGATGAATGAAGGGTAAAATTGTATTTTTATGAGCTATTTCTTTTCTTATATATGAATAGATATTGTGTATTTATAATAACTGTGATAGTATCATCCAAAATAATAATAATAACTGTGATATTGAAGGTCTGAAGGATATTCACTAATAATTGTTTTGTGATATCGAAGGTCTAAGGGAGATTACCAAATAATTGATTGGTTAGTTACTTGGCACACGAAAGTATACACTCCAAACGTCCCGCTAAGATGGTCCCATTTTACCTTTTCGGGAAGTCACACTAAGATTGTCCCATACCAAATTTGGTAAAGTTTGTGTGGATCTAAATCATTCTTACTTTATTCTTACTTTATCAATTAATATCAACCACACAAAGCCACTTTTCTTAATAATTGTGCCGCCTTCTCTTGTCTCAATCTTAGTGGGACGAAGATAATACTAAGAAGATGTATTCCTAAATGTGTAGGGTTTAATTTGAAATTTTGAAAATGTATCATTCCACAACACTAAATATGTAAGATTCTTATTGAGTTATTTTCAAACTTGGTATATTTTACAAAAAGTAATGTGGAGTATTGCAGACACAAAGACACCCGTAAAGAATGTAGAGTAATGACCTAATCCAAAATGGTTAAGACATCTCTAGAGTGGACAGATTAAAATTCAGGAAATTACAAGAAGTCTTTGTTTGATTGCCTGACACTGTATTCTTCACCATGATGATAAAACTCAGCAAGACCCCAATCTATCAAACGAAGTTTTCTTAGTTCATGATAAATCACGACGTTGTGAGGTTTGAATCTCTATGCATTATTCCCTGGGAATGGCAATAATCTAGTGCCTTGAGAAGCTCATATATGTAGTAGCAGATATCATAATCTGTCAATATAGGATACACTCATACTCGGCTTTGAAATCTGTGATGTCCACATATTCAAACACCAAACTGGGAGTTTTCAAGTGCTGATCTTGGACAATATCAAAGAGTTTCACAATATTTGGGCCTCCACAAAGATTCTGAAGTATTTTTATTTCCCTTTTTTTTATCTTCTTCTTCAAAGGCTTAAGGATTTTGATGATGCATTTTTCATTATTGGAGACATTTACCCCCTCAAAGACATCCCTGTATTTGGAAGTAAAAGTCTTTCTCACAATTTGTGAAATAATGGGAAAGCCATACTCCCTTAGGAGCCCTGGCAGGTATATTTATAATAAAATATCGGTTTCCAAAATACACAATATTCCTAAAATATATCAGCTATTACACCCCCTCAAACTGTGCGGGAGAAACAACGCGCAGGTTGTCTTTTAAAAAATGAAATTGCTGACTAGATAAACTCTTAGTGAAAATATCAGCTAACTGAAGATGAGTAGGAACATATTTAACAATTAAATCACCATGTGCCACTCTTTCACGAACAAAATGATAATCTATCTGAATATGCTTGCTACGAGCGTGCTGAACTGGATTTGCTGTCAAGTAGGAGGCAGAGATATTATCACAGAAAAGCTGAACAGGTGCCTGTACTGGAAGGCCGAGCTCAAACAGAATAGATCGGACATGTAATGTGTCCTGTACAGTGTAGGCAATCGCACGATATTCCGCCTCTGTAGAAGATTTGGATACCGTAGGTTGCTTCTTGGATTTCCACGAGACAAGATTAGGACCCAAGAAGACCGCAAAACCTGTAGTAGATCGAGAACTATCCGGACAGCCTGCCCAATCAGCATCCGAGTAAGCCAAAATACGCAGTGGGTGAGCCGATCTCTGTAACCATAATCCATTATCTATGGAGCCCTGGAGATAACGAAAAATACGCTTGACAGCAAGCATGTGAGTAGTACGAGGGGCATGCATAAATTGAGACACTAAATGAACTGCAAAAGTAATATCAGGTCGTGTCAAAGTTAAATACTGTAATGCACCTACCATACTGCGATACTCAGTAGCATCAGCTAAAAGCTCACCATCAGTGAGAGAGAGTGTAGTACGAGTGGCAAGTGGTGTGCGAACAGGCTTGAGAGTGTGTAAGTGAAAGCGGAGAAGAAGATCAGACACATATTTTTGTTGAGACAGAAAAAGACCTTTAGAATTGTGAACTGCCTGGACACCCAAAAAATAATGAAGATCTCCAAGATCTTTCATGGCAAAGTGAGATGCTATGCGGGTGATAAAAGAGGAGACAAGAGAGGAAGAGCTACCCGTAATAATAATGTCATCAACATATAATAATAGATAAATCACAGACTGATCCTGGCGATAAATAAATAAAGAGTTATCTGATTTACTGCAGGAAAAATTATTAGTCAGAAGAAAGCTGCTAAAACGATGAAACCAAGCCCGAGGAGCTTGCTTAAGGCCATATATGGCTTTTCGCAGGCGACACACATGATGAGGGAACTGAGGGTGAACAAATCCCCGGGGCTGACGCATATAAACTTCTTCTGTAAGGTGACCATGAAGAAACGCATTTTCACATCTAACTGGCGCATAACCCACCCAAAAGAAATAGCAAGGGTAAGAACAATACGAACAGTGGTGGGTTTTACAACCGGACTAAAAGTTTCTGAAAAATCCACACCAGCCTGCTGATTAAAACCTTGAGCAACAAGACGTGCTTTATGGCGCTCAATGGTTCCATCAGAATGAAATTTAGTTTTATAAATCCACTTAGACCCAACCACATTTTTAGTACTATCAAACGGAACTAAATCCCAAGTATTATTAGTGATAAGTGCATTAAATTCATCTGCCATAGCCTCACGCCAAACCAAACTTTTATGAGCCTCAGAAAAACATGTAGGATCAGCGCTAACAACTGTATTTAATGTAAAAATTGATTTGGGTTTAAAAATACCGGACTTAGCTCGGGTTTGCATGGGATGTATATTATGAAGTGAGGCGGTTGAAGGATGACTGGAGGTGGAGATGTGGGTCGTATGAGGGCTGGACGAACTGACTAAAGGCTGGTCGGGCTGAGGAGTGACGGTCTGGGCATGTTGAGGTGAGGTGGAGGACGAAGTATGGCAGGTAGTCGAACTAGGAGAAGATAAAGGCCTGGGACTAGGCTGTCCGAAGGCAGTGTGCAGCGGGCTGGGAGTGTGGTGTGTGGTTTCAGTTCTAGGAGATGGCTGGTTGGAGGAAGGAGTGGGAGGTGGTGTCTGATCGATGGTCGAAGATGTATGGAAGGGCACTGGTGGGCTGTAACACGGTGGCAGAAGAACTGCCGGTGCCGAAGATGGTGGCCGAAGAGTGTTGGTCAACTGGAAGTCAGATGGGGTAGGCATAGCGGGAGACTCAGGTGTGGTAGAACTTAGAAGAGGAAAGGGAAAATTATTTTCAAAAACTTAACATGTCGACTGATGTAAATTCTACCAGACTTAGGGTCAAGACAACGATATCCTTTATACCCAGATGCATAGCCAATAAAAACACAATGAACAGACCTGGCCGAGAGTTTGTTAGAGGATGTGGCAGTAATATTGGGAAAGCAAGAACAACCAAACACACGCATGAAGGAGTAATCAGGGGATTGTTGAAAAAGTTTTTCATAAGGTGAGATATTTCCAAGTAACGTAGATGGTAATCGGTTAATAATATATGCAGCTGTAAAAATAGCATCAACCCAGAACTGACTAGGAATGGAGGCTTCAAGAAGCATAGTTCTAGTAAGTTCTAAGAGATGTCGATGTTTACGTTCAGCGACCCCATTTTGTTGAGGTGTGTCAGGACATGATTTGCGAAAGTAAATGCCATGATTATCAAAAAATTGCTGCATATTAAAATTAACAAATTCACCCCCTCCATCACTTTGAAATATCTTAATCGTAGTATTAAAAAGATTTTCAACTAAGGATTTAAAGGACTGAAAATGGCGAAACACTTCACTCTTATTTTTCATTGGATAAAGCCAGGTAAAACGAGAAAAATCATCAATAAAGCAGACATAATATTTAAAACCCATATTTGATAAAATAGGAGACTGCCAAACATCCGAATGAATTAATTGTAAGGGCATAGAACAATTATGACTAGCATCCGTAAAAGGTAAGCGTTGAGATTTGCCCAAGCGACAAGAGATACAATTATGGGAAAAACTAGAGCTACTACAAATATGTTGCTGACTATGTAAAGTACGTAAAACAGAAGTGCCACAATGGCCTAATCTACGATGCCAAATGGGTCCCGAGGTAGTGATAGACGACAAAGCTAGTGGTGATGGAGAACTGAGGCTGACTGGATAAAGATGACCATGACTAGGTGCTTGAAGAAGAACCGCCCCCGAGATTTTGTCCTTAACAAAAAAAGAGTTTTTATCAAAAATTACAATACAGTTGTTATCAGCGCACAATTTTTGAATGGAAAGAAGATTAAATTTAATATGAGGCACATGAAAGACCGATTTTAACGTGAGAGGACGGTGAGAAGAATTTAAATGAACATCACCAATATTAGCTATAGATAATTTAGATCCATTTGCAGCACTAACAGAAAGTGGTCCAGTATAAGGTAATTTATTAACTAAAATACCTTCTGTAGGAGTCATGTGAGCCGATGCACCGAGTCTGGATACCATAAAGCAGAACTTGATTCACCATTAGTGGTAAGCAGGGCTGGTGCAGATGGCTGATTAAATCTTGAAGGACACTGAAGAGCAGAATGACCTGTATTGAAACATAATTGACAGACGACGGGTGGTGGAATGGACCCAAGAATTCCCTCACCCGATGGAAAGCCTGCATAGCTAGTGTGAGTATCACAAATATAGAAGGGATTAGTATTTAAAGTTGACAAAACAATATTACTAGCAGAACCTGTAGTGTTCAATGAAGATGATGGCACCCCCTGGAACGGTACTGGTGGCCTCCCGAAAACCGGACTGGAGGAACTTGGCTGCTGTCCCGCAACAAACTGTCCGCCTGGAGGAAGCTGCTGGCCGTGTTGGACGTGCTGCATGCCTCCATAAAACTGCTGTGGTCCATATGCAAGCTGGCCGCCGTATGGCTGGGGTCCTCCTCGACCTCTGCCGCGGCCTGCACTTCTGCCACGCCCCCCTCGTCCGCGACTCCCTCTGCCATTCATATACGGTCTGGGGGCCTGCTGTCCAGTAGCGGCAGCAGCTGCAAAAGCTTGATGACTAACAGAGAGTTGTTGTTGACGCTCCGAGAGAACACGTTGTTCTTCTTCCATAAGACGCGGTTGCAAAATATCAAACGGAAAATTTTGAGGGAATAACGAGACAGTGGTAACAAAGGACCGATAGTCGGGACCTAAGCCAGCCAAAATATATTCAAGGAGCTCCTTATCCGAGACTGGGGAATTAATTGCAGCAAGGGGATCCACTAAATTCTTGATTTCTCGTAAATAGGCTTCCATAGTCTGAGTTTCTTTCTTTTTGATGGTTGATAATAACCGTTTAAGTTCCATGCTCCGAGGTAAGCTTGCAGACATAAAACGAGTCTGAAGTCTAGCCCAGATAGCAGCAGAATGTTTTAAGTCATGAACATCAACTAAGACATCCCGAGTTAAAGTAGCAAATAACCAACAACGGATTGTTTGATCCACACAGAGCCAATAATAATACTCGGGATTGGGTACTTGATGATTAGCAAAATCAACCATATACATAGAGGGTACCTCAATTGAGCCATCAACAATGCCAAACAAACCTTGAGAAACCAAGAATGATTCGAACTGAGTGCGCCAAGTGAGATAATCTTCCACCGCTTTTAATTTGATGGTAACAATCTGAGAGACCGTGGTAATATGCGACACGGACTGAGCAAGAGCCGACATAGAAGAGCCAAAAACAGTATGCTCAGGCGGCCGAATAATACCCGGTGTTCCAGAAAAAGTGGAGCCAAAAAACGGTGAAACCGGCGGCTGAGATGAAGTAATGGCCGGAGAGGAAGTCGTGACTGGAATACGCAGCGGCATGGACTGGAATAAGTGGTGAGGCTCAGTCGTAGAAAATATCGGTGGCGGCGGAAAATTGGAGAAGAGCGTGGACGACGATGGCATCATCACCGGAGAAGTGATGATTCCGTTTGAAGAATTGGTAAAGATTGCAGAGGAGGAAGACTGTGGCGTCGTCATGCTTGTGGTGGGAAGGATGATTTCTGGCGCCGTAGTGACATCGGCTGCGACGGAACCCACGGTGGTTGATACCACTGTTGCGGCCGTAGACATCACGGATGGAAAGAGGCGGCCGAAAAAAAATGTAGAGAGAGAAGAAAATTAGGTTAAGCTCTTGATACCATGTGAAATAATGGGAAAGTCATACTCCCTTAGGAGCCCTGACAGGTATATTTATAATAAAATATCGGTTTCCAAAATACACAATATTCCTAAAATATATCAGCTATTACAATTCACAGAGAAAGTGTTTTTGGGATTCACAACGTCATTCATTTAGATGGTTGAAGTTCATATTCCACAATCATTCTTTAAGGAACAAGGGAGGCAGTTGTATGTATGGAACCTAACCATAAGAAATACAAGCTTGCTTCTCCAGTCTCATTCTCGGTTAGCAGCTTCCTATTAGTGCATTAGTATAAACTTGGAATCTCATTAGACTTTTATTGGGTTAGGCAAATATCTTTATATTATATAAAGTAACAAAGTTTGCTACAAGTTTTGGAGTCAAAATTGCCGCCCAAAAGAGGGGTAAAAATGTAATATATGCACCGCAAATGTATAATACCGCAAGCCAATTACGTGGTGCGTTGAATGTTTGAAACGTATGCAATCATTTTACAGGATCATTTATTTTATAATAAAAACAATTTAATGCTAAACATTTTGAAAATACATTCATCTTTATATCAAATAGTAACGTTGACTGCATATACGGACTATATGGCAAGAATTACTCCGGGCAAGACCAAATGATCCATACGTGTATGAAAAATTTAATACACTAAGAATTACGGAGTACTATATGTCTATATGGTACTCCCTCCGTTCCCAAAAATACTTCACACTTTTCTTTTTGGGCCGTTCCCAAAAATTCTTCCCACTTTCCCTTTTTGGACAACTTGTGTGGCAGCCACCTAGTTGTTAAATACGGTACGGGAATTAAACGTGATTTAATACGTACGTGTTTTATTCGGTAACTTGAACAAAAAATACGGTCAAAAGTTCGGCAAAAAATACGTTGACTTTTAAAAAAACGTGTAAATACGTATACGTGTATAATACGACATTTCTTAGAAAAATTCGGGTTCAAAATACGTGTCTTATTTTGAGTGCTTAAATTATTGTACTAGTTTTTAGAGCATAAAAAACATATAGTACACACACATTCAAATAGAATACCTCTTCACTCCATCAAAAAAAGCATTCATAAATCATAATAGCATAAGTTCACGACAAAAAAGAAATACTCCGTAGTAGTTAAGTCTAAAATAACATGAAATTATATATACTTCATAAAATAACATATAATAAAAAGAAATAAGAGTGTACACATATCGAAGTAGTAAATCACATTACTGCATAAAAGAATAATTTGTAATTGTATAAGTCGATGACAAAAGTAAAAATAGCAATCAAGTCCAAGACATAATTTTGCAAAGTAATGTCAAAAAATAAGGCATAATAATGATAGAATGAGACCAAGTTAACATCATCATCATCTTTATATGATCATCATATAACACTCAAGTTAAACTTGTTATTTTCACCTAGATGACAGATGACATATGAAAAAGTTGTGCGACTGATACGCTTATTATTATTATTGTTTATTTATGTGTAAAAGTTTACACTAAAAATGTCAGGTTTATAAAAACCTTAATTTTGATATGCTTGTTTGGAAAAGAACATCACATATCTAATATGTAGTAGTATTTTAGGTTTTAGTCCTTTAAGATGATAGCTTTAGATATAATGCAATTAATTTAATATTTAACAATTATATATTTTGTAATGTAACAATACAAAAACACGGGGTCATGAGGATGATGTTTTTTTTTTGCTTTTAAGCTAATGTTGATCTCCTGTTCATTTGATGTATTCATTCAATTGACCAAATTATGTTTCGTTTTTTTATAAAATACGGAAAATATACGTTTTATACGGGAAGTAGAAGTTTTTTTCCTTTTTAAACGGACCGACATTATTTTTCGTTTTAAACGCGTTTTTTTGTTCAAAAAAACGGTACGTGTTTTAAACGCGTTTTAAACGGAAAAAAGCTAACTAGACTGTGGCTCACATTCATTTTACCTTTTTCTCACACAACTACAACCACACATTTCCACTTTATTCCACTTTCTTAATAGGCGTGCCAAGTCAAACCGGGAAGAATTTTTAGGAACGGAGGTAGTAAGATTTAATACGTGTATGAAATCAATATATTTTTCAAAATTCAAATTTCAATCTGAAAAAGAAGGAGAATAATACTCCCTCCGTCCCACTTAAAAGTTCTCAAGCGGTTTACGATGTTTGACTGATCATAAAGTTAACTCATAATTGTCATTAGTAGAATTATTTTTAATAAATTAAATTTACATATTCAAAAACTATATTAAAAGTTTAATAATATCTGATCAAGAAAAATTAAATTTGATAAAGTTGCATATAAAAAGTAAAAGATTAAGCATAATGCACGTTGACCGGATAATAGTGGACGAGAACCTTTAAATGAGACAGAAGGAGTAATACATTTTACACTAATCAATAATTCAATATCTGTATGGAAATTAGAGCGACTGCACATATCCACGTAACATTAACTTAAAGAGAAAGTTCCAACTACATAATATGTGGCAAGAATGATAAAAAAAAATATGTGGCAAGAATAAAATTGATAGAAGGAAATAAATTTGTAACAACTCAATTCGTGCCCTATGATGGCAACAGAGTGTATTTTATACACAAAGAATTATACTCCCTCCGGTTCTAAATAAACTTCACACTTTCCTTTTTGGGACGGTCCAAAATAAACTTCACACTTCCTTATTTCCTTATTTGGCAAAGAAATCTACATCAAAACAGTGTTAAACAGTGCTAAACAGTGCCAAACAGTGTCTCAACAGTGCCAAACAGTGCCAAACAGTGTCTCAACAGTGTACTCTACAGTAAAGTCAACTTTATTTTCTTAATAACTGTGAAGTCAAACACTGAAGTTTAAAAAGAACCGGAGGGAGTAGGGTTTAATGCACCAAACCCCCTGTGATTTGGAAATTCGGCGCGTTAGCTCCCTGTGATTTAAAAAATGCGTCAAACCCCCCTGTGTTTTAATTAATCATGTGCCAAATCCCTTATGTGAACAAATTCAATTGTCAAATAAAAGAAAAATGATTAACATTTTTGTATGATTCAGAGATTTTGACATATTTATTTGCATATTCAATCAAAATATTAGGAAAAGTGATTTTCAAATCGTTAAATTTATTCGTAAAGGGGGTTCTGTGCATGATTAATTAAAACACAAGGGGGTTTGACGCATTTTTTAAATCACAGGGGGCTAATGCGCCGAATTTCCAAATCATAGGAGGGTTTGGTGCATTAAACCCAAGAATTATATGGTAAGATTTAATACGTGTACATTTGAAGTCCTAAGAATTTCAAGTCGAGAATATCAATATCTTTATATAATATAAAGTAGCGGTGTTACTAGAATTTTAGTCTCCAATTTTTCTGCCCAATGCATGTGAAAGTAAAAGGAAAGCAGATTATATGGATACTACAATGCTAATAAAGAAAATATATAAAGTTGTACTACCTTCGTCCCATTGAAAAGATAAAAGTTGTGGTTGAGATTTGAATATAGTAAAGTGAAATGTTGTGAACCACACATTTTTTCCAAAATGGGAAAGGAACACTTATTTTGGGACAACTCAAAAAGGAAAGTAAGACAGGTAAATTGGGACGGAGAAAGTAATACTCTCTCCGTCCTTCAATATTTTGTCATGTTTGACCGGCACGTGAAATAATAAAGTAAAAACTGTGTGGTTGAGGTATGTGCATGAGAGAGAAAAATAACATGAACCACAAATTTATTGATTAAAAAAGAAAAATGATAAAAAATTTGGGGCATCCAATTGAGAATATTAAAGGAGAGTCTTAACATACTAACTGTTGTAGCCATCTGTTTTATTATTTCCAAATAGGTTGGGATGCATTGATTCGAAAAGTGATTATAATTTAAAAAAAATAAATAAAACATTTCATACAAGAAATTAAAGTAATATGGGTTGTCTGTTAACCGTAATTCTTGAATACGGAAATAATAAACAAGAAATAATTACATAAATATGACCAAAATAAAGACGATTTACAAAAATATGACTAGTGACTAGAGTAGTAATGAAATCATAGTAATTCATATTTAAGTTTTGAGCTTAAGTTACCACAACACCACATTGTAGTAATGAATAGTCATAATTATGTAAATATGTTTTATTTTAGTAATATTCTTGTAAAAAACCCTAATAATAATAGCTGGAAAATACTTCGTTATAATTCATAGCTTTATTTAATCGCTCACTCTAACCAGCTTGGTGTTAAATAATACTCCCTCCGTCTCACAAAATTCTTCCCCAGTTTGATTTGGATCGGAGTTTAAGAAAGTGAGAATAAAGTGGAAATATATTGTTGTGGTTGAGTAAAAAAAAGGTAAATGGATGATAGCCGCCACACAAATAAACCTTTCCAAAAAGAGAAATAAGAAGAATTTTTTAGGACATCCCAAAAAGGAAAATGAGAAGAATTTTATAAAACTGAGGGAGTATTTCTTAGAATTAAAAGCCTTTGAATAAAAGTAAGAAATATTTTTCTTATATAATTCACGGCTAATTTATAACAATGGTAATATTCCTGCCTAAAATGAGGACATAATAGTGAATTAAAGAAAAAAGTAAATTTGGTAAGGAGCATTAATTATTAAGAATAAAAAAGTGACAACAGCCGTTTTTTTAGAAAAAGTGACAAATAGGACAAAATGAGTCATGGGTCCTACCAAAATAAAATCTCATGTTTTTTAAGTATGGTAAGTTTTTTATTTGTACTTCAATTATTACAAAAAAAATATCAAAATTCATAACTTTTATTATATTATCTTTCCATATGACACCAATATATAATTCTCTCTCCGTATTTTAATGTTTGCTACACTTTTTCTTTTTGGAATGTATTTAAGAGTTTGCTACAATTTTCCTTTTCGGTAAGTTTTTCCTTACCGAAAAGGAAAAATATGGCTCAAGGGTTGCCTTGAGGAGCCATATTTTGTACATTGTAATGTCAAGGATCACCTCAAGTAGTAAGTTGAACATTCTTATATGTGAATAAAAAAATCATGCTATCAACATTATTGATAATACGGAGTATGATTTATAAAGAACTTTTCTAAAAGTTGTGATCTTTTTTGTACAGTGCCAATGTATATGACATTTCATTTTTATAAAGCTTCAGGGCCATCGAAAGAGACACTTAAATAGTGGAATATAATCACAGTATCTCTTTATCAAGTATTCCGTAATACTTATTCTTACATTTTACCTTTTAAATTACTTGCAAGTTTTCATACGACCAACATATTCCTTTTTCCTACAAACTACCATTACATACGCAAACTTACAACACATAAACTCTACTATATTTCTTTACTTAAAATAATTGCATATTATGTACCATCATAATCAAAGTTAGATTAAACAAGTTATTATTCTGCTCTAGGTGTACCTGTGCATCGCACGGGTATTGTGTCTAGTGTGAATGAAAAGTAGTTAACAACTCTATCCAAGCCAAAGGTCATGAATCAGTTCCTCCAAAATCAAAAGGAAAAGATAACAAATATTACTCCGTATGATTTATAAAGCAATACCTAGCCCTTGGTGATATATTCTCTGGTGAGAATCTGCAGGTGAGTTTTTAGCAAAGATTAGAAAAACACATCTAAGAATCAAGGATCTGCGAACAATTGAAGAAGAAGAAGAAGAAGAAGAAGAAGAAGAAGAAGAAGAAGAAGAAGAAGATAGAGTGCAACACAGCTTACCCATAGAGGAATATAGAGAAGCCGAGCTAGGAGAAGCGATGCAGCCGATGGAAGTGGTAGTCGACTTTTCTAAGAAGGAAGATGTATTACACAAGGGTACTCCCTCCGTCCCATTAACAATGGGACAAGAGGGAGTGAAACACAAACCAATATAAAGATAATACTACTAATTGATTGGTTGTTGTAAAAAGACAACCAATATCATGAATATATACATTTCTTTTCTTAGATGAAGTTGTGAAGTTTATTTGGAACAACGATAGAAAACAAAGGGGGGAATTTATTTTAAGTCAGAGGGTATACATAATACGAAAAAAAAATCATCTCAAGTAGTTCTGACGGGAAGTTCCGTCAGAACTTACCTATTAGAAGGCCTTTCAAGTGAATTTTTTGATGAACTTTTTTTATCATGTTCTTCATCAAGTTTAATGTATAGGACAACAATTAGTCCTGCATTGCTATATGGCGTAGAGTGTTGGGGTGAAACAATGTCACATTCAAAAGATGAGTGTGACAGAGATACACATGTTGCGTTGGATGTGTGGGCATACTAGGAAGGACCACGTGCGAAATGAGACAATCAGGCAAAGGGTGGGAGTAGTACCTATTGAAGACAAGATGTGGGAGTCTCACCTACGGTGGTTTGGTCATGTGCGTAGAAGACCGAGTAATGCACCTGTTAGACGTGTTGAGATGTGTGGAAAAGAGGCAAGAAACAAAGGGAGAGGAAGACCCAAACAGACGTGGGATATGGGAGTCTAAAGTGACATACTTCTTCTTGAGTTGGATGAGGATATGACTTTGGAGAGAGCAAAGTAGAGGGCAAATATTCGTGTGGGGAAGTGATCTCGTATTATTTTTTCCCCTCATCTTTTTTCTTCTTGTTTTTTATTCTTTTATCCCTATATATATAAACACTATTTTTATCCTTTTTATTTTATCATTTTTAGGTTTATTCATCTCGTTTTATAATATCTTTTTATAATAGCTTATTTTTTTATCTTTATTTTCTTTCTTTTCCTTTTGGTATCATGTATCGATTCATGTTAGCCGACCCCAATATCTTTTGGGACTAAGACTTAGATGTTGTTGTTATATACTATCATTTTATTATTCCACATGGAAATCAAAATTGACCCTGAAATTCTAGAAATTGAGACCACCTCGAATTCTAGGCATACCTTATTTGTAGGAAATTTAGGGTTAGATATGCTTACATAAAGTAAAATAAAGATACTAAACAAAAAAGAAAAGCATAAATGTTGAAAAAGATGAAGTTTGAATCTTTTTTTAATAAAAGTGAAAGAATAGGATATATTTGTGAATTTGATGATAGTTTGGGATAAAATAAGCTAATAATCTAAAACATATTCCGTATAACTTTTTTGAAAGTTAATCAGTAACTGAAAATTTGTACTTTACATTACAACTTCACTTTGAATGTAGTTGTTTAATTTACAATCACTCTTTTACTATCTTGTGGTCTGAACTTGGGGCGTACTGCAATCACCCCAGGCCTCGTTTCATCGTACCGGTACCTGCATAGCAAGCCTAAAAACATTAACCTATATACAGTTTCTTATGGGACTTTTTTCTCGGCGATTAGAATTATAATCTCCTGTACGAATAAGAAACAAATTCAAATCTAAATTTGAAATCAATCGAAAGTTTACCCATTTTCAGCTAAAAAGCTTCTGATAGCTATAGGAAGTGCAGCTTCTCCCCGGCTATGATTACCTTTTCCTGTGACATGTAATACAACATTAACCCATCTATTGCATATGTCCATGAGCCTTCACATATGTGGTGTGTTTGACATTTAGCGGTTAAAGCATAGCGTATTATTTTAGCGGGTTGCAGACAACGGATTCAGTTGTCATTGGACTAGCAGAATAGGTTGTCGGGTTGCAATAAGATGTTAGATAATATAGCTGTTTGGCCTTGGCAATTAGTACAAAATGTCATATTTCAAAACACTAAAATAGAATGCTGTTATTTGCAGCGGTTCAATTTCAGCGGCGTCCAAAAATGCTAGGGCTAAATAACTATTTACAAAAAATGTTTACACTTATTGTAAACACTAAAAGGGTCAAACCGGCATTTTTTTTTTACTGAAACGTCATTTTCCAAATACCCCTTAATGAACAGAGAAAATGGGAACAATTCAAACTAATGACTGCGCCAAGAGTAAAATTGGATCATAGCAGAATGCGGTTCAAATAATTACCGCATAAAGTAAAATTCAGCATAGATTAACTACCCTCTTTGCCATGATATACACCACAAAGTATTGGACACTTGAACTAAACCATATATACAATAACAACACAACATTCAAACCTTAGTTCCAAAAGAGTTTGGGGTCAATTAACATGAATTTGAAATCAGAGCTAAAAAAATAAAAAAGATAAGATTTGATAAAAGATAAAAAAAGATAAGGTAAAAGGGATACAAACGATAAGACAAAAAAGAAAAAAAGATAAAGAACATAAGAAGGATGAAAAAGATAAAGAAGATGAAATGAGATCAATCTTTCAAGCGAATACTTGAACTAAACCATATGCTTGGTAAAAAAGTATTGCCTCCGTCACCCTAACATTGGAACATGAGGAGGTGGTGTGCTTATTAAGAAAAATGGATTTATGTGATTGATATTGAATTGATAAAATATGAATAAAGAATGATTTAGAATCACACAAACTTTACCAAATATGATATGAGACAATCTTAATAGGATTGACGGAAAAGGAAAGATGAAATAATCTTAGATAGACAGAGGGAGTATGACATACTGAATTCAGCAAAAATTGCAATACAATACCTGTAATGACCTGAAGGATAGAGGGTCGCTGTTTGGGAGGCTGTTGTAGCCTCTTCGCTGAACTCTCCCTGTCCAAACAATTAGAATACCCAGGATTCAAAGTGGACTCAAAGCCATGTTTTGCTCTTACTTCTCTTGGATATATGGAGTGATCGAACGAAACTCGGCATTCAATCCTTTTCAGGTGTTTTTCTAAGGCTTCAACTGCTTCTGTTGAATGAAGACCATGCAAGTCCAGAGTCCACTCATCATTTTTACTGTTCCTAATGCTCAAAATTTCCTTTGCTGCTTTTGTGTTTAGCTCCCCAGCAGCTAACCATTCTTCTTGAGCTTTCGCTGAAAAATAATGGGCAGTTAAATGATCTCCTCTTAAATAGGCATCGCTGGCTGACTTGGAATGCCGAGCAGCTGATCTGTACGATGAAAGAAAGGAAATTTAAGAACAAATTTAAAGTACATTACAACAACAAAGGCTACCACCTATGGTGCAGTAAGGGGTTCGGATGCACACAGTCTTACTCCAAAACTAAACCACACATAGACTACTTCCGGATGACCCGTGATGAAAATAGCATTGAAAATTACATGGACTGGTTGTTGCTTCATAACAAAGAAGCGCTTCAGTTTAGTGAGTCATTTTGCTTTATTTCATTATATTCCCACAACAAAAAATAGTTGAATCTTTGATTTTATTGGAAATTATGGAAATAACAAACCTAAAGTACATTACATTGTAAATTTTGTAATGCATGGAAACTGATCCACACGATGCGTAGTTTTTTGAACAAATGCTATCAACAATATTACAAATGTCACATTCTCATCCTTGAATAGAAGAAGTAAAGATTTAAAATAATCCAACAGTAGATTAAATGTCCCTCCAAAGTATTTACGTTCCAGGTAGGAGGCTAGGAGCTAATCCCTAGTAGCAGTCCCTGTCCAATTTATAACCAATGGAGTGTAAAGAGGAGCACAAATTAAAGTACCACAACTTTATAAAGGCTAGTTATGCAATCAGGTAGTAACATTTTACAAATAAAATATATTTGTCAGAAAAAAGATGCCACTCACCTCATCATTCTTAGAGCATCCTTTCTTTGTAATGAGTATACATCATCTTCTTCCCATAACTCAGGTTCAATTGGTACAAATCTAAAAACACCAATTGCTGCATTGACTAAATCTGTGCTACTGGCATTCAGATGCTTATTTGTATCGTTGTTGAAATCTTCCACATTCATGTCTTCTCCAAATGAAACATCTTCTTTGGCGTGTTCGCTTTTTATGTGTTTCTCTTCGCTAGTCTCAGGTTTCTCAGATTCTGAATCCTCATGCAACACAAGTGTCTGATCCAGAGAAACCATTGCTCCCAATAACATTATAGCCTGATCAAATTCATAATTTACCCCAGCCATAACATCTTTGATCAGGCCTTCATCTGCCCATGAGTAAAGCTTCTTTATTTTTTTATGCAAATCAACATCGTCCCCCTTTTCGGAAGCAACATTGAGCTGGCTAGAATTCACATGTCCAACACTTAGTTGATTATTTTTAGAGCCTATATTTTGCTCCAATGATGGAAAATTTGGAGAAGGTAAAATGACTGAAGAAAAAGGCTTCTCCAATGTAGTACAGGTATTCTTTGTCTCATAGGAGGGCTCGGTTGAGAGAGTATTAGAGAGCGATATAGGAGGGAAAGGGTCACTTTCAAGCTGGATTTCAATCCCTTGTTGTTTCTGCCTTTCCTTTTCGACAAATGCAGTCCAACCAGAAGTCTTTGCCCTCAAAGAGGGCTTCCTTTTATGCATAGGGTTTTTTGCACTAGCAGAAGCAGCCATCTTCAGGAGCACAGAGAAGATGTGCAAATCTTTTTTGTATAGCACCCGTGGCCACTTCTGATGCTCCCCCTTTCACCCCCAAAATTTCTTTAATAAACAGCTGCACTAAAATTTTGTAGCCTACATAAGAAACACACACAAAAAGAAAGAGAAAAAAAGGCAATGTTTTATACTACGAATTAAATGAAGTGGAACTAACGATAAAACAAAAACATTCAACAGTTCAATCATTCTATTCACCTTTAAGTGATACAGACTAAGCCATTAAACATTCAAAACCTTAATCACTTTATCTCAATTGTAAGGTATTTTTAACAAATTTTAAGGAGAAACATATATTGGTTAGCAAATTTCTTCAGAATAACAAAAGAACCAAACTTCCCAGATATGAAAATACAAATACTTTTCTAACTTCAGATACATTAAAATCCTAGAAAACAGAAAAGCTCTCGACTTGCATTACCTGCTTGATTTCTTTCCTTTAAAATCCGGAGAACAACAAATTATGAGCTGAATATTAAGGAATGGAAAACCGGAGGTCTCGTATCAAAGGCGTTAATGAAGCCGGAGAAATTAACAAAATCTGATTGGGCGGCTGAGATGAAAGCAATAGCTGTTGGAGTTTGATCACGGCTACAGAGGATAAAGATGATGAGCGTGTAAAAGATGAAGATCTTGTGCAACCCATAAACGCTAATTCAATTTCTTTCCTGGTTTTGATTGAACAAATCCAATCAAAGAGATGCCAGAGAGACAGATAAGAACAACGAGTCAATGACGCGCTGGAGCCGTGGAGGTCGTGAAAGGGCCTGCAAGGATTCTATTATTCTTCTCCTTTGTAATAACCTATCTGAAGCACGAATACCAAACTATCAGGCAGTTAACCTATCTCCAACAGTTAACATCATTTTTTACACTAAAATGGTGTAAACATCACATCAAACAGTATTTTATCTCCAACAGTTTACACCATTTTCATCACCAAAAAAGAATATTCTCTTTTTATTCTTTTTACTAACTTTTTACCATTCTTCAATTTAAGTATCTAACTATCATATATTTATACATTAGCCCCTCATTTAATATTTTGATATTTCACACATTATTTCACACATACAAACTAAAATACATCATTTTAATATGTATTTTCACGCATTTCACTAATTAAAATACATCATTTCAATATGTATTTTCACGCATTTCACAAATGTTATTATATTTTTGTTATTTTGTATCAAATTAATAATTTTAATTTGTTGTTCTATACAGATGTTTTTATTTGGACTGTAATTTGTCCCAGATCAGATCAGACCGGATTAGACTAGACTTAGATAGTTATAAAAATACAAAGAAATCAGACCAGACCACATCAGTTCAGATCAGACCAGACCAAATCAGAGCAGACCAACAAATTTCAGTCCAAGTAAAAACATCCTAATTTGTTGTTTTAAAAATGGGTCAAAACTATAATAATCAAAACTTTGGGTCACATTTGAAATAAATAAAAAATAGAAAAAGAAGATGGTGTTGGATTTGGTGTACACCATATATGGTGTAAAGCCAAAGGCTCTCCACCAAAATGGTGAAATGGTGTTAAAGATGGTGTTGCTATTGGAGCATTTTTTTTGGCAAATACACCATTTTGGTGTAGAAATTGGTGCTTGTTGGAGTTGCCCTTAGGGACATCAAGGTTATTTACTAAACTCATATTGGACATTAAGCTTCTTTGTAGACCAAATTAACACAAACTTTAAGTTTTTGCATCACATTTGGACATAGCTAACGTCAACCTTGAATTAACCGCTTCCCTCCGTCAATTATAAGGTTAGTACCAGCTCCCGTTTCTTCTCTGTCGCTATACCCCTTTCTTCTCACCGCCATAGCCGCCCACTCCTTTGAAAACCCAAACCCAGCAAATATACCTCCTCCGCCAAATATAGCCCAAAATCTTATTTTGACTCTGGCCACTTGTAATACTCACCACTTGCAAAGCGACATGCGAGGACCCTGATGTCCCATTCCTTCTGATTTTTTAATTAATTCAAACAAATGTCAATCGTGGTTTTGAAATAACAATTTGTTGGACTGAATTTTGCTTAGTAGAAGAACGAAAATGAAACTTGGTTCTATATGAAACTTCGTAATAGTATAACAAATTGGTTTTTCTATAAGAACTAAAAAAAGAGATTGGACATTCCTCAGTGAAGTGAAGCCCTAATAATTAATTTCGATAGTAAATCATAGCTTCTTCCAATTACTAGATCAGATGTCGATGTAGTTTCACTATTGGGATCCGCAAGCAGAGATTTTTAGGAGACATGGGTGGCGAAGGTGATTGAGACCACTTGGAGGGCTCTGCGGAGCAGAGTTTAGATGCAAGTTGAAGAAGACAGACGGCAATGATGGATTGGAGACAGGTCAAATGAGTAGAAGAGAGGGGTTTCTTGACGGCGGGGGCTGATATATAGAAGCGGGGCTAAGAAATTGGGGATGGCGTTGCCAAGCCGACGAGGAGATTGAAGGTGGAGGCCTGGGCAATTAACGTTGAGTTGAACGGAAATGTGAGTGGGTGGCCAAATATAATCCAAATAAGTTGTTTATGTATTAATTTGGTCTACTTAAAAGGTTAGTGTCTAATACGAACTTCATAAATAACCTTAGTGTCCTTTTTGAGCCTTCTCCCCAAACTATTATACGTTCCAATGTTTTAGTTTGGCAGCACTGTTTTTCGGCTTATCAAACTTATCGGTCAACTTTTTCACCAAACATCTAACTTTTACTTTCGCGCACTGAGTTGTGTAATAAGCAGAAAAAGTAAGGTTGGAGTTATTTTTCGGGCTGTTTTGGCTGAAGTTACTGTAGATGACCATTTTAGCTATTTCAGCTAAAACATCAATCAGAAAGACATTCATTCAAATGAATTCTTGAAGATAACTGCGAAGTTAAAAGCGCAGTTATCTTCAAGAATTCATTTGAACGCCTTCCCGATTGATTTGTTAGCTGAAATTTGGTATGAGTAAATTAGACTTAATGAATAAGATGCTCAAAAAATTTCATTAAAAAATTCCACCGGGAACACCCCAAATGGCAACGGCCGGACAGAGCCTCCTAAATAAGGCCTTATTTGACCTTTTTTGGTTAGTACGTGGCCTTATTTGCCCTTTTTCTCTATTTTTTACCTTACTTTTTATGTGGGAAACAACTAATGAGTGTATTCCTAATTCACTGATCTCTAATTTACTCATCCTAATCTCTAATTCTAGATTTTTGAATACTTGCACTGTAAATTTCAAAATAGTAGTTGTTTGACTTATTTGTCATTTTAAATAAATGATTTATTGACTATATATATACTCCGTATTTTGAGATGCACTAATGTATATGAGATGTAATATGAATTTAATACTAACTATTTTGTAAATGTAAAATGCTTCAATACCATGAATGGGTAGATGTAAAAAAAAAATGTATTTTTAATATTTATAAATGCGCACCTATAATTTTACTGAGTAATATTTATAAATACACTCTCATAACTTTTAATATTTATAAATATGGCCTTGTATTCGGATCCTACTTTTTTTGGTTTTGTCATATCCCCGTATTTGTTTCCGCGTTTCCACATACCCATATCAGTGCTACATAGGTAATAACTAATACTATCTCTATCCCTCTGAAATTGGAACAGGGGAAAGTGGTGTGATTTAAAAAAAAAAGCAGAATTATGTGGTTGATAATGAGCTGATAAAGTGAGAATAAAGTAAGAATGAGACAATAATAGAGGGAGATCCAAAATCAAGAAATCGGACAATTATAGGGGGGCAGGAGGAGTACGTACTATCTCGATCCCATTTTAAGTGTCTCACTTTGACTTGACACAATTATTAAGAAAGTGGTTGAAAAAATAAAAGTCGTGGTTGAGATTTGAGTATTGTTGGGTTAATAGGCCCGACAGAGGAGCGGTCATTACTCTAGCAAGAGAATCATCAAGGCCCAACTTGGAAACAGCCCATCAAAAGAAGCCGCTCACCCTGAACCTTGAAGACGCTCAGCCTCACTATCCTAGGCCAAATAGAACCAGGTGATGACCCGAGAGCCTCGGAGAGAACGGCCAACATAGGCCAAGCGGAATCCTGTCCTTGTGGTTACTTGGGCCCGGAATCAGAAGACCAGTGGACGCTCATCTAGGCCCTTAGCGGGAAAGGAAAAAATTGATGGGAAACACATAGTATAAATAGTAGCATTTAGTTCATAATTAGGGGTTGACAACTTGTGTTTTCTAGCAAATACCAATTAACCCCCATCTTCCTAGCTCAGGTAGACGATTGGCCTGGCGGGCTGGTTGTAGTGCGTGTTGTAAGTCTGTAACGAACCTTATTGTTGACTTATAATATGCGACTCACTTACTAGACACTTCACTAGTAGAAAACAGGCTTATAATGACACTTTGTTAGTGACAATTTTTAATAAAGTGTCACAAAAATATGACATATCTTTTTTACGGTGTATATGTGTCATTAATTTCTGACACAATAGTATCAATATCAGATAGTGACGTTCACACCATATTTTATTTTCTCTTAGCATTATTTTGTCATATTTTAACACCTAAAATTTATTTTCTTTCTCTCTGGTACGGTCTCTAACATCACTCTTTCTCTCTTCACTGGCAGAACCCTAGCCAGAGCATCCACGACCAATTGTTCTGCTAGAGAGTCTTCATGAGCAATTCTCGTCTCTCCCCTTCTGCTACTAAGTAACAGATGACACGACATCCTCTAGAAGCAATTGGGAGTTGCTCTCTATGGGATTCGTCCCAGACTCTCGCGTCAAGAAGGTTTCCATCATCTCCATGGATTTTCAGGTTTGTCCTTGATTTTCTTGCTTCTTCCGAGTCGTAATTAAAGTCTAAACCCTTTTCCGACCTCCGTTGGACCTAGAATTAGTTGTTTAAGACCAGAAATTCAAGAAACAACATCCTAATTCGCGAACTTTACTGTTAATCTTGAAACTGATTTTGGTGTTTACCGAGGAGGGTCAGGGATTGGTGGTTGCCTCTATGAAGCAAACGTTTGCAGGGCGGTAAGGAACTCCCTCCCCGGCAACCCTATGCGTTGCAAGCTCGGTTCTTCTCCGACTGTGACCTTATGCCCCCGGACCAATAACTCGGTCCTAAAACCTAAGATGTCTTTGGCAACTGAGGTTATCAACAAACCAATCCCTCTTGCGGCCGTTTTGCCAATGAAACACCCCCAATTGATGCTACCATAACAGATTGTTTTAAGAACAATGTAACGGAACCAGTTGCTCTTGTATACGATATCTCTTTCAAAGTACAGTCTGTTGCCTTTGATATTGCCCCTATTGTTACTGATATTGTCCAAATTGATACTGATTTAGCTTCTTTTGAAGCACATTGTGCTGCAATTGACTCTGATTTAGCTTCCCGTATGGATG
Organism: Cuscuta epithymum; assembly: GCA_945859915.1. Classification (NCBI taxonomy): domain Eukaryota; kingdom Viridiplantae; phylum Streptophyta; class Magnoliopsida; order Solanales; family Convolvulaceae; genus Cuscuta; species Cuscuta epithymum. The sequence continues at coordinate 2,215,631 of CAMAPF010001045.1, read as the reverse complement.
GAGTCCCTTTTAACGCCAACTTAGCTAATTTTGTGGCATGGTTTGCTGCAATAGTTCACTATGATTTAACACCTACTGTTCTTGATATTGTCCCTATTATTAAAACAATTGTGACTGCCTGTAAAAGTGCAATTTCAGCAGGTACTAACTAGATTCCGGAGTCAACGGTGCTTTATGCAAGCACCCTACTACCAATGATGATTTTGAGGCTCAAGTAGAAAATGAAGAAACTCTTGGTGATCCTACTTTTGAAACTGTCAAAACTGATACTACACTTGCAAAAAAAGTCTAGTGATGATACTCTTTCTAAGGACAGACGCAATCACATCTATATTGTTCCCTTTTCAGGTACACTGGATACACTTGCAGTGTATTGGTTGTTTGCGTTTAGTCAACCTAAGCAGAGTGGATCGGTTTGGTTTATTCAAGGTTTTGTGCTTCTCATTTCATTTGAATTTCTAATTCTAATTTATTTATGTTTTACTCTTGCTTTTATTTTGCTTTAATTCAGGTGAATATCTTTGTTTCCTCTGGTTTTGGTAAACCATTTGGTGAAACTGAGGGCTCAATTCAACGGATTAGAAGCATCTTTATCTTTATTTATTCGTTTCATTTTTCCCTCAATAATCATGTATGTTTTTGTGTTTATAACTATATCATTTCTTATTTGTTTCTCCTTTCTTCCAAATACATTTGTCTTATCTTAGAGGCTATGGAGGGAAGTGATGCTTTCAGTTAAATGTGATATCATGGCATATGTTTTTTTTACTTGCTCATTTTCCAAAGCATATTGAACCTACCATGAAAGAAAGTCATTTGATACTGTACAGTCTTATTATACTTATGTGATATTATAATATATCAAATCTTCTATTTCAATTTGTTTCTCAATGTTTTAAGAACAATCTAGCAAACCCGGTTACAAAAACCTTAACCAAATTTGACTATCCTTCATATTTGCCACGACAAAGCCACAAGTAAAAAAGTGTGCTTCTTAATTTGTTCCCCTTCCTACAATTTCCCACATTTCAAATGTAGCCCATGACTTGAACAAAGGAAGTAAATGGAAGCGTAATGACAGTGGACTTCTATTATGACACCAGTTAATACTGTCTGAAAGTACATAAGCATATTCAATTTTCACTATTTATTACTACCTCCGTCCCTTAAAACTTTGCCAAGTTTGACCGGCATGAGGATTAATAAAGTAAAAACTGTGTGGTTTAGGTTTGTGCAGATGAGAGAGAATTAACTAGAACCACAAATTCTTTACTTAAAAGGGAAAGTGGCAAAGTTAGTGAGACATCCAAAAAAAAGAAAGTTGACAAAGTTTTCAGGGACGTAGGGAGTACATATTCTCATATAGATGAATATAGTAGTAAAGATGATTTAGTTATAGACATTTCCGGAATTGATATCTCTTTTGTCAGGTGGGCAGCTAGCTCTATCTCATTTTAGGGATTTTCTATATGATTTGCATCTCATATCAAACAAAGATCCTATTATTGTGGACAACTCGAAAATGTTGCATCATATTCTTGCCACAAGCATGGAATTAGGTTCCATAGGGGTTGCTCATGTGAGAGAGGTCAGTCTAACTAAACTCAAAGAAAATAACCTATACTCAAATATGTTGCTGATATACCAAATTGCAAACTCAAAAATAGCCTATACCCCCTTTCATGGTAAGAGTTTATTAATGAAAATCATAAATTCTTTGGTTTTAATGATTAATTGTGCTAAGAAGTAACATAGGTCTTTTATTCCCTTAAACACTTATGTGAGAGATACTCATAAGTTGTATATTTATTTCTAGGATTATCTTTATAGTGTTTATATTTGGTATGAAGTGATTTAATACTCAGCGGTGCCTGGTCGGATTCTTTTCGAGACAAGGAAGGATTGGTTTGGGGTTCATTGAAGCTTACATTGTCATCTGGATAGAGATACATGTCCAGAGTTCATTCTTTGCAGAATTGCTAAATGATTCTCATCCAGTCACATTCTTCTCATTGCTTGTAATGAGAGAACATTGAGTTTTGCCACTGACTACTATGAAATCTAGACATGGCCTTAGCTGGCAAATCTGACAGTATTTTCATGTTACTGTTCAAAGCCTCCTATATTGATACCGATGATGTTTTTGCTAATTTTCTGTTATATTTAATCTAGCTATAATATGTCTGATGCTTTAACCTTAGATGATTGTTAGGCTGAAATCTTTCGCTTGCATTGACTGAATTTACAGGGTAACCTTCTGCCTAAGAATTCAACATTTCCCTCTGGAATTAAATGTCTGGCAGATTATTTTCACCGTAGGGGCCTGATGCTAGGGATCTATTCATGTGTTGGGTAAATGTATAAAATCATATCAACGATAATCGTTTAATAGTAAAGGCGTCTATATCAATCAACTCTCATTTTCTTTTTAAGATTTTATTTTCAATTTGCAGATATGATACTTGCAGCAAAACAATGCCTCGCTAATTTCTTGGCCATGAAGAGCAAGATGCTAAAACTTTTGCAAATTGGGTAAGTATTTGCATGTTCCTCTAGGTGTTCTACTTGTACTATGGAATTTGTCGGATTGTTGGCATTTGGATTCAATTGATATTAGAGCATTTCCGATGGGAGGGTGAACTTTTTAGGTCCATCCCAATGACATATGATAGAGGATTGAGAAATATCTGAATATACATTTATGATTTATCAATTGTTTGTTTCTTATTAGTGACCATTTAGTAGTCAATACATATTCTAATATACAATGACATCGCTTCATGTATGAGTGTCTCTGGAAGATAACTGCTGCCTGCCAAATCTCTTACCAAGTTGCTTTTACGTGAGTTGTCATCGAGCCTTGGGAAAATGAGTGTTCACAAAAGGAAAGGAGTTGTTTCATTGGACAACTTAAAAGTTGTCTTTCTTAAGGTACTAAGTTAACATGTCACAATCTATTTGTGATAAAAAAATGCAAAACAGTGGTGGGCAATTTGCTTTTGCTTTAGAAGTGGTGGGCAATTTGCTTTTGCTTTAGAAGTGTTGGACAAATGAGATGATAAGCTTGATACTTTACTTTAATAGTTTCCGATCCTTTACAAATCAACATTATACTTATAGTTTGTAATTGATTTACATGAGCCCTCTACATTTGTAAATTTTAATATTGTAAGCTACTGGTAGAAAGGTCTTCAACTAAATCATGACCATAGTGAAAATTGAAGAAAACAGATTTATGCTTGCACAATATAACTTAAGAAGAATAAATTTTAAGCATTTTGTAATTCTCCCTTTGGTAAACCTTTTCTTCTATACATATTCACTTTAATATGTGGAGTATTGAGCTCTAATTTTCTTATATGCAGGTCGGGGAACAAGAATTAGAGTTAAGGAGATAAATGCAACGTTCTTGATCTTTTGGCTTTTTGTCCGCCTTGTAGTATTTCTATATTAGCACTTTCTTTTAATTATTGTGGCCGTCATTTGACTTCTCCTTTTTACTTATTTAGTTTTAGGGTATACCATTGTGAATTATGTACATTTACAATTGTAAGGAATGGTGATTTAAATTTAATGAAAATAATTGTTTGATGTTTTGATTATTTATGGGTAGTAATTTAAGGGATGTTTTGATTATTTATTGCTAATAAAATATTAAGTATGATATATATGTAGAGTATATATATATATATATATATATATATATATATATATATATATATATATATATATATATATATAGTAGTGATCATATGAGAATACCATCTTAGGAGAGAATTGAGAATGAATTATAACCATTAGATCTTGGAATTTTTTAACATTACAGAACACTCTCGTTAGGGGCAAATATGAAACTTGCGCATCATATTAAAGGTAACGGAATACTTCCATAACCGTAATTAGATATTCTAATAAATTATTCCTTATTTGTTTGACCAATCAAAAAGAATTCTTTCATCTCCACTACGATTTGTTTTTTTAATAAATGGATTCGTTTATCTTCACTTTGGTTCATTCCAGCTTTTGTTTACTTTTTCTTGATCATTCATCGATCATTTTAAATTCATCGTTTATATTTTACTCTTTCATGATATTTCGCTTATGTCTTTTTCTTTACATATATCACTACAAAAAAATATCGAAATAGGCACGGACTTGGTACGGATTGGGCGAGTTTGGCACGGACTATAACTTATTTTTGGCACAGCGTCGTGCCAAATAGCTGGTGACAAAACGACTTTGGCACGGAATTTGGCACGGATTTAACACATCCGTGTCAACTCCGTGCCAAATACCCTACGAATTTTGACAAATCCGTGCCAAAGCTACGTGCCAAATCCGTGCCAAAATCGTTGTTTTTTTGTAGTGTATCTTCTATTTTCTTTTTGTATTTCTCATTCCATTTATTATGATTTATCTATTTTTTGGACATCTTTATGTACAACAAAGGTGTAGGTCACGTTTATAAAAAATCCATTTCATGTTTATTGAAAAGTGCACGAGAATTCAAATGTAAGTGCACATCACAATTCAAATTACTTTGATGCACTTATCATATCATATTCGTGCAGTTTCCATTATTTTTGTTTTTTCTACAAATACAGGCGACACCAGAAGACAATGTTTTAATCAGATAATTGTCATGAAAAAGTGCATTAATTATCATATACAATTCAAATGTAAGTGCACATCACAATTCAAATTACTTTGATGCACTTATCATTTCATATTCGTGCACTTTAGTATATATTTAAAAAGCATACATATGATTGTACACACTTTTATTTTTTACAAACATTTTTTTATTTATTATCATATTTTAAAGTCATTTTGAGTCAAAAAATGTCTGAAAGTGCACAATGATATGCATAAAGTGCAGTAAATCATGTTATAGTAAGTGCAAACTAATATCGTAATTCGTAAACGTAATTTGCAAAAGTGTGGATGAGTATAATAAAAATGTTATTTCTCTTCTCATTTATTTTAATTGAGGAATATTATATTAGTGTTGATTATTTAAATAACAATAAGTTAAAAAAATAAGTATTTTAGGTTGCATACAATTTCAAATAAAAGTGCAGATATTCATTCTTGGAGTGCAAATGGACACACCCATTACTAATGCACTCAATGTGAAAAATAATGCACAACTTGCGCATGAATAATTTTTTTTCAAATTTGTTATCGGTATTGCTCTTTAAATTTGAAAAGAAAATTAAATAATAATTCTCTATAAGATAAAAAAATCCTAATTGTATGGGAATTACTACGGTATTAAATGGTCATCCTAAACTTTAGGATTCCTTCCAATTTTATATCTCGTGCATTATAACTCTTTCATTAAGTTTTACAATTGTACCCCTTAATTAATACCAAGTTGAATGTTGCCTTATATATGATTTAAATAATCCGAAAATATGACATATATTTTGATAATTTTCAGGCCACTAGATTGAGAAAATGGAAGGTGGGATTTCATTGTCATTTCTCTCCTGGGACATCATTCTCACCTGAACGGTTCCCTATATATATATATATATATATATATATATATATATATATATATATATATATATATAGGGGAGGGTTCCAGTGAGAAAGGGCTTCCAGGAGAGAAAAAAGAATGACATCTAACCGTCAAATATATGGAATCAAAGGCTAAGAATGAATATATTTGGTTGTGGCAGCCTTGTAATTAAGTTGACCTTTGATTGGCTATTATAATCGAAAAAGAAACGGTTATAGCCTCAAGGATAAACATGTAAAATTCAACCCTATTAATTTAGCTAGTTAATAATAGCCACTCACGTTTCCCGTTTAAATAGGACCATTAAATGCCAACTTTCGTACTCTTACTTTGCTTTCCTTTAATAATTCAGTCATTTAGATTATTATTTTAAATAAATAATAGGCTAGACTCAAAATAGTCAATTAAATAGGTGCACTATTTCTCATACAATTTGCACTTTGGAATGGTGAAGGTTGCACTAGATCTTTCTAATTTGATGTAGCTATTTAATAGGGCCAAATTTAATGCAGTTCAATTATCTTATATAATTTTCTTTCCAAATCTAATATTTACACACATATAATTTGGAATTACTACTTTGTTGATAAAAAATAAAATTGTGCATTATTAATTTTAATATATAATCAATGGACTCCACCTAGATTTGTCCATTTTCACTCCAATATTGAATAAATGCACTTTTCTTTGAAATATTATTGAACGTCAATTTTATTAAAAGTGATTTGTATTTGCACTAATAGCACTTCTAAAAATATTTTAAATAAAAATGATTTGAATTGAAATAAAAATTAATAAGAAATCTACACGAATTGGTGAAAACTATCTACTATCAAATGCATATTAATATATAAAAAAGTGCATTATTATTGCACCTTCAAAAATTTAACATTATCACGTTTTACAAAACGAAATGCACTTTTATAATGTGCAAATAAAGTATATAGAAATGTGCACTATCATATCACACTTTCTAAAATTTTATATTGGCACTTTCTTACAAAACCAAATGCACTTTTTCTCTCAAAATCTATATCTTGTTCCATTATGAACATCATATCCTTTGTTTTGTTGCACTTTCATATCATCCGTCGTGCACTATAAGATAAATATTCCGGAGTTTGTCTTTTTTCTTTGTATTTAAAACTTAAAAGTGCACTTAATAAAATAAAAGGCATGCTCATGTATATTAATAGCAATATATTAAATAAGTTTTAAGAATAATGTGATAAATGAAAAAATAGGATATATAGCGAAAAGTGAAAAATTAGAGTTGGTGAAGAAACTGTATCAAATATTACGAATTCCATTAATATAAGAACTTTATGGATTAAGAATGACATAAAATATGGAGTATATGATTTAAAAAAATAAAATAAAATGAGTGATATCTAAACTATACGTATTATGTCCTAATATAAATAAATCAACAACAAAGAGAAAAGAAGATGTGCACTTATCAACACTAAAAGTCATATTAATAGAAAGAAATTAAAAATGCTAAAAAATAGGAATGGTCAAACCGTTAGAAAGCACATGAACGAAAGGAAACTAACAAATTGCCTATACTACCCATTACGCAATTACTTAACAATAATTTAGAAAAGATCAATCTAATGGTTGTGATGCATTCTTTTTTCTCTCCTAAGATGGTTTTCTCACTTGAACCTAAATCTATATATATATATATATATATATATATATATATATATATATATATATATATATATATATATATATATATTCGATACTAATGTATCATATATTTTCATGATACCAGAGTGTCAAAAGAAGTTATGATATTATAATGTCATAATTTTATGTGATATTTTATTGTCATAATTTTGTGACACTAAAATTAGGAAGTGTTCCCCGGCCAATAAAAAGAAGGATCTTTTTTTAAATGATTGATGTGTCACACCTGTTTGGTGGTTAGCGATTCATATTGCTCTTTCAGAGGTGATCGTTTTTAAGTCTAGCTGTATGTAGGGTTGATTGTGCTAATTGGTTACAGATAGTTGTTGTTAGTGTTGGTGTCTTTGAATTTGTTGTAACGATCTGAATCGTTATAATGATATTAATATAAGCGATTTTTCCTTTCAAAAAAGAAATATCAAGACCCCCCCCTCCTATTATTATTTACCTTTTTTCATGTATTTCATACGTGACATCAAGGTTTCTTTCATGATAAACATATACTCATCTAGGAAAATATCAATGAGACATGTGAAATCCATCATCGCTAAAATTGAAATTAAGTTAGTTTGTGTTAGAGTGATTCTTATGACATTTCCAATTCCTTTCAAAATAATATTAATATCAACTGTTTAATTCAATTTATAAGGGATGAATGAAGATTACGCCAATTATTTCATATGGATATCATGTCACGCCCCGGACCTATCCGGACACGTCAACAATCCGCCGTACAGTACGAATAGTCAACCACAGTCCAACACATTCATACTATACAAGGCGTCTGGGTTATCATTCACACATAGTACATCCATAAACAAACATAATATAAAATATTCATTCAAAGCAGCGGAAACGTTTAATACCAGTGTTCAAGCCACACTTGGCGAAACATGGGCATACAAGCCATCAAATAGTTATTCAAAAGATAACATCCATGAGCATTAATTTAAATGATTTTAAAACAGGAACGGAGGAAGCACGAACCACGTCTTCTTCTCCTGAACTCTCTTGGTGCAACGGCGATGGTAGCAACCTTCAAGTTCTATACTAGTCATTTAATCTTAATAAACCAATGCAAATTCATAATTATTTGAATATTTCAATTTAATTCCACATTCAAGTATACTTGGCTCTAATATCAAAATATCACTTTTATCCTTCCATGACTTTCTTACATGAGGTAAAAGTATATTTATCACAATTTAATTTATACTTTACACACTATTGTACCATTTTATTCATAACACATAATCATACACAATTCATTCATAAATTTGTATATTATGCATTTTTTGCTTATAAACAATAATAATCTCATTTAGGCATTTTTATTAATAATAAATCATGCCAAACACATATAATTCATTTAGGTAATCTTATGAAATTAACCCAATAATTATAAGCAATATAGTCGGTCATCCTCACCTTAAGTGAGCTTAAGCGTGTTCTACGCTCCCCGATCGAACTTTGACTAATTCCGGTGAACTTTGACCAACTCCGGCGAACTTTGACCAACTCCGGCGAAGCTCAAAAATACTTTAATCAAGTTCCTAACAAGGTTTTAACATCATAAAACCTTAATCAATACAAATAACCTCTAAAAGGTTATTTTCCGGTGAACTTGTCGGTTTGGCTTCTAAGTCCGCCTTTGGACGTAGAACCACTCTCCAACCTATTATTCTACATTCTTAGCATGTAGAACAATCTCAAGGGTTCTCCATATGATATACATCCCATATGGTAGAAGAAAAATAAAGGAAAAGTTAATGTAAGGTTATTACCTTAATCTTTTCACACCTTTAGCACTTTTAGCTCCTTTTCTTGGGACTCTTTCTTGGAGAGTTCTCTTCAACAATGGAGAGGGAAGGGGAGAGCTTCTTTGCTATTGCTGGGGGAAGGCTGGCCGCAGGAAATGAGGAGGATGGGGTGAGATAATCCTTTTTGTCTCATTGGATCAAATGAGTGAAAAGAATGGGATCCACCCTATGTACCTTTGATGCTCTTTCATTCAACCCCAACATCTCACACTCCCCTTTTCCTATTCCAGCCGCCCAAAGCCTTGAAAAATGAGGCTAATTTCGTGGGTTGGCCCCCACCCATGTGGGATGTCAACCCTTTTTGTCCAGAAATGTACAATTTGTCCCGAAAGTTGTATTTTTCGGACTGTTTTAATTATATTTTATTTTATCGGGTCAAATAAAATATATTATGTGTTCTCAATCATCATGACCCTTATAGTGAATATACATTCCCCAACTTTAATTTATAGGTCTCCGAAATCCAATTTCGGGCTATTATCCGTTAAATTACCAATACCGGTAATTGAGCCGCTTTTGACCAATCGGTCCACATTGGACCAAATAAATTATCCCCCTCTATATAAATATTATTTCGACCAAGTTGAATAAAATATACGGTCTCGGGAATATCGGGCGGCCCCGCTCCCAGTGTGGGTCCCGCGTGCGAATTTACTATTCACGCAAAAGAAGTATTAAAAATTCACAACTTCGTATACTCATTAACCATTCCATAAGGTTCAACACATTATACTCTTAACAGTAAATACATTTGGGGACGGTGTTACATATCAAAGTACTTTTTTTATATCATTCCAATGGTGATGTATGTTGTACTGGTCATTATCGAGCTATTTTCAGTTAACATGTTCTTTAGCTTGTATTATTTGGTCGGGTGTGTTTGTCAAAGTACAATAATGCATATATTGTTTTGTACGAGGTGTCCGACTCTATGTCTGTTCTTAGGGCTTACGATCGGCTCTGACATAATTGTTTGGATATTATTTTGTATGATTTATCAATATTAATAAGAACCCTTCTTTTGTATTGAAAAAACAAGGCCGGGTTCAGATCTATCTAACGTACAGAATTAATGTGTATCCATACCCATTAAAAGGGAGGATTTCGGTTGGTTCCAGGTCCAGAGCCAAACCATTCAGTGCAGAATTGGGATTTTGTAATTATGATCGGAGAACCGATTGGATCCGAATCGAGAAAAGAATACCATTTGATTTCAACAAGGATAGTATATTCACTTCAATTCAATATAATACACGCATTGTTCCCTTAAATAGAAGAACTAGTTATGACTAAAGGAAGACACTACAAATTAAACTAGATGAGAATGCAATGAATAATGGATGCAGTATATATAATAGTTGTTGACAACGCTCAGTACAACATTGATTGATATAAACAGCAATTCGATCAAACAAGCTAGCCCGGCCTTAACACTTGGAACATTGCTTGTGAATGAAATCCTTAACCTGCTGAATGACATGCAAGGATTCTGGGAGCTGAGGAAAAAGGTAGAAGGCATGAATCATGTTTGGGTACTCCAACAAGTAGGTCTCTTTACCCGACCTCTTCAACCACTCATAGTACCTCCTCTGCCAATCCTGGAGAGGATCAAAGCCGGAAACCACCACCATGGTTGCCGGGAAATCTAGTTTTGATATGTCAACCGCCCTGGGGCCGGACACGTTCGCCACCTCGTGGTCCCGGTCCACCACCATCCCTTCCCCCGTCGCCGGCAGAAATGCCTTCCACGCCCAATCGGTAAGTTCCACCGATACCACAGGATCAACTTTTACTAATCTTCTTTCGGCGGCAGTCCTCTTTACCCCTCCGAAGAATGGTTGTATCGCCACCACCCCAATAACCTTATTATTTCAAACAACATCAACTTTTACAAATAATTACTACTACGTATAAAGCTAAGGTCGTTCTTTACAAAGTACGTGTGACTTCTTAAGCGTTATAACTTATGTTTGATTTAACTTAAGCTTAATCATTATGTTTAATTTAGTTGTGCTGTATCCTTTTTATTTTCACATTTGACAATGTACACGTTTCACCTTTAATATATTTTATTCTTTATTGGTAAAAAGAACTACTCCCTCCGTCCCAGGGAGAAGTTCCCACTTTCCTTTTTTGGTAGTCCCAACAAAAAGTTCCCATTTCCCTAAATGGAAAGTTATCCTACATCAAAACAGTGTCAAACAGTGCAAAACAGTGTCAAACAGTGTTGAAACAGTGCCAAACAGTAAAATATACCCCTCAGTAACTTTATTTCCTAAATATGTGTGAAAGTCAACCCGGGAACTTCTCCCTGAGACGGAGGGAGTATTATTTTAGTTTTTGAAAATTTGAAAGTACGTGAATGATATAAAACTCAATGCGTGTGTTTGACATTTAGCGGTTAAAGCATATGTAGCGGATTATATTAGCGGATAATAACGTATTCATTCAGTGGGTTTGACTACAGAAATAGTTGGCGAGTTGCAAAAAACTGTTTGGTAATTGAGTTGTTTGGCCGTAACATTTAGTAGCTTCTGGCTTGTTTCAAAATGTTACCCTAAAACATTTTTGTTTGCAATATTTTCATTTTAGTAGTTCCGTTCACAAACTCTAAGGCCGAATAGTTATTTACCAAACAACATTTTCACCTATTGAAAACGCTAAAAAAAGATAAATCGCTTTTTTTTTTGTGAAACGCCGTTTTTTTAAACACCCCCAATATCTTGTAACTTGTAAGGAGAAAATAGTTTGTATGTTGAAAATGCTTGGTATACACGTTTTTGTGTACACCTTTAGCGCACCTCGTTTGTACGTACAGAGTTATTTGTATACATACAATTTCTCTATTTAAATACGAATTATTCTATATACGAATAACTCTGTTTATGTAGACAAAGGGATAAGAGTCAAATTGGACACTAGGGTTACACGAGAATCTCATATTGGTGTCAAGCACCTTGTGATCTGATGACATCACTGTTGATCTTTCAAAGAGGAGGTCGCAGGTTCGAGTCTCATCTCAATCAAGGATGTTGGCATTAACTAGATCCGATAATATAATAGGTTTAGAAGGATATGAAAAAAATATATAATCTCATATTGGTCACTAAGATTTCAAAAGAATCAAATCGGACACTATAGTTGCATATGAATCTCATATTAGTCATCGAGGTTTCATAATTCATAGTTTTTGGATACTCACGGTTCTCTTCTACCTTTAATAAAAATCGTTAGTCTTTTTTTGTGAAAATAAACTAATTTAATTGATGTATATCATTTTGGAATATTTAATTTGAGGTTTTAGAATATATAATTTGATTTTTACTAATAACTTCTTATATTTAACAAGTTAAAATATATTTATGACTTTTCGTTCATATGATTTTTATGAAACTTTGAGAAATATCAATTAGTGAAATTGATTTAACAATATTAAAGAATTCAATTACGTAATACATTATAATAGATTTTCCTAATTGGAACATCTAATTATACTCCCTCCGTCCCCCAATTAAGTTTCCAGTTTTACTTTTACGGTCTTCCAGGTGGAGGTTTGACCCTAAAAATCTAAATATCTATACATCTAAAAGCTAATATAAATTAATATTTGAATAGTATATACTCCATGAAGTATATAAAATTAACTTTTTACGATATTGTAAGTTATAAATGATTAACGGTTAATTTTTTTAAAGTTTGACCTAAAAAGTGCAACTATGAACTTAATTGTGGGACATAATATAAATACACGAATTAAATTATTTTTATCTTTTAGGTACATAAAATAAAGGAAAAAAGGAATACTTATAACTTTCAAATGTGAATAATCTTTGGTGGGTGTTCAAAAATGATCAGAAAAGTGTTAAATTGTTAGAGTTCAATATGAAATTCACATATAATTATAATGTCCAATCTACTCTAATCCCTGTAGACAAATAAAATGTGTTAAACGTGTGCATGTATTTGGTGGCCTCTTACCGAGAGCATGTATTTGGATCAGTCATAAGTTCATAACAAGTCGAAATATGTTGTTGAACATGCATTACTAATAAAACAACAGCATATTAATGTCCCAAGTCGCCACTTAATTAGGACAAAACCATAAATGTGAGAAATTAATAGATGGATGGACGCTGCGCTACAGAGGATTCAGGACAGGGCAGAATCAAGAGGCGTAAGAGTGGTCATTCGATCCCTTCAAATTTGGAAGTATACGGAGCTCTCAAATACTCGCTCCCTCCCAAAATTATTGTTCCGTTTAATTTGATCCGTCCCAAAATTATTGTCCCGTTTAATTTTTTACACATATTAAGAAAATGGCATTGTAGCGACACTGTTTGGCGCTGTAGCAACACTGTTTGACACTGTTTTGCATTGTTTAACACTATTTGGTGTAGATTTGTTTGCCAAATAAGAAAGTTAAAGAAACGGGACAATTATTTCGGGACGAACCGAAAAGAAAAGCGGGACAATAATTTTGGGACGGAGGAAGTACTTTTAATTTGATATAGTACGGTTCTGGTAACTCATTACGAGTAAAGAGTTATGACTTCTGAAAAATCATCATTATCTAAACTTAAAATGAGTAAAATTTGATTTGTAATACGGAGTATTAATTATATTCTCAAATTTTAAAAATATCAAATAATTCACTAATTACTTATATGACATGACTCATGGATGGAGCAAAAACAATTTATCTGAGTGCTATGAGTCATGCCTACTCAATAATGATTTTTTATAGTAAGAAATCCCGATATTAAGCGAAGTGAGAGGGAAAACTATAGAGTTTAGAGATAAGGCAAAAGGGTCTCATGCAAGGCAACCACCGGTGTGAAAACCCATTGACTAAACTTGTATAAAACAATTTTATAATATATGTAGCATATGACATATATAAGGAGTATCAATTCTATAACTCTATTAATCTCATACCAGATTTGATAAAGTTTGTATGAAATCCTAAATTATTTTTACTTTATTCCTATTTTTTACACTGCTGCCCCACCAATAAAAAATTCACGCGTCTGCCGCTGCATATACAACATATCTTAAACTAAGTCTAATTAAACAACACTGCATATTAATAATGTGATTGGCTACTTTTGAAAGGTAGATTCTATATATGGTACCCAAAAGGCACCATACCTTTGTTCAAATAGACCAATCAGAATGTTGCAATTGAATTATTTAAGGCTAAATTAAAAATGATACATCTCTTTGGACCAATAATCAAGTAAATGGTAGTTATGATACCCCATTTTTTAAATGGGTACCCGAGTTCTCACCCTTAAATAGGAAGTATGTGACTAAATATTCTTTCGTAAGTTCGCCCGGCCCATGCACCCACGTAATTTAATTTCTATAGTATTTAATTAGGGAAAATGGAAACTAATAATCCAACCTTTTAGCAGTCTTCTTACAATAGTCCCACCTTTTCGTTATTTCAGAATAATCCAACCTTTGCACCTCATCTTCATTCGTTGGTTCCTGATCGGTTGATGACCTGCTATTCCGAGTTATTTTCTTATCTTAGCAAAATATTATCTTTGTCAAAGATGAGATTTATGGTATAATGATTTGCAAAGATAAGAAAATAACTTGGAATAGCAGGTCATCAACCGGTCATGGACCAGTGAATGAAGACGAGGTGCAAAGGTTTGATTATTCATTAAAACAAAGGGAAATTTACCGGAATATGACTAAAACTCAATGAGTTTCTCAATCTATGATCTAACTAGTTTTTATACCTTTGTATGACCAAAAATCCAAAAACAAATAGAAAATCCGTTTATAATTAAATTTTGAATGACGAAAATACCCTTATTTAAAATATGTGCATTTTGCACTAATTTCGTTCAATTAAAATTACTGCACTTTATATTGCCGTTAATGCACAACATTACTGCACAACATTATTGCACAACATTACTGCACATCCGATAATTATCACTTCACTTCCGCCAAAATTAATTCTTTTCTCATCCACTTTATGAAATTATTTATGGTTTTATTTTTTTAGAATATTTTATATTTAATTGAGTATATTGCATTTCATGGCGGCGTTACTGCACTATTGGGCATATTCAGTGCACAATAAAGTTCCTTAATGCATTCATTCAATGCCATGTACAACATGTATATTGTCATATTCACTGTCATAATTATTGTCATGTTCACTGTACTGCCAATTTTCAATGCCCACAAACCCTAAATTCAATCACCATAGTCAGCAATATCTATTATCATGCTCACTGTCCATATTCATTGCCCATATTTAATGCCCACAAACCCTAATTTCTTTTAACCATAATTTCAAAATTAGAAAAAAAAGAATATGGATGGAGGAGGACGGCCATTCAAAAATCCATCTCTATCAACCATTCTTTTCACCCACCAAAGCAACATTATCTCTATAATATATACTACGTATATTCTTTTTCCTTTTTGAAGATGAAGACGTACTACACAACCTCTCTTCCTCGAACAACCACGCTGGATAACTCTTGCGGGACTTGTTGAACCAAGTACCTGCATCGCAGATCAAATCATTGCAGTAGAAGACGGGCCATGGCCTGGACGGCAGCAGCGGCTGGATGAATTTGGCAGACGATCTTGCTCTTGGACGGCGGCTGACGGCTGGCCATGGGGTGGCGGCAGGCAGAGGCATGGGTTAGCTACGCAGGATGGTGGATGGAGGCAGGTCGATGGATCTATGAAGGTGGGAGAGTGGAGGCTAGGGTTGGAGAAAAGAGTAGGAGGTTAGGGTTTTATAAATATAACATAAAGGGTATATTTGTCCACCTATATTTTTTATTTAATTAATTAGTACGAATTTAATTAAATATTAATAATATTTTGGTAAAAAAACTAGTTAAGTCATAGATTGAGAAAGTGAAGAAGTTTTACTCATACCTAAGGTAATTAACTCTAAAACAAAAAGGTTAGACTATTGTAAGAAGACCGCTAAAAGGTTGGATTATTAGTTTCTATTTTTCCTTTGAATTATCATTGTATAGCTAATTAGCTTAAGCTCTCGGAAACTGGCCTCTGATGCCCGTTTAGCCACGTTGTGAGCCAGATTGGCTTCGGCACTATCTCCGGCGATGAAATTTTTTTAACATCTTATTCATTAAGTCTAGTTTACTCATACCAAATTTCAGTTAAAACTTCAATCGAAAATATGTGACCGGGTACTAAATACTAGTATTCTTGTGTAAGTTCACCTCATGCACTACTGATGCACTCACGTAACTTTCTATTTGAAAATTATCACTGTATAGTTAATTACCTTAAGCTCTCGGAAACTGGCCTCCGATGCCCGTCTAGCCACGTTGTGAGCCAGATTGGCTCCGGCACTATCTCCGGCGAGGAAGCAGCGGGAAATGTCAGCATTTCCCGGCAAAATCCCCTTGCTCTGTTCATCGTCGAGGAATTTCAGCACATCGAATCCATCGTCGAACTGAGCAGGATATCGGTGCTCAGGTGCAAGCCGATAGTTAACAGAAACGACCACTGCCATGACCTTGCGAGCGATTCGGCGGCAAACCGCATCGTACTCCTTCGTATCGGCGCTGAGGAACGCGAAACCGCCGCCGTGGAAGAAGACGATCACCGGTAGGGAATCGGAATCCTGGGCATCGGTCGAGGTGGGGACGAATAGGCGGAACCAGAGGTCACGGGAAGGGTCCACGGTGACGTCGGAGGACTTGACGCCATTGACGGGGTTTCGCGTGGGAGGAGACTTGACGATGAACATGCTCAGGAGACGACGATTAACGGTGCCATTTCGTCGCCGAGAGGCGTCGGTAATGGCTGAGTAAGCTGAAAGATATAAGCGGATCCACCAAGGAATGGACGGCTTATGCAATACCTGAGGAGGACTTTGAATATCCTTCTTTACTTCCATTTCCTTTTTCAGTTTATTGTAGGAAAATTCAGCCCACGACACCCCAATACGGAGTACCGCGTACGTAGTTGCTATTAGGAGATAGTAGTATGAGTTTTTCATTGATAAATATGATTAAATTGGAATGTGTTTTCAGAATAAAAGTATGACTAATACGATAATGAATTTAAAAAGAAAAACATCGTGCCCAGCTTTTATAGGGTCCTGCTGTACCAACATAAATTCGCAGAGTTTTGGTACACATCTTCTTAAACCAATGAAAATATAAGAAACTGCCACGACATATCCAAATAATGCACTCATATTAATGTAAATCGAATTTTTTTATTTGCAATTTAGCTTATCACTAATAGCTAAATCAAAGGTCACTATCATTGATGTCTCTGATAATGTCATGAAACATGTCACTATGCTTATGGGAAAAATATCTAGTGAATTTTCTCAATGATTTTTCAAACAAAATATAAAAAATGTCAAAAATTGTTCTGATAACTTTCGTGTTACGGTTTCAACGGTTTGTGGTCTTGTTTTTCAGTGGCGGCTAGGCAGTTGTGGGGAGGGGGCTAGGGGAAGATTGAGGTCGGATACTCCGTATGATTTATAGGAGTGTGGTTGGTCTATTCGGGCCGGGTCGGGTTTGGCTCTACCCGAGAATTACTCGGAACTTCTAGGGTTATGAAAAATGGGACCTGGAAAAGGCCCAATATATTTGGTCTGAGCTGGGGTTCGATCTATGTTCGGGTAGGGTCGTCGGTTAAAGCTCAATAAAATGTTATCACTGTTGTTTATTGGGAAAAAAAGTTTTCAAATTTATTTTTGATGATGATTGAATGAATGACAAGATTCAACATCCATCCGTTCTACTCCGTATTACTCCGTAGTAGAAATATAAAAGTTGATGTATAATCAATAAACAAATTGAAGGCGCACAAGAAAATAGACAAGCGGGCAATCAAAGAAGTGTCAATATCACTTGAAACTGCAGACCCAACCACCTAAAATATACTCCCTCCATCCCCAAATAAACGTCATGCTTTGACTTTCACACAGATTAAGAAAATGAATTTGACTGTTTGACACTGTAACGACACTATTTGGCACTGTTTGACACTGTTAAAAGAAGTGAGACATTTATTTTGGGACATCCATTTTGGGAAAACAGAACATTTATTTCGGGATGGAGGGAGTACTACTTCATCCGTTCATTCCTTAATTAAAGTTTCAGTTTGACTTTTGAAACAAACTTGAAATTAGCAGTATTTATCCCCCAAAAATTATTTAGTATTTAGTACGCTTCATTGTAATAACTATTATTCAAATGACAATTTATTGTAGATTATAAAGGTATATATTTAAAGATAATTAGGGGTGTTTGGAATTGATTCTGTTTCAGCTTCTTTTTTAAAAGTAAAAGCAAAATCAGAATCAGTTTTCAGAAGTTGATCTCCCCTAGCTTCTAAAAACCTCATTCTAGGAGTAAGTTAGAGCCCCAGAATCACTTCTGTACTTTAACTTAGGGCTGGGCACGGGCCGGGTCGGGGCGGGTAATGCAAAATAAAATAGAACCGCCGGTTCCATTGTACGGTTCGGTCCGGTCCGGGTATTACAATTTTCAAAATAGGAACCGGAAATTGCCCGGCCCGTTTGAAACGGGTCGGTTCGGTCCGGGTTTTACGGTTTCTATTCTCATGTCTTGAAATTAGTAAAAACTCATGAAGTTCCAAAAATCAATAATCAATAATATAGGACATTAGCAAGTTTCAAAATAACAACATAGTGGTGCACATGTAATACAAGCGACAAGTCCAATACTCCATAATTTCATGTATATAAGTTTCAAACAATTAAAGAAATTCCAAAAATATGCAACCTAGTCAACATACATATTTTCTAACATTTGTATTTAAACATGTTGTCTAAATCACATATTCAAGTGATTGCTTTTTTTTAATATTAAATTTTCAGTATTAGCCAAAGTTGACACATACATGGTGGGTGGTAAACACAATTTATATATTTTAAGAACAATATAATAAAAAATATAACAAAATCATTTTTAACAAATAATTAAATTCCATTGAAAGGAATAATTTAATAACAATAAAAACTAATAAGATATTTATGAAACATTTAATCAATAATTTGAAAACAAAAGGATGTTACTCCAACTCAATTTAATATATTATCACAAAACTATTTCAAAACCGATTATCACAAAACTATTAATAAATTAATATACAATATATATAACGGGCCGGGCCGGGTACCCGTTATTTTTTAATTTTGGAACCGGTCCGGTTCCTTAAAAAAAATTACCCGACCCTACCCGGACCGTTTTATGGCAACAAAAAATGGAACCGGCCCGTTTTGGACCCGAACCGCCATTACCCGGACCGGACCGCGGTTCCAAGACCCGTTTGCCCACCCCTACTTTAACTCATACACTTCAACTTCGGCTTCTGCTCTCTAAAGGAGCAAAAGAAGTTTTAAGAATTAGATCCAAACACCCCCTTATTGTCAAACATCCGGCTAGATGACCGCAAAGTCAAACTGGGGCGGAGTATTGAAACTTCAAATCACGCTCCAATTCAGAGATTAATTATAAAGCAACTACTCCGTATATGTCAATTTCCATCCGAGGAAGCGGTTCAAATTAGTTGGTCGCTGACTCACTCTCCTTTATGGGAGGTCACAAGTTCGAAACTCAATGGGCTGATTTTCAGCCCAGTTTACTCCAACCCTCTCCCTCAGATGCCCCTGAAGTAAAAAAAATGTCAATTTCCATCCGTTAGCTTTTACCTTTATACTACGTACTCCGTATGTTATGTGATTGATTTTATACTACAATCAGGTTCGGGTATTAAATGTTTAAGAGAAAATTTTTTAGCTACTTTTGTTTGTGCAATACACATTGTTTTTTATTAAAATTCTAATACTTTCTTTTGTGTAACTATAGTCTCTACTCAAATCAAACATCAATTTTAATATTTTCGACTTGTGAGTAAGAGTCATATTATAATTAATTCCATACACTCCGTAAAGCTTTGTTTCATTTTCGTGAAATAAAAATTTATGTTGTTGGTTAGACCTTTCTAAAATCAACAGCAGTGAGATTTTTGGTCTACCTTACCTACCCTCTTGAAAACAATAGAGATTTTTTGTTGATCCTCTTGTCAAATCAGCAAAATTATGAATTTGTCCTTTGTGAAATGTGGTGGGTGATTTCCCTCATATCAATATGGACCATATTAATTAATTTTGATATATTAAATGAGGTGTCCTTAAGTAGATGAGTATGATTAGCGGGATATGTAAAATATACTATCCCCGTTTTTTTTAATCGCAACGTTTCTTTTTAATCGCAACATGTTGAATTTTACGCTATTCATAGGCTCTACTTTGACTAAATTTTACGCTATTATTTTATGAAAATTATTTTTTTTAAAAGATATTGTTCAATTCATCTCATTACAAAGTTTCAAAATCTGACTATTAATTTTTTTTACTAATAGAGATTAAGATATAATTACGATCAAAGACATGCGTTGGTAAATGTGAAATGTTGACCGTTGTAACTAAAAAAACGGAGGAAGTACAAATAAGATACGGAGTAATTAATTAAAATCTATATGGCACCTGGGAAGCCCGGGCAGGGCCGGCGAAACTAGGAGCAACCGAGGACATACACGGCGCATATTTTGTGAAAAACTAATTTTTTCACAACAACTTCATCACCATTTTATTGTCTGAGTTCAACTTAAGAGCATATATTCACACAAATCACACACTTTTGGATTCCTAGATGTGTATGAAACCATAAATATTTCAAATATAGCCTTATGTCCTTGCAAGTTTTTTGGAGTACATAATGCAATTGTTTCGTTGGGGCTTTAAGATTCTTCAATAAATTACAAAACCAATTATGTAACAAAAAGTTTTAATACGGATATGTTCTGCATGTGTTCATCAAAAAATTATGATGAACTTTCAAACACGTCATATAGAGAGAAAACATTCAAAAGTTAAAACACAAATCAACTAAAAATATCTTGTTAAAATATGGTACTATTTTTTAAAAAATGAATGAGGACTGCTAAAAATTTAATATAAAATCCTAAAGGCTAGATCAAATAGTGCGTTAACTCTCTAAGTTCTAAAATGAAAATGTGTGTTACTAATTCAATACGTAGTATTATAGAGAGCATGTATAGATCAGAGCAAGAAGAAAGCTACACTCAATTATTCATTTGTAAAACGTGACGGCTTAATTCAAGAGATTATAGAAGCTTGGAGCTTGTAATTAACCAAATTCATCTCCTTATATCACCATTTTTGTCTTACATAAAAGTAAGTTGAATATCCAAGGAAAATCAAATTAACAGAGAACTCCAAAAGATAATTAAGCCAATCTGACTACAAAATGAAACTCATACAACGCCTTCTAAGTTTCACACACTTTTTTGATCTATTAACTAATGGAAAAGAATATTTCAAATAACAAACAATTTGAAGAACATAAGGAAAGAGATATCGCACTACAAGAAATGTTACATTTGGTGACACACATTTTTATTGACACATACAAAAGTGTCACAATAGCAATGTATATAATGACACTTTGTGTGACAAGAAAATATATTAGATTGTTATTGAGTTCATATAATGTTATCAATGCATAACAAAAATCTAACTTTCTTCACTAAACTAAATAAGTACTTCGTAGTTGTTTAGAAAAATATAAATTAGTTTTGCCGACACTTTAAACAATCAAAGGAATGCTCAAAAAGATTTATGGAATATATAACAAATGAAATGAATGAGTATCTGGGCCGTTAAACGAACATTTACACATTTCAAAAACCAAAGTTCAATGGTCAGCCTATGATTCTATGAATCTGGCCTTTTCACGTAAGATTGGCCGTCCTTCTGCAAAACCGCTAATCAGGTCTAGCGGCTCTATGGCGCTCAACACAGACAAATGTAGGGTGTGTTTCGGAAAATAAAGAAAATTAATTAAATAAATTAATTAAATAAAATGACTAGAGAAAAACAAGAAAGGAGATGAAGCAGAATTAGTCAAAGCTCGTGCTACGCACGATGTCCTTAAAACGTATTTGTTGCCTCCCACGGTGCTAGGAGCGTTGCAACAATCGTTTCCCAGGATACGATGACTACGAACTAATGTTTGAGCACACAAACAAAAGTTCCAGCGAACGAGAACAAGTCTGAACACAGAATGAATTTTTCAGAATGCTAGCAGTGTGTTTTAGAGGTGCAAAAGGTGCTTGGAGTGTATGAATTCGTGTAAGAACGTGTGTTGTTGCAAACCACCTGCCAGCCTTTATATAGGAGGATTTGTGATGTGTAAATGGTGAATTAATGGACCTGAACGTTGGACATCAATGACCAGTCCATTGGGCATTGAATCGTCTATGAACTGTCCATTTAACGCTGCATTAAAAGATAAGAACGTTGGGCATTAATTGTTGTAACGTTTCAGAAGCGCGACAGAAGACCTCCACCAGAACACCCCGGGAGGGGTTCTGATCGGAGTCCAATCAGAAGACCCCTGTGAGGGTTTCTGGTCCGCGACCATCAGAAGACCCTGAGGGGTTCTGGTACGCGGTCACCAGAATACCCCAAGAGGGTCTCTGCGGCCATCAGAAGACCCCAAGAGGGTCTCTGATTGAAGCCTTCTGTTCCGAAGCACTTCTGCTAACTGGGAAAAAATATACGTTTCGGGATTTGATTTGCACCCCCCCTGCGCGCGTGGAGAGAGCCTTTACCCTTAGGAATCTTAACTCCTTAAGGGGGGAGACCCTTTATAAAGGGTTGCAAATCCCTTGGGTTTTCCGGTGTGGGAAATTAACACACTAGAAACTCATCCTTTTTCCCTTCTAACGGGTAAACTTCGAAAACCAATTTCTCATTCACCCGTTATCCGTTTTGAGCGTACCATATATCGAATTGTAGCCCTAAGCAAGGACAATTCGAAACCACTTTGACCCGACCCAAATCGGAAGTGGAATCCACTCAAAAAATTGCCCCAAAATAACCATTTAATACAATTTTTCACACATTTTTCCAACAATAAGAACATCCGGATTCGGCCATCCCCAATTGGAACTTAAGCGGATCCTTAAGGCATACAGTAATATTTCCTCATCTAATCTGCTTCTCAATATCCATTAGATTAGTAATACTTTTCCTTTTTATGAATTGGTTAAATTTTATTGGATCTAATGTCGGCTGGATTGATTTGTTCATTGCTCAATATTATACGGAGTATTGTTTTTTAGTAATAGTTAGATATGATTTGTGTTTTACATCCCAAAGCATGATCATAGAAACTGAATTTGCTTAATTAGTAAACATCTGAGTGTATTTCTACATATGAATGTGTGTGATGAAACTGATGATCAATATATTAAGTACTTTGTGAAATAAAATATGAAGAAACTCATTCTTGTTTGCATACAATGTGTTTGACAAAACTCCTCAAAGAATTGAGAAGCCTAACATCAGTGAGTTGTACGAACTTAATGTCACCAGAATATTTTAGTTTTTAGTTTCAAGTTGTTTTAGCATTACACTATTACTCTATTAGAATATATTTTTGAGTTCATTTATATCAAATTGCAACTCTAATTCAATAAGGAAATATGATTAATGTATTATTTTTTTACATATCCCAAACCTATTTGCTTTGTTTATTTGTAAATATTGGTATGACTTGGGAGAGGGAAAATCAACTTTCCGAGTTGGAGCCTAATCGGTGACTAGTCACCGACTAGTCGGCCTAGGCATTAAGCGGTGCTTAAAAATATGATTTATAGATCTTAAAAAAGATTCGGTACCTTTCACTTTGAACTTTTCTTAATTAATAAACTAACTAATTGAAATTGCATACAATATCGACAATATCTTTGTGAGCAGCCTTTGTAATACTGGAGGTTTATTATATGAATATATTCACCTTTTCCCATATCCTTAAATTTTACATACTTAGTATAACATCATATCTGTTAAGATCCGGGGTTCCATCCTAAAAGGTCAACCTGTTAGGAGGAGTTGCCCAGATCTTAATATAGCACTCGTTTCATCCAAACTTTTCCGGTGTGGGATATTTAACACCCCTCCTCACGACCAGACACTTCGTCTGGATCGTGCCATCATTCATTTTTTCATTGGTTCGTCATTGTCATATTTTTTATATAATCATGTCGTCATTTTTTCATAAGGGGCCCACACCATGGATCGGTTTGGCTCTGATACCATGTTAAGACACGGGATTCCATCCTAAAAGGTCAACCTGTTAGGAGGAGTAGCCTGAAGCTTAATATAGCACTCTAATGCTTCTCAATTTTCCGGTGTGGAACATTTAACACCCCTCCTCACGACCAGACACTTCGTCTGGATCGTGTCGTCATTCATTTTTTTCATCGGTCCGTTTTTTTCATCCGGCCATTTTTATAATCGTGTCATCACGATTCATAAGGGGCTCCCACACCATGGATCGATTTGGCTCTGATACCATTTTAAGATCCGGGGTTCCATCCTAAAAGGTCAACCTGTTAGGAGGAGTTGCCCAGATCTTAATATAGCACTCGTTTCATCCAAACTTTTCCGGTGTGGGATATTTAACAATATCACTTTATACTTACACGTTTAGTCAATGGTTCTTTATTTTTTAGTTTAAGTATACTGCCCCAAGATCAAGCGAACAGTTCATAAATGGAGTGGAGAGCTTAATAAATTTTGCTTTTGAGAGATCAAGTCAAGATGGAAAAATTGTATGCCCGTGTAGGAAGTGTTACAATATGTTCTAGCATTGTTGTTACTTAAAAAGATATAGTTCTTATTAATTAAGTTTATGTTGTTCTATACTAGATGTTTAGTGATAGTGCTTTAACAACTATCCAATTCATAATATCTTCTAGTTACTTATTCATGGTTTGTGTGTATTTTCTCTTACTAAAATAATCATTTCACATATTGTGTGTTTGTTATACCCATATATTATGTGCAGGTTTGCAATTGAATATCCCTTTGGCACAAGGTGTGCTTATTACACCTTTATATTCTACTTATTTATAATACCTTATGTTTTGCACGTTTGGACTGAAGAACATTTATCCATGTTTTGCAATTGAATATCTTATGTTTTACATGTTTGGACTAAAGAACATTTATTCATTTCTTACAATGAGGTTAGCTTACACACAACTTTTTTATTGGTTCTTTATTTATTATTAAATGTTTTAAAACTAATTTTAGTATTCTGTTGAAGTAGCAATGGCAAAGCGCAAGAGGTTGAACATTGTCTCAACCAATAACTCTTCAACAATGCCATAATCTGATAGAACTGAAGAGTCAGAGTCAAGTAAACACCACGAGCAGCGGCAAAATATTGAAGCAGAATCTTCAGATCCTCAACCATCTATTTCAGCCAATACAAGCTACTAGCTAGCAGTTCACAAGCTAAAGGTCGCTTATTTGATCGATCGGAACGTCGCTTATTTCGTAGTTGAGAAAAATTCATACAAAAGGAACAAGGGTGAGAGGACACATCGGACAGAAGGAGCAACAATGATGACATAAGGACAGGGGCGGATCTCTTCTATGCAAGGGTGTTCATGTGAACACCCAAAAGTAAAAAAACAATGGGAATATATATACAAATTAGAGTAATAATTTATTTATTGGTATTTTAAAGAGAAAATGTGTAATTTTGAACACCCAAATTGTAAACACTAGATCCGCCACTGCATAAGGACCGGCGGTGATGACAAATTGGACAGAAGGGGAGGCAGTGAGGACAGACCGCAGAATAATATAGAAAGAGTCAGGCCGACGGGGTGAAGTTAGAACGAATACAGTGAGAAATAGCGGAGAGAGGCGGCGCGTATGATCTAAGCTTAGTGAAGAATTTAATATATACACCAAAAATCAGGTAAGACCAAACACTGATGTGGGAAAAAACTAAGGGCCCGTTTGGTAACACCCAAATCGGCTGTATCGGCTGATTCTGCTGAACTTTATGAAGTTCTGGTTGTATGGGCTGATTCTGCTGATTTGTGGAAAAAAATATTTAAAATATATTTTATTAATAAAATAAAGAAAAAATTAATAAAAGTTCTGTCAAATAGGTCCTCGAACTTTCATAAAAAAGTCAATTAAGTCCTTCTATGGAAGGTTCTGTCCGGCCATCACGATTTGGGGCAATTCCCAGTGGAATTTTTTAATGAATTTTTTTGAGCATCTTATTCACCAAGTCTAGTTTACTCATACCAAATTTCAGCTAAAAATTCAATCGGGAACACATTCAAATTAATTCTTGAAGATAACTGCACATTTTTGCGTTCTCGAACTAATTCGGATGTGCTCCCGATTACATTTTTAGCTGAAATTTGGTATGAGTAAACTAGACTTGATGAATAAGATGCTCAAAAAAATTCATCAAAAAATTCCACCGGGAACCGCCCCAAATCGCGACGATTGGACAAAATCTCTTATAGAAGGACTTAATTGACTTTTTTTATGAAAGTTCGAGGACCTATTTGACAGTTTTCCCTATGAAAAATAGTTGAAATGCTCATCTACAGTAACTTCAGCCAATACAGCCATAAAAGTAACTTCAACCTTACTTTTTCTGCTTATTACACAATTCAGCGCACAAAACTAAAAGTTACGTGTTTGGTGAAAAAGTTGGCTGATAAGCCTGAAAAGCCAAATATCATGGTTACCAAACGGGCTCTAAATTCATATGGACAGTCTGAATAAAGTTGAGAAAAATGACAATCTAAATACGGAGTAACTTTTTGGTGTAAGAGTTAATGGTTAGAAAAATGAAGTGAGAAACTAAGGGGTGTTTGGAAGTGATTCTGCTTCTGCTTCTTTTTTAAAAGCAGAAGCAGAATCAGAATCAGTTTTCAGAAGCTGGTACCCCCCAGCTTCTAAAAAAACTGATTTTGAGAGTAAATTAGAGCTCCAGAAGTGCTTCTGGAATTTCACTCAAACACTCCAGCTTCTGCTTCTGTTCCCTGGAGCAGAATCAGTTTTTAGAATCAGATCCAAACACCCCCTAAATCGTATAGTAGTAACTTGAATTGGCGGGTCGAAATTTAAAAAGGTTCCAACCTCTACTATATACGGTTAAAATTAAAAAAAAACAAAAAAAACTTGAAAACCTAATACTAATCTATTTTAGAATCATCAAACTACGCTCACAGTTTAGTTGAGGGTACTGAAGATTAAAACTAATAAGTTATAAGTGAATGAATATATCTTATGTTCGCATTTTAACTTGTACATCAACATAGAAAAATATAAGAATATTTGTATCCCGTGTAACATTATTTTGAAATATTTTGAATTAATCAATAATAATGTCCCATAAGTGTGGTACAATAATGGCGGATATTTGTAACGGTTTTCGTTACTAAGAGCCTCCTTGATGGTAGGTGGCTATATAAGTGCTTCATGGTACTCCCATTCCTCCACCACACTCAAGCATACATTCACACGCATGCTTAGCTCCATAGCTTAATTGGCTTAGAGCAATATACACCATCTAGATAGTGAGGAGGAAGTGGGAGATGAAAAGGCTTTCCGGTGTTCTTCCACGTTCTTCGACCGTTCATCAACAATATGGCTGGAGGTTAGCGATCCTATTATTTCCGCTGAATTTGTTATGATTGTAGGGTAACATTTGGCATCAGATCATGTTTAATCTCTGCCTATTTGTTGTATGAACATCATGAATTTATATGAACATTCGGTATATAATTGTTCATATATGTGTTCATCACATCACACGTTTATATATATGTTTTTGTTCGTATATTATATATAAATATATATGTGTATATGTTTAACATGATTTCCATATCATATGCATGAAAATTGAATCATACGTGTGTGTTAGAATAACACATATAACCTCTATATATGATTAAAATCATGATTACATATTTATATCAATGCACCACACATGTGTGTGTGTGTATATATATATATATATATTCGTATGTGTTCATATGGAAGAATGATTTTTTGTGTGTGTTCGTATGACACATGTCTGTATATTTGTGTCATATAATTTTTTATATAATTATATATATAATCGTGTATATATACATTGTCCGAAAATTATATATATTGATTGTTCGGAAATCATATATATTTATATGATTTTATGAATTAAAATTGCTATATGCATATATATTTGATTGTGAGAAATATATACATATGTTTTTCTCAAATTCATATGTTAACCTTTTAAATTCCTATCATTATGTTTGATGGAATGACTGTGGTTACATTTAATTCTTGAATATATGTGTTCTAAATGAATTATATATGTATGTGTGTGAGCCGTGTGTATATACATGTGCTTTGCAATTTTTTGTGATTCTTCTATCCGTTCATAACTTGGAAAATATTAAAATGGATGACTATTTAACTATTTTGATGTATTCTACATGCATGCATATGGTGTTCCTACATGTATATATGAAATTGAACATGTAGTATTTTGTATACCATGTATGTTTTGTGCCTATGTTTGCTACATTTATATGTGTGGTGGAGATGTTATCGGAAATGATGGCCGCTGGTGGATGTAGCACCATAGGGTGCTGTGGTGGTAGTGCCATGAAGAGTTTGGTACGGCATCATAAGGAACGCCGTGACTCCATTACGGGTTCCGAGCTTCTCAATGAAGTTATAGAATAAGTTTTGGACTTATAACTATATTTGGGATCCACTTTGAATGGATTGAATTGTGCTATTTTAATTTGGATCGATAATTTCATATTTTGGAACAATTTAATTCTTTTTCCAGCACATTTATTTCAATTATTACGTGATGCATTGATTTTAATTTTTTATGCATTGCATTCAAATTGTGCATTGAAATCGTGCACTATATTAATGTGTCCTGTAATGCATAACGTTAGATATTAATGTCTTTAATGTGTCTTTATTACGTTATTGATGTCTTTAATGCACAATGTTAATACGTAACGTCTTAAATTAGTGCCTTGAATGCATAACGTTAGGAATTAATGCACATATTATTCTCATTAAAGTTGAACTTATGCATAATTGCAATTGAGATAGTGCCTAAAATTTAAGCACATTAAGTAAATAAAGTTCTCATTCCATTACCTTTAAAGTATTTCCCATAAATGAAATATTTGTGGTGGTACCCAAACAACAATTAACGTGAAGAAACCGGGGAAAATTGTTGGGAAGTACAAACTAGTTACTCTTCAATTTTTTTTTATACTAGTTTCCCTTGAACTGTTAATTATTTAAAGAACTACTCTAGCCCCGACCGACTATCCTGGGAGCATATTAGGGGATTGTCCATCACGATTGTTATTTTTAAACTTTGAAGGATTGCCTTTGTGATAATATAATTTTTATTAATTTTAGAGTAGCCACAGCATCCTTAATTAATTAAAAATTATATATTCCGAAGCCTTTGGCGGAAATCACATTAAAGTTAGGCATAAAATTTGTAATTAATTATACGTGATATGACAATTTATCCCACAGGAATTTTTGTTATATTAGTATGATTAATTAGGATAAAATATCGGACTATGGTCATAATTTATCCCACGGGAAATTATGATTCGGAATATAGTTTGATATGTTTATCGGTATGGGTACAAAATTATTTAAGACTCATGCATAATAATTTCGCCCACATGCAATTTTTATGGCGGTTGAGTTATCATGGTGCATCATTTACATTGGTAATGCATGCAATTAAGTTATATGTGTACCTCAAAACTAACACAAGCTATACATGGACCTTTTCGGTCAGCTTCTCAACCCATTACTCATTCCGAATTTTCGTTAGACCTTGAAATTCCCGAACTAACTAGTGACAACTATAAGGTTTGGAGAGAAAGAGTTCTCCTACACTTAGGTTGCATGGACATTGATAATGTCCATTAAATGATGGACATTGATTATGCTATTAGGAAGGATGAATTGCCCGCCATTAATGCAAAAAGTACTTTGGCTGAAATTGCGCTATATGAGCGATGAGAGAGATCCAATCGGCTCAGTGTAATGTTTATCAAAACTAAAACTAAAATTTCAGCTGGAATTCGTGGATTGGTTGATCAGCATAAGAATGTCAATGACTTGCTTAAGGCTATTGATGATCAATTTGTCACTTCAGAAAAGGCTTGGCAAGTACCTTAATCATGAAATTCTCCTCACTCTGTCTCACATCCGTTAAGGGTGTGCGAGAGCACATCGTGAAGATGCGGACATAGCGACTCAATTGCAAAATTTGGAGGTAACAATGTCGGAGGCGTTCTTGGTGCATTTCATTCTAAATACCCTTCCTCACCACTATGGGCCATTTAAAATCTCTTATAACACACATAAACATAAGTGGTCAATTAATGAACTAATGACCATGTGTGTGCAAGAAGAAGAAAGGCTCATAATGGAGTTGGGTGAAAGTGTCATGCTAGCTACAACCTTAGCCAAGAACAAATTTGACAAGTCTCGTACAACCACCTCTAAAGCTAAGGGTAAAGGTAAAATACCCCCCAAAGCTGACATTAAGAAGGTACATAAGTGTTATTTCTGTAAAAAGAAAGGACACGTGAAGAAAGAGTGTGCCAAGTTCAAGAAGTGGTTGGAGAATAAAGGTAACTTATCCTCCTTTGTTTGTCATGAATCCAATATGTGTGATGTTAACACTAATTCATGGTGGATTGATTCTGGTTCTACAATCCACGTTGCAAACTCTTTACAAGGTATGCAGAATCTAAGGACGCCAGTGGGAAGTGAGCAAAGCATCTTATCTGGAAACAAGATGGGCTCACATGTGGAAGCCATTGGGACATGCACTTTAATTTTAAGTAGTGGCTTTGTTTCAACTTTGGAAAAGACTTTTTATGTACCAAGTTTCTCACGAAACTTGATTTCAATTTCAAGACTAGTACCATTCGGTTTTTCCTTCAATTTTAAGAATAAAGTTATTGAATTATTCAATAAATCTACTTTTGTTGGAGAAGATACTTTGTCTGATGGTCTTTACCGTATTGATTTGCAAAATGATGCCACACTTAATTCATTTCATGTGCATACTGGCTCCAAAAGATCTAATGTTGACGAGAATTCTTCTATGTTGTGGCACCAAAGATTGGGTCACATCTCCATCGAAAGAATTAAGCGATTAGTTAATGATGGAGTACTTAGTACTCTTGATTTTTCTGATTTTGAAACTTGTGTAGACCGCATTAAGGGTAAGCAGACAAACCAGTTTAAAAAATGGTGTCAATAAGAGTTCAAGTATATTGGAAATCATATATATTGATATATGTTGTCCAGAAATGGAGGGTCAAAAATATTTTATCACCTTTATTGACAATATGATTATTCTTGGTATACCTATGTGTATTTGCTTCAAAATAAGTATGAAGCATTGGATGCTAGGGCTGGGTCCGAAAAACCGAAAACCGAAAACCGAATCAAATCATACCGAACCGTAGCCAAATAAAACCGAACCGCTAACCAACCGAAACCGAATGTAAAAAACCGAACCTAACCGTAGTTGTTTGGTTCGGTTTTGGTTTTTACCCTTCAAAACCGAACCGAACCGAACAAACCGAACTAATTAAAATATAAAATTTATTTGTCAATTTTTAAGCATTAATCCTAACTAATCCTAATATCATTAATAGTGTTTGGTTTCTTGTTCTAGAGAAATAATGTTTGTGTTATGTTATGTTTAGTTTAGTTTATAAATTCATTTACACATTCATTGCCCGTAATAATGTAGCTATACTGAATGATGATATTACGTTTTTACTAGTTATTAATTAGTATTAATTAACTTTTATTTTTATTTAACTTAAATAATTCATATTGATGAAACAATAAATATTCATCTCAACTATATCACATAGAATGTATATAGGGATGGCAATTTAACCCGACCCGGCAGATACCCGCACCGAACCGAACCGGTCAAAATGGGGAAAACTGCTTCGACTGGGTAACGGGTACGGGGCGGGGAATACCCGATTTATGTAAACGGGTAATGGGGCGGTTATGGGTTTATACCTACCCGCCCCGTACCCGCCCCGTTTAATTTGGATACGGTTACCCGCACCATTGCCCGACCCGCACAATTAACTTATATATTTTAATAGTTTATGTATTTATTATTTAATATATTAAGTATATTTGAGTAGTAGTACATTAGTATATGACACTTATTCCCTCTAATACTTTGAAACAATATTCAACTTATTGGTTATCCTTTGCAATTATGAGGAGTTGGTGCTCAAAGTTCACTATTTTAGATTTTAAATTTTCAATACCATTCATCATCCTTCCTTTGTTAACTTCTACAAGATTTATTTTCTTCACATATTGATTATTTGATTTTCGTGATTTTCTCTACGCAATTTTCACATTGTGACTCTCTTAATTTTTCACCCAATAACTTTCATAAAACTCACGTATGAGTTTAAAGTCCAAATATTTTATATTACTCTACCTTGCTTTAATTTATGTAATTGCTAATAATTTTGTAGAGGTGTATTGGATGATTAAATTAATTTTGACTGGTTGCTATAATTTATATCAAGTTTTAAATTTTAAATTATGATTTTGTGGTACTATTTAATTTTGTTTTTTAACTCTATTTAACTCTATCTGTGGTACTATTTAATTTTTTTTAATTTAGGTGGTTAATGATAAGTAGTTAATCATCATTTTAGGATTGATACTAATTTTGAAGGAAAAAAAATATTTTTTAATAAAACGGTTACCGTATATACGGTATATACTCATGAACTTTCATGAGTATATATCATATAGAACGTATATACTCATGAACTAGTCACTAATTAACAATGTAAATTAATAATATATACTCCCTCCGTCCCTTATAACTTTGCCAACTTTCCTTTTTTGGATGTTCCATTAACTTTGACACTTTCCCATTTAAGTAAAGAATTTGTGGTTCCAGTTAATTCTCTCTCCTCTGCACAAACCTCAACCACACAATTTTTACTTTATTAATCCCCGTGCCGGTCAAACTTGGCAAAGTTATTAAGGGCGGAGGGAGTATATACTTTTATCACTCTCGCATACTCATATAATTCAAGACATATTTATTTATTTTTCATTTTTATTTTATTTGTTGTAGTGTGCTTGCAGTCTTTATGTAATATATGTTTGATCTCTCAAAGTATTATATCAATTTTAAATCAAATGATAATTTTTTGGTAAAAAACCGAAAAAACCGAAACCGAATCAAAACAAACCGAACCAATCAAACCGTGGTTCCAAGTTTTGGAGTGTAAAACCGAACCAAACTTTTTACTTTGATTCTATATTTGGTTTTAGGTCAAAACCGAACCGCAAGAACCGAACCCACCCCTATTGGATGCCTTTAAGGCTGAAGTTGAGAATCAATGTGGGAAACAAATACAAATAGTAAGATCTGATACACTGAAAATGGACAAGCACCTAATGTGTTTGCTAAGTTTCTTCAAGAACATGGGATTGTTGCCCAATACACTATTCCTGGGTCTCCAGACCAAAACGGTGTTGCCGAAAGGAGAAACCGAAGGCTTATAGACATGGTGCGGAGTATGCTTAGAATCTCCAATCTTCCTAAGTTTTTGTGGGCTGAAGCGCTTAAGACGGCAACGTATATATTGAACCGAGTTCCAACCAAGGCTGTCTTTAAGACACCTTTTGGGGATGCCCGTCGGAAGTGAGAATTTATAACCCACAAGAGAAGAAATTGGACCCAAGGACTATTAGTGGTTTCTTTATTGGATACGCGAAGTCCTCTAAGGGTTACAGGTTTTATTGTCCATCTCATACGACTAGGATTGTGGAATCAAGAAATGCAAAATTTCTTGAGAATGACGTAGTTAGTGGGAGAGATCGACTTAATTCTTGTTCATGATCATACGAAATCCCAACCTTCCACGTCATCACAGAGGTTGATTATTGTACACAGTACCCCTCAAGATCAAATTGGTACAATGGTACTGATGAACCTAATATAGAAATTCCACAATGTGCTGGAAATATTCTAGTGGATCAACCTATTCAGGAAAATCAAATTCTTGATGAGGTAGTTGAACCCGAAGATCCTCATGGAGATGACGGTTCAACATTAAGAAGATCTACTCGAGTTAAAAGATCAGCAATTCCTAGTGATTGTGAAGTGTATTTGCAAGAAACTGACATTGGAGTCGAAAATGATCCTGAAATGTTTTCACAAGCCATGAGTAGCCAGATATCTGATTTATGGCACAAAGCCATGAAGGAAGAAATGGACTCCATGAAGAGTAACAGAGTCTGGGATCTAGTAAAGTTGCCTAATGGGGCCAAGGTTGTTGGTTGCAAATGGGTCTATAAGACCAAAACGGATTCATTAGGCAACATTGGTAGATATAAAGCAAGACTTGTTGCTAAAGGTTTTACTCAAATCGAAGGAATTGACTACAAGGAGACATTCTCTCATGTTTCTAAGAAAGATTCCATTCGTGTGATTTTAGCCTTAGTTGCACATTTCAATCTTGAATTGCATCAAATGGATGTGAAAACGGCTTTTCTTAATGGTGATCTGGAAGAAGAGGTTTACATGAAACAACCTGAAGGTTTTTCTTCTAGTCATGGTGATCATTTAGTTTGCAAGCTTAATAAATCCATTTACGATTTAAAACAAGCCTCCCGGCACTGGTATCTTAAGTTCGATGGGATAATTTCTTCTTTTGGTTTTGTTGAAAGTCACATGGATCATTGTATATACTAGAAGGTTAGTGGGAGTAAAATTTGTTTTCTTGTTTTGTATGTGGATGTCATTTTGCTCGCAACAAATGATAAGGGGATGTTGCATGAAGTGAAACAATTTCTCTTTAAAAACTTTGATATGAAGGACATGGGTGATACATCTTTTATCATTGGCATAAAGATCGATAGGGATAGATCTCTTGGTGTCCTAGGTCTATCACAAGAAACCTATATCAACAAAGTTTTAGAGAGGTTTCAGATGAAGGATTGTTCACCGAGTGTTGCTCCCATAGTGAGAGGAGATAAATTCAGTTTGGACCAATGTCCAAAGAATGATTTTGAACGAAAATCCATGCATAATATTCCATATGCATCAGCAATTGGTTGTTTGGGATATATTAAGGTTTGTACCAGACCGGATATTTCCTTTGATGTCGGGATGTTGAGCCGCTACCAGAGTAATCCAGATTTGGACCACTAGAAAGTTGATAAGAAAGTCATGAGGTATCTTAAAAGAACAATTGATTACAAGCTTGTGTATAGAAGAACTGACAACTTGGAAGTTGTGGGTTATTCTGACTCGGACTACGCCGGTTGTGTTGATTCAAGAAAATCAACTTCGGGATATATTTTTATCATGACCGGTGGAGCTGTTTCATGGAAGAGCGCCAAACAAACTTCGATCGCTACTTCTACTATGGAGGCCGAGCTCATTTCTTGTTTTGAGGCTACATCGCAAGGTGTATGGCTTAAGAATTTCATTTCTGGGCTTAGACTTATGGACTCAATATCTAAGCCATTGAAGGTTTATTGTGACAATTCTGTTGCGGTCTTCCTATCAAAGAATGAAAAAAGTGGGTGTCGAATTAAGCATATCGACACCAAATATTTGTCTATAAGGGAGTGCGTCAAAAATAAGATAGTGTTTTCTCGCACTTAAAAAGATTGTAATATAGTGGTGTAAGTACGAGTATCGTCTCCACAGGGACGGACAAAAGGGAATTAAGAATTAACTAAATTCAGCGATTAAAAAGAAAATAAAATAAATGCGTCGTGCGAGATTGATTGGTTGGAAAATTAAACTAATGCGAACAATTAAACTAGGGGGTTCTTTCTAATTAATGACGAAGGGAACAGGGATCGATTCCGGGGTAACCAGATTTCTGGCAGATCAGGCCTAATTACATGAAATTAATTTAATTGAGCCTAGCTAATCATTACTAAGTTCTTACCGCTCTCGCGGCGTAGAGTACAATAATTTAGGGGACCAGGCTGATCTCTCATGCGACAGGATCCTAAATTATTGCCAAGAAGAGCGAGCTTACGGCCCCTTAATCGCTACTAATCTCTTAGCGAATGATTAAGTGTGTGTGAATGTGTCCTAGAACAAATTAGATCTCTCTTAATTTATTCTACATGCAATTGTAATTCTAGTCGCGATTCTAGGTTACAAAAGATATCAATTAAATTATTCAAACACAAATTAAACGGCATTCATGTAATTAAACCGAAAAGAATCTAGCCATACATCATGATTAACCCCTTCATCAATCCCAAATCCCTAATTAAAACTACTCACAATTCATAATTGAAGAATCAATAGAATTGGAATAAAAAGAATTAATTGTCATTAATTAAAAAGGTGGAACTTACAAAGAATCCCAAAAGATTGATGAACAAGGCTGAAAAGCCCTCTAAAATTCGTGCTAGGCACTCTCTCTAAGCTCCCCCTCGAAAACGGGGTTTACAGGCTGTTTAAATAGGAAAAACGGAACAAATTCGGACGAAATTAGGATTCCAGGGGCAACGCACGGGAGCAACGCACGGCGTGCGTTCCCCAGTGCGTCCGGAGCATAGCCGCGTAAAAATATGGAACGCACGGCCGTGTGTCCCCCAACGCACAGCCGTGCGTTGCTGGCAGTAGGTTCTTTGCTTTCTCGCCTCAGACGCACGGTCGTGCGTTCCCCTACGCACGGCGTGCGTAAAACTTCCGAATTTGACAAAACTTCTTTCATGAAAGTTGTAGATAATGAAGTCCTCCATCCACCCAAACTTGCTGAATGTGATTTTAATCATCCAATCAAGAGATATGATCAAAACGGTAGAAGGTGTCATTCTGAAATCGCAGCAGGGATCATCTGACTTCATCGTCTGTTTTCACCTTCTTCCTCTCAGATTCTCGCAAAGGTGTCTTCATATGATTTGTAGCTCTTGAAGTTGGATTTCATATGGAACTTGAATCGTGTACATTGGATGTTTCTACAAAGAGATATGCTTGAACGATTGACAGAAGGTCATCCTGATCGTCGTTTTCAATCGTCATTCATCTTCTTTTGACCCCGTAGCCAATTTTAGAGCTCTTTTTCCTTCAAATCTTCATCGTGAATCTTCCGGTGACCTCCAAAGCTATCAAATCATTCTCAAATGCTTCTCAAATCATCCTGATTGTTCCTCAAGTGCCGGTGCCGGGCTCAAATTCCCTGATTTTGACTACAAACAACACAAAACTCGAACCAACGCCCGGTAAACATAACATGAGCTAAAATTGAGACTTGCAACACCTTAAAGCTGGGAAAACCATCAAAATCCAATCCCAACACACATCAAATGCGTGTCTAAATACGGACTTATCAGTGGCCGTTGATGATTGATGATCCTTTGACTAAAGGCATGCCACCATTCAAATTCAAGGATCATGTGCCGAATATGGTACTTTGTTCCAATTTGTATTAATACATTCAGTTATTTACAAAATTCTTATGCATTAAGACAATTTTCTCATTAAGATGTGCACACTTCATTATGTTGAGAAAATGGACTATTATTTTTGGACGAGTAATAAACATAAGGTTTTTTTAAAAATTGAGCTTAATTATCATTAATCAAATCGTTGGCTAAAGCCGAAACAATAAAAGGAGGAAAATGAAGCCAAGACTGCGAATCAGACAAAGAACAAGCCGCTCTAGCTAACAAATGTGCAGGCTTATTCGCTGAACGCTTAACATGACAAAATGAAATATTGGAGAAAAAATTCGCTAAGTCTCTTATGTCTTCTCTCAACGAACCCACCAATTAACAACTTGAGCCGTTTAGAATCTCAGAAATCGCCCCCGCTGCATCAGATTCTACCTCGATTGAGGCCCCGCCAAAATCTTTCAGCCAGCTCAGTGCTTCTCTAATCCCGACTAACTCTGCGCCCAATGGTAAAAGTCTTCCCGGCCATACCTTAGCTGCTCCCGCTATGAATTGTCCATCGTCACCCCAGAGACACCATCCTAGACCGCATCTGTCCGCCCTGGTTGCCGCATCAACATTCAATTTCCAATAGCCGAGAGCCAGTCTGCACCGGGATGTCCTGTTGTGCTGCACGACCTGCTGCCTCCTCCCCCGCAAGATCTGCACCTGCGCCTGCTTCCAGCCCTCCACCAGCACACGAGCCCGGTTAACCTGCTGCCGCGTCGGTGAAACTTTGCCCGTCCAAACTTGTTGATTGCGCTCGTTCCACAACGCCCAGCATCCCCATATCAGTTTCTATAGCTCCTCCGTCTTCTTTGTTTTGAATTCTTTGTTGACCTGGTTCAAAAAACACAAATTCTCTCTAGATGTCCACTGCCACTGGATGTCCATCCAAAACTCCTAAGCAGCAGCACAATTTCTAAATAGGTGCTCCAAATCAACTCCACATAACCCACAGAGCTCCAAACATTCAACTCTTTGAGCCTGCAAATTTAATCTCGAAGGAAGACAACCGCTACAAACCTGCCAAAAAAACATTTTAATTTTAGGTGGAAGTTTAAACTTCCACATAATAGTCCCATCCGTATCAGATTGATCCCCCAAATCGCCCACAATTTTTCTGTAGCAACTGCGCACCGAGAAGTTCCCACTATCCTCCCATCTCCAACATAAAGAATCCTTAGTTGGAATCCTTCTCAGGGGTATACCCCGAATAATGTCTGCATTTCTAGCCTAAAAAATATCATCGATAATATCCACATCCCATTCACTTTGATTTGTGTCAAACAAATTCGCCACCACCGCTTCTTGTAGCCCCTCACACTTTTCTGAAACAACCATCGGGGTTATCTCTATCCGGAAGCCACGGTTCCTCCCAAATATTGATGGACTGACTGTCACCCACTCTCCAATAATAACCCTCCCGAATAATAGTCTGGGTGTGAAGTATACTACGACAAACAAAAGACGGGTTGCTTCCAGGTTATGCTTTAAGAAAATCCCCCTTCGGAAAATATCTAGCTTTAAAGACTCTACCTACCAAAGAATCAGGATCCGTGAAAATTCTCCACGCCTGCTTGGATAACATGGCTAAATCAAAATCCCGAAGTCTTCTAAAGCCCATTCCACCCTCTTTTTTTGGAACACAGAGAGCCACCCAATTCTTCCAGTGAATCCCTCTTCCTGTCTTGCCCTTCCACCAATAACCATTCATAGCATTTTCAATCTCACGACAAAGGTCAACAGGCAACAAAAAGACATTCATAGAATAAGTTGGCATAGCCTGAATGACAGCCTTCAAGAGAACCTCCCGACCAGCCTTAGATAAGAATTTATTATTCCAGTTATTAATACGGGAGATCACTCTCTGTCTGAGATAGCTTAGAATATTTTTCTTATTGCGTCCTACCAATGCAGGCAAGCCCAAATACTTCTCATCCTCCCCAGCCAACCCCACTCCAAGTAAGTCAATCAGACCCTCCCGGTAAATCGTCTCAACATTTGAGCTAAAAAAGACCTTCGATTTATTAAAATTGATTACCTAGCCTGAAACACTTTCGTAAACCGCCAACACTTCTTTAATCAAGGAGGCCTCATCATGGTTTGCTCTGAAAAAAAGGAGGCTATCATTTGCAAAAAATAAATGAGAGATCATTGGGGCCCCTCGAGCAATCGACACCCCATGCAATCGACCAATGGATTCATATTTACGGAGCAAGGCGCTAAGGCCTTCTGCCACAATCAAGAATAGATAAGGGGACAAAGGGTCCCCCTGTCGTAAACCCCTCCCCGGTGTCATTAGGTCAATCACTCTGTCATCAAAAGGGATGGAGTAAGAGACGGAAGTGACGCACTCCATGATCACTCCTATCCATTTTTCATGAAAGCCCATACTCCTCATCATGCCCTCAAAAAAGGCCATTCAACACGGTCATAGGCCTTACTCATATCTAACTTCAGGCCCACTAAGCCCATCTTTCCCTAGCGCTTGCATTTCAAAAAATGTTGAGACTTGAAAGCCAACATACTATTATCAACAATACAACGACCTGGTATAAAAGCACTTTGTTGCTCAGAAATACACAAATGGAGGATATTTTTCATACGATTTGCAAGCACTTTAGAGAAAATTTTATAGATAACGTTGCACAAAGCAATCGGCCTCCACTCGCTAAGCGATTCGGGTTTTTCTTTCTTCGGAATGAGAACAATGTTAGTGTGATTAATAAGATCTGGAAGCTTACCTGTCTCAAACGTCGTTTTACAAAAATCAACAATATCTGGACCCACCACGTCCCAGAAATGCTGATAGAATCCTGGACTGAAGCCATCCGGACCAGGGGATTTGTCTGGAAACATATCAAAAGCTGCTTCTTTAACTTCCTCACCTCGAATGGGGCCCAGAAGGTTGTTATTATGTTGTGCGTCTACACGAAGTTGCACACACCCAAAGACATATTCAGCGCCTCCGCCACCCGCCGTGAAAATATTATTAAAATAGTCCCCGACTAGTTTGCCCATTTCTAATATGTCAGTTTCCCATCGGCCATCCTCTAGCTTGAGACCATCCATATTATTTTTACGGCGTCGGTGTTTCACCGCATTATGAAAGTATCGCGTGTTGAGATCTCCTCCTTGAAGCCAAAATTCTTTGGCTCTCTGTCTCCAAAAAATATTTTCCTTTTCAAGAAGTTTGAGATACTCATGTTTTACTTTTTGGAATTCGCTCACTCCCCACGTGTCCCATCTCTGGCGCAAATAGTTTAATCTTTTTCTGCAGAAATTAATACGCTTGCCCTACGAGCCAGACTTATTATGCCCCCACTCCCCAACAGCTTTACTACAAGAGAATACATGTTCCATAATGCCTGAGTTATGACCCAATCCCCAGCTGCGGGCTACAATCTCACGGCAATCAGCTTCCCTAAGCCAGACGTTTTCAAATTTGAAATTTCGCCTCCGCCGAATGTTTTGTGTAGGGAAGAGTTTAATATAAAGAGCCATGTGGTCACTCGGTGCACCTTCAAGAGATTCGGCCACCGCCTCACCGAAAATATTAAGCCAACTTTCAGACACCAAAATCCTGTCCAGTTTTTGCTCCACCTAGTTAGATGTACCTCTCCATCGTTCCCAAGTAAACTGATAGCATTGAAAACTAAAATTCCGCAGTCCACTAGCTCAAACAGTCTCCCGGAAACCCCGAAGAAGCCAGGAAAATGAGGAACCCGACCTCTCTTTTCTGAAGCAAACATTAAATCATTAAAGTCCCCTATCACTAACCACGGACGATCAGCTCCCATACTCAAAGATTTCAGAATATTCCAAGATTCTCTTCTTGTAACACGCTCCGGGCAGCCATAAAAGCCCGTGAACCGCCAACAAGGTGCTCCTTCCTCTAAGCTAACCTGAGAGTCAATATAGTGATTCGAGGACCCTTCGATGTGGACCCTCACGCCCTCTCTCCAAAGTAGAGCAAGCCCTCCTCTATGCCCTTCACTTGCCACCACAAAGCAATGATCCATTCCGATTTTGCGTCTCACACCCTCCACCCTATTAACATCAGAAAAAGTCTCCATCAGAAAAACCACAGATGGCCGCTTCAGGTGAACCACGTCCACCAAGACATGAACTGTCGCCGGGTTGCCAAGCCCTCGATAGTTCCAACTCACGCAACTCATTGCTCTCGGCGGGTCAGGAAACCAGAACCCGCCGCTACTCCGTTTTTTGGAAAGGAGATCTCCATGTCTTGCCCGGTTGTACTACCGCCACCTGCCACGTCTCCTAACGCCTTCCTCTTTTTAGCCGTTGCCCCTTCCGTTTGAAGAGATATATCAATTTCGGAATCCTCATCAAGGGGCATCGTGACTTTGTTGCTGCCCGAGGAAGGACCCCCATGTAAGAATTTGCCTTCCCCATTAACTAGCCATTTACTCCCTTTATTCAAGTTGTTCCTGCCAGATGTCACCCGCAGCCAAGAACCAAAGAGCTTTTCCCTTTCCGTTTCTGCAAACTCAAAATGCCACCCACACATACGGTCAACATGACTCATTAGACCGCATATGAAACAGAAGTGAGGTAAACGCTCATATTTTATGTCTCCACGAACAGGTTCCTCGCCTTGCTTAGGAGTAACCTTACGTTTAAGGTCAGACGCATTCACGTCAAGAAGAAAACGAATACGTAAAAACTCTTTCCAACCCCGTTCAAAATTACTATCATCTGCCAAAACGTAGGAGCCAAGCTGGTCCCCAATAATTTTGCATATCTTTTCTGTGTACAGTTCGAAGGGTAGGTTAAATACCCTAACCCAGAACTCTACTCGTTCCAATGAAACGGTTTTAGGATTATCATTTGGTTCGAGTTTATGGAGAATCAGTAGAGAATTTTTAAAACACCATGGGCCGTCCACTGACGCCTTTGCTTGGACGCCACACATCTGCCATGGTATCCCGAAAGAAGGGGAATTTGACAGGTTTGTCCGTTAGCAATCTTCCCACCATACACATCGGCGTTACCGCAGGAGCTTCCTCCTCCAAGGCGGCATCGATGTCCACACCTGCTGCTTCATCGTCTTTCAAATTAAGTTGAGCATATAGCTCATTTATCTCGCTGACCATACTTCAGCGCGATAGGGACAACAGCAATAATCGATCGTGATCAAAACAGACCGACGATTTCCGTCGGAGAAGAAGCCCTAGATCGCTAGGGAGTAACATATAAGGTTGTATATAATTATAGTGTGATCAATATGCTTTAATTTTCCAATCTTCTCATGAGTTCAATTTGCATGTTGAGATATATTGAGGCCTACATTTATAATATAAACATAAGGTTTATTCATTAAGTTTTATTGTCATAACTTAAGGGGCAAGATGCATTGTGATTATTAGTGGTACCACTCAAACTAAGAGGACGTAACACTATGGTTCATGACTTTTGTTTCTTAAGGTTAGCCATTGCACCAAGTGGGGGAATGTAACACTATTTTGAAATATTTTGAATTAATCAATAATAATGTCTGGTGCAATGATGGCGGATATTTGTAACAGTTTCCGTTACAAGAGCCTCCTTGATGGTAGGTGGCTATATAAGTGCTTCATGGTCCTCCCATTACTCCACAACAAGTTTTAATGATCCTCCGTGGATCATTAAAACAAGTTTTGGTCATACTTTTTTAGAACTTTTTGGATCATTAATCATTAATTATGGAGACGAAAAGGCTTTCCGGTGTTCTTCCACGTTCTTCGACCGTTCATCAACAATATGGCTGGAGATTAGCGATCCTATTATTTCCGCTGCGTTTGATATGATTGTAGGCTAACATCCCATGTGCATCACACGAGTACAATACTAGTATGAGTAGAGCTATAAACCAAGAATACAACTTCAGTGAATTAAATATAAATATATATTCATCTCAATTCTCAAACACAATTCCAATGAATTCAATTAAGTTATGAGGACCTTAACGGATAGATTTGGAGACTTGCAATGATGCTTTTACAAGGTGGGATCTCTTGTTATAATTTCCAAACAATTTTGGTAGAAAATGGGATGTCAAGCTCTCGAGAAAGATAGTTTTTTGGTATAAAGCAATCTAAAACCTTGGGAATGAATAATGATTCAATATATAAGTTATTGACAAATCT
This sequence comes from Cuscuta epithymum, assembly GCA_945859915.1. NCBI lineage: Eukaryota > Viridiplantae > Streptophyta > Magnoliopsida > Solanales > Convolvulaceae > Cuscuta > Cuscuta epithymum. The sequence continues at coordinate 2,171,996 of CAMAPF010001045.1, read as the reverse complement.
CACACAACACTGATTTACATATCAAACAAGCCCTTAATTCTTGGAACATTGCTTGTGAATGAATTCCTTAACCTCTTGAATTAGTTGCGAAGATTCAGGGAGCTCGGGGAAAATGTAGAAGGCATGAATCATGTTTGGGTACTCCAACAAGTAGGTCTCTTTACCTGACCTCTTCAACCACTCATAGTACCTCCTCTGCCAATCCTGGAGAGAATCAAAGCCGGCCACCACCACCATGGTTGCTGGAAAATCCAGCTTTGTTATGTCAACCGCCCTGGGGCCGGACACATTCACTGCCTCGTGGTCCCTGTCCACCTCCCTCCCTCCCTCTGTCGCCGGTAGAAACGCCTTCCACGTCCAATCTGTACGGGCAACTGATATCAAAGGATCAATATTTGCTAATCTTATTTCTGCCTCGGTCCGCTCTTCCCCTCCAAAGAATGGTTGTATAGCTACCAGCCCAATAACCTTCATTCTCAACCATCACCATTATTGTTAGGTTATGTTAATATAACCATTACTCAATAACCCAAGCTCATAGATAAATATCATGAACTTATATTGAACGTGGTCTCACCATAATGAAAATAGATTTTTTTTGCTTTCACCAATGTAAATCTAAAGTGTGAAGTGCATAAGTTAAATAGCGTAGATTTAGGGATGAACACTTATAAATTACGTGCCCCAGTGATGCTAATATCACTTACAAATTGTAATAATATAATTAATGATCATAATATTATCTTACACACGCAAATTAAGAGTGTCGCGTCCACGACTTCTCAAGTTTGGTGTGTTTAAGAGCATCTCAAAGCACAAGTCTTAATCGAGCACACATGGCACGAATGATATAAATAAAAAAAGTCACGCACATCGTTTAGATCTAGACATTGTATTTAACATTGTGAATAAAAAAGTAACTTAAATTTATTATGATGTGAAAAAAAGAAGGAAACTTTAATTTGTATAATGAATTTTTTTATATCTATATCTCTCGTGCCACGTGTGCATTAAACACATTTGCATTGGAGATGTTCTAACTACATTTTCATTATTATTACGTACAGAGTATATAATTAGACATAATTCGCAAAGCAAAGTTTATTTTATGTTAAATTTTACATTGCTTTGAAGGCTAACCAATTAAGACTTCGTCATTGCTGTTACAAATTCACTGCCAGAGATAAATAGTACTCCACTCCTCCTTATTTAACTTTTCTGTTGATTACTTCGTATTATTTTTTCTACTATTAGAGTAGTTAAAAGGTATGTTTAAAGTTCCTTTCGTTTAACTATTAAGGTAGTTGGTGTCAAAAAAAAACCACTCCGTATTAAAGTAGTTAAAAGCTGTGTTAACCGAACCGGACCGGCCGGTTTGACCCGGAACCCGGCCACCCGGCATTGGAACCGGTCCAGTTGAAAGCAGACCCGCAAACATGGTCAAAACCGAAAATAACCGGTGGACCGCTTGAACCCATGACGGACCTGGACCGCCCAAAACCTGGACAACCCGGGCGGCCCGCGTATATAATCAGAAATGCTGCTATAGATAGGGTTGAGCAAAACCCGAACTGACCCGCAAAACCCGAAGTTTTTTGCGAATAATACCCGAACCGAAGTGGATATCCGACCCGAAAAAAACCCAAAACCGAAAATCCGATTAGTATTGGGCCTAGACCGGGTGGCGGGTAGGGTTTATAAAATCCCAACCTGACCCGCCCGAAATATATATTAAATTATGTAGTGTGTACTTTGAATATGTTAAATTAATACTTGTGTTCAATTATTTGTGTTATTATTTGTGCAATTTGTGTTAAATTATTTGTGTAATTTGAATGTGTAGTGCAGTAGTGTGTACAATTTTTGTCAAAGTGGCATTCCAACACTTTAATTATCCAATTATGATGTGTTTTAATATAATCGAAATATCCGAAATATATTAAATTATGCAGTGTGTACTTTGAATATGTTAAATTAATACTTGTGTTCAATTATTTGTGCAATTTGTGTTAAATTATTTGTGTAATTTGAATGTTTAGTGCACTAGTGTGTACAATTTTTGTCAAAGTGGCATTCAAGCACTTTAATTATCCAATTATAATGTGTTTTAATATAACCGAAATATCCGAAATATATTAAATTATGTAGTGTGTACTTTGAATATGTTAAATTAATACTTGTGTTCAATTATTTGTGTAATTATTTGTGCAATTTGTGTTAAATTATTTGTGTAATTTGAATGTTTAGTGCACTACTATGTACAGTTTTTGTCAAAGTGGCATTCAAGCAATTTAATTATACAATTATAATCTTTTTTTAATATAACGGAAATATCCGATACGTTCCCGTATCAGATACTCTAGGATACTCGTACCGTACGTTCCCGGGTCGTATCTGCAATTTTTAAAAGTTTCCATTTTTTTTGTAATTTTTTGAAAGTTTCCGATACTCGTATCCTGATGGATACCCGTATCAACTGTTTTTTTTTTAAATCCTAAAATTTACTTAATAAAATTCTAAAAAAAATGAAAATCTAAAACTACATTTTACTTGGTAATCAAATAATGGGCCTATATGGCTATATCCGAATTAAGTCATTAACTCATACTCCGAATTGGGTACTTGCACTTTTAATTTCAAGATTGTAGTTGTTTGACTTATTTCTCATTTTAAATTAATGACTTATTGACTACATTTATATTTCGAGATATACTAGTATATATGAGAAATATTATGAATTTATTACTAAGTATCTTGAAAAAGGAAAATGTTTCAATGCAATGAATGGGTAGACATCATAGGATATATATATATATATATATATATATATATATATATATATATATATATATATATATATATATTAAAAAAAATCTATTTTTAATATTTATAAATAGACCCCTATAACTTTTAATATTTGTAAATACACCCCCATAACTTTTAATATTTATAAATATGGCCCTGTATCCGTATCCTACTTTTTTTGGTTTTGACGTATCCCCGTACCCGTTTCCGCGTTTCCGCGTTTCCACGTACCGGTATCGGTGCTACATAGGTCATAGCTATTATTATACGTAGTACGAATAGAATAATACGTATTTATTAAATATCTACTTCATCTAGCCATCATAATTGTAATTTTTATATAGATAATAAATATTATGTTCTCATATTTTCCACAAATACATCTTTAATTTTGTGAAATTTTTATATACTGGTACATCAAATTTTAATTTTAACTCTTATGACTATTATTAAATTGTGAATGAGAATTTTTTTGTCCTACAACTTAAATCAAATATTTAATTAGGTATATTTTATATGGAATTTTATCACTTCGGGACCCGAAAGGTACATGAATTATCAATACGGGACTTGAAAGATGAAACCTATCGGTATAGGACCCGAATGATGGAAACTTATCAATCTAGGACCTAACATTTTATAGGTTTTGATTTATTTAATTTTTTATTAATTCTATTGCTAATATTTGATGATTTTTTCTTCACAAAAGTTTATTAGTTTAATAAAACTAAATATTTTTTTAAATAAAAAAATTAATTAATTTATGAAAATTTAGGTCCTGTATTGATAATTTTTAATCATTCGGGTCCTAGATTGATAATTTTCCATCATTCAGGTCCTATATCGATACATTTCATCTTTCGAGTCCCAGATTGATAGTTTGTGTATCTTTCAGGTCCTAGATCGATAAAAATCCATTTTAATATTTTATTTTTCAATAACCTTGACTGGGCTGGCCCGGTCAAGCGGCGTTGATCGGGTTGACCACCGGTCAACCGGCGTTGACCGGACTGGCCCTCTCAGGTCCGGGTTGACCCGTGACCCAGTAGCTTGCCCGGGTCGCCTCCCGGTCCGGTTTTGACAACATAGGTTAAAAGGTGTTTTTGTTTTGGGTTCTAAATTTAGGATATTTTCATTTGAACTTATCTCAATCTCAAATCCAAATAAAATAGATCGAACTTAAATAGACAAGATCAGATTAATTCGACAGTTATAAAATACACGTCAAAATACTCATTCCATATGGAGAATCATTTAAACCAGTGTCCCTTCGATTAAATTTTCCAACTACTTATTTGAACTACCTTCTAGAACACACATTATTAAATGATTTCTAACGGATATTTCCATATTAGGCGGGATCATGACTTGTGAATTGTGAGTGTCCCATCCCGATTAGGAATTTTTGCCAAAACATAATAAAAGAATGGGGAGAACTCTTGTACCTATTTAAAAAATGGGGGTACCATACTTATCATCCACTTGATTGGTCCAAATAGGTATATCATTATAATTTAGACTTAAATAATTTAATTGAAACATTCTGATATACGATTTTTCTAAAAAAAAATCCAAAAAGTTCAGAATCAGAACTGAATCGTTGGTTCCCGATTCAAAACGGAATCAAACCGTCGACTCTTGGTTCCAATTTTTGAGGAACCGAAATCTATACCGCACAGAATCAGTTCCAAAGCCGACAGTTCCGGTTTCAATTCATTTCGGTTTTAGTTTGACTTTCTTGTTAAAAGTTTTTATATATACCGTAGTATATCAAAGTTTAGTTGATTATTTAAAATAAATTAAGAATAACTAATAATTCTGTGTATCAGAATGTTTTATCAAATAGGAAAAATTGTCAAATAGGTCCTCGAACTTTTATAAAAAGTCAATTAAATCCTTCTATAGGAGACTCTGTCCGGTCGTCGTGATTTGGGGCGGTTCCCGATGAAATTTTTTGATGAAATTTTTTGAGCATCTTATTCATCAAGTCTAGTTTACTCATACCAAATTTCATCAAAAAATTCCACCTTGAACTGCCCGAAATCCCGACGACCAGACAGAGTCTCTAATAGAAGGACTTAATTGACCTTTTTATGAAAATTCGATGACCTATTTGACAGTTTTCCCTATCAAATAATAGTTGATTATAACTAATGATTATAACTAATAGTTGATATACCATAGTACGAAGTATATCAAAGTGAGACAAACAATTCCGTGTGTGTGAGACAGACAATTTCGTGTGTGTGAGACAATTTTGTACATCAAACATTTTTCTACCATCTTTGTGTACACAAATAATTGTTCTTAATTGTTTTATAACTAACCTGACACTGGCCCATCTTCAAATGTGTAGGCTCAAAATAAGTACACTCAAACTAGCCCATTCTCATTGAAATCAGGGCGCCCCGGAAAGGCTCGTACGAAATAATTGTATACCCAGTATATGAATTATGAATCACTATTTCTAAAATTCTTAATAAAACATGGATAATGCAAAATTAAAATTAAATATGTTTAATTTCTTAAATAAGATGAGATTTTTTTAAATCTTTTTATTACTTTCAAAATAGAAGTGAATGAGACTTTTTCTAAAAGAAGTGAATACGTGTTATTTCCGGAAATAAAATAACTGTAATCCCGAACTAGCAATGGATTATAAAGAAGTGAAATTCCTATTGCCTTGCACATTACACCCTCCGTCCCCTTTTAAATGTCTCGTTTTACCATATTGGGATGTCCCTATTTAATTGTCTCATATCTTATTTGGTAAAGTTTGTGTGGCTCAAAGTCATTCTTACTTTATTCTTACTTTATCAATTAATATCAACCACACAAACTCACTTTTCTTATAACTCGTACCACCCTCTTCCGAGACATTTAAAAGGGGACGGAAGGAGTATACATTATTGGTGTCATTGTATAATTATTTACTACGTACTCCCTCCGTCCCGCAAAGATGTTTGACCTACACATATTAAGGAAATAAATTTATTAGGGAGTAAATTTTACCGTTTTGACACTGTTTCGACTCGACACTGTTTCGACAATGTTTGACATTGTTTGGTTGACACTATTTTGCACTGTTTGACACTATTTTGTAGGGTTTGACACTGTTTTGATGTAGGATAACTTTTCATTTGGAGAAAAGGGAAACTTCTTTTTGAGACTGCTAAAAATGAAAGTGGGAAGAGGATGGAGTTAGTATTATTTTTCGGTGCCATAACTGTATAATAATTACTCCGTAATTAATTAATTACCTTAACGTCTCGGAAACTGGCCTCTGACGCTCGTTTTGCCACGTTGTGAGCCAGATTCCCTCCGGCACTATCACCGGCGAGGAAACAGCGGGAAACGTCAGCATTTGCCGGCAAAATCGCCCTGTTCTTTTCATCATCGAGAAACTTCAGCACATCGAATCCATCATCGTACTGAGCAGGACATCGGTGCTCAGGCGCGAGTCGATAGTTAACGGAGATGACGACCGCCGGGACCTTTCTCGCGAATCGGCGGCAAACGGCGTCGTACGCTTTGGCATCGGCGCTGAGGTACACGAATCCGCCGCCGTGGAAGAAGACGATTACCGGAAGGGAATCGGAATCCCGGGCCTCCGCGGCGGTGGGGACAAAGAGGCGGAACCAGAGATCGCGGGCAGGGTCGACGATGACATCGGAGGACTTGACGCCGTTGACGGGGTTCCGGGTGGCGGGAGACTTGATGCTGAGTATGTTGAGGAGGCGGCGATTGACGGTGCCGTTCTGGCGGCGAGTGGCGTCGGTGACGGCTGAGATGATGGAAAAAGAGATGCGGGTCCGCCAAGGAATGGACGGTTTATGGGGGGTTTGAACTTCCTTCTTGGCTTCCATTCTTGTACAGTAATTTTTGGGGTGAAATTGATTGAGGCCAGAAGAAACAGAGTAGCCCTTTCTTTCTCAATGAGTGAAGGAATGCTCCTGCCAAAATCTGGTTAGTTAGGAGATAATGTTATTTGTTTCTTACTACGGACTACATGATAGGTGTAGTAGTGAGAATTAATTAACTACATTTAATTCTTAAAATCTGGTTGGGTTGGGTTGAGAATTAACCACACTTTATTAATTTAGATGGGATTGGATCGGATTCATCAAAGCCCATGCTTGTATGTCCCAACTCCCCCCACGTTTCACCAAACATAATAGTCACCAAACACCGGTGGGCGTAGCTCAACTAGTAGCGAGGGAGTGTCACAAGGGTTAGGTCTCGGGTTCGAATCCCGGCAACTGCGATGAGGGGTTACTATGCTGAAAAATGCATAGAGCCTCTGCAAGTACCGGGGACAGAGCCCACTCTCTATCTGTCAGATTGTGATTATAGTCCAATTTACATCCTCCTATCGTGCTGTCCGGTCGGTGTTGGGGGGCCCTCAGGGATGGGGTGTATCCTTTTTTTTAATAGTCACCAAACATAATAAAGTTGTGCTACATGCCCTACATGTACACCCAATTTAATTTGGTATACATTTTGTGTACACATTTTTAGTTGTTTGAGTATACAAGCAGTTTGTGAACGAGTTATTTTGTGTGCACGAGCAACTTGGGAGTGTCTATATAAAATGTGTACAAATTTCATGTACAAATAGTTTTTTTAACTAAGAACAATTACAACGGTTAACTAATTATCCTCATATCTTGACTAGTTACATAAGCATTTGTAACAAAATTAAAATGTACTTTAATACGAGTAGTTAGTTATAGCTTCTTTTTTTCATTTATTATTAATAATGTTATATTTAATCATTTTCTTTGCTCAGACTAGTAGCTTCTTGAGGTATAGTCCCGTAAATCCGAAAGCCCAACATAAACTTCGGATATTGAGGACGATTAATTCAGTATAAAAGTAAATAATAAAATATAAAAGTGTATGAACTAGCTATTTTTACGTGGAAACCCAGAAAGGGATAAAACCACGGGACTTTTTAGGGTAACGTCCAAGCCCGCTCTTTTTCATTGATATACTCTCCTCACCAATTTGCACTCCATTAATGGAGGTTGAAACACTTGCTCATCTAAAGAAGAATTAATGAGTAAGATGAGATTCTGGGAGAGCTAAGAAGTCGGATCCTGGAGAAAGAAATTTCTTCTCCTATTTATAGAAGGGGGAGGGGGGAAGCCCTTCTAGGTTCATGGGCCAAGAAATGGTATTAATGGGCCGTAGCAGGCCTAAATGGGCCAGGCAAACCTAAATGGGCCACGCCGATTGGGCTCCGTAGCGGGGTGATGCTTTGGGCCTCTGAACAGTAGTAGGCCGGGGTAATATACCCCAACACAAGTCCCCCAGTTTCTTGAGTAGTGAGCCTACAAATCTACTCGAGAAAGTATAATCTTATTCACGTCCTTCTCTGTTTTCCTTGAATCAAAGTCTTTCAACAGTTTTGGACGCAATGCCTGCACAAGTCATAAGTGAGGTGCAATCCCACACTAGGCACGACGGTGCGGAAGATCTAGTCATTCGTGCTGCATAAAAGCGGCGGTTGCCATCCCAGATCAAGGATGGACGAGCCCGACAAAGAGTCAGGCATGACGGTGCTGTGGAGCTCGTACGTGCTGTATAAAAGCGGCGGTCGCCATCCCAGATCAAGGATGGACGAGCCCAACTGAGAGCCAGGAACAACAGTGCTGTGGAGCCCGTACGTGCTGTATAAAAGCGGCGGTCGTCATCCCAGATCAAGGATGGACTCGCCCGACCGAGAGCCAGGCATGATGGTGTTGTGGAGCCCGTACGTGCTGTATAAAAGCGGCGGTCGCCATCCCAGATCAAGGATGGATGAGCCCGACCGAGAGCCAGGCACGATGGTGCAGTGGAGCCTGTACGCGTTGGGATATTTTTGGCCTTTTTTGTGATTTTGCCGTTTGGTCATTTCGACCCGGTTATCCAACTTTTGGCTCTTTTTAGGATATTTTTGGTCTTTGTTGTGATATTGCCGTTTGGTCATTTCGACCCGGTTATCCAACTTTTGGCTCTTTTGGGATATTTTTGGCCTTTGTTGTGATATTGGTGTTTGGTCATTTCGACCCGGTTATCCAAGTTTTAGCTCTTTTGGGATATTTTTGGCCTTTGTTGTGATATTGCCGTTTGGTCATATTGACCCGGTTATCCAACTTTTGGCTCTTTTGGGATATTTTTGGCCTTTGTTGTGATATTGCTGTTTGGTCATTTCGACCCAGTTATCCAAATTTTGGCTCTTTTGGGATATTTTTGGCCTTTGTTGTGATATTGCCATTTGGTCATTTCGACCCGATTATCCAACTTTTGGCTCTTTTAGGGATATTTTTGGCCTTTGTTGTGATATTGCCGTTTGGTCATTTCGACCCGGTTATCCAACTTTTGGCTCTTTTGGGTGTCAAGCGCCCGTCGCCATCCTAGAAGTAGGGTTGCACATCGGGCGGGTTGGGTCGGGTTTGCTATATTTTTTGGGCCTACCCGATTTGTTCGGGTCGGCTATTAACCAACCCGCGTTACGAAAAATAAGTTGGTAAACCATGCATGAGCGGGTCGGGTAGGGTCGGGTGTTGGGGAAAAAAATCTAAAATGAGCTAGAGTAACTCCATCCAAACAACATTTTTTACATTAACATAGATTCACCTTATTTATTTTCAAACAATATTTTACGCATTAATTTACGTTCACTTAGGATGTTTTTACTTAAATTGTAATTTGTCCCAGACTGGACCAGACCATATCAGACCAGACCAGACTTGGGTAGTTATAAAAATACAAAGAAACCAGACCAGGCCAGACCAAACCAGCAAATTACAGTCCAAGTAAAAACATCCTTAGATTAGCTTAGTTTTTATTGAAACTTAAGTTTAGTTTATTACATTAAGTTTACTTAAGTTCACATTATCCAAACGAAGCATTAAGAATAACTCCAAACTTTTAGACAAGTTTAGTAGCACGAAAATCGGCTGTTTTGGCTGATTCTGCTGAAATTTATGAAGTTCTGGCTGAAGTGGCTGCATTGGCTGATTCTGCTTATTTAAGAAAAACTTATTTTTTAAATATATTTTATTAATAAAATAAAGAAAAAATTATATTTAAAAATAGCTAAAATGATCATCTACAGTAACTTCAGCCAATACAGCCAGAAAAGTAACTTCAGCCTTACTTTTTCTGCTTATTACACAATTCAGTGTGCGAAAGCAAAAGTTTCGTGTTTGGTGGAAAAGTTGACTGATAAGCCTGATAAGCCGAAAAACGGTGTTGCCAAACGGTCTTAATGTTTCGCTCTAATAGGAGGAATATTCTTTTCACGGTTTCACCTCCTTCTAAAAATGCTTAGTTCTTTTTCTCAACTTCTTTATTTTTCTTTTCTTCAATATTTTTCTCTTTCTCCACCAAAAAAAAAATAATTGGAATTTTAATTTTATTTATCTCCAACTTAAATTACAATTTAATTTATTTATTTTATTCTTTATCAATTCATAACAAATTTCTATAATCTAAATAGGTATATTTCATTTTATGTTCATACACTATTTATTTTGTGTAATATATTGTATATTCATACACTTTTTTTGTAATATTTTCATATTCATACATTTTTCTATAATATATTGTATCTCTTTTATATGTTTTTGTGATTTTTAAGGTATTCAATCAGTTTATTTTGATTTACTTTTGATAAAACAAGATATTACATTCTCATATATCAAGTCTAAATTTCATATGTATGGGTTACATTTATACACGATTCATAGAGTTACATTTGATAATAAGTAGAGTTACATCTTCTTATGTGTGACTTACATTATCATGTGTGCGTGGTTACATTTTCTTATGCGCGGTTTACATTTCTACGTTAGCGAGTTACGCGCGAATTACAATTGGACTTGTTTGAGCAAGTTACACTCGAGTTACATTTTCCATGGATGTGAGTTACATTGAGCCGCATCACGCGCGTTACATCACAAAATAAATTCTTGCTATTGAAACAAAAAACATTATCTTTCATGAGTTTTAGATGGAAGTATGTTTTTTTTAAATCACGTTTGTGTAGTCATGATATTAAAAACAAAACATATTTACTATTTAAATTAAATAAGTTAATTGGACAATAGACTATTTTTTTCATTGTTTACATTGAAATGAATGTTTTATTTTTTATACTCTCTATTAGTCCTATTACACATACATATGATAAACAGTTGGTAAAATAGTTTTTCAAATTTCTATTGCAAGTTTTCTAAATTAACAAACATACTACGTATGTATTTAATATGAATATAAATAATTAAATATTAGCATGATATACAATGAGTATTCTATCATTCTCAAAATCATTATATTAAATACGGAGTACAAATCTGTCAACGACTAACCACCATCGAAACGGGATTTAGAAAATTAAAATTAGGCAAAGAAAAAACAAAAGACATAGAATTAATGCTCGCTCGTGCTTACCCCTTTCATAATGCAAATTGCAATGGGAATGAATGAAAAGCCCTATTCTGGATCTATCCATCCCCTATTGTATTTAGGGGGTGTTTGGAACTGATTCTGCTTCTGCTTCTTTTTTAAAAGCAGAATCAGAATCAGAATCAGTTTTCAGAAGCTGGTACCCCCCCAGCTTCTAAAAAAACTGATTCTGAGAGTAAATTAGAGCTCCAGAAGTGCTTCTGGAATTTCACCCAAACACTCCAGCTTCTGCTTCTGCTCCCTGAAGGAGCAGAATCAGTTTTGAGAATCAGATTCAAACACCCCCTTAATCTCATACGTGAGTAATGAAAATACTTTAAGAACCTATAATTTATTCAGATATACATTGATTTGCATCATATCCATGCCTATATACAATTATTGAAGAAATCTATCTAAAACGCCATAAATATTCACACGGATATATTAAGTGAACTGACAATGGCTTGTGTGCACAGCCTACGGACGGTTTACACGCTCATATGTATACTTTGACACGAAAACTAATACTCGGTAGTAGGGTTGTAAACAAATCAAATAATTTGTACTCGATTCGCGATTCGAATTCATATAAGACGATTCGAATTCGCAAAATTCAAATTCAAATACAAATAATAATATTAAATTTGATTCGAGTTGTTATCAAATACAAATAAGAATATCAGTGTATTCGATTTGAATATTAATCAAATATATTCGATTAATAGTAGTGGTAATATTAATATCAACATTAATAATAATAATAATAATAGTAGTAGTAGTAGTAGTAGTAATAATAATAACACTATAATAACTTTTCAAAGATAGCAATATTCTTAATGTGTAGCCCATATATACATTTTTGCATATAGATTTGAAGCCTATTTGTAATAAATCAGAATATAAATATGAATACAAATCAATTTTTTGGTTCAAATGTCTTTCAAATATAATACAAATAATTATGTATTTGATTTGAAGAATAAATTTAGAGTTGTTTGACTTTGATATATACAATTGTCAACTTATTTCACACATTATAAGTATAATTTCTAATATGTGTGTGTTAGGGTTTATTTCAAAAGATTTGAAATAAATTTATATTTATTAATCATAAAATTAATTCACTTTAGTATATTGTGCACCATCTAAAAGTACATTGATCCATTAAATTTAAATTCTAAGAACACATATTAAGTCATAGCATGCATTTACAACATAAACAATACGGAGTATAAGAAAAGTTATTTTAAAGTGATACTCCGTATTTGACTAATATTTAACCTATGCTCAAATCGATTCGATATTCGTATATAATTCGTTAACTATTCGTATTGTTAAACAAATACAAATACAAATCGAAATTAATATTCGTTTCATATTTGAATTCGAATTCGTATTCGAAAAAAATTAAACAAATACAAATACAAAATCTCACTATTCGACTCAATTCGGTTCGTATACAACCCTACTCGGTAGTATATGTGGCAAGACATCACTTGTTTATGAAATTGAATCTCTTTGACACGAAAACTAATCTGTTCAAACATTCGGTTGTTCATGTGTTTTTTTGTGGTATCATTGCCACATTAATAAATTAAACACTTACTAATTCTCATTCAATCATGATACCTATTCATTTAGATTTTTATGGAACATTTCGTTATTTTCAATGAGATATATTAGTCATTCCAAATTAAAAGAAACGATAGCATTAAATGTGTCGAAACTTGAGAATAACCTTGAATAATTTAGGATTCAATATTTGATACCAATTTTTTTCCTTTCAAAATAATCTCATCTCGCCAATCATAATCTCCAAAAAGAACCTTCACATGCATCAAGATGATCCCAAAATAATTCATGGATGTGGATGTCCATTGGTATGTACTGTATTACGAACTGTATCTCCAATGATGAGTCAAGTCACCATTGAATCTCCTAGCTGTGCCTTTATAACGTCTGTTTAACAAAGCCAGTGTCATGATTTAATAACATGTTTTTAAAGCTAGTTTGTTCTTAAATGTTAGGATGCATTAACATAGATATAGTTGTCGTCTTGGAATGTTAGAAGCTCAAAAAAGAGTTAGTAAAAGGTTCAAAAATTCATTTGATTGATGGCCTAAAAAGTTATATTAAAAGTTTGTAGCCTAATGAGCATATGATGCAAAATAAAACAGAACGAGAAAAAAGCTATCTACAAATGACTAATGGCTCATTATTTCCGTGATCAATCATGTTGGTTCAATGGTTTGTGATTAAGACCGATCGTTACTGCAAATATATTACGGAGTACTAGTATGTTTTCTAGAGCTTCACCCAGGAACTAGTTTTTTAGAACCCCCAGGAATTAGTTTTTTAGAACCCCGCAAGTCCGCAACTAGTTTAAATAACATTAAATTTCATAAATATATGAAATGGATGCAAATCATGTAAGAATGTTACTATCGTCCCAATAATTCCGGGATGTGGCACGATTGTTAAGAAAAATGAGTTTATATGATCAATATTGAATTGATAAAATAAGAACAAAGTAAAAATGATTGAGTCATACAAACTTTACCAAATTTGGTATGTGCCAATCTTAGGATGTTTTCTTTTGGATTATTTTCCATGCCAAACCATACCAGACCATGTCATGCAAGACTAGACTTAAACATACCAGAACAAACCAGAGCAGACTTAAACAGACAAATCAGACTTAAATAGACCAGATCAGACAAACCAGACCACGTAAGATCAAACTAGGACAGACCAGACAAACCAACACGTAAGCCCAAATATTTCGAATGGATTGATGTGTGTGGATGTGATATGCTAGCAAGTAAGATGAACTAAGAAAATGTATGCAATAGTGGACCGGTATTATTAGAACCTAATAACTTCCCGTTACAATACACTATGCTAAGGCCTGCGGTCATTCGTCTTATGCTCAAGTAGAAGAGCTGCGAGTAATAAGCTATGAGCTGAAAGTAAGCTATAATGCCAAGACAAGTAAGTTGTCAACTCTTTACAATGAAATAAATACTCCCTCCGTCCCTATTATATCTTCCAAATAGGTTTGGCACAGAGTTTAAGATAGTGAGTATTGTGTGGTGGAGAGTTGTGCAGAGGAGAGAGAAATGTGTAAGAATTGCTGTGAACCACAAATTCTGGCCAAAAAGGGAAAGTGGAAGTTTTAATTGGGACGGACGAAAAAGGAAAGTTGGAAGTTTATTTAGGGACGGAGGGAGTACTACTATTTATACTACCAATGGACAGTTGAATATGCTGACGTGGAGAGTTGTGGATGACTGAAGCCTCAACCACCAAATCTCCAGCATTAAATGCGCTTCCCGCCAAGATCTTGGTTTCCCGTCTATTTGTGGAGACGAGCATCCCCTTGAGACGGGCCTGCTTTTGATAATGCTGCAAAGGGTTGTGGGCCGTGCGTTGTCCGGCCCTTAATAGAATATGTTGGTTGACCCCTGGGCCGGATCCCCTCAGAACCGTGGGCTGAGTGGTGGTGACGTGGAGACGTTGGTGTTCGCCTGCCAACTCCCGGAAACATAGACGTTCGTCCGGGGGAAGGTTAATGGGCCGACCCTCTGTTTGGGCCATTAACCCAACAAACAATTTTGAGAACGGATATTATAGTAGTACTGTCTCCCAAATCACTATAAATTCACATTGTAATGCAATCAAATTTATGCTTTCTAGACAAAGAATCACTTCATCCAAAGGATCCAATTCTTACTACAAAGGGTCATTGATATTTGTTACTGAAGATGTGATCTTCTTTCAAAAAACTACCCAAAAAAATACGACGGAATTAAGTCTCACTTTTCTTTTCAATATGTGCCAATAAGGCCTGGACTCGGGCCGGGTAGGCTCGACCCGCATGTGTTCTGGTCCGAGCTCGGTCCCCCCAAATCATGAACCGGCCCGGCGGTTCGGGCCCGGTTCCGAGCCTTTTTTAAATTTTTTTTTCAATTTTTTTTACTTTTGAGGTTGGGCTGGGTATTTTGGCCATTTGGGGAATTGGGGGTGAGGGGGGAGTTGGGGGTTAACTAGGGAAAGAAAAAAAATTAACAAAGGCCCAAGGCCCGGCCCGGCCCAAACCGGAACCGGGGATTGCCCGGGCCAGTTCCAGGCCCTCCATTCCAAAACCGCCGGGCCCGAACCGGCCCGAGTCCAGGCCTATGTGCCAAAATTAAATTTTCACTTCTCTTTAGTCAGATATTTGAATGATAAAATACTCTTTTATCCTTATGAAACATACTCCCGTATATCATTGATTTTTAGTAGTATTTTTTTCTTTCATATGCAAGGAATGATGATGTGGAAAGTCTACCAGAACATACTTCTCCATCTCTTTAAATTTAACCAAATTTAACTCTAGGCCTGGACTCGGGCCGGGCGGCCCGACCCGGAACCGGCCCGGCCCGGCCACGGTAGCAACCGGCCCGGTGGCCCGGTCCACCGGCGGTTCGGGTCGAACCGGCCCGGTGGTTCCCGGTTCCGGGCCCGGGCCTACCATATGGTGAACCGGCCCGGCCGGTTCGGGCCCGGTCCGGGCCGGATTTTAATTTTTTTTTTTTTTTTGAAAAATTTTTTAAGTCTTGGGTTGGAATAGGTATTTTGGGCCATTTGAGGTGGTTTGGGGTTGAGGGGGAGGGGTAGGGGATTAAATAGGAGAACCAAAAAAAAAAATTAATTGGACCGGTTTGGCCCGGCCCGGTTTGGCCCGGAACCGGAACCGGAACCGGCCACCGGCGGTTCGGGCTCGGGCCTCCCCTTTCCTGGACCGAGGCCCGGCCGGGCCCAGGCCCGAACCGGGCCCGAACCGGCCCGAGTCCAGCACTATTTAACTCTATGTCCAACTTTAACCAATTATATATTACTATGTAATATATAATTGAAAATGGTATCAAAATATTCTTTATAAAAAATACTCTCATAAAAGTCTAAAAATATTAAAATTCACAAAGATATACTGAGTATTAGTTAAAATAATTTGTCAAATTTATCATTTTTACTGGAAAAACAGATAGCTAAATGAAAGGGACGTGTAGTATTAATTTGTTTAAAAACTCGTACATTCAAATTAGAAACTTAATTGCGGAAGAGAAGTGTGTTATACGTAGTTCGTTGTACTATTTAACTAATATGAAGTAGAAAAGAACATTAAAATGTAACTAGGATTAAACTATAATGAAACTATACTCTTGATTAGGCCATTTAGGCACTATATTCTTGATTAGGAATGGACTGGCCCGGAACCCAGCTCGTGCCGCTACTATGTGGTGCCAGCCCGGCCCGACCCTGGCGACCAGGACCGGGGGGCAGAACTGGGGGCTTTGGGGCGGGCTACGGGATTGGTATTTGGTGGTCCGGCCCGGCCGGTCAGGGACTGGCCCGGGCCCAAATTGTTTTTTTTCGAATGGATTGGGTACTAAGGTGGTTGGGCTAGGTGGTTTGGGGGGTGGGGATAGGAGTAAATAAGAAAAACAAAATTAAAAAAAAAACTAGACCCGACCCGGCCCGGAACCAACCGAGCCTAGTACCGGACTACCGGGCCTTCAATTCCCAAACCCCGTCTCGCCCAAATCCCGGGCCGACCCGGACCCGGTCCACCCCTACTCTTGATTTGGAACATATATATGACTATATCTTTCTTACAAAAAATATGCACAAATAACACTACTAAATTAGGAATGCAGGAATTTACTTGATGCAAGAATAAAGTAGTAAACGTGAAAAATGCTTTGTTCACGGCCATCACGGGGACAATTACAATGCTAGTACCCTCTTAGAAGATATGCTGGCCTGGCTTCAAAGTATCACTTCAGCCAGCTGGGGATGGGCCGGATTGGAGTTTCCTCAATCTTTCCAATTAAATTTTTACGCGCGTGATAGAAACATGTACCGTACATGATGTACGAACTGAAACACTACAATCTTTTTTCTCTCCAACTTTCTTGAGTTGCACAGTTCAATCAAGTTTATCTGCACCACCATAGCATTTAAGGTATATATGATTTAAAACAAATAAATACAAGTAATACATTAAAAATTATTAAGTCAACAAGATGTGAAACAGAAAAAATTAGATATGCTCAACACATAATGCAGAGGAAGGTGAACCTCTACAATGCAGCAAAATTGTCCAGCATAAATAAATAAACCAATTGCATGTAAATAAACCAAATTTTCAGAGAAAGTTAATCAGAAGTTCTATTGTAAGTTCATCATTGACGATTTGACGCCTTAATCTCAAGTTTTCAACTATGTCGGGGTTGGTGACGTGTAATTCATTCTATCCGTTATTTGTCTAAAATTAATTAGCACCATAACTCCAGGAAAAACAGAGGCAACATTTTATGTCAAAATTTCCTTCATGGCACAACATTCTCACAAAGAAATAATGAGATGGAATTCAAAAGATTTATAATTATGTGGTGTTATTTGTACATTTACATTATGTATATAAAAAAATTACTAGCAAAATCCAACACCAACTTCATCAGTGGAAGTCCTAAACTGTATTACCTCGATGAGTGAACAAAAAATTAAGCATGTAAAACAAGGATCAACTTTTTTACCTAAATTAAAAGTTACAACCCGAAGGCTACCCTTTGAACATAATCAGGACGCCTTTTGCTGGGTGCCCGAAGTAAGCCTGCTATCTGCAGCTCAATTATGGCCCTGCAAAACCTTGCTCTATGCAATTTTAAGTGAAGGATGACAATTATAAATTAGGAACGTTTCCAAGTCCCAATTTCAACACAATGAAATTTACAGCTGAATGCTATCTTGTTAGATGTTGTATTACCTTAAACAGCTTTAAAATTGGGACCCCGTTGTAGAAATCTTAACACTCAAGGTTGTAATTATTTAACTGCCAATATTTTATCATGCTAAAATAAATTTAAGCACACCCGTCCCTTCTGATGTCCAGGTGACCCCCACCAACCAACCAAGACATACTAAAGCAAGAGAGGATACTGTATCGATGCTTCAGATTTGTTTTGAGGAATGCTTGAAACTTTTCTCTTTTTTGGTGAAGGAAGCTGCTTTGATCGTTGTTTCTGGCAAGAAACAGTGGCCTTAAAAGACTGAAACCAGTCGTGGAGGTTGATGAGATCGCCATGCTCTTGAGCCAGTGTATACCTATAACAGGAAAAAATTAAATCCTTAAAAGGATTGCCATTAATATCATTAGCACTAATTGTTTGGAAAGGCTAAAGCCTAATTTGGGATTGAAGTTGCGGTATCAATAATCTCCTTATTGGAAAAAAACTTATGAAAATTGCTTTTGTTTGGTGCAGTAGGAAAGTTTTTTTTAAGAGTTACAAGTTCTTGGCATTGAGGATGGAAGGGATGTGTAAGTGTTAAAAGGAATATTTTAGTCTTAAACTCAAGTCTTCATAAACTGGCTTTTGCAATAAGGTGTCGTTTGTGTTTTAAATCAGCACTTGGACAAATCATATAATTGTACAGAATTGCATAGATATAAATGAGCTTTTCCTACTGCAAACATTATCCCAGAAGGGGACTCAGTCAGGATGATACTATTGCAATTGACTGCTCGAGCAAGCAGTTCCATGAAGAATGGGACTATGATTCAAGCAACGGGAGAATATCTCACATGATTGAGGTATCATGCATGGATGGTGACAGTAAAATCCCAGCCTTGCTGCAGCAACTACACTTCAGTATTCTTTGGAATTCTAGAAGATCTCTTTGGATTCTTCTCCTTGGGTCTCCTGTCAAAGCCTGAAATCAACTTTGAATTAGACTCTATGTCATCCAAATAAAAAGGTGCATTCAGTTTCATATGGTTATGTCCTCTGGTTATTCAATGGGAACTTCACCAAAATCTTAGACAAATGAAAAAAAACATATACACATATAAGCTAGAGACACTGACACTAACAGACTTCTCACAATAACAAACAATTGTTCTAAAAGGCGCTAGGCACTAATCGGGCACCAGCCCAGCGCCTAGCGCCTAGCGCCTAGGCGGGCACCTAGTCAGGGCCTAGTCAGAGACAAAGAAATTGTATTTTTATCTATATTTTATATATATATGATAAGTAATATTGTATTTTTCTGTGTATAAAATACATATATGCATATACATTAACAAACATGAATCATAGAATTATCACATTTAATCATACGTAGTACGGAGTATATGATAACTAATCACTTAACTTCATATATAGTTTAGGTATATATAGAAACATATATAGTTTTATCTTAATTTAAAACTTCATTTCTTTATATCCATGGCTAAAGCTAAAGTACGTATATCGTTTAGAAAATTGAAATTAAAAAGTAAAGTAAGGTTTGGCGAATGTAGACGGCCTAGGCAGCTGATTAGGCGCTCTAGGCGGGCAACTAGGCGCCATAGGCGGCCGACTAATTCACCTAGACGGCAAACCAATTAGTCGGAGCGCCTAGACGAAAATCGGGGCGCCCGACCAATGCCTAGCGCCTAGGCGGGGACTAGTCGCACGCCTAGAACGATTTTTAGAACAGAGAGTAACAAACAACAACATCCAATCCTTAATCCCAAAATATTTTGGGGTCAGCTGACATGAATCGATCCATGATATCGGAGCCAAAAAGAGAAGAAAGATAAGAAGAATAAAAAGATAAAGTAAGATAAAATGTACTCCCTCCGTCCCGCTAAGATTGTCCCAGACACTATTTACTTGGTCAACACAAATCACTCTTAATCTCTTACTTTATATAATAATTGTTTTATCAAATTTGATTCTGGTTTTGCGGCTTTGTAAAGTTTTTAATGTAGTTTCTAAATATCTAAATTATTTTTTCTAAAATAATTTGAGTGCGGACAGGAATCTGTTTGCTTTATCGTCGGTCAAGTATCGTAAACCGAATTGTCCCAAACATAATGGGACAGAGGTAGTATAAGATAAAGATAAATGTAAAAAAAAACATAAGAACATAGGAAAGATAAAAGATAAAAAGACAAAAGAGCATAAGAAAAATAAAATATAAAAATAACATGAGAACATACAAAGATAAAGAAGATAAAACATAAAAGAAAAGGAATAAAGAGAAAAGAAAAGAGATTAATCGTCCACACCAATATGCGCTCTCCACACTAAAAGACTTCTCATGTTAGAAAAATACTGCCAGCCATAAAAATATATTACTCAACTACTTCTGCATTAACTTGAACAATCAACAAAGCAAACTTGTATAATGGTACTTAACTGATTGCAGCTTGTCAACATCTTTGAAGCACACAATTTCATGAAATGGTAGAGACTCAACTGGCTGCATGAATTTCCTATTTCAAAGGAAAAGAATAAAAAATAGGCATTTTAAACATATCGGCAAAGAATGTTCTTGAATAAAATATTCGAGTTATTATTGATTGCAATGGTCCTTTCAAAAGAGAGTTTCATTTACTAAATTCATTTAACACGTAAAACTGTAGAAGCAACAAGTACTAAATAGATTTTGTTAGAAGACTAAGAGATTGCACAGATTGCCAGATTCTATTGAATATATAGAACTAATAGAAGTAAACCAGCCCAGTAAAAGACCTAGACTTCTTACATTGTAATAAATATACAGCGCCCATACCTCATCATGTCACAAGCCAAATTTAGGGCTCTCTCATTCAATACACCCCCATCTTTTTCCATTTTCATTCTGCCCTGGGATATATATCTCCTGCCTCATAAATAACATAATAAAGGAAATAAATAACAGTAACAATAAACGTTTCTTCTTTATTGGAATTCAAAGCATGAGCAGTGGAATATTACTTCTTTGGCATTTCAAAATTATCAAACCAGTGGCCAATACATGCGTGTTTTCTTAAAAAAAAAAACTTGGCTTTCTCAAAATCATCAGAATATCTAAGTAATTCAATATTCTAACTAAGGTATGTTGTTCCCAGAGGCAGATTAGGTTCATTGTACGTTGAAAAGTAAAGTATCACGCTCAATTAAAGAATAAAGAAAATTTTATGTTACTTTTTCAGGAAGGATGTCAGGATGTGAATAAGATATACTTCGTATGAGACATCAAAAGTCATCAATGATATTTGAGCTATGCTTGGATGGCCATTTCAGTTCAAAATGATATGACATTTGATAGATCTAGACA
Organism: Cuscuta epithymum; assembly: GCA_945859915.1. NCBI lineage: Eukaryota > Viridiplantae > Streptophyta > Magnoliopsida > Solanales > Convolvulaceae > Cuscuta > Cuscuta epithymum. The sequence continues at coordinate 2,150,624 of CAMAPF010001045.1, read as the reverse complement.
ATTAAATGACATGTAGCCTTGTTTGGATGAAGAGCTAATCTTGACTGGATCTAAAATTAATCAGCTGGTTTTTCAAACATAGCCTTAGCACATCAATTAAAAGTAGTAATAAATCCAATATAATTAAATCAATGGCTCTCTTCCATTATATTGAAGAATGGTGCTTCTGGAAGTTATATGGTTCCTCAAAAAAGTGAATACAACCGCATAGAAAAGTAGCACATCCAAATATCCAATCAATAATGTCACACTAAGAAAATGTACAAAAATCATACATACTTTGATAAATCTGTTGGTTCTCTCTTAGAATGCATCTTATCTGCATTTTGCACCAATGACTGCAATTCTTCAATTTTCATTTGAACCTGGAAAATGAAGTAAACCAAGAAAACCATATAATTTAGGAAACTTTATTGTCAACATGAATTTTGTCGTTGACTTGTTGTTGAGAACATGCTTCATTAGGAAAGGATTCCTACTGAGGAAAAATGAAAAGGGAGATGAGGGGTCCAGCTTTAAAGAGTCCAGCTTTAAAGAAGTAAGAGACTAAAAGCTTTTGGAAATTGACACCCAAAGTTGTTTAGATTTTTCTTTTTCTTTTTAAAAAAGGGTCAAATAGGCCCTCGAACTAACTTAAAAAGTGCAAATCACCCCTTATACAGGAGGCTCTATCCAGCCGCCGCCATTTGGGGCGGTTCCCGGTGGAATTTTTTGATGAATTGTTTTGAGAATCTTCTTCATTAAGTCTAGTTTACTCATACCAAATTTCAGCTAAAAATTCAATCGGGAAGGCAGTCAAATGAATTTTTGAAGATAACTGCGCAGTTAAACAGCGCCAGTACATTTCAGAAAATCATTTAACTGTCTTCTCGGTTGAATGTTTATCTGAAATTTGGTATGGGTAAACTAGACTTAATGAAGAAGATGATCAAAAAATTTCATCAAAGAATTCCAACGGGAACCACCCCAAATGGCGATGGCCGGACAGAACCTCCTATATAAGGGGTGATTTGCACTTTTTAAGTTAGTTCGAGGGCCTATTTGACCCTTTAGCCAATAATAATATAGGCTCATATTTAGTGTAACTCTATAAGCTAGCACTTATGTCATATTTTAGTGACACCTAATTAGCAAGCATGTAAAAAATAATAATTGAATAAATAAAGATGATATGATTATTACTTATTTACTCATATGTGATAGAAAAAGTAATCATGGTGTAGTTTGTCTACATGGATTCATTTAGAAAAGGTGGTGCAAATTTTTGCTAATTGATGATTCATAAAGAAATTTATATAATCATATGGAGAAGGGAAAGGTGAATTTATAGCAGTCTTTGCACAATGAAAACCTAGGTATTATGAACTTTTGGGATGGGAAACTCTTATAGAACTTAAGCGACATTGTCAAAAGTATTTTGCATTTTTTTATTAAAGAAAAAGTCATTGACATACCTCATTGTTGCCCTCAACAAGCTTTTCCCAAGTTTTAAGCAACTGGCCCAATTTTGCAGTAGGTAAAGCCCTGAGTAAAGTGGTTCACATTTTAACATATTTAGAATCTTGCAAAAAATAGGGTCATGCAAAACTACCCTTAATTTATATCCCTGCAACCAACATTAGATGTTACAATAATTGAGAACTCAGATGAAGAAAGTGTAAAAACTAGAAAGTCGGTAACGGTCTCTTGTTGTATAAAACAAAAGACATTCCGACATTTTGTAACTTTATTCTTAACCAAAACACATTCTGTTAATTTATTCTTAATCAAAACGACGTCTATTTTGAAAGGTCAAGTAATGATAATAAATTTTGCAGCAGTATTTTTATCAAGCCCTAGCTATCACAGAAATGAAGAGTTGAGATCTACAATTAGCACTCCAACTATTCATGTATAATATATACATTTTCTAAAAATATAATCAACTATCAGATGTATCATCATGGTCAAAAGAATTCATGGAATTTTGAAAAAACAGATTAGTCAATTATTATACTTCAACAAACTTATACTTGAAAATTAAGAAATTGCCCTAAATAGGAGTAAAAACGTTTGGGAAATCCAAAATACAAGTACTATGTTTTTATTCCCTAAATAAATAGGAATAATTACTGTCAAGTTTGGTAAATACCTCCACTTATGACAGTATACCTCCATTTATGGCAATATACTGTCATGTTTAAAGCTTTTTAATGTCAAAACATGCAGCAAGTTTTTAGGTTGACAGTAATGAAGTCCCTATTTAGGGGGATAGGGGGGATATAGTACTCCTATTTTGGAATCTTACATTGTTTTTACTCCTATTGCGAACTTTCCTTTGAAAATACTATCCAGCCTAGCTTAGGAAATTATGTAAACTCCCATCTTCCAAAAGAGTGAACATAACAGCATAGTTAGATAGTGGTTTATGTTCACTTCAAGCACCGCCATCATGGCAATGAAAAATTAAAAAGAGAAGAAAATGGACACGAAAATGACAGTGGAGAAGTAGCTTAGAACATAAAACACATTTTAAACAAGTACTCCTATAGTTATATGCAAAAAGGCGCTAAACAGCAACCACAGAGCGACAAATTCTAGATCAGAAAATGCATTTCAGGAAATCAAGTATCAAGCATTAACAAATACTACCTCCGTCCCAATAAGATTGGGACAAGAGGGTGTGGTGCGTTTTTTAAGAAAAGTGGAATTGTGTGTTGGTGTTGAATTGCTGAAGTGTGAATAAAGTAAGAATGAATGGTAGCCACCCAAGTATGGTACGGGACAAACGGAAAAGGTAAAACGGGACAGAGTTAGGGGGAGGGAGTAATAAGTATGCAACAGGATTCAACAAAAGCACGTAAAAAGATTTCACTGACACGTGCTTAATAGCTATAATAATTAACAAGTATTAATAATTAAGTAAAACGCTTTAATATTCTTCTCTAAATCAATTTCCTTATACTACCTCAGGTTAAGGATGACCTGATCAATGGACTTGCCCTTTTCTGAAGCATGATATAATCCTGATAAACTGTGATTACTTGTCAGCATGTCATTTCCCCCTTTCTGCTGATGGGACGAAACTAAGGTTTTGCATAGCTCGGGATTTAGTGCCTCCCAGTACAAATCCAGTAGTGCAACTTTACAATGCTTTCCAGCTTCATAGAGACACTACAAAATGTACCAAACTAAGTCACGGGATAGAACCCTACTTTGTAAGGACTAAGGAGTCTATTAACCACCATTGCATTATAATAGTGAATAGTTGAAAGGCAGAACATGAATTTATCTTCAATAGCAGTCAGCAGATATGGTGAGAGAAAGATTTGATCCTCAAGGTGTGTATAAAGCGCAGGAGGGTTTTGATATTAAATGTTACTGAAAAAACTAATGTGTGCATATTTAAACATAATATAGAAGCACCAGCATTTGTTTATCAGTCACTAGATAAAAACAAGGCGTAAAAATTAGGAAAAATTGATAGTAATAATCCCAACTATTGGCGGTCCGCTCATAATAATCCCAACTATTGATTATTACAGAATAATCCCCAACTTTAGGGACCTTCCGCCAATAATGGTCTCTATGAATAAATTCTTGTAGTTTCTAAAGTGGATGGGGTGAGATATAACAAGTAATCCCTCTAAATAATCTCAACTTTTAATTTTTATGCTTAATTTCTATTTAAAATTCACTTTTTATAGAGGTAATATATGGTCATGGACCATTATTGGCGGATAGTCTATATAGTTGGGATTATACAAAAATAATCAATAGTTGGGATTATTTTTAGCGGACCGGCAATAGTTGGGATTATTATTTTCAATTTTTCCTAAAAATTATACCGAAACTTGGTTACTAGTCACTTAACTCACTTCATTATTCAAAACTTCAAAAGATAAATGTCTGCATGCCAGATTTTAGCATGGCTATATTTTATGACCCAAAATGAGGAAGCATATTTAAATGATAAGTCACTAACTCATTGACACATATACACACAGGCAGTAGTTTTATAAATGGTTGGAAATATGCACAAATTCATCATTTAATGATTTTATTGAGAGTACTATAGACAATGCATGTCCAAAATGGCAATATGTAATAAATAACCCCTGCCACGAAAAAAAACATAAAATGAAAACTATTTCAACCAGAAGAGATTAGATTACGTGAAAAGAAAGGAGTGAACTTTCATTTCAGAACCAACAGATCTCTAGGAACCCCAGTGTAAAATGAAGTTAATTTGAAAGCAATGGAGAATATGAAAAGAAAGCTTTTACAGAGCATCGTAAAATAAAAGGAAGCATGCTTTTAAACATGAAGAAAACTGAATATGTAATTATGACCTCACCATCACTACAGATCCCCATAGATCATTTAATCTCTTTAATTCCAATAACCCTTTTTCCAGACAATAAACATCTGGTTCTGCCTGACTGTTTATGGAAAATTATGAACTATTTAGAACAAGTTCCTTCAAACCATCCATTTTATAGAAGCTCATGCTGCAAAACTAACCGATTTCCTGAATCAATGCAGTAAGATGGAAGTTCAAAGGCATGTCTGATCAATGTTTGTGAAAATTTAGCAAGATCCTCTTTGCATGATCCCTGCCATGTGAAATGTAGAGCCTTATTTGTGTTTAATTGAACAGATAATAATAAAAATAGAAGAACTATTGCAAACATGAACAAAGTTGTGGAATATATGCAAATCTAGATCGGTTCATGATGGCAACAGAACTTGAATAAGGGAAATCAGCTAGGACCACATAAGTGTCCAAACACAAATGGAATGTAGATTGGCATCTAATAAATCCTCTTATCCCAAACAACTTTTCATGTTTGACTTGGCACGCTTATTAAGAAGAGTGAAATAAAGAAGCATGAAGGTTCACCCTCTATTAGATGTTTATGTAGAAAGGAAATAAACAATATCAACCATATAATTATTTCCTTTTATTGAAGCATGAAGAATACTTTGGGACGGACCAAAAAGGTTAGCATCAAACTTAATTTCAGAAGAAGGGAGTGATACATAGAGAGCTTGTTTGACAAAACTTTGACCAAAGATAATTTGACCTCTATGTTTGTAATGAACTAAAAACTTCATCCTATGCTTGCCTAATCTCATTACATTCTCATATTTTGTCAACACTGTATACATAGCATCTAATAATGGTTTACCCAAAATTACATTTACCCATTTTATGATTAAGAGGTTGTAAAATTCGTTGTTCATCCTTCCAAAAAAGAAAGGCATGAACCAAGTTTGTCATCAAAATGGTCAACCTAATAGGAGTAGCTCAACACTTTATATGTTAATTTGTGTTTTTATATGCAATTAGTTTGGGATAGCTAAATAGTTAACACACCCCCGCCAGATGGTGGCTTGATGAAGTAGACCGATCTTGTCGTCCGTGTGTTCATTATTGAGGCTTACTAGGATCTAATTGCTCATCGAAGCTTAATTGGCTCTCATATCATATTAGAACTCAGGATTTATTGTAAAAGCTCAACCTAATAGAAGTAGCCCAAGACTTTACATGTTAGTTTGTATTTTTTACGCAACCGGTGTGGGATAGCTTAACAATCACCATGCTCACCGGGTTGAAACCTCACCTTCAATAGCCACATTTAAAGCATGGCAGCAGTGTCGAATCCTTAGTAGAGTCCTGTATTGCGTCCCTAATGGCATCTATGCATGAGCCTTCAGCTCAGAATCAATATATGTGAGATATTGATGTTTGTTGGTGGTACTTCATTCACACCTATCACACCACTACTCTCCTATAATGCTTAGCTTCAGTATAAATGGAAAACTATGGAATATGACCATTGATAATTGCAGGGGTACGACTCTTATATTTTTTCCTTTTCCTGAAAACTTCTTTGGGCATGAAAGTTGCATTGAGTTTCAGGTTATTGAATGGATAGTTTTTATGTGGCAGAAATAACCCAACAAGAAAAAGGGGGAAATGGAAAGAAATTATGTTTTCTTATAGTTTTTTATGCAAGGACCTTTTTATAAGCTGTCGTGTTGCCTCTTCTAACAATACAGTTTAACCTAAACTGTAATAGTGATAGTTTTGACGTCATTACTTAAAGAGAGCCAAGAGGAAACATAGAGAAAGATGGTGGTAGATCAATGACCAGACTACTCTTCATCTGGAAATATGTCTCACTTTTTCTTGATATTCTTTGTTTCAGGTTGTTTGGTTTTAGATGTGTGGACATACCAAAATGACCGCTTGAGGAATGAGATATTCAGACAAAAGGTGGGAGCAACACCTATAGAAGATAAGATGCATGAGTATCGATTGAGGTGGTTTGGTCATAGAAGGTGGGAGCAACACCTATAGAAGACATAGTGATGCAACACCTATAGAAGACATAGTGATGCACCTGTTACATGAGTTGCGAGGTGGGGTGAAAAGTCGAGGAGGAGAAGGAGAGGATGATCCAAACAGACTTGGATTAGAGAAATCAGAACCGATGTGCTTCTTCTTGGGTTGGATGAGAGTATGGCTTTGGAGAGAGCAAAGTGGAGCACACATATTCATGTGGACAATTGATCTATTTTCCCTCTTTTTCTTTTATCTTTTATCTTCTTTATCTTTCTATCTTCTTTGGCCATGTGGATAGAACGCTAGTGGCTTGGTGGTTCCAAAAGCGAAACTAAGTAAATGATATTGCTTAGTATAACATTTGACCAGAGAGATAGAAGAAAAAGAGACCAAAGCCTGAAAACCAACATTTTGCTTAATATAACAAATTGACATTCTAGCCATACTGCTTTTACCAAAGGAAACTGAACCAGATAGATGAAATGACTATTGCAAAAGGTCCAAAGAACTAATGCCTAAAGAATTATCTATGAAGTTTCTAAAAACATAAGAACAATAAGAATTTTAGAGTTTAGGCCACTTAGATACTCGACTACTCAAGCACATACCTACCGGAGAAGGTTTCATTGAGCAAGGAAAATGGAGCTCAAATGTACCTTGGCATGAAATACATAATATGAATGCAAGATAAAGAGGAAAATTTTCAGCATAATGAACACAAGAAATTTTAGTGCTCCTAAAAATCACTCCTTATACAAAAGATGACCATGTCAGCATTTAAAAGGGAATATTTCGGGGGGAGGGGGGGCAATATAAAAGTAATGCAGTTCACACCTTATTTTCTTCTCCATCAACTAGCCTCTTCAACATAAAACTAAGAGGCTCCATGGAAAGCAGTTGAAGAAGAGCTACCTGGAAGGCAATTGATGCAGCTTATGATTAACAAATACCTAACTTAGATAAGGTAATGACAGGATATACTGATATGTCAAAATCATGAGAGCTACATATAAAGGGAACATTAAAGAGAATGGTTACTGACCTTCAGAGCTCTAATGAAGCATGTTACTGTCCCATCTTGTCTTAGAAAGTAATTTCTTAAGAAAGTTGCGACCATGTGACCAATACTAAATCCAGCCCAATGCTTGATAAAAACTGCTTCAATTACTGAATCCAATCTCTCGGGTGGAGATTTCAACACAAATGCACATGCAGATAGACGTTCGAGTGCATGTGAAGAAAGTATGTTTCTAGGGGCATCAATATTTGTTGCAACACCCATTATTAAGATGATCGGGATCTTAATTGCCCATTCGCTGTGGGTAGATAGAAGGATAAAGAGATTTCAGTAAAATTGGCATGACAGGATAAAGAGATTTCACTAAAACTGTCTCATCTTTCCTTTTCAGTCCGTCCCACTAAGATTGTCTCATATCAAATTTGGTAAAGTTTGTGTGGCTCTAAATCATTCTTTCTTTATTCTTACTTTATCAACCACATAAATTCACTTTTCTTAATAGCCGCACTACCTCCTTATGTCTCATTGTTAGTGGGACGGAGGTAGTAATATACAAAGTTATACTACCTCCGTCCCCTTAAGTTTGAGACAAAGGGGTGTGGTGTTGTTTTCAAGAAAAAGTGGAATTGTGTGGTTGATATTGAATTGATAAAGTGTAAATAAAGTATAAATGAATTCTAACCACTCAAATATTACCTAATATAGTATGGGACAAACTTAATGGGACGGACGAAAAAGGTAAACGGGACAAAGTTAGGGGGACGGAGGGAGTATATGATATTATGATAATGTATATTAGCAGCCTATGAAGCAAGGAAACTCAAGAAAGAGTGCATTTTCATTTCGGAAACTCTATAGAAACTCTGGGAACTTTCCAAACAGTTGTTTTTCCATTAAAGGATGACGTTTCTCATTTCATGTTCCCCATGTTTCCTACGTTTATGTGTGACATGGTTAGTAGCTTATGAACAGATGCTAAGTAAACTATGCATATCATTAAATAAAGTATGAACAGGTGTTTAGTAAACCAGTATTATTTAATCAATCAGAGAAACTTTGTCTACTATTTCCCATGAACAACGTATAGCTTGAAAGATGATAGCTTAATGCCTAAACACATAGAACTGACAAAAGGGGAGTACGATTTTTTAATCAGCCTGTAAGTAATCTGGTGATGAATTCGTATCAATAACATATCTGGTTGGTCCTATGTTAAAAAGAAAAAAAAAAAGGCCACTCAAAATTAAATTTGAAGGCGTGATATCTGTATATATAAAAAATACTTGACTAAGTATTGGTAATTTGATCAGAACTTTTAAAATGCTATTCTGGTAAAGGTTACCATGAACTAATGTAGACATAATACCTCAACATAATTATGAACTCTGACAAGACAGTACCACAGCACCTCTCCAGGTCCTCAATAATGACAACTAATGGCTTCTCACTATTTCCATCCTTGCTATACCATGACGCCAAGAGGGAAATGTCTGCAGCCTTAGAACAAGAATGATACAAACTTTATAGCCATTCGCACATCATATAAATGCCCAGTTTTATCTCAAATGTCTAAGTTTGCAGCTTACATCAATGTCTAACAAAAGAAACTGTCGCAATAAACTTCTTAAACACCCTCCATTGCCATTTTTAAGGCAGAAGTCCAATGATGAGATGGTAGCCACATGGCATCCATAAGATATCATTTGTAAACGGAGTTCTTGAAAAGTCAATATATTGTCGACAATTTCCATATTTTCTGCAAATTGATACCATATTTTCTTTAAATAAGAATTCACAAAGAGAAAAGTAAACATAGGTAGCAGTGATAAAGTAGAAGGTGGTGCAATCTTTTGAAAGTGTGGAACTAACTGGTGAAAACCAGGGCAGTGAATATTCTTCTTTGAGATATAGCCCCACTATACGTATATAGAACTGGGTAAGAAAGACTGGCTTTTGTGGTGATCTCAGGCACCATGCCATCTCGCATTGCATCAAAAGACTCACTGACCCATTTCCGTATCTCATCAAAAGCATCTGCATTAATACTCCTCAAGACATCCTTGATTTCAATTCAATTAAAAAAAGACACTTATCAGTAAATCAGCAATAGTATTCACTCTGAAAGAACACCTTGGATGCAAATACTAAGGAGATCGAAAAACCTTGATGGAGTGTTCAATTCTAAACCATACAGAGCGAAAAGCATCCATCTTTCGGTGGATATCGTCTTTGTTCGCTTGAGATTCATTGCCTACAGATTTGGTCTTCCTCTTCCCCCGAATTGATTTGGTAGTAGAGGATAGTGGCTGCGAAGCTTTGTGGAGAACATAGAATGGCTTTGTTCATTTAGCATGACAGAAAAATAGCGACGTTATTTATAACCAAAATCAGGTTCCGGTTCTTAGTGTTGCATAAATAATAATTGACGAAGATCACCGATTCACTGACAATTAATATTAAAAATGGGGCTACCTGAAGGTTGTTTTCTGATGTGTCGGCGGAGGAAGATTCCGGCGGGGGATTGTCGGCGCATGGAGATGAAGCCATTTTCTGGGAGTACGATAGCTGCCCTTCCAGACTTGCAAACCCCTGGTATGGTGGCCTATTGATGGGACTTTGACTTCTCTCTTTTGGCGGGAAACACACTGCTCCAATATGGACTGAACAACTCTTTTCGCCTTTTGCCCTTTTGTCAACTTACCTGTGCATAGTTTGGGCTCATTAATTAAGGAGGTTTTTCAAAAATATTATCAAAATTAATTTTATTTATAAAAAATGACTAATATTTAATGTGGTATAGTTTTTTAGTAACTTAAATGTAAAATTTTAACATAAATCACTATGTTTAAAATATTTTTACAGACATTACACTTAAAAAGTCACATTTGTAAACAACATTAATTTTATATATAGAGAGAGAGAAATTATCCTGTCCAGCAGCCCCCGTCCGAACACCATCCGAACATCGCCTTTTAGGGCACTTCCCAGTGGAATTTTTTGATGAAATTTTTTGAGCATGTTCTTCATCAAGTTTAATTTATTCATACCAAATTTTAGCTCAAAATTCTATTGGGAAGGCAGTCAAATAATTTGTTGAAGTTGATTGCGCCAAAGTATACATATAAAAACGCAGTCAACTTCAACAAATTATTCGACTGCCTTCCCGATCGAATTTTCATCTGAAATTTGGTATGGATAAACTAGACGTGATGAAGAACATGTTCAAAAATTTTCATCAAAAAATTCCACCGGAAAGTACCCCAAAAGGCGATGTTCGGACGGTGTTCGGACTGGGGGCTGCTGGACATGATCATCCCTATATATATATATATATAGAGAGAGAGAGAGAGTAATCTTCCGGTCAGGAAATTCCTGACCGGAGCGCCGTCCGGCATCCTCCATTTGGGGGCCTTGTCGGTGGTATTTTTTGTTCAAATTTTTTGTGTAGGTTCCTCATCAAGTCTAGTTCATCCATATCAAGTTTCAGCCAAACATTCAAAATCATTTGTCTTGAAAAAAGTGGTCCATACCAAGTTTGTGTGACTTGCAAAATCATTTTTGTGTAGGTTCCCAATCATTTTTGCAAGTTAACTGGTCCGGATCAGTTAACTTGCAAAAATTATTTGACGACCTTCCCGATTGAATGTTTGGCTGAAATTTGGTATGGATGAACTAGACTTGACGAGGAACCTACACAAAAAAATTGAACAAAAAATACCACCGGGAAGGCCCCCAAACGGAGGAGGCCGGACGGCCCTCCTGTCCGGAAATTCTAGACGGGAATATTCCTATATATATATATATATATATATATATATATATATATATATATATATATATATATATATATATATGGATGAGTTCAAATGAGAAGACATCTTAATCTATTTAAGATGTCTATTAATCTATTTAGCTCAATTAATTAAAGAGTTTTTTTCCGTATTAATGTTAATTAATTAATTAATTACGAAAATAGGGTTGGGTCAAAAGTATTTACCAAAATACTGCTGGGTTAACCATGGTCGGGGGTAAGTCGCCCAACGGTTGGGCGACTTATAAGTCGCCAAACGGTTTGGCGACTTATAAGTCGCCCAACCGTTGGGCGACTTTCCCTTAAGTAAAAATCGGGTCTCGCCCCAAACAGAACACTTCACAGAAGCCTCCCCCAACTGAAAGTAGCTGCTGCGACGGACGAAGAAGAAGACGGACGAACCGCCATCTCCAACTCCGGCGCTCCTCCATCTCCGGCGACTCCACTCCGGCAACCCTCCATCTTCATCTTCAACACTCTTTACTCCTTATTCTAGGTAAATCCAAATCCATTTCATATAATTTTGCACTTAGGGTTTAGAATGTTAATTTTTTTTTAATTTTGGGATTATGAATTGATTGTGAATGAAGTTGTTGTGAAATGTGAATATGTATGAAATGTTGAAATATGATTTTAAATTGTTTGTAAATTGTAATGTGTATTTTGACATTTGAGCATTTGGGTATAGTTGAATGTACCTAAATTTGGGTATTCAAAGGTAGACATTGAATGTAGATATCAAAATTTGGGTAGTTTGTTATTGAAATGTGAATTGTTTGTGAATTTGGAGTTAATGATATATTACAATTTTGGAAGCAATTTCTATTAAAAATGTGAATGTGTATAAAGTGTGTATATTGATGCCTACTCATGAATGTTGGACAATGAGTTGTTATTAGAAGATGGATTTCTCAAGCTTCCCACTCGTGTGTCATTGGGGAGGGAACTATTATGAGAATGGTGGGCAAATATGCCATGAAGGTGGCAGAACGAGCTTTGTCATGGTTTCTCGTGGCGCTTGCATGGTCGAGATCCTTCAAAAAATACATGCAGCGACAATGATTCATCCCGGCCGTTCATTGCGGTTGAAAATGAAATTTCCCATGAACGGGGGAAAGTACATGCTCAGGAGATGGCATCCACGTCTAGTGCAGCCGCGGCTTCATCATCCCAGACGCAACATGAGAGAGTGGTTCTTCAACCACGACAACGCCGTAGGCGTAGACATGAGCAGCAACATCTCCATGACGAAGCTGATGATGGGAACTTGTAGTTTGTCTTTTGTATTGTAGTTTTTCTTATGCAATAGATGTTGTAGGAACAATTTACAAGTTTTGATGTATTTTCTCTTGTTAAGTATTCTATGTTGTATTGATGTGTTCGAGTAGGAATATTACATGATTATTTGTTATGGCATGTATGATGATTGAACTGTGTTATACCGGTTATGATTTGAAAGTTTTTTAGCGCTGTTTATAAGGTGTTTTTTATGTTGTTGAGAGTAGGTGAATATCATGTGTTGTATCTAGTTTGTAACACTTCAAAAGGAGAAAGGAGACCTTATTTGTAGCAAACAGATCGGTCTGGATTGAACCGGGGCGAAAAACAAGCTGATTTGGTGTTTTAGGTAATAGGCACGATCGTGCCTAAGGAAATAGGCACGATCGTGCGTGGCTGGCAGTAGCTGCTCGCTTGAAACCATATTTCAGGGCAAAGTCGCCCAACCGTTGGGCGACTTATAAGTCGCCAAACCGTTTGGCGACTTATAAGTCGCCCAACGGTTGGGCGACTTTGCCCTGACCACGGTTAAGGCCCAGCAGTATTTTGGTAAATACTTTTTTTCCAGCATTATTTCCGTAAATAATTAATTAATTAGCATTAATTAGGAAAAAAACTCTTAATTAAAAACTGATTACACACACACATATATATATAAACTATATATATATATATATAGGGATGAGTTCAAATGAGAAGACATCTTAACGTGTAAAATGAGATCGGCAATTTGGACGGTTCAGATTAATTCTCATTTTACACGTTAAGACTTTTTTTTATTTGATCCAAATTCTATGTGTGTGTGTAATCAGTTTTTAATTAATTGAGCTAAATAGATTAATAGACAATCACACAACACATCTACTCAACGTATTTATACTTAGAAGTTTTATCAATTTAAGAACTGGAATATAGATTCAGTGTATCTTATATCAACCAAAGGTTTAAAATATTACAAGTAATATAGTTTAAATAATGAATTATTAAAACAAAAACATTCGATATAGAATTTGTGGTTCTTTATTGTTTAATACTCACTTTGTCCTATTAATATTGTCTCATTTTTCCTTTTTGATCCGTCTCACTAAGAATGTTTCCTACCAAATTTGGAAAAGTTTGTGTGATTTTAAATCATTCTTACTTTATTTTTACTTTATTAATTCAATATCAAATGCATAAACTCAATTTTGTGAATAATCGTGTCACATCCTTTGGTCTGGTTAAGTCTAGTTTGGTACGTTCTACTCTGAATTGGTAAGATATATATAGATGAATGATTTGTATGTGTATTTTACAAGCGTCGAAATTTGATATGGTCTATTTAAGTTTGTCCTGTCATGGGATTAAAACTAGTTCAGTTAAACACATCTTTCGTCTCTTTAAACAGTATAGGCGTATAGTAAGACTATTAACAAGTGGATCCGAGCTCGTACATTCAGAGCTCGAGTTCGGCCCGATTTGATAATGGTGGTGTTAAAAATCTTAAGATCTGGGTTTGAAAATCAACAAGCTTTAAAAATAAGAATCGAGTTCGATTTGATAGTGTTCAATGTTTGAGATGTGCACTTGATAAGCTGGATTAATGTGCTTGAATATAGGAACTTAGCTTATACTCTAAATATTCAACAAGTGCTCCCTTCATTGTTAATCATATTTAAATTTATGGAACCACGTTAAAAAAAATTATATTTTAACAAATACATAAATTATCCCTATAATTTCCTAGTGCTCAATAGGATCAAATTTGAATCAAATTGAACATTACTATATTCGAAATAGGAACATAATATACATGCAGCCGATGGAAAAATAGTGAACTGAGCTAATCCAATAGAGGATATACGAAGGATGTTTTCTTTTGGACTGTTTTCAGCTCCAGACCAGATAAGACCAGATAAGACCAGACCAGATAAGACCAGATCAGACCAGACCAAACTTGACTTCTGTAGTTATAAAATACACAGAGACCAGACGTTTACCAGACCAGACCAGACCAGACCAGACCAGATCAGACCAGACCAGATCAGACCAGACCATATCAGACCAGACCAGACCAGCAAATTTCAGGCCAAAAGAAAACATCTGAAGTATATATTAGCTAGAAAAATCAAATGTACACCAAAGTAATTATTAATTGATTTTTCTAGAAGAGGGAAAATAAAAAATATTTAGATGATTATAAACTTGTTATAGCCCATAGTGACAATATAATACAATCAATTGATATATAACATTTCCCCTTTTTTACTTGGTCAAAACAATGAACAATATGTTAATCGATCAATGAGAAAATGATGAAAAACAAGACGCGTTTTTTCTTAAATATTACTGAAATAAAACATACTCCGTCTGAATTATGATGTGGTTAAAATTACTACTAACATGGTGTTTTTTTATCATCAAACGGGCCTCTATTCATATCAAAAGATTCAGGATCATTACATCAAGCAAAAGGAAAATAAATCTGACACCAACTGAAACTTCAACAACTACGACTGTAACCCTATGGTGAGACTTTGAGACGGTCACCCCTGAGAGAGCAACACGAATCGCTAACCATGTAGTGGGCTTGACACAGCCAAACCTATTCCCATAGATCCAACCACACCCAATGACATATAGAGAGGCAAAAAACTCAAACAAACAGTCAAAACCAACAACAAAAGTTGACACAAGAAAACAAATAACAAACAGATAAAAACTACAAGAAAAGCGTTCACGAACTCTAGCACCTCGTACATCCCATGGTGGTGGTTCAGGAGGAGGTCTTACCACCGGTACCATGCTAATTGATACTCCGTGACCTTTGGCTGTTAAAGGCCATGCATCAATCCTCCGTCCCTGCATAACCAAACTCATTCATAACCAAACTCATTCATGACCTTTGGCGCCGATCTTCTCCAACGACAACGACAACGCATCATCCTCGAACCTTGACCACAACGCCGATCACCTCGAGCCATGACAGCAAATCCGCCCTTCGAGGACGAAGCACAAACAACAGCAGTCGTCCTTCGATTAAAATCGAAGACGGAAATAGCGGCCGTCCTTCGATTAAAATCGAAGACGGAAAAAAACGGCCGTCCTTCGATTAAAATCGAAGACGGAAAAAGACTCCAAGCGGCCGAAGCCCTAGAGAGAAGCGAGAGACGATCACAGCAAATTTTCCGCAAAAAGATTTTATAGATCTTCACGATTTTGTCCAAATCGCCAATAGTTTGAGGAATTTCATTGGGTGGCAGAGACAATTAGGGTACGCTTACTAACATGGTGTTATGATCACTGTAATGTAAAATTGAACATAATACAAAATATTTATGGCTAAAATTATCGCTATAGTCAATAAAATATACAAAGTCGTATTTTAGTTCGGCACTTTCATAAATTTCATTTTAGTCATATATTTATAATTATAATCCTTGTCTACATTTATAAATTTCATTTTAGTCTTATACTCCCTCTGTTTCTAAATCAAAATGTCACTTTGACTTTGCTTTTTTCTAGGCAGACATTTGATCGTAATTATCTATAATTATATACCTTTAAAATATTTAATAAATTGACATTTGAATAATACATATTACAATAAAGCACATTAAAGGACAGATTTTATTATTTTTGAGCGATTAAAGGTAAAAGTTTAACAAATTTTGCTCAAAAAGTCAAAATATTATACACTTCGATTAGGGATTTTAATTAAGGGATTATTTCTACCCGCACGGGTAGCTCAGTTATTCCAGTAGTGGAAAATTTGGAACAATGACCCAGGTTTGAAACCTGCAGCGGCCGTGTTGGGCTAAACATCTCCCCTCTGGTGCGCACGGGTATAAGTCTGCCACTATTGGACCGACTAAGTTACCGTGACTTACTCCTCCACCATTCTGTCAGGTTAGGGTGGGGGCTCCTGAGGTGGAGGTTCCACCTTTTGGAACAACAACCATTAAGGGAATATTTCATGATAGCATGTAGTACGGACTACGGAGTGATGAGCTAAAATGATACATCCAACTTGGGGCGTAGCCACTATACACTAAAATTCTAAAAACATCATATATAAAAATATAAAAGCGACAATAGTGTGAACATAATGATTAAAATCTATTTAAAATTGATAATAATATTTTTAAACAATACATACAATGTTTGAAACTAAAACGTTAACTGAACACGACGCTCTTTGACATTTCCACGATTGAGAGATGTTTCAGAGTCATCATGACCCCTAATGCACAACCTTGTAAAGCTAACCATAAAATACTTTTAATGGTTGTCCTTACATGCAAACGATTTTTCACCACTTCTTCTTTACCGATCCTAGCAATGACTTTGCCAATATGTTGACTTAATTTCATTAAGGAATCAGCACAAGTCACACTCTTATTATGAGGTGATGAAGGGGATGAACCAACATGCACAAGAAACATACATTCTTTACCTCTATGAACTCATTTCCAACTATCAAAACCAATAGTCACTAAAGCCGAAACACAAGAGGAATTCACAACATCACTGAAGAGAAAGCATGGAAAACAATATGCCTTCTGTGTTGTTGGAGAGTATTTTAACCAATTAAATCCATTGAACCAAGTGGCTTGAAAATAACGTATCCTATCTTTGTAAACTAGGCCTTTGTAAAAGTTAAATTTCGGTTGAAAAAATGAAATTAGACGATCGTCTAATTTCATCTTCTCTCTAACAGCCAATCACTAATCGTTTTGCGTTTTCCCGGATCCCGCTCAATTTCAAGTGAATCAGAAACTATTTCCTCTTGAGCGGATGAGATATTAGGAGTTTCAATTAAGACACTTAACTCTTGTCTACTTTGTGGGCTTATATTAGGCTTATAAAACGAACGCAATGTGATTTTTGCCTTTTTGGAAGGGAGTAGCCATAACTACTAAAATTACCCAAAAAAAACTAATCAATATTTTATTTCATTTCATACAAGTCAAATTAATAATTTTTAAAAATTCAAAATTCTCTATTTCACAATTCAAAATTCTCTTTCTAGACAAAGATATTTATGCTCTAAAATTTCACGTTTTCTGCTATATATGTTGTTTAAAGCATAGTTTATACTGATACATTTTTTTTTGAATAAATACTGATACATATTTGTTAAATATAAAAAGGGAAGTGATAATAAGCATACATAACATATAATATATCAACAAAATATCATTGTCATGCAATAACAAGCAAACGGTAAATTGCGATTTAAAATATCAACGTATTAGTATCATAGCAATAGACTTCAGTGTATGTACAACGTTTCACTTAATCAAAATAAATCTAGTATCGACCATTTACTTTCTAATAACTAAAAAATATTATTTTTAATGATTAATAAATAAAATGACAAGTTTTTAAAAAGTCCGGTTTATTCGGTTCGGTTCGGTTTTGAGATGTGAAAACCGAAAACGAAACCAAACAACTACGGTTCAGTTTGGCATTTTGAGTTCGATTTCGATTTTCTTACGGTTCGGTTGTTTTGGTTGCGGTTCGAGTTTTTTCGATTCGGTTTTCGGTTTTTGGTTTCTCCCACCCACCCCTACTATCAAGTACTACCTCCATCCCGAAAAGGTTCGCCAGATTTACATTTCTTGGTCAATGATAACGAACTTTGAGCAATGATTTAAAGTATTACATTTTGATATAATTTATAAATTTTACTCCCTCCGTCCCTGAATGTTGTTCCAATTGCGGATTACGAAGGTTGACTGACGATAAAGTTAAATGATCCCTGTGAAAACTCGGATTATTTTTAGTAAATAAAATTTATATATTCAGAAACTACATTAAACCCGCTACAAAGCCTGCAAAAAAAATCAATTTTCATAAAGTTTTGATACAAAATGTAAGAGTTTAAGAGTGATTTAAGTTGACTCTCGAAAAGAGAAATGCAAGTAAATTTAGGGACAGAGAGTATATTTTTATAACTTTCATATTATAAAAATAGGGGAATTCTATTGACAGCCCCACTTTTGCTAGATACACACCCGTATACATCCGTAACCGACGTTATTTTTCTTAATCACAATTATACCCTTAGAACTTAACGCCCGTCGAGTTCAATCAAACGCCTACTCATTTCCACAATTCCACATGCTCCAGACATTTATCCAGTGTCTGAGCTTTTCCAGAAAGAAGAGAACCCAGAAATCAGATACCAGCTAGAAGAAGACAACTTCTTGGATTTCGAAGCTCTCTTGATAAGGCGAGACGACTGAGTTCAGTCCATAGATATCCCCGACCAGTAAGGCGAAAAGAGATCAAATCTGGAAGTGAAGCTAGCACCGTGTAGTCGCCCACCGAGAAGGAGAAGACCAGTTCTTGGACTTGGAAGCCCTCTCGAGAAGGAGACTAAGGAGAAAAAGTATTCCAGAACGTACATCTTCATTTACCTAGCTCGCCGTTGTGTCTCTTTGAAACAGGTAGTTTTTGAAATTGTCTCATATTTTCTTCCACTTGAACCGGAACAAGTAGTTGTCGAATTGATTTGGCATTGAATTGAAATGGGTAGGGGTTTGTAGTAATTTAGAAAAAGGGATGGATTGAAGTCAATCTCTTCATGTGAAGTTTAAAAGAAAATTCCCTACTTCGTTTATCTTTATCAGCCAATCCAGTAGTTGCTTCATGAACCTAATGTTAAATTGTGATTAAAGAAAAAATATGGATGGTTGAACCCGGTATAAAGGGAAACAAAACAGGGATAGTTTTAGCTACGATTCTCTGTTGTCAATGGAAAAATATTGCCAGAAAGTTTGCTTACATCTGATTGTGGGTATTGTTCCTAGTCAAGAGCTGATTTAGCACTTAATGCAGATAACCACATTATAGTCCTCATTTGTAAATTCAGCAGCAATATTTGCATCTATAGAACTCTCGCTCGTCCCAGTCTTCTAAGATGCTTTCAGGATCAATTCAGTCCATAAGAACTGCCTTCCCAATTTGTTTATTTAAATGTTATATGTAAACCCTTTCACCTGATATATACAGTCATGGGTTGCAATGTGCAAGTTCCCCGACAATAAAAGATGCAACAGGTGGTGAAACCATGCCATGATGCTCTCTGGAATTAAGGCCAGAATACTCTGAACTGCACTTTTCACAAATTGATGGTTCTAAACTGTTATTTCCCTTTAAAGAAAAATAAAAACTAACTTCCAAGGCAATGTTTTGAGAAGTGTTGCTTATTCTCATATTCCCTTTTTTTATTCTTTAATTTATTTGTCATTTAGTGTAAAGAGTGGAACCGATGGATGAAGTTCAAGTGCGAGTGCGACTGTGCGAGTAGTTATTTTTGCAAATGGGAAAAATTGCCAAAAAGTCCAACTCTAATGTTTGAATTTATGGGACACCGGTGAAACATCCTCCATATATATTCATAAATAATCAGTGGTTAAAATGTGGGAAACACTTTATACTTTCTACTTTGTTATCAGCATACTATAGCATCTTAGCAAAACTATGGTTTCTAATGATTTTCTGTGATGATTAATTATGTCTTGCTTTTAAATTCCATATCGTCCATGTTTGTATGTGATTGGTGGACATCCCTTTACAGTCTTCTCTGTGATTACTTCTTTGGATGTTTACGACTATGCCTCTGCAATGGATTTATACTATATACGTTTTTTGATGTTGGGCATTAATGCAGGGGGATGATTTGTATTTGACAGAAAGAATTTCGTAAAGCCTTGGACCTTTTTATTTAAGTTTTGGTCAAGCAGGAAGAGAAATATGTAATTTTTCCCTTTCTGGTAGTATGATTGAAGTTAAAAGCAATTTATTTTGTTTACCATCTTTTACTATGCTTTTAGGTAGTCAGATCACCAATGTCCACTTTAAATGCTCTAGCAGTTGAGGCATACAAGGACATTCTAGTTTCACTTATCAAGATTGGGCAGGTCTATTTTGCTACATGTTACACCATTCTTTAACTGCTATCATTCTTTTGGGTGTGGTGGCAGTTCAGACTTGTAGCAGCCACACTGGCCATCATTCTTACCCTGCTTTGTCCCTTTCACATGCCCTCCAAAATACTCTGCACTTTGAATAGAGTTCGAAGATCATACTGAGTAATTCAGAGCAGTAATATAAAATTGATTTTATAGATGGACCAAAAATCACATGCTCATTCAACTTGACTGAGAAAAACAATGGCTTCAAAATGGGAAGAGAATCTCCTTCGGCTTCCCCACTCAATAAATTGAACTAAAGCAAAATTGATAAACACGTACTCTATAAAATTTAACTACGTACTTGAGAAAACTGAAATACGAGCAGGTCCGCGTGAGAGGTCCGCGTGAGAGGTCCGCGTTCTGCGTTTTGGGCGATCATTAATGAGAGGTTAACGTTCTGGCCCTCACTTAACGATAGTTATGTAGAGTGAGGGTAGTTTAGATGATTGAGATATTTTTATTTATTATTATTTAATTAAGTGGCTGTGTTTAGTAAAAAATGGGTTGTGAATAGAATTACCCTTATAAATAATTTCGTATTAAGACTTTCCTGGGGACTGAGGGACTGCTATGGTATGCTCACAAGCGCGGGAGTGCCCCTCATTTGCAACCTCGGCTATCAGACTTCAAGATCACCCCTTACGCCTTCTGCGTTGCTTCGCTTCCAATAATTTGAAGAGAAATTAAGACCCCAACGGACCGGAGATGGTCAAGAAAGAAGATTCGGTTGTCCTGCTAAAGCTGCTCAAACTCGGAGAGGTCGAAGGCAAGTCGTTTGAATCGATTGTCGAAGAAGAGTTCAGATCAGAATTCGAACTCATTCGTTATCACAAAGCATGTTATACTCTCGCTTCAATCCTTGAGGTATAAATCCAGCCTTTTTAATTTATCCCTCTCATTTCTCAGTGTGCAACCTTTGCCAATCCGTGTATCCCCTCCATATTGTACATATGTAGACGTGCTTGTGGGGTTTCCTCGATTGTGGTATTGAAAAGTTTGTCTGTGTCTGTCTTCCCCAACTCGTCAGTCACCATGGATTAAATTGTGAAATGAACATTTCATTCAAACTATACTGGCTTTCTAGTAATCTAATGCAGTACTTGAATCAACATGAAGGGGTTGTTCTGAAATTGGTATCTGTCAATTCAAAACTTTTATTCCTAATGCTGATTCTTGATTGAGGGGGGAGGGGTCTTGTTGTTTATGCTGTTTCTGTTTTGTTTCCTTTTCGTTCTTTTCGGTTCTTGAATAAAGTTGAGGTGGCATTATCTTTTCAAAGTCACCATTTTGACAATGTGCGAGCAAAATTGCATTAATGTTTTTTTGTACACCTGGCGAAAAAGTGTGGAGGATCTCTGCAATCACCAACGTGTTTTTACAATGTGCAAGAAAAATTGCTTTATTTCATGTCTGCAAATGTTAAGTGAAACCAAATATCATGTCTACAGGCACTGACCATTACTTTGTTGTTTTCAAGCCTGGAATCTTGTTCCATTTAGTGCAAATCATTGAACATTTAAACATCTGCTTAAATGCATTGATCATTTGATCACCAAACAGCATAAGTTTTTTTACGATAAGTTAATGTCTATATTTGCAGCTCAAAGTACTTAATCCCTCCAAGCGGTTAGTTGCCTTTGCAATTATTCGTCAAGCATTTTCTTACCCAAAGTTCTCTTCAAATCCCTTCATGCCGTTTCTTATCAATGTAAGTTTTCCATCATAGTGCAATTGTGCTGCCAAACAGTTAATGGCATTTGGTTTCGAATTGCTTCCTGTCTGCTATTTTGTTTCATTGTTTCAATATGCTCACTCTGAATTAACAAATGCACTTTATTTGTATGGAAATTTGTATGGAAATGCATTCAAAGCTTCCTTACATTATTTTTTGTTCAAGCGTGTTTCCATTTTTTGGGATATTCTCCCGCATTTTGAGGGGCTTTGTTCTGTTTACATATAATAGGTAGAATTGAGATCCTTAAATCACTGGGTCATTGGATTACCTGATTAAATATTTCATTTTTTGTATATTTGTTTATGGAAGAGTTGATAAACATTCATTAGTGGGGGGTGATAACCAGTTTGTCACGATCAATTTGGATAACTGAATGGCTTGCAACAATATGGATAGCCAAATGGGTCTTTTGTGGTTGGTTATAGTGTTATACCGGTACTGAACTACTGCGAAATTCACAGCACAGTGAAACAAGCACCATAAGTATTAACAAGTAACTAAGTAAGCTATAGTAATCATGAAACAGACAAGCTATAATTCTTCAATAACTTAAATAAATTATAACGAAGTAGAACAACCCTTCATGTGATGAGTCGGGCAAGGGTTTAGAAAGGCAATGGAGTAATTTCATTAATCACAAATACTAGAAAGTACTCCGTAATATTTAGCTCACAAGTACTTACTACTTAGTAATCAGAAATTCAATTAAGTGATGGATTATCTAAGGCTTGAAAAAGTAACTGAGCATTGGACAGCTTAATCACAGTATCACACACCATGAAATGTTCATATACAAAATATATACTCCCATCCTGAATATATCTTTTGGTTTTCTCTTTGGTCCGTCCTAGCATCCAAAATATCTTCCAATTCCCTTTTTAAGGAAAGAGATGTGTAATTGTTATTATTTCAATCATTTCACCCAAATCTCGACCACACTTATTCATTTTCAACAAACTTTTTTGTAATATTGCTAAGTCAAAACTAGAATATCATTTCATGATGGAGGGACCTTTGTTTTATATCTTGGGAGTAAAGTAGAACTCACAGAAAGATTTTCATGCCATGAAGGGACAAATTTTTTCTAGCATGCTCAACCTTAACGACTGAAATTGTTTTATATTCAAAAAGATTAAATAATTTTTGTGATTGCTTGGTTCCATATTGTATTGTATCCCCTTTCAAAGTCATTTCTAGAAAAGACAATCAAAGCTTCATCGCCATAATTAGATACACTCATACACGCTTAGCTATGCGTGCTGAAAGAGCACTTGATGTGCAGCGGAAAACATGGTTTGTAGTTATCCAGATGTTTGAGGCTCTTCTACTCTCAAACTTTATTATCCACTTTCAGTTGATGTTTAGCTTTTTGAGTTAATATCTCTATTTTGAGTTGTTATCCAAAATTTCAGTTGATATTAAATTATAACGAACTAGAACAACCCTTCATCTAACGCATCTCACCAATGCATTGCAGTGTTTTACATTAACTCTTCGTTACCATGTGTTTCATTTGCATTTGCAGGCCGCTTGTGATGAGGAGGCTGATAAATGTGAAAGGGCTTTTATTCTTCATTTGCTGGGATGCGCAACTATAAAGGAGGTTGCGCCTTTCTTTTTATTTTTCATTATTCATTGACTCAACTAGTCAACTTTAATGATTACTTCTGTTTCTAAAAAAGAAGAAAGTTTTCATGGGTGATATTTGGTGAACTTGCGATGATTCTATTATATTGTAAATGTTCTTGCACCTGGTCACATTTCAAGAAAGTAATCATATTAATTCTTTTTTGCAGCAATCATACCTGCAAGCTGCTACATCATCTTTAACAACATATGTAAGTCAAACGTATTATTCATTCTTGTTGCAGCCTTCATACCTGCCTGCAGGTTTCAAATTGCCATTCTCATGCCTGCAGGTTTTAAAGAAGTCTTTTCAAGAATTTATGAGAAGTTGCGATCCTTCAAAATATGTGAGTAATAACAATGCTAAATTCATGTTTTTCATTCTATATGAAGTAGATTTATATCACTGGATTGAATTATTCATTACCTATTATATTATCAACCACCAAACACTATCACGTGCCTAATCTATCCCATCATTGAACTTGGCAGGATTTTCCAACAATTGAAGGTTTGCGAAAAAAGCTTAAGGTTAATGATTCACCAGAAAGGTTTAGCTCCCTGTTTGATAAAAACTCTGAGAAACGTAATTCCAGACCCTGATGTGCCTACTGGCTGTGATAGCGATTCAGCAGAGTATGACTCTTTTTTTATGTTTAATGATTTTTCATTTCAAAGATTTAGTTTTTTACCCTTTAAAGCAAAACTCTGGACCAAATTACAGGTAATGAGTTTGGGAAATCTGGAGGTATGACTTTGTAAATACCTATGCCGTCATCATTTTGCCATTGTTTTCATCTAACTATCATTAATCAACTTCAAGTTTGACTTGAAACCTAAAATTGGATGCGGGAATGTTGACAAAGCAATAATTGGATTAATATCAAATATGTCTCTAAAAGGGTTACAGCCTCAATGGAAAAGGCCTTTCCCTCCTAGGCTTCCAGTACTCGATAATGATGTAAGCGCACACTGAGTATGTTGGATTCCTTTAAATGAAGATCCCGTTCGTCATGTACACGCTGGGGGTGTGTACACGCCGTTTTTTTACACACCACACAGACAACTCCCTAAAAAGTTTAAGATATTTTTTTGTTTTTTAAAAATAATTGCCAGTACACAAAAAATAGGGGGTGGGTGTGTGTACAAAAGGATTTTTCCTTAAATGAAATAGTGATATAAATTTACGACCATGTAGTGGTAAAATGGACTTTTGGACTTTTGAATGGATAATGACATCTTTATGTTTGGTTTGGTAGCTAGTGTGGTTAAATCCTGACGATAAAGATCATCATCTTCTTTGGGATCATGGAATGTGTGGTGTGGAGTTAGTTGCAAAAGCTTTTAAGAGCCCGCTTAATCCTTCTGAGCAAAAGGTTGAAAGCTCATTTTTCATCTCATATTCATTGATATTCTTATGTCCTGTTACACTTTTAGGCTGCTTTCTATTTTTCTCATTTACAACAAGGCCTTATTTCCTGCATTCACATGGTTTTGTTTAGTGTGTGTCTGGCTCCTGAAAAATGCTACTTAAAGGGAAAAATGCGTAGGAAAGCTTTCCTTTCTTATGTTTTGGCTTTACCTTGGAAAATGACATGTCATATGTGGCGTATCTCCTAAATTTTGTAAAGCATTATTTAGATCTGTTATTCTCTTGTAATAGAATAACAATGGAGCCAAAGATTCACTATTTTTTTACTTGAGAATATGATGGAATAAAGCAAAATGACTCACTAAACTGTCTGCGCTTTTTTGTTATGAATCAACGGTCAGTCCATGCAATTTTGGGCGCGATTTTCATTATGGGTCATCCGGAAACAGTCTCTCTGTGCTTTAGTACAAGGGTAAGACTGCGTACATTCGACCCCCCTTACCCCACCGTAGGTGGGAGCCTTTGCAGCACTGGGGTAAATGAAAATGATTCTCTTGTAATAGAAATACATTAATAAAATGAGTTCATTGAGTGTAAGCCTATTTTACTCCCCCCTCCTGGTTTTCCTCCCTATATTTTCCCCTAGTACTTCGTGGTTTCCAAATGGACTCTTAATTATTCCAGATTGTTTTCTAAGCAGATTATTCTTTCCAATTTATTACATTGCTATTTGTGTTTTTCATTTCCTTATCATCATGTGATATGTTGCCTGAACTTAACGCAGCAAATTCTGATGGACTTGGAGAAGAACCCAATGCTTGTGTATCATTGTGGTCTGACACCAATAACATTGGTGGTAAGTAAATGGTCTGAGGAGGGAAGTGTGAGAGGAGCTTGTTGCATGGTGAATAGTTAAAAATGTGATGTTGGCCTGTGTTTTCCGTTCAGGAAAAGAAAATGATCTGACGAAATTTTAAAGAAAGAAAATTAGAAAATACTGCTGCACAGGATCTGTTCCCACTTTTGAGAAAGACTAGAAAACTTTCTACGTTTTCCCTTTCATTTTTTCCTTTTTCTGTTCAAAAAGATTGTAAATTGTCAGAAAATTTCCGTTTTTTAATGCACCATAATGTCTAGAGTGAATGAGATTTCAAAGATAACGACCCTGCATTTCAGGAGCTTGTAGAGAAAAATCCTTTGATTGCAGTTAAAGCTCTTGTAAAGTTGGTGAATTCCCCTGTGATTGCCAAGTATGCCCTTTACCTTTTCATTGATTAGTTAAATGAACGATTTCGGATTAACCTGTAGCCAAAAAGATCATAATTGGATTCGTTTAATGTCTTACGCAATCATTCAAGTACTATCATCATGTAATACAATATATATTTGTGTGTTTGGAATTCCGTATGTTTGTTGCAGCTACTTTACTGCTCTTGTTGACAACGAAATGAGTCCACACTCGATGGCAGTAGTTTACAATCTCACACAAGCGGACAATGTCAAACTGCCCACTGAATTCATACATTCGTGCATCACTAAGAGTATCTCATCGTGTAAGAACATCAAGGTCACTTTCTGCTCATCTCATCTCATCTCATCTCATCTTCTCATTAGTTACGATGTATGCATAATTGGCGTGAGGACTTTTGCTATATTTCAATTGTTCAGGACGACGAGTTCAGTCAGGAGAGACGAGCAAGGCTTGTCTGTGTCTTCATTCAGAACTTGATCCAGAAGGATAATTCTATTGTTGGTAAGTACTGTGCTCATAGTCAGTTTTACACATGATTGAACTAACTTGTTTATTTTCCTTCTTCTTTTACCCTCTGGTTGAAATAGTCACAAATATTTTCCTTCTTTGTTCAAAAGAATATTCATCGAGGTTTCTTATTTTTCTTCTATTAAAGAATTTTCATACTCATATACTGACATACTCTATTAGATATAGGAATGTTATACCAACTCGAGTAACATATGTGTGGTTAAATAGTAGAGATATTGCAGTCATGGTTTATGAAATGCAGTTTTGGGCTTTAAAGTAAATAAATGCCGTGATGTTTAATTACTTTTGCAGGTAGAGAACTCTTGAATGAAGTCCGATCATTTTGTATGCAGTTCTCATGGACTAGTGAGGCTGATAAGCTCTTGCAGTTGCTTGGAAGTTGGAACATTGCGGAATAATAATAATAATCCTGCACGCAGAGATCAGCCAAGGCAAAGGAGAATAAGAAAATAAAAACTCTTAGGTAGCTTATGTAAATCGATCATTGTCTTCCTGGCTTCGTGCCAGGTCACGTAGATAATACAATACCAACACAAGTTCATGAATCTGATCTGATTTTTGCTCTGATTAGCTCATGAGATTTTGTTCCATTTTAGCTTGATTAAATCATCTCAACGGGTATTGCATCATCATATCTTAATGAAAGAGGGGAGTTAGTTAAATAAATCATTTTATTATTTCAAAGTCATCAAATAAAATACTCAAGTTGAAAAAATTGCCGCATAAATGTGTCGACTGGCTCACTGGCATTCAATAAACATTGTATACTATTAGTTGTTAAGTTAGGTTGTTTTATTTATTGATACTTGAAAGAATGTCTAATACAATAACATTCAAACCTTATTACCTAATAAAACAATGTCTAATACGTAATAACTCTTTTTAAGAAAATCGATCTCTACTTTTTATTATACTCCATGTTTGCAAGGGTTTGATCTTTGAATATGTTTTTATCTGTAATTTGTTTTACGTGTAATTTTTTTTTTTTATTATTCTTGTTGTTTACATTGGTTTTTATTTCAGTCCATCGCCATTAATAACAACCTCCGTTTGACAATGAAGCAATCTCAAATAATAGGATTTCTCTCATTCGTTATCATGTTATTAAAAAAGTCTTTAATTTATTTTTACAAAGTTGTTAATACATGTTTTAAAAATGCTAATAATTAGTTTTACATTGTTTTAGTTTTCATATTAGTTTGAAAATTTTATAAAAAGTTAAATTTAATTACAAGTTTCTAGTAATATTATGCAACTGATATTATTTTTTTTACTAAATAGAGTGGCTTCGGTGTTAAAGATGAACTAAAAATAGTCATATTACTGTGATGAAAAAACAAAAAAAAAATTTACTGGTATTTAAAACGAAGCACATAGTTTGTCATATTTGTTGTCAAATTTACTCCGTATATGATTAGGAAATTGAGGATGAGTAAAACATCGTGGTTGACGCATATAAACCTCTTCCGTAAGATGACAATGAACAAAAGCATTTTTGACATCAAGCTGACACACAACCCAACTAAAATAAATAGCAAGGGTGAGAACAATATGAACAGTGGTGGGTTTAACAATCGTACACCCGACCCACAATATTCAACCGTTTATTCCTACCATCCTACCTCCCTTCACCCATCTCCCGAATCTGCTAACCCAGTCAACCTCTCTGTCCAGACCGCCCCATACTCCCAGCTTGAACCCACTGCCTAGCCTACGACCCAGATCGAAACCACTACCCAGTCCGATCCCACTGTCCCGCCCTGATCTCTGTCCCCCTCTTTCTTCGAATTAACTCCCAACTGACCCAACAGAATCGCCTTCTAGTAGCTCCCTTACCGATTCTGTGACCACCTCTATCCTAAATATCCACCCTATGCAAATTAGGGGCAAATTTGGGATTTTTAAACCCAAACAAAATTTTAGTCTTACTACATTTGTTCTTTCAGCAGATCCGGATGCTAATAAACATTTAAACTGATGAAAAACAAATCTGACACACAATCAGAGGTGGGATAGACCCAAGAATACCCTCATGGGCCTCATCTAATGGAAAGCCTTCATAGCCAGAGTTAGTATCAACATTAGATAAATGGTTAAGATCAAAATTGGACGAAGTAGACATACCGACAGGGCCAGAAGTGCTCGAACCAGGGGCTGCCCCCCCCCCGGTGTGCTGCTCGTAACTCGCCTTATGAGGTCGTGCCGCCATGTGTCCATGTGGATGTTGGTGGGGCACTAGTATCAGCCTCTTTTGCCACGTGGAGCAAAATATCCCTCTGTTCTGACCATGCGGACCCAGTGGCAGTAGTAGTAGCAACAAATGCCTGATGATAAATAGGAGGCTCCAGTTATCATTTATATAGTATCTGTTGCTTTTGTTCAAGTAGTCGAGGTTGGAGAACATGAAAGCGGAAGTTTTGAGAAAAAATGTGAATTGATGGAGACAATGGATTGATAATCCAGTCCCAACCCAAATTGTGGTTTGTAACAATTCAAAATTGGAAACATGAGAATTTGTAGCAGCAAACGCATCCACCAAATTTTTAATGTCCCTCACATATTGCTCCACAGACTAATTATCTTTCTTTTTAATATGAGACAAAGTAGACATAAAGTGAGTTTGCCATCTCTCCCAAATAGCAAACTAGTTCTTAATATCATGAACATCCACTAAGACATCACGAGGAAGAGGGACAAACAATCAAGAACAAATTGTTTGATCCACTCTAAGCCAATGATAGTACACAGTGTTAGTGACTTATCTATTATTAAAATTCACATCATACATGGGAGATACCTAAATGGAGTCATTAGCCATACCAAGAAGTCATGGGGTAAGTAGGAAAAATCAAATTGAGTACACCACATGAGATAATTTCCCACAACTGTAAGTCTAGTGGTGACATTTTGAGTAATGTTGGTGGAGATATGAGATAATGACTGGACAAGGGATGCTAATGGAGAGCCGGATGATAGGGATTTGGAGGTCGGCCGCAAGACACCAGGAGAGTCGCTAAAGGTGGAGCCAAAAATGGAGTGCTGGGTAGGGCCGTCGTCTGCAGGACATGAGTGAACAGTGGCGGTCGTGCGGCGGACCAGGGCACCAGTACTATCTGCTGGTCGAACAGGGAGAATGATCCATGCAATGGAACATGTGAAGACGGGGGGCTGCTGCCGTGATGGGATGCGCCGCTAGAGCCGGCGGTTGCCTCGTCATGGTGGAGACGACGCCGTCTGGACTGGATAACAGCATCGAGATGGACACCGAAACAAAGGAGAGAGGCGGCGGCATAGCGGAAGATGAGAGGCCGGTAGTAGGGTTCTTTAAGGATCCGGAAAAAAATTAAAAACTTCTTTGTGTTCTTGGTACCATGTGAGAAAATGAAATATGTTGTCCTAACTAGGATAATAATGTCAGAATTACATAAACATCCCTAATATTATATTTATTACTTCCCTTTCTCTCTATATATATTCCAATCATGTTATTTACTACTATTACAATATACAACTATCGTAATATTATAATAAATATTTTCATTTAAGATATTATATGTCTATTAATTTAATTTTATATTTTTGGGTCACTCTTTTATCTATATTTGCTAAACATATCTACTTCATCCGGTTAGAGCATCCGCAATGCTGGATAGTCTAGTCTAAAAAAACATGCCAACTCACTAAATTAGACTTCCTACAACTATTTCCCTCTCCAGTCTCCATCGCAGATAGTCTTTTATGACTTGGCATAAAAACCAATAGACACCGTGAGGGTATACTGTGTGGGTATAGAAAGTCATAAACTTGCGACAAAATTAAAATAAAAGGATGATTAAAAATAGATGAAAACTTAAAAACACCGTTTGTGGTCTCTTTCTCCAAAGTATGTACCTACATAGCTCTCTTTTCCGGCAATAACTCAAGTACGCATATAAATTGTTGTTGGGAAACAGCCAGAGTAAACAAATGGAATATGAACAGAACAATTATCTGTTGGCCATAGAGCCATAGAGGAGCTGAGAAGCTATTTCAATAAAAAATAAACCTGGAAATTTACTCTTATTTTTGCAAGGAGAAATCTCTTATTTTAATATAATATAATACTCCATAAATTTGTAATAGGTACGTCACTTGGGCGGTTAAACCTTGTGCATTGGAGGCATCTTTCAAATTTTAATGTCCAATTACTCCACTAGGAATTACATGTTTTTTTGGAAGGAATTACATGATTTAGAGAGCCGACATTTGGCATTTTTCCCTTGGACCAGAAAGCAATGCATTGGGGATGCTCTTAGGAGTTCAGATTCAATAATTTTCTAGTAATAGTCTTTTATTTATATAATTGTTCTGAATTGGATAAATTCCACTTTTGGTCCTACGAGTTTTTAGGTCAATTCTACATTTAGTCCACATCTTTCACTTTGTCTGCTTTTGATACATGACTATTGGGTTTTCGCCCATATATGGTCCTTCCAGCATTGTTTCCGATGGTTAAAATCACAAGAAAATGACCAAAAACGGTTAAAAAACATCAGTAAAGTACCAAAAGTGAAAAAAGTGAAAGGCGTAGACTAAGTGGAATTTGCACAAAACTTGTAGGACCAAAAGTGGAATTATCTCTTCACAATTGAGAGACATCAATCTCCTATATCAACTCGTTATGTTAAACATAACTTTAAATCTAATCTAGTCGAACTACTGCAAAGGTGAGACACATCGGGATTTAGGGAGTGTTTGCAACAGCTTAAAAAAAGCACTTCTCAGCTTTTGGCTTAACAAAACACTTATTTACCAAACACTACCAATTTTTATTTTTTCTTGGCTTGCGTGTGAAAAGTGCTTTTCCTTTTTCTATTACACAAAAAACACTTATTTTATCAAACACTACCAACTTTTACGTTTCAAAATCACTTTTTTCTCAAACACTATCAACTTTTACTACTCATCACCTTTTCCTTTCATCTCCAAAAGTGTTTTTTTTAAGCAAAAGCGGTTCCAAACACTTCCTTAATACTTGTCAAACAGAACAAGTTGAAAACCCTAGAAACTGCAAAATAAAAAGGGGGAAAATGGAACCCGATCCGGGAGAGATCTGAAACATTCTCCGCATCCGAACTACTGAAGTCCTAAACAAAACAAACTCGAGCATTTCACTACCACCAGGAGCTTTCTCTCGTTACCAAAAGCCCATCAACTCGTCACCCTTACACTCCTACTGCCCGAAGAAAATCCTCTCCGAAAACCACAGAGCATATACCGTCCGCGTGCGAGGTCTTCCTAATCCGTCAACTATACGCCAGGCTGAGTCTCTAGGTTTGGCGTGTCCGTACTTTCATAGTAAGCAGTAAATATTTATTCTCAAAAAATCTTTTTGTTTCCCATTGCTTGATGTTTTCATTTTTTACAAATATACACCCTCCCTTCTTAAAGTTGCAATTTTGACTTTCCTTGGCAGCCAGAAATTATTAAAAATTTAATAGGAGGAATGGCCATTTTTAAGTTTTACTTGTATGTATATAGAATTTTCATGGACTCCCTCCTGCTCATATGTCTTAACTTTACTTTGATCATATCATTTATTACAGTATAAATGATTAAATGCAATATATAAGTTTTTTTTTGTCAATTTCTAAATGATTAAGTGCAATATATAAGTGCTTGAAGCTCAAATTGTTTGAACTGCAAAATTGTAGTTTAGCAAAATATTTTGTGTAGTTATGTTTTGTGTATGTTATTTATTGTATTTTTATAAAATCCTAAACACGTAATAAAACAAGGGAACACCCCAATTCACTATAAAATCATTTGACTTTGCACCTCACTCCTTCAAAATTTTTGGGCTTGGGCTAATGGGTGCATACATTAATGATTTTGAAACTGTGGTGCAAAGTCCAATATCAACCAAAACATGGGGTGCAAAGTGCAATTCTCACTAAAATAGAAGCGTGTGATATAACTTAATGAGAACAAGATTTTTTATTATTCCATAAATAATTTCAAATATCCTTTTTTGTTTAATCTAAAATAGCACAAAACAAAAATATTACCAAGACAATCATAACTCAAGTTATTCATTGTAATGATGAATATATGAAGAGGATGAAGTTATTCGTTGATAGGATATACTGATCTTGTGATCTCATTTCACTAGGCACAAAGAAAGGTTAGCATAGATAGCAGTGTCATCCCTTTGTAGCTCAAAATTAGTATTTTGATTTGGTATATGCATTACTGGTTTCTCTGTATGTTTGGCTGCATAGGACCCCACCTTGGAGGGTGCCAATGAATCTTGTGTTATGTGCTGTTGTAAAACAAAGTCATATATGTATGTTGATTTCCCTTCTGTAGATTCGTCCAATATAATGTGCTTTATGGGCCAGTATTTCAATGAGGATACCTGTCAAACATTGTCTTACATTCTCTGCTGCATTCTAGAAACAAATTAATTTTTCATAAAATTGGTCCTATCACTCTTCTGTAGCCATATAAACTTGAATAAATGTTATATAATTATTCAATTATCACTTATCTGATGCATTTTCAGACCATACCTATCACATCAAGTAATTAACATTCTATCCCAAAGAAAGTGTTAGTTAACTATTTTGAAGGAGTGTCCCCACGCCACCCTACCCTATTATTTCATTTCCTTATCTTAGACTGATTTTTTAACACCTGAACCCTGCTGAAACCAATCAGTCCAGACATGGATGATGTTGATATAGAATTGGATGAGATGACATTAGTTGCGGCAGCTGCTGGATACTACTACCACAACTGCCTAAGCAAACAGCAGCCTTGTCGTGGTTTGTCCTCTAAAGGGTCTGGATTCATGGCTGAATTGCTCAATGGACCTGAAGATGTATGTAGGGATATGCTTAGGATGGATAAACATGTGTTTCAAAAGTTATGTGATGTTCTTCGACAAAGAGGCATGTTGCGCGACACATCTGGTGTCAGTATAGAGGAACAGCTGGCAATCTTTTTGAGTATCGTTGGCCACAGTGAACGCAATAGAGTAATTCAAGAACGCTTCCAGCATTCAGGGGAAACTATAAGCAGGCATTTTAATAATGTATTGAAAGCTATCAAGTCATTGGCAAGGGAGTTCCTTCAGCCTCCACAGCTTGATACTCCTCCTGAGATCCTAAGAAACAACCGATTCTATCCATATTTTAAAGTAAAGCACTCTGATTTTCTTTTCTTTTTTGTCTTTGGCGAGTTCCTCTTATTTTCTTTCATTTTTAATTCTTGAAATTCAAAATTTGAGCTGAATGGATTTTCAGGATTGTATTGGTGTAATAGATGGTTTGCACCTTCCTGCTCATGTTCCAGCCAAGGATCAATCTCGTTTTCGTAACAGAAAAGGGTATTTATCACAAAATGTCTTGGCTGCTTGCACTTTTGACCTTCAATTCATATTTGTCTATCCTGGATGGGAAGGTTCTGCTGCTGATTCACGTGTATTAAGAGCCGTTCTTGACGATCCAGATCAGAACTTTCCTCCAATTCCTGAAGGTGATTGTCTACAAAACTCAATGCGTATAAGCGTATGTTTTTGGTGTTTGCATTATATTTCCGTAGATAATCATTTTTCCATTTTATCAGGAAAATACTATCTTGTTGATGCGGGTTATTTTAATTCTGAGTGCTTTGTTGCACCATTTGACGGAGTTCGCTGCCGCCTCCATGAATTTAGGGGTGCTAATCAATTGCCAAGGGATGCAAGAGAGTTATTCAATAACCGGCATGCAGCATTAGGAAATGCTATTCAGAAGTCATTTCATGTTTTGAGAACAAGATTCCCCATCCTCACAATTGCTACTCAATATGCTTTTCACACGCAAAGGGATATCGTCATAGCAGCATGCGTTCTTCATAATTTCATTCGTCGTGAAGAAAGAAACAATGATTGGTTGTTTGATGAGGTTGAAGGAAATGCAGTTGAAGATTATTCTGATGTAGATGACCCATTTGATCCACTACTCGATATGGCACATGATCAGGAACAGATGGGATATGACTTGCGAGAAATAATTGCAGGTGAGATGTGGAACGACTTCATCAATCATTGGGATCAGTGGTGATATTGTGGCTTGCAAACAGTTTTTTTTGTAATGACATTTTTTTTTAGCACAAACCATATGAGTTAGCAGCCAAGGCCCGATAATGCATGACAGTTATTACGCAACTTTTTTGAACTTTGCTAACTTATTAGAAAAGATAGATATGAAAATGTAGAAATAGGATTATGCTATCACTAGTTCACTACTCCAATGTAAATGTGGTTATGTTATGGAAACTCATTGTATTGACTTCTAAAAGTGGTACAATAATGATTTGTTAAGGTCTTACGCGTGTTTTTTTTAGAATAGTGGCAAGGCCTTAGTTTTGTGATCAATTACAGCTACATTGAATCGAGTCGAATAGTGGTATTTTGTATTTGTATTTGTATTTGTTTAATTTTTTCGAATATGAATACGAATTCAAATATGAAACGAATATCAATTTCGATTTGTATTTGTATTTGTTTAACAATACGAATAGTTAACGAATCATATATTCATATATGAATATCGAATTGATTTGAGCACATGTTAAGTATTAGTCAAATATTACTTTAAAATAACTTTTCTTATACTTTGTACTACATATTTTTTATGTTCTAGATGCACGCTATGACTTTAATATGTGTTTTTAGAATAGTGGCAAGGCCTTAGTTTTGTGATCAAATACATCCACATAGGTTTGTAAACGAATTGAATCGAGTCGAGTCGAATAGTGATTTTTTGAATTTGTATTTGTTTAATTTTTTCCAATACGAATACGAATTCAAATATGAAACGAATATCAATTTCGATTTGTATTTGTATTTGTTTAACAATACGAATAGTTAATGAATCACATATTCATATATGAATATCGAATTGATTTGAGCACATGTTAAGTATTAGTCAAATATTACTTTAAAATAACTTTTCTTATACTTTGTACTACATATTTTTTATGTTCTAGATGCACGCTATGACTTTAATATGTGTTTTTAGAATTCAAATTTAATGGATCAATGCATTTTTAGATTGTGCACGATATACTAAAGTGAATCAATTTTATGATTACTAAATATAAATCTATTTCAAACTTTTAATTTTGAAATGAACACTAACACACACATATTAGTAATTATACTTATAATGTGTGAAATGAGTTGATAATTGTATATATTAAGTCAAACGACTCTAATTATATTCTTGGAATCAAATACATAATTATTTGTAATATATTTGAAAGACATTTGAACAAAAAAAATGATTTGTATTCATATTTATATTCTGATTTATTACAAATAAGCTTGGAATCTGTATGCATAAATGTATATATGGGCTATAATTTGAGGGTATTGCTATCTTTTACAAGTTATTATAGTGTTATTACTATTATTACTAATATTACCACTATTTTTAATCGAATATATTTGATTAATATTCGAATCGAATACACTGATATTCTTATTTGTATTTGATAACAACTCGAATCAAATTTAATATTCTTATTTGTATTTGTATTTGAATTTTCCAAATTCGAATTGTCTTATACGAATTCGAATCGCGAATCGAGCGCAAATTATTTGATTCATTTACAACCCCTACAGCCACACAAGAAGTTCGTAGTTCCCATTTTAGGCGTAGATTCTCATTTGATACGTAATTGATATCAACTAATTATAACGGATGTTATAGAGTATAGACTAGTGGATAGTTAGTAATTTGTTAGTAGTTTTTAATCTTCTATATAATCAAATGTAATTATGTAAATTATGTAACCATCAGTTATCATGAATGACTATGAAAACCTTCTCAAACTCTGTTTTTTTGTTTTGATTCTTCCCAATTCTTTTTGCAGTTCACCCTTGCTTGAACCGTTGAACGGGGCTTATTGCTAATTTCAGTGTTCGGGTCGTATTGGACTACAACTCTACAAGTAGTTCTTGAACTGAAAGTGCCCTTACCAGAAATATTGAAGGAAGAAAGTACCTTTATAAAAAATCTAAAAATACTGCCACTTTATGAAGGAATTACTGCACGTCATTTACTGCATTTTATGTCAGTGTTACTACAGAACATTACGAAAAGGGTTATTTACTAGAATATGACTAAAACTCAATGAGTTTCTCGATCTATGACCTACCTAGTTTTTATACTTTTGTATGACCAAAAATCCAAAAACAAATAAAAAAATCGTTTATATTTAAATGTTGAATGACAAACATACCCTTATTTAAAATATGTGCATTTTGCACTAGTTTCGTCCAATTAAAATTACTGCACTTTATATTGTCGTTAATGCACAAAATTAATGCATGACTTTACTGCACGTCCGGTAATAATCACTGCACTTCCCTAAAATCAAATCTCTTCTCATTCACTTTAGCAAATTATTTATAGGTTTATTTTTTATTTTTTTAGTTTTAATAATTTTATTATTTTACGTCTAATTAAGTATATTGTGTTTCATGTCGAAATTAATGCTCTGTGTTACTGCACTCCCGGTCATAATGCATTCATTCACTGCCATGTACAACATATGTATTATCATATTCACTGTTATACCCAACAATATCTATTATGATGTTCACTGCGCATATTCACTGCCTCAATTTAATGCCCACAACCCCTGATTTAAGAAAATCTTAATTCACTGTCGTACCCAAAAATAGAAAAAGAACTTGAATTTTTTCTTGCCAAAAAGAAATAGAAAAAGAAGATGCCCAAAAACCATAAATAGAAAAATCCTAGATTCATTTTTTGTTAACAAGAAGAGAAACCTATTGGCGGCCTCAACCGCCACCAAAAATTGAAAAAGAAGATTATGCCCACATTGCTGCTATTGTAAGATGATGGCCAATTGGCCACACCATCGTAAATTCGCATTGCTTGGAAGTTGGAACGCCAAATGATGAGATCGATCCAAATCCGTCAGAATTAAAGGATGATTGTTCCGATCTTGTTGATATGATGAAGATGAGAAAGAGGCTGGCCGGTGGTAGCAGGCGGCTGGATGGCGGCACAAGTCAGATGGAGGGCAACAGGCGCCTGGAGGGCAGCAGCAGGTGGCTGTGCGGCAGGAAGGCATCGATAGGTAGTGGGAGGCTAGAGGTTAGGGTTGGGTTTTATAGGGCTTAGTCTAAAGGGTATATTAGTCCATAAATAATATTTATTTATTTATTAATTACGAAATTAAATAAATATTACTAATTTAAGTATTATTTTGGGGAAAAAACAACTTGGGTCATAGATTGAGAAAGTGGGAGAGTTTTGGTCATACCTAAGGTAATTATCTCTTACGAAAATGCTATAAATTTATCTTTCTTTTTTCCTTTTAGATTTGATAACTTTATTTTTTACATCTAATTAAATATAATGCACTTTATGTCGGAGTTATGGCACGACATTATAATAATGTTAGAAATTTATACCCCGTCCCTTAAAACTTTGTCATGTTTGACCTGCACGGAGAATAATAAAGTAAAAACTGTGTGGTTGAGAGCTGTGCAAAAGAGAGACAAATAATAGGAACCACAAAAAATTGATTAAAAGGGAAAGTGACAATGCTTTTTGGGACGTCCCAAAAAGGAAAGATGACAAAGTTTTAAGGGACAAATGAATTAGTTCTTTTTCTTATTTGATAAGTGCACAATCTGTCAGCTTTAATGTTCTACCAAGTGAGCTATGCCCCCTCCCCTCCCCCGGGCTCTTACTGTTGTGACACTTCTTTCCTACAGGGGCGAACCCAGGAATTTCATGTTGGGGGGGTTCAAAATATTTTTTTGGGCTGAAAATTATTTTTTGAGGGGTGAAAATTATTTTTATTATATATATACATACACTAAAAATAAATTTTGTTGCAGGGGCGGTAACCCCCCTGACCTGGGCATGTACTACGGTCTGCCCCTGCTCAAACCAATACTTATGATTCATTGACTTTCATCCAGAATGATTAATTTGTGGCTATTAATAACCTAGATTTTGTATTTGCTTGCTTGATATTACATGTTACGTAGTATATTGCACATATTTATTACTCGGTATTTGTTGGTCTTGAGTTATTTGAAAAAAAAAGTTTCATTGTGGCTAAAGTCGCATTTGTTCTTATTTGTAGAAACCGTATAGAAACCAAAATATAATTATATAGTACCGTTTGCAAAAAATAATAATTATTATTATATAGTACCATTTTTGTGTCTCATAGGTAAATATGGTAACTATTCAAATTATCCTAAAAATTAAGCCTTTTTTATTTGTTTTGATGAAAGGAAGTAGTTATGAATTAAGGAGTTTATGTTGGTGTGTCATGTGTAATAAACTGCAATAGATTTTAATGGATACATTATTTTAGTACAATGTTTGGAGATCCAAGTACTTGGAGAGGATTAGAGTTTTGAGGCCCTCATGAATATATACATACAACTTGTATAAATTTTATACAGAATGAAGGACTATAGTTAATCATCTTTGACTTTTGTAAATTTTGACCGAAAAAAAATTATATATATACAAAAACATGTATATGAGTATATCATAATGAAAATGATATCTTTAAAGAATACTATCACAAAATTATAAAATTTATAAGTTTCACTGTATTAAATATTTATGTTGAATGTAGTTATCCCAAGACCTAGGCTATTTATTGTTGCATTGTTAATTTATTAATAGACTATATGACTGTTTGCTCCAAACGGATATATTCAGGGGCGGACCCGGGAAATTCATGTTGGGAAGTTCAAAATATTTTTTGAGGGGCGAAAATTATTTTTAATTTGAGGGGCGAAAATTGTTTTTCTTATATATATACACTAAAAATGAATTTTGTTGGAGGGGCGGTAGCCCCCCTGGGTCTGTACTACGGTCCGCCCCTGCTTTCCTACAAGATGAGCTACGCCCCCGATATATAGAATGGAAAGGGACGGGCCGTTTTTTAACAATACCTAGAGTTAATATTTTCATACATAGCTTAGATAAATGATAGTGTAATTGAGACTAATAGGGTTATCTACTTGATAAATATGTCATATACATTATAAATTTTTTGTAAGTAATGAGTGGATTGGACTTTTTTTTAAAAAAAAATTTAGAATATAATCAATATTATGCATCAAATTTTACTAACTTCAAATTTAGATAGTGCTAATCTTCAAGGAATTATAACTTTTTACTCATAATGGGTTATAGAAATCATAATATACGATAGTATCAAATTGAAGATGTTTCAATACTTTACATTCTCAAAAGGTTGTTTTTTTTCCCTTAAACGGGACTAAACTATGGTATAAATTCGCAAGTGGGAGTAGATATAATTTTATTCCCAAATAGGACTATTATTCCACTTTTATCCCTTCTGCTTGCATCACTTCTGCACACGCGCACATAAGCCTATCTTTTCCACGCTGCTCACGCATCACTTCATCTTGGCATGCCAGTTTTCTTCTTCCTATTTTAAATCATTCTTACTTCTCCAATTTACTCATTTTTTAGGTTGCAAGTTGGTGGTCATCTTTTCAGGACATCTTCTCCGGTTGGAACGTGCAACAACAACTTTCCAGAAAGCTGCGAGAAAGTACAGCGACCAACGGCTAGCAGCAAACGACATAGGCGAAGAGCTGCGAGCAGAGAGGGGGCGAGCAAATCCGATCTAGATCCGTTTCCGGAGTAATGAAGCTTGTTGTTCTCCCCCTCCTTCCTCCTCCTCTACTGTTTCTCTCTTCCCTGTTTTGTTTTTGTCCAGATATGATGCCATCGAAGATGCCATGAAAATGGCATTCTTACTCTTCAATTGCCAAATTTTCTCTGAAAATGCCATCAAAATGGCATTCTTACTCTTCAAAAAATTTTGTATTTCCCTTTGAAAATACCATTAAAATGACATTCTCAACTCACTTTGGCATTCTGAGAAAAATTTTGGCAATAGTGGCAGCAGTGGGCAGAGATGAAGCTGCGGCGGCCGGATCTACACTGGCGGAGGCCGGACTGTAGCGCCGGCGGTCGGATTTGCAGGGCCAGGAGTAGGCGGCTGGAGGTGGCCAGATCTATGGCTCCGGCGACCAGATCTGCAGGTGCAGTGGCCTGATCTGTAACGGCCGCCGATTTTGAGACAACGGCGGCGGTCTGCGAGCAGCGGTGGCGGCCGGTGAGCGAGGCGGCTGGCAAGCCGTAACGGTCAGGCATAGTGTCTGTGGCAGCATGTTATCAAATTTCAAGGGTATCTTTGTCAAATTACAAATTTTAACTCCTGTTTAGGGAATTTTTAAACTTTAGTCCTATTTTGACAAATAAAGATTTGTTTACTCCTATTTAGGTAAATATCTCTTCTCAAATTTTCAAGGGGCCCGGTTGACCAGGAACTTCCAAAAAAAATACTCCGACTTGAGCGGTGATACGTACGTACATGGTCATGAATTCGACAGCAAGTTAGAAAGAAAGTAGAAATTAAACAATTCAACTTGTTGGCTACAACGTATCTTTGAAAAAAGGGAAAGTTCCCGAAATAGGACTAAAACAGTTTGAAAATTCCAAAATAGGACTGTCATATTTTTTATTCCCAAAATAGGAGTAATTACTGTCAAGTTTGGAAAATATTGCCATGTTTGAAGTCTGGTACTGCCAAAACATGGCAGTAATTAGTCCTATTTTGTGAATAAAAACATGTCAGTCCTAGTTTGGAATTTTGAAACCTTTTTAGTCCTATTTCGAGTAATATCCCTTGAAAAAATAAGACTAGCTAAAAAGAGTCAAATAGACTTCTATGTCCATTTGGAATGTTCAATTAGCCCTAAACTTAAATTCTTATTCACACATTCAATCACAACAGTGCCAACTCCCAAATAGGGTTAATATGTCACTATACCACATTTTATGTTCACTACCCGTTTGGGAGCCTTTGTGGACCCACACATCCTGTGTCACAATTTATCTACTACTTTCTAACTCGATCTCTCCTAAATAATATACTCCCTTTATACCAATTTGATAATTCTATTGTGATTTATGATGCTAGCTAGATCAATGATAAAGTAGATTGATCTTGTGAACACTCAAATTATTTGTAGTAAATCAAAATTACATATACAGAAATTATATTGAAAGTTTTACAATTTTACAAAACTAAATAAATTTGACAACAATTGGATATATAAAGTAAGGAGATGGTTCAAATACAAAGAGTTCTTCCCATGCAAAGTTGGAATGGATCTTGTGCTTGCATTTTCACATCTAATGGCTCAAATGAACCAAAAATGCACTAAGTTCGACCAAATTTGCGGTGACAATTTTGTAAATAAACCACATTTTTTCGGTGCCGTGAAAAATTGCAACAGAAACACAAAAACGTGCAAGCGAAACATGAAAAAATGCATATCTTCGCGGGAAGAGGTCTTTTCATTTGACTCTTCCATATAAAGTAAAATATTAAGGTGTTGTTTGGCAATTGACTGTTTGCTGATTGTGTTGGCTGATTGATGACAACGAATTTTGTTGGCTGTTTTGATTAACTGCTAGTATTAACTGTTTATGGAACTGTGTTTGGTTAAATGGCTGTTTACAATTAGCTGACAACTTGTTAAGTGACGTTTAAGAACATCCATTAATTTATTTTGATTACTAACCACTATACATATGTTATATGTATTACACGCGTTTAGCTAATGTTATTAGTCAACAACTTTATTTAAAAAAAAAATATTTTATTAACACAAGTAACAATTCTTTAAAACGTTGTTTTTCATAAATTTAATAAGTATGATTGTATTTTGATTAATTAATGTAATAATAAGTAGAATATATTAAGAAAAGTTGTGTAACAAATATTAAAATGTATTTAAATACTAATGTCACCATAATCAAAATAGTGATGACCACTTCATCGTAACAAAGGGTGTATCTTAAAAAATTCATACTACTCTCTAAGAACGTCTTCTCGTTACCATCAAACTAGATGTATTATTATCACGGATAACTGTCATTTCACGGATAACTAGATGTATTATTATCACGGATAACTGTCATTTCACGGATTCTTGTATGTTCAACGCCTAGCTTGTGCAGAACTTGATTCAATGTCACGAAATATATCATCCGGTATGAAATCTGGTTCTTGATCATTTCATCCGGTCATTGTCTTTTGGGCCTATTCGTATTAAAAATACTACGTACCAAATTACCTTTCTCCTTTGACCGGACAATTAAATTCTTGAAAACCCATAGTGCATACCAAAGATGTACAAACATTATATAGTAGCTTTAGGTTCAGAATTCAGACGGAGTATATATTATATATATTGCCTGATTTTGATGCTAGTTTAACCATCCTGGGAGGAACACAACGATTGCTCCTTTGAAGCTTTTGGATTATTGACTTAACCATTGAGTTTTCAAGCTATACAGAAAAATCCAAGATAAAATTAATGTGAAGAAAGATGAATACCTTGGCAGAAAAGAGAAAAGGTGGGACAGTTAATTTGCCGTAGGAGATGTGACGATGTGGAAGATGGAGAAGGTGAAAGTCGGTTACCTTGGCGGAGCTTCACGGCTGATTTCTTCTTTTGGGTGTGGAGGTGTGGAAGACGAAGTGATCAATACAAAAGAAGGGAGGCGACATGGGTAGAAGAGGAATATCCGATAGTTAGTTATTCGATCGGCCAACAACTAATTGCTACATAGGCGTTTCTTAATTTGGTTGTTTGGGATAAAAAGTAAATTGAAAGTCATTAATCAAACACCTCCATCCGGTCAAAAGGTCAAATTAGCCAAAAATTAGCTGTTAGCGGCGTAACCAAACACCCCTAAGAGTAATTTATGTTATACTAGTAGGAAACGAAACAATTAAATCCGGACGTAGCTAGTAATTTGGGTCCTAAATTACATCTTCATGATCCCGTCATCGTCGCCACATCATCATCATTCTAATGTAGTGACAAATAAATTTATGGTATATAATGTAACGTTATTGTACGTTCTAGGTTAGTGCGTGGGTAGCTACTAACAACCGGAGAGATACAGTATTCAATGAATCAATACGACTATATTCCAGTTACTATGATGTACGGAGTATAAATTATAAGTAAATTTCTCAAAATATGAAGAAAAAACGAGATATTTCAAAACATGAGTTCTCTGTTTCTTTTTAAATAGGAGTTTTTTTAAATAGGAGTTATTCACTGTAATATTTTGACATAACCATATACTATCTATTAATATGATATTAGATAATGGCATAAATAGCGGTGTTTTTCAAACGTGAGAGCAATTTCATACTCATACTAAGCTAGTTACTTCACATGTGCATTGCATGGGAGTGAAATACTATATTGAAGTTTAGATGGATTATGAAACATAATAATAATCTTACCTTAGAACATCACATTGGTTTTTACTCCTACTTGGAATAATTTCTCATTATTTTATTATTTATCATGATACGTAAATAACAACTCCTAAAACTTATGTCCGATCCCATTACGTTTTGGATTATGTTTAACACAACTAGCTATAATCTGGAGCTT
The DNA here is from genome assembly GCA_945859915.1 of Cuscuta epithymum. Taxonomy (NCBI): domain Eukaryota; kingdom Viridiplantae; phylum Streptophyta; class Magnoliopsida; order Solanales; family Convolvulaceae; genus Cuscuta; species Cuscuta epithymum. The sequence goes on along the minus strand of CAMAPF010001045.1, from coordinate 2,106,149 downwards.
TTTTTTTTAAGTCTGGAGATGTATTTTAAAGTGTTGAATTTAAACTGCTAGCTGAATAAAGTACATCTCTTTGATATAAAGAGATAAAAATGTCCGGATAATATGAAATTGCATTAAAGGACATACATATGCTTTATTAATTGAACAAAATATTAATTATAATGATATTTATATTTTAATAAATACTAAAAGTTTAGTGTATGTGTATATGTGTGTGTGTACGTCACTACGTGTGTCAGTGTGTGTCTATAGAATATTCATATATAATTCCTGATTTGATTTATATATTTCAGTTGAATATCTTTACGCAGATGAAACAAATTATCACGATAACTTAGTTAATTGCACATTTAAAAATTATTTGCTTAAAGCCAATCATTTCATTTTTTTGAGAACATTCTTCTAAACCTATTATTATAGTATCTGCTCATGTTTATGCCAACATCCTCATGGGGTGAGACTCGAACTTGCGACCTCCTCTTTGGGAGATCAACAGTTATGCTATCAGACTACAAGATACTTAATTGACACACCATATCATTATATTCTTATTGGATGTAAAATTAATACCTTAATGTGCTTTCCACCCTCATGCATGTCTTACTATACACATGTGTAGTGGGGGATTACAAAAAACAGAGTCATGGAGTCATAACGTTAAAGTAGAATATTATAGAATTACTTCTTATAATGTTCATAGTTAACGTGCATTATCAAAATATTAAGATAGTCATAACGCACAAAATTACATATAAAATTTATTCTGCAATTCTACAAATTCATATTCCAATATATATGTAACTGACACGCTTATCTGTTATGAACAATCCAATGTTATTTCAAATGTTATTTCCCGAGTCTAAAATAAAAAAACAAATAAGAATTTTAAATGATTATAAAGTTTCTAATCACATTGCCGCGGGTTATGAATTACTTATTATCATTACTGCGGTTAGCTACCTATATGGCTATATCATTATTACTGTTCCCCGACTGGAATTTGAAATGGCGATTCTTACCATGCTTTTGATTTTTTAATGCAAAATCCATTTAGAGCATAGTTTATGTGTGTCGTTACTTTTAAATGTCTAAATCATTCATTCACGCTCACCCAACTCAATTCGTTTTCAATGTGTAATTACTTGCTCCATATTTTGTTTACGAGCAAATGGTTAAACAGTTACGTTCATGAACTTTTTAACTTTATTCCTAGAGATTTGAATAGTGGGGTTTAATTAATCAAGTAATAATTCATTCTAGTAGGAATTAAGACAGAAATTTTAAAGAGCACGCAACGTGCTCATTTTAACGAGCACGTAAATTTATCCACACTCCATAACATAGTACTCCGTAGAAATTTAACACAATTCTCTCAACATATATTAATTACTTCGTATTAGAGAAAATATCTCAGATGACACGCTCCAGTACCTCCCATCTCGGTGGAAAAGAAAATATCCCAAAAAAAATAAAATTGCATAGAATTTTGAATTAATAAATGAAAAGGTTTTTCAAAAGTATTATTGAATGAAACTTATTTAATTACAAAAATGGAATACCACTTATAGTTAATATCATAGTGTAAGGTTAATTATGCTCGAAAATTAAACATAGTTAAACATAAGTTAGTATGATTATACATAAAAAGGTCAAATAAGCCATTATATAGGAGGCTCTGTCCGGCCGTCGCCATTTGGGGCGGTTCCCGATGGAATTTTTTGATCAAATGTTTTGAGCATCTTATTCATTAAGTCTAGTTTACTCATACCAAATTAAAGTTCAGCTAAAACTTCAGTCGGGAAGGCATTCAAATGAATTCTTGAATATAACTGCGCAGTTAAAAGAGCAGTTATCTTCAAGAATTCATTTGAATGCCTTTCTGATTGAATTGTTAGCTGAAAATTGGTATGAGTAAACTAGACTTAATGAATAAGATGCTCAAAACAGTTTATCAAAAAATTCCACCGGGATCTACCTCAAATTGCGACGGCCGGACAGAGTCTCCTAATAAGGGTTTATTTGACCTTTTTATGTAAGTTCGAGGGCCTATTTGACCCTTTTCCATTATAATTACTATTATAAGCATTACACAGAAGAGATGACATTTTTGTAATCAACTTTTATTTTAGTTATTAATATATAGTTATTTCTTAAATAAAATTAATTATTAATAATTATTTAAATAGATCACAATTAGGCGTGAGACCGGTTCAGTTCCTAGGCAAAATAGATGAAACCGTTGAAAATATTAAATCTTAATTCTAAAAAAGAGATTAAAGTCCTGCCAGTGACAATGAGCAATTCGAGCAGTGACTAATCTGATCAGTGACCAACCCGACCAGTGACCAAATCAACTAGTGCCCATGACCCACCCACCCAATTACCATGACGAATCTGACCAGTGACCGTGACCAATTCAGTCAGTGACCAACCCAATCACTGACCAATGACCAACCCAATCACTGACCAATGACCAACAAGCAACTGTGACCAATCTGATAATGACTCGACCATGATCAACCCGACCTTGACCAACCCGATCATGACCAACACGGCCATTGACCACCCTGGCAGTGACCGGCCATTACCCATGCCTCGACCACCACCGCCACACATGTGTCGTCCGCCTCTACCCATGCTCCGGCTACTGCCGAATCAGCCTCATAAACCTTACATGACCTCACCAGTGCCCAAGACCTTGTCCGAACCTCGTCCTTTGCATGCCCCAGGCAACCAAACCTGTCACCTCCGCTCCACCATTTCCCCCTCCCCTGCTCCAGGCTACCGCATATATGATAATTTAGGTCGTCGTCGTCGCAAATGGAACTGCAGCCGCCATAAATTTGGTAACGTGTGTAGGTGAAGGCTTCGTCGAAGCCTCTCCCGTCGACCAATTAAGCTTCGTTCGTTGTTGAGCCCCTGAAGCACCAAGACGAAGAAGAAGAACGTTGCAGGCGCGAACGGCGGCGGTGTGGATCAGCGAGAAGCTGTACGATGTCGATGCTTGGAGCTCTGGTCGGCGCTATTGTTGCGGGCAGGGGAGAACTCTGGAGAAGAACGGGAAACGCGCGTCGGAACTGGTGCACGATCCTATTTTTGTCCAATTGAGAATAGGTCGTAGTTTTGGAAACTAAGAAGTCGTGGGTCTTATTTTAGTCTTTATTTCAAATAATTATATATTTATGATTAAAATAAAAATGTGATCTCTGTAATGCTTATAATAGTAATTATAAGAATAGTAACTTATGTTTAATTTTCACACATAATTAACTTTGCACTGATATTAACTATAAGTGACACTCCATTTTTGTAAATAAGTTTTATTCAATAATATTTTTGAATAATTTTTTCATTTATTAATTCAAAATTCTATGCAATTTTAATTTTGTTTGAGATCTTTTCTTTGCCACCGAGATGGGAGGTAATGGAGTGTCATCTGCGGAATTTCACTTTTCATACAGATTAATAATTTAATACTACGTATTAGATTAGTTGATGTTTTTTAGAGAATTATGTTAAATTGCTACAGAATACTATGTTACGGAGTGCGGATAAAATTACGTGCTCATTAAAATGAGCACGTTGCGGGCACTTTAAAATTTCTGGGAATCAAGATGTCCTCGTCACTGCTTTGGTAGGGCAATGTATCACACCAATTATAGTTAGCGGAGTATGTTGCACGGAAACGTGAAAATAATGAGGAAACAAGAAACATCAACTTTTGCTCAAAAAACGTTTGTTTAGAGTGTTTTCAAAGAGTTTCCATAATGTTTCCGAAACGAAAACATACTCTTCCAGAAAGTTTCCGTGATACATAGGTTGGCTATACATCGCTCTATTTTAATGAGTGTGACCCTTTCAAAAAAATATAGTTTGACCCCAAGTATCATTACGTACCGGCGGCCTTAAATTTCCAATTAACCGTTACTTTGTCCATTTGAGTACATAGTCTCTCTCGCTTTAATCACTTCGTACTTTAGGGTTCTTTAACTCATCATGTAGATAAATAAATAAAATGAGAGAATAAATAGAATTGATATTGACCTTTTTAATATTATTGATCGAAAACCATCTCTATTATTGAGACGATCGTAGAGAGCTCCTAGGGCAGAGCCGCCGCTAGGTAATTTCCGATATCAATCTTTCTTGATCGAAGTTCAGTAAGTGTCTTCCTATCGATATCTCTCGTGTAGGGTTTTTACTTCGCCGCCCTGGTGCGGCATTTCTTTCAATCGATGCAGCACTGCGCCAGATTGCCGTGTTTTGGACGTAGCTCGGGGTGGATGATCGTGGCAGCGAGAAGATGGTGGAAGAAGAGAGAGAGAGAGAGAGAGAGAGAGAGAGAGAGAGAGAGAGAGAGAGAGAGGTTAGCGTGGAGAGGCTGAACGCTCCATTCGATGGCATGGATTTGGGTCACACGGCGGGTACACCACTGAAAGAGGGTATCAATCGAGCGACGGTCCGACCTCCGCCTGAACCACCACCATGGATTGTACGAGGTGATAGAGTTCGTGAAAGTTTTCCTATTAATTTTTATCTGTTTAATTTGTCATTTGTTGTCTTGTGTTCATCTTTGTTGTTGGTTTTGACAATTTGTTTGAATTTTTAGCCTCTCTTTATGTCACTGGGTATGGTTGGATCTATAGGAACATGTTTGATTGTGTCAAACCCACAACATGATTAGCGATTTGTGTTGCTCTTTTTAGGGGTGACCGACTCAAAGTCTCACCATAGGGTTACAGTCGTAGTTGTTGGTGTATAAGTTGGTGTCAGTTTTATTTTCCCTTTGCTTGATGTAATAATCCTGAATATTTTGATATGAATGGAGGCCTGTTTTGGTGATAAAAAAAATATTATTGATCGAAAAAAATGTTAAAAGTATCAATCACACAAAATGGATAGATGAAGTAGTACGTCTTTGGTATAACTGGCATAGTGTGTGGCACTCCTGTTTTATATCATTATATGGGATCTTTTCAATGAAAACTAAATTGAAAAACAAAATTAAAGGATGACTTTGAAAGTAGTTTTGTGTAGTGCAATAATGTGACTATTTGGTACGCACGTGGCTTTAGAAGAGGAAAAAACTATCAATCTTTAACAAAGGCTTTCCTTTCAAATAATTTGGAGAAATAATATGCAGGTTATACAAAGCTAACATAAAGAGGTAAATTGGGTACATTTCAGTTTCCTAATATAATTTCCAAAGGCGGAGACGGTTGAAATGGTGATTTAATTTATAAATGTTGATATTTTACTAGGGAATAGCGAGTTTTTTTTTTTTACTTTCAAGGCTTTTCGTTTGTTTGGGACATTCCGTGCTGTTCCAACCTTTCCGTCCCGATTTTGAATGTTTCACGTGTAAATTTTGGAATTAGGGCAACTCAAATCTCGAACACTCTTCAGCCATATAATAAATTTATTTATAATTATAATAATTAATATAAACATAATTCGAGTTGAAATCTATAGTGGGGTGGACCAAAGAAGTAAACAAAATAAAGAGAAACAAAAGTTGAGTTCAATGCAACTCAATATCAAATGTTACTCCGTAACGTACACTCCTTATTACCATATCTTTTCGTGGAATTACTCTTCAGTCTTCCCCGAAAGTCGCTTAAACATAAGGACTTCATTTTCACGGCACACGGGTAGATCAATGTAACACTATAAAAGTAAATTTATGTGGTTCATATTTAATTAAAAAAAATAATAATAAAATTATAACGATATACAACTACACAAATTAAACATCGCCAAATTTGGTATGCGATAATCTTAGTGAGACAGATAAAAAAAGATAGACAATCTTAGCGGGACATATGAAGTACTCCGTTATTAGCTTATAAGGATATTTTGTAATAAATAGATGGCTAGTTAGTTTGACTACAAGTGTTAGCCAACAGTTAGTTGATACTATACTTCTGTTATAGTTTGTTAGCAAGATATTTTAGTTTGTTAGCTAGATATTTTCTTGTATAAACCATTTATAAATACCACCTTTCAGGGGTAATAATACAAGTTCTCTTCTTCCAAGTTTTACTAATGCTAATATGGTATCAGACGAAATAATCTTCTTCTTCCCTGTTCTTCTCGCTAAATCCATTCCCACCATGGTCGCTACCTGCTCATCTTCTGAAGCTAGAGACGATTCTCCAAATGATTACATCAACAATCCTTCGAATCCTCTCTATCTTCATCCCAACGAGAACCCGACCTTAATTCTAGTCTTTGTACTACTTACAGAGAAGAATTATAATTGACATAATTAACATGATTGCAATGCTTGAATCTAAGAATAAGGGCATGTTCGTTGATGGCACGTTTCCTTCTCGTGCTGCAAATGATACTCTCCGCGAACGGCGAACCATTAACATTTAAATCCAGTTTAAGACAAGACATGATATGCATGAGATTACCATAAATCGGAATGAACTAATAATTAAAGTTCAGTAAATTCATGAACTAATAGTTTATGTGTGTCGTTACTTTTAAATGTCTAAATCCTTCATTCACGCTCACCCGGGCAACTTATTCGTTTTTCTTTGTATAACTACTTGCTCCTTAATTTGTTTACAAGCAAATGGTTAAACAGTTCATGAACTTTTTAACTTTATTCGCTCTCCTCATTTTTCTAGAGAATTAGTTTGTATAGTAGGGATTAATTAAGTAATTTATTAATGCTCCGATATTTCCTAGGGCGTAAGCCGCCGCTAGGCCTCTTCTTCCTAGGGCGTAAGCCGCTAGGCCTCTTCTTCCGATTTCGTTCGCTTCGATCGAAGATCGGGTTTCCTTTGTTTGTTTCGATTTCACATAGAGAGACTACAGTCGGCCGGCGAGAGTCGTGCGGTTTGGTTGTGATGACGAATACTGGAAAAGCAGTTTTGGATCGTGATCTTGCTCGGGTTATGGACTCCTCGCTTGTGTCACTGGTTTCAATTGGGAAGGTAAGCATGGATTCCTGGTTCATTCGGGCTATAATCATAGGGAATAAGAAGATGTCAATGGAAATTGTGGTGGTGAGTTGGCAAGGAATGTTTCAAGATGAAGGGTTGATGATTCGTCCCCCTCCTGAGCCACCACCGAGGCGTTGGATGGTGGTGGGGAAGAAAACTTATCATGGTGTTTTTATTATTGTCTGTTTTGGTTATCTTAATTTAGGTTGTTTTATTATGTTTGTTTTTTGTGTTTTCATTCCTTGTATGACTCTTGCATTAAGGTTGGGGGAGGGAAAGTCTGCGGTAACCGTCATTGGCTTTAAGTTGCCCAAATTTGGTCTAGCGAGTTATACTGCTTTTTTACAGGTGGTTAGCTCTCAGTCTCGGCCACGGGCGGATGGTTATTTGTGGTTCTTTTCTAGTTTTACTCCCTTGCTGAATGCTATTTTTATGAATTAAGCCTTCTTCGAGCAAAAAAAAAGTAATTTATTCATTCTAGTAGGAATTAGGATGTCCACGTCACTACTTTGACAGGACAATGTATCACACCAATTATAGTAAGCTACGAGAAACGCCAACTTTTACTCAAAAAATGTCTGTTAAGAGTATTTTGAAAGAGTTTCCATGGGAGTTTCTGAAATGAAAAACGTACTCTTCCAGGGAGTTTCTGTGCTACATAGCCACATAGGTTAGCTATACATTACTCTATTTTAATTAGTTTGACCCTTCAAAAAAAATAGTTTGACCCCCAATATCATTACGTACCTTGGATCTCTAATTAACCTCGCGTTACTAGCTTTGTCCATTTGAGTACATAATCTCTCTCGCTTTAGGGTTCTTTAACCCAGGCCATCGGGTAGATAAATAAATGAAATGAGAGAATAAATAGAATTGATATTGACCTTTTTTACATTACTGATCGAAAATAAATATTAGAGTACCAAACAAAATGGATAGACAGAGTATTCTTCTTTGGTAGAACTAGCATAGTGTGTGGTACTCCTATTTCAAATGGGAACTTTTCAATGAAAATTTGAAACTAAATTGAAAAACAAAAGGGTGACTTTGAAAATAGTTATGTGTAGACTGTAGTGCAACAATGTGACTATTTGGTACGCACGTGGCTTTAGAAGAAAAAAACTATCAACCTTTAACAAAGGCTTTCCTTTTAAAAAGGGTGGACAAATAATATGCATGTTTTACAAGGTAACATAAAGAGGTAAATTGGGTACATTTCAGTTTCCTATTATAATCTCAGGAAGTGGTTCAGCTAAGCTGATCGTCGACTCACTCTTCCTTATGGGAGTTCCCGAGTTCAATTCTCAATGAAGTGAAATTGATCTCAGTTTACCCCAGGTCCCCTACCCTGCCCCTCCCCTTGACGCCCCTTGGGGTTAAAAAAATTGCAAAAAAAAACTTCAAAGGTGGAGACGGTTGGAATGGTGATTTAATTTAGAGAGAATTCTCTAAATAGGAGTAAAAATGTTTTGAATTTCCAAAATAGGACTATCATGTTTTTTATTCTTTGAATAAGAGTAAATTTCTGTTAAGTTTAGCATTACTAGGCTTTAAACATGGCAGATTACTCATATTCAAGGAATAAAAAACATGATAGTCCTATTTTGGAATTTCACAACGTTTTTACTCTTATTAGGACAATTTCTGTTTAATTTATAAATTTATAAATAAGACTAAAAAGGTTTGAAAAATCCAAAATAAGACTGTCGTGTTTTGATTCCCAAAATAGGACTAATTATTGTCATGTTTTGGCAGTACCAGACCTCAAACATGACAATATTTTTCAAACTTGACAATAATTAGGATGTTTTTACTTGGACTGTAATTTGCTGGTCTGGTCTGGTCTGATCTGGTCTGGTCTGAATTGGTCTGGTAAGGTCTGGTTTCTTTGTATTTTTATAACTATCCAAGTCTGATCTGGTCTGGTCTGGTCTGAACTGGTCTGGTCTGGACTGGTCTGGTCTGGGACAAATTACAGTCCAAGTAAAAACATCCTCACTCCTGTTTTGGGAATAAGAAACATGACAGTCATATTTTGGGATTTTCAAACTGTTTTAGTCCTATTTCGGGAACTTTCCCTAAATGTTACGGAGTAATACTTTGTTGCGTACATACCGTAGAAAACGCAGCGCAATACTCCGCATATTTTACTAGGAAGTAAAGAGTTTTTTTTTTAGGAAGTAAAGAGTTCTTTTTTTCTTCTTTAAAAGCATTTTGTTTGTTTGGGACATTCCGTGCTGTTCGAACCTTTCCCGACTTCCCGTCCCGCCCGGTTTAAATGTTTCGCTTGTCATGACTCATGATACATGTTTGAACAATTATAATGAGTTAAATTTTGGAATTAGGGCAACTCAAACCTCGAACACTCTTGAGCCATATAATAAACTTATAATTATAATACTCTGTACAAACTTATAATAAACATTATACACATGATTCGACTATTCGAGTTGAAATCTATAGTGGGGTGGACCAAAGAAGTAAACAAAATAGAGAATGCCAACTGGAAAGGAAAAAGAGGCAGGATAAACTCCACAATTAACAATTGAAGCTTGATCGAGAAGCACTTTCCTTGAGATTTTGTCTTTTACAAAAAAAGAATTTTTATCATTAATTAATCACATAATTTTACAATAAAGAAGGCCTTTTCCCCTTGTCCTATTCATCCGTATACACATGGTATATATACATACTGCCATCTACGATTTTAGCTAGTCTAAGCCCACGAAATATTCTACGCAATAATGGGTAATGACGGGGTACAAAAAAGCAATAAACCATACAAGATCCTACAATTTAACACATATACAACAATAGGGTATGAAATACAAGGAAAGTTCTTACACCTCCCTCAAGTTGGAGCATGGGGTTCCTAAATGTCGAACTTGCGAAGTAGCTATGTACGAGAATTGGTGCTTCCACGTGCAAAGCTTTGGTGAAAACGTCAACAAGTTGATCAGTAAAATAAACATAATGTGTAGTAATAAGATCGTCTTGGATGGCATCGCGAACATAATGTGTAAAGCGGACTTACTATCACAAAATAATGGTACTGCGGTCGAGTGATAAGCAATATCGAAACTTCAAAAAAGAGCTTTTAACTATTTCAGTTCAGAAGTAACAGCCGCCATGGAGCGATATTCGGCTTCCGCAGAAGATCGGGAGACAGTGGGTTGCTTCTTTAATTTGTCTTTCAGGATATATGAGAATTACTGAGAAACACAATCCATCCTATAAGAAATCGGCGAGTAGTGGGACAGTTACCCGATCGAAATTACACCACCAACTTATTAAAGAAGTGTAATGTGCAGAACTAAGCAAAATACCTTGTCCAGAAAAACATTTTAAATATTGCACATTACAAAGAGTGGCGTCCCAATGTTCTTGTCGAGGAGCTTGCATAAATTAGGCAAGAATATGAGCGGTTTTAGCAAGATCACCCGAGTAAAGGATAAATAGATTAGTCGACCAACAAGATGGAGATAGCGTTCAAGATTGCTAATAAAAGCACTGGAAGCTACAACAAGGGTATGGTTTTGCTCGATCTGAAGATGGGCGGGCTTGCAATCCAATAAACCGGCTTTAGAAATAATATCAAGGGTATATTTTCGTTTGCATAAAAAATACCTTGGGAATTAAGGTCTACCTCAATTCCCAAGAAATATTTTAATATACCCAAATCCTTCATGTGAAAACACTTACCAAAGTAGTGCTTGAAGGTAGTAATAGCGAAGGAATTATTACCGAATATAACAAGGTCATCAACATAAATGAGAACATGGAGTTGATTTACCCCCTTTTTAAAAGCAAAAAGAGAATAATCAGCGTAAGACTGAAAAAAATTATATTTCATAAGGGAAGTAACAAGCTTATCAAATCAGTGACAAGGAGCTTGTTGAAGATCAGACCATAAAAAGATTTTTTTTCAAGCGACATACCAAACTAGGGTATGTGAAGAAATGCATTGTGAACATCCATTTAGTGTAATTCTCAATTCTTGGAGGCGGCCACAACTAGAAAAACTCGCACGTTCACCATTTTGGCAACTGAGGCAAACGAGGTAATGTGAAAGCTTGAAAATTCTTATGCTCAATTGAGTCTCAAATCAAATCAAGTGGTGGTACATGGTCATGAATTCGAGTGCAAGTTAGACACAATACAACTTGTTGGCTACTAGCCTACTTTTATAAAGATGTGGTGACAAGCCACCTATAGCGTACCTTGGCAAAAATATTGTCACATTGTTATCTTAAGAGGCCAAATACATCATATAGATAACCGTTACATACTTTGATCGGATAGCTAATCATTCATATGTGATATTTTTTTAGCATGAAGTTTTTTGGATATAAAAAAGATCTATCATACATGTGTTATTCTTCTAAGTTGATCACCGGGATGAATGGTATTCAAACTCAAGTTTCAATTGCTCAAAAAAAGAAGGAAAAAATAGAAAAACCAAACAGAAAGGGACTGAATCTCCTGCTTCCTCATTAACCGGCTCATCATCCCAAACATCTAAGCCCTTAAAAAGTCAGCAAGTTGGCCATGATGATGATGCAAAGTGAATAATCTCTAACTAGTAATGGTTCATTATAGAACCAATGGATAGAGTTCAGATGATCATGCCCAAGATGATTAATATCTAAGAAGTTGTTAGGAATAAGGCCAACGAGGGGATTTGCCCCTACGACATATTGAGCTTCATCAATATCAAAGTATGGAGGAGGGTTTTGGGTAGGGTGGTCTTGAAAATTTTTTACTACAATGCAGATGTTGTCGATATTACTCCGAGTGGAATTGTACGCCCAGGCACGTGCAACCTAAGTTTCAGCACCAAGCCCCGCAATTCGGTCAAGAGTTTGTGCCTGAAAATTGGCAATTTGGTTCTGCATCTGGGCAAATTGGGCAAACATTTCTGTCTGCACCCGGGCAATTTGGACCTACGTCTGGGTCATCTAGGCTTGCATCCGGACCATCTGGGCCTACATTCATGTCTACACTTGGGCAATTTGGGCATGCATCTGGACCATCTGGGCCTGCATCTGGGCCATCAGTGCCCCCCAAGTCAGCATGAGGAAACGGATGTTAGCCTTGCGAATATCTCGAAACAAGCTTATGGTGGTGACATATCCCCTCTACCATTTCAACGTCGGTGACAAAATTGTCTTTGTTTCGATGATGGTGATTTAGCAATCTCAAATGGGAGATAGACATGACCACTTGTTCCAGAGTGGGAAGATGACCTTCCGGAATTGTAGGTGGCCCGACTGGAAGGCTCTGGTTGAGGGGATCAAACCCAGCGGAGGATCCGCCTAGCGCGAGTCAACTATGGTAGAGGGTTTAATTGAACTTCGAATCGATCTGGGAAGGAAGGTTTGGGGTAGGAAGAGGTATGTTGCAGGTTGACGGACATTGGACAAATTGTTAAGACAGTAGATTGCACTGCGATGATGTTATGAATTGAGAGATGAAGTTTCACGATGGGTGGTGAGGGAGAGATTCTATGCGTTTGAAGGAAGGAGTGGAGCCTTCTCGAGGTGTTGATCGGTCATATCCATTGCCCTAAGCCCAGCAACAATTTAATAGGGAAGATTGAGGTGCGGGTTTGTGAGGCCCAAATTAAAACTCATATGCGATAGCTATCATAACGTGATAGATCAATACATACACTGTACCACTGTTAGTCTCTTATAGTATCATCGTCGCCACAGCAAGTAACAACACAATCACAACCTCCACGTACTATATCACTATGTCGTATCTTCCAGCTTCCTTGGCACTAAATTCATATATCATCAAATCTCAGCCAATTTTGCTCTATATCAATGAATGGATCAAAACTGAAATTAATTACTTTCATACTTTGGTTTTGATGTATGCACTTTTCCTCGCGTAGTGCAAATGAGTTCACTTTTTGTTCAATGTGATGCACAATTATCTGTTTGTATTACACTTTTCCGTACAACAACAACAATAACATACCCTAGTGTCGCAAGGGCTCCCATCTACGGTGGGGTAAGAAGGGTCGGATGCACGCAGTCTTATCCCTATACTAAAGCACATAAAGACTTTTTTTGATGACCCATGATGAAAATTGCATCGAAAATTGCATGAATTGACTGCTGCTTCATAACAAAGAAGTGCAGACGGTTTAGTGAGTAGTTCTGCTTTATTCCCTCATATTCCAAAATAATAATAATAAATAGTGAGTTTTTGGCTCCATTGAAAATAGTGAAAATATTTCACTTTTCCGTGCAGGGAAAAAAATTGTTTACTTACAAAATTGCCGCCACAATTTTGATCAAATCTAGTGTATTTTCGACTTATTTTGAGGTATCAAATCTGGATTTGAATGCAGATGATGTATTCTCACTTAACCTGAGAATGTGTCATTTTTTTAATTCTCCACTATATATACACACACTATCGTATACGTCTTGCTATGGACCAATCTGAATATTTTTATGACTACACAACTGTTTGCTTTGACGATAAGATAATATGGTTTTATAAAGACCGGGAAATGGTACCATAAGAATAATTTTATGTGGATTGTTTTAAGTCTTAGATAAGACTAAACTAGATCATATATAAAAGATTAGACTTTAATAGTTATAAAATACACAGAGACCTGACGTTTACCAAGTCAGACCAGACCAGACTTAAAAAACAAGACTACATCATATCAGACTAGACTAGGCCAGAAAATTTCTATACAATAAAAAATGTTTTAATAGTCCATAGTATTGTTGTCAGTTTTGTAAAAATAATATTATAAAATAATGATAATTATTATTATTATTTTATTATTATTATTATTATTATTATTATTATTATTATTATTCTTTCTCTAAAGTACCACTGTAATAGTCCAAAGTACTATTGTCAGATTTGTAATAATACTAATAATACAATAAGTAAAAATAACTTCAAATGATAAAAACTACCTTCCACGAACCAATAATAATATGTATATTAGAAATTACTTTTCATAATACCAACTATTTAAATATAAATCAAAAGTGATATAGAACAATTTTGCGATGAAAAGCCAGTTATTTAATTCATCAAAAACTAATATCAAAATATCAAATAAGTGATTGTATTTCCAAATATCATTTATTTGATAATGTGCTATTAGTTTTTAAATGATTGGATTTCTTGTCGAGAAGTGACTCTATATCATTTTTGGTTTATACTCAAATATTTGGTATTATTAAAAATCATTTTCAAAGTATGTACAGAGTATTATTTTTTGTTTATGGGTGATAGTTGGTAATAATTAAACTTATTTTCCCATGAAATAATAGTGAATATTACATAACTATTTTACTTATAGTATTTTATTTTTGCAAGAACATATTCATATCATTTTAATATTATAAATACTTTCGTATATATAATCTGTCAAACAATAGCATTGTTAACTAAAAAAAGTCAAAGATGGTTAACTAAAAGGGGACAAACGAAGTATTTTTTCCCCGATATTTATAAATTCTATACCTTCATATTATTTTTCCAAAACACATGAGTCATATCATTTCATATTATAAATACTTTCATATATAAATATTTTTTCGGTCAAAATTTAACATCATTAACTTGAAAAGCCATGAATGGCAAAATAAATAGGGAGTAAATACTTCGGGTTTGAATCCAAAGAAGAATAGTGAACGAGCCAAGTTGCACACGTACTGACTAGATGATGATGATAGTTTACCTAGAAGGAGTCAGTGACCATAACAAACAAAGAGTTGACAATGGGTTTAACAGTGATCCATTGACTATCTTTGGTGAGAACTTGAAATGTGATGGCTCGTTGCAATAGACTTTTCTTGTCAGGATCTAATTACCCGTTAAGGCTTGTCAGGATCTAATTGCTCGTTAGAGCTTAATTAGCTTCAATACCATATAAAGACTTGAAGTTTCACCTTAAATAGTCAACTTGATATGAGGAGTACCCTAAGACTTTATAATTTAATTTGTATGTCTATTTAAAAATGATGTGGGACATCTTCATAGTATCAGAGCTTAGGATCGGACCCCAAATCTCAATCTCCTCGTTGGGTGTGTTGACCGCTAGACGACTTGTTGTACTTGTGTAGCTTCAAAACATAGTAGGTGGATCACATGTGCCCATCCTCGTACTTCTATACTAATCAATATATGAGAATTTGATTGATTACCAGGTGTGATCCCTATCAATCATGAATTGATTGACCAATTCAAGGGAAATATGATTAACCAATT
The DNA here is from genome assembly GCA_945859915.1 of Cuscuta epithymum. NCBI lineage: Eukaryota > Viridiplantae > Streptophyta > Magnoliopsida > Solanales > Convolvulaceae > Cuscuta > Cuscuta epithymum. Next base: position 2,090,940 of record CAMAPF010001045.1, on the reverse strand, counting down.
TTACGAGTAAAGAGTGAAATAGTCATTTTTCATTTATTATATCATATTGTAGTGTTTAGTCATAGGAAGAAAAGAAAGTTATTTTTATTTAATATTGTTTACCCACTAAGATGTAATACGGTAAGTCAATAGGTCTAGTCTTAATCAAATGCAATAAATAAGTTGGCCCACTCCCCACTTTGAAGGCTCGTGACTAGCTCTTTTTACAAGGTTCGGACAACCTTTTCCCCCAGGGTTGGGAGGGGAGCATTTCTGTATATAATTGTGATTGTCTCCAACTACTCTAACCAATCAACTATCCGATGGCTTGAATTGGAACTTGATGCTATACACGTGCATGGGGAACAACATATTTCAGGTACAGTTTTTGCAACTAAGTTGACACTTACACATGGCGTACTGCAATATTAATATCTTTTGCATTGCCCTTTGTTTGTAATTATGTACGTAGTAGTGGTATCACTTAATTATAAAAGCTATATGTAAAATAGACGTCTCAGCTTCTCCATGATACATTGTCCATCCACTAAAGTTCCTATGATTCAGATAAGTGTGGATGAAGTTAACAAGGTTCCCAAGATACATTTCTCCATCCAACAGCTGAAAAAAGAGCAATTCTTCTCCTCCTCGTGGGACTCTCTAAAAAGTCAAGTGTTGTGTTCTCTAGAGGAGTATGGTTGCTTCCAAGCCATACTTGATATTGATCAAGATGACAAGTTGATCTGGGAGAGACTTCAGGAAGATGTTCTCGATGGAGCTAAGGATGTTTTTCAACTTCCTTTGAGATCAAGCTGCGCAACCTATCTAGTAGTCCTTACCGGGGATACATTGGAGGCCGAGCAAAATATCCATTGCATGAGAGTCTGGGTATAGACCATGTGTTGTCTCTAGGGAAGCTGGGAGGAAATCTCAAGTTCAAGTATGTTTATTATTCTTTAATTTGATTTGTAATCTTTTCCTCACATCCATATATGCTCCATATTTATAACCCTACCATTGTTATGTAATTATTATACACGGGTCTAAAAAATAACAATGAAAAAATTATTCTTATATACTTTAATTATTATGTGAGTATACATGCATCTAAAAATAAAAATAATTAATATACTCCCTTGGTCACTCCCCCCAAATCATTTTGGGAAAAAGATTTACAAATTTTAACTAAGCAATAAAATTAACTATTGTATGACAGTTTTCGAGTTTTGACTAAGCAATAAAGTTAACTCTTCTATGACAGTTCTTAGGTAAGTCATATGTCTTGAATTAGATTAGCACATTGTGACTCAATTTAGCCAACGAAATTGTATAAAATCAATTCAAACACGCACGCATGAAATCCATGTTGAAATATATACGGAATTAGTATCTCACTCCTATATATAGCTTGTATACATGTAGGCTTGTACGTATTTGTGATTAATTAATTAATTGATTAAAGAATTAATTAGTGTATATAATTAATGATTTGGCAGAACAAGTCTACAATTATTGGTTGAGGAACTTGCTGAAGTTGATGAGATGGTAAGAAGGATGGTGATGGAAGGATATGGACTAGCCGATAAGTACGAGGATGAGCACATGGGGTCCATCTACTGTCTTATGAGGCTACACAATTACAACAGGTCGCCCACCGGTGAGCACACCCGAGGACTACCCTCTCACACGGATAAGAACATCCCTACTGTCATATTTCAAGCTGGAGCCACTGCATTTGAAGTTCTCACCAAAGACGGCCGGTGGATCTCTGTTGAACCTATTATCAACTCCTTGATTGTTATGGTCACCGACCGACTCCTTCGAGGTAAACCATCATCATCTAATCGGTACATACTTAACACGATCATTCACCATTCAAACTCTAACTATTATACTTCCTCCTTGCTTATTTAATTAATCATGTCTAACTTAGCTCATATGTAAATATGTACCTGTTAGGAGTAGCCCAAGGCTTTATATGTTGGTTTGTAATTTTATACGTAAACGGTGTGGGGCAGCTTAATACGCCCCCGCAAGATGGTGGCTAATTGGAGCAAACCAATCTTGTAGTCCGTGTGCTCCTTGTTGAGGCTTACCAGTATCTAATTACTCGTTGGAGCTTAATTTGCTCTGATACCATATTAAGACTTGAGATTTCATCCTAAAAGGTCAACCGGTTAAGAGGAGTAGCCCAAGGCTTTATATGTTGGTTTATATTTCTTTACGTAATCAGTGTGGGACAGCTTAATACTACATAAGATACTTTATACAACGTATATGGAAATGATAAAATGTTTATTTGATAAAACATTTATAAAATAGTAATTACCGACTAAACGAAAACATATTTTATGAATATGACTTAAAACTAAAATCATTTACAAATAGCACTAAACATAGCTACACTTATTAATACCCCTAATATAATTAATTAATTAATTAATTGCCCCCTATTTCCCTTGGGCAATCGGGATAGTCTGTTGGTGGTGGCGGTGTCGAAGCTCCGACGACGACAGACGGACTGGGGGGAATCTAGATTTTTTTGCCTAGCCGCAGCTCCGGCAGCAGCATCATATCGGCTGGTGATCTAATGGCGGCCGAATTTTGGGCGGCGGCCAGAGTCCGATGGTGGCATGTACAGGAGTGGCAATGGCAGAGGGCAGGTGGTGGCAGACTGACATGGGTATTTTTGTCCAATCACAAAAAAATCATATTTTGGCAATTTTAAATTATTACTCTTATTTGTGATTTTTGGTCCTTTTTTAATCCTATATAGGTAATTCACGCTTTATAAAATGATTTGTCAAAGTTTATGTCTTTATGACCGCTGATTGAAAACGTCAAATATACGACTAACTAATTAAAAGGGGTGTAGTATTTTATTATTTATAAAGATTCATCAAAATTGACTTTTTTGACTAGAAAAGTCAAAGATAGCTAATTAAGTAAAAAGAGATGGAAGGCACTAAAAATTGGTCTAAATAAGATTAAGATGTTTTTAATTTTTTTGGATTGTTTTCATTTACCGTCGTATCATTTCCATATATGTAGTATAAAGTACTATGTATCTTATTATGTAGTACTCGGTACGTATTTACATATGAACCAAGCCAGCATGATTAATTAAATAAGCTAGCAAGGAGGAAGTATAATAGTTCGAGTTTGAATAGTGAATGATCAAGTTAAATATGTACTGACTAGATGATGATGATGATGATGATGATGATGATGATGGTGGTGGTGGTGGTGGTGGTGGTGATGGTTTACCTGAAAGGAGTCAGCAACCATAACAATCAAGGAGTTGACAATAGGTTCAACAGAGATCCACTGGCAGTCTTTGGTGAGAACTTCAAATGTGGTGGCTCCAGCTTGAAAAATGACGGTAAGGATGTTCTTATCCGTGTAGGAGGGCAGTCCTCATTGGATGAGCTAACCGGTGGGCGGCCTGTTGCACTTGTACGTGTAGCCTAAGAAGATAGTAGGTAAGCTTCATGTGCTCATCCTCGTAATTAGGTATACTCAAATTATGGGAGAAGCATCATCCTCTTGATCCGAAAAATCGTTCATCGCAATGTTTTATGCTCTAGCTCTCAATCTGGAGGTATTTGCCCAACTTCTCTTCTTTTCTTCAACAAACACTTATAAACACAAGTAAATATAACGGCTATCAGTAGAGTTATGGCCCTATGTATACATATTTTCACCAACAAGGTTTCTTCTCTTCCTTTACCACCCCCACCACCCCACTTAATTTGTATGACCCGACCCCCCTCTTATTCGGGAAATTTTGTAGGCTAGCTCTAGATTCGGGGGCGATGATCATGGTGGTGATTGTGGTTATGGTGGCGCTAGCGACGATTTTGGAGGAGGCTTTGATGGCACACATCTCGGTGATGAGCACTAGGGACAATGCTTCAGCTAGCTTGGAGGAGAGATAATCATGATATGCTCACATTCATATTATAACGTTTTTTTTTTCAAAAATAATACTAAAATCAATCTCATGGACAAAAATAAGGGTACTTTCAAAAAGTTCCAAAAATGAGACTAAACTTCTCCCAATGATGATGCATCAATGACTAATCCCGCTTGTGACCATTCAGACAAATGATCATGACTGACTCGGCCAGTGACCAAACTAACCATTGCCCATAACCAATCCGTCCAGTGACAAAGACCAAACCGACCAATGACCATAATCAATCCAACAAATAACCGGACCAGTCTACCCGTGACCAATTACCCCGACTCAATCCACCCGTGACCAATTACCTCGACCACTGACCATGACCAATCCAACCATTGACCAATTACCTGACTAGTGACCAATTATCCGACCAGTAACCACGACCAATCCGACTCTGTATTGACCGTCAACACTGCCACCCCCAACCTCACTGCCTCTGTCGAAAACCACCACCATCCACCACCGCTCTGCCACCACTGACTGCCACCGTTAACCGCCAATCCTAGACCCTCTCCTACACCAACCCCAACCCCTTTTCCAACATACCCACATCCCCCTCTCCCGCCTACCCAGCCACTAACCCCACTGCCACTGTCGTCCCCTACTACCCTCGACCACTGTTGTGAACCCATCCTCCACTGCCAATCCCTCTCCCTAACTCCCCAATCCCTTACACAATAGCTGCCCCACACCCTCACCCCACCCCACACCCTACAATCGTTGCATCCCACCATCCTTTCCGCCACAAAATTCATATCCAACCACCAGCGGAACCACAATGGACCTAGCCCATCCCAACCCCTCCCCTGCTTCAGACCTGTCGTAACCCCCCACCCTTGCCCCCGTAAACCCTAGCCGCTTATGATCTGGTAGCTGAATCGAGTTGCACCTCCATCACTGATCGGAAGTCAGTGGCTAAGGAAATCCGGCGACAAAGAGGGGAAGGAGAGCGGCGGTGGCGGATATCCATTGGCATCAGTAGATTGTTCCCATTTCACCGATCACCTCCATCACCGTTCTTAATCACTTATTTTTTCTATTTCAAAATTGTTCCTATTTTACCCACCTAAAAAACGATAGTCTTATTTTTCTTTCATTCTTTCTATTATAAGCCCCCTACATTATGGATCCGCCACCTATTGCATGTGTCCATAATTCCATATTAAAGAGTAAAGATTATACTTCTCATTCCATGTTTTTCTACTTTATTAGTACATAATGACGTGAGATTCTTTTTCTGATGATGTTATTCATAATTATGAAATTCTTATAAATAATACTCCGTGTGTAACTATCACCACTATTAGTTCATACACTTTGATCAAGGACACATTGAAAACACTATGGTTAAGTACATATTTTATAAGGGAATTTCTAAATGCAGCCCTAATTTTGCTAAGTACAGCCCTATTAATTAATTCGTTTGAAACAAATTGAGTAACTTTACAAATTTACCCTTAATGATATTTATTAAGTACAACCTTATTGTTTGTTTTCTATTCTACTGCTAGTATACTATTATAGCAATTACTTGTTGAATATATCTCATGACCGGAAGATATGGTGGAGGCTAGTGGTGAACATCGTGAAGGGGCTGGCGGCGTAAGTGGTTGTCACGGTGAAATTGCTGCGACGAACGTGACCGGGCAGTGTTTGATTTGATCGTCTCTATTAAATGCCCTAACCCCAAATTTATGACCTTCTCTGTTTCCTTTTGTAGTTTGTACATGAGCTTCTTCACTCTGCTTCTTCTTCAGGCGACATAATATGATTGTGTTATTTCCTGAACCATTAATCTAACTCTGATTCCTCATGGAACCCGACACATATGTGGTGCTCACTGATTGCCACGGCCTGACCAGAATTGGGCTTGAGAAAGTTTGTCTCGCCGTTTGAATTGGGTGGATTATATCTTTTTCGAGCCTTGGTTCTTCCTTGGCAAGTTGGGATTTTTAGGAGGATTGTATTCCACCCTCATCTTCTTTTTAATCTGAGTCAACTTTGTCGTCGGAAAAAAGGTTGTTGATGTTTTTAGAGGGATTTCCCGGAGAGTGAAGGATAATTTGGGGTTTGCAGGCCGATTTGGAGCCTACTAGACATGGATTGAAGGAAGAGGTTGCCAAAATTTGGAGTGACATTGAAGGAGGAATTCGGGACTCGACTTTTGACTGCGGTGGGATTACATGCCTAACAGGGGATATAATAGACATTTTATTTAAATTTTATCAATTAATATTAATTGATATAATAGACATTTTATCAATTAATTTTTATTAATTAAGGGTTGTTGATCGGGCTAAACTTGCAAGTATACAAGTGCCGATATAGTAATAAAATACCGGTAAATACCGGGTCGATCCACAAGGAAATGGTTGTTATTATAAAGTCGAATATTGAATGCAAAGAATGTAAATGATATATTTTTTTTTCAGGAACTTTGCTCTTTGAGATTGGTTTAAACAAGAATGAGAATTACTAAGGCAATCGGGATTCACCTAAATGCTTTAATAGTTGTTTAATAATAGTTCTTCCCCAATAATCATGAATACGATGTCGCTAATATATTCTCAACTCCGGTTAAGGCAGCGAGAGCGTGGTTTTCGTTACGTGTAAGTCCCGTTACGGCTTACATTCATCTACCGAAAACCCCGTTGAATATCAAGACATCACACCCGTATCATATAAGACCGGATATATTTCTATTCTCGGTACTATATATGTTTATCCTTTAATGTTCATAGTTTAGACTTCAACGTTAATTGCAAGCATAAACTAAATTTAACATACTTCTATGTTGTACACCATAGTCATAAACAATCAAAATGTAAAGGATAAATCACAATTTATTGGTTTAGAACTTTTATCAAACACCTAGTGTGCATAGAGGTTCATCCCTAGCCTTAGCTAAGAAATTAGCCTCTAATGCTCATATTAATCACAATACAATATTGAAATGTAATGGAACATGAAATTACAAAGGAAATAATACCTAAACACCAATGATTTCGGAGGTTGAAGTTTCCTCCTCAAGAACTTGAAGAAAAATAGCAAGAACAAAATATAAAAGCTAGGAATTAATCTATGAAATGGAATGGGATTGAATGATGAATTGAGGGCTTTATATAGGCTAAAGAATGGCATCTTTTAGTATATTCGAGCCCAACAATAAGGTATGGAAGCAATATTTGATCACACTTGAGGAAGATGAAGTTTTCCCATCAAAAATCCTCTTGCACGTTGGACTGTTTTGTGCAGAATCGGACCTACCCGGCGCCGGTTTCAGGCCTACCCGGCGCCGGTTCTTCGTTGTGTGCAGGGAAAACTGGAAATTTTGGCCTACCCGGCGCCGGGTATAAGGCCTACCCGGCGCCGGGTAAGCTACTGGTTTGTGCCACGCGGAAATTAACAAACCGGCGCGGGTTTGGTGCAAATTTCGGCGCCAGTTTTGTCCTGGGATTTTGGGGATGTTCCGCTACGAATTTGGACATGATTCCTTCACCAAAGTTGTAGATAATGAAGTCTTCTATCCAACAAAACTTGAATGACATGATTTTATTCAGCCAATCAAGAGATATGGATAAAACACTGAGAGGTATGCATCCTGAAATCCCACCAGCAACATCTGACTTTGTTGGTTGATTGGGTCTTGTTCCTTTCATATTTTGGTCATGACGTCTTCATAACATTTGTACCTTATTGAGTTAGCATTCACATGAAACTCGAATCGAGTGATTTAGAGTTCTATAGAATACGTTATACTCAAATTATGGGCAGAACGTCATTCTCTTGGTCCAAAAAGTCGTTCATCGCAATGTTTTATGATCTAGCTCTCATTCTGGAGGTATTTGCCCGATTTCTCTTCTTTTCTTCAACAAATACTTATAAATACTTATGTTAAACACAAGTAAATATAACGGCTATCAAATCCCCCCACACTTGAGCATTGCTTGTCCTCGAGCAATTTCTTCACCTTGGATGCCTTGGTTAGTTTCAACGAAAATATATGCACAAAAATAATTTTATTTTTAAGGGAGGTATAAAGTTATGTAAACTCCTTTATCATTCTCGGTCCAAAACCAAATTTCTATTAGACACACAAAACTATCATTAGATTTAGAAAAATTACTTATACCCTTGAGAGTATATGAGTGGATTGTGACTAGGACTTTTTTTGGGTGTGTAGGATGGCTTTTTTTTGTGTATTTGACTTTTGAGTATAGAAATGGATCGGTTGAAATTCTTGGAAGAGACCATGAGTTTTTTTTTTTGAATGGATTCTCAACAAGTATTTACTCAAAGTCATTTTGATGATCCCAATTTATTTGATGAGTTGTGGGGTGGCTTGTTTTCCAAAAATGGTTCTTGAATATTTGAGATGTACTTAAACCATTTTTGGACATGGAAGAAGATGAGGTTTCCTAGTCACAAGGTTTATTTTGGGAATGGTTTTCAAGAGTAAAAGTAGTGTAATAAATCTAAAAAAAATGATAGTTTATGTGAATAATAAAAACTTTCTCAACCAAATACCCATTAAAAAGAGAATTATCACAACTTTTACCTTCCTAAAAAAAATATTATTTTGCACACAAAATTTGTTTAACTAACCATGAGATACACCCCCCACACTTGAGATACATTGTCCTCAATGTACATTGGAGGATGTAATGGAGGATGAAATCTTCAATAGCGGAATGGGCCGTCTTGTGAGAGTAGGAGATGCATGATACATGAGTTTAGATGATGCTTCTTTTTCTTTTTCTTTTTTTTTTGTTTTTGTTTTGTGTTTTTTTTTGGGTTTCAATTATAAATAAATATGAATATGTATTTAACTAAACATATTTATTTATAATTGAATTTGTTGGGTTGCCTCCCAATTAGCGCTCAGTTTAACGTCATAGGCCGGACGCAACTTACCTCTCACGTGTGATTGTGCTCCCGAAGACGTTTGACCAATGTTACCTTTTTGAGATCGTGGGGAGGCCATGGAGTTGGAGGTTTGTTCTTTTTGCTCTCGGGGTGTGTGGGAGGGTCCTCGGGCCCAAATATTTGTGCCTTCTTGATGTCCATGATGTTTATGGCCTTGGGAGGAGTAAAAGGATTTGTGTTGACCTCCATGTTTTGAGTTAGAATGGATTGTGTTTTCCATACATGGAATGTTTCATCGTCTTCTCCCACTCTTAGTCTTACGGTGCCCGCTTGTACATCAATGACGGCTGCGGAGGTGGCCAAAAATGATCTCCCAAGGATGACGGGAACTTCCATCTCTTCCATGTCCAAAACAAGAAAATCTACCGGGAAGTAGAATTTTCCAACTTTCACAAGGACATCCTCCATGATACCTATCGGATAACGGATTGTTCTATCCGCTAATTGCAAAGCAACCGTTGTTGGTTGGAGTTCCCCCACACTTAGCTTTTTAAATAGGGAGTAGGGCATAAGATTTATGCTAGCGCCAAGGTCACAAAGAGACTTTACCTCCCCGACTTTTCCGATAGAGCATGGAATAGTGAAGCTTCCGGGGTCTTTTAGTTTTGGAGGAAGTTTGTTTTGAATAATGGCACTACATTCCTCCGTTAGTGCTACAGTTGCGAATTCCTCTAACTTCTTTTTGTTGGAGATGATGCCTTTGAGAAATTTTGCGTATGATGGAATCTCCGCAATGGCCTCCGCAAAAGGTATGTTGATGCTCAATTTCTTGAAAATATCAAGAATTTTCTTGTGTTTCTTCTCATCTCCTTTCTTCTTCAACTTTTGTGGATAAGGGATGGGAGGAACATATTGAGGCATAATAGGTGGCAACGGTGTATGTGAAACCTCTTCTTGTTCCTCCGGTGTCTTTCTTCTCTCCGGCATCTTGGGATCCTCCGTTTGCCTCCCGCTTCTTGTGGTAATGGCCATGACGCTCTCCCTCGGGTTTACCTCCGTAGTTGTAGGGAGTTTACCTTGCTCTCTAGAACTCACTTTTTGGGCGAGTTGCCCCAATTGAACTTCAAGATTTCGGATTGACGCCTTGGTATATTGCTCAATGGTGTCGATGCGTTGGTTGAGCTTTATATTTTGATCTTCAAAGCGAAGATCCAACTTGTTGAATTGAGAGTGGAGATTCCCAATGGATGCCTCCACTCTACTATGGTTCTCTTCATTTTGAGCCTTCATGCTTTCCATGCTCTTGGACATGAATTGCATCATATCCTCCATGGTGGTTTCCTTGGACGGCCCAAAATTAGGTGCTCCGGATTGGGGTTGTGGCTTCCAATTGCTCCCTTGATTCCACCTTTGTTGATTAGAAGGATTATTGTTTCCCCGGTTCCCATAAGAGTTCATGAAATTTACCTCTTCAAGATGTTGAGATAAATTGCCTTCCGGACTTTGAATGCTCTCCACATTAGCTATTTGCTTGACTCCTCCCAATACGGCTTGAAGGGCCGTTTGGAATTTTTGCTCAATTTTTGACTCCATTTGTTCAAGCCTTTTGTTAATCTCGGTTGTGATAGAGATTTCATTCATCCCGACCACCTTGTAATCGCCTCCTTGAAGTTGAGGATTTGAGGCAATAGATTCAATGATTCGGAGTGCCTCAGTTTCATTTTTATTTCCAATGTAGCCCTCGGCTCGGTTGTCCACAATGGCTTGACAAGGTGCATTCAAACCATTGTAGAACGTGTCAATTTGAAGGTCTAGGGGAATGCGGTGATGTGGGCATTCCCTTAGCAATGATTTGAAACGCCGCCATGCGTCTTGAAAGAGCTCACCATTTTGTTGTTTGAAATTGAAAATGCGTTGTCTAAGCTCTTGAGTCATGGTGGGCGTGTAGTACTTGGACATGAAGGCATTGTATATACCTTCCCATGTTGTGTAGCTTGCCGGAGCTTGCTCTAGGAACCATCCTCTTGCCGCCCCTTTGAGAGTATAGGGGAAGCATTTGAGCTTGAGTTGATCCTCCGCCAAGCCATTTCTAGGGATTCCTTGAATGAATCCGTAGAACTCCGTGATGAAGTTGAGTGGATTTTCCCCAAGCAAACCATGAAACTGAGGCATAGCGTTGAAGTAGCTTTGCCTTAGCTCATAGTCTCTTGCTTCCTCGCTCAAGGTGATGCAAGATGGCGTAGCGGCCACCACGGGTCTCTTCCTCTCATTCAAAGTTGGCAACATCTTTGTAGCTTTTTGCTCCCTTCGAATGTGTTTGCAAGTTTTTTCTATTTCAAGATCAAGTGGTTCAAGAATTTTAGAACCTTGACCTCTCAATTGCATGCAAACACAAGGGAATATCTACACAAGAAAAAACAAAAATCCTTCCAAGATCAAGTGAAGTTGTGAAAAATAAATTCAGGATTTTTGATTGGTTGATTCTTTGGACTTTATTAAACAAGACCGTTTCCCCGGCAACGGCGCCAAAAACTTGATCGGGCTAAACTTGCAAGTATACAAGTGCCGATATAGTAATAAAATACCGGTAAATACCGGGTCGATCCACAAGGAAATGGTTGTTATTATAAAGTCGAATATTGAATGCAAAGAATGTAAATGATATATTTTTTTTTCAGGAACTTTGCTCTTTGAGATTGGTTTAAACAAGAATGAGAATTACTAAGGCAATCGGGATTCACCTAAATGCTTTAATAGTTGTTTAATAATAGTTCTTCCCCAATAATCATGAATACGATGTCGCTAATATATTCTCAACTCCGGTTAAGGCAGCGAGAGCGTGGTTTTCGTTACGTGTAAGTCCCGTTACGGCTTACATTCATCTACCGAAAACCCCGTTGAATATCAAGACATCACACCCGTATCATATAAGACCGGATATATTTCTATTCTCGGTACTATATATGTTTATCCTTTAATGTTCATAGTTTAGACTTCAACGTTAATTGCAAGCATAAACTAAATTTAACATACTTCTATGTTGTACACCATAGTCATAAACAATCAAAATGTAAAGGATAAATCACAATTTATTGGTTTAGAACTTTTATCAAACACCTAGTGTGCATAGAGGTTCATCCCTAGCCTTAGCTAAGAAATTAGCCTCTAATGCTCATATTAATCACAATACAATATTGAAATGTAATGGAACATGAAATTACAAAGGAAATAATACCTAAACACCAATGATTTCGGAGGTTGAAGTTTCCTCCTCAAGAACTTGAAGAAAAATAGCAAGAACAAAATATAAAAGCTAGGAATTAATCTATGAAATGGAATGGGATTGAATGATGAATTGAGGGCTTTATATAGGCTAAAGAATGGCATCTTTTAGTATATTCGAGCCCAACAATAAGGTATGGAAGCAATATTTGATCACACTTGAGGAAGATGAAGTTTTCCCATCAAAAATCCTCTTGCACGTTGGACTGTTTTGTGCAGAATCGGACCTACCCGGCGCCGGTTTCAGGCCTACCCGGCGCCGGTTCTTCGTTGTGTGCAGGGAAAACTGGAAATTTTGGCCTACCCGGCGCCGGGTATAAGGCCTACCCGGCGCCGGGTAAGCTACTGGTTTGTGCCACGCGGAAATTAACAAACCGGCGCGGGTTTGGTGCAAATTTCGGCGCCAGTTTTGTCCTGGGATTTTGGGGATGTTCCGCTACGAATTTGGACATGATTCCTTCACCAAAGTTGTAGATAATGAAGTCTTCTATCCAACAAAACTTGAATGACATGATTTTATTCAGCCAATCAAGAGATATGGATAAAACACTGAGAGGTATGCATCCTGAAATCCCACCAGCAACATCTGACTTTGTTGGTTGATTGGGTCTTGTTCCTTTCATATTTTGGTCATGACGTCTTCATAACATTTGTACCTTATTGAGTTAGCATTCACATGAAACTCGAATCGAGTGATTTAGAGTTCTATAGAATACGTTATACTCAAATTATGGGCAGAACGTCATTCTCTTGGTCCAAAAAGTCGTTCATCGCAATGTTTTATGATCTAGCTCTCATTCTGGAGGTATTTGCCCGATTTCTCTTCTTTTCTTCAACAAATACTTATAAATACTTATGTTAAACACAAGTAAATATAACGGCTATCAAATCCCCCCACACTTGAGCATTGCTTGTCCTCGAGCAATTTCTTCACCTTGGATGCCTTGGTTAGTTTCAACGAAAATATATGCACAAAAATAATTTTATTTTTAAGGGAGGTATAAAGTTATGTAAACTCCTTTATCATTCTCGGTCCAAAACCAAATTTCTATTAGACACACAAAACTATCATTAGATTTAGAAAAATTACTTATACCCTTGAGAGTATATGAGTGGATTGTGACTAGGACTTTTTTTGGGTGTGTAGGATGGCTTTTTTTTGTGTATTTGACTTTTGAGTATAGAAATGGATCGGTTGAAATTCTTGGAAGAGACCATGAGTTTTTTTTTTTGAATGGATTCTCAACAAGTATTTACTCAAAGTCATTTTGATGATCCCAATTTATTTGATGAGTTGTGGGGTGGCTTGTTTTCCAAAAATGGTTCTTGAATATTTGAGATGTACTTAAACCATTTTTGGACATGGAAGAAGATGAGGTTTCCTAGTCACAAGGTTTATTTTGGGAATGGTTTTCAAGAGTAAAAGTAGTGTAATAAATCTAAAAAAAATGATAGTTTATGTGAATAATAAAAACTTTCTCAACCAAATACCCATTAAAAAGAGAATTATCACAACTTTTACCTTCCTAAAAAAAATATTATTTTGCACACAAAATTTGTTTAACTAACCATGAGATACACCCCCCACACTTGAGATACATTGTCCTCAATGTACATTGGAGGATGTAATGGAGGATGAAATCTTCAATAGCGGAATGGGCCGTCTTGTGAGAGTAGGAGATGCATGATACATGAGTTTAGATGATGCTTCTTTTTCTTTTTCTTTTTTTTTTGTTTTTGTTTTGTGTTTTTTTTTGGGTTTCAATTATAAATAAATATGAATATGTATTTAACTAAACATATTTATTTATAATTGAATTTGTTGGGTTGCCTCCCAATTAGCGCTCAGTTTAACGTCATAGGCCGGACGCAACTTACCTCTCACGTGTGATTGTGCTCCCGAAGACGTTTGACCAATGTTACCTTTTTGAGATCGTGGGGAGGCCATGGAGTTGGAGGTTTGTTCTTTTTGCTCTCGGGGTGTGTGGGAGGGTCCTCGGGCCCAAATATTTGTGCCTTCTTGATGTCCATGATGTTTATGGCCTTGGGAGGAGTAAAAGGATTTGTGTTGACCTCCATGTTTTGAGTTAGAATGGATTGTGTTTTCCATACATGGAATGTTTCATCGTCTTCTCCCACTCTTAGTCTTACGGTGCCCGCTTGTACATCAATGACGGCTGCGGAGGTGGCCAAAAATGATCTCCCAAGGATGACGGGAACTTCCATCTCTTCCATGTCCAAAACAAGAAAATCTACCGGGAAGTAGAATTTTCCAACTTTCACAAGGACATCCTCCATGATACCTATCGGATAACGGATTGTTCTATCCGCTAATTGCAAAGCAACCGTTGTTGGTTGGAGTTCCCCCACACTTAGCTTTTTAAATAGGGAGTAGGGCATAAGATTTATGCTAGCGCCAAGGTCACAAAGAGACTTTACCTCCCCGACTTTTCCGATAGAGCATGGAATAGTGAAGCTTCCGGGGTCTTTTAGTTTTGGAGGAAGTTTGTTTTGAATAATGGCACTACATTCCTCCGTTAGTGCTACAGTTGCGAATTCCTCTAACTTCTTTTTGTTGGAGATGATGCCTTTGAGAAATTTTGCGTATGATGGAATCTCCGCAATGGCCTCCGCAAAAGGTATGTTGATGCTCAATTTCTTGAAAATATCAAGAATTTTCTTGTGTTTCTTCTCATCTCCTTTCTTCTTCAACTTTTGTGGATAAGGGATGGGAGGAACATATTGAGGCATAATAGGTGGCAACGGTGTATGTGAAACCTCTTCTTGTTCCTCCGGTGTCTTTCTTCTCTCCGGCATCTTGGGATCCTCCGTTTGCCTCCCGCTTCTTGTGGTAATGGCCATGACGCTCTCCCTCGGGTTTACCTCCGTAGTTGTAGGGAGTTTACCTTGCTCTCTAGAACTCACTTTTTGGGCGAGTTGCCCCAATTGAACTTCAAGATTTCGGATTGACGCCTTGGTATATTGCTCAATGGTGTCGATGCGTTGGTTGAGCTTTATATTTTGATCTTCAAAGCGAAGATCCAACTTGTTGAATTGAGAGTGGAGATTCCCAATGGATGCCTCCACTCTACTATGGTTCTCTTCATTTTGAGCCTTCATGCTTTCCATGCTCTTGGACATGAATTGCATCATATCCTCCATGGTGGTTTCCTTGGACGGCCCAAAATTAGGTGCTCCGGATTGGGGTTGTGGCTTCCAATTGCTCCCTTGATTCCACCTTTGTTGATTAGAAGGATTATTGTTTCCCCGGTTCCCATAAGAGTTCATGAAATTTACCTCTTCAAGATGTTGAGATAAATTGCCTTCCGGACTTTGAATGCTCTCCACATTAGCTATTTGCTTGACTCCTCCCAATACGGCTTGAAGGGCCGTTTGGAATTTTTGCTCAATTTTTGACTCCATTTGTTCAAGCCTTTTGTTAATCTCGGTTGTGATAGAGATTTCATTCATCCCGACCACCTTGTAATCGCCTCCTTGAAGTTGAGGATTTGAGGCAATAGATTCAATGATTCGGAGTGCCTCAGTTTCATTTTTATTTCCAATGTAGCCCTCGGCTCGGTTGTCCACAATGGCTTGACAAGGTGCATTCAAACCATTGTAGAACGTGTCAATTTGAAGGTCTAGGGGAATGCGGTGATGTGGGCATTCCCTTAGCAATGATTTGAAACGCCGCCATGCGTCTTGAAAGAGCTCACCATTTTGTTGTTTGAAATTGAAAATGCGTTGTCTAAGCTCTTGAGTCATGGTGGGCGTGTAGTACTTGGACATGAAGGCATTGTATATACCTTCCCATGTTGTGTAGCTTGCCGGAGCTTGCTCTAGGAACCATCCTCTTGCCGCCCCTTTGAGAGTATAGGGGAAGCATTTGAGCTTGAGTTGATCCTCCGCCAAGCCATTTCTAGGGATTCCTTGAATGAATCCGTAGAACTCCGTGATGAAGTTGAGTGGATTTTCCCCAAGCAAACCATGAAACTGAGGCATAGCGTTGAAGTAGCTTTGCCTTAGCTCATAGTCTCTTGCTTCCTCGCTCAAGGTGATGCAAGATGGCGTAGCGGCCACCACGGGTCTCTTCCTCTCATTCAAAGTTGGCAACATCTTTGTAGCTTTTTGCTCCCTTCGAATGTGTTTGCAAGTTTTTTCTATTTCAAGATCAAGTGGTTCAAGAATTTTAGAACCTTGACCTCTCAATTGCATGCAAACACAAGGGAATATCTACACAAGAAAAAACAAAAATCCTTCCAAGATCAAGTGAAGTTGTGAAAAATAAATTCAGGATTTTTGATTGGTTGATTCTTTGGACTTTATTAAACAAGACCGTTTCCCCGGCAACGGCGCCAAAAACTTGATCGGGCTAAACTTGCAAGTATACAAGTGCCGATATAGTAATAAAATACCGGTAAATACCGGGTCGATCCACAAGGAAATGGTTGTTATTATAAAGTCGAATATTGAATGCAAAGAATGTAAATGATATATTTTTTTTTCAGGAACTTTGCTCTTTGAGATTGGTTTAAACAAGAATGAGAATTACTAAGGCAATCGGGATTCACCTAAATGCTTTAATAGTTGTTTAATAATAGTTCTTCCCCAATAATCATGAATACGATGTCGCTAATATATTCTCAACTCCGGTTAAGGCAGCGAGAGCGTGGTTTTCGTTACGTGTAAGTCCCGTTACGGCTTACATTCATCTACCGAAAACCCCGTTGAATATCAAGACATCACACCCGTATCATATAAGACCGGATATATTTCTATTCTCGGTACTATATATGTTTATCCTTTAATGTTCATAGTTTAGACTTCAACGTTAATTGCAAGCATAAACTAAATTTAACATACTTCTATGTTGTACACCATAGTCATAAACAATCAAAATGTAAAGGATAAATCACAATTTATTGGTTTAGAACTTTTATCAAACACCTAGTGTGCATAGAGGTTCATCCCTAGCCTTAGCTAAGAAATTAGCCTCTAATGCTCATATTAATCACAATACAATATTGAAATGTAATGGAACATGAAATTACAAAGGAAATAATACCTAAACACCAATGATTTCGGAGGTTGAAGTTTCCTCCTCAAGAACTTGAAGAAAAATAGCAAGAACAAAATATAAAAGCTAGGAATTAATCTATGAAATGGAATGGGATTGAATGATGAATTGAGGGCTTTATATAGGCTAAAGAATGGCATCTTTTAGTATATTCGAGCCCAACAATAAGGTATGGAAGCAATATTTGATCACACTTGAGGAAGATGAAGTTTTCCCATCAAAAATCCTCTTGCACGTTGGACTGTTTTGTGCAGAATCGGACCTACCCGGCGCCGGTTTCAGGCCTACCCGGCGCCGGTTCTTCGTTGTGTGCAGGGAAAACTGGAAATTTTGGCCTACCCGGCGCCGGGTATAAGGCCTACCCGGCGCCGGGTAAGCTACTGGTTTGTGCCACGCGGAAATTAACAAACCGGCGCGGGTTTGGTGCAAATTTCGGCGCCAGTTTTGTCCTGGGATTTTGGGGATGTTCCGCTACGAATTTGGACATGATTCCTTCACCAAAGTTGTAGATAATGAAGTCTTCTATCCAACAAAACTTGAATGACATGATTTTATTCAGCCAATCAAGAGATATGGATAAAACACTGAGAGGTATGCATCCTGAAATCCCACCAGCAACATCTGACTTTGTTGGTTGATTGGGTCTTGTTCCTTTCATATTTTGGTCATGACGTCTTCATAACATTTGTACCTTATTGAGTTAGCATTCACATGAAACTCGAATCGAGTGATTTAGAGTTCTATAGAATACGTTATACTCAAATTATGGGCAGAACGTCATTCTCTTGGTCCAAAAAGTCGTTCATCGCAATGTTTTATGATCTAGCTCTCATTCTGGAGGTATTTGCCCGATTTCTCTTCTTTTCTTCAACAAATACTTATAAATACTTATGTTAAACACAAGTAAATATAACGGCTATCAGTTGTGAATAGCAATTGTGTGATTGCATTTAGAATTACCCTTTTTATAAACAACTTTGAAAGGTCTTCAAAAAAATAAACAACTTTGAAAGTGTATTGGATGATCAACCACTTTGTCATGTTAGAAAGTCCTAATCCAAATAGATTTGTTACTCTTCAATTCGAAGTCACCATAAAAATGATACCAGTATTGATGGCAAAACTAATGCACAAGAAAAAAAACATCACACATTTTCAATAATTGTTCTTGATTGTCATTGATCATCAAACTACATCTCTGAAGAACATATTTCTCAAATTAAATGAAGAAATGAGCACCCCGGCCCATATCATATGGGTTGAGCCTATTTCTAGTCCGATCCTAAGATATTAGAAGTCTAAAATGTTAAAGATGGACATTATTTTAGACTCAATGTTTAAAAATATGTTGAATGTATTGTATTAACGGTGTTGGAATGCGGAAGAATACATTATTGAGAGAATGTACACATTATTTTCATATGGACGTAGTCTATAATTAAATTTATAGATGATACACTAATGTGGATAGCCTAGGGCTAACTTTCGATGTAAATTATATCTGAACAACATTAGTTTGTGACATTATACTAACGTATTGATGGTAACATGGGGAAGTGTAGAACATTGTAGTTTGATCACAATTTAAAAGATTGAATTATAATACTCACGATTATATATAATTATGTTAGACCCTAGATTTTGATGAACTATTTTGATGATGCCAAAAGCTTTTGTTATCTCCCCTCTATTTGTAGCATTCTTATAAGTTTGGAAAATGTAGTAGTCTTGGTTATCCTCTGCTGTAACATCTTGAAATTGACTAGTACTAAGAAAACCTATCTAGATGTGTCTTGCTCCTTGGTCCATTTAATTAGACAAATAAATTTGACTGGAAAAATCATCTACCAGTTAAGTTGTACACAATACCTGCTAAACTTCACAAACTCTAAAAGTGACAAAAACACGAATGTAAAAACTATGTACCAAATTAAACATACTGGAAATTATAAAATACAATGAGGTAATTTTTTTTTACCTTACATGGATATTTAAATCCAACCAGTATAGTTTTTATTTGATACATAAGTTCAATCATGTCACTTTAGGAAGAAAGTGATTAGTAAAATAAGTGACAAATTTTATTGTAAAATTTGTACCAAATAAATTGTACTGGAAAGAACAAAATGCAATAAGGTAATTTTACTACCTTAATAGGATATTTAAAAGATCCCACCAGTACAAAATTTATTTGGTACAAAATATTCTAAGTCACACATTTTACTACTTCACTACACAAATTGAGCAGGTTCACGCACTTTACTACATGAGTATAGTTGCAAGACAAAGCCAAGACCTAATGGCAGGTGAACAGTAAAGAAAAGGCCTAAGGTATGGGTTGACATTTGGTACGAAGCAAGTTGGCCTTCAAGCAGCACCAAAGGCAATTCCTTATCCTGCTCCAACACAAGAAGACGCAAGTACAATACTTTGGACGTCTAGATTTAAATCCTCTCAACCAACGGAGGAAATTAATCTACTGGAGATGCCTATAAAAATAGGCCGAAGCATGAGTTCAAAAATAAGTCATTGAGTTCAAAGCAAGTGGTTCAGTCATTACACTACGCATATCCAGCAAAAGAGAAAGTGCTTGAATACTCTGTTTTGACTCATGCTTCACTAAGCTCTTAGACTAGATTATTCATTGTAACATTTATAGAGCTTAGGTTTTAGTTGGTGGCCAGAAATTCCTTGTAACATTTTACAAGTGGTTGTAAACACTTAGGAGAACAGTTGTTCGGATCCTAAAGTGTGGTTAGATAGATAGAGTACCTTTTGATCCCCACTGGATCAATTGAGAAAAGTCTAAGGACTGAGTAACTTTGAGTGGTGTTATACTCATCGTGAAAAACCTTCAATCTAGGCCAGGGTTGTCAAGGCTAGATTGGCACTAATTGTATTGGGCTGAATACTTTAGTGGAAATCCATTTGAAATAGAATGGGACTGGATGTAGGAGGATTACACCACCTCTGAACCAGGATACATGGTGTGTTGATTTACTTTCATACATACAGAACACACACCAAACACATCTCACTAAAGGTTTGTAGTTTGCCAGCAGCATCCTAAGCAGTAGTCTTCATCGACTCTACTGCTTAGCCTACTGCTTAATAACTCACTCTCTTTGAGAGTGTTTTCCACTAGAAGTTGTCTTAAACTCAGAAGGTAACTCAGCAGTACACTGGTCTTCACCCTCCTGCTGAGCCCACTGCCCATCCAAACGTGTCTTTCCAAACCCCATAACAAGCCAGAACAAAAAGCCATCCAAGAGTCATCCTAGTCCTCAGCAGTTGCCTCAGCAGTTGCCTGCCAGTCAGCAAACTGCCTGTGCAGCAGTAGCCTAAGCAGTTACCTGCTCACCAGCCTACTGCCAAGCCTACTTCCTCTCGTAACCAGTCTAAACATCATCTAAACTAGAAAGTTATCTCACACTAAGTATAAAGAGGTTAAAGACTTCCGCTGTGCATCTATTGATCTCTCAAAAGATTATAGATCAACTCATCTAGAGGGAAAACTTCATAAAGTTGAAAAAGATTTAAAAGTCTATTCACCCCCCCCTCTAGACTTTTACCTCTATCCGGGACCATCAAGTGGTATCAGAGCCAGGTTTGTTCCTAGAGTCAGTTTCTGACTATTTTCGAACTAAAGATCCAAGTCCACTTTTATCCCAAAACTTTCTAAATGATGGATGAACAACAAACAAAGAATCTGTTGATCAACAACAACAATGACTGGAAAACAAAGGATGCATGGGATGAACTCACGGAGAATCAATCAGAAGATGAACAAAGCAGCTCAAATGATGAAAGCTGCTCATCAGAAAGGCAGGAGGAAGCTATAACTTGCTTCTTTGGAATGATTCCAGAAAATAGTTCCTCTCACAACTATGATATGGCCAGATCTTATGAAGGTGACAATGATGAGGTATTATCCTGTTCTTCAAACGATTCATATGATTCCAACTCTTCCAGTGTTGATATGGAGACATTGCTCCATCAATTTGAAAACTTCCAAAAAGAGCACCTTAGCTTAATGAATGAAAACTACAGACTTCAAGAAAATCTCTTAGTAGCTCATGCACAATTGGGTGAAGCAATCAAAAAGATAGATTATCTTGAAAATAAAAACATCAGTTTGAAAGAAAAGCTAAGCTCCCTCACTCCCCCACTCACTAAGGAAGTTCAACACACTGAAAAAGACACAGGTTACACATCATGTTCCTACTCATTGAAAAACTCTCCCAAATACTCTTCTACCACAAAACATACTTTCAAAGAAGACACAAAGTCTCTTAGCCACCAACACTCCCACATCCAAACAGTTCCTACAAGAAGGAACATGTCTACTCCCAAACCAAAATCAAAATCCCTGTACAAACAGAAACTTCCTATCAAAAAGGAAAACCAGAGAACCAATAAGAGCAACTACCCACCTAAGAAGCAGCTAAATCAACCCAGAAGAAATCACTCTTATCCTACATACAGGAGAGAGATGATGAACTCATACACAGCCACCTCATCTAAATACATCACCTCAAAAGGTTGTAGATCACACTGCTTAAGGAAAAATGGTTCTAAATGGGTATGGATGCCCAAATCTGTTCAAAGGAAGTTGCCCACTTCAATGTGGGCTACTACCACTCAACATTGACAAAAACAGGAAGGTGCTGGAGCAACTAAACCCAACAGAATAGTACATACATTCTAGTTGCTTCAGGCACATGATTAGGAGCAGAAGGCCACTGATAAATTGTTCAAAGGAAGAACCCAAAGAAACACTTGTATAAGAAAAAAAAAGAAGATATCAAAGGAGTTGGAGATTCAATCAAATGAAGAACTTACAAATCAATACACTCCCTGTGTTGAGGTTTTTAAAGTTCAATCAAAAGCACAAACCAACTCCAGATCAATTGTTACATCAAAAATGATGTAACTGTGCTTAAAGAAAGATTAAGGAAGAACCACCTAGGTGATGGAAGAAGAAAAGATGAGACCATTTCAAGAAGGTGACTCAGACGCCAGACTACTGCTAGCAGAAGACTCAGACTGAGACAACTGCCAGCAGTAGGATCAGATAAAAAAGGATCATCACCAGAATCAAAGCTCCCAATCTTCCAATTCTATCTGAGGAGAATGATGAGAAAGAGGAAGAAAAGCAACTGCTCAAATACTCTGGAAGAAACAACAAAAAGAAAAAGAAGAATGCTCAGCAAAGATCTCAGCAGAGGTCTCTGCCAAAGACACCTCTAACAGCAGGAAGGTGGAAATTAAAGAAGATCGCTACAGCAATCCCTCATCTAGGATATGAATTTCTCATTGGAGAAATCTTAAGAAAAAAAAAAGAGTCAACTGCTCAATTAAAGTGGCAACTGATTGGAGAAAGTTCCTTTCCAAAAATCAAGTCAAGGAACTCCACAAATACCAAAAGAAGGAGACTCCATAGTCTCAAATGATCTTCTCAAAAACACTCTCACCAGAATCAAATCTAAATCTCTGAAGAGAGCTCAGCCAGATAATGAAGAAGTCCAGTCAAGAAAATCCTCAAAGAAGACGGCTGCCAATCGAAATCTTTAAGCAGAAATGGAGGCAGTAGCCTCCCCATTAAAAGTCTATTCGACTCAGCAGCATTCTCACTTCCAACTATCCATGAAGAAGGTGAGGGATCTCAACATCTTGAGAAGCAGCAGACATCTGATCTTCTTCTACATACAAACTATTCATGAAGGGATTCGTCTTGGAAGAATACCAGAAAGGCTCCAAGCTGCTTGACCAGCTATATTAACTGAAAATGACTGGATTCTGGAAACAAAGGTTAAATCAAATGGCAGCCAACTGCCAGCGGGCAGCTTGAAATGCAGATCACCACCAGCAGTTGACTCAACTGTCAGCCCACTGCCAGCAGGTGACTCACTAACAAACAACCTTCCGAGCACTTATGACATTCCTAATCACACTATTCTACCAGAGGATAGTGAAGATGAAGAAAAGAAGGAGGATGACCAACAAACTCTAGCCAAAACAACCACATCTGATGTCAGATGGTTGAGCAAACATCCTCCTCACCAAATTATTGGAAGTATCAATACAGGGGTTCGTACCAGATCAGCAATTCAGAGAGAAGCATTCTTCTCATGCTTCATCTCCCAAATGGAACCCAAGAAAATTGAAGAAGCCCTACTTGACTCTGACTGGATACAAGCAATACAAGAGGAACTAAATCAGTTCGAGAGAAACAATATGTGGGAGCTTGTGCCCAGACCCTATCACCAACATGTGATAGGAACCAAATGGGTGTTAAGAAACAAGATGGATGAGGAAGGCACAATTGTCAAGAACAAGGCAAGACTAGTAGCCAAAGGCTACTGCCAGGAAGAAGGTATAGATTTTGATGAAACCTTTGCTCCTGTTGCCAGATTAGAAGCAATAAGAATATTCTTGGCACAAGCAATTCACAGTCTATCAAATGGATGTGAAAAGTGCCTTCCTAAGCGGTCTACTAGAAGAGGAGGTCTTTGTGGAGCAACCTCCTGGTTTTGAAATCATTAGAGAGAAGGATCAAGTCTGTAAGCTAAACAAAGCTCGATACAGACTCAAGCAAGCTCCAAGAGCATGGATAACAAGTGAAGCAGCCTCCACAAAACTTCTACATCAACCAAGAAACTGAATAAAGAAAGATTCAGAATTCGAGTCAAAAGCTTGGGGTGATGATCAAAGTAAAGGAATTACCCTGTACCCATTCAGGGGGAACTCAATTGAAAGGGAATTCCTAGCCACCCATTGAGGGGGAACTCTTCACTATACTCAAGAAAAGTCACCTACTCAAAGAAAGCTACTCAAACTCACAGGGAATGAAGCATCAAGGTCCAAGAAAGTCAATCTCAAATTTAAAAGAAGTCAAAATCCAAGCAGAATGAACAGCAGAAGACTACTCTCCAACAAGCAGCTGCCTCCGCAGATGACTGCTCTCCGGTAGCAGCAAACTCAGCAGGCAACTGACTATCAGGCCACTGCTACATTAGTAAAAGAGATGCTTTCACAAAGAAAAGAACAAATGTAAGAAGAGCAATGGAGCAAGTGCCTGCCAGCAGGTGCCTACCTCAGAAGCAAGCCACTGTATCAGAAGCAGGAGGCTGGAAAGAACAGCAGCAGGCTCACGGTTGGTACGTCTGAATGAGCCATCTTGATTAACTTAAAGAAGTACATCCAGAAAAGCTCCAAACAGTCAAGAAACCACAGAAGGAGAATTTCACTCTAAAAAGGAATATCCAAAGCATCAATTGAGGGGGAACTACGCATGGAAAATTTCGTGACAAAAGGAAATTACTAAGGAGCATCAACTAAGGGGGAATGGAACAAAAAGCCATCTCAAAGAGGAAGGAAAGAGGATGTCAAGAGCAAAGAAGAGGATGAAAAATGAAGATCATGACTCATCAAACTCAGCAGTTGATACAGAGGAACCTGCTGCCACAACAACTGAAAGTCATAATCATTGGAGAATGAGAAGAACAACTAGCTCAAACTGCTAAAAATCAGATACCAATTCAAAAAGGTACGATATTGATCCACAAAACTCAGCAGTAGACCCATATATGGATAGAAAATAGAATGCTACTATTCTGTAGAAACTTATTTTTATTAGGAG
This sequence comes from Cuscuta epithymum, assembly GCA_945859915.1. Lineage (NCBI taxonomy): Eukaryota > Viridiplantae > Streptophyta > Magnoliopsida > Solanales > Convolvulaceae > Cuscuta > Cuscuta epithymum. The sequence goes on along the minus strand of CAMAPF010001045.1, from coordinate 2,066,127 downwards.
CATCTTGCATCTGCAGCATCCTAATAAAATAAAGACTATCTACAGTTTTTAGTAAGTATCCCATTTTTTATTACTGTCAAAATTAGCCATAAACAAGCTAAAATAGTATCCTAGAACTATCCATCTCTGAGCATGCAAAAGGGAGTGTCAGAATCATCTAAAAGCAGAAAGAATTTATGGTTACATGCAACATGCAAGAGCAACACATGTTGATCCGAGTAAACCTACTCAGTGGCATCATTAAAGATGGTCATCAATACCATTTAATAGAAATTCTTATACTCCCCATTAAGAAGAGAACCCACCGCCAAAAACCTCCAATCGACACGCCTCGATCTCCTAAACGCAATCTCGAAAGATGAGGAGACGATCTGAAAAACTGGATATTAAATCTTAATCGATCTCCTCTCACATTTCATCTCCAACCTACATCTATTCTTCCCATACAACCTTGCAGAAAACCTCAAAGCCCTAACATGGCAAACAACATGTATTCAGAAGACCTTCTTGAGCTCTCACTAGCTCAACCTTCCTCTATTCATCAAACAAATCTCACTCCACAACAAAACGAACACGTTAACTTCCTCGAAACAAGAACTCTATTCCTTAAAGAAAGAGAAGATCTTGACCAACAAGTCAGAAGAGTTCTAAACTGGAGAGCATGGAGAATGGCTCCAATGGAGAAGCTGGCTCAAGAAGCAGCCTTCGTACAAAATGAAGAACAATTTGCTCTTAACTGGCTTCAGGAACAGAGCATTGAGATAGCTATGCTTAAGACCACCATCCGAAGGGTCTACTACGAGAAGCTTAGAGCACTCAAAGAGACTGACAATCAAAGGATGAGAAGAAGAAGCTCAAACTTTGTCTCTGGGGAATCATCAAACCGAAGAAGAAGAACAGAGTGATTGGTGAATGCTACCAAAAGAGGGGGAAAGAGAGTAGGAAAACACTTTAGGTTCATCTGCTAAATAAAGTGTTTAAACTCTTCTTTTGGCATCATCAAAAAAGAGGGAAATTGTATTTTGATGAACTATTTTGATGATGCCAAAAGCTTTTGTTATCTCCCCTCTATTTGTAGCATTCTTATAAGTTTGGAAAATGTAGTAGTCTTGGTTATCCTCTGCTGTAACATCTTGAAATTGACTAGTACTAAGAAAACCTATCTAGATGTGTCTTGCTCCTTGGTCCATTTAATTAGACAAATAAATTTGACTGGAAAAATCATCTACCAGTTAAGTTGTACACAATACCTGCTAAACTTCACAAACTCTAAAAGTGACAAAAACACGAATGTAAAAACTATGTACCAAATTAAACATACTGGAAATTATAAAATACAATGAGGTAAATTTTTTTTACCTTACATGGATATTTAAATCCAACCAGTATAGTTTTTATTTGATACATAAGTTCAATCATGTCACTTTAGGAAGAAAGTGATTAGTAAAATAAGTGACAAATTTTATTGTAAAATTTGTACCAAATAAATTGTACTGGAAAGAACAAAATGCAATAAGGTAATTTTACTACCTTAATAGGATATTTAAAAGATCCTACCAGTACAAAATTTATTTGGTACAAAATATTCTAAGTCACACATTTTACTAATTCACTACACAAATTGAGCAGGTTCACGCACTTTACTACATGAGTATAGTTGCAAGACAAAGCCAAGACCTAATGGCAGGTGAACAGTAAAGAAAAGGCCTAAGGTATGGGTTGACATTTCGTACGAAGCAAGTTGGCCTTCAAGCAGCACCAAAGACAATTCCTTATCCTGCTCCAACACAAGAAGACGCAAGTACAATACTTTGGACGTCTAGATTTAAATCCTCTCAACCAACGGAGGAAATTAATCTACTGGAGATGCCTATAAAAATAGACCGAAGCATGAGTTCAAAAATAAGTCATTGAGTTCAAAGCAAGTGGTTCAGTCATTACACTACGCATATCCAGCAAAAGAGAAAGTGCTTGAATACTCTGCTTTGACTCATGCTTCACTAAGCTCTTAGACTAGATTATTCATTGTAACATTTATAGAGCTTAGGTTTTAGTTGGTGGCCAGAAATTCCTTGTAACATTTTATAAGTGGTTGTAAACACTTAGGAGAACAGTTGTTCGGATCCTAAAGTGTGGTTAGATAGATAGAGTACCTTTTGATCCCCACTGGATCAATTGAGAAAAGTCTAAGGACTGAGTAACTTTGAGTGGTGTTATACTCATCGTGAAAAACCTTCAATCTAGGCCAGGGTTGTCAAGGCTAGATTGGCACTAATTGTATTGGGCTGAATACTTTAGTGGAAATCCATTTGAAATAGAATGGGACTGGATGTAGGAGGATTACACCACCTCTGAACCAGGATACATGGTGTGTTGATTTACTTTCATACATACAGAACACACACCAAACACATCTCACTAAAGGTTTGTAGTTTGCCAGCAGCATCCTAAGCAGTAGTCTTCATCGACTCTACTGCTTAGCCTACTGCTTAATAACTCACTCTCCTTGAGAGTGTTTTCCACTAGAAGTTGTCTTAAACTCAGAAGGTAACTCAGCAGTACACTGGTCTTCACCCTCCTGCTGAGCCCACTGCCCATCCAAACGTGTCTTTCCAAACCCCATAACAAGCCAGAACAAAAAGCCATCCAAGAGTCATCCTAGTCCTCAGCAGTTGCCTCAGCAGTTGCCTGCCAGTCAGCAAACTGCCTGTGCAGCAGTAGCCTAAGCAGTTACCTGCTCACCAGCCTACTGCCAAGCCTACTTCCTCTCGTAACCAGTCTAAACATCATCTAAACTAGAAAGTTATCTCACACTAAGTATAAAGAGGTTAAAGACTTCCGCTGTGCATCTATTGATCTCTCAAAAGATTATAGATCAACTCATCTAGAGGGAAAACTTCATAAAGTTGAAAAAGATTTAAAAGTCTATTCACCCCCCCCCCCCCCCCTAGACTTTTACCTCTATCCGGGACCATCAAATTATATATTGTAGGCTACACTACGCCAACTTAACACACGACACACTGTCCAAGTTTTGATCCCATTCAGGTTCTAAATTTCAGACGACATGAGAGAAATCATCACTTCGTGTGATAGAATTTCCAACAAAGTTTGAGTTTTACAAATAATTAAATAGAGGTGGGCATGATCCAAGTAAGCCTACGTCATTAACCGGGTAGGTTTGGACCAGTATACCAAGTCTTCAATTAGGAATGAGATTTTAATTACTCGTCCTATTTGCAACAAGTCGGTCCGATGTTGACATTTCATTATGGTTGAGTGATGAATAGAACCATTCAAAAGAGTTCATGAACATATTTAACTCTTTAACATTTTACGTTATATTCAATCATACATGTGAAATCATGATTGACATTTTTCCAAATAATGTGATTAACAAAGACTTTGAATCATTTTGGGGATTCAAGACTTCAAGGTGCATGTTTGTTAATGCTTTTATAGAGCAAGGGTTGAATTGAGGGTCGCAAACCTTTTTCGGTACAAGGGTTGCATCAGGGGTGAACCTTTAGGAGTGGACAAGGTCCTGACCCCTTTACGGCACCGGATCAGCTGCTTTTTATATACGCCTGGGATGATCTCGGGCAACATCTTTTGGGACTGGGACTGACGGATCAGGCCTCAATTCTCATCCCTTCGTTTTTGCATTATGTCTATTGGAAAGATTTAAAAGGGTGGGGTTTGTTTCAAAATGGAATAAGGAAGGGGAAGGAATGAATGGTTTAATTTAAAAATATAAATTACTAGTATATGTATATCAAAACAAAGTGGATCAAAACTGGTCGGTCTGGGATCGTAAATGTAACTAGTCTGGGACATCATTAATTTAATTTTTCTTACTACCCAATAGTCTAAGATCGAAATTGGACACTGTCTATCCCTAAACTGAGATCTATTTTGACTCGATAGCCCACTTTTTAATACTTTAGGATGCATCAATGAATTATGCCTAGTATTTTGTTTCATTAAAATGAAAATTTTGAGGAAATAGCATGAGTAGTCTTAATATGAATCTAGACTTCGGAACACTTAGGTGGTGTCCCCGATTATGACTTTGATAGATTTTAAAAGATCATATATTTGGAAGTCCAAATGAGTCTACAAGATTGTGGTGGATTGTTTTTTATCATCCAATAACTAGCCTTTATTCAAATCATAAGTTTCAGGATCATTACATCAATCAAGAGAAAAACAAATCTGACACCAACCAAACTCGAACAACTATGATTGTAAACCCTATGATCAGACTTAGAAACGGTCACCTCAGCAACACGAATCGCTAACCATGTAACAGGCTTGACACAGCCATCCATGTTGCCATAGATCCAAACATACTCAATGACATAAAACCAGGCTAAATTCTTAAATAAACTGACAAAACTAACAACAATGACAACACGAAACCCAATGACAAAATAACGAGAATTTATTGGAAAACTTTCACGAACTCTAGCCTCTCGCACAATCCATGGCAGTGGTTCAGGAAGAGGTTGTACCATTAGTACCACGTCACTCTAATTGATCCGCCATTGATTACAGTAGCGTTTCCATTCTCCTCTTTCCCTAGAAGTCGGCCATAGCCATCACTGAACCCCTTGCCGTCATATGTAGCCAAACCCCGCCGCAAGATGCTCTGCCATTCAGGCCTTATGGAATCTCTTCCGCTATGCTGCAGCGTCACTCCATGCCAACCACTGCCCTCCATCAAAGCAAATCTCCCTGAAACTGAATAGCATCGCCTCGCCAAGAAACTCTCACCATCATCGAAAGCCGGAGGCATCGAAGTGGACCAGAAACGCCGAACTCGGAAGTCGGCGAAAAACGAAACCCTAACTAGAGGGTACAAGGCCGCTTAAAAACTAGGGAAAATTCCAATCAAATTAAAACATCTTTAGTGTCTTGGTGTTGTACGTTATCGTTAATAGCATTATGTTATTGTGGTGGATTGTTTTTGTATACAGAAATCTATCATAATTCATCCAAATAAGTAGAAACTAAAATCCAAAGAATGTTTGAGGACACTCTTATACTCATGGATTCCACAGAAATCCAAATTGGGGACACATGAATTCTAACAGAATTCTAAACTGTGTTAAATCCTCCAGAATCCGAATGGGGGACACCCCCATTTTTTTTTGGATATGTTCCTTATAAATATGTCACGTTGGCTATGTTTTCAGAACCAATCTGGACTGGTCGGTCTGACTCGGAACGTGCATGGACTCGGCCTTTAATCCGGTCCAGTTGATTATTGAACCGTCAATAGATTAAAATTGGAAATAAGGATCAGACCTGAACCACTGCAAAGCCGTGAAAGAGATTAGCCCGGAAAATTTTGGAAAAAGGCAGCCACCTGGTTTTTGAACACTTGACCCTCGACATATTACATACGCCTCGCCTCCATTCTACCACTACGAACAATTGCTTAGATGGTTGGCTTGGTATTAAAATACAAGTAGTTATTATACCTTTTTATGAGCAAATATTTTAATAAAAGTAATTATCTAGTTAATTATTGAGAAAAAGGTCAAATAGAACCTTGTATTCGATAATAACATAAGTCCTTCTACTCAATCCATAACATGAAAAATACTATAGGTACCCCATTTTAGGGTACCCCATTTTTACTCACCCCTATTGTGTGGCTCATTTGAACCACACGACCGACCACGTTGTCGTGTTAGAAAGTCCTGATCCAGATAGATTTGTTACTCTTCAATTCGGAGTCACCATAAAAAATGATATCATTATTGATGTGAACAATTAATGTACAATTCTTTCAAAAAAAAATGATGTACAATAAAAAAGCATCGAACACTTTCTTTCAATAGTTGTTCTTGTCCATCATTGATCATCAATCTACATCTCTGAAGAATGGGTTGAAATGAGCTCATATTACATTGTGATGGGAGCACCCCGGCACATATCCTACTGGTTAAGCAAATTTGTTGTCCTATATTACCAGTCCAAAAATACTACTACACATATTAAAAGATGAACATTTTGGACTCCTAAGTGCTTGCGTTGAGGAGAATCAAAAAGCTTAAATGGAAAATGGAGTTGGATGGTTTAATGATGTTTTTACTTGGACTGAGATTTATAGTCTGATCAGGTGTAGTCTAATTTGAACTAGTCTGATTTGTTAGGTGTCTGATTTATGTGTATTTTGCAATTGTCGAAATCTTGTCTAGTTTGTTGAAGTTTGATGGGTCTGTTATGGTCTGGTTTGATCCGGGATAAAAACCAATCAAAATTAAAGCATCCTAAATATGGTAGTAGTGTCAAAAGCCATAAAGAAATGGAAAAGGGAAAAGAAAAAAGGGCTCGCCATTTTCAGCTCGGCCTAGGTGCTGAGAGGGTGACGTCAAATGATTCATTCCTAATTAAAAAATACTTAGGGCCTGTTTACTAACAGAGATATTTTCCTGTTTTTTACTTTTGTTTTTCGTTCTCCAATTTTCTATTTTTATTTTTCAGTTTTTCTATCTCCAATTTTCTATTTCTATTTTTTAGTTTTCCATTTCAAATCTGAAAACATGCTCATCAATTTTTTCACCCAGTTCTGTGATAATCCAGAAGACTGAGGACACGTTTACTTCACGAGTTACAAAAGGGTGCTTATTAAGACTCGCGTTAATAAGCGACGCATAAAATAAGCAATGTTATAAGATCATGTTTACTTCAAAAGGTTTAAAGCACCATTTAACATTAAAATGTCCAAAATAACCCTATACACATATAGACACACAAACATTCATGAACACAAATATATAATATAATATAATATAATATAATATAATATAATATAATATAATATAATATAATATAATATAATATAATATAATATAATATAATATAATATAATATGTGGGGTCGATCACCTCGTACGTGTACCCATACCCCTAACCCCTACCCGCCCCTATACCTCGTACCCCCACCCTACACCCTACACCCAATTCCACACCCTTGACCCCTACCCCTACCCTTACCACGATCTTACACTCTACTCATACTCCCCTACAACCCTTAATACCCACCCATACCTACTCGTAGGGGTCGGGGTGGGGAAGGTATGGCCATGGGGTAGGGTGGGGCCGAGGTAGGGGAAGGGTAGGGTGGAGGGTAGGATGGCGGTAGGGTGGGGGTAGGATGGCGGTAGGGTGGGGCTGAGGTAGAGGGCATGTGGTAAGGGGTAAGGTAGGGGTAATATACGAGGGGTGGGAGTAGGGTGGGTCGAGGTGGGATGGTGGGGTCGAGGTGGTAGGGGGGTGGCGGTAGGGTGGGGTGGATCGGGGTGGGGCCGAGGTAGGTAGGGGTGGGATGGTGGTAGGGTAGGGTGGGTCGGGGTGGGGTCGAGGTGGTATGGGGTGGCGGTAGGGTAGGGTAGGGTGGATCGGGGTGGGGCCAAGGTAGGGGAAGGGTAGGGTGGGGGTAGGATGTCGGTAGGGTGGGGGTAGGATGGCTGTAGGATGGGGCCGAGGTAGGGGGCATGTGGTAAGGGGTAATATACGAGGGGGTAGGAGTAGGGTGGGTCTGAGGTAGGGTATGTGGTAGGGGGTGGGGTAGGGTCATTGTAGGAAAAAGGGGTACGCGGGGGGTGGGGTGGGTAGGGTAAGGAGTAAGGTACGAGGATGGGGGTACCGGAATGGAATCGACGTCAGAGCAGGACCGGACCCACCACTACGTGTAAGTATGCAAATTCATTGCAGCGGCACTGTAGCATCCGCGTTTTCCAAATTTGGAAAACTAGTAAAGTTACTTCTCCAAATCAATAAGGAAAATAGAGACATGTCTCATTTTTTTCGTTTTGGAAAACGATTTGGTAAACACGTTTTTCTGTTTTCCTTTCTTCAGTTTTCCAGCAATTTTCTTTGGTAAACATGTTTGCTGTTTTCTGTTTTCCAGTTTTTTAGTTTTCTGAAAAACTGGAAAATATCTATATTAGTAAACATACCCTTAGTTTTTAATGGTTCATAACTCTTTTTTGTGCTACAACTTTTACAAAAATATTAAAATTCTTAAACTTTTAAGAATTCTCATATGATAGGAATAAAACATATATAAGGTTTTTTTTTTTAAATTTGAAATTTCAACTGTTGGAGTTTTTTACGCTCACAGAAACACGAATCACAAATTTTTAATTCATGGTGCCTTTACAAATAATTGAACTTTACATGAATTCAATTTGTTTTTATTAACTACGCGATAAAAGTAAAAAAAAAACAAAATTTATTTTTAACAAAAAAGGTGTATTTTAAATTCATAATTATTACACACAAAAAACAAAGAAAAACATTACTTATACGAATATGATTATTGTTTTACTAAGTTGAGATGTGTGACAATACAATATTCATAGGTGACCAAGGAAAACTACCCTCTGACAAAAAAGAATTTGTATATTGAATTGTGTTATTTGCATTATGGGATATGGTATTTAGGATGTTTTCTTTTGGACTGAAATTTGTTGGTCTGGACTCTGGTCTAGTCTGATCTGGTCTGGTCCGGTCTGAAGTGGTCTGGTTTGGTCTGGTAAACGTCTGGTCGCTGTGTATTTTATAACTACGGAAGTCAAGTCTGGTCTTGTCTAATCTGGTCTGGTCTTGTCTGATCTGGTCTGGTCTGATTTAGGACTGAAAACGGTCCAAAAGAAAACAAGTCCTCAAATGACAAGAGTAACAACACAAATATCCAAGAGTGTTTTAGAACAAAATAACACAAAGTATCCCAAAAAATAAGAGAGTAAAAGGGGGTCTTTAACTCCATATCTCCTATCAACCTCTATTTTTCATTGTTACCCTTAGGATCCTGCATAAACAAAAGAGTTACTTTCTCTCATTCTCTCATTTTTCCTGGGTGCCCTTTCGGGTTTTCATCTCAGCTTCCCACATTTTTTTGTTTAATCCTCATAGACTCACTCTTATTTTTTGCTTTATTTTTGCTTAAGTTATCCTTTGTGGGTTTTCAACTTAACAAGTTTTTTTTAAACTTTTTTTAAATAACAAGAATAAAGAATATGAATGTAAGAATTCCTAGGGTATGCATAAGCAAAGCAAAGCATGAATCGTGGGATTTGCATGCGGAATATTTGCAGCCCATAAATAATTCTTAACAACTTTCATTGGTCAACTATGGTCATTGTACTCCCACGCATCAATACCTTGAGTGTATTTTATTAACGGTATTGAAACATAAAATGTAAAGAAAAATATTATTGACAGAATTTATACACTATTTTCATATCGACGGAGTCCATTTCATGTGGATAGCCTTGGGCTAGCTCTCTTTATAAAATACTTCGTATATCTGAACGAGATTAGTTCCTGACATTCTACTCACGTATTGATATGATTGTAGCATGTAGAAGTGTCCATTTAAAATATTGATCCAAAATATTGAATTATTGTAGACTGTAAATTTCATTCTACATGAGAGCAATCCTCTTTGTGTGATAGATTTCCAACTAAGTCTGAGTTTTGCCGCATTTGGCTATTATAATAATTATGTTTTATTTTTGCATTGAATTTTTAATTAAGCTTTTGACATTGATGTTCGTACCTCCTTTTTATCATGGTAGAATTTTAAATTTTAGATTAGACGATTGTGTATTATTTTGAATTGGTGGATTTCAAAAAAAAAATATCAATTTGGATTTCAAAAAAAAAATATCAAAAAAAAATTAGACCTTGATCTTCATTGTGCCAAAACAAAATCTAGTACGTAGTAATATTATTGTGAATAATAGATTATAATGTTTCAATTTTTAGAATGACAATATATTTGGATGAGTTTCTCATTTTTATATAATGAGAGTGTCATTTTACACAATTCTATGGTCCCACAATATACCATACTTTGTGTATAGGATCAATTAGAATAGAATAATTATTGGTCCACAATGGTATATCCGTATTACAAGTGATTATATGGTGCATTCGATCTTAACCATATCTTTTGCGCCATATATAAGGATTGCCATGTTGCCCGTGTATGCAAATTAACTCCATAAGTGCTTGACAATTTTCTCAACCTTATATTTGAATGAGATGTTTGCTTTTAATAAAGAAATACTACGTAGTTGTTGATTCTTCCCGCTTTAAGCTATGACATTTAGAGGTGGACATGACCCGAGTAGGTCTAGGTTGCTCATAAATTTTCAAAAACCGATGATTCCATTAAATGGGTTGGTTCAAGTCAAGTATATCAAGTCTCGAATCAGGAATGAGACTTTGATTACACGTCCTATTTGAAACAACTCAATCTGATGTTGACATTTCATCATGGTTGAGTGGCGAATACAACTGATTGAAAGAGTTCATGAACAGCTTTTATTCAATCATACATGTGAAATCATGATTGTCATTTTTCAAATGACGTGATCATTACATGTAAAAAAAGACTTTGAGTCTTTTTTGGGATTCAAGATGTTTGTTGAATGCTTTTATAGGTCAAGGGTTGAGTTGAATTGAATGTCGCAAACTTTTTTTTGTTCAAGGGTCTAATAAGGGGTGGACAAGGTCCCGATCCTTTAGCGCACCGAACTGGACATGTTTTTTTTTTTTTTTGGCTTGGATGACTTTCTGATTTCACGCCAAAATCAATATCGGGGGTGGGAATTGGGAATACAAATAGTGATCCCGAGCCTCATTTTTTGAGACTTGGACTCCGATCAGGTCTCATTTTTATTCCTTTCATTTTTGTATTGTGTCTATGGGAAAGATCTCAGAGGATGGGGTTTGTTTGAAAATATAAATTATAAAATATAAATCAGAAGAGGTAAGTGTTGGTTCAAAACTCGTTTGGGATCGTAAATGTAACTATTTAAGTCCTAGTGTCGGACAATATAATTTTTCTTACTACCGAGCCGCAGTCCAGGATCGAAATTGAATCATGTCCATCCCTAAGTCGAATTTAAAAACTATGATCTATTTTGACTCTTTAACCCACTTTTTACTACTTTAGGATGCATCAATGAATTATATTTTGTTTCATTAAAATGATAAAATTTGAGGAAATGACACGGGAAGTCTACAGATCTGTACAAATGAGACAATATTCGTAAAGTTTATAGGAGCATTAAGATTCTCTCTCTGATTGGCAAAGTCTCATGGCAACGTTGTATTGGCATAACGAATCAAATGTTTTGCTACAATGTCACTCCTTTATTATTTCTACGTTTTTGCATTTTGGTTTTGATCCTACTTCTCCTAAAGTCAAGAGTCACGTTCGCTTCAGGTGAGAGTAGGATTTCTACTTCTCCTAGCAAATGTCTAGATGTTGTGTGTATCTCATCGATGTAACTGATCAAGTGGTTCATTATTCATGATTGGCAAGACGGGTTCACTACAAAAAAACACTCGTTTAGTCACGGACCGTAGTCACGGATTTGGTCCGTGACTAGCCTAGTCACGGACTAGTCACGGACTAGTCACGAAAATTTAAAAAAAAAATTAGTCACGGATTTTACCGTGACTACAGCCGTGACTACACGTAGTCACGGTTTTTTGTCCGTGACTAACATCCTCCGATTGCTCGTTTGATTTTCCGGCCTGGCTTGTTTTACTCCGGCGACATAGTCACGGCCACATCCGTGACTACAGCCGTGACTAAATTTAAAAATTAATTTTGCATCTCCCATAAATCAATCCGCAACGGTATTATGTACGGATAAATTTAGTCACGGACATGGCCGTGACTATGTCCGTGACTACTTTGATTTACTTTGATTTACACGTCATTTACACGTCATTAACACGGATCGGACGCGTAATGGACACGGTTTTGCTTAGTGACGGACAAATCCGTGACTAAGTCCGTGACTAAATTTTTTATATATGCAGGAGCAGTTCATTCAACAGAACCACACCAATTCATTCCTAGTATATACAGTATCTGTTTGAAAGATCGAAGGATGTAGTCTGTCTTCTATCATTTTCCCCATTTATGCAGTTAAGGTATGTTATTTGAATTATTATTTTTATTTAGAATTAGTTGGTTCAATTTAAATTATTAAAACTATTAAATTAGTGATGTTGTTAATTAATTAACAACATATTCAACTGTAAGCGTATTAATGTCATAAAATTAGTTAAACTGTTAGGTTTATAAAATAATTTAATTAAAATTAGTTAGCTAAACGTAGTTTTAAACGTAGTGATCTTTATGTTAAGTGAAATTAGTTAGTTAAACGTACGTTAGTAATGTGTTAATTAAGTGTATTGTGAATTGTTATTGTAATTGTGTATTATTTATTAATTCAAATGACCTTATATACATGTTCAAATTATTGGGTTTAATTTGGTCATATTATTTAATTTAGTGAATTGGAATTGTTAATTGTGTAGTACTGATAACATTAAATGTCATTAACGTAATAATTTAGTGTAGGTTTAAATGTAGGTTTACAAAAATAATTTAATTAAAATTCGTTAGCTAAACGTAGGTTTAAACGTAGCTAGTGATGTGTTAATTGTGTTATATTAGTTAGCTAAACGTAGGTTTAAACGTAGTGATGCATTAAAAGAGGACGGAATGAACTAGTTAAATTTAGTTAAATTTAACTAAATGAATTAGTTAAATTTAGTTAAACGTATGTTTAATTTAAATGTAGTGTTAATAAATTACTTAAATTTTTTGTAATATTAGTTAAATTTAAGTATTAGGTAATTACTTATATTTTGTGAATTATTGTTGTGAATTGTGTGCATTTCATTTAATTTAGTGAAAATTAGTTAGTTGATTATTTAGTGAAATAACTCACTTAAAATTTGTTAGTATTATTGTTAGTATTTGAACGTGTATACTTTTTTATTATAATATTCAGGCATAATGTATAAACAAAATAGAAGTTGGATGTATGATAAAGATGCGGTATTGTACGGAATGCAATCAAATTTTCTCGAGGGAGTTGGGGAATTTATTGAATTTGCACTTGAACATCCGGCTTATATGAGTGGTGATAAAATAAGATGTCCATGTTCAAAGTGTAAAAATCTCAAATTTAAAGACCCACACGAAGTTGGGTATGATTTGTACGCGGTCGGTTTTGTTCCCAATTATTATAATTGGACTTCTCACGGCGAACCTTTGGATCCATCTGTTATACCACAAACGGTAGGTTCGTCTCGTTACGTCCCTCCAGAGATGAGTGCGTGGGGAGACCGTGCTGAAATGAGGTGGGACCAACAAATGGTATATGACGCATACGGTGTACCGATGTCTCAGTTCAACCCCCCACAACCACCTAACGACCCCCCTGAAGCCTCAACCTCGTATCAACCAGATGCGGATGAAAATCCGACATTTTATCAACCTTATGTGGATGAAGGTTTGGCTGAGAGATTTCAGGATGTTCTAAAAGCTGCCGACCAACCTCTGTATGCTGATTGTGAGGGATACTCTCAGCTATCCGCCGTTACTGAATTCATGAACATAAAAGCCGAATACAGTCTCCCTGAAACTTGCATGAATAGAGTCTTGCAGTCAGTAGGAGGGATGCTACCGCGAGATCATACCCTTCCGGATTCATATTACCACATGAAGCAGTTAATGTCTAAGTTGGGGCTACCTTGTGTTGAAATTGATGCGTGCCCGGAAGGATGTATGTTGTTCTGGAAGGAGGATGAGGCACTTGAGTTCTGCAAGTTCTGTGGTGGAGACAGATACAAACCTGTTCGTCAAGGTAAAAAGAAACCACGACATAGGTCTGCACTGTCTAAACTGTATTACCTCCCAATAGCTCCTCGACTGCAGAGGATGTACGCTTCGACTGCTACTGCGAAACACATGACATGGCATGTTGAGCACGAAACCAACGAGGGTATGATGGCTCACCCTTCGGACTGTGAAGCCTGGAGACACTTTGACCGCTGTCATCCTCAGTTTGCTATGGAGCCACGAAATGTGCGGCTGGGATTGTGCTCAGATGGATTTGCTCCTTTTGGCAGGTTTGGCAAGAACTATTCATGTTGGCCGGTCATGTTAACTCCTTACAATCTCCCTCCCGACATGTGCATGAAAAGTCATTTCATATTTTTGTCTTTAATTTGTCCGGGTTCCAAGGATCCTGGGCGAAAGATAGACATTTATCTCCAACCTCTTGTCGAGGAGATGAAAGAACTGTGGGCCGTTGGGACACCAACTTATGATGTTTCATCAGATAAAATGTTTATCATGAAAGCTGCCATCATTTGGACCATTAGCGACTTCCCTGCCTATGGCATGCTTTCGGGATGGAGCACACACGGTTTGATGGGATGTCCGATATGTATGGAGAAATCAGGTGCCAACTGGCTTAGTTACAGCAAAAAAGGAAGTTACTTTGATTGTCACCGCAAGTTTCTCCCGGAAAGGCACCGATATCGAAAGGACAAGAAGTCTTTCATTAGAGGCAGAGCGGTACGAGAGAGCCCACCCCCGAGATTGACCGGTGAAGAAATTTATAACCGGGTTCGACGTTTTCCTACGGCTATGGAAGAGCCAAACCAAGAGCCATATGGGTATTGTGATACCCATAAGTGGACAAAGAGGAGCATATTCTGGGAGTTGCCTTATTGGAAAGACCTTCTCATCCGTCACAATTTAGATGTCATGCACACTGAGAAGAACGTCTTTGACAATATATTTAACACAGTGATGGATTTGAAAGGCAAAACTAAAGACGGTCTTGCAGCTAGGAAAGATATGACTATTTGGTGTGATAGACCCGAACTTTCTGTTGATCTAGAATATCAGGGCAAGGAAGTTCCAAAAGCAGTCTACCAGGTCACAGAACCACAAAAGGCAGCAATATTACAATGGCTTGCGTCTCAGAAGTTTCCAGATGGCTACTGCTCCAACTTGTCTAGATGCGTAGACATGAACAAACTTACCACGACGACGAGCATGAAAACTCACGATGCTCATGTAATAATGCAAAGACTTCTACCAATTGCACTAAAAGAGATGCTTCCTGAACACGTATGGTCCTGCATTACTGAAATCAGTTTGTTGTTTCAATCGATATGTTCCAGCGTTTTGGATGCGGCATCCCTCCGGAGACTACAAGATTCTGTTCCCATTCTGATGTGTAATCTAGAAAAAATAATGCCTCCATCGTTTTTCGATACAATGGAACATCTTATAATACATCTTCCGTATGAGGCTTTGACTGCTGGGCCCGTCTTCTATCGCTGGATGTACAGATTTGAAAGGTTAGTAACAATTTCATTTAAAAAAGAATATTTATTTCACAATAACTGTTAACATGTGTACCGTTGTTATATTGCATTATTGCAGATTTCTAGGAGAGCTGAAAAAGAAAGTGACCAACAAGGCACACTTTGAGGCTTCAATTTGTCAAGCGTATCTTCAACAAGAAATCTCAACGTTCTCGTCTTTTTACTTCGAGCGTGACGTCATCACCAGAAGGAAGAGACCTGCCCGGAACGATGACATTGGCGAGGATTTATATGAAAATGTAGTTTCCATCTTCAATTACCCAGGCAGAGGTAAAGGTGCTGCGACACAACGATACATCGTGGGTGGGGAATTGCAAATTGCACATACTTATATCCTCATGAATTGTCCAGAAATCTCACCGTTTTATCAGTAAGTTAAATTTGTAGTTATAATTGTAATACTTATCAATTAAATTTGTAGTTAATTTATAATTTTTTTATTTTTGAATTCACAGTGAATTCAGAGCTTCTTTATCAGCCTTTCCTGAGAATCAAATTGATGCATTGGTAGACTCTGATTTTGTAAATTGGTACAAGTATCAGGTATATATATACACACACATTAATTATATATATATATTATTAAGTAAGATTTTTCAATATTTACCTAATGTTATTATCATGTTTATATTTACAGATCAATAGTCGTGGGATTGTCGACCCTTTGTTAGTATCATTAGCGTGGGGCCCTAGTGCCAGTGCCAAAGTGTGGCGGCAATATGTGATAAACGGTTACACATATCACACAGCCGATTACGGAGAGGGCCGACCAACAACGAACAGCGGGTTATGTGTCCCGACCATCGGTTATGATAACTCGGAAACCAATTTTTTTGGTGTCCTGCAGGAGATTCTGGAACTTGAGATGCCTTCTGGTGCGAAAAAATTGACATGCGTTCTGTTCCGTTGCACATGGGTCGACCCCACACGTGGCGTGCGCAAAAATCCGAAGTATAATATGATTGACGTCAACCAGTCTCGTGTGTACCCGAAAAATGAGCCTTTCATACTCGCCCAACAAGCAGCGCAGATTTATTATGCAGAATATCCTTCAACAAGGCGGACACAGAATCCTTGGGTGTGTGCATGTCCTGTCCGTCCGAACAAAATAAAATCACAAACTCAACACAAGGACGTTGATCTAGATGCTTTTCAGCAACAATTTTTCCAACCTCCGCCTATTGTTGAGACGGTCAACTATGACATCCAATTAAGTGATCCAAATGGCGGACGTGTTGAAGTCATGCCAGAAACGCACCTTCCGGACCCAACCATTCCATCTGAGCGCGAAATTGAGGAAATGTATGTAGCACAACAAAACGCTCAATATCAGGAAGAAGGTGAATGGATAGACGGTTCAGATACAGAAGAAGATACTGTATATGTAGAAAATGACGATTCTGATAGCGAATAATTGTGCTGTTGTAATTTCAATTTTATTGACTTCTAATATTTGTGCAGATTTCTTCATCATTATATTACTCCAACAATATTTGAATTTTTTTCTATCTTTATCATTATTATTTATGAACAAAAAATTACTCCATATTATATAAAGTATATATGTCCCCTCATGTAAACTTGCAAAAGTTTAACATTTTACCTTAAAGGCTAATCAATACAAAAATGTATTGTATCAAAGTCATAAAAAAATTAATTGAAAATATATCGACCCCTCATATTAGACTTATACACAGTTTAATATGTTACCTTAAAGACCAATCAATTGAAAATGTATTGTATCAAAGTTATAAAAAAATTAATTGAAAAAATATCGACTTCTCATATTAGACTTATACACAGTTTAATATGTTATACACGTTTTCAATTGATAAAACTTCTACAAAAATCTTATCTTCTATTATAACTACACTAACATTTAAAAATATAAATTAATATATTTTAGATGAGCAATGAACAATCAACCTCGCGTCCCCGCCCAAACTATGTGCCCTTAACCGAAGCTGAGCGCAACAATGAAAATGCGCTTTGGGTGACGCCCCACATGGTTGCGAAGTAAGTAACTATGAATTTTATCTAACGTGAAATAATTTTTTCAATGTATCATAATGTTATCAAAACTTTTATAAATAAATAATATTAATTTTCTGAAGCGATCAAGAAGTGTTGGACCAAATCAAACTAATAATCGGAGGACACTTTCTTGGGAACTGGGCAGCATACACGGAAGTTGACCCCAAGGTTCGTGAACTTTGGTGGAACCTTTTCAAGGTAAAAAAAATGAATTTTCTCTGCGTAATTGTATTAACGTAACATTTGATAAAAGATAAATTAATTTATTTGTTTTTTATAAAGGGTCGGTTTCGATGGACTGAAGCCCAAGGTCCCGCTATTCTTAGAGCGTATAACGCTAGGATTTCAAACTGGCTTCGTCCTACTTTTAAGCGTGCCCGAAAGAGCGGGGTAAAGCCTGGATGGTGTTCGGATGAGGTGTGGGCTAACCTCGTCCGTCACTGGTCTTCTGATCCAAACTTCTTGGCAAGAAGTCAATCCGGTAAGAAAAACCGGATGTCCGAGAAGGCTTTAGAAACCCAATGGCATGGGGGCCGCAAACCTCAGAGTAGACATAAAGAAGATCTTGTAAGTATTTTTCAAAAAACCTTACACATTATTCTGACCCTTTATTTTAACAATTAATTATGGATCTTAAGCCTTTTTTCCAAACTGTAGTCGGGGCCTGAGAAGAAGAAGGTCTCAATTCTCAAGGTCATCAAGCACTGCTGGACAAAGCACGGCGATGAGTCCGATGCCGATCTGCCACCCCGCCTCGCTGAAATCAAAGTAAGTAACACTATTTTGTTACTTATTTCCATTCAAAATCAAATTGAGTAACATTAAATTAACAATTTTTGTACATGTAGTCAAATGTTGAGAAGAGGCGGGCAGAATTAGGCTTGACTCAGGAGGATGAGATTGATTCTGATGTGGAGGATGATGCCATCTTTGAGGCAGTTTGTCACGCCCCGGACCTCCCCGGACACGTCAACAACCCGCCGTACAATACGAATAGTCAATCGCAATCCAACACATTCATATTATACAAGGCGTCATGAATATCATTCACACATAAGTCATCCATAAACAACATAATAAGTAATTCATAAAGCAGCGGAAAACATTGTTTAAAACGAAAGGGCCACACAGGGCTATTCATGAGCACGCAGGCTCTATAATAAAATATCCATGAGCAAATTTATTAATGTTTCAAATAGAATGGAGGAAGCACGAACCAAGTCTTCTCTCCGAGGAATCACTCGATCAACGAGCACAGGATGCAAGCTCTAGCCTCAACCTGAAATGGTGGTGGGACGCCCCCGAAGGGGTCAGTACTCTATACGGCTATAAAGTACTGGTGTGGCAGGCATCTAATAGATATACAACAAGTATTTCAAACACAAGACCCTCAATTAGGGTGATAGTACATTATGATTGTAACCCTAAGTTACCCCGTTTAAAAATATACTTACTTTATATAAAAGTCAAGTAGTCGGCCCGTGGGCCCGTTTTCATTTGGAAATCACCATTCCCAACCCCGTGGCTATAAGCCACGACAACTCCTAGAGTCCAACCCTAGTACATGACATTGTATTCTAGAGCTCGGCTCTACTACATCACCATACAATTCATATACCTCGGGTCAATTTCCTTACCTTGCGTTCTAGAGCTCGGCTCTATTACATCACCACGCAAGTCCTAGAGCTCGGCTCTAGCTATACAATACATAGACTCCAAGTCTACACCTTACATGCATTCTAGAGCTCGGCTCTATTACATCACCATGCATTAAGGTCCAATTCTCAAGCAACCCTATGCCTAGAATTGACATATCATTAAACTACTTTGGGTCATCCTTAAAGACTTCCCATAACTTAACCTTAGTTCCAAACTAAGTTATTATATACACTTGAACTATATTCAAGTACCTTTCATACAATCCAATCCCTAGGATCAATTTAATCAACAAGTTCCAATAATCACTAACTAGTATTTCAATACTATTAAGATTATTGTTATCATACCATTATCCTCATTATTTGTAATTCTCTACATATTTATAATTATGTAGCAGCAACTTAAGTATTCAATCTCAATACACAAATATTTATTTATGTATTCACATAATTCATACATGAGCAAAATGCCCATTTTCACAAAATAGTTCATTTATACTCATTTAATCTCATATTATTCATACCTTCTCAAATCATTTCAAATTTCATTCCTTGGCAACTATATCAATATTTCATCAATATATAATCATCATAATCCATGAAAAATCATGATTTAAGCATTTAGGTAATCTCATGCTTAACCTACAAGTTGTAAGCAATTAGATGTCAATCCTCACCTCAAATGAGCTTTAAACTTTCCCTCCTTGGTCCAATGGTCAAAGCTTTGGTCAAGGTGGATTTGGAACTGATTCCTTGCTCAAATATGAGTGTTAAACAGCCTCCTCAAAGTGCTAGTTCAACCCTTAATCGTTGATACGAAAACAGCCCCTAGAACGGGTGTTTCCCGGTTAACTCGTTTCCTAGTTTTTCCAAGATTTGCTCTAGGTTAGTATCTAACCTTTCCAACAATTAAAGTCACATAATAATAACATTTTATACACTTCAATCAGTGTATAATGGTTCTTCAATCATTTATATGATTTAGACAATAGAGAGAAAGGTTTTGGATTCAAACTTACTTTGAATACAAAAACGTATTCTGCGAGGTCGTGTTTTGCTCGGTCGATTTGGAGGCCTTCCACTACTCCGATTGATGCAAACCAGACCTTCGACGATTCCTCGTCTTGAGAGCTTTCTTTTGGTATATTATACGCCTTATTTGGATGTGTATAACTCGAGATATGAAGCAAACAGTCTCAGCACTCTCACAGCTCGAGTTCACAGACCACTGCTCGTTCCAGATCGATTTTTGGATGATAAGCTCTCTCTCCTCGAACAAAGACCACTCAATTATGAAACTACACTTCAAGAGCTATCCAAGGACACCTCATACACGTTATTTGGTTGAGGATAGCTCCTATAATGAGAGGAGACAAACAGCACACCAATTTGTGCGAAAATAAGAGTGGTGGCCCAAACTTTGATTCTTATCAAGTCATGTGCAGCTCTTCTCCATAATGGCCGGCCAAGGTAAGTCTCCTAGCCCATTTTTATTTGTCTTGCAGGTACTAATATCATGTGGAGTGGTTCCCAATTGATCCCAATCATTTTGGGGTCCAAAATATCTACCAATACTTCCAAAAATGGGAAGATGGGTCCTATTGTTTTATCTTTGTCAAAGATGTCTTTTTGTACTCATCCTAATTTATTTAGAACAAGTCAACTTCCTAAATCACATTATTGATCTCCAATATGTGTAGGCTCATCCCAATAATTTACTTGATGGATATTTTAGAAGGAAAATCCTACTCCCATTATTTAGCTCAATAATGCCAAAGATGGGGTTATAGACATTTGTATTCTCCTTTAATCATTCTTTCACTATTTAGGAAATGTTGGGCCTTTCTATTTATTAATAAGTCCCGAGTAAGTATTTGCGAAACCCGACACTAATGTACGAGTTTGAACAGTACGATATTCAACCATGCACTACGTAGAACATTGATCGTTTTACAAAATGTTTGGGAATCGGAAATCCAATACATAAGCTATGAATATTCAAATCAAATTTCCAGGGACATTCGGGTGCGGTGTCACAAGTTCACCCCCCCTTAACAGGAATTTCGTCCCCGAAATTCACAGCTCTACTCGAATAGGAAGGCATACTGCTTCCTCATCAAAGCCTCTGTTTCCCATGTCTCTTCTTCGACCCGATCGCTCTTCCACAGGACCTTAACCATTGGGACTTCTTTGCTCCTCAGCTTCTTCACCTTTCTATCGGTGACTTTGATAGGTTGAACAGCGTAGTTCAAATCCTCACGTACCTCTACAGGTGGCTTCTCCAATACGTGAGAGGGATCATGCACGTACTTCTTAAGCATGGATACATGAAACACATTATGTATCTTCTCTAACTCAGGAGTCAATTGTAGACGATATGCAACGGCCCCAATCCTCTCTATAATTCTGAATGGACCTATATATCGTGGGTTAAGTTTTCCTCGGGTTTGGAACCGAATGATCCCTTTCCAAGGAGAAACTTTCAAGAATACCTCGTCATCAACCTTAAACTCTAAGGTTCTTCGACGCTTATCTGCATAACTCTTTTGTCTATCCTGAGCCGCCTTGAGTCTCTCTCGAATTAACTTCACCTTTGATTTGGTGACCTCCACCAACTCAGTACCCTCGAGTTTGGCCATGCCAACCTCGTCCCAGCATAACGGTGTACGGCACCTCCTCCCATACAATGCCTCGTATGGAGGCATGCCGATGCTTGCCTGATAACTGTTGTTATAGGCAAACTCCACAAGTGCTAAGTGGTTGTCCCAACTCCCCTGGAACTCCAATGCACAAGCCCTCAGCATGTCTTCTAGGATCTGTATAACCCTTTCAGACTGCCCATCCGTCTGTGGATGGAAAGCAGTGCTGAACTTCAACTTCGTTCCCATAGACTCCTGGAATTTCGGCCAAAAACGTGATGTGAATCGTGGGTCTCTATCAGATACAATGGTCACCGGGACCCCATGCAGCCTCACGATCTCATCCGTATACAATTTGGCTAACCTCTCAAGTGGATAGGTAGTGTTGATAGGCAAGAAGTGTGCACTCTTTGTGAGCCTATCCACAACGACCCAAACCGCGTCATAGTTCCTGATAGTCCGTGGTAAGCCTACCACGAAATCCATAGTCACGTGCTCCCACTTCCATTCAGGGATGGAGAGTGGTTGCAATAAGCCTGCTGGGTGCTGATGTTCTGCCTTAACTTGTTGACAAGTAAGGCACCGACTGATGTACTCGGCTATTTCCCTCTTCATTCCAGACCACCAGTAACTTTCCTTCAAATCACGGTACATTTTCGTGCCCCCCGGGTGCATGGCATAAGCCGATGAATGAGCCTCCTCTAAGATGGACTTTCGGAGCTCATCATCTGACGGTACACACACTCGGTCACGAAATAACAAGAGACCATCATCTCTTTCCCTGAAATCCTCCACCGGCCCCGCTTGCATGCGTTCCCGGACCTTCATAAGTTCTTCGTCGGCTTCCTGACCCTTCTTGATCTCATCAAGTAAAGTGGGTCTTACCTCAAATCGTGCCAATAAGGCACCATCGCTGGTTACCTCCAGTTGGGCTCTTAATGCCCTCAAATTAGTTATCAATGCCCCAGACGAGCTCTTCCGGCTCAAAGCATCTGCCACCACGTTTGCCTTGCCTGGGTGATACTCTATCACTAGATGGTAGTCTTTTATCAGCTCCATCCACCGTCTCTGTCTCATGTTTAGCTCTTTCTGAGTAAACACGTACTTCAAGCTCTTGTGATCGGTGTATATGTGACATGTCTCCCCGTAGAGATAATGTCTCCATATCTTCAGTGCAAATACCACTGCCCCGAGCTCCAAATCATGAGTAGGATAATTCACCTCATGCTTCTTCAATTGTCGTGAAGCATAGGCGATTACCCTCCCATTCTGCATCAGTACACATCCGAGCCCTTGGATGCTCGCATCGCTATAGACATCGTACCCCACACCTTGTTTGGGTAATGCAAGTACCGGTGCCTCGGTCAATCTCTTCTTTAGTTCCATGAACCCTTTCTCGCATTTGTCATCCCATACAAACTTAGCTCCTTTACGAGTGAGCTTCGTCAATGGCGATGCCAAAACAGAGAACTTCTCCACGAACTTTCTATAGTAGCCTGCCAATCCAAGGAAACTACGAATTTCCTTGACGTTCTTTGGCCTCTCCCATTCAGTAATGGCTTCTATCTTCTTGTTATCAACAGCAATCCCCGATCCC
Organism: Cuscuta epithymum; assembly: GCA_945859915.1. Classification (NCBI taxonomy): domain Eukaryota; kingdom Viridiplantae; phylum Streptophyta; class Magnoliopsida; order Solanales; family Convolvulaceae; genus Cuscuta; species Cuscuta epithymum. Next base: position 2,042,963 of record CAMAPF010001045.1, on the reverse strand, counting down.
GAAACCACGTGCCCGAGGAAGCCAATCTCCTTTAGCCAAAATTCACATTTAGAAAATTTGGCATAGAGTTGCTTCTCCCGTAGTGTTTCAAGAACAAGTATCAAGTGCTCCTCATGCTCTTCTTCACTCTTTGAGTAAATCAAGATGTCATCTATGAACACAATCACGAATCGATCCAAGTATTTATGAAATACTCGGTTCATCAAGTCCATGAATGCCGCCGGGGCGTTTGTTTATCCAAACGACATAACAAGGAACTCAAAATGCCCATACCTTGTGCGGAAAGCACTCTTTGGTATGTCATCTTCCTTAATCTTCAATTGATGGTACCCCGACCTTAAGTCAATCTTCGAAAACACGGTTGCTCCTCGTAGTTGATCAAACAAGTCATCAATCCTAGGCAACGGATACCTATTCTTGATTGTGACCTTGTTCAGTTGACGATAGTCAATGCACATTCGAAGTGTCCCATCTTTCTTTTTCACAAAAAGAACCGGTGCTCCCCACGGGGAGTGGCTTGGTCTAATGAAACCGTTATCCAAAAGCTCTTGCAATTGGGTTTTCAACTCGTTAAGTTCAGCGGGTGCCATCCGGTATGGCGGTATGGAGATTGGTTTGGTACCAGGCTCGACCTCGATCACAAATTCAATCTCTCTGTCAGGTGGAAGCCCCGGTAGGTCTTTAGGGAAGACATCCGGATACTTACAAACCACCCTCACATCATCGATGTTCGTTTCCTCTTTGGTTTTGTCAACCACGAATGCTAGATATGCGTGGCATCCCTTCCTCATCATATTTCTCGCTCTCACGGCGGATATGATACAACTATTTGATTTGCCGCGGTCCCCCTCGAAGCGTAGGGTGTCCCCCTGTGTGCCTTCGAGTTCCAACACCTTTGTGTAGCAATCTACCCTAGCATGATGCTTTTCTAGCCAATCCATCCCTAGGATTGCATCGAACTCCATCATACTCAGCGGTACGAAATCACACGTCAAGGTTTGGCCACCGATTTCCACCATACAAGATGGATAGTAATTGTTTCTTTCAACGTCTTCCCCTAGTGGGGTTGATACCACTAAGGTTTGTGTCATTGGTATTGATTGCATCTCTAAGCTCTCGGCAAACGCCTCACTCACGAATGAACGTTGCGCTCCGGTATCGATAAGGATTCGTGCATCCTTCCCATTAATCTTTAGTGTCCCTACATTCATGAACCATGTAAGACATCTTTCCTACCCTCCCTACTCATTTATAGAAGGTTGCAATGTTCACACGCACGTTAGGGATCAAGAAGAGGCCTTAACGTCGCAAAACGATGCGAAAAAAACCGGGTTTCGGCAATCTGGGTGCCAGGCACGGCGTGCCTGGGGTAGGCACGATCGTGCCTGGCTTGGGGAAACGCCCAGGGTGCCACTGCCTTGGAGGCACGATCGTGTCTGCCTTAGGCACGATCGTGCCTGGGTTGGGAAATCCTGGGGAGCCACTGATTTGGAGGCACGATCGTGTCTGGATTAGGCACGATCGTGCCTGGTTTGAAGAAACACCTGGGCAGCTACTGCCTTGTAGGCACGATCGTGTCTGCCTTAGGCACGATCGTGCCTGGGTTGGGAATTTTCCTGGGCAGCTACTGACTTGGAGGCACGATCGTGTCTGCCTTAGGCACGATCGTGCCTGGGTCCCAGCCGCCTGAAGTTGCCCGAAATCCCCCGGTTCGACCCCAAAACCCCGTGCAATGATCCTAGCGATTAGTATCCTCAATTTATGGACTAATTAAGGATAAAACACTAGTATATGAGAGGCAATACCTGCGACGGAGTCCGGGTTAGCTTGAGCATCCGCCTCCGTCATCGCATAGACCCTAGCCTGGGTCCTCCCTTGGTTCACGGATGGCGCGTTGCTTGTACTTGCCCCCCCGTGTCCCCGGCTTGCTTGAGAAGCCCCGGTTTGATTCCGTGTACCCGTCGGACCGCTACTCGGTCCCGATGTCCTTGCCCCACTCAATTGTGGACAATGTGCCTTCAAATGCCCGGCATCCCCGCATTGAAAACATCTAGGGGGGTCGCGACATTTACCGGAGTGGTTCTTCTTGCAATTGTTGCAACGAGCTACCACTGAGGTTTGTGACCTCGCGCCTTGCCCACTCGGGCCTTGGTTCCCCCTATATGGTGGCGGTGGTGCCCGGAAAGATCCTCCTCCGTGGTTCCCCTTTTTGTTGGAACCTTGGGAGCCATGACTCTCCCACTTTCTCTTTTTCGCCTCCTCGGCGTCTCTCTTCTTCCTTTCTTCCCATTGCTTCTCTCCTTTCAACCCTTGGTCAACCACTTGGGCAAACGTCATGTTAGGCAATTGTGTTGCCCTGTCACGTATCTCCAAGTCTAGAGCATCCTAGAAGTGGTTCACCATCCGGTTCTCGTCACAAGCATACTCAGGTATGTAATCGGCAAGATCCCTGAACTTGTACTCAAGTTCCCTCACCGTCATGTTACCCCCTTGGGTTAGAAGGGTGTATTCCCTCACTTTCTTGTTCACCTCAAAATCCGAGTAATATTGGGCAAAGAATTCCTGTCGGAAATTCTCCCAAGTGACGGTCTCGCCATATTTGCCTTTGGTCCCATCCCACCACTTGGATGCCATACCTTCAAGCAATCTCACCGCAACCCTTAGTTTATATTCGGGGGTGAGTTGCATGTCCAGGGCTGCCTCATTCAGCCGTTTAATCCATTGTGCCGAAACGGAGATGTCACCCGTCCCATCGAACGGTTTGCACCCTAAGTCTCGTGCCTCTTTGATGTATTTGGAGATCCTTATGATTGGACCCCCATCACCCCGACCCCCATGTGGTTCAATGTGGGCCCTAGAGTCGCCATGGCTTCTCCCTCTTGAAGCCCCGCCCGAAGGCTGCCCAGCCCGGCGCCTTCGGCGTTCCCTCCTCTCCTCACGCTCACGGTGGTACTGTTGAAGTAGTGCTTCAATCCGTGCTAAGGAGCCATTTTCCTCCTCATCACTTACGTCATCATCATCCCCTTCATAAGGGGTCTCAACCGGTTCAGTTTCCGGTCGATAGGTCGAGTCCTCATAGGACCAGTAGGTTTCACTTTCCGTGTCGACATGACCGTCACTCACGGTCTGTGATCGGCCTCCACGGCCAGCTCCTCTAGATGCCCTAGAGGTCCTTCGACTGCCCTGTCCAGTCTCCACTGGTACATGGCCGGTCGGGTTTCTCCTAGTAATCCTGCCACCACGGTCCATTTCTGAAAGAATTTGGAAAGAGTCGTTAGACTCGTATCAAATGTCAATTGACGGATAGGTACTTAAGACACATTTTGGCTCGAGTCACCGCCATACCAATTGCTAAGGGTACCATCTTAACAATTAGAGACCTTGCAACCCAAGTACCAAAAGCTCTCCAAGTACAAAACTTCTATGCTCATGGTTTTCAAAATCTTTTCAAAAAGAGAATTTTGAGACTTCATTATGAAGTTTATGGACTAAGGGCTCTGATACCAACTTAATTGTCACGCCCCGGACCTCCCCGGACACGTCAACAACCCGCCGTACAATACGAATAGTCAATCGCAATCCAACACATTCATATTATACAAGGCGTCATGAATATCATTCACACATAAGTCATCCATAAACAACATAATAAGTAATTCATAAAGCAGCGGAAAACATTGTTTAAAACGAAAGGGCCACACAGGGCTATTCATGAGCACGCAGGCTCTATAATAAAATATCCATGAGCAAATTTATTAATGTTTCAAATAGAATGGAGGAAGCACGAACCAAGTCTTCTCTCCGAGGAATCACTCGATCAACGAGCACAGGATGCAAGCTCTAGCCTCAACCTGAAATGGTGGTGGGACGCCCCCGAAGGGGTCAGTACTCTATACGGCTATAAAGTACTGGTGTGGCAGGCATCTAATAGATATACAACAAGTATTTCAAACACAAGACCCTCAATTAGGGTGATAGTACATTATGATTGTAACCCTAAGTTACCCCGTTTAAAAATATACTTACTTTATATAAAAGTCAAGTAGTCGGCCCGTGGGCCCGTTTTCATTTGGAAATCACCATTCCCAACCCCGTGGCTATAAGCCACGACAACTCCTAGAGTCCAACCCTAGTACATGACATTGTATTCTAGAGCTCGGCTCTACTACATCACCATACAATTCATATACCTCGGGTCAATTTCCTTACCTTGCGTTCTAGAGCTCGGCTCTATTACATCACCACGCAAGTCCTAGAGCTCGGCTCTAGCTATACAATACATAGACTCCAAGTCTACACCTTACATGCATTCTAGAGCTCGGCTCTATTACATCACCATGCATTAAGGTCCAATTCTCAAGCAACCCTATGCCTAGAATTGACATATCATTAAACTACTTTGGGTCATCCTTAAAGACTTCCCATAACTTAACCTTAGTTCCAAACTAAGTTATTATATACACTTGAACTATATTCAAGTACCTTTCATACAATCCAATCCCTAGGATCAATTTAATCAACAAGTTCCAATAATCACTAACTAGTATTTCAATACTATTAAGATTATTGTTATCATACCATTATCCTCATTATTTGTAATTCTCTACATATTTATAATTATGTAGCAGCAACTTAAGTATTCAATCTCAATACACAAATATTTATTTATGTATTCACATAATTCATACATGAGCAAAATGCCCATTTTCACAAAATAGTTCATTTATACTCATTTAATCTCATATTATTCATACCTTCTCAAATCATTTCAAATTTCATTCCTTGGCAACTATATCAATATTTCATCAATATATAATCATCATAATCCATGAAAAATCATGATTTAAGCATTTAGGTAATCTCATGCTTAACCTACAAGTTGTAAGCAATTAGATGTCAATCCTCACCTCAAATGAGCTTTAAACTTTCCCTCCTTGGTCCAATGGTCAAAGCTTTGGTCAAGGTGGATTTGGAACTGATTCCTTGCTCAAATATGAGTGTTAAACAGCCTCCTCAAAGTGCTAGTTCAACCCTTAATCGTTGATACGAAAACAGCCCCTAGAACGGGTGTTTCCCGGTTAACTCGTTTCCTAGTTTTTCCAAGATTTGCTCTAGGTTAGTATCTAACCTTTCCAACAATTAAAGTCACATAATAATAACATTTTATACACTTCAATCAGTGTATAATGGTTCTTCAATCATTTATATGATTTAGACAATAGAGAGAAAGGTTTTGGATTCAAACTTACTTTGAATACAAAAACGTATTCTGCGAGGTCGTGTTTTGCTCGGTCGATTTGGAGGCCTTCCACTACTCCGATTGATGCAAACCAGACCTTCGACGATTCCTCGTCTTGAGAGCTTTCTTTTGGTATATTATACGCCTTATTTGGATGTGTATAACTCGAGATATGAAGCAAACAGTCTCAGCACTCTCACAGCTCGAGTTCACAGACCACTGCTCGTTCCAGATCGATTTTTGGATGATAAGCTCTCTCTCCTCGAACAAAGACCACTCAATTATGAAACTACACTTCAAGAGCTATCCAAGGACACCTCATACACGTTATTTGGTTGAGGATAGCTCCTATAATGAGAGGAGACAAACAGCACACCAATTTGTGCGAAAATAAGAGTGGTGGCCCAAACTTTGATTCTTATCAAGTCATGTGCAGCTCTTCTCCATAATGGCCGGCCAAGGTAAGTCTCCTAGCCCATTTTTATTTGTCTTGCAGGTACTAATATCATGTGGAGTGGTTCCCAATTGATCCCAATCATTTTGGGGTCCAAAATATCTACCAATACTTCCAAAAATGGGAAGATGGGTCCTATTGTTTTATCTTTGTCAAAGATGTCTTTTTGTACTCATCCTAATTTATTTAGAACAAGTCAACTTCCTAAATCACATTATTGATCTCCAATATGTGTAGACTCATCCCAATAATTTACTTGATGGATATTTTAGAAGGAAAATCCTACTCCCATTATTTAGCTCAATAATGCCAAAGATGGGGTTATAGACATTTGTATTCTCCTTTAATCATTCTTTCACTATTTAGGAAATGTTGGGCCTTTCTATTTATTAATAAGTCCCGAGTAAGTATTTGCGAAACCCGACACTAATGTACGAGTTTGAACAGTACGATATTCAACCATGCACTACGTAGAACATTGATCGTTTTACAAAATGTTTGGGAATCGGAAATCCAATACATAAGCTATGAATATTCAAATCAAATTTCCAGGGACATTCGGGTGCGGTGTCACACAGTTGGGGTGTACAAGGGCCGGGTCCCGTGCATGGGGGCTGAGGGGCAACGGATCTTGTACGACCGCAGCGGTGCTTCATCTTCCCGTTCAAGGCGCGGAGAGGATCCGCGTATCGCTCAAATGCAGCGGGAGATGGAGGAGCAGCAGCGGGCCTTGGCTGAGCAGCAGCGCACCTTGGAGGAGCAACGCAAAAAAGATGAAGAAACAAGGGCCCGGCTGGAAGAGATGGAACGGATCCTCAGCGCCGGAATTCGGAATCAGCCTCAGCCTCAGCCGTATGTACTGCACCCTGAGCAGACACCTCAAGTTCCGCACATGGGCGGTTATTTCCGTACCAACTCTGCTACCGGGTTGCCTTCATTTGGATCTATTCAGGATATCAATTTTCACAACCTGTTTCAAACATCTGGAGGCAGCCAAGCAGGTGGCAGTCGCGGAGGTGGCAGTCGCGGAGGAGGCAGTCGCGGTGGCAACCGAGAAGATGAGACCGAAGAAGATTATCTATATGATGATTCTAGATATTATCATAATGGTAACCGGGGGAGCTTGTAAATGATATACATTTTTATTTGAACATTGTTTATTTACTATAATTCTATTGTGCTTATTATTACTTTTATTTCAGTCTGTTTGGTTATGAAATGTGTGTTCTAGTGGGTTCTAGTAGTCTGTTTATTACTTTTATTCTGCAAATATTTTTTAAAATAAACTTTTCTAAAGAATAATTAAAAAAAAATTTATTTTTTTATAAAAAAAAAACTTTTTTTTTAAAAATAAAAAACTTTAGTCACGGATCCGAGCCGTGACTAAATTCTAGACCGATTTTTAAAAAAGTTATTTTGCAAATTTAATTTTTTTTAAAAAAAATAAAAAAGTAGTCACGGATCAAGTCCGTGACTAAAATTTGAAATTTGAAAATTTAAACAGTAACATTTGGCGGTTAATTTTTAAAAATTTGAAAATTTAGTCACGGACTAGTCCGTGACTATATTTAGTCACGGAAAAGGCCGTGACTAAGTCGCCGGTGTGGTTATTCCGGTGACAAGTTAGTCACGGAAACTGTCCGTGACTAAGCCGTGACTACGCTAAGTCACGGATAAAATGACCGTGACTAGAATTAGTCACGCCCAAACAGTCACGGATTTAGTCACGGACAAAATCCGTGACTAGCGGAGTTAGTCACGGAATTTTTATACTACGGTCCGTGACTAAATCCGTGACTAACTCCGTGTTTTTTTGTAGTGGTTCTACCTAGTCCTTTTGAAGTTTTAACTACTCATCCTCCCCCCGAACCACTGCCTGACTTTGAGAAAACAATAATGCTCAACTGGGTCTCCTTTTCGGTGGCTGGTCAAATCGTTTATTCGGTCATTTTCTGCTTAATTGAGTTTTCTCTGTTGGTTGTTCGTCAAATCAATTCTCTTTTGCGGTGACTGATGAAGTCAGATATTTTATTTGTAACTTTTAATTTTCTCTTAGAAGTAGCAAGAAGAGCAGCAAAACTGTTGGACTAGATTATACTATTGCGGGGTTAGTGATCTAGAAGGATTCATTTGATATTTTCCGTTCTACGTTTCATCTCATTATATCCTTAAGTTATTCATTTACTTATATCTTTGCTCTCATTTAATGAATAAGCTAGTTATTTGATTTAAAAAAAAATTGGAAAGCCTTCATATTAATCAAGACTTCGGAACACTTATCTTCTACTGGTTCTTTTTCTTATAAATATATGTAGTATCATGTTTGATCATGTAAAATAATAAAATAAAAATTGTATTGTTGAAATTTGTGAAGACGAGAGAGAAATAAAAAAATGTGAATACATATTATAAAAAAAAATAACAATTTTTTTAAACAAATTAAAAATCAAAATAATAAGGAACTGGGATAGTAGACAATCAATTTGTCACATCATAAACCCAACAATACGAAGAAAGACAATGAGCATGTTTGGGACTTAAAGGACAATGGATAGCGGATTATACTTGTACGTAGTATGTTATAAGGACTTGAGTTTTAGTTAATATGTTTGACTAACATTATAAGCTGGCGAATTGCAAAATGATACTGTATTTGATAATTTAGTAGTTTGATCATAACAATTAGTAAAGAATGTCATATTTCAATATTCTAATCTAAAATGTTGTTATTTACCGTGTTTCATTTCAATAATTTTGTCCAAAAACACTAGTGTTGAAAAGATATTTATCAAACGGCAGGCGCTCTCACTTATTCAAAACTGGTCATTTGACTTGTGCATTGAATCGGATTTAATTTTCCTAATCATATTAAATAATTTTAAGCGGGTGATAATGATTACCCTTATAATATGATGTGTAAAGATGATATTTATAGAAATTTGGAGGATAATATGACACAAGTTAAAATATCTATTTTTTCAAAGATGGAAAGTAAAGAGATTTCACTTATTTCTAACATGAATAATTTCTTTGTTAAATTTTAGGAGATCTAAAAATAAATATTAGTTACATTTTGTGCCTAAATAAGGTAAGCGGTATGAAAAGCACAATCGTTCCATTTTTTTCTATTTAGTGTAAATAAATAACATTAATTTATGTGTGCAATTAGTTAGTATCACTATTGGAAATTAGCATCGAGAATACTTCCATTTTAAAAGTGGACGAACTTGAAGTGATTAAATGTTTCCCATAAATACTCCCTCCGTCCCGAATTGAGTTGCAAACTTTGACTGGCACAAGGATTAAAGAATGACAATAAATGATACTTGCTTTTTACACTTTTGCCCTTCATCCTAGGAGTAGATGCCTTTAGATTAATGGGAAAAAGTAAAAGTAAGGATGAATTTGTCACTTACTTTTATTTATATACCTAAAATGGAAAGTGGAAAATCATTTTGGGACAACCAAAATAGGAAATTTTGCAAAACAAATTGGGACAGAAGGAGTATGTCGCAGAAGTTATTTTAAAATTTCACAACCTGACGTGTTATTTACGACATGTACTCAAGTTGATCAATTTTTAATGAAAATACCGATTTGAAGTAATCATATGTTTCACCAAGTACCTTGTAGTCTGATGGCATCACTGTGGCACTCCCAAGGAGGAGGTCACAGGTTTGAATCTCATCCCAATACAAGGATGTTGGCATTAACATTGAGCAGATACTATATAGGTTAGAAAGAATTGTCCAAAAAAGTAATCATATGTTTCAAAATGAAATTAAATTTTAAGAAATAATAAATTAAATTCAAATTATATATACTTTAACTCTCTTAATATTATTTCTCATCTCATTATCATTCTTGCAAATAATATCATAATGTAGGTTAGGAGGCTGACATATAAATTGATTTTAGTGTATTATTTTCTAAAAATAACATAGAATGATAAAATAAAGAATCATGTTTAGTAATTCAGTTTGATAAATAGAGAAGGAAAAAAAAGTAAGAATATTGATTGGTAAATATGAGAGAAAGATACCATAACTCATCAGTTTTGTTAATGCATAAATGAGAGAGAAACTAATTGTTGGGAGATGAATTTCCCTTCATATTTAAGAATGTTAATTTGAGTTCGCACCCCATTTTATTGTTCAAATTAGACTTTGCAACTCAATTTTAAAAAAAATGTATTTGCATTTCGTTTAAAAAAAACTTAATATTTGCACCTTTACCCGCATGCGAAAATATAAATGTCTCTCAATCAGAAATATATTGGAGGACAATAGAATTGTTAATGAAAGGTCATTTTTGTCTTTCACACGGGATTTGGTACAAATACAAAGTCTTTAAAAACATGGTGCAATTTCAATTTGAACGATTAATTGGGGTGCAATAAATCACTTCTAATAAAAAAAAATGTAAAAAATAGGTAAAGACGCACCAATGAGACTATGAGAATAGTTATATTGTAGTTATATTAGCCGGATTCACTTCAGGGAAGATAATCCCTGAAGTTCTTTAAATACTACTGGCATATAAATTATTGTTAGTTCTTAAAAGATGTTGATGAAGCAGATAGACCACCGAAGAGAGATTTACAAGAGACATTACATTTCAATAAATTAATCCCGTCGTAGATCAAGAGTTGGGAAAAGATGAAAAGGCCTGTGTGCTGGGGATAAACCCATCTAGTGAAAATGTACAAAAACCAAAAAAAAAAAAAACCAGCCCGCATATCATCATTTCAAAAAGCTCTCATCAAGCCCTTCCCAACACCACCACCACCTCCCTTGCCATTGCAAAAAGCGGCAACAACAGCAGCAGGCCCCATCAACTCGTCCTTCGACACTCCACCAGACTTAGCTTGGCCCAGCATGAAACTGCACCTTACGCAAATAAACCGGGCAGGAACAGCGTCCAAGTCAGGTATCCCGGCACACCGTGTGTGTTGCCATATGCCACAGGAATCACATGCCAGCATCCGCTCACCGTCATCATCCTTGGCCCCACAATGGCAATCCACAGTCCAACTCTCCAGACCTCTCTCCATTCTAAACCTACTCAGGCTGCCCTTCCCCAGGCATCTCCCCCGCACCCTCACATGCTCTGTCGACCCTAAGAGAAGTCTCAACCCAGTGGAGTCTCCAACACCTGAATATCCAACCAGCTCCTCTACTTGGAATCTCCTGAACATCAGGTACACATCCTGGAAAGCTTTCGAGGCTTCAACCTTTAGGTCATGTATAGTTGCATTAGACGATAGTACCAACAGCTCTGGCGGAGGAGATTTATCCATGAGGTCCAGTTCGCATAGAAGCTGAATAGCATTATTAGGGTTTGAGAGTGTTGGGAGTTTATCAATTTGATATTCTTTCATGAATTTCTTGCAATCAATGAGAGTTGAGGCTGACTGGATTATGATATCCTTTTTAGCGACGTGCAAGTTGTTGGCCATGGTATGAGGATGGAGCATTCCATCGTACAAGCATTTCAAATCCCGCAACAGATGTTCTTCTGATGGGTAATTTGGTCTTATACAACTACCCTCATCTGCAGTCGCAATGGTTGTAGCACTCCCAGGCTCAAGTCTACAATTTGTGTACAGACATAAAACTAATAAATAATCGAAAATATATAACTAAAATAAAAAATAATGACAAAAATATGAATTTTGCAGGGTTATTGATTGCAGTGAGCCTGGTGGTTAAGTTTTACTGTAGAGCTGCTGCAGGTAGTTTTATATTCGTAATATAAACCGAAACAATGACATATTAATAACCTAAAAGAAATTAATTTATAAAAAAGCCGATAAGATGTTTTTTGCAAATAGAACCAATAAGATGTTAAAAACTCAAATTCACATTCTTTAATAAAAACAAGGAACTAATGAATGTAATTACAGTAATATTGATAACAATAACGAAACAGAACCAACCTGTACTCCATAGCACCCGAATCTGAAACACAGCGGGAGTTGACAACCATTCCATCAGCGGCCATCTTTCCCTTTAGTTCTTTCAGGCAGTAGTCAAGAAGTTCAGGGGGGCCGGCTTTGCATACGGCACCTCTAAGGGCACGCCAGCTAACCCATTTGGATCCTGAAACAGCTCTCAACACTCTGAACATTGCTTCTTCGACGCGTAGAACATCATTCATACTCCACGCACACAAGGCTTTTGTGTCACAGTATTTGGGCTTTTTGCAACTAGAGTTAGATTCGTCATCAACCCTCAAGCACGACTTGTGGGCATCATGTATTAAGCTAATTAAAAAACTAAAAAGATCTCTAATATTTACAAGCTCGCGCTCAGACAAGGATTGATAAAATGAAATCAAGTCTTGCACACGTGTCCTGGGTTTCCGTCCTTGAGAAAGGAAAACAGTTAACGGTAGCGAAGAAAGGTTATTAATAGCTTGTTTATAAGCATCGTGGTCCAGACCAAAACTGCCCGTCCCAAACTGATAGCCCCATTCACCATACCACGGATGTCCTTTCATTATGGCATGAATCAGTCGAAACTCCAGGCCATATTTCTTTGATACATCCATCACACTAACCTTCCTGACCATAATAAGCCACCCCAATCAATACGTAATCGAAATGAGACCTAAAACATAAGTCAATCACCAAGAAAAACTCAGAGAGATCAGAAATTTGAATCCCAACCTGACTCCAAGAACTTTGCAAAGCCGATCCCAGAAGTTCATTATATGACTACCGGAAAGCACCTTTGACCCGCCTTCCCTCCCATTGACGCGAAGAAGATGACCATAACCATTGGCATGGACCACACCGTGCAGAAGATGATTCGTATCCTCCAACTGGTTATACATCCAATCTTCCACATCCTCCGTCGTCAAAACATAATTGCAGGACTTACATCTAAATAGATAACAATCAATCATCAAAACTCCGACAAACCCGGAAGTGGCCGGAGGAACCTTGCTTTTGATACATACCTAGATTCCGACACAAGAAGTGGGTCTCCGCAGCTGGCGCAAGACTTGCTATGGCCCCCAATGGAATTCCCGTCGGCCTTGATTATGAAGTGATAACGCTTTGCGCACACCGGATTATTGCTCCAACCTAATAAAAAAACAAAAAACAAAGAAATAAAATAAAGGGTATTTATGTAAGTACACCGTAAAATACTACGCAAATTAAATTAAATAAATAAAAGGGCGAAAAAATGTAAAGCGCAAAGTATTAAAAACTGCAATGCAAAGACAACTGTTACACGTCACTGTAACTATCAAGACACGTCACTGAACTGGACTCGCCGGGCTACTCCCACCCGCCACGTGTTCACTCTCTGTGAACCCATCAATATGACTAATCTAATCATCTAATCAATAATCTATAAATAAATAAATACTCGTATTTAGTACGATATATCCAAAATATTTATGTTATAAAAAATGTTTTTTTATTTCTTTATTATATGCATTTCCTTTGTTTGTTGTTCTTTTGTCCGGGGGTCCACCAGACAACTTTTCTTGCGCTATTTATGAGTCCGTACAGTATGGCATCCCCTTTACCAGAAGGTTGTGCCCAGATAGGGCAATTAAAAAAAATCAACGGTCAGGATCCATCAATTAGTCCAAAGTTCAATTTCAATTTAAAATATCTTTATTCTTATATTATTGTCACGGAGTATTATTTATATTTACTGTTAAAAAAATAACTAGGGAATCATGTGCCACTTAATTCGAGCGAGGATTATATCCACTCCCCACCAAAAGCAAAAATTATCCGATCTGAGAAGAAAGCGACACGTTAGCATTTAGATCGAATATAATAAACAAAACGACACCGTCAAGGGGGGCAAGACGGTAATTATAGCAAACAATAATGAGATTAGGGTTCGACTCAGGGAAGTCGGCGGGTGAACTCACCAACGACTCGGCAGTGGTCGCAATAAACGGATCTAGATCTCGCGACGTCCTCCTCCACGATGTCTAGGAACACCGCGGCGGGTGATGCGTCACCGCCGCCGCCGCTCTCGGTGAGATCTCCCACGCGAAACTGGATTTGCCACGTGAGGAGGTGGGGGAAGAGCGACGACGGAGGCGGTAGGAGCGCGTGAGTGGACAGGAACGTCCTCACGTTCGTCCGGAACGGAGACGCGCTGGCGTGAGGGAGAACGCCGTCGGACGGCGAGGGAAACGTGAGGAAATCGTACTGGTCAGCCGTGACCCGCCTCTTCATCCGCTTCATCGCCCTGCCGTTAACCACCATGCCTGTGCCCGAACCGCTGCGCGTGGCCCCCAGATCTCGGCGCGTGACGGCAGAAATACAATGCCTTGGACTCAGATCTAAACAACACTCAAACGTCGAACACTCAACAGAACGAAGAATCCCTAGCCAGGAATAGGAAGAGGTCAGAAACAGCCGGAGGTAGAAGAGAAGGATAGCGAAAGGGTGAAGCCGCCTCCAGGTATTAAGGCTGGAAGAAGGATGGATAGCGGAAGAGAGAGAAAGGAGGGAAATAAGAACGTTTGTTTCGGAGTGAGAAATTAGGGTCTGGTGTCGCTGCGAATTTCGGGGCTTTTGCGTACTTTTAAATAACTTGATTTTTAGACCTTTTCCTTTTGGAACTTAATTAACGAATGGCTCTCAAAAAATACGGAGTAGAAAATATTTAAATTAAGTCGGCTGAAAAATCAACCGGCGAAGGTTTAGCCGTTAAGGCCTTATTATTTGCATCTTAAACAGTGTGAGTGGACCGATCCATTTGTTTCTTACCGATTAAGGAAAGAACCGCAATCGTTATCAATAGCGTTGGTTCGGTCTGAGTGGGCTAAATTAATGGTTATGCACTTATGCATGTTATTTTGGTTATTTCCTAATTGGCTAAAGGGTCAAATAGGTACATGAACTAACTTAAAGTGTTCAATTAGCCCCTTATATAGGAGGTTCAGCCTGGTCGTCGCCAATTGGGGCGGTTCCCGGTGGAATGTTTTGATGAAATATTTTGAGCATCTTCATCATTAAGTCTAGTTTACCCATACCAAATTTCAGCTAAAAATAATATCGGGAAGGCAGTCAAATGATTTTCCGAAATGTGTTGCACTGTTTAACTGCGCAGTTATCTTCAAAAAATCATTTGACTGCCTTTCCGGTTGAATTTTTAGCTGAAATTTGGTATGAGTAAACTAGACTTAATGAAGGAGATTCTCAAAAAATTTCATCAAACAATTCCACCGGGAACCGCCCCAATTGGCGACGGCCAGGCAGAACCTCCTATATAAGGGGCTAATTGAACAATTTAAGTTAGTTCATGTACCTATTTGACCCTTTAGCCTTTCCTAATTTATTCGTCATTTAAATTCAAAAATGTACAATTTCAATTCCAGTATACTACGTAGTTAATATGAATTTGACTCTGATTATGTTTTTGTATTCGAGTATTTTTTCAATACGAATACGAAGGCTGTTAAATTTGGTTCAAATGCTATATGAATCATATAAAAATGAATTATTTATTTCTATCATACAAGCACTTCATATAAATAATTGTAATATATACTCCGTGGAATAATATTAATATTAATTATTAATTACTTAATGATATAATGCTATTACATCAGGAGCCTGTTTGGTAACACCGGGATCGACTGATTTTGCTGAAATTTCTGAACTTCTAACTGATTCTGCCGAGTTTTGAAAAATGTATATTTAAAATATATTTACTAATAAAATAAAGAAAAACTTATATAAAAAATAGTTAAAATGGTCACTTGCAGTAACTTTGGCCAATACAACAAGAAAATTGACTCCAACCTTACGTTTTCGTATTATTATACTCCGTACAATTTTAGCGTGTGAAATCAAAAGTTACGTGTTTGGTTAAAAAGTATCGGGAAAGTTGACCTCGTGTCACGCGCGGGATTCCTTTCCCAAGAGAAGCTCGTCCCGATTGACGCGGCTGGATAAATTGACATGCGTTATCGTTTAATGCAATGTACCCCGCTGGGTGCAGTTCATCGCTTGATAACATGGCCGCCCGGGCTTCTCCAAATGAGATCAGCAAATCAACAACCTAGCACGCAGGACTCATCCGCCCTTTCCGTTGCTCAGGCTCAAGGCATGGCTCTGACCGCCCAGCTAAGCATCGCATCGTCAACTTGCACTATCCCCGTGCAAGTCAATATGCCGAACGGCTCAATAACTCCGCAGTCCAGTATTTGACACCCGACTGCAGCCAATAAATTGATCTTCCGTCTAATTAAAGAGGTTCAGGGAAGTACAGTACCTCACATGTTGAGGGAAGCTCGGCAAGCAAGGGGGGACACTATGATCCGTTGGCAGATTTCCTCAAGAGGCTAGAGCGGCGGGGCACAACTTGCAGGCCGTCTAGCTCATACATATATATGCTCGGCCTGCTAACGAAGCATATAGCTCCCTGATCGTCAGTCCACCGCCGGTTTTGGGTGTTCAGCGCTGATGGCCGTTCGGTGCAGTCTAAGAAACCAAACTCAAGTAGAGCACCAAGGAGTTGAGAGATGCACGTGAGCCCCTGCAGCGTCAAGTTTAAAACCTGGGGTTGTGACAACGTCCGTCCTCAGACCGGATCAGTTCGTCCGCCACCACTGTTTAACTACCCATCAAGGGGGCACAGACACCCAGTACGCACGGTGTTTGCTAAAGCTCGGCGAACGCAGCAGCTCGTCACTGGGAATGCCATGGCGCTGCTTTCGAGCGTGAACCACCCGAAATGCAGCCCAACTGGCACCCAGCACCCACTCGCCCGGACTCAGGGAGTCTTGAGCATCACCTAGGTCGGCCTGATTAAATGAGCTCCAGTACCGTAACTGCCAGCCAATGGAGGCCGCTAGGAACACAGGCACTGGACGGTCGGCGGAATTGGTAAAGCGTGGCCGCCGGCTCACGCATGCTCCAGCCAGAGGAAATTTCAGACGTCCGTCCTTCACCATGTCATGGAGATCCCCAACCTCCGTCGGACACCTCATGGCCCGCCGCTCGTCTTGTGTCCCGTTGCCGCATGACGCTCGACCTCAAGTTGATAATATTGAAAGCTAGCGTTTTTTAGAACTGGGAGTTGGGCCAGATTCTTTCATGCTCCAACAAGATTCCTTTTAAGGGACCATGCACGTATTGGGTTGCATGTCCTCTCTGGATCAAATCTAAACAATGGCCCGGACGAATCTAAGTACACATGCCCTCTTATTTATTTAAGTGTTGCTATTATTTCATCACCATTATTTAATAGGGATTAAAATGTCCCGAAATAAATAATGTCGAGCGAAGCTCGGGGATGAGCTTCCACCGACATTTTAACCTAATAGTTAGGGGACGAGTCGAGCCGAGGGTCATCGCACCCCGAGGCCGACGGTCACGCCCGGAAGAGCCTCAAGGCGACTCACAAAAAAGGTGTGCACATATACATATTGTTTGGCCATTTGGCTGCATTATTATGTTCATTGTGCAGATATGATGCTCATAATAAATCTTGGTGAGAAGTGCCATAGTGGAGACGAGCTTTTCCACCCCAAAGGTTAAGGGTCGGGAGACGAGCTTCTCCACTCCAGAGGCCGAGGGTCTGAATACGAGCATCTTTTAGCCAAAGGCCAATGGCTTAGAGAAGGCCTTCACGGCCAAGCGCCGTGGATGATCATCTCTGCCCCGGAGGCCGAGGGCCTGAAGACGAGCTTCTCCATTCCAGAGGCCGAGGGCTTGAAGACGAGCATCTTTTAGCCAAAAGGCCAAGAGCTTAAAGAAGACCTTCACAGGCAAGATCCGTGGACGAATATCTTTCATCCCAAAGGTCGAGGGCCTGGAGACGAGCATCTTCCACCCGGATGCTGAGGGCCCGAAGACGAGCTTCTCCACCACAGAGGCTGAGGGCCTGGAGATGAGCATCTTCCACCCGGAGGCTGAGGGCCCGAAGACGAGCTTCTCCACCACAGAGGCTGAAGGCCTGTAGACGAGCATCTTCCACCAGGAGGCTGAGGGCCCGAAGACGAGCTTCTCCACCCCAGAGGCCGAGGGTCGGGAGACGAGCTTCTCCACCCCAGAGGCCGAGGGCCTAGAGAAGACCACCAGAGGCCGAGTGCCTGGAGACGACCATCTTCACTAGAGGCCGAGAGCCAAGGACGAGCATCTCAGCCAAGGACCGTGAGACGCACAACACATCCTGAGACCGAGCATGCCCAGGCTGAGCATGTCGAGGTCGAAATGTACCAAGGAGGTCGAAAATCTCTAGGAATTTGAGCCAAGGATTGTCGCTGTATGACGAGGTCAGGGTGCCCCGGGTCGTGCATCAAGAGCAAGGACACATCTAGCCCGAGTTTCTAGGGACGAACGTCCAAAGGAAGTCGGGTCGGATTTCTAGGGACTAATCTTTCTAAGCATGTCGGGCCGAGCATCCAGAAGAAAAAATCCAGAGCCCCAACAACTAGAGATCGAGCAGGTTGACCGTCAAGGGGCCGAACGTCCGAAGAAGCCCAACCTAGCATATGGAGGTCGAACGTCTCTAGGAATTCGGGCCGAGGATTGTCGCTGTATGATGAGGTCGGGGTGCCCTCGGGTCATGCATCAAGAGCAAGGACACGTCTAGGCCGAGTTCCTAAGGGTCGAACGTCCAAAAGAAGTTGAGTCAGGCATTATCCGCGTACCGAATGTCCCCAATCCTTCACACCTAGGCCAAGGCATTGTTAAGCCCTTGCTCCGAAAGACGAGGCCATGTGTAAGGAAGACAAAGGAAGAGCACATACAAGAGCATACTTTCTCGAGCATATTCACACGCTCACTACTCAAGAAACTGATGGACTTGTGTTGAGGTATATTATCCCAGCCTACTATTGTTCAAAGGCCCAAGATATTACCCCAGTCCAGAGCCCGAATGGCGAGGGCCATTCCAGCCTATTTCGGCCTTAGGGCCCCTTTTGGTCCACTTGGCCCCTTAGGGTAATTTATCCCTTATACCCCTTTTTCCCTATAAATATGGGGTTTTCCCTCCATGTTATGGGTTGGTCCTTTTATCTTCTTTTAGCTTCTTCTTCCCTATTTTTTTCTAGCTTAGTTCATCCTCCATTAATTGGAGCTCAACAAATTGTACTATGTAATTTTAAACAAAAGAAAATTGGTGTAATAATATACTAATATGGATGTGTGTTTTGATGAAGATAGGAGGCATCGCTATTTTAAGCAGCAATTTTAAGGAAAGTAGTAGCATATATAACAATTTAATACTCCATATCCTTAATGGTAATTTTACATTCTATCAGTCATTTCAGTCAATATACTACCAAACACTTTCACTTTAGCGGGTTCAACCTTTTCAGTCATTTCAGCAATTACAGCTGTTACCAAACAGACCCAAGGTGTGTTTCACATCATCTGTTCCGACTTTTTCTCAACTCTGCACAACCTTATGCTACACATTTCCCACTTTCTGAATCTGTGTGCCAAGTTTGACATGGAGTTAATATTAGATTATTAGGACGTAGAGAATACTAAATAGGCCCTAATTTCAAAAAAGGAAAAATAGACATGAATAATCCCAACTATTAGCGATATGCTTGAAGTAGTCCGAAGTATCAATTATCTCAAAACAATCCCAATTATTGAAAATTCTTCTCAAAATACTTCAGTGACTTATCATTATCCGTAAATAATGATTTTGAGTAAGTGGAATATTTTGAGTAATATTTTTCAATAGTTGGAATTATTTTGAAGTAATTGATACTTTAAATTATTTTAAGCAGATCATTCGGAGTTGGGATTATTTTTGTCCATTATTAAAAAAAGTGTACCTCAATAGTTTTGTCCATTATTAAAAAAAAAATTGAAAATAATAATCCCAACTATTGTCGGTCCGCTGATAATAATCCCAACTATTGATCATTTTGTATAATCCCAATTATATGGACCGTCCGCCAATAATCTCAATTTTTAATCTTTATACATAATTTCTATTTAAATTCACTTTTATAGGAGGTAATATCTGGTCATGAACCATTATTAGCGGAACGTTCCTAAAATTAAGATTATTATAAAATAATCGATAATTGAGATTATTATAAGCGGATCGCCGATAATTGAGATTATTACGATCAATTTTTCCTTATTTAAAAAAAGTGTACCTCAATAGCAAGTAAAAGTCCTATCAGCATTGGTCTCCGTCGCAAGCAGTCGAGCACAAATAGCACCAGTGTTTTATGTAACTTTTTCCCTCTTGACTTCACTGTTTCATACGGAGTACTCAACTTTTTCGGCTTTAGGGGTTCGGGAACAGTGGTGGAGTTAGGGAGTTAGTGGACGAGAGGATGGAGCCACCGGTTGCTGATGGCGGAGGCGACGGAGGAGGAGGAAGGAGGCAGCAACCTCAGCAGGCGGGTATGGGGCAGATGCTGACTGGAATAATTAGAATGGCGGTTTTCTGGTACTTCGCATCGAAGTTCTTCAGCCCCAAACGAGCCCCTTCCGATCCCTCTGCCCAGATCTCCAATCTATTTCATAAGGGCGAGCCCATGGTCAGTACCGTATCTGTTCCTCTGACTAGGCGTGTGTTCTAATTGTTCGTGTAAATAGCTACATAGTACGAAGTACGGAGTAGTATTTAATCGCGGCAATTTGTTGCATATAATTCGTGGATGCGATAACTTAACTGTGATTGAGTGGCACAGTAAACACTGTACATACCTACCTTCCGGTTGCTCACTGCTGACAGATGTTTGGTTGATTTCGATGCGTAAACAGCAAAGTTCATATTTAATCTGATCTCTTGGGGGATTTGATTTAAAATTAAATTATACATACAGCACGGAGTTATGTTCTTAGGATGTAAGTTCTATCATTTCTATATTTTGGGCCTCTTGGCTTGTCACAAGAATAGGAAAAGTGGTTATGTACTCCGCAATATGGGAGCTTGGCTAGATAAAAGCTGCTGAGGTACTAGGGCCATTGATAGTTTTCCCATGTATACATGCTCAAGACGTCTCACAATTCACCAAAAGCATTGTGTGCATTGTTTGTGAAACTCAGAAATCAATCATCTTTCTACCTGCTAAACATCTTTGTCTCTTTCTTGGAGTTTAAAATATAGGGAATTAGGGATACACAAGTGTTGCAACTTCTCTGTAGAAAAACTATTTTCTTTTCTATACTGTGAAATTGAGCATAATCAAATCCAGTAATAGTATGTTGTTGAAGATGACTTTATAAACTACTCCCTCCGTCCCCTTTTAAATGTCCCGGAGGAGGGTGGCACGGGTTTTAAGAAAAGTGGGTTTGTGTGGTTGATATTAATTGATAAAGTAAGAATAAAGTAAGAATGATTTTGAGCCACACAAACTTTACCAAATAAGGTATGAGACATTTAAATAGGGACATCCCAATATGGTAAAACGGGACATTTAAAAGGGGACGGAGGGAGTAATTTTTTTAATCTTGTTAGCGTAATTGAATGAAAATGGGAAAACAAAAAACTAGGTTACTTTTCGAGCACTTCAACAGTTCAACTGCAATGTATTTTCGCTTAAATGCTCAATCAAACAGTGAAATCAGTGCTGTGCCTTGAAAAGATAGCTTTACTAAGGAAAGGAAGCAAAAGAAACAGAACACTAAGGATTAAAGTTTGATATTTAATGTCTTATTTATATTGTCTGTTGTGGTTGAGCTACTAATCCTTGTATCTTTTAGTACAATAGAAATAATTTGATTGAGTTTTAGACTCTTGTATTTCAGAAAAAGGTCTTTTTACTTTTCTCAGTTTTTTGTACTTGCACCAGAAGTGTCCCTGAGTTTGGAGTTGGTTTAACATTTTGTAGTCATCTGTCAGGAAAATTGGATACATCAAAAAATAAATATAATTACCATTGACATTAAAGTTTGTGTAACAATTTTTTTTTCTGAAATTCGTTATCAGGATATGTGGTTATACATATCAGAACAAGAAAAGTTCCATGAATTTGGCAGTGAAACAGCACTCATTTGGCATGAGACAAATATTCCTTATGCTGTTTGGGCACCCGAAAGTACGAGATCTCTCTCTTTGGAGTACGTTCCCACTGAGGTACCATATATCGGATACTGGAACTCCACAAGATCAATATTTTTATATATTACGTAATATATTAGTCACACATAATAGTTAATACTGTTATATTAAGTCCATATTGATTCAGCATAATATGTTCTGTGCCCTCTAAAATGTTATCTTTTCTTCCATTACTTCGTGTTTCGTTGCTTGGTTGCTAATGAGATCCATGATTAAATTGCATATTGATATATTTTTCAGGCGTTGAAACACAATGGGAGTCTTTATGCTCATGTTTTCTTTGCTCGCTCTGGGTATCCTGCAGATCCCAGTGATCCAGAGTACCAGCCATCAGCAACTTTTGGAAGGACACATTGTAAAATCCTGTCATTTAGCAATATCTATTATTGATACCCACTCCCCTTTCGTATAAAAAAATATTTCATTGGGGGAAGTAGCTATTCTGACTTTCTTTATTGAAAAATCCAATCAGCTGTTGTCACATATTTACCCAAGTCAAAGGCTGATAAGAAAAAGAGCCTGTTAAGCAATTCTGAAGATCCTAAAGATCAATCAGATGCACCCAAGGTACCTTTTGTATGGCTCATATTTGTATCCAAAACTAGCTGAATCGATGTGATTGGCCTTCTACAGTCTACACTCAGTTTCCTGTTTTATGCAGAAGAAGTTGTCTTTGGGAAGTGATGTCCAGTTAAACTATTTGTAGTTGACTTCTGAAAAGAAACAAAACCAAAGCTTGCATATGAGTTTTCTTTTCACACAGTTTTCCCAAGATTTAAGATGTTCACCAAACTTGGAGCCCAAAATTATCATGAAGATTTCTATAAAAAAACTTGTTCATCATGATCATTGAAAAGTTACTTTTGGCTTCAGGTATTGGAAGAAGACCCTACTGACACCAAAGAGGATGTCCCAATTGAATGGGTTTCATATTGGAAACCCAATCTTACTATCAATTTGGTTGATGATTTCACTAGGTATTATTTCTTTTAAGAGTTATGCCTGCCTTCTTTTTTGATAGTTTAGCTTTTACTTTTTAGTAATGTCCATTTAGAGCATGTTGTCTTTTGCTGTCTATGGTTTGTAAAGCATTTGTATATCTATATGTTAACAGAAATCGCCCTAAAAATGCGTAAAACAATGTAAAATTCTAAAATAGGACTGATACATTTTTCTTCCTTAAATAGGAGCAATTACTGTTGTGTTTGAAAAATATTGCCAACTATGGCATTAATACTGCCGGTATTAATGCTTGATAATGCCAAAATATGGCAGTACGATTTCAGGATGACAGTTAATCCTAAATGGGGGAAACATAGTTCTTCTATTTTGGAATTTTACATTTTTTTATTCCTATTTTGGGAAATTTTCATTTGGTATTAATGCTTGATAATGCCAAAATACGGAAGCATTATTAGAGTTGAGTGCTATCTACTTTATCAAGCTAAAAAAGTGCACATTGCATTTGTAGAATGTTTTTATACTTTGATGCTCTCTGCCATTTTTATCCATCATTAATGAAGAGCATCTGGAATTAAGTGAATAAACATTTACAAATTGCTAGTCACAGAGTCTAAACAAGTTCATGTTATGGTGAGGACTGAGGATTTTAGAATCGGATGCAAACTTCAAACATTTGGCGTTACCATATTAGTGACGACTGATGAGCTTTTTTCCAATGTTTTGTAAAAGCGTAGACTGTGGAGTAACATTTGCCTATTTCGGTTAGCACCAAATGCTGTGCAAATTTGACTTTTGTGTTCTATGGAGTATCATACATGATAGAACAGTTTTACATGAAATGCATGTCCCATTACCCATTCTTTATATCACCAACTTTTGAATGTAGTCACCCGCCTAGACACCTATTCAATTTGTAGGACCTGCGTAATTGCTTTATATACTCTTGGTTTTGCTGTTCTCAAGAATTAGATTAAAATGAAAAACATGTACATTTGCTTGGGCCGAGCGATAAGTATTTAGTTTCTGCCTAGATCAATTGTATTCCAGGTGCATATAGGTCTTCTTCTTGTTATGGTTTTTCTTTTAGCCAGTAGGTTGGGCCTTCTTTTTGGCTATGTTCTGATGAATATTCTCTCTTCTTTCAGATTATATTACAAGTTGGTTTTATGATATCCTAGTCACGCAGAATACTAATGGTTGATTTCTTTTTCAGATATACTCAGAATGCAATCCCACCAAATATTGCTCCTTGTATCCTTCATCTATGTTTGTTTCATTGCTAATTTAGCTTCTTTTTTGCGCGTGGAGGATTGATCTGATTTTGTTTGTCTCCTGTTTTCTCAATTTATTATTATTTTTTAACTCTGGTATTGTATTTCAATTCATGTTAAGCTGAACCCAAACTATTTTGGGAATAAGGCTTGGATGTCGTTATAGTTGTTGTTTGTTATTCAGCAAGACTGATTCCTTAACAACAGCTTTCAGTCATGAACATTGATCCTACTACAGGAGACTACTATCCTACTGTATTCTTCAATGAGTTTTGGTTACTTAGGAACAAGTTAATGCCCATCAATGATACAGTAACAAAGTTGCCACTGCATCTTGAGGTTAGTCCCATAAGCATGACAAAGTGGCAACTGTTCCTGCAAATAGATCAATCTTTTCAGATTCACCGGAGCTATGGAAGCATGATTGAAGGCGAGTCTGATGAACTGAAGGTTAGGATTTACTAATTTGCAACTGCGAATTGGTCAGAAACCAGCAAATTTGCCTTAAAGCATCATATTCCTTTCAGCATCACTCTTTCTGACATATTGTTTTTTGAATTGCACTTTTCAATTTTGCTCATCGTTTTTGCAGAGGGTCTTTTTGGAAGGGAACCCATACCTTCTTGTGGTTACAATGGTTGTATCACTGTTGCATTCTGTGTTTGACTTCTTGGCGTTCAAGAATGGTAAGACACTCTGTCATGGTATTTCCTCATATCCATAAGATATAAATGCAAGTTTCCTGGACAAATTATGATTAAAAATCATTGCACACTTTCAGATATTCAGTTTTGGAACAAAAACAAGTCCATGGAAGGTTTATCTGCAAAATCAGTTGTTGTGAACTTTATTTCCCAGCTCATTGTCTTCCTTTATTTACTCGACAATGAAACTTCATGGATGATTCTTGCAAGTTCTGGTGTTGGTTGTTGCATTGAGTTCTGGAAAATAGGAAAGGCCATGCACATAGAGGTATGCATTACATTTCAATTTTCTTCCTGTAAATACTTGACAATAGGATTTTGTGCACGATTCATGCAAGTCTCAATCTTTGTTATTACAACAACAACTTCCAAGCCTTAATCCCAAAAGAATTCGGGGTCGGCTAACATGAATCGATCTATGATATCGATGCCAAACAGAGAAGTCTCAGTGTATGTTGTTGCTTTGCAAAAAAGCATGGATTCTATTGGAAGTTTTTTTTTTGACAAAACCGGTCAATTCTGCAGGTATGACTGGTCTGAGTGGTGGACTGACTGACTGATTGAGCGTCTGAGTCTAACATTTGTCTTGTTTAGCACATGAGTGTGATGGTTTAGACTTTTGATTACTCGACCAGTCCAAAAAACACATTAGCCATTCCATAGACATCTCAACTCCAAGGCTATACATTTGTGCTCTTTCGTTGGATGGGAGATTTAACATAATACCACAATTATTTAAATTATTTTCCTTCTTCACTGCTCATTGGTCTTTTTGTAATTTTTATAGAAGATCATCAAATAGGATTAATATGTCGAAACATTAAACCACTCATTACACTGTGAATCTGTGATATAGTAGAGCCATATTAAATGTAGTGGTTATTGGATATAAAAAAGGGGTCATGTTATAAATATTACTAGGTACTAATTATTATTTTTTAGCTATGGACAAAAAGTGATATTTTTTAAAAATTTCCAAAAATGTGACTAATAAGCATTATACTGCTAAATTACCCCTAACCCCTAGTGACTTATCTAATAGTGACCTAATCCGCCAGTGACCAGTATGTGCTGCAGGCAGTGAGCAGTCCCCCACCGCCGCTTCCGCCAGTGACCTGTCCCCCACCGCCGCTGCCAGTGACCCGTCTGCCCCCGCCAGTGACCAGTACCCCACCTCCGCCGCCAGTGACCAATTCACACCCATCCCGCCACCACCAGTGACCATTCTCTCGCCGCCGCCAGTGATCAGCACGCACTGCCGCCAGGGATCAGTCCTCTGCAGTCACCAGTGACTCATCCCCGCCCCCACCAGTGACCAATCCTGTGCAGCCGCCAGTGACTCATCCCTGCCCCCACCAGTGACTAATCCCGTGCCGCCGCCAGTGACCAGTCCCGTGCTGCCGCCAGTGACCAGTCCCCCACCGCCACCAGAGATCAGTCCTCCACCGCAGTCAGTGACCAGTCCTCCGCCACCGTCACCGCCCAGTTCAAACCACCCAAACATGCACCTGCCTGCATCCCCTTCTCCAACTGTACCCAGCCGCCTACCTCCTCCCCCACAGCCCTGACCTATCCCCGTCATGATCAATCCCTAACCAACCCAGCCCTAGCCGCCACTGCCATCGCCAAATCGTAGCTACATCGCAATCTTGACCAGCCCTAACTGCTGCCACTCCTTGAGCTCTGTCGCAGTCCCCAACAACCACAGACCTAGCCGCCGCCACAGATCTTTATCCTAAATGCTTCCATCGCCGCCGATCTGAAGTTGTAGTTATCTCCTACGCCTGAGACTCATCCTCGTCACCTCTAATCGAACAGAAATTAAAAGAGGAGAAGAGCAGAGGGTGGCGACCTAGAAGCGGAGCACACGACCTAGAGCAGAGGCGGAGAACACAACATGGAACCGGAGGCGGCGACCAGACAACAGAGACAGCCAGTGGAAAATGATGGATGCAGCGAAATGGTTTGTTGAATGGAGAAGGTTTATGCGCTGGGTTGCAGACGAGAAGGGAGATTGGGGATTTGTGAACGGGAATGATTTGGGGTTAATTTTGTCCATTTAAGTTTAATTAATCACTTTTTTGTCTACATTCAAGTTAGCTCCTATTTTCGTCCACATGAAAGCCGGTGGTCCTCTTTTTGTCATTCTTTCAATAAAAAATGTGCTGATATTGCAAATTATGTTTGCATTCTATGAGAAGCTTATGTATTTCTTTCCTGATCTTTATCCCAGATTGACAGGTCTGGTAAGATACCTATGCTGAGATTCCGAGATCGTGAATCATATGCTGGGAACAAGACAAAAGAATATGATGATCTTGCCATGAAGTATTTGTCATATCTCCTCTTCTTATTGGCTGGATGCTTTTCAATATATTCTCTAATGTATGAACGCCACAAGAGTTGGTACTCTTGGATTCTCTCTTCCCTTACAAGCTGTGTTTATATGTTTGGTAAGCACCCTTTTCCTAAATCTGTGTTTTTTTCTAGCTTTTTCCACCTGAAGTTAAATGTCTTAATGTCTTATCTGTTCTCTAGCCGCTATTGATATATGATAGTGAAGTATTCTCTGGCACATTTAACAGGTTTCATCATGATGTGCCCTCAGTTATTCATTAACTATAAGTTAAAGTCGGTTGCCCATTTGCCTTGGAGGCAGATGACCTACAAGTTCCTGAATACAATTATTGACGATCTCTTTGCATTTGTGATAAAGATGCCTGCATTGCACCGCCTCTCCGTCTTTCGAGATGGTAAGATTTACTAAAGAATGATCTTATCCATTACTTTTTTGGTTAATTTGGTGCAGAACAATTCTGGTACTGTAAACATAGCAAAGTTTTTTAAAAGATCACAAGAATCTCGAATATTACTCTCTGATTCATTTACATAAACATATAGCATCTCTACTATACGGAAAAGATCCTGTCCAGCCGGAGGGACAGGATCCTCCGTCCGGCCCCTGCCGTTTAGGGCGATTCCCGGCGGAGTTTTTTGATGAAATTTTTATGGAATGTTCCTCATCAAGTCTAGTTTATACACAAAAAAATTCAGCTAAAAATTCGATCGGGAAGGCAGTCAAATAATTTTTTGAAACATAACTGCGTTTTATATGTTTAATTTGGAGCAGTTATCTTCAAAAAATTATTTGACTGCCTTCCCGATCGAATTTTTAGCTGAAATTTTTTGTGGATAAACTAGACTTGATGAGGAACATTCTATAAAAATTTCATAAAAAAACTCTACCGGGAACCGCCCCAAACAGCGGCAGCCGGACGGAAGATCCTGTCCCTCCAGCTGGACAGGATCATTCCTCTATATATAGAATTATAGATCAACCCACATTTTCTTTGTCTGCTTATCTTCTTAACAATTCATTATTGTGGAGTATTTCTCAATATGTATTCATTTGCTTATATGAGATCACTTGAAAATGAAGAGTAATGTCAAGTTTTTGCATTTGTTTCTTTGCCATGTCAAAACAATATCATTAGACCTAAAGAGTACTCTGGAATTTATCATATTGAATAGAGTATAAAACTATGATAGTTCTTTTCTTTTTTACATTGCAAGAAATATATGGAATCCCTAATTCTATAAACCCTTAATTGTAATTTTCTTGGCTGTTTCCTTGTTAAAATTCTATTTAGTGATGATATATCTTGGACTTGCTACTTACTTCCGTCTTATATGTCTCCTTTACAGATTTGATATTTCTCATATACCTTTACCAAAGGTGGGTTTATCCAGTGGATAGAAAACGGGTTAACGAATTCGGGTTTGGTGGCGAGGAAGATGACAAGGCCACTAGTAGCACAGTCGTCACAGCACAGAATGAAGAAGAAAAGAAAACTAACTGATCCCACTCATTTTGATAGCTTAGCTCATCCCAAACTTGTTCTATTTTTTGTTTTAGTTTTTGACTACTTTTGAAAGCAGATAGTACGCGTGATTGCCTTTAATTTACTGGAGTGAGGCTTTTTTTCAATACAGGCTGGTTTTGTACTTTTATACTACCGACTGTATATTTACTCCCAACAATGCGAAGAAGGTGGAAGGAAATGGATAAAGGTTTTTAAATTTAGATAGCCTGAAATTGTCGATGCCAAACTCTCTATACTGCAAACTTCAATTAAAGTACATTTTTTAAGTGAGAAGATTTCCTAAGTATGACTAAAACATGGATAAAGTTGATAAATAGGAGTATAGGACTCAACGTTATATTTCCAAAATAGGATTCATTCACTCCTATTTTATGAAATTTTAATCAAATTATTCTTTTAAAAATACCAAATAACTTCTATTTAGAAAATAAAATATACTTAATCTTATTTTGAATTTTGTGCATGTTTTAGTTCTATATTGAACAATTTCTAAATGTTTGTTTGGTGTAGAAAGCCTTGTTCACTTGGTGATGGGACACAATTAAAAGAGTAACCGCAAGGGACATCACGTCCTAAAAAATAGCACAAACTGGAACTAGTATGTTAGTTTTCCATGAGTTACGACTGCAAGTATTTTCTTGTCCTCTTTTCCTTGAATATAATTTACTCCATGTACAATTTTCAAGCCTTTTAGACCTTTGGCATTGGAACCTTCTTTCTTATTTTAATGTTTAGTAATTCTACACTATATTACTCCGTATATGAATTTGAGCATCATCAATGCAATGTTTTCTGGTCTAACTTAAATGTGCCAAAGGTCATTTAAAAAAAAAAAAAATACACATAATATAAAGTGGAGTGAACTAGACATTAGATAAGAGTACTTTTTTTCCGTTTTGAATTAGATAAGAGTACTTTTTTTTTTCCATGTGAACCACCTCTCTAGATTACATAATTTTTGGTTTGTAGATGATTACAAAATTAACAATCTTCAACAAAGTGCGAACCACAAACCAAGGCACCATCTGAACCACCTCTCTAGATTTTTGTTAAGACATGTTTCCATTCTAAAAGACCAATTTAATAGGAGGAATAGCCCAAAATCTTATATAATGTTGGGAAAATGGATTATATAATAGGTGGAACATAATTGTTAAAGTATAATGTTTTATTGATTTCCGGGGTGGAACAAATACTTTAACAATTTTCATTTTCCATATACTGTTTTTTGTAAACCACATTTTTTTTGTTAATCTTGTCGAGTCATCAAGTTTAGAGGAATTTCTCTTCTCAAATCTCACACTTTCATCTTCATGGTGTGATTGGTGTGTCGAGCACTTCTTTTGCCAACTCAACAAAAATGAATTGAAGACTACCTACGCTGGGGATGTAAGAAACACACAATGTCTAATTTGATGAGTTGACTTATTTTTCATAGACTAAACATACACACACAAGTATATTCGCTATATATGACTTTATATATACACAAATTTATTTCCGTGTAATCAGAAACGGACCGGACCGGTCAACCAGGAAACCGGACCCGACGTCTGAGCCGGTCCGGTTGTATACTAACTCGTGAATACAAGTAAAACCGAAAAACCCGCTAGCCTGTTTTGAACCGGGCTGGACCCGCACGGCCCAAACCCGAGAAAACTGGGAATTCCTCTAAGAATCGGTTGCCACTCCACCAACCAGCGGCGGACGCAGGATTTCCCGATAGCAGGGGCGGCAGTAGAAGAATATACATACAAATACATATATATTAAAAATTTCGGGGTAAATATACCTAGAATTTTTTTTTTCCGGAGGGGCGGCAGCCCCTCATTGCCCCCCTTTGTGTCCGCCGCTGCCACCAACCATGCTATTTGGAATAATGTACTCCTTTAGAGTACTTATTTCTTTAGCATACATAGAATTAATAATTCACACTTTATAATAATACTATAATAGGTATTGTAATTATTTGAATATATAATGTTTGTATTGTACTAACCGATTGGGTATATCAAATTTCAAATATAAGCAAAAAATACTTATATACGTAGTAATACGTAGCATTTTTAAGTAATAATAAGTGCAATTATGTTCATATTATTTTTGAAAAAGTATAGTATACTATATTTCAAATATCAAATATTTTAGAATATCAAATAATTATGAAAAATTATGCAAATTTTTTATACATGTACTTCAAAATATCAAATAACATTATTGATATAGTTATTAGTTAGTATTTTCGATGCTTAGTATTACTATAGTTAATTGGTTATTGTGCATAATAAGTACCTTTTTAATTATATATATATATATATATTATATATACTAAATTACAAACGTTGACCGGATTTTCCTGGCGTTGACCGGGTTGATCCGTCGTGTCCGGACTGACCCGTGACCCAACCGATCATTCGTCCGGGTCGCTTTCCGGTCCGATTCTCATAACATAGGTTTATTTGTCTAATTTGATGAGTTGGTATATTTTACTTTATACACGAGTAAAATGTCGATTTGGTACTCGAAATTGCATAAAAAGGGTGAATAAGTCCTTACTGTCCGACCGTCTTCATTTGGGGCAGTTCCCCGGTGGAATTTTTGATGAATTTTTTTGAGCATCTTATTCATTAAGTCTAGTTTACTCATATCAAATTTCAGCTAAAACTTCAATTGGGAAGACATTCAAATGAATTCTTGAACATAACTGCGCTTTTAACTGATGTGACTAAAGTTATTTCTCTCTCTTATGCATAGATGTGAACCACACAATTTTTATTTTATTAATCTATGTGTAAGTGAATTGCACATATTTAATTTTTATGTAACAAATGGAGCATGTTAACTTTCAATGTCGAGAATTGTACAACGAAAGTGTTAGGATCGAATAAAAAAGCCTTAACATACTAAGCTATACGAAAGTGCAAACTGCATTTATAACCGCCTAAGCCCTAAAGTGACCTTCCATATATGATATCTTATGCACTTTAATCATTTTACGAATATGTACCCTGATACTAATATTCTACATATCCGTAGAATACTATATGCCACAAAATGTAACGAACTAAAATATGCACCATCATCTCTTATTTAGATTATTATGCTTCAAAGGATAATCTAATAACGTAGTACGAAGTATATACTTCCTATTTAATTTATCTAAATAAATAATTTTGCTAAAATATGCAGCCTCATATACGTAGTATATGGTATCTTTTTCAGAACATCTTTCAAACAAAAACATGCTATAAGAATCTCCCGATCCTTTTAGTGGCAAAACTTGGTGGACATATGATTGAAGCACAGATGATGTCTGGAATTAATGCAGGTGAGAAATTCCTTATCCCAAGGATTAGTCTAACCTCGACAGAGATGAGGCTACCTTTCACATTCATGCGTAGGCAATTTCCCTTGATGGTTAGCTATGCAATGACGATGAACAAGAGCCAAGGACAATGGTTAGAGAATGTGGGCGTTTTTCTACGATATCCAGTTTTTACACATAGACAGTTATATGTTGCAGTTTCGAGGGCGATGAGTCCGTCTGGATTGAAGTTCGTGATATGCGACGATGAGGGAAATAAAAAAAACACCGCAAAAACTGTTGTCTACAAAGAAGTCTTCAATAATTTGTAAAATTGTTTGCGTATTAAACTTCAAATATTTTCTTATTATGTATTTAGTAGTGGTTACTCTCATTCCCGTTAGAATCTTTAGATTATGCTACAAAGGATAATCGAATTACGTACGAAGTATATACTTCCTATTTAATTTATCTAAAATAAATAATTTTGCTAAAATATGCAGCCTCATATACGTAGTATCTTTTTCAGAACATCTTTCAAACAAAAACATGCTATAGGAATCTCCTTTAATTAAGAAACTTCGTCATCCAATAACATGTACGGAGTATTATTGAAATGATAGATTACAATATCTTACTTCATACTTCGTATAGTTTAATTATACGGAGTACTACGTAAGAAATACGGAGTGTGTAATATTGACTATTCTAAAGCATACATGAAACATACAACTAAAAGCAATGAATATTTAGATATAGATTTCATTTAGAAGAAATTGACCTACAAAGTTCTCTATAATTTTTCTGGCTGTTATCTTAATTTCCATCTCTCGTAGGATATGTGGAATTAGGATATTGATAACATATCTTCGTTACGGGATAACAAAATCTTATACGTAGTACTCCGTATTACATTTCCACTTTTTAATAGTTCGATGCCTTAGCTTTTTGGGTTTAATATGTTCTACTCCGTATTATATTGAAGATCAGTTTTAGCATGTGATTGTTTTTTCTTGTCTTGCATAGTAGTACGGAGTAACACTACTAATGCTCCTGCAACAAAATTCAAGATACTCATTACTATACTCACAAGACCAAATTGAAGTTAAGTGAACTAACTTCTCCTATATATAAATGTACGCAGTGAGCCTAGCGATGGGCACGGATTATTAACTAAAAAAAAATTAGTTTCACACTTTTGTCTAACTTAACTCTTTTTTGATAAACTTAATCCGTCCTAGTTCAATTCTCAATCATACATAATGACAATTCATTGGGGACAAGGTGAAATATTATTGGGGGCAAGATGAAATATTGTTGGGGGGCAATTGATTTCACTAGAAAAAATTACATATTTTTATATACGGAGTATAATTTTACTCTATTTGCAAAGTTTTCTTGGGGGAATGTGCCCCACTACTTTGAATATAGATCCGCCCCTGGGGAAGATGATGAAATAATGTAATAGGATGAATGATATATAAAAAATGTAGTTATAATAGTGTATTAGTTTTTAAATTATTGAAGGAATGTCAAATGTGGAAGATGTGTTGGAACATATTGTTTTGTTGATGACAAATGACTGGTGTTACTTTTGGTCTATAGTTGATGACTAACCATGCAGGTGGAACGACGGACAGAACCGCTCCCAGTTCTTGTTCCGTGATATGGTTTGAATTAATATTGATTGCACCTACTTGAAAATTAATGTGCTTTCCTTATGTGAGTGCTCATTCTTTGTCAAGAATATTATAGGGAATAATATATACGTAATTTGATTATATGAGTGCTTATTTGAGTGGCATATCACTTTATGGAATATATAGCTTTTTACTTTATGGAAAGTATCTTTACTTAAATATGAGTGCATGATCCCTACATTATTGGTTATATACGTAGCATGCTAAGTACTCCCTTTTAGGTTTGAAAAAGTAATCCTTAGTTAAATGATTAATTGAATATCTTTTTGATAAAGTTCTTTAATGATTGCATCCACTCAAATAAGGAAATTGTTTTTAAAAGAATCTTCATAGGGTCGTTGCTTCTTTGCTCTTATTGTGAAGAATTCCCTACCTTTTAAAGAGTTGACCATAGCTCGCCTTATTTGGAAATAAATTCAAAAAGCTTGGAATCCTTATTAACCTCACGTGATCTGATGCATGATTTATTACCTTGATATTTTGGTTGACTGACTTATATATTAAAGCTCAGATTTGGCAAATTCTATGGAAGGAAAACAATTCAAAATACCAAGGCAAGTCCCAAAATTAGAAGATCATCTATTCAAAGGAAGAATGCTCCAACGGATTTAAGGCAGTCTATATATAATCGAAGAAGCTGAAGAGAACGGTGTGTGCTTGACCAGAGAAATATTCAGAGACACACTCGAGAAAAATACGAAGTTCAAGGCACCTGAAACTGCTCACTCGGAGTTCTAGATAGAGTTTCTTCTTTCCCTTCTTCATATTGTAATGGGGTTTTGAGGATTGGCTAAGAGTAGCCTCCTCGGGTTGGTTTGTGTGTGTGAGAGCTTTGTTGTAAAGCTGAGAGGCTCTCTACCCGCAAGGTAGAGATGCATAACTCTTCCTAGAGAGGATAGAGTTGGGGTGGCTCAAGGGTAGACTAGGAGAGTTTCCCTTGTAATCATTCAAAAGGCTTTTTAGTGAAGTTGTTTAAAATTCCTCCGAGGGAGGTCGAGGTTTTTTAATCCCTTTGAGCCAAGGGATTTTTCCTCGTTAAATCCTTGTGCACTTTACTTTTCGCAATTCCCTTTACCCCGCACTAGAACTGGGCGAAAAACTGCCACGGTTCCACACACACACAATTCACCCCCCCTCTTGTGTTGCTAACCGTTTTCATCAAGATGTTTCTCGTAGTATATACTAAGATAGTAAGATGTATTCCAAAATATGTAGGGTTTTCTCCACATTACCAGAAGTGTACTCTAATATATCATTCAAACTTTACAAGTACTTTTTTTTTGAACGAATTTACGAGTACTTTAAAATGTAAGTTTCTTATTGAGTTATTTACGTGTATATACTTCGTACATGCTACAAAAAAGTGATGAGGAGTACTCTCTCAATCCCCTTTTAAATGTCCCGGAAGAGGGTGACACGAGTTTTAAGAAAAGTTAGTTTGTATAGTTGATATTAATTGATAAAGTAAGAATAAAGTAAGAATGATTTTGTGTGGTTGATAAAATAAGGCATGAGACCATTAAATAGGGACATCCCAATATGATAAAACATGACATTTAAAAGGGGAAGGAGGGAGTATTGCAGACACAAAGAGATCCGTAAACAATAGAGTAATAATGACTTTTATTATCCAAAACAATTAAGACATCGATCTCTAGAATGGACAGATTACAATTCTGGAAATTACGTACAAGAAATCGTTGATCGATTGCCGAAGATCGAATAACCCATTCGTAATATGTGGAAGTGGGAAATGATTCATTTGAGGCACAAAGCATCCATAAACCGGAATTTTAAAAAAATTGTATGTTAATTAAGACAAGTCTTATATTTTGGCAAAGTTGTACGTAGTATATTAATAAATGAAAAAATCACATTAATTTTTTAAAACGAAAAATGGGACAATATGTGTTTTAGGTGTGAACGGTACGAATGATGATTGATGACGAGTGTTTAAGTATATAGTATGAAACAATGACAAAAATTGTAGTTTTTGAGTGCTTATTGAAAGTAAAACTGCTCGATCATGATCAAACAATACAAAATGTTACGTAGTATAATTCATGCTATCAACCAAATGACCAATATAATGGTTATGCGCCAATTTAAAGTACTACTCGATGTTTTCAGCAAAATTATACGAGAGTACTTTCTTTTGAAGATTATGTGTCTATGCATAATATCATATCTTAACCCATCCTCCGTGAATGATGAATTTAATTTTGGTAATGAAATTTTAATTTTGATGCTCCAAATTCCGGGATGAAGATCGGAAAACTATGTCGCTCTATCTTCAGAAACGAAACACTCGTTACTCCATATTGTTTTATGTTTTAGATACGTCTCTAGCCAAGACAACTTAAGCAGAAGCAAAATAATAACAATAACAACTATGATAATGTTTAAACTAACATATTTTCTAACTTTACAATGACGAATAATTATTATTAGCGTATATCATAGATACCACAAAGTACATTAAGGTTTAGCACAGGATTCAACACACGTCTCAACATTTATTAAGAATGTTTTCACTTGAACTGTTTTCAATCCCAAATCAGATCAGAACAGACCAGATTAGATTTAGCAGCTCAGACCAGATTAGACTTCCATAGTTATAAAATATGTTGGAGGTATTGGTCCTACCAAGGCCTCCCTTCCACTTTATTAGCTGAGGCTTGCACCCTATTGATTTACTCCCTCTTTGACACCTTTACCTTGGTATATTACCTGATCAATAATATATCTGGAATCTACCCCATTGCTTCTGTCCGCTGCACCCTCTCTTTTGGCTTGGCTTAGACCCGTGAGTGTCCTTGTCCATCTTGTGACTGTCCTTGTTGTCTGCCCATTGGCTGGCAGCCTACTATAAGTCAACACTCCCCCCTTCTTTGTGAATTAAGCCTGCGAGAAACACTTCCAGAGAGCGGTGTCTTCCTTCTTCCTCTTTGTGAGTTCCTTTGTGGTTAGAAGAAGAGAGTTTAGAGATAGGTGTGCTATAGCCTCCTCCTAGTGTGGTGTGTGAGAGTGTGTGTAGATAGACCTGAGCCGGAGACGGAAATTTACGATCCTTACAGTGGTATCAGAGACGAGGTTCGCCGTCTGCCGCCGTCCGCCGCCGCCGTCCGCCGCCACTTCGATTGGAGCTCGCCGGAGGTCCCTGAAGGTGACTGGTAATCCGTACGAGCTCTTCGGCCTTCACCTTGGTCCCTGGTGGTTGAAATCGAGCCAGCCAGAATCTGAAGCTCCATCGTCTTCACCTGGGAGTCGCGGATTGCAGAGCCACGCCGGAAGTTGGAGCCCCGTCTCGCTACCTGGAAGCTCGCCGCTTGTTGCAGAGGAGTCGCCGCCGGAGTTCTCTGTTCGTCGCCGGAGCAGAGCGCTGGCCAGAGGGCTGGCAGGTCGCCGGTCTTCCTTCGTCGGCCTTCGTCGCAGGTTCCGCGTCTGAAGCTTGTTCTCGCGGGTCGCAGAAAGAGAGACGGATCCTCTTCGTTGTTCTTGTGGACTTGTGCACTCCTGGAGTTGGGCTGCTGTTTTGGGCTGGCAAGACTGGACCTGGGCTGGTGCTAGTGAACTGCTGAATTGTTGAATTGAAGCTGTTGCTGAGCAAGTGGAGCTGGACTACTGGACTTGGGCTGGGGCTGCTGACCTGGATTGGAGCTACTGCTGACTTGTTGGACTGCTGGAGCTGGAACCGGTCAACGCCGGTCAACGCCGGTCAACGCCGGTCAACGCCGGTCAACAGTCAGTCAACATCTCAGAAAATCCCAAATTTTTTAAATTTGGGTAGGTAAGGTCGAAACGCTCTCCTAGGGTTTCGCGAAGGTAAGTTTTCTGTAAACTTCCTATTTATAGTATTCCGGTTTTAATTTAATTTAATTTATTCCCCCTCCCCGCGGGCCGCCGGTTGATTTAATCCCGGCCGCCAACCCCCCAAGTACGTTCTAAACCTTCTCCTTTGTGGTTGACTGTTTTAGTTAATTAATTAAATTGCTTTGTGTTATTTAAATTAATTATTATGCATAGGGGTGGTTTATTGGGTGGTAGGGGTAGAATTAATTAATTTTAATTTTTCTGCCCGGAATTGTTTAATTGCCAAAATGTCCATTTTTTGCTATGTGTTGCATGCTGCCCGGGGTTATTAAAGTGAATACTTTATAGCCCGGGTTGGATTATTTTTTTTTCCTGTCAATTCAGTCTGTTTAGCTTTGTGTTCCTTTTTTGGTTGATACCATGGCTGCAAATCAGTATGGTATGCTTCCATTTAATGGAAAAACAGATTTTGATATTTGGAAACAGAAAATTAAGTGTGTTTTAATACAGCAAAAAGTTTTCAGAGCTGTCACTGGTATTTTCCTTGAATCAGAAGATAAGGCTAAGCAAACAGAAATGAACGAAACTGCTTGTTCTACTATTTACTTGAATCTGTCTGATTCTGTGCTTAGGAAAGTGGGTATTCTTGAGTCCGCTAAGGAGTTGTGGGAGATCGAAATTGGATAGTCTCTATACTGATACCTCTTTACCAGGAAAGTTGTTCTTGCTAGAGAAATTCTTTAGGTTTAGGCTTGACCTGACTAAGGATATAGATGAGAACCTGGATGTGTTTAATAAACTGATACAGAATATCAAACAAGCAGGTGATAAACACATAGATGATTACACTCCCATAGTATTACTTAATGCCATTCCCGACTCTTATAA
Source organism: Cuscuta epithymum (assembly GCA_945859915.1). Classification (NCBI taxonomy): domain Eukaryota; kingdom Viridiplantae; phylum Streptophyta; class Magnoliopsida; order Solanales; family Convolvulaceae; genus Cuscuta; species Cuscuta epithymum. The sequence continues at coordinate 2,004,715 of CAMAPF010001045.1, read as the reverse complement.
TGATGTTAAGTCTGCTATTAAGTACGGTAGGGATGAGATTTCATTAGACATTGTAGTGAATGGGTTAAGGAGTAAGGAATTAGACCTGAAGCATGCTAGGGGTAGTGCTAGTCAGTCCAGGGACTCCGGTGAGGCTATGTTTGTTAGGGGTAGATCTAAGGGTAGGTCTAAGAATCCTAAGCAAAATAGTCAGGGTAAGAACGCTAGTCAGCCTGGGAGGAAGAGGAGTAAATCTAGGAAGAGAGTGTGTTACAATTGTGGTAACACTGGCCATTTCATTAAGGATTGCCCCCACCCTAAGAAGACCGAGCATGCTAGTGTAGCTGTTGATAAATGTGACCTTGGTGATATTTTGATGGTTTGTGACCATGTTAATTCTGTGAGAAATTCCCTGTCTGAGCATGAATGGTTGATTGACTCTGGTTGTACCTATCACATGTCCCCCTTTAGAGATTTGTGCTTGGCTACGTTTCCTTAGCTGATAATAAGAGATGCAATGTGCTTGGTGTTGGTGATATATGTCTGATGTTTTCTTGTGGCTCTGTGTTTACCATTAAGAATGTGAGGCATGTCCCTGATTTGTGTCATAACTTGTTATCTGTTGCTGCTTTGGAGAGTAGTGGGTTACAGGGAAAATGGGGGAATGGTTGTATGAAAATCCTGAAAAACTCGCTTGTTTTGTTTAAAGCTGAGAAGGTGAATAACCTTTATGTGTGTCATGCTAAACCTTTTACTGAGTCTGTGAATGTTGTATGTTCTGATAAGACCTCTTTGTGGCATAATAGGCTAGGACATATGAGCAATAAGGGTTTAGATGTCATGCGTAGGGCGGGTTATTTTGGTAAGGACTCTGTGACTTCTGTGCCTTTCTGTGAGTCATGTGTGTTGGGCAAGCAGCATAGAGTCAGTTTCCCTCCTTCCTCTTACCCTAATCTGTCTAAGTGTTCGTCTGTGCTTGAATATGTTCATGCTGATGTTTGGGGTCCTGCCAGTGTTCCTACCCACGGGGGTAGGAAATATTTCCTTTCTATTATTGATGATTTCTCTAGGAAGGTGTGGGTTTGCCTTTTAGAACACAAGTCTGATGTGTTTGTAAGGTTTAGGGAGTGGAAAACCCTAGTTGAAAACCAAACTGGCAGGAAGGTTAAGACCCTTAGGACCGATAATGGGTTAGAGTTCTGTAATAAGGAGATGGATAAGTTGTGTGTGGATTGTGGGATAAAAAGGCACAAAACTGTGCCTTATACTCCCCAACAGAATGGGATAGCAGAGAGAATGAATAGATCTCTGTTGGATAAGGTTAGAAGCATGTTAGCTACCTCTGGTTTGTCTAAGAAATTCTGGGGTGAAGCAGTCACTACTGCTGCCTATTTGGTTAATAGGTCCCCGTCTGTCCCTCTTGGTGGTAAGTGTCCTGAAACCGTCTTTACCGGTAAGCCTCTTGATCTGTCTAACCTTCGGGTGTTTGGTTGTGCAGCATATGCACACCAACAGGGTGACAAGTTGGATCCTAGGTCTAAGAAATGTGTCTTCCTAGGTTATCCAGAGGGGGTAAAGGGTTACAGGTTATGGGATAGGAACCAGGTAGGCTTTAAAGTGGTCCTTAGCAGAAATGTGGTGTTTAATGAAACTGATTTTCCTTGCTTGACCGAGTCTGCTTCTAATCCTGAGTCTAAGTCTGATAGTACTCCTAGTGAGGTGGAGTCTGTCCCTGTTGCTGCTAGTCCTTTATCTGTTGATCCTGTTATTTCTGATGATATTGTTATGCATGATTCTGATTCCTTTGAGCATGTTAGTCCCACCACCTCGAGTGAGGTGGAGCATTTGCATGATACTGAGCATGATTTGCATGATATGGGTGCTGAATCTGATTTTCATGATAACAATAATTTGCATGAGTTGCATGTGGAGCCTAGTAGTGATAATTTGCATGATTATCAACTTGCTAGAGATAGGAGTAGAAGGGCTATCAGGAGAACTACTGATAGTATGCCTGATTATGCTTTCATTGTGCATGATACTTCTATGTTTGCATTTTCTGTGTTTGAATCCCTAGAACTGAATGAACCCAAGACCTACCGTGAAGCCTTAGGTTCTAAAGAGTCTCAGAAATGGATTAGTGCCATGAAAAGTGAGATGGACTCTTTGAGAGTGAACTAGACTTGGACCCTTGTACCTAGACCCCCCAACTGTTCGGTAGTTGAGTGTAAGTGGTTGTTTAAGGTTAAGGAAGAACCTAGTGATGTTAGGTTTAAGGCTAGGTTGGTTGCGAAGGGGTTTACTCAAAAAGAGGGGGTAGATTATGCAGAAATCTTTGCTCTTGTTGTTAAATTCACCACTATTCGTATGATGCTTGCTTTAGTTGCTCACCATGACTGGGAAATGAAACAGATGGATATAACTACTGCATTTTTGCATGGTGAATTGGATAAAACAATTTATATGACCCAGCCTGAGGGCTTTGTGGATCCCAAGAGAAGTGAGCATGTCTGTTTGCTTAGGAAGACATTGTATGGCCTGAAGCAATCCCCTAGGCAGTGGAACATCAAATTTGATAAATGCATGATATCTTTGAAGTTCCATAAATCTGTTTGTGATCATTGCCTGTATTTCAAGAATACTTCCTCTGTGCCTGTATTTTTGTTACTCTATGTGGATGACATGCTGATAATTAGTCCTTCTCTGAATGCTATTAAAGATGTGCAGAAATGTCTTTGTGCGAATTTTGCCATGAAAGACCTAGGTGATGCCAAGAGGATCCTAGGCATAAACATTGTTAGGGATAGGAGTAAGCTTACTCTTACTTTGAATCAGATTTCTTACATAGAAAAAGTTTTGAGTAAATTTAATATGTTATCTGCTTCTCCTGTTAATGTCCCTATGGCATCTCACTTTGTGTTAAGTAAGGACCAGTCTCCCAAGACTGCTCCTGAAATTGAGAAAATGAAATCTGTGCCTTATTCCAGCGCAATAGGGTCGGTGATGTATCTTATGGTTAGCACTAGACCTGATATTGCATATGCGGTTAGTTGCTTGAGTAGATATATGTCCAACCCTGGTTTGCCCCATTGGAATGCTCTTAAGTGGTTGCTTAGATATCTGATTTCTACTGTGAAGCATGGATTAATTTTCTCTAAATGTGCTAGTGGTATTGAATTGATTGGTTATGTTGATTCTAACTATGCAAATGATAGAGATAACAGGAAGTCGACCACTTCTTATGTTTTTACTTTGTGTGGCTCTTGCATTAGTTGGAAGTCTCAACTACAGCCTATTGTGGCCCTTTCTACCACTGAGTCCGAGTATGTTGCAGCCACAGAAGCGTTTAAGGAAGCCATCTGGCTCAAACGCCTTGTCTCCGAAATTGGGTTTCTCAAAAAGGGAGTTACCATTTTCTCGGATAGCCAATCGGCTATCCAACTTTGCAAAAATCCTGTATTTCATGATAGAACTAAGCATATTGATGTTAGGTTCCATTTCATACGTGATATTGTTGATGCAGGTGGAGTCAAGCTGTGCAAGATCCCGTCGGAGTTTAACCCCGCGGATATGGGTACCAAGTGTCTTTCTGCTGAGAAGCACTTGTCCTGTAAACGCGTGTTAAACTTTGACTGTGGATAACTGTGGGTTGCCTAATAAAGTGTTTGCCCGTTGTGTCTGTTGATATTCCGGGTGACCCGGCGATGATGAGTCTTGTCACAACCTTGTATTGTTACTCTACACCATCTAGGACCAATAAGGTGAAGAATGTTGGAGGTATTGGTCCTACCAAGGCCTCCCTTCCACTTTATTAGCTGAGGCTTGCACCCTATTGATTTACTCCCTCTTTGACACCTTTACCTTGGTATATTACCTGATCAATAATATATCTGGAATCTGCCCCATTGCTTCTGTCCGCTGCACCCTCTCTTTTGGCTTGGCTTAGACCCGTGAGTGTCCTTGGCCATCTTGTGACTGTCCTTGTTGTCTGCCCATTGGCTGGCAGCCTACTATAAGTCAACACTCCCCCCCTTCTTTGTGAATTAAGCCTGCGAGAAACACTTCCAGAGAGCAGTGTCTTCCTTCTTCCTCTTTGTGAGTTCCTTTGTGGTTAGAAGAAGAGAGTTTAGAGATAGGTGTGCTATAGCCTCCTCCTAGTGTGGTGTGTGAGAGTGTGTGTAGATAGACCTGAGCCGGAGACGGAAATTTACGATCCTTACAAAATACACATAGATCAAACATTTATGAGACGGAACTACATTGATTCGCACCAAACGAGATTTAACCAGATCAGACTCTTAAATTTCGTTCCAATTAAAAACATCCTATCAACATATATATCTCCTTTATAAGATAGGTTAAGGTTATGTCTTCGAGACTGGCTGATGTGTCATTTTTTTTAATAAGGCTGATGTTGAAGAATTCAATTGCAACAACCATGAAGCTTCCTCCATGTGCAAGCAACAACCATGAATCTTCTTCCATGTACAAGAATGACAAAGCTAAGGGAGCTTCCTCAACCACCATTGAAGTTTCATCATGTTTAATCTTACCTTCCTCCCACCTTCATACTACCTTGTTTTGGTACTATAAATAGAGAGTTTGAAGAGTCTTTCTATCATCAAGTAAATTAGATCATAGCACAACCAAGAAGAGTTGTGAATATCCTTGAGAGATATGTGAGGTGTTTTTTGAGAGTATTTAGTTAGAGCTTGTATGTCTCTTTTTTCTATTCTTGAAAGTAATAGAAGTGTTTTTCTCTCATATAAGCATGATCATGTTATTCCCAACAAATGTGTCATATATTACGGCATAATTATATTAATATTAATATTAATATTTGTAACTAATTATTCTTGTATTCAATAGTTATCTACTAGAGTTTAGCTATGGTAGTTAGTGAGAGCTAGTTTATAGCTTTACATGTAGTCATTGCTTCCTAATTCCAATCCTCGAAGCACCATACATGTATAAATGTAACATCTAGCTATCTTCATCATCAAATACATTCCTCTTCATTATGTATACACGCTCACATAATGGCGGCTTTTTTATTGGAGCATACCAATCCTCATAATTGTTTGATGAGTGGCATAAAAGTAATCGTCTACCGATGTGAGACACTTGAAAGATCGGCTTGGAATAGGAAAAACGGGAGGGAAGTACAGGATAAATTTGCTAAGGAAGAAAATGGTGATGAAAATAAAATATTTGGTTCAAATTCAATACGTATCAAAAATATTATAGTTTCTCGAATTCATTTTGACGGTAAAGTTGAAGATATTTGGACTGTAAAGTTGAAGATATTTCACAGTTTCGTCCAACTTAATTCTTTTTTGATAAACTTAATCCGTCCTAGTTCAATTATTCATATCCATCATCTCGTAACATATAAAGAAAATACATTGGGGGCAAGATGAAATATTATTGGATTGGGGGCAATTGCTTTTACTAGAAAAAATTACATATTTTTATATACGGAGTATCGTATAATTTTACTTTATTTGCAAAGTTCTCTTGGGGGCATGTGCCCCCGGCCACAACTTTGAATATAGATCCGTCACGAGGAAGATGATAAAATAATGTGATGAGAAAATTGTTAAATTCAAAAAATGTAGTTATAATAAGAAGTGAGAATTTTAGTTTTTAAATTATTGAAAGTATATGACCAAAAAAAATTTATTGAAAGTATGTTAGAAAGTTTTGGAAATGTGAAAATCTTATCGTTACGGACGAAAAAGGAATGTGAGATGTTTCTGGTAGTATATACTAAGATGTATTCCAAAATAAACTTCTTCTTGAGTTATTTACACATATACTTCATATCCACTCCTTCCATTCTGTTTTAGTTACAAAAAGTGATGAGGAGTATTGCAGACACAAGGAGATCCGTAAACAATATATAATGACCTCTATGATCCAAAACGGTTAAGACATGTATCTCTAGATGGACAGACTAAAATTCAGGAAATTACTAAAATCATTGCTCGATTGCCGAAGAATGACCCATTCGTAATATGTGGAAGTGGGAATTGATTTATTTGAGGCAAAAAGCATCCATAAACCGTGATTTTAACAAAATAGCACGTAGTATGTTACATGTTTTATATCTTCACAAATTTGTATATTAATAAATGAAAAAATAACATATGAAACAATGACAAGTGTTTTAGGTTCGAACGAATGATGAAAAGTGTTTAAGTATATATGAAACAATGACAAAAATTGTAGTTTTTGAGTGCTTATTGAACGTAAAACTGTTCATAATCAAACAAATGAAACCATACAAAATGTTATAATTCATACTATACTATGAGGTTACCGTGTCTAGTGGAAGGTCTCAAGTTCGAAACCCGCTAAGCACATAAGCGTTCGAAACTCAATGGAGTGAGTTTCAGTCCTGATTACTCCAGGCCCCCCATCCCCCTTCCCCCAGACCCTCCTGTAGTAAAGAAAAATGGTTATGCGCCAGCCGCCAATATAAATTAGCAAAATTATACGATCGAGAGTACTTTCTTTTAAAGATTATGCATGTATCTATGCATAATATCATATGTTAATCCATTCTCCGTATCTATTAAGCTTAGAACAAATTCAAATTCAGACCTTATAGAACTTTAGAATGATGAATTCCAATTTGTTAATGAGATTTTAATTTTGATTCTCCAAATTCCAGGATGAAGATCGGAAAACTATGTCGATCTGGCTTCACATGGACGGATTCTCAATTTCTCATAAACGAAACACTCCTTGTTACTCCGTAATTTTTTGTTTTAAATAACTCTCTAGCCAAGACAATTTAAGCAGAAGCAAAATAATAACGCGCGATAACAACTGTGATATCGTAGATACTACAAAATTAGCGTATTTTCCAACGAACTAACATATTTTCCAACGTTTAACGAACTAACATATTTTCCAACGTTACATGATGCATAATAATTAGCGTATATCGTAGATACTACAAAATACGGTTTAGCACAATCTAAGAGGGTTTAACACACGTCTCAACATTTATTAATGATGTTTTTCGCTTGGACTATTTTCAATCTCAGATCAAGCCAAAACAGACCAGATTAGGCTTATGGAGATCAGACTAGACTAGACTTCCATAATTATAAAATACTCAGAAACCAAACATTTACTAGACCAAACCAAACTAATTCAGACCAGACGACGCTTAAACAGATGAGACAAAATCAAAAATTTCATTCCAAAGTGAAAAACATCTTGTGAACATCTCCTTAAATTTATAAGATAGGTTAAGGTTATGTCTTGGAGACGGGCTGATGTGTCATATTTTAGCACGCTCACGGCTCACGGCTCACATAATGGTGGCTTTTTATTGGAGGGAATTTGGAGCATACCATCTTCAAAATGGTATGATGAGTGGCATAAAAGTAATTTATGGATGTGAGACACTTGAAAGATCGGCTGGGTATAAGAAAAATGTTACACCCTCCGTCCTAATTTGATGATCCCATTTCTTTTGGGCTCAAATATTAAGAAAGTGGTTGAAAAGGTAAAAATTGTGATTGAGATTTGAGTATAAAAAAGTGAAATGATGTGGACCACATATTGGGGGTGTTAGGCAACTAGCTGTTAGCGGTTGGCTGTTGCTGATTGTGTTAGCTGTTTGATGTTGGCTGATTCTGTTGGCTGCTTTGATTACCTGACAGTCTTAGCGGTTTATATAATAATGTTCGGTTAAATGGCTGTTTAAAATTAGCTGATAAATTGTTATATGACTTTTAAGGACATAGAATATTTTTTTACAAACTACTTTTACATACGTATATTATACAAGTATTTCGTACATGTCAACCATGTTATTAATTAGAACAAGAACTTACACCATTGTTGATTTGTAGTTAATTAATAAAAAAATCGTCATACAAGAAACAAATTTTTAATGAAAATAATTTATAGACGAATTGTATTACAAGATGGGTTTTCATGTTTCTCACTGCATCATTACAAAATCATACAAAGTATTTTTTGGACACGGGCTCAAAAAATATTTGATCAATAAAAATGCAATTAACACTAGAGATTTGATTAACAGGAATTGTGATTATGACGTTTGCCCACCGCCTCCTGTTATGGTAGATCGAAGATGTCAAGCAAGGAAAATGTGAGAAGGGAAGGGACAGACTATGGGCAGAATAGGAATAATATGGTGGATAAAGAAATGGCCGAGGGGAAACGCTACATATTAGGGGTGGGCAAACGGGTCTTGGAACCGCGGTCCGGTCCGGGTAATGGCGGTTCGGGTCCAAAACGGGCCGGTTCCATTTTTTGTTGCCATAAAACGGTCCGGGTAGGGTCGGGTAATTTTCTTTAAAGAACCGGACCGGTTCCAAAATAAAAAAAACGGGTACCCGACCCGGCCCGTTATATATATTGTATATTAATTTATTAATAGTTTTGTGATAATCGGTTTTGAAATAGTTTTGTTTCCTTTGCTAGAAGTAGGATTTTAAATTGAGTTGAAGTAACATCCTTTTGTTTTCAAATTATTGATTAAATTTTTCATAAATATCTTATTACTTTTTATTGTTATTGAGTTATTCCTTTCTATGGAATTTAATTATTTGTTAAAAATGATTTTAGTATATTTTTTTATAATATTGTTCTTAAATATATAAATTGTGTTTACCACCCACCATGTATGTGTCAACTTTGGCTAATACTGAAAATTTAATATAAAAACAAGCAATCACTTTAATATATGATGTTAGACAACATGCTTAAATACAAATGTTAGGAAATATGTATTTTGGCTATGTTGCATATTTTTGGAATTTCTTTAATTGTTTGAAACTTATATGCATGAAATTATGGAGTATTGGACTTGTCGCTTGTGTTACATGTGCACCACTATGTTGTTATTTTGAAACTAGCTAATGTCCTATATTATTGATTATTAATTTTTGGAACTTCGTGAGTTTTTACTAATTTTAAGACATGAGAATAGAAATCGTAAAACCCGGACCGGACCGACCCGTTTCAAATGGGGCGGGTAAGGTCCGGTTCCTATTTTGAAAATTGAAATACCCGGACCGGACCGGACCGTACAATGGAACCGGCGGTTCCATTTTATTTTGCATTACCCGCCCCGACCCGACCCGTGCCCAGCCCTACTACATATTATGGCGTTTTGAAATTTTGGCTGTTTACAACAAACAGCCAAATTAGCAAGTCCTTAACCAAACACTTCAATAGCCGATTAAAGTGGTCAAACAGCCAATTAACGGTCAAAACAGCTAAAAATTGGCTGATAGGCTGTTAACCAAACACCCCAATTTATTTTCAAAAAGGGAAATGAGACTATCAATTTGGGACGACCCAGAAAGGAAATACGGGATCATCAAATTGGGACGGAGGGAGTACTCCGTATCAGGGAGAGAAAAACGGGAGGTAAATATACACGATAAATTTGACAAAGGAAGAAAATGCCCGATTCGTATTACTTTCAAAAACTGAATTACCGTAGGTCTTTATTTTCCAATCTTATAATTACTTGGGTGTAAATGTGTAATGCCTTATCGTCTTAATAATAATAATAATGATTTAATTTGATTACCGTACGTATTACAACTCGGTTGGTGCGGAATTCGGGAGGAATAAAGGTTCTAAACTTGGTTGCTTTAATCAATATATATATATATATATATATATATATATATATATATATATATATATATATATATATATATATATATATATATATATATATATATATATATATATATATATATATATAGAGATTGGATCATATGAGAATATGATCTAATGAGAGAAATAAGAATCAATTAGGGCCATTAGATTCAAAAATTATTTCCCCTAAGCTCATTAATCGTGTAGGGGCAGTACTGTCTTTTACTCCGATTCTCCTTCCAAATCATAATCGTTCTGCGAATCAAACTTTCCATAATCGTTTTTGTTTCCGATCTTACTCTGTGTCTTCTATATCTCCTATGGATTCTCTACTGTACATTTTTCATCTATATGTTCTTCTCAATCGTCATTGATATTCCAACGTTGAATACAAGCGCCATCGTCGAATAAGAAATTTGCTAGCAACTTTATCTTCTCCGTATGGATCACGGTGAGTTTTTTTGAATTAATCAATTTCGTAATTTAATTGTTTATATTTTATTATTGTTGAATTTATGTCGATTGAAACACTTCTAGTTGTCAATTTAACGGTTGTCTTCCTGATCAAACATCTTCTACCCATATCCTATACATAAAAGCAAAACAAATATTCACTGTTCATGCTACAGTAATTCACTGTTCATTGTACAGTAATCCTATACATAAAAGCAAAACAAATATTCACTGTTCATGCTACAGTAATTCACTGTTCATTGTACAGTAATCCCGCCTAAACCACATTCACTCATCTCTACCGTCCATTTAACAATTCATTCACGCATCTTTCCATCCGATCAATTTCCATAGGCTTCATAGCAAATCCCGATCAACCCTGGCAGAATCATAGTATTGAGGAGGAGCAGATCCGTGCGGCTCAAGAGCAAGCTTCGCTGGGCCTTTATTTTCTTCTTGGAGCACTGGAAGCTCCTCTCGGAAGTCGGGAACCAAGATATCGACTTCCTAGATCAATTTCCACAGCCTTCATATCAATTTCCGATCAACCTTGGCATAATCGGAGTAGCCAGGAAGAGCAAATCCGTACTACTCATGACCCTCATCACGGGGCAACTTTTTTATTCTCCATCGTCATATCTTCCCTCATCAAGAACTCTTACTCTTCCTCATGGGTATCAAGTCGAGTTCAAAACACAGAAGCAACTCCTCTCTCCATTTGTAATTCAGGTTTTGATTCCTGTTTTAGTTTTCTTTGAATTTATTATTTTCAGTCCTTGATTCAGATTTTGATTCCAGTTTTTCCTATGGAAGGAAACCTTTTTTCTTAAAAGATGCATTTTTATTGAAGTAGGAGTAAAGACCTCTTACTTTAAATTTACACTGCTGGAAAGTAGGGTCTCTCAAGAGTGATCTCTTTGCTTTTGATATCTTTAAAGTTGTTAGGTTGTATTATAAAATCACTTCAAATGTATATTACTCATTAACTTGGATGATAATATGCACTTAAAAGGGAAAGTAAAATAGTTTGATGAATAATATCTGCAAAGTTCAGTTCTTCAATCTCTTAAAAGCTCAGTCAACCTGCACCTAAAATTCAGTCATTTTCTTAATGCAGCCAGGCTTGCGAAATACCCCAACAGGCAACACTCTTTTCAAATAGTTGGTATTCTGAATAGCAGAGGTTATACCCAACATTCAACCTCTTTTAGAATGGAGAACAGATTTGTACATTACTACATTTGCAAGGTAACTTTTTCTTCTTCTAATGATCTTATTCCATCCCATCAATATATTACGTTACATTTGGGTCAACATGTATTTTAAGAAAACAAAGAAGCTGTTTATTTTTTTTCCACTATACATTTGGTGCAGCTTCCTAATTTAGGTTTGTCTATCCTCAATTGCTTATTTGCTGATGATTTTCATGCTTAAAAGTCAAACTCACGAGGATCTTCCTAAGAATCAAAGAATTACGAGTTCATCAACTCTAATGAGGGATTTAATGGAATCCCACGAGGAAGACCACTCATACAGGGAGGAAAAGGGCAGACTGTTCAATGGGACAAAGTAAGCTTAAATTTTGAGCCTCTTCATCACCATCTAAGTGTTTATGTGAATAAAGACATTACATATTTTTAATTTTTAATCAATACTTCAGGGAACAACTTTGCGAGTATATATATATACCAACCATTAGTCTGAAGTCTGAACCATTAGTGCCATATGTGCGAGTAAAGCAAATTCACCTTAGTTTTTCTATGCTATTTTATATTCTGGCCATTTTCATTCTAAGAGTAGGCACATTAGTATTTAAACTTTTTACCATTTGAAAGTTTGAATTAAATTTTATGAATACGGAGTGTTCCAAGACTTGCAACCTGACAAATAATTTGGTCTCAAATTCTAAATCCCAGAATGGATGGGTTTTATATGATGTAAAAGTTGCTTTTTATGATGTCACAGGTGAACTTCTTCATCCCTATTTCAAATAAATGGGTGCACTCAATCCTTTGACTAAAGTATGGGTTGGCTAGAGTGTTGCATGTCTGTTACTGACTTTTAAGTATATACCTTATGAAGCAAATAACAGAAAACAATAAAGAGAACTCACAACCTATGCATTTGATGTGTAATTCAGGTATAAAAAACAAATCTCACTAATAAAAATCAAAATTTCAGGTTGATTCTTGGAAGAGGAAGTAATTTTCAATCTGGACAATCAACCCAATTTCAATGGCACCAGGGGAGATCCTAGATGATCGTAAGGGTATAACTTATAGAGATATTGAAATAAAGGTGAATCTCTAACTTTTGACTTAGTTCTTCAATAGCATACATTTGAATATGATATTTCGGAGTTAACTTGGGGCAAATAGGTTTATAGAACTTTAATCTGTTGATCAAAATAAATTTTGGTTGTGGTAAAACAATGGAAAACTGATAAATATGAAAACAGTAGGCCACTCTTAACATTGTGTAAATATAGATTACAGTAAATGAGCAGAAAACACGTGAATGGTTTACATTTCTCTGAGAAAATATATGAGCTCAAAGCTGATAAAAGATCTCACTGTCAATTTTTATATTTGTCAATTATCCATTGTAAAACTTTAATGAGAATATCAAAACTAATTAACCACAACATTTTTACTAAACAATACTTAAAAGCTCAATTCCATCAGCTATGATCATTAATGAACTCAAAGCTGACGGAATGTTTGCTCACAAAGACCTCAATTCGGATCAGCATTAATCATTTCTCACAAAAATCTAAATTTTCTATTCTTTCTTCATAGAATTCCTTTAACGTGCATTCTTCCCATGTTGGGCATACTATTGTTTAGTATTTCTAGAGGGATCTACTTCATTATTTTTATCAGTTTTGCTCAAACCGCCTACGTATTTAATTCTGTAATATTAAAAAGATTATAACCAATCTTAACCAAATTCCCATAAAATCTAGCTACCCTTTTTGAAGATTTTTTACTTCTTATTCATTTTACTTTTTTACTATGGCTTACTAATATTATTATTTTAATGAGAGAATTAACAGGCCTCTTATTCAATTTATCAATATAAATCAACTTTTAGAATGAGAGAAGAAATAGGTTTGGTTTATACTCCTTATTCATTTTATTTTTTTTACTATTGCTTACTAATATTTATCCATGTATTATTCCCTATGGCCATGGTGAATCCACATGAGCACAAATATTGTCTTTTAACCTCCCAAGAATCCAAATCTATATACTATATAATACGTATTAACAAATAGTCGGAAGAGGATTTGGGCGGGAACACTATAGAAAGAAAGAAGATCTTCATGGTACAACTAAGAGTCTAAGACAAGGGTCATGCTAAACTTATTTTTCTTTTATCTGCATTTAATCGTTCTAAAAGTAATATACTTTTGGTTGGTATTTATTTAATAACATGTCGACATCCTAACTAACTGTTACCTTCTATTCTGTCAAGCTTGAAATCCCTATTTGAAGTGCAAAACTACTGTATATAGAAGCTCTATACTATAAAGCTTTTTATATGTTGAGCTTCGTTCAAATATGCTTTTTATCTTTAATAGTTTGTAATCGTGAGCGTATAAACTCAACTTCAGTTTCATCGCATTTACATGTGTGATAAGTGGGCTTTTTGTGGAATAAAACACGACATAAAAGTGTAACATTGAAGCTCGATGTTGTGTGAGTAGAAGTTCACCCTTTTAGCATTAAAGAAACCAACCTGTTTTCTCTCTCTTTGAAATAGCATTAAAGAAAGCAACCTGGATTTTTTCTTTGTTATCTAAATATAAGAACCGCCTTCATCCTGGTAGGTCGCTATCTCCTTCCTCATATTAATGATTTTTAGTATGATTTAATCGATTTCTGAGGACTGGAATCTAATTGCATGTTTTTTGTATTGTTTATGGTTTTTATATTTGTTTCGGAAAACTGGAATCCGTTTTTTTTAATTCCACTTGCCTCATCACTTTTAGCATGACTTTTGTGCTTTTACTTATAATTACTTCCATTTCCAGGCAAAAGTTGCTTTTACTTATAATACTTCCATTTCAAGTTCCCGTTTTCGACACTCTTAAAACAAAAACGTTTCTCTCTTTGTAGCTCTTCAGATGAAAAGCACAATGACACAGATGATGTAGATCAATATGTTAAACTAGGCGCTCCTTTCTCAAGAGGTGACACAGTTAAGGCATTTCTTGATGAGGAAGCTCAGGAAGAAGATGAGACTGATAACAACTCTGCAAGTTTATCATTATTTATACTACTTTTGGAATATTTGTTCTTAACAATAGCTCTCTTGGGATATTTGTTCTTAAGAAATATGCATTTTTACCTTTATTTATACTACTTTTGATATTATGACTCCCAATTTTAATGAAAGGTTAATAGTGACAGTAACCCAAGCGTCAATCGTGATAAGTGAGGAATGATTAGGTATTAAAAGTAGCTATTTTGAGGTATTTGTTTTTAAGAATGCCTTTACAAATCCACCTTTGTTTTACAGCAATTTTAATACTATGACTCCCACTTTTTGAAGGTTGAAATATCTACAATGTAACTAAGTATTAAAACGAATAAATGGCTGAGATTAAATTGAAGGGTCTTATCATTGAATCAAAGAGACATACATTCTTGCAAGCAGTTATTGTAGAGGTCTTTTCTATTTTATAACAAGACATTGGTTGGTTTGGACTTTGGAGATGTATAAAAAGAAAGAATGATTTGGATTGAAGGGTCTTATAGATGAGCCGGGCAATCGTTGGAAATTGTGGGTGTTTTCCTGCAACGTCCAATTTTTACGCATAGACAACTATTAGTTGCGGTTTCAAGAGTAATAATTCTGTCAAGCTTGAAGTTTGTGATATGTGATGACGAAGATAATCAGGGAAAAAACACAAATATGTTGTCTACGAGAAAATTATAAATAATTTGTAAATGAGGGCTTATTAAAATTCTAATATTTGTAATTATTCATTGATTAATTACTATTAAAGTTCATATTTATTTGTTATTCATATTTGGAAAAATATTACAATCTTTTTATATTTATAGGTTAAAATTTATAGCATCTTCATTTTACATCCCGTGCAACGCACGGGTGGAATACTAGTTTCTTCTTATTCCCTGCAAATCAATTGTTGTTGTGTTGTTTGAAGGTTTTACTTTTAATCTGATTTAATGTTGTTATGTCGAACATATGTGTTGGGATTCTTTTTCTTCTTTTTGTTGCTGAAGTTTTTAGTAATAACCTGAATTGTGTTTCTCTCAGTTTGCTGCACTTTTTGCTTCATTAACTACTTTTATAACTGTTGGTACACTTTTCAATTTTGAATGTACTAAGGTTTTATCTATTTAGCAATTTGATTGATACTTGTTATTTATATATTTGTAGATTCTACTTACGAGTTCAGTTATTCTGATTCTACACCAAACTCTTGTCATTCATCTAAATTTGAAGTTTCTCCAAACATGACCAAGTATTGGACTCCTATGTGTGTTGAGAGCTGTAAGCCTCATGTTGGTATGATTTTCACAAATGTTGCTGTTGGATTTCAATTCTACAAACAATATGCTACTCTTTGTGGCTTTGATATCCGTAAGAGTACCTCAAGAAAGAGTAGTGATGGAGTTTGTGTGTGGAAGTATATTTTGTGTAACAGAGAAGGATTCAAAAATCTGCCTAAACCTACCAATCTTGAATCTAGCAGTTGTGTTGGTGATGAAACTGAATCCATGAATACAGAATCTAGCTCTTTTAATTGTGAGAATATTGTTGACTCTAATGAGGAACTGAAAAGCTCAGAACCAAAAAATATTCCTTCGAATAAGAGACGTCGTGTATCAAATCGTGTTGGTTGCAATGCACGTTTAGTTATGAGATTACATGCTGAACATGGATATGTGGTGACCTGTTTTGAAGAGCGGCATAATCATCCCATGGCGTTAAAGAGAAGTCAATTGAAGCTTCCAAGAAGTCTAAAAGACTGTGCCGAACTTGTAACTAGCTTGCTTTCCATGACAGCAGGAATTGTCCTCTAAATTCTGAGAAATAACCAAATTCAAACTGTCTAATGTGTTGGAGTTTCAATTTTTCATGTCTCTTTCACACTTGCTGTGAATTTGTTCTTGTACCCAAATCTTTATATTCTGTTGTGCAACAATCATACATTACAGATTTGCTTATGAATGGTTTTGTGATTGTTTTAAGTAACTGTCTTAATTAAGTTCTAATTCATACTCTTTTGCACATTAAGTCCTAATTCCATGCACTGTTATACAATAACTTGTGCTTTGTTTTCCTCTAGAGTACATGATGCATGATTTTGACAAACAATGTGTACTCATATTAAGGAGTAAGATATTGTGCACTTTTATCAGTGTATGAATGTCCTGATTCACTTAATCTGGATTTGACTAAATAATGCACATTTATTTAAATTCAAAAAAACTGTTTCACAACTTTAAACTTCAACTTAACATATTCATATATTCTCTAAACAATTTACACTAATGTCATGCTATGACTTTTATTTTACAGGGATACTCATGTTTAGTAACCTACAGTTTTTTACATTAATTCCTAAGTGATGCACTGGAAAGTATCTTATTTAATAACACAAGTGAAATTAATAATTCGTAAGTGATTGATTGAAGTATCTTATTTACTTGAATATTGGAAAGAATTTTCTTTTGTGATCACACAAAAAGTTCAATTTCATTCATACATTACACAACTGGAAGTTCACATTAGCTTTAAACACAAATATAATTGAAACTACGTAAATGTCATTGTGGTTGTAAACACCAAACCAGATCCAAATTGTCAAATCCAAAACCAAAGATATGAAGGCAAGCATTTAAATGTCATTGTAGTGTTGTACACCAAACCAAATCCAAAACAAAAGTACATGAAATTATCTAAATGTCAACATCAGTTCTTCATTTCTTTGTTTTTCCAAACTCCTTCACTCCGTTTAGATTTTTTCCCTTCATCTCATTCACTTCTGTT
Source organism: Cuscuta epithymum (assembly GCA_945859915.1). Lineage (NCBI taxonomy): Eukaryota > Viridiplantae > Streptophyta > Magnoliopsida > Solanales > Convolvulaceae > Cuscuta > Cuscuta epithymum. The sequence goes on along the minus strand of CAMAPF010001045.1, from coordinate 1,987,594 downwards.
GTGGACAATATTGCACGGTACTTCATTCTTAAAGCACTCAATAACTTTGCATCTCCCTTTTTAATACCACAGTCAAAATCTTATGTTCCTTGGCCACTGTATGTTTCCACGTGTCTCATGGTCCATAGTCCGTTTTCGTGCTCATTTTTCACTTCCCTCCAACCCATTTTTAGGCAGTTTATAGATGGTGTACGGAAGACCTTGCCATTATTGTCCAATCCTCTTTCACTCAGAAATTCCACAAACATGTCCCTCTGTTTGCAAAATCAATAACAAACGATACATAATGTTATTTTGTTCACACTTGTTAAGTAATAAATGTAAATATATTTACATTTACCAGTACTAATGGCATCTCAGAATATTTGTGCTCAAATTCAATTTCAAGTGATGAGCTATCCAGTATCTCGACATGCTGATTTTGCATGTTGAAGCACATACTGTAAAAGTGTTCTGGTTGCACAATTGGAAAGAAAAACTGCACATAATGATGGTATAGTTATATATTTGCATTAATAATATCAATGGATGCAATAATTTTTATATGTCTTTTTTTCTCACTATTTTCAAATTCAATTACCACATCAACATCCTCCAGTATAACTTCAGGTTTCACTGCTTCCAATGCCATCTCTAGTGTCTGTTTGAAAACATTGTACCTCTCATTTTCTTCAATAGGATCATCCATCGTATATGGCTGCAAAACACTTTATTATCATATATTTAGTCATGCAATCTTCTTAAGTAAGATAGTTTCATTTTTAATTTCATGTCTTATAAAAACTAATTGGATAAACACTTACACAAGGATATGATCTTGCAAACAACCTACATGGGGAGTCTTTCTGCACTTATTGACTTTCAAAAAACTGTCGCATATACAACAATCACAACTCAGGTCTTAATGAACTCAACATATGCTCATACGTTCTAAATAGTGCAGTCTCATATCAGGGTATCATACTTTTATTTCTCCAGTTGATTGGTGCTTAGTGACATACTTTTTTGCACATGAATTACTAGTTGATGCACTCTGGTGTAATAAACTATGCACTGTTCTTCTCTATAGTGCATTTATCTTACATTGTGATGCATGCCATTGACAGAATATGCATACTCCTATGACCACTAAGATAATGCAAGCCAGTTTGACATTCAATAACAAGCACCTATGAGGGTAGGAAAGCCATCGAATCAGTTAATTGACATTTCACAAAACAATGCACATTGTATTTAGGTTTTCTGCACTTATTGACTTTCAGAAATTTGTCACATATACAACAATCGCAACTCAGGTCTTAATGAACTCAACATATGCTCATATGCTCTAAATAGTGCAGTCTCATATCAGGGTATCATACTTTTATTTCTCCAGTTGATTGGTGCTTAGTGACATACTTTTTTGCACATGAATTACTAGTTGATGCACTCTGGTGTAATAAACTATGCACTGTTCTTCTCTATAGTGCACTTATCTTACATTGTGATGCATGCCACTGACAGAATATGCATACTCCTATGACCACTAAGATAATGCAAGCCAGTTTCACATTCAATAACATGCACCTCTATGAGGGTAGGACAGCCATCGAATCAGTTAATTGACATTTCACAAAACAATGCACATTGTATTTAGGTTTTCTGCACTTATTGACTTTCAGAAATTTGTCACATATACAACAATCACAACTCAGGTCTTAATGAACTCAACATATGCTCATACGCTCTAATAGTGCAGTCTCATATCAGGGTATCATACTTTTATTTCTCCAGTTGATTGGTGCTTAGTGACATACTTTTTTGCACATGAATTACTAGTTGATGCACTCTGGTGTAATAAACTATGCACTGTTCTTCTCTATAGTTCACTTATCTTACATTGTGATGCATGCCATTGACAGAATATGCATACTCCTATGACCACTAAGATAATGCAAGCCAGTTTCACATTCAATAACATGCACCTCTATGAGGGTAGGAAAGCCATCGAATCAGTTAATTGACATTTCACAAAACAATGCACATTGTATTTAGGTTTTCTGCACTTATTGACTTTCAAAAAACTGTCACATATACAACAATCACAACTCAGGTCTTAATGAACTCAACATATGCTCATACGCTCTAAATAGTGCAGTCTCATATCAGGGTATCATACTTTTATTTCTGCAGTTGATTGGTGCTTAGTGACATACTTTTTTGCACATGAATTACTAGTTGATGCACTCTGGTGTAATAAACTATGCACTGTTCTTCTCTATAGTGCACTTATCTTACATTGTGATGCATGCCATTGACAAAATATGCATACTCCTATGACCACTAAGATAATGCAAGCCAGTTTCACATTCAATAACATGCACCTCTATGAGGGTAGGAAAGCCATCGAATCAGTTAATTGACATTTCACAAAACAATGCACATTGTATTTAGGTTTTCTGCACTTATTGACTTTCAAAAAACTGTGACATATACAACAATCACAACTCAGGTCTTAATGAACTCAACATATGCTCATATGCTCTAAATAGTGCAGTCTCATATCAGGGTATCATTATTTTATTTCTCCAGTTGATTGGTGCTTAGTGACATACTTTTTTGCACATGAATTGCTAATTCATGCACTCTGGTGTAATAAAGTCTGCATTGTTCTTCTCTATAGTGCACTTGTCTTACATTGTGATGCATCATGCATGCCATTGACAGAATATGTATACTCCTATGACCACTAAGATAATGCAAGCCACTTTCACATTCAATAACATGCACCTCTATGAGGGTAGGAAAGCCATTGAATCAGTGAATTGACATTTCACAAAAACATGCACATTGTATATGCGTTTAATGCACTTAATGTCTTTCAAAAAGTGGTACATACTCATTTCATATTAGTGCCCCATTAATCGGTATCAGTTTCACCATACCATTTCAATAATGAAATATTAATTAATCAGTATCGTTTTCACTAATACAATTTCATCATGCACTTCATATAATCTTAATAACAGTTTTTGATTTCCTCAGTTTTCTAATTTTAAAATTACCTTACAATCTGCCCTGTTTTGTTTAAATAGTGCGAAAAAAACTTTCAATGTTCTGCAATTTCGAAATATAAGAGATTCAACTTCAAATCATAGTATTCATATTATCGATTTCCAAAACATTGCACTCTTACGAAATACGTACTATTAAAATACATAAATATTAATTACCTTCATCTGCATTATCACCGATTGTTGATGTCGCTCCAGTTGCATTCGCCTTCCCCATTGCCGGCATACTTGTTTCTAGGGTTTCTTCCCCGATTGATCTATTAGTTTACGCCGCGCCTCAGATTTGAGCCTTCGAGTTGGTTTCTTGATCGAAGTTTCTCTGCACATAAGTGTTTTGAAATACGCGCACACGATAATCGGGGGAGGAGTTCTGCAGTGTTAATTGTTTTAAGCTTCGCAACCGCCATAGTGTTCTTTTACCAAATTGACCTTTATTATTATTACGCATGCTTTCTTGTTATGTCACTTATGTGCAGATTCTTTTTTTTTTAAATTTGTATCTATTAATTTGATACGGACGATTAAAGTTTTGGATGGCTAGATGATGTTCTTATTTCTCTCCTTAGAGGTTGTTCTCACTTGAACTCTCCCCTATATATATATATATATATATATATATATATATATATAAGAGGAACTTTTAAAGAGCATACAACGGAAATATCCTCAATTTAAAAATAAGGATGTAAAATACGGAACATATATTCCTTAATATCCTTAATCTTGAAATCTAAAATATAGCCTACATAACACATGATTTTGAGGTTGCCAAAGTTACCAAATAATGTGAATTTCTATATCAACATGTAATAAAAATAGAATGTATTAATAAAATATGAGGTATAAAAATAATTAAATACTAGTAATTGTTATATATGATGACATGTCAGAATTATTAAAAGTTCCATATATATATATATATATATATATATATATATATATATATTGATTGTTCAATTGAGAAAAGAGTTGAAATTTTAAAAACTACACTTTTAGACATTTTTAATGTGACAAAATTATGAGTAAAATGCAACATCTCACTATTAAAATTTAAAAGTAATTATGCATACCATTTAGTCAGAACTTAATCCATTTTAGTGTTATCAAACGAGCTCTATATTAAACTGAGAGTTTTTTTTCCTATTAAGTCATATCTAGATTAACACGTATGTCTGCGCTAAGATGTCTGATTTAATGATATTTGTATTTGAGGCAATTTATTTTGTATGCTGAATAAACAGTCTGAATCATGTAAAATAAAGAATTTAGTATTATTCTTAATGTGTAGTGTCAATGAAAAACTTCATTTATTAATATTTGTCTATTCCACAATCAAATTGAAAAATTTCACAGAAAAAACTTCTCAATAGTCTGCCTTAATGAGAAGGACCGCTATTATCGAGCTTAATGATTAATTTAGTCTTTTGACTGAATGATTAAGTCATAGTTCCAATTAAGTCATGAGTAAACATTACTTAATGATTGAATTATTAAGTCAAATGTCATTAAGTCTATTTAGTCGAAATTAAACAACCCCTGAGTTTATTTTGCTCTTGCATAAACGCGCCACATAACTCTGTCATGTCATCATATATAACAATTATTAAATTATTTTTATACCTTTTATTTTATTATTACATTCTATTTTTATTACATGTTGATATATAGAAATCCACCTTATTTGGTAACATTGGCAACCTCAAAATCATGTGCTATGTAGGCTATATTATATTTTAGATTTCTAATTTCAGGATTTAGAAACTTACTAATGGAATTTTTTTCATGATTTAGGAGATTCCGCCCATTGAGTCCATTCAACTAGAATTTAATCAATTTTAGTAAAATAAGCTGATTCCACCAATTTTATTATTATCAAATGAACTCTATATTTAGACTGAGTTTATTTTACTTTTGCATCGCGTTATATATTTGATTCCGAAAAAATCAAATTAAAAAATTAGCTAAATTATGTACCGCCCGTGCATCGCACGCACGGGCTTGAAACCTAGTTTATATATATATATATATATATATATATATATATATATATATATATATATATATATATATATATATATATATAGATTTAGGTTCGTGTGAGAACTTAATCTTAGGAGAGTAAAAAAGAATAGATCTTAACCATTAGATTGACCAAAGAATTAGGAGAATCACGTAAAGAATAATTGGGCAAATTTGAGAATTCACCTTATTTTATTTTGTTCGTTGATGACCATCCGAATTGTTAGCCCCCTATTTTTTAGGTGCATTAATTACACTTTCCAATTTTTTACAAATCAAAGCCGTGTTAACCTTTTTTGGGGTTCTTCAATTCTACATGTATTAATTTTTTTTTCTAGCACAATCACATTTTCAAGATATTATTGAATATATTTATTTTATTTTTTATTACGTACTACTTCATTCCATTTAACCTATTTATGCACTTTTATAATTTCAATAGTGCATTTTTTATACTTCTAATTATACATTTTTATTTTATACATATTATATTAAATACTCGACTAAAATATGACTAGTTGATACATATCTTGAAGTTGTATTGAACAATGTTTGTGCATTTTTACCCCTCGAATTGTGCATACTTCACATGTGAAAGAATGATACATGTACTAGTAAATATAGTGCACCAATATTCTATTAATACTGCACATTTTGTGTGTGATCCTTCTAATTGTGCATTTTGTACATTATGAAAAAATTGTGCACAAATGTATGAGCTTAGTTGTGAAATTACAACTTCAATAAATATTTAAGTTAATGAGATCACAAGTGCATGTTAAGGGGATGAAAAGTGTAATATAATTTCAAAAAGTGCATGTTAATATTTTTGATGCACTTACGCTCATACACGTTGCACATTATCAAATTATTCATGGGGTGTGCATTATTAATTCTTGAAAGTGCATTACGATCAGATCAAGGTGCATTTCTACGCTTAAAATAAAAGTACACTCGTAGATGAACAAAAAAAATTATTTTTGTTTCTACAACTTATTATGTAAGTTAAAAGTGAACAATCATAACATAAAAGTGCATCATGAATTTAGTAAAATACATACATAAAATTGTTCATTACTATTAATAGAGCACATTAAAAATATATATCATTCAATTTCTTGAAACGAATAAATAAACTATCAAATGTGCAAGTCTCCACTGTAAAGTGCATATAAAACATAAATAATAAAATTTATATAGATAATATTTGGACCTAATCAATGTGATAATAATAAAACAGAATAATAAAAATGGGATCACTATTGCACTTTGAATAGTAACCGCTTGCACATTAATATTTTGGTTGTTGTACACGCCACCTTGGTTATTTAATTGTTGGCTCATCCTAAAATATTAATACACATTTACTCAATTAGTTGGACACTCCTATTTAAATGGAGTCAATGGTACGTGATGTGCGAAATTCTAGGGATTTAAATTGAGATTATGATATCAATATTAATTGAGATTGTTGCACGTCACTTTTTTACCCTCTATGCCCTTGCTTTCATTAAATTCTATCGTTGCTTTTAATTTAGTTATAGGAATTGTACAAAATTACTCAATTTGCCATTTTTATGTTTGCATCGTAGGAGCCATTGGATCAAGATTATTAATGATCAAGATCTGTTCTTTTTTACTCTCCTAAAAGGGTGTTCTCACAGGAACTAACCCCTATATATATATATATATATATATATATATATATATATATATATATATATATATATTAGAGAAATTTGCTCTCTGTAGTACCAAATAAAAGCTCTTTTACGAAAAGGGAACTACCTCATGTTTTTTCTATTCATATCACCTATTTAGTTCTATATGAGAAAACTTAATTATAGCTTTCCAAATTTACCCTTGACTTGAGTACTCGATCTGAAGAAGGAAAAAATACAGTGCGACTTCCAATCCCAGACTTCCCCAATTCTCTTTCTCGTCTCTCCCGCTTCAACAGTACTAAAATCGATCTGGAAGCTTGAAATTGATCGACATGGCCTCACCAACCTGGTTTTGGCCAGATACATGGCTAAATTCCGGCAGATCTTGGCTCTGGAGTCTACGGCTCCACCATTAATGGCCTTCGACGATTTTACAGAGGGCTGGATTACCTTTTTTGCTTCATTGCAGAGTTTTTGACAACCACTCGATGTAATTTGATCATTAGATATAGTGAATTCATTGAATTGTGTGTGTGTGTGTGTGTGTGTGTGTGTATATATATATATATATATATATATATATATATATATATATATATATATTTCTACGTGAGTACGTGACCTGCTCTGCTATTAAGCTATTATCAGAACTTATTTTCTGTTTAATGACTATTCGAACTCTATGTATTGCCTGCTATTGAACTATTATTAGAACTTATTGTCTGTTTACTGACCACTTACTGTCTATGTATTGTCTAGTGTTAAGTTTTATTTTGGATCTGGTTTCTTCAAACGTTTTGCAGAGTACCTGGTAGCATTGTAAAAATATGAAATAGAAGTTCGAAACTGGCAAAATCAATGTCCAAAATCAGAAAAGATGAATTAAAATGTTTGAATTGGATGAATAAACCCCTTGTATTCATCATGAGTTTGGCTCAATAAATAGTACTTTACAAGAGTCCTATTCTATCATGTAAGTTGCTATCTACGTAAATAAAGGTGGAGTAAACCTATCTAACCGATTGGTATTATCGGCGTGCGCAGGGACGGATCCAGGATTCTGAGTCAAGGGGGGCGAAATTTTTCGTTAGTGTAGGGGGTGAATTTTTTTTGTTAGTGTAGCGGGTGAAATTTTTTTCCCTAGTATAGCGGGGCGAAATTTTTTCGCTACTGTAGGGCTATGCGGGTATTTTTATTCAAAAAATGACATTAATATATGCACATCCCGAACGACATTTAAATCTATTACATTCTAAGTTTAGACGATGACAAAGACATCAACCAATACATTTTTAATAACGTCTACATTGTTTAACCTCATGAATCGGTTATTGAATTGTAATTTTTGTCCACCAAGGAGGGTGTTCGTGAGTCATGACTCATGAGAAGTTTTCTTAATATTACAATAGTAGTATACTAGTATGTATGAGATTGTTATTTTTAGAATAATATGCACCACATACACACACACACACACACACACACACACATATATATATGGTGCATATTATATTTTAATATTTTTATTAATTCTATAATAATTTAGAGTTTATTATCCATGCAATAAATTATTTTTAGAAAGCAAGAAGTAAATGAATTATGTAATCTAATGTCTACAAATATTTATATTTTGGATTCATTTCACGTGATCTAAAAATTGTGTAATTAGTGTGTCTGGTATTTAATATTGTTTGATATATGTTTTACGAAATCCAGCACTTGTTATCTAACAAAGATAATTAAACATTACAAAACTAGGAATTCTTATATAATAAGTATCCTAAATCTTAAAAAACGAGTTACTCTATTGTTTATTTGTTTAAGTTATGTAAATTATTTTAGATGTTTCTTCTTTTAAATCTCCAATTAAGTATTACATTATGTAAGACTATATATATTAATTTTGAAAATTAAAAGCTAAGGGGGGCGAATCTAATTAAATTATGAAAGTTTTATGAAAATATTACATATATGGTAAAAAAAATTGAATGTCCAAGGGGGGCGGTCGCCCCCCCGCGCCCCCCCTAAATCCATCCCTGGGCGTGCGTGTAACACTAAACCGATAAGCTCTATCTAATTAATTTACAGTAGATAAATCATAACAATATAATAAATAATACATTGCTAAGTAATATCTAATACAGTAACGCATGCGTGCATGCATACGTTAAGAGTTTGATTAAAAAATTTCCAAAACCAATTATTGAAATCCATGTTCGGATCTATCTTTTCAGATCTTAAACACAGGCCAACGCCTTGCATTTCGGATCTATGTTTCTGGATCTTAAAATCAGATCAAATCCTTTCATTTTCGGATCTATGATTTTAGATCTTAGATGGAAAACAAAAAAAAATTGAAAGAAGAAAAAAGAGGACGAACGAGGATGCTGTAGGATGAGGAGGAAAAGAAGAGGAGGAAGAAAAAGAAGAAGACGAGGAGGATGAAGAACAACCAAAAACCTGTTATTCACTTGATTATTAGAAATCGGAGAAGAGTGGTGTCTGATGGTGAAGGCGAAACCGGCGAAGAGAGGCATCGTCGATGGTGGAGGCAAAACCGAGCTAAAGGAGGTGGTGGCGGCGGAGTAGAAACCTGACCGGGAAGACCAAGATGAAGGAGCTGAGGTGAAGTTTATTGCAGAGGTGATAGGGCCTGAGCAAAGTTGTGTGAATTCTCATTTGGGATGGCCGGATGGGGTTTTAATTCTTTAAACGAAGGGCAAGTTCTGAAAAAAAAGAGGCCAATTTGGTCAAAGCAGGTATACTCAAGTCTTACTCTAATCTATAGTCTTAATTTTGGAAAATTAGTATGATTTGGTCCTACTTGTTGAAATCTCCCTATATTATTATTATTATTATTATTATTATTATTATTATTATTATTATTATTATTATTATTATTATTATTATTATTATTATTATTATTATTATTATTATTATTATTATTATTATTATTATTATTATTATTATTATTATTACTATAATTATTATTACTATTATTATTATTATTATTATTATAGATTTGCAACTATAATACGGAGTAACTAAGGTTACTATTATAGACATTAAAGTGTAAAAGTACTTTTCATCCATTACTTTTCTTTTAGTAAAATACTATGTATTCATCATTATTTTATGACATACTAGTATTTTATAAGGCCATATTCAATCTTGGTAATGAGTGGTCCTATTTCATAAACCAATTTAAATGTTGAATAATTTCCAAAAAATCGAATGCTTTAATAGGAATGCATTCTACAATCAATGGATATGAATTTTGTATACAATACTAGCTACGAATGGATATAAAAATCATGCTCAATCTTATAAAAACAAGGGAGAAAATCTTTAAAAAAAAAACAAAACAATCCCAAAAAAGAACTTGCAGAAATGGGAGAACAAAACTGAAATTTAGTTCTTCAAATTGTGTTTATATATTACTTTTTCAAATGCCTTTCAAATAGAGAGCATATATATTAAAGGAGAATGTGAAAACTATGACTATATGTGCTCATTCAAAGAATAACTACCAGTTTTTGAAACGTAACATATTGGGAGTGTGGACTCCTAGGGCTGGAAGTGAAATGAAGGGGCAGACGGCCGAAAGAAAGAACACCAAATTCAGTGTACCAACAAAAGTGTAAGGGAAAGAGGATTAGAGAGAAGATTAGATACTAAACACCAAACGCGTTTAGTTAACAGAAGATAAATAGAAAGGCTGCATTAGAATAGTAATGGTTCATATAAGGCTTTCCATGTAGCCAAGTATCTTGTGGTCTGATGGCATCACTGCTGATCTCCCAATGAGGAAGTCGCAGATTCGAGTCTCATCCCAATCAAGAATGTTGGCATTAACATGAGCAGATACTATAGTAGGTTTAGAAGAAAAAAAAGGCTTTCCATGTAATGTACAACCTTTTATTGCGATAGATTACACCAACACATTTTTAATATCCAAAACGCTCTTACTCTCATTGGATAGTTTGGCTATAGTTATTAATACAACGTTGTATTTATAGAATCCAATTATATACCCCTTGGATTTTGACTTTTGTTGCTATCTACCCCTTTCGTCAAACCTCTACTATAAAAATAAATAATTCACCGTTAAGTAGGCATTAAGTTGACAAAAGTACCCTTAATTAGGGATTATTTACTCAATACACTCATCTACGCACTTTAATTTTTGTAATATATTTTTGTCGCTCCAACTCTTCACAACCGTAGACGAACATCTTCTTCATCGCTAGAAGTTGTGTATACAATATGTTCAATGTTATACGTGAACATTTAATAATCCGTTATTTCTATACATCATTGCCCACAGATTTGGTTGATGCGCAGAATCAGTGGTCCACTAAATCTCTCAGTCTTTTATGTAACACCCCGCCCCATAGGTCCCGGGGTACTTACTCCTGTATGTCATTAGACATTTAAGAACCAACACAAGTCTTTACGAAACACTTTGTCCCCACTTTGACCCGTGCAATCACACTTAACTTTGGAGTTCTTAGTTAATGAGCTCCCTTAAAAAGAGATGCACTTTGTTGGTACGAGTAATACTATTAATTCTTTTAAATTTTAATGAGTAAAATGCATAAATAGTCCCTAAACTATCAGCATCATATCGTTTTGGTCCTTGAACTAATAATTCTACCATTTTAGTCCCTAATCTATTTAATCTATATTAATTCGGTCCTTCTATTAGTATTTTGACGTTAGACAAACGGAATCTGCTAAGTTAGTGTATGTATGTGTAAATCAACATACTTATTAGACAAAATATAATTTATAAATTTCCTGATTTAATATCTAAATAAATTAGAATGAAAATCACTATCAAATCATAATATAACGCATTGGATGTTTTTATTTGGACTGGAATTTTTTGGTCTGATCTAGTCTGGTATAAATTGGTTTAGTCTGGTAAACGTCTGGTCTCTGTGTATTTTATAATTGTTCAAGTCTTGTTTAGTCTGATCTGGTCTGGGACTAAAAAGAGTCCAATTAAAAACATCCTTACATACATATTCCTTATACGAATTAATATTGTTCAAGTTTTCAATTAAAGTATAACATACTAGATATTGTTTATAAAAATTTCGGAGCCTTTATATGTGTGTATATAATCACTTATTCATTCATCTATGATATAATAATTATGAATATTACGTCAGTAGATAGTCTAATTAAAAATTTATTTATTAAGCTATTATAGTATACTACGTATTGATCTAATTTAAATCAATTTTTTATTAATCACATTAATTTATGAATTTTCCTTGTTAAATACTACGTATAAATATTACCACTATGCAATAAGATTTTCCTACTATGCACACAACTAAAACTAAAGTTTTCATCCCATTCATACATAACACGTTTTTTTACTCCAGGGGGTCTGGGGGAGGGGACCTGGAGTAATCAGGGCTGAAACTCATTCCATTGATTTTCAAACCCTTATGTGCCTAGCGGGATTCAAACTCGAAACCTCCCACTAGGCACGATAATCTCACAACCAGCTGAGCTGGAATGTTTGGTTGCATACATAACATGTTAAGTACTTAAGTTTGGGAGTTTTACTAATCTTTATTTTTGCATATGCAATGAGAATATGGTGGAAAACAAAATAAAAAACTATATAGAGTCCAAAGAAATGAAAAAATATTTTGTTAATTTATGAAACATGTAATAACTTCATAAATACTAATAATCAATGATTATGTAATTAATGATCATGTACATATCTTTGTATATACAGAGAGTATGGTTGAAAATCACATAAAAAATTGTTTAGAGTCAAAAAGATGATTTTTTTTTTCTTGATTAGTGAAGCATTTAATAACTCTATAAACCGTAATAATTAAAAATTATGTAAGTATTTAATTAATAGTTACAATGTATAAATAACACATTAGAAATGAAATTAATATAAATATAATAATTGAAAAATAGAAACGTAAAAAAATCAAATTTCATTTGGACACATGACAATAAAGATATAATGATGTATGGTAATATTCTAACACTAGATTAGCTACTAAAAAATTACTAATATTTGTGTAGTTCCATATTGTGTAAAATTAGGATATCACATTTGCTCTACCGTCAATTTAAACGGAAAGAATTAACGGAAGGACTTGATTAATATGGATCAAATATATTATGGACTAAAATGATATATTTAATAGTTTAAGGACCAAAATGATATGATGCTGATAGTTTAGGGACCATTTATGCATTTAACTCAATTTTAATCATGCATATTACAATATCCTTCACTTAAGAATATAAATGAATCTCAATCAAACCCCAAAATCCTCCCCTGCAAAGTGTCAATGATATTACAATATTACACTATCGTATGGTTCCTCTCATACCACTTGTAACACTCCACCCCATAGGGCCTAAGGTAGTTACTCCCGAATGTCATCCAAACCTCTAATACTATCCTCACAAATCAAGCACGCTTAACTTTGGAGTTCTTAGTTGATGAGATCCCTTAAAAGGATATTCACATTGTTGGTAAAATTAATCTCAATTAGACCCCATAATCCTCCCATGCTAAGTGCCAATGGATCAACGCATTATCGTAAGGTTGCTCTAATACCACTTGTAACACCCCGCCCAATAGGGCCTGAGGTAGTTACTTGAATATATTCCAGACCTCTAGTATTGTCATCACAAACCAGGACAAGCCTTTACCACACACTTTGTCCTCATGATACGTTTGTAATTTCCGTGTGTTTATTTACGTTTTTAGTTAGTTTTGGTTGTTTAATATCTCGGAAATTACACACTTTTGGTGTAATAGTTAGTTTGTTAAATTCTTGTAAATTGTTTAGATTAGGTTTATTTTGAGCTTAAACAGGTCCAAGATCAATCAAATGATCATTGGTGAAGGAAGGTGCAAGAGTACAAGACAAAAAAGAAAGAAAGTTCCTGATTTTGACCTGTACTCGGTCGAGTATACCTTATACTCGATCGAGTACCAATACTGATTTTCAAGGATCCGATCCGGGAACAAAGGAACATGCAAGGAAAGATTTGGCCACGTTCTATTGTTATACCCGATCGAGTACACCGACATACTCGATCGGGTATACATATAAATTATGACCGAATATCGATCGAGTATGGATCGAATTCGAAGTTTTACACATACTCGATCGAGTACATGTACATACTCGATCGAGTACTCGGCCTGCACCTGAAAAAGCCTATAAATACACCTCATTCCCTTCACTTTAGACACCAATTCATATACACTCTTAAGCTCAGTTTAGAATAGCATTTCTTATATTTCTTTTAGCATGTTTAGTCTCCAAATGAGGAGCTAAACTTCCATTTCTTGGTATTGCTCTTGAAGCTTGTTGATTATTAAAGTTGTGAGTTATTTTCTTAACTTCTTTTCCTTGAATATTAATTCTTCCTTTAAATACTATTTCTATATCAATGTTGGGGAGTGTTACTAAGATGACAATTAGTTAACATCTTGACATTGGTTTTAGTAATAGCTATTCCTTCCTCTATGTTAATATCGGGGAGTGTTACTAAGATGACAATTAGTTAACATCTTGATATTTAACTATAGTAGGATTCATTCCCTTTTAATATTCTTCCTTGAGTATTAATTAATTCCTATTCATATTTCATATTAATATTTTGAACATTACTTAAAGGATCAACTAGTTTTGTTTCAAATATTAATTACTACTAGAAATGATCAACGAACCGATGGTTAATCGTTGATAGTTTCACAAGTAAGTAACTTCGGTTTATTAATGCACGGTTGTGGTTAATAGACCTAAGAGGAATTAATTGTGTTGGTTAAACCAAAACCGCTTGTGTTGAGGTTATCGATCTCAATTGATTTCATCAAGGAGTTAAGCGATTAAATGCTACTATCAAGTCGGTATACGGCGCTTGTTCTATACTTGACTAATAGTAAGGGTTATTAATGAACGGTCGTTGTTAATAACTATCCTCGATGAATTGGATATACTCCTCGATTGAGTATTCGAGAGGAGATAAGTTATAGATATAACAATGATCGACTAAAATATATCAACAAGTGGAAAGTAGCAATACCAAGTCAATTTTATCTTTGAATTAAATCTCATATAAATCGTTCATCTTCGTGTTTAAATTTAATTAAATCACTCAATAATCAAAACCCCCCTTTACTTACTATTTATATAAAAAGAAAGTTATTCCTTTCCCTGTGGATACGAACTCTACTTCACCTATACTACGTATAAGTGTTAGTGTTGAATTTATTTTGAGTGCACTCATGACAAAGTGCACGTCACCTCACTCGTGCGTGCCCTGAGAAACTTCCTAAGGGGTTACCCATCCAAACACTACTCCCATGCAAGCACGCTTAACTTTGTAGTTCTTTGTTGATGAGTTCCCTTAAAAGAAGATGCACCTTGTTGGTACGAATAATACTATTAATCCTTTTAAATTAATCTCGAGTATTACATTTTAAGTCTAGAGGTCAATGTAGAAAACCTTGAGGCTGATGTACACGATGACCTTCCCACAATGGATGTTGCAGTGCTACTATTTCCTATAAATATATGGGCGAGTGGAGACTGAGAACATGACTAGACATTCGAGTTCTTTAACAATATAGAATCAGTGGACCACTGATTCTGCACATCAACCAAATCTGTGGGCAATGATGTATATAAATTATAACGGAATCATTTGTGTTATAACTAAAATTGATGAACCATCAAATTTACCATTGAACTTCGACAACTTAATGATGACGCCCTCCAAACTGTACTTTTCGAGATTCACGCATGACTACCTCTCAGGAATAGGAAATGTCGTATACTATTCAAATTTTATTTTGTGTGCGGAATCTTGAGTATAAAGACAACTTGTGATAGGTAGAAGGGGTTTAAAACTCATTAAGTACAAATCGCTAGCCTTAAACATTACTTCGCCTAAGTTTCTACTCTCATCTCCCACAACAAAGGTAACACCGAAACATTTCATTCTATTCAGTTCTTCTTCCATAAGCATGACATGTATTTTAACAATTTTGTTTCCCAAATATAGGAAATTGTTCACTAGTGGGGAATTTACGGATAGAAAGGTTCTGATGAATGTATTGTAGCTCTATCGCGTAGAAGAATGTACCTGAAAATGAAATGTGTCCCGAGAGGTGTTAATAAAGAGCGAGTTTCGGGGGGAAAAATAAACGTTATGGCCAAAACAGAGATCATACACACCAAACCCGATTTTTGTATTTTTGTCCTCCACGATTCGAGATGTAGTGCTGGTTTGATGGACTATTAGAAATATTGGGACTCTTAATTAGTTTATTATGTGTTATGCCCATACATTATTCTCTTCTTATCATTCACATCTCCATGCGATTTTTATCATTAGTTATTAATTTTAATATGGTATCAGAGCCAAAACCCGGAAGTCATAATATTAGTTCCTTTTAATTTCTCTCTTATTTGAGTGCCCACATGGCAGGAATACCTTCCCACGCTCTCACTTAATTGATTCTGGAGTACGTGAATATATCACTTGTTATGGTGAGAATCTTTTCAATGTTTTTACTCATCCATTTGAATTAGCGGTAAGAATCACTAATGGCGAATCAGTTATAATTACCACTATTGATAGTCTGTATTTGCCTAATGGGTTCTACCTTCGGCGTGTTCCAATGCAACTTGCTTTCTGCTAGTCACCTCACATTTTTTCTGGACTTTTTTATATTACACGCCTACACGATTTACCCTCAAGAAAATTGATCGGTTAGGGTGAATTTTGTAATGGCCTATATTACCTAAAATCACCACGAGATGAAAAGGTAGCAATGGCAGCCACTCTTGATCCTAATTTATGGCACCAACACCTGGGGCATGCATCAGATGGAAAATCGCAACACATCAATTTTTTGAAAGGTTTCCGACAGAACAATAGCTTCTATGATCCCTACTTATGACCTCTACTTGAGGGCTAAGCAAACTCACCTACTGTTCCCCAAAAGTACAAGTAAGACTACTCGTTGTTATGAATTACTTCATCGTGATATATATGGGGAGGTTATAGAAGTGACTCTAGATCAGGGGCACGACACTTCTTATCCATCGTTGATGACTTCACTAGAGGCGTTTAAGATTATTTGATGAACGCTAAATCTGAAGTTTGGGAATATAGGAAAGACCATGCAGATAGAGGTATGCATTACATTTCAATTTTCTTTCTGTATTTACTTGAAAATAGGATTTCGTGGACGATTCATGCAAGTCTCAGTGTTTGTTGTTGCCTTGCAAAAAAACATTGTTTCTATTGCAGGTTTGGCTGGTCTGAGTGGTAGACTCACTCAATGTCAGAGTCTAATACTTTTCTTGTTTAGTTGCACATGAGTGTATTAATTTACACTTTTGATTACTCAACCAGTCCAAAAAGGCATTCGTCATTCCATAGCCACTCATCTCAAAGGCTATACATTTGCGTTGTTTCGTAAGAAGGGAGATTTAACTTAATCCCACAATTACTTAGATAATATCCCTTCTTCATTGCTCTTTGGTCTTTTGCAATTTTTATAAAAGATCATCAATAGGATTAGTATGTCGAAACATTAAACCACTCAGTTGTAGTATTCAGTACACTGATTAAGTTATATACTGAAGCCATATTAAATGTAGTGGTTATTGGATAAAAATGTAGGGATAATTACCGTGATATGATCGAAACTAATCAAGTTTCCGAGAATATGACCACAATTGTTTTTTATCGTGCGTATGACTAAAAATGAACTACGAATTTTTAATCGGTTGTTTATGGTCATGCGTATGACAAAAATACCCTCATAAATACACGTGCTTCTTCCCCGATCATTGATGCAGTTGAGACTTGAGGGAAAGCAGTACTCCGTAATTAGCAACGCGAAATTTCAGGATGTGGCCTATTATGCGTTTAGTATAAGTATTGGTTGTTTTTTTAATTAATGCGATATGATTTACGGAGTATAAAAGAGTTCAATGGCTACATTAAATGAAGAAATTTGATAGTCAAGTAGCATAACGGCAGTAATAAAAGTATAAAGTGGATATTTCTAATGCAAACACTAACACATGACTAGTTATGACTAAAAAACCTTTATTTAAAAAATGTGCATTTTACATTATTTTTGTCCAATTAAAAATACTGCACTTCATATTGCCTGACATTACTGCATGACATTTATACTGCACTTCCGATAACATATCACTGCACTTCAGCCAACATTAGTTCTCTTCTCATTCACTTTAGCAATTTATTTATATTTCTTTTTATTTTTATTTTTTAGATTTAAAATTTTCAGTATTTTATGTCTAATTAATTATATTGCATTTCATGCGGGTGATAGTGCTCTATTACTGCACTACTTGTCATTATTACTGCATTTTCCGTCAATGTTATGAAGCGATCTATTACATCGGATTCACTGCACAACACACTTCGTCAATGCATTCCTTCATTGCCATGTACAACATTACATGTTTTCATATTCAATTCCCATACTCAACCATAGTTATTGATATGTTCACTGGTCATGCTCACTGCCTATGTTTACTGCTCATGTTTAATGCCCACAAACCCTAATTTCAATAAAGCCTAATTTCTAAAATATAGAGGAGGCGGTTGGGCGGCGGCAAGATTGGGACGGAGGCGCGCAGTTAGGCGGCAGATGTAGGTTGGCGTAGGGGCGGAGGAACGTGGTTGGGTGGCAGCACACAAGGATCGGGATGGCGGCGGCGTGCAGGGATTGAGACGGTGGCTCCCATGTCTAGCGATGGCGGCGGCGCCCATAGATCAGGACAGTGGTGGCGCACATGTCTATGGACGGCAGCATGGCAGCACGGCAAGCGTGCAGCTGGGCGGCGGCGAGCAAGAGCGCGGCAGGACGATGGGGCGAGCAAGCGTGCGGCTGGACAGCGGTTGCACGACTTGACGATGGTGGTTAGATGATGGTGGCATGAGTGGACATTGACAACAGACAAGCTACTATAATATTTCAAAAAAACTGGCATATATGACTAGACGATATATGGCAGCATGACATGACGAAGCTTACCTTCTGTGGATGGGCGGCAGAGTATACGTAGTAATTATAGGGAGTTACATGGAACCTACCTTTTTTGTTTTTTAAGGGTAAATCTGGAACCACATATAGACATGATATGTCCGAACATATGGATGCATGAAAGAAGCTCATATTAGGGAAAAAAAACATATATGAGTCATAGATGGAGAAAGATGTCATCTTTTAGTCATATGAGGGGTAATTATCTCAAAAATGTACTGACGTTGCAAGTTATGTTTGCTTTCTATATCCTAGAGGTATGATAAGCTTATGTATTTCTTTCATGATCTTTATCCCAGATTGACAGGTCTGGTAAGATACCTATGCTGAGATTCCGAGATGGTGAATCATATGCTGGGAACAAGACAAAAGAATATGATGATCTTTGACTTAATATTTATGACATAATTCCCTTTTTAAATACTTTCCCCTAAAACATTTTTTTTTTCGTTTTAGAAAAGAATTGTCTATTTTTTAGTAGTTTATTCTTTGAAGCGAATACTAGAAAATGCCTATAAATAGTACTACCTTTGTAATCTTTGACTTTTCAAAATTAATGGTGGTAAAGTTTAAACCATGATTTTGATTAGGATAATATAATGATAGTGGTAAATTTTATAGTTTTATGGAAATACTTTTAACAAAAAAACATTTCGATACTCCGTAAAATTTTTGTACTAAAAATAATTTCTGAGTATATAATTGGTCAAAGTTAGACATGATTGACCAAAAATATCAAAAATGACAAAGTTTAAATGGACGGAGAGAGATCGAATACAAAGTTTATACCGACACTCTTTGTTTGTGGTCTATTTTTATTGAAAAGCTGCCCGTGGAAAGAATTCTGACAATGTGTATAAAAACAGTACAATTTTCTAGCCATATCAGAAATATTTGTGTCATACATTTTTTGCCAATAAAATTAGATTTTTTCGATCAACATTTTTACCAGTGGTGCAAAAATTATTAGTGCTAGGAATTTTTAAAACAATCTTCTTTTTTACTATATCTGAAGTTATAACTTTAATCGTATACAAATATTATTATACTTAATGGTGCTAGTTCCGATTTAACGGTGATGACCATATTTACAATAATTCGAAAAATTGAGTTGTGACATTGACAAACTCAAAAACAGAAACTACATTTCAATTTATGTACTATTTGAGAGATTAAAAGTACATTTTCCCCTTTAAATAAATACTAATCTAAATACTTCAAATAAATAAAACAATAGTGGGGACTATTATTGGTATTAATAAGCTTTCGAAAAAGTCATTGGTATTAATATATAAGAAAATATGGTATAAATCATTTATGTCTTAATATGATTTTAAAAGTATCGTTTTTCTCTATCCATAAGTAAGTTTATAATGAGAAACGGCATTAATAATACAATTAAATTAGAGGAAAACGATAACTAATGGAACACGAATTAGTTTTTAAAAATCATTTAATAACAAAATTTTATGATGCTTTAAAGATTTAATAACTACCATTATATTAGTAAGAATGTTTTTGTTTGGATTGATTTCTGTCCTAAATTAGATCAAATTAAATTTAAACATATCATATTAGAACATGGTAAATTTAATAAGATTAATCCGACTTAGAATCACACATTGGACATTTGTCAACCTTGATCAGACTAAAAATTTCAGGACAACACGTAATGAGGAATTTGAGAATATGATTTTAGGACAAGACGCTCAAATACATAGATTAGTTCATACTATCCTCCGTCTCTTTTTAATCGCAACATGTTGAATTTTACACTATTCACATGTTCTACTTGACTACATTTTATATTATTATTTTATGAAAAATTATTTTTTTAAAATTATATTGTTCAATTCATCTCATTACAAATTTTCAAAATCTAATTTTTAAATATTTTTTACTAATAAGGATTAAGATATAATTACGGTCAAAGATGTGCGTTGGCAAGTACGGTCATAATGTGAACTCATAATCATAATGAATTAATTAAACGTAATTTCAATTTTCTAATTTTCTGAAGTACAGCACTCATCTTCCATGAAAAATTGAATTCAATACAGCAAAGAGGCGTAGTGCTGAATTCGATAAAAGTAAAATAAATGCGAATGACGATTGGCGGATGACAGATACAATAAGATGAATTAATGGTGGATCCAAACCGGTCTGATTCCAGTCCCTAGGATATAATTTAGAGACCCAGACCGATCCGCTATATTACTGCCCCCCGCCCCGCCCCCCCCCCCCCCCCCCCCCCCCATTGAGTTTCAATAATAAAAAGTATTCCACGTTTATATCATTTGAGTTTCTAATACAATACTACAATGGGAGGCATAAAGCTTTATTCAATTGTTTAATATGAAAACAATGCATAACACTTGAATAATTAACATACGAATACAACACTTTTTCATTATTGGTGTGCTTGAGTGCTTTATTCCTTCGTTGTGTACCATAACTCACGCTTTCATGTTTTCCCAAATACAAATCTTTCGACAATCAAGACATTGTGCATAGAGCATGTCGTTTGACATTCTTATACACCCTCAGTCCCAAATTGTAAGATACATTTACTATTCACTTGGTCAACATAAATCACTCTTGATCTTTTACTTTATATATCAAAAGTTTATGAAATTTGAATTATTTTTTGCAGGCTTTGTAGCGGTTTTAATGTAGTTTCTGAATATGTAAATTTTATTTTCTAAAACTAATTTGAATGTTGACAGGGATCAATTTGCTTTATCGTCGGTCAAACATCGTAAACCGTAAAGTATCATACAAATTGGGACGGAGGGAGTAGATAACATAGTGAATTAACATTGCTTCCAAGACAAAGATGAGAAAATTGGAGATATGAATATGAGGATGAAGATAAGAAAATATTGGTGTAGAATAGAACTTATAGACAAAGACGAGATATTGAGATAGTTGTAGCGTGTGAAAAATGATAATGAAATGTATTTATAATTTTTCCCCAACCCACTAGGCATGGAGCTGGGATGGGTCAGGCCTGGGCCGGGTCTAGGCCCGGTCGGGCCTTTTGTGGTTGGGGGAAGGCCCGGAACCGCCTGGGTTGCCAGCGGGTCCGGTTTGGGCCGGGCCTCAGGCCAATTTATATATATATTTTTTTGCTTTGTCTAATTAACCCCCGACCCCCCTCCCCCAAACCAGCCCAAATGGCCCAAAATACCCTGCCCAACCCGGGAAATTAAAAAAAATTAAAAAAAAAAGAATAAATCCCGAATCGGGCCCGGACTCGGCCGGGCCGGTTCCATATTCCCCTGACCCGCACCCGCCCCGGTTACCCCCCCTAAACCGCGCCTAGACCCGGAACCGGTATTCGGTTCCCAAGCCGGGCCGGGCCCGCACAGTACCGGGCCAGGTGGCCCGAACCGGGTCCAAGCCTACAACCCACCCATGCCCCCAACCCCAACAGTCAAAAGAGCCAAGACCTGTCCACATTTTGAGCACACGGGACGGGAAATATAGATTGATGGCGCAGAATGTGATCTACCTCGACACCGGAAAACCAATCTTGCAACCGGTCTTAAGACTGCAATCCGCGAGCCGGTCCCAAATAAGGACCGGTGACCGGTCCACCCATAAAATGTAGACATGTTAGAAGAATTGTCTTCAATAACACAATTTTGGTGAGCAAAGGACTTT
Source organism: Cuscuta epithymum (assembly GCA_945859915.1). Classification (NCBI taxonomy): domain Eukaryota; kingdom Viridiplantae; phylum Streptophyta; class Magnoliopsida; order Solanales; family Convolvulaceae; genus Cuscuta; species Cuscuta epithymum. The sequence goes on along the minus strand of CAMAPF010001045.1, from coordinate 1,965,092 downwards.
GGTGAGAGCTTAGAAGGGTTGTGTTTCCCAAGTTTGTGATAATTGGACAACATCAGATGCTTGAGTTTTAATAAAATTAAGACTTGATAAGAATGTGTATGGAACACGCCACTTTCTAGGTAAACTATATTATACAATCGGCTATATCTTGAGAATGGTTCAACCAGATATTTTCGAAATTATTCTTAACTTTGAGACTAAATGAAAACCTTCACCCCTTCCCTTCTCTAATTCCAGTGTTTGCCACACGCCCGATCTCTTCAACCTCTGACCATTACCATAAACATCACTGCGAAGAGCAAGCTTCCTCCATTGATACAATCTGACATAGAGCAAATTTTCTCTCGGTACAACCTAGTTATTTCTTTTTCGTTTCATGAATGACACTTGATTCGTTCGAGGCTCATGGCTCGCACCCAAACAACTAGACAATCGTCCCGCACTAAAGACGTCTACTCGCGACTCACCGACTCCTCCTAACCGAAGAAACCCATGCAACTACCACATGTTAAATTGGATTTCGCGGTGTCCTGACTCTTGATTAGAGCTTGATCACATGATCTCAATGATCAATAGTAAAGAAACGTGATACTCGATGTAGATGTTATGGTCAATATAGAGTTCAAATGTTCAATGTAGATGTTTGACGACATAGTCTCAATGTTTAGTAGAAACCACGATACTCAATGAAGATGTTTGATACTCAATATTAGGGGTGAACACGGTCTGGCAGTTCAACACGATCTGGAAAACCGAGTCCGATATTGTTAGGGACCGGACCGGGTCCGTTTCTCAATCCCGAATCAAGACCGTCCATTTTTTATAACTTCAAACTCAGCAAAAAAAAATTAACGGGTCCAGATCCGAGACTTGAACCAGACTGCCGGAGTACCCAAAACCAACCTAGACCCAAAAAATAGCTGGTCAAGCCCAAGCCTCATCAAAATTTTGCAAAGACCGAGCAATTTCAACCTAGAGCCGACACCAGGCCGAGTCTACCCGCTACTCAATAGGTTTTGAATTTTTATATTCAATTTTAAAGTTTCAATACTCAATAGAGGAGACTCAATGCTCAATAAGATTGTTTTAATCTCCAACTATTAGAATTTCTAATTTTAATCAATGCATATTTTAAAAACACAATATTATCTCTGTAACATTTATATCTTCCCATTTAAAAGTGGGTGAGATTAAGAATAATGAAATAAAATATAAGTCATTGAATGCATTATGGGAAGACAATGAAATATGTTCTCAAATGAAGGACAAATAAAAAAAAGTAATTGTAATAATATATTATTTTCAAAATTATTAAGGGTATGATGATAAATTTAGAAATGAAAAGATATGAATATTACAAACGAAAAAAGAAAAGGATAAGATATGAATGTTTCAAAGGAAGTACTTCATATATAATTCATGAAAAAAGAAAGTGAATTACAAAATAAGAAACAGAAATCGTGATGCTCAATATTAAACTTTTAATACACAACGAAATAGGTCTAATACTCAATACAAGTACATCGATATTCAATTAGCAAAAGTAGCAATTTTCAACTAAACCTATAAAAATGTCACTGGCTATACAGTTTACACCGTACAAAACAGATTACCATGTACGCACTCTACTTCTTAGAGCAACCTGAAAATAAGGTACACAAATTAGAAAAGCAAGAAAACAAGAGTAATTTTGACGCGCCGCCTAAGAATACAATCAGGAGAAATAAAGTTTTCAAGATCTATATCTCATAAGATGGCCTCAACACTAGAGTCTAGATGTAGTAAAGGTACATTTTATTGTATGCATGTGCAACCCATTTAAGTCTCGACTAATGATAGGGATACATGATATCGATATTTTTTGTAGACATTCATGTGACACCCATTTATTGGGTATTGAAAAGTAACTGAACTTTTCACTACCATATGAATGGGTGATACATATGAAAAGGCAAAACCGCATGCAGGAAGCATTACCCCTCCCCCATCCCCAGTCCTACCCACAAGTTGGCAAACACTTTAGTTTTATTAATCCCTCCACTTGTGGCCACAGCTTGGGTTGCAGCAAACAAAGAACAGAGCCATTCCTTCTTCTCCCCTTGAACCAGCCTACAACATATAATAATAAAACAATAATATAAGTGATAAACAAGATCTCAGGGTAGCACCCACCCTCTTTCTGCTTCTACTTTTCCAATTTCACAAGTAGATATCCCTCCCCAAAAAGAATCACATATGAAAGAAAAATCTTGTTACAATGGGCACACATTTTGTAATAAATGTAACATTACAATGGGCAAACATTTTAAGAAATTTTAATAAAATCTTTTTTCTTCCTATTTTGCCCTCGTTTACAAGGAGCAAAGAAAAGCCTCTGTCTCAGTAACATGACAATGAAACTGCATGTCTGCATCCTCCTTTTTCTTTATAATCTCTCTTTTCTTACATTTTCCTTCTTCTATGTAACAAACTAACAACCCCCTCTGCAGCAATGCCAGTTTAACAAATTTTGAATATGTCTCCCTGATTTCTTAATTTCGTTAAACTATAGTTGTCATGGCGCATGGCGACATCCATGGCGCACAGGCATTTTTACATGGCTGTGGCGTCGTGGCGCAAATATGGCGTCGCCACATGACAAAAAAACTAAAAAAATGAATTATAAACACTATAATTGTATTCCAACCACCAAAATATGATAAAAGCAAGTTGAATAACAGCATTTTAACCAAAACATGTGACGTTCAAATAGTTTAAAGTAGTTCCAAAAAAACATAATATTCAAAAAAAGTTCCATGTCTTTCAAAATATATTAGCTTGTTTGTGTTTGTTGATTATTCCATAATCATCATCAATTGTCACACTCCTCAGTCCGCATCATCTTGGTCTGATAGCAATGGAACACCATCTTCATTCTTTTAATATATATATATATATATATATATATATATGTTGTATATAACTTAGAATTGAAACTCACAATTACTAAAAAAAATTGAAAAAGAAACTTACAATTAATAATTGAAAACAAGGTCTATTAATATAATTAAAATTAAATAACTTATCAAAACAAAAAATGAAGTATATCATAGAAGGTTATTTTAAAATAGAAGTATCACAGTTAAAACAGCAAAAAAACAAGGTTAAAACAACAAAAGTACAAAACTATAAATACAGCTTAATTAATTAAAATTAAAAAAAATAAAAAACAGAAGCCAAAGATTGAGGACCTGAGAACTGGGGAGTCAACGACTTCTCTGCTGCTTCCGTGAGGGACTGAGGGACTGAGGGAGGGTGACTCTGTGAGTTTGTCTTATTCGTTTGATTCCTTCCTGCGTGCGACTTGGGTATACGATGTTGGCCAACGAATCGTCCGTAAGGTAGATTAGTCTGGGCTTTTAATTTTAAGCCTGAAGTCTTAATTAAATTAGCTTCTTAAAAAAATCAAGGCCTAAATCTATTTTATCTTGTTCTGGGCCTGCCAATGCGCTTCTACTTGCGAATAAGGCAAGGATTTCTTCGCCCAACGCCATGGCGATGGCACCCAAATGGCGAAGGCGCAAGAATGGGGTCGCCTCATGTATCCTCAACGCCACAGCCTATTTCATGGCACAGAGGGCCTAAGCGCGCCTCATGGCGCATGGCGCACGCGGCATATTGCGCCATCAACAACCAGGCTTTAAACGCTATAACTGGAATCTCACTGAAGAGTTATGTTTGACTTTTTTTTATATCTAACTACTATAATCGTGTTTAATTTGCTTATTGAACTACTTCTCACTATGACACTACCTCAATCCGTCAAAGGCGATGGCTCGTCCCGAAATCACACTTTTATACTGTGTTAACCAGTTTTTTGACGGGGTTGCTGGACCAAGAAAAGCCGTTCGGGATTGTTGGCTGAAACTCCAAATTAAAGAAAGAAAAAGAGATGAGAAGGAAGGAGATGGTGTGGGGGATGAAAGAACAAAAAGGAGACAGGGTGGCAGAGAAAGGAATGAGTGTGATGAACTAAGTCGCACCGGGACAGAAATAGAAATAGAAGCAGGGACGGAAACGGGGAGGGGGGTAACTTTAATCTCAAAATATCAAGATACGGATAAGGCACGGAAACGTCTAATTATAAATTAAAATTTTACTAATAAAAAAAAATATAGCTCATGTTTCTGTGCTTTCTAGGTTACATCCATACTTGCTCTCTGCCGAACAAGGGAGTCGCCAAAGCCAAAATTCTGTGTAGCCCAAAACTTTGTGTTGCGATGAGAGTGTACGCACGACGAACTTCTTAGCCTTCCCTGTGAGACTCAGGCTGCGTCTGCTTGTTGCCGAGTCTGTGATGTTGGAGGCTAGAGCAGTGGCGGAACCAGAGCTTTATCTTAGGGGGGGTGCTGGGATGGTGAGAAATATGTTAAGAAAAAAAATCTTATTTTACATACCGATTACATATTTTTGTATATGTTCCTTAGTTGCTTGTGTATATTGGCAATTCATAAAAAAAAATAGAATTTATAAAAAGTGTGCGGAATTGTCCGTGTAGCGTGTAAAATTGACATGCACATGCCCATGTGTACACAAAACACGACTTATATATGAAACCTCAAAACTAGTAAGTTGATAAAAATAATAGAAAATAAACATATGTGGTTATCTAAATTCAAATAATTAGAAATCTTAATGTTTACATCTATATATCTACAGAACCAACTACTCCAAGTGTGAACTGATGCTGAAGCTTGAACCCGATGAACAGGATGGCAGGAATGCAGTTGAAGCTTGAACTTAGAAATTTCTTAACCTCGGTAGTTTCCGAAACGCAGCAGAAACACATTTCGAACTTTCCTAAATTACAGAAACGGGCCCGACGCGTGCTTTTCACATTTCTTCCATTTGGAAACGCACCAACGTTTCCGAAACGGGAAACTCTGGTAGTTTGACGTTTCCGTGGATCTTAGGTATTAAGTTATGAACAAACAAATAAATTTAAGATATAATTATGACTAAGGATTTTCATGAGTTGTAAGTTGTAACCTAATAGAATTAAAAATTGTAACTTGGTGCGCTGCTCTCTTTTTTCAGTTAATAACATATGATATGACAAAAAAAGGATCAAGATGTATGCAGAAAAGCAGTAATAATATCCCTTGTTGCCACAGTGAGGCAGTAGATTAAAACACCAAGGATAGAGGCAATGCACATAGGTAAAGTTTGCATACATTCTAACCTTCAAGAGACTCTTACCTCCAAATGGGACATACTGGGTATGCTTGGTAGGGTTTGGATTAAAAACACACAGGAAGACTAGAAAACAGCAGTTAAGGCAGAACAACTAAGAATAACCTAACCCCAAGAAGAACAAGGGCGGAGCACACGGGTCTAATAAATTACACTCCCTGTGTCCCATAAAAATTTTCCCACTTACCTTTTTGGGATGTCCCAAGAAGTTCTTCCAATTTCCCTTTTTGGAAAGTTTTGTGTGGCTAACATTCATTTTCCTTTTTTTATTCAACCACAACCATACATTTCAACTTTATTCTGAAACCCTGATCCAAGTCAAATTGGGGAAGAATTTTATGGGAGAGGGAGTATATGTGATGGTCAAGAACAGCATAAAAGTGTGAACGGTGAACCACTGCATGACTAAGCCGGGAATACAGATATGAATAAAGACCTGAAAGAAGACAGCTTCTCCATGTTGACACTGGGGACATTTCACAGCTTTAGTACGAGGGAGTGTTGGATCTGCAGTTACATCATGTAAGATTTGTGTTTTCTCACCAACAGAGTGAAATACTTCGTTTCTGTATACACAATTGGTTTCAGCAACCTCCTGTCAAATATTAAATTGGAGTATTATTGATGAACTAGAGCTAGGAAAAGGTCAGTAAGCTCAAAATCCAGATTTATACAAACAAACACATATATGAAATCAAATAATCAGAAGTAAAATGGATCACCTCCATGTTTTAGATGTCTTTGATGAAAAAGAGCATTGAAGGAGAGACAAAGGCACTCGATATAATCAAGCGATCCTAATGGCTAATTGTTGATGCAAAACCATCCAGTGGAAGTTCAATCAATTGGTAGTACACATTCCACTGTATAGCCGGATATTTAATGGATTTAAAATGCCAAAAGTGGGCTAACAGACAATGTTCGAAATTGGGTATTGCGTTTAATAGGCAGTTTTGGGGTATTGCGAAAGCCTCATGGCTCATTGAGGCATAAGGATGAGGTGCAAATCTTAATTTTAGGGAATTTGAGCATATAAATTTTTGAAATAATAAAAAGTAAATATTAATCCAAAACTACAAATTTCATAAACAAACAAGCAATAATGTCATAAAGTAATGTAATTTGTGAGTTCAAACATGACATCATACAAATTATTTAAGGTAACATTCTTAATTTATTAGATTCATGAATGATAAAGTGAGTTATAAATGCAAATTATGATTACCAACATATACTTTAATGTTTCTAATGTAATTATATATTTTTTTAATATAATTAAATTTAAAATTACACAATTGAAATTACCTGCAATTTAAAGAAACTTACGATATACAAGCAATATAAACTTACGACATGCCAAAAAATTACCAACAAAAGCACGACATGTAAATGAAAACATTTATTAAACATAAGACTTAATGATTTCCACATAATTAAAGAAGTTGAATAAATACAAAGTCATTATAAACCTACAAGTGAGACCTTGGATAACTTGGGGGGTTGCGACTCGCGACAAAGCTACATTGCGGGAGTCAATGGCGAGATGATCGACAAGTGTGGCGGAGTGTTTGGCGAGACAGAGAGATAAATACCAGAAGCGAGAGGCAAGAGGCGAGAGGCAAGAGGCGAGAGGCGAGATGTGAGAGATAAAACAGGAGATGATAGGAGCAGATTTTTTCCATTATTGAAATAATTATTGGCTATTTCATTTAATTGATGCCCTTCTATTGCGTACGATTTCGCCTCTCCCTTTTGTGCGGCATTAGAACGTACGTCTCTCCCCAAAAGGTGTATGCCTTTCTAAGGCGTCAATTAGGATACGCCTTTCATCGCATTTTGGCCGAAGATCAGCAAGGGGTGCCTCAAGGAAGGGATACTATTGCGCAATTTTGAACATTGTTTACCAGAGACTTTTCAAGCAACAATGTATGCATTCACTACTGGAATCCATACTAGAAAAGAAAAATCATAATTGCATCATTGCATGTGTATTTACTACTCAAAATAATGTTGACGATAAAACTTGTGATTTGTGATGGTTTATGCATTCTTCTACCTAAGGTGGCAATGCCTAGTTTTCAAGTTATACAGAAAGTCACGGGATGAACATAATTATTCAGCACTGTAGAGAATATGATGACTTGTTTCAGACTTTCAAGTACCCTTCAAAAAAATCTCAACCATAAGGACATGTGATTATTTGTTCATATCTTTCATAATACTCTGTTTTATTCTTGCATAGTTTTTCTACACATTTATTCAAAAATATTCACCTCCCCTCTTGGAAAACAGTTCCATTTCCGAGTGTCTAAATAGAAAAAAATTATAGTAGTGATAATAAAGGTTGTGATGTAGCACAATTACAAAGCATACCTGTTGGATATAAGGTCTAAGACTAAGCATACATCAATTCAAAAGAATTGATGCTTTGATAGTAAACCACTATACCGAACAATTCCCTTCGCCTATTCATGTAAAATATAGAATGTAGGGACGATAAAGATAAATATCCAAAACCATGCCTTGTTATTTTAAAGTATGAATTTTTTTGCAAAGACATATTATTGCTTCTCGACCACGTGATAAATGATACTCCCTCCGTCCCTTAAAAGTTAAAACTTGGCCAAGTTTGACCGGTACGGGGAATAAAAAAAATAAAAATTGTGTGGTTGAGGTTTCGGAATATGAGAAAGAATTAACTTGAACCACAAATTCTTTACTTAAAAGGGAAAGTGGCAAAGTTAATGGGACAACCAAAATAGGAAAGTTGGCAAAGTTTTAAGGGACGAAGGGAGTATATGACAAATCTTTTGTTACTTATTCTCTGTTTCTATTTGGATAGATTCTGTAGATATTTTATTTATTTATGATGGCCTAGATTTACACTGTTTATGTATCATTGGAAAGTGCATCAACATAAATATGACAGTAGTAAGAGGCAAGACAAAAGAGTGGCTTCCAACTTTGAAGTACCCAATCTCCCGGGTATCAACCAACAATTGCTCAAAGGAGTTCTATGGAAAATAATTAATTCCACTTTTGACCCTACACAACTATTACATCAATTCCATATTAGGTTTATGTATTTGACTTTACCAATATTTATTACAACTACTATTTCTTGCACATCAGCATCGGAAATTTAGAAGGAAGTACCGCACCACGAGTGACTATAAGCACCGGAAATTTAACAGGAAGGACCAAGGTGAGCGTGGAAGAATTGCCATGTATCAAAAGTGGTTACAGTCAAAATCATGGACCTATTGTTGGATTTTTATAATTCTCATAGGACCAAAAGTGAAATTTATTCTTTGGATAAAAAATGTGGGAGAATGACAGATTAGCAGCACTCAGCAGATAATGTATTATGTTAGTCCGGTAAGTCGGCTGATTGTATTAGCTGCTTGTGTAGAGGTTCGGTAAAATCAGTTGTTTACTGTTTGGTAAAAAGAACAAAAGGATTATATTAGTATGCTTTAGATTCTTGCTATTATTAACAATTACACACACAAAATAAGTTTCAACTAACTAGTCTATTGCTATTGACCTAGTGCTGTTACATTTTTCTGTTGTACCAATATTTTAAGCAAGGTTATTGTCATCAATAAAGGTCAAGAAATAAGAAAAACGCTTTTCACTTATGAGAGAAACCGCGGCCGTAGATAAAAGCTGTGCCCTTAATGATTAAATGTGAACCTAAACCCTAAAATAAATCATCATTAACTCACAGAACGAGATATACAGAGGTAATGTACGACCGCAGAACACACAGTACCTGGTGATCGCAATTACGACATGCATAGAGGAGGATCTTCTGGTCTTTGTCTTCCTTTGGGTACAGAATGTTGTTGCTGTTCAACAAAGTCAAGTGAACACACACTCTACCTAAAGAATTTGAAATTATTTCAAGAAACTAACCATTCACAGCAAAACTTCATGGTACTCATTTTCGCAAGTCTTTCGTTTCAGCTCAAGGAACAGTTTTTCACTCTTCTAAATCGCGTCTTGGCTCTCAAGCTTTCTTCAACGGTAAACCCTAGAAGGGATCAAATAACCATCGGCTCTTTTGGACACCCCTCCCCGTAACTTTGCTATGTTTCAAGCGGGGGCTGAAATATAATGGATGAATGCCAGGGGCCGGTCCTGAGAATTTGAGAACCCCGTGCAACAGAAAAATTTGTGTTAAAATGCAAGTGGCTAATGGATATAATATAATAATATAATAATAAAAATAAAAGTAATGATTAGTCTTGGACTCGGGTCGGGCCGCCCGGCCCGGAACCGGCCCGGGGCCGGTACTGTTTGGGCCCCGCCCAGCCCGGTGACCTGCTACAGTCTGGTTCGAGTAGGCCCGGCCCGCTAGTTCGGGCTTTATTATTATTTTTTTATCAATTTTTTTTAACCGCCTGTGTATTTTGGGCCATTTGGAGTGGTTTGGGGGTGGGGGGTCAAGGGTTTAATTAGAAAAAGGGGGAAAAAATTACAAACTGGCCCGAGGCCCGGCCCGGCCCGGCGTCAACCTGGGCCGATCTCGGGCCTTCCCCCAAACACAAAAGGCCCGACCAGGCCTAGGCCCGCCCCGGGCCCGACCCGCCCCGGCTTCATGCCTAGTAGTGATGAATAAAAAGAGACATTCTTATACCGTATTTAGATGCAAAAATCATTCACCAAACTTGTAAGACTTGTAAGAGCATCTCTGGGAGGGTGCATTGCAGTGATGTGGCATAAGAGAGACAAAGAGATAGAATAAATATTTGAATGAAGTGGTATGTAGGGAAAAATGAAAAAGAGAAGAGAGATAGAAAAAAAAAATGGACCATGGTCTATGACAAGGGATTCGAGAAGAAAAAGTTATGAAAAATGGGTTAAAAGTGATATAAAAAATGAAAATGAAAATAAATTAGAAAATACGTGAGTCCTAAACATAAAAATTGTGAGATAAAAATGGGACTCATGCGTAAGAGACCACCATACCCTTACATTGGAGTTGCTCTAAAGTCAATCTTTTGAAGTACGGAGTATTTCTTGGGAAACATTATTATTACCAAAAAAATCACCTAGTCATATACATGTTTAAAAAATGTAAGTTAAAATTCAATTTAAATATTGGGTGACGATAAAAAAATTAAATATTGGATGAAATCATGAAATAATTATAATTTATTTATTTATTTATTAACCTAAAGTTAGTACTTAGTAGTTACCGAGTTACCTAATGACATACTATCAATTTCTTAAATCTTAACTGATTCTCCTTTCAAAAAAAATCTTAACCGATTCAATCTACTTACTTAATAATAAAGTACAACCTTCTAATTGAAATTGCATTTTCAATTAATTGCTATTGACTCCAATTAATGAATATTTATTAATTGCAATTATGTCCTAAATTCATAGTATTTACTCAATTGATAAGTATTTAGTCCAAATAGTGAATTGAATATTCATTAAATTAATTGCAATTGAGTCCTGAATTCATAGTATTTATATATATTACGGAGGAGAAAAGTTCACCACTGGAATTCCGGAGGAGAACAACCGTCTAGCTGCCGCGATTTGAGGTTGTTCTAGGTGTTTTTATTGACTTTTTTTGGAGCATGTTCTTCATGAGGTTTGAATTAATTATGTCCACGAAATTTCACCTTAAAATTTGATTGAGAAGTCAGTTAAACAAATTATTGAAAATACTACTACGTATATTTTATATATAAATATTTTGGCGAATTGTTTTTCAATAATTTTTAAAATTGTTTACCTGATCAAATGTTAAGTTAAAAGTTTGTATATAATCTAAACTTCATATAGAATATGCTCACAAAAATTCATCAAGAAAAAACGACTGAACTGCCTCAAATCGTGGCCGCCAGACGGCAGTTTCGGTCAGGATGTCCTGGTTGGAATATTACTATATTATGGAGCATCAATTTCCAAACAAACTACCAATAATATAATCATTCCATTTAGAGAGCATATGCATATTTGGGATGTTTTATAATATTGGATTTCATTCCATATTTTATAATGCTTTATCAAATGGGTTATAGAAAATCACGCATAATTTGTATAACTTTCATTCGATATTTTGAAATATTTTATATAATTTGTTCTAATACTTTATATACTAATACTATATGTCAAGTTCGTGCGATGCACGGAGGACCAATAATATATGAGAACCATTTATTTAAATATAATAAACTTTGTATAACTTTTCTTGACAAAGTAATTTAACTAATTTTACTTCATATTTGCACAGTGTTATTCATATGAACAATATAATTTTTCTATTGTACAATACTAAGTTTCTTTTAATAATAATGGTTTTTTTAATAAAAAACACACACTACCTCCGACCCAAAATGTTTAGCCAAATGTCAAAATTTGGACCATGGTTTTAATTAGTATAATATTGTGAAAGTTATAAATTTTATACTTTTATGAAAGTACTTTTGACAAAGAACATTTTTATATCATTCTAATATTATAAATAATTTCTAATAAATATATATATTATTTGTCAAAGTTTTGGAAACGGCTAATAATTTTGGGATGGAGGTAGTATAAACGAATATATTGAATTTTCAAAAAAAGTTTTATATTTATTTAGTATTTAGTGATAAGAGTATAATGATTAGTTTTCCTTATAAGATATTCACTTAAAACGATAGTTTCTCATTTATTTTGGGATGGAGGTAGTATAAACAAATTGATGTAATTTTCTCATTTATTTTAAAATTTTACATTTTTTATTTACAAATAAAACTACCTTCCAAATCACACATAAAATAGGAGAAAAATTTAAAATACGAATTGAGATTTGCAAATTAAAATAATACTAAAAAGGTATAATATAGTATACATCCGTCCCGAAAAGGTTCGTCATATTGACTATTCTTGGTCAATGATGACAAACTTGGGACAATGTTTTTAATTATTATAATTGTATAATATCATATAATTATGCTTTTGTCAAAATTATTTGAATAGGGGACATTTTGATATGATTTTCATATTCTAAATACTTTCGTATTAAAAAAATATCATTGATCAAAGTTGATTGTCATTGATAAAAAAAAGTCAACTTGACGAACCTTTTCAGGACGGAAAGAGTAAATAAATTGTGAGTACCTACACATTATGTGATTCTCCTAAATAAATGTAAGTCATATTTATCTATATTTTTATATTCTTCATAAAATTACTGGATTAGTATTTTATATTACATCTTAAAAAATAATTGGCTTAGTTAGAAGTATATAATAATAACATGGCCAACTGTATGCTCCCGAAAGGTTTCTCTTTTATATATTTTCTCCGTTCTTTTTTAGTTACAACACTTTCGTTTTCATGTTTGCCAACACACTACTTTGATTATTAATATATATAATTTGATGTAAGTAAAAAAAATGAGAATTTTAGACATTTAAATCGGGACGAATTGAACTATATTTTTCAAAAATGTCTAAAGTAAGACATGTGATTAGTGTAAAAATCAACATGTTTTAGTATATATTGATTTTGTATCATTTTATTCCAACAAATGGAATCACAAGAGCATGTTGAGGTCTGAAATTTTGTAGAAAATGCACAATGCAAGTAATTATTATTAGTCATATATATATTAAATATAAACTTCATCCACGTCTTCTACTATTGAAGCTAATTTTAACTCATCACTTGATTTTTCTATTCCCATAAATATTGTCGCACTGCCTACAATATGCATCAAGGAAGTGTGGAGACAAAATTGTTGTATGTTGCATCTTTGATTATATGGGATGCAGATATACTGATATATGAGGCGTGTTCTGAGATTTTAGACGCCACACCAAGAAACATCATGAGTAACTACATGCTATCGTGGATTGATGGCCTAGCAGTTGCATATCTTAGTTACATGTCTTGGTTACAGTGTTGAATATCTTAATAGCGCTTCAATGATTGGATTGCCCAACCATATCCTTGGTTAGAAAATCGGAATCCCCGATAATGTTATTGGGGAATATTAATCATGCACAAGTTTTATTCAATAGAATGTGATTGGTCATAACTAGATTGGAAAAACAAGTATGACAAGTCATAATTCGAAAAGTTATGAAAGATAAAGTTCACATATTGAAAATCTCATTATCATGATATGACAACTTTATTCAATTTTTGAATAAAGTAATTTCTTGTGATGGTGAGCTTTGCAATGACAATCAATATATATAAGTCAAGGCTAAACGTTATTACATAAAATTTGATTTATACCTTGAGAGAGAAGTTTCATTAATGACCAAATGTACATTGCAATACCAAGAGTAATGAGTAAAAATATCTTAAGATATTCATATGTTCAAAAGAAACAAATTTCTTCACCAAGATGGTGAATGTCATTTATAAAGAGGTTTTCCAATTTAAACCTAACAATGCGATGTTTGGTATGCGTGATGTTACATTAAAATGTCACTTTTTAATATAGATTCTCTTTAATTAAATTACTATTCACAATCAACAAAATTTTATTTTAAGTAAAATTATTAATTATTTATATATTCTATAAAATATATATCTTACAAAGTATTCAAACTTTCACAACCTCCGCCCGGGGCAACGTCCGGGTAAAACACTAGTTCAATTACTTAAGCAAAACGGCAATAAATAAACTGATTAATAAATTACGACAGGAGCAAAAGGCAAGTAGATATTTTCCATTCATAGAAATCAAATCATACATAAACGTTCACATGTGCTTAGCTCAGTTAGCTATTACTGTTGTGTGCTTCCCAGCGACTAGCCGACTAGGGGCGTGCGGAAGGTGCAGTCGTGGTCGTGGTGGGCTGGCGTTGGCACTTTCTCTCCCTGTATATTCCGTAAGTTTCCTTCAAACCCTCGGACCTGGGCTGTCAGACGACTACTACTAGTAAAATGTTGGGCCTTCCAAATTTTTGGGCCCTGCGACCGGGTTGGGTACACTTGGCCCGGGCCGGCCATTGGTTGAATGCCTTGATGGGAGTCAAAAGGAGAAATTAAAGGACCGTAATTTTTTTTTGAAAGAGGACCGTAAATTTATTAATTAATTGGTTAAAAGAAAAGAATACAAGAGTTTCTGGCTAGGTTTACTCGGCGGCAAAACAAGGCCAAAGTGCCTACGGTTTTTGTGCAGTGTTTTCTTCGAGGTTGGATTGACATGGAGAAGAGATCGTTGTTTATGATAAGATCTGTTGGAAGTTTGCAACGCTCGTTTGATAGTTTTCACATTAAATCTTTGTACACGAAGGGATTGCATACAAAGTATAGGGAAGCAATCATTTTACATGTAAGATAGATTACATTATTTGGCTAGATGTGTAATTTATTTTTAAATTGCACGCAAAGTCGTTGCAGTGCTTCATAAAAAGCATGCAAAGTACTTTACTACCCTCCCTCACATAAAATACTTTACATGGTACAATGCGAAATATTTTTAAAAAGTGTCTTACAGTCTATATTAAATAGTCAAACCAAAAAAGAAAAAGTGCTAGGAGAAGTGTGCAACCAACAAAATGAGGAGAGGAGGGCTCATGCTAAAAAACATCTTTATTTTTTTAAACTTCTATAACTTTTATATTTGTATTCTAATTTTTATATAAAAGAAATGAAAATTCATAACTTAATTTTTCCTTTCATATGACTCCAATAATGTATATATAATTTCTTTAAAAAATGATTGATGAATATATTGATGATGTTGGATTGTATGGAAAATTGGGATTAACAGACTGAATACACCTTTTTGGTACAAATTGATTGAGAATTTAATTTATTGACGAAATAAGGTTGCGGATAGTCTAATACAGAGTATTTATTTTATAAAAAAGTATCATGTTCATCTTCCCTATTGAGATATCACTTGTTTGCCCCCCTTCAAAATCACAGCCTCAAAATTGAAGGGATTGTTTGGGGTTTGAAATTTATTTGTTACTTTCATTAAAGTGATAGAATACAAGATTCAGTGGAGCGTGACAAATCTAAATTGCTCGTGAATTCAGTTAATAGTCTCATGAAGGCAAGTTTTATATTTACTCTCTCATGCATTCACATATTAAATTCTATTAATGTCGAAACATAGTACATTTTACATTTTTTCATAATAGTTAGAATTCTTAGTTGCAAAAAATGTGATGCTACTTAGAGCACCCACTATGGGTGGTCAATGGGGATCAAAAAAACAACTTGATGGGAGTTGACCCCCACTATGGTAGCTAAAGCATTGATCCGATCAAATTGGAGGATTGAAAATGGGATCTGCCAAGTTTTTCTTGACTAACCAATGATAGAAAGCCAAATGGAAAAGGTACCCACCAACCTCATCAAATATCCCCTAACTCACTAATTTCATTTATTATTCATTAAATTTAATTTATTGTGAAAAAAAATTATACCACAAAATTAGTTATTTTTCCTTTATAAATAGACATCAATGAAGGATGTGTTTAGTCATTTCGAAATTTACCACTTGTTTCTCTCTTGCATCTTATTTTATCTGTTTTAAAACATTTTTTCCTCTGAAAATGGATCCAACCAGTTCTCTACCTAGATGCAATGACAACAATAAATAATGATAGTGGGTCAAATGTGGATTTTATATTCCTTTTTCAAATTAAATAAATTAATAATGGTGAAATATACCAAAAATATGGAGAGAGAATGTACAAATTTTAAGTGACCTAGGTCACCATAGTGGAGTGAAAGTATGATAGGTTAAAGAGGATTAAGTTTTTGGAGGGAAGTGATGTGGAAGAGAGAGGAGGGGATCAAAACCCACCACCATTGTGGATGCTCTTATAAGAATGATTGATTTTGTGGTGTAAGAGGCCTAAGAGCATCCACCATGGGGAGTTCATTGGGATAAAAAAACGGATCTCACTTGATCCCAACTATGGGAGGTCACAAAATGATTGATCAAAAGGGAAGGTTAAGAATGGAAGCTAACAACTTATTTGTGACTATCCAATTAGAGAAAGTCAAGTGTCATTTTACTTTGAACTAACTCCAAGTCTCCAACAGGCAACAACTATCCCCAACTCCCTAATTTCCTTTATTATGCATTAAATTTAATTTATAAAAAAATTATATCAAAAAATTAGATCTTTTTTCTCTACACATAGACACCAATGAAGGATATATTTAGTTACTTCAAGATTTATCATTTTTTTCCTTCTTGAATCTTATTTTATCTGTTTTAGAACATTTTTTTCCTCCGAATTAAGGATTGTAACATTTTTTTTAAAATACGCTTATTTTTATTTTTTTACAGTAAATAATTAGAGTGGGTCAAATGTGAATTTTATAAGGAGTACTCCTTTTTCAAATCAAATAAATTAATAATGGTGGAATGTATCAAAAAATAAGGAGTAGAAAGTGTAAAAATTAATAAAAGTGACCTAGATCACTATAGTGGAGGATGAGATAAGTTGGGGGATTAAATTTTTGGAGGAAAATGACGTAGAATAGAGAAAATAGGGTCAAATGTCATTAACATTGTGGATGATGTAAGAGAATGAGTGAGTGAAAAGGTTACAAGTTCAAAGGCCTCACCAAAACATTAATTTTTTAATCAAGCATGTCACACATAACTTGACCGGTGTTGTATAACGTTTGACGTGAAAAAAGTCTAATTTTTAACTATAGGCAATTAAATTAAATTAAAGTCTTGTTCTGACTTTAAAGAGGCAAAATTGAAACTGATTCTTCCAATGACCTATTTAAGACTCTAATTGTTGGTTTGCAAACGCTTTAAAAAAAACACTTCTTACCTTTTGGTTTTCAAAAAAATACCCCTAGTACCAAACACTATGAACCCGTTTGGAGAACTCTGTTTTCGGCTTATCAGGCTTATCAGCCAGCTTTTTCACGTAACTTTTACTTTCGCGCGCTGAATTGTGTAATAAGCCGAAAAAGTAAGGTTGGAGTTACTTTTCTGGCTGTATTGGCTGAAGTTACTGTAGAGGACCATTTTAGCTATTTTTACATATAATTTTTTCTTTAATTTATTAATAAAATATATTTTTAAAATATTTTTTTCTTAAATCAGCAGAATCAGCCAAAACAGCCACTCCAGCCAGAATATCATAAATTTCAGCAGAATCAGCCAAAACAGCCGATTTTGGTGCTACCAAACGGGCTCTATAACTTTTATTTTTCTCGACTTTCGTGTCAAAAGTACTTATACTTTTTCTATTACACAAAAAACACTTATTTTACTAAACATTACTAACTTTTATTTTTCAAAATCACTTTTTTTCAAACAATATCAACTTTTATTTAATCACTTCTCCTCATTTCATTAAAAAAAGTACTTTTTTAAAAACAGAAACTGTTGCAAACAGACTAAGTATATCAGTTTGGTGTCAAATTTTTAATCGACTATCGACCCAATGAGAAAAATGGCATATACGCAGATTTAAAATCCAAAAAATGGGACACACAATTTCTGACAATTAGGAGTCAAATTATTAAATACACTCCCTCTTTTCCAGAAATTGTAAAGAGTCCGTGACGGGCTCATTAAGGAGCACCTTAGTCTCACACACGCCTAAAAAATATCAAAAAATCTATTGGTACACATTTTTCATACACACACCTACACACTCATGTTTCTGAAGAGTATTTTTTTGTCTGTGTACAGACATAACGTATTTGAAAATGTGTTATGTCTGTATACAGACAAAAAAATACTCTTCACAAATATGAGTGTGTATGTGTGTATGAAAATGTGTACCCTAAGCTAACACATATGAAAATACAGGCCTTCATTGATATCTCAAAATTCCAAAATCATCTAAGCTAACACATATGACACGTGTTACTGGCTTGCTGCATTGTTTTTCAAAATTGTATGAATAAAATTTGAAATAATGGCACTAATATTACTCCCTAAGTTTCTAATTCAAAAAATATGACCATTTTACGTTTTCCCAGTAAAGTGACCCAGCTCCGTCCCTCTTCTCCCTCGCGTGAAAATCGATCTTTCTTCTCCACATCTCCTCCCGTCTTCTCCCAGACGTGAAAAATCAATCTTTCTTCTTCGCATCTCCTTAGTCGCCCTCGCCCACTGAACATCAGCCGTCAGCCATCGCAACTCCGCAGTCGCCCAACGCACCGCCTCGGTCGCCCAGATGCATTACTTTTGCGTTCGATTGATTTTTGGAATGAGGTTCTTAGAAATTAGGTTATGCTTAAAAATCAAAATCTTAAACTAGGAGGTTGGGTTTGCTATTGATACTGCTTGCGGTGGAGGACAGGTTAGGGGCGAAGATGGATGCCGATTTTGGAAGACTTACAAAGGGAATGAGATAATGGCATCTTCGTGTTGTTATTGTTGGGGACAATTGTTAGGATTTGTGGGAAAGTTACTAGACTGGTTGGGCCTTAATTGAGTTATGGTGGAGCAGGGGTGGAGCAAACACTGTGTGTGGGGTTCGGGAGGTGGGGCAGTGGCAGTCCTGGGTTACCTGAGTAAGGTGCAGCTGCTGCAAAGGCTGGGAGGGGCTGCTTTGTGGCAGCCGCAGGGGAGGGGATACGGGAGGGCGAGTGAATGGGAAGGGGACACAAGCAGTGTGTGGGGGTGGGGTAGTGGTGGTCGGACATGGACTGGGGAGTCGTGGTCATGCGGGGAGGCGGCGGTAACTGACCGGAGGGCGGTGGCCGTCGGCGGCGGTGGCTGGATTACTGAGATGTCACTGTAGTCACAGGTTGGGCCATATATCACTACATAAATGTCAATGTGGCGTTGTCACTACAGAGGTGTCACTGTGGCCGGCGGCGGCAGTGACACGGGACGGCAGTGGTAGTGACACGGGCGGCGGTGGAGTGACATCCAAAATTAAATATCGACAGTGACACTCGGCAGTGACATGAATAATGGACAGTGACATGAAAAAGACGGCGTCACTATGGCGGTGTCACTATGACAGTGGCGATGTCATTGGCGCGGAAAAATTTGAAGATGACGATTCTTAGTTACAAAAAAAACGAACACAGTGACATAAAATTTTTACAGTGACATCATGTTTCTAATTCCACATATATGACCTTCTTGATCACTTTTTTGCCCCTTTTTAAAAGTGGTCGATTTTTTTTATAATTGGTTCAAAATTATTAATTTTCAAGTAAAAACCCCATAAAATTTCCTTCAAAAAACTATTTATGGATGAAATTTAAACTTGCAAATTAATTGCTAAAAATATTAAGAGTTTTTTCTTACATATTATTGATAAAAATATCATGACAAAAATATTACGTACTATATTAATCTATTATTTTGTATGGAGTAGTTTGTTGCATGACGGTGATGTATTTTGTATATGCTCTCCCCATATACTCAATATTGGTAGTACAAGACATAATTATTACATAACTTTTAAATTTTATTTATTCTAGTATGCTTGCATTTTTTTTAAGTAATATGTTTGACCCTCAATTATTGTATCCCTTTAATTAAATAAGATGAAACCACCCTAAATTATTGACCCTCAATTATTGTATCCCTTTAATTAAATAAGATGACGGCGGTGGCCGTCGGCGGCGGCGTACTAGAAAATTTTTATTTTCTAGTACAAAAAAACCGAAAAAATGAAACCACACCAATCAAACAATGGTTTCCAATTTTTAAATGCAAAATCGAACAGAATTTTACTTTAGTTCCGTATTTGGTTTTAGGTCATAATCGAATCGAAAAACCGAATTTACACCTAATATAATGGAATAGATGTATTATCTTTTTTAGCCATTCTACATGTTGTAAAATTTAAGGATGAGCAAAAAGCGGAAAAGACATTGTACTGAACCAGTCAGTACGGACCGTAACGGAACCGAATCGATATTTTTGTACCAACCGCGAACAAATCGAGAATGGATGAGACGTATTTGAACATTTAATAGAAAAAATTGCATTAATATTACTCTTTTAAATATGATGGATAAAAATATTAATCCCCGTCCCGTTAAGATTGTCTTATCTTTCCTTTTTGGCCTGTCCCACTGAGATTTTTTCTCATACCAAATTTGGTATGTTGTGTGTGATTCTAAATTATTCTTACATTATTCTTACTTTATCAATTCAATATCAACCACATAAACTTACGTTTCTTAGTAATTGCACCACATTCACACGTCCCAATGTTAGTGGAACGAAGTAGGTACTAAATAACTACTTTCTTCGTCCCGAAAAGGTTCGTCTAATGGACTTTTCTTGATCAACGACAATCAACTTTGACTAACGATATTTCTTAATACGAAATTATTTTGAATATGAAAATTATATCAAAATGTTCCTTATTCAAATTATTTTCATAAAAATATAAAATCTATAAATTATATTCACATATAATAGTTAAAATCATTGTCTAAAGTTTTTTATCATTGACCAATAAAAGTCAATATGACGAATTTTTCCGGGACATATGTACGTAGTATTATTTATAATTGCATATAATTTTTCGGGACATTTTTGTTAATACTCCCTCCATCCCACTAAGATTGTCGCATTTTATCTTTTCGGGAAATCCCAATATAATTGTCTCATACCAAATTTGGTAAAGTTGTATGACTCTAAATCATTCTTACCTTATTCTTACTTTATCAATGCAATATAAACCACATAACTTCACTATCTTTAATAATAGTGTCACATCCTTTCGTCTCAATGTTAGTGGGACGGAAGTAGTACAGTATTATTTAAGTAAAAACCCTTTTTAATATTTTAAGCAATTAATTTGTAAGTTTAAATTTCATCCATAAATTTCTTTTGAAAGTTCTGTTCATACAATTTTAGAACACAATGTAATCTACATTTATTCAGTAACACGTGTAATCTACATTTGCTATTTGCTATACCGTATATGTTAGCTTAGATGATTTCACGGAAGACTCCACCGTTTTTTTACTTTTTATTAACATATTCTGTATTTTTTTGACCGAGTGTGAGATTAACGTGCTTGTTAATGAGCCCGTCACGGCCTCTTTAAAATTTTTGCCCTC
The DNA here is from genome assembly GCA_945859915.1 of Cuscuta epithymum. Taxonomy (NCBI): domain Eukaryota; kingdom Viridiplantae; phylum Streptophyta; class Magnoliopsida; order Solanales; family Convolvulaceae; genus Cuscuta; species Cuscuta epithymum. The sequence continues at coordinate 1,943,855 of CAMAPF010001045.1, read as the reverse complement.
TTTAACCCTCAAAACTTACTCAACTTGACAAACACAAGTATTGGACCAATATAAACAATATGATTACATAGTTTCTCTCTTTAGATGCGAATGACAAATTTATTTGGAAAGTAAAAAAAATAAACCAATAATTGTTTTGAATGAAAGAGCCATTAAATTTCACGTTTAAGAAAGAATTGCATTCACAGTTTAGGATGTTCTTTTGGACTGAAATTTGATGGTCTGATCTGGTCTGGTCTAGTCTGAACTAGTCTGATCTGGTCTAGTAAACATCTGGTGTATGTTTATTTTATAACTACGGAAGTCAAGTCCGGTCTAGTCTGATCTGATCTGGTCTGGTCTGGTTTGGTCTGGTCTGATGTGGTATGGGGCTGAAAACAGTCCAAAAGAAAACATCCTTAGTATGTTTTAATTGTACTCCAATTTTATGCTCTGCTTTAGTACAAGTGTAAATTTAAGATCTTGTTTTATCTTTTTAAGATATAATATATGTCCATGTACTATTGCCTTAGTCCATCATATTTAAGCGTTGGCCCCGAGAGTCAAACTAAGTTCAAGTGAAAATGTTGTTCACTTTTTCAACCTCTCTTGGGATATGTTCATTATGTTGTGTGTAGTTTATACATTCAATGCATAATAATAACCAAGTATTTAAATCTTTTAAGGAAAATTATCAAAAATAACCTCACATTATGGGTGATTATTTGGTACAAGTGTCTAATTGATTTAGGGAATGTATACATAAAAGCAATGCAATTTTCTCCCGCCCATTCACGTTCAACATCTGCACCGTTCGCTTCTTAAAATTTACATCGTATGTTCGTTTCTCTCATTCTCATTCCATCCTTCCATCTTCTCCAGACTCCACTTTTCTGGCCTCTCATCCATGTCCCAAATCACCTCTGGCCTTCAATTTCTCCCGCAAAGCTTCATCCATTTCCGGAAATTCCTCTCACCTCCGCAATTTCTCCGGTTTGATTCATCTATCTATTCCTCTCGCCGGCCTCCTCAATTTCTCCGGCCCAGGCTTCATCTTATCTATTCATCTGCCGTTCAATCAAGATACACATCCACTGTCCTTCACATACACAGTTTTAGGTTCTCATCTCTTCCTCTATTTCTCATCCTCCATTCGCCTGTAATCGATCGCTTCATCCCATGACAAATTATGCCTTCTCCAGACTCCATCGCCTCTTCTGCTGCAATTCTTATTCAGTTAATCTCAATATTTCATCATCCATCTCTCCCAGTCAATCAACTGTGTACTTTTTGGTAGGAACGACAAGAACTATTTCAATCTGATAACTCGAGAATCAAGAGGCACTTGGTTAGGTACAGAGCACGTCACAAGAAGGTTTGATATGCACTTTTAAAGGCTTTACGTAATTATATTATTTTCACAAAATATGTTTAATAATCATCTTCTAGCTTTGTACGTAGTATATGACTATATGAGCTCCAAATTAGAGGCTTTACGTACGTAACCACCATCTTCTAGGTTATATGTTTGATTAAAGATTTGAATTTTGTTGATTTTCAATTTTCCTAATCTTTTACTACTATATACTGCATTCCTACTTTTTTATATTTATATTCATGTATATGTAATCGGCACTTTCGATGTCCCAGACTCCCAAGGGTCTGTTTAGATGAAGCAACAGTTATTTTCTAAGATCTATGTTAGATTAAGATCTATGATGAATTATTTTATTTTCTCCACTGATAAGCAAATAGTTATTCTGGCATTTCCAAGTTCTATGCCTAATAAAACCCCACCATAAATATATAAAATTGGTGGCAAAGCATGCCAGGAAAGATTGCCTCATGAAGAATATGAGACTTTATTCCAGAAGTTTTTTAGACTTAAGCAAATAGTTGATTGCTCTAATAATCAGATATGATAAATTTTATTCTAGGAATCTTTTTTAGGGGATTTATTCGTTCGTCCTCTTCTTCCTAGCATATACTTCTAAGTTCTAACTATATTGATGTAGACATTACTTTGGAGTTTTTATTTTTTAGAGCATCCATTCTGATTTATTAGATTTTGACAGGGGTAGAAGTACTTTGGTTGTAAGTAAACCTGATTAGCTAGCTTTTTTTCTTCTTTTTTTAGCTTATAAACCTGTTTACATCATAATCTCATATTGATGTTGTTCCCACACAACATTGTACGGGGTGTAAAATATAGATATGTCAGCATGAGGTCTCTTCAATTACACTCTCCTCAAGCCAATCAGGCACCACCTATTTAAGAGTTGGCTACAATAGTCTATTTGTTTGGACAAACTGCACACTTTCACAAAGAATGTACAAAGGGTACGTGCCCCAGGAATGTCAAGAATAGTTTTTTTTGTAATTTTTTTGAGTTTTGCTTCACTGTTGTCTTTTTAGATTACTAAAATGTTACTCATCTCAACCAAACCAAAGTGTATGTTATGTGTTTGCAGAATTTCTAATACACGTTGGCACATAGAATCCCTTAGCGGCTATGATAAAATAACTGCATTTGTAAGCTATTTTCCCTTAGAAGCTTGAATCACCAGCTTACCAATGGAGTATATATTTGTTATTTATTTTGCATAATATGTGTTAGCTTATTCTTTAGCATCAAGAATTAATATTTGTTTGCAGGCCAGTCAATCTTAGTTTATGGTCAACAAGGGAGACCCTAGGTGATATCGCAAGTGTGTAAATGTTGGAGATGATATTGCAAGAGTGTAACTTTTGGAGATATTATGGAAAAGGTTGATTTCTTAACTTTTGGCTTAGTTATTTAATAACATACATTTGAATGTGATATTTCATAATCAACTTGGGGCAAATAGATCTAATGGAACATGTTTTAAAAGTATGGTATGTGAAAAAGTATTCCAATTTTCAAAAATTTCTTTGTTGTTTTTATTGATTTCTTCGTCTTTACATATTGACTAAAGGACTAAAGGTGTATTATTTGATGATATGTCAACCTGGCAGAGTGGCAGTATTAATCACCCTTTTTCAATCTTCCCTTAGATTGTATTTAGGAACTTTTCAGTTTAGTATTGTAAACATACTTTGACTGCTCCGTATAATATATAACCTTAGGTATTCAAAAACACTATCTGCTTCTATTATAATAGAATCAAATCTGCTTATTGTTTTTTTTTTCTGCTTATTGGTTAAATTCATTTTACAATCTGCTCAAAGATATAAAAAATCACAAAAAAACTAAATGTGTAATATCACGATCAAAAGTTATATGTTAGAAATAGATTGATTCATTTGGCTGAAAAATTCAGGACATAAAACATGCAAGGAAATAATCAGAAGTAACTATTAAAATGATTATCTTAAATTATAATGTTAATTTGTATGGGATAAAACTTTAGGATGTGAAATTTCTATTTTTGCATAAAAATGACAGAAATCTGAAATCCATTATTCATTTTTTAGTATCTTATGCTCTATTTCATGATTTTCTTTTGTATTGAATGAAATATTGCAGGGTAACTACATATAGTCATATATCCAAATACAGCCCGAATTCAAACCCTAGGTTTTTACATTATGATTCGGTTGTTTTTAATGCTTATAGTTATTCTATCATCCTAGGTTTTGAATCGTTCTGTATAGTGAGCTGCGGAGTATTGCTTATAATATGTCCAACAGAAGGCATATGACTTCCCCCCTTCGTTTCTTCTGACATCATATCCTTTCAGGTAAGTCATCTCAATTTATGAATTTTGGATTAATTGTGTGTTTCTGCTGTCTTTCTCTCTATTTAATTGTTAGAATAGATTCTTGCTTCTAATTATATACATCAGCAGTTTGATATGTTAACACATGATCTATATCAGGTGTTAGTCTGCTAAGTTAAAATTGTGCCTTCACATATCCCTCTCATAGTCTCATCACACTATGGTAGGTTCGTAGGGGGGTTATTGTTATGTTTTTGGCGTCAACATATGGAACCGAGGAGATTGTTAATCGCTTTTTCTAGCCAGATAGTGGTTAATTCGATCATTCTTCAACTTTTGATCTGTTATTTACATCTTTTTGGGTAAAACAGCTTACGCTTTGTGGTCTTCCCCTGTTTCTAAGGATTTAATATAGAACAAGAAGATCTGCCATGGGAGAAACTTATATATACAAAGTGCTATTTAGCATGTTGTCTATGTTTATCAAAAACTTAGGAAGGTCAAGTTAACCTAACAAAAATGCAGATAAAGGGTTAGTTTATATATTCACATGTCATTTTTCCACAATTTTATAGCTGAGTTTAATTCATTTGGTTAAATGTTATAAATGCAAGTAAAGTTTTTCTTTTATTTAAAAAAAGTAGCTTTTTTTTCAAAGCTGAAAACTTTATTTGCATTCATTTCATTTAACTGGTTGTTATTACAGGTTGAGAAGAATTAGCTTTGGAATGAGCAAGAAGCAAAACCTAACGGGGAGAGAAACTTCAACAACTGAAAGCATCCAACTCATATCATATACAGTTGCCATACTATCTTCCTACAGCCCATCAAGTAGTTGACTGCAAGATGATTGTTCCTTCGGTTGCCTACTGAGGAATTCAAATGGTACAATATGTGTCTTCCTCCTCATATGTATAAAGACGGTCCACCTCTCTTCCATTTGCTTAACTTCATTAGTGTATATTTGAATGAATAAATTAAGGCTATTATATCAGTAAGACTTCTCACGCTCATAGTCTTCAAAGAATTTTGAGTAGTGTTGGAAAGGGAAATTTGGTCATTCTTTAGTTAGTTGGAATGAGATTGTCTGTGTACAATGGAGTCTGATCTTGATATCATTCTTTTTAAATGATAAAGAGACAGGGAGCTGTGGAATTTATCTGCTCAGTTTATTATCTTTCTGAGTTTTCAAGTCTACTTCTTTTTAGGCATTATAAACAGTTTGTGTTATCTTAAAGTGCATCACTAACTGCAATTCACGTTGGAAAAATATCTTCATTGTGTTATTTTAAAGAGAGGTGGCAGGTTCTACCGGCGGCGGAGTGTTGAAAGGAGCTGCCAACGACGAAGACCAGTGGGCTGATCGGCTGAGGGTTGGATCAAACTGATTTTGGGAAAGTGGAGAAGAATGCAAATTCTTATCAATATATTTGCTGCGGTACGGTTAACGCACACCCGCAGCAAATTCTAATTTAATTTTCCTAACCGCTTCTTTTAAGAAACAATTGTTTTTCCGTTTTACGGAGACCCGCAGCAAATGCTTGGATCATGTGCATCAAATTTTGTGGTTTGGTTTGACCGCAGCAAATATGTATAATTTTAAATTTATTTGATGCGATTTACATGTACCCGCCCCACAAATAATCTTTTTAATCGAAAATTAATGAAGTAAAAAATAGTTTATGCTTCCAGGCTTGGGGCGAAAATGGAAAAGGCACTGCATCTGGTGTCTAAACACTAGCAAATCATTGATGACTTTTATTTGGAAGAGGTATGTTCCTCTTTTTTTTCCTTTCGTTGTTTGGCTTTGCTTTAGGTATAGGCTGTCCACAGTAAATACATTATGATTCTTAGATGTTGATATGGTCTGTAGTTTCTGTCATACTATTATACAATCCATTGAGCACCTTTTTGTTGTTGCCCTGTTAGTCTGTTACAGGTTCGGTTTGGATGAATGTCTGCTACTGACTGAGTATGAAGGGAGCTGGAATGACAAACATCTCCAGTGCAGTTTAGTGTTGTAAAAAGAACTTTGTAGGTGCTCGGATCACATGTAAATTAAAGCTGTCCATGTATTTTCTGGCAGATTAAGCTATAGTTTTTAAAATTGTTTAGGCTCTATTCCATTTTAATTTTATTCCATTTGAATTCTGCTTATTGTTTGAGTTCTTTTCCATTTTGTTGTGCGCTTTCTAATCATGGATATGTTTTGCTAGGAAATACCATTGTGCTACGTATGATATATCTTATATGAAACATATAGATTTGTAGTCCACCCAAAAAATAGTTCAATTTAGATTTTTATGAAAAAGCCTTAAAAAATGATTTTATTTCTCCGCTCAAAGCCAATGGCAAAACAAAGTGACTAATATTGCAATTACTAATATGATTGAAATTTTTTATGATGATACGTTTACATTTTTCAAGAGTATTTTCAGCATAGGTTAAGTATGAATTATTTTCATACTTAAAGAATTTTCAAGAGTAGTACATAAGATCTTGTGTTTCTTCATTTATCAAGTTAATCTTTTAAAATGATTATATTTTCATGAAATGAAGTGTGTTCATAAAAGGAGATGATTAAAGAATATCAAATAAAGTACTTATGTTTATTGTGAATTTCAAATATTAGCAATGCATTAAATGGGTGGCATAGGTGGACAATGTCGTGGGTGGCATAGGTGCACAATGCCACAATGTCGTTCGGATGCAGAATAAATAGATTTTTGTGATATGGGATGATAAAAAAAATCCCAAGAAATGCAAAATTAATCATCAACATTGTAACGTTGTGCAAATTAAACTTCTACTCCCTCAGTTCCAATTTTTTCTTCCATAGTACAAATGACACGTTGATGAAGATAGTGGATATTGTTTATTGGAGAGTTGTGCAGATGAAAGAGAAATGTGTAAGAATGTGTAATTGCTATTTAAAAAAATGTGTAATTGCTGTGAACACAAAATCTTTACCGAAAAGGGAAAGTTTGTTTTAGAACGCTCAAAAAGGAAAGTTGGAAGTTTTTTGAGGGACCGAGGGAATAATGTTAACTGAAAATTCTCCAAATATGAGTGAAAAAGTTTTGAAATTTCAAAATAGAACTACCATGTTTTTATTCCCTAAATAGAAGCAATTTCTGTCAAGTTTGACAAGCTTAGGGCTTTAAAATGACAGTTTTTCCCAAACTTTGCAGAAATTAATCCTATTTAGGGGATTAATAAATATTTATTATTTATTTACTACTTTCTCATTCGTGTGATAAATAATATTTTACCTCAATCCTTATTTAATGTTCCCAATTTTCATTTTTGGATGCCCCATCAAAAAGTCTCTTTTCCTTATTCGATAAACAAAACAATGCAAAACAGTGTCATTTTCTTAACATGTGTGCGATTTGAAGTGGGAAGATTAAATATGAATGGAGAGAGTAATATTGTAATAATAATAATAATAATAATAATAATAATAATAATAATAATGTAAACTCCAGCATAGAATAATAATAATAATAATAATAATAATAATAATAATAATTATTATTATTATTATTATTATTATTATTATTATTATTATTATTATTATTATTATTATTATTATAATGCGTTCATATATGAACATTTATAATGCTTATGTATTACATCCCGTGCAACGCACGGGTGAGATACTAATTATTTTGTTAATTATTTAACAAGTTTCCTTCGTATAACGAGAGAGCAATCCCAAATAGTAAAATAAAAAAAAGCTAAACGTTTTGTTACACTACCTAGCATCATCATAGCCCTACTATGGAAAAACTTTACAAACTAATTCCTTAAAGCTTTCGGATAGTGAAGTGTAGAGATGCACATTATCCATTCATTTATCACCAAACATTATTGTTGTTAGTAATTTTTCATTTTTTATTATCCATTTTAATATGAACATCCGTTATTTTAAGAATAATAAATGTGTGATTATGTGCTCAACAATGTAATTAATGTGGTATTTTTACAACTCATCTGCATGTCTGCATTAAAGGCAAATATATAATGATCTTAAGCTTTTTGTTTTGATGTTTCAGTTTTCGTTTTTTTATTTTGGAGTTTTATATTTTCCATTTGTTATTTTATATTCAATTTTCACATTGTGTAACTAGGAAGATGTGTTTTTTGAACACATGGTTTATGATGTTATAACATAGTGACTGAGGATTTGCTCAATCACCAGATCTGAATTGAGAGCACCCGTGACAAGTTTCCAGATTGCTTGGTAGAGAGGATACGGTCGTGTACGTCCGCAGGTGAATTCGCGTGCTGCGTTTCATCTACTATTGAGTGATGACGAGCTTACACCTCACTCTTTTGAGGTGCCACTGTGCCAGTTTTTGTGAGGCGCTTGATCGAGACTGAGTTATCAAAGTTGAGCATATTTATCGGGGGCAATTGGGCTGTCGACTTTTTGGCTGGCTAAGGCCATACTTAAGACTTTGGTGTTCACTTTGTTTCCACTGACGATTCTACTTTATCACTGCATATTTTGTATGATTTGATTAAGATTTTCCAACCTCGATTGATTGTGAACGAATGATAGCTATTGTTGTGCCTATAGGTTTACCAAAAAAGACAGAGAGAGACTGACATTTGTCAGTGATTATGGTTGATGATACAAAATTGTAGTTAACAAATGTGGTGAGTTATACCAAAGTCAATGTCATTGAATATGGCGGTGGTCATCCTTAATGGCGATAATGAACAATAATTTAGTAGTCATAATTTATAACGATAATCATGAGCGATAACTTTGACCACCGCAAGTCAATAGTGGATGGTCAACTTTGAGATAGTTGAGTCATAATGTGTGTCATCCATCATTGAGAACATTGTCATTGTGACATATGAAATGAAGAAAATGTGCAATTTATTTTTTGTGTGCACAAGCAATTTATTGAAAAAGACAGAATTGTGTATGCACACAAGCAACTTGAGCGTGTAAATAAGTGTGTACACCCAAAACGTTTACACCACGAACGATTCTTTAATCTTATGGTTACAAATTTGCCTAAATTAATATGATGCATATTTTGTACTAAGGATGTTTTACTTGGACTATTTTCAATTTTAGACCAAATTGAACCAAACTTTGGACAGTTAAAATTTTTTAGACTAGGCATCTACCAGACCAAAAAATTTCGGTTCAATTAAAAACATCCTAATAACACGAATTTGTCTACATTATTTGGCTTCACATTAAGTCATTAACTGACCCCCCCCCCCCCAAAAAAAAGATGCAATTAAAGTTTTAACTTTTGTATGAGTTGGCATACTGGCGTAGTAATTTATTTCACATGAGTCTAGCCCCATCGTATGCAAATTCTAAAAAGAGATCGAAGCAAGTTTTATATTTATGTGGCAGTGTGGCACAAGAACTTGCATTTTAAGCAAGTTTTTGTACTTTAAAGAATGAACTCATAAGATCATAAGAATGCTGCTAAAAAAAGTCAATTAAAGACAACCCAGAATAGCTAAAGAAACTGGCGAACATCTCAGTCGCTGTCAAAGGCATTTCCAATTTTCCCACTCAAAAAATGTCACCACCACGGCAGGATCACTCACTCCTCGTGGAATTGTGGACGAGTAAAGCGTGAAAATGACATGCCAAGAGCAAACACATGATAAGATTCAATTGATCCAAATTGCACACGAGGTTAAAATGGAGTAAAAAACGAGTCTTTAAATTTCTACAAAACAAGCATGCATACTTGCCGTATCAAATAACAATGTCTCGGTTAAAGAAGAAATATACTCCTGTGGTGGGAAAACCATTTGCAGCTTAACATAGCTCATCAGCGCCTTCTACTCTCCCGCCTCTTACTGCTCTTCTTTCTGGCAGATCGGTCCTCCGAGTCTGATTCTGAATCCTCCGAGTATGAATCAGATGATGACTCAGATGTCGTCGACTGGTCTCTCCGGTGTCTTCTTTTCCTATGCCGCTGCATCTTCTTCTTCTTGCTCCTCCTCCTCCGCCTCCTCTCTTCCTCCGAGTCAGAGGATGAACTTGATTCACTACCTCCTCCGGAAGAAGAAGAAGAGCCAGATGCAGATCCATCACTTTCAGATTCAAAAACAGAAGCTTCACTGTCACTACCTGACTCAGTATCTGATTTGTGCTTTCTCTTACTCTTCTTCTCAGAAACTTTTGGGTTGTCCTCCAAATCATAAGAAACCGGACCCCTCATCCGCAGTTTAGGGTTTTTCAGTTGCTGGGTACGGGATGGTCGTGAGATGTAAACCCTCTCGTTCTTGCACTCATAAGTCCAGTGCCCAGTCTGGTAACACTTTTGACACTGAGAAAAGGAGGAAATGCCGGAGGAAGAGGACATTGAAGTCTTGAGATCTTTCCTCTCGCCCAACCTCACCTGTTTCTCAGTGCTCATCAAATACATCTGCCGCTTTGCTTCTTTCCTTTCCTGCCATCTGCTGGGCCCCTCCTCCTTCTGCCCATATGCGTTCACGTTCCGCGCTGCGGCTGCAGCTGCACGCTCAGCCTGGGCGCGACTCAAACCTTTTGCTGCCGTTAGTGCCGCTGCCTTTACTCTTTCTGCTGCATCCTGACCCCCACCTACGCCTTCTTCATTTTTAGAAGACATGTTTCTGCATTCGAAACTAATAAGGTTCAATCACCCATGTGAAGATAATATAACAATGTGTGCAAAAGAAAGTGAATAAGCACAATAGATTTATGTTGACATTATATGAATTATGAAGTGTGAACAGAAGAGTTGACATGAATAATACTATGTATGTGACAATAGCTAACAGCTATAGTACCCGGAACCTATTCCAGTTATAGGGTAGCTTCAATCCTTATTCAGGATGATGACATATATTAGGGTGAGTACCCGCAAACCAGAAGCAAAAAACAATACTTTCCTCCATCCATAGTTAAGCACCATTTCAAATTAAGAAAATTTAAACAAAAAACTCCAAGAAGTGTGCAATATTCTCCAAATAAAAAACCATTCAGACTAAATGAGCCTAAAAATGTCATAAAAAGAAGCCTTCATTACATCACTGATATTAATGTGATATCAAGGTTTAAAAAGGCTAGTTCGGGTATTGAGGCAACTTGCCCAAAAGAAGCGAGGCTTAAGCCACAAAATTTACCAAAAAGTAAAACTTATGATAGTTAAACTAGTAATAACCAACTATAAAAGAGAGCAGCCCGGTGCACGAAGGCATCCCCGCAAGGAAAGGGTCCGGGGAGGGGTCCCACCACAAGGTATGCATAATAGAACTCCAGAAAATCTCAAACACAAGCACATATATTATACATCATTAAACATGATAACTCAAAAAGAGAATTCAAACACAAAACAGACATATCACACAAAACAGACATATCACCCAGACAATTTGAGTCTTATTGACATCATCCCTTCCATCATCACTATCAAAATTCTTAAATTCCTTCTCTTCATCATTTACCTCCATTATCTGTTTACTTTTCTTATTTTTTCCTTGGTTACCCAACATCTGTTTACTTTCTTGTCTTTGTGCAGTATGTATAAATTTTAATAACACGTAGAATGGTTTATCACTTAAATGTATCACTCAGGGTTTATATACTTCCTTTGTTATTTATTTATTTATTTATTTATTTACATCCAGAAACGGTCTCTCTGTGTAGTACAGGGGTAAGGCTGCGTACATCCGACCTCCCTTATCCCACCGTAGATGGGAGCCTTCGTGGCACCGGGGTAATGATGATGAAGATGATTTGTTTATTTATTTATTTATTTATTTATTTATTTATTCATATTCATATAATTTTTCTTTACCTTTTATGAAGGAGTATTATAATTTTTCATTACCTTTTATGTTAACTATTATATACACTGCTATTGTGTTGTTATAAAATATGAATCTTGTTCAGGAAGGTACATCCATGTCTACGGCGAATAAGACAAACCCAGCTCGACAACGTGAGAAAGAAATAAAAAAGCGGGATTATATACTTTATGGATGGGTTTATTTGAATGGATTATGACCTCATTTTTGTTGATTCATTATGACATGAGTTGACTTTTAATGATGTTTTATTTAATTTTTTATTAAATATTTGAGGCTTTCGCCTCATTGTGCGATGAGCCTTACGCAATAGACAATGCTTAGAAACCGCCTCAAACATGCAATACGCAATTTCAAACATTGCATACCGTAGAGCGGTAGAGTTGGACGTAAACTCTTTTTCAAAATATTATTTCGTTTACTAGAATATAAACAATAGTTGAGCAACATGAAATTAATATTTGAGCATATTAATTTTTTCAGAAGTTACAATCAAGAGTTGTATCCATTTTCTGCAAACTAAAATGTGGCAGCTTGGTCATTTGCAGATCAAGTTCTTGTATAACAAAAGGCAACACATAAAGCAGTCATAGGTTTTCTTTGTTTTCCAGCTTCACTTGGAGAAGGAAGACTGTTCCCCTTCGTGAATGAATAAATGGCAACCTTATATAGGTATGTTTAAAACGGGTCAGTCCGCCACCCAATTTTGTAAAGGGAACCTGTTTGAAACTAAAACTATGAAGGTCCACCCAGCCCGCCTGCCCTGTTTGGTTTTGACCAAAAAGAACCCGCCCCTAACCTGCCTCAGAGCCTTATTACTCCTCTACCTGTTTGACCACCCCTATGAGAGACAATAAATGAGTTGTTTGTCCGAAAAAGTGATTCTGTCTGAATTTTTTTGTCTCAGCATATATAGATGCAAAGTCATCTACTAAACTTTCAATGTAGAGTCTTCTTTTCTTTTTAAGATTCTCATATCCAGATGGGTGTTTCTTTGGAACATAATTACTACCAATTACTGAAATCATGCACTAATCTTGTACATGTTTAATGTATTATAGTGTAACAATTTCAAAATTAACAACCTCATAACGTACCTATACCAATTTGTTAAATATAATTAGTTTAATTACTTAATTACTAAATTAAATAAACAACATCCTAATCTGTTAAATTCGATAACAAATTAATCAGGCTACAAAATAACTAAAATAAACAATTCAATCACATAATAATCAAGAAGATTAACAATACATAAGAAATTAAGAAAAAAATCAGAATACCTTAAGAGAGAAGTCGGAAAACCTTACCTGGTTCAGCACGACAGAGAGCGTTGCGAGAAGTGAGACCGCCGGGCGATTCAGCGGAGTGAGCGGACTGGAGGCGTGGCGGCGTGAAGGCTTGGCGCGGTAGCGGGATGGCGGCGTGAAGGCTTGGCGCGGTTGCGGGATGGAGGCGTTCGGAAATCGTCCTGGACTCCTGGACTTGTCCGTCCCTCGTCCCTTCGAGGCTTTATCCGATTTGGTGCCCCGTGGAAATCGGAATGGCCGAGTAGCTCTGTCGGCTTCACTTGCAGAGGACTTCTAATTATCTGAGTTATTGGACTGCCTAGTACTAATACTATTGGCCGAATAACTCCTGGACTTCTTCCATATGGGCTATTGGACTGCCTAGTACTATTACTATTGGCCGAATACCTCCTCCTGGACTTCTTCCATATGGGTTATTGGACTGCCTAGTACTATTACTCTTGGGCCTTTAATATTAGAGTTCTGGGCTGGGTACCACTGATATGGGCCGGAACTGTGCTTTATGATACAATAAGGGTCCGTTTGGTAATACCCAAACCGGCTTTGTTGAGGCGTATTCCTTCAATCCAAAGGCGCAACACGTTTCCCCTGGATCTCGAATGGAGAGTTTGATGAGTGTATGATGCAAGCAAGTAAGATGGGTCAAATGGGTCAATAAGAGGGTAGCAAGTGGGCCTAATAAGGGTCTATACACAACACACTTCAATTACTAGCCGAGAGGTTGTTCATCTTTCTGAATGCTAAGAAGAGCTAAGATAATTATTATTGCTAGGGAGAATAAGTTGTCAACCCTTTAGACTGAAATAAATGCTATTATTTGTACTACCAAGGTGTAGGTAGCATTGCTGACGTGGAGGACTGTGGATGGGTAACTTCGACCCAGGACTAGACCACTCCTCGTCCACGGTCAACGACCAGATCTAGAGCCCCCACGTATTCGTCCAACGACCTAGTAAGCAAGTCCTCAGCTCGACCCACAGGGCCGAACTACTTCGGGCACTTGGTGATTCGACCCAGGACTGGACCACTCCTCGTCCATAGTCAACGACCGGATCTGGAGCCCCCGCGTATTCGTCCAAACCTAGTCAGCAAGTCCTCAGCTTGGCCCATAGGTTTGAACTACTTCGGGCACTTGGTGATTCGACCAAGGACTTGACCACTCCTCGTCCACGACCAACGACCGGATCCGGAGTCCCCAAGTTTCCGGGAGTTATGTCTCCCCCCACCCCACCCTTTTTTAGGGGGGGGGGGATCCGGGCAATGACCATCATTGATAAAATTTCTTCAGGTGCTCTACGTTCCACACGCCCTCTCCACGTCCTTCTTGGTCGGCATGTCAAACGTCTTGTGCGAGACTTTCTTCCACAATTTGTATGGGCCTTCCCAGTTTTTGGACATCTTGCCACCATCGAGCAGTTGGATCTTTTCTCGTTTACACAAGACTATGTCTCCAGTTGCTATCTCTCTGATTTTGACCGCCTTGTTAAAATATCGTTGGGTGGCCCAGTGGTATTCTTCCATACGATGTGCGGTTAGGTCCCTTTGTTCTTCTTTGAAGTGGAGCTCCGCTCGTAATGCCTCCTCTTTTCGTTCCGGTTGGAAATGCGTTGTTTTGTGTGTAAGCACGAGCACCTTGGTGGGGACCTTGGCCTGGAAGCCATACGCTTAAGTAAATGGGGTTTCCTTGATGGCTATCCTCAAGGTCTTCCGATATGTCCATAAGACGTAGTTCAGCTTTTCTGATCAAGTGGAGGAATAATCATCCAAGTTTTTCTTGATGTCGTTCGTGATAGTTCGGTTCATATTTACCACCTGACCGTTGACTTGGGATAAACCATTGAGGCATTTGAATGCCTGATGTCCCATTTTACCAAAAATCCTTCGAAACCCTTGTTGACGAACTATCGGCCGCTATCTATGATGATCTGCTCCGGGATTCCGAAGCGGCACAACATGTTCTGCCAGACAAAACATTGGCATTGATACTCGATGATCATCATCAATGGCTCAGCTTCCACCCACTTGGTGAAATAAACGATGGGTACAATTATAAATTTGCGTCCGCCGGTCGTCGTAGGTAATGGCCCAAGCAGGTTGATCCCCCGGAAAATGGCAATGCTATGGTTATTGGGGAGTAGAAACTGGTCGGGCATCCTGGGACCGAGGCATACTGCTGGCACACCGCACACCTCTGGGTGTGGTTGAAGCAATATCGCCGAATGGTCGGCCAACAATAGCCCTAGAGAATAATTTTCCTTGCCAATGTCCGCGACCCTTGTGGCTTGTAGATATCCCTTCATGGATTTCCTCCATCATCGTCACGGCCAAGCCCGACGGTAAGCACCTGAGATATGGGCCGCCGAACATCTTCTTGTATAGCTGCCCATCTATGAGCTCAAAATTAGGGGCCCGTCTTTTGATCCATGTCGCCTTCCCGGTCCCCCCATCTGGTGTCTTAGGAGGCTTCCCGTCTCTAAGATAATTAGCAATCTCGCTCATTCAACTCGGCTCAACAAAAGAGATGGCCTCCACTTGGATGGTATATGTCGACGGACGAAGTAGTAGCTCCTGCCGGGCAAATCCCCTTAGGTGTTCTGAGATGGCCGTCAGTTGGTCTTTGGGTGGAGGGTTCCCTAGCTTGGACAAGATGTTAGTCTCGATGTTCTACACTTGGGATACTTGGTCTATGATCACCTTCTCAAACCGCGTGGGCTGCTCCTCCGCCAATTCTTTGTACCCCTTCATCTTCTCTTCACAAGTCTCAGCGGTGCCGTTCATTTGGGTTACTACTAGCTGGTTGTCCATCTTCACCATGAGCCGAGAGGCCCCTAGCGCCTTTGCACATTTCAAACCCGCGATGAGCGTTTCATACTCTATTTCATTGTTGGTGACCTTGAAGTCAAATTTCATTGAGTAATAGGCCTTGAATCCCTCGGGGGAGGTGATGACCGCTCCTCCACCGCATCCTCGCGCACTAGAGGCCTCGTCGGTGTACATTTCCCACTAGTTGTCGAAGTCATTTTCCTCTAGGGACTTTTTTTCAGTGTGCGCAATGCATTCTGCGATGAAGCCAGCAAAGGCATGTCCCTTGACCGTCGGGCCTTGGCTTGAACTCCACGTTGTATTGCCCAATCATCAGGGACCACTTGGTGATTCTTCCGCTGGCCATAGGATTCCTTAGAATAGTGGCGAGCGGCTGCATTGTATAGATCATTATTGGATGGGCTTGAAAATAGGGCATTAGACGCTTGATCGCCGCGATGAGGGCGAGGATCGTCTTCTCCATCAATGTGTATCTGGTCTCAAGGTCGTTTTACGCCTTGCTTACAAAGTAAATTAGCCGCTGAACGCCTTCTTCCTCTTTCAGCAATACAGAACTCACGACCAGATCTACGACGGTAAGATACATGTACAGCTGCTCCCTCGGGTCTGCCTTAGTCAAGACGAGCGGAGATGAGAGGTATACCTTGAAAACTTCGAAGGCATGCCTTTAAATATATTTTATTAATAAAATAAAATATGTTTTATTAACCATCATTCCCCCTACTTTCACTTAGCTTCTGTCTTCTCCATCTTTATCAACCATCGTAGTCCTTTTTTTGTTGAGAGGATTTCTTTGCGTCTAAATACACAACAATAATAGCAAGAGATTCTTGGAAGTATCAGAACCATCTCTGACGAAAATTCAAGAAAAACAGAACTGTCAGGAATATCCAAACTGACTAGTCTTTAGCGAGAGGATCTGCACTATCTTGCAACACTATCTCCGTTAAGAATTTTCGAACCATCTCTCACCGAAGTCAGGTCAAAGCGAAGAAGATATTCAGCCAATCGTCCATGTGCAAATGTGAAAAGGGAAAAACTACAAAAAAATGAGAGTTGTTGATTTCTCTGATATCGAGGAAAACATGGGTTATTGGGTTAGACGGTTGATTTCTCCCGCAAACAGGAAAGCATGAGTTCGGTCTATGGGAGGCGTGAATAGTATTATTAGAAATGCATTATACAAAAAAGGGGGTGTATAGCGATAAAGGAGGAAAACATTTTAGAGCATCTTTAATGCTACATTGTTAACATTGAATAATTTTTTAGACATGACAATCAATAAATGGAATGTCTAGCCACCTCATATAAATAGACGGTGGAATCCAAAAAACTCATCCAATGCATTATGTTAATAGGCTATATGAATGGTTACGTGTAAAGCCTTTAGCTTTTAAAATAAATAAATCAAAATCCTTTGTGTGAAACATATAGATGGTGGGGCATGGGTAGAGATTTTTATGGGCAATAGAAGTGGTCATTTACAGATGTTTCTCAACCAAAATGCTGAATCGCCATGTCAACAACACTGTTATACGAAGACTATTATGTGAACAATGTCAAAACTATTTTTTGACATGTCAGCATAACGGTAGCTTTACAACCTGCCTTGGAAACCAACCTTGTATTCCAATGTTAAACAGGTATGACGTAGCCACTTTTTTTAATGTTCACAGGCTCCAATTCTAGATGCTCTTAGTAATGAATAGTGAGAGGTCTTAAAACAATAAGGGCATTATTGACAAGTTAATAAATAAAGTTATTCTACCCGAAACCTGTGAAGTTGAACCACAAAACTTTATTGCAGGTCGAGGACTCGGGGGAGAGTATAGTTCAAAAAAATAAATAATACACTCAAATATGAATGTTTGAACCAAATAATCAAATATATTCGAAATTAATCAAATCAAATATAAATATTTTTTTAAGTTCAAATTCTAAATAAATATAAATTCAATTTTTTTTTGAAGCAATAAATTCAAATAAGTTGAAAATTCAAAGTTGAATAGAGAAATTCGACTATATGACTATGAGTATACTCAAAGGACCAATATTTCCGCCCATATAAAACATCCGCCTTGCAAACTAGCAATCCCTCAATTTGCACTTTCATTTTCTACTTGCACGCTCGCTTGAATATAGGGGAAATGGCGAAAAGAAGAGCCAGAGAAGATGAAGAAGACGAAGAAGAGAAGGAAGAAGACGAAGAAGAGAAGGAAGAAGAAGACGAAGAAGAAGACAAGGAAGAGGAAGAAGAATTTCATGAGGAGGAAGAAGAAGACGTAGAAGAAGAAACTCAGAATGAAGCAGCTGAGGAGTACGAACAGTACAGAGCTAGGAGAATAAAAGAAAACATGGAGCGAATGAAGAATCTGGGCCTTGTTGAACTGTCCATGAAGCTCAAACCTGAAAATCCCCGTGCAAAAGGGTCTGTTAGGGCTCCTCCTCACAAGAAGAGACCCTCTTCCGAAGACCCACCTCGACGCTCCTCCAGGTACTCTCGTCCCTAAACCATTTTTATTCGCCTCTGATTCTCATAATCACAAATGAAATTCAAGCATTTTGTTTGCTTGTAGCTGTTGGTGTTTCATTTTCTGTTAATCCTGGAGGATTTTGTTGTATGTTTTTCCATGTGCACATACAAAAATGATGTTACAGACAATGCTTTATTATATTTTTGCTATACATACCATTTGACCAACTAGTTCTACATAAAGGTAGTGATAGAGTAAAATCTCTGGGGGCCCTTCTGCGTGTTCAGTAGCCATCTCATGATTTTTTTTTTAATTCTGGGTTCAAATCGATTTTTTTTGCTATTCTCGTTTTAAGGGGTGAGGGTTCGGTCAAAACATGTTTGTCTTGATAATTAATCACTTCATATTTGAGCATGGGGTTGTGTCTTAGGGGTATACAGCTTTGATTTAAACTGTGGACCTATTGTTTCATGTAAATGGCTCATAAAGATTTCTAACTTGTGATATTTAAATATTGTGTGTTATGTGCAAGGTTGACGACTATCACTCCTGTAAATTATTCTGAAGGAAGGCAACGTAACATAAGAGAGAAGCCTCCAAAGGATATGGAGATTTGTATACCAGAGGGTGAGAAGCCAGAGGTTTACACAAAAGAGCATGCAGAGGTGCTGGGCGATTGCAAAAATAGCTGGACTTTGTTAGAGGATGGGTATGATGAAGAGGGAATGCGCATATATGATCCATATTATGGGAAGAGTTGCCATCAATGCAGGTACAATGAGATTGGTTATGCTTCAACTTCAGAATTATCATTTTTCACTGCCGTAGTAGAAATTATCTCAATGCGTGTATCCATTTATACCCAAAGAAGAACGAACTGAAGTTTGTATAGTTTTCTTCCAAGGAAAAAGTGATCAGCCATTCTTATTCTTATTGTATGAGACTGGTTCCATGCACTTTACTAGCTATTTCATTGCTTTGAAAATTCACTGTCTCTTTCATTAAAATGTAAGTATTTTCAATCTGTTTTCTCTCTCTTATAAGGCTGAATAGTTAAAATGATCAATGGCCATTTCATCGCATGTCTTTTCGATCTGTTTTTTCACTCTTTTATGTGCAAATATATGACATTGTGCAGGCAGAAAACAATCTGTAAACACACCGAATGCAGCAAGTGCAAGTTAGTCCAAGGGCAATTTTGTGGAGATTGCCTTTACATGAGGTTATTAAAAAAACTATCTCCTTTTCTTTCTCAAACAGCTTTTTGTGTGAGGCTATGCTGGTTTTATTTACCATGTAAGGAAGCATTAATATACAGAGGATTAAAGTAGCAAACTATGAAATAGAAATAGGGAATAGCAAACTATTGTATATACAGAGGATTATAGTAGCAGGCTATAGTAATTTGGCCTCTTTCCTTTTCGGTATTCCGATTTTCTCTCTCTGTTTTCTGTTTCATTAAAAGCTAAAATCAAAATTATGAAAACCAGAAAAGGCTGTTTTTTGTTTGGTGTGTGGGGAGTTTAGCATGATAAGTATAAGTATTCTCTTTTGGAAAATTATGACGTCATATCATAAGAACTGCATAACAGAATTGTATAACATAATAAGTTCGTTGGCGCTGCCAAACGGAGCCGTAATGTTCAATTGTTCATCCACAACCTCATTATATATGCTTCCTAAGTTCTGGTAATCTGGAACACTTGTATTATTGCTTCCAATTCATTCTACTCCCTCCTTGTGTAGGTATGGGGAAAATGTGATCGAAGCAAAGGAAAATCCAAACTGGATTTGCCCTGTGTGCCGTGATATATGCAACTGTAGTCGCTGCAGACGTCGAAAAGGATGGGCTCCAACTGGTGCAGTTTATAACAAGGTAATCTTTTTTTTTTTTTTTTGGAAATATCCTTTATTCCATCACTCTCCACTCTCCTGTATGGTAATGGAGATAGAGTTGGCCTATGTTCCAATATGAATTTCAGGTCTTGGAAATTGGTTACAAATCCGTGGCACATTATCTTATTTTAACCCATTTGCAAAAAGAGAAGGGAGACGAAAGCTCGGGCGATTTAACTGCTGGTTCTGTTGAACCACAAGGAGGTAGTAATGGAACAACTGAAAAATACAGTCAAGCAGAGGCAAAAGAACAAGAACCAGGGGGTTGTGACTGTGAAGATGACGATGCCAGTAGTCATGAGAACAATCCTGAGTGATTTGAAGTGAATGATGATTATTGAAGCATTTTGTGATTAGCAAATATTGGGTTATGTTAGCAAGATTTTGCAAACACCACAAGCAACGTTCGGTCCTGAAATCGTTCAGCTCACAAAAATATCGTGTTCTTCACATTCATGTTTTTGCATCGACATGTAGCTAGTACCTAATATGCATTATACAATCTGTTTTGGTTATTAAAGGTGGAAAATCTTTCTGTTTGTATGTGTATGCTAGCTTGCAAACCACGCAGGAGAGGTAAACTATACCAAATGTTGTGCCTTGAGTTTGATTGATGATGTATGTTTGTTGTCACATGATTTCAATAGATAGAAGTTAGATTCATACTTCCCAAAGAAATTGACGGGACCCACTCAAGTTTAATGGTGTATCATCATACTTTCTCTAACTTCTCTCATTAGAAAGTATTGATAGGGGTGGAAACAGGCCAGGCCAGGCCAGGCTTTCGCCTAAACAGGCCGGGCCTGTTTTAGAATATATAGGCCTGAGCCTGGCCTGTTACCTGTTAAAGGCCTGTTTTTTCGGCCTGGGCCTGGCCTGTTCAAAAGCCTGGCCTGGCCTGAAGCCTGTTTACCGGGCCTGTTAAGAAAAAAAAAATTTCAAAAAAATTAAAAATGAAAAGTGTAAAATCCTTTTAATCCGCTATAAAATTTATTTCCCTAAATATTCACTAAAAAGTATAATAATACGTTAGTTTTGCTTTAGATATCTAATAATACATTATTATGGAGTATTATTATGTAGTTTATAAATTTCTATATACTTTAAATCTTGAAAAACTTTGAATTTCAATTACCTTAATAAACTATTAACACACTTTATGTATATTTAAAATAGTATTCTATTCTAATTTATAATACACACTCCCTAAAAATACTATTATACCGATTTTGCTATAGTTGAGTATACCAATATAAATACAATATAAATATAAATAATACAAATAAATATGAATATAACTAGATATATATATACATATATATATACACATATATAAATAGGCCGGCCTGTTAAGGTAAAAAGGCTTCAGAATTAGGCTAGGCCTGGCCTTTTTAAATAAACGGGCTTTTTAAAAAGCCCAAGCCTGGCTTGATTACTAAACAGGCCAGGCCAGACCAGGCTTTTAACAGGCCAGGCCACAGGCCCCTGACAGGCCGGCTGGCCTATTTCCACCCCTTAGTATTGATGATGTAAATGTAATACAATTTGTGAACTTATATTGCTTGTTCACCTCTTTTATGGTGAATCATATGGTGAAGTATTTGTAGTCTTGATAGTGAAACTATAACCAATTGAAATACGGTTATGACTGCAACCATGAGGGCCATGACTGCACATTGGACAAACTCATTTTTGTGTAATAGCCAATAGGCTATAAAATGCACTAGTACGAAACTAGATGGTATTATGGTAAATTGTATTCAGGATTTTTTTGTAGTTCGTACTTCGTACTAGAGAAGCTCAATTATTATATCTAAAAAATTGTCCTAAAACATGGTTAAAGTAGATAAATACAAGTCAATGCTTTATAATCTCTAAATAGAACTAAACATTACATTTATATAGGGAACCGGCCCGGCCCGGTCATTGTTTGAACCGGCCCGAACCGCCGGCCCGGCCAGGGACCGGTCCGGGTAGGCCCGACCCGCTGGGGTTCCGGGCCGGGCTCGGGCCCCTGAAAAGGTGAACCGGCCCGCCCGGTTCGGGCCAATTTATTTATTTTTTCTTTTTTTTTTGAATTTTTTTTATGTTTTTGGACTGGGCTGGGTATTTTGGGCCATTTGAGGTGGTTTGGGGGTGAGGGGGGAGGGTTGGGGTTTAACTAGGAAAAATAAAAATAAAAAATTAATTTGAACTGAGGCCCGGCCCGAACCGGACCCGGGGGTTACCCGGGCCGGTTCCGGGCCTCCCCTTTCATGAACCGAGGCCCGGCCGGGCCCAGGCCCGAACTGGCCCAGGACCAAACCGGGCCCGAACTGGCCCGAGTCCACCCCTACATTTATACCTTAAATATAAGTAATTGCCCCTTGGTTCCCTCAGCATAACCGGGGCAGTCCGGTGACAGCGGCGGAAATCAGGTGACCAAACTTCAACCCCGACAATAGGGGTGGACTCAGGCCAGGCGGCCCGGCCCAGTCACTGTTTGAACCGGCCCGAAGCGCCGGCCCGGCCAGGGACCGGTCCGGGTAGGGCCGACCCGTTGGGGTTCCAGGCCGGGCTCGGGCCCCTTAAAAGGTGAACCGGCCCGGCCGGTTCGGGTCAATTTATTTTATTTTTCTTTTTTTTTTTTGAATTTTTTTTATGTTTTTGGGTTGGGCTGGGTTGGGGGTGAGGGGGGAGGGTTGGGGGTTAATTAGGAAAAACCAAAAAAAAAATAATTTGAACCGAGGCCCGGCCCGAACCGGACCCGGGGGTTACCCGGCCCGGTTCCGGGCCTCCCCTTTCATGAACCGAGGCCCGGCCCGAACCGGACCCGGGGGTTACCCGGCCCGGTTCCGGGCCTCCCCTTTCATGAACCGAGGCCCGGCCGGGCCCGAGTCCACCCCTACCCGACAATGGTGTCCTTGTCTAATCATAAATTTTTACTTCTATTTGAGAAATTTCGAACTTTGACGCATGTTTTCCTTCTACAATGAGAATTTTCTCTTATGTATATCGATCGATCATCATTGTTGCTATGAGTAATGACATGCCAAATTACCAAATAAGCACCATTCTTAAGGTTTAGTATAAAGAGATTAGGAAAAATTGACAATAATAATCTCAACTTGCAGTGATTTGTTTGAAATAATTCAATGTATCAATTTTTTTAAAATAATCCAAAGTATTGAAAAAGAAATTCAAAATACTCTAGTGTTATATGAACCAATCCGCCCTGCTTTTCTTGTCGCTTACACATCCTGCACCATCGATCTTTGCTACCACGTAGTCACGTCGCTAGGGTTCCTATGAATACTAATGATGTTTCTGTAGTTAAAAGTTTAATTAATTTGATTGCTTTTACTTTAAAATGAGCTTTATTACTACATCTGTATTCAAATGTTCTCAACATTAACCTTTTGCACATGGTCAAGGGTAGTGATGGACCCGGGCCGGGTCGGGCCCGGGCCGGGTCAAGACCCGGTCGGGCCTCGGGTCTTATAATGGTAGGCCCGGGACCGGCCCGGGCAATGGCCGGTTCCGGTTCGGGCCGGGCCACCCGCCCGGGTCACGGGTCGGGCCACCCGCCGGGCCGGGCCGGGCCAGTATTTTTTTTTAATTAATTATATATTATACAAATTCCTATTAAAAACAAAGTTCAAGTGCATTTATTTGAAATAAGAACTACATTTGAGAATTGAGAAAAAAATGACAATACGAAATACATTTTCTAATGAATATCAATTGGGATTTCCGCCACCGTTGGTTGTTGTTTTCCGTTTGTCACAGGACTTCATATGTTTTATTGGCATCCCGTATCCGTATGAACGCCCCAAACAACACTCTTTCTTGCACCACCTGCAAGTTGCCCACCACAGTCCGATCTTCGGGTCCTTCCACTTGTCAAAATTGTTTTGCATAAGGGAAGATGTACTTTCCATATTTAAAATGGTATATGTATAAGTAGAAATGTAGGATAAAAAGAGAAGATGAAGATGGAGAAGAGTTGGAGAAGAATTGGAGAAGAGGTGTAGAAAAATGTTAGAAAATAGATGTATTTATAGATGTTTTTGAACCCCACTCCCCACACCACCACCCCCGGGACCCCCCTTCCCCCCACCCATAGCCCCAACGGCTATATAGCCGTTTGGGAGGTTTGATTTCAATTTTTTTTTATAAGTTATACATATTGTAAAATAAATTAATTAATTTAATGAATTAAGTAAAACTAAAACTATTTGTACTTAGAAAAGTGGTTTGATTTATAATTTACAAATGTTACAAAATAGGTGTATAAGTATTTAAACAAATTACATATTGTAAATGTATTTTTAATTTAAAAACCGGCTTTATATTTTAGAAAAATAATTTTAAGTCGTTAGTTTGTAACCAATTAATTAATTTGAGAAGTGCTACATATGAAAAAGTGAACACATATTTATTTGAAATATGAAGTACAAGTTTACAAATTAATTTGAAGTACAACTACAAATTTACAATTTTGAAATATGAAGTACAAGTTTACAATTTTGAAATATGAAGTACAAGTATAAATAAATTTGACAAGTGCTATAAAATACATTTTATAATAAATTCTAAAATACTAATCAATCGGAATCTCCGGCATAGGTAGAGCCACCATCGGTTGTTGAGTCATCCATAAAATCTTGGGAGGGGGTGATGCTCATTTCTTGAGTTCTACGTGCGGCCTTCAACCAATCGTGGTAGCATATAAGCGTCTCAAGAGACTCCGCGCTCAATCTCGATCTAGATGCCGTTTGGACGTTGTCGGCCGAACTAAATTCTTGTTCCACAGCAATTGTTGAAATCGGCATTGATAGTACTTGCTTAGCCATCCGTGCTAAAATCGGGAACGTTCTTTCTTTTGACTTCCACCAGTCTAGAACGTCAAAGTCATCATTTTCTTCAAAATCAACTTCATATGTTAAATACAAAGTAATCTCATTCAATGCACTTTGTTCAGTGACGTGAGTTGTTTTTGTTTTTTTTCATAAGATTGCCAAATGCAGATTTAAAAATCGATTTTCCTTTAGATGAAGATGTTCGTGACGGGGGAGGGGGAGCGTTGCTATATTGTGCACGAAACTCATTAAATAAGGCATAAAATAAAGTACTAACCTCGTTGTATTCCGTTTTCGGATCTATGGGGTTATCGTCATACATTGGAAATTCACCAAAAAAACGCAAGATAATAGAAGTTGAAACAATCTTCCAAATTAGCAAGTCTATAACGAGGATCGAGAATAAATGCAATACCATAAATATGGGGAATATGCGCATAATATTTTAAAAACTTTTCCTTCATAGAATCACAAAAATAATGAACGAAAACGGCATTCTCGAATTCTTTAAAAGCACCGGCGAGATTAACAGCTTCACGAATAAATTGGTTTGCGGTAGGTTTATAAACATGACTAAAAGTTTCAGTAGCATTAAAAAAAAAAATCAAAACATTACAAATTTTTTCGCAAGTGTCGATCTCAGCCGCGTTTATAATATAGTTATCATGTTCTTTTAAAAAAGCAGGAAAATGTTCTTTATATCTAAGAACAACTTTAAGTAATTTATAAATACTATTCCAACGAATACTCAAATCTTTAGGAAAAGCAACATATCTCACACCTCTTTCAGTCAAATAAGTTTGCCATTTTAATCTAAGTTGACCATTACCCCAAATACGTCTAATCCCCCCCTTGATTACCTCCATGGAATCTCCTAACGCTTTTAAACCGTCTTGCACACATAAATTTATAACATGGCATGCACACCGTTGATGAAAAAATCTACTCATCAAAGTATTGGCACCACACAACTCACGCAATTTAAGTATAGCAGCAGTATTATTAGTAGCATTATCGAAACCAATAGCAAACACCTTATCAATCAAATTATACTCAATTAAAATACGCTCAATCAAAATATAAATATGTTCAGCGGTGTGACGATCATTAAATTCACGAAAAGCAAGAACATGTTTATGCATATTCCAATCCTCATCAATATAATGTGCAGTCAGACCCAAATAATATAAATGATGAAAATCATCCTCCCATATGTCAGAACAAATAGTAACACGCCCATCAAAGTTTGCAAAAAAATTTTGTAACCTTGCCTTTTCCGCATTATAAAGCCTTATTATTTCTTTGTTAACAGTTTTGCGACTATAATTTCTAAATTGAGGATTTAAACTACCTTGTGCATAATCTCTTAAAGCAAGACTTTCAGAAAACAAATAAGGCAAATTTTCTTCACAAATTAAGTTAGCCATACCAGTCAAATTTTGTGCATCATTGTAGGAGAAATTACCAAAAGGTTGAGAATTCGCAAACCTCGATATTTGAGTTTGCTTCCCCGTTCCGCCGCCTAATTTTGCATACTCCACGGGGTGCTTTGCCTTAAGATGCCTTGCGGCGGATCCGTATCCACCGGAGGTTCCCAAACTATAATTGTTGTTGCACCACTTGCAAGTTGCGTGCCAATAGCCGGTTTGTGGGTCCTTCCATTTATCAAAATTATTTTTCATTAGTTCAGACTTACTTTTTTTATTACCGGTGGCGGTTTGGGATGAGGCAGGCTCGTCGGCGTCGTGGCTGCCGGCACCCTCCTCCTCGGCCGTCTCCGGTTCCAATTCCTCCGCATCTTCATCCTCAAGCTCCTCTTCGTCAATGGTCGTCGGCATTTGTTGTTGTTGTAGAAAGTGGTTATTATGTCGGGCCAATTCTTGTTGGGGTTGTTCTTCGGACATCGCAACTCCATCTCGCCTTTGGTAACCCGTTTCAAAATCATCTCGGCTTTGAGATGAAGAACCGGCAAGTTCTTTACCTTTGCGGGATTTCTTCCTCCCAATCTCGTTCCTTCAATTGCGTTGGAGGTTACCCAAATCAACCGCATATCTACCACCTTCCATCTTAAAAATGTAACAAATATTAATTGACAACCAATATAATAATGGATACAAAACTAATGCAACTAATTAAAACTATTTTAATTAATACTTCAAACTAATTTAGTGCAAAGTAGAATTAATGTGTGACTTTAAAATTAAAATTATACCAACTTTTGAAGTACTTTAATTTAGTAAAAACTACTTAAATAAAATGTTAAGTACTTTAATTAAATGATTGAACTACTATTTCTTCCTACAAATATAAATTGAAAATAAGAAAATGTGACTTTAACTATAATGAATTAATGACAATTAACTAGTTTATTGAAGTAGAGTTGTTTTAACAATTAATGAGAATACTAATGAAGTAAATAACTAGTATAATGAAAAATGTAACAACAATGCTAATTAACTAATTAAATAGTATAATGACAAATGTAACAAGAATGCTAATAAACTACTACGTAATTAACTAGTATAATGAAAAATGTAACAATAATGGTAATAAACTAATTAACTAGTATAATGAAAAATGTAACAATAATGGTAATGAACTAATTAACTATTATAATGATAAATGTAACAAGAATGCTAATTAACTAATTAACTAGTACAATACTAGTTATAGTAAGTAACATATAATATAATGTTTATAGTATATAATATATAAGTATACTACTATAAGATGAGTAATACACTTATATTTTATACTTTAATATATAAAGTATATATTAATTAGTAGATGTAGAATGTATGTATTAAGTGGATATAATAATTGTACAAGAATTAAATATTAGAGTATAATGGAGAATTGGAGATTGGAAAATAAGAAAATAAGTATATATAAAATAGATATTATAAAGTATATATAAAAGTAGATATTATAAAATAAGTATATATAAAATAGATATTATTAAGTAGAGAAGTAGATATTATTATGTATTAAGTATATAGTAATAGTTTATAAAGTATATTTAATACTTTATTATATAAAGTATATACTAAGTAGATGTAGTATGTATGTATTAAGAGATATAAGTAGAGATTAAGTAGATAGGAAATATAAGTAATATAGTATATGTATTTATAAGTAGATAATTAATATATAAGTAGATATAATAATTGTATAAGTATTAAATAGTAAAATAAAATATAAAGGAGAATAAGAGAATTTGAGAAGATGAATATGGAGAATTGGAGATGAGTAGAGAGTAGGATTTAGGGAGAGTTGGAGAAGAGGTGTGAAAAATGTTTAAAATTAGGAGTATTTATAGGTTTTTTTAACCCCCACCCCCCACCCCCCAAAGGCCCCGGACCCCCCCCCCTGGTACCCCACCCAACGGCTATATAGCCGTTTGGGAAGTGGCTGTTGAGCCAAAATGGGTTTTTTAAAATTAAAAGAATTTTTTTTTTTAAATGACCGTTAGGCCCGGGCCCGACCCGGCCGGGCCGGGCCACCAAAAACAGAACCCGAGCCCGGACCCGCTTCTCCCACCGGTTCGGTGCCTGAACCGGACCCGGACCCGAGAACCGGGCCGGTTCCGGGCCCGTACAGTGACGGGCCGGGCCGGGCGGCCCGAACCGGGTCCACCACTAGTCAAGGGTGAAGTAATAGAAGTAATGAATAGTATAGAAAAATTTAGTAAGTAGGAGAGATTGTGAGTAATAAAGGATAAAAAATGGTAAAAGGATAAAAAAACATAAGAAAAATAAAGAAGATAAAATGATAAAAAATGATAAGAGATCAATCTGCCACATGAATATCCATCCTCTACCTTTATCTCTTCAAAGTCATACTCATAGTCTCATCCAATCCAAAAATAAACATATCACTCCCGACTCTTCTAAGCCACGTGCCCACGTCTGTTTGAGTCTTCCTCTCCCTCCCCTTCTCTCTTTTCCACACTTCTTCACTCATCTAATAGGTGCATCGCTCAGTTTTCTACACATGAGCAAATCGTCACAATTGAGACTCACACATCTTATCTTCAATATGTGCTAGTGTGCTACTCCACCTTTTGTCTGATTGCTCATTCATCATATTATGAAATACCATTCTTTAAGTTAAAAATAAACTACATCAAATGTAATTATATATTTTTTCCCATTCAGAAACAATACTCTCATCTGTTATTTTACAGTTTCAAGTTTTCAACAAGTTACTAGCTTTTTATACCAAACACAGATATAAAATAATACAGAAGAGCATATACGATGTAAACAAAATCCCCTCCATGATCGGATTCACGATTCAGAAAATGTAGTAGCTGTCCGTCCTTAACCCGGGAAGAGAACAAATAAAGCACAAAGCCAATCCTTCAAGTCTCAACTCTCAACTACCAATTACAGCATCGAACTGAAACCTACAAAAGATTTGCTATCAAAATTCATTTTGATAGTTCGCTAGGAAGTTACAGTGACCCAATGATGAGTTTGCTAGATGTTATCAGTATTCTCTATTACAAGTCGTCCCAGGGCTTCCCTCAAATTTAGAGTGTTCCGCATGGTTCTCCTCCCAACACCTCCATTGCCATTCCTCATCATTGCAGCAAATTCTCCATAATCTATCTGCCCATCCTGCACAATATGGGAAAAGGCTATTGTTTTTTGATACATCAGAAAGGAGGGAAAAGGCTATTATACTAAGGGCAATAGGAGATGTGGCAAATCACTTGAGAGTTTTGCATGGTTGCCGTATTGAGTGCAACCTATATACCTACTGAACCTGCCAAGGGAATGCTTAAGCTCCCCATTGGGCATTTTTTGTATCTTTGTCTACTTCTTCATGAATGTACGATATCACGAGCTATAGGTTGTGATGTATGTAATACACGTCAGAAACGTACAAAAGAATCTTCATCATCAAAACACTAGTAATCCTTACAATGAAGTAAGTCTTTTTTGGGTTTTGATGCAACTTATTTGTGTTTCTAATGTGGATTGCATGCATGATAGCTGAACGACATACGGAGTCATGCACTTGAGCAGTAATAGTTGAGTATTAAAAAGCCTCAATGGGGCCTACTTCTTATGTCACTCGTGATGCGCTCAATAGGTTAAGCTAGAAGTCAAGGGGCTCAATAGAGTCGCCAATAGGCAAAGTTGAGTGGCTTAAAATGTGTTTTTTGGGGAGAAAGATTGTGAGGGCATACTAACATTATCTTGATCAATTTCGCTGATCATTTCATCAAGGTTAAGCTCACTTAGACCAAATTCTTTGCAGGCTTGCTGAAGCTCATCAATGGTTATGTAACCACTACTATCTTTATCGAAAAAAGAGAATGCTGACATCAAGTTCTCTTCTCTTTCCAACTTGTTCAAGTGTACTGTAGCAGCTAGAAACTCTCCATAGTCTATTGTCCCGCTATTGTCAATGTCTGCCTGTCAAATACACCATAAGTAATGAAACACCATCAATAACAAAGAAAGAATGACAAAATTATTAGTAATTATTAAGGGACTAGGAGAATCATACAGCATCCATAAGATCCTTTATCTCAGATTCCATTAGCTCTGATCCAACTCTCCTTAAGCCCTCTTTTAGTTCATCAAATGTTATAGTTCCACTATTATCTGTATCAATCATTCTAAAAAGCTGTTTGAGCCCTCCAATCTCCTCTTCAGATAGCCTTTCAGCGATCACCTACTTAATGTGGCAGCAGGGCAAAAGAAAACAGGAGAATTTGAAAATGACTCATGTTTATTCTATATGGAATATAAGAATATTATAACAAAACATAAAGAGATTAAGGCAAATAGGAGTAAAACAAGGATCATATGGACAAATATATGTATCCATGTTGAACTAAAAAATAGGACTCATTCAGTCCTAAAAAGTAGTTTTTTTTAAATCAGTCCTAAAAAGTAGTTAATAATTCTTCTTTTATGAGTGAATGAGTTATAATTTAAGATAAGAAAACAATGATAGTCCTATTTCAAAAGTTGTATTATGCTATAGTCATATTTATGTAAATTTCATCTAGAACATTACGATAACACATTTTACCCTTTTTAGAAAAGAAAAGGAAGTCGGGTTTCTATGTGATATGTAAAAAACAAAATTCCATTTAAAAGTTTAAGCTGAAAAAATCTTACGCGTAAAGCCATCTTTTTTAGTTTATTCATTGCAGAGAACTGTTTCAAGCGTGAAAGAACTGCAGAATCAAGAGGCTTGTCAGGGGCAACACTGTCGTCCACAATCCAAGGATGGCCTAAAAATCAAAGGAATCGAAGCAGGAAGGTTGTGTTAATGTAATTTGTAAGACAGTAAGAGCATTATCTTTTAATCCAACTTGCTGCATAAAATAACAGGTAAATCATAAGTTTGTGTCAAAAACTGAAAACTTGCACCCACACAAATCCTATTATCTATAATTATCAGCAGGACTCACATAAAACTTCATGGGCAGTCAACCTCCTTTTCGGATTCCTATCAAGCATTTTACGAATCAAATCTTTGGCACTATCTGAAATTCCGGGCCATGGTTCAGATTCAAAATCTAGTTTTCCTTGCAATATCTGCCGGAAAATCCCCACCTCAGTTTCTAAAGAAGAGGAACACCAAAAACAGAAGCAAATTATGTGAGCCACTGGAGGCAGAAGAAAAGAACACATATTTATGAAAATAAAAAATAATTCCAATTAACTACCTGCCCAATAAGGTGGAACCCCACTTAGTAAAATGTACAATATAACCCCAGCACTCCATACATCTGATTCAGGTCCATAATGCTTGCATAGTACTTCTGGTGCCACATAGTAAGGACTTCCAACGACATCCGAGAATGTTTCCCCTGTGTGTGACAATAGCAGACCACATAAGAATTTAGAACCACAGTTCTGAAAATAAAGAGAGCCCTCATAAATTATAAACCACTCCTTGGTTTTGATATATGTCTGAGATGTCACTATATGTATGGAAATTGAAATACATGAGACGGAACCATGATGAGTAAAACAAAACTGTGTATTTATAGAACCCTTATAGTAACACGTAAGTTAATAACTTCAAAGGAGAGAGCTTTGCTTCAAGAATTGATGGATTCCTTTAGTGTTTCTGATGAGAGATCAGCTGCAACCAATCATGGGAAAATTACAAGAACCACAGATCTACTAGGAGATAAACAAATCATTAAAAGGAAATTAAACAGAGCTTGCAAAAACAGTACCAACAAAGCTCCATTTCTTATACTAATATCCTATCGGATGCCAAATTCATAAGAAAATGAGATATAGGCTCAACAATGTCATTTCGGCAAGAAAAGCATCCAGCCAAAAATTATGACCAAATTTAAAATCAAAACAGCAACCCTTGAATTCACACCAATTAGTAAACTTCAATAGAAGCTACAATTGTCAACTAACTCCCATAAGTTCATTAGAATGCATACGAGAGCACCCAGTAGTTCATTAAAATAAAACTACGAGCATCCACACAATCATAATACCCAGTGGCGGAGCCAGACATCTATGTTTAAAGGGGCCGGTCCTTGAAAATTTTACATAGCAGGGGCCAAAGTTTAAAATATCAACATACTTTCTATAGATTAAAAATATTTATACATAATATATACTTAAGAAATTTTTTTCTTGCAGGGGCCGTGGCCCCTTCCAGCCCCTCCCTGTCTCCACCCCTGATAATACTTAATACCCCACTGTAGTTTGAAAGAAGATACTACAGAACGATTTATTGATAGTCTATACTCACAACCTCTTTAGGGTCTGTTTGGAATGGGGAATTTACTAGAGAAAGAAAAAGGGAGAAAGGTATGGGAAGGGTTGGAAGGAAATAAAATGTTTTGAGGACAAAATAATATTGTTTCAGACTCATTATTTTTTTAAAAAATTGTTTGGTTTGAA
Organism: Cuscuta epithymum; assembly: GCA_945859915.1. NCBI lineage: Eukaryota > Viridiplantae > Streptophyta > Magnoliopsida > Solanales > Convolvulaceae > Cuscuta > Cuscuta epithymum. The sequence continues at coordinate 1,911,103 of CAMAPF010001045.1, read as the reverse complement.
TTGATTTTAAGTTATTTGTTTGTTTGTTTGTTTATTTCTACAATTCTACTCCATATTATATAAAACATACGCAGCACTCCGTATTAAACAATCAAACCAAATGTAAAAGAAAGTTTAAAATCATTTTCCATTTTACTTTGTACTTTCCATGGCAATACCAAAAATCCAAACACAAAAAGGTCCGGAACTTTTATTAGCATTTCCCGAGGTCCGAACATGAGCTGGAGAGCTTTGAAAATGAAAATCAATACCCAAATTTATAATAGTCTCCAATTTGACTCAGCTTCATCGATTTTCATATCAACATAAAGAGAATGCACATCAGGATGCCCAACTCACAATTCACAACATCCACAAAACCAATCGGATAAAAAACATGATCCGAAAAAAGAAAAAATGAAACCACACAATGAATTGACTGAGAGAGGGAACAAACCAGGTTTGTAGAAAACAGAAAGGCCGAAATCAGTGGCCTTGAGAGCAGCATCCTCATCGGAGCTAAGGAACAGGAAGTTCTCAGGCTTGAGATCCCTATGCATGACCCCCAAAGAGTGGCAAGCCTCCACCACCCCAACAATGGTCTTGATGAGCTTAGCAGCCTCCCTCTCGCTGTATTGCCCTTTCTCCACAATCCTATCGAAAAGCTCCCCGCCCGCGCACAGCTCCATGACTATGTGAACATACAGCGCATCCTCATAGGTCCCCTTTATTCTGACCACATTTGGGTGCTCCGACAAATGGTGCATTATCTGAATCTCCCTCCACACATCCTCGTAGTCCTCCTTGCAGAACAGCTTCTTCTTCGGGATGCTCTTGCAGGCATACAGATTCCCGGAGGCGTTTTCGGTGCATTGGTGGGTTGTTCCGAACTGCCCCTGCCCCAGCTTCTTCCCAATGGTGTACAACTGCTGAAGTGCCTGCGTCCTGTACGGGAGGATCCAAGTTGGCTTAGTGGGGATCGGAATACGCGGTACCAGTGATGGTTTAGGTACGGGAGGATCTCGTGCTGGTTCTGATGTCGAGGAAGCCATTAATTAATTAAGCTAGGTTTCCTAACAGATCTCTCTGATCTTCCTCCCAATCAGTAAACAAATCTATCCGTTTCCTTAATTTCTACTCTGATCTCTCTCTTTCTCCCTATATTTGCTCCAACATTTCTTCTTCCCCTTCTCTGTGTTTCCGTGATGGACGAGGTTGACTAAAAAAAGCCGTTTTCCTGGTTTATAAAACGCCACCCTTTTCAGCAAACGCGGGATCCAGCAAAGTTACTTGCTCCGTACAGGTTGGATCATTACTTAGCTGACAAGTTGTAAAGTTGTGAGTTTGCGCTTTAGGGGTGTGTTTGGGGTATTTACGGGTTTAGTTTAACAAAAATGCTAGCTGTAGACTTGTAGTCCGGCTTATACGTCTGTTTATGTGCAAACTGATTTAAAAAAAAAAAAAAAAAAAACTCAAAGAAAAATGAAAAAAGCCGACTTAGGGAGTGCTTGCAATCACTTAAAAAAAGCACTTCTCAGCTTTTGGTTTTAAAAAGCACTTATTTACCAAACACTATCAATTTTTACTTTTTCTCGGCTTGCGTGTGAAAAATGCTTTTCCCCTTTCTATTACACAAAAAGCACTTATTCTACCAAACACTATCAACTTTTACTTTTCAAAATCACTTTTTTTTCAAACACTATCAACTTTTCCTACTAATCACTTTTTCCTTACATCTCCAAAAGTGCTTTTTTAAGCAGAAGCAGTTGCAAACACTCCCTTATACGTCCGTTTTTTTTTTTTGTGCAAAATGATTTTTCATCTTAGTAAGAGAACGTTTCTCTAACCCCAAAATCCCAAATAAGTGAATTGTTCTATACACATACACTTCCTCCCTCCCACAAAAATGTTCTAGCTTTCCTTTTTAGTTGTCCAAAAAAAAATTCCTATTCCCTAAATGGAAAGTTATTCTACGTCAAAACAGTGCCAAACAGTGCCAAATAGTATCAAAACAGTAAAATTTACTCCCTGATAAGTTTGTTTCCTTAATATGTATATAGGTCAAACCGGGAACATCTTTGCAGGGCGGGGAGAGTATATAATTCAAGGTCATAGACAATTACATTTACTAAAATAAAAATTAATTCGACAAAATGCAGCCAACGTGTAAATGGGCATGTAAAGCGGCGGATATAAGTACCATTTTTGTTAGTTTAAAGGGTGAAGACATTGTTGATCCTTCAATTATGATGTGAATTAGTCTTTATTATCCTTATTATTCTGGAGAAGTGGGACGAGATTTTGGTAATGTAGTTTGAAAAGTAGGACGAGACTGATGCAAAATCTATTAGGGAGTGTTTGCAACTGCTTAAAAAAAGCACTTCTCAGCTTTTGGCTTTAAAAAACACTTATTTACCAAACACTACCAATTTTTACTTTTTCTCGGCTTGCGTGTGAAAAGTGTTTTTCCCTTTTCTATTACACAAAAAGCACTTATTTTACCAAACACTACCTACTTTTACTTTTCAAAATCACTTTTTTTCTCAAACAGTATTAACTTTTACTACTAATCACTTTTTCCTTACATCTCCAAAAGTGCTTTTTTTTTAAGCAGAAGCAGTTGCAATCACTTAGTCCATCTCCATTTTATTTGACGTTTTTACATATTAAAATGTCTTAGAAGACGACCTTTTTACGGGTTTACCCTTTTATAAATGTAACAATTTCGTGCATTTTATTATTTTCTAAATGCAAAAGGCATTTGATGAAATTGTAGTTTATAGGGAAAATCTAAAATAGTACTCCGTAATATAAACTATAAAGTAGACATAGTTTATCAAAGCGACAATTATTTTGTGATAGACAATGGTAATTAGTTAAAACGATCTTTAATTTGGACATAGTGAAATAAGTGAGAGTTGTTAGATCAAGTCGTGCAAGGACTTGGAGGAGGACCGTGGTATTCACATTGCGTTTAATAATGTCTTTGATGATAGTAATTCGGAAATTGATGGAGTTCAATGACTAGAAGAATTACCACTTCCTGTATTCAAGGGATACAATGTTTTTAATGAGATTAATTACAATTTTAAACAGATCAAATCAAGACTTGAAGAGATTATACGAGAGCAGACCTGTTACACTTGATAATATAACAAAACACACATAAAAAGACATTTACCAACAACAACAACATCCAAGCATTAGTCCTAAAAGATATTGTGGTCGGCTAACATGAATCGATACACAAATAGTCCAAATTAGACCAGATAAGGTTAGACCTGATCACACTTAAATAGATCTAAAGTGATGACACCTTGCAACATTCACTAGTAATGGATCGGATTTGGATCATTATTCTTGAAACATGTATTCTACGTGCACAAGAACTGGAAAACGAATAGTGAATTAGTGACATGAATATGGAAATTATTTTTTATAAGATACTGTTGATATTGTGTACATATATAAGTATATAACTATGTAAAGCATGATCGATTATATAGTGGAGTCCAGTTTCGGAGGACCTTGACTATATGTATGGTTCAAATTACACCGCAAAAGAAGAAATTATTCATTAGTGGAGAGTTATAAATGGACCCGATGCTATATACGTAGTATAAATGATGAGAGTTATTATGCAAAAAGATCGAGTTATGTGAGGATCACGCTATTTAACACTATCATACGGAGTATCACTTTTACATCAAAGATTGAGTTTTTTTTTTGGTGAAAAGCTAAATAAATTAATTCAACAAATCGTTCGCCGACTGGCTTACAATGCAATCGGGCGGATAATCGAAATTAACTATCAGACCAGACATGGAAACAGACGCTTTTGTCATAGCATGAGCCGCTTGATTCGCTGATCTTCTACACCAATTGATGAGTATATTCTCATGTCCACACAAAAGGGCCTTAATATCTTCAAAAATAACCCCTCCTACATGAGAATCATTCTTCTCTCCTTTAATCCCGGACTGGATCAGGGCGGCATCTGTTTCGATAACCACATTTTGCCACCTGTTCTCCTTAACCCACAAAATTGCTTCTCGGACCCCCAAACTTTCTGCTTCGATCGGTGACCGCCCCGCTCTCACTTTCCGGCCTCTAGCTTGAACAAACTGTCCATTGTGATCTCTAACAACCCATCCCCAAGCCCAACTATTTGTTTGAGCGTTGTTGGCAGCGTCAACATTTGATTTCGACCAAGATTGTTGTGGTTTTTTCCAACGTTCAACTGTTTTGCCCACATGTGGATAGAGTTTGTAAATCCTTTTATAAATTTGTTTATACTTCTATCATTTTCCAAACGATGGAGATGAAATCGTACACTTGAGGGTTGGGTATGAAAGCAGAAAAGAATCAAGGTTAGATTGACTATACTCGCGTAGCTAAACTATTTTAGCTACACTTCTCATCATTGTTGGCATCTCGAGTGTCATACTCTGATCCCTCCATCCCTTTCTAGTTGGCCAAACATCCCAACTTAGTAACTTACGTAGTATATATATTTATATACAAAATATTGACAATTTCAAAATGATATGATAATATTTTTTTCCAAAATTATTATCAGTATAAAATTAATATTTTTTTTTATAAATTTATCGTTTAAATTATTGGTCAAATTTTATTATTGTTGATTGGAAAAGTTAATGATGAATAAGTAAAATTGAACATAAGTAGTACTCCCTCTTTCCCTAAATAAACATCAAACTTTCCTTTTCGGTTTGTTCCGTAAAAATGTCTCATTTTCTTATTTGATAAATAAAGCAGTGCAAACAGTGTCAAATAATGTTAAACAGTGTCAAACTGTATCATTTTCTTAAATTGTGTGAAAGTCAAATGAGACATTTTAAATTGGAACAGAGGGAGTATGTTTAATTTTTACTTGAAAAGGTTTCAGTCTCACATCAAATCAGATCATACTTAAAAACATATCAAACTACATCAGGCATAAACAGATCTAACCAGTTCAGACTTTGGATGTACTTGTTGTTTGTTTGGTTAGCAAAACAAATGTCATTTTTTTACTAAAATTTCATGTGAGCTAAAATGTCAAGTGAGCAAATATGTCTAGCCATTTTCTGATGTCAAGCCATTTACTAAATGACTAAAATTGCAAGTGAGCAAAGATGTCAATTGAGCAAATGGGTGAACAATAGAACCAGTGTTAGTATAACGGTTTTGTATGTATTATTATAACTATTAATGTAATTAATGCAGGAGTTACTAAAATGGCTGACCAATGTTAATGACGACATTGAATGTCGGCATAACAGTCGAAATCGTCAATAACGGGCAAAAAAGCATCAATCACCCCTCCTATAAGTAGTATCGAGCTCAATTGTAATGAGAAGGCTACTCATTCGAATAACAATCAAAATTTCATTCTACTTTGCTCACTTGACATCTTTTCTTATTGTTCTTGTCATTTTATTCTTATACAAACAATCTTCATTTTAATTAGTTTTTAGCTTATCAAAAAATTGGTTAAGGAATGAGAATTGAGAAAGAGTGGCAATTCAATAGCTTGCGGAGAAGTACCCGCAAAGTTGTGCTTGTAAAACGACGTCCCTGACGGTTAATGAATTCCATTTAATGGAGTTTAGAATTCCATCAAAATCAAGGTATCCTCAATATAGATTTTCGTAGAATCTATTAAAATCCAGGTGTCCTTAAACATTCCATGGATTGATTTTGATCGAATTATAGGTTAAAAATACGTTGAAACCCTTCCAGCACCATTCTGTGCCTCTCCCCTTGGATTTTGATGGATTTCAATTTTCAAGATCCGTAGCTCTAAATCCAAACTTCTTCTTCCTCCTCACTTGAGATCCGCCTTCTTCGTCCTCGACAACTAGCAGGCAAGTACTTTCCCCATCGGCTGAATGTTGGAGATCTGATTTCGGGCTTTGGGTGCTCTAACTCGATCACCATCGCAACTACATAGTTTGCCGATCAATTTTCCAGCCAAATCGGCTCATCATAAAGATGTGAAGTAGGAGCTGGTGTATGAGAAGGTGATGTCTGGAAGCTTTGTGTGCACATCCATTGCAAAAAGGAGAAAAGAGAGCAACCATCTGCCTTCATGGAATCTGATAGAATCCCATAAAATTTGGTGGAGGCTTTGTAATTCTTTTACAATCCATCGAATTTAATATCCTAAAAAATCCTTCAAAATGTTCATATAGGTTCCACGGTTGAGGAATTCCATATTGTGAGTGTAAATTAAGCTTGGTTTGTTATGTAAGTACTACTCCGTACAAATTAGGGCTTCGACTGAGCTTGAAATTGGGGCAAAATTGATGCACACATGTTTTGAATTGACTTATTTTAATCTTGGAGTATATTAGAGAACTAAAATCAAATCAGATTTAAAACGTGACCATTTTAAATTATATCAAGTCAAATTATGATCTACCACGCTACATTGGACCATACTAGAGAATTTGTGAAAACAACCTTAAATCTATACAGAGACGAGCATTACAACCTTCATTAACATTATGTTTGCTATTGCTTTTCGAAAATGCTTTTCAACTTTTTCAATTGAAAAAACTAATTTAAAAATTGTGTTTGCAAACACCAACTTTTGCTTAATTTTCAACACTTTTAATCCAAAAAGCTCAAAGCAGCAACGAGTGCCTTCAAAAGCCTTAGTTTTTTTTTGTAATTAGCTCCAACTTGAAGGATAATTATGAGGACAACATATTCACCAATATCCCAAATTACCCAAGACAATATATCATGTAGCACCGTATGATTTTTTAAGGTAAGGACATTTTTGTACTTTTGTTTAAATGACATATCATTAATCACTTTTTGAAAAAAGTGGCAAATAAGTCCACGTACTAACCAAAAAAGGTCAAATAAGCCTTATATAGGAGGCTCTGTCCGGCCATCGTCATTTGGGGCGGTTCCCTGTGAAATTTTTTGATAATTTTTTTGAGCATCTTATTCATTAAATCTAGTTTACGCATATCAAATTTCAGCTAAAACTTTAATCGGGAAGACATTCAAATGAATTCTTGAAGATAACTGAGCTAACTACATGGCTATCTTCAAGAATTCATTTGAGTGCCTTCCCGATTGAATTGTTAGCTGAAATGTGGTATGAGTAAACTAGACTTAATGAATAAGACACTCAAAAAATTTCATCAAAAAATTCCACCGGGAACCACCCTAAACGGCGACGGCCGGACAGAGCTTCCTATATAAGGGCTTATTTGACCCTTTTTGTTAGTACATGGGCTTATTTGCCCCTTTTCTCATCACTTCTTTATCAAAAGATCAACTTTTACCTTTTAATCAAAATCACTTCTATTGATAAACACTATCTACTTATACTACAAATCAATTTTTCAAAAATATATCAAATAAATCACATTTGAAAAGCACAAACAAACATAGCCTAAGAAAGCTTTCGAACTAGTTTCAGACTTGAACAATATTTCCTCCTTCCCAAATTTATTTACAATATACTACCTCCGTTCTCTTTTAATTGCAACGTAGGACATTTTTCACTATTCACAGATCCTACTTTGACTGCATTTTATTAATTAATGTATTACGAATTAAATTTTTAAAAAATATTTTTAAATTCCTCTCATAATAAATTTTCAAAATATGATTTTTTAAATTTTTTACTAATAAGGAATGAAAGATGTTAACGGTCAAACTTGTGCATTGACAAGCGTGAAAAGTAGACTTTTGCAATTAAAAGGGAACGAAGGAAGTATGTTATTTGCAGATATTAAAATCATTTTGAATACTCAAAATTACAAAATCCAAATTAGAATATACTAGTAATAAAAATGATATCCTAAATAAGTAAATACTACCAAACTATGTTGAAAAGACTTTGCAAATCATTTTGACTTTACATATTGTTGGAAAATGTGTTAATAAATTGTATTAAATGGTCATTTTGGGGCATTTTTTTGAGTGGGGTCCACTTCCGATTTGGGTCGGGTCAAAGTGGTTTCGGATTGTCCTTGCTCAGGAGTACAATTCGATATATGGTACGCTCAAAACGGATAATGAGTGAATGAGAAATTGATTTTCGAAGTTCACTCGTTGAAATGGAGAAAACTAGGAAAAGATGAGTTTCTAGTGTGGTTTTTTCCCACACCGGAAAACCCAAGGGACTTTGAACCCTTAATAAAGGGAAACCCCCCTTAAGGAGTTAAGATTCCTAAGGGTAAAGGCTCTCTCTTGCGTGTAGGGGGGTGTAAATCAAATCCCGAAACCGGAGAACAAAAAGCGCGACTTGCGTGCACGGGCGACCTGCGGACATAAATGTCGTCCGAAAATCTATCTTCTAAAGATAACATCCGAAAATAGGCTAGCAAGTGGTTTGCAACATACACAGTTTATACACACCCCATGCACGTTTTTCTGCACCTCTGAAAAACACCTCTAGCTTCTGAAAACATTCCTCTGTGTTCATACTTGTTCTCGTTCGCCGGAACAATTCGTTTGAGTGCTCAAACAATTGTTCGTAGTCATCATAATCCTGGGAAACGATCGTTGCAACGCTCCTAGCACCCCAGGAGGCAACGAATACGTTTTAAGGATATCGTGCGTAGCACGAGCAGCTTTGACTAATTTCTGCTTCATCTATTTTCAGTTTTTCTTTAGTCATTTTAATTAATTAATTTTTATTAATTAATTTTCTTTATTTTTCGAAACACACCCAACACATATCATAACAATGTCGTAAAATACACATATATTAGACCTTATGGAGACTAGAAAATTTCAATTGAAATAAAAACATTCAAAATGGAGACAACCGATGCATGCATCAACTAAATGTCCAAGCAAACCTAATAAATGTCACACTTTAAGAATGACTCTAGAAGTCAATGAATCTGAACTTTGACATTGCACAGCAGATGGATTACTTATTATATGGCTGATAGTGTCTTTGAATTGTGATGCACTACAGGTACATAAGGTCATCTGAAAAGGACGTTTGGGGAGACATGAAAGACCTCAAGATTAACTGCTATTGAAACATGCATTTTTAAGGTAGTGGAATGTGTCAAGAAGCTTTTGATTCTTCATTTCTGCTTGCATATAGAGGCGACCTGCAAATTGGGCAAGAGAATTTAACATACTAAGTATAATATGAGCTACACATTTATACTAAGTACTACGTATTATAATATGTGCTACACATTTATGCATGTGTGACTAATAAATATTGAAAATAATCCTTATGACTTATGAGGGTTCCATCTAGTGTTGGTGTATTACCTGTCTATTCTGAAAATAATCCTTGTGAAAATATGCATGTACTACGTATGATTCATCATTCATGAGTAAACTATAAACTATGACCAATCATATCTCTGTCATGTATTAATGTGTAGTTGCAGTATTTATAGTGGACAGTCAAATGCGGTGCGTGGATGGTGTTAGTGAAATGTTACATGTGTTGTGCCCAAAAAGGAAAATACATGTCATGGCTTGTTGGTGTCCACAGAAGTTTTTTTAATTGTTGGTTGATACGGGAGTAGTAAATTTTAAAGTAATTTTTAATAGGAGTATACTATAATTTTTTAGGAATCAATCTCTAATCTTTCCTAAATAGGACTAAACATTACTCCCTCCGTTCCCCTTATATTGTCCCGTTATACTTTTCAGAAAATCCCACTAAAATTGTCTCATACCATATTTGGTAAATTTTTTGTAGCTCTAAATCATTCTTACTTTATTCTTACTTTATCAATTAATATCAATCACACAAACTCACTTTTCTTAATAATCGTGTCACCCTCTTCTGTCTCAATATAAAAGGGACGGAGGTAGTATTTTTTACCCCTAATACGCCTAGTCTAATTAATTAACTAACCCCTAGTTCTCTTGGATAGCCGGGTCAGTCCAGCGGTAGTGGTGGAGATCCAGTGACCGGCGGCGGATTTCGTCGACCAGTCGATAACGACAGATAAGATCTGGAAGTTTTGGCGAATTCCGACTATCGTCAGTAGATTAGATCTGGTATGGTATCCTTATCCAAGTTTCAAACAACTCTGGTACTGGGAATTTTACAAACCTACTCTTATTTTTGCAATGCACTCCATATCATGTTTGCTCCCATTTGGGGAATTAAATCTAAATTTTAGGCCTCTTCCATCTATAGATTCCGGCGATCGGGGACAACTCCAGAGAAGGGCGTCCTTATCCAAGTTTCAAAGAACTCTGGTACTGGGAATTTTACAAACCTATCTTATTTTTGCACTGCCTCCATATCATGTTTGCTCCTATTTGGGGAATTAAACCTAAATTTTAGGCCTCTTCCATCATTTGTAAACTATCTCTAATTTTAATTAATATTTATTTTAAAACAAATCTACTACCTCCGTCCCCCTAATATTGGGACGGAAGGAAGTGGTGTGATTGTTAAGAAAAGTAGAATTATGTGGTTAATAATGAGTTGGTAAAGTAGGAATAAAGTAAGAATGAATTAGAATCACACAAATGTTACCAAATATGGTACTACCTCCGTCCCTTTTTATTTAGCCATCTTTGACTTTTCCAGTCAAAGGTGATAAACTTTGATCCATTATTTTAACTAATATATTTATATGAAACTTAATAAATTTATACTTTTATGATAGTATTTTCAACAAAGATCATATTCATATAATTTTTATATTATCAATATTACCGTGTATAAATATATAATCGGTCAAAGTTGAACAACTTTGACATGAAAAAAGGTGTTTGGCTAAATAAAAAGGGACGAAGAGAATTTGAGACAATAATAATGAACACTCAAACAAGAAAAAATGGGACAATTATATGGGGTAGATCGGAGAGAGTAATATTTATTTATTTTTACCAAAATATTACTCCGTACTATTTATTATGTAGTTTCGTTTTCCAACATAAATGATAGCATGATACATAGGTAATAGTAAATTGGTAATTCTGATTGTCTATTTAAGATCAATCAACAAAAAAAGAGTTTTTTTACAAAGGAGGGCACTTTGCAATCTTATTTCCCAAATCAAGGTACTTTTAACTTTTTAATCAGATTGTCTATCCTGTAGTTTCGTTTTCCAACATAAATGATAGTATGATACATAGGTAATACTCCCTCAGTCCCAAATTGTATGATACATTTACTATTCACTTGGTCAACACAAATCACTTTTAATCTTTTATTTTATATATCAAAAGTTTATGAAATTTGAATTATTTTTTGCAGGTTTTGTAGCGGTTTTAATGTAGTTTCTGAATATGTAAATTTTATTTTCTAAAAATAATTTGAGTGTTGACAGGGATCAATTTGTTTTATCGTCAGTCAAACATCGTAAACCGTAATGTATCTTACAAATTGGGACGGAGGGAGTAGTAAATTGGTAATTCTGATTGTCTATTTAAGATCAATCAACAAAAAAGGATTTTTTTCCCAAAGGAAGGTACTTTTAATTTACTGGCCGCATCCTAATTTCAAATTTCTGTTAGTTTTAAACAATTACGGTCCAGTAGGAATCGAACCCGGGTGAGCTGACTAATCCCTCAACTCTAAGAGCTCCTATATGGTACACCCGGATGTATATACATCTGATTTTTAAAAACCGGTTAACTCTTTGCTTAGTACCAAACCCGGATTCCTTCATTAAAAAAATAAAACGCAAGGGAGATTCAATCCCTAGACTTGAAACTCAATATACAGCCTTCCGACCATCTCGCCAAATTGCCTTCATGACAGAATCTGTTCTTTTATCTTATCCTACGTATTTCATACTCCATAGTCCATACTACAATTGTTTATTAATAGTAATTATAATATTAACTATTCTTTGCTTTTGCTCATTATTACCATATTTAAAGACTAATTCATATTTTTGAAGTACTTATTTGATCTAGGAATCATACTATTAATTTATATAAATATATTTATAATTTTATTATATATTGGTAGGTTCTTAATAAGTCTGATGTTCATCGAAAGTGTTGTAATGCTCATAATAGATCTTATGCGCATTAAAAGTTCATTAATGCTCATTTAACAGAAATTGTGATTTTCATTCTAATAGATGAGGTTATATGCTCAATCATTTCAATAGATGAGGTTTGATGCTTAATAAAATATGTTGTTATGTCATACTAACAAACTTTGCGATTTTCATATCAACGAACATTTTGTAAGTTACGTATGTTCATCTGGTACTGATCTTATGCTCATTTTCTAAATGTCATATCAATGCATTTGCTTTAAAGTATTATTTTACATTAGGTTCACATATTGAACTTCATAGGAGTTGATTAGAAATATAATTTAATAAGTTTTTATAAAAGGAAAAATAACAAATAGAAAGCGAATTAGAAGTTATGAAGCGGAGATCACGATTCTGAATATTAGACTTCTAATACTCAACATAATAGGTCGGATGCTCATTAAAAGTTCATTAATGCTCATTCACCAGAAATCGTGATTAGCATCTCAATAGCGGAGATTTGATGCTCAATTAAAAAGTCTTGATATTCAACTAACAATTTTTGCGATTTTCATATCAATGTGCACTTTGTAAGTTATGTATGCTCATTTGGTAGCGATGTTATGCTCATTTTTAAAATGTCATATCAATGCATATTTCAAAAATATCATATGAGCAAATTAAACTTACCAAATGCGCATTGATATGAAAATTGACAGGTTTGTTATTTGAGTATCACAACACTTTCATTGAGCATCAAACATTCTCTCTTGAGATGAAAATCACAGTTTCTGTTAAATGAGCATGTATTAACTTTTAATGAGCATCAAACCTATTTTGTTGAGTATTATGAGTCTAATGTTGAACATCATGATATCTGCTTCATAACAATGTAAAAATGAGCATAACATGAGTACCAAATGAGCATATATAACTTACAAAAGTGCACATTGATATGAAAATGTAAGGTTTGTTAGTTGAACATCATGACATTTTAATTGAGCATCCAACCTCCACTATTGAGATGAAAATCACGAGAAAATCACGACTTCTGGAGAATAAATAATGATGAACATTTAATGAGCACCAGACCTATTCTGTTGAGTATTAGGAGTCTAATATTCAGAATCGTGATATCTGCTTCATAAATTTTAATTCACTTTTTTTTTTATCATAAGGTTTGCTAGTTGAACATCACGACATTTTAATTGAGCATCAAACATCCGCGATTGAGATGAAAATCACAGTTTCTTGTAAATGAGCATTGATGAACTTTTACTGAGCATCAAACCTATTATGTTGAGCATTAGGAGTCTAATATAAAATACTCCGTAGTACTTCTAAAAAATGTATTGATATGACATTTATAAAATTAAATGAGCATAGAATCAAATGAGCATACGTATCAAACCTTGTCTATTGAGATTGATGAAAATCATGATTTCTATTAAATGAGCATTAATGAATTTTTAATGAGCATCAGGCCTATAGAAATGAGCATATGTAAATTATATCATTTAGAAAATGAGTATAAGATGAGTACCAGATGAGCATAGTAACTTACAAAATGCGCATTGATGTGAAGATCATAAGATTTTTTAGTTGAATATCATGACATTTTAATTGAGCATCAAACCTCCTCTATTGAGATCAATGAGCATTAATGAATTTTTAATGAGCATCGGACCTATACAAATGAGCATTTGTAACTTACAAGATGATCATTGATATGAAAATGGTATGTTTTGTTTTTTGAACATCAAGATATTTTCAGTAAGCATCGAACCTCCGCTATTGGGTACTAGAATCATGTAATTGAGTATCGTGGTTTGTGGTCTCGTGTCTATAATCAAATTCTATGCGAATCTAATGTAATATGAGTCTTTTGAAATATGCATGGATACACATTTTAAAATGAGCATAAAAAAGGTACTAAATGGACATATATAACTTACAAAATGAGTTTTCAAAAATTGAAATGTTCATTTGTATATATTTATTCTTTTTAGACGATATAATTATTTGAGTTTAAAATAAAGAAAATAAAAAAAAAGACAAAAAAGTAAACTAACTAAAGTAAATTAACTAAAGTAAAAGTTACGAAAAAGTAAAATAAAAGAAACGAAAAGAAAAAAGAAAGAAGAGAAAAAAAGTAACGAAAAAGTAAAATAAAAAAGAAAAAACAAATATAAAACGAACTAGGATGACGGGATGGAGGTTAAAAATGAAAAAGAATGGCGGCTGAAATAAATAAGAGCAACGGAGAGTAAGGGAATGAGGATGACGGCAGAAGAAGAATCAGGAATAGAGCATGGATGAAAAAATCAGTCTGCCACGTAATTTAAAAACCGGGTGTACATGTACACCCGGGTGTACAATATAATTTGGGTTCCATATAATTTACCCAACTCTAGTACGACTCCACCATAGTAATCGCTGGCTATTGTTTATTTTCTAAAGTTATTTTACTCATATCGATTTGGTTCACATGAATGAAAAATAAAAATAGTAGAGTTAAACTATTCTATTTCTACTCCTGGATATCATAAATTCATAGGTGCACGCATCACCTACTAGTTCATATCATTTGTTCATCGCAAAAATAAATAAATACATGTTAAAAAAAATTAGAAACACACCAAGCAAGTACATACTCATTGATGGAGTTATGGGACTAGGTCCAGAGCCTAATCGACCCAAGGCCCGAACGTGGACCGTGGGTCCCAAGCCCACAACCTGGAGTCTGCCAGTCCGGTTGACCTGTCAGTTAGGAAAAGTTAACAGTCAAACAATTAAGTGTTGCTTAATTATGTATTTAGTTCCGTATTAATAGTGTAATTAATTAGTCATTTTAATAGGTGTTACGATTTGTATACGTCTATAAAATGCGGGTTTTTTTTTGCGGTTTAATTATGTCATACAGTTCCGGTTTTTTAAGGGAAATTTTATTGATAAAAGCGAAATAGTACATACGATAAAGGGAAAAAAAAGAAAAGCATTGCAAAAAGGACGGATTTCTGACGCTACTTTTTGGCAACTAAACCTCCTAGCTACTTTCCATATTCGTACTTTCTATTTTCCTATTGAGTAACCTATTCTAGCTTTCCCAAAAGGCCTACGAGCGTCCTATTTTGGACCAACATTCATTTTCTTAATAAAAAAAAGAATTAAATAGGACTTTCAATATATCATAATAATAACCAATACATCCATCATCCAAAAAAAGAGTACCAAACCTTACAAATAAACAAAAAATAGAATTTACTAATATTAAAAATATGAGTATCTATATGTGACAAAGGATCACAATTAAGTACTGATCTCGGGAAGCTCATGCATGTCGTGTTCACCTTTGCCACCATTTACACATAAAAAATATAGTGTTAGCATATCACATACATATATTACAAATACAATTTAGGATATAAAAATGTAGCAAGTTAATCAAAGTAATATGAAAAAAGTGATCTCTTAACTAATCAAAGTAAGTTAAAAAATGCAGCAAGTAAACCAAACATGTTCCCTAAACAAAAGTTTGTTAATGAATCTATACAATGATATTTTAATACACAGATATTACGACACAATGCACATACACACATACAGTATATATGGTTCATCAGTGATTCAGTGTACTAAAAAATATGGCACCTTTTACAAATAAATTAGTTAGTACTTATTAGTGTAATATTTATAAGACTAAAATCTACTTATAAGACTACTTTGTATACAAGTTAATTGCTCTTATAATATTCTCTACGAAAATTGAGAATGTAAATCAATGAAAGTTAACTGACAGCACCTTATAAGAGAAACATCCCTTTCCTAACTAAAAAATATATCATCCTTTCTATAATCTACTAAAAATGTTAAGAGTGAGTTGGGGTTAGCATGGCTCATTTGCCGTTTGAACAGTCCCCGGCTGTTACCCGTTTTTGCCTCAACCCCACATAACAACGCTCTTCGTTTGTTTTCCCCGTTTTTCCCTTTACCGATGATACAGCTTGAGGTGGCTAAGTCGGTTCTGCGTCCGCCATCCACCATTGGTCAATGTACTGTTCTGTCATCTGGATGCCTACAAAAAGCAAACTATCTTCCTTTTCTTCTTCGACTTCGACTGCGTTGAGAGTTCCTTACAAGCGTTTCTTGGTTTGTTTGGTGCGGTTGTTACTCGTCGATTCTGTGAGTTCTTCTTGGTTCTCATCTTTCTCTCTTGTGCGGATGATCTTTATCTTTATTTGTTGATTCATGTGAATTCGATGGTTGTCCTGGGTTGCTTGTTCTGGGTTTCTTGATCTTTATCTATATTCGATTCTGTGATTGTGATTGAGTTGGCATATGTGAACATGTGATTGTATGTATTCTGATTATAGGGTGCTACATGTGAATATTTAAGCATTGAGAACTGGGTTGGTGAAAGATGAATTTGTTTATTAATTAATAACCATATAGTCCGTATGCAATAGGTCAAATAAATTAAGACTATTGTAATTTTGCTTCATTTGTATGTTTTGGTTCTAGACTGGTTAAGACATTTATTGTTGTGTAACTGATCTAATTTACCCCGCCAGAGATGCTTTGGCTGACTTTGAAGTGAACGTAATAACTCAACAATGTTTTTTTTTTGAAGATTTTAGTTTTGACTTTTGTCCTTGTATTGGATCAAGCAGTCATATTTTTTTTGTTTTTAATATCATGCCTCCAAAATCCAAGTCTGAATTCCTAAAGGCATGTTGTATTTGTTGATTTTAAATGGATTAGCCATGTTGTCTATTGAGCAGGATTCTGTGATTGTGATTGAGTTGGCATATGTGACCATGTGATTGTATGTATTCTGATTATAAGGTGCTACATGTGAATCTTTAAGCATTGAGAACTGGGTTGGTGAAGGATGAATTTGTTTATTAATTACTCGTCGATTCTGTGAGTTCTTCTTGGTTCTCATCTTTCTCTCTTGTGCGGATGATCTTTATCTTTATTTGTTGATTCATGTGAATTCGATGGTTGTCCTGGGTTGCTTGTTCTGGGTTTCTTGATCTTTATCTATATTCGATTCTGTGATTGTGATTGAGTTGGCATATGTGAACATGTGATTGTATGTATTCTGATTATAGGATGCTACATGTGAATATTTAAGCATTGAGAACTGGGTTGGTGAAGGATGAAATTGTTTATTAATTAATAACCATATAGTCCGTATGCAATAGGTCAAATAAATTAAGACTATTGTAATTTTGCTTCATTTGTATGTTTTGGTTCTAGACTGGTTAAGACATTTATTGTTGTGTAACTGATCTAATTTACCCCGCCAGAGATGCTTTGGCTGACTTTGAAGTGAACGTAATAACTCAACAATGTTTTTTTGGAAGATTTTAGTTTTGACTTTTGTCTTTGTATTGGATCAAGTAGTCATATTTTTTTTTTGTTTTTAATATTATGCCTCCAAAATCCAAGTCTGAATTCCTAAAGGCATGTTGTATTTGTTGATTTTAAATGGATTAGCCATGTTGTCTATTGAGCAGGATTCTGTGATTGTGATTGAGTTGGCATATGTGACCATGTGATTGTATGTATTCTGATTATAAGGTGCTACATGTGAATCTTTAAGCATTGAGAACTGGGTTGGTGAAGGATGAATTTGTTTATTAATTAATAACCATATAGCCCGTATGCAATAGGTCAAATAAATTAAGACTATTGTAATTTTACTTCATTTGTATGTTTTGGTTCTAGGCTGGTTAAGACATTTATTGTTGTGTAAATGATCTAATTCACCCCGCCAGAGATGATTTGGCTGACTTTGAAGTGAACATAATAACTCAACAATGTTTATTTATTTTTTTGAAGATTTCAGTTTTGACTTTTGTCCTTGTATTGGATCAATCAGTCATATTTTTTGTTTATTTTTTATATTATGCCTCCAAAAGCCAAGACTGAATTCCTAAAGGCATGTTGTATTTGTTGATTTTAAATGGATTAGCCATGTTATCTATTGAACAGGAATTTATTGAACATGTTAAATAATTCTTTTGTAGCCAAACCTGTCTGGCGAATTACAGTAAGCTGTGCTTCATTAGTAATTTGAATACTTTGACTTTAATGTCATTTCCTTAAGTTAGTTGTTTCTATGATATTTAATCTTCAATTTGAAAGCACATGATAGTAAAGAAAAAATGTATACTTCCTTTTATGAAGTTCGGCTCCGGATTGAGTTGTGGTAGGATCTGTTATGTTTGTGAGGTGATGTTTGGTTGTGTCTTTTGGGGTATTGTGGGTTTGCTTTAGAGTGTTTTCTTTGGGACTGTTTCTTTTGCCTGTGGGGTGATGGTTGACTGTGTGTGTTTTGTGTTTATCCTCTTGTGCATGGTTTTTTTTTCTACTGATATCTTACTCCTCTTTGGGATGGTTTTGAAACAAAATTGGTTGGTGGTTTCCAAATTTTTTTGGTTCCTTCTGTATTACTGCTACGGGTTGGCTGTTGTTGACATTGTGTTTGTGTTATGTTACTGGGTGGCTGATGTTTACTTGGGGTGTATATGGCAACTGAGCCGTGGTTGATTGGGGTTTGGGGTGTGTGGGTCTTTTCATGGATTCTACCCATTCTTGTGGCCCGGTCACGCATGTCAATGTGAGTTTATCCTAAAATGGGAGTAACTGATTTGTGGTGTTTGTATTCAGGTACCCCACAGGTACACTTGCAGCTGCAGTAATTTGGCTTGTGAATCATGTAAATGTTCTGCTAAGTTGTAATTTCTTTGGGTTTGAGTTGGACACAATGTTATGCTTTTCTTTGTCGCTGATTTTGTTGTGTGGTATTCGTGTTCGGTGTTTGTCGGCTCAACGTTATATGTTATGTTCTTTTAGCCCTTCAACATAATTGTTGTTTCCCCCTTGTCCCTTGTGCTTTATTGTCATGGTGGGTTGGGTATGGTTGGGTGGTAGTTTTGTAAGTTTGGGTGGGTCTGTTGGTAGGTGGGTGGTGATTGTTCTACAAGAGTGTGGTCGTATTTTAGCATATTGTTTGGTATTCAGCTCTGTTTGGATACCGTACTTGTGGATGCCTCCTCGTGGTGGTCCTGGCAGTCGCGTCCCTCTAAATGAACAGGGTGAACGTCGAAATAAACGTCGGCGCATGCAACCCGAGGGCCAGCCAGCATGTCATCAACGCCGCGTCAGTGACTCAGTTGCCACAGGAGAACGTCAAAGTTGCAGTGAAGAAGCCCAAGGTCTGCGCCCTTTCAATAGTATGCAGGTCTTGTTCGTTTCGTGTGTTTTGGTTTGCTGATTTTTTAATTTAGTGTTCTCCTTGTGCGCCTGATTTGGTCCCACCTTTTAATCCATTACCCGTCATAACCCCCCATTTTTATATTTTCCTTGTGAAACGACATTTGTCCACCGAAACATACCTACGTCTTATAATCCATCCATGTTACCCTCTAATATATTTCCCCTTGAAAAAAACCTTGCCCGTTTTGTGACTGCCTGTTTGCTTTACACCGTCTGCGTTTGTACATCCTGGGCTTCCCCTTTTCCCCCACTGCGTCTTGATGAACACGAAACCTGCTTGTGACATGCCGACTGTTGTTTGGTTTTTGTCTAAATCTGTCTTCTTGCAGCCATTCATGAACCTTACGTTCTTCCTGATGTTCCTGACTGTTTGCTCTGTGGTGCTGAGCGCCTTCTGTATGAACCTGCTGGTATGTGTTGCAGTCGAGGCGAGGTTGTCTTGACCTGCACAGACATGCCTGCTCAGCTCCAAAAACTGTTCACCGCGCGCGATCCTGTGTCAACACATTTTCGGTCATGTGTGCGGACGTACAACAATACATTTGCATTCACGTCAATTGGTATTTACAATTATGACAAGCATTTGTGTCGCCGTAATCAGGGGATCTACACTTTCAGAGTCCAAGGTCAAATTTATCATTTCATCAATGATTTACTCCCAGATGGTTGCCCCCCTCGGAATCTGCAATTTTATTTCTATGACACTGACCACACGCTGGAACACAGGCTCGATTCCACGGCCCGTCTGGATAGAGATGTTGTCTCAGTTTTGATGGATGTATTGTTCACTAATCCCTACGCCCAATTTTTCAAAACACTTACAGACGTGGGCCGCACTGATGACTTCTCAATTGTACTGAATGGAGACCCTTGCCTGGATCAACGTGTCTACAACAAGCCAACAGCTTCCCAGGTGGCTGCTATTTGGGTGGAATATGGGTACGAGGGACTTCCATCAGCCAGAAACATTCGTGTATACTCGCGAAGCGGGCAGTCCAAAAATGTTCATTATTACTACAGATGTTATGACCCATTACAGTACCCTCTTCTCTTCCCACATGAGGAGGTAGGCTGGCATGAGGGTATTCCAAAAAATAGTTCTGTCTCTACCCGCATTGCCCAATCTGCCTCAGCCTCATTGTGGGTCAGTTGTAATCAATTTGACACCGAGGAAAACCTACTTGCCCACGAAGAGTTGGTGTGGGTGACGGGAAATAAGAAACAATCGGTGTCATGTCGTCAGTATTATGCGTACAAAGTGCAGCTCCGTCATACTGCCACTTCATTTATCATGCATCCTGGCAGGCTGTTTCAGCAATATGTTGTAGATATATATATTAAAAATAGAAACCCAGTGGCTTGATTATTACCGTAGCAAACAATGTGACTGCCGTTCTGAAACATACCAAGGGTTGGTTGACAGTGTTGAATCGGGTCTGAGTAACACCAACGATATTGGCAAACGTATCCTCTTGCCAAGTTCCTTCATTGGTGGGCCGCGTGATATGCGTGGGCGTTACAGGGATGCAATGACGCTTGTGCAAAACTATGGTAAACCAGATTTATTTATAACCATCACATGTAACCCCAATTGGCCTGAGATAAAGAATCGGTTGGCATTTGCTGATGAGGTTCAAAATCGCCCAGACTTTGTTGCCCGTGTGTTTCGTGCCCGTTTGGAGAGCTTCAAAAAGACATCATCAGTGCGGCTTTGCTTGGGAAAGTAGTCGCATACACATATGTAATTGAATTCCAAAAGAGGGGGCTGCCACATGCGCATTTTCTTCTCATCCTAAATGATGCTGGTAAAATAACCACTCCTGCCTGATGTGATCGAATCATCACTGCCGAATTACCTGATCCTATTACAAATCCAGTTCTGTTTAGGCTTGTGAAAAAACACATGATACATGGCCCTTGCGGAGTGATGAACCCAGAATGCCCATGCATGCTTGTGTCTCATGGGGTCTCCACGCCAACCTGCAGGAGCAAATACCCACATGAATTTGCACCTGCGACAACATTTGATGAGAACTCCTTCCCGTCCTACAGGCGACGGAAGTCCGGGATAACTGTACTTGTGAGAACACATACACTTAACAACAGGTGGGTTGTCCCTTACAATGCACACTTGTTGCGGAAATATGATTGCCACATTAACGTCGAAGCTTGTGCAAGCGTCTGATCTGTCAAATACATATACAAGTATATTTACAAAGGGCATGATAGGGTGAGTATGTCTTTGTCAAAAACAGGAACTTCTGAGGTCATAGATGAAATAAGTAACTTCCAAAAAGCACGCTGGGTGTCTCCTCCTGAAGCTGTGTGGCGTATCTTCGGGTTTCCTATAGCTGAAATGAAACCCGCAGTTTTGCAATTGCAGGTTCATTTGCAAAATGCTCAATACTTGTCGTTTTATGGTGATCAACGGATTACTTACATAACAGAATATCCTAATTCTGTCAAAACTATGCTTACCCAATTCTTTGAGATGAATCGTTCTAATCAGGTTGCGCAGTCGTTGAATCTTCTTTACCTTGAATTTCCACACTACTTCGTTTGGACTCCCCATAAAAAAGAATGGACTCAACGGAAGCAGAGGGAAGTCCTGGGTCGTCTGGTTTCTGTCAATCCCACTAAAGGAGAACGGTATTACCTACGCCTCTTGCTCGGTGGTGTTCGTGCCCCAAGATCCTTTTCTGAATTGAAACGCGTCGACGGTGAGGCACTCCCCACGTTCAGGGCTGCTGTTGAACGGTTGGGTTTACTCTCCGGTGATTTTCTGGTGCACGCTTCTCTGGATGAAGCTGCAGTGTTTCAGCTGCCTTCCAGTCTGCGTCGCCTTTTTGCCATCCATCTTTGCTTTTCTTCGGTCCCAGACCCATCCGCACTTTGGCTAGAGTATAAAGCACATTTGTGTGAAGACCTGGCACGTTTCCAATCGCCAAATGAAGCAGAACACTCAGCACTATGCTTGGTACACAATCTAATAACTGAAATGGGACAAGACGTTGGTGCGTTTGCATTACCTGACACCGACCTGGAAACTCCTGTGTATTCTGCCATTCCTCGTGAAGTGTTGGCTGAGCGGGACATAGTGATCAGTGAGGCAGATATTGCAGGTATATCGTTGTTGAACGAGCAGCAACGTCTAGCGTTTGACGCCATCATGACAGCAGTCCGCACAGCTAAAGGGGCAGTTTTCTTTGTGGATGGACCTGGTGGGACAGGCAAAACTTTCCTATACAAGTGTTTACTTGCAGCAACACGGGTGAACAGGTGGATCGCACTAGCCACTACCAATTCTGGCATTGCGGCATCCATTCTTCCTGGTGGGCGCACTGCGCACTCTCGTTTTAAGCTCCCGCTGGATGGAGAAACACAACATACGTGCAATATTGGTAAACAATCTGCAGAAGCAAAGCTTCTTAAGGAAGCACGGTTAATTTTGTGGGATGAGGCAACAATTGTCAATCGCTTTATTGTTGAAAGTTTGGACACAACCATGCGGGACATTTTGGGAGTTAATTCACTATTCGGCGGGAGTGTAATGGTGTTTGGCGGTGATTTCAGACAAACTTTACCAGTTGTGCGCTCAGGCACACGCGCTGACTTCATCAATGCATGTCTTCTCCGATCGTTGACTATATGGCCACATGTACGCCGTTTGCGCTTGACAGAAAATATGCGGGCCAACGAGGATCCAACTTTTTGCGAGTATTTGCTACGCATTGGTAACGACACAGAATCTCAGGTATCACCAGGGAGGGTAAAGATCCCATTTGCCTTCTTGCTCCCTTGGGTGAACGAAACCGTTTCACTGGAATTACTATTCGATTAAGTTTACCCAGATGTTGAACAGTTTCTCTTTTATCCGTAGGCCCTAATGGGTCAGGCCATATTGACAACGAAGAAAGAAATTGTTGACTTCATAAACTCATATGTAATGGAAAAATTCCCCGGTGATGTGCATACTTATTTGAGCCATGATACA
Organism: Cuscuta epithymum; assembly: GCA_945859915.1. Taxonomy (NCBI): domain Eukaryota; kingdom Viridiplantae; phylum Streptophyta; class Magnoliopsida; order Solanales; family Convolvulaceae; genus Cuscuta; species Cuscuta epithymum. The sequence goes on along the minus strand of CAMAPF010001045.1, from coordinate 1,887,883 downwards.
CCTACTGATTCGAAAAATTCCCACTGTGAAGATTACCTTCATACCTTAAACCCTGATGGCTTGCCACCACACACGTTAACTCTGAAACGTAATTGCCCTGTCATGTTACTCCGTAATCTGAATCCATGTGGAGGTCTATGTAATGGCACGCGATTGATATGTGATTCATTTGGTGAACATGTGTTGAGCTGTTTCATTGCCTCAGGAGACCACAGGGGCAAACATGTTTTTATCCCAAAAATCCCTCTGGAAGTCTCTAAAGATACCCATGGTGTTTTGCCTTTCAAACGCACACAATTTCCAATAAAAGTTTGTTTCGCAATGACCATAAACAAATCACAGGGTCAAACATTGGACTTTGTTGGGATCTATTTGAAAGAACCAGTATTTTCTCATGGACAACTCTATGTTGCAATGTCAAGGGCTAGGAATGCTCAATCCATTAAGATACTTATTTGTCCTGACAATGAAACACCTGCTTGCCTTGATTGTACTTGTAATGTTGTCTATGATGAGTTACTACCTTTCATCAATTGAATAACCACATTAACTGGTTTGTTTCTATCACTGTGGAAAACCCTGGTTTTTTTTGTTTCCAAATTCGTCTACCATTCACTTACTTACCAGTTACCTGTCACTGCAGTTACTTTGCAACGATGGCTGCCGAGATGTTTATTGTCGATGTAAATCCGGCGACAAAAGCGTGGACATGTCGTGTGACTGTGCTGGAAAAGCAAAACATACGGGGCAGCAAAAACTTCTCCCATGCGGTTTATGCCAATGGTGCTTGACGATTCAACGGTAGGTTGTAGGTAGTAGGGTTCTGTATTTATTGTATCGCGACATACCTACGTATCTATTCTTATTTAAGTTTTGTACTTGTGCAGGGGACTAAGGTACAAGCAACTGCTTTTGCGGGAGACATTGCTGGCATTGATGAACGTCTACAATTGTATTCCACCTACCTAATTTCGAATGCCTATGTCAAACCACTGACTGAATTGCGCTTTTGTGTTGACTACAACTACCAATATGTGTGGTCGTTCACAAGGCGAACATTCATTCAAGATATTCAGCTTGACGATGGGATCAATTATCGTGAACTTGCTGAAGCTTCTGCTAAACCATTCCGAGAAATATTTACTTGCCACTTAACCGATCAGAGATTCAGTATAATACTAAAACCTCAAACACTGATCCTCGTTCCCTCCTATGTTTACCTAACTTTACTGTTTTTTGCACAGGTGTCTTGGCTGTTATTGTTGCTAAAGTACCCCGAACCTTCATAGTGACTGGCGACAAACAAAAACTTGCATGGGATGTTGTTCTTGTTAACAAGGAGTGAGTTGCCTTTACATGTCTTTCAGCCACTTTCGTAGTCGACCACATGTTGTTCTTCATTGTGCCTCTTGCTTGCAGGCTAATCCTTGTGCCTATGACCATATGGGAAGAGTTTGTGGACCGACACGGTGCAAACATTGACAAGTCTTTACAGGCAGGCGATTGGCCAGTTATGCTTCTTAGTAAGGCTGGTGCAAATATTTATCAAGGTAAGGTCATTGACATTTGAATTTATATACGAAATTATTCTGAGTTGTTATAATGCGCTTGTTTTGAATGCAGGGCTGTCACTGGTAACTCGGTATGAGTCACACATGGAACTTAATTAACTCGGGAGGTGAACGTGCTTCGTTGCTGAAAAATGGTATGTTTTTTTTTGGACAGCGGAACTTTACTTTGTACTATCCTTGTCTCACACTCTTCTTACCAACGTGTGTTTTTGGTTTATTCATAAACACCAGGTCTACAAAAAATAGAGGGAAGATTAAGGAATTGTTGCGTGTGAAGGAATACGACAACGCTCTGACCAATCTTGTTGATCCCATTGGTAGCCTCACACCACTCTTGCAGCATTGGAAACTGAACTGAATAAGGTATGTTTGCAACAACATGTGATAATATCTGCACTAAATGTATTTGACCAACAACCATTGTACTCGTAGGTTTCAGTCGCTTGGGTGTGTGCCGAATTGAATCTTGTTAACACTAACGGTGAGGCATACTACATTGGGTGCGATTATTGCAAACGCCGTGTTTATGCCCAGAAGGTAGTGACTTTCAGTGCATGTTCTGTGGCCAGAAGCATGGACAAATAGTCAAACGGTATATCTCCCCCCCCCCCCACAGTTCAGTTCCCAGTGCAACTGTCCCTATTTTAAAATTGTTTGATCCCGTGCAGATTTATACTCAACGCAACACTCACTGACAACACTGCCTCCATCCTAGTTACTCTGTTCACCGCTGACGTCCTAAAAATATACTCTTATGCTGACATGAATCCTGAACACAACTTTGATTTGGAAGAATTGGATGCAGGGTTACAAAGGCTGTCTATTGTTGCTGGGGTCAAGCGCGCCAAACAAAACGAAGAAGGTCTTCGTTCAAACCCCTATAGTGTTGTGTGTGTTTCCCAGGATGGGGGATCAGGCAAGGCTCCACTTACAGCGTCCCCTACTTCCTTGGTCTCAAATGAAGCTGAACCTGGTCAAACTAAACGGAAACTCGCATTCAAATCCCTGAATGACTTACCCCTGCCTCCAACTACTGCCCCATCTGTGCTTCCTTTGCAGTATGGGTACTCTGATGCCGAACATCACACATCCTCAATTTTAGAGGAAACTGAAGAAACCCCACCTGAAATGAAGCAGCCGGGAAAACGGCTGACCAAGGTGGCAATGCCTGAAATTGGTGCCTCCGCTGCATTATCTTCTGAGGAACAACATGCAGACGGTCTTCCCCTCGCCAATTTACGCGCCAAGAAACACAAAAACTGACTCCGTGCATTCGTGGTGGTTTTTTTGCAGCTACTGGTTTAATGCAAGGCTTGTGTGCCTGCTGTTGTATATACAAACCCATCCTTTTGTTGAAACTCTAAACCCTTTTTGGGAAACAAGGTAGCAACGAGCACAATTTGGGGTCGATGGATAGGTCACATATACCTATTTCACACCCATCACATGTGCCTACATTTTTTGCAGGGCTTTGCTGATGATGCATGATGCACATAATATAACGCATGCAGTTAATGTTCACTGAATTTGCACCAAACTGTCATATAACTGCATGGCACTTTTTTTCCTTTTATGCCCATGTATTGGTTCCCTCTTGATATATACGCAGGAAAATGGTGTTGCCTAAATGGAACGTGGTGGACAGTGTACCCGGGGGGTAGCTTATCCGAGGGGTTATTGTGGGAATAACCTAGAGAGAAGTCAGAGCAAACAAGTAGGAGAGAGAGGCGATTGTATTAATGAACTCGAGATGTTCTGGTCCTTTACAATGGGAAAAGGGGGGTGCTATTTATACTAGTAATAAATGCGATGAGAGTACACGTGGCGATAATATAACGACCGAGGGGTAACCTCAATCGGGTGGCACTGACATTCGCATGTGCACCGCATTGAATGCGGTGGGTGGATATGACGTCGCATTAAATGCGGTGGTTGCTTGTCTCCAAAGGGAATCTTCCATGATCGAGTTTTTGGCCGATGGCTCCCCCTTCGGCCGAGGGATTTGTGTAGCCGAAAGCATCAGAGTGCCGAAGGCTTCCCTGATGCCGAAGGCACCATGTGTGCCGAAGGCTCCTGGTAGCCGAGGGCTACTGTTTTACGCCGTTTTCTCCCAGTAGCTTTGTATGCTCGAAACCGGCAGCCCTGTGAGATTTGGAGCCTTTAGCCAAGGAGGCCGAAGGCACCTGTTCGGGTGCAGCGGGCTTCTCGGGCTTGGGACGTTGTGCTTTGGGCCTCCTATGCTTCCTGGGCCTGCTGGGCCCTTGTAGGAGAAGTAGGAGTCTATGGGCCGGGGGTTCCTGGGCCATATACTCCATCAGAAGTCCCTCACTCCTTTTGCCGAAGAGTACTTGAGGGAAAATGAGTAATTGTGGTGATTCTCCTGAAGGCTTCGTCGCTTTGTTGGGTGCCTTTGACTGAGCACTCATCTTCTGCTGCTTGCCGAAGGATTCCCTCAATCCCCCACATGTCGAGGGTTTTCTGAGGGAAGTGTAAATAATATCTGTATGTGTTGTGACGAAGAGTGCTCCATCATTGTCAGTGACTTTGTGGAAATTTGCTGACATCCTGGTTTGCCGAAGGGTGTAATGATGTATGTACGTGAGGGCTACATGCGTTATTTGTAGATTTTTTGCATGTGGGAATTTTTGTTTTTAGTTCTGTGTGATTCCCGAGGGGTGTATCCCAGTCCCCCACTCCTTTAGACCGAAGGCTATTCGGGCTGAAGGAGTTTATTGTGGTGTATTACCCCGAGGGGCGTTGTTGACTGGGGAGTGGCAACATTGATAAGCCGAAGGCTTATACCGCTGCTAGCTCGAAGGCGCTTGGTGGAATTCGTTGGCTGAAGGCTGCGGTGAGTGATAGCCGGGGGCTATCATCCGGGAGTATCTCCATATCACATGAATGTAGCCGTTGTAATAGAGCCGTTGGAAGAGGGGTCCACGTGGTGTGTCCTTGTTGGCTGAAGGGGGGGCATGTGCCACCCATTGGTCGAAAACGCGGCCTGTAATGATGGCTTTTCGAATCGAGGCCCATATTTCGAGGCCGGGGAGCCTATATATACCCCAAGCCCGAACTCAATTCCTTTGTGCGTTTAGAACTTAAGCGAAGCTCTGCCAAAATTTCTAGAGAGAAAAAGCATTTTCTTCGATCAAACCCCAACCTCTAAGGTCAGTTCTTCACCTGTTCTTCGTGTAGTTAGCATATTTTGCTATTCTTCCCTTCGATCTAGTGTTAGTGATCTTAATAGCCTTCAGATAGGGTATTTAGGTAGCCTCCTTCCTTAGAAACTCTTGTCCTTAGCACAAAAACAAATGTCCTCACAAAGCGATTCTCAGAACGTATCAGATGAGCCGTCGGTGCAGCAAGAGAGCTACTCGGACGTGGAGTCGTCGAGTGAGCAGTCCTCGGCGAACAATGATTCAGCTGTTGCCGAAGAGGTCCAGAATAACGTTCGCACTAAGCTGGAGGCGGAGGAGTTCGAGCAGGTGGTCGAGGATGAAGAAATGGCCCTCGCTCTCCAGGTCGCTGAGGAGGAAGAAGAGAAAGAGAGGCGGCAGGTGACAGTCGCTGCTCTGCCATTGCGGGGTGCCGGAGTAGCTAGCAGCTCCCGGCCATTGGATCCGGAACCCCTTAGTGTTACCCCGGGCAAGAAGAGGAAGAAGAGGACCCAAGCTCCTCAGAAGAAGAAGAAACCCATAACAGATTGTGGGAAGCCCGTGGGAATACCCGAGGGGCATTCATGGCTGAATACTGCTGCCCTCGCGCTGAGATCGAGGGTTGATCGAGCGGAGTGCTATGTCACTCAACTGCACGTGGGACCTTCGGCAACATTGATTGAACCGGGGCCCGACGATCTCTTGTCCCGGGCTCCCGAGGGGTGTTTCGCGGTCCACGTGATGTCTGTTGCGATGGGCCTTCGATTCCCGTTGCACCCCTTTCTCCTTGAGTACCTTAGGTACATAGGGTTAGCCCCCTGTCAGCTCACCCCAAATAGCCACTCTTATATCACCGGCTTTCTGCAGCTCTACCGGTCCCGGGGGGCAACTCCAAGCTTAGATCTTTTCTTCCAAAGCTTCAATCTCTGCCGGGGGGGGGGGGGGGGGGGGGGAGGGGGGGCATACGAACTCCGAAGGGTTCGCGAACCTGCAGCAGCTCGCCCCATGGAGGCTTTTTGATGATGTGCCTTCGTCCCACAAGGGGTGGAAGGATCGCTTCTGCTATATCAAGATGGCGGAGAATCCATTCCCGAGGGAGCTGCGCAATCACTTCAGGCGGCACCCGAAGGTTGGGAGTGCTGCCCTTCAGAAGGAGGGAAAGAAGATATCCGCTCTCCCGGAGGGGGCCACCAAACACATGACCGTCAAGGACTCGACTCTTTCGGAGGATATGTTCATACTGGGCTTCCGGCGTTACCGCTTCCTGGGAGAACGGGACGAGAAGTATCACGTCCTCGATGAAGCCTTCGGGAGCATAAGAGGTAGTTTCCGAAGGGTCTGCTTTGTCATACTTAGGATTTTCACATTTCATTTCTGTTTCCGTAGTTGACCCCTCGGTATAACAAGTGTTTTTGTTTGCAGGTGTTAGCATGGATGTCTTCAACTTTGTTGCTCTCAAGAAGAAGCTGGCCAAGGAGCCAAAGAAGAAAGAGACGGGGATTCAGAAACCCGTCGATGAGTTCTTCAAGAAGGATGGGGCCGCTCAGGTCCCAGAGGGTGAGGGACCCTCCAAAGCTGTTGATGACCGCGCTGACGCCGGGGGCTCCAAGGCGGAGCATAAGAGAAAAAATGTCGGGAAGGGTGTGGTGCCTCCGGAAAAGAAGAAGAAGAAAGGGGGGGGGGGGGATACCGAGAAGAAGGACGCCCCTATTGTTGTTGTTGAGGAGCACTCCTCTTCCCCCCCCCCCTCGGCCGCAACAAACATTCCCCCTCCTCCCGGGGACCAGGTTAATAATCTGACTTGGCCCCGGGACGATGTGCAGTTCTCTATCACCAAGGGAACTGCCATCATGCATGGAACCCTCAGTCCGAGGGAGTTCCTGAAGGGTGCTACTCCCCCGACGGACAAGTCGATGTTATCAAGGGTCAAAGATGATGCCCTCAACGCTAAAGTACTCTAGGCCTCTGTCACTGTAAGATCCTCTTCCTTGTTTTGCTGTTTGTACTTAGTACATTTTCACATTAGCAACTTAACCCTTGTTGTTCACCTGCAGGCTGCCCTCGGACTTGGCGAGTTGCTCAAGAGGATGGAGGAGGCGCGTGCCCAGAAGCAGCAGGCCGATGAAGCTCTGGCCGAATCCCGGAGGCAACTCCAAGAAGTCCAGGAAGTCCTCCGGTTGGAGAAGGAGGCTTTCAACAGTATCCTTGAAAATAACAAGGTGATCGCCAGAGCCGAGGGAAAAGCTGATGCTGAGAGGGCCGCCGCCGAGGCTGCCAAGATCGCTGCAGAGAAGGCCGAGACTGCCAAGGAGGCTGTTGCCCAGGTGGAGAAAGACGCCATTGCTGCCTTCACTGCCGAGGGATGTTAGGCCGAAGAGCATAAGCAATGGATGGCTTCGGTGGTGGAGGCCTCAGTGGATGCATGGGCGAAGGGTCCAGGCGCTATGTGGCTAGCCCAGAAGGGCAAGGACTATTATGATGGTGGTGAGTTTTTTACTCAAAACCTCATCTACCGGAGTCTAGCCAGGCACTTCAAAATTGAGCCGAAGGAGTTTGACACGGCGGCATATGGGGTCCCCCCCTGCAGCCTGATGTGAGAGTTCCCCTCCCCGAGGGCGAAGAGAGGCCAGATTTGGAGGATTATGAGCTAATGCAAGAGGGCGAGGATGACGAAGAGGCCGGGGAGGACGCTGTCTCCAAGCCGAGGGAAGATGCAGCCGAAGAACCCCAAAAATAGAAATTCGTCTAAGTGTAACTTTGTAATAGTCCGTAGCTTTCGGCCTCGGCCATGTAAACAAACAAACATCTCTGTACTTGAACATCTATTTTGAATGAATGTTGTGCCTCCGGGCTTTTGGTTATTGACGTCCTCGGTCTTTTTTCTCAATTTTCTTGTTTACCTTCTTTGCTTGAATGAGTGTATGTTTGTGGACTTAGAAAATTTGCTAAGTGAAAACTCAGTAACAAGCCTTCGGTTGTAGTGTGAATCACCGGGGGCTTGTAGTTGTGGACTTGGAGAATTTTCTAAGTGAAACTTGGAAACAAGCCTTCGGTTGTAGAGTAGGACCGAGGGTTAGAATTCGTTACCCTTGACACTGCAACACACCGTTGACCATGCGTGAAGATCCACTTTTTCAATAAGAGTCCAATATGAGACAAAGATTTTCTCTGACTCTTATTTATAGTAATCGTATAAGAGGTCATGACTGTAAATTGTCTTCTATGAAACTTGAACGGTATTCTTGAATCTGAAGAAGTTAAGCAAAACCTTGACTATTTCATGCCCAACATATTTTCCGCCAATAATTTTTGCCCTTAGGATGTGATTCCCAAGTCGTGTAACAATTAGAGGTCATTTGACAACACTGTTTTCAGCTTATCAGGCTTAGCAACCATCTTTTTCAACAAACACGAAACTTTTGCTTTCACGCGTTGCATTGTGTTACAATCAGAAAAAGTAAGGTTAGATTTACTTTTCTGACCATATTGTCTAAAGTTACTGTAGATGATGATTTTAACTATTTTTACATGTATTTTTTTATTAATAAAATACAATAATATATTGTAAAAATTATTTTTTCTTAAATCAGCAGAACCAGCCAATGCAACGACTTCAGCCAGAACTTCATAAATTTCAGAAGAATAAGGTAAATCAGCCAATTTTGGGGCTATGAAACGGACTATTAATTTTTTTCATTGCAAAAGCCCCATTAAAATTACTCTTTCCAAAAATTAAATTCATTAAAATTACAAATACGTAGTAGAGTACAATAGAAGTGGGCTGCTAGATATCACGACTGATCTATTCGAAGGGGGAATTGAGTAAGCCTAGGGTTAGACAAAACCCTTTCCCCAACTCCAGAAGCCTCCACGCCCCCCTTCTAACATCTCCTTTACCGACCATCTGAAAACAATTCCCGATTCCTCTTCAAACACAAACTTCTTTGATGGTAACCTCCATTCGACATCCTATGAACAACCACATCCTCCTCTCATTCATTTACAGTACTTAGCTACCACTCAAGCAAAACCCCAGTCAACGTCGATCCACCGGTAGCGGGAAGTTTTAGATCTGAGGATAAGTGGCCAATACCTAAAACATCGAAGGTTCTCAAAGACCGGGCATAAGAGATCTTTTAAAGGTACGCTTCCTACAATTTTAAGTTCATTGATTTGAATTTCAAACTGAAAATTGATTTTTTTCGAAGAGGTGGACGGAGATTCCGCTGAAATTTAGAAACGGCCTAATCAAGGCGTTGCTGATAGACAAATGCTTCTCAAAATTATCCCTCGTATTTTGAAAGTTGTGTAACTCCATTGTAATTTATGCAATTGATGGTATTTTACTTTTTTTAATGCTCATTGTTTTACTATTTTTCATAATTTCCATTGATGGTTTCTTATCCATTGTTTTAACAGATGCTTGGAGAACAAAAATCGGAATGATGCAATATGGGTAAAATCAATCGTAATCTGACTATATAATATTCCTTTTAAAAGTTACAGTGTTGACTCTAAATCAATATTAATGTTTAAAAGCTACAGTGTTGACTCTAAATCAATGATTTGTTTGAAATGGTTAAACTCTACCTAATTTGCCTAACCTGCCTATTCATCATAATCTTAATTACTGGCGTATTCATCAATATTAAAATCTCTAGTATGAAATTACAAAAAAATAACCTCCACATTTTTAATCATTACATATAAACTAATGAGTTCAAATAAATAATTTTCTGGGATTAGCTAAACTCTGGCTATTCTGCCTGTTGTTCTCTTATAATATAGTTTCCCGAAAATAAAAACAATGATTTCCGGAGCATAACTAAAATCTGCCCAAGCTGTATAACTTTAAATCTTACAAATTAATCTCTTGAAATGAAACCAATTATCTTTCCTAAACTCCATCAATTTGCCTAGTTTTTCTTCTCTATATTACTCTGTGTATGCTCAAGTATTAAAAACTCTAGGTGTTTTATGCTCTAGAAAACCTTTTGAATTTTCTAACACTAACTAACTTTGTGATTATCTTTCTAAAATAAGACCTATATCATCTTAAACATATCTTACTAAAATGTCTAAACCCTGCCTAATCTGCCTAACTTGTCTTCATAATCTTAATTACTGGCTAAACTCACCATTTTTTACGTCAAGATGACCTCTATAACACTCTCACAACTTTAACTCTCAAGGCCCAACTGGACTTGGTACGATCAATGTCTTTGATCAAAGACCACATCCCTGTTTGGGTTGATGAACCTGCCATTGATTAAGTAGTAGTAGGAATGATATGCTTGTGAAATGCTTGTTTGTGGTGTGGTTTGCAACCCTATTACGTGTATTTATAGGGACATAATGGAGTGTCTTCTAAAAGTAAATTGGTTTTAACCAATGGTCCATTGAACCTGAATCTTTACTAAAGATTTTGTAGTACAATCATTAAATGAGATCAATAAATACATTGAACTTTTTATGAGAGCTTTGATTACACATCTCCATTTAGTTAAGGCATGCGGATATGTAAATGACATTTAAGGATTTTTTTAGTACAAACCAATTAATTCGAAATGACACAGGCCCTTTTTTAATATTAAAATTGTACTCTACATAATCTTTTTATTGAGCCCTCACAATGCTTTATTGGGTGTTGGGCTTTGCATTTAATGGTGTAAAATTTATCCACAGAAGCTGTCAAACCCATTACAAAAGTTTTTGCAAAGGCATGCATGTGTATCGTTGTTGGTTTGAGGGTTATCTAACGTTACTAAACTTGAATACTCGTATGTTTTAGAAAATAGTATTGCAAGGCATTATTGTTTTAATGCTTTTCAAATATGTGTCTTTCAAAAATTTGTGAAACACAGAGCTGAATGGTTTCTAACTGTAAAAATCATTTTTTATTGTGTCATCTAGGAAATGGTTTCAATAAATCTTGCAGGTTTTGATAGGAGAGATGTATTTTTCTTATTTTTAGTTATTAGGTTATCATATAGACCCTTAAAAAAAGGTTATCATATAGAAAATGTATAATTCATAGGTTTTGGAACTTTAATAATGTTTCTAATCATATAATATTCATAAGTAAAATGCATTTAATAATTAGATTAAAATATGATATGCAGGTCTGAAGTTTGAATAGCTTCAAAGGCAGGTATAAATCTCATTATCATGTCATTTTATTATTTCAATAATAGGCTTATTTTTTGGCTAGTCCTCACACACTCAAAGCTGCAAATTTGTTTATTTTTCGACTAATCATCTTACTCTAAAAGTTGAATATAATTTAATAGCACATGTGATATCCTTGATCATTTAGAGTAAAAATGTTTGTCATTCTTGAAATATTGTATATATATGTATTTCACTTTTATTTAAAAAAATTGCACATCACTAATAAACCTTGGTGAACCATTTTAAGCATAAAATTTATAAGATATATTATGAAATCCCTGTGTCATCCCCATGATTTTTACCTGCATTGATTTTACCTGTATCATAAGATTCTTTTTGAAAGAAATAAAATATCAGGTAAAGAATAGCCTATCACATTCTGAATTGATTCATGATAATGTTCACCAAAAATTGATTAATAGTCAATAGTAACGTATCAACACAATGCCCTCCATGTCGATTTTAGGGATTGTTAAACTTGATAAACACTACTTTTAACACATAATTTCTATTTATATAATTTTCAAGAGTTTTAATCACACTATATACCTGCCATGGTAGAAATGAACTGCTAGTGTCCCCCTCCTAAAATGCGGCTCATACATCCAGAGCAATACTATGTTGTGTCCAGCTAATGAAATTGGACCTATATATAGGGTTAGTTTGCAACTGCTTTTAAAAAAGCACTTCTCAGCTTCTGGCTTTTAAAAAGCACTTATTTTCCCAAACACTACAATGGTATTTTTCTCGGCTTCCGCGTCAAAAGTGCTTTTACTTTTTCTATTACACAAAAGAACTTATTTTACCAAACATTACCCACTTTTACTTTTCAAAATCACTTTTTTCTCAAACACTATCAACTTTTATTTAATCACTTCTCCCCATTTCATTTAAAAAAGCATTTTTTTAAAAGTAGAAGCTGTTGCAAACAGACCCATATACTACAATTTCAAAAGTGCTTCGTATAGGTACAACAAATTACTCGTTGGTCAATAAGATGTACTCGTATTGGCTTTTAAATTTTACTGATGTGATTTTTGAATTGACATGCACAGGGCTCAATACTTCCGTACCAAAGAAACTGATCAAAGTAGATATGCTTGTTATCTGCAACCCATGGACAGCTCATACGAATTTACCATCTATTATTCCTTGGACAAAAGAGTATTAATAACCGTGTAAAGTTCATCAATAAATGCAACCTTTATTGAACTGTACTTTTTGCTCAGCAAACTGCCCAGACCCGAATCTCTGTACCCGACCCGTTTTTGAACCATAACTTTGGGCGGGAACACTGTTCATTTTTTATCTTCCTTTTGTATAATAGAAGATTTACGGAGTATTTCAAAAACAATCTCCGATCCTAATTCAAAATCCAAACCCAGCGTGAGAGACGAGAGTACTTTAGCGGTCCATCTACATGACCTTCGTCCATCTACACGACCTCACGGCCTCCGGTCTTCTTCGCGGTTCAGTGCCTTCGTGCCTCCGGCCTCCGCGGTTCAGCGCCTTCGCGCCTCCGGCCTCTGGTCTTCGCAAGATAAGGGCCTTCGCGCCTCCAGCATTCGCGGCTTAGCATTCGGCTCTGGCCTCCGTCCTTAGCGCCACCTGCTTTCACCGTTCCGCACCTCTGGCCTCTGTGCCTCCGCGTCTCCGTCCTCGTCTCTGCCTGCTTGGCTGCTCCACAGCTCTCTAGGTTGTTTTTTGACTGCCTCGCTAATTTACAGGTATGTTTTTGAGATTTTGTTGGTGTTCATGCCCTTTAACATTTCCGAATTAGTTGACTTCGTATGAAAATATTCATTGTTTTTCTCTGATTTTATTGTGTCATATGTGGAATTATTGAAACTTTATTTGTGCATTTTGACAAAAATTAATATCACATATCTGAGGGCTATAAGTAGGACACAACTTGTTGTTCATTATGGATATATTTTGTGACTATGTTATAGTGATCATATCAATGGCTACCATGAGTTTGAACACTGAATTTGTAATATCAATTCATTTTGCCAAAAAATCAAATTACACATTGATCATTGTACCTGCTGCACTTAATTTGAAAAGGAAATTACTGACAATATGGCTGCTATACTACTCCTATTTAAGCCTAGAGTGCATTTAAAAACTCTGCCTGATGAAAAGTGTGATGGATTTGTTATTCCATCACAAATCATGCTAAAAATTACGGAGTACTTCGTACATGCAAAGATTTTAATACCATGCCAAATTGCCAACAATCTATAATCTGCCATGCTAAAAATAAGTGTTGGGTGCCTAGGTGGTTACATGGGTGTTAGTATATTCCCGGTTTACATGAAGGTGATGGTTGTTACTTGTTAGTGTATAATAATTGATCATAAGATGAGGACTAGTTGAGCTTTAAATCCCTTTTATCTTATCGGACTTAATTTTTGTTTTACATTTGTCTTCCCTTAGCAGGGTAGGATTTGTTTTAGTTTTTTCTTTTTATGTTTAAGAAGTTGTACAGCCTGGTTCTTTACTTCTTTTAAAAACTATTTGGAATGTATTCCAATTAAATGGCCATTCAATTTTAAGATGTTAAACATATTTCATTTGCTTTCTCATATAGCAGTGTATAGAACTTACAAAAAATCGTATACTGTAAATATAAGTATTGGCAGCAGGTTATAGTAGGACTGACAACAACTTAAATAGTGTTTCAATGATATATTCCACACGAAACTGAAATTTCTTGTTTTCTTCTTGCCTATAAGGTATGCATTTTCTTTTAGGTAACTCCTTCTCTAGTTGTCTTCATGTACTTTGAGAAATTCAAGGGAGGTGACAGTACAAATTTCAGCTCTAATGCTCTATTCGATTGAATTTGTTCCAAACCCCTTGCATTCGCACTTGCGCTTCGCTTTTTACTGTAATATTTAACTTGGATTGCTTAATGTATGTCTAGTGTTCGATGAAAAGCCTTTGAGAAGTTAGAGCTACATTTCACTAGTTATTTCTTCTCTTATTCGATACATAATTTAATCATTGAGTTCGTTAATGAAACAAATAATGTAATTTTTCCTTTACCTAAAACATTGATATTTTGTAAGGAATGTGTACTACCATTAACTGGTATGGAGAACGACAATGATGTCTCTTTGGTGAGGCACACTAACACTGGTGTCATTACGGGTGACATACTAGAAAAGAAATGATAAAGCAAAGCCAAATAATATAATGGATAAATGTAATAATTTAAAATGAGATGGAATTGTATATTTATTGTGATACTGTTGCACATTATTTTTTGTTTCTTTTTGTTGTATCATATGTAGTGCACTTTGTTGCATCCTGTTGCATTTTGTTGTATTATGTTAAATTTTGTTGCATCTTATTACATTTTGTTGCACCGTGTTTCTTATTGGTGTTTATTGTTTATTCAACTTTTTGTTTTATGGTGTTGCATTTTGTAGTATCTTGCTGCTTTTTGTTGATACTTATTTGTTGCTGATTTTTTGTTTATTTTTGTTACCGCTCACTTTTACTATTTCAAATAATAAAACAACACACACACACTTGCACCCAAAAAAACAAATCTAGATTCATGATAATCAACAAAAAAAACATGAATAAACAATAAAAAACAACAGAATTATCAATAAAAAGAAACAATAGTCAACAAAAGACTAACAGAATGATAATGATAACAATATATTTAAAAAATCAGGTACTTTCCAACGATATTAATTCACCAAGTTCATAATTTATTTTTTTCAATTTCTTATATGTTTTACACTCTTACTTTATATTATTTTTTTAATTTTTTTACAATTTTATGAATTGTATTTACTATTCTTTATTATTTTATGAAACATTATTCGGTAAATTTAAAAATTCCAAATTTTATATATTCATTTTGATTTTTTAAAAAATCATTTGTATTTATCTGATTTTAAAAAATAATTAGGGCCTGTTTACTAACAGAGATATTTTCCAGTTTTCCAGAAAACTGGAAAACAGAAAACAGGAAACATGTTTACCAAAGAAATTGCTGGAAAACTGGAGAAAGAAAAAAGAAAAACGCATTTACCAAATCGTTTTCCAAAACGAAAAAATGAGACATGTCTCTTTTTTCCTTAATGATTTGGAGAAGTGACTTTTACTAGTTTTCCTTGATGAGTAACATTCTCAAAAACATTCATCAAAAACTTCCACTGGGAAGGGTCCCAAATGGCCTTGGCTTAACGGCGGTTCCCGTTAGGCTGACCTGATACGAACTACCCCCCCCCCCCTCTCTCTCTCTATATATATATGGAAAAGCTTCCGAAATTATTATTATATGGGAAAACTGTCAAATATGTCCTCGAACTTTCATAAAAAAGTCAATTAAGTCCTTCTATAGGAGACTCTGTCCGGTCGTCGCGATTTGGGGCGGTTCCCAGTGGAATTTTTTGATGAATTTTTTTGAGCTTCTTATTCATCAAGTCTAGTTTACTCATACCAAATTTCAGGTAAAAATTTAATCGGGAGCGCATTCAAATTAATTCGAGAACGCAAAAATGCGCAGTTATCTTTAAGAATTTATTTGAATGTGTTCCCGATTGAATTTTTAGTTGGAATTTGGTATGAGTAACTAGACTTGGTGAATAAGATGCTAAAAAAATTTCATCAAAAAATTCCTCCGGGAACTGCCTCAAATTGCGACGGCCGGACAGAACCTCTTATAGAAGGACTTAATTGACCTATTTGACAGTTTTTCCCTTATAATATTTGTTCTATTCATGTCAAGGTCAACATCCTTGAACTGAGATCAGATTTGAATATGCAACCTCCTCCTTGGGAGTGTCATGATGATGTTATTGGACCACAAGGTACTTAAGAAAGTTCATTTATCAATATCACTACTTTTAGTAAACAATATGGTGAAAATATAGAAAAAGTTTAATATTTTAATTCATTATAAAGGAAATTTCGAAATGTCATGATTATTTTGAATGAGAGAAAATAATTTAAATACCCCAAACATTGAAGGAGTGTGAGGTAAGTAACTCAAACTCGTATATGCAATGTGTGTGTGTGTTTTTAGCCAAATAAAGTTTTATTAAAGATTAGTAATAAAAGTACATCCGCTAATGAAATCTAAAGAAAACCGCTAAAGAAAGTATAAAATTATTGAGAAAACCAAATCAACCAAAAAACGAAGCTTGTTGCCTGCCGAAAATAGAAAAACCAGCAAGAACCCAAAGGGCCTAGTCATGAAAACTCTTTGTAGATCGCAATGGCAAAATAGAACTACCCGCCAACTTCATTTTTAGCTTTGAGTCGAGCACTTCGTCTAGGCACAATTTGAGATGCTATCTTGGAGTTAGGATCACTTAAACGATCTAGCAATGAATTAATGTATGAATGTGTAAAAGTTAAAATGATATATGCTAAATATGAATTTTTCATGACTAAATTATTTAATTATATCTTAAAAACGAAGAGTGAAGATAAATATAAAGTATATATAAGTTGTTCGGTGTTTGGTTCGGGTTACGGTTTTTCGGTTTTAAACCAAACCAAACCAAACCATTCGTTTTGAACAAATTGTTACGAAACGGTTTACTTGATTAAACCCAAACCAAACCAAACCAAACCATCAATTTTCGGTTTAGTTCGGTTCGGTTAAACCTAACCATTTTGCGCACCCCTAGGAACAGACATCGAATCCAAACGTAAAGTTCCCCGAAGATCGTTGGGCATTGCATCACCCCACCTCCATCTATCTTCCCGACCCAAATTAGACACCAATTCCGCTACTCTATTAGCCTGCCTAGGGATGAGTCCAAAACCTTTAATAAAAGGGTAATTCTAAATACACACACGTATTTACTAAACACAACCCGCAATTTATCTTAGTACCTAATATATCCTTCTGATAATACCGGCGCGCACTTAGCTTCCGACGATACTGGTGAGCATGGAACGACTAGGAACAACAGTTTCAGTAGACGACAACACAACTTCTGCCTAGCGACCTGCCGACCTCCGATGGTGACGACGACGGTCCCAAGAATTAAACTATCAAGAATCTGATTGGGGTTTTCTCAGGAACATATCAATAGATGAACATGTATGCTTAATCTTATCTTCTTTGATCTGTTTTCTTCCTCTCTTTTTCTTCTGTCATATTGCAAGGGCGAACTGTTAGCCTTGCAAAGGGTACTATGACCACCGAATCTTATGGAAAACTTATACTCCGTATCAATTACAAATTCTGTGCACATTAGATTGAAAACTCACGTAATTACTTTTCAAGCTTTCAACGTAAACAGGCAACCCATAGATGCTATTGAAAAGTATGATTTGATCAAACTTGGACCGGGTACTACTGCAAAAATCTACCATACAAGAGGATTTACTGGAGTACATATAGGCCGCCGATATCGTTATGCTACCGCCGGTTCAATTACTAGTTTCGACGGAGATTGGGACTGCCATCGTCGTCGGTAGCTGGACACGTTGAGATGTTGCTGTCATTGCCTGTCAACTGGAACTTAGTTGCTAGCTATTTGTTCCATGTCCGCCGCCGGTATCGTCATTAGTTAATGTTTTGCCAGCATTGTTAGAAGGGTATTATAGGAATTAAGATATATGCGGGCTGTGTTTAGTAAATAAGTGTGTATTTAGAATTTCCCTTAATAAAGTCATATTGGGCCGCATAATGTAGACACCTCTCCACCATCTTCGCACAACATATATCCACTTCAACATGCAGATAGTGAAAGACTCCACCCATTCCAAAATCTGTCTGGTTGCTCAACCTCATCTCCTAGCTCTGTCGAACCACTCAACGGAAAACCAACAGTCGCAATCACAGTGCCTGAGTGATCCCTCAGCGGAAATCCCACTGTCGACATGCCGTTCTGCCGGTGAACCGCCCAGTTCAGCTTGACTCTTGTGACTTGTCATCGCCGGTTTAATCCACCGGGAAATATGTGGCTTTTGAAGCTTAAAGTTATGAGGTAATAGTACAGCCTCCCTCCCTCAACCTCCTATTCCCTTTAAGATTGACTTTTGCATAGCACAATTAGCATGTTTTCTTTTAAACTGAAATTTGCATGTCTGGTCTGAATTGGTCTCATAAACATCTGGTTTATGTGTATTTTATAACTACATTTATAACTACATTTATTGAGCAAAGTCTGGTTCCAGTCCCAAAAAAGATATCCTTAAGCATACATTTATTAATATAGAGTATATAAACTTGAACTCCCGAGTCCCACGACTATTGGGCCTGGACAAACACGCTACCGGATAACATTTACATTTTCATAATTTTTTTTATCATTTGTATCTATTAGATTAATCATTTAGATAGTTGGGCCTATGGACACATACTTCGTATTAGTGACCCAGCCCGTTAATTAATCTTCTTCATTTGGATTCAATCTCTCCATTTATTATATATATTTGGATCTCTATTATCTAGAGTTTTGAGCAAAATCAAGTGAAAAAATCCTTTCAAAAACATCCAAAATACAGAATCAGTAAAAACAAATCAGCCTGGAAATTCAAGAATCTGCGGGAACTGCCATGGCGGTGCAAGCCCCCATGGTGTGCCGTTGTTCTCCGCCAGCCCCAGGTGAGGAAGGACTTCGAAAGTTCCTGGATCTACTACTCCAGGCCCGGTCAAGTCACAGGGAGCAGAAGTCTGCAACGGCGCGTAGAATCAACGCACAACAGGCGAGTTCTTGTACCTCTGTAGCAGCGCCACCCATCTCCCATTCGCTCCGGCCGTCATCACAGCTCAAGCCCTTGCTTCCGGTGTTGGAGCTCGACCTCAAAGTTCCTCCATTAATGGCCGCTCCAGAGCCTTGCTCACAAGTCACAACCCAAGCAGCGACATTAGTATCTGGTGTCTTTGACTCCAGTAAAGGAGAGCCTAACTAGCAAGCAACAAGGATGGCCAAATGGCGCACTTCACCCCTCTTCCCTTCGTCAACATCCTTCGTGGCTGCTGCAGAGTTCCAGTAGCAGTTACTTGAGATGGCAGCTGGAACTCTCTGTGTGGCTAGGGCTGCTCCAATTGATGGGTTAAAAAATATTGGTGGGCTGTCCAATAAGGAATCAAGGATCCGATCTCCACACGGGCCCCAATAAGAGCTAAGTTCCCAGCTGCCCAATACTCCTGATATCTATACAACAGTTGCAATCATTCAGCATACTTCCCTAAAATAAAAATAAAATAATAATATTAATAGCTAGATGTCCAGCCAGCCGGCAGAATTAAATAGTAAGCTGCACTTCGGAGTTCGGACTTCGGCTATATATATGTCTGCTGTGGGATTTCTTACTTGCTATAATATGGACTACCGAATTTCTTTTAAAATGCACAAGGGCTTATTTATTAGATCAATTGGATCGTGTAGGAGCATATTAAACCGACGCATGATATAATGGATTCACATTTTTCAATGTTTTTGACATGTGAATCAGGCTATATAAATAATAAAGTCTAGATAATATTTGAATCTGGATAATTATTTTCATATGTTATGTTCATATGATTAAAGGGGATATTGAAAAAGTAGAAAGATTAGAGAATGAAGCTCTTGGAGTACAATAATGCATGAATACGAGCATTATATTGGAGAGATATAAGGCTGAAACACCTTGAATTGACAACCTTAAACATATAAAATAAAAGGGAAAAATGTCAAATAGACCTTCCAACTTACATAAAAAAAATCAAATAAACCCTTATATAAGAGGTTCTGTCCAAATAATAAGCCCTCATATAACTTCGAAATGTTTAATTGTTTAAAAGATCAAATTGCATATAGGATGAAATGAGTAATGTATATGAGTATATCTTTTGTTATATACGGGGTATGAGTTTGTAAATACAATCAGACCTATATTTCTAACTACACAAATAAATATTCCAATTCTTAAAAAGTTTTAGCTCAGGGCTGTCTCTAGCACTTTTGATGCTCCAGAGAAAAAAGACCAACGAGATCAAATAGTACTTAAAATTAATAATGGAATTAAAATGAAGTAATTAGAAAATTATAAAATCATTTTTTACTACATGTAAAAGGTAATACTTGAAGTGCAAATCATTAGTAAAGTATGTGAAAATATAAATTCTTCTAAGAAATTAATGAAATTATAAAAGTACTACCTAATAATCTATTATTCTAGCCTTTTGAAGTGCAAACTTTGTAACTACATCACTACACTCAAGAGTAGATAACACCAGAGAGGCGTAGTTAGGGGAGGATCAGCCCTGACTCAATCCAAAATTTTAAAATGTCTATATTTTTAGTGTAAAAATTCCGTGTCTATACGTGTATACGTACATTATTACTAATTTCCTATTGGACCATCCGGCCAGCGGGCCAAGTTCCCATGTCATGTGTTTATCTTACGGAGTATTTGATTTTATTCGTTTATTTATTTTTTGAAAAGGATTTTATTCATTTATTGTTTTGTTGCTTTGACTTTTCACTTTTGTTAATGAATATACTCCGTATTAAGGTAAAACAGGAGCAATATTTTTTTAAGTAATGCCTCCATTGAAGGTGGTGCCCTAGGCCATTGCCTAGGTGCCTGCCCCAATGGTCGGTCATGTTTTAGCTGGACATGCATATTATCATCTATACATATTATTTGAAAATTTCCCTACCATTTTCCGATATTATTCTTTTGATTATTGTGTAATAATACAAATATGCTCTTTATTTGTTTTTTTTTTCATTATTTTAATAATTCATGTCTATATACTATCATGCATGTCATGACTATATATGTCATGAAATTTATTTTGTCCCGTGCATCGCACGGGTGTAATACTAGTATGCATTAAACATTAAATAGTAGTAGTATGATTATTACAATTATTATTTAATGCTTATATCATCATCATCATCATCATTATACTCCCTCTATATCCCCAAATTATATGGTGGGATCGGCGCACCGTCCTCAAGGTGTACCTGCCTGCCTGGAGCGATGAAACAATAGGTCCCTTTACTCTGCCTCTGCCTCTGTGCTTCCTTCACTGCTCAACCTCGTCCGTTCTGCACCTGCAATTGCTTCGCTGCTGCATATGTTGTGCTTAGAAACAATAGGTTTCCTTCCACTCTGGTCAATTTCTGCTCTCCGCTTCAAGAGGGGCGCAGATAAACCAGCATAACAACAAACCCTATGAATCTCTGATCCCAATCATCTAGTCCATGCGGAGATTCAATACAAATACTTCGTACAATAAGTCATACCTATGACTAATTAAAAATCTAAGGAAAATGCATTCTGGTCTCTTCCACTCAATTATTTTGATTATATTTGGGCTCAAGTTACTTTTGTATGCTTATTTTTTTTATTTGGATTCAAGTTACATTTCACATAAACCAAAGTTACATTTCAGTTTGGCTAAAATTACATATTGTAACACGAAAGTTACATGTCAACTTTTTTCAGCAAGTTACATCCCACTTCCACGTGATTTACATTTTACATAACGTGAATTACACTACAATATAATACGAGTTACACAATAGTGACAACACAATAAGTCCCTGCTATTCAAAGAAAAATTGTTTTGATAAAAAAAATCATTTTTATAACCTTGATAATACACTATTTATGTAACATAATTGAGCAATGGACTCCTTTTTTCATTATTTACATTTGAAATCAATGTTTTACTTTTTATATTCTGTTTTAGACAACTTACACTTCAATTTGACTCAAGTTACATTTCTTTTTAATGTGAGTTACATTTCTTTACACGCGAGTGACATCATTCGGTTACTGGAACAAGAGAAAAATAAAAAACAAAGTACTGTACACACATGTACTGTTCACGCGTTTTTTTTATTTGATTAAAACTATGTCGTTTTGGGATGTGGAGCATGGTGCTCACTGTGGGATGATCTCACGGTATACGAACTGCTTCGTATCTATTTAGCTGTCTCACTTTCCTTTTTGGGTATCAAATTAATTGGCTAATTTCCCTTTTTGGAAAGAATCCCACTCAAAAAGCAGCTACAGTACCTAGGGGTGGGGGGAAATTCCGAAATTTCGGTATACCGGACTTACCATATCGAAAAATACCGAATTTACCGAAATGTTTGGTATACCGACACTTTTGGTTTGGTATGATACCGTACCGAATTACTTCAGTATGGTATCGGTATATATCTTACAAATAAACGGTATACCGCTATACCGTCATACCGAATTCCAAGCCAATAACTTATTTAAAATTATAAAAATAACTAGAAACACAACACTAATTCAAGGATAAATGACTTTATATCCATCTTTCTTGAATCATTTATACTTTTTGTTGGAGATCAGTTTTATTTTAATTATATTTATGTTGTTTGAATTTTTTTAGTATAATGTTTTGTTATCTTCATGTATCAAGTGTTGAAATATCTAAACATAATTATAATATTTTTTGTTCAAAGTTGAATAGAACATCAATAGGTTATCATTGGTATTTTATAATTAATTTTATTAATGATTGTAGTATATCACTATCAAAACTGATTTTCAATATTTTATTTGACATATAATATTTTGTTATATTAATCATGATAATTTACCGATACTGTACCTTACCGTACCGAAATTTCGGTATACCGAAATTTTCATACGGTATGTATTTTTGCATACCAAAAATTTACGGTATGGTAAAGGTATGAGATAAAATATTCGGTATACCGTACCGAACCACCCCTAGCAGTACCGCTACAGTACTACTACAGTACCAAAAACCTCTTACTTTTTATAAAGTCTACAGTAATTGTCTTAAACTCCGTGAAAAGCAAATGAGTCATCTAAATAGATACAGAGGGAGTAATATTTATTATTAGGGAGAAGTGCGGAAAAAAATGTACTTCCTCCATTCTTAAATAAGTGCAACGGTCAACATTTCACACTTGTCGAGGCACAACTTTGACCATTAATATATATAATTCTTTATTAGTAATAAAAATTTAAAAAATAGATTTTGAAAATTTAAAATGAGACAAATTTAACAATATTATTTTCAAGAAAACATATTAATACATTATTTAATTAAACGAAGTCAAAGTACAACGTGTGAATAATGTAAAATTCAACATGTTGCACTTATTAAAGAACAGAGGTAGTATCTCTGATTTTCAAAAGTGTCCGAAAAATTAAAAGAATAATACCGAAAGGACCTCCAAACCACCTTCGCTTTTGGATTTTTCAGATCTGTTTGAATTATTTTTAAAAATGATTTCGCTCATATCACTTTTTCGGTGGACTTTCCAGTGTTAAGGGTGGCTGGAAAAAAAAAGAAAGATGGCCTAGCTGTCGTCTTATTGAGGCGCACCTTCCGGTATTTTTCTTTTATTTTTTCGGGCACTTTTGAAAATCAGAGACACTTTTAATGGTATTTTTCAGACATTTTTAACGGTGTGACCCACTTATGATAACGGAATTCAAACACATGAACCGGTTTGATAAAGAATGAAACACGTGATCCAATCTGAAAACAGGCTCAACCATAAGTACATTTTCCGTACTTTCCCTTATTATTATGATCGTCCTCGTCATCGCCCCTGCCCCCGCCGCCTCAGGCCCCGCCGCCCCAAGCCCCGCCGCTCCCGCCCCCGCCACCGCTCCCGCCCCCGCCACCGCCACTAATAATATTATTACTACTATTATTACTATTATTTTGCCACCACCATTAAGGCGGTTTAAATTCCCCCGAGGTGGCGGAGACCATTATGACGGATTAATATCCCCGAGGTTTTTAATAATGCATTATTGTTGATAACGTTATTGTTATTATCACCGCCATTATTAGCGGGTTAAAATTCCCCAAGGTGGTACGAGCCGAGCCCTAATCTATCGAACATCTTTATTTGATGATTCATATTCTAAGCTAACCCCTTGACTGAGCCCCAGCCACCTTTATTTGATAACCGGGGGCATCCAAAAGCCCCCAAACTGGTGATTTGATAACTGGCGTACCCGACTTCGGGCACACAGAGTGCGTTTTTCCCCTCCGAATTTGACTATGCTTCTTTCAACAAAGTTGTAGGTAATGAAGTCTTCTTCTATCCATCACAACTTTCAAAATTGGATTTGAATCGTCCAATCAAAAGATATAAATAAAGTGGTGGAAAGTCGCATTTTGATATCTCAACAACGATTATCTGACTTTCTCGTTTGTTTTCACGTTTCTCCTCTCAAATTCTTGTCATGGTGTCTTCATATAATTTGTAGACATTGAAGTTGGCTTTCATATGGAACTTGAATCGTGTACGTTGGATGTTCCCATAAAAAGATATGCTTGAACGATTGATAGAACGTCATCCTGATCGCTGTTCTCATGCTCTATTCGTCTTTTTTTATCCCGTAGGCAATCCTAGAGCTCTTTTGTCTTCAAAACTCCACCTTTAACACTTCATTGACCTCCAATGCTCTTAATCAACTCTCGAATGTGTCTCAACTCTCTTGATTACTTCTCAAAAGCCAGTGTCGGGCTTAATTCTAGGCCTGGGACTTGGAACCGGAAAACCGAAAAACCGAACCGAACCGAACCGAACCGGTTCGGTTCGGTTCCTGACAATAGAGAAATAGGTTTTTTCGGTTCGGTTCTTAGAATACTACAAACGGTTCGGTTCCGGTTTAACAAAGTTATAACTACTAGGAACCGAAGATAATATATACTTGCATAAAATATAGGGTGATGGGCTGGCCCAAAGTAATAAATTAGGCCTGTACACCTTTAAAGTTTACACTCTAGTTTCTTAACCTAATATTACTCCCTCTAACGTAGTAACGTACACGACCTCACTCTAAGTCTGCGGAACTCCAGCTTCTGAAGCCCTTCGAACATGTTCATCTCTTGAAGCCCTTCCAACATCCTTTGATTTTGGGACTGTTAAGACGCTGCTCATACTCCCCCCTACGAGATGTTCAGGTTTCCTCTAACTCCTACTTAATTTTTTAGTTGTAAATATTTATTGATAGATAATGAGGGATACTTTATTTAATCATGGATCATATGTTTTTCAGTTAATAAACAAATACATCCCTCAACTATTAGTCCAGAAACAAAAAAATTGTTTCGTTAATGTTTGTAACCTTCATTCACTCTTTTACTTCCTAATAGGTAGGAATAGACCTTATATATTGGCATTAGTGATGAATTTGACAACTTCCTGTATGCTTCTCAGGCCTTGGGTCAGTTGGGTGAGGAGTTTTACTTCAGTGGAAAGTTGAACTAATAAAGTATGTTGTATTGGTAACTGAAAGTTGAACTAATAAAGTATTGGTTGCACACCAGTTGTTCGATGAAAAGTCTAAAACAGAAAAATGATGGATTTTCTAATCTTTTGCTTCTCTATTCATGTAGAATATAGCTCTTACATAGGAGCCCTTACTAGACCAATGACCTCAATCTTCTTTCTTTGTCGTAAAAATGTATGAATCTAGATGTTTTTGCGAGCCTTGTAAAAATCGTAAATTCAACTACTTTTGTTTATATAGCAGAAATTAAAAAGTTAATTTTCTAGGATTAGAAAAAAATACAGGAACCGAAAAAGCCAGAACCGAACCGTTTACACATCATTCGGTTCTCAAACGGTTCTTGATTTTTTTTATTGGAACCGAACCGAATTTAAGATTTGCGTTATTATAAACGGTTCCATCAATTTTGAAGCGGAACCGAACCGATCCCAGGCCTACTTAATTCCTTGAGTTTGACTCTAAAAATATCAAACACGAACCAACGTTCGGTATGATATGACTTGAGCAAAAAATGAGACTTATGACACCTTAAAGCTAGAAAAATCATCAAAAGCTAATCTCAACACGCATCAAATGCGTGTCGAAATACAAACTTATTAGTCATAGGCCCACATCATCCGTCCTCAGGGAAGAAAACACCTGCATTAGGGCAAATCTTTGCGATGTTATAGTCATTATTTTCATTATCCTCCATGAAATCCTCATCAGCAAAGTAAATGCAACTCTTTTGCAACCCAAAACGATGGACAGACATGGTATATGAACAATCATCTCCAATGAAAATACTTGATCATCGTCCAAAGAATGAACATATTCCTAGTCATTCTTGTTGAGTTTTAAATATCTTTAAATGAATAGGGAACTCCATGTCGGTGTATTTGAAACTATAGTCATCAATTTCAAAGGAATCATCACCATCAGACATGCAAAGCTCAGGTTCCCCTTACTTATTGACCAAGAACAAATCCCTATTTGACTTTATGAGATACCTGTTTTGACATCCACCAAAGCCAAATCCGGATACAACCTTTTTAGCTTTTAAGGTCCCTATCAATCATAATCAGTCCATCAGACATATCAACAACATAAAATACTCCGTTCTTTTCACTATATATGATGTCCTCACATGTAGACTGCGTTGATCTTGGAGATTCAATTTGAATTCTATTAATAGAATTCAAATTGAATCTCCAAGATCAACGCGGTCTACATACGAGAATATTCTTATCATTTGATTTAATAAACCCCAATTTCCTTTGGAAAAGTTTAAGGATAGCATAATCTCCTTCACTTTCACCAAAGTTTCTACTACTCCATTGGTGGGATGACACAACCACTTTCCTAGACCTCATTGCATATAGATTGTTTTCAACATTATTGCCAAATTCGTAAAAATCCAAACCTAAGCCTTACCGATTTTGTGAATTTGAACATCCAACAGGTTGAGATTTAGGGGAAATCCTTTGGGTAATTGATCCTCCGTAAAGGTTCTAGAAAATGGGCTGAGAGGGAGGAACTTTCCGATGTCATATTTCACTTTCACCCGAAGCAACCACCACTCAGAAGCCGGTTGTGTTGCTTCGTTTCTATCCACTGCAGCCGCCGCTGGTTGTGGTAAGTAGACGACGCTACTGGAAAGAGAAAAGTGGTTACAGTGAATAAGTTCGCAAGGTACATCCCCATTTAAATTTGAACTAAACATGACAGAGGACTTATAGTAATTCACCATATTTGACCTGAACAATGCTCATATAGCTGTAATATATTTTTGTTGGATGCACATTCTCCGTCCCTGACTCTAAAAACAAATAACTATCATCAGCAAAAAATAAACGAGACAACCTTGGTGCCCCCACGCTACCGCAATACCAAAAATATTTCCCATCCTTTTCTGTTTTCAGATCAACACACTAAGACCTCTGGCAACTAAAATGAACAAATACGGAGATAAAGGGTCAATTTGTCGAAGCACTCTACTAGGTGCCACTGGCCCCACCCGACCTTTCCTAATCCATCCACTGTGCAGGCCCGACCCGGCCCGGTGCAACGAGACTGAGGTACGAATCGGGGGTAAAATAGGTAGTTTACAGGCTTTGAAAAAGGTGGATCACCCCGACCACTTTTCTCTTTCCAGGAGCACCGTGTACTTATTCGAACCAGCGGCGGCGGCAGTGGATGGAAATAAAGCAGCACAAACCACTCCTGCGTGGTGGTTGCTTCCGGTGGAAGCGAAATTTGAATTCGGAAAATTCCGTCCTCTCAGCCCATTTTGCAGAACCCTTACAGAGGATCACTTACCCAAAGGATTTCTCCTAGGTCTCAACCTGTTGGATGTTCAAATTCACGAAATCAGTAATGCTTATAGTTTGGATTTTTACGAAGTTCGCAAGAATGTTGAGAACAATCTATACGCAATGAGGTCTAGGAAAGTGGTTATGTCATCCCGCCAATGGAGTAGTTGAAACGCCGGTGAACTCCAATGGGATTATGTTTTCCTTGCTCTTTTCCAAGGGAAATTGGGGTTTATTAAATCAAACGATAAGAATTGGATTCAAATTGAACCTCCAAGATCAATGCGGTCTACATACGAGGACATCATATATAGTGAAAAGAAAAGAGTATTTTATGTTGTTGATATGTCTGATAGACTGATTGTGATTGATAGGGACCTTAAGGTTAAAGAGGTTGTATTTGGATTTTGCTTTGGTAGATGTCAGGATAGGTATCTCGTAGAGCCAAATGTGGATTTGTTCTTAGTCAATAAGTATGACGAACCTGAGCATGTCTGGTGGTGATGATTCTTTTGAAATTGATGGTTATAGTTTCAAATACACCAACATGGAGTTTCCCTCTTCATTTAAAGGTGTTTAAATTCAACAAGAATGACTGAGAATATGTTCACTCTTTGGGCGGTGATCAAGTTTTCTTCATTGGAGATGATTGTTCATATACATGTTCACCCATCATTTTGGGTTGTCAGAGAATTGCATTTACTTTGCTGCTGAGGATTTCATGGAAGATAACGAAAATAGTGACTCTGATATCGCAAAGATTTGCCCTGATGCGGGTGTTTTCTTCCCTAAGGATGGACGTTAGGGGTCTTTGACTTCTTTCCTAGAATGTGTACAAATTTTCCTGAACTCTCCTATGTGGCTCAAATCTCCCAAAACCAAGTCTAAGGCCAAAAGGCGCGATTCCAAGAAATGAAACTTAAAGTTGGTATGTAGTCTTCTTTAAGCGTTCAACTATCTTTCAATATCCATTCATGCATTAATATTGAACTTGTGTTTTATTAAAAGCCTTTCATGACATGTTTTTGTTATGTTTTAGTATGTGTGTGCAAATCACTAAGGGCCCATTTGGCAAGGGTTTATTCAGATGAAGTTGCTGAATCCGTGGAGAAGAAGCCCTTTGAGATCCATGTTAGATTGTTAGTCAAATAAGTTAACTTGTCAAAAGTTACTACTTATACTACCAAACTAGATCTAATTTTCTTATGACACTATATCTCAAACGTTCATACTTTGAGGTGCCTTATATATCTGTCCCCATTGCTATATTGACGACATGTTCGTTTGTTTTGGATTTTTTTGTTCTGTTCCGGTTTGAACTACTTTGGTCTGTTCTCGCCTAGCTATGGTCTGTTGGGGATTAATATTGTGTGTATGTATTGTATTGTATTGTATTGTATTATTCTTTAATGTGAACATGTGTATTTCTGCCTAATTTGTTTGATTGGTCATGTGATGCTATTCCTACTAATACATTAGTCGGTTTTGCAGGACTACGCTGGTGATTGAGTTTTATTATGATATCATTTAATAAATAAATAATACGGAGTAATAAGTTCATTGGCCTGGTGCCTGGTGGTGTTATATACATTCCTTTTGTAAAAGTACCTAATACTGAGCAGTCTTTAAGTGTTTCAACTTTCAAGTTCAATATATTATAATATTACTATAGTTTCATACTACGTAGTTGGTTTCTAACCTAGTTCCTGCCTTGATGTTGTCGGCCTCTTTTGCACAAGCTGTGCAGTTTCCTATCCGTATGACTACATTTTAACACATCTTTTTATTTTCTAAACTTTTTCCTACAAAAATTTTCCTTTTGTATTTCATAAATAGCTTCTCAATTGTTTGTAAAATTTTATTACTAAGAGCAGCTCATTTCGTATCTTTCAGCTTCCAGCTTTAAGTTACATGTAAATATTTTTTTAAGCTGTAGGTTAGGGCTGGGTCCGAAAAACCGAAAACCGAATCAAATTAAATCGAACCGCAACCAAATAAAACCGAACCGCTAAGAAACCGAAACTGAATGTAAAAAAACTGAACCGAAGTTGTTTGGTTCGGTTTTGGTTTTTACCCTTCAAAACCGAACTGAACAAACCGAACTATTTAAAATATGAAATTTATAATTTAATTGTTAAGCATTAATTTTAATTAATCCTAATATCATCAATAGTGTTTGGTTTTCTTGTGTTAGAGAAATAATGTTTGTGTTATGTTTAATTTAATTTAGTTTATAAATTTGGTTACACATTCATTGTCTGTAATAATGTAGCTATATTGAATGATGATAATATGTGTTTACTAGTTATTAGTAGTAATTAACTTTTTTTAGATAACTTAAAGATTTTAAATTGATAAAACAATAAATATTCATTTCAACTATATCACATAGAAGTATAGAATGTATATATTCATGAACTTTTTTCGAACTACTCACAAACAAATTAAATCTATTATATATATAGTTTTATCTATTTCGCATACTCATATAATTCAAAACATATTTATCTCTTCTCATTTTTATTTTATTTGTCGTTGTATTGTGCTTGCATTCTTTATGTAATATGTTTGATCCCTCTAAGTATTATATCAATTTTGAATCAAATGATAATTTTTTTTGGTAAAAACCTGAAAAAACCGAAACCGAACCGAAACAATCAAACCGTGGTTCCAAGTTTTGGAGTGTAAAACCGAAACCGAACCGAACTTTTTACTTTGATTCTTTATTTGGTTTTAGGTCAAAATCGAACCGCAAGAATCGAACACACCCCTGCTGGAGGTTGTGTATCATCTACGGATCTATCCCTAGAAATAAGGTTGTAATCCCAAACAAAGTTGTATTGCGATAAATTTTATTTGTAAAAGTAGAGTTATTGTTTGTTGTACATTTTAGACGCAGAGTGAAGTGCGCCTATGGCGCAAAAGATAAATAAACTTTATTTATCTTTCTTTCCACTGTCCTCAGGTTTTTAGTTAGTCATTCACTCATTCCGTGTAAGATACATGCATGTGTATTTTATACTAGTTTAGAAAAAATAAAAGATAAAATCATTGATTTACGATTCTGACCTCCAAAAATTAAAGAAAAAGTAATACGAGTTCATAAAAAGTAAAGAGTTTGAAGTAATATATAAAATGATCAGGTGATAAATTACAAAGTTTAAAGGAGTTCAATTTAATAAAGCGTTCATTTTTTTTGAACTAAAAGTGTGATTTACAAAAGCGGACTTTGAGATTATATTTTATAAACATTGTCAATCACGTTTCTACGTTTGATCAAGGATTAAGGGAATTTTTCAGCCATTTTGAGTTTATTGAAGTGGTAAAGATTACGGTGACGGGTGACCTTAATGGTTAGAAAGAACTTTATGGTGTCCTTTTGATGATCATCAATTTATGTTGCTTCTTAGAGGTGATCGTCTTAGGGTCAGTATGGTTGGGGGATTTCGGAGGGGAGGGTAGGGGAGGATTGTTTTTTTATTTTATTAATTTATCTGAATTTTTTAGTATTAAACTTCAAATAACTACTCTTTTCTTTCTTCCTAAATTTTGCAACCATACAGGGGGTTAGTGTCTGATTGTAAGACTATTCTTGAATTTAGATGGAGTTTTTAGAAAATAGTTGGTGGCTTTTGAATTTTTGGCTAGCTGTAACTCCAAATTATTGATTAAATTTATATAGTTTGAAGTTTTTCTTTCAAAGACATTATCGTGTATAGGGAGACGTGTTACTTAGCTTTGTGCAAAAAGTTACTAAAAATATACGGATAAGGATGTTTTTACTATACTATTTTCATTAGCACACCAGATTAGATCAGACTTGAATAATTAAAAATTACACAAAGTCAGACGTTGACCGGAGCAGTTCAGACCAGATCATACCATACCAGATCAGACTAGAAAATTTTAGTCCGAATAAAAACATCATATATCGTTGATTAAGATATAAGAAAGATGTATGTACTGCAGAGGAATTTATATGCATTTGTCTCTCATATCATGAATGGACATTCAAATGTTTGCATTATAGATGCTCTAACGCCAAATACTATAGGTAAACAATCCCTCCATCTCGATAAATTATTCAAACCTTTCTTTTTGAGCCGTCCCAGTAAATTCTTAAGAAAAATATATCACTTTTGTCACTCACTGAAGTTTTTATCAAAAATAGACTACTTACATTTTTTCTTTCACAAATAGGCCAAAGTGGCAAAGTTCGTATCTGCTCCTGAGCTAAGTTCCGTGTAGCAACTCCCTATTGATGAGCATGTCTCTACTCCTAGCTTCATGAACTTCTCTTCATGTAATAGAAGTACTTAATACAAGTTCTAGGAATTATTCGTTTTTAGTTTTTCAAAATAAAATAAAAACGCAATTATTTATTAAAACGTCAAATGAAGTAAATCATTGTAAAGATAATTAAAGTCTTAAAAAATATGAGAAACTAAAGAAAACTCAAAGTAAATGAATTCAAAAAAAAAAGTTGTAATAAAAAAGCGAATTGAACCTACTCCGTATAAGTTGAATTAAAAAAACTATTAAAATGTAAAATAAGATTAAAATAAATTCTGAGACTATTAAAAATATGAAAAGTAATTAATTTTTCTATGAAAGAGTAGATTTTCAAATCGGAAAATATGAAATAGTAAAAATCTTTCAAATTCAAATAAACACATCAATTTTAAAACATTCAAAAAATCATATAAATTTTTAAAGTAAAATAAAAAAAGAATATGTCATGCAGAAAAATTTAAAATAAGAACAATATTGTAAACTATAAAGTGTGTGAAATATTGAAATTCTGAAAACCTAAATGTTATGGACAAAATATGTAAAATAAGATAAAATGTTCTGAAACTATTTTTTAAAAATATGAAAAGCATTTAGAGTTTTTTTTATACAAAAAGAGTACTTTTATAAAAAAAATCTAAAATATATAAAAACTAAAAAGCTAAGAAATGTTATAAATATATAAATTTATAAAATTCAAAAAACTCATTTATAAAATAAAAACCGAAAATAAATTTACAATAAAAAACAGAAAGTAAAAAAAGTATAAAAATAAGAACTAAGAAATAAAAATGTAAAAATGAAAATAATATAAAAAATATTATATAGGAATATAAAAGTTAGAAAACTATTGTAACCTAAAAGAGTGTAATATTAAAATAAATTAGAGAATAAAAAATGAAAAAAATTAAAACAATAAATTCTACGCAAAAAAGTAAAAAGTTTGAAAAATAAAGAATACAAATTTTCTAATATAATAATATACGAATTCTAATACGAAAATTAATCCAACTTAAAAAGTGTGTGAAATTAAAATAATCTCAGAGAAATAAAATATGAAAAGTTAAAATGATGAACGTGAGAAATGATTACATATTCAAAAAAGGTAAGAAGTAGGAATTTTATAATGTAATGGTTCTTAAAGTACTTAAAATTTTAATTATTACTCCGTAGTATTGTCATTTTAATATTAGTTTTTGTTTCTTATGGTTTTTTTTTTGTTTCTTTTTGTTGATCATTCTGAAAATTATGTTTCTTATTGTTTCTTTGTATTTCAGTTTTCTTTTTATATTCATAAATCAAAATTTAATATTTTAAGTGTTTGTATCATTTAGAATTAAACTATACACATATTTCTATTTTTTACGGAGTATTTATTAAAAGACTATGTTTTTTTTAAAAAGCCAAAATATATAAACACTAAACAATCTAAGGAATTCTAATATATATATATATATATATATATATATATATATATATATATATATATAATTTTGAAAATATTCAAAAAATCATAAAAAATCTTATAAAATAAAAACCAAAAACATTTTAGAAAATAAAATAAAATAAAAAAATGTACAAATCAGAAAAATACAAAATGTGAAAAATGAAAACAAAATGTAAAAAAAATATACCTGAATATTTTGAAAAAGTAAAAAATGTGATTTTTGTAACTCAATACTTTTAAAATGGTTACATAATCTAATAATTATGATGATCATTTTAATGCTAACTTTTGTTTCCTATTGTTTTTTTGTGTTTATTTTTGTTTATAACTTTGAAATTTTGATTTTTTATTGTTTCTTTAGGTTTCTTGCTATAATTGGTACTCATAAATTCAAATTTATCACTTTAGATTATTGCATATAAGTCTATACATTACTTTGTACGGTAATTAAAAATATAAATATATGATAAAAAATTAAAATCAATTATAAATAACATTAAGTAACATGTTACAACAAAAAGCAACATGCTGCAACAAAAAACAATATGCTGCAAGAAAAAGCAACACATACCGTACAACAAAATGAAACAAAAAAACCAACATATAGATTTATCACAATAGATATGTAATTTCATCTGTTGCTTCAATTCAGTACATATACAACATTATTTTGACTCTATTTCTTGTTTGTTTCTTCTTCTTATGCATCTACACATTTCTTCATAATTTAGTCTCTTGTCTTGATTTTCCTCGTTGATCCTCGATCTAACTCCTATTAGCATCTCGATGCACTTTTTTTGCACCTCCAATAAGAACATAATCACCATAATCCAAGTAAGACAAAAAAATAAGTAAGAAAAAAGAACCGATGCACCAAATTATATCCACAAGAATATGCAAACAAAATCCAAGTGATCAAGCTTTTCTTAGATAAGTGCGAGTTAGGTTTTCTCGCCAAAGTACGAGCACTGGATTGCCGTCCTAGTGCGGCTTTGTTTTCTTCGCTTCTCTCTTGGATTGTCTGACTCAAACAGGGAGGCAGGGCTCGGTCTCCGGATTTGGACTTGGCTTAGGAAGGGAGCAGGTCTCACTTTGGGGAGGTCTGCCATGTGCTGCTTCCTTGTTCGGCAGGGGGAGGGATTCGACTTCACCATGGTTCCTTGGCTCGGAGTTTCGCCCCACAAGAGTTTCGGCGAGGAGAGGGTAGCAGGGCTCGGGCAGATTTGGATCGCTGCTTTTGCTCGCGAGCAAAGAGGATGCCATTGGAATTTGTAAAGATGGGCTTGCAAGGAAGTTTTCAAGATGCAGGTTTCATGGCTCGTCCCCCTCCTGAGCCACCGCCGAGGATGATGGTTGAAGCATGGATCCAGTTGCTCTGTCAGTTAATTTTATTTATTTTCGTTTTACCCTTGTTGAGTTTCTTAGTCATGAATACTATCGTTGTTGTCTCTTGCAATTTTTATTTCTGTCAGACTCTTACATTAGGTGGAGGTGATGGGGTTTTTGCTCTGGCCACGTTTGGCTCAATTAAACCTGCTACAGGATCAGCGAATCATATTGTTTTGTCTCCCCGTTACAAAAAAAACTTTTCTTAGACATTTAAGTAAAGGACTATGTTATCTAAACAGAACATAATGTCTATCATGAGGAGAGGTGACTCTTAAAGACATTCCATTTATCAAGATGTATAGATGACCTGACTGAATAGAGCATTAGAGCTGGCGAGCGATCGGGTCTGGCGGAGGAAATCAGAGTAAGAAAGCCTCTGGCCTGTGGAGGCGTCAATAAGGATGGACTCCGAAGCGGCCGTTTCGGGCAAACGAAGCAGGGAGTAGGTGTATTGGGCAACGGAAAGAGGCTGACCGGAGGCGGCCGGCAAGGAGACCGGCGGCCGGCAAGGAGGCTGTGGAATGTTTTGGTTTCAGAGCAATACCCACTGGTCGGGTCAATAGAAGCATGGGTATCCATTGATAGACACAGTCTATTCAGAGATTTGTCGGGAAGAAAGTAATTAGTGTGATAATGAACAGAAAAGAGAAAAAACGGATGAACTACCAGAGTAAAATGTTTACCAAAACAGTTCTATATTCCTTAAATAAGACTTCAAAATGCTTTTAAAAAACACCTGATATAACAGGAGTGGATCGGATGGCTAAATTCCCAACCAACAATATTGCACCACCAGTTTAATTTGAGAGGTAAATCAAGAGTTCAGAATTGACATTTTCACTGTTAGTACTCTTCTTAAGTTGTTGCATACCTTCCAAAAAACAGACTTAGAAGCTGTTCCGTTCACCTGATCTGAATTTTTTAAGTTCTGATCTGATCTGATCTGAATTTTTCTGATCCGATCTGATCTGAATTTTTCTGATCTGATCTGATCTGATCTGAATCTTTCTGATCTGATCTGAATCTTTCTGATCTGATCTGAACGTTGCTGAACTGATCTGAATGTTGCTGATCTGATCTGATCTGATCTGAATGTTTCTGATCTGATCTGAATGTTTCTGATCTGATCTGAATTCTTCTGATCTGAATCTTTCTGATCTGATTTGAATATTTCTTTAATTGTAATTATAATTATAATTATTAGATTTATAATTGTAATTAAAAATATAACTTAAATAAAATTACAATTATAATCATAATTATAAAAAAATAATAATTAAAATTAAATTTAAAATTATAATAATTATACCAATTACACTAATTATAAATACAGATACAATTATAAATGTAATTATATTTTTAATTATGATTAATTTTATAATTATTATTTTTGTAATTATAATTATAATATTTATCTCTATAATCATAATTATATCTATAATTACTAATTTAAATATATAATTACTCCGAAGTAATAATAATTACAAAAATAACAACAAGAACAACAATCATATTAATAATAATGATGATTATAATTATAATTACATTGTAAATCATAATTATAATTATAAATATATTATATTATATTATATTATATTATATTATATTATATTATATTATATTATATTATATTATATTATATTATATTATATTATATTATATTATATTATATTATATTATATTATATTATATTATATTATATTATATTATATTATATTATATTATATTATATTATATTATATTATATTATATTATATTATATTATATTATATTATATTATATTATATTATATTATATTATATTATATTATATTATATTATATTATATTATATTATATTATATTATATTATATTATATTATATTATATTATATTATATTATATTATATTATATTATATTATATTATATTATATTATATTATATTATATTATATTATATTATATTATATTATATTATATTATATTATTATAATATAATAATAATTTTATATTATTAACATTATTATTATATTAATATATTACTCCCTCCGGTTCTTTTTAAACTTCAGTGTTTGACTTCACAGTTATTAAGAAAATAAAGTTGACTTTACTGTAGAGTACACTGTTGAGACACTGTTTGGCACTGTTGAAACACTGTTTGGCACTGTTTAACACTGTTTAACACTGTTTTGATGTAAATTTCTTTGCCAAATAAGGAAATAAGGAAATGTGAAGTTTATTTTGGACCGTCCCAAAAAGGAAAGTGTGAAGTTTATTTAGAACCGGAGGGAGTAATATTATTAACAATAACTATAATATAATAATCATAATTAATAATTAATATAATAATAAAAGTGATAAATCATGTTTGATTTTTTTGATCTGATCTGATCTGATCTGAATGTTTCTGATCTGATCTGAATGTTGCTGATCTGATCTGAATCGTTCTGATCTGATCTGAATGTTTCTGATCTGATCTGAATCTTTCTGATCTGATCTGATCTGAATCTTTCTGATCTTATCTGATCTGATCTGAATAAAATAAGATTAAGGAATAAGTAATAAGATTAAGACGAACGGAACAGTTTCTTACCTCTAGTGCAAAACCCTCTCTATGTGGTCATTTTTTCCGTAGAGCAGCAGGAGTTTGAAAAAGTGAAAAATAATAGTTTTTGTATGCTCAATTTCTTAATTTCAGTGTAAAAAGTCTGCATGTATAAAATATTACAATACTAAGAAGCTGTTCCGTTCACCTGATCTGAATGTTTCTGATCTGAATTTTTTAAGTTCTGATCTGATCTGAATTTTTCTGATCTGATCTGATCTGATCTGAATCTTTCTGATCTGATCCGATCTGATCTGAATCTTTCTGATCTGATCTGAATCTTTCTGATCTGATCTGAATGTTGCTGAACTGATCTGAATGTTGCTGATCTGATCTGATCTGATCTGATCTGAATGTTTCTGATCTGATCTGAAAGTTTCTGATCTGATCTGAATTCTTCTGATCTGAATCTTTCTGATCTGATTTGAATATTTCTATAATTGTAATTATAATTATAATTATTAGATTTATAATTGTAATTAAATATATAACTTAAATAAAATTACAATTATAATCATAATTATAAAAAAAATAATTAAAATTAAATTTAAAATTATAATAATTATACTAATTACACTAATTATAAGTACAGATACAATTATAAATGTAATTATATTTTTAATTATGATTAATTTTATAATTATTATTGTAATTATAATTATAATATTTATTTCTATAATCATAATTATATCTATAATTACTAATTTAAATATATAATTACTCCGAAGTAATAATAATTACAACAATAACAACAAGAACAACAATCATATTAATAATAATGATGATTATAATTATAATTACATTGTAAATCATAATTATAATTATAATTTTAAATATATTATATTATATTATATTATATTATATTATATTATATTATATTATATTATATTATATTATATTATATTATATTATATTATATTATATTATATTATATTATATTATATTATATTATATTATATTATATTATATTATATTATATTATATTATATTATATTATATTATATTATATTATATTATATTATATTATATTATATTATATTATATTATATTATATTATATTATATTATATTATATTATATTATATTATATTATATTATATTATATTATATTATATTATATTATATTATATTATATTATATTATATTATATTATATTATATTATATTATATTATATTATATTATATTATATTATATTATATTATATTATATTATATTATATTATATTATATTATATTATATTATATTATATTATATTATATTATATTATATTATATTATAATAATAATTTTATATTATTAACATTATTATTATTATATTATTAATAATATTATTATATTAATATATTAATATTATTAACAATAATTATAATATAATAATCATAATTAATATATTAATAAAAGTGATAAATCATGTTTGAATTTTTTGATCTGATCTGATCTGATCTGAATGTTTCTGATCTGATCTGAATGTTTCTGATCTGGTCTGATCTCGTCTGAATCTTTCTGATCTGATCTGAATGTTGCTGATCTGATCTGAATCTTTCTGATATGATCTGAATGTTTCTGATCTGATCTGATCTGATCTGATCTGAATCTTTCTGATCTGATCTGATCTGAATCTTTCTGATCTGATCTGATATGAATAAAATAAGATTAAGGAATAAGTAATAAGATTAAGACGAACGGAACAACTTCTGGATTAGATACAATGAACCAATTCCTATAAATTACAACAACTTTTGAAATGAAAAAGACAGGATCAGAAGCTATCAAGTAACAACCAGATTGACATTGCCCATGACCATGACCTTTGTTAGTAATATATGGTTCGTGAATAATACAATAATACGTACGTTCGTGTATAATACGATACAATTATATAAAATATGGCTAAATATATGTTTCATACGTCCGTGATATGAATAAAGATACGAACGTGTTTTAAACATTTCATAATTTAAAAATATGGCATAAAATACATGTCTTATAGACTAATTTAATGATGAGAGTAAAGAGTAATTTAGCATATGCACCACATTCTTCAACAATTTAAAATGTACGGAATAGTTTTTCCAGATATAAAATTTCAATTCATAGGTACAATAAGTAATAAAAATGATATTTCCTATTTATGTAGAAATAGATAGATATTTCTAGAGAATAGTTTAATTACTGTGGCCGTAAATTTGGTGAGCCGCCATAATAATCTTTTCTCTTTGGAGTCTTTGTATGAGTAGATAACAAGAGTAACACAATAGTAGTCCAATAGTAATATTGAAACGAGTTATGACATTAAGAAGCTAATTTATTAAATCTTATGACTATTAAACAATTAATGAACATATAAGACAATAATTTTTAAGCAATATAAATAGTATTGAGCAACTAGGCATTTTGCTTCAGTTGTACCACTCCGTTAGGCTTCAGTTTAATGGTGTTTCTTTAATAAAATACGTAACAATACGTACGGTACGTGTATTATACATTTTATCTTTAAAGTACGTGAATTTTTCAGTATTTTCTGAAAAAATCATAAACGGGAGTATTATACGCGAATTATACGTTTGAGTGTATTATATGTGAATTATACGCGAATAAACTAACAAAGACTATGACCACATAATGTAACAACCAGAGATCTCATAGTACTCAACCATTCTAGCATTAACAACCACCTATGTTATTGGTAAAATAGAGAAAGTACATCATTCAAATTCAAATATCAGAATAAACGAATCAAATGGTGTATATACAGAAAATCAAAATGTTTTTTAGGTTATGCATAACTATCTTCCATTAATATTAAGTATAATTAAAAGTAAACGAATGAATAACATACAAAGTATTTAGGTTCATTCTATCTAAGCACAAAAAAGGCGTCATATCAATGAAGATGGAAAATCAATTTAGAAGAAAATTTCAGGAAAAAATCAAACTATCCAAAGTAATTTAAGTACGCTCACGTAGTCACTCCATTCCACCGATGAGTTTCTCCAGGCAACTTGTGACATCTACCATTGCTGGTGGGCATATTAGCACATAGTCGCTCCATTCCGAAACATGATCTAAACATAAACGAGATCTGAAAAATGAAAGAATAATACTATATAAAGATCTCAGTACCATAGATTTACATTGAGGACATGATCTAGATAATGAAGCTCACAATATGAGTCTCCGGCTCGAATTAATTTTGACCTGAGCGTTGTGAATCGCAAATCCTCCATGCTTGAGATAGTAAATCTCCCAAACGTGGTTGTCGGCTTGGATTACGGCCTCATCCCGGCCATGTAGTCCCCTTCAAAGAGAAGAGAGTTGGAACTCATCGTCCACTCTCCAGGCCTTCCAATAGCAATCCCAAATTGTCTCTCCAGTGATACGCGAGCAGCCGGGCCATTGCTGAATTAGCGATGTGAAGAGATGGTAGAATTAGCGAGAGTAGCGAGGGGAGGAATGATTTATGCGCAAAAAGAGCGTAGATGCGAATGTCCAGATAAAAGTAGACTAATGTTCAGTTTGTATAAGGTGAACTTAACTAAACTTAGTGCAATAAAATAAATCTAAGTTTTAGTAAAAACTAGATTAACCTAAGTGAACTCAGGTTTATGCGTAAAATGACGTTTGGAAATAAATAAGCTGAACCTAGGTTAATGTCATAAATGTTGTTTGGATGAATGTACTATAGTTTATTTTATGTTGAACGGGAACTTAACCTCTGAAACCCCTCGATTCGGAGGTTCTTCAATTTGAGGTGTTTCCAGGTTCTTGGGAGTTAAGTGAAGTTAAGACATAACCTAGGTTCTTGTTGTAAAAACACAAACAAACGAGGTTAACTTAATATTGAACCTCCGATAACCTAAGTTAACCCCCAAACAAACAGGCCATAAAACTGATATAAAAAAACAAAATTGAAAATAGAAGAGTTTAAAAGTGAAAAGCAAAAACAATTTCGACATAAATGATATACGGGCCACAAAAGTGGCCCAAACGGGTAATTTCCACTAAATTTTTCCAACTTTCCAAAAAGGGAAACTAACCCATACTAAAAAACCTATTTTGCCCTCCCCTTTAAAAAAATATTCCCTATTCTCATCTCCCATTTACTCCATCTGCATCCCTCTCTCCCATTGCCTCCCTCTTTCTATGTCACTGCATCGGTCTCTCTCTCTCAATTACTTCATCCGTCTCCCTCTCTCATTTACTTCAATCGTCTCCCCCTCTGTAATCTTTCTACCCTTCCGCCTCCCTAATAGTTTCAATCACAGACCCTGTATCAGTACTCCATCCCAGCTGCATGGATCAGAACTCCCCGGAAGATGATGACCTCCTAATAATTCCGGATAGTGAAGACGATCTTGCAGAGGATGTTTGCGAGAAGCCGACAGAGGTTGTGAGGGAGATTATTGAAGAGGTCATCGTCCCTGACCGTGAAGAGGGTCTTCTTCTGGAGGATGCGGTGGCGTTGGATTTTGCAGACCCTGTATCGGTACTCCATCCGAGCTACATGGATCAGAACTCCCCGGAAGAGGATGACCTCCTGGTAATTCCGGACAGTGAAGACGATCTTGCATAGGATGTTTGCGAGAAGCCTACAGAGGTTGTGGGGGAGACAGTGGACCTAAATCTGCTAAAAAGACGCACAGACACCGAAATACATCCTATTCGGAGAATTCCTCGGCTGGAAGAGTTCCTAAAACTAATTATACCGAAATGGGAAACAAGTATGTGGGATGTGGACACAGATTAGGGAGTTTATTCTATACCCTATCTTCGTTTATGGTTTAATTCGTACTTTGTGTCCTATGTGTAATTTTTGGGGGAAGCAATGATGAAAAATGGTTTTATTGATGTTTAATGTGATGCATGTGACTTGTACATGGTTGTTTGGGATCAATGGTAGTTATGCATACTGTGGTGAAAGTAGACCTACTAGTCCTTTATGCATACTGTCATGAAACTGTCCCTTGTGTGTACCGGTTCTTTAAGCATACTATCATTCCTACTGGTTCTTTATGCATAATGTGATGAAAGTAGACCTTGCAAATTAGCATATCCTATACGGAGTATCATGCATGCCTCGATAAATTTGCCAGGCATGCAAATTTGCAAATTGGCCAGGGTTCCTAATGCATTTGCCAGGCATGCAAATTTGAAGAAAATAAAATATTGACTTTGCAAAACAAATTGAGACGGAGGGAGTAACATATGTACCTCCATCCTAGCTAAATTATGATGAAAAAACCTCAAATATAGCAAATTCATGCCCAAATTGTTGAATTACTTATGTGTAAATAATTAACGGCTTCTTCTCTTCCTCTCCATGAACCTTTCACAATAATGCCCATGACAGAATACGCTGGAAAGGTGAAAGAAGCTAAGGGAGGGGAAGATAAGGATGACCCCTCATCCAGGGCCGATCCTAGGGGGAGGGCAGCAGGGGCGACCGCCCTAGGCCCAAGAAAAAGTAGAAAGAAAATTAGGCCCAATTTTTTTTCTTTATATGTAATCTGAGTATGCTTCTTTTTTATTTATAATTTCAAATATTTAATTAGGTCTAATGTGTAATTTTTGTTGACAATTTGAAAATTTTAAAACATAGGTAAAAAATCTTGAACGGAGCTAGACAAGTTAAAAAAAAGAATATAAATTTTGTTTTGATTTTAAATAGAGTTTGGTGTAAGTCAACACATTTGTTGTTGAATCAATAAAAACACGTCTTTTCACATCTTTTTAACCTTTAAGACTTTTTATTTTTTTAATTACAAATTACTGATTTATATTATTGTCTTTGTGCTGCCAGTGTCTCCCAATTCTCAAACATCATCTCAATCATCTATTATGCCTCAAAAAACTTAATGGATTAGCAATTTTAAACATTGCACATGTCATCTTGGAAAAGATTGATAAGCAATTATTGATGATTTTACTTCACATTGTTCTTTTGTGATACTTGTGTTGTTATTTTTGTCCATATATGTAATATAATTCAAATAATATGAAGGTGAATTTCATCTTTATTTTATAACGTTTATTAGATAGTTGTTGGGAGAATTCCTTAAATAGAAGTTTTTTTTTAGAATTTCAAAATAAGACTGTCATGTGTTTAGTTTCTGAATACGAGTAATTATTGTCATGTTCGGAATATACTACCATGTGTAAAGTATGATACTGCCAAAATACGGCAGTGATTACTTCTATTTAGGGAATAAAAACATGATAATCTTACTTTTGAATATACAAACGTTTTAGTCCTATTTAGAGTAGTTTCCCATAGTTTATTATACTCCATAATTTTTACTTTAAGTAAGTATAATTTAAGGTTTGTTTTGAAAATAAGGCCAAAATAGTATACCGCCTATAGGCCCAAAATTGGACAGGACCGGCCCTGCCCTCATCAATAATGGTGGAGCTAGGTTTAGGTTTAGGGTTTGGGATTATCGGGTCAATTCCTAGCAACTCTAAATCGTCATCGTTGAAGACGAAGAAGAGAAGTGGATATGATGAGTATGAGGAAGAAGGATGGTTAGGGCTGAAGTTGGGGTCATTAGGGTCTCAAAATATTAATGATAATGGGCATGGAGTGGAGCAGCTGGAAGGGCAGAGATTCGTTAATGACAATAATTCCAATAGTAATTGTGATCATCATCACATTCATGATGATCATCATCATCCACCACACCACTACAACATTCTCAAACAACAACCATCACCATCATGGTCATGGTCATCACTTCCCCATCATTATCAGCAAGCGGCCGGTTTGTGGTTCACTCTCCGCTCAACCCTCAATCGGTACGCATCATATTTTTCGGCCACCCCTCTCCATATACAGATCAGACCAAGCTAGCTAATATTTGTGTCAAGATCTTTAATATATTGAATTGAATTGTGTGTTTACGTGATTTGCACTCATATTAAGAAAATAACTTAAGTTTTAGTATAGAATGCACCGTTTAATACGGAGTAGTACAATTTGGCATTGTTTCATTTATCAGAAAAGTAGACTTTATTGGACGAAAAATAGGGACGAAGTATGTGTATTGATGATCTCTTAATTAAATACTTCCTCCGTTCTTAAATAAATGCAACGGTCAATTGTTCACACTTGCCGAGACACAACTTTGACCATTAATAAAATGATTTTGTATTAGTAAAAAAATTAAAAAAATTAGATTATGAAAATTTACAATGAGACATGTTTAACAATATTTTTTCATAAAATAATATTATTACATTAATAAATTAAATGTAGTCAAAGTGTTGCATTTATTTAAGAACAGAGATAATACTACTTAATTAATGCTTAGCTTTCATGTTGTGGCAGGGAAGGTGAAGTGCTGCCTCAAATTCCCAAGGCGTATATTAGGGTGAAGTAAGTAACCATATATGCAAGCTAGCTAGATAGATTTTGTACTTTATTTTTTTAATTAAATTGGAGTTTAATTTACGCCATGCTTTTAAGTTTTAACATGTATACCCGTATTAAAAAAATTAATTTAATCTTCCATTAATTAATCACTATAAATCAATAAAAGAATCTAAATTATACGAAGTAGGTAGTATTGAAATGGAAGGAGTACTAATCATAATTACTCCGTATTAATAAGACGATTCCGGTGATGGAGCATATATATATGGCGAATTGAAACGGCTACAGTGAAATGATGAGAGGTTGTAATAAGTAACGTAGAAATTACATTACAGATGAAGATGC
This sequence comes from Cuscuta epithymum, assembly GCA_945859915.1. Classification (NCBI taxonomy): domain Eukaryota; kingdom Viridiplantae; phylum Streptophyta; class Magnoliopsida; order Solanales; family Convolvulaceae; genus Cuscuta; species Cuscuta epithymum. The sequence continues at coordinate 1,843,024 of CAMAPF010001045.1, read as the reverse complement.
GGCAGATGAGCTAGCTATTATTTAAGGGGAAAATAAATAATATATCCCGAACTTTGCCTTGGTGTGAGCTCCCCACCCCGAACTTGTCATAGTTTAAAAAATACCCTCAATTTTATTTATTTAATATTTTTGTACCATATTTTAATAAACAAATAATATTTCTCAAATTGTAATATTTTTATTAGATTTAGTTGGCAAAAAAGATGTGTGATTCCCAAATTAATGTGTGCTTTTCGAATTGATTAAATAACTTCAAAATCTCTATTTGAAGTACAAAAAATATGTTAATTAATCTTTTTTGCCAACTAAATCTAATTAACATATTATAATTTGAGAAACATTATTTGTTAATTAAAATATGGTACAAATTAAAATTTTAAATAAATAAAGTTGGGGGTATTTTTAAACTAGAACAAGTTCGGGGTGGGGAGCTCACACTAAGGCAAAGTTCGGGGTATATTATTTATTTTCCCCATTATTTAATGTTTTTCTCATCTTTTTAATTTGCCTTTTTGTGTGGGTACAATCGGGATATTGAGAACGTGACAGTTCTCATGGTTCAGAGCTATCTAGTTACCAAGCTTGGTCTCTCGAACAAGGACCAGGTGCGTCCAATATCTCTCCAATTTACACCTTTAGCATTTCTAAATGGATTTTTTATAGGAATATTACTAAAATAAATCTATTTATATAAATATGACTATTCATTACTACAACGTAGTATTGTAGTAATTTAATTTCAAAACTTAAACATGAATTACTATGATTTCATTATTAGTTTAGTAATTAATCATATTTTTGTAAATCATCTTTATTTTAGTCATATTTATGTAATTATTACTTATCGGATAAATCAATATACGATACCAAGGGAATATAGAAAATTATGTCTAGGAAATTATACTCCCTATTAAAATGTCATTTAAACTTTAAAGTGGTGAGAAAGATCTATAGGTATAGCCGTATAGGAGTAAAGCTTTGTAGTGCGAAACTTTTTAAGATAATGTGATACTACATGCATGCATCTACATTAAATGAGAATCTCATGTGTATATGTTGCTTTGGGAATGGAATTCCAATGATGACCATATGAGCATGTGCAATGATTAATAGTAACACCATCACCTACAAATCGAGTATTATTCTAATTAAGTACATGTTTACATTTTTTAATGTTATACTTGCAAATTCTCCCAATGCCATTGTTATCTTTTTTGCCGCAATAATTACGAAGCTAAGATCTTTTAAACTAGACTATCCGCGATTATGTTTTATCAATAAATCATTTTTCTATCAGTTTATACGAAAATTACATATTACTCCAGTTTTCCGTCAATAATCCATTGTTTCCGTCCTTGCAATCCAACAACCTCTATATATTCTTTTAACACAATTTTTAATTAAGTTGTTACTTTTATTATTATACATCAACTTTCCAAATTAAATAAGTATTTTACAAGTAATAAAGATTTAAAAAGTCTAGTATTCTTATGTTAAAATAAAATTTTGTTGTTGTTGTTGTTGTTTCAGACCTATTTAAAAAAAAACTAAAATGTACGGAGTACTAAAAATTTGTAATCATGGGATTTAATTTTAATGCTAAGATTTACTAAAAATTTTAGGCCTAAAAACAAATAAAAAGTTAACAATTTTGATATTCTTTCCTACAAATCAGAATACAAATAAAAAAGTTATAATAATTGATAAAAGAAAAAGAAATTATTGTAGAAGGGCCATGAGGCCATGAGTCCATGACTACTTTTTTTTGGATGTTGTCGTGTTTCTCCCCAGCAAAGGTGAATGCGAGATAAATAATAGGGAATTTTTCACAAATAGACATAAAAGTGATAATTATATCACTTTTGTCACCACTAAAACTTTTTTTCAAACGTAGACCGTTTACATTTTTTTCTTTCAAAAATGGACCATCACCGTTAAACACACTTACCTTACTGCATTGTCTTATCTTTGAAGGTGCACACGCGTGAGGTTTGAATTGCTACCCACCTCTTTCAAAAACTAATACGTAGTACAAAGTGTAACAATCATTAAATTTATTCTTCAATAGAAAAATAAAAAATGTAAAACAAGTGAAAGACAAAAACGTAAAAATTTAAAAAATATTAGAATTCCATAATATTCTAAAAAATTATATTGAATTTTGAAATAAATAAAAAACATTACGGAAACAATTAAAAAAAACGAAAACATGTAAATTAAATTTAAAAATTTAAAAATGAATGTAACTTTTTTAAAAATCTGAAAATAAAAAACACATACAAAAAAATAAAATAAAAACTTGAAAAAAACATATATAAAAAATTAAAAAATAGTTTAAAATGTGGGGAAATTGTAAAAAGGTACAAAATACGATTTTGATTAACTTTTTGAAAAGTTAAAAAATCGAAAGATTAATAAAAGATATAAAATAGGCAAAATAATAAGAAGGTATAAAAGTAATTAGATGCTTTTGTGAAAAAGTAGTTATCTAGAAAAATGGAAAACATGCATATTAAAAATAAAATATCAAATAAATATATAAAAATTGAAATAATTCTAAAATTTTAAATTAAAATTTATGTAGTAAAAATTAAATATACTACATAAAATTAAAAAAAAATAGAAAATGAATGTAACCTACAAGTGTGTAAAATTAAAATAAACTCAGATAAAAAAAGTATAAAATACTAACCTAGAGAACTTAAAAAAAAAGTGAATTTAAAAAAATTAAATTTTTCTTAATGTACTTTAAAAAATTTAAAAAAATTATTATTATCATTTTATTTTAAGTTTTTGTTTCCTATTGTTTCTTTGTGTTTCTTTATGTTGCTGATTCTTAAAATTTTGTTTTATATTGTTTCTTTATGTTTCTAATTGTTGATTTCCATGGTGCACTTTTATTTAATAACGGGAAAACTAAATCAAGTGCCAAAATTGTAATTTACAACATCACAAAGGTGCATACTTGATACTCCTACAGTCCTACTTAAGCACCAAGACTGCAAGAGCATAACAAGTCAATGCTTCACGCACTAGCATACTGCACTAAACTACAAATAAAACAACCTCAAACAATTTTCCCAAAGTATAATCTACCCAAAGGAACTAAAGGCAGCATCACATAATCTGCATAATCTGACCGGCGGAGTCTGCCAAAAGCAACAACAGCATCATCATATAATCTGCATAATCTGACCGGCAGAGTCTGTCCAAAGCAACATCAGCATCATGCACTCCACAATTACTCCCCCTCTATCACCAAAGTCAAGGCAAATCACCACTCAACAATTTGCATATCAGTACATACATGCAAAACTCCTAAGGAATAATCAAGAAAAGAAACAAGGAAACCGCCATAAAAATCAATAAAAATTGTAGGAGACAGTCTGAATAACACCTTGTACATCAAGAGTTTAATATGCAAAAACACACTCAACTCTAATCACCTTATGAGCAAAAATAGCCTCTTCCCTAGGCTTCCAAATTGTGTGAAAATTGCAGAAAAGAGATAGTTGAACGGTCTTGCTCATTATTCTTGCACCTTCTCATTGTTTAAGGCACATTTTGACTGAATTGAGCATGGTAGAAGTATGATTTTTAAGTCTGAACCAGCATCTGCCATATTTTTTTTAGTGAATGCACATATAAAGAAAACATTCCACTGAGTCCATCTGTACTTGCAAAACATGCAATGCATTGTTAAATTTTATCATCATAGGTGTGTGCCTACTGCCTACACACACACCTACATATCAAACTACTACATACAAATGGAATCATAAATAAAAACAAACAATAAAGATTAATAGTTGAAAACGATAAACAAAAAGCAACCTGATGCATAAAAAAGAAACACAATACAACAAAAGGCAACAAATTATAAAGCAATAAAATGAAACAAAAGCAACAAAAAGAAACAAAAGCAACAAAAAGAAACAAAAAAAATGAGCTTGTGAATTTTGTTTGCAATGGTGGACAAAGTCTCAGAGATAAATTGGTAAAATAGAAGTAGGTACATACTTTATAACTTTTTCTGATATTTCATAACCTAAACAAGGTTAAGTAATTTAAAAAAAAGAAAAGAAAAGTCAAGAACATGTATGAAGCACACCGACTAAGTGATGAAAATAATAGCAGCAGCCGTAACAACTGATTTAGCACCTTCTCGGCGAACATGGGGATAAGTCAAGAAAGTCACCTTTAAGACAATTGGAGTATTTGAATGTAATACCACTTTTGTAAACTTTAAAGTTTCTTTCAAATGGACAAAACAAGACAAATAGAGTATTTCAAATGGAGTGTTTGAAATAAACGAATGGAGTTTTCAAATGGAGTATTTGAATTGATATAAACGACTGAAACAATACTAGTGCCTTTTGCAATTTCACAAAACACTGCAAATCTAAAAAACGTCCTTCACCCCTTTCCCCTAAATATTGAACACACATAATTAGGTATTTTAGCCATTCAGGTCTACAAAATCTAAATCCCCATGTTGATTACTTATGGATTTTCACATAATCATTCATGTGAGCGCTCAAAAATACTCTGAGAATTAGCAAAGCTAATAATCCTTTATACACCCCCATGGAAATAAGCTCCAGGAAGCAGCATCGTACAGTCCATTTTTATCATGAGAAGAATCTCCCTAATTTCCATTCTAATTGGTATTCTTTATTCGCAGTTAATTGCCTCACTTAGATGTTGTTACTTTCAGGCGCCATGGGTATATTATCATAGTTCGGAAAATCCAAGTTAAACCCTAGGACAATGGATTGGTACGAAGCACTAGAAATTGCAAGTAATTACGGACCTGGAAGTTGTGTTTGGCCTCTTTGAGACGTTCACCGTAATCATAGAGCATCTCATCGTCATTAGCCTCGTCAGATGTCTCTGCCATTTTTATTATCCAACGAACTTTGCCAAAGTGCGTATCAGATCTTCTAGGAGAAGATGAAATACATAGATTCGACACTTCAGGTTTTGATTGTATAAATTCAGATTGATCTCGAAATATAGATGTCGAAGAACCTGTCCGGACTCGCAGCGTCGAGTATGAACTCTGCCGCCTTTGTCATAGTGTCGCCCGCAGCTTCAAAGAGCCGCTGCTCGGACCTCATTCCTCCAGCGCTGCAAGTCTCGGCCGATCTCCAAACCTCAATCCCCGAGCGATCTTCTCTCTAGGCTGTGAGGTGATGAGTAAGGGTGAGGCGACTCTCTGGTATACAAGTATTACTCTACGGAGGAACAGAAAGAATAGCTAAAAGTGAAATCAATAAAACATTATTGAAAATCCAAAAGGTTAAAAATGAAAAGAAAAAACGAGTGAGACATAAATGATATGTGGCACAGAAAAGTGGACCATACGGGTAATTTCCACTAAATAATATGGCCCTTATACTCATCAATACTGAAAGGACCTTTAAATTTTGTCTTGCACGGTAATTTTTGTCTTAATTGGTGCAGGGGAGCTAGGGAGGACCAACCTAGGCCTGACCCATACCAAATTTAAAAAATATATTTATTTTTTATCTAAAAAATTTTGTGTTAATATTTTACAGTAATATTCTTCGTACAATTCTAGTCGAGCCCAATGTCTTGACTCTGCTCTTGATCAAGTTTTATAATAATAAGTTAATAATTCAATGTTGATACGTACACACTACACTACATGCATGAAACGCCATTGATCGTGCATATCTAATCTAATGTTGTAATTAAAAAAAGAATTTCTCTTTTTTTTTGCTTTTATTGTCCGTGAATATTTCAGACACGTGGGAAAAATATTTCAGCAAACTTGGTTCTTTGGTAAAAACATGATTTTTTTCACAGAAAAAATTAAAACAAAAATGGATCAATATATATGTGTAAATAGATTTTGAGGATGGATGTTGGAATGGGTGCAGGTAGAAGTATCATGTATGGGACAGAAACTGGTGCACAGGGGCGGATGTATGTTCACTGTATTGGGGGCACATGCCCCCAATGGCTTGTCACTGTATTTTAAGAAAATGTCACTAACATTTTGTATTTAAGGATATATAGTGCCCCCAATAGAAATTAAGAAGTGCCCCCAATAATTTTTCATGAAACAAGGAAACCATTAAATGCAAATATATTGCACGACTTTTACACAAATTAGTGCAGGCCACTTTTATACATCTTATTCTTAATATCTAACCTTAAGCAATTAAATAACTAAAAAGGTAAGATAAGGAAAGATTAGATCCTATTTTTTTTTACTGCCTAATAAGTCAATATTAACGATGTAAAACTAGATGTACATGATACATTACGAATGAAATCCTCACTTCTTTCAAAAAAATAAATTCATCAAGATACAAGATTCCCTCTCTTCCTAACAAATTGTTACTGTAAATGTGCACGGAGATTAAAAATAATGGCTCATAAAAGGAGTAATAATAGACAAAAGTAGATGAAATTATCTTTTGAGAGTGTGATTTTATTAGATAAAAATATCAATAATCATATTTAAAAAAATATTCTCTTTAAAAATTAGCAGATGATACTAATGTTGTGGAGAGATAAAAGTACCAATACAAATAGCATAATATTGATTTCCTTAGGATTAAATGGGAGATAAATTTAGACTTGATGAAACGAAACTGTGAGGACTAGTTAGGAATATAGGAGGTGTTTTCTCAGACAATATAATATAATATATAATAATAGCATTATTTGAACTAAATATGTGTTTACATCCAAAAAAACTAAATACTACCTCCGTCCCTAATAAAACTTCCAATTACGGGTTACGAAGTTTGACCAGCGATAAAGTTAAATGATCCCTGTGAAAACTCGGATTATTTTTAGTAAATAACATTTACATATTCAGAAACTACATTAAACCCGCTACAAAGCCTGCAAAAAATAATTCAATTTTTATAAATTTTTGATATATAAAGTAAGAGTTTAAGTGTGATTTAAGTTGACTCTCGAAAAGCGAAATGGAAGTTTATTTAGGGACGGAGGGAGTATATGTTTACTTAGTCATATTTTACAGTTCCTTATACTTTGTGGAGTACTAGTTAATCATAGTGAGTAGCAAGTAGGAGTGCACACGGTTTGGAACGTTTTGAGATTAGAGTTATCCCGGTCCCGATATAATAATCATACAAACATGGTAACAGGACGGGATGGGACAACCTTTTAATTGCATCAACGAAATAGGAACAATTTCAGGATATTTTGGAATGGGACAACAGAGTTTAAAATCTGTTCGAGATCCTATATGGTTTCCAAGCTTCATCGACCAGTACTCTTCCAACACTAACCAAACCCAAACTGCCCTCACCTTTCTAATGCCTTTAGATTATGGACCAACCTTTCAATGATCTATCTGGGACCCGACTTATAGCCATTGAGCCCAATCCCATGCATGTTATGCTAATCGTCCGTGCATGTCCTTCCCATTGGAGATGGATGGTTTTTCCAATTGTATTAAAATTCATGTATCACAATAGTTAGGATATCTATTACTCTACACTATTAGGGATACCAATATCCTAATATTGTTCCTTAAAGTGGGGCACAAAAACTTTCTTAATTTTGGCGGGTTTGATATTATGATAATACTCAATAATTATAAATGCAAGCTAGGTCTTTTCTTGAAATAACCAATCATTAACATTTGTCCTAAATAGCATTAAGATTGAGCTATCAAGATGTAGAAGATGAGCATGCAAAAAGTGCAAGGTGTTCATGTCAATATATTGCCATGGTAAAACCACAGCCATACTGCCATCTGTAGTACCTACCAGAGTACCGGGTGTAGGGAAATGAACCCTATATCAGAAAAAGTGTGTGGGGGTGTAGCTTTAACAAAAAAAAAAATACATGTTGAAAAGAAAAGATATATAAATAGACAATAAGAAATATTGTGACATGCTAGATGCACTGCCTAATTGAAAATATAATGTCAATGGTTAATCACAAACCATATACTGTGACAAACTCTCCTTTAAATTTTCATTCTATCAAATACGATGAAGAATATGAGCAAATCTTAATACTCCTGGAAGTAAGTCTTAAACGCTCAAGTGGACTAAAATGTGGAGAATATGATAAGATACAGATGAAGAAATAGACAAGGGTTGGAGAAGATGTACATTAGGGTCAGAGACTCAGAGTTGGGGAGATAGTGTGGGTGCTCTTCAAGTCTTATTTAGAAAAGAAAATCCACTGGCTGAGTTAACCTTTTTAACTAGGGGGTGGATTCAGTCCCAATTCCAAAACAGCGAGGCCTAGAACCGACCTGGATAGAGTTTTTGACATTAAAATGACATTCGTACTCGAGAACTGAAAACAAGTAGAAGACAAGTGTATATGTCCTTCGACAAGTTCACAACAAATGGACCCTTTTCCCAATTCATATAATCATAAAAGGAAATGTTTTATGACTGGCAGAGAATGAAAGAAAAGCAAGAGTTTGAATCAAATCAGCTACACAATTATTACATAGCTAAAACCAATTAAATTTCTGCACAAACTTCACTCGCTTGTCCTCATCTTCCATTACAACAAGCATCACAGAGGAGTTCCTTTCTGTTTATAATAGTGATCATTATTACACTTCTGTGATGCCAAAAAAAATAACAATAAAGAAAAAAATATTTAAGAAGACTAAAAGTAGTTCCCGGCATTACGCTATATACTAATAGAATAGCTAAAGGAAGTGATATTAAGAACTAAAATGAAATTTCCTGGCAGGGATACCACTTCACTAATTGCCAGACTGCACTTGTCTTCAAGGTCCGAGAAAATGTCTGAAAGTGCAAACAAATGCCATTACATAAAAGGTCCCCAAACAACTGTTTGAGCTCAGAGAATCAAATCACTCTTTTTGGGTCACGAGCAGCTGCCAGGTGATCCTGAAATTGCAGGAAAAAAAGAAAACAAAAACATCATTTACATTAAGAAATAAATCAAATAATGATGTACATCAAGCCTTAACCACCTATGTAATTGTGAAACTTCATCTGACATTTCTTCAATGGAATGGTTATTACAGACAAGCAACAGATTCACACCCCAGCTGACCCCACCCCACCCGGCCAAGGAAAAAATATCCCTTATACCATGCTAAAGACTGTTTCCATCATTTGCAATGGAGCCAAAGACTCACCATTTTTTGGCTTGGGAATATGATGGAATAAAGCAAAACGACTCACCAAACTGTCTGCACTTCTTTTTTTATGAAGGCAGCAGTCAGTCTATGCAATTTTCGACGTGATTTTCTCTATGGATCATCCGGATCGTCTCTTTATGCTTTAGTACAAAATTAAGACTGCGTACATCCGACCCCCCTTACCCCACCGTAGATGGGAACCTGTGCATCACTGGGGTAATGATGATGATGATGATAATGACGACCATGCTAAAGACTAGAATATAAAACTTGGGTCCAACCATCTCACCATGAGATGGTGATTCTTTCTAGAGTAAAATCATATTATCTTACTATTATGAAGTCCCTTTGTTGCTTAAACCAGGTAAGGTAAGCTAATGACTTTTGATTAAAAACTTTTAACCATTAGAAACTGCAAGAATTCACAAGATGCATGACACACTAGAGAGGAAAGTTTAGGGGAAAACAAATGAAGGAAAATAAAGAGGAATACGGAAGAAAATAAAATTTGGAGAAAGCTAAAGATAGGCTCTAAAAAACTGCTAGTACCGAGAGTAGAACTCAGGGACTACTATAAAAAGGTTCAGTCATATTAAATCTTTTGATTTTTGTCCAAATTCATTTTGTTTTTACGAAGACCAAGAGATTTTCATATATGTAAAGTCTTAAAAGTTTCTAATTGTATGTCAGCATCGTTTACATTTTCCAGCATAGAATCTAACAAAGAAATAATTTACCTTATCTTTTAGTACTACCTTCGTCCCATTTTAACTGTCTGACTTTCTTTTTTGGATTATCCCAAAATAATTGCCATATTTCCTTATTTGAAAAGGAAATATATGATCCACAACATTTCACTTTATTATACTCAAATCTCAACCACAACTTTTAGTTTTTCAACCACTTTATGAGTAATTGTGTCAAATCAAAATACGACACCTAAAATGTGAAGGAGGTAGTATCTTTTACTAGCATTATTTGGGTTTCAAACAAAGCCTAAATTGAACAATAAAATATCCACCAGTAAACTTAGAAGAAACAATCAAGTACATATTTGGTCGCAATGAAATAATTTAAAATCATGTGACCATGACCATTAAGCTTGTTTAAATTATAGCAAGATTCATTAGAGAATAAAAGACAAAATTACTAGTATGATCAAAATAGATGGTGATTCCTAAAATATGAGTTAACAGTTTTTATTCCTAAACTAATAATGTCTCACATGCACGGAACATAATTTGATGCAAGTTTTTCTCCCTTCAATTTAATTATTGATCACATAGAGTCATATTTAAGTTCGTTAGTCATATATTAAAAATATATGAGTGCTTTGGTCACGTATATATAAAGTGAGACAATGACACCACAAACAACCGAACTTACTGAGATAAAATCAAATGCTCTAGTATCCTCTTTCTTTTGACTGTTCATGATAGACGTAGTTTGAGTAGGAATCCTGACATTGAAAATATCTGGAAGTGCAGAGGAAGAGTAACCACCATAAGAACCAGAACCAGAATCAGGGTTAGCACTAGTAGCTTGCTGCAGGCTTCCCATTTGCTGGAAAGTGGACATGGCTGCAAGGAATTGCTGTTGGGCAAAAAGATTGCCCATGGATCCAGTCTGAGAGGCTAATGACGGATTATTCAGCATGAAGCCAGGAGGCATATTATATGTCATAGCACCCAAAGGAGACATTGGAATAGAACTTGAACCGGAAACTTGAGAAGGCGACATGTTGTTGAAGACATCATTGGAACCCTTATGGACGGGATCAGGGTTGGATTTAGGTAAAATATTATCATTTCCTGTTAAGGACATACCGCACATTAAGTCATGAATATCACCTTTAGGAATACTTTCCTCTCTGGGAATTTCAGAGATGGAACCAAAAATGTCCAACAATTCAGGTCCACTTCCACTATGTGCAGGAATAACTTCATCAGATCCTGATTTGTCAAGTGTCATCCCAGAGAAGAGATCCGATTCATGCTCTTTGACATCGTTGTTATGAAAAGAAACATCTGCAAAAGGATCATCGTCATCTTTCTGTTCGCTGATTCTGTTCGCATCTGTGCCAATTCCAAATAAATCATCAATCAGAGGAGCAGTAGAGGTTGAGGTACTTGATACATTTTCACTGCTCTGCATTTGTACTGAATCGTCAGTTCCGAAAAGGTTATCACTGTCACCGGTGTCTATTAAGTCAGGCATCTGAACCATCTCAGCTTTTGCTAGTTTGTCTGAATGAGCCATGCTTTGGACAGTTTGAACAGGGGCCTGTTGAACATCCAGAATGCTCAACACCTGTAAAACATATCACTTCAATTACTCAAGTACATACAAATAAAATGAAAATGAAAACCAAGATTACCCATTTCAACTTTTCCACCAAAAAAATTCTGCTTTGAGATTAAAAGCTGAAATATATTAGGCAGATTGAAAATATAGTAAAAATGGAACGCAGATAGTCTCTTCAGAGAGTGAAACGGGAGCAATATTAGTACTTGGAGTCAAATTACCTTGTTGGCCTTTTCTCTCAAAGATGCTTGAGGGGATTCAGAACATTTTACCACCACATCATTATTCTCTGTAAAATAAGATGCTATTATACCAAAATGTTCATCATCTTTTTTTCTCAAAATTGCCTCAAGCACACAAATGGCTTTCACTCGGACCTGCCACGATGGAGACTGGAGCTTTGATTCGATGGCATGAGTCATAGCCAAAGCATCTAACTTTGAAGCTTCTGCCATGAATACCTGAAGAGCATCCCTAGTGGGCTGCAAGCGAACACCACCTGATGTTGCAATTGTCTCTAATAACCTCTCCTCACGAGTCTTCTCACCAGACCTCACTCCCAAACCATCACTGGTTGTTTCTGCATGAGATGTCTTAAGATCCTGACCCCAGCTTTGAGAACTCGCATTTCTTGAAACCCCAGAACTATTCTGTGATTCATTATAAGGATTTATTCCTTCATATCGATCTGAGTGATCTTTTTCCCTCGTCAATGATCGCTGAAGATTTGGACCTCTGTAACTTCCAGTATCATTCTTTTTCATGGATTGAGATTGTGTTAAACTGCTTAGTCCCTGCTTTATTGTAGCACTACCAATCCCAACAATCTCACTAATAAATGACTTATTATCTTCTGATGGCATTTCAGCATTAGTATTACCAAAGCCTTGTATTCGACCACCAAGATTTTCTTTTGGCGCCGGTTTTATGTCATCTGAAGAAGAAAATAAAGCTGATAATGCTTCCTGGGCTGTTTCACGCACCGCCTTGTTAAGTGCATCACCCTTTAGAGGATCTGGCTGGCCCTTATAGTGAATTAAGGGGCGTATAGACATTGAATTCCTTTGCATCTCCCTTCTGAACTCTGCACCCGACTTTCCGATTGCATACTTAATTACCCTTAAAGCCTGGATAAAATTGATATTCAATCATAATACATTAGCAATTTAGCATTCAGTATGAGATATTCGTAAACTAATCGAAATGCAAACTTTTCAGTAAAATGAGGGGGGAAATCTTGTTTGAACATGGCTTAGCGAATTTGGTAGAAAACTCAGCTGAAACAATTGCTTGTAATTGCGCCTCATGGCACGCGCCGCGCGCCTCAGCTAATTCCTGGACTATGGCATAAAAGCATTGCATATGGCGTTAGGATTGTAGTGTACGCAATATTGCGGTGAGGTAAGGCTCTGGGAGGCATACACAATTGGAGGTCAAGGTGTAAGGGTATTATTTGGGCCCAATCAGCCCAAATTTTAATTTTTATAATTAATATGTTTGCTTCAGATATATTATTAATTGGGAGGCGCTGGGTCTGTAGCGACTTCCCCTTTCATTTTAGGTATTACTCCCTCCGTATTTTTTGTTGGCTACACTTTCCTTTTTTGGATGTATTCAAAAATTTGTTACACTTTCCCTTTTTGGTAAGTTTTTCCTTTAAAAATACTCAAAATGTGCCAACACCTATTGTAGCAAACAAAAAAATACGGAGGGAGTATTTGACATCCCTTCGCATCCTACTCACGACTTCATCTGTCGCAGCCTTAATGCGGATGATGATGGAACAAATGCTAGTGGTTATGATCCCTATTTCAAATCACTAGATAGTGATGATTCGATTTTCTGTCATCAATCTAATAATCTTAACATTGTGATAAGTTAGGAGTTTTGTTTTGATGAACAGTTCAGACATCTTTGCTATTATGTGGTTTGAACTTTGACAAATTACTTCGCTAGGATTATGGCCTCGTTATAATTGGTTTTAATATGACATTGATGACTTTTGACGGATATATTCTTTTATTTTTATTGAGTCTACACACACATATTAGCCTCAGGCATACGCCTCATTGCGCAACGAGGATTACGCAATATGCAATTTTTAAAAAAAATGTCACTAATACTGTGACTTAGGGGTTTTCATCTAAAAACTGTTGCTCAAAAATTACAAGGAGCTATTGCACTGTAGCCCTTCTAAGTAAAAATATCAAATGCTTTTATGTTTTTTCTTTCTTTGCAATTCTGACCAATATCTGCAGTCTGCAAATTACTTATCACTAAATAAAAGAAAATATCATTTCTTTTATTTGCAATTCAAGATTAACAATTGCCATAATTGTTATATTTTAATTTTAAATTTTTATAGATGATGGTCTCGTTTAAGCATTACTGTGACTTAAGGGTTTTCGCCTGTTCCGCTTAGTCCATTTTGATTTCATCAGTTAAGTTTTGAGAAGTGCAAAACCAAAAACCGAGTAACTCAAGCCCATTTCAATTATGTCTGGTCAGGTTGTATCAACTTCAGTCAGTTTAAAAAGCGTAAACCGTAAACCGAACTACATATAGTTTAGCCAGTTTTTTCGATTTCGGTAGGTTCAGTTCAGGTCAACTTGGTTTTGGTCACTTGGTTGGTCAGTTTCAGTTTGCCGTTTCCACTCACCCCTAGACTCATACATGGACCTTTTGTTTAAAGCTTTAAAATACGCCAATTAAACCTTATTTGGAAAACCACAAACATATCATGGCTATTGCTTATCACATAGAAGTATTGAGTTAACAAATTTCATTGCTTGAAGCCTTGAACAATAAATATTCCAAATATAGTACATAAAAGCAGCACCTGCTCACAGCTTAATGTAAAATATATCAAAATATCTACCGAGTTAACTTTCTATTTAACATTTGGAGAAGCAGCATTAGCATACTATCACATAATTTGACAGCTTACATGCAGTTTAGTTTCTTTTTAGGTCTTCATTTTTCTTATAAAACAAGAAGTAAACACTTGTGTCAAACTGCCTCCATCCCCCTTGAAAAATGGAGGTGGAAAGCCGGAAACAAAGCGCAGTTTCCTTCACTTTCTCCTTTTCTAAACGACTAAACCATTTTGGATAAGCTCTTTCAGAAGTAATACGAAATGCAAAACCAATGGCAAATAGTGCATTCATCACCCCTTTTACAAAACCACAACCCATTTTAAGCTTTTCAAGGTGGCACCCACTTTATGAAAATATGTAAACTGAGACTTTGGGGAGGGGGAATAAAAAAGTGTTAAGTGTAGACCCTTCTAAGGAGCCCACATGGGCACACGTTACTGTGCATACATACCAAGTGTAGAAATAAAGCCATGTGTTTGCTAACTCCTAATAAACTCAAACATGCCATGTAGACACCATGCCTTGATCTCCCACATTTGGTAAAGTGGGATTGTGGGCACATTAAAGTGTGCCCATATAGATTCCTCATAATTTTTTATGAGTATCATATTTAAGGACAAGTGTAGCCAATAGCTGCGGCATTCTAGAGATCAAGTTTTGTGGAAACATATACAGATACTTAAATATCACGAGTACTAAACATCAGGCATTGGCATATGTCATATAACTGGCTGTAGTTGATGTGAGGATGAATATACACTAGATTTATAAGATAGATTTGTACCACTTTAGTCATCCTTTTATACCTCAACAAACAGTTGAAGTAGAACAAAACAGTCAAACAGTCATTAACTTCCAATCACATCTCTGTTGCCATTTTAGTTTGGTCATTGCCATCACATTCCCCAAGAAACCCTATTCAAGATCGCATCTTTTAAAAAATTGATCACATACAATCCTAAATTGTAAATATCCGCATAAACAATTCTCCTTCATATCAATGAAATAAGCATATCCAACCAAAGAAACCAAAATCTCGCAAGGATAAAGCAAATCTAGCAGCAAGCTGAGGATAAATGGGTAACCTTTTGTTTGACAATGGGGGATTTGTGTTGAAGACGTTTGAGGATGAACTCCGAAACTTCCTTAACGATACCTGCATGAGACGTCCGAAGAAGCTCACAGATCTCTTCCAACTTGTAAACTGGAGTGACCTTGTCTTCATCAGCAGTCGCGCCGTCGATCATCCGAGACCTCCAATACGACTCCACTGCTCGCCTACTCGAATCCATCGCCCCGATAAATTCTTCGACTGACCGTATTTCTCAGCCAACCCCAACAGCAAATTCGACGAAACAATCGGTCGATCTTCGCTCAATATACAAGATGAGATGATGTGTGTAGTTGAGGTTGAGGTTCGGTGGAAGAGTAAAACGAGAGAAGTATTGTGATGTTATTAAAATGGCCGAAGTTTGCAAAATTTGTAAGAATTATTAAAGTTTGGGACGAAAGAGTTGATTTAATTCGGTGAATTGCGAGGAAAGGAATAGTTAGCAGTTGAAATGAAGAAGTAATGCCGGGTATGAGTTTCCCCAAATTCTAATATACCAAGTACTAAGTACTCATTCCGGTCCTTATTAAAGTTCTTAGTTTGACTTCACACAGATTAAGAAAATAAATTTCATTTTACTGTGTAGTGCACTGTTTGGCACTGTTTTGCACAGTTTTGCACTGTTTTGTTTCCTAAAATGAAAGTGTGAACTTAAATAAGGGACATCCCGAAAAAGGAAAGTGAGAACTTTAATAAGGACCGGAGGGAGTACTTCGTAGAAAATAATAAAATGTTTATGAATTTCCAAAAAACTATTTATACAAACATTCAGAAATATTTACACTTTCATCTAAAAACTATAATATCTATTTCTGCTCTTTGGAAAAGTCGAAAAAGATTTAAAAAGTAGATCAAAACACCACATAACTTGAATGATTAAAAATTATCAATCAAAGATACCACATCTAAATACAATATATTTTTATTTTTTACGGAGTATTTTTTATTCATTTTATTACTAAATTTTGATTATTTTTTTCTAGAAAGGTTAATTACATAAATAAAGCTAAAATATATTCAAAATATTCAAAATTACAATGATAAAATTCATTATTGTTTAAAGAGAATATTACCTGAAATTGGACTAAAAAGGTTAGAAAATTCCGAAAAATGATTGTCATGTTTTTATTCCCAAAATATGACTAATTATTATCATGTTTTAGCAGTATCATACTTCAAACATGGCAGTATTTTCCAAACATAAAAAACATAACTACTTCTGTTTTGGAATTTTCAAACTGTTTTAGTCTTATTTCGGGAACTTTCCCTATTTTAAATCATTATATTTTAGATTGATTGTTTTCAAATTCCAAACAAGGAATCTAATCTAATGGAGTAATGGGACTACAAAATAATTTTTAGCTATAAAAGTACGTACCATTAGCCTCGTCTTTCGCTTCAGAATTCTAAATATTAACGTGTACAATTATAAGTGTATATACGCTGGTCAATATTGATTCGCTTGACACATTAGACTATTAGAGCGTTAATTTTTTTAACAAACAAAGACGGTGTTTATGATGTTGTTACTCGGACTTATTTCAGTCCCAGATCAAACCGTATCAAACTAAATCAGACTCCGACATTTGTAAAATGCATATGGATTAGACATTTACAGATCAGATCACGCTAGATCATAAAATGTAGTTCAAAGCATGGATGGATTTAGGGGGGGGGGGGGGCGGGGGGGGCGACCGCCCCCCTTGGACATTCAATTTTTTTTACCATATATGTAATATTTTCATAAAACTTTCATAATTTAATTAGATTCGCCCCTCTTAGCTTTTAATTTTCAAAGTTAGTATATAGTCTTACATAATGTAATACTTAATTGGAGATTTGAAAGAATAAACATCTAAAATAATTTACATAACTTAAACAAATAAACAATAGAGTAACTCGTTATTTAAGATTTAGGATACTTATTATATAAGAATTCCTAGTTTTGTAATGTTTAATTATCTTTATTAGATAACAAGTACTGGATTTTGTAAAACATATATCAAACAATATTAAATACTAGACACACTAATTACACAATTTTTATATCACGTGAAATGAATCCAAAATATAAATATTTATAGACATTAGATTACATAATTCATTTACTTCTTGGTTTCTAAAAATAATTTATTGCATGGATAATAAACTTTAAATTATTATAGAATTAATAAAAATATTAAAATATAATATGCGCCGTATATATGTGTGTGTGTATGTGGTGCACATTATTCTAAAAATAACAATCTCATACATACTAGTATACTACTATTGTAATATTAAGAAAACTTCTCATGAGTCATGACTCACGAACACCCTCCTTGGTGGACAAAAATTACAATTCAATAACCGATTTATGAGGTTAAACAATGTAGAAGTTATTAAAAATGTATTGGTTGATGTCTTTGTCATCGTCTAAACTTAAAATGTATTAGATTTAAATGCCGTTCGGGATGTGCATGTATTAATGTCATTTTTTGAATAAAAATAGCCGCATAGCCCCACAATAGCGAAAATATTTCGCCCCGCTACACTAGGGAAAAAAAATTCACCCCGCTACACTAACGAAAAAAAATTCACCCCCTACACTAACGAAAAATTTCGCCCCCCTTGACTCAGAATCCTGGATCCGTCCCTGGTTCAAAGAAAAAACATACGGAGTATTTACTACGTAGTACGTACTATTTAATGAGAAGCATTGTGGTGCGATGATTGTGGTCTGAATGAAACATTATACTCCCTCCATTTCAGTTTGGTTGACACACTTTCCTTTTTTGGACGTTTCAAAATGAATGCCACACTTCCCATTTGGTAAACAAAACAGTGTCAAACAGTGCCAAACAGTGTTCAAACAGTGTCAAACAGTGTCCAAACAGTGTTTAAATAGTGTCCAAACAGTGCCCAAACAGTAAAATTTACCTCTTAGTAAATGTTTTCCTTAAATGTTGACAAATCAAACTATGTCAACCAAACTGAAACGGAGGGAGTATGCCTTAATATTTCAATTCAACTCATGCATTTTTATTTAGGTGAGAACTCCGGTACCCATTTAAAAAATGGGGTACCGTATCTATAATGTATTTGATTGGTCCAAATCATTATATCCTTTTTAATTTAGATTTAAATAATTCAACTGCATTATTCTGAATGGTCCATGTGTACATTGGACAAAGGTATGATACCTTATGGGTACCATAGAATCGATCTTTTATTTAAGCTTATTTAAGCGTGACCATTCCTTTTTTTTTTGCTATAACATACCAAATCTTTTTGAGAGATTAATATGGGAGAAAAGGAGTAGAAAGCTAAAAAAAATGAAGCAAATGAAAGTATGGAACTGCTTCCCGCATTCTCAGGTGCTCTCTTCAACCAAATTATTTATTGAAAGCTCCACATTTTATGAGGACAAATAGAGAAAAAAGGGGGAGAGAGAGAAAGGGAAAGAGGAACAGAAGATCCTTTTTCTTCTTGGCTCTGATCGATCTTCTCAGTTTCAAAAAGAAATATATATAATGGGCGAAAGGAACGCGCCGCTGCCAAAGTTCGGAGAATGGGACGTCAAGAACCCGGCCGCCGCAACGGAATTCTCCGTCATATTCGACAAGGCACGGAACGCAAAGAGAGATGGCATCCGGCCACCGTCTGCCACCCGCCGTGACCAGCTGGACTCCCCTGTAAGGAAGGACTCACGGCCAGGCAACGCCGCCAAGTCGTCCCTTAATAAAGCCGATGGCCACCTCGTCCGGCTGGGGAAACCTCTTGCCGGCCGTAAATGGCTCTGCTGCGTCGGTGGGAGGCACGACGACTAATACATCGAGAAGGCCGGCCCGGCCATTAATTGTGCTATAGCAAACCAAAACTCCTCATTTCTGCTAGACTAACATTCTATGATCCAGGATTAACTTTGACCTCCTTACTATTTCTGAGTACAATTTTTATTAATAGATAATTATATTTATTAATAATCATATCTTATACGTAGTACCTTTTTTCGATTAAGGGAGTGTTTGCAACTGCTTCTGCTTAAAAAAAAGCACTTTTGGAGAAGTAATGAAAAAGTGATTGGTAGTAAAAGTTGATAGTGTTTGAGAAAAAAGTGATTTTGAAAAGTAAAAGTTGGTAGTGTTTGGTAAAATAAGTGCTTTTTGTGTAATAGAAAAGGGAAAAGCACTTTTCACACGCAAGCCGAGAAAAAGTAAAAATTGGTAGTGTTTGGTAAATAAGTGTTTTTTAAAGCCAAAAGCTGAGAAGTGCTTTTTTTTAAGCAGTTGCAAACACTCCCTAAATATATTTGGGTACGGTTATCTTTTTCTTTCTCCTATTTTAATCATTATGTGAGTTAATTATGAGTATATACTTCTCTTTCGGCAAATTGCATGCCAGATGGAATTTGACTATTATACTTAGATTCGATAGTTATATTGTTATTATGTATTAAACTGCAATAGATTTTGATGGATACATTATTTTAGTACAATGTTTGGAGATCCAAGTATTTGGAGAGGCTTAGAGTTTTGAGGCCCTCATGAATATATACATACAACGTGTATGAATTTTATATACAATGAAGGACTATATTTAATCATCTTTGACTTTTGTTAAATTTTGACCGAATTTTTTTTTATACAAAAATAGGTATATTAAGAAAATGATATCTTAAAAAAACTATCACAAAAATATAAACGAGAAAATTGCATATATGGTCCCTCAGTTATCCACAAAATTAAAATATTAGACCTGTATTTCTGATATTGTAAATGTTACCCCTCAATTGTCCAAAATGTTGTAAATGTGGACTTTTAAATAGTGAAATGTACTTTCATCCACATTGTATATTTCACCCCTCAAAAAGACCACATTTACAGCATTTTGGACAATTGAGTAGTGACATTTACAATCTCAGAAATACAGATCTAGGATTTTAATTTCGTGGATAATTGATGGATCATATATATATGCCATTTCTAATCTAAAAACTTATAAATACCAATGATGGTTAGAGCATTTTCGGAAGGATAAAAATGTTGATGTAACACTAAAGCAAGTTACACTTATACAATTTGTTTTAATTATTGTACCTTTCATCATTACTCTTATTTCTACTGCTTACTCCGTTACCAACTGTTAAGTTTCCTATTAACATCCTATATGTGGCGTTTTAATTATTCTCTGTACTTAATGGAATTGATTTTTATGTAATGTTTTCATTTAAATTTGCATTTTAAAACTTTTCTCTAGGTCACCGTATATGTTATGTAGAAGTTGAAATGCTCCTTTGTTTAAATTATATCTTATTAATAAAAAAATAAGAAAACACTACATGAAAACAACTAAAATAGTATTCCACAGTAATGTTAGTCAATTCAAACAAAAAAGTATTAAATTGTTTTCCGATTGTTTCTACTTTAAAAGGTGAATTTTTAAAGTGATTTTGAAGAAAGTGCTTAATAGTAAAAATTAGTAGTGTTTGAAAAAAGGGGTTTCTAAAAAGTAAATGTTGGTAGTGTTTGGTAAAAAAAGTGTTTTTTGTGTAACAGAAAAGTGAAAAGCTCTTTTAGAGGCCATTCGGCAACACTGTTTTTCGGTTTATTAGGCTTATCAGCCAACTTTTTCACCAAACACATAATTTTTGCTTTTTCGCGCGCTGAATTGTGTAATAAGCAGAAAACGTAAGGTTGAAGTTACTTTTCTGGATGTATTGGCTGAAGTTACTCTAAATGACCACTTTAGCTATTTTTACATATAATTTTTTCTTTATTTTATTAATAAAATATATTTTAAAAATAATTTTTTCTTAAATCATCAGAATCAGCCAATGCAGCCACTTCAACCAGAACTTCATAAATTTCAGCAGAATCAGCCAAATCAGCCGATTTTCGTGCTACCAAACGGGCTCTTAAGGCCCCCCTCCACTTGCTTCCAACTTTTAGCTTTAAAATGCTTAATTTAAAGAAAAGTTTTCACTTGAAAAACTCATTTTAGCCCTTTTTAAGCCAAATGATGAAAAATGATTCTTTTATTTTTGGGAAAACTGTCAAATAGGTCCTCGAACTTTCATAAAAAGGTGAAATAAGTCCTTATATAGGAGGCTCTGTCCGGCCATCGCGATTTGGGGCGGTTCCCGGTGGAATTTTTTGATGAACATTTTTGAGCATCTTATTCATCAAGTCTAGTTTACTCATACCGGGAACCGCCCCAAATCGCGATGGCCGGACAGAGCCTCCTATATAAGGACTTATTTGACCTTTTTATGAAAGTTCGATGACCTATGTAAGGAATAATTGTACTTAGATTTTGTTGATGCTATGATAGATTAGAATTTTAAAGTACCCCTTATAGAAATTTTGTATTAGAATTTTTCTTTGTAAGTATTGGCATAGTCGACGGGCCAGAGATCCTCTCGGTACTTCTGATCTAGAGGTGCTAGGAGAACTGATCTATGAGAGTTGCTCTTCAAAGAAGCATCAGAACTGCTAGGAGAACTGTTCTATGAGAAGTGCTAGCAGAGTTGCTCCTTTAACTAGCTATGAGAGTTGCCTGCAGAACTACCGTTCAGAGAAACCATCAGAGCTGCTACCAGAGCTGCCCTCATATAGCTATCAGAGAACCATCAGAGCTCGACTTAAGAAACAATTATTCCTTACATAGGTCATCTAATGGAGGAGTCGCACCCCTCAGAAAGTCCCTCGGGTCGAGGGTGCCGTGCATAATGGCAATTCCCTTCTTGACTGGGAACTGCACGTTCTCGAGGGGCCAATCCCCCCCCATCAGCCGTCGCCCCCTTCTTCAAAGCTTGCTCAGGGGGGGAGGGAACAGCTGCCATCACCACCAGAGGCTCGGACGAGGAGTGCTCCTCAGCAACGATGATCAGGACATCCTTCTGACCGGAGGCCCCCTTCTTCTTCTACCTCTCCGGGGGCATAACGCCCTTCCCGATGTTTTTTCGTTTGAGCTCCCCTGCCTTGGAGCCCCCGGCATCGGCATCGGCACCGGCATCAGCATTTTTGGAGGTTCCCTCACCCTCCGGGACTCCAGCAGGCAGCAGCCCCATCCTTCTTAAAAAATTCATCGACGGGCTTCTGAGTGCCCGCCTCCCTCTTCTTCTTCTCTTCCTTGTCCATTTGCCTCTGTAGCTTTGCAAATGCTTTGGCGTCCATATCTGGTCCTGCGGAAAAGAAAGGAAAACACAAAAGCGTTAGGCTACCACACAAAAAAACAATGACGAAGAAAATTCCTAAGTATGTAAATAAGGATCCTTCGGCGAGAACCTTTGATGCTTTGGTACACCCGGTCTAGCGGAGGATAATTCTCATCCTTCTCCCCCATCAGCCGGAACCGCCGGAAGCCAAGCAAGTAAAGTTCTTCTGGGAGGGTGGCAGCCTTTATGGCCAACAGCTTGTCTGAGCCTGCGG
Source organism: Cuscuta epithymum (assembly GCA_945859915.1). Classification (NCBI taxonomy): domain Eukaryota; kingdom Viridiplantae; phylum Streptophyta; class Magnoliopsida; order Solanales; family Convolvulaceae; genus Cuscuta; species Cuscuta epithymum. The sequence goes on along the minus strand of CAMAPF010001045.1, from coordinate 1,820,173 downwards.
GTTTCGCCTTTAGCTTCTTCCCAGCTTTCTCAAGGGCGAAGTTCCCGACCTTCAAATGCCTCCGGAAGTGATCACGCAAAGGCCTCGGGAAGGGGTTTTCAGGCATCCGGATGTAGCAGAAGTGATCCTTCCACCCTTTATGGGACGACGGAATCTCCGAGAACAACCTTCAGGAGGGAACTTGTTGTAAGTTGGCAAACCCCTCCGCATGTGTGTGCCCCCCTCGGCACAGGTTGAACGAAAGGAAGAACTGATCTAAGGTCAGTTCCACCTCCCGGGAGCGGCAGAGGGAAAGGAAGCCGAAGATATATGAGTGACTGTTGGGAGATAACTGACAGGGGGCTAGCCCCAGGAACTCAAGGTATTCTAACAAGAAAGGATGGAGGGGAAACCGTAGTCCTAAATCTACAGAGAGTATATGTACAGCAAAACACCCCTCGGGTGGGTTGGACAACAGGTCGTGGGGGCCGGGTTCAACCACTTGTGCGAAGGGTCCAACCAGGAACTGGGTGGCCTGGTCGTCGGAAGCGTCGCCCTTGTCTTCATCGCGAGGGCCGCCGTGTTCGAGTAAGAATGGCCCTCGGGTATTCCCACCGGCTGACCCGCGTCAACGGCGGACTGCTTCCTCTTCGGCGCCGCCCTCATTTTCTTCTTCCTTTTTCCTGGAGCGACCCGAAGGGGTTCGGGGTTCAGTGGTCGAGAGCTTCTCACTTCTCAAATATAGAGGGGGCATGACGGCGACGGTGACCACCCTTCGCTCCTTCTCTTCCTCCTCCTCCGCCACCTGGAGAGCGAGGGCCATTTCCTCGTCTTCCGCCACTTGTTCGAATTCTTCGGCTTCCGCCTCAGTCCGAAGGTTCTCCTGAACCACTTCAGCTACTGCAGAGTCATCTGCCGACGGGGGGTGCTCGCTGGAGGATTCCATATCCGAATAGCTCTCCTGTTGTGCCGAAGGCTCCCTCGAGATATCCTGGGAGTCACTCGCTGAAGACATCCTCTCTAGATCAAGGATGGAGGGAACGACAAGAAGGAAGTTTCGCTAAAAGTACTCTAACACTAGATCAAAGCGCAGGGAAGCAAAGTATGGGGAAAAACTGAAAAACGGGGGAAGAACTGACCTTGGAGCGAAGGAAAAACTTGGGTTTGATCGACGAAAATGCTTTCTCTCTCTAGAAAAATTGGCAGAGCTTCGCTTCAATAAAATCGCACAAGAAAAATGAGCCTGGCCTTGGGGTATTTATAGGCAACTGGGCCTCGAGAACTGGGTCTCCATTTGAAAAGCCCATCATTACAGGCCGCGGTTTCGACCAACGGGTGGCACCTACCCCCCTTCAGCCAACGCGGACACGCCACGTGTATCCTCCCTCCAACGGCTCTTTTCCAACGGCTCTATTTTGGGAAATCATTGAGGCAACCTCAGTTGGTAGCCTCCAGCTATCACTCACCAAAGCCTTCGGTGAACAACTTTTACCAGGTGCTCTCGGGCATGTAGCAGTATAAGCCTTCGGCTTATCAATGTTTCCACTCCTCAGCCAATGACACCCCTCGGGGTTACACGTAAACATCATAACTTCTTCAGCCCGAACTTGCCTTCGGTCTAAAGGAGTGGGGGACTGGGAGTCTGGGATACACCCCTCGGGAATCACATAGAACTAAAATTTCCAAAACACAAAAAACTTACAAGTGACACATGACATCAAAGGAGAACCCTTCGGGTATACACATCAAGCACCCTTCGGCACATACAGCTATCACTGACACTTCCCTCAGAAAACCCTCGACATGTGAGGGACTGAGTGGAAGCCCTCGGCAAATGCCAAGAAAGCTCCCCGATAAAAAGTAAGCCTCCGGCAGAGCCAACGCATCAACGCAATTACTCCTTTTCCCTCAAGTACCTTTCGGCAAAAGGAGTGGGGGACTCCTGATGGAGTATATGGCCCAGGAACCCCCGGCCCATAGACTCCTACTTCTCCTACACAAGCCCAGGGAGCCCAGGGAGCATCTCAGGCCCAAATGCAATGACTCAAGCCTCAAAGAAGCCCAAAATACACACAGGGGTGCCTTCGGCCTCCTTGAACGAAGGCTCCAAAATACACAGGGCAGCAATATTCGAGCATACGAAGCTATTGGGACAAAATGCCGTAAAACGGTAGCCCTCGGCTACCACGAGCCTTCAGCACATACATGGTGTCTTCGGCTACACAGGGCCTTCGTCAGGGAATCCTACGGCACTCCCATGACCTTCGGCTATACAAAAGCCCTCGGCCGAAGGGGGAGCCTTTGGCCAACAACTCAATCATCGAAGATTCCCTTTGGAGACAAGCAACCACCGCATTTAATGCAACGTCACATCTACCCACCGCATTCAATGCGGAGCACATGCGATTGCCAGTGCCACGCGGTTGAGGTGACCCCTCGGCCGTTAGATTGTTGACACGTGTACTCTCATCGCATTTATTACTACTATAAATAGCACCCCTTTTCCCCGTTGTAAAGGACCAGAACATCTCGAGTTCATAAATATAATCGCCTCTCTCTCCTACTTGTTTGCTCTGACTTCTCTCTATTTTATTCCCGTAATAACCCCTCGGATAAGCTACCCCCCGGGTACACTATCCATCAGATATAAACACCATTTTCCTGCTTTTTTAAAACAATATGCTAATTATATTATAAACCCGGCTGACATCGACATTTGTGAAAAAATTGTGAATGTTTTAATATATTTTTTTAATGCAACTGAAACTTTTAGTCATGTTTATAAACCTATGTCAAACCAATTTATTCGTGAACCTGTTAATCTCACCGATATAATTTGTATAAATACACCTATTTTCTAACATTTATAAATTATAAATCACACATTCACACCTATTTTTTAAATAAAAATAGCTTTACTTAATCAATTAAAATAATTAATTAATTTTACAATAAGTAATTTTGTCAAATTAAAAAAAAATTAAACAAACAGCTCCCAAACCGCTATATAGTCGTTGGGAGCTAGACTGCCAGCAGCCCAACAGATGGGGTACTGGGGGGTAGGGGGTACAAAAATTTCTATAAATACACTTATTTTCTAACATTTTCCTACACCTCTTCTCCAACTCTTCTCCATCTGCATCTTCTCTTATTCTCCTACTTATACATAAACTAGGATCCGGTTCGGGCCACCCGTCCCGGGAACCGGCCCGGTACTGTTTGGGCCCGGCCCGGGAACTGAGAACCGGTACCAGGTCTAGGCCCGATTTGAAGGGAAAACCGGGGGCGGGTACGGGCTTTAAAAATTGAGAATCGGCCGGCCGATTCCGAGCCCGATTCGGGACTCTTCAATTTTTTTTTTTGTTTTTTTTTGTTTGGGGCTTTGGGCTGGGTTTAAATGGGCTGGAATGGGTTTTCAGATGGGTTTGTGGGATGGGGGTGGTGGGTGGAGGTAGGGGATAAAATAATCATGAAAACCCAAAAAAAAAAAAAAAAAAACTGAACCCAACCTGGGCCCGGACCGGCACCGGTCAACTATCGGTCCGGTCCTATGCCTCACTGATTTTTTTTTTGCTCGGCCGGGCTAACCGGACTGGTTGAGTCCAAGCCTACTTATACATCTACCATTTCAAATATGGAAAGTTGATCTTCCTTACAAGACATTAAGTCCGGTGACAAATGCAAAGACGAGGAGAAAACAACAACCAACGGTGGCAGTGGCGGAAATTCCGATTGATTATTATATATTATATTATTATTTATTAGAAAATGTATTTCATATTGTAATTTTTTTCTCAATTCTCAAATGTAGTTCCTATTTCAAATAAATGCACTTGAAGTTTGTTTTTAATATCCAGCATTTGTAGACATAAGTAGGAAAAAACGGAAAAAAAAATTGCAACCGGCCCGGGCAGGTGGCCCGACCCACAACCGGCTAACCACCGGGCCGGTCACGGGTCCACACTCCACAGCCAAAAAAAATTAGGCCTGGCCGGACCCCGACCCGAGTCCATGACTACAATGGACCCTTTGCATTTGGATGACACATCACCTCCAATGCACTCAAAGCATGGGAGATGCTCTAAGCCTCTAAGGGTATGTTTGGGAGTTCTGACCTCTAGGAAAAGGGGCAGGAAAAGAGGGGGCACCTAGATGTAAGAGGGAGAGATGTCTCAATGGTGAGGGAGAGAAGAAAAAGAAACTCTTATATTTATTTGCAAATTACAAATTTGAAAAGAGAGGGGCTACAAATAATTATATTTAAAATCACTTAAAATATACTATCCTCCGTTCTTCAATTCTTGCAACAGTTTGACTTTCATGGTTGCCAATACACAACTTTGACTGTAATTATATTTAATTATGTATTAATAAACGTTATAAAAAGTTGATATTTTGGAAATTCACATTGATAAGAGTTCAATAACATTTTATACATAATAATTTTATTATGTATATTAGTAGAGAATCATGGTCAAAGTAAAATCTGTGAATAGTGTAAAAATCAAAATGTTGCAAGAATTATAGAACGAAGAAGTATATCAATTCCAGATTATTGAACTTTCACTCATTTTAAATTGAACCAAGATTATCATTTATTTTGTTATCCTTCAAGAACTTCCTAATTGGAGGAACTTAAATATTAAACATTTGAGGGTTACATAAGTTTTTTAAAACTATCTTCTCCAACTTTTTAAACTTCCAATTTCCAAATATGAAAGGGATGGTTATAAACCCTCATCAACCTCCCTTCTCCTCCAAAACTTAACTCTCAAATATACCCTAATTCCCCCTAAACAATTCACACGACATTATATCCATTGGCATATTGCATCTGCTGAATCCTACCAACTTGATAGGGCGAGAAGTCAAAACCTTACCAACAAGGCCGTCTACTGGGCTGTGCAAGCAGTGCTTCTGCACTGGGCCTACAAATAATTAAGGCCCACATTTTAAAAAAAACAGTAATATATATATGAATATTTAATAGAAATTCAAGAGCCCAACTAAAAAAATATGTAGTAGTAGTAATAAATAACTCAACACTTTTTAGTTTTTACGTATGTGGATCAAGCAACTAAGCATTGTGATTTTCTCATTTCTTTGATTCTTTGTACTTGATTTGCCAACAGGGACGATTCTTTGATTCTTTGATTTGATTCTTTGATTTTAGTTTTTTGCCTAAATGCCTACTTGCCTTGTTGTTATTTGTCTATTTATTGTAGTAATTTATTACTTATTAAGTAATTGAATTGAGAATAAGTGTGTTTAACAATAATTCAAGTAAGATTTAAGAAATTGGGATAAGTATGTTATAAGTAAATACTAAGTAGTAAGTACTTTAGGTTTATAAATATTAATTATTTTATGATTTCACCGAAAATGTAAATTGAATTTTAACAAAAATTTCTTAAACACGTACAAGATTAGGAGAAAATTTCGATAATTGGTACATAGTACTTCGTATTTGATATAATTATGTTCCCACAAAATATCTATCCGGTCATGGAAAAAAGGCCCAATTTTTTTTGTTGCACGGGGTCCCCGTGATTTGTGTGTAATTTCCGTTTGTATTTGTACGTTTTTAATTAGTTTTGTGATTCACTAGCTTGGAAATTACACACTTTTGGTGTAATGTTTTGTTTTATTCAAATTGATGTAAATTGTTTAGATTAGTATTATTCTGAGCATAGGACAGATTAAAAGCACTCAAAGGATCAAGAAATGAATCCCAAAGACCAAAGGATGTGCAAAGGGACAAGATCAAAAATGGATTCAAAAAATAGTTCCTATACCCGGTCGAGTATATGCAATACCCGATCGGGTAATGATCCGATTTCAATGTCCAAATCAAATCCCAGAAAACAAAGGATCGTGGAGACAATATATTTGAAAAATCCGATCACATACCCGATCGAGTATTCCGACATACCCAGTCGGGTATGAGGTGACGATTTCCCACTTCTCGGAACCAGCTGAGTACCCGATCGGGTACCCCAAACACCCGGTCGGGTACATGATCCTGCCACCTTCATTTCCCTATAAATACTCCCCTTTTTCTTCACATAAAGGCATCCCTTCTTCCATATACTTAAGATCAGTTTAGAATAGTTATTTCTTATATTTTTATAGCATGTTTAGTCTCCAAATGAGGAGCTAAACTTCCATTTCTTGGTTTTGCTCTTGAAGCTTGTTGATTATTAAAGTTGTGAGTTATTTTCTTACTTTCTCCTCTTGATTATTTATTCTTCCCTTAACCTCATTCTATATTAATGTTGGAGGATTGCTAAGTGATATGGATGGACCCGGGCCGGTTCGGGCCCGGTTCGGGCCTAGGCCCAGCCAGGCCTCGGGTCTGTTTTGTTGGGCCCGAGCCCGAACCGGTGGCCACCGGTTCCGGGTCCGGTTCCGGGCCGGGCCGGGCCGGTCGGGCCACCCGGTTTAATTTTTTTTTTTTCCTTTCTTCCCCCACCCCCCACCCCCCCCAAACCCCCCCAAACCGGCCTAAACAGATAGCCCAAGCCCAACAGCCCAAAACAAATGAAAAAAATTAAAAAAAAAAAATAGATTTGGCCCGGACCCGGGCCCGAACCGGCCGGGCCGGGCCGTCAAAACCATGAACCGAGCCCGGAACCGCCCCACCCCCCGGGCCTCCGGCCCAAACCGGACCCGGACCCGGACCCGGATAACCGGGCCGGGCCGGGCCCGCACAGTAGCGGGTCGGGCCGGTCCCGGGCCGGGCGGCCCGAACCGAGGCCATGCCTACTAAGTGACGATTAGTTAACGTTCCAACATTTATTATTACTAGAAACAATCAACAAACCGATGGTTAATCGTTGATGATTTCACAAGTAACTTTGATTTATTAATGCACGGTCGTGGTTAATAAACTTAAGAGGGATTAATTTTGTTGGTTAAACCGAAACCGTTGTGTTAGGTTATCAATCTCAATTGATTTCATCAAAGAGTTAAAGAGGTTAAATGCTACTATTATATCGGTATACGGCGTTGTTCTATATTGGATTAATAGTAAGGATTATTAATGAACGGTCGTTGTTAATAACTACCCTCGATGAATTGGAGATACTCCGCGATTGAGTATTCGAGAGGGGATAAGTTATAGATATAACAATGATCGACTAAAATATATCAACAAGTGGAAAGTAGCAAGACCAAGTCTCTTCTATTCTTGAATTTAATCTCATTAAGTCGTTTATCTTTGTGTTAAATTAAAGCAAATCATTCAACCCAAAACCCTCTTTTATTTACTCCTTTCATTAAAAAGATAAATGATTCCTTTCCGTGTGGATACGAACTCTACTTCACCTATACTACGTATAAGTGTTAATATCGATTTATTTTGAGTGCACACACGACAAAGTGCACGTCACCTCGTTTCTCAGGGACGGCCCTGCTTACCAACAACAACAAAAGTCTGGACCACTGTCCTTAGATCGGCAACAATATTCTAAAAACTAATCCGGCCTCCATCTCACCGCCAATAACACATTAAGCATCATGAACATCACAAAAGCGACTTCTAACTTTGCATTACAAAAAAAACGTAAAAACGAAAGACAGGTACAGAAGTACGGTAGGAACGAATGTTGAAAAGAAATCAAAACCATAGTAATCAAAATAAACTTTCTGCACGACAAATATCTTATGTACTGTTCAAACTAAACAAGACAGCAATATAAGGTCGAACTAATCATGCGAGTACTGCCATAGAGTTTTGAGTACTCTCCCTTTTAATGCACAAAGGGTGATTAGTTATTGTAGAGAACTATTACAAATTCTATTAATTTATAGAGAACATGGCAATGACATAATAGGGAATTGTCTGCATTATGCAAATTTGGCAATCATAACATAACCAATGTGTGAAATGACAATGACTATGCAAAAAGACTTTGTTTGGAAAAGTGCCTTCCTTAGAAGAAGAATATTGTTTTTGCCTTTCTTGAACCGGACCAGAACTGACTCAACAACAATAATGGTTCCTTCCAATAAATAAGTGTATCCGAGCAGTCCAGAAAGGGAACCATACTGAAACAGGACTAGGTATCAAATGTAGAATAGAGTTATTTTAAACCAGCAAAACCCAGGCAAAATACTTCTTGAAATGAGTATTAATATTGGTAACATTACAAGACCTTAAAGAAAACACAACAAAAAAGTGCACAAAGAAGAAAACATAAAACATGCACCAATGATAATGAAAAGATATTAGGAGTTAACAGAACTGAGTTCAGATATATATACACACAGATTATCTCCAGGCATAAGGTTGGCTCGCTTAGACTCCTAGACTCGCTTCTGAGGTCATTCACCCACGTTGCTGCAAGGCGCCAAGGCTGTAAAGATAACAGCACAATAACTCATCGCTGGATGTAAACTAAGAACCATATGAATTATGAACACCTATATGGATTATGGAACCTTAAATCACAAAATACAAGCACTTTCTAAGTTCTCATTAACCACTCCAATGAGATTGAAAACCAAGAAACTAAGAAGAGATAATCTGGACTGAACATGTACACATTGACAACAATAAGTGATGCAAAGAAGTTGGGCATACTGTCCTAGTCTCAACCATAAAGGATTTTGCCAAGGATGTTTTCATTCATCAAGAAGTTGGGCATGCTGAACACTAGCATTGGTGTGTGCTTGTATCTATGTAGATGTAGGCAAAAGGCTCAACACAGGGGTACTTACATTTTTGCAGTACTTCGACGGCATCTTTCACTGCATAGATCATCATTTTCTTCACCTGTTCCAGAAATAAAATTCATAAATTAAATTCCGTGCACCTAAATAACAAACTTTATATTACACCATTTGTCCCAACAGAGTGAAAGATGAGTCTTCTTTCAAACACATAAATAGATATGTGAAATCATAACACCAAAACCATCACAGTTCAAGTAGATTCAGGCAGCACCCATAATTTTGTGCATCAAAGGCTGGTTCCGGACAATAGCCAATGACTTCACAAGCAATCCCATCTCCATGTTCTTGTGGCTAATGGAGATCGGTTACCTATTTTGGGCACATGCCCTCGACTTGCCCACTGCATTAAGGCTGCACCTTTACTGCCACTTTTATGTGTTTCCTTTGGCCGGGTTTGGCATGATATTGGGAGTTCATCAGCTTCGCAGCATTGGCGCAATTGAATGGGATTTTCCCCATCTTTTAATGCATTTTTGCAGGGAGGGCACTCTAGTGGAATGACATGGTCATGCAATCCAATCACTTCACAAGCGATCCCATCTCCATGTTCTCGTGGCTAATGGAGATCGGTCACCTATTTTGAGCACATGCCGATGCCCTCGACTTGCCTACTGCATTAAGGCTGCACCTTTTTTGCCGACTTTTATGTGGTTCCTTTGGCCGGATTTGACATGATATTGGGAGTTCATCAGCTTCGCAACATTGGCGCAATTGAATGGGATTTTTCCCATCTTTTGATGTGGTTTTGCAGGGAGGGCACTCTAGTGGAATGACATGGTCATGGGAGCAAACCTACTCTTCTGTTGTAGACTGCAATGACATTGATCGTATAGTTATAAAAATTGTAGTCGTCGATGGTAGTACTCCCTCTGTCCCGCTAAGATTATCTCATTATTCCTTTTCGGTCTGTCCCACTAAGATTGTCTCATACCAAATTTGGTAAAATTTGTGTGGCTCTACATCAACCAATATCAACTCAATATCAACCACATAAACTCACTATTTTAATAGCCGCACCACTTCTTTATGTCCCATGTTAGTGGGACGGAGGTAGTAATATTTTAGAAAAACACTCATTTTATACTATTTTGTTATATAACACTAATCAATATTGAATAAGTATCTTTGACTCAAAGATGGTATAGACGGCCCGGGTTATGAAGGAAATCTCTTGGCCCAAATTAACTCAAACGCCCCAAGTACCATCATATGATATTCAAATTTAGGACTTGATCATTCCACATATTCTTGCTTAATACTTTTACAAGATATCAAATTTCCACCCAAGTGAAAGAATAACCTATTGTGAATGTTTGAGCTCTATGGATGCCCATTCCACATATTTCACTAACTTTGTGTTTGTGATTCTTAAATACCAACCTTGTTGCTGGCACTTGTTTGATGAAACACATCATTTCATCACATCATCATTTTCATTTACCCCAGTGCCACAAAGGCTCCCTCCTACGGTGGGGTAAGGAGTCAGATGTACGCACTCTTACCCATGTACTAAAAAACAGAGAGACTGTTTTCGGATGACCCATAGTGAAAATCGCGTCCAAAATTGCATGCATGGACTGACTGTTGCTTCATAACAAAGAAGCACAGACAGTTTAGTGAGCCATTTAACTTTATTCTATCATATTCTCGAGCCAAAAAATAATGAATCTTTGGCTCCATTGCAAATGATGGAATGTGAAACACATCATGCTTTTAATTCGATTGGTTGCAATCTCAGACAAAATCATATCAGATCGGACTTTGACGGTTGAAAAATACAAATAGAACAAACATCTATGGGACCAGACCATTCAAATCAGACTAGACTTAAACAGAAAAGACCAGATCAGAACAGAAAATTATTGTGCAATTAAAAACTCCGAGTGATGGCATTTTAATGACGTTCACATGGAGATTGTAAATATACCGGAACCACTTACAACTGATAAGATGTCATGACGGGTAATACTGAGGTTGTGGGGCTTAGTAATATACCCATTAGACTGTTGTATCTCTAATCAGATTAGATTGAGCCTCCACTGACCAAGTAGAAGCTCTTCGTTAAGACCCATCAAAGCATTAGTTGGCTTTTAGTTTGGCATACTAGCTTCTTCAAGAATATCCGAACCAGGCTTGGTTCGGTGTGGCATACATGAAACTTCCGATCCATATTGAATTTTTCATAAACAAAAATGTGTATCAAGTTATTGTACTGAATTTTGGTATACCGAAAGTCAACATACTGAAAGTTGAAACATTGAAAATTGAAATATTGAAATTCAAGCACAAGAGGCCACTCATGACCTATCAATCACACGTCAAGATCATAACGGGTACCCGCCAAGGCTCCCATTCAAGCATGATATCAGTATATATCAAATTTAATATAAATTTGGTGTAGAAGTTGAAGTGCAGTAACTACATATAACAAAGGTTTGGTATACCATAATAATTCAGTGTTTGAGTTTATACCGATAAATCAGATACAGCACTTCAGCAATATTTTTGAAGTTACATGTCTATAATAGTACAAAAATGGGACACCGAGTGTGGTAAACTAAAATTTTGATATTTCTCCCACCCATAATCTAAGACATACTTTTGCTTGAAAACATATACTTAAGAACATATTTTGTACATGCTTGAAATTCAACATCTCAATTATAGAGATTGATATTTGGAGCAATTATTTAAGGCTTAATAAAGCTCAATGCATAGAGTTGATCCCTTTACAATCGTAACATGCATCATGACATCAAATTGGCGTAACTCAAGGTGAGTACGGCTTGCACACTTGTCTTGAGTGTGAAAGGATATTATAATATAAAATTAGCTTCGTCTCACCGAACTTCATCACAAAACTGTCATTTTCCATTCAGAGAAACAAATTTGTGGCTAATATTATTTTTCTCATAACTCTTAACAAATTTCAATCAGAATTTTTACTTTTCGTGTTCCACATACCAGTCAAAGTTAGTGAACTTCCACGGGACAGAGGTAGTATTTTTTTAGTGCCACTACAAAAAAGATAGCATTATGCTTGTATTGAATGTGACGTACTTATGATAGGAAGGCTCAGGACAATCACCTCTACCACAACCGCTTCATCCTCCACGATTTGCCAAATAAAATACAAAACTTGGAGTCTCCAACACTCTCTCAGTTACCACTATAGGAACTCTTCAGAGATTGATGAAACAAGTAGAAAACCATCAATGAGCCCCTCAAGGAACATTAGGATTAGTTAGAAAACACTTTTGTGGGAAAACTATGGTCCTGCAAAACATGGAGGACGAAGATGATGTAGATATTCTTATTAGATGTCTTCCACTACAGACAGCTTTGCTCAAAAATGCACCAGGGGGCGTAGCTGGGCGTAGCTCACCTGGTAGGAAAAGGGTGCCACAAGGGATAGGTCTCGAGTTCAACTCCAAGCAAATAATTGCGATAGAACCACACTCTCTTTCCATCGGTGTGTGATCAAAGATCAATTTACATCCTCCTAAATAATTGACCCGTCGGTTGTAGGAGGCCCTTAGGGATGGGGTGTCATCGTTATTTTGCTTTGCTCAAGTATGCAAGAAGACATGACAAGATCACGATCTGCCATCAGAGTGGCCAAGGACATAGGGTAGAGAAATTGTAGGTCATAATATAGAGACTTAAGCTCTTTGTCACTGTATTATAACACTAAGATAACCGAACACCAACGGAAAACCGCTCCCTTCCAATCATTCACACATTGCACAGATTCTTATTGAAATTATTGAAGTGATAATGATCTAGAACGCATGGAAACGTAGAAAGTTCAAAGTTTCAGACATGTACCAAAACTTCTGAACGCAAGAAATGCCAGTGCATGTCGGGCCTGTTTCCCCTCAAAAAACAAAAAAGTTAAAAGGGACCCACTGAATTATATTATCCCATTACATTAAAGGGATCCATCATTTTCGTACAATACTTCAAGAATCCTAAAGAAATCAAACCTTACACAATGTCAAATATAATAGCAGAGTAGTATAATTTAGGCTAAAGGGTCAAATAGGCCCCCTGTACCCGCCCAGAATGCTCAATTCGTCCCATGAACTCTTATAAGCTTCAATTCACCACCCTAAACTAGACAAAAAATTCAAATTTCATTTTTTGCGGGTAAAAGTCTGATCACCGTCACCGTCATGTCACCCAATCAGATGCCAACCGTGCATCCCATGTGTCAATTTAAGGGGTCAAATAGGTCCCAGAACCCGACAGAGTTGTTCAATTTGCCCCTTTAACTGTTAAAAAGTGTAAGGATTTTGAAAAAATAAAATACTCCCTCCGGTTTTTATTAAACTTCACTCTTTGACTTCACACAAAATAAGGAAAAAAATTTGACTTTACTGTAGAGTACACTGTTGAGGCACTGTTTGACACGGTTTAGCACTGTCGAGACACTGTTTGGCACTGTTGAGACACTGTTTGGCACTATTTCGCACTGTTTTGATGTAGATTTCTTTGCCAAAAAAGGAAATAAGGAAGTGTGAGGTTTATTTTAGACCGTCCCAAAAAGGAAAGTCTGAAGTTTATTAAAAACCGGAGGGAGTAAGAAAATAGAAAACACAAATAGATACAAGTCAAAAGTATAAAATAGAGAAAAGGGGCAAATAAGTCCTCGAACTCTTCGCAATTCTGCAATCAGGCCCCTGAACTTGAAGAATTCCAGATACGCCACTCAACTCATTGAAAATGATGCAATTTATCTGATGCAATCATCTTCTTACCCCCCCCCCCCCCCCCCACTAACAGGTAAAAAAGGATCTGATTGCATCATTCTCAATGAATTGAGGGGTGTATCTGCAATTTTTCAAGTTCAGGGGCCTGATTGCAGAATTGCAAATGGTTGGGGGGCTTATTTGCCTTTTTTCTCTATAAAATATAGACATCAATTAAATAATATAATAACGATATATTTTTGCGGTAAATTTATAAAAATAAAATACAAAAATTCATTAAAATTATTTTGATATTTTAATTTTTTTAAAATAAACAATACATGTTTTTATAAATTAAAATTAATTTTGTATTTTGTGTATTATATGTAACACTCCCTCCGTCCCACTATGTTTGGGACAATTCGAGTTACGATGCCTGACCGACGATAAACCAAACAAATCCTTGTCCGCACTCAAATTATTTTTATAAAAAAAAGTTCATATTCAAAAACTAGATTAAAAGCTTTACAAAGTTGCAAAAACCATAATCAAATTTGATAAAATATTGATATATAAAGTAAGAGACTAAGAGTGATTTGTGTTGACCAAAGTGTCTGGGAAGATCTTAACGAAGCGGAGGGAGTAATTGGTATTATAAAACATATTTTAGGTCTTCCAAAAAAATAAAACATATTTTAGATTTTCTATTTTACAATTTATATTATGTTTATATTTTACCGTTGTAGTTTTATTTGATATTTGTTTTAATGTCTTAGATTTATATGTAAAATTACACACATACACATTCATATATGTATATATACTTCGTATTATTTTATTCTACAATTATATACTATACTTCATACTAATTATATACACCATTAAAAAAAATTATACTATATAATAAGTACGGAGTATAATATGAAAATACTTACTATATTTTTATATTATGTCTTTAAAAAAATATTTTTGTTATATTTTTATATATTTGAATTTACCGCAAAGTATAAATCAACATTTTTGGTCAACCAATGTTAAAAGTAAATCCTCCTTATTGATAACTAATTCAATTCTTAGAAATTAAAATTTACATACTCGGAAACTACATAAAAATCTCTTCAAAGTTGCAAAATCAATTAAAAATTACATTCAAATCAAGTGAATAAAATGAAACTGTTTAACCAAGAAAACTCAATTTTGCAAATCGATTTGGGACGGAGATAGTATTAGATATCAATAGAAAATCCTCCCCTCATTATTATTCTATCTTTGATGAACTTTTTTGAGTATCTTCTTCATCAAGTCTAGTTTACCCATATTAAATTCCAGAAAAAAATTCAACCGGAAAGACAATCAAATAATTTTCTGAAATGTATTGTGTTGTTCAACTGTGCAGTTATCTTCAAAAATTCATTTAACTGCCTTCCTAATTGAACTTTTAGCTGAAATTTAATATGAGTAAACTAGACTTAAAGAAGAAGATGCTCAAAAAATTGCATCAAACAATTCCACCGAGAACCGATCCAAATGGCGACGGCCGGACAGAGTCTCCTATATAAGGGGTGATTTGCACTTTTTAAGATAGTTCGAGGGCCTATTTGACCCTTTAGCCATTTTTCAACATGTTATCAAAGCCATTTTGTTCCATTTCAACCCAACTTTAGGCTAGTTTCTTTAACTCTAATTTCTTTAAGAAATTCAGTCGACACTAAAAATATAGAGTAAAATAGCCAAATATAAGTAATTTTAGCCTTTATCAACCGAAGAGATATTCTTGAACCACTTTCACGCTCGGATATACAAACGGTCGGACCAAAGTAACAAACGATGGATACCAAGACAAGCTGATATACAAAAGAGTCTGCAATAGGGTCTAGAGACTGGATTTCACTTTGATTCTCCACCTGAAATTCAGCTTTGGGATAGAAAGGCTGACTTTCAAAAAAGGTGGACCTTCCCGGTGGTAGGTGAATAACACTTATATCCTTTCTGGTTTGCAGCATACCCTATGAACAACAGAGAAGGTAAGGGTTTGTGATCCGACTTTGACCTATGCGGAGAATGGTTGTGAACTTTGAAGGGCATCCTGTTTATCATGTAAGCTGCCGTCAAGACAGTCTCTCCCAAATAGTGTTTAAGAGTGTGGGTGGTGAACATAAAGGCTCTAGCAACTTTCAGTAAGTGTCTATTCTTCCTCTCGGCTACCCCATTCTGTTGTGAGGTGTCAACACAGGAGCTAATGGATATTACAATTCCCTTTTTGGACAGAAAGTCTCCAATATGGGATGAGAAATATTCTTTGACATTGTCAGTTTTAAAAATGTTGATCATAGAATCTTGGTTTGGAACTGGGTTTTGATCATATAATAGAATTTTTGAAAGAAAATGTTGACTTTTGACTTTTCTTTCATGAGGAAAACCCAGATTTAATCATCAATAATCAATAAACAGAACAAACCACTTTGAACCAGTGAGGTTTTTTACTTTGGATGGACACCAAACATCACAATGCCTTGTTGTTGGTCTTGATATTTTGGGGCCATCATTACCTTCTTTCTGCACTCTTCTCTTCTGACTTCTGAAAAGGCTTCCCTGAGTGTGGGAAGAGGCTTCTTTCCCATTATTGTGCCCCTAACATCAGCTAGACTTTTCTCCAAGCCTAGAAACTTGAAGATTTTCTTCATCTCACGGATCTCCTGATATAGCTTCATATCCTTAGAACATGACCAGCTGTATGTCTCAAACACATCAAGATCCTACCAGAATCTCAAGTATTGTGTTACACTCAATTCTACCTGTCACAAGTTATGCAGCCTTGATTCAACCTCAAGTAATTCAGAAGAGTAGATTTTTTTCACAACCTCCCAAATCTCTTGTGTTGTTATGTACAGTAGGAATTTCCCCAATACCAATTGTCATGGAATTGATGAGTCGTGACATCACAGTATAGCCCTCCATTTCTTGTAGCCTGGATCCCCTTGATCCGGAGCAGGTGCATCATCTGTCAAATAGTCATCCTTGTCTTTTCCACACACATACATCATCATTGTGGACCATTGTAACGGTTGAGTTTATGGAATGATGGTTAGGAATGGTGGTTGTGCTCCCATTGACATTTTGGATGATGCATCTACGATTTAGACAGCAGAGGTGACTCAGATAGATCCATCTCTCTTGTTGGTCATCCCATAGGATTCGAAGTTAATCATGTTAGAGAACTACCCGCTCTGATACCATGTAGATTGAAAGAAATAGAATAAGATGTTTCTATTCAACTTTATTTGTACTGTAATAAGAGAAGAAGGTTACATAACATATACAACTAGAGAAATAGAAAAATAGAAAAGGAATCCTACTAATTAAGGTTTCCTTAGAATAAGGGATATTTAAAGATTATGATATCTCCAAGATATCACCTCATAAATACATAATCGGGTGAATCAAGATATGCAATAATCAAAATAATCTACAATTTAAAAGCAATCACATTTTTAGAAATTGATTTAAATTTAGTACTCTTTATGTCCCTTAAAACTTTGTCAACTTTCCTTTTTTTGGTTTTCCCACTAACTTTGTCACTTTCCCTTTTAAGTAATGAATTTGTGGTTCCAGTTAATTCTCGCTCCTTTACACAAACCTCAACCACACAATTTTTACTTTATTAATCTTCGTGGCGATCAAACTTGACCATGTTTTAAGGGCAGGAGTAATATTTAGGGGGAAACCTCATTTTGTAACTTATGTAACTTGATTTCTGGACTCTCCCATAGAAAGCACTTGCCAAATTAGGGGGTGTTTGGAAAAGATTCTGCTTCTGCTTCTTTTTTAAAAGAGAAGCAGAATCAGAATCAGTTTTCAAAAGCTGGTACCTCCCAGCTTCTAAAAACACTGATTCTGGGAGTACATTAGAGCACCAAAAGTGCTTCTGAAATTTCACCCAAACACTCCAGCTTCTAATTCTACTCATTGAAGGAGCAGAATCAGTTTTGAGAATCAGATACAAACACCCCCTTAATAGGTGTGTCCAGATTTAAGTTAGCCCTAGGTATGACACTGATACAAGAAACATATAAATGAATAGAAGAGCCGGACACCAGTTTATCAATTATAGGGATTCATAGTTCATGCAGTAATTTAAGGCATAATAAAGGTAAATGACAGTCAAATATCAA
Organism: Cuscuta epithymum; assembly: GCA_945859915.1. Taxonomy (NCBI): domain Eukaryota; kingdom Viridiplantae; phylum Streptophyta; class Magnoliopsida; order Solanales; family Convolvulaceae; genus Cuscuta; species Cuscuta epithymum. Next base: position 1,802,595 of record CAMAPF010001045.1, on the reverse strand, counting down.
ATTATCAACAACCAAAACCAAAACTGTATTAATAAATATCAACCAAGGTAGTCAAAGTCGAGCGCCTGGGCGCTTAAGCGCACCAGGCGCAGCGTAATACAAGTCCAGCGCTTGAAAGATGACCAGGCGCACTCTCATGTCTCAGGCGGAGCTTAGACGCAAAAGCGGCAGTAGTCCTATTAGGCACTCGCCCATTGCGCCTGACAAGGGGGAATCTTTTACTGAGGTTGTTTCACACGTGCCGTCATATAAGACCATTAAGAAGCCCATATTTTTAATAAAGCCTGTGCAAACATGGTCAAAACGATGTAACCTACGCTAAACACACAACGTAAACCTCCCCCTGCTAAGCTCTGTTCTAGTGTTACCTGTTCGCTACCTCGTCCTGTCCCTCCACATCAACCGCAAAGCTTGCAGCAGTGCAGCACTCAACGATCAAAGTAACTCTCTTCTTCTTCTTCTTCCATTCGTTCCATTTTATTTCTTTTTTCATTTTTCAGCAGCTACTTCTTACATACTACCAGTATTTTTTCAGCATGTATATGTAAAGTGTAAAGTACCGGCTACTTCTTCTTGTACCCTGTGTCTCTATAGAACTCTTGTTCTATAGTCTAAACAACCTAAACATATATATGTAAACTACCGGTATATTTGTTCACCATGTAATTGTAAACTAACAACTACTTCTGCTTGTACTCTGTAGAATTCTTGTTTATATGTCTCAGTTGGTCAATTCTACAGTCTAAACAACTTAAACACAAACACACACACACACACATATATATGTAAACTAGTTGTATACTTGTATTTTTTTTACCGTGTATATGTAAACTACCAGGTACTTCTTGGAGAAGTATACACTACCAAACTACCCTTTTTTACCATGTATACATACTACCAGTCCATACTACGAACTTCCATATTTTAATCATGTATACATACTACAGTCCATTTTTTGTGACATAGGTTGGTGTGTATATACTTTATTTTGGTTAATCGTGACTTTATTTGATCAAAACATGACTTTTTAATGTAGATGGTTCAATATGGTATTATATACATCATTCTTGATGATTGGAGAATAGTATGCGCAATATTTTCTAAGCAATGCGCCTGACATGAGTCAGGCGAGCGCTTTTTGCGCCTTGAGTGCGCCCCACGACTTTGACTACCTTGATATCAACTCAAACAATTGTTGCAACTTTCACAAAGAGTAAATTGGAATTTCTCTTACAACATTACATACAATAAATACATAAATCATTCTGGTTTGATATTTGTGCGTGTGAGATAAGGTAAGATAATTATTTTTTATACTTCTTCCTTTCATTCCCTAACTTTGATTCCAAAAGTTCTACAGGGGAAGGGAGTGAAATAAGATTTTAGTAAAAATAAATGATGCAAGTACGGTATGAGTGTAAAACAACCAAACCCACAAAGCATTCAGAAATCAGAATCAAACCTGATAGTAGAGTCAAGTGACCAAGCAAACAATCAACGAGAACCAAATCCAATAGTAGTGCAAAAAACGTGAAAGTGTTACTTCACATAATATCAATGATGGCATGATGCCAATTTTGAAAAGATTGATTGCTGTAAAGTTTTGATGTTGTTGTTGCTTTTTTTTTGTGCTCGGCCTACACTTTCTTTTGTGCATTGTTGTTGCTTTTGTGCTTGTTGTTGTGCTGCCTTTTTTATGGGGATTGGTTATCCATGTTGGATAACCTTCATTTTTGGTTTCCCTTTTGTCTGTACATTCTGAACCTTTGTCATCTTGGATGATCTTTCTAATATACTTACATTTCATCCAAAAAATGAAAAGCTTGATTGCTATTTTTTCAGCAAAGAGAATGCCAAAATGACTAGTAAAAGGACTCAAGGGTTTGTATTTCATATTCATATAAGAAAACAAGTAAAAGACCGATATCAGCAAATCTATGAACAAGTGAAACTACTAAATTCAAGAAGTCAAACCTCAAGTTTATCTTCTTTTGCTCTGTGATTTTTGGGGAGTGTGCGGAACTCCTCAGTCAATCTCATGCACTCAGGAACATTTTCAGGTGAAACAAAGTCAAGAGCAACTTTTATGCATGACTGCAACCAAATAATAAGATTGTATTCTTAAGCCAAACACAAAATAATGGATCTCTACTACGGTATTACCTAAAATAATGGGCATAAATAATTATTATGACATTGTAAAGACCAGAGAATGTAGTACTCTGTGATACTGAAGCATTAAAAATTGACACCATTAAAAAAACTCATGCATAAAGAAAACAGCACGATGATTGAAATCCCATACACCAAGTGGAGCTAACAGAGAACAAACTTTTAAGTGAAAAGCTGCTAGCCAATGTCTGAAATCATGGAAGAAATACATATCCAAAGAACTTGAAGTCTGGAAGCTATCCCGAAGCAATAATTAACTCACAATAATAAAACATATAATATACCTTTAAATTTCTAACTTGATGAGGGCAACCTGCAGGTATAAAAACAGCATCCCCTAGCTGTTGGATAAATGTCCACGGTTCAACCCCTGAATAATTTAAGCCATAGCTTACATTAAAATTTAAAAATAAGAGGTGTTACATAAGACAGCTTACACGAGGAAACTAACCATGTTCTGCTTTCAGCCTCTTTTTGTGCTCAATGGTCAAGTAAAAGCATTGGTCATGTATTGGGTGAACAACCTAATCCACGGAAAGAACAGTCTCCTATTATCTTAAATGTTATTCACATTGACTAGAGAATAGGTACTAGAAACATGAAAATCCTAACCTGTGGCACTGGACAACAATAAATATGCCTGAATTCCTTGAAGTGCTTCCTCAGATATTCTTCCAACTTAGGGACATCTTCCCTTCTAAAGATATCCCAGAGAGCACCACCGCTAGAGTTCTCACTCTCACTTTCAGTTCTAACTCCCCCGCCACTGCTCACAATTTTTCTTTCCTTCAAGTAGTTTTCTAAGGGAATAGGCCAATTAGAGATCAAACTTTCACTCTCACTCACTCCACTGTTTATATATACTTCAGAAAGTTTTCTACCTCTCTGAATACCTATTTCAGCATTCCCATCACTGTCTGACTTCTCGCAAGTGAATGATTCACCATATTCACCATGTTGAGAGCTTTCCTCATTCAACTTAATGACACAACTATCTCTTATTTTCATCTCTTCTTGATCCTGAATAGCATGTTTGTCTTTCTGCTTATTAATGGTGGAAAGCTGTTCACTATTCAGGTTTGTTCCTTGAGTATGTGTTAAGACGTTTATCTGCACCAAAAACTAAATCAGTACAGCTCTTAATGGGGATGGAATGACAACTGAATATACATTATACACACAAGATAATCCAACAAATGTAACTTTCTCTGCAAAATTGGAGCGGAACAACAAAACCTTATTAGTCACGCAAATAACAAAGCTGCTTCTTAAGAGTTAAGAATATATTTTACAGTTCCAATATCTCCTAGCTACCCAAAATAGCACATGACCAAAATACACCCTCTGTTCCGCTCACTTTATTTGACAAAACGTTTTAGATTACTCATGGAGGATAGCTTTTTAGTTCTTTTATGAGATAGAAACTTTAGGAAACGATAAAATGTGTTAGATATATATTCTAGAATAGACTATTACAATAACTTGTAACAAACTATATCTCTTAGAGTTATGGTTAGAGTCAGTTAGCTGTTATGACCTAACCGGCTCTGTAAATACATTGTAAAGCTGCTCAGAATGATCAAGTAATAATAATTTGCTTCTCTTTCCAATCTGTATACTTTCTATTATGGTATCTGTAGAAAATGTTACATTATTGTAGAAAATGTTACATGATTTAATTTGGTGTACATACTTAGCCGAATAGATTAGAACATGTGCTGTTATTTAGAGATAAGCTCGTAGTAATCAAGATCCTATTTTTTAGGATCTAAATTAGCTTATTAGATGCTTGTACATCTGTATAAATATTCTGGTCGATTGGCATATTCAATTAAGGAAGTTTTATTCCTAAAACCTACATGTTTTATATTCTAGTATATTAATACTCCGCATGTTTTATATCCAATGACGCACCAAGGAGTATACCCAATAAAGTAGTTTAATTAATTAAGTTGTACACATAGCCAATTGACTTTTTTATATACACACACATACATAAACCTTTTTTCATTTATTAATTGTTGGTATCAATTCTAGGTAATATACAATGTAATTAGTAGTATATCATACGTAATATATAACATACTGTAAATTACAAATTGAATACAGTTAAATATAATGTTATATATAAATATATATATATATATAATTATATATATGAAATATAATATTTTATACAATGTGCGACTAATCGCCTAATTGTCGCCTAGGTGGGCGCCTTGTCGCCTAGGCGATATGGCGGTCGGCTGGCGCCGCGACTCGCCTTACCGCCGTGACAAGTATGGGACACCCTAATTTCCATTATTTAAAAAGGATGTTTCCTCAGTTATTTCTAAATAAAAATACTTCCTTACTTCATTGTGATATGTGTGCTCTTGCAAAACATCATAAAAACTCATATCTTCCCCACAATTATAAACCTACTAGTCCTTTTACTTTGGTACACAGTGACATTTGGGGAGCATCTAGAGTACCAACTTTAAAGGGAAAGAGATGGTTTGTAACTATTATTGATGATCATACACGAGTCACATGGGTTTTCTTGATTAAAGAAAAATCTGAAGTTGAAAAAGTATTTAGGGATTTTTATGCTCTGGTCCAAACTCAATTCATTGAATTCAATACCAAAATTAAGATGGTAAGAAGTGATAATGGCCGTGAATATTTTTCTCAAACCCTAAACAGTTTTTTTGCTGAAAAAGGCATAATCCATCAATACACCAGCTCAGAATGAAATTGCAGAAAGGAAAAACAGACATTTACTTGAAGTCACTCGTGCAATCATGTTTTCAACAAACATACCAAAATATCTTTGGGGAGAGGCTGTGTTACATGCTACTTACTTAATTAACCGCATGCCATCAAAAATTTTAGGATTTAAAAGTCCTATCAATTCACTACAGAATTGCTTTCCTACAAATAGAATGATCAGCACTCTTCCTTTGAAAATTTCTGGTTGCACAGTGTTCATAAAAAATCCTGATAAAACTGCAAGTAAATTTGATCCTAGAGGAACAAAATGTGTCTTTCTAGGTGTTTCTTCCACTCAAAAAGGGTATAAATGCTTTGATCCTATAACCACGAAAATTTTTATTACTATGGATACTTTTTTTTGTGGAAGAACAACCTTTTTTTATTCTCATCTTCAGGGGGAGAGTTTAAGAGAAAATGTTCAAACATTACCACATTTCCATGAAAACCTTAATTTTCTTGATATTAATCTAGATGATATTCCATCTGAAAATGATCAAGGAATAACAAATAATGAAATAAATACAACTGAACCAATGGAAAAGGAGCAACAGACAAGTCAGTTCTTTGGCAAAGTTTATGAGAGAAGAGTTCAAAATCAAAGAATAGAGGAAGTTCAAGAACCTGCCACTGTTCATGATTCTGACTCAATGACAGGGAGTGAAAAAGGTAATACTTCTATTCATCTTGACCTTCCAATTGTCCTTAGAAAAGAAAGAAGAACATGTGTTAAATACCCTATCTCAAACCATGTTTCTTATTCTAAATTATCCTCATCCTTTGCAACTTTTACTTCTTGTGTTTCTTCTATTACTATTCCTTCAACCATACAGGATGCTTTATCTAAAGCTGAGTGGAAGAAAGCTGTTTTGGAGGAGATGGAGGCTCTTGAAAAGAATCAGACATGGAAGCTTGTAGAGCTACCTAAAAACAAACCAACGGTTGGTTGCAGGTGGATCTTCACTCCTAAGTTTAAAGCAGATGGAAGTCTGGAGAGATATAAGACAAGGTTAGTTGCTAAGGAATACACGCAGACCTATGGCATTGACTACACAGAAACCTTTGCACCAGTTGCAAAGTTGAACACTGTAAGAATTCTCTTATCCCTTGCTGCTAATTTGGACTGGCCACTGCAACAATTGGATGTAAAGAATGTCTTTTTAAATGGGAAACTTGAGGAAGAAGTGTATATGAACCCTCTTCCTGGGTTTGAGAATAAGTATGGTGCAAAGGTATGCAAACTGGAGAAAGCTCTATATGGACTTAAACAGTCTCCAAGAGCCTGGTTTGACAGATTCACAAAATTTGTAAAGAAACAAGGGTTTAATCAGGCTCAAGCTGATCATACATTGTTCATGAAGTTTTCAGGCAAGGGGGAGATTGCAATACTAATTGTCTATGTAGATGATATTATCCTCACACGAAATTATCATACAGAGACTAAGAATTTAAAAGAAAAGCTTGCCCATGAGTTTGAGGTTAAAGACCTAGGAGACTTAAAATACTTTTCGGTATTGTTGTCTCACAAAGGAAATATATCTTAGACCTTCTGCAGGAAACTGGAATGAGTGCATGCAAACCTGCAGACACTCCAATTGACCCAGGTCAGAAGTTGGGAGATATCAAGGAAGGAACTCCAGTTGATATTCACCAATATCAAAGATTGGTGGGAAGATTAATATATCTGGCACATACTAGGCCAGATATTGCATTTGCAGTAAGTATGGTGAGCCAGTTTATGCATAATCCTTTCCAGGAACATCTTGATGCTACTTACAGAATCTTAAGGTACCTGAAGAGCTGCCCAGGGAAAGGATTATTTTTCAAAAAGGGAGTCAGTAGGACAATTGAGACCTATACTGATGCAGATTATGCTGGCTCAATACATGATAGAAGGTCTACTTCTGGATATTGTACCTATGTATGGGGAAATTTAGTAACCTGGAGAAGCAAGAAACAAAATGTGGTTGCTAGAAGTAGCGCTGAATCATAATTCAGATCTATGGCTAATGGAATATGTGAATTATTCTGGATTAAGAGAGTTACAGAACTGAAGATGGAGATGGAACTGCCTATGAAGCTGTATTGTGATAACAAAGAAGCTATAAGCATTGCTCATAATCATGTGCTACATGATCGAACTAAGCATATTGAAGTGAACAGACACTTTATTAAAGAGAAGATAGAAGCAGGAATTATTTTCACACCATTTGTATCCACCAAAGACCAAACAGCTGATATCCTCACCAAAGGGTTATCTAAACCTGTGTTCGAACTGCTTACAACCAAGTTGGAAATGTATGATATATATTCACCAACTTGAGGGGGGTGTAGAAAATGTTACATTATTGTAGAAAATGTTACATGATTTAATTTGGTGTACATACTTAGCCGGTGAGATAAGAACATGTGTTGTTATTTAGAGATAAGCTCGTAGTAAACAAGATCCTATTTTTTAGAATCTAAATTAGCTGATTAGATGCTTGTACATCTGTATAAATATTCTGGCCGATTGGCATATTCAATTAAGGAAGTTGTATTCCTAAAACCTACAGTATCAGAGCTCTAGCTCGATCCATGGTGATCTCCAATGATTCTTCCAATTCTTCTGCTAATTCTGGCAATTCCAATTCTCCCGTAACCTTCGCACATCCACTCCCGATCAAACTTGACGCAAATAATTTCCTCTTTTGGAAGCATCATGTGAAATCTGTTGTTCGAGTGCATAAATTGCTTCGATTCATCGTAAAACCGCAAATTCCAAAACAATACAACTTTGTTGACAATGAAGCGAGTGGAGACGTCAATGAAGAGAATGTTATTTGGGAGCAACAGGATCAGATGTGGTTCTCTTGGTTGCTTGCGTCGCTTTCTGAATCCTTTCATGCTCGAGTAATTCACTGCAAAACTGTGGAGTGAGATTAACAGTTACTTCAAGTCGCATATCCTTGCTAAAGCCAGACAACTCAAATCTGAGTTGTATAAAACTGCGAAAGGTAATCGCTCTATTTCTGAGTATCTTCTTCGAATCTAAACTATTGCTGATACTTTACTATCAATCGGAGAACCTATTTCAGAGGAACACATCAATGTTATACTGGAAGGTCTACCTGAAGAATATGAATCTCCCTCAAATTCTTCGCCAAGTCCCTTGGATCGTGCCAGATTATCTGAAGTTGAATCTCTTTTGGCTGCTAAGGAAATGAGGATGAAGAAGCTTCGTGAATCATCACAACAAAACCTATTTTCTGCAAATGTTACTCGCCATGAGCCATCACTCCCAAATAATACTTCAGCCCGTGAGAACTCTTCAGAAAACCCTTCTGTTCAAGTTGCACAGTTTAATATCCCTCCTAATGCCGATTCCTACCGAGGCAGAGGCTGTGGAAGCCCTGGAAGAGGTCATGGTGGTAGATATGGTGGTCGCATTTCAATCATATGCCAAGTTTGTGGCAAAACTGGTCACCATGCTCTAATTTGCTACCATAGGTTCAATCCTACCAAGTGCAACCAAATATTTTGGGTTGAATAGGAAAAAGCTCTTTGTTTGGAAATAGACAATGATAAGGAGCTTTACCATTCAAAACAGAAGATGGCATACGATTAATCACAAAACATGCAGTAGAAACGGCATCGGCCCAAAACTGATTAGGGCACATTCGTTTGGAATAGAAGAGCCCTTGCAGTTTCTAAGAGATGTCGGTTCTTTCGTTCTGCAACTCCATTTTGAGGAGGTGTGTCAACACATGAAGTTTGATGAATAATGTCATGTTAAAGCATAAATGACTTAAATGTAGCAGATAAATATTCTTGAGCATTGTCTTCTCTCAACACCCGAACAGGAACATTAAACTAAGTTTTAATTTTAGCACAAAAGGAAGAAAAATGAGTGAACAACTCAGATCGACGTTTCATGAAATACAACCATGTAATACGAGAATAGTCATCAACAAAGGTAACAAAATATTTAAAACCAGCTTTAGACACAACCGGGCAAGCACCCGAAACATCACATGGAGCATTTGCTCGTTTATTAACAAAATATTTAAAAGCACCCCAAAACAAGGTCAAATGGAGCATTTGTTCGTTTATTAACTCGAGGGCTTAAGCTAGTAGATGGTGTTTTGCAAATTGACATGACTCACATTGTGAAGAGGTCATCTTATTGAATTGGGGATTTATTTGCTTCACTAATGGGAGAGATGGATGTCCTAATCGATAATGAGCCTCTAGCAAAGTCTCAGCCCCAAGACAAGAGATACCTTTTATGATTGATGTATCCAAAATATAAAGACCACCTGACTCATGTCCTTTACCAATAGTCTGCTTCGTTAATAGATCCTGAAACACACAATATTCAGGAAAAAATGTTACAGAACAATTAAGAATTCGCGTGATTTTGCTGAGGGAAAGCAGATTAAATGCAAAATTAGGAAGACTCAAAACAGACGATAATGGTAATGTAGAAGTTGGGACAATAGTACTGGATCCAAGAACGGGTGAGGTAGATCCATCAGCTAAAGTGACACTAGAAGTAGGTAAATATGAATGAAATGACGAGAATAGACTAGGATTACCGGTGATATGATCTGTAGCACCCGAGTCAATGACCCATTTCGAGGATGATGAAACAAGATATGTGTTTGAAATACCTGAGTTCGCGACTACAGAGATAGGGACAGAGGAATGCTTTAGAGTTTCTTGATAGCAAATAAATTTGGCATACTCGTCGAAAGAAATAGCAATTGATCCATCAAATGAACTGGTAGGGGAAGCAATATGAGCAAGCTAATTTCCTTGATTTTTGAACAGCAATTTTCTACACTCTTTGATCAAGTGTCTGGGCTTTTTGCAGTAATTGCATATTACTCTTCCGTCAAATCCACTCATACAAGACATAAGTTTTTTTCAATTTCTCTTTTTTTCAATTTTTTTTAAGAGACAGTAATTAGATTAAAACAAAATTGTGATATTCTGAAATCTTACCGCAGCGGTTCCCGTGTGGACTTAAAATATCGAGCTTGGGCTTTTTTACCGCTGCGGACTCCAAACTTAAATCCAAAGCAGGTGCGCATAACTGATGTGAGACCCCAGCAGGTAGCATGTGCGAACAATCAGTGAAGGAGCGGTTGTCCGGAGATGGGCGTCTGTCCCTGGACACTTCGATGCCAGACCCCAGCGAGAGACCTACCACCAGACCGAAAGAGAAGTAACGTATACCTGGGGTAGAGGACTCTCAGGCGAGCCTGTTGAAACCGATCAAATCTCCGGTCAGAAAAGTGGTGTCACGAGCCGGCGCGTGCGGCGTCTGCGACTACCTTCAGAAGTGCGTGTGGATTAAGGGCTTTTATTTGGAACTGCAGAGTTTTAACACCTGGGTGTCGATGGCAGGCGCACCAGAGTTTGGACTGTACTGTACTGAGGTTCTGAAAAGTTCTGAAGGTTCTGCAGAGGATCGGTCTTGAAGTGAGTTTCTTTGGAGATAGAACGGTGCCTAGAGGTTCTGAAGAATCTGAAAAACTGAAATCCCTGAAGAAAGAATATGGAGACAGACTGGTGTCTGAATACTCTGAAGATTCTGAAGACTGAACTCAGATTCTTGAAGAAAGAATCCAGTCTGAAAATTTAAACTGAAATCTGAAAAACTAAACTAAAATGGAAGTCTCTGATACCATGTTGAAATATTAACTAGAACGATATTGAAGATGGAAAGAATGATTATCTGTGTATTCATTGGAGGGTTAAGTCCCTATATATATATATATATATATAGAGAGAGAGAGAGAGAGTACTCTTCCGGTCAAGAATTCCTGACCGGAACCGCCGTCCGGACGGCGGCGTTTGGCCGCCTTCCGAGTGGAATTTTTCGATGAAATTTTTCGGACCAGTTAACTTGCAAAAATCATTTGACGACCTTCCCGATTGAGTTTTTGGCTGAATTTTTTTGTGGATAAACTAGACTTGATTGAGAACATGCCATAAAAATTTCATCAAAAAATGCCACCGGGAAGGCGGTCAAACGCCGCCGTCCGGACGGCAGTTCCTATCCGGAATTCCGGACATGAACATTTGTGTGTGTGTGTGTGTTTATATATATTACAAAGATGGAATATTCCTATATAAGATGCTACACATAATAATGTCTAGAGTATATTCCTAAAGCATATTCTGAGATACAATAATACTTTCACACCAAAGAAATAATTGTATGTATTTGACAAAAGTTGACTGTTCAAATTAGCCATGCTTGATAAAATAAGTTGTTACCGATTAATGTTGAAACAACATACCTCCTCTCAGAAGCTATTTAGAGTAGCTTCTCAAACAGAATCTTAAATTTAAAAACAACTCATAAAAAGTGTTGTACCAAACATACAACTAATATCTTTTAGAGACTTTTTTAATAATACAAAAGCTAGAAGGCAGTGACGTCTACCAAATATGAACTAATTAGGTCCCTCGCCTGTTGTACACACAACTGACCCATCAAGTATCACATTTTTTATAAATGAAAACAATAGCAGGAGTCTATGTAGCTACAATACAACCAACAACATTATCCGAATGTGGAAGGGTTAATAGCACCCTCAGCCGGTGCCACCTCCATCAAAAGTGGTTACTATCTGTCACAACGGGTATCTCTGCAGTACTGCTCTCATGAAGATGCAACTATTGAAGAACTTTTATAGTGAACAATGCAGATTTATAACCCTTATTCATAGAGAATTGTCTTAACTGTAAAATTTAAAATTTAGTGAAGGTATTAGTAAATCAAAATTGGTTAGATATTTTTTGCAGTATTCCCTAAAATATATGATGGACAAAATATGTTCACTACTTCACCATTCTTTCATGGTGACCTCAATCAAATAATCAATCAACAAATAGTTCTCCCACTCATAAACCTATGTACATATACTCACTTAGTCTCACTATCTTTGTCCCGTTTTCTTTTTCTTTCAGCACCACTAACTATCTCATACCGTATTTGATATTATTTCTGTGATTTTAATACATTCATATCATGATCATACTTTCACAATTCAATACCAACCACATAACTCCAGTTTTCTTAATAACCACCTCACTCCCTCATGTCTCAATCTTAGGGGGACCGAGGTAGTATATACTAATATACTATCCAGTTATGTTTATTTACTTCTGTTCTGAGTGAAGATTCTTGAAATACATGAAGGAAAAAATCATAAAAATAATCCCAACTATTAGCGTAATTACAATATTAATCCCAAATATTGATAATTCTAAATTAATCTAATTTATAAGGGCCGTCTTCTCTAAACAACCCAGCGACCTGAAGAAACCTATTCAGCAGGTCAAACAAACTCGGGGCATATTTTAATTGGTTTTCCTTTTTCCCCTTTTTCTTTTCTTTGGTTATTTCTTTTTGGTAAAACTGTCAAATAAGTCCTCGTACTATTTCAAAAAGTCAATTGAGTCCTCGTACTTTATCATCAATTAATCAAGTCCTCATAGTATTAAAAAACAATCAATTTTAGCTTTTAGCCGGTTGGTTGTGAGTCTATCCGGTGACAACTGACGTGGAAATCTACATTCATTAATTTTTTCCTCTTTTCTTTTTATTTATTTCCTTCTTTCTCTCTTTCACCTCTCCTTTCTTGGTTCCTTCTCTTCCTGCAACTTTTTTCTTTAATTATGTTTATTTCTTTCTTTCCTCCTGCTATCTCTCCGTTTACTTTCTTCAATCTTTGTTCTCGTTGTCGGCCTTTCTTCAACAAGTTCGTTGATAGGGACCTACCTATTAGACTAATAATAGAAGTAATAAGAATAATATTAGTAATAAGGGTCTCTATTATAAATAGACGGGAAGGGGGAGTAGTAAGTAGGCTTTTGGGACTTGGGTCTGGACTGGGAAGATTAGAGAGCTATTCTCTTCTCTTTGGGAGGTTTCGGCCTTGGTTACTGTATTGTTCATCTTCTCTAATAAAATTCAGTTTGATTTCTTGATTTCTTTCTGTAAACTGTTCTGGAATTGGGAGGTCTCTAACATTGATATTCTTGTTACCTGTAGTCCTGTACTGGAACGATGGAAGATTGGGGACTGTTTTGGGAAAAGAGGCGCGAAGAAAACAGGAGGTTTTGCGAAAAGATGAGCGAAGATACAGGCGTTTTTGCGAAGAGATACGCAAATTAAGCTGCCAAAGAAACAATCGGCACTCGCGAGGAAAGTCGAGGACCAAGTCACAGAAGGAATCGCCGAAAGAAACTGAGCCATGAAAGTCGCAGGAGTCGTGGAAGGAGCCGCGAACTGTTTCGCACTCGCGAAAGGATTGGCGCGGAAAATTGGGGAAGTTCGCAGAAAAGAATGAGCGTGAAAAAGAGGAGAAGGAGAAGAAGCCATCAAACCTGGAAAAGGAGAAACGTACGACGAAGAACAAGGAAAAGGTGGAAAGTGCTGGGGCGAAGAATATGAACAGAGTTGCGCACCAAGATGCGGCCCCAACGTCGCAGGAGAGGAAGATCGCGGAAGGTACGTTGCTGCGTGAATTCGAAGAGCAAAGGTCCATCTCAGTCGGAAGATACTTCTTTCGGTCCTCTGGCTTCGACTCAAGTAGAAAACCCTAGTTCGCAATCTCTATCTTAGTCCCCAGAGTCGGTTAATATCAGCAGCAACCGTCCACGGAAGGTACACACACCTATGGCGAAGAGGATGGCAAGGAGAAATCTTTAGTTAATCTTGAACCTCAAGCTGAAACAGTTGATGAATTTCCCAGACGTAAGATGTTTTCCAAGTACGATCTTGACCAGTCAGATCTTGAAACCAATAGGTTCAAACTTCTTCAGGTAGGCAATATTTCTTTTCATCTTGCACACAAGAACTGGCCAAATGACTGCAAGACTGAAATGATGTATTGCCAGTCATCAAACATTGTGTTGGAAGGATTGAACAAGTATGATAATCTTACATTTGAAGGTGTTACTTCGATGAAAATGAATCAAAAAAGATTGGGGCATTATGTGTCTATGTTGAAATATGATGGAGGAAGAAGACATGTACAATTGCCAGATTATGTTTTTCCTAATCCTGCAACCGGAAATTCATGCTTGGAACGAAAGAGGTCTGGTCCAGGGGTTCTTGAGTATCGGGTTCATCCTTTTTCTTGGGAATCATATGCCATTATTCAAGTTGGGGTAATGATTTCACACGGAGGTCCTCTAAATTGGATGGAGGGTGTGAGCAGAGGAAGGCTTGCTATTGCTGATAAAGGGGCTGAAACTGCTGAGAAGCACTCTTTCACTATGTTTCAAGCAATTTTGAAACCCAAAATTGAAGGACTATCTACCCATTACAATTCAAGGGAACATCAATAATATTACCCAGTTGTTTCCTTTGTTCTTGTGAATCTGAATGGAAAGGAACCAAGTATTCTTGACTCCCCTACCAACTTGTGGGTAGGCTTTTTAACCGGAGACCTCAGAATTACAAATTCTTTAAATGAGAAAACAGTGGAATATTTTGTGGAACAACATATTGAAGCAAATGCAAAGGTGAAATTAGAACAGGGTTGGAAAATGGCCATGTCATTTACTGGTGATGGATCTGTCTACCTGCCAGAAAACCATCTCTGGAAGTTTTACATAGGTGATAGGCTTTCTTGCTTAGCATCCAGTACAGTATTAGTTTCAGAACATAGAAATCATGAGGAGCTGCAGAAAAGTGAAGAAATCATTTTTGATATGGAGTGGGGGAAGGTGACTGAACCAAATGAAGATTTACTTTCTGCTGCTGCAAGTTCTGTGAATTCAAAAGATCTTGTACTGAAGTCCCTAGTCCATCGACCAGTTAGATATTGGGAAGGAAGAGGTGCAAGAAAGAAGAAGAAGCAGAAGATCTTGGCTGTCTCCTACCGCCCACCTTGAGGGCAAGGTGGATGTTTAGGGAGGGAGTATTGATAGGGACCTACCTATTAGAATAAAAATAGAAGTAATAATAATAATATTAGTAATAAGGGTCTCCATTATAAATAGACGGGAAGGGGGGGTAGTAAGTAGGCTTTGGGGACTTGGGTCTGGACTGGGAAGATTAGAGAGCTATTCTCTTCTCTTTGGGAGGCTTCGGCCTTGGTTACTGTATTGTTCATCTTCTCTAATAAAATTCAGTTTGATTTCTTGATTTCTTTCTGTAAACTGTTCTGGAATTGGGAGGTCTCTAACATTCGTCGCCCTTCTTCACAAACTCTAGAAATCTTGGATTCACTAAAAGGTTTAACAACATCAAGTCAAGAAAATGGATCAGACTAACGCAATCTCTCAATTTCGCAAAGAGAAGAGCTTCATCCAGTGCTCCTACATCTTCACTACCACACAAAAAGCTCTCATGTCTAATTTCCACCACCTCCTTCCCCATTATCACTGCCTCTGTGTACCAATTTCACCCCATCTCAGCCTAAAATCCACATTTTCTCAAAAGATCTGTAACCAAATGGATCCCCCAAATTGAAATTGCAATTCGATTCATACTGGTATCACGACTTCATACGAATTGAGAGACAATCACCAATTTGATCAATTAATTTGTATCGAGAAAAGCTTGAGAACAAGACGGAGAAAGATCAAACAAAAGTCGGAACTGAGCGAAGCCTTTGAGTCGGCAAAGACCACCGAGGACATGCTCATAGCTCTCAAGGATATGGAAACCTACTTCGATGAAAATGGGACTCAAACCCGACGAGGAAGTTAAGCATCCCAAAAAGACTTGTCTTCTCAACCCTCATGCGTTGGTTCTACGGTCTCCAGAGGAATGTACTCTGCTCTGCCCGTGCTTTTTTTTCTTCTGGAAAGAACCGAAGGTTATGAGCACTTTAGCATAGGCCATTGTGATGAGGATATTTTTTAACCCATGTGGAAACAAAAACTCTTAATAACCTCCACGCAAGCATCCATGTCAGCAAATAAATGGATTACCCCCGGTCGGTTACCTCTCAAAAAGAGGAATTGATTGTTTTTTAATACTTTGGGGACTTGATTGATCGATGATAAAGTACGAGGACTCAATTGACTTTTTCAGAATAGTACGAGGACTTATTTGCTAGCTTTCCCTTTCTTTTTTCTTCCTTTTTTGTTCTTTTTCAACTATACTACTGGTTTCTCGCCAAGGCGCCTGCCCATCCAAGCTCATCTTCAGAAAGCATGACACCAGCCCCATCCCTATTCATCTTCAGAAGCAAGACATCATCGTCACCGTCGTCGGGGGAGATGAATAGGGGAGATTCGATGAAGATCGAAGAAGATATTGACCAGCGAAGAAGATTCCCCGGCCATTCGAACATCCATTTTTCTTCTTTTTTCCTTTTACCTTTGCTTATTTTGTTTATTCTGTTCATTATTATTATTCTTCCTCATGAGCTTATATTGTCGTTGCGTGTTGTGTTTTTCTTTTCTTTTCACTTTTTACTTTATTTTGAACTGTTCTTTCATCATTTTCTTTTCTCCTTCGTTTCATCATTTTCTTTTCTCCTTCCTTCAAATCTCATGATCGGCCCCTTATCTGGAGTTGAATCTCATTGCATTTTTTTCAAATCGAACAAAAAAGAAGTTTACTGAGGGAAGTAGCAAGCCACTCACGAAGCATGGAACTTAACTACTGAAGGGGACTGAAATGCAGAGAAAAGAAAGAAGCAGATGAACAATCCTAGGTTTTCTTTCTTACAGAGAAAGTCTTTGGTGTTACTTTTCAAATCTCGAATTAGATTACCCAAAAATTGCTTCTGTAGATGACTTTGAAACACTGAAATCAAAATTTAAGTTTGATTGGAGGATGTCAGGGAAGGGTTTCAAGATTTCCATAAACCAGATTCCAGATGCAATTGATGGGTAAGTAAATGGAAAAATGGTTTTTCCCTTTTCTGTACATTTTTTACCTGTTTAGCAGGTAACCTAGGATTTATATGAGAAGAGCCCATGTATATTTCGTATTATTTTAGAATTACGCATAAACTGGGATTAATATGAGAAGACTGTCCATAGTTGAGATTATTCGTGTGAATTTTTCCATACATAGATCAGATCTAGCAAAGACAAAAATGGAGATTTATAAGGGATCAGGACATACCGCATCAGACATATCACAATGGAGCTTGGTAACAGAATCTCCACGCCCCAGCTCCTGATTAACTCCATAAGCTATGTATGTCTTGGGTCCCATATCTGGCTTTAAGGATTCTGGCGGCAACTTGACAGCAAGATTAAGAAACCCAGATCTAGGATCTGTATATGGTTTGAAAGGCAGACAACGTTCGAACTCGGCGCCATGACGAGGTAATCGTTGCTCAAACAAATCAGAAGGAGGCCAGTCTTTCAACTTCATAATTTTAGGCCACCCATTTATAAAAGGAGGGTCCATATACTCTTTGAAAAATTGGTGGAGATTAACATCAACCTTGATATCATCCAGAAATTAGTCAATCACAAAACATTCAACGTATAAGTTGCAAAAACAATCATATAATTACTACTGTTATAAGAATAATACTACGTAATAAAAACTGATATTATCTATATTGAAGTCATGAATCAAAACATCACAATTATATAAAGTTTGCTTTAAGAGCATTTTAAATTACATTCTTTAGAATCTTAAGCATGTTCAACAAAAAATAACTGATATGTTCAAAATAAGATTATGAACCTTTAGTCCTTTACTAATAAGTATGTTTTAGAATAAAATATATATTGATTGCAAAAAAAAAAAAGGATTATGTGAAACACGGTGCTGAAGAAAACTGGCAGGGAGAATTAGAAGGCTCAGTAGGATTAAAAAGAACGGCTAAGAATGTAGTACTCCTTGATCCAACATGCAAATCTAACAGAAGTCCTAAAGGATGAGTGTACTGTTCAGAAGTTTGAAGATAAATGGGTTGATAAATGGGTTGCTAGAAGCATCATAGATAAATGGGTTGCTTAAGGGGAGCAAACTTGTGCTGACCTCACACCAATCCATGCAGTTAATAGCAGCGACATCTAACAAAAGTTCATGGTTGAGATTTTTTATCTGGCGGCATGCACGCCACATAACCATCGGCTCCCAGCTTAGTCCTGAAGTATTTTCCAACACATTACTGACAATCACAGGCTCTCCTCTGAGCCAATGCCAGCGGAAGTGCTTCAGATCCTCATCCTGAATGTCCTTGGCTACTGGACAGTACAAAAAATTGTCACCAGAACCCTCCCTAGAAGCTGCTCTCCTTACGTTGCTATCACCGATGTCTTTTTCATCAATAGTTTTCAAACAAGAACACCAACGCTGAGAACTTTCTGGCTTTTCATCTAAACTAAATCTATGTACAATTTCTTCTGCCTCTGCTAGCAATTCAGAAACGTGAGTCTCTCCTAACAAGTGCTTTAGTTCTAAGGTTCCGATGTTACACCCACCCATATCCTCTGGTGGACAAGGAATTCTACCACTTTCTTCAGATTTCCATTCACTCTTGGACAGATAGTGCATGTTATCATTCTTACTGGAATCTGGACTAAATGAGGACAGAGGGAAACTAATGGAGTTAGTTTTATCAAATATCTGGGACTTTCTGCGGGCAATAGTTTTACTGGAATCGCCAGGCATGTCCCCATTCATGTAATCAGCACCTCTGTCAATATAATGAGTAACAACTTCTTCTTTATTCCCCTGCAAGTTTCCATTCCTAAGCTCTTGGGAACAGGTGAGGCAAAGATCATAGGAACAATTTGAGCAGCTCCGGTGAAAATCAAAAATTGATGTTTTACACATGTCACTGCAGACACCATGTGACAATATAAATGCTTGAACGCAGACATAAAGCATACTTGTAGGAGTAAGCTAAAGAAACCATAAAAAGTTGAACATACCAGTACATCCTTTCATTAATCTCGCAGTTTACCTTTTGCAGCTTTACGTCAGAAAATGCAACTCCTTCAAACATTAAGAGGAAAACATGGTATATATAATCTACGATTAGACATCAAAGATTCAGAAGAAGACATTTTCATTGTAATTATGTCAATTTAGTAATCCTTTATTAAGGGATAATTAACCTCTGGTATATGGGTGAGAATCCCTAACTAGGCATGCTTACACCCGCCTAAAGATCCCATTTATTTCATCTATAGTTTCATAACCATCAAGACATCATGTAGATAAGAAAGCGAAACTTCACCAAACAAAAGAGCTACCTTGAATCAATGCTTCAGTCTCCTTCTCCCTTTTTTGCTGTGCATTGGATTGTCTCAAGAAAGGTAAAAGCACCTGCAAGATATACTTAGAGTACTGGACCTGCTCGTCTTCGCTGTATTCAACTTTTATACCTTTCAACTCCTATATTGGGAATGCAATCCAGATAGTAGCAAAAGAAGTTGGCACACATAATTAGCAGACAGCCATGCACAACTTATAACTAAGAAGCAATATAAAATAAAACAAGAGCAACCAACCCTTATAGGTCCTTCCAACCGCAAACATGATTTGCAATTGCAGTTTTTTAGACAAACTGGGCACTTCTCTGCAAAAGCTTCCTGCGTCATACCAGGATACCTTTTCACAGAATGAGACAAATGAATGAACGCAGATTTCAGACAAAAAACACCTAGTATGATATGGCCATAACATTTGGGAGCAATATGTCAGGATTAAAGGAAATATAATAGGCCCAAATGTCCAATCAAACCCAAAAGATATGTTATCATATTATTACAACTAAGAATCCTTGGGCAGAAACTAAGGTGATCTTTGGCCAAAGCCAAATAAAATGGAGGGTGGGACTGTCCAAGTTCAATACAGGCATTTGATCTAGCAGCTCTGAGAAGATAATTGACCATATAATGGTTGCAGAAAAGTTTTATCTAAAAAGACTATGTGTGCATGGAAACGCTTTAATTAAAAAAAATCCCTAAAAAGGAGTAAAAACAAAGTGAAATTACAAAATAGGAGCGCTGTGTTTCTATTCTCAAAATAGAAGTAATTATTGCCAAGCTTGCAAAACACCGGCACTACAATTGCCATATTAATGTCTCATAATGCCAAAATATGCCAGTAAAGTTTCAAGATGGCAGTAATTACTCCTATTTAGAGAGAAAAGATATAGTACTCCTATTTTGAAATTTCATATTGTTTTTACCATGTTTCAGTCGGGAAATTTCCCCTGTTATTATTTATAAAAGTACTTTATTACACAAACTGTTAGACTTTTGAGGGTAGAATTAACATGATATCACTTTAAGGAATGTAAAATGAATTTTACTTGAAACTAAACATGTATGTAAAATGAGTATTATTTGAAAATAAATAAGTATTTATTTATTTATTTGAAAATAGTTACATACTCCTTATTTGTTTTTTATTTATTCGTAAAATATATAGCCAATAGTAGCCTTAATAGCACTATTTGTTTCACTCTAAGGCCTACTTGTATGTTGATCATAACACGCCCTCAGTTATAGCCATTAGCCAATAGTACCCAGAATAAAGAACTGATTTGCAAGAAATTATTATGCCTCTAATTAAAACTGAAGCGAATGGTTACATAGTATCTAATTGAACTTAAACCGTCTTAGATAGAGCCTTACAACTAAACTTTCTTACCATGTGGCCATGCAAGGCATACAATATCTCTTTGTCTGGCAGCTTGAACAACGAACAACCATTCCTTTGTCATTTCTCTGGCATTGGTGACACATATTTGACTGCAACTCATTTCCCTGTCACATGCAAATATAACGAAGTCTGCCAAAATTAACAATGTATTCAACTACATGAAAAAACATTCTAGTTCTAGCTAGAAAAAAGAATAGATAATTTACATCTTCATCCTTTCTGATCCTTGGCTTAGATATACTGCCGACATTATTAGATGTCCTGTGTGGAAGGTCGTGTGGGCTATCTGCACTTCCTTTAACTTTCTCATCTTTGTCTTCTTTTTCAAGGTCTTCAGTTAAAGCCCTTTTTTCCCCTCTCCTAGTTTTCTTACTTTTAATTGGGCCTTCATTATCTTCCAAGTTAGTCTGAGCTATACCACTTCTCCCCTTCCTTCGTCGTTTACATGCTTCGTCCAGCTCCAAGAATTGAACATCGATGTTTTTAATCCTCACTCGTGCATCGAGACTTGATTTCCTCCTTGGACGACCATTTCCCCCACCTATTTCAGCACTTGGAAGGTTTTCTTCATAGCTCACCCTATTTTTGCCTGCAGTTCCAGTATCAATCAATTCCTTTTCACACTCCAGCACTGGAGGGGCACAATAATTCTCCATGTGATCCCATTCCTCTTTGGCTCGATCATTGGGCAGCTTGGGCTCAATTCCCTTCCTTTCATCATGTCTGTCAGCAATTTCCTGTACAACATCCATTGCCTCTTCTTCTCTTCCCTCATTTTCTTCTCTATTTACGGTTGTCCTGCTTTTTTTGCCCCTTTTAAAGGCCTTTCTCTTCTTAGCCCCGCCTTCTTTCTCTTCAGTAAAATCCTTTGCAATAAAAGACGCATCTTTTTTTGCTATGTCATTGTCCTTTGCAGGTGTTCCAATTAAAGGTGTCAGCTGCTCCGGAGTAGTGTCTTTACCACTTTCCTGTTTATCCATGTTACCCTCAGAATCCTCCTTCACTGGATTCACTTCCATATCCTCCATCACCTTTCTTTCCTCCTCATCACATGAATCCGTAGAATCGGTCTGCTTGTTCTTAATACTGTCGTTGTCCCCAGATTGTGAAGTAACCATCTCTTCTGCATCCGTGTGAGAAATTTCTTCTCCGTCTACAGGTCGAGTCTTCTTCAGCAGACGACGTAAATCGTCTTGCTTCAGAGGCGTGTCCCCTAAACGGCACCGTTCGAGCTCGATTTTACAGCCGCTCGTTTCGGATTCCTCCCTAACTCCACCTATGTCATCCATATATTCAATAAATTTTGGGGGAAGGAGACATTTAAGTGCTGCGGAATTTTGCCGCGGAAACAATGCAATACCGACAAGGGAGACACAGAGTTGCTTAAATAACCCTAAGTTAGAAGTTAATGAAGGCGGGCTGTACTCTCTCCCTAATCCCGACTCCCGAATCCTGTCAACTTTTTGGCAAAAAAAAACGAGGTCAATTTACCTTAATAGGATTAAAAGTGATAAAATTGTACAAATAGAGATACATTTTTCAAATTTCTAGACTATTTATGTGTGTTTGAAAAAAAGTATAACCTTCTAGCTTTTGAAATGTTTTAATTACTAGTATCTTTACCCGTGCCGTGCACGGGATAAAATACTTTTTTTTTGTTTTAATAATGGAAAATCACTTATTTAACCAATTATAACATTAGTTTGTAATGCATATTTTAATTTATGGAGTATGTCTTAAATTATATGTGAACTAAACATCCAAACATGTTTCGAATCTATATTTTCCCATGAAAAGAGCAATTTTTTTATAACTCTTAGATCCATTCATATGAAACTAATCTATCTTTATCTAAACAACAAAAAATGCTTAATGCCTATTTTTATCCATTAAATTCAATTCATGGTTTAATTTTTTTTTCAAATCTAACTACACATTTTTGTAATTTATTTATCTAAAAATGGGTGTAGTCAATTTTTTTTGTTGATATTACTTCTATGTTTTAGAAAATTTTAAATTAGTCATTTTATCACTTTCTTTAAGAAAACATTTTAGAATATATAGTTTTTTGACATTTCGATTTTAATGAAGGTGATGACGCAGGGGCGGATCCAGAAACTCTAATTAATGGGGGCACTTATAAAGAGAAAATGAAAATTCAAATAATTTTAAATTAACTTCAAAATTTGAAGTTAACCATTATTAGCAAAATGAAAAAATAGTACGGAGTGGTATTACGGAGTACACTTTACATAACTGCTCTCTTCAAGTTTTCATTTTTTAAAAGGGGAAAATAAATAAAATACCCCAAATTTTGGAGTGTGAGATAAACACCCCAAATAAACTTTCATATGTAATTTAAATACTCCAAACTTTATATAAAAAGTTATTTTAGCACCATGGCACATATATTATTTTTACAAAAAAAGGAAATTTAAGGTGGTAATTGCATAATTTAAAATAGAAATATTAAAATGTTGCAGATATATAGATTGGAAGTAGTATTTTTTATTTTACAACGGAAGTTTAGAATGTTAATTGTATCTTCATGAATGCTAAAATATTTTAAATTATAAAATCATCACCGATAATTAAAATTGGTGAAAGAAGTAATACATAATCATGGTGCTAAAATAACTTTTTGTAAAAAGTTTGTGGTATTTAAATTTACATATGCCAGTTTGGGGTGCTTATCTCACACTCCCTCAAAGTTTGAGGTTTTTAATTATTTTTCCCTTTTTAAAATGGTCTTTCACAATTTCGTTAATAACAATTCCATTGCATATAGTAGTCTTTATAATGTTCGTTGAATAATAATATCTTTCAACTATTGCACAAAAAAAAATCTCTTAACTATGTCAACTGTAACAAACCGAATAAATGGAATGTGATTTTTATAACTGAGTCCCAAGAAAGGGTATAAAAAGCTGGATATCAATTTCCTCAAATACAGCCACTAAGCCCCTTGAGCCATTGAGCTTTCTCCACCATTAGTGGTATCATGAGATAATGTATTTTTATATTATATAGTATCTTAGTACCATTGTTAATTTAATCCATCTAAATTTATTATGACAATAAGTAAAGTGAACACATGGCTTTGACCATTAAAATAAGATGCTCAAAAATAAAAAAAAAATGGGTGAAATGGGTGAATTGATTAAATGCTAAAATGGGGTATAATGGGAATTTTAGATAAAATGGATTTTTTAAGTCTAAATTAGTCTTCAGGGCATGCTTGCATGGATTGCTTTGATTTGAGAAGTTGTTGGCTTTGCTTCGGTGTAAGACACGGCTAATGGAGAATTGCCATTTTTCTATTTGAGGCACCAGATATACAATTAATAAAGAATATAGAGTATTATTTTTGCATTGCCTACTTCAATTTCATTGGGGCAAGTGTCTCCATTCAATATAACTTACATTCGCCTATGCGATTGGCAGTGATAATAGGCTCCATATTGTGAATGAGATAAAAAAAATTAAAGTATTCCAATTGAAAATATTCTTAATTACAAAGGTAAACATAAATTTGAGATAACTTTAAGTCAAATCAATATTTAGCACATTTTAACATGGAGTCTGGTTATTTTAATTTTTCCAACTTTTATTTTATGATGTTTTACTCTTTTTCCCATTTTAGGAATAATTTGGAAGTTAATAGATTTTTTTAAACAATTTTATCGAATTAAATAATTTTTAAAGGGTTATTTTTTCCTAGTGATACGATTATGCCATCCTGACATTTTACCTTCTACATCATTATTGAGTACTAATAGTTTTCTTTCTATCTACTTACTTCAACCATCCATTTTATTAAGTATTTTTTTATTCCCTTTCCACTTTAGTTTCAAATTTTTCATTTCATTCCACATTCTTATACGTAATTGATATTAGAATCTTCACACCCTTATTTAAAGATATTGTGTTAACTTATGACGGTTCGTCATTGCACAGAAAATGAATATCTGTGTGGTGATTGTAGTCGACTCTTGATTTGATTTCATTTGTGGTGAGCATCGGTATATATATTATTGATCTGATTCAAATATTAAATTATGTTAGTAGTTCTACTTCTTGTTCCTGATTTTCAACAATAATATCAAATATTATTGTTGCAGATTTTCAATTATGTTCCTGATCGATAGAGTATATGGCCCACATACTCAGAGGTAAAAAACGCCAGCAGGACATCCACATGGTACGCTTCGGCCTAGTGGGATCTAAAACGGCCAGACCCGAATCAGCCCAGATTACCGCCTGGATACCAAGTGGGCCGCATCAGCCCACAGACCGCATCGGCCGAAGAGCACCTCATCGGTCAGGACTTATCCTGGCAGAATGTACTTTCCTACTCATTTACTAAGTATTGTATTCAACCCATTATCGGCCCTATTCCGCCCAAAGAAGGCATGATTATTGTAATGGGCCTCCTAAGCCTAAGGCCAAGAGCCCAAATCCACATTTTTACCTGTAAATAGACCCCTAGGAGCTAGTTATAGGGGGTTAAGAAATATTAATTGTTCACTTTCTCTCTCTAGCTCTCACTTCTCTCTAGAATTAAGTACTCTATTAGTTCCATATAAGACTTTTAGATTTTAGATTTTCATGTCAACAGTACGTAAATGAAAGAAATACTTTAGGTTATAATGTTATGGTTTTAACATACATCAAGTCATCAATTATATCTTCAAGAGAAGTAAGATCTATTAGGGTGCGACATTACCCAATCATTCATAATTCATTATTGTTTTTTTTTTAAATTATTGGAAAAAAGTATTAAAAATAAGATTTTAAAAACTATCGTACTTCTTTTACTATTGGAATAAATGTACCTTCTTTATTACCTATTAATGTTAAAAGGACTCTTAGCTCTGATCTTTCGGGCATTCCTTTTATTTGTACATGTATTGCTGGGTAAGGCCTAGTGGCTACCCCCCCCCCCCCCCACCACCACCACCACCACCACCACTTTGTTTCCTCTCGTTTTTAATAAAATTATGGTAAATGTTCCCCTGGAAAAAATGGAATACATGTACCCAAAATTAATTTATAATAGCTTTTTATTACACATAATATATCACATACACCACACATGTATTACAAAGAGTTACTCAAAATATTATTTCCAATTTTCAAAAGATAATAAAATAATACTTTTAAATAAATCTAAAAAATATTCGGATATGTTTAAGCTTAAAAGATTTCTCTCCAATTGATTTTTTTTATCACTCCTATTAGTATTATTAAATGAGGCTCTTAGAATGTGTAGAATGTTTCTTATGATTTGTTCTTATATAATATGGTGTTCTAAATTTTAGGGAGGACGCCTTTAAACATGTTTTTTTTATTTGGGATACAAATGTAAATACTCAATAAAAATTACGAAAGATTTTAAAACACAATTGTAAGTAATCAATACAAATTTTATGCTACATAAAATTTTAATTTAATGTAGCATAAAGATATTAAACCATTATTAAGTTTATTTACATTTGGATTACAAAATTTTCATAATTTATAATTTTATTTTTAAAATTTTAATTTAATGTAGCATAAAATGTGTAGGATATTATAGGAAGTTTAATTTTTGAATTACGTAGCATAACTCTATTGTAGCATTAGGACGTTTATTATTTATTATTATTACGGTATTGGAATTAAGTAGGATTCCAATGCAACATAATTAGACCTAAATTAACTAATGATCAATCCTAATGAAAGTTAAATACGTAGTACTAATTTGACGAAGTATAATTAATTAATACATTAAATTGGAAAGAGAATTATAATATATGTTTTCTTAGGTGATGACATGTGGCAAAACTTTCCATAATTGTATCTTTCAAATGTATTATCTATAGATAGATGTAGCATAAAGATATTAAACAATTATTAAGTTTATTTACATTTGGATTACAAAATTTTCATAATTTATAATTTTATTTTTAAAATTTTAATTTAATGTAGCATAAAATGTGTAGGATATTATAGGAAGTTTAATTTTTGAATTACGTAGCATCACTCTATTGTAGCATTAGGACGTTTATTATTTATTATTATTACGGTATTGGAATTAAGTGGGATTCCAATGCAACATAATTAGACCTAAATTAACTAATCATCAATCCTAATGAAAGTTAAATACATAGTACTAATTTGACGAAGTATAATTAATTAATACATTAAATTGGAAAGAGAATTATAATATATGTTTGCTTAGGCGATGACATGTGGCAAAACTTTCCATAATTGTATCTTTCAAATGTATTATCTATAGATAGATAATAAACTCATAAAAAAAATAATAAAGATCGTAAAAACGGGCACACCCACGACAGTATATTTGAATAAGTAAGGGGGAGTATAAAATATAACCCGATTTTTTGGAAGAAATCATTTATTTTTTACTTGCATTTACTGCCCAAATCCCCTAATTCGTTTTCTTCCAATTCTTTCTAGTTCACCTTATTTTAATTGGTGACAACTCTGATACTTTTCTAAAAACAGAGATATCGTACCTAGCATTCATTTGATTGGACCACATTACTTTATCAATTTTAATTTAGATTTAAATAATTCAACTGATACATTTTCATTGGTCCATGTGGACAAATGTATGGTATCTTATGAGTATGGTACCATACAACTACCATTTTAATTTCACTTGCAATTTTGTTAACACCGATTGGCAAGACTTCAGATCCCATTGACGTGCACTTTGTCGTGAGTGCACTCAAAATAATATTCAATACTAGCACTAATACGTAGTATAGCGTAGTAAGGTTCGTATCCGCAGGGAAAGGAATATTTCTCTTTTTATAGAACTAATAATAAAAAGGGGGGTTTTAGTTTGATTTGGTTTAATTAATTAAACACGAAGATAAATGAATTATGCGGTTTAATTCAAAGATAAAAGGGACTTGGCATTGCTACTTTCCACTTGTTGATATATTTTAGTCGATCATTGTTATATCTATAACTTATCTCCTCTCGAATACTCAATCGAGGAGTATATCCAATTCATCGAGGATAGTTATTAACAACGACCGTTCATTAATAACCCTTACTATTAGTCAAGTATAGAACACCGCCATATACCGACTTGATAGTAGCATTTAATCGTTTAACTCCTTGATGAAATCAATTGAGATTGATAACCTCAACACAACGGTTTCGGTTTAACCAATAAAATTAATCCCTCTTAAGTTTATTAACCACGACCGTGCATTAATAAACCGAAGTTACTTACTTGTGAAACCATCAACGATTAACCATTGGTTCGTTGATCGTCTCTAGTAGTAATTAATGTCGAGATGTTAACTAATTGTCATCTTAGCAACACTCCCCAACATTAATATAGAGATAGATTAAGGGAAGAATTAATACTCAAGGAAGAATATTAAAGAAGATGAATCCTACTATAATTAATATCAAGATGTTAACTAATTGTCATCTTAGTAACACTCCCCAATATTAACATAGAGGAAGAAATAACTATTACTATAACTAATGTCAAGATGTTAACTAATTGTCATCTTAGTAACACTCCCCAACATTGATATAGAAATAATATTTAAAGAAAGAATTAATATTCAAGGAAAGAAGTTAAGAAAATAACTCACAACTTTAAAAATCAACAAGGTTCAAGAGCAACACCAAGAAATGGAAGTTTAGCTCCTCATTTGGAGACTAAACATGCTATAAAAATATAAGAAATAACTATTCTAAACTGAGCTTAAGTATATGGAAGAAGGGATGATTTTATTGTGAAGGAAAAGGGGTGTATTTATAGGTGTTTGGAGGTAGCAGGGTGGTGTACCCGATCGGGTATATAGGGTACTCGATCGGGTATTTTAGGCAGTTTCCCGGAAAATCACTTTTCTAGACATACCCTATCGGGTATGAAGGCATACCCGATCGGGTATGAGCCAAATCTTCAAAATCCTGCACGTTTTTTTGTCTCTCCAAATCTCTCCAGATTTTGATTTTGACACCCGAATCAACTCAATACCCGATCGGGTATTGCCTATACCCGACCGGGTATATGAAATATTTTTTCAATCTTCTTTTTATCTTGTCCCCTTGCACTTTCCTTGATCTTTTGAGGTCCAAACTTGATCCTTTGGATGATCTTGACCTGTTTAAGCTCATAATAATCCTAATCTAAATAAATTACAAATAATTAATGAAAATAACGTATTACACCAAAAGTGTGTAATTTCCACAACTAGAACTAATAAAACTAGTTAAGAATACAAACATACATAATTGGAAATTCACACCATCAAAGTCCCCCACACTTAGTTTCTCTACTCGTCCTCGAGTAAAGTCAAATGCTTACAAGTGTTACAATTCTTCCATAGTCCAACAATTCATAAGAATGAGCAAAAGGCCACCAAGAATAACACATGGGTTTTTCATTGAGTTTTTAGCTCAAATAATAACATCTTCTTGGGTTTTATGACCTTCTATGATCATCTTTCTTCTCTTTTTCTTTTTCTTTAAGAGATCAAATGAAGTCCTGTAAAAAAACAATTATATCTCTCATATCTCTCATTTTGCCTAGGGAACCTTTTCAGGTTTTCATCCTAGCATCTCTTTTTATTTTTCCATCCTTTCCAAACTCACTCAATTTTTTTATAAGCCCTTTTTGCTTAGATTGCCCGTTTTTGGGTTTTCAACCTAACTAGCATTAGTATCATTTTTTTTTTCTTATTTTTTTTTTGTGAAGAAAATAATGCAAGTTACAAGGTAGAAAAACTAAGTACGTACAAATGAGTGACTCCCCCTCACTTAACTCGAGGCACTGTCCCTAGTGCCCGCCATCATCACTCTTTTTTTTTTGAAGATATAAAGTTGTGGATTGGGAGAGGGGTGGTTGCTTCGAAGAGTTTATGGATTAGAGGGTATGTGGAGCAAGAGGAAAGTGATGACAACAAGATTATGAATTTTTTTTTTGTGGGGTTTGGCGGAGGATTTGGATAGATTTTGAAGAAAGAGGGATATGATTAGGAGGTTTGGGGTAATTGAATTGGGTTCGAATTTGGAAAAGATGAATGGGGTGATTTATTTTTTAAAGTGCAAAAATAAAATACAATAACTAAACATACCTTGCATGGGTTGCCTCCCACGAAGCGCCTCGTTTAACGTCGCGGCACGACACCATCACTGTGTTCAATCGTTCAAACTCGGATCGTGATAATTTATCTTCTTCACACTTTCACTCCTAGGACTTCCATAGGAATGCTCAATTTCTCGACTTTTCACTTTGGAAATCTTTCCAGGATCAAATATCCAGATTTTCATTGATTTATATGGTGGGAGGAAGGGGAAGAAATTATCGTTTAGCATGGTCAATGAAAAGTTTTTCGATCTCTCAATTTTGAAGAAGATTTCAGAAATGTCATTGTCCTTTTCAAGTTTATGAGTTTCTCTTAAAGCGTCCAGGGATGATGTAGATACCTCAACGGATGATAATGACAAAAATTTGAATTTGAAACTCGACTTATCCTCTTCTTTGACCAGTTGGAGCTCCGTGTCTTTTTCTTCTTCTACTTCTTTTCGATTCTGGGTTTCCTTTTGCATTTCCTTTTCATTTGTCAATGTGGTTGCAAAAGTTTGCTGTTCAGGATCACATTCTATTTGAGAAGGAAGTTTTTCTGAATCCCTTGCTTCAAGCCTAGTCACGGCTTCGGCTATTTGACTAATTTGAGTTTCCAAGTTCAAAATGCTAAACTTGGTCTCATTTTGGAATTGCACCATGTTGTTTTGCATAGTGGTCATGTTGGTAGCAATAGCCCGGACCATATCCTCCGTAGACATGTTAGAGTTGGAGAACGGATCATACCTCATGTGAGGTACATCTCTTTCGTAACCAACATCATCAGTTTGTTCAAGGTATTCATCTTGGAGCTTTGGACAGAAATCCGTAAAATGCCTGTGAGACATGCAAATGTTGCATGTCTTGGCATCTTGAGCTTCCGAGTTTAAGATAAATTCCTTTATTAGAGAAGTCAAGAAGGAAATTTGACTCTCTAAGGATGATATGTTGGCATCCATATACTCATAACTCATGTAAGCTCAGAAAATAGAAGAGTAAGTTTTTTTTTTTGAAATATTTTTTTATTTTGTTATTTTGTTTTTGATTTTTATGAGATAAAATAAAAAGAAAAATAATTGTCTTTCCCCGGCAACGGCGCCAAATTTGACGTGCACTTTGTCGTGAGTGCACTCAAAATAATATTCAATACTAGCACTAATACGTAGTATAGCGTAGTAAGGTTCGTATCCGCAGGGAAAGGAATATTTCTCTTTTTATAGAACTAATAATAAAAAGGGAGGTTTTAGTTTGATTTGGTTTAATTAATTAAACACGAAGATAAATGAATTATGCGGTTTAATTCAAAGATAAAAGGGACTTGGCATTGCTACTTTCCACTTGTTGATATATTTTAGTCGATCATTGTTATATCTATAACTTATCTCCTCTCGAATACTCAATCGAGGAGTATATCCAATTCATCGAGGATAGTTATTAACAACGACCGTTCATTAATAACCCTTACTATTAGTCAAGTATAGAACACCGCCATATACCGACTTGATAGTAGCATTTAATCGTTTAACCCCTTGATGAAATCAATTGAGATTGATAACCTCAACACAACGGTTTCGGTTTAACCAATAAAATTAATCCCTCTTAAGTTTATTAACCACGACCGTGCATTAATAAACCGAAGTTACTTACTTGTGAAACCATCAACGATTAACCATTGGTTCGTTGATCGTCTCTAGTAGTAATTAATGTCGAGATGTTAACTAATTGTCATCTTAGCAACACTCCCCAACATTAATATAGAGATAGATTAAGGGAAGAATTAATACTCAAGGAAGAATATTAAAGAAGATGAATCCTACTATAATTAATATCAAGATGTTAACTAATTGTCATCTTAGTAACACTCCCCAATATTAACATAGAGGAAGAAATAACTATTACTATAACTAATGTCAAGATGTTAACTAATTGTCATCTTAGTAACACTCCCCAACATTGATATAGAAATAATATTTAAAGAAAGAATTAATATTCAAGGAAAGAAGTTAAGAAAATAACTCACAACTTTAAAAATCAACAAGCTTCAAGAGCAACACCAAGAAATGGAAGTTTAGCTCCTCATTTGGAGACTAAACATGCTATAAAAATATAAGAAATAACTATTCTAAACTGAGCTTAAGTATATGGAAGAAGGGATGATTTTATTGTGAAGGAAAAGGGGTGTATTTATAGGTGTTTGGAGGTAGCAGGGTGGTGTACCCGATCGGGTATTGCCTATACCCGACCGGGTATATGAAATATTTTTTCAATCTTCTTTTTATCTTGTCCCCTTGCACTTTCCTTGATCTTTTGAGGTCCAAACTTGATCCTTTGGATGATCTTGACCTGTTTTAAGCTCATAATAATCCTAATCTAAATAAATTACAAATAATTAATGAAAATAACGTATTACACCAAAAGTGTGTAATTTCCACAACTAGAACTAATAAAACTAGTTAAGAATACAAACATACATAATTGGAAATTCACACCATCACCCATCATCGGTTTCTTCGATTGGAACCGTACTCCTGCCCAATCCCAGCATTCTTTGCATTTGGGTAAATTATTATTTTAGCATTGAGATGCTATTTTTTTTATATTGAGATGCTATTTATATATAAAGAATATATCTTTACACTATAATGTTAAACTATCTTTGTATTCATAATATACTATGTGCATGTTTGGTAAGCGTAAATCTATGTCTTCTAGCTTTTGTAATATGTAAAGTCTCTAAAAGTTTTTAAAGGGTTTTAAAAAAATAAAAGATCTTGTTTGAGATGCTACTGTGAGTAAAATCTGGAAAAAAAAATAGGAAAAATTGAAAATAATAATCTCAACTATTGTCGATCCGCTGACAATAATCTCAACTATTGATTATTTTTGTATAATCCCAATTATATAGACTGTTAGCCAATAATGGTCCATGACCATATATTACCTCTTATAGCAAGTGATTTTTATATAGAACCTAAGCGTAAAAATTAAAAGTTAGGATTATTTATAGTGATTACTTGCTATATCTCTTCTCATCCAATTTAGAAACTTCAAGAATTTATTTATAAGGACCATTATTGGCGGAAGGACCCTAAAGTTGGGATTATTCTGAAATAATCGACAGTTGGGATTATTATGAGCAGACCGCCAATAGTTGAGATTATTACTGTCAATTTTTCCAAAAATTATGTACTCCGTAATATTTATCGCATTTTTCTGTTGGAATCTTTTCAATCGCTAAAAGCTAACGGTTACTGGGAATTTTTTTGTTTAATTTCGAGCAGCTAGCAACTCAAGCTGTCAAGCAAATGAGAGTTTATAAAATGTGCAATGTTGGCCATTTGCACATTTTATTATGGCAGTGGTTTATCCGCCAGTGTATGCAATGCTTTAATTTGGTATTTTTGCATAGCGCCTATTATTACCAGTGAAATTTATGCAGGCAAAGAGTTACAGTAGAAAAATTTAAGCTAAATACATTACCTGTTGATCTTGATTTACAATCCAAGGATGTAAACGCCATTACGCCAACATCATCACTACGTGCCCGTGCATGTAGTCTGAACATTACAAATAATTTCTAATAGAATTGAAAGGTTGTATAAGCATAAACGAACTAAATAACTGATATGGACTTTTTGCGATAAAAAGATGGTAAATATGAGGGTCATATATATAGAGGCAGAGGAATAACGTGCATGTAAACAGTATTTCTCTCCATAGCAAATGTTATCTGATCAAAATCATCAAATATACGATAGTATATTCTTTTTATGTAATAGACCAGAGTATTTTACATGACCCTCGTGTAATACATTCTTTTATATATCTTTAATCCAGTTATCAATTAATCCCCTCGACTAACGTGCATGTAAACAGTAATAGCCATCGTTATCTGAATAGGCTGTTTAAGTATATTCTTACATACAAGTATATAAGAAAAGAATAGGTTGTTTAAAGTACATTTCTACCCTCCATTCCAACGTGTCATCCTCCGCTGAATTCACGCTGCTTCTATTAGCGATCCACGTGTCTTCCTCATTTTGAAGGAGAGGAAAAAACCACTGATTCCAAATGAAGAACTCCTGCGTAGAAATAAAAGCCAGAAGCTCACGCCATTTTCTTCTCCTAAAACTCCTCAACAGATTGGCTGGGATTGGATAAACCGCAGGAGAGCTTGCCATTTATAACACGTCTTTTGCTCTCCATCCATGAGATTACCGCATTTTTATAAACGTCAAAGCACAAACTACTACACTACATGTTATCGTTGTATATATCATTCGAATAGAAGTAGGGTTTTAGCTATTGCCCTCTTTGATAACGCAGGTACGCCGTCTATTTTCATTCCATCGTTTTCTCCGCATTTAATTAGTATTTGTTGATGAATTTTTAACTGTTTTTACATGTATTGTAAGTGCACAAACCATATAAGCTGTGGCATATAAGGTGTTCGATAAAATGTTTTGATTACAAAAGCATAGTAGATTTTATAATTCAGAATTGGGAATTCATAATGTCTGTTTACAACTTCTAAAATGATACTTCGTATATAGCTAGATAGATACTTATATTTGAGTTGGTTAATTCTCCCTTATTTTTCAACGTGAGAACTATATTCTGCCCCAACAAAATGAATCAAATGTCATTTCAACTGAATATATGTGTCATGAATTCATCTGGAAAATTGCTTCAATATTCATGAATATGAATAAGCCTATTGCTCCAAAGTGTCTCAGGAGTTTATGAAAAAATAGAATACAACATCTATTATATATAAAAAAAAATGTATAAGTTTACTCTCCGAATATGAAAGTGATGTTTTTAAGTTTTGACAATCACCTTTCCTATATGAAATTTGAAGTAGAGAATCACTTTTCAACAATATTTGTTTACTAATATTTGTTTAAACACACACACACACACACACAAGTGAATCTATTCTGCTACATATATTGAAGCCCAATCAAATCTATATCAGCCAATCAGTAGGTGAAATGCAAATTTTAACGCTGTTATCTTTCTTACATAGTGAGGACTACATAAAGCCCATATCTAAGACATGTTCATGTGGATGTATGTATAAGAAGAAACTGATTTTAAGCTCAAAAGCAATTGAAATATAAGAAGAAGAATACATTGAGTGGGTGGAGGTACAACAACAAAAAAAGTTATTTTTGGAATAGCTAGATCTTTTTTGCTGTCCTTCAAATGCATCTGTTTTGTTCAGCCTTTTTTTCTTTTTGTTTTGTCGTTAGGCTCAAAAGAAACTGCAATATAACAAGAATGATTCATTAGTTTAAGTTATTTCTATCTTTCAACTGAATCTTCAGCCTTTTTTTAAAAACTGCCTATTTTGTTTGGACTAATTATTTAGTTTACTACTTTAGTAACAAGCTTTTTCCATGTGTAGCCTAGAAATGAAGAGAATAAGAAAGTATGAAAAAGATAAGCAAGGGACTAACTAAAAGAATCAGTATGTATATTTGTATATTCTTAAAACACTTTTAAGGAATCACAAATTTAGCTGTAAGAGAGAGTTATGTTTTTTTGTCTTGACAGTTATTTTCCTATATGAAAGTATGAAATAGAGAACCACTTCTCAGCAACTTTGTGTGAGTACTTCTCAAAAGCCGAGAAAAAGATATCGCTTCTTTAGCTTATGATTAAAAACTACCTATTTTGTCTGGACTGATTCTTTAGTTTATTGCTTTAATAAAAACCATTTTTACATGTAGCCTATAAATGATGAAGAATAAGAAGAAGGAAAAAGAGAAGCAAGGGACTAACTAAAAGAATCACTATGTATATTCTATATTCTTGAAACACTTTTAGCCAATCAGAAAATTATGAGAATATGAAATAGAGAGCCACTTCTCAGCAACTTTGTGTCAGTACTTCTCAAAAACTGATAAAAAGAAACTGCTTTGCTTATTTTTTTTTGGTTTCAACTGATTCTTTAGTTAATGTTTACGAACTGCCAAATTTGATTGGACCGATTCTGTACTTTACTGCTTTAGTAAAAATCTTTTTTCAACTCTTTTTGCCTACAAATGAAGAAGAATAAGAAAGTAGGAAAAAGATAAGCAAGGGACCAACTATATATTGGATATCCTTAAAACAGTTTTTGGCATCCATTCAGTTTTAATATTCTTCTTTATAGCCGTCATTCTCATACTTCTTCTTTTTGTGCACTCTCGGTTGCCCACCATTCAATAGTTTTTTTGTTAAAAACTATTGAAAGTGATACTTCATCCATGTCTTTCTCTTTAAAAAAGGAGAATATAGTTTGAGTGAGTCTATGTATGAAAAAAACTAAGTTTAGGCTCAAAAGAATTTGCAATATAAGAAGAATAATCCATTGAGTGAGTGAGTGTATCACAAAACACTGATTTTTTTTCTTAGTGGCATAGGTAATCATATTTTTCCCTTAATTGAGTATATCTTTTTTTCCTGTTTTAGGTAGTCTGTTATATTTTATTCTGACATTTTCTTTTTTTAGTTCAATTCATCCATGTCAACAAGCCCAACTTTTTCAATTCCAACTTTGCAGCAACAGGGAAAAGGAAGTGCATTTTCTCTTCTTACTACCACTTATGTGCTCATGAATCTTACCTCAAGCGAACAAAAAAAGAGTTGATATCAATGAACTAAGATTCCATATGTCTGCTTTTTTATTAGAACTTTTCTCAAGTTTATAAGGTTATAAGAACCTTTCTTAAGAACCTACAAGTCTATAAGAACCTTTCTGAAGTTTATAAGAGTGTGTAATGGATACCAGGTAATTAATGTACAAGTCATTCTCATACTTTCTTTTAAACTTTCTTAAACACAATTTAGAAGTAATCCTATATTACTTTAATTGTGCATAGTGAGCTGTTTTTGAATTATAACTAAAGTGTTACTATTGTCAAGTGTTCTATATTGGTATTACTATTGTTAAGTAGCTTTGTTGTACTATCAGACATGGAGCAGTCTTCCATCACTTTTCCATCAGACATGGAGCAGTCAATGCATTTTCTTAGGTTTTCTTGGGTTTCCTTCTTTCTGAAATGCTTAGTGAAATGGGATACATGACAAATAAACCCTCCAACTCTCCAGGTAGGCTAGGATTTACGTCTATCTGTCTCAGTAAATGTTAAAAACTCCAATTAAGAAAGTGAATTCCGAAAAAAATAGAAAAGAAGGTTTGGTTGGGTAAGTCAGTGATACAAAACACTCAAATACAATAATTTTTTGAAATCATACTCACTTACAATAATTGAAACATGTCATCTCAATATTATTCAATTAAAGATTTAGGACTAGAAAAACCAAACATTAAGAAGATGAAAACTAGGGGAGAAGGCAAATTTATGCTCTCTTGATATGGCTTCCACCTCTTGAAGTTTAATTCTCCTATTAACGCTTGATCTTTTTTATATTTAGTAGCATCTAATGCTTTCTTGCTAGCACTTTTCTTTATATGAAATATGAATTCGTTTTCTGCCCTTGAATCCTTCCTAAAATATAGGTGCAGATTTTTGTCTTTCTTTATATCTTTTATGTATATGAAATTATGAAATTTTAGTTTCCAGTCATTTAGAGGTACCTCTCTTTTTTCAATTCTTGTGACTTCAAGTAGTGTTCTACAACAGATCTGTGCAATCTCATCCATATCATTTCATTTTAGTTTTTTCACTTCATTTTTCTTACCCTATTATTTTCATTATATGTGCAGTTTTTTCAAAGATCTCTGGGTATTTTAAGTCCTTAATGCAGAGTACCACCTGGCCACTGCCAAAGAATTGATTGAAAACTTTATGGATTATGAGAATTGTTTAAGTTGAATAGGCGAGTATGGTTTTTATGTGTGTTTATTCTACGAGCATCACAATGTCCATACCAATTAATGGATATTATTTCTTCTTAACTATACCTAGATAGTCATAGTTTGATAGTAATAAATGTTAATTTCACCTTATCCTTGAATCTATTTATGATGGTTTAATCTTTTTTTGCAGGTTTTGCAACAAACCGTGGGATAAACTTTGATTTTCTGCCTCATGATTTATCAACTCCTATTTGTATGTGAAATTTGTATTCCTCATCACGAGATGAAGGGGTGAAAGAAGACTTTTTTCACATTCTCCATGCACAAGTATTTTAGTTTTTTTTATATCAGTTTGTAAATATTTGGAATTACCAATAAATATTTCATTATATAAATTTCGATTACTTTTAAGTTGCATTTGATTGATTTTATCATCGTTCAAGAATGTCATAAGTTCAAATCTCATCCCAGTTTTCATTATAAGTAAATTGGTCTATATCTAAACAAAAGAAATGTTTATTTTACCTTTGTTTCACAAGGACTTCTTTCATTTATTTGGAGGGTTTAATGTAGTCAAATATTTTGTGGTTAGAGAATATTCCCCAAGTAGAATTAAAACATAATAATTTCTTTAAGAGTAATGACCCTGTCAGGATGACATGGTAGGACCTGTCGTCTGTCCCGACTCCCGAGAAAGTATGCCATACATAGGTGGACTGGTGAGTGTCAAAGATTTGAACGCAAAAGAAAGCTTGAGAAAATGAAAGCAAACCAGGAAAGTCGGCACTAACACCACATTGGAGAGGAGTTGAGAGTATAAATGGCACTAACACACATTGGAGAGGAGTTGAGAGTATAAATGTAATAAAATAGTCTAACACTTTCCTACTACTTCTGTCCCGAAAAACTTTGACATCTTTAAACTTTGAACAAATATATATTTTATTGGAAGTTATTTATAATATAAAAGTGTTCTTTTTAAAAATACTTTCATAAAGTATAAATTTTTAACTTTATTATTATAGTAATCAAAATAATGGTCCATTTCATCTATATGTAATTCCTTTTGTGAATGTTCTCCGGCATTTGCCCCACTGATTTTGGTGGTTTGCCTTCCGGGTTAAAGAAAAGTAATTCCTTTTGTGAATAGTTTATAACCTCAAATGGAGTAATTTTCTTTTGTGGTCAACTGTTTTTTGTGTGTACATTATCACATATTATACTATATATGTTCGGTAAAACCCTTTTAATGGAATGAGTTTCAAAATGTGATGTCATCAAACCACAAGTTGCTCGGCGAAATCGACATACCATTTTGTGATCAACTATTTCTATTTGTTTTCTTTTTAATTTATCAAATAGCTCTCCAAAGTAGGTTCTTCACCTTTTTGAATCTCTATTTATCATCATTTGATAAAGATTGTATTTAAACCGTGGTTCTTAATTTATTGTTTCATTCTTACTGAAACTTCACATTTATATAGTAATGTGAAGTGTGATTGTGCCATATTTTTTGTTTTAAACATTGAAAGACTTTGTTTTATATGTAAAGAAACTAATTTACAATGAATTATAATTGACATACAAAATAGTTACAACCCGTGCGGATGCACGGGTATCGTACTAGTTTAAATTAAGAAAGAAGAATATTGTTTTGATTCTAGAGTGTTTGTAAGTAATATTTTTCAGGAAATAATATGTTTGATTTGTTTTTTTATGATTAATTTGTTTGAAAGTTGAAGCACTCTACTTGAGATATGTATTCCTTAGTAATTTTATTATTTTACTATTTTACTTTGTGTGGTGTGCGTAGATCTAAGATAGAGTTTTTTTCCAAAATATTGCTAAATAAAAATATACATACGAAATTAGGACTGAGTTAGAATTATTTATCAAAATACTGCTGGAATAAATTCAAGGTAATCAGAGTCGCCAATTCAGTTGGCGACTTATTCTTAAATTCGTAACTCACGCACGCACACATTAAAAAGGAGGTGACCAATAGAAATAGTTCACGGACTCAACTTTAAAAAAAAACCTCTTTTTTTAAAATGGTTATAAGTTTTTTTTTTATTTATAATCCGATTTTCATAAAAAGTATATCAAAATTCATAACTTTTTATTACATTTCATATGACACCAATATTCAATATATAAAATCAAAAAAAAATCTTAAGATACAATGAGTGAAGGTTTTTTAGGCTATAAACATTTTTAAGTAAATGAATGTTCTAAAATTAAGATCTCATAATTTTCTAGAGCCCGTTTGGTAACACTGAATTTGACTGAATCAGCCGATTACCTAAAATTTATTAAGTTCTGGATTAAGTGTCTGGATTGGCTGATATTGTTGATTTATGAAAAAAATTATATGGAGTATATAAAATATATGTTTTTGGAAAAAATAATTTTATTATTAAGGTAAATAATAATTATATGAAAAAATAGTTAAACTGGACCTCTACAGTACCTTCAGTCAATGCGATTACAAAAATAACTTCAACTCGTTAAAAATAGTAACTTCAACCTGAATTTTTCTTATTATTACACAATTCAACGTACGAAATCAAAAGTTACATATTTGATGAAAAAATAGCCAATAAACCCGATAATTCGAAAAAAGAGTCATCAAGTAGGCTCTTAATGTCAATAAATAAAAAAATCCTTTTAGAAAAAACTTTTGACACCAATATTAAATATATAAAAAAATAAAATTAAATCTGAAGATTTGATGGGTAATGTTGATTTTTAGGTTAAAAACTTTTTAATAAATTCATGTTCTAAAATTAGAACGCGCGATTGTATACCGCAATTTCATGTTCTAATTGCGGGTTATTTTATTTATTGGTCAAAAGTGTCAAGTTTAAACTAGATCAGATGGGTCTAGTTTAAATAATTAACTGAAATTGTGTAATAATAAGAAAAATTAAATTTGAAGTTGTTTTTTTGGTTGTATTGAATGCAGTTACTATAGAAGACCATTTTCACTATTTCTTCATATAATTTTTAGTTACCTTAAGGCCCTTAATAATAAAAAATAATTTATATGCTCCGTATAATTTTGTCATAAATCAACCAAAGAGACTGTTTAGTAACACTGAAATTTATGAAGTTTCGGCTGAAGTGATTGTATTGTCTGATTCTACTGATCTGTGACAAAATATTTAAAATATACTTCGTATTTTATTAATAAAATAAAGAAAAAATTATATGAAAATAGCTAAAATGGTCATCTACTGTAATTTCGGCCAATACTACCAGAAAAGTAACTACAACCTTACTTTTTCTTATTATTACACAATTCAGCGCACGACATCAAAAGTTACGTGTTTGGTTAAAAAGTTGTCTGATAAGTCTAATAAGCTAAACACAGATTCATCAAACAGGCTCAAAATCAGTCAATCCAGGCACTTTATCCAAAACTTCTTACACTCTAGCGCAATCGACCAACTCAGTCAATTTCAGAGTTACCAAACGGGCTCTAAGAAATTATGAGATCTTGATTTTAGAACATTGATCTATTTAAAAAAGTTTATAGCCTAAAAAACCTCCACTCGTTGTATCTTGAGTATTTTTTTGAGTTTATATATTGAATATTGGTGTCATATGAAAGGTAATAAAAAGTTATGAATTTTGATATACTTTTTATGAAAATCGGATTATAAATAATAAAAACTTATAACCATTTCAAAAAAGAGGGATTTTTTAAAGTTGGGTCCGTGAACTATTTCTATTGGTCACCTCTTTTTAGTGTGTTGCGTGTGTGAGTTACGAATTTAAGCATAAGCCGCCAAATTAGTTGGCGATTATGGTTAACTAGAATTTATTCCAGCATTATTTTGGTAAATAGTTTTAACTCGGTCATAATTACATATATTTTTTTTTTTTTATTATTTAACATTATTTTGGGGAAAACAACTTTGCATCTAAAGTGTGGTAATACCAAATATGTTATATTGACTAATTCTGTTGAAATTTATGAAATTCTAGTTGGAGTATATGTTTTATTGATCAAAACATAATATTTGAAAAAATAACTATAATGATCCTCTACACTTACTTCAGCCAATACAATCAAAAAAGAAACTTCTTGCTTTTTCTTATCATACACAACTCAATTCGAGAAATTAAAAATTATACCTATTTGATAAGAAAGTTGACTATAAACTAAAAAAATAGGGTTGCCAGCGGGATCTTATTTGGAAGAAATAAGGGGAAAGGCCGGGGCGGGCGGGGGTGGGGGGTTGACGGTTATCAAAATCTTCTACTTTCTAAAAAATTGAAAAATTTTCTTCAAAACCTATTATAGTATGTGTTCTTGTTAATACTAATCTCCTTGATTGAGATAGTCATGGACCCGGTTCGGCCCGCCCGGCCCGCCACTGTGCGGGCCCAGAACCGGCCCGGTTCTCGGGTCCGGGTCCGGGTCGGGCCTAGGCCCGGTGGGGGGGCAGGTCCGGGCTCGGGCCTTGTATTTGGCGAACTGGCCCGGCCGGGTCGGGCCCGGGCCGAATTGATTTTTTTTTATTTTTATTTTTCATTTTTTGGGGTTAGCCGGGTTGGGCTTGATGGTTAGGAGGGGTTTGGGGGGTGGGGGGTGAGGGGTGAGGGGGGGGGGGGGGGGGTTAGGAAAGCAAAAAAAAAAAAAATGACCGAACCGGAGGCCCGGCCCGGACCCGGACCGGACCCGGTAGCTACCGGGCCGGTCCCGGGCCTTCCTTCCCCAAAAAAAAGCCCGGCCGGGCCCGGCCCGGAACCGGAACCGGCCCGGGTCCATGACTAGATTGAGATGAGACTAGAACTTTTGACTTCTCTTTAGGAGATCAACAGATATGTCATCAAACCACAAGATACTTTACATTTCTCAAATTCTTAATCCCCAAGTAGGGGTATTTCAGATAGGCATGGACCCGGTTCGGGCCGCCCGGCCCGGGACCGGCCCGGCCCGCCACTGTGCGAGCCCGGAACCGGCCCGGTTCTCGGGTCCGGGTCCGGGTCGGGCCTAGGCCCGGTGGGGTGGCCGGGTCCGGGCTCGGGCCTTGAATTTGGCGAACCGGCCCGGCCGGGTCGGGCCCGGGCCCGGGCCGAATTATTTTTTTTTTAATTTTTTTTTCTTTTTTTGGGGTTAGCCAAGTTGGGTTTGATGGTTAGGAGGGGTTTGGGGGTTTGGGGGGGTGTGGGGGTGAGTGGGGGGGTTAGGAAAGCAAAAAAAAAAAAAAAAAATATAACCGAACCGGAGGCCCGGCCCGGCCCGGCCCGGACCCGGACCGGACCCGGTGGCTACCCGGGCCGGTCCCGGGCCTTCCTTCCCAAAAAAAAAGCCCGGCCGGGCCCGGCCCGGAACCGGAACCGGCCCGGGTCCATGACTGATTTCAGAGGAGGCATGTTGTTAACGTAAGAGACAAAAACTAACGGATAAACCTGTTCCTCATTTTCTCCACCGAGAATGGACAAAAATGTTGGAATCTGCAAAAAGATGAAAATTTTAAAAATCTAAAACTAGAAAATTTAAAAACAAAAAGTTACAAAATTTTAAAATTCGAAAATTTGAGAATTAAAAAGTTATAAAATCAAAAACTTAAAAAAAAATCTACAATATTCAAAACCTATTATATATGTGCTCTTGTTATCAAAATCTTCGACTTTCTAAAAAAAATGAAATATTCCCAATCAAGGATGAGACTAGAACTTTCGACTTCTCTTTAGAAGATTAGCAAATATGTCATCAGACCACAAGGTACTTGACATTTCTCAAACTCTTAAATCCCAAGTAGGGGTATTTCGGAGGAAGCAAATGAAGCATGTTAACGTAAGAGACAAAAACTGATGAAAAAATTAAAAAAAAAAAACCCATAATACTCCATGACTTTTGAACTCAATTAATAATATTTAGATCTATTGCATTTATTATCGAACTTATGGCGAACAAATTATCAAATAAGGGAAATTGGGAAATTCACTCTAATAAACTTGCTTCCTTTTCCTTCAACCAAACACAATTCTTTTATCAAAATCCATCCTTCTTCTCTCCCCTTAACTCTTTGACTCTCCGCTTTCATCCCTCCTTTGAACCAAACACGGGCTAAAGGTATGAATGTGGTGACAAAATAAATAGAACAAAACATTGAAGTCTGACAAAGGGAAAGCATCAGTGCAGCATACAAATCACACGCATCAAAGTGAAGTTTGATAACAGAATCTCCATGCCGCCCGAGCTCTGGATGAATTTGGTGGCAATCACCCATTACAGAAATTGCCAATTTTTGGATGGCAATTTCGGAGTCAGAACTAATACCAACTTTGCTACATTATATAAGTAAGAATAAAAACATCTAGAACTCGCTGAGATTCATTTCGAAAGTCATACGGTAAGTGGCCAACTAAACTTGAAAATTAACAAGAATGGTATAAAAATGACCAATCTTCTGAGTACACAAGCACACAAATTTCAATCATTGGGTTTCCTGCAAAAAAAATGAGAACACAAAAATATCACCACATGTTTTACCAAATTAAGGGTCAACACATCATAGGCCTTCTGTGGTGAAAAAGTATTGTGCAAGTCACTAAAAACAAGGTCTTCAACAGTGCCGAGAAAGCACTAAATACCAGAGTTATGTAGAGATGAGCGGACAAAAATTAGAATAATGTTATAAGACAGGAAGTACAAGTACCCCAGATTGAGCAAGAGAGAGGGGGGAGGGGACCATTTAAGATTTTACTAGTACTCCGTAAGATGGATTGGCTATGAGCCTATGTACGGAGAAATCAAGACGACGCCTATCAGATAGAAATAAGGTATAGAAATAAAATGGAGGAAGAGAACTACATTGGGTTCAGTCATGCATATCCAAAGTCCGGAGTGCATGGGCTACAGCATACACCATCATTTTCT
Organism: Cuscuta epithymum; assembly: GCA_945859915.1. Classification (NCBI taxonomy): domain Eukaryota; kingdom Viridiplantae; phylum Streptophyta; class Magnoliopsida; order Solanales; family Convolvulaceae; genus Cuscuta; species Cuscuta epithymum. The sequence goes on along the minus strand of CAMAPF010001045.1, from coordinate 1,758,260 downwards.
TTACCTGTTCCAAAATGAGAAACAATTGTTAAATTAAATCATTCTACTTTCATTTTCATCTAGAAATTTAGCTTGTATTTATAAACAATCATGGTAGTACATAGTTTTTGGCATTTAAACGAAGAAGATAATAAGTAAGTAAACAAGCAAAATTTGTTCTCATTTGGGCCACAGTTGGCTTGGAACTAGCCACATGTTTATTTAAATTTGTTCTCATATTGTTATTTCAGCTTGTTTTCTACATTTCCCATGTATTCAGTCACACTATGTGTTCATGTACGCTGTAATGCCCATTTGGGCTAATCTTAATACAAGTTTGTTTTAAAAAAAAGCAAGCAAAATGTGCTCTATTTACGCTAAAAAATGCTATATTACAGAAAACAAACTAAGTATTTGATTTGATAATACCTTCTTGTATGCTCTTCCACGTCAAGTGTTGAATATCTCGTTGGAAAGATCAATTTTAGTTTTAAAATTAGTGTTCCGATTTCTTAAATAAATAAACTATAATCTAATCAAGCATTCAAGCCTTGCTTGGTACATCTGTGGTTGTAATTATTTTTTTTAAAAAAGAAAGGAAATTTAATTAATGAAAATTCATTGGGGAGTACAAGAAATAAAGATAAAGAGAAAGACGAAATGCAAATCAAAATAGACAAGAGCTGCAAGAGATACTAGTGAAAAACTAACCCTAAGAGAATCAAAATGACCCTCCCTACTGTGGTTGTAATCAATTATGCACCTAAGAAGCACTGCAACTCGGCATAGCTTACGTTTCTAAAACTTAAACGTGTAGGAAACTTAAACTTTAAAGTCTTGTTTGCAGACCATTTCATTTAAAAGAAATAGGAGGCAAGTTTCCCTAAACATTTAGCATTTTAGAAACCTTGGACTTTCAATTTTTTCATTTTGCTCAAATTTCTTGATGGACATTAGTCTTTGTTTATGGAGTTTCTTGATAGAACATTTATGGAATTCGTGGTCTTTGTGATACTTCATGGTGGTTTGTGTGGCTAGAAATGTTTTGTATTTTGTATTTTATGTTTAATTATGTACTATAATGTCACACTGGAGCAACAACGCCGAGAAGGAAAGTGCTACTATACACCATTGGGTCAAATTTTCAACACAAGCAAATAAGAGGAAGGAGCCAGATAGGGTTAGATGGTCTTAAACTATTAGATATTTAAAAAAAATGTTTACCGCGTTTTGCATCTCCTCTTTTCATGATCCCTCATTTCTGTACTACTAACATGCATCTAATGATGACCACTTTTACATGAGCAAGTAACCACCTAAATTCAGCATCAGATGCAAGCCTTTGAGAACTACAACAGAATACATACATCGTGTAAATTTTGATTTTATTTAAAAAGGGTGGTTTCCTCCAATAATACTAATACAATACTCCCTCTGTGTTCTTTTGTTTGCTATACTTTCTGTTTTGGGAAGGATTTTAATTTTTGCAACAAAATCCCTTTTTGGTAAGTTTTCCATTAGAGATGTTTTTACTTGATTAAGTTGGTTTGGTTTCAAATCCAGACCAAACTTCGAAAGTCGCAAAACATACAAAGACCATACTAGACCAGACCATATCAGAAAATTGCAGTCCAAGTAAAGACATCCTTAAAATTACTCAACTACCCTTACTTTTTCTACTTTTTCATCTTTTATTTCAAAATTTTCCACCTTCTCTCTTACTTTTTCTACACTATAAACTTCCCCTACTATTTTACTCTTAAACTTTGTGAAAAAGCAATTGTAACAAACAAAAGTATTTGGAGGGTGTCACTGTCAATGATTTTAATGTCATTGCTACTGGGCTAGTGGCGCCACTAGTGATACTGCCAGTGACACACCGCAATTATCAACGATACTGTCCCACATGTGATGTGACTAGTGGCAATAAATTATGGTTACTCAGCAACTTTTTGCCAACAACTTTTCGGGTGATTATTTGGAAAAAGATTATTCTGTCTGCGGCAGCAAAAGTGTGGCTGGGCAGCTACACGGCTGTACCTAATCAAATCTGGATTGATATTAGGGTGGACTTCATAGGAGGGCTTCCTAAGGCTATGGGTAAGGATCCTATACTGGTTGTGGTTCATTGCCTAACCGGGAAAACTGTCAAATAGGTCCTCGAACTTTCATAAAAAAGTCAATTAAGTCCTTCTATAGGAGACTCTGTCCGATCGTCGCGATTTGGGGCGGTTCCCGGTGGAATTTTTTTATGAAACTTTTTTAGCATTTTATTCATCAAGTCTAGTTTACTCATACCAAATTTCAGCTAAAAATTTAATCGGGAGCGCATTCAAATTAATTCGAGAATGCAAAAATGCGCAGTTATCTTCAAGAATTAATTTGAATGTGTTCTCGATTGAGTTTTTAGCTGAAATTTGGTATGACTGAACTAGACTTGGTGAATAAGATGCTCAAAAAATTTCATCAAAAAATTCCACCGGGAACTACCCCAAATCGCGACGGCCGGACAGAATCTCTTATAGAAGGACTTAATTGACCTTTTTATGAAAGTTCGAGGACCTATTTGACAGTTTTCCCTTGCCTAACCAAATTTGCGCATTTTATTGCATTAATTCATCCTTGTACGGCCAAGGGAGTTGCTGATGTATTCATCCAAAAAGTGGTCCGGCTTCATGGGATTCCACGGACCATTGTCTCTGATAGAGATACTCCGTAGTATCTTCCTGAGTACTTTCTGTTCTGAGTTGTTCAAGTTGACTGGGACAAAATTGAAGTACAGAACTGCCTACCATCCACAGACAGATGGGTGGGAAGACTGAGGTGGTAAATAGGTGTCTTGAAAGAGAATGAAAGCTATCTGAGGTGTACAGCTGGAAACAAGCCAAAGCAGTGGCCCAAGGGCTGAAATATAGTCTCAGTTGCAATGGTTTGACCATTTGCGTAGAAGACTGAGTGATGCAACTGTCATCAAGGTTGTTAAAATCTCGATTCAAATTGTAAAGTCTTGCAATCTTACTATTCTACATTAATAAATCGATTTAATTCGCAGTAAAGTCGTACAAAATCATTTAGGATCGTAACAAAATAGTAATGTTTTTTCGTGAAAATACTTTGAAATTATTAAAATTAACTATGAGCTTTTATATATAATTCCAACAATAATAAGTTCAATAATATATTTAGTGAAAGTAATAAATACTTGTATTATTTAATTAATTTAGTATTTTACATATGTTTGCTGTTTATTATTGGCTTCATTTACATTATAAAAGTAGTTTATAAACCTTGTTTATGACCCGATTTGTATAGTTTTAAGTAATGAGATGGCTTAGTATTACTAACTTGCAGCTTTGTTTTAATAATTAACTATTTCATAATTATTATTCTCTCCGTCCCATTAGACTTTGCCAACTTTCCTACTTTTATTGTCCCAAAAGAACTTTAACACTTTTCATTAAAGTAACTAATTTGTGGTTCAATGGGACAGAGGTAGTAATATATATTCTGTAAAATCTTCCCATTTAGGATTCAATTAACCATTGGATTTTCAAGAACCTCTACTGATTTGATTCAAAAATACGATTTTAAGAACCTTGACTGTTAAGATTTTAAGAATCTTGAGAGGTGGGAAGAGTAAGGGGAAGGAGGGAGGATTATAGGGACCTAGACAATACTAGTAATAAGAATATAGCAAGTATTTGATATTGTACAATAAGTGGTGTCCAGTTTATAATGAATCAGTTATATGTGGTTATGCCTTGGTGATACGAGCTCTATTAGAAGGAACTACAAAAGTTTTGATTCCTGAGTTCAAATTGGTAGAAAGTGCTGCATACACATGTGTTATTGGAAGGCTTTTATCAGACTCCAGTGCTGACATAAGGAGAATATTGAGAGAACTTGTTGTCTGTAATCAAGGATCACTCAGGTGGAACAGCTCGAAAGACTGGTGATAACCATATCCATACAGATAACTGAGGAAGATGGAGTAACTTAGCATAGAGACTCAAATCCACTTGAGCCTTCTTTTGATATGCGTGCAGATGAGGTTCTGTATGAGTTGTTCAGGGAGGAGCATCCTTCAAGGGATAGGTTGAAAGCTGAGAGACATGCAATATTGCTGGAGGACAAGGGCTCTCAATCTAAGGGACTAGCAGTGACACTACTGAAGCTCATGGTGCAGCAAGCAGGGAGGTATTGGGAAGGAAGAGGCGCAAGGATGAGGACGAAGCGGTTGGTCAGGGCTTTTTCTTACCTCCCACCTTGAGGACAAAGTGGTTGTCAAAGGAGGAGTGATGATAGGGACCTAGACAATACTAGTAATAAGAATAATAGTAAATATTTGATATTGTACAACAAGTGGTTTCTAGGCCCAGTAACTTAGGAACTAAGTATAATAAGAGCAGGAAGGGGGGAAAGAAAGGCAGGCAGAAATTAGTTTGGGACTTGGGAGTGCTGAGACTACTCGAAGTGTCTCGATTGTATCTTTCTCTTTTCCGTTCAGTACTATCGTATCAATTCTACGTCTAATTTCATCTCTTCAAATCGGGCTCCTATCAAAGGAGAGGGAGGGGATAACCTAAACAAACGTGAATTAGAGTGGTCAAGAATGATGTAATAGTATTTGAGTTAGATGAGAGTATGACTTGGGCGAAGTTGAGGGAGAGCATGCACTTGGAGAGTTGATCTTTTATTGTTTGTCCCTCTTTCTCTATTTATTTATTCCGATATCATATGCCAATTCATGTTAGCTGACCCCAAACTTTTTCAGGAATATAGCTTTGATGTTATTAATTCCCCGTGCCGGTCAAAGTTGGCCAAATATAATGGAACGGAGGGATTGAAATTAGATTTGGTTTGCTATTTTTTGAAATAAGCCTGCCTGCTAAGTGACTGGAGATGAAAATGTAAGGGATAAAAACGGAACTATCTACACCAGCAAAAAAAATCAATTTTAATGGAAACAGTTCTGTCTCATGTCATCTATGTGCAGGCAGAGTGGGAGGGTGGGATGGGATACTAATTAATAGTGCAAAAACTATGACACGCAAAAAAAAACTGAAGTAAAGATTTAATGGGAAACATTCAAAGAACTCAACAAACAATGCTGCCCGAGAGCTAAGAACACCTTCCTCCATGATTTCTGTCCCCCAACAAAAACCAATCTAGAGTTATTTATTACATACTCCGTATATGATGTTTTAAAACTTATTTCTTAGATAGGCACGACTAATCTTAATTTTTTGGGAGAACTAAATATTTTCTTAACAAATCAAGATGGATGAAGAGACAAAGAGGCCTGTATCACCAGTTCTTCCTCTAGCCCCACCTTATCACTGATAGAAGCATCACGATTTATGCTTTGTGTATTCATAACTAAAGAGAAAACACAATCCATAAAAGATGGACTGTGTAGGAAACAAGTTAAGCAATTAATACAAGAAGAATGTAATGTGTTGGGAAACAAATAAGCCTTGGGGAAACGTGAAGAGAATCCAAACCTCTACTTTATCTTCTTTTTCACTGTGATTTTGGGGAAGTGAGCGGATTTCCTCAGTTAATCTAACGCATTGGGAGAAACTTTCAGGAGATACAAAGCCAAGAGCAACATTTGTGCACGACTACGAACAGATGATGGTATTGTTATTCAGAAGTATCCTTCAAGGATCAACTTAATCACAAAAGAAAAGCTAATAGAATGGAAAATATAGCTAATCTGGAAAATTCCCAGTTTCAGGGAATAACGGAAAACAGAGTGATTGTTCAAATAAAATGTTTTCAAAACAGAAAAGAACAAAAAGGGAAATAAACCTTCAAATTCCGAACTTGATAAGGGCAGCCTGCCGGAATAAAAACAGCATCCCCTAATATTTGAACGAATGTCCATGGTTCAACCCCTAAAAAGTTTATCACAGCACCACTTAGGTATATTTAATTAAAAAATAAAGAGTGTTCAATAACATAGCTACTGTAGTGCGAGAAAACTAACCATATTCTTGTTTGAGTCTTTTCTTGTGCTCAATGGTCAAGTAAAAACATTGATCGTGTATTGGGTGCACAACCTAAGAAAAGAAACACAGGAATCACAAAAACATAATCATGATAAATACTCCCTCCATCCCATTTAGGTTCCCGTCCACTACTCTCCAGTCAACGTGCATTGTTCTTAATCTTTTACTTTATATATCCAACTTTTATCGAATTTAATTTTTTTGATCAGGTATTATAGAACTTTTAATGTAGTTTCTGAATATATAAATTTTATTTACTAAAAACAATTCTACTAATGACAGGGATCAGTTAACTTTATGGTCAGTCAAACATCGTAAACCGCGTGAGAACCTTTAAATGGGACGGAGGGAGTAATATATAGCCTCTATATTTAATGCTGATCACATTGTCCTAAATACATATTAAATTCATGAAAACATTCATACCTGTGTGTCTTGGCAAGTATAAATATGCCCAAACTCCTTAAATTGTTCCCTGATGTATTCTTCAAGCTTAGGGACATCTTCTCTTCTAAAGATGTCCCAAAGAGCACCACCATCAGACTCTTCAAACTCAGCACAATCATTTCCTCTAGGATCCTTTCCCTGCTGAGCTTCATCACCATTCTTAAAATCACCAACTGTTCCATCAGTATACCATTTTTTCTCTGGCTTCTCACAAGTGAAAATTTTTCTTTTGCCCAGCATAGAGCAATCCTCTGTAAGCTTTTGAATCTCAGTCTCTTTCTTTTCAGCCATATCAGCCATCATTCGATAATTCTCATCATGGATAGCATGCTTCATTCTAACTTTTTTAAGAGTTGAAAGACTTTCAGGTGTTAGGTTTATTCCTTGAGTATGCGTTAAAACATTCACCTGCATCAAAGATTTAAACACACATAACTTAGCACTTACAGAATTAAAAAAGAAGATATGAGAACATATAGAACAAATCGCATGCTAATCATCCATCAATTGTGCAGATCCTATGAAAATGGAGTGGTATATCATAATCACTGGTAGACTGGTAGTAGTAAGCTTTCATTTCCCCCCAAAACTAGTTTACATTATTTACCGTCTATTAGTAGAAATATGCATGTGGATGACGGAAAGCAAAACCTAGAGGAGAAAAACATTGAACTCGGACTTGGAAAAGGATTAGATCAGCATACAGAATCAGACGTATCGAAATGGAGTTTGGTTACAGAATCTCCACGCCCAAGCTCCAAATGAATTCCATAAGCTATACATGCTTTTGGTCCCATATTTGGCTTTAAGAACTCTGAAGGCCATTTTGTGGCAAGATTTAGATACCCGTGTAGAGGGTTTGTATATGTCTTAAAAGGCAGCAAGTGTTTGAACTCAGCATCATGACGTGGTAAGCGTTCCTCAAATGAATCAGATGTTGGCCAGTTACTCAACTTCAGAATTTTAGGCCACCCACTTTCGAAAGGAAGATCCATATATTCTTTGAAAAATTGGTGGATATTAACGTTGACCTAGATGTCATCCAGAAATAAAGAAGCAGTCAGTAATAATCACTAAGAGCCTAAGAGTGTATTGCATCCCAATAATCAAAATGTCAAAATAAATACCGAAGAGCACCAGAAGATTGTTGACATGATATAAGAAACTATAATAGTACTGCAAATACCATTTCCTGTTTTCCATAAATTTAAACATGTATGAAATAGACTGAACTATTGTAAATAACATTAAAGTTAACCAAATCTAACAGCTGGCAATCTAGCCAACAGCATTTAGTCACTTATCCCCTCAGCACATAAATCATTATATAAACATGTACTATACTACAACAACATCCAACCCTTAGTCCCAAAAGGTTTTGGGGTCGACTAACATGAACCGAGTTATGATATTGGAGCCAAAAAGAAAAAAAAGAAAAAAAAGATAAGGTAAGATGAAAAAAGATAAAGATATAGTAGTAAATGATAAGATAATATTGGAGCCAGAGGGACAGGACCCACCGCCTGGCCACCATCGTTTGGGGCAGTTCCCGGTGGACTTTTTTGAGCATGTTCTTCATCAAGTCTAGTTTATCCACAAAAAATTTCAGCTAAAAATTCGATCGGAAAGGCATTCAAATAATGTTTTGAAGATAACTGCGCCAAATTATACATATAAAACGCAGTAATTTTCAAAAATCTATTTGACTGAAATTCTTAGCTGAAATTCTTTGAGGATAACCTAGACATAATGAGGAACATGCTCAAAAAAATTCATCAAAAATGTCCACCGGAAATCGCCCCAAACGGCAACGTCTGGATGGAGGATCTTGTCCCTCCGGCTGGACAAGATCTTTTCCGTATATATATATATATATATATATATATATATATATATATATATATATATATATATAGAAATGATCCTGTCCAGCAGCCCCCGGTCCGAACAGTGTCCGAACATGGCCATTTGGGGCACTTCCCGGTGGAATTTTTTGATGAAATTTTTTGAGCATGTTCCTCATCAAGTCTAGTTTGTCCATACCAAATTTCAGCTCAAAATTCATTCGGGAAGGCATTCAAATCATTTTTTGAAGTTGACTGCATCAAAATATACATATAAAAACGCAGTCAACTTCAAAAAATGATTTGAATGCCTTCCCACACGAATTTTGAGCTAAAATTTGGAATGAACAAACTAGACTTGATGAAGAACATGCTTAAAAAATTTCATCAAAAAATTCCACCGGGAAGTGCCCCAAATGGCCATGTTCGGACACTGTTCGGACCGGGGGCTGCTGGACAGGATCTCGGCGTTTGAGCCACTACCCGGTGGAATTTTTTTATGAAAATTTTTGAGCATGTTATCCACACCAAATTTCAACTAAAAATTCAATCGGGAAGGCAGTCAAATGATTTTTGGAAGTTAACTGCACACTTTATATACATATAAAATGCAGTTAACTTCCAAAAATCATTTGACTGTCTTCCCGATTGAATTTTTAGCTGAAATTTGGTATGGATAAACTAGACTTGATGGAGAACATGCTCAAAAAAATTCATCAAAAAATTCCACCGGGAAGGGGCCCAAACGTCGAGGTCCGTTTCCGGACGGTCCTGACAGGAAGACTACTCTCTCTCTCTCTCTCTCTCTCTCTCTCTCTCTATATATATATATATATATATATATATATATATATATATATACTCCCTCCGTCCCGAAAAGGTTGGCCAAATTTTCTTTTTTGGATGTCCCAAAAAGATTTGTCATTTTCCTTTAAAGCAAGGAATATGTGGCTAAAGGAGTGTTTTCCATTGCTTAATAAAAGTGCTTTTGAGCTTTTTGCTTAAAAAAAGCTGAAAGGGGTGTTTTCAAATGACAGTTTCTGCTTAAATTAATCACTTAAAAACTAAAAGCTGGAAGCAGGTGGAAGGATGCTTTAAACTGCTTTTCACTTTTCCTATTACACAAAAAGCACTTATTTTACCAAACACTACCAATTTTTACTTTTTCAGAATCACTTTTTTCTCAAACACTACCAACTTTTACTATTAAGTACTTTCTCCAAAATCACTTTAAAAAATCACTTTTTTAAAGTAGAATCAATCGCAAACACTCCCTAAAGTTAATTCTCTCTCCTCCGCACAAATTTTAACCACACAATTTTTACTTTATTAATCCACGTGAAAGTAAACTTTGGTCAACCTTTTCGGACGGATGGAGTATATATATATATATATATCAAATAAAAAGGGTAAAAGGATAAACAACATGAGAAAAATAAAGAATAAGACAAATAAAAGAAATAGAGAGAGAGAGAGAGAAAAGAGAAAATAGATCAATCCTCCACACAAATATTCGCCTTTCACTTTGTTCTCTCCGGAGTCATATTCTTATCCAACCTAAGAAGAAGCATATTACTCCTAATTCCTCTAATCTACGTTTGTTTTGGTCTTCCTCTCCCTCTCCTGCCCTCCTCTTCTCCGCACCTAAAAAATAACTAAAAATTATTTGAGTTGTGACAATTGGGCTGGGAAAAATTATGGTTCCAAATAATATAGATGGAGTGACAATCAGGAGAAAGTACAAGAGCATTCTGATAAAAACATTGGAATGGGACAAATTCAAAATATGAGTAAGAACAACTTCTTCCACTAGATACATCAGGAAAACTGAAGACAAGCCCCTGAATTAAAGAAGTGTTCATAAATTCTAGGATTAATGTCAATCTTCTAGAAGCAACACCAATGCCATGTGTTACTCAACAACAACAACATTCCCAACAGCCTTACCCCTGTACTTTGAGACACTGTTTCCAGATGACTCATGATGAAAATCGCTTCGAAAATTGCATGGACTGTGTTACTATCAAATATACTTACGTACATGTTTGCACATCTAACTGAAAAGATATTTTTGAACTCTTTAGTAAGTGTTTTGTTTTTAGTGACGGAAAAGGTCCCAAAAAGAAAAAGGTTGTAGCTGTTTGATAAAAGCTGACTATTTGATTTAGTTTTTTATATAACAAGCTATTTTGACTAATTAATATTAAAAGCTACAAACTTTCTCTCATAAGATCTTAAAATTTTAAAGCAATTCAAAAAGATCGTTGTGCATTTGTGCCAAACATACAACAAAGAGCTTTTAGAGACTTTCTAAGTAGTAAAAAAACTAGAAGGTATGGACTTATGCCTACCAAACTACCTCACTCCAATCCAAGCAGTTAACAGCAATTATTTCATTTTGACTTCTTAGCTGGCGGAATGCACGCCACATAACCATCGGTTCCCAGCTTAGTCCGAACGTAGTTTCTAATACATTACTGACAATCACTAGCTCTCCTTTACCCCAATGCCATTGAAAGTGCTTCAGATCCTCATCCTCAATGTTCTTGGCTGCTACTGGATTGTACAAAACATTATCATCAGAACCCTCCCTAGAAGCTGCTTTCCTTACATTATAACTCCTGCCAATATCTTCCCCGTCTATAGTTTTCAAACAAGCGCAACATTCTGGAGAACTTTTGGGCATGTCATCTAAATTCAACTTCATCCCTATTTCTTCTGCCTTTGCAAGCAATTCAGAAATGTAGTTCTCCCCCAATAAGTGCCTTAACTCTAAACTTTCAACATTACAAGTTGGACAAACAATTCTACCACTTTCAATGAATCTCTTGGCTTTTTTGGAGGTTCTTTTTGCATTAGGTCCACCCTTCGAGCTTTCATTCCTAAGCTCTTGAAAACAGGCAAGGCATAGATTGTAGGAACAGTTTGCGCAGCTTCGGTGAAAATCAACAATACACGTTTTACAGTTGCCACTGCAAACACCATGTGACAATACAAATGCTTCAACAAAAACACACATAAAGAAACTAGTAGATTAAAATTATAACACTCCCATAAAAATCATTGAGCTTTTACCAATTCATCCTCTCATCAAACGGGCAGTTCACCTTTTGAAGCTCTAAAATAGAAGAGGCAACTCCTTCAAACAAATAAAGGGAAAAACAGTAAATATAATCCACCACTAGACATCGAAGAAGACATTTTCATCATAATATTATCAATTTATCCTTTTATCAAGGGAAAACTGACATTTTGTATGGGACAAAAATCCCTCACATGAAATACTCAATCCTGCTAAAGTCAGTATATTGTGTCAGTATATTATTTATAGTCAGTACTATAAGTGGAGCTAATAGTACCCAAATTGACTACTTCTTAGTACGGACTACTTGGAGAACTAGCTACACCGATTGTAAGGTTATCCCATGTGAGAGTGTTGTCGCTCACCATAGGATGCTTGTACTTGACTTTCGAGGTAAGAACCATAGAAGACAAGTTAAGCAACAAGTGGAGCCAAAGATAAAGTGGTGGAGGCTTGAGGGAGATCTTCAACAAAGCTTTACACACAAAATGTTCGGTGAAGATGTATGGCGTATTGATAATGGAACACATGTGGAGGATGCGTGGTTATCGATGGAGCTGACCATTAACAAAGTGGCAAAGGAGGTACTTGGAGAATCTAAAGGATGTCTGCCACCCAAAAAGGACACGTCGTGGTGGAATGATGAGGTGAAACAAGCCATAAGGAACAAAAGAGATTGCTACAAAAAGCTGGGGACAAGTCGGAGTGATGAGAACATAGAAGCATACAAGGAGGCTAGAAGACAAGCATAGAAGCATACAAGGAGGCTAGAAGACAAGCAAAGAAAGCCGTAAAGGAAGCACAAGGGAAAGTGAACAAGGAGTTGTATGAAAAATTGGACTCTAAGGAAGGAGAACAAGATATTTATAGACTTTCTCGTCTTCGTAATCGTAGGACTCAAGATATCGGAAAAGCTAAGTGTGTGAAGGATGTCGATCAAAGGATATTAATGGAGGACAGAGAGATAAAAGAGAGGTGGAGGTCATACTTTGATACATTGTTCAACGGGAACAAAGTGCAAGATATCGGTGATTTGACCATACCAGATTGTATGGTAAATCGTGATTCTGTGAGAAGGATCCAACCAACGGAAGTTAAAGAGGCTCTGAGGAAGATGGGGCGGAAGAAAGCAGTGGGTTCAGATGGCATACCGATCGAGGCTTGGAGAAGTTTGGAAGAGAGAGGCATCGAGTGGTTAACAAATTTCTTCAACAAGATTTGGAGAAACAACAAGATGCCAACGAGTTGGAGAAAGAGTACTTTTATTCCATTATTTAAGAATAAAGGTGATGTACAAGAATGTGCCAACTATCGAGGGATTAAGCTTATGAGTCATACTATGAAACTTTGGGAGAGTGATTGAGCAAAGACTTCGAAGAACGGTGAAGATTTCAGAGAATCAATTCGGTTTTATGCCTGATCGCTCAACAACTGAGGCTATTCACCTTCTTCGGCAACTTGTGGAGAAGTATAGAGACGCTCACAAGGATTTGCATTTAGTGTTCATTGACTTAGAAAAGGCATATGATAGGCTACCTCGAGAAGTTCTTTGGTGGGCCTTAACTAGAAAAGGCATTTCACGCAAGTATATCAGCATCATCATGGATATGTATGAGGACTGTACTACAAGTGTCCGTACTAGTGTAGGGAGGACTGCGGAGTTCCCTATTACTATCGGAGTGCACCAAGGATCGGCTCTGAGCCCTTTTTTATTTGCCATAGTCATGGATGAACTTACAAAGTCAATTCAAGATGATATACCGTGGTGCATGATGTTTGCCGACGATATTGTATTGATTGATGAGACGCAATCAGGGGTTAAAGCAAAGTTGGAAGTATGGCGACAAACATTGGAGAACAAGGGTTTCAGACTTAGTAGGAGCAAGACAGAGTACATGGAGTGCAAGTTTGGTGGAGGTAGAAGCAGTGGTAATAGCGGAATTACTTTAGATGGTAAGGAGATACCGGTCAGCGATATGTTCCGTTACTTGGGCTCCATAATTCAGAAGGATCGTGAGTTAGATGGAGATGTATCCCATAGAATCAGAACAGGGTGGATGAAGTGGAAGAGTGCATCAGGATTTCTATGTGATCGAGGTATGCCGACTAGACTGAAGGGTAAATTCTATAGGACAGCAATTAGGCCTGCATTACTGTATGGCACGGAGTGTTGGGCGGTGAAACAATGTCACAATCAAAAGATGAGTGTGGCAGAGATGTGCATGCTGCGTTGGATGTGTGGGCATACTAGAAAGGACCGCGTGAGAAATGAGACAATCAGACAAAGGGTGGGAGTAGCATCTATTGAAGATAAGATGTGGGAGTCGCGCCTACGGTGGTTTGGTCATGTGCATAGAAGACCGAGTGATGCACATGTCAGACGAGTTGAGATGTGTGGAGAAGAGGCAGGGAAGAGAGGGAGAGGAAGGCCCAAACAGACGTGGGATAGGGGAGTCAGAAGTGATATGCTTCTTCTTGGATTGGATCAGGGTATGGCTTTGGAGAGAGCAAAATGGAGGGCGGGTATTCGTGTGGAGGAGTGATCTTGTATCACCTTTTCCCCTCTTTATTTCTTCTTCTTTTTTTCTTTTTCTTTTATATTTTTATCCTTATATATAAATATTACTTTATCCTTTTTATTTTATCTTTTATATGTATATTCATCTCTTTTATATTATCTTTTTTTATAATAGCTTATATTTTTTATCTTTATTTTCTTTCTTTTCCTTCTGGTGATATCATGTATCGATTCATGTTAGCCGACCCCAATATCGTTTGGGACTAAGGCTTGGATGTTGTTGTTGTATATTATTTATCCTTGGAATTTTTTCAATTCAGAACCTGAAAGATAGATGAACTATCAATGCGGAACCTCAAAGATGAAATGTGTCAGTATGGGACCTTAATGATTGAAAACTATCAATCTAGGACATAAAATTTCATAGGTTTTGATTAATTTAATTTTTTATTAAATCCATTGCTAATTTTTGATGAATTTTTCTTCACACAAGTTTGTTGGTTTGGTAAACTAAATAATATTTATTTTTTTAAGAAACAAAATGAATTCATGACCACTTAGGTCCTAGATTGACACTTTGACAGTTTTCAATCATCCGAGTCCTATACTGACACATTTCATCTTTCAGGTATTGGATTGATAGCTTATCTATCTTTTAGGTCCCGGATTGATAAAATTCAGTTATTCTTTTATTAAGGGAAAATTAACCTCCGACATGTGGGCAAGAATCCCTAACTTGATGACATGCTTACACCCGCTTAAGTTCCCATTCATTTCTTCTATAGTTTCATTATCTTGAAAACATCATGTAGATAATAAAGTGAAACTTCACCAAGCAAGAGAGATACCATGAATCATTGCTTCAGTCTCCTTTTCCCTGATTTGTTGTGCATTGCATTGTCTCAAGAAAGGTAAAAGCACCTGCAATATATACTTAGAGTACTGGACACACTCATCTTTGCTGAATTCAACTCGTATACCTTTCAACTCCTATATTGGGAATGCAACCCAGATAGCAGCAAAAGAAATTGACATACATAATTAGGACGCAGCTATGCACAACTTATAACTAAGAAGCAATATAAAATAAAACAAGAGCAACCAACCCTTATAGAGCCTTCCAACCGCAAACATGATTTGCAATTGCAGTTTTTTAGACAAACCGGGCACTTCTCTGCAAAAGCTTCCTGTGTCATACCAGGATACCTTTTCACAGAATGACATAAATGAATGAACACAGATTTCACTCAAAAAACATCTACTTTGATATGACCATAACATTTGGGAGCAATATGTTAGGATTTAAAGGAAATATAATAGCAAGCATATTCGGGTCCAAATGTCCGATCAAACCCAAAAAATATGTTATCATATTATATTATTATTACAACTAAGAATCCTTAGGCAAAAACTATGGTGTTCTATGGCCAATGCCAAATAAAATGGAGGGTGGGACTGTGGAAGTTAAATACAGGCATTTGATCTAGCAGATCTGAAAAGATAATTGACCATATAATGGTTGCAGAAAGTTTTATCCAAAAAGACTCTATGCATGGAATCACTTTTAATAAAAAAAAAATTGCCCTAAACAGGAGTAAACACAATATGAAAATCCAAAATAAGAGCACTTTGTTTTTTATTCCCAAAATAGGAGTAATTACTGTTGTGCTTGTGCTTGGAAAATACTTTGGCATTAGTTCTGTCATATTAATGTCTCATATTGCAAATGAGACATAGTAGGAAATATGGCAAAAATGTTTCAGGATGGCTTGGTGGTAATTACTCCCATTTAGAAAGAGAAGACATAGTACACCTGTTTTGGAAATTAATATTGTTGTTTACCCCTGTTTCAGGGAATTTTCCTTTTTAATGTAAATAACAGTACTTAATTAGACGCAATGTTTGACCTTTTGGGGTAGAATTAACTTTATATCTCTTCAGGGATGTAAAATGAATTTTACTTAAAAGTTAAAACTAAACATCCATATGAAATGAGTTTTATTTGAAAATAAAACAAATATATATATTTATTTGAAAATAGTTGAAAATTTATTTTTATTTATTTAGAAAACGAGTTACATTTGAAAATAACTAAATACTTGTTTATTTTTTTATTAAGAGAAGTGATGCTCATATATGCTCTTACTTAAAAAGTTGTCCAGCTCTAAGGTCTACTTATATATGTTGATGATAGCATGCCCTCAGTTATAGCCAATAATGCCAAAGAATAAAAAACTGATATGCAAGATATTATTATGCCTTTATTTAGAACTGAAGCAAACAGTTACATAGTAACTAATTGAACTGATACACTTATGGATAGAGCCTTATATCTAAACTTTCTTACCATGTGGCCATGCAAGGCAGACAATATCTCTTTGTCTTGCAGTTTGTGCAACGAACAACCATTCCTTTGTCATTTCTCTGGCATTGGTGACACATATTTGACTCAAACTCATTTCCCTGTCACATGCAATAATGAAGTTTTCCGAAAGTAATGATGTATCCAACTACATAAATGATTATTGAAAGAAGCATTCTAGCTATATAAAGATTAGATCATTTACATCTTCATCCTTTCTGATCTTTGGTCCAGATAAACTGCATACATTATTAGATTTCCTACGTCGAAGGCCATGTGCACTAACTGCATTTCCATTAACTTTCTCATCTTTGTCTTCTTCCTCAATGTCTTCAGTTAAAGTCCTCTTTTCCCCTCTCCTAGTTTTCTTACTTTTAATTGGGCTGTCATTATCTTCCAAGTTAGGCTGAGCTTTACCACTTCTACCTTTCAGAGAATCTTTAACCATCCTTTCCGTTATGCTCCCCTTCCTTCTTCTTTTACACGCTTCATCCAGCTCCAAGTATTGAGCATCGATGTTTTTAATCCTCATTTGTGCATAGCGACTTGATTTCCTCCTTGGAAGAGCATATCCCCTCTCCATTTCAGCGCTTGGCAGGTTTTCTTCGTAGCTCACCCTATTTTTGCCTGCAGCACTGCCCCTTTTAGCGGCCTTTCTCTTCTTAGCCCCACCTTCTTTCTCTTCGGTAAAATCATTTGCAATAAAAGACGCATCTTTTTTTGCTGAGTTATAGTCCTTTGCAATTAAAGGTGTGAACTGCTCCGAAGTAGTGCCTTTGCCACTTTCCTGATTATCCATGTTACCCTCAGAATCCTCCTTCACTGATTTCACTTCTCCATCCACCATCATCTTCCTTCCCTCCTCATCGAATGAATCCGTAGAATAGGTCTGCTTGTTCCCAATATTCTCGTTGTGGTCGCCACATGGTGAATTAACCATCTCTTTTGCATCCGTGTGAGAAATTTCTTCTCCTATCTACAGGTTGACTGCCCGGGGTGTTCTTGGATTGTACTTCCTCTTTGGGGCAACAGTCCACTCGTATATATACGAATTTGACTTTGTAGTGCTTTGACATATCATATGGAGTAACTCCGTATCAGACTATCAGTTATCACATATGTGAAAGGAAAATTTCTCATTATTATTACTACTCCGTATTATTTATAACGAGAAAAAATAAACAAAACACGAGAAAAATTATGAAAATAAAAAATTAGAAAAATATTAAATTAGAGAACCTTCGAGCATTAGAAAAAAGAAAAATGCTAGTGGTACACAATTTATACACAATTTGTACACACAATGTCGGTTATAGACAATTGGTACGGAGTTGCCTGTGACCACAGACAAGAGTTGTCTGTGTACACAGACAAATTTTGTCTGTCTCCACAGACATTTACTTTTTTGTAAAAAGTACTTGTCAGTGTCAGACGGCTCTCAGTGTACTTTTTACAAAAAAGTAAATGTTTGTGGAGACAGACAAAATTTGTCTGTGTACACAGACAACTCTTGTCTGTGGTCACAGGCAACTCCGTACCAATTGTCTATAACCGACATTGTGTGTACAAGTTATGCACAACTTGTGTACCCCTAGCATTTTCCTTAGAAAAATATGCTGCCCCTCTTCTGCCAGCTCAACAACCTTGGAGCGCTATCACCTTCGATCACCGGGCAAAAGTGTCAATATGTGTCAAAAATGTCATTATATACTCTCTCCGTCCCATTGTACTTTATCGACCTTTCCTTTTGGATTGTCCCACAAAATTTTGTCACTTTCTCGTTAGAACAACTAATTTGTGTGGTTCTACGCATTTCTCTTTCTTCTGCACAAATTTCAACCACAAAGTTTTCACTATTCTTATTTTTCACCTACTTTGCACTTAACAAAGTCCACCGAGGCGGAGATAATAACATTTTTTGAGAAAAAAATCACATTTTCAAATAATAAAAATGTCATCTTCATAACATTTACAAAGAAAAAATGATTTTTTATACAAACTTTTTTAAAGTCATTATTTACTTTTTATTTATTATAAGGAACACAGTTCTTTATACGGGAGAGATCTAATTTTAGATAGTAATGCACGTGTGTGTTGAGCTAAGGGGAAATGGGGTATCTTACTATCTTTTGGGATAAATATAGCGTGTAGAAGGTGAATATAAGAGCTCGTTTGGTAGTTTACACGTTAATCTTTGCACGCGAAATGGTCGAATGCAAAGTGTAGTGAAGCAATCACTTTACATGCAAATAGATTACTTTGTTTGGTTAGATAAAAAAAATATTTTTAATTTGCAAGGACATTGCATTGCTTTATAAAAAACATGCAAAATATTTTACCACTCTCCCCACGTAAAATACTTTACATGGACTGTGTAAAGTGTTTTAAAAAAATGTTCTACAATTTATATTAAATCATCAAATCAAACAATTTAAACATTTTACGTTCCTTTACTTCGCATGCAAAGTAATTATTTTACACCCTATCTTGCAAATAAGTAGTTTTTTAAATTGGGAAAACTATCAAATAAGTCCTCGTACTATACGGAAAAAGTCGATTAGGCCATCATACTTTATAAACACTCAATTAAGTCCTCGAACTATTAAAAAACGTTCAATTAAGCCATTTCGGCCGGTAAGTAACCGGTTTCCCAGTCAAATGTAACTCGTTTCCCGGCAGACGCCGTTGCTGGGGTTCGAGCATATCGTCGCCAGCGTCGCCGTTTAATCGGGAAACCAGTTACTTACCGACCAGAAGGGATTAATTGAACGTGTTGAGGTTATGTCTCATAGATCCTAAAGCCCAACACACGCTTAGGATATATGGAGATGTGAGTCTTGGTCGATGGGTAAAGAAAATATAAAATAGTGAAGAAGATGCTAACTCAGGAGCCGAGCTTGTATTAATATCGCAAGTACAAAGAACTACCCGAGCAGCCGAACGGAGTAGTGAATTAATACAAGAATAGAACAGTAAATCTCTCTCTAAGCTCTGAGTATTCAAACGCTAACCCTTTACAATGAATTAAATGCTGCTATTTATAGTAAGAAGTGATAGGTGAGAAGGACACGTGGCGGAACCCTGTTGGCTTCCGTCTTTCCCGCCATGTTCCCACTTGTTACCGCCATACTCTAGTATTAAATGCGGTTGGTTGCTGATGTCGCGTCCGGGGAACGCGATCCCCGCTGGTGTGGTGCTTGATGTAGCCGAATTATCCCGAACGCCGGTCAGGTACCCTGTGTGAGGTGTGGCCCATGCTTGTACAGTGGCGCCCCTTGCGGGTTTCCCTCAAGTAGACTAGATGGCCCGCATGATGTTCGGGGATCTCAAACGGGATGCCTCGCACCGCTTTGGCCCGAATGTTTCTCTTGGGCTTTCTCCTATTATGTATCGGGGATCTCGAACGTACCCCGCTCGGGGAACGGGATCCCCACTGGTGTGGTGCTTGATGTAGCCGAATTATCCCGAACGCCGGTCAGGTACCCTGTGTGAGGTGTGGCCCATGCCCGTACAGTGGCGCCCCTTGCGGGTTTCCCTCAAGTAGACTAGATGGCCCGCATGATGTTCGGGGATCTCGAATGGGATGCCTCGCACCGCTTTGGCCCGAATGTTTCTCTTGGGCTTTCTCCTATTATGTATCGGGGATATTGGGCCTGGACCCAATATCTCAACAGAACGTTTTTAATACTTTGAGAATTTAATTGAGGGTTTGTAAAGTACGAGAGCCTAATGGACTTTTTTGGCATACTGAGAGGACTTATTTGATAATTTGTATACCTACATGCTATTTGGGTCTTTTACGGTTTTCCTATAATAAATGTTCTTTGAAATGTGTTCATACGAGTTCTTCATAACGAACTGAACTACTGAATGCCAGTTTCTCCGAGTACAAACTCATTTAAATTTTAAACCAGACTTAAATTCAGGTGGACACATCGTTGATTGTCTCCGCCTCTTTCTGAACACTCGCAATTGGCGTTGCTGCTTTGCTAGTTTAGCTACGCAAGAGGAAAACATGGAATTTGGGCAAAGCTCGGGCTCTTCCAGCGACGACGTCATCTGGGCCAGACTCGGTAAGTGATCTTTCTTCCTTTGTATATCTATCAAGAAGCAAAACGGGGCATAAGATTGGTTACCTTATTTGCGCTTTCTCGAGTTTGGTTTTCTTGAACGCTTAGTCCCTGGTCATTAGCGAAGGGAAAGTAAAAACAGGACTTTCCAAGTTTCTTGCGGTCGAGTCAAGTCGCCTTATTATTTTTCTGTGTACTACCCACTGGGTTTCATGAAAAGTTATAATCTTTTTTGTTCTACATTAAGTTTCAGCACAAATGACGGTGAAAGAGTTTTGATTTTTAAGCAGTTTAATTATAATAATCTGATACATACGCACTACAGTTGAGAAATTGGAGAACAATGTTTGGGTGAAGTTGTTGGAAGAGAAGGCTTTGAAGGTCTTACTGTATTTCTTGATTAACAAAAGTTTCAGAAAATGGCTAAAGGGTAGAAACATTGTATAAATCTCAAACATTATATCAAGATACACTGGCACAAGGAAAACCTCTCCTCCAGAACTTTTCAAAACCAATCCTTTCCAATTTATGAGGAGTTTTTCCCTTTATCTTCTAGTGTATATACTCCGTATAATTTTTTTATTTTTAAATTCATATAATTATTCCGTGAAAACACAAAAGTTCCATAGACTGCAATTCGGACATGATGTTATTTTGTGGGTGGGCATATGTATGAAATTGGAGTACAGAAGGGTTTAATCAGAACCGTTTGGACCTACAGGAAGTGGAAAGGGCTTTTTATTGCATTTTTACACACATATTTACATTTTTTTAAAATGAAGACTCAGAACTGTACAAGTGTGATCCATAAGCTTGTTGTTTCTTTTACATGTTTTTGGTCGTATCAAACAAGTCACTGGTAGTTAAGACAAAATACAACTCTTGTTGTTTACCTGTGTGCTCATATATACTAAACAAAAAGAAGTGCCTCTGCCCCTAAATCCTAATGTCCTGTCTAATGTTTCACTACAGTACCGGTGGGCTCAAGTAGTTCCGAGATTGAGCTGAAGTTGAATGAGACTGTTATATGCTCAGAGGTATCCACTTGGGAGAAACCCGCATGGTGCAAAATCACAAGAGGTGGGGATATGGTTTCTGCAAAAATACAAAATATCAGGTACTGTTTCTCCCGGATTTTGAGTCCTTTGGTCTTATTCATGATCTTACATGATATTGGTGGAGGGAATGAAGAGATATTCAGCTTTTTCTGACATGTAAGGTCTAACTGATAATTGTCGGTGCCTTTTTCATGAATATCAAGAATATCATGTGTTTGGCAATTGTTGAACATTGTTGGAATAGCCTGAAAATTATTTTCTCAGAATTCTTTGTTATTCCACTGTCAGGAATACAATGACAAACTTGAAGTGTAAATAGAAGCATGCAATATATGGTTGTTTTCTTTCTCGTGAAGTTAGATTCTGAAAGAAACTAAAACTAGTACTTTCAAATTAAAATTTTAAAACTCTACACTCTCTCTTCAACTATCTAATACAAGAGAGGTAACATGTTCAATATGTTCTTTTGTAGATGCAAGTATATGAACTATACTTTGTAAAGAAATAATAGCTCTATATATATGGCATTTCTTGTTTTGTAGTTCAAACGTCATCCTTGTTGATGAGACGGTTGTTCTGGATGAACAAACTGCGATGATCAAGTGTGGCAGTGAAATTGCATTGAGCCTTTCTACCAAGGGTAATGAATTATCAAAGTAATTTTAATGAACTCTCAACTTTTATAACCAGTTGGCAGATGGACATATTTTATATCTTGGTGTATGCCAATGAGTCTGTTGCACAATAGCACTTACTGGATTGTAAGTGTAATTTGGCAACTCAGCCTCTTGTATATCATCTACTCTAGTCAATTTGTGCCTCCCACGTTTTCCCTGTCGCATCTTAAGTGGAAGTGCTGATACTCCATTATGTTTTGGCACCAAATAGCTTGAAGTCTAAATTCCTTGTTACCTTATTGTGATAGTTAGGACTGAACTCATATCTTGTGTGGCATTTCTTCAACATGTTGTTTTGCAAGGAATTTTTAGTACACTCGTAGTGTGTCATCATTATTATTATTATTATTATTATTCTGTTATGGGAAAGAGTCAAATAGGCTCTTGAACTCTTTGAAAATACAGTGAGCATTTAAATGGGAAAAGGCTCCACATGGATGTGTGAAGAAGAGTTCCATGGGACTTTCTCCCTCTTTAACGTTTTGCTATAGCTGGTTACCACTTATTTAGAAATCAATCTGCCCCTGGCCTTATTTGGCTAAATTGCTAGTCTCTTTGTCTCGTTGGCAATTTTCTTTTATAATAGTAGGGGGGAGGAAGAGGTGACCCCCACCCATGTAATATATTTTTCATTTTAACCTTTCCCTTGTAGTAACTAATAGGTAAGTGAATCTTCTTTTGCTAAGGGTATTATAAGCGCCTCAGGTGATTCCTGTCAACCTATTACCTTTGACAATGTACAACCTTGTCCTTGTGGCATTATTGAGTTTGGAACAGAGGCAACTTTACAGTCTTTGTTCTTTGAAAATAACTTTGATATGGACGGAAGAAGGTTGTTGTAATTGTTTCCTACTGGTATAGGTATTCTATTTTAGTTAGTATTCCTAATAGAAGTATTGCAGTATGTTTATGGACATATGGTTAATCTAATACTGGGCCACCAAGACTGTTGCGCTGTTGCGCCTATTATAAATAGAGGTGGTCCATTCAATAATAGAATCATCAATCTTTTGGAGCAATGATTCTTCTTGTACTCTCGGTGGAACCGCAGATACTTCATTTCCTAGGACGGGAAGGTGGCATATTATTCCAATCACATACTTTTCAATCTTCTTCATTCCATCTCTGAACCACCCTGTAACATATTTATCTTCGTGAAGATATGTGTTTGTTTGGATCAGGATTTCCCCTTGTCCAGACATGAACAAATCTATATGTTTTCCCCTGCTTTTTATTGGAATCTAAGTATGTGTTACTATTGATATTATAACTACATTATTATTTTAATAAATTACATTATCATAAATTGTTATTTTAATACAAAAAGATAAAAGCTGTATCATCTTTAAAGTTGCATTTGGGTGCCAACTTAGCCTGCTTTTATGGCCTCCTTATAGGAGTGCATTTACTCTTTTTAGGGTGTGTTAGCGTTCCTGTTTGAATTTTGAGTGTGAGGCTCACGTCAGCTGCTTCTATGCTTACCTGCTAAGTGCAAATACTTTTGTGATTGTACACACCTACTCGTTTTTGTGTTAAGTTTTTAGTTTGGAGAACGGGAAGGTCAGTGATCATATGTTTTCTGAAAATAACCCAAGCAAAGAGATTTTATTTAGTAGACCATACCAAAGACTGTGAGGGCATGAATGCAGTTAAGGATGAACTTTTTGGGGCATTTATCTGTTTAATTTAGTTAAGTTTATATAAATTCTGTAGATGGTTCATCTTTCCAGCTTTCCTATCTTTTTGCTGTCATTAGGCTCTTTAAAGTACAGATTTGAGGTAATGCCTGCAGAGGAACCTTGCAAACATCTAAAGGTAAATATCATTAGTGATATGGATTATGGACACAGCAGAAACCTGCCTGCACCCTTTCTTCTTCTTTCCTCATACAATCAATGTTGAGTTTAAAATTCTGGCTGGTTTGCATAGGTCTCTGTTGATGTAGAACATGCAAAATGCAGCATTTGTTTAAACATATGGCATGATGTTGTCACTGTTGCACCTTGTCTTCATAATTTTTGGTATCTACTTCAATCTGTTTATTCACTATAATTCCTTCCAAGCTTGAATGAGTTTATTTCTTATATCTTTTATTCTTTACGTCTACCCTTCAGCAATGGATGCTTTTCAGAGTGGCTAAGGAGATCCCAAGAGAAATGTTCAAGTGTTAAATGTCCTGAATGTAGAGCCGTTATTCAGTTTGTAGGAAAAAACGCCTTCTTGCATAATATGGAGGAGGTAATTTTTCTTTCACCCATTCACTAATGTGCATTTGATGGTCATTTATTCATGTTAGATCTTTTTAGTGGTTTGCCATATGTTGCATGTTCAAGTCAAAGTTCTGGATATATTATTGTTTTTTGTTTGTAATGGTAATAGTCTAGGGAGTGCTATATGTTTTGATCTGTTCATACTTACCACACAATTTTGCTTCCTTTAGACTTTCTTGTTCTTTCATTTCCCTTTGAAGAAAAGTGGATGCCATACTTCTTTCAGAATATACTGCAAGCTGATCCCTCTCTGAAGCGTCCTGATGAGGATATCAAACTTATAGAGTCTTATGCCTCCATAAATTCACCACTTGTAAGTACTGACTATTGTCTGTGTCTTGAATATTCCTTGTCATTTAAATCAGAATGCAATTCCTACTTCTCATTTTACTCCTATGGAGTATGGAGTGATACTTATTCATCATTAAATAAATATGTACTAAAGGTCTAAAGTTATACATATGGTTTAGTCATCTAAATAAATAATACTCCCTCCGTCCCGCAAAATAATTCCCGGTTTCCTTTTTGGGCCGTCCCAAAATAGTTCTCATTTCCCTTTTTGGAAAGTTTTGTGTGGCTACCATTCATTTACCTTTTTCTTACTCAACCGCAACCATACATTCCCACTCTATTCCCTCTTTCTTAAACTCAGATCCAAACCCTAGTGGGAACTATTTTATGGGATGGAGGGAGTAATAAATAGTACACTGGCAACAAAAGTAATTGGCATATTCAAGAATGAAACATTTGTAATTAACGTAATTCTTTCATCATCAGTTACTAACCTGACCTCAAGTAGCAGGTTCTTAACAGTGGGAAAAAATCCAAAAAGAAGAGGGCACACTCTCCATCAGATGATGCCAGTATATTGGGGCTTCCATGCCTTCAATGTGGTAATTGGATTCTCCCTTAATCATCACATTACATCACGTTGCACATTTAAAGAATAATGGCAGTTAATGGTGTAGATTTTGTGTATGTCTTGCATTTGTTCTGTGCCATGACCCTTAAACTTATATCTGAACTGTGTAAGAAACCTGTTACATGACCCTTCAATGTGGTAATTGAATTCTCCCTTAATCATCATATTACATCACATTGCACATTTAAAGAATAATGGCAGTTAATGGTGTAGTTTTTGTGTGTGTCTTGCGTTTGTTCTGTGCCATGACCCTTAAACTTATATCTGAACTGTATAAGAAACCTGTTACATGACATGACACACAGAATTTGTTAAATGATCACCTGATTGTGTTACAGGTGATAATGTGATACAATACATGACACAATACCCATTTAACTAAAAGGGCAATGAATGTTTTACAGATAATACAACACATATAAACCCATAGGACACACACATGTCCAGCAACTATGTAAGAAGCATACATTCTTGTTGAAGTGAATCCACAAACTTTTAAGCGAGTCAGTAAAACATTAGTTATTATCTGATTCTTGCTGCTCCGTTATCTTACTAAGCCCAGTTTATGTTAGAACACCATGAAGATTGACTTAACAAGAGATTTCATAAACTCAGGACTGGTTGGCTGTTATTAAGAAAAATGTAATGAATGGTTGTCATTCACCAAACAATGCTCCAAGAAGTTGGGCATGAAACCAGTAGTTCCATAACACTGTTGTATTCATATTTTTCCTATGTGGCAGTCGTATCTCAGCATGGACTACTGTAATAATTTGGTATTCCTTTTTCGTTACTATGAGTCCAAAATAAGATCAGACGACGGAATTTTATGAAATAAGTTAGTGCATATAGTTGTTAAAACTGACAAGCATCATATAATCACATGATTACATGCAGTCAATTCGGAGTTTTGGATGTCACGTATTATAAAATTTGCAAAAGTACACAATGAACATTCGTGCAATTTCCCGCTCTACTATAATAACACTTGAAGGCTTAAATTGAATTCAAATAGGGAAGATAAGGTGTATGCATGAATAGTTTTAGGGTTTGTATTTATCACATAGGGGTTGTTATTAGACAAAAAGGGAAGTATTGGTTAAGATGTGACTGATGCAAGTATGTGACACAATGGAGTAATGCAAGTTGGTTAAAGTAGAGATGGGTGAAACTATGAAAGCAATATTGTATGACCATAATTTACTTCTAAGACTGGGGAGAAAAATCTGTAGGAGTATAGAACTGCCATCAGAAGATCAGAACAATATCATTATATGGATCAAAGTATCAAACCATTGGCTTTTATGAAAGAGATAATGAAGAAGATGCATACAGTGGAGATGCATCTTGGTAAGAAGGATGTGTGGTAACACTAGAAAATGTAAAGTTCATGATGAGGAAATCTGCACTAAGGCGGGTGTAGATGAATAGACGTGTGGTGAATACTAAAGATAAGTTAAGGGAGAACATACTTTGTTTCTTTGGGCATGTTTTGTACTATGTGGTTGAGAGGCAATCACTCCAGTTTGGAGAGTGGAGTGTTGGTTGAATATCTAAAATGAAGTTGGGATAGTTAAAAGAAATTGCCATATTGATTGAAGGTGTATAAATGGACATTAGAGGTGCTTTTGGTTTGAGGGGATGAATGGGAGAGCGTGAAGGGGATGGAGGGGAGTTCTCCGACTTGGAAGTAAGGAAAACATTAAAGGAATAGGAGTAACAAAGAAAATTAAGCTCACCTCCCCTATGTTTTTTAACCAAACAGGAGGGGAATCAACAATAAAGAGCAAGAGATGAAGATACTTGTGGATTATTTGAGATCAAAACTCTGATTTATTATTATTTATTTATTTAGAAGGGTTGATTTTGTTACTTATTATCTAAATTAGTTAGTTGAAGCTATAATTAAATGGCTTTATGCTTAAAACATCCACTTAATTAACTTAAACGGATCATTTCATGGTGTGTGGGTCATTTTGTTTTGTGATTCATTTGCAACCGAATTCTGTATAGTAAACCCAAACCCGTTCTTTATGTTGCACCATGTTGTTCAAACCTGTGAATTCATTCGCATTTTACTTTGTATTATTGTGTGTGTTTGCTTATATAGTTTTGATCCCAGATCATGTATATGCTTGAAAGCATTCTATTCTTGATTTTTTTAATCAGATTTTTTTTGCCATTGAGGGGTGCACCTCCTTAAAAGAATTGCTTTCACGTGCCTCTTCCATAGTTAATTTGTACGGAAAATTGCGTTTTAGTTCACCTTTATGGTTGTATGGAGATATAGCTATTTGAATCCACATAGTTGAGGCACCAAACGTCGATTTTTTTTAAACATTTGGTTGTTTGGTTATAACTCTTAGGCACTGAAATCCGGGGGTTCCAATGTAACCGAAGCACAGTTCATTTACAATGCCAAGCATGTGGAGGGATGATGCCTTTGAGATTGAATGCTGGTGTACCGCAAAACTGTAATTCCATTGTGAACTCATACTGCTTGCTACATTCTTTCTGCCAAAGTTTTTAGTTATTTACATTATTTTTTCCATATCATCAATGTGATATTATGATGATTTGACATTCTTGTTGACTTTTGAGAACTAGAAATTTCCAACTTTCATTCATCATCTGTTTTTATTCGGGATAAGGGTCAGTTTGGTCCTCGAAGTTGCAAAAAAGGGGTCAAATAAGTCCTTATATAGAAAATTCTGTCCGGACGTGCCGTTTGAGGTGGCTCCCGGTGGAATTTTTTGATGAAATTTTTTGAGCATCTTATTCATTAAGTCTAGTTTACTCATACCAAATTTCAGATAAAAATTCAATCGGGAAGACATTCAAATGAATTCTTGAAGATAACTGTGCCGTTAAAAGCGCTATTATCTTCAAGAATTCATTTAAATGTCTTCCCGATTGAATTTTTAGTTGAAATTTGGTATGAGTAAATTAGACTTAATGAATAAGATGCTCAAAAAATTTTATCACAAAATTCCACGGGGAGCCACCTCAAATGGCACGTCCGGACAGAATCTTCTATATAAGGGCTTATTTGACGCCTTTTTTGCAACTTCGAGGACTAAACTGACACTTTACTCGTTTTTATTCCATTTACATTGATGAAAAGCATAGATGGATCAGATGCAATAGACGCACAGTTTTCCTTTATGTAACTATAGATTGTGGTTTTCATTCTTTCTTGTACTTGTGAAGTGCATAAAAAATATTTCTCTGCTTGACTTGAATAAAAGCTTATGTTATTTACGGACATGCCATCTGAACTGCTTAGTATCCAAAAATTGAAATTCAAATGTTGTACATTGATATATTAAATCCTTAAAAGTTTCATAGAGCTACCTTTTGTACTTTCTACCATAAAAATGTGTTGAATATATTTACGCTATTTCAACCCAAAACGGTGAGCTCTTATTTGACTTGTTTTATACTATTTCCATCCCAAAATACTTAGCCATATTCAAACTTTGACCAACTATATATATTTATTGGAAATTATATATAATATAAAAATGACATGAAAATGTTCTTTGTTAAAAGTACTTTCGTAAAAGTATAAAATTTATAACTTTCATAATATTATACTAATCGAAACCATGATCCAAGTTTTAAGATTTGGCTAAGTATTTTGGGACAGAGGTAGTTTATAATTAAGCTGAAGTGCTGAACACATTTTTTTATTTTACATTTTATTGTATTTTGTTTCATCCATTTAAGGCAGTCGTTTTGAGTTTAGGAACCAAAAGCACCTCTAATGTCAGTATTAATTGATGAAGACATTAAGCAGTCTTGGGTTTGGATCTAGTAATGTGTTTAGGAACAGTAATTTCTATAACATGGCTCTATCGTTTTTTTTGTCATCTCCCTAATCTTTTTCTTGTAAAGATATGATAATTACTCCATGAGTTCAGGCTTGTGTGAATATTTGGAACTGTCATCTATTTTCAGGTGTAGGATGTAATCGAGCATTCTGTGCTGCTTATTGGCATGCTCAGGGAGTTAATGGAAGTGACTTGCAGCCTGTTTGCAGTCCTGAATCGTTCAAACCTGTAATAACACTTCCACCAAATTCTTCAACTTTCTTCTGCATGCTCTTTTCTTTGGCTTCAAATCTCGGTTTTTCTTTTTGTATTAAGTTTTTTTTTGTATTTATTCATTTGTTTGCTTATCATATTGCAGATAAAAGATCGTACAATCACTCAAATGCCATCTATCACGCATGAGAATAATCTGCATGAACAACAGGCAAGGACTTTATTTTTCAATAATCTAATTAGTTGATGTGTTCGTACAAGTTACAACTCTTGTGTGGTGGCACACTCTTGAAATTTTTCATTGTGCATGTCGTCCATAACAGATCACTGAAAGATGTATTGCGAAAATGGGTAAATCATTGCAAGATGTGGTCTCTGACTGGATTGTGAAATTTGATAATAAGCAGATAGGTAATACTCATGTTCCACTAACTTTACCAGTATACTATTCATGGGGTCAAGACAGTTCATTTTTGTTCTCTAGTTGAGTATCAAATTTTTATCATATTCAAGTTCACTTTTCTTTTTTTCATGTCAATAGAATTTTTAGCGTAGTTATAAGCATGTAAGTTTTACTACATACTTCCTCCGTTCTATAATTCTTGCAACATTGTGATTTTTACACTATTTACAGATCTTACTTTGACCATGATTTTCTACTAATATACATAATCAAATTATTACGTATAAAATGTTATTGAACTCTTATCAATGTGAATTTCCAAAATATCAACTTTTTATAATGTTTACTAATACATAATTAAATATAATTACAGTCAAAGTTGTGCATTGGCAAACGTGAAAGTCAAAGAATTATAGAACGGAGGATAGTATATATTAACACTAATTAAATATTGTTAGAGATGATTAAACGTTATGATCAGTCAAACTTTCATAGACCCTCGGTGTCAAAGTTTAGTGAGATGGAAGGAGTATATTATTGCTCAAAATGTAAAAAAGTTATTTGATATTCCCTCCATCTCACAAGAAAATCCCCACTTTCTTTATTTGGATGTCCCAATATAAGTGTCGCATTCCATTTGAGGAAATAATTGCATGTTTTATGCTTTTTTCTATCTATTTTAAATAAATCTGAGCCACAAATTTATTTTCTTTATCGTGTGCCCATTTCGGATGGGAACCTTACTATAGGTCTGGGAGTATTTTTTTTGGTCTGATGCTCTTAGTACCTGTATAAAGAAAGATGTGAATAATAAGTTTCTGATGATTTAAAAAAATGACTAACTTTCATCTTATATGTTTATTTGTATTTTGGCTATGCTTTTTCTCTCTTCCTACATCCACTGAATCACTTTAATGCCACATTCACCTTTCTTTACATCTGCATATAATTACTTGCTTTATTGACTATGTGTTTGCTTGAAATCATTTGTAAGTATAACAATGACGTTGAGCAATTCTGATTAAATAAAAAAGATGAAACGAAACTAAGAAAAATAAAACACATATGAAATGCTTAAAACTGAGGGAGTGAGATGTGAGAAGTTTGGAGGAGCCCATAGCTCCTCATCCGGTCCCCCCTAATTACCCTCAACCAAACACACAACACTCCTGAATATTTAGGGGTGAATGAAAAGTAAAAGGTTATGTAATATGCACATACTTTTGTGTCGATGGTCTCAGGCCCATATCTCTATTAGGGTAATCTTTTATTGAAAGATTGTTACTCAGAGATCTTTGTACTCAGTTTACTCCCTAAGTCCCTATAGACCTGCTTTGAAATTTAAAATGATGTGTTGATATTGTTAGTATTCTTTTATTGTTTTTTTCTTCAGACCGAACAAGAATGACGCTGAACCATGCCGAGACCATAACCTCTCGCACATGTTGTTGTAGGTCAGCTTACTAAACCCCAAAACATTGTAATGTGCATTAACTGGTTACATCCGGTTTAGTTTCTCTGCATATGACCAGGTTGAATAACCTATCTGTATTAAAATAAATATCATATTTTGCTGGTTGCTTTTTGAACTGTAGTGAGTGCTATGAGAAGATAGTTGCATTTCTGTTGTACTGGTTTAGGGTCACTCTACTAAAGCATGTAAGTGTTTTAATATTCTTCTTGACTTCTTTACTTCTTGATGCTTATCCCAGCAATTCTCTATCCCCCCCCCCCCCCCTCTCTCACACACACATATACATACATGCATGCATGCATGCAAACATGCATCCATGCATACATACATACATATATATGAGAGAAAAACATGCTCCAGAACCCGCCATTGGGCATCTTAGCATACCTGCATAACCAACACCTCATTGAAAATACAGAATACCCCTTTTAACTACACAGACCCCCTTAACACACCCCTAGCATAGCAACCCTTAAGGGAAATTTTGCAATTTAATAGAGGTGGTAGGTTTTGTAAAGAGCCCGATGGCTGGTTTGGAGCATTTATATATACACATATAAAGATGTGGCAGATCATAACTACATCTCAAGAAAATTATGGATAGATAAAATGGGCAATTTCATATCTTTTACATATAAAATGGGTTTGTTAACAACCCAACCTCATTTTGTTATTGTAAATTATCACGGATCAGTAGAGACTTTTATGTAGCTAACAGACAAGTAAAATACACCCTTTCTTATCACATCACTACATGAGCGCGTCAGGATAAGAATAGAAACTAAGAACTTGTTTAGTAGGGTGACTTTGACTAGAAATTGCTTTAAGTTGCTGACATCGTTGGTAAAAAATCTTATTAGTCAATAAAGTAGCTTCTAAAAACCACAAAGTGAAAGCAGCGGCATACATATCCATCATTTTGGAGTTTGAATGTAAAAAAACACAGATTTCTTATTCTTCACAAATCTTCGAAGTGCAGAGGAGTTATTCAAATACCGACACTAAACAGCTGAAAAGAAACTCCATGAGATACCTTTTTATAGGGAACTCAGTCCATTCAGCAGTTTGAGCCATATTGTACACTCACCAAACAGGCACAAAAATTTACTGTCTCAATGGCATGCGAGTGGAGTTTCACAATTTTTACATTTGACAAACCTGAATAGATTAGAAGTTTTACTTCTACTATTTCCAAACACAAGAACTTGCTTCATTATCCTTCCCCTCATCTTCTTTTTTTCTTTTTTCTTTTTAATTCTTTTTTCCTTATATATAAATATTATGTTATCATTTTTATGTATACTCATCTCTTTTTATTTTACCCTTTTTATGATAGCTTATCTTTTCTATCTTTATTTTCTTTCTTTTCCTTGTATTGCATATATTGGCTTGGAAACATGGTGTTTTCACCTATGGCATGTAGAGTTCCCATTTCTGGCAACAAGTTACCATGCCTTGGATTATTTGTTGACTACTACAAATATGTGCACTTTCAGAGTATGACAGCAGAAGACTCACAGAGGGAAGACTGCTGGTATGGGTATGCATGTCGCACACAGCACCATAACGAAGAACATGCACGCAAAAGAAACCATGTCTGTCGTCCAACAAGGGGCAGACACATGTAGGACCCTCATGTTTTCTCGAGTCGTGATGATTCACAGTATTTCTTGTAACAGAAGATATGATGGTAATATTGGTATATGCAGTGGTTTGTAGTGAAGGTAGTAGGTATTATTATCGCAAAGATGAATGCATTTTTATTCAGAGTTTCTGCGGTCCTGTTCCATTCTGCAATGAGGCTAATGGACATTTCCGAACTCTATCCTAATTTTAATTTTAAGTTTCTTCAAAAAGGTTTATCCGAAGTTCTGAAATCTCTAGCCTAGTTTTATTTTATGCTGTTGGTCCTTTGAATTTTTTAAATCGTTTTGATGATTTTAATGGTTAGGTGTGCTAGACTTTTGAGTTTTGACACTTGTCATATCGAAAATCCATTTGGCAGTTGACATTTGCAACTAGGGATGGACTCGGGCCGGGCGGCCCGGCCCGGAGCCGGCCCAGCCCGGTTACTGTTTGAACCGGCCCGGCCCGGGAACCGGTCCGGGGGGCGGTTCGGGTCGGCCCGGCCCGGTTACTGTGCGGTTCGGGCCCGGGCCCTTTGATTGGCGAACCGGCCCGGCCGGTTCGGGCCTGGTTCGGGCCAAATTATTATTATTATTTTTTTTTTGAATTTTTTTTAAGTTTTTTGGGTTGGGTTTAGTATTTTGGGCCATTTGAAGTGGTTTGGGGGTAAGGGGGGAGGATTGGGGGTTAATTAGGAAAAACCAAAAAAAAAAAAAAAGAACCGAGGCCTGGCCCGGACCCGGGATTACCCGGTAGTGCTGGACTCGGGCCGGGCGGCCCGGCCCGGTTACTGTTTGGCCCGGCCCGGTCCGGGGCCCGGTGGGTCCACCGGTTCGGTTCGGCCCGGCCCGGCTGCTGGGCGGTTCGGGCTCGGGCCCAGGTTTTGGTGAACCGGCCCGGCCGGTTCGGGCCCGGTCCGGGCCGGATTTTATTTTATTTTATTTTTTTTGAATTTTTTTTTAAGTTTTAGGTTGGATTAGGTATTTTGGGCCATTTGAGGTGGTTTGGGATGGTTTGGGGTTGAGGGGGAGGGGTAGGGGATTAAATAGGAGAACAAAAAAAAAAAATTGGGCCGGTTCGGCTCGGAACCGGGACCGGAACCGGCCACCGGCGGTTCAGGCTCGGGCCTCCCTTTCCTGGCCCGAGGCCCGGCTGGGCCCAGGCCCGAACCGGGCCCGAACTGGCCCGAGTCCAGCCCTATTACTCGGGCCGGTTCCAGGCCTCCCATTTCTGAATCGAGGCCCGGCCGGGCCCAGGCCCGAACCGGAACCGGTCCACCCATATTTGCAACCACATGGGTATGTAGGGAGCAAAATAAAATTACGAAACTAGCCAAATGGTTGGTGCATTAAAAGAACAAAAGAAAACGCAGGATTTTTACCAGGAAATAGGTAGCACAAACTGTAGATCAGTAGATAATATTTAGTACTAAACGAACTTGCATCCTTGAAGGACATATGACGTTTTTAATTGGACATACGAAGTACTTCGTTTCATACCAGATTAGGTTAGAGCACACTTGAACATATTAGATTGTACTTGGACAATAGTAAAATATATACTAGTATAAAATAGATCAGACAAGATTACAGAATTTCAGTCTAATTAATAACATCCATAATCATAACTCATAAGCATAGTTGAATGTTATACTTTAAAATTATATATTTATAATATCGACAAAGAATTATCATTTCACGGATAGATATATAAAAGAAACCAAATTAACAAATTTGGTTTCAGAAGTCAAGAAAGGGTCAACAAACACTACACAATCAAAAGTCCCGACGCAAATAATATACGAATGCAGTCCACAATTCCGCATCCCGTATGGCTCATGCTAAACCTAGCACATCTTATAGCCTCCCCAATAGGCCTAGTATCCTTCCTCTGATCTACAATTAAATTAGTAGTTCAACTATTTGAGTCATAGCTTTATTTTAAAAATCACACTATTTGATAACACCTACAAAATTGCGGATACTTTATTTTTAAATATTTATTGAACATATTAATTATTGTAGAATTTATAAGTATATATTCTCAAATATTAAAGGTCAAACGTCAAATTGTGAATTTAATAATGAGACGGATGCAACATGAGACTTCTTGAAGAAATGGTCCATATTGATTTGAAACCACTTCAATTTGTACACATGATGTGCATGAATAAATCGCAAAAGTCCAGACATGTGTGGCAAATTCTATGCAAGTGAAACAAGTTACATACATAAAATGACAATTTTTACGATAAAAAGGGGAATTTCTTAATAGATGCAAGGTAACGTGAATTTCAAAATATGTGAATTTCTCTATTGGATGCAAGTGATACATTACTCCATTTTGGAAAACCTCCCGTAATAAATCTCTACTCCAATGAAGAAATCTGGACCTACCTTTCACTCCATTTCAGCTCTTTTGGTTTCCTCAACAGTGCAATTTTACTTCAATCCGATTTTCAAAATTGCCATCTTTTAAAAACATTAAATTCTATTGTAAAAATTTCGATTTCATCGTAATAATGATTCGACTAGGCCGGTTCCATTTTGAAAGAACCGGAACCATACCCAGTTGAGCTAGTTCCCAGAACCGGTTCCCAAATTGGATTGCACAAATTTGAGATTTTAAAATTTGGGTCCACCCTACTTACCCAAATAATGGCATACACACTCTAGTACATACAAAACACAGTATATATATATACATAATACATATCCCTCGCCCAGTGATGGACTCGGGCCGGTTCGGGCCCGGGCCGAGCCTAGGCCCGACCGGGCTGCCGGTTAGGAAATGTTGGGCCCGGGACCGGCCCGGGTAGCCACCGGGTCCGGGCCGGGCCGGGCCTTGGGCATCTTACAATTTTTTTTCCTTTTTCTAATTACCCCCAAACCATCCCAAATGGCCCAAAATACCTAGCCCAACCCGGGGATTTAAAAAAAAAAAAAGTTGAAAAAAAGCCCGGAACCGGACCGGCCGGGCTGGTTCATGTTTTGGGTGACCCGAGCCCGGCCCGGAAACCCCTCGGGTCAGGCCCACCCGGACCGGTCACTGGCTGGGCCACCGGTTCGGGCTGGGCCGGAACAGTGCCGGTTCCGGGTCGGCCACCAGGCCCAAGTCCACCACTAGGTCCACTACCCTCGCCTCGGAAAGAACTCTCCACTTTGACTTGGACAGATCCGAGAGGAAAGTTAAAGTGAGTGAGTAGACTTTCTCAAGT
The DNA here is from genome assembly GCA_945859915.1 of Cuscuta epithymum. NCBI lineage: Eukaryota > Viridiplantae > Streptophyta > Magnoliopsida > Solanales > Convolvulaceae > Cuscuta > Cuscuta epithymum. Next base: position 1,722,251 of record CAMAPF010001045.1, on the reverse strand, counting down.
AAAAACTAATTAAAATAAGGATAGTTTTGATACTTTCTATTGAAAAGTTACTATTTGTGAAAATGAGAAGTTTATTTTGGAATATCCAAATAAGAAAAGTGAGAAGTTAGTTTGTGGACACGGGTTGTATGAAGTAACGCCTAATATATGACCAATATAAGGATACTGAACAAAAAATTGACTTAATATACTTAAGTAATATTTTTGTCCATAAATTTTATTTTAATAATATTTTAGAATAACATCAACACATATACATGGAGTATGTGTATATACATGGATACATATGTATATATGTATTTTACTTGTAGAGAGAGCGGCTATTTGTGTATGGATAAGTTTCAAATGAAAGAAGATTTCCTTATGGAAAATAAACAGGAATATAGACTTTTCATCTGAAAAGACGGATGTATTAGATCATTGCTTATTAAAAAAGCGTGAGAATAATCACAATAAATAAAGTGTGCAACGTTTAGTAATGAAAGTGCAAAGTTTAAGTTAGGGATGGACTCGGGCCGGGCGGCCCGGCCCGGAACCGGCCCGGAACCGGCCCGGCCCGATTACTGTTTGGCCCGGCCCGGGAACCGGTCCGGGGGGCGGTTCAGGTCGGCCCGGCCCGGTAGGAATGCGGTTCGGGCCCGGGCCCTAGGATTGGTGAACCGGCCCGGCCGGTTCGGGCCCGGTTCGGGCCAAATTAATTTTTTTTTTTGAATTTTTTTTAAGTTTTTGGGTTGGGCTGGGTATTTTGGGCCATTTGAGGTGGTTTGGGGGTGAGGGGGGAGGGTTAATTAGGAAAAGCCAAAAAAAAAAAAAATAGAACCGAGGCCCGGCCCGGACCCGGGATTACCCGGGCCGGTTCCGGGCCTCCCATTCCTGAACTGAGGCCCGGCCGGGCCTCCCATTCCTGAACCGAGGCCCGACCGGGCCCAGGCCCGAACCGAGCCCGAACCGGTCCACCCCTAAGTTTAACATGAGTGCCTTTTATATCCACATATATTGTACAGATATTGACAAGTATACTATTTAAAAATGCACTTCTTTAAACCAATAATGCACTTTTATTATAACGGCTCCATTACAAGTTTTCAATATTTACTAATTACTACGTAGTACAATGCTACTACATTTTGCCTTTAGAACTTTAATCGATTCTTCCATTTTATCGAATCGAAGGCCTAATTTATTCTTATTTTTCACTTGAAGAACACTTTTTTTATATAATCAAATCCATGTGTATACATACATATATACCGAGTGTTCACATACACAGACCGCTTCTGTCAGACACAAATATGATCACTAGTATAACATTTCAAGTCCGAGCATCTTCAAGTCATTCACAACATTTGTAAAACTCACTAAGCATTACAATTTATACCACGCTAACCCACTAGACAAACTTAAAAAGTGAACACAAACAAAAGGTTAGGTAATCGGCACTTACTCCAAATTGGGATAGATGTTTTGATTCCCAATCCATCTAATTCCGGTTCAGCATCTATTGGGAATAAAAAGAATCCTCATATGAAGTAACAAGAGCACAGAGACTATTTGGGATAACTTTTGGTACCAGTGCTTTTATTTTATGATAGGGGATTTCTCATTTAAGCACTTGGAACAGTTGGAAGTACTTTTCAAAAGAACACCAATCTGGTGCTTCCTAAAACCAGCATTAAAAGTGATTTGATTTTTTACTCTTGTGAAAAAAAACTTTTTCATTGTCCTGTTGTCCCTTCTTCAAGCAAAAGCCATACTGTTCATGTAAAAAGCACTTGTTTGTTAAAAACAAGTTATCCCATTGTCTCCCTTATTAGTTACTAAAATCGACGCTGCCAGTTTGGGAGCTGCTGGCATTGCGACGGTGTAAGGAAAGATCCCTGACATGCCCCGTTAGAGCTGTAGGAGAGCTATTTGATGATTTGTTTTCCCTAAAGAATTTTTCCCTCTCGGCATGCTTGGCAGGTGGCGGTGGAATTGCAACAGCTGCTGCTTTACCCCTATCATGTTCCTGTTTATGGTCTGAAGACTCTTCTGTCCTTATAAGCGGACGGTGAAGTCTACTTCCAGGAACTGATGAGCCAAGTAATCCCCTCGGTTGATCTATGTGACGGTCTTCATCTTCAGATTGTACATGTGCTTTTCCTTTTCGCATTCTGTAAATTTTGAGTTGAAATGATAATTAATTATGCTTGTATAATAATGGGATGCAATGTACCTACCCCTGTCACCAAATATTTAAATCACTGTTTCTTCCCTCAATGAAAAATGCAATTGCTTGACCAGTGAAGAGTTTATCCTACACCAGTTAAATACAGATCACGAAATAACAAACCAATATAAAAAAAATAGGCTATTTCTCTTATTGGCTATTCGAAGCATGTCAGAAACTTCAAATTCCCGTTTCGGGGCTGTTTCCATAATTAATAGGAATTGCGAAACCTGTTTCCTTAAATATGTAGGGTTTCGGAAACCTTGATTTTTCATTTTTAAGGGATTCCATAATGGAAAATAGCGTTTTTAAAAATATGTGGTGAAAGTTATGGCATTTCTTCCTGGCAACATTGTGACATTTCATAATGCATTGCTAGAAATTTAATGCATTTTATTTTTAATTATGCTCTGATGTGTAATGATTTCTAAATTTGAACATGCAGAATGTACTAATTTTTCCCTTACAAAACAAGTTATATGAAAAAATCGATACATATAACTAAATGAAAAACATGTTTACATATATAAAAATATATCCTTATATTTTTTTAATATTTACACGTTTCCCCCACGTTTCGTATCTTATACGAATATATTTTAGAAATCACATTTCTCGCGTTTCTCTTTTCCCGTATATGTGCTACTTAGCTTATTGAGTTAGAATCAACCAGATCCATAGCCATGATTGTTCCCCATGAAAACACAAGTTATAAATTGCATAATCCATACGAGATATGTGGGAGTAAAGGGAAGGTGTCTACCCATTTGTCACACGTCATCTAAATACAAAATGTACTACCTCTCCTGCAATAGTCTATAAATATGCAATTGCATGTAGATTTTTAGCCCCGGAAATGAAACTGAATGGTACCTATTTTTTCCCTTATCAACTCATTTCCAACCAAACACTAACATTTAGAATTCTACTTATCTGAAATGGAAACTAATAATCCAACCTTTTAGCGGTCTTCTTACAATAATCCAACCTTTTGGTTATTCATGAATAATCCAACTTTTGCACCTCATCTTTATTCACTGGTCCCTGACCGGTTGATGACCTGCTATTCCAAGATATTTTCTTATCTTTGCAAATCATTATACCATAAATCTCATCTTTCACAAAGATAATATTTTGCAAAGATAAGAAAATAACTTGGAATAGCAGGTCATCAACCGGTCAGGGACCAGTGAATGAAGATGAGGTGCAAAGGTTGGATTATTCATGAATAATCAAAAGGTGGGATTATTGAAAGAAGACCGCTAAAAGGTTGGATTATTAGTTTCCATTTTTCCTAATACAAATTGAAAAGTAGAACAGTATTTTATTTGTTTTTGGCGAAACAATTGAGATGGAGACACCAAAGAAGATATTATGCCATTTGCAGTATATTTAAAGATAACCCTGCCTATTTAAGACATAATTTTAGCTAAATCAGTCAATTTAGTAATTCCTAGCCAAACAATAATCGACAAACGGTCACATATGATTTCCCATGTCTATAATACAGTATCTAAGATGCACAATTATTTACTCTCATTTGTCTTTTCTTCTAGCATGTAAAAAAGAAACATATTTAAGGAGATGTTAGCGGGATGAAGTCAGTGTGCACCTTTGTAGCAGATTTAAAAGCATACCTCCGATAAAGCTGTTCAGCCTCCTCCTCATCCTCTGGTTGTTCATTACCAGCAGGATTAGGCATTGATATAGACCTACCAGAAACAAGGGCATCATGCCGTGAAAGAACTCTATCAAGCTGCTCATTCACCTCAATAGCTTTAGAAACTACATCACCATCTCTGTAGATAAAAACATTTCTATATCTAATTAGCACAACAATAACAACTGCTATACTCTTCACTAGAATACAAGTCATAGTGGAGTTTTTTTAGGTATAAGAGATATGTTATTACCCACAAGTCATTGCAAGATGCATAACCCTTTGCTTCTGAAATGAACATTGTTCCACAAGATCAAGTGTGAACTCATCCTTTCCTCCCTAAAAGAAAAGACATGACTTTTTAAGGTAGTCATCCTAAGCTGCCCTGACTTAAACTGGCCAAACCCAGACTTAAATAACCAGACCAAACTTAAAATACCAAATCAGACAGCAAAGTTCAATCCAGGAGCATGTCCAAACGAAAATAAAAAGTGCAAACTCTTATGACTGCTAGAGGCACACAGTAAGACATAGTATATCATGATGTTAATAAGTTAATCAAAGGAATAGGTAGAATACCCTGCCACTACCATACCTCAGGAAGTTGAGGGTCAACAGCATCCATGACATCCCTTAAGATTTCAAGTGCAGCATTGGCTTTTTGTAGCACACTGTAAATTTTCATAAATGTTGTAAAGAGCCTTTTAGTCCAACTGTGTCAGCCTAAGAGTTAACTATTCTGTGTAATAATTAGACTAAAGTTTCAGTCCTTCCCCTCAAATGTGAAACAACAACAACAACAACATTACCCCAGTACCGCAAAGACTTCCCACCTACGGTAGTTGGATGTACGCAGTCATACCCCTATACTAGAGAACAGAGAGACTGTTTCCGGAAAGGGAAAAAACTACAGAAAAACAGCTGGGGCTTGAAAGCGGCTGTGACAATGGCTATGTTTGCGTATTGACGTTTCAGCCAAAACGCCATATTAGGATTAGGATTTGGACCGCCAAAAACCAAACGAGCCCAATGTTTGATGAGAAAGTCATATTTTTAAGGCAGATGTCTTCGGGGTTATCCGACAGAGCCATAATCCACTTGACTCAAACCCCACTTAAAGATTGAGTCCAATCACTTAGTTAGTTCAACCCAAGGTCTTATGAACTCATTTTCCTCTCTTTAATATTTCCACATGGGACTCTAATAGCTTCCTAACAAGATGAATAGTCATGTTTAAATACTTGGCATTGTTTCCAATTAGCCAAAAGGACAAATAACTATACCTAGAACCTGAATCATTTTTAGTCTCTGGTTGTGGTGATTTCTTTTGACTTTGAGAAGAGGCCAGCTCACTGCCACCAGGGTTATTGTTCTTACTCTCATTGGAAGATAATGAAGGCTCTTTTGGAATCACACGAGGTCGTTGACCAAACTGCACTCCTGCACTCTGAAAAATTTCATGATTATATTGGCGCCCACACTCTGCAGCCATCATAAATTTCAATAGTGAATATGTTTTTTGTATCGACAAATATAAGGCTTTTGTTTTTAGATCCTTGTAATTAACCCCACTTTATTTTCATTCCTCTCTGTGACCCTTACATTTAAAACAGACTTCAGCCAGCCAGAGATGCTTAAAATACAGTCACCCATAAGTTAAAAATGATGGAATGATGTAGAATTAAATATTAATCATACATAAAAATTAAGTGGATAGGCCACCTTGAGATCGGCGAGTCACGTTAATAAACAGAGATTGATTGTGAGGGACTGAAAATAATGTCAAGTGAGATGTCCTTTTCAGAACTTTTTATTATTCTGCAAATGAAGAATATTGATAGATGCCACTATTATTTTAGGTTTTATTATTATGATTTGATTTTAATACCTTCATGATTTAATCTATCTTAGGAAATGATTTTGTTGGATTTCCCTTTCCTTGTTCTCTGCATTCATATGCATGTAATCCCTCATAGAAAAGGGAGCTTTGCTATGCTAATAAAATATCAAATCATAATAAAATCAATCAAGCAAACCAATCAGCTATTACTCATTATTCTACTTGATTGCTCTACCTTTCCATAATATTATATTGTAGCATGCATCAATAATGTTCTGAAGCGTTTCAGCATGTGAAAATTATTCTTCTATACTGTAGAATTCATTAGGAATTTTATTTCATTTATTAACATCTTTTCTATGTGTATAGGCACTTTAATCCTTAAATAAACACACAATTGTCTTTAGACTCTCCTTCCGTATGTTACAACATATTTAATCCCAAGGGGTTTAATATCTTTCAGCCATTTTTATTTGTTGGAATCCCATCTCAAAGTCAAGAAAGAAAAGAAACTTGATGATTTTTCTTCGACTTTCTCTCTTAAATTATGTATTTCAACTTAAACCTTCAAACAACTTAGTTTACCCATCAATTAATCATTTACATGGTATTTTGTCTTAAACTCCATAATCAATGAAAAACACAAGCGTAGTGCTGGTGCATAATTGCTTGTAATGAACTCACTTTTAAGAATGACTAGCCCAAAGTTTTATGGATACATTTGTCGTTTTGTATTTGATAGATTTAAGATGACTTAACCGCCACAACTATGACAATTAACCTATGAAGAAGAATAAAAATAAAAGGGGGAAATGACGATTACTGTGTGGTACCTACCACTAACTCATGGTAAGCAGAATAGTACTGAGGGTACCTCCCAGAAATCCCACCAACAGATGTCTGTGCAGCATCCAGAAGATGATATATTTTCTCTTGTATAGCTATATCTGACTAGAAGAAAGTAAACAACTAATTAATATACATTAAAATGTTGACCAAGTGTGAATTGCAGTTATGAGATATAAACCTTTTTCTTTACTATCAGTACAAGCATTGGGAGGATTCTGGTATCTATGACCTGCTTATGAACAGGATCTCCAATATTGTTCAATAGCATTTCCAGCAACTGCAAAATTTACAGATCCCAAATACTCTTTGCAGATCAATATAACTACTGAGCAAGTGTTACCAAACTAAGTAATGGCGACAATAAAGTATAGCCTGTGAAATGAAATATCAATTTCGAAAAAGTGGAAGTCACTTACTGTAACTGCAAATATCTGAGTTGTGGAATTTTTACTTCCCAAACGCTTCTTTACAGCTTTAATAACTTCTTTAGCTTGGCTGATAAACATAAAAGCACAATAAGTTTTATATCTATGTATAACTGAAGAAATGATCAGATTGAACGTCTTACATTAGACTACCCATAAATCATTTCGACGGAAACTTAATGCATTATATAATTTAAGGAGTTCATCAACTGTCACAAAAATTGGTGCTACTTTACAGAGGCAAATAATAGGCACTTAAAAAATGTGATACACTTAACACTAATGTGCTTAACACTGAACAGAATTGAAGTAAAACATTTGAGGCTTTATATGGGGAGTATAGTTATGCTTGGCGACCAGATTAGTGACTCTGAATATTTATAGTAATTAAGAACAGAACAAATGTGATTGTTTTGAATATTGTGAATTCCTGAGCTGATAATGCACAAATTAAAGGTTAAAGTGGCCATTAAGAAGCATAGTTTCTTCATAATACATGTAGTCAAATCAAAATAAGTCTCAAATATATTTTCAGTCCCACTAAACATAATATTTTTTGTTTTAGGTCCCTACAGTTTTTATTTTAATTTATTTTTCATCATTACAATTCATGTTATTTTCTTTTTATGTCACTTGCACAATTCCACTCTAAAATTTACACGTCAAAGTCTATCTAATCATTCACATTTTTAATATAGGTCTCCATGGCTCTCTGGAAATAAATTTTGTATTCTGAAAAATGAAATTATATGAAAAAAGCAAGACATGAATCTCGGTAGTCAACAAGGGACTAAAAACAAAAGTGCGTAAAATAAGGAGATGAAAAAAACAACTATTTGGAAGGAACTGAAAACAAGAAACGTTATGTTTGCATAGAGTAAACACACACACATATATATAAGCATAAGACTTAAATTAAAACCTGCATAACAATAATAGGATGAAACAGATCCAAAAAAGTGACAAATGGCTGATATGTGGCACTACCTATGATCACGGGCAACTAATTCACAAATCTCAATGTTTTTCATCCAATCTGTTTCATTGAGTTTCTCACTTGTAGCTGAGTTTACCAGCTCTGTTGCCATATTTCTTCCCCAATATTTAATTGACAATTAGCATGAGTGAAGAACCCTGTCAAATGGTTCGAAGAATAACACTTAGAAACCCAATAACCGTCTCCTTTTTGTCATTTTAAAGTGCCAATACTTAAAACATCAATTATATCACCATACTTTCAAAAATCTGGACACACCTCATACTAAAATCTGAAGCAAAAAGCAAAATATAAATGGTGTGAAATTCCATATATATAATTATATATATAGAGAGAGAGAGAACTGATCTCGTCAGGCGCGCTTGACCAGACCCGCCGTGCGGACTTCCCCGTTTGAGGGTAGTGGAATTTTTGATAATTTTTTTAGTATGTTCCTCATCAATTCTAGTTTATGCACACCCAATTTCAGCTCAAAATTCAACCGGGAAGGCAGTTAAATAAATTCTTGAAATGTACATAATGTGCAGTATGTTTCAAAAATTTATTTAACTGCCTTTCTGATTGCATTTTGAGCTGAAATTTGGTATGCATAAACTAGACTTGATGAGGAATGTGCTCAAAAAAATTCATCAAAAAAGTCCACCTGGAAGACCCTCAAACGAGCAAGTCTGAACGACGCGCCTGACCTGATCAGTTCTCTCTATGTATGTGTGTGTGTATATATATATGTATATATATATTACATAATCCGTCTGTAACTCTGTATGTATGTATTTCTTCTTTGACGTTTATTAACTACAATTGATAGGTTGTGATCTTGCATTCTTGCTTAGAAATGGATGGTGATGATAACAGAACTACGGAAGGAACATTTGTAATACTAAAGTTCAATAATTTATCAATACCATTCATAGAGACCCCCGTTTCCCATTACATATCTTACTTGGGTGATGTCTTTGATTTCGTCTGCCTTAATTAAAAACACTTGAAGGAACTAAACTTTCTTTTCAAGTTTTAAGCAACTGAGAATCCTATAGAGGGATTGAGACACAAGAATGCATGAACTTCAGTTTAACTTGTCAAGTCAAAATAGTCAAAGTAAATGCTTAACAGCCCAGAGAAACAAAGAAAACTTCAAAACTGGCCAGGATGACAAATTTTGAAACTTTAAAGGCATGGAGGATTTGGTTGGAGAGACAACCATGGTGTTTGTCTCTCCGGAACCGTCCTATCTAAGATCTGGCGGTATAGATCTTACAAATCCTTAAAATCTCGACCCCGCCTTTCATGCCTGGCCTCATCTAACGCATTAAGACAGTTCGATTCCAGATCGGATGACTCTTGATAGACAAGAACAGTGCTTGTCCCTAGCTAGCTCCTCTAGAAGCAGCAAACCTTCTTCCAAAAGTGTCAAGAAAAGAACCATTCTTTCACATCGTATTCTGAAGAGAATGCTTTATTGGGTGCAAGATCAATGCATATTCTTCAGAAACATATCCCAGGAACATCATGAACTTAATATGCTTCTTTTCTGATGTCACTGCTACTAAGGTCTAAGCTTTTAGCAGCATCCGGTTAAAATAATATGCAAGACATTTTTTTCAAGGATGCCAGGAAAACAATTGTTTTGAAGAGGTATATCGATCAAAATTGCGAACCTGTAGCAGAATTGAAGCAGACACCCAGCAGACAGTGAATGATCAGCAATACATCAACAAAATGCGCGTGTCCGAATCCTTAATACTTGAAATATACTTTCAAAATGTTATTAATATAGGAAATTATCCCTTGCCTTAGAAGCTACGATGTGTAAATCTATATACAAAAAGCACATATACTATTATAAATCTGAACTATGAAGTCGAAAGGGTGGAATCTCTGATAAACTAACACGGGGGGTTTCTCTTTTGCTTTATTCTTTATTTCTTTCGCAGTTTACCGAACTGGACTACTGGAAATGAATAAATGATACTCCCTCCTTCCCCTTAAGTTTGTCCCGTTTTACTTTTTTCGTCCGTCCCACTAAGTTTGTCCCATACCATATTTGGTAACATTTAAGTGGTTAGAATTCATTCTTACTTTATTTACACTTTATCAATTCAATACCAACCACACAATTCCACTTTTTCTTAAAAACCACACCACACCCCTCTGTCCCAAACTTAGGGGGACGGAGGGAGTACCTTTCTCCTTTGCGTAAATGGACTGAGATAATTAAGCAGCGCGTGTCCTTTCCTGCTGTGCAGAGAGTGTTGGTCGGTTGGTCCAGACAAGCTGACAGTTGGTCGGCTAGTTCAGATGTATGCGGTCATCTAACTTTGGAAAAATGACATTTCTTACTCCGTACTCCCTCCGTAACATTCATATCTTTCCACTTTCCTTTTTTGGACGTAACATTTATATCTTCTCATTTCTAAATCTTCCAATCATACCCTTAATAATTTAAAAAATAATACACTACTACACTTACTTTTTTTTGGATTTATCCTGCATTCCATCACATTATTTCATCATCTTCCCATCATACATTCAATAATTCATACCTCATTTCACTATTCTTAATCTCACCTACTTTGGAAGTGAGAAGATATACGTGATACGAAGGGAGTATTTTTTAAGATCACAAATAATTTCCTTTATAAAAATGAAATATAATTGTCCATGCACACAAAAAATAACAAGTGGGTCGCAAATTATACTGTGGGACCGGCACACCATCCACATGGTGTACCGATCCCAAAAATGGCGTAGTTTTGTTTATTAAAAAACTAAAGACTCCATAGTAGCGGCAAGGGATGAATAAGGGAGCTGTCGGGAGTTGCCGCTCATCTGGATTGAAGCTCCTCAACGACGAAGTCACACTGCAGAGACGACATAGCTTGCTGCTCTGGACGGACTTGTTAAAGAAAAGGTCTGGTCGCGTTGCTGCCCATCTGGACGGACTTCAGCCGGGGATAGAGATATCAAAGACGGACTGATTCGCGTTGTTGGCCACTGGTGAAAGGTCGATTTGGCCCATTTATCACCCTTCAATTTGATAAACATCATGGATTTGGCTGATTTGCCCAATTTGACGACTTTCAATTTTATAACCTTCAATATCCAGCAAGATAAAGTTGGTGTATTGGTGTAGGTGTAGCCTACTCCGTATATCTTTAGCGGCTAGAAGAGATGAAAAGGGTGTAGGGCTTACTTTGTACCAAGTATATCTTATTGCTAAACTAACATTTCAAATAACACAATTTACAATTATTTTTATCTCAAGTTACATATCTATAAAAATGAATTACATGTCAACTTTCTTCAGCAAGTTACATCAAACTTATACGTGAGTTACATTTTATGTGTAAGAGTTATATCTTTTTAGAAGCGAGTTACATCTTCTGAAGCGCGAGTTACATTTGTAATAACACGACTTCCAAAAAAACAACCCCTGGTATTCAAACAAAAAAATGATTTTTTAAATCCTTCATAATATTAAAACCCAAACATATTCACGGTTTACATAAAGTAATCGTGCAATTAAACTCTCTTTTTCATTGTTTACATTGAAATCAATGTTTTATTTCTTATACTATGTATTTGATAAGTTACATTTCGAATGGACTTGAGTTACATTGATCAATAACGTGAGTTACATATCTTTATACGCGAGTTACACCGTTCATACTACTGGGACAAAAAAAGTTACTGTTCACGCGTGTACTGTTTACGCGATTTTTTTTAATTGTACAAAACTACGTCGTTTTAGATGTGGGAGCACGGTGATCACCGTGGGGTGATACCACGGTATACGAACTGCAAGTGTGTAGCTTGACGTGTACTCTAAAAATTATTGTGATTTTTACTGTTATCAATTATTCCTGACTTGTTTAATAAGAATATTACCCAAATAGGACTAAAAAGTTTAAAAATTCTAAAATAGGACTAACATGTATTTATCCCAAAATAAGACTAATTATTATCATGTTTTGGCAGTACCAAACTTCAAACATGGCAGTATTTTCCAAACATGGCATTAATTACTCCTATTTTGGGAATAAAAAATATCGATGTCCTATTTTGAAATTTTCAAGATGTTTTAGTCCTATTTCGGGAACTTTCTCCCCTTAATAATAGCTACAATCGAATAGTTAGAATACTGATTTGTCTTCAATAACACAATCCGCTAACTGTTATTTGATGATGTCAATGATGCTCTAAAACTACAAATTTGTTTTAGGGAGAATGATGTCTTTAGTTTTATTAACGAATGCCCTATAAATAGGGTGGGTGTAGAGTTACCAAAAATGAGCCAATATGGCCTGACAGCCCATAAAAGATGAAACAATTGAGCCTTAATAATGTGTAGAGCTTAATTAGCTGTTCAGGTGCCGCTCTCCAAAGCATTAACAATTTAACATTTAGTTGATTGCCGTAATTAATCCGTCATGAAAGAGTTTATGGTCTGGGTAAACTGGTAAAGTGTGAGTTCATTCGTGGTGACACTTTACATCCAGTGATAACTAGTACGGAGTATATAGTTATCACTGGATGGGAAATGTGTTCCAGAGTGAGTCTTCCATTAGAAGGTAATGATACAACTAGCTTAAAAGATATTTTAATTAATTTTATAGCAATTGCTAACTTTTAATGAATGAAAAAAATCTTAAAATAAAAATGTTGTAGTTGTTTGATAAAAGTTGACTCTTTGATTTAATCATGTTTGGTAAACAAGTTGTTGAGACGGGATAATAATGCTAATAGCTACAGACTTTTTTCGATGCTACTTACCATGACATCTAAACAAAATTAGGGAAAATTATGATTACCCCCTTCTAGTTTGATCATAATTATTAGTTCAACTTTATATTTTTAAAAGTCAACTATTTACCCCCTCAGCTACGATTAATGTTGTAATCTCCTCCTTCTATCAACATTTTCATCAAATGCCTATTTCTTTGACTAAAATACCCTTGTTTAGGGATTATTTGTTAAATCCTCTCATCTACGTATTTTTTTCAAAGTAGGGGGTCCGGTCCAGTCCAGTCTAGTATTTTGCCGAACTCGTACCATATCGTGACTATTGAAACGATTCGGTTCGATCTTAGACCCAAACCCGTTCAGTACGGTTCTATTTTCAAACGGAACGGTACCATATCATACTAATATCAAACAATGTCACTTATTCAAGTGTTTAAGTGGAAGTTAAAATTTAACCATCCTATAAAAATTCGCATAATTTATCAATTTTCATACTTCGTATTACATAATTATTAAATTTCAGATAAACTATAGTGGTACAAATTTTAACCGGTCATGACACTGTTTAGAATCGTTACGGTCAGGCTCGTGACAAAAAAATTGAGATCCCTTTCAAGTGTTGTTTTTCGGTCCGGTACCATATCGATCTGGTTTGACACCATGCCGGTTTGGTATTTTTGCTCACCCCTACTTCAAATACACAACCGAGTGAATTTTCCTTTAAATTTTCAAGTGTGCTGCAATGATGCTTGGGATAACATTAATTTTTTGTTCGAATACTTTTGGAGTAAGCCTGGAAACTTTCAGTTGATGTACTCTTATTTTATACCACTCCTTAGTTTAGTTTAATAGATAAGGACATTTTTGGGAATTCCACTTACAATTAACGGTCCAAGCAACTTAAATTTAACAAAAGGGGGATATTCTAACTTTAGTAAAAGCTTAAGGGGTAAATAATTCAGTTCTAAAAATATAAGGTTGATTTAATAATTATCACCTAACCCTCAAGGGGGTCATCATTATTTTCCCAAAAAATTATTTTTACAAAAGCTCAAATAAATTGTCATTCTCAACATGAAACTAGAATTTTTTAGAAACCTTTTAAATTGTACATAAGGTAGAATGTAGAGACTTATGTCTACTAAACATACACATAATCTCATTAGCTTTTACATTATAGTATTAATTTTCTATGTTTGAGTTGTGAAGTATGCATGTACCATACTTCAAAGTTTTTAGTTGTTGTGAGTGATTAGTTAACAAATGCGTTACTAGATATTAGCTTCATCAAAATTGAAGCGCAAACATGATATACGGAGTATATTATTAACATTGCATTATTATAATCCATCAATATCAGTTACTTGATAATATTGATCAACAATGGTGATCACAAAAAGCATCATAGATCAAAACCAATTATGCCGATTCAGGGAATGTGGTTCGCACATAGGATTAGTCGACAAAAAGAATGAGGCTCCAGAGGCAAATTGTGGTAGAAGCTAAAGAAGTTGTAATGATTTCTTGCACAACTTTTAAAATTTTTGAGGATACAGACATACAGTCTTTATCTTGGTCGGCTAATCTAGAATGGTGAGCTACTATGGCCATGGTGGCCTCACACTCTATTTCGTTGTGAAACAGACTCCTAAGGATTCTTGTTCATATAGGGCCTGTTTGGTAACGGCTGCAACGGCTGATAAGGTTGAATAGGCTGAATGTGCTGAAGTGAGAGTGTTTGGTGATGTGTTGGCCGAAATGGCTGATTGAGTGTAAAATTACTGTAAAGGGCATTAGTTTTTTGTGTTAAATATATGGAGTGTATGTAAACTTTGCTAGTAAATTAATTTTGCTTGATTAGGTAATTATAAGATTGCTTTAATAATTTCTGCCTCGGATTTTTACACATTTTTTTTGGAATATGAGCAACATTATTATAATTTTTTTTGTAAATAATATGAGTACATTTTGTATTTTTTTGAATGGCGTTCATATAATTTTAAAAAAAGCATTTGGAGCATTAAAAAGTTCACGTGCAATCATTCACTTGAATTGAAAAAAAAGGAACGAAGTATTTATTGGAGCATCATCAACCTTCAACCTCTTCGGAACTAAGCAGCAATACACTAGGGTAAAGAGTCTTTTCAATTTGCCACGGTACAATAATAAAAAGCAGCGGAAGAAGTAACCATATCCTTCCTTTTTCAGCTGATCATAAAAAGCAGCTCAAACAGCCCATTGATCAAGTGTTTGGTAACTTTTTTAGTATTTTCAGGCTTATAAGCCCATTTTGGGTGCTCCAAACGGCCCCATAATCATTTCTCTATTTACCACTCAGGTTCGTTTATATTTTTGTTGGCTCTCATTATTTTAAGTTAACAATTACTCCCTTCGTTCCAAAATGATGATCATCTATTTCCTTTTTGGGGTGTACCAAAATGATAGTCTTGTTTCTTTTTTCGGTAAAAAATTAAAAGTGAAGTATCATTTATACTCCTCCTTTTTAATGAACAGTAAAAGCAAAATGTTGAACAATACAATAAAGTAAGGTTTTTTGAGTCTTTCTACCACACTTTTTTAATCTTTGTGCCCAAAAAAACAAAACTCTCATTTTGGGACGGAGGGAGTATTCTTTTACTGGTTCATTATTTTAATGACTAAGACATTTTTCTATATGATGTTTTGTTTATGAATAAACTACACCAAATCTATTTAGGTATTAGAGTCTTCTCATAGTTAGGATAATTAATCAGGTAAGTTAAAGTGACATTTTCTAAATTCATACTTTCCTTTTAGATATACATAAACGTGCTATACCTTCACTAAAATTATGTTGTCAACTTATTTAAACATTTTTTGTTTCAAGCACACATAATATGTCCAATAAATATAAGAAAATGTTACAAGTACAGAAAAAACTTACAACAAACACATACAAATAAGGGATGTGGTTATTGTAATCACGTTTAATGTAAAGATGAAGTGGATGTGTTAAATAATATGATGCTGCCACATATCTCTTTTGTAAGTTTTTTCATAAGAATGTATGTACTTGTACCATAACTCTTAAATACACAACATACCCTTGTGATTGGTAGTAATTTAGTACTTGTGATTGGAATGTAAGGTCATGAAGTGCTCAATATGTATATAGATATGTTTTGTAGTAATGAAAACAAAGAAAGATTAAGGTAATATGCAATTGTATAGTACTACATACCTTTTAATATTAAGAGTCATTTATGTATTTTTTTTTTAAGACGTCGTGTTCAATATTTGAGTACTACCAAGTGTGTGTTACTTGGCACGGTAGAGGGCTGATATTGTAATGTGATGACCAACATAAAGGTGTTTGCCTGTTTGGAAATAATTTGACATGGAAACAGAGGAAGGCAATGCACTTGAAAATATATCAAAACCGTTGATACTTTGTAGCCCATTTTATTTTTTAAGTTGGTTGTTTAAAATGTGTAACTAGACAATCGTCTATTCACATATGCAACTACATTATCTCAGCTCGTTAGTTACTTGTAATTGACAATGTAATTTATTCATTTGTCATTCTTAATATACAATTGTCACTTGCAGCGATTTTATTTTAGCGTACATGTTACATGATTTTTAGTTTTTTAATCAAAGAGTAATCTTCCGGTCAGGAATTTCCTGACCGGAGCGCCGTCCGGCCTCCTCCTTTTGGAGGTCTGCCCGGTGGTTTTTTGTTCTCAAATTTTTTGTGTAGGTTCCTCATCCAGCCCAGTTCGTCCATATCAATTTTGAGCCAAAAATTCAATCGGGAAGGTCGTCAAATGATTTTTGCATATTCCGGACCAGTTAACTTGCAAAAAACATTTGGCAACCTTCCCGATAGAATTTTTGGCTCAAATTTGGTATGGATGAACTAGACTGGATGAGGAAGCTACACAAAAAATTTGAGCAAAAAATATCACCGGGAAGGCCCCCAAAAGGAGGAGGCCGGACGGGGCTCCTGTCCGGAATAATCATGTTTAATCAAAATTTCAGTGATATATTAACAGACGCCATGTATGAATCCAGATTATAGTTATTACAGTTTATGGATTAACTTCTTTACTGCATCAAACTTCATTTTACATGTTATAATTCAATAAGAAGTCCAACAATTAAATGCTTTTAATTAGGACGACATTACCATTCCAATTGCTCTACCACTTTGAACAAACAAAAATTCTATAGGTACCCCCAAATTATACCTTAATCTATACCCACTTCCCTGAATTGCTTGTGTACACAGGCAGTTCGCTTGAAAGAGGGCAGAACTTTCTGTCCAAATGCCTGTGTACACAGACGGTAGGTACCCCAAATTATACCTTAATCTATACCCACTTCCCTGAATTGCTTGTGTACACAGGCAGTTCGCTTGAAAGAGGGCAGAACTTTCTGTCCAAATGCCTGTGTACACAGACGGTGTACACATTGGGGTACAAATTGGAGTACTCCAAGCAACTCTGTTAAACAAGTATGAAGATGATGATTTTCTAGCATATATCCCCTAATACATGCACGATTGCTTTGTTTGAAATAGTTTGACGTCTTTGTGAGTTTGTGATAATAGCCTACAAATGTAACATGGTCGGAGTACAAATCTATTTAATTGATGTACGCAATTTGCCATAAAACAAACACAACACACATATCTTAAATACATAGACTGCGTTTGGATATTAGCGTGTTACCCAAACCACTGATTTTTTTTAAAGGCAAACCGCTGCATTTTGCAGCGGGTAGGCATGGACCCGCTAGAAAACAAACATAGCCATAATCACGTTAAGCATCTCCTATCGCGTACAACCCGCGTAATGATAACTAGTACTACGTGTTAGAAAGTTTTCTTTTGGATTATTTCGGTCCCAAATCAGACAATCATACCAAATGTCCGTAATTATAACATATAGATCAGACATTTATCATATAAGATTTAATCAGATCAACCCAACAAGCCTGATAATTGAACACAACCCAAAAGGAAACATCCTTATTATAAAGCTTTATCCTTATATAAATAGGAACACAAGCCTGATAATTGAGAGGAAATTACCTGCCAATTACGTTGATGTACCCCAATTTGTACCTCAACGTGTACACTGCCTGTGTACACAAACAGTTGGACAGAAAATTACAGACAATTGGGAGGTGGATACAATATGGGCTGTCTATAAAATTTTTGTTGAGGATTAGGAGAAGAGTTCTGGTCTGTATTTTTCCCTAAGCGTGTGACTGTGTGAGTGACAATCTATTTGCTGGACAATAACAGCTTAATGAATGAGCTGAAAGATGCGGTCGAGCTCTCAGGAAAACCAGCCTCAAATATCGATTTCAACGCCAACGCTCCTTTCTCAACCTCTTCATCCTTCATCAATTTCTCAATTCCGCTCGAAATTTCATCTCTCTTCACCGTCTCCGTTTCACCGGATGATAGTACATGTCCGACTTTCAAATGATCTGCGATCAATTTGGCATTGGAGAATTGGTCGCCCCGAATCGGCCATCCCAGAATCGGGATCCCTCTCCCCATCGACTCCACCGCCGAGTTCCATCCGCAGTGCGACAAGAATCCTCCGGTGGAGGAATGGCTTAATATCAACAATTGCGGCGCCCATCCTTTGATGATCAATCCCCTGTTCCCAATCCTCTCTTGTAAACCATGCGGGAAGTATCCTTCGTCGTTTGAATCGGTTGTCTTCTTCTTCTCACCAAATAGCCCGACCGGAGGTCCGGGTATGCCGGAGCCTGGTTGGATGACCCATATGAATGGCCGGGTTGATTCTTCCAGTGCACTGGCTAGCTCAGCAGATTCCTCCATGGTTGGGGCCACTTCGCTTCCGAACGAGACGTAGATCACCGACCGGCGTGGTTTCGTGCTCAGCCACTGCACCACCTCATCCTCCGTGAAATTGGATTCATGGTGCGACGACCGGACCTCGTGGTCGCGGAGGATCGAGCGGCGCGATTCCCAGAACTGCGCCGGCAGCGACGGCCCGACTCCCCAGATCGGTTTCTGAATCTGGTCTGATAAGTAATCGATGAACGGACGGTCCAGAGCGTCGCAGGTGTTGATAAGGAACGCGATTGATGACTCCGTCTCCTCCAACCACATAGGTTTTCGTCCAGGTCCGGGAGGCCCGTGTCTCATCCCTCCGCCGTGGTGTGGAGGAGAATGAGGCGGCGGTCCACGAGGGCCGTATCGGCGACGCCTCTTCATCTCTGAGTGACTCAGGGCCATGCTTTCGGGTAACCCGGGGAGGATCCGGATCTCTCCCGGTTTCATATCGTCGGCCTTGTTCTTCCACGCAGCGAACTCCATGGCGGCGGAGCACGCGCCGGAAGTGAAGAAAGAGACGGTGGGTATACCGAATTTCGCAAAGATCTCACTGCTCCAACTCATCATCGTATCGACCACTACGCAATCGGGTCTGGTCTTTCCCGGAGACCCGTCATACCTCTCTGACAAGATCTTCTCGATCCCATCCCCCATCTGCTGATGGTGCTGACGAAACTGGTTTCGTGGGTGACCCATCTCCGGCGGCGGTGGCGGCGGAGCAGGATCGGAGCTGGCATGGATTTCAACAACTTGTATAAAAGGATGGCCGCGGAGATCGGAGGGTACGGAAGAGGAGAGATGAGAGGGGATGATCAGAGTAGCTTTGTAATTGAAAGATGAGAATTTCCTGCAGAGCTCCATGCTGGGGAAGAGATGGCCTTGGCCGAAAAATGGCACAACCACGATCTCTCCTACCATTTCTTCCATCTTTACGTACTATGATTCCTAAGGATTTCGAGTGTTTATAGTTTGTGTTAGCTGCTACTTACAGCAAGATGCCAAGGCTGCCCCTTTCCAGCAAGCTAACAAGCAATTATATAGATCAAGGAAGTGTGAACATTGAATGATGATGAAGAAAAAGTTGATTGAAGTTGGTTTGGATCCACCCAACTTTTAAATTTTTACTATATGCCCACTCCTCGGGTAACAAGTTTCAAGATTTTTGCTTCTTTTAAGTGGGGCGTTTGGTCAAACCTTGACTAAACAGAGAGTGATGGAATTCAGACTCCAAAAATGAATTCTCTAAAGCCAAGGAATGTGAAAAGATTTGATGATGTTGTGGCTAAAATCAAGCATGTGGTCTACAAGATACTTTTTAGTATCTACCCACATGATTTGATAAATTTTTAAAGTGGAGTCAAGCTTTTTTGGATGCCATGACATAGACTATACATGGGATTAGTGTGTACCTTGTAGCGCCTTCATAGTTTTTGATTATTGATTTAGTGGCTGCACGGATGTATTATTTTGAACCTCTTGATGAGACAAGTATTATACTTGGTTATTTTGGCATAGATTAGATCAAATAAAAACCTCCTCTCACCCTCACTTTATGTGGAGGTGGGGGAGGTTTTAGAAGATCTAAGATATGTGATGTATAGTTTTTCTGGGTGTTAATATATATTTACATTTCATCCAAAAAAATCTAAAGCCAAGTTCAACAAGTCTGATATATTAAAAGCTCGGAGACTATTTTATGTGTTTGTTTATTATACAAGGCAAAGGTCATTAAAAGAAGACTAAAAATGTTTTTACTTGGACTGTAATTTACTGGTCTGATCTGGTCTGGGCTGGTCTGAACTAGTCTGGTCTGGTCTGGTCCGGTTTCTTTATATTTTTATAACTACCCAAGTCTGGTCTGGTCTGGTCCGGTTTCTTTATATTTTTATAACTACCCAAGTCTGGTCTGGTCTGATCTGGGACAAATTACCATCCAAGTAAAAATATCCTAAGGTACAACCCAACTAAACCATAACACTTGGGTGACCCATCAGTCTGCATCTATTGTAAATTAGCAAGTGTCATCCTATACATATATTATTACTAAACCGCATTTAGCGAGTGACTCCAATTGGCCGATCATCGATGTCCGCCCGCACGAAGGGAGCACTTATGAGTTATTAGAGGATATACCAGATCCAGTACATTCTAAGTTGTGAACTTGTGAAGGCAATCACCTCACAATAACATTTGCTTGTGGTGGTTGATTAAATGCAATCTATCATTTAGCTTCTCGACATTGTACTAGAGAAATCACTAAGTGAATATATTTGACGGTATTAGATTGTAGAAAAAAATGAATTGATTGAATAAAACTGGTGGGAAAATGACTAAGAGGGTTGCTATTAGCCTCGACTCTATAATTTGGTGTTGGCATTAGGGCTGGGACCGGTTCGGTTCTGACTCAAAATGAGTGGAACCGTTATAAAAGTTTAAACTAATGAAATCGGTTCGGTTCCTATATAAAAAATCAAGAACCGTTATGGAACTGAACCGGCAATAAACGGTTCGGTTCTTCCTTTTATCGGTTCCTAGAATAATTTTTTCTCATCTAAGAATTAACACATAATTTACTTTTTACAAACAACATAAACACGTCGAAAATTCAAAACACGAGTATTAAAATTTTATTTGAAGCTCTAATCACTTCAAACATCAAAGCTCAAACTTAGCTAGTGAAATGTGAACACTTAATAGAACAATGATTTTAATTTTCATTTAATAAATAAAACATAAAAATCATTGTAGTGTGGGAGCAATGAAGGTTACTCGTCATCATAGTAGCAAGAATAGGACACCTACTTCTAGTCTTTCAAAACATAAAAAAATACATTGAGTTCGCATGTATAGATATAAAAAACATTATTACATTCAATTGAGTCATAATAAATCTAATAATTAGAAATATCATGAAAATAGTAAAGTAAAATATGTGCAATGAACTGCAAATTATTTGGGTTATTTTATATTTTTAAAATTCATGTGATGCAACAAAACTTGATTTGTAGAAAGGAGTTTAATGTATTATATCTACCTCATGTACAATATTTATTACTTCGTTTTTGTTGATTAAATTAGAATTGTTGGTTAAATATCTTATATTATATTATATTATATTATATTATTATTATTATTATTATTATTATTATTATTATTATTATTATTATTATTATTATTATTATTATCATCATCATCATCATCATCATCATCATCATCATTATTATTATTATTATTATTATTATTATTATTGTTATTGTTACTACTACTACTAATATTATTTTATTTTTTTAATAACGGTTCCTTAACGGTTCTATGCACATATTTTTTATAGGAACCAGGAACCGAACCGTTATAACCCGCTTCGGTTCGGTTCCAACAAATGAGGTATTAATTGTTAACGGTTCGGTTCCTAGATGTTGTTAACGGTTCGGTTCTAATCGGTTCTACGGTTCCCGGTTCCAAAATCCCACCCCTAGTTGGCATCATCTCATGGCATAACATCCCACATAAACGAAGTGTATTAATCGTTCAGTAACTAATGACAAGGAGAGCAAAAATTACTTTACTACTTCGACAAAGTTGCACAAAAAATGCCTTACAGATTGGCCCTTGCACGTATGTAATGCAATTTAGAGTTGCCTAACATTGTTGTTTCTCAATACATTGTCGCTCACTCTGATTATGTTAACTTTTGAGTGTAATAGTGGTTTTCCATCCCTTTGCTAATGTTACGGCTTACCGAGAGCCCTCTCGGTTCGTAGTACCGGTGTGCGTGCGTTGGGGTAATGGTTTAATCAGGGCCGTCTAATGAATTTGGAGACCCCGGTTCTAAATGTAAAACAGAGGTCCCAAATTAATATTCTTTTTTTTTTAAAATATCAATCCAAATACGTATTCTCAAATAAATTGAATACTCATTAAAAAGAACTAAAAAGAGTAAAAGGACCAACGAAAAAATCATGCATCTATATTTTTCTTCCTTACTAATTGTATTTTACTGATTAATATTAATATACTCCCTCCGTCCCTTAAAACTTTGCCAACTTTCCTTTTTTGGTTGTCCCACTAACTTTGCCACTTTCCCTTTTAAGTAAAAAATTTATGGTTCCAGTTAATTCTCTCTCCTCTACACAAACCTCTACCACACAGTTTTTACTTTATTAATCCCCGTGCCAGTCAAACTTGGCAAAGTTTTAAGGGACGGAGGTAGTATAATATTACTCTGTACTATATAATACTAAAAGAAATTTAAAAATTTGGGGCCCCATAAATTCGGGGGCCCTGTTCTGGATAACCTATTGAACCCCCTAAAAAACGGCCCTGGGTTTAATTACCACTGTGCTTATTTGTGCCGTCCGGTCGGAGTTGGGGGCCCTCAGGGATGAGGTGTCATCTTTGCTAATGTTCAACAGATTCTCTATTGCTGCATTCATATTTCTCTATTGCTTTATCCATATCTTGCAACTTCCTTAAGCCTTTTGCCATTTAGGTTAGGTGTGTCCGTGTGTAGACTGTCGAGTACAGTTAAGTTGCACGCAAAAGGATCGCTTATTTTAAGTTCAAACATATTTTATCCTTCTGCACGAATAAAATGTTTTACATAGCATTTTACCACATTACAAGAGCTATAGAAAGTCTCCCATTTTTTCATCCATGCTTAAATTCAAACCAAACAATATCACTTTTGTAAAATGTTACATTTTACATGTGATTGTTAATCCCACAAAAATGAAACTATATTTCTCATAGTGTAAACCTATAAATTATTTTGAGACAAGAAAAAGTATATTAGAGCTTGTTTGGTTACCTTGAAAATAGTTGAATCAATTGAATTGGTCGAATATGGTGAATTGCAAATAATATATTTTATAAATATAATAAATCAAAAATATATGAAAATAGCTAAAACAGTTTCTTTTCAAACAATTTCAGTCAATTCAATCGAAAGAGTAATTCTACATTTATTTATTTTGATTATTATGTAATTCAATTTAAGAAATCAAAATTACCTATTTAATAAAAAAGTTGATAAGCCCAAAGTCTCCAAACACCTACATTTACTAGAAAATGGTCAAAATGATACTTGAAGTTGTTTCGACCGGAGTAAGTAGTGCTTCATCTTGCATTTAAATTTTTACAGTACATGAACTTGTATTTTTATAGCCGATCAAGTACATCTGCTCTGTCAGAATGTTAAATTAGCTAACTTGGCCAAACTATTCGTTTGTATTATACAGTTGCAGTCCAAGTCATCAAATCCACTCTACATCTTATATTTCTCTCGTATGTTGTCCCCGATGTCCCGTTGGCTTCTTCTTTTTACTCTATTTTATTTTCTTCTTCTCTTGCTATAATAAAGATGAACCGATAGCAAATAAAAGAAGAAGCCCGTGGGATGGCAGGGAGAAAAGACAAGAGAGAAGGAGAGCAACACGGGCAGAGCTAGAGGGGGCTAACCTAGGCCCTGACCCATCCTAAATTTAAAAAGTGCCTTAATTTTAAAGTAAAAATTCTGTGTAATTTTTCTCAAAATATTCATGTACTGCTCCAATGTGGCCTAGTGCTCTGGCTCCGCCTTTAGAGAGCAGACGAGAGAAATATAAGATGAAGAGTTAGAGAAGTGAAAGCAAAAGTGGAAACGAGTGAGCTAGAGAAAATTAGAGTTTATATATTAATAATTTGATGACTAGGACAAAGGTATATTACAAACCGATAGTTAGGCCATGTAAGCTATTTTGTAGTTTGTGTAGTTTGTAGTTTCAAGTGTGAGATAGAGAAAACTACTTCCTCCACTTGAAACAACTTCATGTTCCATTTTGACTACATTTACTTGTGCACCTCCGCGAGAACAACCCATATTACATTTAAGACGTTTTTACTTGGATTGTAATCCGTCCGAGATTAGACTAGACCAGACCAGATTAGACCAGACTTGGTTAGTTGTAAAAATAAAAAGAGACCAGACATTATCAGATCAAACTAGACCAGACCAGACCAAACTAGCAAATTACGGTCTAAGTAAAAACATCCTAGATAAACCATCTTGCATTTTCTTTTCTTTTTGACCATTTTTGACACTTGATACGGAGCAGTTGACACTTCGCTTGAGTTTAGCTTTTTAGTCCAGTGGTTTAGAACTCAAGTAGGAAAGCTAACTTCACCTGTGTGATTTCTGCTGTTCGGACTTTCACATCCACTTATCCAACGTAAGTTATGGCATTCAGCCGTGGGTCTATCTTTCTCCGCCGCGCCATCGCCGGTCGCAACCTCCTCCGCAAAAGTAGATGTTCCCAAACGGCAGCAGCCTTCGGGGGATGCTCTCCTTACCATTCTACTTCAAGCGGTCACGGTGGCGGTGATTGCAACAAGAGACCCTTTAGCTCCGATGCCGCTTCAGCATATCATCTGCAGGGAGGTCCGTCCTACATGCGCGCAGCCGTCTTTTGGGAACCGAATAAGCCTTTAACTTTGGAAGATTTCCACATGCCCCGCCCCAAAGCCAACGAAGTTCTCATCAAAACCAAAGGTGCAATACATCTTTATTGAATTTGGACGCTCTTTTGAAGTTTTATTCCTCTGAGAGATATACTATTGAAGGCGTGGTTTTATTAATTTATCTATTTTTTGAAAAAGAATTGATCTTGAAAAGAGGCCAACGAGATAAAGGAACGAATGAGTAGGGGGTGATCTTTATGTTTCATAGCAGTAGTGCAGTTTGTGGTTCTTGCTTACCTGCTTGGATAGATTTAATTATTTAAAGTTTAAGTTTCCCAGCCACTTGAATATTTGATCTTTCCTCTGAATGATAGTAGTCACATTTGCATCAATAGTAGGAGTCTAAATGAACTATACCAGGCCAAGATTTGAGCTGTTTGTTTAATTTTCAATTATTTTAGAGCGTCTGTGGTTGTTTAAATGGTGAAACTCTTATTCGTGTCAGTTCTTTAGTTATAGTTAATGTTTAGGTGTGTTTGTGGAAACATTTCTTCATGAAGATTACGGAACAACCAAATGATGTACACTCTATCATAATTAGTTCATGAACAATCAATTAACTATGTCTCATTCACTTCTTTCCGTTTCTTGGTCTCTGTCTCTTTATGGCTAGCAGAAAGAAATCTCAACTGCTAGATCATTGAGTTAGGGATTATCGAATTGAGGTTTATTTGCTAGCCATTTCGAAATTGTGTTCCTTTTGTTTACTTTTACTTGCCCTACTTCCCTTTCAGGGAAGTTTCAGTCCAACTTTTCATTTCAGGCACCTTTTCCTACTTTTTCCTATTTAAAAGATAACTTTAATTTTCATTCTTTCTTTCCAAATTCATGTTAGCCAACCCCAAAATCTTTTGGGACTAAGGCTTGGATGTTGTTGTTGTTGTTCATATCTGCTCGGCTACTTTTACTTGTCACTTATGAAATAAACTTATACGTGAATACTTTCTAACAAACACTAAAAGTTTTAATGTCCATGAATATTACTCCGTAGCAAATAAACACTTGGCGAGCTTGCTGAGAAACACGCAACTATTGTAGTTCTGTTTGCCATTTATACTTTATGCTTATTTGATTAAGTGAACATAAACGCATAAAGCTTATCCAAAACCATTTTCCAAGTGCAGCCCCCCTAAAAAACTAGTACCCTTGGTAGTTCATTTAGTTAGTGTGAAAAGTCTACTACGGCAATTGGATCTCATTTACAAGTGCATATGATCGTTTTCTTCTGCAAATATGATAATTCTGCTACTGAATTTTTTTACCAAGCAGCATGTGGAGTCTGCCACTCTGACCTGCATGTAATTAAAGGCGAACTTCCTTTTGCAAGACCTTGTGTTGTGGGGCACGAGATAACTGGTGAGGTGATTGAACATGGCCCCCTCACAGACAGTAAAATTGTTCAAAGGTGTTATACTCAATTTCTTATTAAAACGGTGTATTATTTTTCCTGTATTATAGTTAAAAGATGTAATAAACAAGGTGAAAGCTTTATTTTTTCTTCATTTATATACAATGCAGATATCCTGTTGGAGCTCGAGTGGTTGGAGCTTTCATCATGCCTTGTGGTAGCTGTAGGTTCTGCTCAAAGGTGACCTTTGAAATATCTTTTGCTAAATAAGAGCACTGTAGACCCCGTTAATATGTTCAGTTTTGAATGAGAGCAGGGTCAAGATGACTTATGTGAGGATTTTTTTGCATACAATCGAGCTAACGGAACCCTTTATGATGGTGAAACACGACTGTTTTTCCGCAGCAATGGTAATATTATTTGTTTTTTACTTGTGGATTAATTCATATGTTTTGAAAAGAAGTGTACAATTTGATTTCCACTTTCTTATGTCAATCGGATTGACATGAATTGCATGACAGCGACCCAACAATTCTTGGATGAACGTGCATATTTACTTGTGGATTAGTTGAATTGCAGACCATCAACTAATATTTACTTGAATAGCATATTTACTTAAGTTTTTATTAGGTTGTGTTTGGATGGAGGGCTAAGTCTATATCTTTATGATGAAGGGTGAAATTTTTAAAAGGGGTAACATAATAAGTGATATGGTAGCATTACAATCCCTCTTTATTTATAAACATTCTATTTATCAAGACATAGACTAAGCCGTCAAAGCCTTCCCTTCCAAAACACTCCATCTAAACAGACCATTAGTCTTGAGGTCTTCCATTTCCTAACGTGTAGCATAGGACACTTATTTGGTTAGTGTGTTGACTTTTCAGGGAAACCAGCGTATATGTACAGTATGGGAGGTCTAGCTGAATACTGTGTGGTGCCAGCACATGGATTGGCTGTTCTACCCAGTACTGTACCTTATACAGAATCTGCTATTTTAGGATGTGCAGTGTTTACTGCTTATGGTGCAATGGCTCATGCTGCCGAAGTACGCCCAGGTGATGCTATTGCCGTCATTGGAATTGGTGGTGTGGGTTCAAGGTAATACTCAATTACTCTCTTCATCCCATTTTGTGAGATAAACTTTCCATATTGTATTGTCCCATAAATATGAACATTTTTTTAAATTAAACACTATTGAATATTTAATTTCCCACTTTATCCCCCAATCTATCATTTCATTCTTACTTTTTGTGGACCCATACGACTTTATATTACTCTTTGAAGGTTATAATTGTAAATCAACTACCGGATCTTTTATTTTCCCGCTTCAAACTCAATTGCATCTTACATTACGGGACGGAGGGGCTATTAGAGACCTCCCCTAGCATGTAATCTGTTTGTAAAAGCATCTCATGTACAATAATATGCACTACATGTCATTAGAGCTAAATACATTAAAATGAGAATGGATTTTTACTTTCTGTGTTTTCATGTTTTTATGTGTTCAGGTAATTTTATTGTCTACAGTATAAAACATAATGTCTAGTTGTAGACATTTCGTGTGGCATCATCAAGAAAAATTTACCAAAAACGTAGAAAAATGTGGAAGTGAAGAAATACAAAAGTTATTTGCCTATTTTTACCGTATCTGTCTTTCTCATGCCAAGTGTGCACTGTGCATATTGTTGCATTGGATGTGCTGTATGGAGTGTGCATAGGTTAGCAACACATCTGTGATTTGAAATTAGGAAATACTCCGTACAAATTTTATAGATAGCTGGGTATATTTTGATTAATGGCAGGTATACATATTAAATGGATAAATTACTCAGCAGATGATATTGGATTTAGGGAAGTGTGATTATCATCGTCATCATCATTACCCCAGTGCCGCAAAGGCTCCCACCTATGGTGGGGTAAGGGGGGGGTCGGATGTATGCAGCCTTACCCCTGTACTTAAGCACAGTGATACTGTTTAGGAAAGTGTGATTATGATGAACATAAATTGTGGCCAAATAATAACACTATGGCATGAACCAGAAATAATTTCAGTTGAGCTTTGATGATGGGATTAATGGCTTTTAAATGCCACCATTACTTAAAACCGGGGAAAACTTTGTGTAGCTGTCTGCAGATAGCAAAAGCATTTGGAGCTTCACAGATTATTGCAGTTGATGTTCAAGATGAGAAACTAGAGAAAGCTAAGTCCCTTGGAGCCACTGACACAATAAATGCACTGAATGAAGATGCAGTGAAGAAAATAAAGGTACTATCTGTTTTCTCTCAAGGTCACCTGTAAGCGAGGATTACAATAAGGGGTTTTGACATCAATATTACTAAGAAAAAGTCTTGGAAAAAAATAGGGCTAAATTTAAAATAACAGGTTTTGACATCAATATAACTCTACTTTGTATAAGTGACTTATATGACTTTTATACCCCACCCTCCCACGTACAGACTTGACAGTTACGTCATCCGTTAGTGACCACCGTCCTACAGTGACCAACGCTATTGAGTGACCACTGCTGTCCAGTGACTCGCCGTCGCCTGCCAGTGACACGTCTTCGCCCGCCAGTGACTCATTCCCGGTGACTTTCCATTCAGTGATCCATGGGTTTTTTAAGAAAAAGTTATGAGACCTATTTGACAAAATGTGTTATCCTTTTTATTGTGTTTATTAAATTCTCTCATCCATAAAAAACAGGATGTTGGTAAAAGATGGTGTGTAAAAAAGTCGCAATTTTAAGGCCTTTAATTGATTTTAGGTGGTCAAATGGACAGGAAATTACAGGTGGAATGGGTGTGGATATTGCAGTTGAAGCATTGGGTAGAACACAGACATTTGGCCAATGTGTACAAAGTGTTAGAGATGGAGGGAAAGCTGTGATGATTGGGCTCACTCTCTCTGGCGCTAAAGGGGAGGTCGATATTAATCATTTGGTCCGAAAACAGGTCTGTGTGTGTCACCTATAAGATCAAACAACTTAATATTCTTTTCTAAATAAATGATAATTTGCATGTTAATCCGATCCATATATTTGAAAATTTAAGCAGTTGTTGAATAATATGATTCTATTTTGTTTTACTAGTCATGTAGTGACCCCCGGTTTGAGGTGGGATGCAGACTGGTTCTGATTTGTAAATTCTTTATGCATCTCTTGAACAGATAAAGGTGATAGGGTCATATGGGGCCAGAGCAAGACAAGATCTTCCAAAGTTGATTAAACTTGCCGAGAGAGGCATCTTCAATCTCTCTGCAGCTGTTTCTAGGAAATGCAAACTCGAAGAGGCCGCAGAAGCGTACAAAGATCTTGATAAAGGGAATATCACTGGCCGTGCTGTTGTTGAGCTCATGTAATCTTGTTGATTGCTGCAAGAACCAACAGTGAATTGAACCTTTTTGTTTAATTCCTAAAGTAATGTAAACAGCTACTCTACTCCACCGGATTAACATTTGAAGAATTGTTTTATCATGTTGAATGTGCAAATAAACATTCAGTTATCATTCTTTTGTTATTATGGGGCTGTATTGTTCTGGAATGACAAGTATAATTGACCGTGAAAACGGGCTTTACTCGTTTTCAAGGTGTGTTTTGGGGTGGACACGGGCTGATACCGTCACCTTAAGGTATGAACTTCAACTAAGATTTGTAATATTGGTCTGGTTCTTGATATGTTAGCAATGGCTGTTCAAGAGTCAGGTTGATTGCTATCCGGCCCTTGAGGAATTGGACTATAAAGTAGACGGTTACTAGTACTGGTTTCAGTTCCAGACCAGTCGGCTTGATTGGGTTCAGGTAACTATCTTGTCGATTTCGTTCCCCTAAGAACCTGTACCAGGTCCAAGTGTCCAACGCTGGGTAGGTCACATCAATGTGTGATGTTATGGCTCACTGAATGCATGTCCGTGTAGAATGAGTTTTGATATTGTTAGATTACACTTTTCACATGAATCTAACAGTCCCATACTCCCATCTCCCTCATGGTCACTGCTCAACAGAGTAGCATGTGTATATCTTCATACTCCGTAATTCCGTATTACGCATCTTGACAAGTGCATAATCACATGGTTAAACTTTAATGTCGGTGCTCTTTGAATTTGTTGTAGCCTTATGTAAGTCAAGACAAATTTTTATGCACTGGTTCAGTTCAATATTAATAAAGAATCACACGCTTTGAAAAACAATTAGTCCAGCCATCTTGTAAAACTTAGCCAAAGTCTAATTACACGTGAAACAGTAAGGTGAAAATTGTGTGATATATATTTGTATAGAGAAAGAAATAACTTTGATGTCATACTTCATACCACCCCCGTCTCTTAACATTTTGCCCAGTTTGACCGACACGGCGAATAATAAAGTAAAAAGTGTGTGGTTAAGGTTTGTGCAGAGGAGAGAGAAATAACAGGAACCACAAAATAATTGATTAAAATGAAAAGTAGCAAAGTTTTTTGGGACGTCTCAAAAGGGAAAGATGACAAAGTTTAAGGGACGGAGAGAGTGTCCAATGATTCTTGGTCAAAGTTGACTTGCACGTACGTTGAATATAAAGTAAAAAATTGTAATTAAAATTATGCAAAGGAGAGAAATAATTTTAACCAAATATTTATTGCCCCCTTCATCAAACTGTAATTGTCCCATTTTTGCTTTTATGTCCATCCAACAGAGTTTGTCTCATACAATATTTGTGTGGTTTAATTTATTTTTACTTTATTCATAGTATATCAATTAAATATCAACCATATAAATCTACTTTTTTTAAAAAAATGCACCATCATCTTTTGTCTCAATCTTAGAGCACAGAGGTAGCACTTTAAATGAAAATGGCAATCTTTTGAACAACAAAATAAGGAAAGTTGACAAAGAAAAATGACAAAATATTACTTTAAATGAAAATGAAAATATAATTTTCATTGTTCTGGACGGTAACCCTAAACTACTTCGGCGCCACAATCTACCTCCGCTCCAGTCTTGGCCGATGCTTGTCATTTCGTATACATGGCCTTGTCGCCATTAGCAAACGTCCCATTCCATTCTCCAGTAGGGATATAGTCGGCGGTCGTTGTCTAGGTATATCCTAGGTTGTGTTTTGGCGGCTGTTTTGGCTTGGTCCGGCGGAGTTTTTTTCTAGTTTTTGGTTGGATTAATCAGGCGTTCGTTTTGGATTGGTTCGGCAGAGGTTTCCTACCAGCTTTTGGTTTGAATTGATCAGACGGAAGTGTGTTTTGTTTCTTTTGGCAACGACATGAATGTGCTGGATCGGAATTGCAGGGGGATTGGCAATCTAGCCACGGCTCAGAGGTTGACAAATTTGGTTCCGGCCCACGGCACGGGTGATGAACAGACGGGGAGCGAATGAGCGATGAAGGGTTGAGCAAGGGAGAATACAGATCGGCGGTCCGTCCCCCTCCTGAACCGCCGCCTTCAATCCAACGAGATGCCAGAGTTTGGAAGATGATATTTCAAGGAACCAGTCAGGATGGAGTTTGGAGTATTTGTCAATTATTTTATTTTTTATGGTCTTATTTTCGTGTTATGTTTGTTTACGATATTTCGTATTTTGTTGATGATTTTAGTTTTGGGTCTACAATAATGATTGTTAATTCCGCTAGATATTATGTCGTTAAAAGGATCTATATGACCAGTGATTGTTGTGTCACACTCGTTTGGTGGTTAGCGATTCGTATTGCTCTAATGCTCTTTCAAGGGTGATCGTCTCAGAGTCTAGCCGTAGGGTTGATTGTGCTAGTTGGTTAGGGATAGTTGTTGTCAGAGTTGATCTATTGGATTCCCTCAAAAAAAGAGTTGATCTATTGGAGTTTGTTGTAACGATCCGATTCTTAATGACTTTAATATAAGAGTTGGATTTGATGATAAAAAAAAAAAATCACGGTTATTTCAAAATAACATGCTACATTGCTACTCCGTATATAATAGGTCAAGAGCCCATAAAATGACCTGATTAATATAAGAGTCTGCTTAGATCTTTTTCCTACTTTAAATAAACATACTTACGTGATCACTTATTAATATAAGAGTTTGAAGTGATAAGTTTTAAATAGCAAAAGAGTCTAGTGTTATGTAATATGTGGATGTCCATTACTCTCTCCAACCCATGTATTCGGCCCATTTATCTAGTAACCCTAATCCCATCTCCCTGTATAAATATGTGTTATATGCTAATGAAGAGTTAAGCTTTTGATCTGGTTTATTATACGTATCAACACGATAGGGCTTTCTTTTTTCGTGGATTTGGTGTTTTTTGGTTCTCAACTTTCCTCCGCTTAGTTAGTAAAAAAAAAAACTTTCCTCCGCTCAACTTTGCCTTAGGACCCATCCATCGAGCTTGATCGACGATACCCAATCTTGCCGCCAACCTCAACTACACCCTCCCTCCTCTAGAATTTGCCGCTGAAAACAGACTTCCCGGAGTTCCTTACCAGGAAAGAACATTTTCAGCCAGACGAAATATGATGGACCTGTAGTCCTAAATTTTGTGAATTATGATCGATGTTTATGGATGAGAAGATATTTTATATTAGGCCTGAAGTCCCATAAATCAAGATATTGTGCACGTGGGGTGACAATACTTGAGATTGAATGACTTTGAGACTACATTCCTCATATAGTTTAAAGTTATGTAAATGTGGCAGTTGATGAGAAAATTGGGTGTCATTGCTATAATATCAATTGTGTGTCCTTGAAGGACAATGGTGAAAAGAAATATGTGCACACAACATGTAACATGAATGTGAATTCTTTTATGTCTATAATAATTAGATAGAAACTATGCGTTTAATTATAGACTTATCATTATTGTACTTGGAATTATTTTGAAAAAGAATTTGGAATTGATTGAATAACTGCAACAATTGAAAATGCAGTAAAATTCTAAGCATAGTTGGAAATATAGAAAGAGATGCTTGTGCCTAACCACAACCTGGGTGATCACATTAAGTCTTGATGACATGATTTATTTTGTAGAAGAACTATGCTTGATTATCATGGTGCAAATTATTTTATTTAATATCATGATTGAACAAGGTCTTTGCACCATGTGAAAATATCACTTGTAGTGAGTGCCTCCTATAGAGGATCTAATGTGAACAATTTTCTTATGTGTTTCACATGATTTCATGACTAGAATTTAAACTATTTTAAAGTGAACTATATTCATACTACTTCTCAACCTTTCCTACAGAAAGAGTTGAATGAGGACTAATTTAGATTCGAATGGTGTTTGATTGTATAATAAATAAATATCTAGTCATTACATTGTGAACACCTGAAGTGTTTGTATACTAATTTGAGATCCTAGGAGGATCAAAACATGTCCCTTTTAAATTTTTATGGGCCAATATTTGAGAATACTCAATTATTAAATGTTTGATGTGCATATGAGCATTAACACTAAATTTGATGGTCTTGAGATACACATTGCAAAATCATGAGTTTAGACAATTGCTTCTACTTAGAAACTCTTGAAGAGTTTGGTTACTGATGTCCATCAAATCTGTATAAATAATGATGGAGGTTTTGTATACTAAAGATTGTCATGAGCTCAAATTATATGAAGTGGATTGAGGTGAAACAATTAATTGGTCCAGAAGACCATGTGCTGTTCCTTTTTATTTTCTTAGCCAAGTTTTTTCCCAAAGGATTTTCTTGGCCAAAGGATTTAAGTTATTTTTTGTTTTAAAGAATGAGAAAGATTCATAGCGTCCGGAAGACTGTTATCCTCTAGAAGAGAGATTCTAATATTAGTTCGGAAGATAGTACCCTAAAGGTCTTAATTGGTCCTTGTGAGATCGAACAATTTATTGGTCCGGAGGACCATATGCAACTGTACTCTTTTTCCTTAACCAAGTTTTGTCCCATAGGGCTTTCTTGGTCAAAGGTTTTAACGAGGCAGTTTGTGGCTTTGAAATAACATATTATGATACATAATATTCGGAATATTGTTTTCTCTAGAAGAGTAAATTCA
Source organism: Cuscuta epithymum (assembly GCA_945859915.1). Classification (NCBI taxonomy): domain Eukaryota; kingdom Viridiplantae; phylum Streptophyta; class Magnoliopsida; order Solanales; family Convolvulaceae; genus Cuscuta; species Cuscuta epithymum. The sequence continues at coordinate 1,687,842 of CAMAPF010001045.1, read as the reverse complement.
AATGCAGTCCAGAAGATTAGGCCCCGAAGGCCAATGACTGTACGCTTTTCCTTTACTAAGTTTTTCCCCGCATGGTTTTCTTAGTTAAAGGTTTTTAATGAGACAGTCAATACAACACATTGTTTTACATATATATTCCTTGATTGGTTTTTTTCCCAAAGGGTTTTTCCAACAAGGTTTTTAACGAGGCATACACACAGTACCATAATTCATTCAAGAAATTAGCAACCAGATTGGATTGAAATGGATTCGGCAAGAAGACCTGAAGTGATGCAGTCAATGGGGGAGTATATACGAGCTGCACTCTTTTTCCCTTGACCAAGGTTTTTTCCCACTGGGTTACCTCAGCAAGGTTTTTAACGTGGCAGCATTACCAAAATGTATAAAGAAAGAATGCATATTTTTCTTGTAATGTATTTTTTAGCAATGACATCCAAGGGGGGATGTTATGTAATATGTGGATGTCCATTAGTCTCCCCGACCCATGTATTCGACCCATTATCTAGTAACCCTAATCCCATCTCCCTGTATAAATATGTGCTATATGCTAATGAAGAGTTAAGCTTTTGATCTGGTTTATTACACTTAGATCTTTTTCCTATTTTTATATTTTCTTAAGGACGAATTGTATGTGATACCGCGCCATTTCCCCCAAAATTTGTCAACATCATATGCAATTAACAAAAGTTGTCTATGAATCCTATGATAAACAAAATTGAACGTATACAAGAACTGTTGAATTTTTCAGTTTGCCGGACACAATGCTTCGCGTAACAAACATGCCCATAACTAGTAATGTAGTTGGTACTACAAGAAGTCATAAAGTCCACTAAATGTTCTCTTAGTATTTACGGAGTACTGTCTACATAGTTAGGATGTTTTTAACTGTAATTTGCTAGTCTGGTCTGGTTTCTTTATATTTTTATAACTATCCGAGTCTGGTCTGGGACGAATTACAATCTAAGTAAAAACATCCTTAGTACTTGAGTAGTTGAGCCATATGGTGTATGTAGACTTCAGCCTTGAAATGGTAGAAAGTAGAAACTCGTAAAATGTGTTTACCAAACATTTTTTTATGATGATTAAAAAACTGTCTATTATCTGCTCCAGTAAAAAAGACAAACACATGAGAATTTATCTTCTTCGGCTGGGCATAATAACACCTAAAAGTCTAAAACTAGCCCCATAAGCATGATCTACAAAATTGAGTTTTTCCTGTTTAAAAGTCATTGCTATAGGACTGGAATGAATTCTTCATTCATATCATGGCCACGCTGGGTAGAGAAGGTTACTTTTAGATGCGCCATCAAATAAAGCAAAAAGTGCAGTCTTCTACAGTCTAGTGGTATTCCACTTATTGATGTACTTCAAGAAAGCAAGGGCGGGATCATCTTTTGCTGGTCTTGGTAGGGCCTTGAAGCGGCTAGACCTGCGGACAACAGCTTCTTCCATTGCAACTCTTTGAGCTTCTTCCTTTGTTTTCTTTTGATACTCCGAACTGCAAATATAAATTCAGCCCAAACATACATTGATACATGTTAACGTTACTGTGTCTTGGGAAAGTGAGGATTAAAAAATTACTGGAGCTACAAACATAAATTAATGGATTCCACTTCATATATATCAATTTTATTGGAAACTTCAGGAAATGTTAAAAACACCAAGGGGGACTATGATATAGGAAAGACTTCCCTGAGTATGATGATTTTTTCAATGATTGGTGTTCCCTATGTTCCTATGTAATAGGAACAAAAAATCAAATTGTATCAGTTCTTTTTAAAACTAACATAAATTTTGATACTCAGTCTTTATTGTGTTTGGACTGATTATTTTCTCAATTATGACATAAGATCCATTGAGTTCTAATGTTTTTATTTCCGAAATAATATGTCATTCATGTGAGCCAACCCCCAGACTCTTTTGGTCGTAAGGCTGGATGTTGTCGTCGTGATAAGATCCATTTGAGTTTGAACCATTTTTTGTTTTCTAAAATTTCTGTTTCAAGTTTCCCTTCTTTTTTGGCTTACCTTCTGCCCTAGCATTTTTTGAATTTCAAGTGGATCCTAATAGTGGTCCCATTGCCTGCAATTCACTCATTGCTGACATTCAAGTGACATTGCCGCCCTCTATAGGCTAGAAAATAACTGGACGTTTAGTTAAATCATGCATTTCTATACAGTTTTGCATCTCCACTTCCTTTCCAATGATTAAAATGAAAGAGTAATACATTAGTAAAACAAATACCACACCTTCCCTCTTCCCTCACCTCAGAAACCACTCAACCAAACAAGGGCTAAAGTGTAGCAAATGAATTGGTATAAGAGATTTAAATGTCACAAACAGATATAATTACCTGATTTTGGTGTAGAACTTTTCCAATTGCTTTTTAAGTGCTCTCTCCCTGACACCTTTCACATTGAGTGAGCCCAGCAGAGCATCAAACTGTTACCAGTCTGACGATTTGAGGATTATGAAAAACATGTGGAATGTTAAAAATAGATAATGCCACGACATGGATACCTCCTCTTTGGAACGATAATACCCCCACTGAGTGGAATCAGGACTCTCCACAAATATTCTTGCATCACGTCTGAAAAACCAATATGTATTATAATCTCTGTCTTTCCCAAGTGGATTAGTGCGTATTATTGTCTTCTCTATTTCCCGCTCAAGATATTGCCTCTGAATGAAAATCGATTCACAAGCATGACGTCACAGGAACGATGCTAGGGTTTACATTTTATTAGAGAAATGCTAGAGGTACCCCATTTTGTACCCCATCCTATGTTTGTGGCTCACAAAAACCCAACCCAATTAAATTAATTGCTCCATTTTAACTCATTGCTTTTGTGAACCACAAACATAGGGGGTACAAAATGGGGCAGCTTTAGCATTTGTGTTACATTTTAGTCAAAATTCGGAAGAGCAATGATAAAACATAGCATTTACAAATATGGAATTCTATAGGTAGGAGATAGGGGAGAGGGGGGGTAGAGAGAGAGCTCACCCTCTGTTCCTTGCTTCTATTTTCAAGCGCTTCCTTTATTTCATTCTTCAGCACTTTATGAGCATTTGGAGAATGGTCCTTGCACTTATTTTGTGTTGATTTCTCAATTTCATTCTTGTTATCTTCTTTCTTTGGTGAATCGCCCATGCACTCAGTTGCAGCTTTCATATTTATCTCTTGCTTCTTATCGTTCTTAAAAGTTACTTCAGATGGTCTGTTTTTGCTAAAGAGACCAGGAAGGGAGGGAGAGAGAGAGAGAAAGAACATAAGAAAAAAAATGAAAAACAAAGACCAAGATCATACTCTAACCAATCAAATCACGAGTAACAATAGACATAAAACCTGTCATCAGAGGAAAGGTTTTTTAAATGAGCAGAAGAGTTGTTTATTGTATCCAAAAATTCTATCGAGTTGTTTATTGTTTCTTTTCCAGCACACTGAGGCTTTGAGCGCTCTTTTTCTTCTCTCCTCTTTCTACCTTCTTCCATAACTTCATCCCTCTTTGCAGCAACCAGTGCCTGCCTCTTCTCGATATCCCCATCCAGCTTTTGCTTGAAACTGTCGGACTCAAGAGCTTGAGCAACAAGTTCCCGTAGGATAACTAATTTGGCAGGAATGTCTAGAAGGCCATACTGACCACATTTAATTTTTGTGATATGAGAAGACATCTCAGCAATACCAGCCGTTTCCAAGAAATCAGATAAGTACTCAGTCCATGTGATCAATGTAATCTTAGGCTTGTGTTTTCTATTTGGGGTGTCAGTGAGATACACCCCACTGTCTTCAAACAAGAATCGAATAAGAGCTGCATGATATTCCATGATGAGAACAACATTGCTATCCTTGTGACATATGGCATTTTCAAAATCTTCAAGAGAGAATGGTGACAAATGCAAAAGCTTCCCGAATGTAATGCCGAAATCCCAAACCATCAAAAGATCCCCCACACAATGCATTGGGACATTGAAATCACGTTGTGGACAAGGACGTTCAGTCAGTTTTTTATCACTGTCTGAAGGTTGCACCAGGAGATCATCAATGGGGTATTTAATCGGATGTGTCTTGGGTGTGTCACCTTCTGAGTATCATTTTGGTAGGATAATAAAATTAGATAATGGATATGATGGGTGTGTGTGTCAAACAAGTACATATCAGTTCCGATTAAGAAAAATAAACTATGAAACATAAAATATTGGTGAAGAATATCTCCAAACTCCATGCTGAAGAGTTTTTACTTCTAAATTATAGTATAATACACTACAACTCAATTTGGTTCTCAACTCTAAGAATGTTTTCTTTTAGACTGAAATTTAGTGGTCTGGTCTGGTCTGAACTAGTCTGATAAATGTCTGGTCTCTGTGTATTTTATAACTATGGAAGTCTGGGACTGAAAACAGTCCAAAAGAAAACATCCTAACTAGACTCAATTCAGTCCCGACTCCCGAGCTATGAAATTTGGATCAAGTTTTCTCCTCATGCATATTTAGATCCAAAATAAGAAGGGTATTACTGCATATTTGTTATTTTCTATATTTGGATCCAACTTTGAACTCAACTGGACCCCCAGCTATTAATTTGGATCCAATTTGATCCTCAAATTTCCAAAATAATCTTCCTGATTATAGCAAAATATGCATAAGATCATTGAGATTAAATAGCATAGTCGGAAACGAAATCGAGTCCAAAAGAAAGTCAAGGGTCAAAAGTGAGTTACAGTGTATAGCCAATGGGCAAAACAGGGTATTAACTCAAAATTTCAATATAAGGAATTTACAACTTATACACAGCATTACCAATACACTCTTCTTGCTTCAAACACTTTGCTTTTCCCGTTCTTATGTCCGTCCTTTTTGGACCTGAGTCATCTGGCAACTCAATAAATTCCTGAAACGCAAAAAAAAAAATCAAGTCACTTATACCAAAGCATCAGAAGAAACATAAGTGGAAGCATAGGGTTGAAAATACACTTATAGTTACCACGCCTTTTTGTATTTCTCCATTTTTCTTTCTCTTTCTGTTTCTGACAATCACTTCATCCTGCAGCGACAATTTTCCTTTCAGCTCTTCCGGGGGATGAGTTGGGATACCATGGTCCTCGCTCTTTCTGTTTTTAACAATCACCCCCTCCTGCAGAGAGAATTTTCCTTTCAGCTCTTCTGGAAGATGAGTTGGGATACCATGGACTTTTGCCAACTTGTCATGTATGATCCAAGGAAAGCTATGATATGTAGACTCTCTGATGAAAAGCTTCAGAGCACCTTTACTACAAGGGAGCTTCTGTAATATAAGATCTTCTTCCTTTAACAATGTATTTTCACGTACTTCATCATATTTGTCCATCCATGAAACCTGATATAGAGGTTTATTTTTCTTCACAACTCTTATTATCTTGCATGGATAAACATGATTCTTCATCCTGCCATACAGTTCACTACCCTCTGACAAGCAGCCCTGGAGCTTTGTAGCAATCATATTGGCAAGCTCTTTTAAACTAAGCATACCTGCAGAAGTAACAGATCGTGAGATCATTAGAAGAATTGAACATTACAAACAGAACGGATCAATTACAGCAATCAAAAACAGATTTAAACATTACAAACTGAGCCAATAATAAAACAAGACCATCCACAACAAGTGAACTGATGATTATGGATTGATTTGTCCTCGTCTTCATTGTAAAAGGAAGTGGGAAGTGACACAAGATTTATCGTGCAGAGATTAGATGAGCGCATTTACATTATATTGAGAACAAAAAAATTGGAAAAACTACGATATAAGTTGTTGATAAGGTAAAAAAACTTCACTTTGATTTATATGATGAGGTAAAATAAAGCCTATCAAGATCCATTAACACATTTAGAATCCAGTTTACGTAATGATTGAGCCAAGAATCTAACAAGTACAACAAAAGCTAGATATCATTATATCAAGAGCCTCGATTAATAACTTTGAAAAATGTAGCAACATAACTAGACTAAGATTTTTCCTTTGCACCACAGAGAAAACATGGATACACAACCCAAGGTTTGGTCCTGTGCTTTATTGATGAAATGATTTTGACTTTCTAATAAGTAGAGGATATTGTACAGTACCATTAAAAAATTCAATGCATCACTGATATAACAAAGAAAATCTAAATGAAGTCTAAGAAGTTCAGAATTACTAAATTGAACATCACGGAGTACTGGAGCCATCAGTTCTTTTGGGAACCGTTGGGCCTCTTCACTAGCTTCCTTTTCTGAAACCAGTGCCTCATCATATGTCAAGTTTCTTTTCCCAGTTAATTTGCATGTCCAGATCCTCTGTTTATAAAGATTTATCCGCTTTACATAATCACTGCATTTGATATGATATTAACTAATAAATCATTAACTTTTCATCAACAAACCACTATACAAAAAAAAACTGTTTTAGTGATAAATGAGTTGCAAGCTTTCCTGGCTTACCCATAATCCCTGAATATCTCCTTTGTGAATCTAACTTGGAAGACTAACTCATCTGGCTTTAGATCAGGGGGCTTAGCCGCCAAAGGAATTGCCTTTCTTCTGTACAATGGCATTCCGTAAATGTCAACTCCAGTGCCTAGGAAGTCCCATAAGTGAAGACAAGTTAGCAGAAACCCTAGAGAACCCCGTACTACTAAAATGTCATACGGAAACAAGCAAAACTCCAGAACCCATATACGCATGTGCATGACTTCACTGGAATGCGAGCTCACTTAGACAACATGACAAACGCAGAGAATTCGGAATCTAAACTAAATCCAAGGATTGTTGAAATAGTTCTAGTAAAATGACACATTTCGCACCAGTAGTGTTTTCAAGAGCATGCGTGTAACTGCTGTTTAATGATTGACGATAACATGAAGGAAGATGAAGAATACCAGAAGCAGATTGGAGAAGGTAACTGAATTTGAAGAGTGCTGTTGGTTTTCTGATTTCGAATGTGTTTCCGCGGGGAAGGAGACATTAGATGGTCAAAGCGCGGTTTTGGCCATGACCTCAACCCCTCTTCCTCTGGGATTTCCCACGTTTCAGCCTTCAAGAAGAATCCATTTACTTTAGTTGAAAAAAAGGGTGAGCTAGGAGAGGAATTTGACTCATCATTTTCGGTCAGATTCGGTGTAAAACACGAATGAAAAATAATCACATTATAATGGAGTATTTTTTTTAAAAACAATTACTCACAAATACTAGATAACATATTTTATTTTAAAATTGTGATTAAGATACACGTGAATGGAGAAAAATGACTATATAGCATAAAATATATAGGCTGCATGAAGTTATAGTAAATCCTATTATTTTTAATAAAGTATATATAGCTTTTTAACGATTAATATAAAAATGTGATAAGAGTCAAATACAAGATTCAATAATACATACTTTATAATTAAAAGGTACTGAGATAGCATCAAATTCCACAAAATTGCTATACGCTATTTTTCTCGAATATATAACATCAACTTAAATGTATAATATTAAAAAGTGTATATACGCTCAATTATCTCTTTAAGGAATTATATGAGCAAACTTGTTTGATAATGTATCAAACAATTAACTTAAATTAAACAATTGTTGATCAAACAATTAACTTAAATCAAACCCATATACGCATGTATAAAACAATTAACTTAATTACATGTAGCATGTCTTCACTGATAATACACATTTTTCACTAATTGTTTGATACTCTGTAATGTTTTTTAGGGGATCATGACCGTTACATCAAAATCAAAGAGATCAACTATGATACCAATTATCCTCAACCTTGAAATGATCGTTAATCAGCAATATGATTCGACACAACAATTACTAGCCAAATAGATCTTCCTACTTCTAAGTTCTAATGACATATTAGCTAGCTACATTATCGGTCATACTTGTAAAACCAACATCAAGGGTTTCAACATAGAACAACACGTACAACATAATAAGACATAAAATGAAAGTAAGACGAGGGCGAATAGAATAAGTGAATAACTAACTAGAGCTCTACATAGCCCCTCTATAGCAACATCATTTCGTATCCCCAACTCCTCGTTGAAGCGTCCATGACAATGGTTCAGGAGGGGATGAACCATCAATCATTCATCTTCTTCAGTTCTTCCTCAATCACTGAATATGAAATTTTCCACACAACATCAAGCAAAACCCTCCACTGAATCCCAAACTCTCCATCGTGAAGCTATATTGGAATCCCAACCATCTCCGTATGTGGTCGCTCTTTTGCTTTTGTGCTTTGGTTTCCATGACAAATAAAATCACTTCTTCTCACGGATCAAGTCTATCAAAACTATGTTTCTGCTAGCGAACATATCTTCGCACACTTCAAAACTTCCCTTATAATTTGACAAAACTTATAATGGTAGAATTTGCCCGCCGGACAACAAAAACCCTAGACGACACTTAGGTAACCTCCGCCACTTCTCTTTAGTCAAAAGTGCAAATCCATAATCATTGTGAGTAGAATGTTTTTGAATGAGAGACATGATTCAAATTGTTTACTTAAAAGGCATGTAATTATTGTACCTCAATTAAGTTCTTAATTTGAATTCACAAATTTTCAGCCAACATAACTTTATCTCTATTAAAAGTACACTAAAGAAAATGGATAATTAATGATATATGTATTATTCATAAAGGTAAAAATGACTTGTTTCCAATAAAAAAAGGTAAATCCTCATGTAAAGCGTGAGAACATAATATAGAGGCGGAAGGAGTATATTATAATATGAGATGGAAAAAATATATAATAAATTAATAATAGATAAATAGAGAGTATTCTTTGACGTTCCAAAAAAGTCCCGAAATGTCCTTATATTTCATTCTAAGTCAGTTGATGAATAATAAATTGTATATGATGTGTTATTTACTAGCTTTATTGTAACTCTTAACTATACACTTCAACAAAATAATATAATTGGGTTTTCAGTTAAATTTATAGGTTCACATGCGAAGGTGCAATATAAGATGTGTAATTCTAAATGCAGCTCAATTTTTTGCTAAGCATAGCCTCTTGTTTAAAAACGTTTTGTATAAACGGATGAATTTTACAAACTTATCCTTCAACAAAAATAAATTCTTTTCAACTGCTAAAGCACAACCAAACTTTATCTACTCTGTAAATACGAATATGTACCGGTGGGCGTAGCTCAACTGGTAGTAAGAGAGTGCCACAAGAGTTCGAATCCTGACAATTGCACTGAATGGTTCAAGGCACTTTGCAAGTACCAAGGACAATGTCTCACTCTCTATATGTCAGATTGGGATTATAGTCCAATTTAGATCCTCCCAACATGCCGTCCGGTCGGCGTTGGGGACCCTCGGGGATGGGGTGTCATCCTTTTTTTGTAAATACGAATGCGTCTTCCCTGAACAGTGTAATATGTGGAGGAAGACGACGGGTTGATAACTAGTGTCGGTCCGTCAATAGCAATTAAATGGGTAGGGATATAATAGACATTCTATTTATATTTAATTATTAATTATTATTTTTAGGGTTGTGAATAACAATTATGTGGTTGTATTTAGAATTACTAAGATTCAACAAAGATATTTGACAAATTTTGATAATGACTACTTGGGCTAAGATGGGGTAGTTGCATTGGGTCAAGTAATATAAACTATCAAGGGTTGAATTAGATATAACTAAACAATATTCGAAATTTTAATTGAAATCTTTGTGTGTTAAATATTGTGAAATTCCCAATGACGTGTGTGAAAATGTTCTTTGTCAAAAATATTTTATAAAAAAAGGTGTGAAAGTTATAAATTTCACATAAATATAATAACTAAAGTCATTATCTTATAATCATTGAACTTGAATTCAAAGTCAAATTAACCATTTTTAAGGGAAGGAATGAGTATTTAAAAATGAATTGTCTGCTTTTTTAAAGACAATTGTGGCAATACTATATAATATAATCATTGAAAATTTCAACCGATATTATGAAAAAAATAGTGAGTGTGTTAGTATATTTTATCAATACTACTAAATCCTTCCTCATGCTTACCAACCTAGTAGAAAAACATATTTTTTGAAATTGTCAATCTTGCTACTGCATTTAAGGAATTTGAAATTGCAGAATATACTAATTACTTTTGTGATCATATGAAAACAAAGTTCTTAAAATGTTACGCATGTATTACTTATAATCATGACATAAATTTTAATCTGGATACTAATTTAAAATTTGCTAGCTATGATTTTTTTTAATAATATTATTATTCTTACTTTTATGTGGCTTTTCTAGTTGCCTGTGTATGATAACAACCTCATAGATGTTCAAGCCTAATTTTCCGAATTTAGTAATTTATTTCATAATTTATTTAATAGGTTTCATGCATTACATGATAATGTTCTCCACCAAGAGACGTCTTCTTCATCTAAGATAGAATGTCTATTTAAAAGTACAATAGAAAATAATTTGAAAAAACGAAGTCCACTCCATATGTTGCACAAAGCTCAATTAATGAGCTTTATAGTGTTTTCTTGTGAGTTGTGAGTATGAAGAAAGTGACAATTTGACATGTTAAAATAATGAAGAGAGAAAGAATTAAGGTTTCTCATAGTATTAACAATGGCGAAATAAATCATATCTATGAGGGTATCAATAGTTGAGGTGGAAAAAACTTAGTAACGTGGTACAACACTCTTATAAATTGTAGTACTCAATTGAAAACATCATCACTTGAAACACTTGACGTGCACTTTGTCACGATGCGTCAAAATAAATTCAATACTAGCACTAATACGTAGTATAGTGAAGTAGAGTTCATATCCACAGGGAAAGGAATAATTCTCTTTTTATAAAACTAGTAAATAAAAGAGGGGTTTTGGGATTGAATGATTTAATTAAAATTAAACACGAAGATGAACGACTTATATGAGATTTAATTCAAAGATAAAAGGGACTTAGCATTGCTACTTTCCATTTGTTGATATATTTTAGTCGATCATTGTTATATCTATAACTTATCTCCTCTCGAATACTCAATCGAGGAGTATATCCAATTCATCGAGGGTAATTATTAACAACGATCATTCATTAATAATCCTTACTATTAGTCAAGTATAGAACACCGTCATATACCGACTTGATAATAGCATTTAATCTCTTAATTCCTTGATGAAATCAATTGAGATTGATAACCTCAACACAGCGGCTTCGGTTTAACCAACAAAATTAACCCCTCTTAAGTTTATTAACCACGACCGTGCATTAACAAAACGAAGTTACTTGTGAAACCATCAACGATTAAACATCGGTTCGTTAACCTCATTTGGAGACTAAACATGCTATAAAAATATAAAAGAAATAATGTTCTAAACTGAGCTTAAGAGTATGCAAGAAGAAGTGATTTAAATGGGAGGAAAAGGGGTGTATTTATAGGTATTTTGAGGTGGCTGGGTCTGATACCCAACCGGGTATGTAGAATACCCGATCGAGTATCCCTAATTGCTTGGAAGGTGCTGAAATCACATTCAACCCGACCGGGTAGGGTCAAAACCCGACCGGGTTACGTATCAAATCGGATATTTCCCATGTTCTCTTGATCTTGGACACGTTCTTTTGTTCTTGTCAACTCAACCCGACCGGATTTTATACCAACCCGACCGGGTTTTGGTGCGTAGCTTCCTTTTGGCTTCATATGTCACTTACAACCCGACCGAGTTATATTTCTGTTAGGGATATTTTATGGTGTCCAATCTGGTTAAATATCTTTGTATTTGTGTAGCTATTTTGTCTAGATATTTTACCTCATTGAGATCTTTGTTAGCTATTATTAGATTAGCTTTATTAAGAAATGTGCAAAGTGTCTATTTGGTATTGAATGGGTTAATCTGTTTCTTCTCTACTCTATATTTTGTATGATTGTTGGATGAAATAGGGACAACAATTTCAACCCGACCGGGTTTGCTACCAGAATTTATTTCCACCATTCATCTTGCCTTCCTTTGGCGCCTATAATACTTTCTTGCATCCCTTATGATACTTACAACAAAATACACACTAAAAATACAAATTAAAACCTACAACATAAATCTATAGAGTACATCACAAACTAAACTAAACAATTAAAAACAACAATCAAACAATACTAAAATAACAAACTTATGCACTAGGAAATAGTGCATATCGAAACTCATTTGTTTCATGGTTGGTTAAAAGTTAGACATCATACAAAATCCTGGAAATATCATCACTAATGAGGGGTTAGTGAAAGTTCAAGCGAATAAATGGTTTTTACTCTACACTTATTAATGTTAAGAATTATATAACAAAAAACTATGTTTGATTTGATTTGTAGGCAACTTTTTACTAAAATGCATAATTGCATAGTAGTAGTAGTAGTAAAAGGCATTTTAGTTCTACAAACGCATGTCCAATTTATATTGCTTACATTAGAAACATAACATGCTCTGTGTAATACATTTGTAACATCTCTATTTAAAAACATTGTCTCTACATTTGTAATAATAGGTTCGAAATAACAATATGTTTGTAATCAGACATCTCTATTTTATACTAGTACGTAATACTACATAATAATTTGTCTCAAGTATTATAGGTCCCGGTCTCAATATATCTTCTCCAGGACCGTAAGCGGCCCAAAGCAGGACCAATCCGCGCCTAACTACTACTAAATACTAATCCAAAACATAAACTATAACATGTCTCGTTATATAATTTGGGTGCAGCCGTGCAGTGGATTCACTCCAACAACCAACATTTATTAATGGTTGATTAACTTCTTGATGATGAGCTCTATAACCTCTATTGTAATGGTGTTGACAAATATATTTTGCACAAGTTGGCATTGGTTAGGACAAATTTTGATATAAAAGATTTACAACAAAATTTTATTGAGTTCCAATTGCAAATGAAGTACTCCATCTGTTCCGGTTTTTGGGTTGACACCGGTTCCGGTTTTTGGGTCGACTATGTTTCTATTTCTTTATCATTTTAAGGAAAAACAAAAAATGAAACTAGATTGGAACGACCGGTCTTATATTTAGGAGCTTGAACCATACCTACATTGGACCGGTTTCGGTTTGATATCGTTCCAACAGGTCCAAAACCTAGTCAATCTTGGTTTTGGAATCTGGTCCAGCCCTACTTCAATTTTTACGAAGATGCTACACTGATATAATCAGTCAGATATAAATCATTCATTGTAGTTCCTATGTCCTTGACTCCTTGTCCATGAGTCTTTCAACCTCGAAGTAATTTCAGGTTTGTCCTTAACAAGATACTTCTGCTTCTGATAGCAGGATGTCACCTTTATCATGTTTGGCTTTCCTAGCTTGAGTTTCAAACTTGCTTTGGTTTCCAATAGAATCAGAGACTGCCTTGGGTAGCCAAAATCCAGGTCTCTCAAGAAACGGGGCACGGTCAAGTACCAAAGCCTCACGCAACGTGACCTCAATGCCATCATAAGTCCACAATGTTAAATCTGCTTCACCTTTTAAACCGAAGGAGAGCCACCCTGAACCAGCCACAGCTACATCCACACTGTTCACATCCCAGCTTGTACCTGACACTTTGATTTGTCTTTCTTTCCACTGGCCTAATTCAGGAACTCGGTCCACGCTGATGGGAGGCTGAACAAGATTTGAACCAAGATACATTACAAGCGTCCTTATGGATTTTGTTTTCATTAGCTTTTATCAGATAAAAAAAAATTGCAGATGAAAGGCAATATAGGTAATCTTATGTATAACAGAAAAACTATGAAGGGGTAATAAGAAGGAAAGATTATTTATATATTACTTCCTTAGTCTCATTTTGATTGTCCCAAAATGATCATTTCATACCAAATTTGTTCATATTTTGTGGTTAGAGATCATTTTTACTTTTACAAATTTAATATCAACCACACACCTGTCTTTTTATATATTTGTGTCCAACTTCAAGTCCTAGACTAAGTGGACTGTGGGACAGAGGATTACAGAGTACTACTTAAACTACCCATTGGACAAAGATTTACCGACATAGTTAGCAACTACCAACAGCCAACTGGCCATGACCAACCACTAACACACGTACGAAGACTGTACGTAATGCATTAGCAGCTCGTAGGATAAAAAGTTACATTTTTGCCTGGTGAGTATTTAATTAGTAATGTGTGAGATTGTATCAATTAAAACAATTCCTTATATGAATTTTATAAGGAAATTTTTTGTTCAAAGAAATATCCCTCATAAGAATTTTTTGTGTGAGGAGAGTGCTGTGTGAGACTATTAAGGAGACAATGACTTTAAGATGAATTTTATAATGATAGTAATAATAATACGGAGTAATTTTGACATTAAGTTTTATTTTTACAAGAAATACTTAATACTGCCTGAAGCAAAAGTAATACTCCAGACTTTTATTTTGAGAAAATTATTTTAAATAATATCAACTATCACCGATCAACCAAAAATAATACATACTATACAAATAACTATTTGATACCCAACTTTTTTTGGAGCAAAAAAATCTTCTCAATAACTAAAAGAGCCCAATGGCCTGTGGATACATTATTACAATAAATAGAAATTAAGGGCATTTAGGTGCTACAAAGTAACAACGACAATGTTTATCAGGAGTATCCCAATTTATCCTAATATATAACAAGAATGATACAGAGCCACATTTGAGATCAAATTGGGTTATTTAACCTATCAAAAAGTGAAATTAAACCATCAAATAAGCTTTATTTGATGGTTTGACACAAATTGTTGATGATCTAAATGACTGGTTTGAGGTCGGAAAATGGCTCCATATTACTTTTGTCATATATTTGAATAGTTTTAGTATAAAATAGTACGTAGTAATTTTTATAGAATGTATTAATCTTGGTTGACCAGTGATAGTTGGTTTTATATAAGGCTATTGCCTATTTTCCCTATTATTTATGTTTAAAGCATTTTAAAAAAAAAAATGTATTACGGGTGCCACAGTCTCAAATATGTTTTTTTTGCGATTATTATCTGTAGAGTATTTAAGAGAAACAAAACCAGTCCATGCTCAACTAAGGTGTTTATGTGAAACTAAAATACAAGAGAATGGCTAAACAAAGATCGCCTGTTAATTAGATAGTTGACATAAGATGAATAAACCAAGCCTCTAGTAGGCCACTGTTTATATACATTCAATATTAACAAATGAATTATGCATATCAATTAACTAGACAATTGTGTTATTCATTCAAAAGGTTTAGACATTATACCTGCAGGCTGCAGCCAAACACCCGTTAAATTGACCTAATTGGCACTATGCTATTTTCGTATGAATTTATAAGGTTGAACTAAATTTAGGCTTTAAATTGACACAACAAATTTTATGACATCAACCTCCTACAAGATGACTGATGATTATGACTTATTGTTATAACTGTTCTTGAAATAAGCCATCCTCATACCATGTCCATTAAGTAAAGGAAACTTAAACCGTAAATTATTTAGTGAGCCATATCTGTAGAGGACTACTAGGCTAAATAAGTTAATATGCTTCGCGTACAATTCTACAAAATTAGGTGGAACTGGTTCATAATAAATCCATAAGCATACTTTCGAAAAGACGGAACTAATAACAGGATGGAATGTAAATGACATTACCTGCAACCTAACCCCACAGTGCTTGCTCCAAATGTCATCTGCATTTTCTGTTTTACCAAGATGAAGAGAGACGCTTGGGGAACCCCAAACAGTGACGTAAATGGTATCCACTGAAGCACGATTGAGATCTAACCTTACTAGCCCGCCAACATGTATAGTATGCCCTGGCTACAAAATGTAGATTAACTTCATAATTAGAACAGTCAATAAACTATTTCAAGATTCCAACTTCCGTATTAAGTGAGGCGTTTCTCTGTAAGGAATAATAGCAAAAAGTAAATCATGATTGTTTGGTTACCCGCCAAACAGTCAATTAGGTTGAAGTGAGAAAATGATCTTAGGAGAGAAATGAAAATGAATCCGGACTGTTAGATTGTATTCTGTGAAATTGAATGTGTATTAGGTGAAACTGAAATGTGCATTAAGTGATACGAAATGTAGAGCACAAAAGGTACATCACAATGATTTATGTGAAGTTGAATTGTGCATTGTGAAACTGAAATGTACACAATAAAAGCTACAATGTTGTGACATTTTTTGCCTTTTATTATGCGCATTTCAATGTAACGTAATGCACATTTGAGTTTGACCTTTGATTTTGCATATTTCAATTTCACCTAATGCACAATTCAATTTTACATAATACAATTCAACGGTCCAGATTTTTCTCATTTCTCTCTTGAGAATCCTTTCTCACTGGAACCACTCCTTGTGTGTGTGTATGCGCATACACACTCAATTGACCATGTGAGGTTAACCCAGACGCCTACACAAATAGCGTGTCAAATTAAAAATACACACAAAAATCGCATTGGTTTGCGAGTGCAAACGACTCAGACTGTTGTCGATTCAGTGTAATTTTTTGTTTAAAAAAAGTTTGAATAACGCTTCAGTGTTGTTTTTGTTGTAGGCATAGATTAAAAAAAACTTGCCTTTATTCTGTAGCTGCGAGGTTGAAGCTCCTTGCGTATCTCAACCATTTTCTGCTCGTCCCGGTTAAGCCTCATGGACAATAGATAGGGATGTAGAAGGCCAGGAGTGTCATACATCTTTGCCTTTCCAGACAATACCCCTCTTACTCTCAGTATCCCTAGCGTAGTGCCAGGCACGGGAGCTTCAGTGAGCTTTGTAACTTTCACTCCTCCCTTCTTTGCAAAGGCATTAATCAATGTTGACTTTCCGGCATTTTGAGCCCCAATAACCCACACATTACCACGTGGACCAGCGAGTTCCTTAACGAATCCCAGCAAGTTTCTCACGCCTAAATCCTTGCGGGCGCTGACTAAATAAACACCACTCAGCTTAGGTGCACCGTTAGCCCTAGCACGCTGTCTTACCCATTTATCAAGCCTTGCTGGAGAAACTTGGGAGGGGAGAAGGTCAACCTTAGTTGCCACCAGAACAAGCTTTGGTAGTCTTTTAGATTGTTTTGCCCCTTCTTTTTCAATGCCTTCGAGCGCTTTGAATAGAGAACGGGCAGCCCTCTTTGGGAATGACCCGTCAAAGTCTACGCAGTCCACCACCATGACCACAACTGTGGCATCGGCGTTCCCGGTGGATTTTGTTAGCCTGGTGGTTATTAACCGGTCAAAGTCAAAGTCGGGTATTAAATTCTCTGCAGCTTGATTTTTAACCTGTCCATAACACCTCAGTGAATGGCATCTAGCACACACTGTCGCCTCCTCCTCCTTTTCACTCATGGATGCCTCTCTTGCGATCCTTTTCTTTTCTGCTTTTGAAACCCTTTTCTTCTTCCTTCTCTCAAGAAACTCCTCGGTGACATTACCATAACCTACACCAGCTGGGCCAAATCCGTCCAATTCATTATCATCTTTGGTTACAAAGCCCGAATTCCAGTCTTCGGCATCCCAATCAATTCTATCCACATTTCCAGAATCCATTTCTTCCATTTTTCCCTCAATAGTATCAATATCATCAACCACTTCAAACTCATCTCCATCATCACCATAATCCGAAAGGGCCTCATTGTTTTCCTCTATATCTATTGCGGAATAATAGACAGTGGGTTTCTTGTAATATCCGGGAAGATTGGGGTCTTTGTCCTGCATAAAGACTCCACAACCGGGGCACACAGAGCCATATATCTCATCCTCGTCCCTTCCCTCACTCAATTTGACCAATTTCCCATATTCATCACCGCCTTTTCTTGGTTTAATACTGCCTAGTCCAGTTTTGGAAACTGATTGAAGAGAACCCACAGATAAAGCAACAAATGGTTGGGCCTTTTGGCTTCCAAGTTTATTCTTATCCAATCCTATTGCATACCGTAACACCAAGCAAGAACAAACCAAGTCATTATTTTGGAAATTGAATTGTAGCTGAATAGTAGAGAATATGTGAAATTTGAAGAACTGGTTTGGCTTTTACCCGTAACAAGCAGGCGCGATGGCGAGTTTGCTGGTTTAGCAATTGAGGATGACAGGTAGTTGAGATTTGAAGATGTTGGTGCAGAAGGCAAAGTTGAGGCAGAAAGCAATAACGTCATCCCCCTCGCTGTTGTAGTTTATGAGGAATTCGACGCAACTTATGGTCTCAAGTTCTGCACTTGTATTTGGTCTCGGTAAAATAGTTCATTGTTACTCCGTATCAATTTTTTTATAATCCAAATGCCAAAGTGAATTGCTCCAAAGTCCCTAAACCGGTAAATCCCTCTTTAGGCTTTGTTTGATAGTGATTGTGCTTAAATAAATGTACTTTTCGGAAAAAGTGGTTAGTAGTAAAAGTTGTTAGTGTTTGGTAAAATAAGTGCTTTTTGTGTAATAGAAAAAGTAAAAAGTAGATTCTACACAGAAGCCGATAAAGTAAAAGTTGGTAGTGTTTGATAAAAAAAGTGCTTTTTTCTTTAAAAAATGCCACAATCACTTAAATTAAGTGATTGCAAACAGAGCCTTAATCACATTCAGATTTGGATTTTCATCATCTGGACTTTCAGGCTACTCCACTAACTATACGAACTCAATGTCTTCACTCTTCATTGTCATCCTTTCTCTTTTCAACTGTTGAGGAACTTCGTGAACGTAGAAAGAATCAGAAAGAATATTATTTTCATCATTTTCCTGTAGTGATAATTGAACCAACACCCACCTTTATAATTTATTTACTTCATATTATTTTCATACACCCACCTTTATAATTTATTTACTCCATGTTATTTTCATATGTATATCATTATTATATTATCATATCTATATCCGTTGGTTAGCTTGTATATTGATCGTTTGATTCATTCTTCCAAATTTTCACTCATATGGCCAACTGGTTGTACCTGTGAACCAATCGCCTATCGCGAAATAGGCACAAGGTAAGAGCAAACTGCCACGCGGCTGATATCCAACATTTACCTCTTTTTTTCTCAACATAATAACATGCTCCATGTTTTAAACATTGTTATTTAAAACTGAGTATGAAGTGTTTGGTCTTAAAAAACTGCATGAGATAGCATAATCAGTTTGGATGAAAATGCATGAATCTGAAATCACGCGCTAGGTATATACACAAATGGTAATTATTGTTTTATTTGACAATTATATTCAGAAAAGGAATTCTTCGGATGATTATTTATAATACAGAGAGAACTTCACTTTTTTAAACACACAAGGAATGCGCGAATTTATATATTACAAAGAAATTAGTGCATTAAATTTGGGCATACCCATCTACCCTACTTGTCGAATAAATAAATTTAGCATGACAATATTATATGGAGTATTAGATTTTCAGAATACTTTCTAGAAAATTGTACAGGTACACACAAATTTACAATGTGACTACTGTAATCACTTTGTAAGAGAGCGAATGTGCTTATAACATAACTCTACTTTGTATTGGGACGTGGGTCATTGTTTTAGACTTTTAGTAGAACCGATTCATTTGGCATTTTGAAACTAAGGTTAAAGCATAGCAAAAGATTACAGAAGTCGGTAAACACGTCATAAATAAAATAGAGTACATAATTTCAACATATCACATGCTTCGAATTTGAAATTATTTAGGTCAAAGCAAGCCAAGAACATTTTCTTTTGAGCTAAGCAAGCCAAAAACATAGTACTTTCACTTTAGAACATATAGTTGGCGCTTAGATTAAAGAGAAAATTATGTATTCTAAGGATGTTTTAACTTGGATTGAAATTTGTTGGTCCGATCAGGTCTGGTCCGATAAATGTTTGGTCTCTGTGTATTTTATAACTATCAAGTCTGGTCTGGTCTAGTCTGAACTGATATCTGAACTTGTATAATTTGATCTAGTTTGATCTGGCCTGAGACTGAAAATCG
The DNA here is from genome assembly GCA_945859915.1 of Cuscuta epithymum. Taxonomy (NCBI): domain Eukaryota; kingdom Viridiplantae; phylum Streptophyta; class Magnoliopsida; order Solanales; family Convolvulaceae; genus Cuscuta; species Cuscuta epithymum. Next base: position 1,667,933 of record CAMAPF010001045.1, on the reverse strand, counting down.
TCCAAGTAAAAACATCATAATATTCCATGACTAAAATTGATGTTTTTTACGAAGTACAAAATATATGACTCATATCGTTTATATGATGATATAGCATCTATAAATTTAAGTTAACGTTATCTTTTTAATATTATCTTGCACGTATCTAGTCATATTTTTTAAAGAAACATATGTAATCATATTTTAAATTTGTTAAGTCTAAGTCCTGGTTGAATGTAATTTTCCATTACATTGAAATGATGATGACAGTTTACATTAGGCCGACCTGACAGGATTCTCGTTCGGCCTAGGCCATTTGAGATTTTTTTTCGGTGGATCTTTTTTTATTAAATTTATTGAGCATGTTTTTCAACAAGTTTAATTTATGTCCACCAAGTTTTAACTAAAAATTCAATCCAAAAATCAATCAAATGTAGAATTGAAAAAAAAATGTGCAATTTATATACATAAAAGTATAAAACACAGTGTTTGTAAATGATCGATTTAACAACCTTCAGAATTTCATGAGAATAAACTGCACTTCATCAAAAAAATTCATTTAGAAGAGCCCCAAAGATTGCTACTCTTCAAATGATTTGGCAGTCAAATGAACTCTTGCCCTCTTTTAGCATCGGATGACCGAGGCGATACGAGAGACGCGGCGGATCGAATCGATCTTCCTCGTCTAGATGCAGAGTCCTCCCTGTCGTCCGATCTCGTACGCCGGTGTCCACTTTCCTCCACAGCCGACCGATCCTCCACCACCTCCACATCCCACAGTGCCTTCTCGTACGTCCGGTTCCGGTTCGGCGGGTCATGGGTAATCGAATTCCTCCACGGCGGCAGCCCGCCGTTCGGGCGCAAATAATTTCCCCGGAACGTCTTGAACCGGACCTGGAACCCGTCCCTGATGGGCTCCCATTCCGTCGACGGGTCGTTCTTTTCCGGCAGGGTCTGGGTGACCTTCTTCCCTGCGACGCCGGGGAGGAAGGGGAGGCCAGATGCCGTGAGGTATTTCCCATAGCAGCTCTTGAGGCGGAGGACGTCTCTCCCTTCCATGAGCTCCACCGTCCAGACGCTGGAATTTACGGGTCCGTTCCGGCATTGCACGACGGACTCTTGATCGTCGGCGGCTATTAAGTGCTTGTCTCTCCGTCCCCTGAGCCGGACCTTCTCTGCTTTTCGGAAGAATTCCATCTTCAATTTTCTTCACAATCTTATGCATGGTGGATCATTAAGTTGGGATCTTAATCCCAGAAAAAGAATCTGAAGCAAATTGATAATTCACGTTTGGGTTCGATTCGGTACCTTTTTTTTTATCCTATCGATGGAACAAGATCACAGACATGCCAAATATTCGTACGCTTATGCCTTGTATATTAAAGTATAGATATAGAAAGAGAAAGGAATTGAAGGATCCCACATCTAAAACGCTAGCCCATTTGTCAAAAAAAATCTAAATACCCATTTTTTTTGTGTACACACTTTTACATATGCTTGTGTAGGTCTTTTTTATCTGTATACAGACAAAATGTATTTCCAAAACCCTTTGGCTGTATACAGACAAAAAACTCTACACAAACATGTGTAAAAGTGTGTACACCAAAAAGTGTACCTCAAGTCCAACTTTGTCAAACTGTCAATTCATATCGTTGATGCCCATTTGGAGATATCATTTTTCACATAATTGTCCGGTCGGTTATGGAAGGTTTGTGGGCCTGTGTCTCGATGCGTTGATACTTGATCCACTTATGGGACCTTGATTGGTTCCATTCTCAGAGATTGTATCCATTTAAGAGATCGGCCTGGCGGCATTGGTTGTCGCTCCATTTGACGCCCGATTGACTACTCGTATGTTTCTCATTGCGCTTTTCACCATTTTAGTTGTTTGAAATCGTTGGAGAGAACCTAAACTTGATTTAAATCTGGACTATCTGGGGTAGACAGAAACCGGTGCAGAGCCGGAAAATGTTAAGTGTAGATCGTGTAAGAAATTTGACAGAGTAACAGTAAGACTGAGAATACAGAATTCAGACCCTTTCTACAAGTTGAAAGGTGATATTTATGTTGTACAAGAAATACTCAAGGAACAACTAAAAGTATCTGCCCCATTGAGTGGTTGACATGTGTAAAACTAATTGGAGAGGTAACACCTAATTGATTAGTAGTATTGTACCGGCTTTTGTCCTTGCGTACTGGAGTGACTGGATAAGCCACATATGTTATCTTGGCAGCTGGCATGTGTAACAGAAATAGGTGGCAACAGCTCTGGGGCAACTGCCGCGTAATAACGTCACCCTGAATGTGTGTGACATCCAAGTGCTTAAATGTCCAGGTTCAAAATCTTTGTACGAGGTCCTAAGCTCGGTTGTAGAGACCAAGCTAGGATGCAGTGTGTTAGCCAAGAGGTAAGTGACCTCGGCTCATAATGTAAAGTAGTGATGCCTTTATCAATCTTTACGCTAGTAGTGTGATAGTTGACCTGGAGCTCGGCTGTAGTGCTAGAGATGTCGCCAATCTCGACGAGAGTCGACCACGGTCTCGGCTGCAACTTTGGACTTATCTTGATGATTTGAAAATTGGTTCTGAGCTTTGCTTTGGCCGATATTGTTTTAGTGGATTGTGGAGATACTTTATCGTAAATGTGGATACCTTTGAGGTATATGACAATATAGTACATCAACATTATTGCGACTGTGAGAGTATATTTACATATTTTTAGTAATATTTTGTCCATAAATTATATTTCAATATTATTTATGAAAATCCCTTTTATCCATAATATTTTTTGCAAAGCCTTTTATCTTTAATATTTTAAAACATAACATAAATAAAAGTTAATAATCTAATATTCTTAAGTATAAATTAATTTAGTTAAAAATAAGTATATTAATAAGATGCAATCGAAATTATAAAGTTTACACGAGTATCAATTTGACAAAAGAAGGGAGTATTGTTTAGTCAATTAAATGTCGCACTATTTCCTGAAGTGTGGCTATAATAGCTTGATTTGGTCCCATTTCAAAATTAGTATCGGTGTTTTGGATGGCAGTCTCAGGGATAATATTATGAAATGAACCAATAAGGATAACTTTCTCAGTTATGATTCTTTGGAATCTTTGGGAAATGAGGAATGCCAAATTACTTCAGTACAAAACCATTTCGCATTCCAAGACTATTTTTGAAATTAAAAAAGATCTTGCTTATTCTCACAATCACGAGTTGAAGAAATACTTCTCACCAGCCAGACCAAACACTATTAATTTTGTTACTAGCCAAGCTGGCCTTGCTCAAAATACGGTCTTCATTGTTAGAAACCACAAAGGAAAACTCCTTGCCATTGGCTCTCAAAAGGTAATTGCAAGATCCCCCGAATTGCTCTTATAAGCTACATCTTATACGTCTTAATTTTTGTAGCAATAAAAATTGTATGATTGATTCCATCCAAATAGACGACAAGAAGGTCATACAAGTAATTATGTCGCATTGCGTTGGTTATTGGGATAACATCTACACTATTACCCGCATTTGAAGAATTTTGAATAGGCAATCAATCTCCCTTGAAGTCATTAATAAGACAGTCAAACGTGCAACACGGTACATCAGTGAAGACACCAACTCTCAAACTACTAAGTTTACCAATATCTTGAATTTGATGTTATAGAATTCTCTTTTGTTTGCTTTGTAATTTGAGTAGGCTTGGATTTGATCCCCTTACTCTTTGTAATTCATTTTCTTTTAATAAATTTGTTTTTCTTCAAAAAAAAGTAGACATTAAGGAAAATAGGAAAATAAAAACAAAATAAATTGGAGTAATAGACCAGGATAAAATTGTCCAACACGATACGCAGCAATAGGACAGGATAAAAATGGGGTGCGGGGAGGAAGCTCTATAAAAATTAACGAAGCGGCATCACCACTCACTCGTGGATACTGGATAACCATAGCCCAGAGACCGGAAGTTCAGCCTCATTTCACTTCGGCGCCTGTGTCTGTTCGTCCTACCATAGTCCAGACCTCGCGTTCCTCATCTGTTTGCCTCGCCAGTCGCCGACCTCGCGTTACAACTCCAGACTCTCCGTCCCTGCCTGACTTGCTCTGCGTGTGTGCATCACGAACTCCGAAGTCCGAACTCAGAAGGGCGAAGCGGAAGATTTGGGTAAATCTCTAAGTTCGTAAGTGGTAATTAATTTTAAAATTGGTTCTGTTTGAATTACTTTAATTGCGTAGTTGGTTTAATTACTTATTTCCTTTAAAATTGCTTGTTTGCGGAAGGCCAGTTGCTTATTTGCTTATTTTGGGCAAGTCCATAAGTTTGGGTATTTGAAATTGATTGTGCCATGTCTTTAATTAATTAGTATCATGTGAATTTTAATTGATTATAAATATTTAAGAATTTAAAGTCGAAAACTTTTATAACTTGTTAGGTTACTCGTGTGACCATGTTTTCAATTGAGTGTCTTTTCTGGCATGAAAATCGTCAAGACTGATTTACGGAATAGAATGGAAGATGAATGAATGAAAGACAGCTTGATGATATACATGGAGAAAGAAGTTTTTGCCAAAATTGAAAATGAAGCAATTTTGCAACGTTTACAACATTTAATTGTAATATTATCTACTCTTCTCACAAATTTATATTCTATAAAATTTAATAACAATTTGTATTTTTTCATTTTATCACACTCTCAGCCACCCCTTTATTTTCGTTCTGGTTCCGCCACTGCTGGTATTATTTATCTCTCTACGCTCCATCTTCACTCTCTTTGACTTCCAGCCTATCAAATCCCTCAAACAAAAAACATGTCTTTTTTAATTATACAGATATTTTATCATTAATTATTTTTCAGATGTTCAGTGATGAACATTTTATGGGTATTACAAGTTTAGCTTGCCATTTGAGTTTTTAGTGTTATCACTTATCTATCGCATCAAGAAACCCACACATTTTGCCAAGTTTTTTTATTGCTTGGGCAAAAGAAGAAGTTTTGCAGAGACTTTGGATTACTAGTGTGAGAAAGTTTACATTTTTAGTATTTATAGCTACAGGGTGACAGCATAAGAAAAGACTAAAAATTAAAACAAAATTATGATAGCAACAAAACATTTTAAAGTAAATTATAAAAACTTGACATACTATAGCAAAAAAGGTGTTCCTGCCTGGGGAGACAAGGGTGTTTAGGAGATTGCATTTTTAGAAACAGTAGAACTGAGATGGCAATGATTGAATATCTGGCCACAGGTTTCAATTTGTGTGTGAGAATGTGCAAATTAATGTTTAGCTAGTCACTACATTAGCTTAGCTCCTTTGTAGTGTGTATGTGTGTGATGTACCATTGGTTCCAGTGGTGGGCATTTCATTAATCTTTCAAGTTTGTTTTGCATTTTTCCTTGTCTTTCACTAGTTGGTATCTCCCTCAAAAGGAAATAATATTAAAAGTTAAAACTGTGATAGTTACTTGCCGATGCGATGAAATTTTGGGTGGGGGACTGGTGGCACATGAAGCATGTCACGCAAGTGCATGATAAAATCTTCAAAAAAAAGAGGTTGATGAGTGTAAGGCATCTAGCTAGGGACATAACTGTCCAATTAGTTCACTTTTACGATGACGTTGTAACAAGTAATGAATACAGAGGTAGGTTTGTTGGTAGCAAGGTGTGTAAACATGACGTTGCAGGTGGATTATAGGAGGGCCTTACAGCCTGCCAGGCTCAAGTTTGGTCCAGTTTGTATTTCAAGATGTGAAGATTTTTCTCTAAATTTTTGGAAAAATGAACTGTTTTTTGGCCTACACAGTTTTTGTATTTAGGGGAGTGAAATATTCCATGATGGGAAGAAGGGAGACGGTAAGAGTATTCATCAATGAGAATCTTTGTATCACAAGAGTGATGTTTGTTTTATTACTTCCTATCCAGCTTTACTTGTTACATATCATATTTGATTCAACTGAAAATAAGGGGCTTACATGCATTATTTTCATGTTCATGTTCATATTTTGTTATGGAATTCATCACCCACATTTAGAAATATTTGAAACAAAGTCATATAAAGATGGTGATGACTAATGCCGAACTTCTTTCATTCTTCGATGATAGGGTTAAAATTATCTAAATAGTGGTGTCACTTTTAGTGATGATACTTGAAGTAGCATAAAACTTTGGTTTTTAGTAGTGTGAATATAGGAGTAAAATTATGTAGTGTTTAGGCCAACTTTGATCTCGAGATGCTATTTAGCTATGCTATTTGCATAGTAGTCAATGGCGCAGTTGGCGATCGCCATTTCTCGCCTTTGGCGATTCTGGGGGTCCTCGCCACTATTTTTGGCCATTGCGCACATGTTACAGGTTGCGTTGCCAAATGTGCGCCATCGCCTCGCTCTTGCCATTTTGCGCCAAATATTGGCGTTAATCTGTGTTCTGGATCGCGTTACAGTAGAGCCCCATCGTTTGGGTCGCGACTTCCGTGAGATAGTCGCAGTCACTGTAGCTGGTCGCTGTTGTCGTCTATGTAGCTGGTCGCGTCACCGTCATCGTCTCTGTAGCTGGTCGCGTGGCCGTCGATTCTTGCTGAAACTGGTCGGCGACGGTAATCGCATGTCATGGACGCAGAGTCGCAGACTCCTTGCTTCGCAGTTTTACTTCTTCGCTAAAACCTTTCTTTTTTTTGGTAAAGTTAAAATTCGTTCTCTGTTTCTCACTTCCTCTCATTTTTTGTGCGCCAGTTGGCTGGATGGTTCGTTAGACCATATAAGTTATTTAATTTGACAACTTAACAATTTTTTAACAGTGGATTATTTTTTATATTATTTTGGTTATTTAACAATTTAAATCTTTAATTGGTGATTAAGTCATACGCATATATCGTCTATAGGTTATGTTTAAACTTTTTTGATGTTGTGCTTTACTGGAGCGCCATTATAGCGCCATTTTAGCGCCATCGCCATCGCCGCGTGAAATTGCCCCCGCGCCATGGCGGTCGCCGTGCGCCGTGACTACTATGGCTATTTGTAGTTTTTTTAATGAATTTGTGTGTTACTATGTCAGTACTAGCAGTTCTGGTCTATTCTGCAGGATAGGCCTTCTAGGTCAGGGTTTTCATAAAAAAGGTTGCATCTCCTGAGACTAATCAGGACTACTTTTGGTTGTAAGAAAACAGTGTATCTAATTGTTTCCACTATTTTGAAGTTCACTAACCTTCCCTGAATCATTATCAGCAAGTATGGAGAATACAAACATCCACACCTCTGGAATGATGTGGTTTTTCAAAGACAGAGGGTTCGATGACAAGAGTATCCACTTAATGTTCCAAAAGTGCAGGCGTCTTGAGGACGCACAGAGTGAAAGTGCCTCCGAAAATTGGGATTACTTGAAAAGCATAGGCGTTATGGAGAGGAAACTTCCTTTCATCATCCGAAAGTGCCCCAAAATCCTCACTCTTGGTTTGCATGACAAACTGATACCTATGGTCCAATGTCTTACCACATTAGGAACAAAGCCCAACGATGTAGCTTCTGCCATTACCAAATTCCCTCACATACTCTCCCATAGTGTTGAAGAAAAGCTCTGCCCTCTGCTGGCCTTCTTTGAAGCTCTTGGTATTACTGACAAACAGCTCGGCAAGATGATTCTCCTAAACCCCAGAATTCTAAGCTACGGCATTGAATCAAAACTCTCACTGATTGTGGATTTTCTTGCCGATCTGGGCCTGTCCAAGGAAGTCATGATCGGTAAAGTTCTGGTGAAATACCCGTTTATAATGGGTTATAATGTCGAAAACAGGCTGCGACCCACATCTGACTTCTTGAAGTCATTGGGCCTGACGGAGATTGATCTGCAAAGGGTGGTTCTCAATTTCCCGGCAATTTTGTGCAGAGATGTGGATAAGACCTTGAAGCACAACCTATCTTACCTGAGATCCTGCGGATTTGAACTTTCACAGATTGCAGGTATGGTCACCCATTATCCTCCTTTGTTGATTAAGAGTATCAACAACTCTCTCAAGCCGCGGATTAGGTTTTTGGTGGATGTGATGGGAAGAGGAATTGATGAAGTTGCTGATTATCCGGACTACTTCAGGCATGGGTTGAAGAGGACCTTGGAATTGCGGCAAAAGCTTTTGATGGAGAAGAAGGTAGAGTGTAGCCTGAGTGAGATGCTGGACTGTAATGAGAAGAAATTCATGTCTAGGTTTGCTTTAGTGTAGTCTAGTAAGACCATGCTATATTACACTCTCTCATTACTTCTTTCTTGCTTTGCTTACCTCTGATTTGGTTTAATGACCAGCTAAGTATTAAATTTGTACTTTGAGTTTTTGCGCCAATTTATGGGTAGCCAAAAGTACGGAAATGAGTGCCACTGTGCTAGTATGAATTAGAGGATCAAGGTTAAACTTGAGCACTGAAATGGGCGTTACTTTGATAAAAGACCCGAGATACTTGATTGTTGATACTCGTATGCTAAAATGTCATTAGCGTGATATTGTATGGTGTGTTTTAGGATGTTTTCTTTTATATTGTTTTCAATCCCGGACCAGACTTAAACAGATCAGATTAGACCAGACTTGGACAAAGACTTGGACAATTATAAAATACACAGAGATCAGACATTTATCAGACCGGACCAGACTTAAACAAACCAAATCAGACCAAACAAGCAAATTTCAGTTCAAAAGAAAGCATCCTTGCTCATGTAATAGGCAATACTGAGCGTAATAACTATTTTCTATGCATTATAAACAAATAGAATCTACACATTTAAAAGTACATAAAAATGGCCTAATATTTGCCTTTAATAAACATCATTGCATACGAAAAAATTTGAAAATGAAAATAGTAGTTGGGGTTCATTTTGAGGAGAAAATTTGGGATGGACGAAAAACACTAGAAAGATTAGTCAGTGGTGAAATATGTTCTAATAAAGAAATATTAAGCAAAATAATTTACAATACAATATGCAGTTCGTCTAATAAATAATTTTAATATGTATCTTCATTTCAACTCTGCTCTTAGGAGACATTGTTCCTCTGTTTTCATTGATAATAACGGGGTTAGGGCTAGTTCGAGTAGACGCACAACAATGCTTCGTCTCACTTCAAGCAACATTGTAACGCGATGCTTCTTTCTAGAAACATGGTGACTTTTGACCAATCAGTGACCGTTCTCTTAAAGGTTTCCACTGGGAACCTTCACACACGCACAATCAATTAGTTAATTGTGAATTTATGTGTACAATGGTGTATACTTAATTGTGAGAATCTAGCATATGGTTCGAGTGACTCAGATTTACTTCTGCAAGATTGTGGGTTCTTATACAAAATTAGCCCGACTTTGTCGGGCTAACCTGGTGATGAAAAAATATACGTAGTATATTAGAGAGTAGTTTAAGAGAATAAACAGTTACACATTACTACTTCTGTCTCATATTGGTTGTCTTGTTTCAATTTGGTACAATTATTAATAGTGGTTGAAAAAGTAAAAGTTGTAGTTGAGATTTGAGTAGGATAAAGTGAAATAATATTAATCATATATTTCTTACCAAATAAGAAAACAGAACATTCATTTTGGAATAATCCAAAATGAAAAGTAAAACAATTAAAATGGGACGAATGTATTATATTTTTTATCAATACACATTTTTTACTTTCTTATTTCATGTGACAATCAACCAAAATCCATGGAACAATGCCACAATTGTACCACACTTGAGACCTTAAGATCTCTAATGTTTGATCTTTTAATATACTACATAGAAAATTATCAGAGAGAGATTACCAAACAAATATTAAAATCTAAACTAAAATATTTTTTGCTTTCTTATTTCACTTGACAATTGTCAAGTTTATAGAAACATTGTCACAATGGCACCAAACTTGAGACCTTTAGACTTCAAAGAGTTGATAATTTTGTTTCTAAAACTATCATCGAGAAATGAGCAAACTGTTATTAAAATGTAAATTTTAAAGTTGTCAATATAGGCGTCATAAACTTATAGTACAGTGGTAAGTATTATGATGTGGTGACCAAGTTTGATCTCTAACGGTCTGCCCTTTTTGTGGTTGCAGTATTGCAGTCTGGCGTCATAGTATAGTCGTAACTCGTAAGTATTCCCGCAAATCCCGCCCGAAAGTATAGTTTTCAGTTAAAATAATGGACGCACACAATCCCAGTTCCCTTCTGTATTCACACCTAATACAGTGAAAAGAGTTGAACCAGAATCCAAGTTCATTGAAGAACAACTGAAGGGCTCGAACGCAACTTTATAAATTTACTCTACGACTCCAATTGCTTCGTGTCCAACATATTTACCAAAAATGTTGATATAGAAAAGATGTCCAACATATTTACCAAAAATGTTGATATAGAAAAGATTGCAAATGACAGTAGTATTTGGGGGAAATGTTCAAGGCTATTCCACTAAAGTTGTTGCAAAGATCTGATAGTTTCTACTACCCCAAACATCACTTTTGTCGACATAATAAGACTTCAGACAGCACTCAATCCATGGAGGAGATCTAGAAGTGCAACTACCATAGGCGCTGCTCACAGGAACGCCAAGCAACAAATTCCACTTTGTTGTTAATTGATCAGCTGATGGGAAAGGTCTAAAGAACTCTTCCTGTGTAAATGAGATTCATTCATTATTCAACAAAACCACAAGAGGCCAAGAATCAAATGACGGGGTGGAATTCAACCACTAGGCCAACAAAACCACATAATTCCACCTTGAGGGGTGGAATTCAACAAACTCAAATGACGGTCTTGAAATTTCATTTCACTGTTCTTTTTTTTTAAACTGTGGTCTGAGGGGCGCCAAGCACTATACTTTGTCAATATGATTTTATGCATAGTAATTCCAGACAATCAATCGATTCAAGCCATTGACCCTAATATACTTCCTCTGTTCCAGTTTAAATAACAACTTTGAGAGTTTTGGGATTCATTTTATCTGTCCATTCAGTAAAGTCAGGAAAGTGAGTTTCATCTGTAAGGGTGAACTTCGTAACTTATTTATGCTTTGACTCAATTAAAAATTCTATGCAAAGTGACGATGATGAAGGTGAATAGAACTTTATTTACCGCATCATCTGCATAAAGAAAAGCATGGATTCTAGCAGTTGGATCTTCTAGTGTCAACCTGACCCTATAGGTCCCCGAAGGAGAGCGGAACTCTGAAACTCTCCAGGGCAATGATGCAACTACCCGAACCACACACCGAAACTTATACGTCACCTACAACACATATATTCAATACTTTAACGGAAAAGAAGCTGTATTGAGCAATTAAGCATGCAAGGCATGATCTTATACGAATAATTCCACTTTTAACAGTTTCACTTTTTCAGAAGAGCATTGTAACGCATATCGGATACTTTTCAAGAGGTAAAACATATCTTATCAACAACAATACAATAAAGCTTCGATTGAGAGTTAGTTTTATTGGAAAAACTTTAAATAATACTACATTGATTCTCCTAAGTTTGGTACATAAGGAGGTGGTGCAGTATTAAGAACAGTGAGATTGTATGGTTGATATTGATTTGATAAAGTAAGAATGAGTTGCAACCACACAAATATTAATAAAACATTTTAGAACACTTTTAAAATGACACTACAACATTTTAAAAAATTGTTAGTCTTTATAATGTTCATATGTCTCTCATCACACATACAAATAATGTTAGCACAATAATAATCATAAAAGCCTATAACTAAAATTAGGATATTTTTACTTGGACTGGAATTTTCTGGTTTGGTCTGGTCTGAAATGGTCTGGCAAACGTCCGGTCTTTGTGTATTTTATAACTATCCAAGTTTAGTCTGGTCTGGGACTGAAAACGGTCCAAGTAAAAAAACCTTACTATTCAAGAACACAACATTGCCTTAAGTGTAAGATTATCTATTATATTGGGTTGAGCTAGAAGTTAAAATCTAAAAACTATAGTTAAACATAGTGCACCATAAATATGCATAATCATAGTGAACCACATATTACATACATAAATATTAGATGCAATCATGCATACTCCATATATGAACAAATAATAGGGAAAATACAGAAAAATACTTGTGGTTGAGAGCGTTTATGGATAAGGGTCTGTGTTTCATTTCTCCTCAAAGTTGTCCTTGTGTTTTAAGTTAGTTATCACCTGTGGGGTCCGAAGGAAAACTCTGCTAGTAACAACTAAGGTGGCAATTCCTTTTTAAAAATTGGCCCCTTATGTGGCCAATAATAACTCAGTGTGATGTTCAAGGCAACTTCTTCAACGTTGTGTGGCGCAAAATAATGATGATGTCTCCAAGTGGTGAACTCAGAGGAACAAGACGATGATCAATGACCTTTTAACGAACAATCCACAATTAAAATGACTTCTTCTCCCAGATTCAAGGATGAATTTCTTCACGCCTGCAATATGCATGATTGGATTTGCATCTTTTGGATTTTCCGGCTCTTTTGGACTCTCAGAAAAATAATTCGCATAGATCACTGTTCATCACCACACTGATTTTGACGCATAACCCACTAATGCATTTTGAGTTTCCGAAAACACCATTTGATCCATTTATTGAACTAACCCTTGGTCGGGATACTTTTCATTTTCTGCGCATCTCAGAGCTTTCTGGTTGACTTTTTGGCGACAGAGGTGGCTGGAAACAACAAAATGGTTTGAAGTCGCCTTGATCAGGCACACCTCCCACTGTTTTTGTTTTAATTTGCTGGACACTTTTTAAAATTGGAGTTATTGTTAATTGTCTTCCTCCCATGAACTTACTACTAGGTGATGGGGAATGATGAAAAATTAACCAGACTCTTTTTGGATGGTCTTATAGGGCCAAGTTTTAAAATACTTGCCACCTCATCTCTTTGTAATGGAGTTTGGCTTCGGACCCCAAGAGTGATAATAGACCTAAAACACAAGGTCGACTTTGGGAAGAAATGGAGCACATGACCCTTTCTGAAAACACTCTAGACCACAAGTATTTCTTTTTTGTACTTTTCGCTATATATATTAATATGAATTAATTATACCGGGTTGGAATATGATGGAATATGATGGAGCCAAAGTTTACCTATTTTTGGCATGGGAGTATGATGGAATAAAGCAAAATGACTCTCTAAACTATCTGCGCTTCTTTGTTATGAAGTAGCAGTCAGTCCGTGCAATTTTCGACGTGATTTTCACATGGGTCATCCGGAAACAGTCTCATTGTGTTTTAGTACAGGGGTAAGGCTGCGTACATCCGACCCCCCCTACCCCACCGTAGGTGGGAACCTTTGCAGCATTGGGGTAATGATGATGATGATGATGATGATGATGATGATGATGATGATGATGAAGAACTTATTAGCCCGAACGGGCCTACACCTTATCCCAAACCCATCCATATCTTGTTTCAGGTCTGATGGATAAATATATATGTGTAAGTCTGCCAATTTATAAGGGTGGACTGGGCGGGATGAACAGGCCGACCCTTTTTTGTATATTCCTATAAGGGCAGAATGGGCGGGATGAAAGGGTTCCTAGAGTATCGATGTCTCTTTGTATTATTGGCAATGGTACATCTATCGTAAATTTGTTAACATTTCCCTATACTCTAACAAAAACAGGGACAAGTAATCATATTGTTGAATTATCAGTCAGTAGGTTATGTGATTATTTATTAGTTTAACCAGTAAATTCCCCTAATTGTTCTCAAAAGACTTTCGAAAGAGACGGAAAAGAGAAGGTGGTGTACCTCGGGATATGTTAGAACATTCATCAGAGTGGTGAAGGGTACACTTGGACATGAAGTCTCTGAATTTTATGAATATTAAATGAAATCATTAAAGCGCCAATACCATGTCAAAAAATAGGGATACAGATGAGCATAGCAACCATACGTGTCATTCCAGAATGCCACGGAAAACTTGATAGAGGCATGCATCCTAATTTTGATGACAAACGATCATCATAGTTCCTGTGGAATAGAAAAACATATATAGTATATGCATCACACAGTAGAGTACTTGCTCTTGTCTTAGTAGAGAAACAAATCAAAAGGTTACAACTAGATGAGGTAATGAAGAAAAACTAACATCGTTCTTCTATTGCGTGTAGAGCAGTTTTGTGGAGTGTATTTTAATTGGAATAAGAAATTTGGTTAGTGTAAAAGTCAATATCATCCTGCTAGTAATTAAATGTAGCATGTGAACCACAAATTTAAAATACATATAATAGTATAATACTGACGCATAATGACAGAATGAAACTTTTTTGTATGAAAACATAATATAGTAGGGGGTGATTTTTACAGGGGATAAGGGGTATAGTCTAGCATTTAGTGTGTTCTTATTTTGGTCATGAATCCTCATCTGGCTAGTAGGATATACACTTTTTGTACAAGTGTATTTTGCTACAAATATGAACCAAATGGTCTTGTACACTATGGAATATATAAACTGATAAAAGGAAACCAGGACAACATTCATGACTCCATCCCTATCTAGTTTGATTGGCAACACCGATGATATTAATCCCAGTCCCATCAATTTTATTACGCAACACTGCACTATAGGTGCTGCAACTTGCAACCCCTTTAATCTTGCATGTCTCGTGATATCTTCCTCTTTTATGTTAAAAACAAGCACATCTATAAACCATTTTAAACTTCATAAAAGAAAACCAAGCGCTAAACTCAAGGAACAAATGAACAATACCTTTTACGTTGTAATACCAGGTCGTTGTCATCAGGCAGGTAGCCAAATTTTGAAAATGGCCCTAGAACAGCAAGCCACAATGACGAACTAACTTCACACCTCAGGGTTAAGAGTTTAACCCATTGACCAGTTTTAATGCAGTTTAGACCAAACTTTATATTACAAGAGTCTACAATCACTCTTAAAACAGTTCCAAGAGGTGGGAATGTACATAAAACATTTCTTGATAAGGGAATAGGTTCCAATTGTAAAGGCAGTGAGCTTTCCATTTCATCTTCTAGCCTGTAAAAACATAAGCAGAAAAGTTCAAAGTAAAAAGTGAATTTTCCATATAAATAGATTTGAAAAAGGATCATACACCTCTTTGTCTGACCAACAATGGTGGTTGCCATGGCGCGATGGAATGTTGTTGTGTGTCTTTGAAAGCCATAAAGTTAGTCAATTTCTGTAAAATGATTTTATTGATGGGTTTGATATCCATTTGCAAAAAAATGAATTTGCTGATTTTAATTAAATTAATCACAGATAAATTGGAATTTTTAATGAATTTGTAACACATTGTTTTTAATCACTCTAGAAAAAGAGTTATTGCCTAACTAGGAGTAAAATGATACTTAAACTCCCAACTAGGAGTAAAATGATACTTAAATTCCCAAATAGGAGTAAGTATATTTTTATTCCATAAATAGGACTATTGTTCCAACTTCCAAATTTACCCTTCTCCTATTTTTTTCAATAGTGTACAGCAGCACACCGTTCATCTTCTTCTTAGCTCACCATCCATCTTCCCCGATCTACTCATCATCTTCTCCAGTCCGCTCATCATCTCTTACAGGTTGCAAGACGGCGAGCTTTGAGGCGCTTTGAGCGGCGAGCAGCAGCAGTACTTTCTTCTCCGCTCATCATCTCCGGTTGCAAGCTTGCAACGACGAGCTTCCAAGTGAAGCGAGCAGCGACGACTAGCGTGGGAGCATTGGTGAGTAGCAATTCCAGATCTAGTGGCCGGAGTGAAGTAGCCCCTCCCCTCCCCTCCCCTCCCCTCCCCTCCCCTCCCCTCCCCTCCCCTCCCCTCCCCTCCCCTCCCCTCCCCTCCCCTCCCCTCCCCTCCCCTCCCCTCCCCTCCCCTCCCCTCCCCTCCCCTCCCCTCCCCTCCCCTCCCCTCCCCTCCCCTCCCCTCCCCTCCCCTCCCCTCCCCTCCCCTCCCCTCCCCTCCCCTCCCCTCCCCTCCCCTCCCCTCCCCTCCCCTCCCCTCCCCTCCCCTCCCCTCCCCTCCCCTCCCCTCCCCTCCCCTCCCCTCCCCTCTCCCTCTCCTCTCCTCTCCTCTCTCCTCTCCTCTCCTCTCCTCTCCTCTCCTCTCCTCTCCTCTCCTCTCCCTCTTCTCTGGTTCTCTCTTCTCCCTCTTCTGTTTCGTTGCAGGTCGCTGTTGAACAGCTTGACATGCTCTGTTTCTTCTTTGTTTGTTAAAAAATGCCAAACTATACTCTGAGAATGCCATCAAGATTGCATTATTACTCTTCACAAAAGCCATATTTTGCTTTGAAAATGCCATTAAGATGACATTATTAGTTCAAGTTGGCATTCCGACAAAAATGTTGGCATTTTTCTCCTGTTATCAACAGTAACGGTGCTCGAAGGCGTCCGCAGAAGGTGCCAGCATATTTTTTATGATTTTTTATAGATAGAAAACAATTTTTTAATATTAAAATTTGTTAAGGGTAGAATTGGTATAGAGAGTACTAATTACTCCTATTCTGGGAATTTAAAACTTCTACTCCTATTCTTGCAATATAGCTTTTATTTACTCCTATTTAGGGAATTAGCCGCTAGAATAATGAAACCAGCGATTTATTCAGTGTAAACTTATTTATTAGTGACGATGTTGATGGAAAATTGGCAAAATAAACCAATTACATTGATCACACTTTTTGAAGGCAGTGCAAACTCAGAATTCTCTAAATGTCTAATACACCCAACATGAGTAAATAGATATTAGGGGAGGGAAGCAGGGAGCTCAAACATGTGTGCAAAGTTGGAGTTCCATTTGTCACCTATGGGTAATAATTGAAGTTAAAATTGAGGGTAATAATTCATGCATGCACAGGCTTTGCATCAATCCACAGAACATGAACTATAAGTCTATAGCAATTTGCCTATCAGTTCACTAACTAATTGTTGCGCATACTGGTATAGTGGTATCAATTGAACTCTATTAGGATCTCTACTAGTTCATCATAGACCTTTTTTTACTAAGATAGTCGAAAAGACGAAACTGAAAAGCTGTAGGCATGAAAGTGTACTGCTCCGTATTGTTTAAAGACCGTGCTAGTATTACAAACTGTGTCACAGTTTGTGTTATCTTTTGATAAATAACTCTACAAAATGAAAAATGAAAGCACAAGTACTTACTTTGTATTTATAGAAACTGGCGGGGTGTCAGTACCATCCCAAACAAAGAGCATCCATTCATCTCTTTTTGTTTCACGTGCATGAAGAATCTTATTCATAATTTCAATTTCCATAAGATGGAGCACAAGTGCACAAATTGGGCAATTGTGGATAAGTAGGTAGTGTATAATGTCTGTGATATAGTTAAGAGACTGAATTACAGTCGAGTACCTTACAAACTAAATTGAGGTCAATGCCTTCCTTTAACTCTTTCAAATGTAACAAATTAGCAGGCCCTGTCAGGGGAAAAAGGCCATTAGAGGTAGAGGGAGAGGAAGCATATAAAGAACTCTTATTACAAATATATTCTTAATTAGAAAAAAATGTCACCATGCTTGTCACTGAAGCACCTGTATCAATCTGTTCACCAGCCAACCAGTCTCGTAGGCCCAGTATAAATTGATTATCTCGTTCACTGGCACGAAATTTAGCAGAACATTGGTATGGTGTGAAGCTTGTACCATTTTTTCCTTCATATAAAGCAAATGATGAGAACTTCTTGTGGTATGAAGCATTAACACCAGCATCAGGTCCATAGTGTCCATAGCTTTTCATCTGCACAAGATACATTTTGTCAGTAACCTTTCTCTTTCTTAAACTTTTGAAGCCTTAAAAGCAATCATTTGTTCAACTGAGCCATTAGTGTAGTTGGTTCGACCAATTTGGAATGCTTATTTAGTGTTACTTCTTATACTACTCAGTAAAACATTATAAGCATGAATGCAAACAGACCAAAATAAAACCAAATATGCTCATAAAGCCCTGTATCAATTTTAGCACCTATGCTAAGGAATAATAACTCGGAAAATAACTGGAATACAGATTACTATATGCCCCAATGGTTCACTATTAATCATTGGGCAGTCCAGTAACAAACTAAACAAAAGAGCAATTCTCTTTTACGAAAAGTAATTATATAAACAAATAGATTTATTTAAATGATATTACCACAACTTGAGAAAGCTGAATAATATCCCCCACTGTCATCACATGAGGCAGCTTGTCCACGGTCTCCTCGAAAAAATTGACTGAAATTCCATGACTCGGCCGAGACTCATCAATAATTTTGATTGAAACACAACAGTCTGCGTATAATTCACAAAAATGATCATGAAAAGTTAAAGATGATGAACTCAGGGAATAAATTATATGTGGAGTATTGAGAAACAGTGGAGTGTTCAGCAGATTTTTTTACCAGTGCCTTTTGACTGCTTAGGCAAGCCACTCTCAGTGACAACGCCAATGAGATTGACTCTTTGGTTAATTGAAGCAATGGCGTCTACTATCTGAAGAAACTTGTAGTCGTCGTTTCTCAGAGGCATTTTCGTTCTTTAAATTTTCTGAGCAAATGCACGGTTTCGAATTTTTTCTTGGTACAGCGATGGAAATTTATCAAGAGTTTTCTGGGATATACTCCGTAATAATAAAAAGAAAAGGCAAAGAAGTTGGAAGAAGTTTGCTGACCATGTTGTTTCGAGTAGTCCGATTTCCTCCAACAAAGTCAATTTTTTATGAGAAAATTGTCGAGAATGAGACTCTTTCATTAACTTTTGATATAAATAGGACCTACTTAAAATTTGTTCATCCGTATATCTTTATTAATACCCTTGATTGTTTAAGAGGCATAATAGCCTTCCCCTTTTAATAGCCTTCCGCTTTTATTCCTTCTGCTAACGACTTAACCGCCTACTGCTTCGTCCATGGAAGGAAACATGATCCTTCGCTCGATCTTCTTCAAACTTTGCTCTAGAGTTTCGCTGAGTAATTTGCATCACTAATTCGAACTCAATCTCCATCAATTGCGATTCAGTATCTCTATTCCGAGAGGAGTTAGCTGCAAACTACCGATTGAGCTTCATCACGATTTGTGCCCCGTTTCTTCTGCGATTTTGTCTTGTAAGTTTGTATGTATTGTGTTCTGATTACGATTTTGTGTTCGTTTTTTCAGAATTACATTGTTTATGAATTTCTTCATTTAGTTATCTTCATACTCTGAAATTATATTCCTATGGTTTATTGTGTACAACACTTCGAGATTATTTGGACGTTTTATCAGTTCTGTGTACTGCACTTAGACATTCTCCTGCATCAATAGATTTGAAGTTCATAGTACATAAGTTTGTGTATTAGTGTTCTGTCTATTGTTCGTTAAATCTGACTATTACTATTTTTGTTTCTGCTTCTTTTCTTAGTTTTTTTCATTTATTTTTTAATACATGACTACATCATATATTTATCTGTTTTGTAATCACAATTACTTATTCACATCAATATATTATGTAATGAGTTCAATATGATATTTGAATTGATTTATCTGTTTTTACTCAGATCAAAACAACATGTTGATTATGCTAAAGGTGGATGGAAGTTGGGATGAATCCTATGTTTTCTGTAATAAACGAACTTGTGGTCTCATAGTTCCAGATGAGACATTATATGTTCGTTTTATTGCTTTGGTGTATTCATGCATTGGTTCATTTGCTATGAATGAAAAGTTGAAGATCAGTTATTTGGTTGAAGAATGTCCTCCCCCAATGGTTGTTAATGATGATTACAGTTTGTGCTTTTATTTGGCTCTTAAAAAATCACAACCTGATTATGCCAAGTATCCTTTGTGTGTTGAGTTGTTTCCACTCTCTGTGTCTACTGCTTCCCACTTCTCTTCACAACTTCCTGCATTTGATTTAAATGTGGCTGCAAATGGTGAATTTGATGATCTTGAAGACACTTCTATCATGCATCATCACACATTTCACATTTCTTCTCCTCAAAATGAAGATATGTCTTTGGATATGTATGCTACGAATGCTGATATTTCAGTTCAGTCTGATATTTCTGGTTCTAGCAATGCAGTTTCTTCACCTACATCTTCAGGCAGTGAAGATCTTGCTGTTAATGAACACTTTGATTTAGACTATTTTCATGATTTTCAAGATATTCAAGTAATCTGTCACTTTCATCCTACTCGTATTGCTAAAGATGCTATCTACCAGGATAAGAAATCATTAGCCCATCATTTGAAGATGTATGCCATTTCAAATCTTTTCCAATATCAAACAAAGACATCAACTAGAAAAGTCTTGCATGTTGTTTGTGTTGATGATGAGAATTGTGATTGGGCTGTACGTGCAGTGAGGTTGAGTGGATCTCAAATGTTTCAAGTAAAAAGGTAATTTAATGAGAATTGTTTGTGTTTACAATCTGATTTTGTACTATTTTTAACTTATTGTCTAATATAATTACTGCCTTTTTAATGACTACTTACTGTTGTACAACTTCCAGATTTGATTCTGTGCATACATGCTCACTTGATGTGAGACAAGGTCCCCACCGCCAAGCTACCACAGAAATTATTGCTGAACTCATCAAACACAGATATGCGGATGCATCTAGAAAACCTTATGCTCCGAAAGATATTATTGTTGATTTAAATAGAGATTATGGTTTGACTATACCTTACAAGAAAGCTTGGCTTGCAAACAAGAAAGCTCAAGAAAAGTTGATGGGTTCAGATGAGCAATCATATCAATTGTTACCCTCCATGGCTTATGTTCTTAGAAAGAAACATCCTGGTTCATTGATTTTGTTAGATGTTGGGGCACATAATCGGTTTAAGTCTTTCTTCATGTCGTTGAATGCATGGATGGAAGGCTGGAAACATTGTGTTCCGGTTCTTATAATTGATGGCTCATTTATGAAAGCGTATTACAAGGGTACTCTATTGACTGCATGTGGTCAAGATTCTAACAACCAGATTTTCCCTTTGGCTTTTGGTGTGTGTGATACTGAGCGAAGGAAAACATGGACTTGGTTTTTTATGAAACTGAAGGAGTGTCTTGCACATAGGGAGGACATGTATATTGTTTCAGATCGTCACGATGGTATTATACATGCAGCAAAAGTGGTGTTTCCGCATGCTGAACACGGCTACTGTGCGTACCATACCCTAGGAAATATTAGATCAAAGTTCAAGGGATCTACTACAGGTCTTGCATGGAAGTTTAATCAAGCTGCTAGGGCTGCCACTCCTGCTCAATTTGAAGAGTATATGGCTTTATTAGATGCAGAAGATCCCCGTATCCGTGATTATTTGAATGAAATAGGTGTTGAGAAATGGGCTCGCTGTTTTGCTCCTCGTTCTAGGTATTCTATAATGACATCTAACAACGCCGAGTCAGTGAATTCAGTGGACCGTGTGCCTCGTGAGTATCCTATAGCAAAATTGATAGACTTCTTGCGGGGAAGGATGCAAAAATGGTTTTGTGAACGTCGTGATTCTTCATCAAGTTGTAAAACAATTCTGTCTGACCATTTTGAATCTCAACTTCGTTCTTATCATGCTGAGGCAGCTCTTATGAGTGTAAGTCTCAACTACGTTCTTACCTTCTGCCTTTTATTGCATTCTTATCCTTTTATTCTTGTCATCTTTCTGCACTATTGTTTTAAGTGTAACTAATGTTAGCAATTTTTTCTTGTTTTAGGTCAATCCTGCTAGTCAATATGAATTTGAAGTGGTGGACAAAACATCCAGAAGCTTTATTGTTAATCTGAAAGACAAAACATGCTCATGTTGTGAATTTCAACTAGACCACTTTATATGTGTACATGGAGTTGCAGTTGTAGGTCATCGTCGAGGTTTATCGTGCTATGTTTACATCTCAAAGTTTTATTTCACACGTGAGTGGGTTGCTGCTTATATAGGGGAAGTTCACCCTCTTGGTTCTCGGTGTGATTGGGGTGTTCCTGCTTCTGTGGCATCTGAAATATGCAAGCCACCTACATGCCTCACACGCCAACCGGGTAGACCTAAGAAGAAGCGTATTCCTTCAATTGGAGAGTTTGGTTCCAGGCAGCGGTGTTCACGGTGTAAGAAAGGCAGCCATAATAAGAAGTCTTGCAGGAATCCTATCCCAGTCCGTGCTTCATAGTTTTATGTGCTTTTGTTTTTTTCCCTAAACAAGCAATAAATAATTGAAAGACATTTATGCTTTATTCATCACTATTGTTAGCTGCCACGATTTGTTGGCATTGTATTCTATGTTCATTGGAATAGTACTTTGGCGTTTCATTATAATTACTTTTTTTTTGAATCTTATGTTATTCATACTGACTTTATTGATTGGTAAAATGCAACCAAGTTGCTGCTGTGATGAAAATTATTGTCTACTTATGTACTACGTAATGTCTACACGAAGACCATAATTACACTCATTGTTAGTGAATCTTTAAAAGTGGCATCTGTAATTGTCTCTTCCGGTTTGTCTTTCTTCTTAACTAGTATGATTCAACTATCGTTATACACAAAAGTGAACAATAGCACCAAGGAAGTTCACTATTGTGTTATTTTAAGCTTCTTCCTCACATGTTCAACAATCTTCATAGCTGGATGGTATTATGAGACATCATGATGCATATTCTTGAGTAAGATGTTTGAGAAATCAAATACTCAGAAAATAAATGTCATTGAAATTTATGACTTGAAGTTTTAATGTCTAGAACTCAAATATTAATGACTAATTAGTGTCCAATTATGGACTTTATGAAATACTTTAACTAGATTTCGCAAAACTTCACATTAAACACATGCTAAAAGCGAACAAGCATCACATATGGTGGTAAAAATGTAGATTACACATAGTCAACCCAACTGTCTTGAATACTTAGTAACAATACTTAATGACCAAAACAAAGAAATTTCAGAAATATATTTGTTCCCAACAAAATATTTATTACAAATCATCAAGTCCAACTACTGCCTTCATGATGCATACATCAGTAGCTCTGTCGTCATCTTTTGTCGGTACGTCTCTATGTCTTGCTTCGAAACTTCACTCACATCTTTGTCCATCATGAGAAACTCAGCAAATTTGATAATAAAGACACCACAGTTGCCCCTGTAAATGCATAAGTATTTAATATGAAGTTAAACATTTATGATGTATTCAGATATGTGAAGAATAGTTAAATTATTACATGACGTACCCATCATCTTGTTGTGGACAATTACGGACTATATTTACACGAATTTTTCCCTTTCCAATTTGTGCACTCGGTCTTTTGTCATAAACTCCCAACCTCTCCATTACTCTTGGTAAGAAGGTCTCCAAGCAATGAAGGAATGCCCTAATCGTTGCCAAGGAATCTCCTCTTCTCTTTAGGGAGTCATAGACTCTGATACGTTTTCCATTAATGTCCAACACCAAGAGTATCCAGTGCATCCCTATGTTCAGTGGCATGTATACAAAGTCAGCTTCTGCCCATGGCAACCCATTTGACCCAAGCATTGTGTTCATTATGTTTCCATTAGAAGCTGCCTCAGTCATTGTTGTTTTGTCATTAGTGACCATTTCACACTTCAACTTCATCACCCCAATAAATAATGGGTCTGTTGTGGCATATTTTTGCTTGATTTGGTACTGTTTTCTTTTCACTCCTAGGTAATAAAATGCCACTGCAATATGCTGAAAAAAGTAACAAAATCAATTAATAAATTATTTTTATGCATCATATTATTATAATTTACATGTGACATATGTTGATATAAACTTACCATGTGTCCATGTCAGACAACCAACGTTCATTTGTGAAGAGGTCATAAATCCATGTCTTTGTTGGTATGATGAAATGATCTAATTGTATACCAAACTTGCATTCAACTAGTTCTTCATGTTTTTTTTTGTACTTTTTGGGGACATTACTTGAATGGTTTTTTACCAGGCCCTCCTTCACAAATTCTTTTACCTTATCCAAGTCCTCTGTAGGTGGCATTTGCTTTGGGTCCTCACTGAATGGTCCTTCAAATGTACTCTTCTCAGAAACTTGTGTTTCATTCAATTTTTTTTAATGCCTTTTCCATTTTCCTTTTCTTCATTTCTGTTGTGGGGTTAGGAGTGTATCTATCAGGACTCCTAGCAGCCCTTTTTGACCTTTTAATGACCTTATTTTCTTCTGCAATTTGAACTTTATGTTCAGCCTGTGCATTTACAACTTCCTCATCAGTTCAAAAATTCACTTTATCAATCATGCTGTCTATTCTACTTTCATTTTGAACTTTTGAAATTTAAAGTAACTACTTACCTTATCTTTAGAATTGTGAGCATCCATGTTCTCTTGTTGTCCTTTCTCTTTATTTATTTCATCACGTTTATGTGATTCACTGTCTGCTTCAATGTTCTGTTCTTCATCTTGTTCAAGAGTTGCTGTTTCTTTTGAATCACCAGCATCAGCAGTCATTGCTTCATCTTCCTATAATAACGTAACAAAAATTGTCAAGTCAATCATTACATAAATAAATTTATTACACAAATAGCAATTACCTTTGTTTGCTTCAAGTCCTTAATGACACTATGAATGGCGTTGTCAACATGCATTTCCAACTCTTGTGTGTTTATGCTTGCTTGAGCAGGAGTGAGTATCATGCCATCTTCATAGATTGCTGAATTCTCTTTTTGGGCACATATGGGATTTGCATCCTCACTTCCAAGTTCTTTCTTATCCTCAATGCCTAGACCTTCAGCCATCTCACTGCCTATACCACCTTCTGCCTCCTCACTTCCTAGACCTTCTGCATCATCCTCACCGCCTAGACCAGCTTCATTATTTTCCATTGTTCTTTCCTTCTCTTTCTGTGTTAGATCCAGATGTAGGTCAAAACTTGGTATATCTGAGACCAAAATTCATTTATCTATTCCTCGTGATGCTTCATGAATCTGCACATGGATTTCTTCTTCGCTCATTTCACCTTCTGCATTTCCGGTGCTTTGAAGCATTAAAGCTTTCAGCATCTCTGCCTGCTGCTTTTGCCCTTTCAGAACTTCTTGTATTCCATCTTCTATTGTTTTCATTCTTCTCTCAAACTTTTGCATCTTCTTTGATTGGAGCACCACTGTGGATCGTTGCGCTTACCGCTACACTAAAAGCAATCGCTGATAGTGTAGCACGCCCTTCCCCCTTTTATAGAACAGGCAAAGCGCCACGCGGTCCGATTGCACCGGCAGGCTGGCAGATTGCTGACCGCAGACCCGCGGCAGGCCCAACAATCTCCCCCCAGCACCTGCCAGCCTACAACTGAGCAGCATGCTGTTGCCGGGGGGTCGAACCCGTGACCTTTGGCTCTGATACCAATTGTGGATCGTTGCGCTTACCGCTACACTAAAAGCAATCGCTGATAGTGTAGCACGCCCTTCCCCCTTTTATAGAACAGGCAAAGCGCCACGCGGTCCGATTGCACCGGCAGGCTGGCAGATTGCTGACCGCAGACCCGCGGCAGGCCCAACAACCACTGCAGCCATTATGTTACGCATGATTGTTGCATCTATCTCTGCTTTGGTTGCCAGCAGTTTTTTTTCTTTTAATCAAACTATTTAACCTCTTTAATCCAATTGCAGTTGGACCCTTGTCAATTTGTTCCTTCAAGTCAGTATCTTCTTCATTAGGGCAATCAATCTGTGCTGCTTCAGACTCCTTTTCGTGAACATTCCCATTTTCTTCTTTACTCCCTTCCACAAAAACATTTCTTTTCTGTTTTGCTGGCCCATGTTTCAAAGTAAGACGACTTGTTCTGAGAGACTTATTGACCTTGTTTGCATACAAAGCATTTATCAATGGATTCTTAAGCTCGTCTTCAGTTGGTGCCATTTTCTGATATTCAAACTGCAGTACATAAGAGAAATTATGCATACAATAAGTTAGTGCACATCATAAAGCATGAATTAAAATTACATATAATACAGACATTAAAAAGAAATTTACCTCTTCATTCAGAAATATGACATCTGCTAGTGTTGCAACATTAGTTTTCTTTGGTGCAGACCACTTCAGCAATCTAGGAAACAAATCTTTCCTTTCTACCTCTAACTGGCAAACATGTGTCGTTCTAAGAGCTGGGAAACTTTCAAATGCCCATATTTGCAATGCAAAGACAAAACCTGGAAATGTGAATCTGTCTTTTGTGGCCCTTTTAATATTTTCTGTCCACTTAGGCACTTTTTCCAATAAATCTTCCCAGATTTCATCTCCCCAAGGGTACTGGTTCACTAAATCAAGATTATCTACCATGTTGATGTAGATTGCTGGGCATTTCACTGTCTTTTGGTTTCCAATTATGTAATTGGAAATCAAGTCAAGAATAGCCAGTTTTACCCTATCTAAGGGCTGCTTCTCTACAGGTATATTATCGAACTCCTCAAAAGCTCTGCTTGTTGTGTGTGTTTCGGAAAATAAAGAAAATTAATTAAAATAAATTAATTAAATAAAATGACTAGAGAAAAACAAGAAAGGAGTTGAAGCAGAATTAGTCAAAGCTCGTGCTACGCACGATGTCCTTAAAACGTATTTGTTGCCTCCCACGGTGCTAGGAGCGTTGCAACAATAGTTTCCCAGGATACGATGACTACGAACTAATGTTTGAGCACACAAACAAAAGTTCCAGCGAACGAGAACACAGTATGAACACAGAGGAATTTTTCAGAATGCTAGCAGTGTGTTTTTAGAGCTAAAAACGTGTACAATCGTGTAAGAACGTGTGTTGTTGCAAACCACCTGCCAGCCATTATATAGGAGGATTTGTTGTGTGTAAATGGTGAATTAATGGACCTGAACGTTGGACATCAATGACCAGTCCGTTGGGCATTGAATCGTCCATGAACTGTCCATTTAACGCTGCATTAAAAGATAAGAACGTTGGGCATTAATTGTTGTAACGTTTCAGAAGTGCGAGAGAAGACCTCCATCAGAACTCCCCGGGAGGGGTTCTGATCGGAGGCCAATCAGAAGACCCCAACTCTGATCCGCGGCCATCAGAGTACCCCCAACTCTGATGGGCGGCCATCAGAATACCCCATCTCTGATGGGCTGCCATCAGAACTCCAACGAGGTGTTCTGATCCGTAGGCTTCTGTCCGAGCACTTCTGCCGCTGGGAAAAAATTAAACGTTTCGGGAAGAAAACAAAAATTAATCGTATCTCTTGAGAGATAGATTTTTGGACGACATTCGTGTCCGCAGGTCGCCCGCGCAAGTCGCGGTTTTTCTTCTCCGATTTCGGGATTTGATTTGCACCCCCCCCCCCCCCTTGCGCGCGTGGAGAGAGCCTTTACCCTTAGGAATCTTAACTCCTTAAGGGGAGAGTCCCTTTATAAAGGGTTGCAAATCCCTTGGGTTTTCCGGTGTGGGAAATTAACACACTAGAAAACCATCCTTTTTCCCAGTTTTTCTCATTCACCCGTTATCCGTTTTGAGCGTACCATATATCGAATTGTATCCCTTAACAAGGACAATCCGAAACCACTTTGACCCGACCCAAATCAGAAGTGGACCCCACTCAAAAAATTGCCCCAAAATAGCCATTTAATGCAATTTTCACACATTTTTCCAACAATCCCCCACATGAATGAAAATTGATTTTCGAGACTTACAAAAAGACACGAAGATAGGAGGACACGTTGTGTTCACCGGATGATCCTTGTATACGGAGAGGTAGGTTTAATCCTTTGAACCTTCCGCCGTAAAGACACGTTTATTTACTGGCTGTCTAGTAGACTCGATGTCTTTGAACTATACTGCCGTCTTGTAAACATTGACTTATCTTTACACAAGAACCTTCCAACTTTGTTCCGTTCTCATGGGTGTGCCCGTTTTGGCCATGGGTCACCGTCCTGGTTCTACAAGAGTTTCTAAAGAACTGAGCCTTTACAGTTCTCCTTTGAAGCGGCCCTCTTCTCTCTCACATAGGTGATTCTTTCACGAGTATCCCGCATACTCTTCCAATGTTATCGAGTAGATCAACATTTTAGAATCATTAAAGCAAACGTTTTTTTGCTAACCTCGTGCGGGAGTCACTGTTTCAACGAGGAGTGGGTAGGAGTCCGGGACCCCCACAGTGACCATCCTTCGCTCTATAATTTAGTTGTCCCATTTGAACCTAGGACCAACTAGGTTGGGTATCCACTATAGAACTTTTCAATTCACGGGCTTTAATCCCATTCCTCGTGACAACTTCTCCAACAATTCTCTATCCAATGTCTTGGTTAGCGGATCCGCTATGTTATCCTTTGATTTCACGTAGTCAACAGTGATAACACCCGTTGTGAGAAGTTGTTTAATGGTATTATGTCTACGACGGACGTGTCTAGACTTACCATTATAGAGATTGCTCTGTGCCCTTCCAATTGCCGCTTGACAATCGCAATGTATGCATATTGGAGGGACAGGCTTCTCCCAACTTGGAATATCCTCGAGAAAATGGCGTAGCCATTCAGCCTCTTCAGTGCACTTATCCAAGGCTATTAGCTCAGATTCCATCGTGGATCTAGCTATTAACGTTTGTTTCGAGGATTTCCACGACACGGCTGCACCTCCCAAAGTGAAAACATATCCACTCGTGGACTTTGAGTCCTTAATGTCAGATATCCAACTAGCGTCTCTATACCCTTCAAGTACAGCTGGATATCTTCCGTAGTGCAGTCCAAGGTTTTGGGTTTTCCGTAAATACCTCAAAACTCTTACTATTGCCTTCCAGTGTTCATCACCGGGGTTGCTAGTATATCTACTAAGCTTACTAACCACAAAGGCAATATCAGGCCTGGTACAACTCATTAGATACATTAAACTGCCAATAATCCTAGCGTATTCTACTTGAGAAATACACTCTCCACGATTTTTGGTCAGGTGTACGTTTTTATCTAATGGCGTCCTTGCCTCTTGATAATCATCCTTATTAAATTTAGTAAGGATTTTATCAACGTAATGGGATTGGCTTAGCGTCAGACCCTCAGGTCCTCTAATTATTTCAATCCCAAGGATTAAATCGGCCAGCCCCATATCCTTCATGTCAAAATTAGAATTTAACATGTTTTTGGTAGAATTAATCATCAGATTATTACTACCCACGATGAGTATATCATCCACGTATAAACATAAAATGACATAGCCGTCTACCGTGCTTTTCACATAGACGCATTTGTCACTTTCGTTTATTTTAAACCCATTAATTAACATTGCATGATCGAACTTTTCGTGCCACTGTTTAGGGGCTTGTTTCAATCTGTACAATGATTTAATTAATTTACAAACCTTCTTTTCTTGGCCAGGAACACGAAAACCCTCGGGTTGTTCCATATAGATTTCTTCGTCTATATCGCCGTTTAGAAAAGCGGTTTTTACGTCCATTTGATGAACTTCCAAATTCCGCAAAGCGGCAATTGCTAGTATCATCCTAATGGAATTTATTCTCGTCACAGGAGAATACGTGTTAAAGTAATCATGGCCCTCACGTTGCTTGTATCCCTTGATTACAAGTCTGGCCTTATACTTATCAATGGAACCGTCAGGTTTCATTTTACGTTTAAAAATCCACTTGGATCCCAAAGGTTTACATCCCGGAGGAAGATCAACCAATTCCCATGTGTGATTTTTTAGGATAGAATCCACCTCACTTTTGATGGCTTCTTTGCACATAGGTCCTTCGGTAGACGTTACGGCTTCCGTATAAGTCCGTGGCTCATTTTCTACCAAACATGTTAGAAAATCCGGTTCATTTTCTACCATACAAGTTAGAATATTCGAATCGAATTCTATCAAGTATGTGAGAAAATCCGGTCCGAAGGATTTTTCAACTCTAGCACGTTTGCTACGTCGGGGTTCGGGTTCTTCATCGGATCCCTCGCTAGTATTTTCCATAGCTACGTCAAATGTTCGTTTTGACGTGCTAGGTCCATCGTTGGACTTGCATGGAAATACGTCTTCAAAGAATGATGCATTCCTTGACTCGATTATTGTGTTTTTATGTACATCCGGATTATTCGAATCGTACACTAAAAACCGATAAGCACTACTATTTTGTGCATATCCAATAAAAATACAATCTACCGTTTTTGGAGCTATTTTTATTTTCTTAGGTGTTGGTACAAGCACCTTAGCAAGACACCCCCACACTTTTAAATATTGATAGGAAGGCCGTCTGCCTTTCCACAACTCGTACGGAGTTTTATCATATTTTTTCCAGGGAAACTTATTTAAAAGGTAATTGCTTGTCAAGATTGCTTCGCCCCACATATTTTGTGGCAAGCCCGGACTTACTAGCATCGCATTCATCATATCTTTCAGTGTGCGATTCTTTCGTTCGGCAACACCGTTTGATTGAGGTGAATAGGGTGCGGTACATTCGTGTACTATACCCACACTCGCGCAAAAGTCACCAATTGGTGCTTCATACTCACCACCTCGATCACTTCTAACCGTTTTAATCCGTCGATTAAGTTGGTTTTCCACTTCATTCTTGTAAAGAATGAATTTATCGATTGCTTCATGTTTATTTTTCAACAAATAAACATAGCTATATCGAGTGCTATCATCGATAAAAGTAATAAAATATTTATTACCGCCACGTGTTTGTATTGATTTAAAATCACAAACGTCACTATGAATTAATTCTAGTGGTTCCGTTTTTCTTTCAACCGATTTGAAAGACGTTTTCGTTAGTTTTGCCTCAACACAAATATCACATTTGTGCTTCACATCAATTGTGAATTTAGGAATGTGTTCCATGTTAATTAATCTACGTATAGAATTAAAATTAACATGTCCTAGTCTACCATGCCACACATTGGAAGACTCAAGCAAGTAAGCAGAAGGGATTTTATTATTATTAATAATAATAGTCGTTACATTGAGCTTAAACAGCCCGTCACATGCATACCCTTTGCCCACATACATTCCCGATTTGGACAAAACTAATTTGTCCGACTCAAAAACCATACGAAAGCCATGCTTGTTCAACAACGAACCGGAAATCAGGTTTTTGCGTATCTCCGGAACGAACAGCACTTGGTTAAGAGTCAGCTCTTTGCCCGAAGTCATCTTCAGGACCACCTTGCCCACACCTTCCACCTCGGAATGGGCTGAGTTTCCCATCCACACTTTCTCACCATTTGATGGATCGAAAGTTGTGAACAACTCCCGATTTGAGCAAATATGCCGGGTAGCACCGGTGTCCACAAACCACTCCTTGGAATTGGATCCAACGAGGTTGACTTCCGTCACCACGGCCGCTAGGATGATGTCTTCATCCTTTTGCCCACCTTGCACCAAGTTGACGTGAGAATCTTTCTTTCTCTTTGGTGCCTTGCAATCCGAGGACTTGTGTCCATTCTTGTTGCAATTGAAGCATTTTCCATTGAACTTTGTCTTGGAAACGCCTCCCTTGGGACCGAGCTTGCTCTTCCCATTATTTTTATTTTTGGAGCTTTTTGCATGCTCCACCACGTTGGCCTTGGCGCCATGAACAATTGGGAGTTTCCCATCGTTCTTCCGGTTATCCTCTTCAATCCGCAGATGGAGGATCAATTGCTCCAAGTTCATTTCCTTTCGCTTATGCTTAAGGTAGTTCTTGAAATCCTTCCAAGCCGGCGACAATAAATGAATAATTGACGCCACTTGGAACGACTCACTAACTGCCATTCCTTCATCTCGAATTTCGTTGAAGATCATTTGCATCTCCTCAACTTGACTCAAGACCGTCTTCGAATCCACCATTTTAAAATCAAGGAATCGACCAACAACAAATTTCTTTGCGCCGGCATCCTCGCTTTTATATTTGTGGTCCAAAGCATTCCATAGCTCTTTAGCCGTAGCTAATTTGCTATAAACGTCGTACAAAGCATCATGCAGCCCGTTCAACACATAGTTTCGGCAAAGGAAGTCAGAATGCTTCCAAGCCTCAACCGCGTTGAGAGATTGCACATCTACCTCACTCCCGGTTACAACCGGAGCGTCCTCGGTCAAGAACCTCGCAAGACCGAGAGTAGTGAGATAAAATAGCATCTTTTGCTGCCACCTCTTGAAGTTTAACCCATTGAATTTCTCGGGTTTCTCCACAGAGTTGCTTGGCACGGTCACCATAGGGATAGCCCTTTGGTTGGCCAAAGCAGATGCACCGCGTTGTGAACTATTGTTCACCGGAGCTCCGCTTTCAGAGTGATTGTCGTTCAGAACATTCTGTCCAACACCAATCTCGTTTTCTTGAGAAGTCATTTTCGTTTTCTTAACGTTTTTCTGAAAACACAAAAACAAGTTCGTTCACCAAAGTGACAAACTACAGTTTAAGATTGTATACCGCAGTATAACAATCCGCAAATACGTTTTAAGATTGTTGGGTGTGTTTCGGAAAATAAAGAAAATTAATTAAAATAAATTAATTAAATAAAATGACTAGAGAAAAACAAGAAAGGAGTTGAAGCAGAATTAGTCAAAGCTCGTGCTACGCACGATGTCCTTAAAACGTATTTGTTGCCTCCCACGGTGCTAGGAGCGTTGCAACAATAGTTTGCCAGGATACGATGACTACGAACTAATGTTTGAGCACACAAACAAAAGTTCCAGCGAACGAGAACACAGTATGAACACAGAGGAATTTTTCAGAATGCTAGCAGTGTGTTTTTAGAGCTAAAAACGTGTACAATCGTGTAAGAACGTGTGTTGTTGCAAACCACCTGCCAGCCATTATATAGGAGGATTTGTTGTGTGTAAATGGTGAATTAATGGACCTGAACGTTGGACATCAATGACCAGTCCGTTGGGCATTGAATCGTCCATGAACTGTCCATTTAACGCTGCATTAAAAGATAAGAACGTTGGGCATTAATTGTTGTAACGTTTCAGAAGTGCGAGAGAAGACCTCCATCAGAACTCCCCGGGAGGGGTTCTGATCGGAGGCCAATCAGAAGACCCCAACTCTGATCCGCGGCCATCAGAGTACCCCCAACTCTGATGGGCGGCCATCAGAATACCCCATCTCTGATGGGCTGCCATCAGAACTCCAACGAGGTGTTCTGATCCGTAGGCTTCTGTCCGAGCACTTCTGCCGCTGGGAAAAAATTAAACGTTTTGGGAAGAAAACAAAAATTAATCGTATCTCTTGAGAGATAGATTTTTGGACGACATTCGTGTCCGCAGGTCGCCCGCGCACGCAAGTCGCGGTTTTTCTTCTCCGATTTCGGGATTTGATTTGCACCCCCCCCCCCCCCCTTGCGCGCGTGGAGAGAGCCTTTACCCTTAGGAATCTTAACTCCTTAAGGGGAGAGTCCCTTTATAAAGGGTTGCAAATCCCTTGGGTTTTCCGGTGTGGGAAATTAACACACTAGAAACCCACCCCTTTTCCCAGTTTTTCCATTCTAACGGGTAAACTTCGAAAAGCGATTTCTCATTCACCCGTTATCCGTTTTGAGCGTACCATATATCGAATTGTATCCCTTAACAAGGACAATCCGAAACCACTTTGACCCGACCCAAATCGGAAGTGGACCCCACTCAAAAAATTGCCCCAAAATAGCCATTTAATGCAATTTTCACACATTTTTCCAACACTGCTTATGTCAGCCCTTGTAACATTACTTCTTCCATTGAAAAACCTTCTCCAAATGTCACCCATTACATTTGTCGGTATTATTGGTTTCTCTCCTCCCATCTTGAACCCCGTTATTAATGCCAGTTGTTCCTTTCTAAAAGCCACCAACCTATTTCCTATATTAAAGTAAATTCGGTCTTTCCAAGTCTTCTTGTTAACCTTTTTGGCATGGTTTTCTACCAGCAAAACAAGCAGTTGTCCATTCATCCACTCTAGGTTACCTATTCCCAGCCATCCACCAAATATGCTTTTTCTGAATTCTTCAAGTTGGTCCTCCTTTAATAGCTTCCTTATGGTTTCAATGGCAGTATGTACATTTGAATAACAGTTTAACTTTAACTTCTTCTTGGTCATAAGAACAGGGTTTGTGCAAGATCTAACAATTGCCTGACATTTTAGTATTAATAATTTCTATAAGTACTATAATCATAAGGCATAATTGCACAACAATACTCAATTTATAAATTTGAATTTACTGTCTTATAGCACAACTCATATATCGTGTTATCTAACATCAAATGCTTCATACCTTAAGTCATATGAAATAAATGATATGTTAATTGTTGAAAGCATGTATGGACAAAATCAAACAAGGTATAAAATATTTAGTATTTACTTGAACTGAAATACTGACTATTTACTTGAACTCAAATAACACATCTGACATCAACAGTACTCTACGAACATTTGATTCATCATTTCAGATAAACATTACTCCTACTTTGTTTGTAAACAACATATGTCAATATAGTTGTTTACGAAATTTATATTACTTTTCTCAAATGAAGTCATTGAATACATTACCCAACCAAATGGAAGTATAAATTCTTTCTCCTTCTCCGTTTTGCTGGGACTTGGCATCTTTGTGTCGAAGTCACTTTCAGAGTTTTCTTCGTTTTCTACATTTTCAACGTCTGCCTCATTGTCGGCGTTCTTTCTCTTTGCCATTACTGCCTAAATTTGCTTTCAGAGCTTTCGTTTGGTCGGAATGCTTTCCGTTGGTCGTCAAAACTTGCTCGCCGTTCGTCCGTAGTACGCCATTTGTGTAGTCGGTTGAAGCTTTCTGCAGATTTGGAGACGTTAAATGAAATGGGGCTTGCCGTTTCAAGTTGGGCTCGCGGTTTGTAGTCGGGCCTTCGGTTTGAAAGGAGTCCTCTGGTCCATTTGGGAATTTAAAAGTAAGGGTTAAATGGTCATATTAGCTCAACTTAAGTCCTACGTGTAGATGTAGTCCTATTTTTAGAAATTTCCTATGTTTATGTCCTATTTGTAAAATTTTCCCATTTTTTATTTGGCTAGTTGAATTGAGTAATAACAAAAAAAAATAAGGAAAATGCTTTGTGTACATGGCCATCTAAATGTACACATCATAAAAAATCCATCCCCTCCCTTTTTCTAACCCATTTAACCCTCATCCTCTCTCCTCCATTCCAAAACTTACCCCCCATGCGCAACCAACGAATTGTTTGTCCCATTATTTTCGTTTGTCTATGATCTCTTCCTTCTGTAAAGTGGTGGTCTTCTCCGTATTAACTAGTGATCGAGTGCTGCTTGTTATCGAGTCTTCCTTCTCTGACGATGAACGACATGGAAGCGAATATACAGTTTGTCGGAGACGACGAAGTGGGCCTGGGGTGGACATGGGAGGATATGTTCGGGCCGAGTCCTGCTAACATGCCAGCCGCGACGGAAGGATGTGAACTAGCGACGGAGGGAGGGATGCAAGGTCATGAAGACACAACGGAAGGAGTTGAACACACTCCGACTGCCACGCAAGGCGATGAAGGGGCGGTGGATGGGAACACTGTGGAGGCTGAGCAAGGTAGGTGTTTATGTGGTGTCGTTTCTTCATGGTTATTATGTGGTGGTGTAATGAAGCTTCACACGCAGCATTTTTTTGAAAGCACATACAAATTAATATTGTATGTTTTTGTATGTAGAGAATTATAAATGTCTGCGTGGAGACATTTATTGTATGTTCTACAGACAATTACAAATATGTTGCCATAATTATGTATTAGTTCGTTGTGTGTTTTCTCACCTGATAGGAACACATTATGAAGTTCATACACTTGTTTTAGAATGTGAGTATAATACGTAGAGCGTGTTTAAAATGTCATTATAGTACTATTTTGTTTGTTTGTATTTCATTTAATTATGTTTGTCTTTAATAATATTTTATTCATTTGTTCTTGTAATTCATTTGATCATTCTTTGAACTTGTCAGTATTGCATTTACTAATGTCTGTATGTAATAATATTTATTTTATTTGTTCTTGTTAGAGGTTTAATCTTTTTTAAACTTTATCAAGTACTTTACTTTATCTGTATTTCATTTATTAATGTCTGTCTTCAATAATATTTTATTCATTTGTTCTTGTAATTTGTTTGATCATTCTTTGAACTTGTCTGTGTTGCATTTAATAATGTCTGCATTTCATAATCTTTTATTCATTTGTTCTAGTAATTGGTTATCAAGTACTTTGTCTGTATTTAATTTTATAATGTCTGTATTTAATATTATTATATTTAAGTGGTTTGATCATAGTTTAAAGTTGATGAAGTAGTTTGTCTGTATAGTATTGATGAATAACGTCTGTATTTATCTAAATTAGTCTATGTATACATATTCTTAATTCACAGATGCATATGCACAGGAAGACGAGGGAGAAGATGTTATTGTGGATTTGTGGTTGTTCCGGAAGTGGGCATGAAGTTTGAAAGCACAGACGCGTTGTACGAGTTTTACAAAACATATGGTAAAAATGTAGGATTCCCGGTTAGAAAAAGAACATCTACTAAGGATAGATGCAAGAGTGGCCGGTGTAGTGTCAATAGTGATAGAGTGTTCACGGGCGGGAAGTAGAGGTAACAAGGCACTGGACTGTTTGAAGCCTCAAGCTTTAATGCAAACATCTTGTTCGGCAAGAATTAGAGCACACACTACTTATGTTGGCTCATGGGAAATTTCAAAAGTGTTTTTACAACATAATCACCCCATGAGTCCCACAAAATCTAGACTATTTCGTTGCAATAGGAAGTTGACATCAAAAGCGACGAGACATCTTGCGATGGAATATTTTCAGGATGGAATTGCAAATTCCTCTTAAAGATTACTTTCCCGCCCAATACTCTGTACGGTCTTCCTTCTTAGAGGCCGGCCTTGGGCCTGCTTAGCGAATGCCTTACATTGCAGCAGATGATGATGATTACAAAGACGCCTTTTGGACACTTGCTTGATGTTGCACAGATACAATTCTCTGCTCAACTGATTCATCTGTTGTTGTTACGCCTTGTTCGTGACCAGCCCGAGGATGAGTCGTGGTTTGCCGTGGAGGGAAGGTTGATGAAATTCACATACGATGACTTTAAGAGGATAACTGCTATCCAAGATCCTGTTGAGTGGCTAGCGTATGATGTTGATTACCGGTTGGGAGACGTTGACAAATACTTTGGTGGATGTGATGATGTAAGCTATGGTGCATTGAAGGCGAAGATTATAGAACTTAACGATACCCCCGTGATGGAGAAGATTTCATGGTCTGTGTCAAGTTAGGTTCTTTGTTTTTGGTCCACTGTTGTCTGCTAGCCAGGGATCCACAAACAAGAATCCATCCGGATTATTTGCATCTGGTTGATGACTTCAAGGAGTTTCAGTCTTGTCCGTTAGTATTTACCATCATATGTCCATATCATTACAAAAACTTTATAATTGCACCTTGCATCCTGTGCAACACATGTGTGAAATGTAAGAGACGAGTAATATAGATCATTTTACTTGGTCTATGTAACAGTACTCGACTTTTAGCAATGATGGTTCGAGCCTCTATTATGAAGGCACAAATGAGAAGTTTTTTTGACAATATGAGAAGTTTCTTATTCCCAATTTATTTTTACCCTGGAAGATGCGAAACTACGACCATTTCACACTTATGTGTAGGCAATTCACCGTAGATATATATACAGAGTGACTGTAAACAAGACTCAAGGGCAATTGTTGAAAACCACATGTGTTTTCTCACGAGGTGCTTTTTACATATGGACAATTGTACATAGGTTGTAATTTAGAGGCGATAAATATGTCTGGTTTAAAGTTCGTAATACTAGAGGATGAAGAAAATTTGAAAAAACTGCAATACATAGTCTTCAATAATTTACAATGAGTATGCTTAATAAATCATAATATTCATTATAATTTACAATTTCTCTCATTCATGTGATAAATATTTATGTAATTTTTAAATGCATTTGTACATTCACATTTATAATATTGCATATTACACCCCGTGCAATGCACGGGTGAGATGCTAGTAATCTCATAACTAAAGATGATGGTTGAGGGGATTTGATGAGTTTTAAGATTATTTCAGATATTTTACATGGCTGTGATGTGACAAAAAAATCTGTTTAATATACGTTTTCATTCTTCGGATTAACATACTCCATCCGGCCCTTAAAACATTGTCAGGTTTGACCGACACGAAGATTAATAAAGTAAAAAATTGTGGGGCGCTTGTGATAATCCTATGAATAATTTAGGGATAAAAAGGCTGATAAGTTTTCCATTGAAGTGTAACCATTCAAATGTTCAATTCAATCCATTTATTTCAAGTTAAGCCTGTTCGAGCTTTGATCCTAATAAGAATATTCTAAAAATAGTTAACTGAACTGAACATTGGATTGAAGTGTCTTGACGAACATAGCATAATCTCAATTACTTCAAGCCTAACCCCACTCAATTCATCCTCACGCTTGGCCTTGAACCCTACTTTTTGAATGAGAGATAGACAACTGTGACAGAGTTAATGCTGAGTCACTTGGTTGTGGGCCTGGACTTGAACCCACCGTATTCATTCAGCACGAGATAGAGACGGCGATAGGTCACCGGAGTAAAAGAAATGCCTAACAAAGCCGACGAAGTAGAGCGTCAGAGGAAACTGGAAGAAGCCTTAGAAGTTCAAGCCTTAAGGCGCATCATCAACGCGTACCTCAAGTATGAACATCTGTAGCTTTTTTCTCCAGCATTCAAATTTTGAGGTTTAAGGATTTCGACCGTCAATAGTTGATCTGTTGCTAACTTGCTATACTGTTTGAGAAGGTTTTACCGATGCCCATGCATTGAAGACCAGTAACCAAGACACCTTTTTTATGGGCTAGTATTAATTGCAGACTTTGTGCCATTGGCGATTTTATGTTTTTTCTCTTTAGTTGACGTTTGGAATGAATTGCTTTGCAGCTATCCTGAAGCTTCGGAGGAGGATGTAAAAAGATATGAAAGATCATTCAGAAAATTACCACAACCACACAAGGTTCTATTTTGCACCCTGTAACTTTGATATTGCACAGTGGTTTCATATTCACTTACATGATCAAAAATAGAAATGCATGTCTTGGCATTTTAATTTATGCAAAATGCATGCTTGATGTACTAGCTCTTAAGTCTATCGGAGTCAGGTTAAGATTTTCCCTTCCATTAATATGTTTCTTTACGCTTTAATTTGTATTATACTCCGTAATACTCATCATTTTAACGGTAGAGTTTGTTTCTTGTGAACAACTCTGATCAGTGCATTTTGAACTTCAATCATCGCTCTCTTTCCAGCAAATTAACCATAGCTTGTAGTCGAGCTCAGGGTGGGATCTATTAATGCCCCAGTGGGGGCATAAGCCCATTTTTAATTAATATGTAATTACATACCCCTTGATAAATTTTGAAGTATTATAGAAAATGGAAGGTGTACAATAAATGTTAATTTTGATTGATGCAGGTTGTACTTCTTTAACTGATTTAATTGGTGTAGGTTGTACTTCTTCAATTTTATTTAAATTAGGTAGGCTACACTAAAAAAGTCCTGGATCCGCTCCTTAGTCCTTACTCGAGCTCTCATGAACTGTTAAGCATTTTGCATCTTTCTTATCAAGTATTGGTTATAGATTTCCACCTCATTACCGCAAAAGAATTACTTCCTCCCTCTTTAAAAGTGTTTTGTTCGAGCAAAGTACATTTTTATTTTTTGGTATGTTACTAATGCTTCATATAATTAATCCCTCTTATATTTTTAAGTATGCTTGTATGTTCAACTAAATTTATTGTACAAAAAATTACCAACTTACTTAAAAAACTTGCTCCTGTTGCTCAAACAGGACAATATTTAAAAAAGTATCTGAAGTATGACTCCTTTTTGGATGCCTGGACGGTGTATAACAATTTGTTATCTTGGAAGTCCGAAGTTGCATTGTTAGACCCCCTTAATACTATAATTTCCTTTTTTCCCACTTTCCATTCCCTGCTCGAGCAACAAGCGATGAGGCTGAAGTGGATGATTTCAACAGTAGTGATGAATCACGATTTTAGAATCATTTTTAGCTGAGCATCTGAGTTACTTCTTTTATCATCTATATGTCACTGATCTATTGCAGCCTTCCAATCTAAACTAACGGAACTCTCAGGAGTAGGTATACTATATATTGCTAAACTTTACAAATATATAATGAATTCCTTTAGGAACAAAACGATCTATACCCTATAGACTGTTAGTGCTAATTTATATGATATGATTTGTACGTTTATATTTTATGCTCATCCTGCCATCCATTAATGAAACATTGAACTCTTCCTAGTTCATTAAGTTTTCTGTATTAATGTTTTGTCCAGAATAATATGCTCAGTAACTAATCAAGAATATGATTTGATTGTGGAGTGCTACACACATTCTTATAAGCACAATAGTCTAATTTATCTGAGTTTAATGTCATCGTTATGAGACATATTTATTTTAAAACTAGTATGTGGATTATATGATGACTATATTTAACTAGTCATAGATATAAGTATATTAAACAAATAATATACGGAGTAGTCTTAGATAAAATATACTCCGTATTAAACTAGTATGTGGATTATTTGATGTCTATATTTCACTAGTGAAATATAATCCACATATTGTTGGCCATCACGTGCCTACCACATCACCGTCCTGCATTATTTCAATTTCTATAATGCACAAAAATAAAAGAGGAGAAGGAGTGTCACTCTTTGTCTTGGTTGATCAATCTGTGTGGGTACTTGTAGAGGCACGATAGTTTGTTCGAGATCACCAAGTGCAAACATCCTAGACTTATTTTAAGTACGGAGTATTATTTTGTGCAAATTTGTTCATAATATGAGCATGAGATCCTTAGCTCAAATTCTGTTTTTTTTTTAAATAACTTTCGGCCGCACATTCGCTGCTTGGAATCCAAAACTAAAAAGAAATGTGGAGTTCAGGTGATTGTACCATGAATTTCTGTGACATTACTTACAGCTTAATCACGTCGTTGGACAGTGTCACCCAACAACCTGCCAAAGACGCGTGAGGGACTACGATACCATTCTAAGAAAAAAGAGTTGAGAGATCCGGCGGGTGGTGATGTCAAGGACATGCCAAAAAGGTGGAAGGTATAGGTCAATAACAAGAAACCACACGTGATCATATGTGGATGGATTGATTTCTTGATAGGATAGGGGGCCAAAGCCAAGTGTTTATTTGCACTGAGAGATGCATAAGAATATTAGATTCACAAGTCTCTATTTTCTAACATTTCGTCAATAAGTTACATCGACTTAGCAACTCTTTGCTTCCCAATAAGAACTTTGCCTACATATTCTTCAAACTTTGCCTCATCAGTGAATATTATTTTACAGGTTATCTTATCTCATCTTCCTGCGAAGTTTCAGAAACTACGATGGTAAATATATATGGATGATTATACTATATGATACATTTATCCTTAAGTAACTAAAGTTTATTTTTTGAAAACTATTCACTAATCTTTTTCACATGTCATAAAAATGGGGTGGTTATAATGTTAGTGGCAACTGACAAGCCTATTAAATTTTATTTAAACTCAAAGTAGCTATCAGCCTGTCAGGAGCTGGTCATGTATTATCTTGGTGGTCAGCTCATAACTGCTTTGAGAATAGGCTTTGTCAATCTGTACACTTTTTCTCCCTCTCTATTTCCATAGATATGCCTGACAGGCTGACATTTATAAGGAGAGCATCTCTTGGGAGAGGATTAAATGTGATCTTACATGTAAAAAAAAGGAACTGTCATTTTATGATCAGAACACCAGTTACTCAAAAATACCACTTCCCATTCATATATAGCATTATCTAGTTTCAACTTGCAAAGTTAGTTAGATTTTAATTTCAATTGCATCTGTGATTTTAAAAAAAGAACGAATGGTGAGCTTTGATAAACCGTGATATATTCACGGGGATTAAAGCTGCACTTAGTAATTAATGAATTTTATTAGTTTCCTTAATTATCGCTTTATGCTGCAGGTGTATTGCTCAAAATTCATATTTCATATTTGAGATGCTGAAGGTGATTGGTGATGTCATTCAAACTTTTTTGCCTTTTCGTATCGTTTCTTTCTCAAATTGTTTTTTATACTTTTTTTTGGTAAAGTACTTTTGTTTGGTTTCTGGTACCTGGAGGTACACTAAGAAGATAAAGTTCATTGTTCATCGTGGCAGGCATTTGAGCCCCCACTAGATCTTAGCCTGGATACTGATATTTGTGAAGAGCAGCATCAGGATATCATTAGAACTAGAGGTGATAGATTGGACTGTCAAGAATCTGTTAAAGCAATAGCCACAGATCATGACAATGGTACCCCTGGGGCATGTGTTGTCAATAAGGTATTTCTATTGTCTCCTTTACTTCTATAATTTCTTGAAGCTGAAATCTGCTGTTTCTCTTTATTTTGTTTTCACAATGAACTTAACCTTTGTAGCCTACCACAGGAGGATAAAACTGAGCATTCAAATGAGTTGAGTGGTATGAGTTTTACCGTTGGTCTGAAACATCCTGGCGCTGATTGTGGTACAGATTTCCAAGGGCCTGACAAACATTATCCTTCTGGGCGTAGCAATGAG
Organism: Cuscuta epithymum; assembly: GCA_945859915.1. Taxonomy (NCBI): domain Eukaryota; kingdom Viridiplantae; phylum Streptophyta; class Magnoliopsida; order Solanales; family Convolvulaceae; genus Cuscuta; species Cuscuta epithymum. The sequence goes on along the minus strand of CAMAPF010001045.1, from coordinate 1,625,492 downwards.
CATGTAAAATTTAACTATGAGTTCCCATAATGTACCACATCTACGTCCAAGTGCTCGATCAAAATATCGATAAGACTGTCGAGAAATTGAATAAAATCTACCTCCTCCATCCCAAAATACTAGTTACATAACTTTTGGGCGTGTAGATTAGGAATGCGGGATAAAAAACCAAAACTACCCTTCACATTTCCTGTAGCAGTGAAAAGGTAAGTAAAGTTGGAATGACTGAGTTGTTGATTGAAGTAAAAGGATGGGTAAAAATGAATTGTATGTAGGATCATTTGCCAAAAAAGAAACATAACCTTTATTTTGAGACAACCCGAAAAGGAAATACATAACTTTTATTTTGGGACGGAGAGAGCATCTTACTGCATTTATAATTTACAGCATTCTTTGATCATTTATTTGTGAGTAATGACCAGTTTTAAATACAATATATAATTAATTTGTTACTTCGAAGTGAAAGTATTTTAAGGTCTATTTAGTTTTGTCCTGGTTTGTTTGAGTCTTCTATTTTGCTATGTTGTTAACACCTTAAAGGACATCTATGATGCTAGGAAACTAGAAACAATGAAACGTTGTTTTCTAAAAATATTGAAAACAGAAACACAAGAGAATATGCAAGTATGCACTTCACTTATTACTTGTAAAGTTCACTAGATTCTTTCATTCATTCATTGTCATTACCCCAGTGCCGCAAAGGCTCCCACCTACGGTGGGGTAAGGGGAAGTCGGATGTCCGCAGTCTTACCCCTATACTAAAGCATAGAGAGACTGTTTCCGGATGACCCATAGTGAAATCGCATCGAAAATTGCACGGACTGACTACTGCTTCAAAAAAACGAAACACAGACAATTAAGTGAGCCAGTTTGCTTTATTCCATCATATTCCCAAGCCAAAAAATAGTGAGTCTTTGGCTCCATTACAAATGATGGAAAATGAAAAGTTCACTAGATAATCACTAAAAAATATACTAGTTCTAAACTTCAAATAAAATATTCATAATGCTCCTTTAAAAAAATCGAATATTGCATTAAATAGTATTAGCCATAAGCCGATGTCATAACTATTGACCTCTAGAACTGAGAAATTGGAAAGAGGTTCTTTTGTCCTGTTAGGCATGTGTGGTGCAATATCAATTTTTTGGATAGTGACAACATGCCAGGGGAGTTTATCAGAGCTTTAGGTTTCAAAATAAAGAAACTTTGCTCCATAAAAGTATTGATGCATCATATGGAAAAATGCTTTCTGATTGAGAAACATTCTATAAGAACTAAATATCTTCCCCATGTCATGATTAATCCTGCACTAATTCCTGAAACATAATAGAAAAGTTGTATGCGTTAAGTTAAAAGCAAAACAAAGGATTTTTTTTTGCCAGAAACACCTTTAAGTGTTCTCTTAAGTTACACAGTGCAAATTTAATTTTTTATATTATAAAGGTGTTTTTGAGATTTATAATGTTCTCTTGTAATCTCTTTGAGTGATCTCTTATGTTTCACACTATGTTCTCTTATAGTGTTCTCTTATGTTTCAGATTTCTTCATCCTCTCCTCAAGGGTTGAGCCCATCGTCACAGTCACATGTTCCATTAGTAGATGTAGATAAGGTGTTTTTCCTTCTCTGTCATGTTTTTTTACAAATTTAGCCGATAGCCTGATACATGAGGCGGTAAGAAAAACAGTGTTCTTTTGATCTATTCGGCCATTAATGGCTGTCAAACCATCTTTTGAATATAAGAGACATTTCTGTTTTTCCTATTCTAATTTTACACAACAATGTTCTGCAGCATCTGAATTCTTCTGAATGCAGCCTGCAAGAAAGGGTTCTTTGAAATATCTAATATCAAAATGAGTTAAGAAGTATTGAAGTACTAAATGCTACTTGCACACTATACACAAATAAGGTGTCATTCTAATATAAGAAATATTAGGTTAATGGATGGGGAAAGGGAGCTAACTACTTTCCTCACTCTTGAAAAAATAAAAGGGTGTGCAAGATAAAACTAAAATACCCTCACCCCGTAGTCCTATGCGTCAACTTGTCATTTACTTAATGGATATTTATTTTTTTGCTAATGCATTCATCATTGTCAGGTCAGGTGTATTATAAGAAATATTGTAAGAGATTGGGCAGCTGAGGTAATTGTGTGTTTTCATCCATTTTTCTCTTCAAAGTTTTGGAGGTCTCTCTCTGGCCCATTCATCTTGTCTCATATGTTGTTTTGAAGTCAAATTGATTGACTTAATGTGTGTCAGTGTGTGTGTGGGGTGTGTCATTTTAAGAGACTTCATTAAAAGTATATCTTGACTCACAAAGTGCTACCTCTAACATTCAAATAAATATGTTGTTATGTAACGGCAAAATAAAATCAACGGGGTAAACCGTTGCCCAGATAATCAACGATAAAAATCGTTGCCCAGAGCCAAAAGGCTGAAATCCAACTTTATTCCAAGATACTCAAGACTGAACCCTGGCAAGGGGTATAAATCGCCTTCTAAGAGAAACTCTAATCAAGCCCAAATTAATTAAATCCTAATTAAGCCCATACTAACTCTACTATGTATTCTACTAATAATAGGCTCAAACTAAAACATAACATTAATTTAACAATAATAAATAAAACTATAACGACAGCCCATAACCGGCCCACGGAAGTGGGCCCAAGCCCGTTCCCACCCCATGCTCTTCCTGCTCTCTATCATGTCTTAGTAAATGAGTCAAACTTAACATTTTTGACTCCTGAATAGACAACGTAAATGGAAGATTTGGAATGTCATATTCTGTTCAGCGTTGTAAGGTACTAAGGTCAACAGCACTTCCAGTGTCTCATCCATGCAAGGAACTATAAAAGAAAATTTAGAATATTAAGTGATTTTCTGTCCTGCAGCTTATTGCCTCTTGTCTACTTCATAGAGCTTTAAACTACTAAGCTAGGACAAGCAGTGGTTTCCACATAGTTGATTTTCACGTGCATTTATTGAGCAGGCGAGCTGATATGCCTTTTTTTCAGAAGCCCAAATTTAAGACTTTTTTGAAATGCTCTCTTTGGAGAGACACTATTTAATGAGAATTTTATATTCCAAAATTAGTCATGATCACTCTAAAGAGTAAATACCCAAAAATAAACATATCCTGTAAAGTTCTTTTACAACCCTTCATAAAGCATATCCATTTGACTTTTATCTACCCCTTTGCAAAACCACAAAATAAGCATTAACTGCATCCTGCTTCGGTGTGTTATGTTTACAGGGGCAAAAGGAAAGAGATCAGTGCTACAAGCCAATTTTAGAAGAACTTGAACAATTGTTTCCTAATCGTAGTAAAGAAAGGTTTGTATGTACTATATTTCTGTGAGTAACCACAAATTCTAGATTTTTTTAGAATAGGTGAACACTGAAATTGCTTTTTTCTTTATTCCTAGTCCTCCAACTTGCTTAGTTCCTGGTGCTGGACTTGGAAGGCTTGCTTTAGACATTTCATGTCTTGGTAAGCTTATATATCTATGTTGTGATGAATTATACAAATTCTAAGTACTAAATGTGATATTTGATTTTTTATGGAACAGGATTTGCAAGTCAAGGAAATGAATTTTCATACTACATGATGATCTGTTCCAGTTTTATCCTTAACACGTAAGAATGTAATAATTAATTCATCGTCCATTATTAAATGAAATCTTGGTTAGATAGTTCTAAGATCGGGTTACTTGTTTTTTGTTTTGTTTTGTTTTATTAGCACTCAAACTGCTGGGGAGTGGACAATCTATCCTTGGATACACAGCAATTGCAATTCACTTGCAGATAGTGATCAGCTTCGTCCGATCTCAATTCCAGATATTCATCCTGCTAGGTTTTTGTCCTTTCTATGCCACAAATACACATCTTTCTGCTCATATGTCTTGTTCTTTTTTATTTAATTAATTAATCTATCACTAATACACAACACTAATCATAACTTTTTATAATCATTTTATTCACTTATCCGGTAATGGTTGTATTCTTACAAGATGAAAGATAAAAAGCTAACACAAAAGAATGTAGTTAGGTGTTACATGCGACTTATTCTATATTATGAAGTATGTTGTATTGGATATTTGAAACATAAACACAATGGTAGTGGGTTTGGTCCGTACATGCGTTTTCTTGTATGGAAATACAAATATAAGTTTTGGTCCACAGAAGGTCAATAAAATCTCATTAATCACGTATCAGTGCACTATCCTAGACCTTCTATAGTCACTTTATATAATTTCTGCATTAACAGAGCTTCTCCCAACCTATGCATTTTTTTTAATGTGTTTATGCATATCTGGTATTCAGAACCAAACTGCGAACTTCCACTGGATTACACTGCCCCCATACCTAGGTCCACTAGGGAGCCTTTGCGGCACTGTGGTAATGATGATGATGATGATTTAGATAAGATGGGGTAGGATTCTAGGTTGTCCATTTTGACAGGCTCTTATCTCTGAGTGCTGTATTTTAGTGACAATATAATATAATGGAAAGTAAGAAGCAAAGTATTGTTGCTATGGCTAGATAAAGAAGCTGAGTACTGTGCTATAGACCCATGCCTTAAGAAACTGATCATTGTGCTGTGGCCCTACTCCCTAGCCACGTGCGAACTTATGGTTAAAACAAGTACTTCACAAGTTGCAAAATGGTAGTACTATACCAGTGGCACATTGCCCCAAATCCAATTTATCATGATATGACAAATCATATAAAACTGTCGCTTTAGGTAGAAGATCATTTTAGGGCACATTAATACAAGCTTTGTTATCTTTAGTGGTCAGTTGGTATTTAAGTTGTATGTGCTACGCTTTCTAGGGCTTCAAAGCTTTAGTCATAAGTCATAATCGCTGTATTTCTACTGTTATGCACTAAGAAAGTATATAAGTTGTAAGCGCTAAATTTATATTTGTATATAAATATAGATCCACTTGTTTAGTTTTGTTCACCATACACTGAATCTCAATAAAACATTTTTATTCTACATGCATTAAGCCTAGATGTTAATTCATAAGGCATTTCTATTGTGGGTAGTGGATAGTAAGAGCCTGGTCCTGATGTGCTGATAGAGTTTATGAATACTAGGGTGACCTTGAGAACCAAGGCAGTTGGTTTTTTGTTTGGTTTTGTTGATCTAATTAACTTAGCTGAAGTATGCCTGATCAAAGCATCACCATCACCTCTCTATTCTGAAAATCCTCACTTTGTACCCTTGGAAACAGTGCAGGAATTACTGAAGGGTTTTCAATGTGCGGTGGTGATTTTGTCGAGGTTTACAGTGATCCGAGCCAAGAAGGTAAAATTTGCAATCAGTATGGCTTCTTTATCTTCTCAAAGTTTGAGGACACAGAAAAAACGCTATTCTTGTGCTGTATATTTGACATTTGAACTTCCTATATTTTACATTTTTACTTCTGGAGATTTTGTTGTTGTGAAGGACTAAAGATGCATGTCATTCTCGTTTGGATTATACAGTGTAAATTTTGATTGCAAACAAGTTTTAAACCTACACATTGGCTGCAACTTAGATCATAAACTAGTAGGAATTGATCCCTTGGATGATACAATGTAATTTGATGGCAAACAATTTTTTGCATAGACTTTCAGTTCAGTGTAAAATGTAAATTTCGGGCATAGAACTAAGTGCCTTCCTAAAAGATCCCAGTTATTGGAGCCCTTTCTGTGATTGGATGTATTTCTTAGCGCAATATAATGTTATTTTGCCATTTTGGTGATCTTGCTTGTCTTTATTTCACATGGGGGGTTAATTATGAATTTCCTAGGATGGCATCGGTACGGACACTAAATTTGCAGGCACTGCAATGCTTTCTTCTCCCAATGTTTCATTGTTAATTTTGATTAAGTTCCTTGCACTGTCGGTGCAATTGTGTTAGCGCCTTTAGTGAGTGGATCATTATGATTTGTTTGTGAAATTTCCAGGATTATGGGATGCAGTTGTCACTTGTTTCTTTCTTGACACTGCCCACAACATTGTTGAGTATATCGAGGTCATTTCCAAAATTTTGAAAGATGATGGAGTAAGTTGTATTTTTCTGAACAACCTTGAGTTCACTTTCTAATGACTTTTTATAGCTAAACTGTGATTTACTGACAGGTCTGGATAAACCTGGGCCCATTACTCTATCATTTTGCTGATATGTATAGTCTAGAAGATGTAAGCTTTCTTTTAAGATATGTTTGCTTCTCGGATAATATTAGGGGGAGAAAAAATCTGCTAAGGAAAGTTATTCTCCTAGGTTTGGTTATACTTGAAAATGCAAAAGAAAATGATATCATATTTTATTTATTTTTACATGTATTTAGATCTCTTAGGTTTTTAGAATAGAAGTGATAATTTAAATGATTATGAAGAAATATCTAAAATACAGTTTTATTGAGTTTGAACCTATCTTTGTCTCTTACCATATTTTTCATTTAATATTTTCCCCTGTTTCTATCCCTAGTATTTTTCATCTTCCAAACAGAATCTTAATGAGCTGGCAGATGATTCATCTAGTGCTTCTCCATTTGGTTAAGCTCTTCTTCACAATTTTCAGGAAATGTCAATTGAGCTAAGTCTAGAAGATGTGAAAAAGGTTGCTTTTCATTATGGATTTAAACTTGAGGTAAATTGGGCTTTTGCTACTTTTGTGTAGTTTCAGTATTATTTGGCATTTGACTAGTAGTCTGGATATGCATTGTGAAATGCAGAAAGAGTCAATATTTGAGACAACCTATACAACTAACCCACGCGCAATGATGCAAGTAAGCATAATTTTGTTTTTGAATTAATTTGTTCTCTTTCAATTGCTTTTCTTTTCTCGAATGCTATGCTGTTTCAATCATCACCATCATTAGCAGCTTAATCTCTACTATGCTGGGCTGGGTGACATGAACTTTAGTGTCAACTATTTGGTCAAAATTAACCAGTAAACCACTATATAATTTGTGTTACTATCTTATGATTATTCAACTTTTATTTATTTATTTATTTATTTATTTATTTATTTATTTATTTATTTATTTATTTATTTATTTATTTATTTATTTATTTATTTATTTATTTATTTATTTATTTATTTATTTATTTATTTATTTATTTATTTATTTATTTATTTATTTATTTATTTATTTATTTATTTATTTATTTATTTATTTATTTATTTATTTATTTATTTATTTATTTATTTATTTATTTATTTATTTATTTATTTATTTATTTATTTATTTATTTATTTATTTATTTATTTATTTATTTATTTATTTATTTATTTATTTATTTATTTATTTATTTATTTATTTATTTATTTATTTATTTATTTATTTATTTATTTATTTATTTATTTATTTATTTATTTATTTATTTATTTATTTATTTATTTATTTATTTATTTATTTATTTATTTATTTATTTATTTATTTATTTATTTATTTATTTATTTATTTATTTATTTATTTATTTATTTATTTATTTATTTATTTATTTATTTATTTATTTATTTATTTATTTATTTATTTATTTATTTATTTATTTATTTATTTATTTATTTATTTATTTATTTATTTATTTATTTATTTATTTATTTATTTATTTATTTATTTATTTATTTATTTATTTATGATTTTACATATTTTTATATTTTGTTAGATGGATTTAGGGGGAGGGGTGTTGGTTAGATGACTCTTCTCTGTCAATCTCTCCGGTTATACGTTTATACCTTCTTCTCTTCTTCAGCGGTCTATTCTTCTTCTTCTTCTCTGTCAATCTCTCCGGTCATCTCTCTCCCTGGTTTTTTCTTCATTTTCTCTTGTCTTCTTCAATTATCTCCATCTCCTTAATCAAAATATTAAGAGTCTAACCACAATTTCTTTTTGCTTCATCTTCAAAATTCTGGGTTTTCTTCTTCTTTTCTCATCCTTCAATTATTTTTTTCTCCATCAAATTATTAATAATCGAACAATTTCGTTCTTCTCTATCTTCAAAATAAACCTAGGATTTTTCTCCCTCCATCAATTCAAAAATAAAGTTTTATTGATCTAAATAAGTATTTGTATTTGTATTTGAAAACCTGTAACATTCCTTCAAGTTGCATTTCGACTTGGTTCAAGTTACATTTCCATTTTAATGCCATTTACATTTTGACTTGCCTCAACAAATTACATTTCAATGAACTTTTTTTTTACATCTCGACTTGCTTGGAATAACATTTTGCATGTACGCGGTTTATATTTTATATATTAAAGGCGAGAAACTAACTACAGGAGGGAGTAACACGAGTTACACTCAAGTGCATGAGTTGCATTTGCCGCCAATTGAGATTATATGTGTACCAACGCGAGTTATATTTCAGCACAACGGGTTTACATCATGAAAAAAGTTGAGACAAAAATCATAGTTATTGTTCATCCGCATTTTTTAGTTAAAACTTTAATAAAATGATGTCGTTTTAGCTATGGGAATATAATGCTCACTATGAGCCACTCTCACGGTATAACATCAGGCTAACAAGTGATTGCTGCTTAGACAAGGCCACATTTTCTGTTTTCAAAATATATCATGTACTCGTAACTTTTATAAGCGCAAACCCAAAAACTGGATATGTGCACATCCAATTGACGTAAATCCCAAAAACTTTCTTTGCTTTGAGACTTGTAAAGTTGTAATGGGTTTTGCTTTTTTGAGCATTTACACTAGAAGGCTTATCCTGAGGTTAATTCATATGTTTACAGAACCGCTACTACGCTGCTTTTTGGACGATGAGAAAGAAAAGAAACATGGCAGAGCAAGTGTTGCTGCAATCTCCCATTGTTTCAAGTGGCCAGAAGGGAATGTGACATTAGAGATAACTGCTTTCGGGGTTGTTATTATAAGATCTATTCATATGTATACTCAATTTTGAGATATGTAATTGTTTATTTCTTTCTGATTTTTTTGGAATAACATTTTTAATCCTATTATAGTATCTGATAAAGATAATGCTAACATCCTTGATTGGTATGAGACTTGAACCTGCGACTTCCTCTTTGAGAGATTGACCGTGATGCTATCAGACTAAAAGGTATTTGGTCCAAATTAAAAAATTCAGCTAGTTCCTATATTTCTTTTTGATTAGATAACTGCTTTTGATCCTCTATAAATGAATTAAATGGTTTTTGTATGTGCGCTATGTCTGGAAAGAAACATAGTTTTGTATATACTCCCGCAACCTCTGCAATGCTCTCCCTCCATATATCTTTTAGACACTTGCGACATTTCGTGAATCTTTGTATACAGGGGTGTAGGTAGGCTTAGGGATGGCCGATGGCCTCAGGCCGGTTCGGGCCTGGGCCCGGCCGAGCCTCGGGTCTGTTTTGTTGGGCCCGAGCCCGAACCGGTTGCCACCCGGTTAGTTTTTTTTTTTCCTATTCTTTTCTCCCCCCCTCCCCTCCACCCCCAAACCGGTCCTAAACATCAAGCCCAACTCAATAAAGCCCCAAAAAATGAAAAAACAAAAAAAAAAATAGTTTTTGGCCCGGGCCCGACCCGGCCGGGCCGGTTCGCCAAATAAAAGGCCCGAGCCCGGACCCGCCCCCCCACCGGGCCTAGGCCCGACCCGGACCCGAGAACCGGGCCGGTTCCGGGCCCGCACAGTGGCGGGCCGGGCCGGTCCTGGGCCGGGCGGCCCGAACCGGGTCCATGACTAGGTAGGCTTTTCGTTGGGTTGGGCTGCTATAAAGATTTTTTTCCTATATAATGTTTTACATGAAATCTATATCCTAATAATCAAAGTTTTTTTAAAATTTGAGATGAGACAAGGGCACAAGGCCCAACACGGCCCCCTTTACCTCCGCGTTGGGTCGAGTACAAGGCCTAACTTTTGTGCTTTTTCGAGCTCGAATTTGAAACAATACCTTTAATTGAATTCAAAGATGCCCAAGTTTGAGGTCAGTACGTCTCATTTGCATTACATTGGAAATCTATTGATGCTACATTGGAAATCTATTGATGTTTTTTACGACGTTACACGTCTCAACTCTCAAGAAGAAAAGTGTTCTTCAACTTTTTCCCTGCATTTTTCTCAAATATTACAATTTTGAAGCTAAATTCCACAAAACCGACTAGTCATATGACTATTATGAAATAATCAATACTTAAGACTTGTGAACAAACCCCAATAATTGAGATTATTATTAAATCAAAATTTCCTATTATTAATTAAAACAAAGGTTAGTCACATTTTCCAAAAATATAAAAATTATTCATATTCTTATCTTTTAAAAGTGTAGATGTAATATGTTTGCTTGCTTTGCTGTTTTTCCCCTCTACTTCTCTAGGCCCGCGTTTTTACTTCTTAGAAGTAAAAGTTTTTTTGTATTCTCAATATGATATCCGTGATTAAACAGGAGATGCTTTTTTTTTTTTGAATATAACAGAGTGACTTTTTATAAAAAAAAATCAAGAAGTTATACAAGACACTAGGGGTGGACCGGTTCCGGGCCGGGCCCGGTTTGGGCCTTGAACCGGCCGGGCCTCGGTTCAAGGTAGGGGAGGCCTGGAACCGGCCCGGGTAACCCCGGGTCGGGCCGGGCCGGGCCCGGTTCGGTTCTATATATATATTTTGGGTTTTCCTAATCAACCCCCTACCCCCCCCCCCCCCCTCCACCCCAAACCACCTCAAATGGCCCAAAATACCCAATCGAACCCAAAAACTTAAAAAATATTCAAAAAAAAAAAATTAAATCCGGGCCGGTTCACCAAAATGAAGGCCCGAGCCCAGAACCGGTAGCCACCGGGCCGGGTCGACCCGAACCGCCCATGGGCCGGGCCGGTTCAAACAGTGACCGGGCCGGGCCGGTTCCGGTTCGGGCCGCCCGGCCCGAGTCCAACCCTACAAGACACCCATCTAAACAGATATAACTGAGCACCTCCTACAATGCAATCTGCTTTTGTTAGACATAAAACAGGAAAATTTAAGTCTAATACAATCGGAACTGAAATATTGTAATACTAAAAGTATGTACTACTAAAAGAAAATAAAATTGAAATAAAACTTTTCCATAAAACTCTTCTTTATTTGCACGAAAGTGGTTCCGGAGAAGGACGATCTCTTCCATTTTCTATGCAGCCTAAAAGAAGGCAGACAGAATCCCCTGATAAGACGAAACTGGCCGAGACACCAAAATAACTCCCCACATCAAGGGAGACAAAATAACCCGGAGCACCAGTGTCCGGGAAAGAACCATCATATCACATGACAAACACAATTAGAAAAGAACGGTCAAGTTGGATCATACACCTACCAAGAATATCTGAAAACCGATAAATGTCACAAGAGGATTATGCAACGTTTTCTTAATTGTTACATTGAAAGTATTTACAAAAATGTGACCCTCTACTCTATATATAAACCATTTTCGGTAAATGTAACCTTTATATATATTGTTATGACTATAGTTGTAATTTGTAGTCATAATAATTTATATAGTTATTTTCTATTTTCACACTTAAGGGAACATGATACTCATAGCAACCTTAGTTATATTTCTGGAAATAAATTTTATTTGGGTAAATTTCTTAAAGAAACTTCTTATCATATTTTAAGGACTAAATTGCAATTTGTTGCCTGTCACATGAAATAGACACCGCAGGTACCATATAAAGTATTTCTAATTTTAATTGATTTTTTCGTTGGTATTTTTCAATGTTCCACTAAAATAAAAATTAAGCAAGTTATATAAGTATTACAAGCGAAGTATAATATAGTACTCCTTATAAGATTGGAGTTAATCTGAAAGAATTTTAAACCCACTAGGACAATACTTCACATGCCTGTGTATATATAGCGAAGCATGTAATATTACCCGGCCGCTACATCGAGGATGCAAGCCATTAGAACGACATCTTTGTGGATATATAAATGTATAGATTTTACTTACAGCATCATAATAAAATTTTTAGAAAAGAAGAGGCCCTCCGCCCCTGGAAGAAGAAGTCTCCGTCCAAGAGAAATCGGCAAACTATCCCTTCTTCACCAAGACATTCTTTTCGAGATTCTGGTTCGACTCGATCATCAATCATTGAGGAAGTTAAACTGCGTCTCCAGATTCTTCACGGACCCAAGTTTCGAGGTGTCCTACGTGAATTGGACGACGAGTCCTATCCACGGCACAACCATTCTCTTCTCCTTTCAGGCTCCCTTTGTTCCTGACAGGCGGTCTTCATATTATGGTTTGCAGCAAGAAGAGTTTTACACCATAAACTACAACTCCCATGAAGAAGAAGGAAAACTCATTCACGCAAAACGTGTTAGGCATTTGGAGGAAGAACGCCTCCAGCATCTCCGCTGCGTGTCTTTGGCCAAAGGAGTTTTATGTTTCGTTAATAGCAGTCGCGAATATATTACTTGCGACCGTGTCACGGGGCAACATATCAGCTTCCCCGCGACACCTAGGTGGTCCAAGCCTCCGGCCGATCCTCGCGTGCTCCTTGGCTTTGATGGTTCTTCCCGAACATACAAGATTTTGAAGTCGGAAGCTTGGTATGAGACTTGCACTGTGAAGCATTGGGTGATCACAGTGCGAGTGGGCGAATACTGGCGGGAGATTGACGAAAGCTCGTCCCCGCTGTTTCAGCCTTATAGTCACTTCTCGCGTAGCGTTTGCGTTGACAGCGTTATCTATTCCTACAATCGGACCTGTAATATAGAGCGGTGGGAGCGGGTAGAAGGGGGCTTTTACATAGTGGCTTTCGACCTTGAGTCTGAGAGTTTCCACGGGATGCCTTTCCCTCCCGTGGAACGCAAACATTATGATGATTTCGTCAGAAACTCTACCTTGGTGGAATCGGATGGCCGGCTTGCTATCATACATGTCTGTAATGGCATGGTTATTACTTGGAGCTTTGAGCCATCTTCATCCTGCTGGAACAAGAAGCATGCTATCGCCCTGCCACCGGAGGTAGTGGAGGCCAGCAGGTTACCCAGACTACTAGACGGTAATAAGTTCTTGGGCAGTTTTTCCGTTACTCCAGCGGGGGAAGTGGTGCTGTTAATGCCGAGGAGGAGGACATCTTCTCTTTGGATTTTGTTGGAAAAGGTCGGGGTAAAACCCATTTGGAAGAAGTTCAGAATTAGCGGACTGGGCGATTTTCCGAATTTTGTTCACCGGTCATTCAAAGCTGTTGTCGTCGTGCAAAACATTACGGAGAATTTCTTTCACAGGGAATAGCTGCTGAAAAGAGTTTATATTTAAGTTTTACGTGATTGATCTTACTAGCCGGTGCACAGATTTGTAGATTTGATTACCTACTAGCTAGGTTTACCATTTTAGTTGTTTACTTTGGCTATTTGGAGAGCATCCATCCCAATTCATTTTTACTTTAATGAATTGAAGTTATTTCTCTTGCTTACAAGACTCTAAGTCGTAAGGTTATGTTTGGCACAACGGGTTGGAGCTGTATACTAATGTCTGGATTATGGCTATTTGTCTAAGGCCCCGTTTACTTGCAACTTAATGAACTGAATTGAATGGACGACTTAATCGTGCAGCTATACAACCTTGTTTATTTATGACTTAACCACAAAAGTGACTTATTCGGTCAGACCGTTTGTGACTTATTCGCTCAGCCAGAATTGAGCACTCCTTCCGCTTCAGACGTATGTAGCCGGTGCGAGGAGTTTAGTTTTTAACCCTGAATTATCCCTCCCAGTATTTCATCGCTTCTCCAAGACATATCACGCCAACATCACAAAGCTCTTAACAAACTTGAGCTTCGAGACTTCGACGATCGGACCTAGACAGCAAAAGATATCATCCCTTACTCATTCCTTTCGGTATTTCCTCTCATCTAGGTTTTATGTTTTTTTTTTGTTCTTTTATTGTAAAGTTTCTCCGTGAGCTATATCTAAAATAGCCTCTAAACTTCTTAGATAAAAGAAGGCTTCAACTGGCGCTTGAAGTTTGCTATATTGACTTGAGTTTCTTGTTACGTTGTTCTGGAAGATCTAGGCTTTTTGGTTCCCATTTTTATTTTTCAAATTATTCAAATTGAGGGAGGATTCTCAAATTATGGCTCCTGCGATGTGAATGGGTTGCAAGGGTTTTGCAAAATCATTTATTTTTCTGAAAGCCTTAAACAATTTGGGAGGGCTAGATGATATCAATTTCATTTCTCCTGAAAAATTCACTCATTTTACAAATTGTGGGAGATGAATGCAAATAGTGATTGTTTCTTCCATTTGAAAGCCGTGAACTGCTGGTATGGCCTAGGTCAAACCAGTTTCTTTTTTTCAGTAAATTCACTCCATTTATATATATTTTGTGAAATTCATAGAATTTAACTTAAATTTAATGTGGCATATTATTATAAACACTTGGGTTGTCTATCTGCTAGTTTCTGATTCATGCTAGCATTTTTTACTTATTGGTTTTGGAGATGTTTATATATTCATCTTCATTCTTTTAAGCACAATCCCAAAGTTTGGAAAATTATACTAATGTTGTCAAATTATACTAAACTATACCAATGTTGTCAAGTTGGGAATTTAATCTTAACCTGATTTCCTACAATTTGTTTTGAAACCATAGCATGTAATCCGTTTTGAAACCCCATGCAAGTTTGTTCTTTTGGTATCAAACTATCACTGTTGTGGATCTGTCATGTCGTGTTATGAATTTCCCTTCTGTTAGAGATGGAGAAGTTTGGATTACAGAGCAGATCCGAGCAAAATGAGACCCGTTTTTAAGATTTACTACATGATATTTTCATAGTTCTTATTTTTCTTTCATGAAATGGGAATTTGGGTGGAGGGAGTACTTGTTCATGTTCTGCACCATATAATCTTCTGTTATACCTATTTACTGCGGATTATACTTCCTTTTGCTGCAGTTGTGTTCATTTGAAACATGAAAGTGTTATACTTGCATGTACCATCTTCTGGTGAACCAATGATAGGAATGAATGTGCTAAAGTTGTTTATAATGTTATTTTGGCAGCATTGCGCTGCATGCCGTAATTGCAAGATTGGAAAAGGATAGAGACAATGCATGAGCAATACTAGCTCAAGTTCAAAGATAGATGTCCACTGAAGCTGTTAACATAAATGTAGTTTATAGTCCTGCATTAAGCAATGGGAAGCGTGTGCTTGTTTTCTTGTAATTTATATTGTATATTCATTATGAATTTTGATGGTGTATAACTTAAATTTTCTTGGAATGTTTTTATTTGTACTGATGAGATACTCGTATTATAAAAAGGAATTATTTTTTATTGTGTAAATGAAACATGATTTGGTAAAAAATCAGTTTTGTACATTTGGGTAGTATTGTAAATGTCAAATTTCCGAGATGAAATCGTTAATAGACTAGTAACTTTAAAATATTGGTGTAAAATTCTTGACTTTTTATAATGTAATGTGACTCTTTTATTTAAGTAATTCATAATATAATGTTTTTCAGACAAGAAATTATCGTTCAGAACAAGGAAAGTAAACAGACAGTATACATTCAGTACTATTCTAGACACGAGGGTTATTTGGTCATTTATCATAATTCAGACATCTCATTCAGCGCATGTAGTAAACAGTTTGTTATATCAGTGTCACTTAATCCAGACAGACATCTTAATCCAGACAGACGTCTTAATTCATTCAGGACTTAATAAAAAAAAAGTAAACAGCCCCTAAATCAGACTATTCCATAAAGGCCTTTGCTATTGCTCCATAGCCTTGAAGGAGCTATGATGACCTCTTATAATGAAGCCTGCAGCTCCAAAGTTGCCAATCTTTCCAACTGCAAAATTTATTTTTAAGTTAGGGAATGAGGCTTACCCCAAAAACCTTCTAAGGCATCAAAGATATGAAAGCCACAGGCAGAAGACATGACTGCTTGAGTGAGGTAGCATGGGCCACATTTTCCCCCTCATACCCAAACTCCAGTCATGCATATAGATAGTTTTAATCCCACTTCTCTTATGCTTCTGCCAATACTTCTGCACCAAACTAGAATATTCCTAGCAGTAGTCCCTCTTAAAATAGTTCTTCCTAGCTAGAGCACCAGGAAAACAGTATTGGGTACAAATGCCAAAGTTGTAATCACAGCCAGTAATAGAAAAAGAATCTTGTGCTTCACTTGAAACCAGCACCAAAGGATTATCAAAATCGAATGGCCTGGCTATCAAAGTGGAAGCCATATGGAAGATTTTGTTGGAAGTATAAGCTCAAGAAAAGCAATAGCAATGCAAGATAAAATTAATGCAATATGAGATTTAACCAATTTGAGCTGTTAATAACTCTAAATTAAAGAAGCACCACCTGTACAGTCCACAACTAACCATGGTAGAATATATACTAGAATACACCGTCGTTTTGGAAAAGACAGTGTATTCTACGATGGATGAACATAAACACTTCCTTCAATAACGTTTCAATTCAGACCATATTTTCCATCTCAAGATTAATTCAGTCATTCATCCAAACGATACTACTTTTAACATAATTAGCCGAATTTAAGAAATTTAAGATATTTAAGAAATCCCAGCCCATTTTAAGTTGAAATGGCATGCCAAACATACTCTAAATAGTTCCACTTTGATCATGCATGCTTTACTTCTAGATAAGATGTTTCACTTGGATGTTTTAACCGGACTGAGATTTTCTGATCTGGTCAGGTATGTCTATTTTATGTGTATTTTATAACTGCCAAATTTTGATCTCGTCTAGTCCAATCTTTTAAATTGAATGAAACTAATCCAATTAAAGGCATCATGAGACATTTTTTCGTATAATCTGCTGAATCGCGTCTTGTATGTTTTTTTTTAATTCTGAGATAGTTAGAGAAAATTATAATAGTGTGTATTGTGTATTGTATCATTATTTAAAAACTTATTGTTTGATTTAGTCTGATATGCACTGCTCTATAACGTTCGTTTGAATATGATTTGATTTGAATCATTTGATATGAGATTGAAACTATTCTAGATGAAACATCCTTATTTTTTTTGAAGTTCTATTAAGTTTTACAAAATTGCTATGGGTACCTCAAATGGTACCTCATTCATACCCCATATAAAAACCCTTCCCCATTTTTACCACACTCCATTTTCCATTTCAAAAATTTACCCCCAACTCTCTTCTTCCTTCCAAAACTCCACACCAGCCCTCTACCAACTCTCTCCACTCCCCTGCGACAACACCCTCCCCTCTTTCTCACTGTGACAACACCGGCCAACACTCCCCTGCGACAACACCCTCCGCGACAACACCGGCCAACACTCCTTCCGTCTCACCCTCCCCTCTTTTTTTTATGTGTTTCGAACGGAGAGCTACAGTGCTAGGGCGAAAGGAGGTCATCCATGGACACCATTTACAACCCTCTTCAATGGAGTTGAGCTACAGATTGTCCACAGATTCCCCTTAGTATGCCTCTTTCTCCCTTTTTCATCTTTCTTCATTTTTTATTATTTATTTTTTTAATTCATATGTAATACTCTATATATCTTGTAATGTTAATGGTTGAATATCTTGTGTTATTGTGATGAATTTGTGATGTTTATTCTTACAATTTTAGTCCAACTATTCTAGGTCATTAATATGCCCATAACATGTTTGTTGAAATGCTTAAATGAATTTTTTGTTTATGTCCTCTTATGTTATAAGGATTTTGGATTTTTTTTTACTAGTATAAGTTTCAACTTTAAATTGTGCATATTGTTGTCTGGTGTATTACTTGAAGTGCATATATGGTTGATTTCTCTTAGTAGTTGGTAATGGGTTAGTAGTTTAAAAATTGTTTGTAATTGTCGGTCATGTGAAATTAGTTGTCTGGCAAGCCATTTGAGTTGTCTGTCACTTCATTTTGAACTGTTGGAACTAGGTTTGTAGTTGTCTGTCATGTGAAAGTAGTTGTCTGGCAAGCCATTTGAGTTGTCTGTCACTTCATTTTGAATTGTTGGAACTAGGTTTGTAGTTGTCTGTCATGTGAAATTAGTTTTCTGGCAAGCCATTTGAGTTGTCTGTCACTTCATTTTGAACTGTTGGAACTAGGTTTGTAGTTGTCTGTCATGTGAAATTAGTTGTCTGGCAATCCATTTGTAGTTGTCTGTCATGTTGTTGTGATAAGTCTGTAAGAGTAGTGAAGTTGTCTGTCATTTTAAAAATAGATGTCTGTAATTTATATTTACTTGTCTGTGTTAAGTGTTCTAAATGTCTGTCTAAACTTTATTTGTCTGTCTGCAGATCTGGAGAAGTTAATGCTTACAGATTATGACTACACCAACATGTCGAACAAAAGACTTGAATTTGCTATTGAATTTTGGCGCTTGAAGAAGGCTGAAGCATAGAGTGTTGGAGAAATGTATCGATTTTGAACTTCTGATATTTTTAATGTGTATTTTTTTTACAAACATTACATATTACAGTTGGGGAAATGTGTCAAATATTATACAATGTTGAAGAATTGGATTTGTTTTTTGAACATGTGTAAGTTTTTGCAAACATTGCATGTATAATTATCCAGTTATGTGTGATGATTTTTTGTGTCTCTGGGTACCGTATTGTTCGTATGTGTAAACTTATTGTCTCTCTGTATAAAACTAATGTCTGTCTGATTATTCTATTGTCTGTCTAGATATATGTATTGTCTGTCATTTTTACGAAACATATGCCAAAAATGGTAATTGACAACAAACTAATGCATGTATGTGTATACCCAATGTTAACAATGATAATTCACAACAAACTAATATTTCAATTCAACCTCTTATTATCAAACATCGCGTTAGTACGATAAATTAATTAACTTTTCAAAAAATCGGTTTCTTCATACCAACATCGGGGCCTTTAATACAACTGTTTTCTTTCATTTCATCTGTTATTCCAAATGAATATAAATGTTCAAAATAATAAAGTTCCACATTTCAAAGGAATTCCTTTGTTTCCTCCACACTCTTCAATCACCATAAACGAACAGCGTATTGACATCTCTTGTTCCACATGTTTGCATATTCACACTTTGGAACCAAGGGCTTTCCCATGAACAGGTGCTCTGCAAAGGATGCAACCATTGCTCCACATTCTTCGGACCTGTAGACAGACAAGTATAACCAATACAGATATTTACGACACTTATACAGACAATTTATGTATTGTAATAAAGGTTGAATTGAGTACCCTACAGACAACTCAAAAGGCTTGCCAGACAACTAATTTCACATGACAGACAACTACAAACCTAGTTCCAACAGTTCAAAATGAAGTGACAGACAACTCAAATGGCTTGCCAGAAAACTAATTTCACATGACAGACAACTACAAACCTAGTTCCAACAATTCAAAATGAAGTGACAGACAACTCAAATGGCTTGCCAGACAACTACTTTCACATGACAGACAACTACAAACCTAGTTCCAACAGTTCAAAATGAAGTGACAGACAACTCAAATGGCTTGCCAGACAACTAATTTCACATGACAGACAACTACAAACAATTTTTAAACTACTAACCCATTACCAACTACTAAGAGAAATCAACCATATATGCACTTCAAGTAATACACCAGACAACAATATGCAAAATTTAAAGTTGAAACTTATACTAGTAAAACAAAAATCCAAAATCCTTAAAACATAAGATTTGTGTATTGTAATAAAGGTTGAATTGAATACCCTACAGACAACTCAAAAGGCTTGCCAGACAACTAATTTCACATGACAGGTAACTACAAACCTAGTTCCAACAGTTTAAAATGAAGTGACAGACAACTCAAATGGCTTGCCAGACAACTAATTTCACATGACAGACAACTACAAACCAAGTTTCAACAGTACAAAATAAAGTGACAGACAACTCAAATGGCTTGCCAGACAACTAATTTCACATGACAGACAACTACAAACCAAGTTTCAACAGTTCAAAATGAAGCGACAGACAACTCAAATGGATTGCCAGACAACTAATTTCACATGACAGACAACTACAAACCTAGTTGTAACAGTTCAAAATGAAGTAACAGACAACTCAAATGGCTTGCCAGACAACTAATTTCACATGACAGACAACTACAAACAATTTTTAAAATACTAACTCATTACCAACTACTAAGAGAAGTCAACCATATATGCACTTCAAGTAATACACCAGACAACAGTATGCACAATTTAAAGTTGAAACTTATACTAGTAAAAAAAATCCAAAATTCTTATAACATAAGAGGACATAAACAAAAAATTCATTTAAGCATTTCAACAAACATGTTATGGGCATATTAATGACCTAGAATAGTTGGACTAAAATTGTAAGAATAAACATCACAAATTCATCACAATGACACAAGATATTCAACCATTAACATTACAAGATATATAGAGTATTACATATGAATTAAAAAAATAAATAATAAAAAATGAAGAAAGATGAAAAAGGGAGAAAGAGGCATACTAAGGGGAATCTGTGGACAATCTGTAGCTCAACTCCATTGAAGAGGGTTGTAAATGGTGTCCATGGATGACCCCCTTTCGCCCTAGCACTGTAGCTCTCCGTTCGAAACACAAAAAAAAGGGGAGGGTGAGACGGAAGGAGTGTTGGCCGGTGTTGTCGCGGAGGGTGTTGTCGCAGGGGAGTGTTGGCCGGTGTTGTCACAGTGAGAAAGAGGGGAGGGTGTTGTCGCAGGGGAGTGGAGAGAGTTGGTAGAGGGCTGGTGTGGAGTTTTGGAAGGAAGAAGAGAGTTGGGGGTAAATTTTTTAAATGGAAAAGGGAGTGAGATAAAAATGGGGAAGAGTTTTTATATGGGGTATGAATGAGGTACCATTTGAGGTACCCATAGCAATTTTGTAAGTTTTATTGAACATGTGCAGATTGTAAACCGTTTAGAGTAGAAGTGGAAATAGGCCAGGGGATCTCAGAGGCTTGCAACCTGGCCTGCGACCTGGCCTGTTTAAGGCGTGCCTTGACTTGGCCTGTTTAATAATCAATATCTTAGCTTGAGCTTTTTTGAAATCCCTGTTTGTTTAAAGAGGTTAAACGTGGCCCGATTGTGAAGTCTTTTTATCTTAACAGACCGACCTATTTATGTGTATATATATTTAGTTATATTTGTATTTATTTGTATTATTAATATTTAAATTTAATTTTATATATTAGTATACTTGACTATAACATATTGGGCATGAAAGTGTTTTTATGGAGTGCATATTATAAGTTAGAGTACTATTTTAAATATTTAAAGTGTGTTAATAGGTTATTAGGATCATTGAAGCACATAAAAATTTATTAAGCTAAATTACTAACATATTATTAGTTTTTTTGTTATTATTTAGGGGATAATTGTTTTTATATCACATTAAAAGGATTTGTCACTTTTTAATTTTTATTTTTGACTAAAGAGCTCCCCTTGCGGGCTGTGAATATACCCGCGAATTTCTCGTTTTTTTTTACCGAGGTCTGCCCGCTGACCTATTGGGATAGCAACCTTGGGGCTTTCCTGTCCTTTCAAAATTCCTGTTTCTAAGGATGTTTTTACTTGGACTGTAATTTGTCCCAGACCAGACCAGACCAGTCCAGACCAGACCAGTTCAGACCAGACCTGACCAGACCAGACTTGGATAGTTATAAAAATGGGAAAACTGTCAAATAGGTCCTCGAACTTTCATAAAAAAGTCAATTAAGTCCTTCTATAGGAGACTATGTCCGGTCGTCACGATTTGGGGCAGTTCCCGGTGGAATTTTTTTATGAAATTTTTTGAGCATCTTATTCATCAAGTCTAGTTTACTCATACCAAATTTCAGCTAAAAATTTAATCGGGAGCGCATTCAAATTAATTCGAGAACGCAAAAATGCGCAGTTATCTTCAAGAATTAATTTGAATGTGTTCCCGATTGAAGTTTTAGCTGAAATTTGGTATGAGTAAACTAGACTTGGTGAATAAGATGTTCAAAAAATTTCATCAAAAAATTCCACCGGGAACTGTCTCAAATCGCGACGGCCGGACAGAACCTCCTATAGAAGGACTTAATTGACCTTTTTATGAAAGTTCAAGGACCTATTTGACAGTTTTCCCTTATAAAAATACAAAGAAACCAGACCTTACCAGACCAGACCAGTTCAGACCAGACCAGACTAGCAAATTACAGTCCAAGTAAAAACATTCTAAGTGGAATAACAGGGTCTTCTCAATAAGCCTAGTAAATAGGCTCCAGGCCAGATCAGACTTTTAAACAGGCCGGGCCTAGGCCGAAAAAATAGGCATTTATTCAGGGGAAAAGGGTTAGGCTCGGGCCTCCACATTCTAAAATAGACCCATGTTGGTTCAGGCAAAAGTCTGACTCGAGTTGGAAAAGGGCTTGACTTGTTTTCACCCCTATTTTAATTTTTAGCATCACCAATGCCAAAGTGGTATCCAAATAAACAGTTTTTCTAGTACACCTAATTGTCATGTCATTTTTACGCATTAAATTCTGAATTATCTCAAAGCTTAAAATTATTCATCAACAATAATATTCATATAATTAGCTTTTTTATGACATGCATTAAATGTATTTTAACTATAATCTACAATTATTCGGGATTTGAATCTTGATAGTTGATACCGAATTTTCTTTTTAAATATATAATTCCTCTAAATATTCTCTTTCTCTCAATACTAGTATTAATCTTTGAAATAATCTAACACCTCATTTCATTAATCTTCAAATCATCTAACCAATGCTGACAGGTCGATCATATGCGTGTATAAGAAATATACTTGGTATTTCAATCATTATTCCTTTGATTAGCCAGAAATGAAAAGACATTAAAGTAACTACCATACCAGGCGTATATAAATAACCTATTATTATTAAACCTTAAAAAGTTGGGCCCTGAATAGTGATTAATGCATGTATAAGAAATATACTTGGTATTTTCGATCATTATTCCTTTGATTAGCCAGAAATGAAAAGATATTAAAGTAACTACCATACTAGGCGTATATAAATAACCTATTATTATTAAACCATAAAAAAGTTTGGCCCTGATTAATCAAATAATTGCTACCATATTGAGAATATATTTTATCATAATTGGTTCACGACGAAGGTGGACATTATACTTTTTCCTTTTATAAGCTGCAATTACGAATAAAGTATTCTATCTCAAATCAAACATGTTGGTCATAACATAGAAAAAATATTATGACAAGTTAGAAAATTTAGCCAAAAAATGTAACTAATCTTCCTTAATTAATTTTATTTTTTCTCCTTGTAACCATAGCCAACACGTGTGAGGCTGCCACACTGCTATTTAAATTTGTGAAATTTGAATGACACGAGAAATAATAAAGTAAAAACTATGTGAAAAGCGAAATAATATAACTCAAAGATTAATTGATTAAATGGTCTGGAAAAGTGATAAAATTTCTTGGACACTAAAAAACGGAAAGAGAACAAAATTTTAAGGGGCATAGGGAGCATACCCAAAATAGAAGTAAATGCGGTTTGAAATTCCAAAATAGGATTATTGTGTTTTTCTTCCATAAATAGGACTCGTTAATGCCATGAATGAAAATACTGTCATGATTGAAAAATTAGTGTCATTAATTATAATAAATGCTGCCATGTTGAATACGTAGCACAACAACTATTTGACACTCATGCCTACAAGATGACAACAAATATTGTCATGTTAGTCCTATTTTGAGAATAAAAACATAAAAGTCATATTTTCGAATTCCAAACTGCATTTATTCCTATTGGGAAATCTCCCTATATTAAAGTTGTGTGATTGAAATTTATATAAAGAAGAGAGAAATAATACTACGTAGAAAACATAAACTCATTGATTCAAAAAGAATAAAGTTGCATATTTTTGAAGACCAAAAAACAATGAGTAAATTTTTTAAATGTGACTAAAACATTGAGAAAATACATAAAAAAGATCGGAAATTGCCCTAAATAGGAGTAAAAACGTTTTAAAATTCCAAAATAGGAGTATCATGTTTTTTATTTCTTGAATAGGAGTAATCTGCCAAGTTTGGGAAAAAATTCCATGTTTAAAGCCTTGTAATGTCAAACATGGCAGAACTTTACTCCTATTCAGGGAATAAAAAACATGATACTCCTGTTTTAGAATTTCAAAACTTTTTTACTCCTATTTAGGGAATTATCTAAAAAAAAAGATCACTATATTTTCCCTAAAATATGATGCATCCACTCCTAATTGATAAAGTTTTATTCTATTAATAGGATCCTCATAGTTAAGTACAATCCTGTTTTATGCGCTTTCATTAACTTGGAAGGAAAGGAGTAATTAATTACGTAGTAATGCACTAATATAAGGCAACTACTACAAATGGAATCCTTAACGACGTCAAATTTCAACCTCCGCGGTCGGTCAACACAATATTTAATTATAAAAACCCACCAACCCGCGTTACGTTTTTATCCATTCATCGTAAACGCGTCAAATTGCTACTAATGCTCCTCTTAATCAGCCAACATTCTAACTGAGATCGTACTGTACGCCGTACGTAACGTACATTTTATTTTTTTTTCGTTATACTATATCATTATTATAAATTTGGTACTTCTGGTACTTCTATATAACTCATTCGTGGAGACTATGGCGAGAACGAAGTCAGATGCCTTATCATGTCGCCGGGAGGGTCACGGCGGCGATGTGGATGAAGGAAAAGTGACCAGTCGCGGCGGCGTCGGCGGGTTGTGCGTACCCCAAGATAGCTTGGATGATTTGGACTTCTTCCCTAACTTTTTCGACGATGCTATCCCCATAACCGACCTTCTACTTTCTTCTCCTTATCCTCTGGAACATGGTGAAAGTACTATCGAGGACGTCGAAGATGATGAGTCTATGGCACAGGCGTTGATTAAAGCCCACCCTCCGCCATCGGAAGATGAATATGAGAGCGGTAAGCCGATAAAGACGACTTGCATGGATGATGGATTGAGTATCTCCAAACGGAGACGAAAAAACAATCCTAAGACAAAGAAAAAGAAGGCAAAGAAGATGAGGAAAACAGGGATGAAGTGCACTCACTGCGAGGCGGTGGAGACGCCTCAATGGCGGAGAGGTCCGATGGGACCGAACACTCTCTGTAATGCTTGTGGCGTCAGATACAAGTCCGGCAGGTTATTGCCCGAGTATAGGCCTTTCGCCAGTCCAAGTTTTGATAGTTCTAAGCATTCTAACTTTCACAGGAAAATTTTGAAGAGCAGCAGAAAAATTTATACTTAGTACATACAAGTATTTTTTATAGCTCTTAGATCAAGGGTATATATTATTATACATTCATTGTAATTAATATATACTCTTAATAAGTTATTTTGTTTTCATTCTCTTAGTAACTTAACCATTAAGGTTTTGATTAGTTTAGAAGTTTTTTTACCAGATTAGTTTAGATGTTTAGATTGCTGTCGTTTTGATTTTTGATATTCTTTACTACTTGATTCATATTTGAATTATATTCATTGTTTACTACTCACTGCCATATGAGTTCATATATATAGATTTATAGATTTTGGTTCAAGTGAGAATGAATCTCAGCCATTATTAGATTTATGAAGTTGCAATAAAAATAGCTTTATGTTGCAGTAATATTTAAATTTTGCAATGTTGCACTAAAACTGTTTCATGTTGCACTAATTTGACGGCGTTGCACCGAAATAGCTTCATGTTGCATTAGACAAGTGTAATACGGATTTTTCAGAAGTATTACAGAAATGCCACCGTGCTAGATTGCATATTTCAGTGCATCATGAAGTGTCTTTTACTGCAACTTAGTCGAATCCAATGACTGAGATTCATTCTCACTTCTCACCTAAAGGGTTCTTCTCACTTGAACCTTATCCTAGGTAAGGATGTATATATATATATGTAAGGATGTATTGGATGTATTGGATATGGATTGTGGAGAACATTTTTTAATCCATGGTCTTTTAATAAAGTCAATGGACTTTTAAATCCATAGACTTTACGAATGAATTCTATTGACTTTTAAATTCATGAATAAGTTTATAGACTTTCAAAAGTCCATAGACCTTTAAATTCGGACCGCCATTGTCGGTGGTAAGAATTTTCACCTAGATCGCCTCTATCGATCTGCCTGTCTGCCTCTGTCACCGGAGCTCTCTATCGTCGTCATCAGACTGATCTGTCACCAACAAAATGACGTTGGTTATGCAAGGGAACCACGAGCAATTAATTATACTAATTAAATTAATTAAATTAGGGGTAAAATTGTACTCCCTCCGTCCCCTTAAGTTTGTCCCGTTTTACCTTTTTCGTCCGTCCCACTAAGTTTGTCCCATACCATATTTGGTAACATTTGAGTGGTTAGAATTCATTCTTACTTTATTTACACTTTATCAATTCAATATCAACCACACAATTCCACTTTTTCTTAAAAACCACATCACACCCCTCCGTCCCAAACTTAGGGGGACGGAGGGAGTAATATTTAGTCATATTTAAGGGAACTCAAACATATGATCATACTTTGGGGATAATGTGTTATATTTTAGTCCTACTGTACGTGAGTAATTTTCTCTGTATAATATGGTAATAAATAATTAAATAAAATAATTAAACAAATGTATATCATATAACAACACAGAGTTTTACAAGAAAATATGAAGAATAAGAATCCAACTTATTTTTATTAAAAAGAAAACTCAAAGTTTTGAGAATGTTCAACACTCTCGGTCTATTTATGATCAATTGTTAAATAACATAACTCAATGAGTAAGAACATTAATCGTTACACAAACGTTACACTTAGTGCTACATTTGGTACAAGCATCGGTGCAATCGAGTTTTTCTTCTACATTTTAGCTTGTTAAATAATTAACCAAATCTGCAACCAGATCTATGTGTACTTGTGACAAATAAAAGACACCTGAAAAGTCCACGGAAACCTTTGGTGACTAGAAGAGACAATTGCAGAGAATGTACTAAGAATGCGTTAAAAATCCATGAGAATCCATAATTTTAGAAGTCAAACCGCCGCCACAAGGCTTATCGTTGTTGCCATCGACTGACCACTAAAAGCTGCCGCCGCCGCCCTGCTTCAATCACTGTCATCGCCCTGCTTCAATCGCCATCACCCTGCTTCAATCGTGGCCACGTACGCGCTTCAATAGCGCCCGCTCTACTTCAATCGCTGCCACCCTGCTTCAATTGTGGCCACCAACTATTTGCATTCTTTATGTTTGAACAATATGTTTTATTTGAAGATTAATTTAAATTGCAAAACAGATTAGTCACGTGTTCTAAGACATTCTATAACAAAATTAATTAATACATTTGATTTACTCAAAAATCCATTTAGCGGGACATCTATACACCACTCTTTCCCCATACTACTAATGAAAGAAAAAAGTAAAAACTACCATTAAAGCAGCCCAAACTAGACTTATTATATTTATATTCATTATGTCCCCTGTTATTTTAATTGCGAACCGTGCTGATTTAATCGTTGCTGCGGTATCATCCTCTAACTCGTCGCCTCCAAGTTTAAATCTCCTCCTCCTCCTCCTCCTCCTCCTCCTCCCCCTCCTTCCCCCTCCCTCCTCCCCCTCCCCCTCCTCCCCCCCTCCCTCCTCCTCCTCCTATGGGGAATTTGAGTTTGCACCCATGTTTTGGGTGATATTGGACTTTGGGCAACCCATTCATAAAATCATTAATATTTGCACTTCGTCAGCCCAACAGTTATGAAAAAGAGAGATGCAAAGTCAAATGATTTTATAGTGAAATAAAGTGCATATATTAATGATTTTGAAAATAGAATGCAAAGTCAATTATCATTAAAAATGGGATGTAAAGTCAAAGTCTGTCAATGTTTAACTATAATACTCGAGATTAATTTAAAGGGATTAATAACACTACTCATACTAATAATGTGCATCTCCTTTTAAAGGAGCTCATTAGCTAAGAACTCCAAATTAAGTGTGTTTAGAAGGGAGTGGTCTTGGGATGGGTGACCCTTTGAAAGTTTCGTAGGGCGTGCACAAGTAAGGACAAAGTGTGCGATAAGGCTTGTGTTGGTTTGTGATGACAGTACTAGAGGGTTGAAGAGTATCTAAGAGTAAATACCTTGGGTCTCGCGGGGTCGGAGTGTTAGCATGATACCGCGGTATCAGAGCAACCCTGCAACAGTGTGTTGATTTGTTGAATATCGGGCGGGCACTTAACATGGAAAGATTCTGGGGCTTGATTAAGATTGTCTTATGGACCTTCTACTTTCTTTCCCTTCTTCCCTGAAACATGGTGAAAGTACTACCGAGGACGTCAAAGATGACGATAGGAGGCGACCGACAGATGCCGAAGATGGTCAGTCTATGGCCCCGATGTTGATCAACGTCCACCATCCGTCGTCGGAAGATGAACACGAGAGAAATAAGTTGACAAACATGACTTGTATGGATGATGGATTGAGTATCTCCAAACAGAGATGAAAAGGCAACCCTACAAAGAAAAAGAAGACAAATAAAATGAAGGAGACGGGGAGGAAGTGCAGTCACTATGAGGCGATTGAGAAGCCTCAGTGGTGGAGAGGTCCGATGGGGACGCACTCTCTCTGCAATGCTTGTAACGTCACACACAAGTTCGGCAGGTTATAGTCTGAGTAAAGCCTTTCGCCAGTCCAACTTTTGACAGTTCTAAGATTCTGACTTTCACATGAAAATTTTGAAAAGCAACATAAAATATTTTACCTAGTACATACTTGTTTTAGCTCTTAGATCCCCGGGTATATATTATTACATGCATTGAATTGTAATTAATATATACTCTAAATAAGTTATTTTGTTTTCATTTTCCAAGTAACTTAACCATTAAGGTTTTGATTAGTTTAGAAATTTAGATAACTACTGTAAAGCTATAAAATAATAAGACAATATATAAGATTTTGGGTTACTCCTATGCGGTTAACCTTTAAGGGTGAAACCCCGAGGTTTAAATTGGTATCAGAGTCACTTGTTTTACACTCATGATTATGGGTGACTTGTGAAGGGTATGTTTGACCCATTTATACACCCAATATTGTCCAGTCCGGTTCAGGCTGAGGGGCGTGTTAAAGTATTTGTCCCACACCAGAAAACTATAAAACAACAAAACACTATATAAGACTTTGAGCTACTCTTCTTATTAGGTTGACCTTTTAGGACCGAACCCTTGGTAGGCAGCGGTCCAGCGGCAGAGTACCACCAGTCAGTCGGCCGACGACATTAGTGCGAAGACCAAGCTGAGAACTCTATGAGGGTATTTTGTTTAATCACAAGCAATAAGCCCTATTTAAGGGATTTAGATACCGACTGCTATGTTAAATTTATTACCATGTTTTACTCTTATTTAGGGGGTTTTCCCTTTTAAAATGACAAAAATATTATCTCTACAATTTTGGATGATAAAAATAGGAATTTTATTCTAAACAAAATAGGAATTTTATCAATCAAGAACCTGAAAGATAGATGAATTATTAATCAGAGAAATACAACTTTCGAGGCTGAATATACATTTCGGGGCGATTTCGGATGACCTCCCACATGGGTGGGGGCCATCCCACATTTTTGTGTGCAAGATTTGACTAATTAAAGCCATAACGGCACATGAAGGATGGATGATTGGATGGGAGGAACATGGTTGAAAGCTAATGAGCCCCTTTCCATTCACTCATTGGTTAGATGAGACAAAACCACCTCTCCACCATCTTTCATCTATCATTCTCGACCAACCAAGCAAAAGGAGGAAGGAGAGAGCTATGCAAATCATCTTCCATAGCCAAAATTCGAGCTCAACCTAAAGTAGTCCAAGGAGGAAGATTAAAGAGGGAAAAAGTTGGAAAAAATGTGAATAATTAAGGTATGTAATGACCTTATTATAACTTCTCCTTTATTTTTCTTCTACCATATGAGGTATATACCATATGAAGGACCATTAGTATGGTTCCACATGTTATAAGTATGGATTTATGGGTTGGAAGGTGATTCTATTTCCAAGAACGGACTTAGGAGCCAAAACGACCGGTTCGCCGGAAAATAACCTTTTTGAGGTTATTTGTATTAATATGAGTGATGGAGTATAAGGCCCGGGAACCCCGGGCCCATAGACTCCTACTTCTCCTACACAGGCCCATTGAGCCCAAGGAACATTCGAAGCCCAAATACAGTGGCCCAAGTCTCAAAGAAGCCCAAAATACACACTGGGGTGCCTTCGACCTCCTTGGCCGAAGGCTCCAAATCACACAGGGCAACCGGATTTGAGCGTACGAAGCTACTGGGAGAAAACGTCGTAAAACAGTAGCCCTCGGCTACCAGTAACCTTCGGCTTATGCAGTAGCCCTCGGCTACCGACTCAATCAGGGAAGCCTTCGGATGTACAACGCCTTCGGTTGTACGACGCCTTCGGCTATACGACACCTTCGGCTAAACAGGCCCTCGGCCGCAGGGGGAGCCCTCGGCCAACAACTCAATCATCGAAAAGATTCCCTTTGGAGACAAACAACCACCGCATTTAATGCAACGTCACATCCACCCACCGCATTCAATACGGTGCACATGCGAATGCCAGTGCCACCCGATTGAGGTGACCCCTCGGCCGTTAGATCATCGCCACGTGTACTCTCATCGCATTTATTACTACTATAAATAGAAACCCCTTTCCGCATTGTAAAGGATCCCAGACCAGAACATCTCGAGTTCATTAATACAATCGCCTCTCTCTCCTACTTGTTTGCTCTGACTTATCTCTAGGTTATTCTCATAATAACCCCCTGGATAAGCTACCCCCCGGGCACACTGTCCATCAATGAGTTTTATGATTATAAAACCTTATTAGGAACTTGATTAAGGTATTTCAAGAGTTTTCACAAAGTTGAAAGAGTTGCCGGAGTTGTCGCTGGAGTTCGTCAAAAGTCGTCAGAGTTTCGCCGGAGTTCAACTAAGGAGGGTAGAACTTCATAGCGCTAATTCGAGGTGGGTGGACGACTTAATATCTTATAACTTTTGGGTTAATTATGATATTACCTAAATAAATGTTATATGTATTCATAATGATGTTTAAAGAATATTTAAACGTGTAATTAGCCAAAATGATTAGGCTTGTGTGTAATGAATTACTTGAATATGCATGGAATATGATATGAGAATTTCTATGAAATTGCATGCTATGTTTGAAAGGTAAAAGAAGCATAGAATGGATATTATTAACTTAATATATATATATATATATATATATATATATATATATATATATATATATATATATATATATATATATATATATATATATATATATATATATATATATATGGTTACTAAGTTGATACATATAAGGCTTGAAATGACGGTCAACGAAAACGTTGACCGATTGATAATGGATTAATCAATTAGTTAATTGTAAATTTATATAAGTGCATGGCTTTTCATGGATTGAGATACATAAGTTTTATGGATTGATTTAGCTATGAATAAATAAATATGATACTCTATCTAGGTGGATATGAGGTTGATCATAAGAATATTAATGGTGGAGGACCCAAGGACTAAAGAGTCCTCAAAACTCATATGTATAACGGGGGAGGACCCTAGGACTAAAAGTCCTTAATTAACACTCGGATTATGAATTGGTGGAGGACCGTAGGACTAAAAGTCCTTAACACCCGGATTATGAATTGGTGGAGGACCCTAGGACTAAAAGTTCTTAACACTCGGATTATGAATTGGTGGAGGACCCTAGGACTAAAGGTCCTTAACACTCGGATTATGAATTGGTGGAGTACCCAAGGATTATGTTATCCTCAAAACTCATAGATTTTGATAATGAAATATAGACAAGGAGGAGTCCTATACACTTATAGTATATGGGTGGGTTGGGGTTTTTAGTCAAGCATATTGACTATTGCTATTTTCCCAAACAAAACGGTGATCTACGGATCAGGTATTTTCCAAGTGTATATATACTAATAAGTATTTCTTAATTTGGGGGAAAAAGACTATTTATATAAGTATCACCCCAGTTTGGGTCTTATACTTAAAACACTAGTTATTCTATATTTAGCCTGTTACTCGCTTAATACTTGTACTGACTCCTTAGGGCCCCCCACCATTTTCAAGTTAAAGCTAGGGCTTGTTACTTGCACCTTTCTACGGGTGGTATCAAATCCAGGAAGACGTGGTTCGTGCTTCCTTATTTCTTTCAAACTACCAAACATTGCTCATGGATATTTTTATTTATTATAAACTACTTTTGGGCTTGCATGCCCATGTTGTCGGCCGAATGTGGCTTATGAATTACCGTTGAATATTTCCGCTATTTATTGGTTTAAATGTGAAGTTGTTATGTATGTTTACTACTGAGTATGGATGAATTATTTTATCGAGCGCCTTGTGTGATTAAGTGAGGTGGACTTGCGGGTGACGTCACTTGATCATACGGTTGTTGTACACGCGTTTAGATTGCGGTCTGGGGCGTGACAAATATAAAAATACTCTTATTAGTTGACAGTCCTCCGCTTTTCCAATCCAACTCAGCACCAACAACCAATATACATATTTGCATTGGAGAGGGTAATTTTAACTCAATATGATGTGACAATGCATTTTTAGCCAATCCATATTACCACTAAAGATGCTCTTTAGAGCATCTACAATGATTAGCTATATATATTGTAGTTTTGCTTGGCACGTCAACTATTTCCGCCTAACTCATTTTACAGTAATGTGACACTCAAATGGTCAGCTATAATGTTTGCTCTTCGATCATTAGGCCCCACAAATCAACCAACTTTTGAAAGTATAAAATTTTAATGAATTGATTTTTAATACAATAAAAATAATAGTTATTTTGAAGTACTTTTAAATTGAAATTGTCAATGATATTTTAAACCTATAAATAATCAATGTTATTAAGATTATAACGGGAATAATGGGAAAATGCATATCTTTAAAAATATTTAATTAGTTTAATATACTTTCAATTACCTAATGAATTAGGAAAAAGGTACATATATACCCATGTAGTATAGGTGGAGAAACAAATATACCCCTGTTCTATTTTTTGGAACAAATATACCCCTGAACTTTGAAAAAGGTGCAAAAATATCCCTCATTTTTTTTATAAAGGAGCAAATTAATCCTTATTGACTTTAAATTAATCAAATAAATTTCAAAAAAGACCAAAAATAAATTAATAAATCAAAATTTAAAAATAAAAATTTTAAAAATGTAATTGTGTCCATTTCTCCCTTTATTTTTTATATCACAATTTAATATTTTAAGTATAAAATATTATTTCAAAATATGTAATTTTATAGTGCAAAAAATGCAAAAAATTAATTTTTCTCTACATTGCAAAAAATATGTTGCACCTTTTCGAAAGAATCTTAAACATATAGTAAAATTTTGAAATAATATTTCATTCTTAAACAATATTAAATTGTGATATAAAAACTATAAAAGGGAGAATTAGACACTATTACATTTTTAAAATTTTTTGTTTTTAAATTTCGAATTTATAATTGGTGTTTTTTGAAATTTATTTTATTAATTTAAAGTCAATAAAGATTAATTTGTCCCTTTATAAGAACATGAAGGATATTTTTGCACCTTTTTAAAAGTTTAGGGGTATATTTGTTCCGAAAAATAGAACAGGGATATATCTGTTCCCACACCCATACTACAGGGGCATATTTGTACCTTTTCCCAATGAATTTAATATATTTGGTAAAATCATTTTAGTTCAATTTTTCACCCCTTCTAGTAAGTAGCTTGTATTGGTCAATTTGCTTGTTCAAGCTATTAAGAAAGATGCACTCAAATGATAATAAGTTAATAAGGTAGTAGCTTCACCATTTTTAAAAAATGCAATGAAATATCATTGGAGATGTTCTTATATATAATAATTACAATGGATATGGTACGATCGGAAGGACTTTTGCTAATTAATAATTGGAACATTTTAGTTTTTCACGGCCCTATATCATTTTCAATTTCAAGCATATACTCCATATATCTGTTCCACATTTAAGTTTAAAATTTGATTTTTTAGTCGATCTTTGTTAATGTTAACCATTAATTGATCAAAAACCGTTTTATTTTATAATAATAAAACTATATTAAATCCTTCACTCTAATTTATAGTATTGAAATGTTTGATTATTATTAATGTTATAAATGTATATTTTTACATATCAATAATTATACTTTAATACTTCCTCCGTTCTTAAATAAATGCAACGATCAACATTACACACTTGCGGAGACACAAGTTTGATCATAAATATATATAATTTTGTATTAGTAAAAAAATTTTAAAAAATAGATTTTGAAAATTTACAATGAGACAAATTTAAAAATATTTTTTCATAAAATAATATTAATACATTAATAAATAAAACGTAGTCAAAGTGAAACATGTGAGTAATGTAAAATTTCATATGTTGCATTTATTTAATAACGTACTATTATAGAGACCATCAAATCAAATGTTGAATATGGACTTAATTAATGGATGGAGGGGTATTTAATAGATTCCGTCAATTTCACCATAATCATATTGGATTCTTTGCTTATACTCCGTATTCGTGACCACAGTCCATATGGTCCGCGTATTCGAACTATTCAAGCATGAACCATTTCACTTTTGAAAAAATTCAACAATTCCCTTTGATAGGGCAACTTAGTAACTTACTAAAACTACGTATATAAATAAAGAAAGTCCACCAATGAATTTCAAAAAAAAAAACAGCATATACTATACTACGTACTTAATTAACTACTACATACGTATAAAAGTCATGGCGGCGGCGGTGGTGCCCCTGGCGTACCAGAACAACACGTCGACGGCACCGGACTGGCTGAACAAAGGAGACAACGCATGGCAGATGATCGCCGCCACCTTGGTCGGCCTCCAGAGCGTTCCGGGCCTCGTCATCCTCTACGGCAGCGTCGTGAAGAAGAAATGGGCCGTCAACTCCGCCTTCATGGCCCTCTATGCCTTCGCCGCCGTCATCATTTGCTGGGTCACCTGGGCCTACAAGATGTCCTTCGGCGAGAAGCTCCTCCCTTTCTGGGGAAAAGCCGGGCCCGCTCTCGGCCAGAAGTTCCTCCTCATGCAGGCGGCGCTCCCCGCCACCGTCCACTACTTCAGCAACGGCGCCGTCGAGACCGCCGAGTCTACTCCTCTCTACCCCATGGCTTCCATGGTAATTGAGTAATTTAACTTCTCTCTTTGGGAGCGGGGCGTAATGATAGAGTCGCCGAGCTAGCAGGACTAGCTCGGTTGACTCTGAATGTGAAAATATTCTTTCACCCGGTCGGGTTTGATTATTTAATAATACTCTTTTTTCATGTGTATGATTAAAAAAGGTGTGGTTCCAGTGCGTATTTGCGGCGATCACGCTGATACTCCTGGCGGGGTCGCTGCTGGGGCGAATGAACTTCATGGCGTGGATGGTTTTCGTGCCGCTGTGGCTGACCTTCTCCTATACGGTGGGGGCTTTCAGTCTCTGGGGCGGCGGCTTTCTGTTCCAGTGGGGAGTCATGGACTATTCCGGCGGTTACGTCATCCACCTCTCTTCCGGCATTGCCGGTTTAACCGCCGCTTACTGGGTAATTAATTGACTTTTTTTATGTGTGAATATTCCGTAAGTAATTCACACTTTTATGACACGAGAGTTAAGAATAACAATACGGAGTACTTTTTTTATAGAAAAAATAACATTAGTTAGTACTCTTACGTTAATAATTTCATTTTTTTGTCTTTGAATTGGATTCAATATATTATACTCCATCCGTCCCTTTTTATTTAACCAAACACTATTTTTATACACGGTAATATTGATAATATGAAAATTATATGAAATTGTTCTTTGTTAAAACTACTATCATAAAAGTATAAATTTATTAACTTTTACATAAATATATTAGTTAAAATAATAGATCAAAGTTTATCATCTTTGACTAGAAATGTCCAAGTTGGCTAAATAACAAGGGATGGAGGTAGTACTAAAAAAGGATTCAATATATTGTATTCCAAACATATCATTGAAATTTTCATGTTATACCTCTATTTTTACTTTTTTAATAAAAGAGGACATTATTTAAATATTTCAATAATGAACATTTTTATTACTATGATTCTTTTATTAGGATTAATAAATAGGTCTTATTTTAGGATAAAATATGACTGTTTCTATTCACACACTTCACTCATTTTTTACTCCTGCTATACCTACAAATGTTGTTTTATGTAAAAGTTGCATCCATAGAATTAAATATATTATACTTCCTCTGTTCTTTAATT
Organism: Cuscuta epithymum; assembly: GCA_945859915.1. Classification (NCBI taxonomy): domain Eukaryota; kingdom Viridiplantae; phylum Streptophyta; class Magnoliopsida; order Solanales; family Convolvulaceae; genus Cuscuta; species Cuscuta epithymum. The sequence goes on along the minus strand of CAMAPF010001045.1, from coordinate 1,589,211 downwards.
CTTGCAACATTGTGATTTTTGCAATGTTCACAAACTTTATTTTGACCACGATTTTCTATTAATATACATAATCAAATTATTATGTAAAAATGTTATCGAATTCCTATCAATGTGAATTTTCAAAATATCAACTTTTTATAATGTTTACTACTACCTCCGTCCCAAAAAGAGTTGCAAATTTGACTTTTCTTAGTCAAACAGTCTCGTTTTGTTCACTTAATTAGGATGTCAATTTTTAATTATTTTCTAATTTAGAGTTTACAACTTTGAAGAGATTTTAATGTATTTTTTGATTATGTAAATTTTAATTAATAAAAATTGAATTAATTATTCATAGGGAGGGTTGACTTTTATTATTGGTTGACAAAAAAATATTGACTTTGCAAAACAAATTGGAACGGAGGGAGTAATACATAATTAAATATAATTACAGTCAAAGTTGTGTATTGGCAAACGTGAAAGTCAAACTGTTATAAGAATTAAAGAATGAATGATAGTATTATTTTCATTTTCTATAATACCGAGTGGAATATCCATTATACCGTCATGAGTTCATGACCACTCAAGTTTAAATTAAAATGGAATGTAGTCATAATTTATGAAGTACTATAATTTACGAAGTACTATATTAAAAGTCATAATTTTATTCATTCACTCCCTTTATTTCCACTAGGAAATATACTTCGTGCAATACATAATATTGTAACTGTTTACTACGGAGTGATAATTTATCAACTTAGACTCTTATTTGTGTTAATGAAAAATCGAAAATATGTTTATGCATTCATAACATAAGAATTACGTAGTACGAATTGAAGTACGGAGTATATGATACGGAGTATCTGCTTACTTTTCTGTTATGATTGGGTTAGTTGTTTTTTTTACCTCAAAAAACAAGAGAATACTCCTAATTGTGTGAAGATAACCCATGTCGTACTAATTAAAGACCTAATCGTTCATAGATTTTCATTTTTCCCATCCCGAAATTATCTTACCTAAAAATATATTATGTGATTGATTATATTTCCCGTTATCAGAATAAAATTCGACAACGGATATCGGGTGTGTATATGTTGATATTTTTAGGGAGTACTATTATGAAATGGCGTGCCCGAGCAGGACGGTGTTGGGTCATTGTGCACTGTGTGTAAAGAAGACTTTGACCAAATACCTACGTACCCATTTATTTGTCGTTAGAAATCAAATCTACCCAAGTTAATGGTCGGAATCATATTCGATCTCTAACCTTAACTTTACGAAGAAACCCTCCTGTCGGCTAGCTAGGTTTAGGCGAGCAATTAACTCCTCTCTTAGCTTGCTTAGGCAGTAATCTAGCTAGCTTTGACAAAAGTTTAATTTTAGATTTGGAACCTAGCTAGCTAGCTCATCGATCATGGCTGTTTTTAGTTGGGGAAAAAGGGTATGTACGAAAAAATAAACGTACCCCTCAACTTAGGTGTAACCGTGTAAAGAACACATACTCTTAAATAAATGTAACAGTCAACATTTCATATTTGTCGAGACACAACTTTGACCATTAATATATTTGATTCTGTATTAGTAAAAAAATTAACAAAATTAGATTTTAAAAATTTACAATAAGACAAATTTAACAATATTTTTTTCATAAAAATATATTAATACATTAATAAATAAAACGTAGTCAAAGTAGAACATGTGAATAGTGTAAAAATCAACATATTGCATTTATTTAAGAACGGAGGTAGTATATACTAGGTATATATGTCTTTAAACTTTAGTATTTTTGTGGACAAACGACCCAAAACTAATGTTATGTGGGTCAACACCGATTGGCTTATAAAATACAAGTTGTGTTCGGTTATTTCAATTCAAAAGGTCTTTTCAATTGGCTTTAATTCGATTTTGCCTCTTACATTTAATTGCTAGTTGTTACAAAATATCTTATATATACATCTTGCTGAAAAAAACACGGTCTAAAATTATAGCTTTCCCCGGTTATAGTTAATTCTTTTGTCGGCCACCACCGGCCTGCCGCTATCAGTCTAATATGGAAATTATTGACTAATGATCATTTGTGGTGGAAAATTTTAAGGGTGCAATTCAATTTGTTGAGGTGAATTGTAGTGCATGTAATTATTATACTTTCAAACATCACTACATCACTGCATGTATTATAATAATTTTTACTCCGTATAGTAATTACATTGGCAGCATTTTAATTTTATAGTGTTCATCATGTATTGTTACGTACATTCACAATGAATTTAGTCACATTTTAAAGTATAAATTTAATTAGTATTAGTAGTATTACAAGAAATGTCTCCTTATACAGTTATACTCTTAAATTATACTCCCTCCGTCCCTATTATATCTTCCAAATAGGTTTGGCGCGGAGTTTAAGATAGTTGGTATTGTGTGGTGGAGAGTTGTGCAGAGGAGAGAGAAATGTGTAAGAATTGCTGTGAACCACAAATTCTGGCCAAAAAAGGAAAGTGGAAGTTTTAATTGGAACGGACGAAAAAGAAAAGTTGGAAGTTTATTTAGGGACGGAGGGAGGGAGTACTACGTATCTCGAACGTTTCTTGAGAAGAATAATTGATACTCGGTATGGTTTAGGTATTATTATCATTTTCTATCAAACTGATGTAATCGATCAGTGAATTTGCGGTGTCTATCTGTCGCAATAACCGTCAAGAATGACTGAATGTAATGATGTCAAGATACCGACGTCATTAAATTTTTATGTGTGGCATAAATAAAGCCACACATTATTAATTAACTAAGGACTCCCATGAAAGGAAAATATGTGCTTTAACACCATAAAATTCAACATAAAACTGTAATAAAACGAGGCTTTTTTTTTTTTTGAAAATGTAATAATAGGAAGTGTAGACTATTAGTTATTGAAGTTTATAATTCGGAAAACTTTTAATGAATTGGAACATAAACAAGGTAGCTAGGTAAGACTAGGTTTAGTTAATTAATTATAGAAAAGAAGTTGTCCTAAATAGAAATACAAATTTTTTTAATTCAAAAAATGAATGCATATATAAACATGACAGTTAGGATTGAGTTTAGTTAACTATTCAAAAAAATGTTTTTAGCTTACCATACTTTAAATATGATAATATTTTCTATACTAGATAATAATTACACATTTTTAGCTTACCCACATTTTAAAATTGTAAATATTTTTATTTAAATTGTGTGAATTTATTCAAGTTTTCAATTTGCGAACCGTGGTCTGATGGCATAAGTGTAACACTCAATCTCATGATTTAAGAAGTTTTGCCAAAAAACCTTTGGACCAGTCGACAATTCAATTTTTTTGAGGATACGTCGTATGATCGTATCTTATACGGAATATTAATCCGTATTAAGTTGAGGTAAAAAACTAAAAAGTAGCAAAGGTAATGATTTTGAATAAAACAGTTGGGCCATCACGACATGCGAGGAGAGATTCCGATACGAGCCTATTTGACCTATGGTTTGACTTTTTAGAGATTAACTTTTTTACCCCTGAAATTGCATGGGATATTGAATTAATTAAATAAAGTATAGGTGGGGCCGAGGACACCGAGAGACCGGCAGAGCTTCAAGCCGAATAATGTGTTGCTGACGCTTGCGGGCGCCGGGCTGCTGTGGATGGGGTGGGCGGGGTTCAACGGCGGCGACCCTTACACCGCGAACATCGACTCCTCCCTGGCGGTGCTGAACACCAACATCTGCGCCGCCACCAGCCTCCTGGTTTGGACTTGGCTGGATGTCATCAAATTCAAAAGGCCGTCTCTCATCGGAGCCGTTCAGGGAATGATCACCGGTCTCGTCTGCATTACTCCTGGTGCAGGTATCAATATTGTTATTTGGACATTTAAGGTGGGGATTCTAAATTAATAAACATTTCAATATGATACCCGATGAATGTTAAAAAGGATTTACATTGACATCAAATGCCGATATTTTAATGAAGGGATTTTTGGAGTAAAAGTGATTAAACAGGAATATTGTAATTTATGGCAAATTGAAACAAGTAATCACTAATTTTAGGCATTTACAAAAGTAATCTGAAAGTTTTCACAATAATAATCTAAAGATTTTAACCGTTATTTATAAAATAAATCGGTGGAGTTAAGTTTTTCATGTAACTTATTTGTATTATCAATTTAATTTAATACTCATTATTTATCCTAAAGTATTTATCCTACAATTTTAAACACATACGATAGTACTTACCAAATACCAATCACTCTTTTATGTTGTACGTACTACGGAGTATTTCTTATAAATATTTATGTGTAGACATTTGCAAGAATATGTCCACTCTTTAATTACCATGGCCCGTATGGGGCTTGGCCCAATTTATAGGCTAGCGTTAATGGGCTAGTCGGACCAATATGGATTGGGTATCTTAGGTAGACCCTCAGCTTGCCAAGTTATATACCAGACTTGGTCTGTTCGTGGGCTTTAAGTTGAATGGCCCCATCAACATATGTTAATGAGAAAAAGTAAAACACATCATCATTTATGATAGGGAAAATTGTCAAATCAGTCCACGTACTATTACGAAAAAGTCAATTGAGTCCATGTACTATTTTTTCAATCAATTAAGTCCACCAAGAGTCAAAAAATGATCAAATTTGCCTTTTCTCCGGTAACTGATCCATTCCCCGGTTAATAGGCCTACGTGATCATCCAAGTGACTTTTTTTTTCCATGTAAGCGCTTATTTGGCCATCCTTGTGGCATTAAATTATCTTTTTCCTTTTTTTATTCTTTCTTGTTCTTCTTCAACGAACCGTTCCTGCAACTCTCCTTCAATTTCCTTTTTCTTGTTTCTCTTCTCTTTTCTTTCTTTATTCTCTCCTCTTCTTTCTTCCTTCTTCCCCCTCTAGCTTTCCATTTTTCTACCAGCGTCCACTCTGTCGCTGCCATCTCGGTCGAGCTCCGCCGCCGACGTCGGGTTCTGCCGCCGCCGTCGAGTTATGCCGCCGCCGTCGCTGTCAGCTGGTTTCCATTGAGGAAGAGCAGGGATCGCCTTCGGGTTGCCAAATTCGCCTTCTCTAGTCTCTAGCCATGAAAGAAGGGAGGATAGAAGGTTGGGTGAGGTAGAACTGTAAAAGAAGTAGATTGGAGAATTGAAGAAGGGGAAAAGAAAGAAAAGGAATGAAGATGGGGGCTGAACTACTGGGCAAGAATGAAGGGAGGAGATGGTTGGGTAAGGATGTGGGTTAGAAGCAGTAGGGAAGAAGAAGAGTGGATGAGTTGCGGGGAGAAGAAGGGGAAAAAGGAAAAAAAAAAGGAAGGAAGAGAGGGGAGTTGCAGAGCATAGAGTCGGTAGGGACGAACAGGAGAAAAAAAATGAAGAAGAAAGAAATAAAAAAAAGGAAAAAAAGAAAAAAACAGTACAAAATAGCCAAGTGGAATCCGTATCAGCAAATATAGGGGCTACCGGTCGTTTACCGGTTAAATGGTAAAATTGGTGAAAATTTGACAGTTCATGGACTTAATTGATTGAAAAAATAGTACATGGACTCAATTGACTTTTTCGTAATAGTAAATGGACTGATTTGACAGTTTTCCCTTTATGATAATTCACTCAAACGTGTACATCAATCTGTCCATATTACTACATTTATTGTTGTGTTATACTCCGTATTTACTACTACCCTGTCACTTAAAACTGTGTCAAAGTTGACCGGCATGAAGAATAATAAAGTAAAAATTGTGTAATTGAGGTTTGCGCAGAGGAGAGAGAAATAACAGGAACCACAAAATAATTGATTAAAGGGGAAAGTGACAAAATTTTTTGGAACGTCCCAAAAAGGAAAGATGACAAAGTTTTAAGGGACGAAGGGAGTACTACGTAATCAGGGCCGGGCTTGTTAAGGGCCCTGTTCAAAATAAAAATAAGAGGCCCCAAAATATATAAAAACAGTTGCAAAAAATTGTGGCTCATCCATATCAAAATACGGAGTAAATCTTATCATGAGCTTACTTTGCTATATTATTAATCCTTGTTACTTCGTATATCTTTCATACACTTAGTGATACGGAGTATTTTTTAATGGTATGAGGCATATTAAAATAGATAAATGAAAAACATAAAACTAAAAGATAAGCACAACAATGCTCAACCACGAACTTTTCAATTTGCGTAATGGACGCTATAAGTTGGCACTTAAACTACACAACACATGTAGCCATAATATTAAAGATACATACTTAAGAATGCACTCAGAAAAAATTAAATTAAAAACGACTTCTATTTTCCCAACAAAAAGAAGTACGGAGTATCATCCAGAAAAGAGTATAAGCTGAATTTATTTAAAAACTTGGAAGGGATCCGAGAACTAAAATCAAATTACTAATTGAATATCTAAGTCTGTAAACAATCAAAAAATTACTTTGCATACGCCAAATAAAACCATTGTAGGGAGTGAAGTGGAGAGCAGAGGGCGAGAGCTTCAGAGGCTTAAATATTTGACAAAAGAGACGGACCAATGAGAGAAAAAAATAGAAGTGATCTCAAGAAGAGTCATCAATTCAATCGAGGATGTCGTAACTCGAGTTCGTTCTTCCGACTACTTAAGAGTCAATACCGTTTATAAAGTCTCGTAAATGTTGATTTTTTTCTCTAATAGCTAGATTAAATAAACAGATTAAATTTTGGGGCCTTTCCTTAAATGGGGCCCTGTGCAACAGCACCACTTGCACTTGCATATGGCCGGGCCTGTACGTAATTTACTTTGCCAATATTCTATATATAAAATGGCAAAATAATTACATTACCCTTGTGCCACCGCATCCACTGCCTCCCTCCCTCCAACAAGCATTGCTCGGCCCGCTGCAGCCGAAAAATATCTGGCCGTCATAAAGTTGATGGAAAAAAGCGCTGTATTTTATTCTTGTGTTTTTCAATTTCTTTTTTAAAATTTGTTTGAAAAGTCATTAGAAATATATGTCATTGTGACATGCTCCACAACGGCAATGACTCGAGTGATGGTTATATTGACATTGGCGCGTTGGTAGTGGTTCAACGACCAATCAATTGTCCGAAAATATCTATGTTATCACATCTTCTAGACGAAACTAATTGTACATCAAAAAGACGAACTAATTGTACATTAAAATTGATTTGAAGTTCAAGAAAAAAACATAACTTAATTTGTAGTGAGTATTTTTCTTTTTAAAAAGCTAAAGATTTTAAATACCTCAAAATAGCTCTAGTATTACTTGTGAAATACTTCGTACTACCTCCGTTCTCTTTTAGTTGCAACATTGGACTTTTTGCACTATTCACATGTTCTACTGTTACTACATTTTATTAATTGATGTATAATAAATTAAATTTTTAAAAAATATTGTTAAATTCTTCTTATTCTAAATTTTCAAAATATGATTTTTTTTAATTTTTTTACTAATAAGGAATGAAAGATATTTATGGTCAAACTTGTGCGTTGGCAAACGTGAAATGTTGACTGTTGCAATTAAAAAGGAACGGAGGAAGTATTACATAAACTCCCTTTAGAGATTATGGTTCAAAGTATAAATTGTGTATATATGTTGTTGAAATGAAATAGGTCTTGTTCAAGGATGGGCAGCCATAATAATGGGAATCCTCTCCGGAAGCGTACCCTGGTTCACAATGATGATCCTCCACAAGAACAGCACCTTGCTCCAAAGAATCGACGACACTTTAGGCGTCTTCCACACCCACGCCGTCGCCGGCCTGCTCGGCGGCTTTCTCACCGGCCTTTTCGCCGAGCCCACTCTTTGCAACCTTTTCCTCCCCGTCACCAACTCCCGAGGCGCCATATACGGCGGCTCGGGATGGATGCAGCTGGTGAAGCAGCTCGCCGGCGGCGGTTGTGTCATCGGGTGGAACATCGTGGCGACGTCGATCATATGCGTCTTGATTCGCCTCGTCATCCCGCTGAGGATGTCGGACGAGCAGCTGGAAGTCGGAGACGACGCCGTTCACAAGGAGGAGGCGTACGCCCTGTGGGGCGACGGAGAGTACGACGCCAATCAGAACGGATCCTCGCCGGACGAAATAGCTTTGCAACAGGGACACTTTCATCCCCGGTCGCCGATTGGGGCAACTCAAAACGTCTGAAACTCAATATATTGATTCTAGCGGTAGGATGATTTTGGTATTCAATTCAATTCCGCTTACAAATTCTTGAATTGTGAATTAAAACTATTGAATTGTGTTATTGATAGAGTAATATTTTTGATAATTCGTTTATGATTGATTAAAGTGATGTGTACGTATGCACAAATGTTTAGTGAAGGTAGTGTATTTGGAGTGATTTTTTATACACAACAATTTCTTTCTTTATTTTACACAAAAATAGTATACATTACGCACACTTTCGTACGTAATTGTTTGTGCATACAGACAATGCTACCACAAGTTGTCTGTGTACAAAGGTAATTGGGGATGTACACATTACCTGTGTGCACAAACATTTATGTATAATATGTGTGGAATGTGTAAAAATTTCGTGTACAATTATTTTTTTCTTTTACACAAGAGTCCAAAAGAGTGAGATAAAAATGAATTTTGGCCGTCTCTAAATCATTCGCCTTGGAATTGTTTAATCTAGTTGGGGCTCCCTTAAAAGCATCAGGTGCCGAGATTGTCAATTTATCAGCACAATTGTTTCCTTTTCATATGTGTGGTTGAGATGAATGCCTCCTCCAAGAGGTTCTTCCAACCTCTGATAAGTGCTACGGTTTTATCCCTGTTTGTCCCATACATATTTTTCACTCTCAATGGAATCGCCCACCTGCCAACTCGCCCAAAGCAGGCGCTCCGGTTGCTCCCACAATATGATCTCAGATAGTTTAAGAGAGTGAGTTCAGAATGTGGTGCGCACAATGATTGACTACATTGAGGGAAACTTCCGCACTGTCGTTGTCGGAAATTGAATTTGAAACCTCAACTGAACTGCCAATTTAGCCGTTGTTGACTTGCCTATGCAATACTTTTCACTCATTTACACACCCTTGAGTGACATGAGACTATATTTTGAGTGATATGTTAACTAAAGATAGATGTGCTCACTGTATTTAAAAGTCGACAAATACGGAATTTTAGACCTAGCTTGAAAAATTAAAAATGAATAAATTCCAATTTACTGATATGAGTTGAGTATCACACCTATTTTATAAATGGTCAAATTTTATTTTTATTTTGACCATTTATGATACATGACCACACGATTCAAAAACTTAAATATGGATGCCATCAATATGAAAATAGTATATAGACTCGATCAATAAAATACACTCAGTATATTATTATAGTTTAGTAAAACATTAATTATATTGTTGGAGTGACGACAGAAAGTTGAACGGGAAGGCCAAAAATATTCAAGAAATTAATATTAGAAAAGTACCAAAAGTGAATATAGTGAAAGATATCGACTAAATAGGAAATAAGCAAAAACTCATAGGAACAAAAGTGAAACTAATTCATCAAAAATAACCAAGAAATTGAGTTCCTTAGCATTTATCTTAATTTAGAGGAATTTTTGAGAATATATATATATATTTTATAAACTAAACAATATTCAAGATTGTTAAAAAAATTAAAAAAACTCAACGGCGTAATAATGTTTTCAAAAAAACTCAGTAATTTAGGAATTGAATTAAGAAAACTGATTTTCAAATCTTAGATTAATAGTGACATTTCTTGATTATTATGGTTGACTAGTTTTCAAGCTCGTGCGATGCACGGGCAGTACGTAATTTAGCTAATTTTAAATGTGATTTTTCATAAATTGGTTGTGGAAGAAATTTATATTAATTAATAAATGAAGTTTTTCATTGACGCTATTTCAATAGTTGTACATCCATTAGGATCATTATCATTAACAACCATGCCAACCACATCTGCAAGAACAATATTTAGTGGCATAATTTGATTATGGAGATATAGTACCGATATAATATTTAGTAATAATGTTTTGTCATACCAGTCAAAAGATATTGACTCCCGAGACGGCTCTTTAAAATGTTGAAAGATACGAAGTCAAATTTATAATTCGGCACTTCAATTGCTTCTGCTTTGACTTCTTTGATGATAGTGATATGAAAGAATTGTATTATGATTTTATTATCGGCGACAACACGATACTTTTCTTTATTTGGAACCACCGAGAATTTTTTTATGATTTGTAACATTCCTTCCTTTATTTTGGGACGTAACACATAATGTATGAACATATCCACTTTTATAGATGCATGAACATAATCACCCTGCAATTATGAAAAATATCATTAGACTTTTGTGTAAAATAAATGCATTAAAAATTCAAAATTAAAAAAAAATACCTCTTCATCGATCAGAACCATGTCTAGACAAATTAAGCTTCCTTGCTTTTTGTGATTGATGATATCACAGTGGCGCGTAACATGAACTTTGATTGTCCAGTCGGACTTGGATGTATCATGTTGTCACATTAGAGAATAATTTCTGCATTTTATGTAATTTTAATCAATCAGGTATAATGCATATTATCATGTGTCATAAACATATTATTGGCAAAGTATCATAATACCATATTTTTTAATAATATATAATTAAAACAATGTATGAACTTACTGTGATGACATTCTTGATATATGATCTCTAAACAATAGGACTATTCAAACGAAGGAGAAACTCAATTAGAACTAAAAGAATAGTGAAACTGTGAAAGCATACTTTGGTTTACATTTTCTTCCTTTTTATAATATTAAGTGTTCAACTCTCTGTAATTTTTATGTTTCTAAATTCCGAATATAAAAACATAAAATATGACCTACGAATAGTAACATAAAATATGTGATATTAAATATGGAAGATCCATTAATTAAACTTAGATTCCCTTACGTACTATAATATTCAATTCCATTAATTAAACTTTGATGTTTTTCCCATTAATTAAAGAGATATTACCCGAAATAGGACTAAAAAGGTTTAAAAATTCCAAAATAGGACTGCCATGTTTTTATTCCCAAAATAGGACTAATTACTGTCATGTTTTGGCAGTACCAGACTTCAAACATGGCAGTATTTTCCAAACTTGACAGTAATTACTCCTATTTTGGGAATAAAAAATATGACAGTCCTATTTTGGAATTTTCAAACTGTTTTAGTCCTATTTCGGGAACTTTCCCTTAATTAAACTTTGATGTTTTTTTTTTTTGAAAGGACGTAGGTTTGATGTTTCTAAATCCAATTGAGGTTGCCGTGATTTTGAGGTTGCCAAATTTACCAAATAAGGTGAATTTCTATATCAACATGTAATAAAAATAGAATGTAATAATAAAATAAAAGGTACAAAGTTCCTCTTTTATACACACACATATATGTATATATATATATATATATATATATATATATATATATATATATTGATTTAGAAGTTCTTAAAAATTCTAGCCCAAAATTCTAAGCTAAGGGTGTCTTGAATTCTTGACTAGGGATCATAATTTAACTTAGAGAATATTATCCGAAATAGGAGCAAAAAAGTTTGAAAATTCCAAAATAGGTATGCCATGTTTTTATTCCCAAAATAGGACTTATTACTGCCATGTTTTGGCAATACTAGACTTCAAACATGGCGATATTTTCCAAACTTGGCAGCAATTACTCCTATCTTAGGAATAAAAACATGTCACCCATATTTTGAAATTTTCAAACTTTTTAGTCCTACTTCGGGAACTTTCCCTTTAACTTGTGGAGGGGCATGTCGGTCCCATTTGTTAAAAAGCTCAGCCCGGTCCATAAGGTCACTGTTAAGCCTAGTTCAATATTTGAAGGTGTGGGTGCATATGGGACAAGGTATCAGAAATCTCGCATGCCCATTATTAGCTCATTCCATCATTACTCATTCAGCCCATCCTATTGCCCATTAAATCTAGCTGAGAGAAAAGCATTTATGCGCTACTTATTAATTAAATATAAATACTAGTGTAAAACCCGGGACAATGCACCGGTAGCGCGTCAATGTGATTTCTATTAAAATGAAAAATATTAAGAGATTGTGATTTAATCATAGGATCAAAAAATTGAATATAATGCATTTTTACTATGATCGATCTGATCTAACCACAACCAATTATAAATCTATACATGTTAAATGAATATATATAAAATTATCCATGTAATATATATTTACTCTTTAGTCTATATCAAAGTTTTTATTGCAATAGCATTGCGATTGCGGTTATCACGGTTGTGGGCCTGTGGCTATTGCAGACTTTGTGGTGTGTAATGTTAACATGTATTATGCGATGTCAATAACAGAGTCACTCATAGCATTTCATAATTCAAGTTTACTATATAGATGAACTAGATAATAAGAAATTTGGTATTGTTTTAGACATTTTTTGAAAAATTAACTTTAAAATGTAAAAATAAATTATGAGATCTTAATTTTAGCTTTTGAATTTACGTAAAAAAGTTTTGGGCTTTATTGACAAAAAAAGTTCTAGGCCTAAAAATCGCCACCAATGGGATCTTCACATTTTTACATATACAATATATGTGTCACATGAAGATCATGAAAACTTATTAATTTTGATATTTTTTTATAAATATTGGAGTACAAATAGAAAAATTATAACACTTTTAAAATAATAATTTTTTCTCCTCTCTTTTCTCTAAGTAAATGGCGAATGCAGTGTGATTCATAAAAAAAACCTGATGCACTGTGACCTTGGGAGAAATAATTAAATGTTTTAGTTAGAGTAATAGTTTGATTTTTTGAATGAATGATAGATTTACACGTCATTGATTTATAACCCAGTTTTACTATATACTACGTATAAAACAATAGATTTAGATGGTTAATGCACTATAATTTGAACATAAAATTACAACAACTACTCTATATAATTAAAAGGCTTAAATACGTTTTTAGTCCTTGCAAATATGACACACTTTGTTTTAGGTCCCTGCAAATATTTTTTTTTCATCCCTGTAATATGCACCATTTTGGGTTTAGTCCTCAAATTCCAAAACCACTCAACTTAGAAAAACATTATTGTCAGTTGCATAGATTTCTTAGAAATATTTAAATTTTCCTTTTATAATTTTTTTGAAGCTAATATGAGAGTTAAAATAATGTAAAACTAAGTATTCACATTTAAAAAATATATATTAAAAGCCTTCAAAAAAATTAAAATAATATAAACTTTTAATAACATGACAAAGAATTAGAGGAAATCTATTAGTCAAGGTTATTTTGAAGTCCAGCGGAGTTGTTATCATCAATGATGGATTAAAAAGAAAACTAGCATAATAAATTGTAGGGACGAAAAAAATTGCAGGGATGTAAAACAAAATGTACTATCCGTAGGATCCGTAGGAACCGTAGGAACCGTAGGAACCGTATGAACCGTAGGATCCGTAGGAACCGTAGGAACCGTAGGAACCGTAGGACCGTATGAACCGTATGATCCGTAGGAACCGTATGATCCGTATGATCCGTATGATCCTTATGATCCTTATGATCCTTAATCCTTTATCCTTAATCCTTAATCCTTAATCCTTTATCCTTTTCCTTTTCCTTTTCCTTTTCTTGATATATATATATATATATATATATTTATTTATATATATATAAATAAATATTTATATAAATCAAGAAAATCGCTTTTGCCGACCCGACCGGCGACCGCTTGTCCGACCCGTCCACGTGGCACGGCCCGTACCGAGACCCGACCGGCGACCGCTTGACTAAAAGAATATTTAAACCTAATTAAAATACTATGGTATTGCAATGTGTTTACTATGATATTGGAAAAAAAATACTATGATATTGGGATTCTAAAATTGATTTAGATGGTTAGCGGATTATACGTAGTACTAGTTTAATAACGCGCGTTGCGCGTGCGTGGTAATGCCCAACACTGTTGTAGGGACAACAATATATCAGTAAAGGTTTAGTGAAAATATGAGTATAGTATAAATAGAACAATTGAATACAATTTGTTATTTGTCAATAAAGAATCATTAATAATAAAGCATTTATAGGCTAGAATATATGTGGGTAGATAAAATAGCCAAGATGACTATAAGAACCATAATATGATTAAGGTTCACATGAAATAACAAACACAAAAATGTTTTGCTAGGAGAAGTAGGCAAAATTTATTGGGGTGTAGTGCTTAAAGAAAATTAAAGTAAATGTTCTAACGTCCTGGGAAGCCAACAGCCTGGGAACTTGAATCGCCTAACGTCCCTGAGGCGGCAGAAGCGGCCGAATCGCAGAAGGCTGGGAAGCCAACAACCTGGGAACTTCCAATTACTATTGGGACTCACTAAATTAAATATTAACAATTAAAAATATCTAAATAAGCTAAATATCTAGTTTTCCCATCCAACACGGGCGACGACCGAATAACCGGTCAGATTAATCAACCAAAGTTTGCCTTAGTCATTTTGTATTGAACAGAAGCAAACGTCTCTCTAAGGGTAGGACTATAGTAAAAATTAATAAATACTCCCTCTGGTTTTATTTAATCTTCACACTTTGACTTCACACAAAATAAGGAAAGAAATTTGACTTTACTGTAGAGTACACTGTTGAGGCACTGTTTGGCACTGTAAAGACACTGTTTGACACTGTTTGGCACTGTAAAGACACTGTTTGACACTGTTTGGCACTGTTTGACACTGTTTTGATGTAGATTTCTTTGCCAAAAAAGGAAATAAGGAAGGGTGAAGTTTATTTTAGACCGTCCCAAAAAGGAAAGTGTGAAGTTTATTAAAAACCGGAGGGAGTATGTTAATACGGAGTATCTATACACTCTTATATGTTAGGGACATAGTCATTTTGTATTGAACAGAAGCAAACGCCTCTTAAGGGTCGAACTATAGAAAAAATTCATTAATATGCTAGTATCTATACACTCTTATATCTCAGGGACATAGTGATATACGCGTATGTACCATTTTAAAAATCTGTCACTGCTATTTTATGTTTAAAGTAGTGGCCCTTCTAAAATACATTAGAAAAGGAATGCACACGTAATATAGAATGCAGGAATTTACCTTACTCTCAGATGAAACACGCCAAGCTCAAATTGCCAACAATCTCCCCAGCCTAAACAAGGTTTCAAAAGGCACATACAAGGTTAAATTAGGCTCTTAATGCTGGGAAACTGAAAATGATACAAACAGCGGGAAGCATATGTTGATAGGGAAAGGTAAGCATAGGAAAAAACTATTTCAGACTTTCCTCAACTATTTTTTTTTGTTGGATCAAACTAAAAAAACCACACTAATTTATGGCTTAAGAAGAACATGTTAAGTTCAGTATCCTAACTGATTCTCCATTTCCGAAAGAAAACTGATATTACGTGAGAGAGCCAGTCAGCCTTTATTCAAATGTCCATTCCAGGCTTATATAATACCAAAACATAAAAATGAGGAGTTTAGTTTCATTAAATATAAAAAATCAAAATGCAACAAATTGCCTAATTTCATGGGGACATTTAAAACAGTATTCTTGATTCTGACATAAGTAACATTTTTCTCTAGACATGGATATTATAATTGGATTATCTATTGATAGCTGATTTATGAGCACTTGAAGTGCAAGATAATATTTAACTATTAATCTAAAAAAATTAAACATCTTAACATCTGATTATATACCTAGCTAGTATATATAGATAACCCCCACTTACCATTTACCAGTAGGAAAGACGGGAAGAGGGTCTGCCTGGGTTTTTTCCCTTAAACAAACACATAAAAAATATTATCTTCTTTCTTTTTATAACATTAGCTGGGGAAAAAATTAAACTGTTGCTATTCAAAGAGCATCATACAGCAAGCAGACTATTAACGTTAGCTGCAAATATACATCACGAAAGAGTGATGCATTTATTTGCTCTAGGACCCTAGGCTTATATGAGCATTATTTCACCCTATAACAATAATCATCAACCCCAAGCTAATATACAAGGGGACTCTTTCACTTCAGGATTTCATAGGGGAAATCTGGTATATATACTCAATGTAACAAATATATCAACTCGTTAGGACTTTACAAAAAAAAAATCATAACCTCCAGTACTAAGTACTGGTTTTAATGCAAGACTAAGTAAATCATTAAACACCAGACTAAGTACTGGTTTTATTTTAATACACTTCTAAAGTGCTGCACTTCTAAAATTTATTATAATGCAAAACTGGTTTACTGCAATGCACATCTAAGTTGATTTCTATACTGCACTTTTAAAGGTAATTGTAATGCACATTGGTTTTACTTAAATAAACATCTAAGCTGCAACTTTTAAAATTAAATTTTAATGCACACTGGTTTTCTCACAAAGAACTTTTTTTCAATGGAGTACTTGCACTGACCTTATTGTGATGTGTTCTAAAAGAGAGCAAATCTATTGTAAAAGAGAGCTGATTTAAAAGAGAGCTGGATCCAGCCTCTTCAGCTCCTAGATCATTTCTTCTAATTGCAGCTGATTTCAAAGAGAGTTTTATCAGGTAATGCAAACTGGTCACTGTAATCTGTTTTAAAAGAGAGCTGCAATATATTGTAAAAGAGAGCTGCAATTTGGTTTAATCATTACTCTTTAGAATCTTAGTGTTTTAATAAACAATAAAAAGGATAAAATCTATCTAATTCCCTTAAACTTCTATTTAAAAGTAAATTTCCTGATCATTTATTCATTCTATGTCTACTGTATTATGTATACTTCATGAAATAAATATTCAATGACATAAATAAACACGCATATGTCTAACTCTCATATACAGTATTAAATATCACATTTGCCTGAGGTATTGCCTGATAAACAACTTTTGTTCAGTGGTGTTCTGTAGAGCTATTAGCAATTGTACCACCTTCAAGCTATAAGTTAAGTTTGCATTGGTCTGATTCATCCTCTAGTTGGATATTGTTTAATTGGGTTTATTTATCATTGACGAAAATATGATGATATGCATTTCACTAAATTATCTAAGTTGACGAAAATGATACAAATAGCGGGAAGCATATGTTGATAGGGAGAGGTAAGCACAAGAAAAAACTACTTCACACTTTCCTCAACTATCTTTTTTTTGTTGGACCAAACTCAACAAACCACACTAATTTATGGCCTAAGAAGAACATGCTAAGTTCAGCATCCCAACTGATTCTCCACTTCCGAAAGAAAACTGATATTACATGAGAGAGCCAGTCAATCTCTATTCAAATGTCCATTCCAGGCTTATATAATACCAAAACATAAAAATGAGGAGTTTAGTTTCATTAAATATAAAAAATCCAAATGCAACAAATTGCCTAATTTCATGGGGACATTTAAACAAACACATATAGGACATAAATGTAAAGGGGAAACTACACTATTGGAAATTGAAACAATAAACCCAAACCAGCCAAACCTCTGCCATAAACAAATTAATCTAGGGGCACCGTCCATACAATGACAGAGGGGGTTGGGAGGCAATGAAATTGGAAATAGGGAAACAGACAAAAAGCTTCACGGGCATGGAACTAAGCAGACGTAGACGGAGGTACTGAGCACAGATGCGAAGAACAGTAACAATAAAGCAATGATACAATGTAAATTGATTGAAAGAGGAAAAACTTACAAGAATCGAACAAGCAAGAAGCCGAAAATCTGTTGAACAACTGGGAGAGATGATTTATAAGCGAGGCACTGACCCTTGAGTAAGCAAACGGCTATTCAGAAGCCATTATTAGCGAGGGTAGAACGCTGAGCGGCAGAAATGGAAGAGAGGAACTGAGGGGTTTCATGTTTTCATCGGTGCAGGAAATAATAAGATCGAGGTCTATTCGTATAAAAGGGAAAAATAAATCGAGGTATTTCACTTATATACTTACGGAGGATAAAGGCGTTAAGCCCTTCGGTCTATCCGTTAGCAATAATGGAAGCTGCGATTGGTTACCACGTACAACAAAATAAATGTAGAGTACATGCGGATTATGCACAAAGAACAACCAACATTTTTCTTATGCCCGTTAAACCCCTAACAAAATTCCCCTTTATAAGATTGTAGACTACGTAATTTGTAGATTAGTAGAAGCGAGACATTTTTTATATGTTCAGATCAGAGTGAAGATTTGTTGATTTTTGAGATCATGAATAAAATGCTACTTAATCATAATATAATACATTAAAATAGAATAACGATTTTTAAGTGAAATAAATCGAAGAGCCGTATTACTGCAAAATTTTCCTTCAAATTTCAGCTTTCCTTTTTTTAGCTATTCTATATATATGGTCTAGTCTGGTCCGGTCTGCTAAATGTCTGGTCTCTGTGTATTTTATAGCTATCCAAGTTTGGCCTGATTCGGTCTGGTCTGGTCTGAGAGTGAAAACAG
Source organism: Cuscuta epithymum (assembly GCA_945859915.1). Lineage (NCBI taxonomy): Eukaryota > Viridiplantae > Streptophyta > Magnoliopsida > Solanales > Convolvulaceae > Cuscuta > Cuscuta epithymum. Next base: position 1,570,862 of record CAMAPF010001045.1, on the reverse strand, counting down.
TTCAAATAAAAAAATCCTTAGATGTAGCTCAATTTAACCCTAATTCAATTAGGGAGCTATTTTAATTTGTGATGAAAATTTACCTTAAAATTTTATTTATTTATTTTGGTGCAATTTCCTTCAAAATAAATGAATAGTTGTTTTAATGTAGAGTTTCAATTTGGGAGATCTTTTAACCCTATTAGGCAATTTATTGTATATTGCCTAATAGTCATTACACTATATAAATAATAGTTAATTTTTTGATTATATATATATATATATATATATATATACTTCCTTCGTTCTTAAATAAATGCAACACTTTCTTTTTTCGGCAGTTTCAAAATAATTGCAACATTTCTTTTTAGGAAATAAATAATAACCCAAATGACGTATGTACCCTCACTTAATTCTAAACCCAAACCGATCATCACCATCAGGTTGTCTCTTAATTCTGCCACATCCCCACTCACCCACATACAGAGAAGTCTACTTTATTCATTCAGCCTTCTCATATCTTCCACATAAGTCCATCATCAATTTCTTCTACACCCTCTCCGATTGCTTTCCCGACGGACCTCATCTTGGATTTATTTCTCCAATTTCTTAACTAATTTCTCCAAGATGGAAGATGTGGACAACAATGATATTAATTTTGCCCCCTTACTACTCTCGAGCTACAACCCAGAAGATACTCCTAAGTCTTCTCCATATGTCACCGGCGATTTCCCCTCAAGATCCAAATGGAGGCAACACAAATTCAGAGTTCTGTATACTTCTGGCGGATCAATATTAATTTTTTTTATACTCATTTTACATAAAAGTGATTACATACGGGAGAAAATTGTTGATGAAGTTGGAATCTCCTTTACGATCAGCTACAATAAAGTTTACACGCACTACCCGCACGGGTAATTCAGTTGGTCGAGTGGTGGGAAATTTGGAACTATGACCAAGGTTCAATCCCCGCAGCGACTGGGTGAAGGTCACAAAACCTGAAATAAGGCTGGCCTCTGGTGCTGATAAGTCCATATTTTGACATGCATTTGATGCATGATGGGATTGGATTTTGATGGTTTTCCTAACTTTAAGGTGTTACAAGTCTCAATTTTCGCTCAACTTATGTTTACCAGGCGTTGGATCGAGTTTTGTGTCATTTGGAGTCAAAATCAGGGAATTTGAGCCCGGAACCGGCGCTTGAGGCCAAAGTGACCGGTTCGCCGGAAAATAGCCTTTTAGAGGTTATTTGTGCTGATATGGGTTTTATGATGATGGAACCTTGTTATGAACTTGTCTAAGGTGTTCTTAGAGCTTTCACGGAGTTGAAAGAGTCGCGGGAATAGTCTCCGGAGTTTCGCCGGAGTTCAACTGAGAAAGGTAGAATTTCATAACGCTCATTCAAGGTGAGTGGACGGCTTAATGTCTTGTAACTCTTGGGTTAAGCATAAGATTACCTAATGAAATGATATAAGTATTAATAATGATGCTTAAAAGAGTTTAAGTATATGAATGGCCAAGGTGATTAGGCTTATGTGATTGGATAAAAATGCATGTAAAAATATGTGTAATGTTTTGAATGGTCAAAATGTCATCTACTGATTGTTTTAGACATAATACATGATGTGTAAAAGTTTCGGACCGAACGGATCACGTTTCGGGGTCAACGGGCCGTTGACCCAAAATTTCTGGACATAGACGGCGCCGTGTATAGGGCATACCAGGGGTTGGGTAAGCTGCTACCTCCGAATTCTGTTTTCGTCGAAAATGCGGATCGGGGCCCGATTCGAAGGGGGGATTAACCCCGGCCATCCTATATATGTATATTGTGCATCGAATTGCATGGAATATGATATTTAAATGTCAAAGTTTGATATTTAGTGATTTAATTCTAAGACTTGGTTTAGTCTGTAGTAAAATATGATTTAGACCCTATCTACTTGGGGGGAAGACTACACGTATATGTATCAGCCTATGTCGGTGAAGCGATCTAAAGGAAGACGTGGTTCGTGGTTCCTTTACTATTTTAAACTATAAACTATGCTCATGGATACTTTGTAATAAGTATATTTGCTCAGGGCCTGCGAGCCCACGTTTTGGCCAAGTGTGGCCCATGATTGAATATTGAATATTTCCATTATCCGTTCAATCCAAATATGTGATGTTGTTATGTATGTTTACTTACTGAGTATGTAAATTGGAACTCCAGCAGTGATCGAGGGTGTTGGGAGCTTTCGGTCCAGATGGGAGCAACACTCCAAAATTGGTTCTGAATGATGATTGGCCACAATTTCAATATCACGGTCTATTGGACGGCCCAATAAAAAGCTAAGTGTTCAAAATTTAATATGTGGAAATACTTCGTATTTGATTAAAAAAAATCATAAATTGGGACAATTGAAAAGATATTTTAAGTGATATGATTGCTTTTACTCTTGTTAAGTGTGTGTAATTTTAACATTGAACAACGGACTAATGAAATCTGATCACTCAAGTACGCCGGGCGAGCACACACACTCGTACACTGGTTGAGCACACACACTCGCGCCACCGGATCACGTCATATGAGTGTGACGATTTATAAGCTTCAATATAAATGTTAATACCGCACACTCTTGACTACATACGAGTTCTTGCGTGCTCTTACCTCTTCATAGTGCATCACACTCCGACCTCGGGGGACGAGTCACCCGTTCAAAAGTTTTTACTTGCGGGTTCGAACTACTAACCTCGGGCGGCGAGTTAAACTCTTGTTAGGGGACTAGAGCCACGCTCTTCCGAGCAATTTTTTCACTTAATTGACATTCACATTTCCCGAAAAGGTTGATATACTTTAGTTCTGTGGGGTTGGATTATCTGTTCGAAGGGTGACTCCGAGTCATTTACTCGCGGATTCAATCTTCCTTTCGGAGACTGGGTTGAGGCCTAACTTAAGAAGTTGATGTCACTCTTTTCGAGTAGTGAGTCTGACTCACTTACTCACTGAGTCGTGGTTCAGCACCGGGTCAGATGCTCTATTCTACACTTGTTGCTTTTATGTGTAGGTACGACTGAACGAAGACAAGCCTGATGAGTCCGAGCCCGATGAGAAGAACGGTTCTAGCCATCCTCTCCGCTGATGGTGACCATTGCAATAAAGGCTGAAGATTTCACCCTTTGCTTCATCTTGGGGGCATCAGGTGTACTCTTTTTCCCTTCATTAGGATTTTTTTCCCATTGGATTTTTCCTAATGAAGCTTTTTAATGAGGCATCTCCCCAACATGGACAACGATAGAGATCTTCCAGTCTCGGAGAAGGGCGGCTGACTTGGACTACTCCCTCTTAGTCGAGTCTACTACTCGACTAAGGGAGTGGGGGACTCGTGATGGAGTAATGGGACTAGGCCCAGAGCCTAATCAGCCCAATCTCCGAACTTGGACCCGCCTACCAACCCAGAGGGGCGCCTGCTAGTCCGGCTGACCTGCCAGCTAGTAAAAGTAACGGTCAAGCAATTAATGCGCTGTTTAATTATGTATTTAATTCCGTATTAATGTTGTAATTAATTAGTCATTATTATTGATAACAGTTACGATTTGTATACGCCTATAAAAGGCGGGTTGTAATTTAGATTAGGGGAACCAATTTCTACACGCTACTTTCTGGAAACTAAATGCCCTTAACACTTTCCTTATTCGTATTGCTTTCTTGATTTCCTGCTTGAGTGTTCTTTCATAGCTTTCCCAAAAGCCTACGAACGTCCTATTTTGGACCAACAGGTTGAACATGAAAGGCTTGTGTTTCTTGCAATGGTGGACATAGGTCATATAGGTGAGAATACCCACTCTTAGAGGTTAAAATAATGAGTCGAGCCAAACTAGAAATTGGACATGCTCAATAAGAACACAATGGTTTGAGATCAAGCGAGTCTAATAATTTTGACTGAACTAGGGCTCGGATCAAGTTTTCTCACTAATTTTTATAGGATTGAGGTCGAATAAGATGCTCGAATTCAAATTCATGCTAAAAATAGACCTTCTTGAAGCCACTTCTTTTCCGATTAACTATTAATCCATTAAATTAAATTGTGAAGATGTTCTATTGTCGTGATCTTGAGTATTCAACCCACACGTACACTTAATGGCTTATTTCTTTCTCAACAAAAATATGACATTTATCTTATATAACGATTTCATTTATCAGGGCTGAATATACACTTCGGTACATATTGGGATGACCTCTCACATGAGTGGGGGCTATCCCACGTTATTGACTAAGAGAGGCTGGCTGGACATGGTAAAGAGATGGGGTGAGGTGATGAGCATCCAAAGGACAATAGAGGACCCCTCTCCCTCACTCATTTGTTAAGTGGGACAAAAGTGATCCATCACCTCTTCCCTCCAACCATTGAGCTCGATCAAACACACAAGTAAAGAGAAAGAAGCTCTGCAACTTTCATCTTCATAGTTAAGGGCTTGAGCTCAACCAAGGAGAGATCCAAGGAAGAAGGAAGAAAAGAGAAAAGAAGAGAAAACCCCTGGGGATTGAGGTGAGAAGCTATTTAGCGTCTTTTCTTCTCTCATTTAATTCTCATATGACTTATACATCATATGGAGGACCCCTAAGATTTTTCTACATGTTTAGAAGTATAAAATTAAATGAGGGTTGGAAGGTGGTTCTAAGTGGAAGAACCAACTTAGAAGCCAAAGTGACGGGCTCGCCAAAAAATTACCCTTTTAAGGTTATTTGTATTGATATGGGTTTTGGGATGTGAAACCTTGTTAGGAACTTGTCTAAGGTTCCTAGTGCTCTCACGAAGTTGAGATAGTCGTCGGAGTTCAACGAAGTTCGCCGGAGTTTCACTCGAGTTCAACCGAAGCTCTAGGCCTGCGAGCCCACGTTTCGGCCATGTGTGGCCCATGATTAAATATTGAATATTTCCGTTACCCGTTTAATCCAAATATGTGATGTTGTTATGTATGTTTACTTACTGAGTATGGTATGGACGCCTTGTATGATTAAGTCACGTTGACTTGCGAGTGACGTGGTAGCAGTTGAATGTAGCAGTTGAATTATTTAAATCTAAATTAAAAATGATAAAGTGATGTGGTCCAATCAAATGAATGATAAGTACGGTACCCCATTTTTTAGGAGTGTATCGAAGTTGTCACCATAAATAAAATGCCTTCTAGTTCACATAATACCATGTGTAGTGAGTGGATATTGATATATTTTAAAAAAAACTTCCAATGCATTAAAGTCTAATGTCTCAAGTGGTGTCGAGGTGGAATAGCAACTCCTACAATTTTCTAGAAACTAGTTTCTCTGCAGTTTTTTTTTCAAATTAAACTTCAGAATTTAATTATCATATCCGTTCGGATCCCTAGTTTTTGATAACCACGCCTTTTCATTTCCCGGAATTGACGAGTCAACACGTCTTGGAGACTTTTTACACTCACAAGTTTTCCTTTACACGGTTGAGTTTCTTTTTTGCTAACTCAACAAAACCCAATCATGGACTATATGCGTCATTGCATTGGACTGAACAATATACGTAGTATTAGATACAAAGTGTGTAATTTTATGGGGTGGCAAGTGGCAACGTTGGGGTTGCTCTAAGGAGGAAAACATTTATTCTAAATTTCTCAATCTCAAGCAATTAATTTTCTTTGATTTAATATATTGATCTCATTTTCACATAAATTTGTGCAAGTATTGTTCGGAGTAGATTTCCTTTTTGAGTAATTACTTGCTAAAATATGCTCTCCGATCCGTGTGTATTTTTTTATGTTTGTTAAGTCACCAACTCAAATTTACAGGTGTGTGTTAGAAGTTGGAATTGAATTACAGACAAATTCTCAATGTTTGCTTATTGAAGTGGAGGAGGCAGGGAAAGCACTATACGAAAGATAAAGTATTTGATGGTGAGTATGTTGTTAAGCACATGAATAATGATACAAAACAATTACGATAGTATATTATAAAGAATAAAAGAAGGAATTTTATTTTTATTGCACATGGAACCCCGTCATCCTAAGACCCGTTCACGAGAGCGTACATTGTACACTTGTTTGTGCAATGTTCAATGTACAATCGGGTATTTTATATATGTTATGCTCAATGAGTTAGGACATGTTTACTTCACGGGTTACTAAACAGTGCTTATTAAGACCTGCGTTACTAAGCGGCACATAAATAAGCAATGTTGTAAGATCGTGTTTACTTCAAAGGGTTTTTAAAACACCGTTTAACATTAAAATGTCCAATATAACCCTATACATATATAGACACACAAACATTCATGAACACAAATATATAATATAGTATGTAGGAATAGGGTAGGACAGGGTGGGGTCGGGGGTGGGGCCGATGTGGTAGGAGGGGGTTGGGTGGGGTCAGGGTGGGGGCCAATGTGGTAGGGTTGGGGTAGGGTGGTAAGGGCCTAGGGGTTGTGGTAGAGTGGTAAGGGCCTAGGGGTTAGGGTAGGGGGTGGTAGGTGGGGTGGGGTTGGGGTAAGGTAGGGATGGTGGGGTCGGGGGTAAGGTAGGGGTAGGGTAGGATATGATAGGGTGGGGTCGGAGTAAGGTAGGGTAGGTAGGGTAGGGGTGGGTGGGGTCGGGGTAAGGTAGGGGTAGGGTAGGATATGATAGGGTGGGGTCAGGGTAAGGTAGGGAAGGTAGGGTAGGGGTGGGTGGGATCGGGGTAAGGTAGGGGTAGGGTTGGATATGATAGGGTGGTCCGTGGTAAGGGCCGGGGGTGGGGTAATGGTCGAGTAGGGTGGGGTCCGGGGGTCCGGGGGTTGGGGTGGGGTAGCGGGTAGAGGGGTAACAATAGGATAAGAGCAAGGGGTAAATTCGGAAACTGAAAAAGCTTAAAGTGTCGCTTAATTAATACCTTTGTTAGTAACTAGTATAGTACCCGTGCATACGCACGGGAAAAGCAGTTGATGCATATATATATATACTTATGATGTAATCATATATTAAAATAGAATAGTTATTCAGAATAATTATTAAGATATATTTGCACGAATAAGGGAGGATAGTATCTAAAACCACTACATATGATATAAAAAATGTTTCTCTCACTTATTAGTCCGCTTATTTTATACGGAGTACTTGAAAATACTACATATGAGAGAAAGTTATCTCGCTCAATTATTAGTCCATTTATCTTCTTATACCTAAAAGCATTAGTATGGGAGAGAAAATTTTTCCGCTCAATTATTAATCCGCTCATCTTATTTTATACTTAAAAATACAACATATGAGAGAGAAAATTCTTTTGTTAAATTATTTGTTTGCTTTTCTTATGCCTACAGCTCTAAAAGTATTACATATGAGAGAAAAACTTATCCCGCTCATTAATCGGTACGCTTATCTTATATCTACATATGAGAGAAAAATACTCTCTCACTTATTAGTACGATTATCTCCTACCTAAAACTACTACATACGAAGTATGAGATAAAAAAATCTCCCGCTCATTTATTTTGAGCGTAGTTTAGTTTTGCTTAAAGAGATTATGCCTGATGATATACCACATAAAATCATTCTGAATGAGGCGGAATTTTGGGTCCAGATTCATAATGTTCCTTATAGTCTGGTAAATCTTGACACTGCTAGACGGGTTGGGTTTTTTTTAAGGGGAATTTGTCAAATATGATGATCAACAGAGAAAAGAAAAAATAGAACCTTACATGCGGGTTAGGGCTATTATGAAGATGGATATATCATTAAAGAAGGGAACAAATTTGAAAAAAGATGACAAGAGTTTCTAGGTAGACTTTAAATATGAAAGATTGCCCACCTTCTGCTTTATCTAGTTAGACTGATTATTTTATTTATACTTAAAAGAACCACGTACATATGTGAGAGAAAGTTCTCCCGCTCAATTGTTAAAGAACCTATCTTCTTACACATAAAAATCGTGTGTATGAGAGATAGAATTATACCGTTCAATTATATTATTAGACAACTTGTCTTATCCTTAAAATAACTTAATATGAGAGAAAAGTAATCCCGCACTACATATCTAAAAGCACTACATATGATGAGAAAGAAAATTCTTCCGCTCAATTGTTAGTCGGTTTATCTCATACCTAAAAATAACATTTTAGGATTTTACATTTTTGAAAATTAAGAGTACAATAAGCTAATATCCATACAATAAATACTCAATGAAGAGTATCTTATGGAAAATTAATTGACACCACTCATTAGAATTTGCTACTTATTAATTTTGATGATTAAATTTATTTTAATATTAAATACTACTGAGTATTATAAAAAAGTGAGTAAATACTACTGAGTATTATAAAAAAGTGAGAGAAAATTATTCTACTCAATTGTTAGCTGGCTTATCTTATACCTAAAAGAACTACATATGAGAGAAATTTATTCTCATCAATTGTTAGTTGAATTATCTTATGCCTAAATCACTACGTATGAGATGGAAAATTCAAAATCTTAATTATTAGTCGACTTATCTTATTTTATACTTAAAAGAAGTACATATAAGAGAGATCGAAAACGCTTCCCTTAACTGTTAGGAAGTTTATCTTCTAATACCTAAAAGCACAATATATAAGAGAGAAAATTATTCCGTCCAATTGTTAGACGATTTATCTTCTTATACCTAAAAGCACTACTAAATATGGAAGAGAAAATTCTCTCATTCAATTGTTAGACTGATTATTTTATACTTAAAAGAACCACGTACATATGAGAGAGAAAGTTCTCCCGCTCAATTGTTAGCGAACCTATCTTCTTACACATAAAAATCGTGTGTATGAGAGATAGAATTATACCGCTCAATTATATTATTAGACAACTTGTCTTATCCTTAAAATAACTTAATATGAGAGAAAAGTAATCCCGCACTACATATCTAAAAGCACTACATATGATGAGAAAGAAAATTCTTCCGCTCAATTGTTAGTCGGTTTATCTCATCTCATACCTAAAAGCATTACATATATGGGAGAGAAAAGTCTTCCGCCCAATTGTTAGCCGGATTATGTTATACTTAAGGGGTGTTTGGAACTGAATTTCTTATAATTGCAAACCACACATCGGAGACTCATGAAATCGTAGTGTGGGGTATGATTTATTAAGAAAAAACGGTAAAAGTAAATACATTATTGCTGCCGAATTTTTGCTCTACGGTACGTTGTGAATTCATTTCACTTCAAAAAATAGCAAGCCACGTGGCATACATAGAGCAATGGAGTGAAACATGGGAAGGCAAACACGTGGCATATTTTAGGGGTAAAATAGTATTTTAAGGAGCTATCTCCTTTCTTATATATAAATAAAATAGAAGAATAGATTTTATATATATAATATTGATGTCATATGAAAGATCATAAACAATTATGAATTTTGATATATTTTTCATAAAGATTAGAGAAAAAATGAAAAAGTTATAACACATTAAAGAAAAATGATGTTTTTTTATTAATTGGGGCCCACATATATTGATGCCACGTTTTATACGGAGTCATACAAAATGGTGAGCTTCCTTTGCCGTTTGAATGTTCCGTAATGTCCTTGAACTTGCCACGTGTCATATGTAGAGTAAGGGAGTGAATTGTGGAGAAAAGAACACATAAACTTTTTTGAGGATAAAATTGTCATTTAATGAGCTATTTCTTTTCTTATATATAAATAGATATACGGTTCGTGAATAATACAATAATATGTACGTTCGTGTATAATACGACACAATTATATAAAATACGATTTAATATATGTTTCATACGTTCGTGAAATATATAAAGATACGGACACGTTTTAAACGTTTCACAATTTAAAAATACAGCATATAATATGTGTCTTATATACTAATTTAATGATAGAAATAAAAAGTTATTTAGCATTTGAACCACATTCTTCAACAATTTAAAATGTACGGAATAATTTTTTCATATATATGGATTTGAACACATAAGTACAATAAGTAATAAAAATGGCATTGCCTATTTGAGTAGAAGTAGAGAGATATTATTAGAGAATAGTTGATATTACTGTGACCGTGAGTTTCGTGAGCCGCCACAACATTTTACGATCTCTTTGGAGTCTTGGTATGTGTGGAGAACATTAGTAGTACAATAGTAGTATTGAAAAGGATTACGAATTTAAGAAGCTAATTTGTTAAATGTAATGACTATGAAACAATTAACGAACATATAAGGCATAATTTTTTTAAGCAATATAAATAATATTGAGCAGCTAAACATTTCGTTTCAGTTGTATCACTACATTAGGCTTCCGTTTAATGGTGTGTGTTTTTGAATAAAATATGTATCAATACATACAGTACGTGTATTATACATTTTATGCTTAAAGTACGTGAGGTTTCCAGAATTTTCTGAAAAATTCATAAACAAGAGTATTATACGGGAATAAAATACGTATCAATACGTACGGTACGTGTATTATACATTTTATTCTTAAAGTACGCGAGTTTTTCCGAATTTTTTGAAAAATTCATAAACGGGAGTATTATACGCGAAATATACGTTTGAGTGTATTATACGCAAATTATACGCGAATAAACTAACAGAGAATTTAATACATGGGGGGATAATATGCTTAGTAAGCGGCTTTTTAAGCAGCGTGCATGTTTACTTCACCTGTCTTACCAACCTAACTGTGACTTTAGCAGCAAAGTAAACATCTCCTTAATGTTTAAAAGAAATGAACATCGGTATTCAATAACTGTATTGGTAGCACAATTGAGTATTATAGAGGGAAAACTGTCAAATAGGTCCTCAAACTTTCATAAAAAAGTAAATGAAGTCCTTATTTAGGAGACTCTTTCCGGACTTCGCGATTTAGGACGGCTCCCGGTGAAATTTTTTGATGAAATTTTTTGAGCATCTTATTCATCATGTCTAGTTTACTCATACCAAATTTCAGCTAAAACTTCAATCGGGAACGCATTCAAATTAATTCTTGAAGTCAATTGTGCAAGTAATTGAGCAGTTATCTTCAAGAATTAATTTGAATGCGTTCCTGATTGAAGTTTTAGCTCAAATTTGGTATGAGTAAACTAGACTTGATGATTAAGATGCTCAAAAAATTTCATCAAAAAATTCCACCAGGAACCGCCCCAAATCGTGACGGCCGGACAGAGCTTCCTAAATAAGGACTTAATTGACTTTTTTGTGAAAGTTCGAGGACCTATTTGACAGTTTTCCCTATTATAAATTAAACATGCAATTGAGCATCATGATCTACACGAAATATATATGCTACAAATCAACTGATTCATTTAACTATAAAATCATTGTATTATTAAAATATGTGTTGTGTTAATTAGTTTTATAATTTAATATCAATACTCATTTTTTGAACTTAATACTCATTTCTTTTAACATAAATTTAATACTCGGCTACACAGTGTGCACGGTATAGCCGGTTATACGATATATTTTGTCTTCCGTTCACATCCTTTTCACATAAATGATGTGTCCATTTTATTGTGATAGAACTTCAAACCCATTGGAGATGTTCTTATTTGTCTATTAATCCAATATAGCATGAACGAACTAAACACAATTGTACTCCTATTAACTAGTATACGAGTAGCTCATGGTGTTTTTGTTGGTCAAATATGTTTCTATTCAACTTTAGCTCGTATATATCTTTACTAAGAGTCTTCCATCTCAACATTTCCATTATATTTTTTTTGAAGACTCATTTCTCTTTCTATAGAATATGATAGATAATTAGAAAAATTAAAGGTGAAATGAGTTGTTAAATGTTAACTTTAGTAGAAGGAATGCTATCATAAACGGAGTAATTAAAGGCGGAAAAAGAAGGTATTAAAGGTGAAAGGAAATACTTTAAAAAAACAATAGAGAAACTTTTTAGTTTTGTAAGGAATCTTGTTCCTCTTCAATTCTCAGTTTAAACTTTAAAGACGAAAAAACCAAAAAAAACCAAAAACTAAAAAAACTTGCACATTTAGTTTTGGACATTTCTTTAGAAATAAAGTGACTAATCACTCGGAGTAAAAGAAGTGAGAACGGAATAACATAGTAAGAAGTAAAAATTGACTAAAAATAAAAAGTGCTAGCATTTCGAAAAACGAAAAACGAAAAACGAAAACAGAAGGGGGAGCCGGGAGGTATGTCTTTTCCGGCAATTACTTTTTTTGTCAATACAATTTTTTTATTTTTTTATTTGAGAATTGAGTACCAGCTTTCATATAATCATACTTAAGTTATGAGTTCACATAAAGTTTGGGTATACAAAATACTTATTTTCAAATGTAAAAAATTTCCCTAAAAAGAATGTAAAAAACTTGAGAATTTTAAGAAAGATCTATAATTGATTACGCTGGTACTTCGTTTGTCTTCATTAGCGTTCACATAAGGAACTCAATTCTATTCTATTCTTTCATTCTTCTCATCTTGTGTATCAAATTTTTATTGCACTTGGAATTAGATAAAAGTTAGAATCAGACTTTGGAAATGTATAAATTTAATTGTTCAAATTAATTTTCAAATAAATACAATCAGTTAACTTTAAAGTTTGTAGCATTAAAATTTTTGAACAATTAAAATAGTTTATTAGAGTTATGAATTAGAGTTATATATTAAACTTCGGGGTAAATACAGATAAATGCAATTAGTTAACTCTAGTAAGTTTTCCCAACATTATTTTGTTGCATTGACAGGTACTATCACATAATATTCCATAACTCATAAAACTTTGATCGAATTTGACAGTCATATAAAATGATGCGCTCTTTATGTCATTTTACCTTTTTTTATTTTTCATTTTAGGTTTTCTCAAAATAAAATCACATTTTGTTTTTCTAAAAAAAATATGTGATCCTTTCAAAAAAAAATGTGACTCACGTTGTTTCACTTTATTATATTCAATCTCAATCATAACTTTAATTTTTGCAACCTCTTTATTAATAAGAATGTTTTTACTTGGATTGTTTTCAGTCTCAGACCAGACCAAACTTAAACATATCAGATCAGACCAAACTTAAATATACCAGACCAGACAAGACTTCTATAGTTATAAAATACACAAAGACCCGACATTTACCAGACCATACCAATCTAGTTCAGACCAGATCAGTTCATACCAGACTTAAACAAATGAGGTCAAACCAGCAAATTCAGTCCAAATACAAACATCATAATTGTTATAAATCAAAATAAGACACATAAAATAAAACAAAGATAATATTTTTTTATCGTTAAACTAACAAAAATATTAAATCACAAAAGCCTTTTGTCTGCCGTCCGCCCTAGAACCAAACTTAGAATCCATCACCTCTGTAGAAGCAATAACATTCGCTAATCCAGTAATGAGTACTGAGCCAATGAATGTCAAACCGGACTTCTCATCACCTGACCTAAACTCTAGAAACTCTCTACTAGGAAATAAGAACGCATCCAAAACAACATGTAATTCGAAAGAAAAACAAAAACAAAATAAAACGGAATTAAACCATAATTCATTCATCTTCTTCCAAACCCTAGACTCTCTTGCACTCCATGGTGGCGGCTCGGGAGGGGGACGAGCCTGCCGTTCGTCTGCCTCAATAGTCATGCTTTTGTATTGATTGACGATATCCTCTATTGATATCCCTTGTTGCTGAATCGAACCCAAGCTCCGCCACAACTTATCCGTCTTTTCTTTGTGTACTCTCGCCCCTCGACCAGAAACAACAACAGAAGACAAGCCACGGCCGTCAAAGCGCTACATCCCTGTTCACGAGCCTACTAGCACTACCAAAATCTACCGACGGTAGCTCCTCGTCAACGACGAAAACGGAAGAACAAAACCGGAGAGGCCGCCTTTTTAATTAGTATTATGGTTAGAACTTAGAAGTGTAAAAACTACTTTATCCTTTTAAAACAAAGATAGTATTAAAAAGAAAAAATGTCATATTTTTAATTTGTTTTGGGATAATAATTAAATAAAGAAAGTTGGGAAGGGGAAGAAGTGATAAATACACGTCGGGCATAGATGGAAAAAAATTGCACTTACCTTTATTTTTTTGAGAACGGCTGAGAACATAAAATCAAGCTGGGAAAATAAAAGGTGTCATCACCATCTGACCGGCCGTAATGGAGGGGTTGAAAGTTGGAAGATTTGGAAGACGGGAATTGAAACAAACTTCTCTCCTTCATAAATATGCTTTCCTATTCAATCCTTTCTATTCAATCACACATATGTTTCTCCCTCAGAGCTTACAAATCTCAGACCAGTTTTTATGATGAAGAAATAATAAATGTGCTGAGAGGAAGAATCTCCCGCGCTCTGCCTCCGAATTCAGAAATAATTCGAATAAAATATGAAGACCCGAAGCAGCAGAAGCGGCAGAGTTTCCCCCAAATGGATCTTCGTCTTCTCCGTTCTCAGTTTCGCCTTTGGCATGCTTTTTTCCAGCAAGTTTGTTTTCACTTTCTGATTATCAATTCATTGTTATTCAATTCAATACCCCAAGCAAAAAGTTTCAAACTTTTATTTTATTATTATATGCAAATCCATTTTAGAGTATGGGCTCCTCTTGAAATGGATGATGGCCGGATGATGTTCGGCCGCCGCATTAAACCAGAAAAGCTAGACGATTGCGGCACAAAGGCTGATCAGGTCCGACCCCAAATCCCTTCTTCTGATTTTGATTGTTAAATTTTCTCTTTTTCTTATTTCGTTTTGTGCCTGTGGTGATCTTTTCCGTTTAATTTCTAAGTTTCCTATTTCATTCAGGACAACGAGAAAGTAATTAGTGACTTCAGCAAAGTCCAGGAAACCAACCAGTGAGTGTTGATATGATGAATCAATCTCTTTATCACCACCATTCATGACTAATGAATGTGTATCATCAGTAGTTTCTGTTCCCTTGTTTCAGAAAATTTGAATATGTCATTGATGATATGATGTTTATTAATTAATTTTCAATTAAGCATTGCACTTTAATTACGAAATTGTGTGTTTTTGTCAAAGTTTACGATTGTTGATGTTTTACGATTTATTAGAAGCTCCGAAATTCCATTTTCCAAAGCTCAAGATGAGCTGTCATTGTCCAAGAGTTATGAGGACGAGGAGAAGACTGAGGAAATCGGGACAAGGAAGAAAGCTTTTATGGTTATTGGGATAAACACAGCCTTCAGTAGCAGAAAGAGGCGTGATTCTGTTAGACAGACATGGCTTCCTCAAGGTGCTCATTGTAAATGACTTCATGTGATTTATGGCCCGTTTGGTATGTGTGCGTTTTGCTGAAATGGGTGAGAATATGCAGTTTTTCGAAAACACAACTTTTGGTAACATCCATTTCAGGTAAATAAGTTAGTCGGCAACTCTGCAAATCTACTTATTCTGTTGATATGCAGAATAAGTCAGATGAGTCTACCACTACCAAAATCAAACAGAACCTAAATCTCATGTCACTAATTATTTCACCGCCCTTTTTATCCCTGACCTTGTTTTTCTTTATTATTTTTAAAACTTACTAGGTGAGAAGCTGGTTAAATTGGAAGAAGAAAAGGGAATTGTTGTGCGCTTTATGATAGGCCACAGGTAATAATTTAATCTGTTATTTTATATGAACTTCAGCTTCAAGGCTACTTTGTAAGTGGTGAAAATAGGTGGGTTAGACCGTTATGATGTTATTATTAATAGCCTTACTTCTTGATTCAGTGCAACATCCAATAGCGTATTAGACCAAGCAGTTGATCTGGAAGATGCTCAGCATAAAGACATTCTTAGGCTTGTAAGTAATCTTCAATGCTTTTATATTTGGCTTCATTAATTTGGGCGTCGGTGGTTTGCTTCAAACTCTAGTTCAAAGAAAAAGCAGCTGAAAATCCTGAAAACCAAACAAGACCTATCATATTGTTTTATTCTAGTCACCTTGCATTTGTTTCTCATATGGCACTGTTTAGGAGCACATAGAAGGATATCATGAGTTGACTGCAAAGACGAAGTCTTTCATTTCCACTGCCTTTGCAAGATGGGATGCTGACTTCTATGTCAAGATTGATGATGACGTTCATGTCAACTTGGGTAGTTTCTTTTTTCTCTTTCTTTAAAGTTAATGCATAATGTAATCTCTCGACTATATACTTGATCCTCAACTTAGTCCTTAACCATGACATTTTCACAATGTTTGGTTCTAAAAAGAAGGATATTTTTTTCATAATAAACCTAGATCTAGTTGCCAGAATCAATTTAGTCCTCAACTATATCATTTGGACACAATTTAGCCCCCCTCTGGATTAGAATGTATGTGCGAAGTAACTTGAGTTAAAATGCGTACTTGAGGACCACGTTAAAAAATAGTGTACAGTCGAGGGTCTAAGTCAGGTATTAATTCTTTACTTTTTTAATGTTACACCAATGTGGCATGGCTAACAATAATTCGGCTGCAGTTTTTTATGGTATTCTATAATGGACTTATTTATATACTAATTCTCATATGAAGGTGCACTTGCTGCAACTCTTTCCCGGCACCGCCTGAAACCCAGAGTATATATTGGCTGTATGAAATCTGGACCAGTTCTTTACAGCAAGTATGTTAGTCTAACTATACGCTTCAAGTTTCTTTTTCTCTTTTTATCTTTTTAATATGAGTGGTGGATTCTCTTTTGAGCTTTATGATTGTCATATAACTCTTGTCGTTGGTGTTTACGTTTGTGGTGCAAGGAATGTGAAGTACCATGAACCTGAGTATTGGAGATTTGGAGATATGGGAAATAAGTACTTCAGACATGCAACTGGACAGATATATGCTATCTCAAAAGATTTGGCGAAGTTCATAACTGACAATGGGTAATAATGACTATTTTTTGCTTCCTGTAAAAGATGAACTAGAGTTGTTAACCCTTTCAAATTCTATCTGTAGTTTATGGCATACATATATAATGTAGTGACCAATTTCAGGCAAATTTTACATAAGTATGCCAATGAAGATGTATCACTTGGCGCATGGCTGATTGGTCTTGATGTTGAGCACATCGATGATCGTAATTTGTGTTGTGGAACCCCGCCAGGTTTTATCAATTGTTCATCTTCTCTTCCTCCAATACAACATTACCTTTTCCTTTAGTCAAGCCACACAAGTGAGGGAACTTTGAAAAACACAAAAGTTTTGTATATTGCAGAATGTGAATGGAAACTTCAAGCAGGGAATGCATGTGTTGCATCTTTCGATTGGCCTTGCAGTGGAATATGCAAATCAGTGGATAGAATAAAGCATGTTCATGACAAGTGTGGGGAAGGTGCCGAGGCTCTCTGGGGTTACCACTTCTGATGATTAGTGTACTATATTCTTCCATATTTTAAATATATACAAAAGGAGAAACCCTGGTCACAATTTTGCAGTTCAGGTGTATAAAAGAAAAGAAAAAAACCTCACTATCAAAATTACTCCACTGCATTCATATTTGGGGGGCAAGAAAAGGAAAAGAGAGATAATTTATCAGTCCAAAAAATTTGTAGCCCTTATGCGGATTTTGTATATTTGTAATAGTCTCAGCTTACGGGTAGGGCTATGTTGAAGATCAAAGAATAAATCACAAGTTAGTTGGATTGTGGAAATTGAATAGTACGTAGTAATGAGCATTGACTTGGGTTGTCAAATTCGAATCATTCCTCTTCTTGCTGGAAGCTTGACTAGAGAAAAGTATATGGCCACTCAAGCTGGCGCGAAGAATATTACCACCCCTTTTAAAAAAGACAGACGATTTCAACAACAAATAGACAGATGTCGTTTAAAGTTCTTAGTATTCAAATATATCAACTTCAGCCTAAAAATACATTTTATAATATATCTATATTGCTAAATCCATAACGGAGCAATGTTATTATTACTCCCTCAAATCCATAACTATTGGTGTCCTTAATGAAATTCATGTATGTAGCAAAAGACATAAGCATTGTGAAGTGTGAACCGCGTGTTGCTATTCTTAAAAAGTAATGAACAATAATTTTGAGATTGGGTAAAAAGAAAAGAATACTTGTATGTTGATTATTTAGCAGTAAAATTTGTAACGGTTAAAAAGTATATAACCTAAATAAATGGAACTGATGAGTAGTTCTATTTTTCTTTTTATAGTGGATTGTATCGTATCCTTTCTAACCACTCTTTCGCTTAGACCCATCGAGTTAAGAAGCTATGCATTCAATTTAGTCAACTATATGACATAAACTTAATCATTCAAGTTTAAAGATGTATGTACACCCAAATAGTCCTTGTTATAATCATACGAAAAAAAAACCACATTATCATGCAGATTACAAAATTCGAGTATCTCTTGGTATGGCAAAAAAACAACAATATCAATTTGAGTAATTGAGTATATTCAATCAACAACTGTATAGAATGACAATATCAATAATAGTAGTAATAAAAAGAAAAAAAAACAATCATGGTGAAATGCTTTGAGGGAGTTCCCTTTGTATACTACCAAATCTTTGAGGTGGCCAGATAACGTGTGTGACCCTTCCACAAATCAAACCCAATGGGACCTGTAAATGTTGCATTTATTCAACAAAAATGACTGATCCAAAAAAAAAAAACTAAATCCACATGCTATGCATGAGTCATTGGTTAGGACATAAGCAGACACAGACTAGCAATGTAGCTACCTACTTACAGGGCCATAAGATCTTGAGTCACAGCTCCAAGCTGCATTGTCACCTTCGACCCAGCAATGCCCATCTGGTATCCTCACTGCATCATTATAATCATCCTGTTGTGTACTGATCCAGTCACCAGGTAGCCCTATTATCCTCTTTATGTGTTTTTCTTTATGATCAGAAGGAGATCTTTAAAAATAAGAGGAAAACCTCATTAATATAATTTCTTCATTCAAAGAAGTGTAAAGTTAAAAGCTACATACTAAATTTTCTGCAACAACCAATCAGCCATGCATTACATATAAAAAAGATAATATTCCATTTTTTGACCCTCGACTGTTGTGTCATTTTCACATCGTGTCCCTATCATCCCTTTCCCTCACTTTTGGTCCTTCCAACCTCTTGCCTGGTTAATTCTCATATATTTCCAATTGATTTTTGCCTGAAAAGACCATGACTGAAGTGGCAAGAAATGCATAGTTAGTGCGTTAAAACTTTGAAATCAGAGACCAAAAGTGAAAATGATCCAACAGTCATGGGAAAAAAACGACTATTTTCATATCATAAGAAACTAATTTCACTTCTAGACTAGTGCACAACAATTAAATTGGTCAAAGAACTGATGTTGAAGCTCAGCAAGGTAATGGGTATATCATATATGTAAGACCAATTGTAAAAAACTTTTTTGCATTGACTTTTTTCTGAGCCCGAACTTTAACAACTTAAAAAGTTCGATCCTCAGTTCATTCATTCAAGCTCTGGCGAAATGAGCATGATTAGTACAAGAGATCATGTAGCTACACAAGTGAACAGACAAGATACATCTGGATACATGTATGCAGTGAAATTTGAGTAATGATCAATTACCTAAAGACCACGACATCACCTTGAGAAAACTTGTACTTTTCAAGGCAAAACTTCTCCAATAAAACACGGTCCCCTAGAAGATGAGGTGAAAGATGGTGAATAACAATCCACAACATGGGATACGCAGAGGACAAAAAAGTACAGTATGAATGTATATTACTAGTCAATGGGCCATCTCCATGAGGATTAAACGTTGGAGACATAGAAATGCCTTTAACAGATACTACACTGGCATAACGATCTGATAGAGTGATGCCAATGAGGCTCCCAGTAAAAAGGTAATTAGTTGTACTCCACATCAACTTTCGAGTTCCCATATTTGTAGTGCCTATATTGATGATTAACTCAAAATCTGTAATGCAGCAAAGCTATCTGCAACCAACAAAGATTTCTGGTAACAATCAGGGGCGGATCCAGGAACGAAGGGTGGGGTGGGCTAAGCAGTAAAAAAAATGTTACTGCACACAAAGATTTAGTTTAGGGTTGTTATCGAACTCAGCTTTTTTCGAACTACTAGAGTTCGAGCGTAATTTCGAATGTAATTTAATGACATGAGCTTAACAAGCTTCGAACTCGAAAACGGGCTAGATTTTGAGTTCGAATAGTTACTCAAGACGAGTTCGAGCTTAGTAATGTTCGGTCCAATTCAGGCTTGAGTCTATCGATAACTTATAAATTATAGGAATAAATTATATAACTGAAAATTTAAACGTTTTAGTGTGATTTATAAATTAATTAACAATTATTAAAGATTCTAGTATTTCAAAATTCAATTGAAATTTTGAATTCTTCCTTACATATCCACACAATAAATAAATCATTATCTAATCTTTAATTCTACCTTTAATCATTATAAATTTATAATGGATAAACACTATTTCATCCTCAATTGTGTAATAAATAAATCTTTTTCTCATCTTTAATTCTATTTTTAATCATTACAAATTTATAATGGATAAATACTATTTTATTATGAGCTGAAAAATTCAATTAATAACCCAATAGATTTACAAAACTAAAAAAATAATACACGTAACACAAAGTCACAAAATAATACAATGTTTAAACAATAAAACACAATTACACAATGGCCCTCGGTGTTAATCAAATATTCAAATGATTGATAATGTTTCTCAAAATAATAGAATGTTTAACCAATGACACAATGATTAAATCAAGAAAAAACGAAGTGTAAAAGAGTATTAGAATTTGTGCATACTTGGAGCTGGAGGCAGAGCCGCAGTCCGCAGAGGGCAAAATCAGACTCGGAAAGTCGGAGAGGGAAGAAGGCCGACGCAGGACCTTGAACGAGTGGACGTCGGACGGCGGAAAATCTGGTGGCCTACGTCGGCTAGTGTCCGGTATCTCCGTCGCAGCTCTGCTACTCCCTCTTCGACCTCATGCTTCGCACTTTTCGTAGTTCCGCTGCTTCGGCCAATTGCACAAGGAGGCCGCAAGTTTGGTTGAGTGGAATAATTGGTAATGGGTTTGGGCTTGGCTGGAATTAATTTTGAGGTGGGCTGGGATTAATTTTGGGTTGGACCGGATATTACACCTATGGGAAGTTTTATTCACAGCCATTAAATAAAAATATAAATAAATAAAAATTAATTCAAATTTCTACATTACCCTTCCGCCATATCCCACCCTCGATCTAACATCGCTGGCTTTTCACCATAGTAACACTGTAATCCACAAAATCATTCAAGTCCAATGAGATAAACACAACCACATATTAACATCCACAATAAACTCGTTGCCTTTCTGATTTTCCCATATAAGATTGTTCAAATCGATAAACATTGTCAATTTGAAAATGGAGGCCAAAATGATAATGTTCAACCGGTCATTATTTTGATAGGACCCAGGTCTGGGTAACTATAAGAAGGAACTATAAGAAGCAGAATGTTTCAAGAGAAGAAGAGAAAACAATGAAGAAGAAGAAGTTGAGCGTCCAAAGTCCCCCTTTTAATTCACCGATGCAAACATAAATACAAGATGGAAAATAATTGCTCCTAGTCCATATTGGCACTACCGTAACTACTCCTACAAATTAGGAGACATATTAAAATAACTGCTACAATTTAATATAAAACTAATATGCAGTAGATTAAAATTAAAATAGGAGCTCTGATCTAGCCTATCTGGAAGTCCATGTGTGCACTCATCGGTTCATCAATACCTTCCCCTCCAAGTGAGACCTTGTCCTCAAGGTCAATGCTTGTGAATTGTTGCGGGAACCAGTCCCTATCCTCCCCCTGTATCACGATTATCTGCAGCTTTTTCAGAATAATCTACCGGACTTTCCCCCATCTCGAGAAGCATGAGTTGTTGGTGTTTGCAACAGTGGCCCAGGGCAAATTGTTCGTTGCAAGAGAAGCAAAGGCCCAAGGAATGCCTGCGTTGCATCTCCTCCCATGGCAGTCTTTTGATCGGAGTGCAAGGTTGCACTGGCTCTGTACGGACAACTGGCGCCGGACCGAGAATTCCCGCGGTGGTTGACTGTTTCGGTAGTGCTGACCGTGGAGATAAGGATCCTTGCGTGGCCAGTTGTGATTTTTCTTCCACCAGAAGTGCCAGTTCAAAAGCTTCCTCCAGAGTTCTGGGCTTTTGAGTCTTGACCTCCAATCGAATCTCCTCCCTCAACCCCCATAAAAATGAACCAATCAGAAAGTACTCGGGCAGATCATCAACCTGATGAGACAATTGTTCGAACGTCTCTTGATAGGCACTAACTGTGATGGACTGTTTTAGTCGGGAAAGAGCTTCCGAAGAGTCAGAAAACTATGTGGGTCCAAACCGAGTGCGAAGAGCCTTGAAAAATTCCTCCCAAGTTACAGGTCCCCGTCGTTTAAGCAGCCAACGGTACCACTGCAGGGAGAGACCCTCAAGATGCATGGACACGAGCCTGACTTGTCGGTCTGGGGCAACATCATAGAAATCAAAGTATTGCTCGGCTTGGTAAATCCATCCAGTTGGGTCCCCATCACTGAACCTTGGAAATCGCGCCTTGGGTTCATGAAGGCGAGAACCATGTCGTGTGTGGTCGTCAGCAAACGGATTCTCCATGTGAAGGTCTGGGTGTTCCCTGGCAATCCGACTTGCTTGTAACTCGGTGTTGATAGCCTGTAGAGTGGCTGCAATTTGAGCAAATTGATTATCATGGCGTGCGATGGCCTCTTGCATCTCCGAACGGAATTCGGCGTTGGATTTTCCACGTGTATCCATGGCTCTGATACCAATTGATAGAACCCAGGTCTGGGTAACTATAAGAAGGAACTATAAGAAGCATAATGTTTCAAGAGAAAAAGAGAAAACAATGAAGAAGAAGAAGAAGTTGAGCGTCCAAAGTCTCTCTTTTCATTCACCGATGCAAACATAAATACAAGATGGAAAATAACTGCTCCTAGTCCATATTGGCACTACCGTAACTACTCCTACAAAGTAGGAGACATATTAAAATAACTGCTACATTTAATATAAAACTAATATGCAATAGATTAAAATTAAAATAGGAGCTCTGATCTAGCCTATCTGGAAGTCCATGTGTGCACTCAACGGTTCATCATATTTCCACCGAAGGAAATTGGAAGCAGCGACTCAGCCAACCGACGGCCGGTGAGAAATGGATGGAATCTACCAACATCAAGGGACGGGATTGGGTCTGGCGACTCTTGGGACGGCTGGCGACTACTCTAGTCACCGATGGACGCTGCGGTCTTCCAGCGAAGGAGAAGAGTGCAAATTGTTCTGGGAATTTTCCAGTGAAGGCTCTTGCACTGGCATGGCTTCACTGAGGATCCCCTGGAATATTACTTGGGCTTGGAGTGTATCAAATTTTTTTCCAATTTGACTTGGAATAAAGTGGAAATGAATAGTTTTGATTGGATAGGAAAAAGGTAAATGAATTGAATCACGCAAAATTTTCTAAAAAGATATTACCTCCGTCCCCATAAGTTTGTCTCATTTTACCTTTTTCGTCTGTATCACTAAATTTGTCCCATACCATATTTGGTAATATTTGAGTGGTTAGAATTCATTTTTACTTTATTCACACTTTATTAATTCAATATCAAATTGATATTGAATTGAATTGATATTGAGTGGTTTTGTCTTAGACTTCCATATCATTCGCGCGTCCTGGATTTTATTTGTATCAGTTGCAATTTACAGTTTATGTTATTAGGGCAAAACTGCCCCTCTGAATAACTTTTGAACGGTTGTGCAGATTAAAGGTTTTTTTTATTCACACTTTATCAATTCAATATCAACCACACAATTCTACTTTTTCTTAAAAACCACACCACACCCCTTTGTCCCAAACTTAGGGGACCGGAGCCGCGGAGGGAGTAATTGAGAAGAATTTTGGGCCATCCCAAAAAGAAAAATGGGAAGAATT
This sequence comes from Cuscuta epithymum, assembly GCA_945859915.1. Lineage (NCBI taxonomy): Eukaryota > Viridiplantae > Streptophyta > Magnoliopsida > Solanales > Convolvulaceae > Cuscuta > Cuscuta epithymum. Next base: position 1,547,026 of record CAMAPF010001045.1, on the reverse strand, counting down.
TAAGCGACGGAGGGAGTAAAAATTATGTGGTATATTTACTAAAAATTACGGAGTATAAGAATTTTAAAAATATAATTGAAACTTTTTTTACATTATTAAGATAGTTAGAAACAAATTCATATTTTATCTCGTATATCTATACTAATATAAAAAGGGAAACCGGGACAAAACTACCCCACGCCTAAAGTACGTACGACAGTTTTAATAAAAAAACCTTTAATCTGCACAACCGTTCAAAAGTTATTCGGAGGGGCAGTTTTGCCCTAATAACATAAACTGTAAATTGCAACTGATACAAATAAAATCAGGACGCGCGAATGATATGGAAGTTTAAGACAAAACCATTTGCTTCAAGAAGAAACTACTCCACCAATTGGACCGTCTGACATTAATCGTTGTCCATGTGTCCAACAGGTATGTTTGTAATTGCTCCGTATGTGTTAGTAATTTAGTTTTTTTTTTCTTTGTAATTATAGCCTATAATTAATAGGTTAGTAATTTAGTATTACTAACAATTTGTTCATGTTTCAGCCTCTCTAATGCAATGGATCTTTTTGAGTGGGATCACATAATCACAATATCAATACATGCAGTAAGAAATATAATGGAACTTTGTAGTTTGGTTTCATCCATTCATTATTAATATCAACGCCCATGCATGAGTAGATATCCAAGTGGGCATAGTCAAAATGTTAGTTGTATGTGTCTTTAGGAAATATATGTCCCAACGTGTAATGAGATACTCCTTATAAATTCAAAATGTTCGTTAAAATCATTAAGTGTGTAAATGATTTTGCTGTGTCAATATTTCTAATATGGCGACTATATGAGAAAATCATTAAGTGTGTAGAAGTGTATAACATTTCAATATGGCGACTATATGAGAAAATCGCATTTTGATCCCTCAATTAGTCGCCATATTGAAATGTTATACGCGTGTATCTAAGATTATAAATGTTATCCCTGAATAGATAGATGTGTTGTAATGTCATCCTGTCATTTATGATCCAATTCTATGATACAAGTCATTCGCTGAAGATGACATTTACAACACATATGTCAATTTAGGACTAACATTTATAATCTTAGAAGCACGCGTTTGAATTTCAATATGATAACTAATTGAGGGATCAAAAGTGTTATGTTGAAAATTAAGTTGAAAACATGCATAAATTCCTTAAAACAAAAAAAAAACGATTAAAGAACATACATGAATACAAGACACACACATATATTTGAAATTGTGTATTTTGACAAACCAGGTTCAAAAAATTAAACAATTTGAACTTACCCGAGTGATACTGAAATTAATAATCCATTTGTACTCCACTTTAATTTATTAAAAATTTATTTATCTACTTAATTTTGGAAACTTGAGTGCACGTTTTTTAGTGGAATAAATTCCACTTTTGATCGTACGAGTATCACTCAAATTCCATAATTAGTTCACGTCTTTGACTTTAATCACTTTTGGTACATGACTATTGTAGTCAAGTACCAAAAGTGGATAAAGTGTAAAAATGGACTAAATATGGAATTAACATAAGACTCATAGGACCAAAAGTGGAATTAATTTTTATAAAATGTATCAGACATTCATTCCCCAATATCAATTTTTATTTCATACTCCAGTCCATACATGATAAGATCTCATCACCGTGTGATATACCCACACTATGTAGGTATATCAAGGGATATTCTCACTTTTGAACTGAATTGAAGTTAAACAACTGTATCGGTTCACGATTCTAAAATTAGGTAACCAGAATAAGATATGCATTGTACCGCGGGTTCCTTGATTATTATTATTATTATTATTATTATTATTATTATTATTATTATTATTATTATTATTATTATTATTATTATTATTATTATTATTATTATTATTATTATTATTATAGCTAAATAAATTAATTGTATAGTTAATATATAGAGAAATAATCATAAATTAGGTTGTACAAATCTACAATTCAATATTTAAAATAATTCAGTTATTAGTAAATTATGTTTTCACTTTTATTTAACCTAATTTTATTCTTATGATAATATTTGAATAATCGAGAAACGTAAAACACAGGTACATTATTATCCCGTACATCGCACGGGTACAATACTAGTGTGAAAAGTAGCTCAAACCATCCTCTTTAAGCTTAACATTCCAACTTTTCAAGATGTTCTACTAAAATTTGAGATTCAATCCTCCAAAGGCAATGTGATAGAAGATGAGATCTAGTTCTAATTAATCCAGTGGCGGAAGTGGAGGGGTGGCCAACCAGGCCCCGGCCCAGCGTAAATTTTAAAATTGCTCATATTTTCAATGTAAAAATTTATGTGTAAAAATCTATCTGTAAAAATTCTTTTTACCGGCCCAATCCAATTCTTACTCTTGGCTACGCCCTTGAATTAATCCATCTCGAAATGTAAATATAATCAATAAGTCACTAATTTGAAATGAGAAACAAGTCAAACAAATATAGTTTAGAAATTAAAAGTCCAAGTACTCTAAGTTTTTGGATAAAAGATCTTAAATGAATATAGAAAACAATACTCAAATACAAAATTAAAAGTTTTAGAATTTTTTTTAAGACTTTTATTAATATTTTTGGGTATTTCTGTATAAAAATTGATACATCTATCAGAAGATGTTTTTGTATAAATAAAATAAATTGATACGTTTATTCGACTCAGAAAAAGGGGAAAAATATGTAGTCTGCTTAGTTTTTATTGAGGAAAATGTCAAAAGAGTACATTAATTATATTGTATGCAGTAGAGTACATAACCCGGAAAAATAGTGTTAATTAATTCAGTACAAATTCAATTTAACTCTAAAAATGTTGATATGGTAATTAGTAGTAGTAATAGTATTTGTGGTAAATGGTGGAATTTAAGTTGACATCGTCTTTATCCCCATTTATATCAACTACTATACCAATAGTATGAGAATTAGCAAGGCAAGAGGTTGGAAGGACGAGGGGAAAATGGATGATAGGGACACGAAGTGAAAATGACAAACAGTCGTGGGTCGACAAATGGAATATTTTCTTTTTACATGTAATGCATGGCTGATTGGTTGTTGCACAAATTTAGTATTCCCTCTATCCTTTTTTATTTAATCAAACACTATTTTTAAAGTAAATGAAGTCAAATTTTGACCGATTACACATTTATACACAGTAATATTGATAATATGACAATGGTATGAAAAAAATATTATCAAAAAAGTACAAAATTAATCGCATTTGATTGGAAAAATCAAGGATGATTAAATAAAAAGGGATGGAAGTAGTATGTATGTGGCTTTAACTTTACACTTCTTAGAATGAAGAAATTATATTAATGAGTTTCTCTTATTTTTAAAAGATCTCCTTGGGATCATAAAGAAAAACACATAAAGAGGATAATAGCTAGAGGTGCCTGATGGTTATAACTACTCCGTAATAATCTCATTTCATTTAGGTGGCGGGTGGGGAGGGGCCGGGCACGTGCATGTAATGGGGAATGTGGGCTGAATAATAGGCGGTTAGTGGCACATGGATCCATTTCAATTTGGAGAAAAGCAAGGAAGCCAGCCGCCGCAGCATTTTTTATTTTTTTGAAAATACTTACTACTCATGCATTTAGAAAGGAAGATGGCCGGTCGGATATAGACGACATTATACAGTAGTACGTAGGGATCGAGCAGGTATTGTATTGCATGATGATGAGTGGAGAAGTGATTATGGAAGGAGGGAGTGAGTTGAAGAAAGGGCCATGGAAAGCGGAGGAAGATGAGGTGCTGCTGGAGCACGTGAGGCAGCACGGCCCCAGGCACTGGAGCTCCATTCGATCCAAAGGCCTCCTTCAGCGCACCGGCAAGTCCTGCCGCCTCCGCTGGGTCAACAAGCTCCGCCCCAACCTGAAAACCGGCCTCAAGTTCTCCGCCGACGAGGAGAGGATCGTCATCGACCTTCAGGGGCAGTTCGGGAACAAATGGGCCAAAATAGCCACCTACTTGCCCGGGCGAACCGACAACGACGTCAAGAATTTCTGGAGCAGCAGGCGGAAGAGACTTGCCAGGGTCAATTCCCGCTCTTCTACCACTACCGCCGCCGCCGCCCTCAAGGAGGAGGAGGAGAAGTCGAGATGTGATGAAGAAGAGTCGTGTTCGGAATGGACCTCAATCCCGATGCTGCCGCAGGATCCAGCTGCGTGGTTCCCATTCGAGCCGCCGGGCCGTTTAGGGCTAGAGACCGCACCTTGCACCTGCTGCGGGGCCGGCTTTAATGTGTGCCCGCAGCAGCGACGGGAAGCTTGTTTCACCACCACCACCACACTCGGGGACGGTGACGATCTGGCCTTGTTGGATGCTCTTGGAAATGCCCCACCAGCAGCAGATGAAAGCCTCGTGTGTTGTGGCAGTACGGCGGCGACTAATAACGATGACTACTACTACTACGACTCGCTGATCCCTCACCACACCTCCTTCATGGATGAGGACTTCCCCATTGACTACGACGTGTTCGATGACCAACTTCCCAACCCCAACATCCCATCTGCAGATTCCTGATGATGATTCATGATCCAGGACGATGTGCATACATACTATACGTAATTAATTAGCAGCTACATCTATTCTCATCTACTACTTTGTCCTTTCCATTCTCATGGTCGCACATTTTAACAATGTAATGTAATGTCCATTATTGTACGTACGTACAACTATACAAGCTAAGTATTATCGTAATATTATGTAGTACTACTATACTATGTGTTTTTGATCTGTTTAACTAAAAAAAAATCTCATTTCATTTAGCCACTCACAGTTATATACTAAAACGTGTTTTTTAGATTGAAGTTGATAGACTTGATTACTAAGAACTATAAACGACATCTGTCTATTTGTTGTTGAAATCGTTCGTTTTTAAAGGGGTGTTAAAATTCTTCGCCCCAGCTTGACTGGCCATGTACTTTAATTTTCTAACAATGTAAGTTCTTCCACCAAGAGGAATGATTCAAATTTGATAACCCAAGTCAATAGAGAAAATTACCAATATGGGAGTACAACATAGAACCTATTCCAAAATAGGAGTCCTACTTGGTCAACCACGTTTGACACGGAAATTATATGCAAGTGACCATAATGCCCCTAATGAAGCTAAAGGTATTACCGTTTTGGAATCACGCGTGCTGCGGACGTGCTGAGCAGGTGGAAGTAACCGGCTACACAGGTACATAGGTAAAGCAAGATTTTAAAAAAAAAGAACGGGAAGCCGGCAAAACATCTCCCATTCGCGTAAAATAACAACTGCCTCCATTAAAGCGCGAACCTGGAGAACACAACCAACCGCGCACAACACTCGAGAGAAACTGACAACACTTGGCCATAGAGAGAACGAAGTGACGATTACAGAGTAAAACTTGGCCAGAAGGACGATATTTGCCTGAAGAAGGACAAACTTCGCGATAAGAACAGCAGATATCATGGCTGATTCGGATTTTCAATCACATGGCCAAAAAGTCAGAATCAACAACGAAGTGGTATGTTGTACTCACTATAGAAGAAATATAAGTGTTAAAGCGATGTTAACCATGTCCATTTATGAATTTTGTAATGTTTAAATCATCATTGACAATAGAAAGTGCAAATGTAATGAAAGTTGTGTGCATGTCGTGCTATGTATTGTGTAGGTGTTGTAAAGTTGTCTGTAATGTTTATATTCTATGTGTAATAAGTGTATTAATGTCACTGATTTGAGAGAGTTATTGTCAATTCACTTTGTAATACTTAAATCATGTTTTATAGTATTTAAATTAGGGCAAAAGTTGACAATGTTAATGTTGCCAAAGTATGAATAATAATATATTCTATGAGTATGGGTGAATTATGAAAATATGGCAAATATTATGTGTACAAGGTGTGTCTTGACAGAGTCAATGTGTTGAATAAGAAGTATTATGGCAAACTAACTGTAATGTGGCAAAAACTGACAAATGTTAGGTGTACAAAGTGTGTCATTACAGACTCAATGACTTGAAGAACAAGAAGTCTGTCAAATTAACTATACTATGGAAAAATTTGACAATTATTAGGGTTGAAAGATGTGTCATCACAAAGTCAGTGACTTGAAGAAGAATTATTGTGTAAAACTACCTGTATTTTGAAATCATTGCCAAATATAGAATTAAAAGATGTGTCTTGACAGAGTCAATGTGTTGAATAAGAAGTATTATGGCAAACTAACTGTAATGTGGCAAAAACTGACAAATGTTAGGTGTACAAAGTGTGTCATTACAGACTCAATGACTTGAAGAACAAGAAGTCTGTCAAATTAACTATACTATGGAAAAATTTGACAATTATTAGGGTTGAAAGATGTGTCATCACAAAGTCAGTGACTTGAAGAAGAATTATTGTGTCAAACTACCTGTATTTTGAAATCATTGCCAAATATAGAATTGAAAGATGTGTCATGACATAGTCAATGTGTTGAATAAGAAGTATTATGGCAAACTAACTGTAATGTGGCAAAAACTGACAAATGTTAGAGTCGTAGGATGTTTACTGACAAAAACTGTTATCAAATGTTTACTGAAAAATAAAAGTTATTGAGTAACTCAATGATTTCTAATATTGCTATGTTTTAGACTATCTCAATCATGCAAAAGTTCCAAATATTAGTGTTTCAAATGTGTAATTAGGCAATGTTTTACAATAACCATGTGTAAGCTAAGAGTGCCAAATGTTCAAATTGTGATTTTGTTTTGAATGAATGGAAATACTTAATAGTAATAAAATTTGTTTAAATACAGACTATCAGTCGCACTTGTGAAACTGGACTGCTTAGAAGTTTGGACAAGTTGAGGCTAAATGCCAATAGCAATCTAAGTGAAGTAGCAAAAAAAATAAAAGGGCAACTGAGTGAAGAGGAATTAATAGCATTCAAAAACACAGTTTTTGGATGGATGCTTGACATTGAACAGATGCCAAGGTTGAGTGGGCAGTTGTGCATAGCACTTGCAGGGAGCTATATTGAGGAATTTAACAACATTTCTGAAACTAGTGTGATAAGGTTTCACATAGGAAGCAGTGTAATAAGTTTTACCAGATCAGATATGGCGTTGCTCCTAGGACTGAAGGTTGGTGGTGACAGAACGATAGGAAATGTTCAGTTACAAGGCGATATTCAGTTACAAGGAAATTTCTGTAGAAGGCATTTTGGCAATAAGCAAGTAATTACAAGACAAGATGTGATAAGTGCTCTGGAGGCTTATAACCATGGTGATCCACACATAGAAAAGGAAGATGGTTTGAAGTTAGCACTGCTTTATGTGCTAGCACATGGTTTACTGGGACACCAAATGTCTAGACCATTACCAGCAAAGTACATAAAGTTAGTCCATGATATTGAAGCCTTCAACGTATATCCTTGGGGGGATGATGTGTGGGAGGACTTGGTTACAAACATCAATAGAAGTGCACAGGCACTGAATGTGTGTGGAGGAAATAGAGTTGCATTCCCAGGATGCATGCATGTACTTCAAATCTGGGCTTTTGAAACATTCCCAATTTTAGCTAACAAAGGGCTGTGCAGCATTATTGAAGGCAGAGAAAATGTGATCCCAAGAACACTGAAATGGGCTTTCCAGAAAAAACCATCCATGGAAATCTTCTGTGACCTTATATTTGATAACGATGAGGTAATTGAAATTTATATGTTTTTAAATTTACATATGCTTAATAAATGAAGAAATCTGTAATGTAGAAATATTTGTGCTTTGTGTTTACAGTTTGAGTGGAAGAGCATAGTGCCAACTGCACAAGAGATGGAAAATATTCAAGGTGTTGCTGAAGCAAGGTTACTAGATGAAGAACTAGGATTACTGGAGGTGATTAAAGCAGATGGTAAAGAAAAGAGGAAGAATAAACAAGTGGCAGCAAAGGGAAAGGGCAAACTGAGAACAAAAGAAGTTCTAGTTAACACCAAAAAGGGTAAGTTTGCAAGCACAAAGGGGAAAACACAGAAAGACAAACCAGAGTGCAGCTCTAAAGCAACTAAAAGGAAAGCGTCAAAGGAAACTGATGAAGATGAGAGTTATGAGGAAAGTGAAGAAGAGATTTCCAAGAGGGGAGTGAAGAAAATGATGCTGAGGAGATTTGACCAACAAGTAAAACAAAATTTCAAGATGATGGCAGAGTTAAGGGATTTGAAGAACAAGCAAAACAAACAGGAGGTGATGCTAACTAAGCTGATTCGTTTGATGAAGGAACTTTCAAAGAACGTGAAGAAGATGAATACAGAAGGAAAGGCATCTAGAGCTGAAGAACTGATAGATGGCAACAAGGCTGGAAGTGAAAAGCAGACTGAAAGTATCAACAACAATGGACTTGATGCAGAAGCAACAAATGAAGAACCACCAAAACAACCACAAGTCCAGGATGAGGCAACAGACAATGTAGTCATCCCCACACCTTGCAGTGGACCCGGTTTTAAAATATCAAATATGGAAGCAGAAACAGAAGAAAGTGGAAGCAGTGAGAATGAAGGGGTCTTACAGCAAAATATTGATTTGGTAATCATAAATTAATTAATTTCAAGTTTATATTGTTCATTGGTTTCTATGCATGACATGTGTATTATAGGACAAGAATAAGAATGATGAACAGATAGCCACAGCTGGCAATGGAAGTAAAAGCACTGTAGGAGATACCCAAGAAGAGGTCCAGGTAATACATGTCATATTTTGTCATGTGAAACAATTGTATTTAATATATAATTGAGAAAAAAGCAATTAAATTTCCATTAGATTTAAATATATATAATTGTATTTAATATATAATTGAGAAGAAATGATTGTTTGTTATAGGAGAAGAGCAATGATAAGGAAGAAGAAGCGAGGTTGAACAGAAGTGGTTCTAAAGAAAATGAAAAGGTAATACAACACCATAATTGCCAAAAAATGGCAATAGTTGCATTCTGTCATACAATATAACATCATAAATGCACTAAAATGACATAGCAAATAATTTTATTAAATTATGCAGACAAAAACTAACAGTGGAGCAGAAAAAAACAAGAAAAGGGGAAATGACAGAGATGACGAAGATGTTGATACAGTTTGGAGTGAAGAAAATACACAATTCATTAGAGATTTGTGTATGAATGTAGACATGATTGAAAGACAAGTGTTTGGAGAAAAGAAGGAACAGGTGAACCAAAAAGTTGGAAGCAAAGTGCAGGTGATGACAATAACTTCAGTGAAAAGTTATAAATATTATATTAATGTCAATTATACTTTGCCAATGTAACTAATAGTAACTTATGGGTGACTGATCAATGTTTGTTTTTTATGAAACTTATAAGGAAACATCTACACAAACTCAAAGAGCAAAGAGGACTGCCAAATCTCCTGTCAGGTACACACCAGCAGGGCAGACAGCTGACGCAAAAAGAAGAAGGAAGGAAAAGGCCAAAAGAATAGAAGAAGAGGAATTCTTACCACCACGTAAAGTGATCTATGGACCCTTCTCAGAAGACCCAACCGATCCTATTGATGAACAGCAAGCCAAACTATTCAGCCAATACCTCCAGATTGGGCTTTTGAAAGTTCCAAAGAAAGAGAAAAATGAAACTAGAAGATATAAGAATGATGATGAAAAGTTGATCACTAAACCGCTTGTTTTGGACATGATGAAGATAGAGTCAAAAACTTGGTTGCATGACCTGTGGTTAAACCATCAATGGCTAAAAGACACGGTATAGTCTGTTATTCAAATAAAATCATTAAAGAAATATATATTAATAACATCTGATATGAACTCTGTTTTTGCAGCATGTAGAAGTCGGGATGTACTATCTGGAAATGAAGAGAGTACACTTCAAGTTGAAGCAAAAGTACTCAACCACAGGGCCATTTTTCATTCAAATTATAAAGAGGGAGCATGACATGATCTTAGATGGAAAGACCACACTCAAAGAAGCAGCAGACAAAGAAATTCTGTCCCAATACATTCTAGGAACTGCAACAAACTTCTCCCTGCACTGGGCAGATTGTGACTTCGTTTATATGCCATTGAACACAGGAAGTCATTGGGTGTTGTTGGTCTTTGTGGTCAAGGAAAGAAAGATTAAAGTGTACAACTCAAACAAGAGAAGAAGCGACTCACTACGTGATATTCTGCAATACAAAAATTGTATTACAAAAATGCTACCCAAAATTCTCGATTTCCACAATGTCTATGAAGCAATTGATGAAGAGCCAATGGGAAAGAGAGAGATTCTTATTGAGGGTGTTGCAGACTGCCCACAACAAGACACATCGTAAGTAAAAGAGTTAATAAGTTACATATATGAAATTGTATTACATAAAAAATACTAATATAAAAAAGGTTGTTTGTTACAGGGGAAATTGTGGAATGTATTTACTCAAAATTGCAGAATTCTTGATGATGGATATGGACTTATGCGAGCTGACAGCTGATGGCATGGGGATGTTCAGAAAGAAGATGGTGTTAGAGTTGATTGAGTACAGCAACAAAAGGTTGAGCGAGGGAACAAAAAAATAGAAAGAAATATGTAAAATGGTGGGGTTAACGAATACTGTTTTTTGCTTAAATGGATATGTAATTGGGGTCGAGTGGGTATGTTTGGCTTGACATTTCTGGTTGTGTTTATTTCTGTTACTTTGGAAAAGTTAAAAGTATTAAACAATGACAACTATTATCACCACTTTGTTTTGTCAGCTTATTTCTATTGAGGAGATGGCATTTATTGGCAATACTTAACCATGTCACAAAAATACATATTTTCCTGATTGGCAGAACAATATGCTCTGTTTGATAATTTTTCAAAGCCACGTTTATTTTTTCATTCAGGAAAACAAAAGGAATAGAAAGTTATTTATTTATAATAATGTATGAATAATGTATGAATAATTTTTTTGGTATTTATATACCATTTTTTTAATAATGTATGAATAAATAGAAACTTCATAATGAATAAAGGAAGCAATAGTTCAATTAGTTCATAATTACGAAACATTATTGATATGTCAATTACTTCAATTTTCAAAGCGTTATTGAGCAATTACATAAAATATTGCCATCCTAAATTTGGAAGTGGAACAAACATGTTAACTTAAAAAAATGATAATTAGGAATAACAATTTTTAATATTTGAAAGAACAAGTACACACTACGCTTGGGAAAAAATGAAATTAATGTAAACAAAGTAGCTAGGTGAAATTAACATAAAAAGGTATTTTTGGTATATTTGTTTTTATTGAAATCAATGTAAAAACGTCCAAAATATTAACAAAGGACTCGCAGTCCTAATACATGTTAAAGAAAAAGATGATAATACATTGCAAACATTATTGGTATGTCAATTATTTCCATTGTTAACACCTTATTGAACAATTACATACAATATTTCCATCTGACATTGGGAAATGGAACAAACATCTTAATTTCAAAAATAATAAGATAACACTAGATAAAAGAGATAAAATAGTGCGAGAACCGGTGCAAGGACAACCGTTACTTCAATTCCCATTATATTCTCTCCTCTCCCAACGTTCTTTTGAATTCAAGCGCACTTGAGAGCAGTTTCTTCACATAACCCTGTCCACAACCACAACACTTGAGAGCAGTTTCTTCATGCTGCACCAATTTGAGACAACCAAACCTGTCATCTCTCTCGCCAAACAAGGTAACTCTGTTCACTTCATTTCTTTTTGGACTTCTAATCATTGTTAGACAAGTAATCAGAAACTTATTTCTACCTTCTTCTTTCTGTGATATATAGAAATATCACAGAAATTCCTAAAGTATACTATAAATGGACTTCATTTAGAAATTTTATTTTTATTTATTGTTGTAATGAAGTGTATTTTTATTTTTATGTTTTTTTTCATTTAACAGAACAGAACTAAAATGGACATCTTTACTGGATTTGCTATTGAAAAATCCACAAGTGTTGAAGGGAAAAAAATCCATACATACTATATGATGACGATAAATGGACGAAGAATCCCAATTGCCAATGTCATCTGCAACAATGAAGAACAAAAATGCTCAACAGGAAGAGGGTGGCAGCTATTTGTCAGGGCAACAGGATTCAATAGCTACATCCCAATGCAATTCAATGACACAAAACATTTGGAGCAGACTTTGAATACCTTCCTGAACTCATTGAGAACAAATACTACAAGTAAGTGATGAAGTTATGAATTTATTGTTTTTAACGTGTGTAAATTATACTGTTTGTAATGTTTGGAAATGCCATAGGGTGCCCAAGCTCTTTAACTGTACACTCTCCTGATGTCCACCAGTTTACTGTCAATTGGTTCATCTTGCAAATAAGTGATGTTGATTCAGCAGTAAGTATTCAATATGTAAGATGTATTAAAAGTTTTACCTTGTTTAAACAGTCAATATGTGAAAAAATTTAGGGTTGCCAAAGCAGTATTGTGTTAGCCAAAGTGATATTAGGCAAAAATTGACAAATTTTAATGGTGTCAAAAATTTCTTATTTTGTACACTACATGTGCAATTGTATTTCAGATAATACCTAACTGCATGCATCGCCACCTGTTTGAGCACATTGAACACCGTGCTATTCTTGTACATGGCGGTGGGGAGTGGCTGGTTAATGTAGACAGATTTTGCTTCACAAAAGGCTTTGATGAGTTCCTCATTGACAATAATGTTCTATTGGGCCAACATATCTTATTTCGCCATATTGGGAACAACACATTCCAAACTTTTGTTTACGGAAATGATGGTTTCTCAATCAAATGCAACGATTCACCCATTGTTGACGAAGTTGACATCACAACATTTATAGGTAAATGAAATTAACTTATTGATTCAATTTTTACTTTTACTTTTTAATTTGATTTTGCAATCAGGCAGTTCAATGTTTTATTTATACTTAATGAGACTATTATATTAATAATGTGTGCATTTTTTTAAAACATATTTCGCAGATCATTTTTCAGTCTTAGTGAAATCAACAATTCCAGACATGCCCTATGAGAAGTTGTTTAACTCAATCTCTTATTTATATGTACCCTTCAAAACAACAAAGGTGACCACATCAATTACTTATTTCGTACATATTACAGAGCAATAATTAGGCAAATCTTCACATTATGATACTTTGGTCATGCATCTTTGCTCCATAGGAAAGTTGTCAAAATTACCTGAGGGCATACGTGGACCTAAGGAAAAGGGTGCAGATCTGTTATGGGGAAGAAGACAACGTGTTCCATGAAGATTGCTCTTCCATGATCGAAGATATCCAGAAGTTCTTTGACATACCAAAGCGTTCAACAATGGTGTTCTTCAAACACGGTCGCGCTCGCTTCTTGCTGCTGCGTATTGATCGATGCAATGTAGAAAAGCCAGCAGCCAGTGCCACTTCTCACGAGATAAGGAGTGCTGTTTGTGGAAAACTCCTTGGAAATTATTAGAAATAAGAATGTGTATTTGACATTATTTGTTATGTTTGTTTACAATTAAAACTATGTGAATTGGTTTTTGGTTTAGTTGCTTTTCTCCAAGTTGAACTGATTCAATATACTCATGTTAAACTATGCAAATGTTTACTCGTTATTTAATTGCAATTGTTATTGTGGTGTCCATATTGATTTAAATTCATATTGAACAATGGAATTTGGGTATAATTCATTACAAATGTTTCTGGTAACATACGAATTCAAAAACAGAATGCAAAATTGAATGCCATTTATACTTCAACATTATTATTGTGCTCTATTACAAAACAAAAAAAACAGCAGAAACATTGTTTGTCACTAAACAAGTATGACTGATAAAACTGTATATGAAGGGTTAAGCAAATACTGGAAGTAAAAAACAGAAACACATATAATCACTGCATAGAAATAGGGATAGGATTGCGACATGATTTTTTATTATGCCCAAGAATATGGCAGCGAGAGCACTTTTGTCGTTTAGATCCAGATCCACGAAACTCCCCAACAGAAGGAATTCTGGTCTTCTTAGGACGTCCAGCAGGTCTTTTGAGACAACTTGGCGGCTTGCAAATCTGATCACGAACATGTTGAGGAACCAACCATGATTGTGGATCAACAATGGGATGTACAGCAGCACTCCAAGTCGAAAGCCATGAATCACGTGAATAGAATGGTGAGATGAAGTCATAGCAAGATAAACGGGGGCGCACACGAATAGCAGCAACTGCATGAGCACACACAAATTGTTCCAATTGAAAACTACCACAGGTACAAGTCTTGTGGTTGAGGTTAACAACAAAAGATCTACAATAGCGATCCACAACTTCAAACTCGAAATATAAAGTTGATTTCACCTGATAGAAAACATATAAAAAATACAGTTATCAAATAACGAATGTAAGAAAACAAAAGCCAAGAGTCATATTCATAAAATGAAAGATGGCAATAAAATGATACATTCGGAAATATAACAACACTTATGGCAATAAGTTACAACTTCTATTAATGAAAAAGGAAAAAACTGAAACCTGCATGCGTGTGGATTCAGCTTGCACAGCAACTAAATGGTTCTCGCATTTGGGGGACAAGAAAGTGGATGTTTTAAGGGCTTCCTCACTTCTTTCCGTGAACCACTGTTGCATTCTTTCACGCAAAAAATCAACCAATTTACAAACTGAATACTCTCTAGCACAAACATTTACTTTGTTTAACGATTCTGCACAATTTGATGTCATGATGCCATATCTGCGTGGACCAGCAACACACTTAGCCCATCTATGGTTACCAACTTTACTTAACCAAGGTCGGATTCTAGCATCTTCTGTGTCCAACATTGACAAATATTCCTCAAGTTCTTGCATAGTGTTTGCTGAATAAGCAGCTTTAAACTTCCATCCAAGACCATTGGCACCACCTCTGAATTTTGAAATCAAATTACGCCTCAAGTGTTCAACACAAAACCCATGAAGAGCATGGGGGAAAACTTCAGCAGCAGCAGATATTAAGCCTTTGTGGCGATCAGACACTATATACATATCACTTCGCTTAGAGATTGAACCACTCAACCTACTTAGAAACCATAGCCAAGATGCTTTGGTTTCAGAATCACAGATTGCAAATGCCAAGGGAACGATGTGGTTGTTGGCATCTTGAGCACAGGCCGTAAGCAAAGTGCCTTTGTAATATGCCTTCATGAACGAGCCATCTAAGATAAGTACAGGTCTACAAAACTCCCATGCTTCACGCCAAGGTTTTAGTGAAAAGAAAAAATACTGAAATGAACCATCAGCAGCAGTTACAAGTTTTATGGTAGAATCTGGATTTGCTTCTTCAAGTACATAAGCCATTGAAGGTAGCTTCTGGTATGACTCTGCATCAGATCCGAACTGCCTTTCCTTTGCACGTTTCTGTGCTTCCCAAGCTTTCTTGTACGACATAGAAATCCCATATTCCAAATTCATATCATGCCTGATTTGTTTTGGCGTATAAGGTTTAACAGAAGCATCCAAAAATTTGTGTGCCACAAGATTAGCAATAACACTAGATGTTGCCTGTCTACTATTAAATTGCCTATAGTCAACAGAGCAAGTGTGTACAGCATCAAACCTGTAACGATAACAATAGATGAATGTTCATAAATGCAATCGAAGACAAAGAACAAAATGTTATCACATAATAAAAAAAAAAATAATGAGAAAAACAAAAACAATATTAGATATGAGTTAGCATGACAACATACCTTCTAATCTCAAACATTTGTACACCATCTAATCTGACTGCACGAACTGCCCACTCACACGACGGATCCAAACAAATAATGTGTAATTCTTTCTTCCTTGATGTCAGAGTTCTGAATTGGAAACTGTTGGTGATGGCATACAACTTTAAATGATGAAGTAAGTCAGACTTGTTCGTGTAAATAGCATTAATCATAACACATGTTGGATGATAATGACTAATAACGTCAACAGGATGGTTCACAGATGCAGGCTGTAAGGACAATGATTTGGAATAGCTTGAGGATGAAATGTTGCTTTCTGAGGAAGAAGAAAACTCATCCTCTTCATCAATGGAAGCCAAACTGCTATGCAACCCATTCCCTTGATTACTACAATCAGAGTCACTCACATGCAAAGACAATGAAGATGTAGTAGAACCATGTGCAAGTGAGTTATGAAGTGGTACAAAATCATGAAGCACATGTGGAGTTTCAGACTTAAACTCCACACATAGTGGTAACTTTGCAACATCCGACTGCAAACACTTCATATAAAGATAAAATTTCAAAGTTTCATCATCAACAATAAAAACAGGAGGGGGGCAACCATCAACCATATACGAAATCCTGAATGAATGATTTGGTTTGTACTGATTTAAGATTCCACGCAGCAGATCAAGCAAACTCGTGTACGAAGAATGAAGTCCAATATGAATACCAAATGTATCCAAACTTGAAAATGTATAGTCAGACAACCAAGTACCGTCCAACTTAAGCATAACAAGCAACACATCAGCCATATGTAGAAATTAATGCCTAAAAAACAATGAAAAGTTCAGCAAGACAACATAAGACATCAATCAGTACAGTAAAACTGGTATTATGACATTTAATGCCAAACAAAGAGTACCAAACAATGACAAAAAACAAATGAAGTAATGGAAAAATTAAAAACGATAAGCAAACAACAACGAATCACAATGTAAATCACCAATTCAACAACAAAAATCGAAATTCTTACATAAAAATTTTACAAACCAAAAAAATCATAAAACAAATGCAAAGTACATTAAAACTAAACTGAAACTATCAGAATTCATTTGAGAAAATCATGTATGCACAATTACATATCATCATCATTCAGGAATATTAGAAGAACATTCGAAGAATGATGTAATCAAAATTCCAGAAAATCAAACAGTAAGCTTACCTGCAGAAAACGCAGGGCACAAATATGTGTAATGCGAATGACAAACTAAATTCGCAAAATCAGAAGCAATGGCAAGTCGGAAGAGAAGAAAGAACCGAGACGATGCTTAAGAGTGTTAATCGCAGACGAAGAACGAAATAAGCAGAGCTGCGCAGGAAATCTCCAACCGGAAGAAACGGTTAGAAACAGGTTACTTATGTGGCAATGCTTCCATGTAAAGTAAGGGCATTTAAGGAAAAAAATAAAAAATAAAAGATATGGCGGCAGACAGCAGCTCCTATTTGGGGAAATTAGCTAAAGAACTCCTATTAATGAACTTTCCATATGTTTAACTCCCATTTGGGGTAATTTCTTAAGTCAATACTGTTCAATTTCCACGGTCTAACTAAGGGGTGTTAGGAACTGATTCTGTTTCTGCTTCTTTTTAAAAGCAGAAGCGGAATCAGAATCGGGTTTCAGAAGCTAGTCTCCCCCAGCTTCTAAAAAACTGATTCTATGAGTAAATCAGATCCAAACACCCCTAACTTGTGAATTCTTCTTTGATCTTCAACATAGCCCTACCCATAAGCTGAGACTATTACTAATATACAAAATCCGCATGAAGGCTGCCAAGTTTTTGGACTGATAAATTATCTTTCATTTTCTTTTCTTGCCCCCCCAACCCCCACCCCCCCAAATTGAATGCAGTGGAGTAATATTGACAGTGAGGTTCTTTTCTTTTCTACACCCGAACTGTAAAATTGTGACCGGGCTTTTTTCCTTTTGTATATATTTAAAGTACGGTTTCAATGTGGTCCTCAAATACGCAAATTAACTCAAGTTACTTCTTACGTACATTCTAATCCAGATGGGGGCTAAATAGCGTCCAAATTATACAGTTGAGGACTAAATCGATTCTGGAAACTAGGTCTAGGTTAGAATGGGAAAAAATAACCTTCTTATTTAGAACAAAACATTGTGCAAATGTCATGGTTGAGGACTAAGTTGAGTCCAATAAAAGGTTGAGGATCAAGTGTATAGTCCAGAGATTACATCATGCTTTAACTTTAAAGAAAGAGAAAAAAGAAACTACCCAAGTTGACATGAACGCCGTCGTCAATCTTGACATAGAAGTCAGCATCCCATCTTGCAAAGGCAGTGGAAATGAAAGACTTCGTCTTTGCAGACAACTCATGATATCCTTGTATGTGCTCCTAAACAATGCCATGAGAGACGAATGCAAGGTCATCATCATCATTACCCCAGTGCCGCAAAGGCTCCCACCTATGGTGGGGTAAGGGGATCAGATGTACGCAGTCTTACCCCTGTACTTAAGCACAGAGAGACTGTTTCCGGATGTACGCAGTCTTACCCCTGTACTTAAGCTCAGAAAAATGAATCCAAGGTGCTAGAATAAAATAATACGATAGGTCTTGTTTGGTTTTCAGGGGTTTTCAGTGGTTTTCAGCTGCTTTTTCTTTGAACTAGAGTTTGAAGCATACCACCGAAACCCAAATTAATGAAGCCAAAGATAAAAGAAGCATTGGAGATTAAACTTACAAGCCTTAGAATGTCTTTATGCTGAGGCCTTACAAGCCTTAGAAATTAATGAAGCCAAAGATAAAAGAAGCATTGGAGATAAAAGAAGCATTGGAGATTAATCTTACACAACTGCTCGATCTATTACGCTATTTGATGTTGCACTGAATCAAGCAGTAAGGCTAATAATAATATCATAAGCACTGAATCAAGCAGCAAGGCCAATCGAAAGATGCAACACATGCATTCCCTGCTTGAAGTTTCCATTCACATTCTGCAATATACAAAACTTTTGTGTTTTTCAAAGTTCCCTCACTTGTGTGGCTTGACTAAAGGAAAAGGTAATGTTGTATTGGAGGAAGAGAAGATGAACAATTGATAAAACCTGGTGGGGTTCCAGAACACAAATTACGATCATCGATGTGCTCAACATTAAGACCAATCAGCCATGCGCCAAGTGATACATCTTCATTGGCATACTTGTGTAAAATTTGCCTGAAATTGGTCACTACATTATATATGTATGCCAGAAACTACAGATAGAATTTGAAAGGGTTAACAACTCTAGTTCATCTTTTACAGGAAGCAAAAAATAGAGTCATTATTACCCATTGTCAGTTATGAACTTCGCCAAATCGTTTGAGATAGCATATATCTGTCCAGTTGCATGTCTGAAGTACTTATTTCCCATATCTCCAAATCTCCAATACTCAGGTTCATGGTACTTCACATTCCTTGCACCACAAACGTAAACACCAACGACAAGAGTTATATGACAATCATAAAGCTCAAAAGAGAATCCACCACTCATATTAAAAAGATAAAAAGAGAAAAAGAAACTTGAAGCGTATAGTTAGACTAACGTACTTGCTGTAAAGAACTGGTCCAGATTTCATACAGCCAATATATACTCTGGGTTTCAGGCGGTGCCAGGAAAGAGTTGCAGCAAGTGCACCTTCATATGAGAATTAGTATATAAATAAGTCCATTACAAAATACCATAAAAAACTGCAGCTCAATTATTGTTAGCCATGCCACATTGGTGTAACATTAAAAAAGTAAAGAATTAATACCTGACTTAGACCCTTGACTGTACACTATTTTTCAACGTGGTCCTCAAGTACGCAATTTAACTCAAGTTATTCGCACGTACATTCTAATCCAGAGGGGGCTAAATTGTGTCCGAGAGGAATGATCCTGTCCAGCAAATTTCTGTCCGAACAGTGTCTGAACATGGCCATTTGGGGCACTTCCCGGTGCAATTTTATGATAAAATTTTTTGAGCATGTTCCTCATCAAGTCTAATTTGTCCATACCAAATTTCAGCTCAAAATTCGTTCGGGAAGGCATTCAAATTATTTTTCGAAGTTGACTGCGTCAAAATATACATATCAAAACGCAGTCAACTTCAAAAAATGATTTGAATGTCTTCCCGAACGAATTTTGAGCTGAAATTTGGTATGGACAAACTAGACTTGATGAAGAACATGCTCAAAAAATTTCATCAAAAAGTTACACCGGGAAGTGCCCCAAATGGCCATGTTCGGACACTGTTCGGACCGGGGACTGCTGGACAAGATCATTCCTCTTGTGTCCAAATGATATAGTTGAGGACTAAATTGATTCTGGAAACTAGATCTAGGTTTTGATGAGAATACGGGGAGGTTGGATATTAAGGGAGTGTTTGCAATTATTTCAACTTTAAAAAAATGATTTTTTAAAGTGATTTTGGGAAAGGTGATTAATAGTAAAAGTTGGTAGTGTTTGAGAAAAAAATGATTCTGAAAAGTAAAAGTTGGTGGTGTTTGGTAAAATATGTACTTTTTGTGTAATAGAACAAGTGAGAAGCAGTTTAAAGCACCCTTGTACCTGCTTTCAGCTTTTAGCTTTTAAGTGATTAATTTAAGCAGAAGCTGTCATTTGAAAACACTCTTTTCAACTTTTTTTAAGCCAAAAGCCAAAAAGCGTTTTTTTAAAACAATCCTAAACACTTCTTAATTACAATAGGGATTTCTCTAGAGTTTATACCAGGAGGGGTAGAAGGGTATATTAATGATAAAAAGAAGAGAATAAAAGGCAGATGAAAGGTGGAGAAAGATGATTCTGGTTGTACTGTGCCCACGGTAGAACCGACTGTACGATATATTTTGCGCTTGAGAGATGTGTCCCTCTGCATACGTTGCAGTTATTGTTTTAGGGATGTATCTTTGGACTAAATAAAAACAAAATTATAAAATAGGAGCTTTTCAAAATAGGACTAACTTTTTTTAAAGCAAGTAACTTAATTATTATTGATAAAGATAACAAGGACAATTACAATCATATACTAACCCCGTCCCACTAATCTTGGAACGGAAGGAGGTGACACGATTATTTAGAGTCACACAAACTTATCAAATTTGACATCTGACAATTTCAGGGGATTTTTTCCAAAAGGTAAAATGGGAAAATATTATCGGAACAGAGGGAGTAGCTTAAAGCTACAATGAGATAAGACAGAAACGGACGATTTAAATTGAAAACGCCGAATCGCTAATCCCACAAAAAAAGTAGACTCTACTTGCAGATTGGCTGCTCCTGCTACGATCGCAATATTTCTCAAACAATTTTTTTGAATATCCCGGTTTGTCCAGTCACCATTAAGGAGCCAAGCGTAGAATTTATTTCGATTTCACCAGCCACTAGAAAGAAAGCACTCCATATGATCCCATCTTGCTGGAACGGCGACAGTTCAGGAAAGGGGCGATCCGTCTCAATATCGGCATACAAGAAAATCATATTCTTGATTGATGACGAGATCAATGCAAACCTCTTATTGGCACACAAGGACGCCTGACCGAAGATGACGGGGAATAAACATCTGGCAGATGACACTTTGCCACAGAAGATAATATCTCTAGACAACGCTATGAAAGAAACATATAGATAAAATTGAAAACACTGACCAAGAAGATATTTTCCATTATTGAATTAAAGGAGATTGAGAGAAGAGAAGAAAAGAGAAAAGGAGGAGGCGGCCAGGGTTTCCCCATAGCCGCTTCTCTCTCTAGCAAAGGAAACAAGAACAGAGTCTTCTCATTCTGGAGAAGTTATTCACGAAAGTGGACTAACTCTTCCTATTCTATAATTATTCTTAATGAGATGACAAATAATAAAAATGTGAAAAGTAAAAAGAACAAAGATGTAAAAAAATAAATAAAAATATAACGTATCAAGCATCACCTCAGGTACCTTCTAGCAATGTCAACTCCGGTCATTAGAAAAGAATGTCAAGATGGAAATAAATGTCACCAGGTTGACAATTTTGAAAACAAGGCTAGATTTGTTTTAAAGAGTAAAAATATCATTTTCATAACATTTTCACAGGAGTGTGACATTTTTGCACAAAATAACATTTTTTCAGCGATCGAAGCTGGTGGTGCTGAAAGGTTGAGATGCGGTAGGAGTGATCTACATATTTTTAATATATTTATAAGGGTATTTTATTTTTTTAGATTTTTAATTTTTTTTTTTTAATATTTTTTATTTTTTTATTTTATTATTTTATTCTGTTTTATTATTTCCCGTTTTTATTATTAATTTATATTTTTTTAATTTTTTTTATTATCAATAAAATTATGTTTTTCTTATTCAAATATGAATTTATTAGAAATTAAAGAAAGGGGTAGAATTGAAAGAAGGGGCATATATGACTCATGTTTTGGGAATAAATGAGTTATAATCGTATCATTGCATTTAAGGCTACTTTTAGTCCTACTTAGGGCTATTAGTAAGTAAATATGCATCTCTTTGGCTTCACTCTTTGGCTTCTTTTTTGTTAAAGACGTTATTTAAAAAAGTTCTTTTAGAATATAAAAGAGCAACTTTTATAATAATATTGAGAAAGTATATAAGATAACCTCCAAATTAAACAGTCATTACAAATATGATCGTAAGCCTATGAATAGACATAAATTTAGTCACCTCATACAAAACAACTTGACTCGATAAACTTGAAATGGACAATTTTAAGTCTAAATTGATCAAAAACGAACCATTGTATATGAAAAGTACTCTAAATATCGTGATGTCTAAATCAAACTTGTTCGAACTAAAATAAAAACAGGTACTACTAAGGGAAAAACACTGGAATAAAGCCTTTCCACAAAATTGTTTATGGCAGGGAGGTGGTTCTCGAGGAGGACGAGGAGCTGCAATATGGATGAATAGTAAATTCTTCTTACTTTGTTCCAGATAGACGTAGAAATAAACATGTGGAGGCAAAAATAATCTTCATGCTTATACCATTCTCTACACAATCCAAAAGAAGGTAGACATAAACTCTTGACCAGGCGAAGCTGGTCGGGATACAAAATAACTCCCCACACGGAGGAAGACAAAAGACACCGGAACGCCAGTGCCCAAGAAAGAACCACCATATAACAGTACAAACACAACAACAAAAGAAAAAAAGTTCAATTGTGTCATACCACTACCAAGAATCTCCGAGAGCGGATATCACGTTCCCGTCCAAGGAATAGTTTAATGACTGTTGTCAATTATCGTCACTATGTGACCGCCAATCTGGAAAAATATGGTTGACCGCTAGGGTTTATTGTGGCGGAGGACTCAAAATGGCTGTTTATTTGAGCTACATATTTTCTATTTATTTAGATATATTAATCCTATCGACCAAACAAGGATTTCAATCTATCATTTCCTACATCTAAAATTTCAATCTATCATTTCCTACATCTAAAAGTGCTTCAAAAACAAAAATGGGAAGTGTTATTTATTATGTAATAGAAAAAATGAAAAATAGTTTAAAGTACTCATCTCAAATTTTTAAATGAATTTTTTTTTGGAAGAAAGAAAAATGAAAAGTTGAAAATGCTTAATATACTGATAAATCCCTTATGTGCCAAAATGCATCCATAGTTCCATACAAGCATTGGATATTGGGCTATGAAAGTTGTTGGGCCTTTGAGTTCAAATTTTGTTTCGAATCCAGTCTTTTATCTCGGACCTTACTGCACCGCCCGTCCTTTTCTTCTCCACCGGCGGGAAGTGGTGTTGCATAGCTATCTACCTATCACGTCTCCGGGAATGGAGGCGGTGGTCGTCGATGCTGGTTCTAAACTCCTAAAATCTGGCTTCGCCATTCCCGACCAAGCTCCGTCCATGGTAGTCACTCACTAACTCTTGGCTGCTTAATTATTATTTGTAATTAATTTTAAGCTTATCTTTCAAACAACCTTTGAGACGCATGTAAATTCACGAATGTTGGGTTTTTTAGATTATTCCGACTCAAATGAAGCGCGTTCCTGAGGATGACAGTGCCGCGGATGCGGCGGTTGAGGAGGCTGCGGAGGAGGAAGAGGTTGACCCCATTGTACACGGCTTTGTGAAGGACTGGGATGCAATGGAAGACCTATTGCACCATGTTCTTTACACCGGCCTTGGCTGGGAAATTGGAAATGAGGGCCAAATCTTGTTCACTGATCCACTTTGCACTCCCAAGGTAAAGTACGCCTTCATCCCAGGCCCCACCCCAACCTCAATCATCGGAAAAACTTTTAATGTATTTATATATATTTTGCTTCCAACAAATCTAAGTCTTTTAGCCCCCCCCCCCCCCCCCCCCCCCCAGCGCTACTAGAAACTTTTTTGGAATTGAAATTGGTTGTTAATGAACTGCCGCAAGCAGGATGAAGGAAAAAAGATTATATCATTATCTTTTTACACAAATTGGTGGTAAAGCATGAAAAGCATCTCTGTTAGTGAAAGATTAAAATCGGGTTGAATAGTGAGTAATGACAGCTGAATATTTTGAACAAATTAATAAAATACTCCGTATATGGAATGCTAAGTTCTTCCTTTCCTGATCAACAGGCAATTAGAGAACAGTTAGTGCAGCTGATGTTTGAAACATTTAACATCTCAGGGTTTTATGCCTCTGAGCAAGCAGTGCTGTCTCTCTATGCTGTTGGGCGGATATCAGGATGCACCGTTGACATTGGTCATGGAAAAATAGGTATTAGTATTTGTTAACTAGTCATCATTCTCTTGGCATGTAAGAAAAGACCATCATCAAGGATTTATAATACTGGAGGTTTTTAGTATTGTGGGTAACTAATCTTATTTTCTAAGTCAAGGCATATTCTTCTCAGATAATTGAGTCAGTATTCAATCCGCCTTTCATGTTATCATTTTTTGCACTTCTTATAAATAAATTAAATAAATGTTTAAGCCTTGAAGGAGGTTCATAGGACAGTATTAGTTCAATGTAATTTTTGTTCTCCTTCAGATATTATGCATAATATGATATTTATTTGTCCAAAAATCCAAATTGCACAAGCCTAGGAAAATAGTCAAAAAAGGACCATTGAACCCCTTTTAGAAAGGTTCTAAAACTGTAACTAAGACCGGATGAAGTATGACACAACAACAGCCTGAATGCCAATTTTGGAGCAAAACATATGCTTCTTTAGTTGTAGCTCATATGTGACTATGTTAATGTTGCCAAGGATATCCACTTAGCACATCAGGCAGCTTATATGTGACTATGTTGTTGTTATTGGAGGTCCCTGTACTGAGATAACAATGAACAGACTTTCAAGCATCTCAACTTTTAGGAAACCTTCTCTGCACCCACAAGATAAGAGGAGATGTGAAAAGGGGGGCTTTTGTAGTACTTGAAGTTACATAGCGCTTACTACGGCTTTTCATTTTTTTTATTACAAATAATTTATTCAAATAATGTAAATCTATAAATCCTAGATATCAGGACAACCCTATGTAGTGTTGGCAATTTTGCATAAATGACTGTGAAGAAAGAATACCACAAACCTAAGGAATCAGAGATAGCATACTTCTAGGGCCCCATTGAATTCTCAAAAGCGCATCATTTGAAATGAGATGATTTTGGATAATATAGTGTAAATCCCTCTTACTGGTTTGCTGGCTTGTAGTGTAAAACGTTTTGTTAGATATAACAATAATTTAGCCTTTGAAGTTCATCAAGTTCAATAATGTCGGGCCCAGCTGAGTCAGACTTGAAGATCTTGCAAGTTGACTCACATTTTGCGTGTTTTCTTTATACATATGGCCAACCTCAACTAGATTTCGAATTGGGATTGGAGTTTAGTTGGGGTTAGGATAATGGCTATGTGAGGTGTCATCAAGTTTGTTCTTGGACTGACTTGTTATATACTTATATATTCTTTCTACGCTTGTCATTTTTTCCAGATATCGCACCAGTAATTGAAGGTGCTGTTCAGCACCTAGCTTCCAGAAGGTTGGAACTTGGTGGTGCAGATCTGACTCAGCTGCTGGCAGATAAGCTTATTATATCTAATCCAATGGTGAAACTGAAGATTTCAGATGTTGAGAAGATAAAAGAACAATATGCATGCTGTGCTGAGGATGATATTGCTTATGATAAGATGCAACAATCTATTCTGGAAGAGGAACACATACTGCCTGATGGCCAGGTGCCCTTTTTTCCTTCTGCTTTAATGCAAGGAATTTAATTCTTCTCATAGATCCCAACGAATTCTGCTTTTGAAAATCAACCAATTGGTGACAAGAGACAACTTTTTTCTTATGATTTATGGGTTTAAAGTTTGCCAAGTAGTCCTTACAAGGTCTGGTGAAGTTGACAATTCCACCTATCATCTATAGAGCTTTCATAGGTGCCTGATTGCTAGGTGCCCTTTTTGCCTATATATACACCTTTATATAGCTTTCATTGCTATGACTATCATTTCTTTTTGCCTTTTCCATTGCTCTGTAAATATACCCCGTGATTGGTTTTGTATCATCATCTTCGAACCAAAGAACTTGAACAGTAAGACTAATTCAAAAACTACTGCATGAAGAAACTCTATTTATTCGCCTCAAAGGATGCTGTCTAAAATGTCCAAACTCTATTTATTCGCCTCATAGGATGCTGTCTTCTTTTAGTTCGTTCCATCACCAGACGATTTTGAATATATATTGTTCATATCTTTTAATAAATAAATAAATTAAATAAATAAATAATGCTTTTGGCTCATGCTCTTGCCCTTCAGCTTGCTCTCATATTATTCATTTCTTTTGTGTAGGCTAAAGAAAGTTCTTTATATATTGTATTTTAGGTTATAAAAGTTGGGAAAGAAAGATATACTGTTGGGGAGGCTTTTTTCCAGCCCTCCATATTGGGTTTAGGAACACATGGAATTGTCGAGCAACTCGTCCATAGTATCTCAACTGTATCTTCTGAGAATCACCGCCAACTGCTTGAAAACACTGTGCTTTGTGGGGGCACTGTTTCAATGACTGGTTGGTTCCCATCTTCACTCAATGCACACTTGTTTATTTAAGTCATCACTTCGTTAGATGGCTTCCTTTTTACAAAAGCAACATTTCCTTTTTGCAATACTCACTCGCTTTGGGTTTTATTCATCCGATCTTCTTTTTAAGGCATAAATCCACCTCTGCCCTCACCCCCACTTTAAAAATGTGCTTTTAATCAGGGATATCTATACTTTATCCCTGATTGCATTTGGAACCCTCTGCTCAGTTAACTCAGTCATTGCATGTGTCATTTTGTAATCAGGATGCTAACCAATGCAGGGTTTGAAGATCGATTCCAGAGAGAAGCAAACTTATGCTCATCTGCTATCAGCCCTTCTTTAGTAAAGGTAGTGTAGTGGTATTATAATGCGTTGTAACCTTAAGTTATTTTACAGTGCTTTTCCATAGCTGGTGATCTGTTCAGTTTTCAAAATAGTTAAAGCTGCAAATTTTTTAAAGCAAGTGTGGGTGTTGCTATTTATGTACATTCATTCATATGGAAAATGATAGTTAGGGGGTGTTTGGATCTGCTTCTGGTCCTTGAGAGAATAGAAGCAGATATTGGAGAGTTTGGGTGGAAGCGCAGAAGTGCTTCTAAGTGCTCCAAATTACAGGAGCAATTTTTCAGAAAGAGATTGATCAGCTTCTGAAAAACTGATTTTGATTCTACTTCTGCTTTTAAAAAGAAGCAGAAGTAGAATCAATTTCAAACACCCCCTTACTCTCCCTAGTAAAGAAACTCACATCATATGGTTGATCGGGTTGGCTATAAAATAAGCAGCCTGTAGTTGATTGGATAGCCAATTACAGGTACGTCAGATGAGATTTTTAATGATGATGGATTGACTTCATTATTACTACTCATCTTGGAGATGCTCTTAGATGTTTCCTTATTTTCCCCGTGGGACATTATGTGAGCAGCTTTTAAAGATATTATTCTTATCATTGTTATTATATAGTGGGTGATGAGCTTAAGTTTCTGTTGTTACAGCCACCAGAGTACATGCCAGAGAATTTGAATATGTACTCAGCATGGGTCGGTGGTGCCATACTTGCTAAAGTTGTCTTCCCACAAAACCAACACATCACCAAGGCAGACTATGATGAAAGTGGACCTTCTATTGTTCACAAAAAATGTTTCTAGGGATTATGTATTTATACACACATATATTTAATATCACCTAATTTGTTTGTTTGCATTATTGGTCTATTTTAAGTCTTTGTAGTGTAGTTGGTTGTATCATTTAAAGGACATGTAATCTTGATCAATTTAGCGTGAGGACTATGTATAATTTCTTTTCTTCTTATGCTTTCAATGTTGTAGGCTTGTAGCAACACTAATTTCAAAATGAGGTGCACACGGTTTGTATTCTATAGAGGAATCTTAAATCTTAGGTTCTAGAACCAATACAGCAAGATTTATGTATAAGGTTCAGGTTCTATCAAACGGAGGACGGGAGGACCAGAACAGATTTAGGTTCTAGTCGCGTAAAAAACCCGCTTTGAGATTGTAGTGTGAAATGAGGTTCAAATGGGAGCTCACACGGGAACAGACTGCTGAAAATTATGGACATAGTCCAAGGCTTGGATTGGGTGATTTATATAATTATATCCAAGACCGCTGAAAATTATGGACATCTGCTTGTGTGCCATTATTTATTTAAGCATAGTGGTGGACCCGGTCCAGTCCGACCGGCCCGGCCCGTTACTATGCGAGCCCGGACCGGACCGGATGACCGGTCCCAGTACCGGGCCTAGGCTGCACAGTAACGGGCGGTTCCGGGATGCCCAAATGTTGAACCGGCCCGGCTCCATTTGGGCCTGTTTTTTTTTTTTTTGGATTTGGGTTGGGTTTAGATGGGTTGGGCTGGGTGATTTCGAGGGGTTTGGGGGGGTAGGCATTGAAATAAATAATAAAAAAAATTAACCGGAACCGGTAGCCTACTGTGCCGGTTCCGGGCTTCACTCTAGCACCTCCAGGCCGGAATCGGACCGGACCCGGTCCATGACTATTTAAGCAAATTGAGTTAGTAGACCAAGGAAACCGGTCTTGATTTGCCACCTTAAAAAAAAGACGCCACCATTGAGGACCTCCACAACTGACGGAACAATTATGTGAGAGGAAGTAAGTTGAGCTTTAATCGCATTCTGATGAAAAGAGCGCAGTTTCATGCCAAATCATTGCTTAGAGTTGAACTCGAGACCCCTGGTAATTTGACTCCTTCAAAATAACATCGGATGGTAACAAGATCATATACTAATTATATTAGAAAAATAGACTACAACTATAAGACTCAGAAAAATAGACTACGAACCGGAACCGGCCATTGCCCGGGCCGGTCCCGGGCCTTCCTTTACCAGACCCGAGGCCTGACCGGGCCTTGGTCCGGCCCGGGTCCATCACTAGTATAAAGCAGTGTTTGCGGTTGTTCAAAAAAAGCGCTTTTCAGCTTTTGGCTTAAAAAAAGCTAAAAATAGTGTTTTCAAATGACAGCTTCTGCTTAAATTAATCACTTAAAAGCTAAAAGCTGGAAGCAGGTGGAAGGGTGCTTTAAACTGCTTTTCACTTTTTCTATTACACAAAAAGTACTTATTTTACCAAACATTACCAACTTTTACTTTTTCAGAATCACTTTTTTCTCAAACACTACCAACTTTTACTATTAATCATTTTTCCCAAAATCACTTTAAAAAATCACTTTTTTAAAGTTGAAGCAATTGCAAACACTCCCTAAGTAAGTACCCTCAATGGATTTAAATCTCCGGGGTGTCAAGAGTTTTCTATCTGCAACAAGTTCGGATAAGTCACCATAACAATTTTGTTTAAATGAAACCTAAAATATTTTGGTAAAAAAAGTACAAATGACTATAATTTTAAAAATCACACATTTGGATGTAACAAATAGATAAATGATTACGCTTTTACTTACTTTTTAATTCGATCTAAAACTGGTCAGTCCTGAAATGGATCTGGTTCGTCACAAGGGGGCGTTCTTTTTTTTTTTTTTTTTTGTAATTTTTGAGTTAACTACGAAAGTGATAGCTAGAAGTTTCAGATGCGTTTTTAGGGACTGGCTCAATTTCAACTATTTAGGCCCTTGTTGAAATTTTCCACTTGGTCACAATATGGTCTACTGCACTACAAGAAAACAATGCTGACTGGTTGATCATCTAACCAGCTAAGGTAGACCGATAAAAATATTATATAATTATCCTATTCTTGACCAAGTATATGATCGATGGCGCTTGTTTAATAATACCATTTGTTAAATAGAAAAGTGTAACGGTCTACCCCATTTCACATTCAACTGATTTTAATACCATAAGAAACTTTATGAGTGGTGTCACGGTTTAACTTTATATGTATTTAGATAGAAATAATGTGAAATTTCAAAAAAAAAATAAGCACTTAATAATTCCCCAATAGGGTAAATTACTTCCATTCAAAGTCAACTATATGCAAAATTTGATAATATTTTTCAAACATGATACTAATTATTGATATTTAGAGAAAAAAATTATAATATTCCTATTTTGGAATTGGATAATTTTTTATTTATGTATTTATGTATACGAGTAATTAAGTGCGTGAAAACATTTGCATCTCAAGTCAAGCATATGCAAATGTTTCACATTTTTAATTGTTGTTTGCATTTTCATCACTCTCGTCGCCCATCACGACCACTACCATTTCCTTGAACGCGAGATCCCTCCCAGTGAATTAAGTTCCCAATTTGGACAGTTTTTACATGCATTCGTATTTTTCGCCGTCCTCATTCCCGTGCATGGGATGGGGAGTTTTTCTTCTTCTCCTTTATTCTTGATCGTCATTGTCCTCCTCTTATCCTCAAAACTTTCCCTTTGCGGTCCTCTTTCATTCCATTCTATAACCCCTAACTTCTCCGCTTCCTTCACCAAATTCATTGATACTTCCGGCGCATTCTTGTCCTCGGCTGACGCTACATTCAGTGCCGCCGTAGCCAACGTCAGACCGGAGGAACGCTCCTTCTACTTCGTCATCTTCCATACCATTTCTCATACCGTCGTTTGGGCCGCCAACCGCAACTTTCCAGTCTCCGACTCTGCTGAACTCCATCTCTCCCACCGTGGCCTTGCACTTTATGATGATTCCGGCAGACCTATCTGGTCAACTCCCTTGTTTACTTCGCCCAATGTCTCCTCTTTACAACTCCAAGATTCTGGGAATTTGGTTCTACTTGATTCGTCAAATAACTCTGTATGGGAAAGCTTTGATTACCCGACTGACACGATGGTGGTTGGTCAACGGTTGCTCGTCGGGAGATCTTTGGTCAGCTCGTTGAAGGATGGTGACCTGTCGTCAGTGGGGGACTATGAATTCTCCATCACAGAGAACGACGCCGTGTTTCTCTGGAGGAAGATGGTTTACTGGAAATTATCCATGTACGGCGGCGCCTTTCGAGACACAAACACACGTGCGGAATACGCAGAGCTAAGGAGAAACGGGATTTTCCTCGTGGGATCAAACGGAACAGAGATCGTAATACAAGTTACTCTCATAAACTCTCCTACTGATTTCATGATCCTGAAGATGGGAAGCAATGGCGCCCTGAGCACCATGCTGTTGAACGGCGCAGGAAGTGAAGTCGGCGGATTCAACGCACCGGTGGATCCTTGTTGGGCACCATTCATTTGCCAGAGCCTAGGAGTCTGCAATAGCGGCATGTGTTCTTGCCTGCCTGGATTTCATAGTTATTCCACGTCAGACGGTGGTTGCGTCCCCTTAAACGGCAGGCTACCATTGCCGGGGAACTCTTCTTCATGTACGAGTTCGAATGGAAGTATTATTTCCACCATCTCGTATTTAAAACTGGGAAGCGGCATGGACTACTTCACTAACGAATTCATTCACCCGCTGGAGCTTGATACGAATCTGTCCACCTGTGAAGATATCTGTTCGATGAACTGTTCTTGCTTAGGATTTTTTCACAGCCAATCTTCAGGATCTTGCTACATGGTTCGAGATTACCTAGGTTCAGTAAAGAAGAAAGTAACCAAACATCTCATTCCTGCTCTTCCGAGCTTCTCGGATATGCTACAATCCCAGGGATGCCAGTGAAATTAGATTACAAACATCTCACAGATGCAACGGACAATTTCGGGTCACAAATCGGTTCAGGTGGATTTGGGACGGTATACAAAGGCAGTCTTCCAGACGGAACAGCGGTGGCAGTGAAGAAAATGAACCGACTGGGAGTACAAGGGAAGAGGGAGTTCTGCAGTGAGATCACGACCATAGGGAAAATCCATCACATCAATCTGGTGAGACTCAAGGGATTCTGCATACACAGAGATTCAAGATTTCTAGTCTACGAGTATATGAACCGGAGTTCGCTGGATCGAGCACTGTTCGGCAGGAATGGAGGGGTCCCGCTCCCAAACGTGTTGAAATGGAAGGAAAGGGTTGAGATTGCCATCGGAACCGCACGTGGCCTGGCTTACTTGCACAGTGGGTGTGAACCCAAGATCATTCATTGTGATGTCAAGCCGGAAAACATCCTCCTTCACTACCACAACTGCTTGCAAGTTAAGATATCAGATTTTGGGCTGTCCAAGCTGATGTCTTCAGAGCAATCTAGCTGGTTCACCACATTGAGAGGGACTAGAGGGTATTTAGCTCCTGAGTGGCTGACAAACTCCTCCATCACAGAGAAGACGGATGTGTATAGCTACGGGATGGTGTTGCTGGAACTTGTGAGCGGCAAGAAGAATTGTAGGGGTGAGGAGGAAGTTCGGTGGGATTATTTCCCCCTACTTGTCCTGGAGATGCATGAGGAAGAGAGGTATTATTAAATACAAGTAATAAAGTGAAGAGTAATCCATAGACATATATATGTATTTTGAGAACTTAACTTCCTCACAAGGGATACTAGAGGTTCCAGGAAGGAGGTTATCTAAGATGATGAATTATATCTGAAATTCCTGAAATCCTAAGTTCTTGTCTTAGAATAGTAAATAAAGGAAATGAACCAAGCACTAAACCTGGAAAAAACTCTGTCGTTCACTAACTAGAGTAAGTGAGCCACCGAGTCAATGAAACACAGCAACATAGCCACCTTTTCCTTATGGATGGGAAGAGTAGTAATTACTTAATGTTCTATGATTCGTTCTAATTGCATTTGTAAAAGGATGATATATGTTTGTTGCAATATGATATTTCCCAATAACGGAGTACTTCTTGATGAGACTTTTGATGTACAAAGTCATAATGATTTCTAGAGACTAATACATATCAATCTCTACAGATTAATTCAGTGGTTGTTACATAGAAACCAACAGATTAATTTTGAAGGACTAGTCCCTAGTCTTGTTTTTTCTACCAATAATTTGACTGCTACAGCTAAGATATTTTAAACAGGTACCTGGAGCTGGTAGATCCGCGGCTGGCAGGGGAGGTACAGACCGAGGAAGTGGAGAAACTGGTCAGGGTGGCTCTCTGCTGTTTACACGAAGATCCAGCTCTGCGGCCGACAATGACAAATGTGGTTGGAATGCTAGAAGGAGGGCTACCTCTGGGTGATCCTCAGGTGGGATCCCTCAACTTCTTGCGCTTCTATGGCAGGAGGTTCACCGAAACATCTCAGGTGGAGGGTAATGAGCAGAATATGGTATATCTCTATCAGCGCGAAATCGCAAATGTTGGCAGCAGTGATACCTGTAGTTTTTACAAGTCCTCTTTCAAGTCTTCTCATCAACTCTCTGGCCCTAGATGATAATAACAGGCACCTCATACTCTTCCTCCTGTATTAAATCTTTATAATAACATGCCTTCTGCAATTGCATATGTTATACACAGTTCTGCCATTGAAATTTTGCTTAAAAAGTTTGTAATGTTTTGTATATTGTATTGAATCATATGGCACATCAGACTTTTCACTGTTTCTATTACAAGAAGTTGGATAATCCATTTCCTATATATAATACCCTACAGAGCAGTAGGACTGAACAATGGAATGTTGTTTATCTACAAACAAAAAATTGGAACTTTTGTCTACCTACAGGACCACCAACGCAATTGTATCTATCTAGTATCTACAGTTTGTTGTGTGATACTGTGATGGCATTAGTTTTTTGTAATTTTCAATACTGTCCTTTTTCTTTTATACGAGGCTGCACAAAGTGTTATAGAAACTACAAAGATCCGATAAGTTTGCAGGTCAAGTGGTAGTTACTGCACCAAAGATATTTTGACATGACTCCCAGTTTCCATGCTCTCTCGCCTCCCAATATCCACCATTGTACCTGTATCCATCACTGTCTGATGCTTTTGAAAACCACTTAGGTTTCCATCCACTTTTTTGCATCATGACCGCCTGCATTCTCACACAACAGTTTTGTAACTAAGCTGAAGACTATCTCCTCTTTCTATTTTACTTTTTAAAATGAGATTACAATTCAATAACATTATCCAGCCTTAAAGTTATTTAATTTGTCATTTGTAACTGAATGTAAAAGAAATACTTCTTTTGACATGACTTTAATAAGAAGGAATATTGGATTACCTGGCGCTGCCTCTGTTCCAAACGTAACTTTTCTGCGTTAGCCATTTGGTACTGGCCATTTTCCAGAAATCTTTGATCAGGCCTGAGCCTTGAATCTGTTGGTGGCAATTTCTCCTGTTTATATTTTAGGAGATCACTAATTAGTTGCAGCAATGTGTTCTGCAGTAGTATCTTATAAACTCTGCATTAGGTGGTATTATGTAGTACTGTTTAGTGCATATGATAATACTCATGGTTTACCTACCTTTAGCTCAGTAGTCAGTTCATTAAGAGTGATTGCGAAGTCCGTGAAGTTGTATTTGCTTTTAAATTTTGATGGTTTGTTTCTTTTCCACAACAAATGCGCATCTGACATTGAAGCCGGTCCTTTGTCTTTCCCTAAATAATCCTCCTGGCAGTAATGAATGCACTGATCCCATTTCCCGAACAGCGTTGCTGCTGGCTTTCCATTATTTTCTACAACTCCATGTACCTTTATATATATAAAAGTTACCAGAAATGTAATAGAAGACACACTATGAATGGAGGCGCTGAAGTTTTAACTAGAAACGAAGAAGATACTGATATGATTGATTCTGAAACTGCCAAATTAAGAGCTTTTGGAGAATGGCCATACACATATATTGAAGCAACATTTTCCTTTCTTTTTGAGAGTGAAAAGAAAGTATAGACCAAATTCCCATCATTTATGACATCATTTCCTTTTTGAAAGAAGACAGAAGAGAGATTGCCAAGAATGAGCAATACAAGAAAGAAAAAATATCATTGTACCTGGTGAGGATTTCGATCGATGAGAGAACGCTCCTTAAATTTAAGCTTGCAGGAGTAGTTTCGATTTCCTTGGATATTCATGGTTCCATAATGATCACAGTAGACTTTTCCAAGAATGAGGTTGTATATAGAAGTTGTAACCTGAGAGAGAAAGACCAAAATTTTATCAGGCAAAGCAAGAACTACATGAAAATGATGTTTAGTGACATCGAGATACCTTTCTCCACTTGAATACTTCTCCATCATCAAACTCCAATGTAATTACACCAACAGGGTCAATCTGAATGGATCTACCCCAAAACTTACTCTTCAGGTTGCAATCTGCCCATATTTTCCATCCACGTCCTTCACAGTGGAATGCAAGGATCATTGGATGATGACTAACCTATGTTTTAGGGAAAGAGAGTCTTCAAGGTTTTTAAGAAAATGAAAATGCAAAAATGAATGGAATAAAATGATCCCATGTTTTCTCTTTCTTGTCTCCTTTTCTTTTTCTTTCATTTTTTCAGGAACCCAGTCAACAGAAATAAGACACCACTGTTTAAGTGCTTACAATTAATGAATTGTCCGATAAAAGAAAGAGAATAAGATGAAAATAATAATACTAACAGGATTACTTCCACTCTCTCTTAGAGACTAATGTTTTCTCCTTTCTATATCAAATTTCATCTTGCATGAGGGAGGATATTTTATTATTGGTGTGGTCGTCGTTGTCGATTAGTCGTTATTATCACTATCATTAACATAATTATCATTGTTATTAATATTATCATTATTGTTATTATTACTTTTGTTGTTGTTTTTATCATCATCATCATCATCAATTTATCATCATAACTATTATTACTATATATGTACATTGGAAGGCATGAAATCTTATTTTATAATTACTGTATATTTGAAATAAAATGTAGAGCTTGTATTTTATCCTGACTCTCTATGTTAACTCGTTCTCTTATCAAGTCGAACCTTCAAATAGACAGATACACAAGTACTGTTTCTCCCAAATATATCAATTTCTTATCTGCTCCTATTCTGCCAGACTCAAAGTCTGCGTCCAATAGTTTGGAGAAATAAGTCCCAATAGTATGTAAATCCACTATCACAAATCGAAGAATAATGACACTAAAACGATAGATCCATGGAGGATGACAAGGATGCGAAAATAACCCGAATAAGCAATACCAAAAGAATTTCCATTGTGGAAACCATTACCTTTTCTGAGATGAACCGTAAACCCTTGTCTTGGTAATCAGCTTCAAAGGTTTCACCAAGTAAAGGATTAAATGGCTTGCATTGTCTTTCATCAGTGGAAGCGTATCCAGATGCAGCAAATGCTGCTACTTTAAGCATCCTCATAAAGCTATTACCCTGCAATGGTAAAAATGGGTATGATTTCACACTAAAAAACTATTGAGTAGTACTACGTATGTATTATATTAATATGTTCTGCAAGAAGAAAGTACATGTATACAGAATTCTAATATACATTTGATCATAGTCTTTTTCACGCTAAGACAAGAAAGAGAGTGTCTTAGACATCAATCTCATCTCTACAGAACATTAAAGAACCTCTTGTGCTTATTTTTTTCTCCTTCAATTTGATAGCAGTGATGGTGAGATGGTGCGCCCAGGTGATGTTCTGTTTCAGCAGGTGTGTGTAGCCGCACCCACTTCTTTAGTAGTTATTTACTAGTCCTTTTATAAAATCTGATTAACTTATTAACTAGCAATTGTATTCTTATTGCAAAATCATGAATGCAATAAATTAGGAGGTGCATTTAAGGGTGCAAAACCAGATCTCTGAGGCTCGATTTCATACTTAAACATATACGCAGTATATGTAACTCTTCCTTGAAACGCACCGATATGGACATATGGGAATATGACAGAATTAAATGTTAGTAACCTAGGGAAAGTAGTTCACTCCTAAAAATAAATACAAGTGTGGAAAAGGAAACTTTCTCATACAGGTCTGGTCTGATATGTCTCACAGAGGTCTACTCAGATGGTCTAATGCATAAAGATAATCATTGTGGTAAGACTAGAGTGGTATTTCAAGAGAGAAGAATTAGCAGCATCCAAATTAGTTCAGCAAATGATATTCCTAAAAATAGGAATGTATTTAGGCAAGTTTCCACATGTGCGAAACTACAAAAGGCTATAGTACTTGAAGTTCTAAAACATGATATCTGTACTAATCAAAAGGCACTGCCCATGGAACTTCCAAGTAATCCAAAAAACAAGGGCAAAGAAAAAGTGTGGAACGAAAAGGTAACCAGAGCAGAAAATAACCTTAGTTTCAAGAACAAACTTCTTCATTTAAAAAGAATTTGTTGGATAGCTATTCTCAAATGAACTTACCCCTTTTCCTGATTCATATGCTTGATCGAGAAGGTAAGAGTATTCAAAATCTTCAAAACATTTCTGCAGGGAAGATAGTGGTTCATTGAAATATACTGGAAGGCAGACTTTAGTTAGATCCTTCCCAATGTTATCTTTGATCATTGACCACAGGCTTGCTCCCTTCTCTTCTTCGAGTGGGTCCGGCAATTTATTTCTGCGCTTCACATAAGGATATTTGTTTTCAACTGATATTGTATTTTGAGACGGATGACTCCCTTCATCATCAGAATCAGATAATGGTTTTCTATCACCCCTCCCTTGTTTTCTGAATGAATTTGAAGAAAGAAAATCTCGAGCATCAGCAAACATGTCTTCATCATCATCACCATCACTATCTTCATCCGCAACATGATGTCTATCATTGTCATCATCTGATTCATTCACGCTTCCTTCTGAAACTGTCACATAACCAAGAACAAAAGAGATTGGTTAGAACATCCTACCAAATGGTTACACGGCACACAGCCACACACACATATATGGAAGCACATTGACATAAACATTTATTGGTGGCACATAAAGATATTTTCAAACCCAAAGTGAGTGTGGTGCATAAAGCTAAAGGAAGATAAAATATTTTATCATGTTAAATTCAGCAACTAAAAATACAACTTCATAATATGGGAAGAGTGTGAAAGGTCAAATTATACTCATTTTGATGGTTAGTGGGGATATAAGTAATACATTGAAATAATGGTTTTAGATGGATAGTCGAAATGGTGATTTTAATTCAATTTCTTTTCTTAGGAGGCACTAACATTCCAATTTTATTTTTTGGAACATTCTCAATAACTCACTTTGTTTTGATCCTTGGAAATGGAGGACCTTGTGTCTTTTGGGTAGCGCTTGTCTATACTTTACAGAATTCACTTGTGCATCTGATTTTTGCATCTTAGTCTAGAACTCGGTTGGTATCTTGGCTATTCATTTACTCATTTCCAACTCAACTTCTAGTTGCAACAGCCCTTTCCACATCTGTGTAGCTACTGAGCATCAGCAACTGAGTTACACTCTGAGCTAAAAGCTCTTGGATGTTTTTTCAAACACATAATGTGCAATATAATTCCTCTCAAAATAATAATGTGCAATATAAATGAACAGTTGACAGTTGCAAAGATGTAAGGTTTAGAATACATTTTAAGACCAAACGCAAAAATCAACCATGTCCAAACATAACCCAACACACCCGAGCTCTAGGACAAGTAAACCATGCACCAAAGCAAAGCAGTAAACATAAAACAAGAAAGGAGTACCATACAACATCAATAAGCTAACACACTACCTCTAAATTTGTCCTGGAAAAGAGAAGTCTTTGCATGCCTTTGACTCTCATCAACAAGCGTGTTCTCGAGGTCAACTTTTTCTGCCTGTGTTTAGTGAACAAAACATTGTTCAAAGATCAAGTGTATAATTCACAATTATGGTATTAGTCCTAGACAAATCTAAGAGTAATTATATTTGGATGATTACTCCTAATTACCATCTAAAGTGGCTAAACAGTTAAAGAGAGGCATTTTGGTCTGTGAGGTTGAGGGTCCAACGTCCCTTTTCCATATATGCGAAAACCTATTTCCGCAAAAAGTGAAGTTCACACTGCCAGAACAAATGCAAATAAATAGATGACATCCTCTATATAGTTGGTATGTATACGAATCAAGAAAGATTCTAGGTTCCTAGCTAGTTTTCTCTGGTACACGAAATGACCAAAAGCAGAAACTTCGTACTTCCAGCTTTATGAATTGAATGAACATGGCTAATTTTCTCAGTTGGGGGGGGGGGGAGTCACTGATCAATAGGGGCACCTAGATTTTCTCATAACTACAAAAGTAACTGCAAATCCAACATAAGACACTACC
This sequence comes from Cuscuta epithymum, assembly GCA_945859915.1. NCBI lineage: Eukaryota > Viridiplantae > Streptophyta > Magnoliopsida > Solanales > Convolvulaceae > Cuscuta > Cuscuta epithymum. Next base: position 1,507,710 of record CAMAPF010001045.1, on the reverse strand, counting down.
CTCTCATGTTCTATTTAGAAGGCATATCATGGTGATTCTAAATATACTTTACTTTGTATTTTTAGTGCACAATTATTTATTTTCCTCCTGAATTCCCTGTTGATAACTCTAAACATATTCTCCATATAAATGTGAAGGTCATATTAGAAAAGAGTGACAATAATTTTAAATGCTTTGAATCATTTCGTTGGTCATTATAACAGAAAAGCAAAAAAAAATCTTATAATAAGGACCAGAGGGTATATAAGAGTTTGTTGTGCATGCAACAGTACCTAAGTGTCTAGGCCAGATGGCGTTTGTAAGCCCGAAAAGTTAAGAAATAAATTTGCTTGGTAATGCTTGGACCTAAGAAAAATTGGTCAGATTCCTTGAGAACATGGGAAAATTGGTACGGGAATTGAATTCTTTTTCTGAGAAAAGTGCACCTTTGTACTGCTTTCTCAAGAGCTTAAATGAAACGGAAGTGACAAACGCCACCTACATGTAGTAAGGTGGTCGTTAGTCAAACACTTGTGATTCTTTAAAAAAATGGCTCTCACAACAGAGCCCAACAGTGCACCATAGGTCAAAGACCACGTCAATACATATAAACAAATGCTGAAGGCAACAAGATTTAACATTTTGACAAGAAGCACGTGTAACTGTGATAGTGTGTCTCGTTATCTATTGTAGACAAGAGTTTAGGATGTTGTCCCACTACTGCTAGTTCCGCATATGTAAAGCCGCCACATTCATAGTTTCAATAGTAATGAACGCTTCTACAGGAATAACAGGATTCCTACAGACAATGAATTCATCTACTTTTTAAGCATATATGTTCGACCACAAGACTTGACTAATGAGAAGCTGGCATGACTACTGCACCAAGCATAGAAGGGATGTACACTCATATACATACCTCCAACTGCCGCAGTTTGTCAATCAGCTGCAACTCTTTTTGCTTGAGAAGAAGCAAATCTTTTTTCCAAGCTGCAAACGCATTCTGTATAATCTGTTGACTGTCCTGAATTGCAGCTTCACAAACACCCTCCTGCATCAGCCTCTTCCTGAGCTTCTCAGTTGACATGGCCATAGTCTCATTCATTTGGGTGATTAGAAGTTCCTCATTTGGCATCCGAGGGGACATTTCTTTTGCTGCCAACAGTGCCTCTATCCAAGTAATCCGATCATCCCTCGTCTCTGCCCTCAAATGCAGTGTCCTCATCCCAGTATATAATGAAAACCTCCTATCATCTGATTTACTTTCCCTCACAGATGACACCTATAAACACTGCACTAGTTACAACATGAATAGTTTAACTCCAGCTAAACTGGATAAGGAACACCTTCAAAATAAAACATGACAAAACCACCCACATTGCTTATTATTGTGAAAATATGATGTATTATTTCAGTATTTAGCTGGTAGGAACAATTTAAAAATGTGAAAGTATCTAGTCCCCATTATAATAGATGCATGGAGTTTCAGGTGGATGGAGCTCTATCATCACATTTGATTAGATCAGACATGTATCTATCCTAGTGCATGGCTTTATGGCCACTTATTAGACCAATTAAGTCATTTTTCCTGACTACTTTCTAAAGTAATAGTACCTTTGACAACCGAATTCTGATGAACCGTTTTGAGCATGTAAATGCACATAATTACACTTGAAGCTCGGGAGAATTCAAATCCAATGTAAATAAAGTACGGCAGAGAATCAATCACCTTAAGGTGGATTTCTCCACAGGGTTTGCGGCCGAGGGATTTGGAAGAAGCGGGACTTTGAGAACAACTATTGATTCGGCGAAACGACTTCTGACCGATAACCATGGAACCTTTTTCGGTCTGGTGATTGGTGACAATCTTACGGGGCCCGTGAATTTTGTAATAGGAAAGCACGCCGTCCTGGAGGACGAACCATCGAGGCCGCCATCCTCTCCCGTAATTCACCCATTTGTACAGTATTCCGGAGATTCCATTCCCCGCCGTCTGGTTAATCCTCACCGCAAGAAGCGTGTTCTGAGGAGACGAAGTGCGGTGACCGTCGGAGACGGAACGTAATTTGAGCTGAGCTCGCCGCCACGGCGTGGCGGATGCGGAGGATGAGGGAGAGGACATGGCGAGGGAGGTTGCTGACCGCGGACTGGGTTGGGGAATGGTTAAAGGATTGCGCGTAGTAGTATCGCAGCAGAAGGAATACATAAGCTTTAATGAGAGGAAGAAACGAATCATTTATTGATGGATGGAAATGACACTGTTCAGGCAAAGAAAGAGAAGAGAGCTCTTATATGTCCAAGCTTTATGCGCTCTGTAGGTGGCGGTTTACCGGAAAAAACGGCTTCTTTCAAATATATTGTGGTATTCAACTTTCCAATTTCAGTAAATAAATATGAATTATTGTTCTTTTTTCACTAATCAATTATTCCTTGATTCATCTCCAATTTAATTAGGATAACTTTTTTATGTGCGTGGTTGTAGTAATATAATAAAAACTTGAACCCCTATATTGCACGGCATAATTCGTATAAAAAGTAATTCATTTGATAAACTAAGTAGTGAATTTTAGTATAAAATTAAATTGAAAATATAAAAAAGTGTAGGAAATTAATAAGTCGTAATTAATAAATGATAACTTACATTTCAAATTACGACTACATAGATATATTTATTAATGAAGATGAATATTTTACCAAGCCAAAGATAAAAACAATTGAAACATGCACAATGATTATTTCACTAGCTTAATCAAAATTGATATCATATAGATATGTTAGTCTTGTCATTATAGAAATATGTTTAGCATGAATTCTTAAAATAACATTAGACTTGAATATCGCTTCCATATCTTGTACGGTATGGAAATAAAGAGACTGTTTGACAACACTATTTTTCGTCTTATCGTGCGTTGAATTGTGTAATAAGCAGAAAAAGTAAGGTTCAAGTTACTTTTCTGGTTGTGTTGGCTGAAGTTACTGTAGATGACCATTTTGGCTATTTTTACATATAATTTTTTCTTTATTTTATTAATAAAATGTATTTTAAAAATATTTTTTTCTTAAATCAGCATAATGCAGCCACTTCAGCCAGAACTTCATAAATTTCAGCAGAATCAGCCTAACTAGCCAACACAATAAGGCTTAGAAATAGAGACCTTGATAAAGGTTTGGAGGTGGCTATGGATGATATCACAGTTGACAAGGATGGGGATTTGCCTAGCCAATTCCAAGGGGATGTGGATTACCAACCTTCGGCCGAGACCTCTTCTACTCAAGTGATGGAGGAAGACTTAACATCTATGGAGAATGAACATTCAATTGTTGATAAGGAACCTACAAATGATGAACCCAAAACTGAGGACCGTGACAAAGGTGGTGATGTTGAAGCTCAAATTGTCAAGCCATTGGTGGAGATGGTAACAAATGAAGAACCTCTTATTGAAGTAGAAGAAGAGGAGGGTACTACACCTATTGTTGAAACCATACTCTCTTTGGAGAATGACAAGCCTAATGATGATGGCACCAAGGAACCCGAGGCAAGAAAGGATGATACACCTATTATGGAAACCGAGACCTCCTCTTCTGGTGTCATAGAGCCAATGCCAAAGATCAAGCCATGGACTTCTCCATGGACCTCTCTTTTCAAGGACAATAGAGAACCATCTAAAGGAATGAAGTTGAGGTATATTGAACCGGTTGGGGGCTACATTGTCTTTCAAAGAGGATAATGCCATCTATAATAAACCTATGGGGCTTTTGTTTGGTGGGCTATTTCGTGGGCAGATTCCCCGGGATGAAACCCATACAAGAACTAGTTGCTAAGTGGGGAGTTCAATGCCATATTAGGCAACATGACCAAGGATGGGTTATATTCCGATTCAAGAGTGAAGAAGCTGGATCAAAAGTGCTAATGGAGGGACCTTACTCTCTCTTTGGCAAGTCTCTTTATTTGAAAACACTTTCGGAGGACTTCTCTTTCAATAGTGAGGAGTTTTTGAACGTGCCTATTTGGGTTAAGTTTCCATACCTTCCAATGCAAGTGTGGGATGAGGAGATAATAAGCGAAATTGCTTCTAGGGTGGGTGTCCCTCTCACAACCGATAGGATTACACAAGAAAAGGCAAGATCTAACTTTGCTAGAGTATTAATTGAGGTGGATGCCTCAAAGCCCCCCCCCCCCCCCCCCCCCCCCCCACGGCTGGAGGTTAAAATGCCCAATGGAAAATTTCATATACAAAAAATGATATATGAAACTTATCTGAACTATTGCTTCCAATGTAAGACCTATGGCCATCATTGCTTCACTTGTAAGTTCCTAGCCGACATGGAACAAAAGGAAAGAGAGGCTAGAAAGAAGCCAATGGAGGAAGGTGAGCCCCAACCTAAGCTGCTCGGGGAGGTCACCAATGACGTGGCTTTGGAAGGGATGGGATCCGAGACTATAGTGAAGGAGGTCGCGGTCTTACAAGGGGATGCCAATGTTTTGAGAAGAGATGCAGTGGTCTTAAAAGGGGCTGACCATGGACTGAAAACGGATGCCGCGGCCACAAAGACTACTACAAATTAAAAAAAACGGGGGGGGGGGGGGGGGGGGGAACTCACCCTTTCCTAAAGGTGACTAGACTGAGGAAGAAATGCCGAACACAAAGCAAGGTAGGGATACCAAAACAAATGCAAACTAAACATGGAGAGGAGGAATACCAACCAAGGCGGATAAGGTCTTTCAAAGATTTCTTTGATGATGAGGCAATTGTGAGCAATGAAACGGATGAAGTGCTAACACCTACAATCAAAGTCATGCATCTTGATGATATAACCGAGCCTACTATTAGGCTTAACCTGTCACGCCCCGAACCTACCAGACACGTCAACAATCCGCCGTACAGTACGAATAGTCAACCGGAGTCCAACTCATTCATACTATACTAGGTGTCTCGAATACCATTCACACATAGTACATCCATAAACAATCATAATGTAAAATATTAATTTAAGCAGTGGAAACATTAATACAAGTGTTCAAGCCACACGTGGAAAACATGGGCATACAAGCCCCCAAATAATTATTCAGAAAGTAATATCCATGAGCATTTAACATAATTGTTTTTTTTTAAAACAGATACGGAGGAAGCACGAACCACGTCTTCTCTCCTTGGATCTTCCCGGAGCAATGGGCGATGGTAGCAACCTTCAAGTTCAACCTGAAACTGTGAGGTGGTCTCCCCCGTGAAGGGAAGGTCAGTACTTGGAAGCATTTGACAAGTACAATGACAACGTTACTAAGTATAATCAATGTTTCAACTTCTAAGACCCTCAAACAGAGTGATATTATTTTATAGGCCATAACCCTTGGTTACCCTCTTTTAAAATATACTTATTTTATATATAAAGTCAAGTAGTCGGCCCGTAGGCCCATGTTTACTTTGAAAACGTTCAACTCATTCCCCCGTGGCTTCAAGCCACGCTCATCTATATTACTTCGTCATGCTAGAGGCTTCCTCTAGTCGTGTTTTATCGTGCTAGAGGCTTACTCTAGTCACTCCACTTGGTGTTAGATGCTTCCTCTAATCACCTTACATACGTTGTGCTAGAGGCTTCCTCTAGTCACCTTACGTTATGTTAGAGGCTTTCTCTAGTCATCTTAGATTACGCTAGAGGCTTCCTCTAGTCGTTCTATATTAATGCTAGAGGCTTCCTCTAGTCATTCTTTATCGTGCTAGAGGTTTCCTCTAGTCATGATGTTAATTCACTAAGCAAGTTCTATGCCTAGAGTTTCTCTTATTATGGGTAGCCTTTGAGACCTACCCCTATCATGAATTAGCGCTTACTCGTTCCTACCTTAAAGTATCTTATAAGACCACTTAAGGTACATCTTCCACAATCCAAGCCCCTTAGGATTTGTTCTATCACTTTTTATACTAACCTTCCGACTAATATTTCAATACTAGTCAATTAATCTTAGGACAATGATAGCCGTTATATTTACCTGTGTTTAACATAAGTATTTATAAGTATTTGTTGAAGAAAAGAAGAGAAATCAGGCAAATACCTCTAGAATGAGAGCTAGAGCATAAAACATTGCGATGCAGGGCTTTTTGGACCAAGAGAATGACGTTATGTCCATAATTCGAGTGTGACGTATTGTAGAGAACTCGAAATCACTCGATTCGAGTTTCATGTGAATGCTAACTCAATAAGGTACAAATGTTATGAAGACGTCATGGCCAAAATATGAAGGGAACAAGACTCAATCAACCAACAAAGTCAGATGTTGCTGGTGGGATTTCAGGATGCATACCCCTCAGTGTTTTATCCATATCGTTTGATTGGCTGAATAAAATCACGTCATTCAAGTTTTGGTGGATAGAAGACTTCATTAGATACAACTTTGATGAAGGGCTCATGTCCAAATTCGTAGCGGAACATCCCCAAAATCCCAGGACAAAACCGGCGCCGGAATTTCACCAAACCGGCGCCGGTTGCATTTAATCCGTTATTCTCCCGGTCGGCCGAAGTATAACCGGCGCCGGTTTTACCCTATAACCGGCGCCGGTTATGGTGTTTTTTACTACTATTCCATCCCCGAAGTAAAACCGGCGCCGGTCAAGCCTAAAACCGGCGCCGGTTAAGTCCGAATCTGCATAAAACACAAAGACGTGCAGCCATATTTTGATGGGAAAACTCCACTTTCCTTATGATCTGATCAAATATATCTTCCATGCCTGATTGTTGGGCTTGAATAGACTAAAAGATGCCAATCTTTAGCCTATATAAAGCCCCCAATTCATTAAACAAGATCATCATTCCATTCTTGAAGATTAAATTTCAGTTTTTATATTTCCTTTTTGCATTTTCTTGAAGTGTTGGAGAAGAAGCCATTTCTCTCCTCTACAATTGGTTCTAGGTATTATTTCTTGTATGTTATTGTATTTCATTGTTCTTAGTTACACTTTTGTAATTAATATGAGCATTAGAGGCTAAGTTCTTAGCTAAGGCTAGGGATGAACTTCTATGCCCACTAGGTGTTTGATAAAAGTTCTAAACCAATAAATTGTGATTTATCCTTTACATTTTGATTGTTTATGACTATGGTGTACAACATAGAAGTATGCTAAACTTAGTTTATGCTTGCAATTAACGTTGAGGTCTAAACTATGAACATTAAAGGATAAACATATATATTACCGAGAATAGAAATATATCCGGTATTATATGATACGGGTGTGATGTCTTGATATTCAACGGGGTTTTCGGTAGATGAATGTAAGCCGTAACGGGACTTACACGTAACGAAAACCACGCTCTCGCTGCCTTAAATTAACCGGAGTTGAGAATATATTAGCGACATCGTATTCATAATTGTTGGTAAAGAACTAATATTCAACCCTATTAAAGCATTTAAGTGATTCCCGAAGCCTTAGTTGTTGTTATCAATCACTTTAATCAAATTAATTTAAGTTATATCTCTGAAAATTAAAAAGAAGAACCAAGTTGTTGTTTTCACAACAACACACAACTCAAAATCCCTACACTTTACTCATTTATTTATTTAAAGTCATCTACTCTCGTACTAAATTAAACAACGTTTCCCTGTGGATTCGACCCGGTATTTTACCGGAATTTATTACTATATTGGCACTTGTACACTTGCAAGTTTAGCCCGGTCAGACAACCAAGTTCCTAATCCATAGTCATAAAGTTCATTCCAATTGCTTTTCCAATACAAATACTAGGTAATCAAAATACCGATAATATTACTTGTATCCATTCATGAATTCTCTACATGGAGTAAAAGTATATTTTATCTCAATAATCATAGTTAATTCAACTATCATGCCTTCATATTCATATCACAAAATCATACACAATTCATCTCATAGATTTGTATATCATGCTTCACTTACTTGTACATCATTCTTTTCATATAGGCATCATAAATCATTTAATAATCCATGAAAAACTCATTTAATAGTCTTAGGTAATCTTATGAAATTAACCCAATAATTATAAGCAATATAGTCAGTCATCATCACCTTAAGATGTGCTACAATAGTTGCCTTTGTCAAGCCCCTCGATCAATCCCCGTTGTAGGCCGATCGAAGGTGAAAATTCTGGACAGCAGCCAAAAGCCAGGCAGCTTTCACAAAAGCCGTGCAGCTTTCGTGGTCTGCAACTACGAACAGCCTCCTATACTTGGCAGTTTCCGGCGGTTTCAACTCCTATCGATTTCATGACTCTTCTAGGTTAAATACCACCACTTTATAACAATATTCTACACTTTTAAACGTGTAGAACTTCATATTTAATCCACCATATGATTTCTTAAAAATCATACAACACAAAACTAGTTAATGAGTAATAGTTGTGTTCTTACCTCAAGAACCTAGATTATATTTTTGGGTTGGGTTTGCTTCCCTATTGCTTGCTCCGAACTTGCTGTATGTGTGAGCTGTTTCCAGACCTCCTATTCCCTCACTAAGAGCTTCGTATGGTGAAGAATGAATGAGGAAGCATCGCCCCAATCAACACCCAAGATAATACAAGAATAGGGGCCCTTGGGAGTGATTTTTGTCTTGAGCAATCTCATCACTCAATAAGTCCGCCCCTCCCATGTTTAGATGTCTCATTTACACTATTTGGAGTCTACAAGACTAGTAGGAAAAACCCCAAATGGGTGTAGGAAGTTCCTCACAATCATTCCTGCTATTTCTGGCATGTTGGGTCAAAATAGCACTCGGGTTGTCCAAATATTTTTATCAACTTTGTTGGCACTTTATTGGGCTTCTATAATCATCACGATGACCCAACTAAATATTTGGTAGCCCATTCTCATATAATGGACTCGATAAATAATTTAATTAGTCGCACATTAATTAAATATACCATTCTGTCACACGATTTTATTCGTTAGGAAATTCAAATACATATCAAGTTTCAAATTCAAGTACATCCGTGCGCGGGGTCACATAACCACCATTTGAGGGTTGTGAATCCCAATGCTCCTGGAATATGGTTTACAACTGCATGTTTGGAAGGTCTTCTGGGTGTTAAAAAGGAGAAGGAACAATATGTGTTCTCGGATGAGTTTATGAAACATGTCTATAGGCCCTACCTAATGAGATACTATGAGGATGGCCATCCTATGGGGAATGGAAGTAGAGTATTGGACCCAAGAAAGATTAACAAAAAGGCAACCCGAGAGGTAGATGATATAAGAGAGGCATATCTTGATGATGTTATTACAAAGGTGGAATTCAGGAGAATGGAGACTACAAACTTCATTTGGTGCATGGGGAAGAAGTCAATGTGGAAATGACAAGGCTTGACAACTACCTTGCCATGCATTGAGCCAAACTTTAGGAAGCAAGGAATCACATTCACAACATCTTGCTTGGACTCTCTTCCCGGAGCAACTAAAATGGATGAGGGGTATGATTTCTCCTCTCTGTTTATGTATAAAGTGTATCCTCTTTTTCTTGATAGGTACCAAGGCTGTGATACCTACCAAGACTGGATCCAAAACCAAAGGGAAAGAAACAGTGCACCAAAGAAAGGGGGGAGGAAGAACATTTTTAATGTTTATAGCCTCTTGGAACGTGAGGGGGCTTAATCAAGCCTCAAAACAAAACACTATAGTTAATTTTGTACGAGTTAATAAGTACGCATTTTTTGCCTCCTTGAAACTAAAATGTATACTACCACGTTTGAAAATTTCATAAACTTTAGGTTTAATTCTTGGATGTCTATTACCAACTTTGATAAAATGGTGGTAGGATGGCTATCATTTGGGATCCTTGTTTTGTTGATGGGACTATTTTGCAAGTAGATAAACAACATGTGCATGCTAGGTTTAGGTGTAATACTACACAATTAACTTTCTATGCCACTTTTGTTTATGCTTTGTACACGGTTGTCCAAAGAAGAGAGCTTTGGGAACATATCACTCTACTTGGGACTAACATTTTGGGGTCGTGAGTTATACTTGGGGACTTTAACTGGATTGGTTCTCCAAGTGAGAGGAGAGGGTCACCCCCTCCTCCCCCCCCCCCCCCCCTCGGGCTATGCCATGCAAGACCTTAATGATATGAAAATCAAATCAAATCTTGATGATGCACCCTCAACCGGTGAACTTTTTACTTTTACTTGGCATAGGGGTGCAATTTGGGCTAAATTGGATAGGGTGCTTATAAATTCTTTTTGGTCTACACAAAATGTAACATGTAGAGCTCATTTCTTTGATGTGGAGTGTGAGGTTGATCATGTTGCATCTCTTGTGACTATAGGGGCCGAGAATAGAGATGGTACAAAGCCTTTTAAGTTTTTCAGTATGTGGCTTAAACATGAACATTTTAATGGGATTTTGGAAAGTGTTTGGTACGGGAATGTTGTTGGGATGGCTCAGTTTAGACTAGCTCGAAAACATAAGCTTCTCAAGCAACCCCTTAAACAACTCAATAAGAATGAAATTCAGCCACATAACGGCTAGGAAAAAGGAATCAAAAAAGGAATATAAGAGAGTCTATCAATTAGCTCTCTTATCTCCTCAAGATGATGTCCTTAAGGATGAGCTGTCTAATACTCTAATGCAAAGAAAAGGGCCTTATTTTTTAAAGAAGCTGAGGAAGCTTATCTTAAACAGAAAGCTAAGGTTGTACATATCATTCAAGCCGATAGGGGTACTAGATACTTTCATTCCATTGTAAAGAAGAAACAAACCCAGAACACTATTGCTTCCCTAAAATTGGAAGATGGAAGTCTTACCAATTCTTTGAACCAAGTAGCTACTGAGTTTGTATCTTTCTTTAAAGGGTTATTTGGCACCTCGGTCGCATCTCAAAATTTTGACCCGGAAGTAATGGCCTCAGGTCCTGCCATTGATAACATACTTGTTGCCGACCTTATTAGTCCGGTTACTGATTTGGAAATTAGGAAAGCTTTGTTTGATATTGGTAATGACAAAGCACCTAGACCCGATGGATACTCATCAGCTTTTTTTAAAACAAATTGGAATACAGTTGGTGAGGATGTGTGTGAGGCAGTGAAGGAGTTCTTTGTATCTGGAACTTTGCTTAAGCAGGTTAACCACATGGGGGTAGCTCTTATCCCAAAAACAAAGCATCCCTACTGTCTCTGATTTTAGGCCAATATCTTGTACAAATGTGACTTATAAGATTATTACTAAGATTCTTGCATCTAGGCTCGGCCCTTGTCTCTCAGGCATTATCAACCCTGCAGAGAGAGCTTTTTGGATGGAAGATTGATGTCTGACAACATCTTCCTAGCACAAGAGTTAGTGAGGGGATATGCTAGGAAAAGGGTCACCCCTAGGTGTATGATCAAAGTTGATCTTAGAAAGGCTTATGATACTGTTTCTTGGGGTTTCTTGGATAATGTACTTAGACACATTGGTTTACCTGATTTATTTGTCAATTGGATTATGGAATGCGTCACTACTTCGTCTTTCTTTATCTCCATAAATGGGGTACTCCATGGATGGTTTGAGGGAAAGAGGGGGCTTAGGCAAGGAGATCCTATGTCTCCCATGTTATTTGTTTTATGTTTAAGTAATTTTCACTGATGTTGGACATTAGGACCTCCGTTCCTACCTTTCGACATCATCCTCTGTGCTCTAAACAAAAGATTTCACACTTAGCATATGCTGATGATTTGATGTTATTTTCCAAGGGTAACTACACCTCTATTAAGATCTTGGTGGATGCTCTAAATGACTACGACCTGGTCTCGGGACTTATGGTCAATCATGAAAAATCCAATATCTTTTTTTGGGGGAAATGTAGCTAACCAACTTGCTTATATCCTTCAGATGGTTGACTTTCAACAAGGATCCTTTCCTGTAAAGTATTTGGGTATTCCACTAGCACCATTAAAGATATATGTAGCACAGTTTGTTCCTTTGCTAGACATGGTTGCAGATTATATAAATGTGTGGAACACAAAGACCCTATCTTATGCAGGTAAAGTGGAGTTGATTAGGTCGGTCATGCAGGGTGTCCAGTCTTTCTGGCTTGGTATTTTCCCGGCTCCTAGAGCTATACTTGATCGAATTACTGACATATGTCGTATTTTCTCTGGGGTGGTAAACATGCGAAAGTCGCATGGGATGATGTGTGTTTACTTATAGATGAGGGGGGCTTGGGTTTAAAAGATACCAAGGTGTGGAATAATGCCCTCCTATCCCGAACCCTTTGAAACATCCATTCCAAGAAAGACTCCCTTTGGGTTAAATGGGTTCATGGAGTGTATCTCCGTGGGAGGGATGTGTGGACATTTGTTCCACACAATAGGGACTCTTTGTTGATGAAAAGGTTTGCTTTGATCCGGGATTTGATTGTCTCCAAATTCTCCTCTTTTAATGAGGCTTTAGTTTATCTCGGCAAGATAGCTATTGATGGGAGACTATCATCGTCTAAGGTATATGATCTACTTAGGATAAAGGGAACTCCGCACCCTTGGATGTCTTTCATATGGAAGTCATATATACCTCCCAAATTCTCTTTCATTGCTTGGCTAGCCTTTCGTAACAGGCTTGCCACGTATGATAACTTGGGATATCTTGATGTGATTAACGGTTGTCCTTTTTGCAAGGGTGAACCGGAAACGGTGTCACACCTATACTTTGAATGTAATATTACAAGACAGGTTTGGACAAGGATAAAGGCATGGCTTGGAATCACAAGACAAATGACAACGTTGTGGAGCGCGGTAAAGTGGATAAAGAAGGAACATAATGGCGCACATAACAAGGCTAAAGCCGTGAGGATAGCTTTTTGTTATACTATATATTGGGTGTGGAGAACAAGGAACTCTATCTGTTTTGAGGCTGCGAAGGTCAAGGTGGAAGATATTATTCACCATATAAAGTATATGGTCTATAAAGTACTTTTTTTCATGTATCCGTACCATATGATAACGTTCTGAGTTTTTGCTGATTCATCACCATTTTTTTGTGATGGCTAGCATGTATATGTAGCCAGGGCCGGTCCTAACAAAACAGGGACCCTGTGCAATAATAAAATTCGGGCCTTTTGCTTAATGAAGTAAAGAATATATAGTACTCCGTACGACGTACACTATATTAGTAATAGATTATGTATTGATACTTTATTTTAACTTACAATTAAGTTATTAATTAACAAAATAAACAGTCAAAATAAAAGTATTCCTTAATAAAATGCACTTTATTTTTTAACAGACTTTCTTTAAGCATATTTTCAATGTTTAGACGTGAAAAGACGTTTTTATTTTTTACTACATTTTAATTTGTAAGCGATATTTTTAAGTGTGCAAGTCTAATATGGAAGATTATCTTACGAAAACATCAATCTTTTCTGATTTTCAAGAGAATCAGATTTCCAGTCCTTATAAATATCACAAATATAATATCATGATCACTTAATCCTAAAAATTGAATATATGTTAATTATAACTATTGTACGGAGTAGCTATTATTGTCACTACATATATTTTTTTCGTATTATTGTCACTATATTAAGAAGTCACATTTTTGTAATAATCATGAGTTTTGTAATTAAGTTTAATAACAATACTTGCTCAATAATATTATGTAGCGTCTTTGCCATATTTGGAATAACTTTATAATACTTCTTATCATCAAACTTCAATTTGATAGCAGTGTGCCTTCCTTCCCCGTAAGGACTTCTGTTTCTTCGTCCTACTTAGGGCATGTTTGGCACAACTAGCTGAAAAGATACTTTTGTAAGCTTTTTAATAGCTGTTAGCTTTTAGTGACTGAAAAGATCTTAAAAAGAAAAGGTGGTAGCTGTTTGATAAAAAGCTGACTGTTTGATTTAGTTCGGTTTGGTATACAAGCTGTTAGAATTAATAAATACTAAAAGTCACTAGCTTTTCTTAGATGCTACTCCCGGTAGCATCTCAAAAAAGATCTTTTAATTTTTGAAAAACTCTTAAATATTGTTATACCAAACACACAACTAAAAGCTTTTAGGAACTTTTTGAATAGAACAAAAGCTAGAAGTCAGGGACTTATGCCTGCCAAACATAGCCTTAGTTTCCCACATCGGTCAAAAAGACAATTTTGTAGCTCTATTGTTTTATAAATAAGTTCTCTCTCGTTCTAAGGCTTTGTTTGCAACCACTTGTGCTTAAATAAAAGCACTTTTTGGGAAAAGTGATTAGTAGTAAAAGTTGGTAGTGTTTGATAAAATAAGTGCTTTTTGTGTAATAGAAAAAGTAAAAAGTAGATTCTACACGAAAATCGAGATAATAAAAGTTGGTAGTGTTTGGTAAAATAAGTGTTTTTTTCTTTAAAAAAACCAAAAGCACTTATCTACAGAGATTGCAAACAGAGCCTAACTCTTTTATTAGTCTTCAAAAGGAGCAAGAAGCATATCTAACGTGTAAGCCTAGTTTATTGGGCCGCCGAGGTGTTTTATAGATACCTCACTGGAAGGCCCGCCTGAATGCTCTTTTTTTTTGCAGCTTCGAACACTAGTTATAATTATACTACTAATAATTTTTTTGGGTCTTCATTTTTTTGGACCCTGTGCGGTCGAGCTGCCTACACATGCTCTGGGCCGGCTGTGTGGTGACAGGGCATCCATTTCGGATGACCCGGCCCGTGAGATGTTTGATATTGTACAGTTGTACATAAACACTTTGGATATATATATATATATATATATATATATATATATATATATATATATATATATATATATATATATACAGGTTATCCAAAAAAAGGTGTCAAACATAATCCTAATATATGAGCCCTTGTTTTCAGCTTATCGACAAATGTTTTTACCAATTGCGTAGTTTTGACTTCGCGCGCTGAATTGAGAAATAATCAAATTAATTCAGGTTGGAGTAATTCTCTGGTGTGTTTGATTAAAATTTATCAAATGTTCTATGCATTATTTATGTAAAATTTTCTCAATGTCTATAGATGAGACATTATCATTAGGGGTGGTTCGGTATGGTATACCTTATATTTTTTCTCATACCTTTGTCGTACCAAAACTTTCGGTATGCAAAATTTGCATACCTTTACCTTACCGAAGTTTCGGTATACCGCATTTCAGTATACCGAAATTTCGGTTCGGTAATGGTACGGTATCGGTAAATTACCGTGCATGTCTCCCAATACAAAAAATTATCATAGACTAACGAAATATACTAAATCGTTAATACTAGCGACATATTAAATCTATTATTAAAGTGTTACGAAGTACAATTAATAATCTATTGATGTCAATTCAATATTAAACAATAATTATTATTAGTATATTTAAGTTGTTCAACATGCCACATATTAAAAAGTAACGCATTCTCCTAAAATAACTTGAACAATATAGATATAATTAAATCAATAGTGATCTCTAACAAAAATAAATAAAACTATTCATTTATTCCTAATATGATATTGTGTATTTAGTCATTTTATATTTTTTTAAAATTGAATAAGACTTTCGGACAAAGTTGTGTGTCTCGACTCGCGGAATCCCTATGTAGATACACTTGTCACATAAGTGTATCTTTCTTCACTCGTTAGCTACTTAGCGGCCCAACTATCACGACTTGCAAGCTCTTGGAACAAGATGGACTTGTTTCTTGACATTTTTATATTACTCATTAGTCATTAAGGTTAGCGTAGTAGAAGCCTATAAGGTTATAGTTGGTTTGAGAAATTGGGCCTTTATTTTTGTATTTGTAACCAACTTAAGTATTAATTTTGAGCTTCAAAATTGTAATGGATTTTTACAATATATTAGAATTAAAAGTAATTGTCGAGTAGAGAGTCGGTACGGTATTATACCAGTATACCGCGGTATTTGATAACATTTACCGTTACCATACCGAATTAGATCGGTACGGTATGATACCGTACCGAAAATGACGGTATACCAATTTTTCGGTATTTTCCGGTATTTTTTGGTACGATAAGTGCGGTATACCGATTTTTCGGTATTTTTGCCCACCCCTAATTATCATACTAGATCAGGTCAGACCAGGTCAAATCAGATCACACAAAAAAAGTTCAGTTGAATTAAAAACATCTTTAAAGAAGTCCTCCCAGCTATCGAACTTCATATCATATTAGAATAAATCTCCCGAAATAGTCTACACATTCTATACATATAGAGTTTGAAATTTTAGGGACGACTCCTTTAAAGATGTTTTAAATTGAAGTGCAATTTTTTGTTCTAATCTAATTTTTTTGTTCTAATCTAATTTAATCTGATATGACCTGGTGTAATATGATAAATGTCTCATCTATAGACATTGAGAAAATTTTACATAAATAATGTATAGAACTTTGATGAATTTTATGAGTTTTTTCCCGAAATAATGTTAATTAAATAAATAATTCCCAAAATACTGTTGGGTTAAAAATAATTCCCAAAATACTGCTGGGTTAACCGTGGTTAAGAAAAGCCGCCACTTGAAGTGGCGGCTCTTCACTTACAGTACAAAAGCCGCCACTTGAAGTGGCGGCTCTTCACTTACAGTACAAAAGCCGCCACTTGAAGTGGCGGCTCTTCTCTTACAGCACATTTTGTACATATATAAAACGCAGTATGTTTCAAGAATTTTTTTAACTATCTTCCCGATTGAATTTTGAGCTGAAATTTTGTATGAATAGACTAGACTTGATGAGGAACATGCTCAAAAACATTTCATCAAAAAATTCCACTGGGAAAACCCTCTGGTGGTGTTGTCTGCACGGGGGTTCCGGTCAGGACGTCGTGACAGGAATAGGACATTTTTATGAAATTTGAGGTGCTTCCGAGTTGATTTTGTTGATGACATTTTGTGATCATGTTCTTTCTAAAGTGTAGGTTATGTTCACGTGTAATGTAGATATGTCCACCAAATGTTAGATTGAAATTAAATCGGGAAGTTAGTTAAATAAATTTTTAAAAAATGCATAATTTTTTCGGCCTAAAAATGCAGCTTTTTTCAATAAATTATTTAACTAACTTCTGATTTAATTTTAATCTGAAATTCAGTGGACATAACCTACACTTTGGGATGAACACGATCACCAAATTTTATAAAAAAACTTGACTCGGAAGCCCCTCAAATTTCATAAAAATGTCTCATTCCTGTCACAACGTCCTGACCGGAACCCCCGTGCGGACAACACCATCAGAGGGTCTTCCTGGTGAAATTTTTCGAGAAATATTCGGTTCACCTATGGCGTCCTTAGACAATATCATCATACTAAAATCCGAGATTCAATTAAGTTTTATCAATGGCTCATTGATAGCTGACAACTTTTAGAACACGTTTACTTCACGGGTTACTAAACAGTGTTTATTAAAACTCGCATTAATAAGCGGCGCATAATTAAGCAGTGTTGTAATAAGAACATGTTTACTTCAAAAGATTTAAAACACCCCTTTAACATTAAAATGTCCAAAATAACTCTATACATATATAGACACATAAACATTCATGAACACAAGTACATAATATAATATGTGGATGTACCCTAACCCCTACCCACCCTACCCTTCCGCCACAACCTTAACCCCTACCTCTTCCTTACCCCTACTCTAACCACGACCTTATCCTCTGCCCCTATTCCCCTCGTAACCCCTACCTGTTAGGGGTGGGGTCGGGGTCGAGGCAGGGGCATGTGGTATGGGGTAAAGGGGTAGGGTAAGGGGTTTGATTAGGGGTGGTAAGGGCTAGGGGGTTAAGGTAGGTGGGGGGATGGGGTCGAGGTAGGGGCAGGTGGATGGTGGGGTAAAAGAGTGGGGTCGGAGTAGGGAAGAGGTATGGGGTGGGGTGGAGGTGGGGTAAGTAGGGTAGGATGGGTAGGGGTCGGGTGGGATCGAGTTAGAGGAAGGTAGTAGGGGGTAAAGGGGTAGGGGGTAGGTAAGGGGCTGGGGCAGAATGGGTTGGGGCTAGGTTGGGGGATGGGGTCAGGGTGGAGTAGTGATGGACCCGGGCCGGGCCGGTTCCGGTTCAGGCCTGGGCTCAGCCGAGCTTTTTTTTTGGGAAGGGAGAACCGACCCAGGTAGGCAGCGGTTCCGGGCCGGTTCCGGCATTTATTTATTGTTAGAAAATCATTATAGTCATCAACAAAATCAACTCGGAAGCACCTCAAATTTCATAAAAATGTCCTATTCCTGTCACGACGTCCTGACCGGAACCCCCGTGCAGACAACACCACCAGAGGGTTTTCCTAGTGGAATTTTTTGATGAAATGTTTTTGAGCATGTTCCTCATCAAGTCTAGTCTATTCATACAAAATTTCAGCTCAAAATTCAATCGGGAAGATAGTTAAAAAAATTCTTGAAACATACTGCGTTTTATATATGTACAAAATGTGCTGTAAGAGAAGAGCCGCCACTTCAAGTGGCGGCTTTTGTACTGTAAGTGAAGAGCCGCCACGTGAAGTGGCGGCTTTTGTACTGTAAGAGAAGAGCCGCCACTTCAAGTGGCGGCTTTTCTTAACCACGGTTAACCCAGCAGTATTTTGGGAATTATTTTTAACCCAACAGTATTTTGGGAATTATTTATTTAATTAACATTATTTCGGGAAAAAACTCGAATTTTATTCGAACACACCAAAATATCCATAATTCATAATTTTATTTCTAAAATTTTATCTTTATGCAACGAAGAATTTGTAGGATGCTTTATTAGTTACGCACTATAATTCCACTGTAACTTAAGAAAGTTTTTAGAATATTTTTAGGATATAGGAATTATGTAGAATTCCAAGATAATAGCCTAGTCCTTAACTAACGTAACATGAAAGTCATGAATTGATAATCCTAAACTAACTAAAATTCCAAACCATGTAACTTCGTATGATATAATTAATATTAATATACTACGTAGTAAATTAGAAAGGGGGTCTAAAACATCATGATCAAAATTTGCTTAGAAGATGACACATGATGACAAAACTTTCCATAATTGTATCTTTGAATATTATCTATAGATAGATATCCATTTAACGTATTTAGGGAAGGAAATCAGGGCGGATCTGCACGGGGGGCGGTGCCTCTGCTTCATCCCTGCGAGATAGCGTATAGGAAGAGTTGGGGGGCTGCCGGACTGTTACTCTCTGTTTTCCGGCATATTTTCCGGCCTGCAACGTTAGTTCGAAGGATACAGAGATGATCGTATAAACGTATAAGATGGCTTAGGTTTTTCTTTAAAGGAAAAAACTATTGTTACACATTTTTTGTACACACACTTACACACGCGTGTCTGTGAAGTGTTTTTTTGTCTGTATACAGACACAACGCATTTGAAGTGTCTGTGAAATAAGTTGTGTCTGTATACAGACAAAACAAAACACTTCACAGACACGAGTGTGTAACTGTGTGTACAAAAATGTGTACCTCGAGCCTGATTGTTTCTTTAAATCAAACGACGTCGCTTCAGTGCTAGGGGAAAAAAATAAATCCCGGGCCGTTCAAAGGTAGGATTATTGATGTGAAATTTTCCTTTGAAAAATATGTTGTGTAAAAAAGTTTGAAATAAATCTAATGATTATTTATTATGGGTATGAAATTATGAATTTATAATAGGTTGAATTAATTATTTTTAGATTGGTGTGGCTTGTTTTTTTTACCGGATTGATGTGGTTTGCTAAGACAATGTTATTATGGAGTATTAATTTGATGGTTTACGTGTGTGATAGCCCGCTTACAACTTTTTCTAGTTCCGCCACCGAAGGAATGCCACCTTGGGAGAAGGTTTGGTCTTTACGCTCTCTTTTACCCAGCTCACGAAGTTTATCTCGTATTATATTGGGAGACATTAATAGTTTTTTCAAACTTATATTTACGTTCAAAATACAATCAATCTCATATCTACAAATTTCTTATAATATGTGTAATTTAATGATGTTACCCAAATATATATAGTTGAATGAATAGATGTAGCATTAAATTAAATATGAATGTATATATCAGATCCGATCCTTCAGACTTCGTTTAAAGATCATTATAATTAGTACTAGTATATATCAATTTTTCACGTATTTAGGGAAGGAATGCCAGCTTGGGAGAAGGTTTGGTCTATGCCCCCCATTACCCCCGTACCTCTTATATTTTTATAATTATAAAATCTTGATAGATGTACCTTAACTTTTACTCCACGGACGGCGGTCTGCGTATCAAGTTTTAAAAATTTTATTTTAAATTTGACATTATCTACGGTAATTTGTACCTCTTATATTTTTATAAAATCTTGATAGATGTACCTCAACTTTTACTCCACTCATGATGGTGGTTTACCTACCGAGTTTTAAAAAATGAATTTAAAATTTGACATTACCTACGATAATTATGATTACTATTCTACTCATGATTTAATTACAATACATCATATTTACCATGTTTTTTATTTATTTATCATGGTTTGATGTACTCCTTAGCGTTTAAAATCATCATAAATGCAGTATTGAGATATGTCGCCAATGGTCATGATGGAGTATATGGCCCAGGAATCCCTGGCCCATAGACCCCTACTTCTCCTACACAAGTCCATTGAGCCCAGGGAACATCTCAGGCCAAATGCAACGGCCCAAGCCACAAAGAAGCCCAGAATACACACTGGGGTGCCTTCGGCCTCCTTGGCCGAAGGCTCCAAAACTCACAGGATAGCCTTTTTGGGCATACGAGGCTACTGGGAGAAAACGGCGGAAAACAGGAGCCTTCGGCATCATCAAGCCCTCGGTCACACAGGGCCTTCGGCTACACAAGGAGCCTTCGGCCAAACATGCTCAATCATCGAAGATTCCTTTTGGAGACAGCCAACCACCGCATTTAATGCAACGGCACATCCGCCAACCGCATTCAATGCGGTGAACGTACCGCTGCTGGTGCCACCCGATTGATGTGATCCCTCGGCCGTTGGATTGTTGACACGTGTGCTCTCATCGCATTTATTGCTGCTATAAATAGCAGTCCATTTCTACTTGTAAACGATCCCAGATCTCACATCTCGAGTTCATTTAATAAGATTGACTCTCTCTCCTCCTATTTTGCTCTGACTTCTCTCTAGTTATTCCCGCAATAACCCATCGGATAAGATACCCCCCGGGTAGACTGTCCATCATTTGGTATAGAACTTAGAGGGCGTTTGGAAGAGCAAAAAAAGGCTGATCAGGCTTAAAATCCATGAAAATAGCCAAACACCTCTTCTATGGGCTGCTTTGGCTGATTCTTATTATCGGCCAAAAAAGTTGCTTCATGGGTACTTTTTGAGCTGTTTTCTATTTTTGTTTGATTAACATGTTAAAAGACAACTATAACCAGTCTTTTTTTCCTAATCGTAGAAGTCATGCTCTGCGGACTTCTCTGTTCTATATTGGTTGTGCCGTTCTGGCCTTCAGGGTATGAAAAAAAAAGTTCTCTAGGAAATATGAAATCCACCATAGTGCTTTTACCATTATATTGAGTTATTACGTGATTGGAGCTTCTGTGTTGATGTTTTGATATGTATTGTTGCTATTTAAAGTGTAGTATTTTAGTGTAAAAAGATAATACCCTTTATGGTAATTATACATTCAATCAGCCAATTCAGCCAATATATTACCAAACACTTTCACTTCAGGATTTTAGTCTTTTCAGTCTTATCAGCCATTGCAACCATTACCAAACGGCCCTTAATATTCACTATCCATATAAACATCATTAATATTCGAGCCTGTGAAACTTATCATATCTAGTGGTGTATTTATTGTGAAATGCATCTTGATTACAATAAAAATGATAATCTTCTGTATTCAGAAATCGTTTAATAATCATGATCACATGAGACTTATCATATATATTTCGATACTCTTATTAGCATATCATATTTATATTTATCTATAAAAAAAAGGTCCAACACTTAATGAGTCATGTATTAATTTCTCATTTAGTACAACTTAAGACTTGTATATGGAAGAAAATAATTTTCTATTTAGATCTCCACCATACTATCTTTATATATAAAGATAAAGATATAGGATGTTTTCTTTTGGACTATTTTCGGTCCCAGACCAGACCAAACTTCCGTAGTTATAAAATACACAGAGACCAGACGTTTACCAGACCAGACCAGACCAGTCCAGACCCGACCAAACCTGACCAGACTTAAACAGACCAGACCAGCAAATTTCAGTCCAAAAGAAAACATCCATAGTTGTATTGTTAATATTTATGACTACACACTCGCTCCATTTCAAAATATTAAGGCTATTTTTTTGGAAAGTTCTTTCTAACTTATACGTACATATTTAAACTTCACTAAAATTCTCCTGAAAAAAAAATGCAATGCAAACGTGATAAAAATGCAATATTTAGAGGACAGTAAATAATAAATATGATAGTGAATGAGAGTTAAAATTCATTGTAGGAATATATATCAAGGCATAAAAATTGAAGCTTGGAGATTAATTTTTCAAACAGTATTACTTTAAAATGTCTGGCGTTAGTTTCTTAAGTTTTTTTTATCAACAGAAACATGCCTCTATTCTATCAAAAGATTCATCATGATCATTACATCAAGCAAAGGGAAAATAAAACAGACACCAACTGAAACTCCAACAACTACGACTGTAACCCTATGGTGAGACTTTGAGACGGTCACCCCTGAGAGAGCAACACGAATCGCTAACCATGTAGTGGGCTTGACACAGCCAAAACTATTCCCATAGATCCAACCATACCCAATGACATAAAGAGAGGCAAAAAACTCAAACAAAATGTCAAACCCAACAACAAAAATGGACGCAATAAAACAAATAACAAACAGATAAAAACTTCAAGAAAAACGTTCACGAACTCTAGCACCTCGTGCATCCCATGGTGGTGGTTCAGGAGAAGGTCTTACTACTGGTACCATGCTAATTGATCCTCCATGACCTTTGGCTGCCAAAGACCATGCATCAATCCTCCGTCCCTGCATAACCGAACTCATCCCTGCTCCGTGCGACCAGAGAAAGCGGACAGGCGGCGCCGATCTTCTCCAACGACGACAGCAACGCCGCATCCTCGAACCTTGACCACATCGCCGATCTCCTCGAGCCATGACAACAAATCTGCCCTCCTCCACCGATCTCCGCCCTCCGCGTCTGACCTGGACTCCAGTCGAGCACCAGTGACCAAGGGATAACAAAGCCGATCTTCGATAAAGTCGAAATCGGAAAAAGGCTCCAGCGGCCGACATAGTCAAAGCCCTAGAGAGAAAAACTCGTGATCGCTCTACCTTAGCCAAAAGCAGACCACTGCTCCGCGGCCAGATATGCGAACAAGAACAGCCAAACTTCGATCAATATGATGGAATTCGGAAAAAAAAAAAGCCTAGAAGCGGTTGCCCTAGCTAGGAGGCCGCAATCTACACAACTTTGAAAAGGGGAGAAAGTGCGTATGGCAAAAGACGATCCGAATCAAATCTGAATATGTCATTAGTCATTCCTATTCACTCATACCCAATAATCCGGAATTCGTAATAGTTTCTTAAGTTTTATCTATGGAAAACAATGTGTTTACATCATCAACTTGAGTTGAGTTGCAATGATCCAATTCGGATGGAGATATATATGAATAAAATTAAAGAAAATATTCTGAAAACAACTTCTATAAAGTAGATTTTTGTTTTCGTTATTTGTTTCAGATGGTTTATAATGAAATAGAGGTGAGGATAAAATAAAAAGTTACACCATGATTCCCCGACAGCTTGATTTTCCGATCGGTGACTACAGCTCCAACCACCGGGAAGGTCTGTGCCTCGGCCTCCTCTTCTCCTTCCTCTGCCGTCTCCTCATCAAAGTTGAGCTCGTTCTGCTTCTCTTCGATTGCCATTCTTTTGTACGAAATAACGATATCCTCCATAAAAAAAACTACTTGATCGAAGCACCCTGCTATGGCGTCCGCCTGAACCGAAACTGCCTCGCCTGCTCTGTCAGCCACTGGCGATTCCTTTCCTTCCCTGAAGACCGATCTTCGATGGAACGAAATCGGAAGAAAAGACCTAGCGGCCGCACCCTAGGAAGTCACGAAGATTTGGAGAGAAACTCTCGGCTCCGTTAAAAAGCAGGGCTTCGAGAATTTTAAAAATTAGAAATGTGAGAGAGAAAATAAAAATAAGTTAAATTTAAAGAAATATTCTAAATACTTATTATGTGTTCCTGTAATGAGTAACACGTGTAAATGAAAATTGTCTACAGGTTTTTCATTTGATCTACAACAAAGATTGTGAGACCGTTTGACAACACTGTTTTTCAGCTTATCAGGCTTATCAGCAAACTTTTTCACCAAACACGAAATTTTTTCTTTCGCGTGCTGAATTGTGTAATAAGCAGAAAAAGTAAGGTTGGAGTTACTTTTCTGACTGTATTGGCTGAAATTACTGTAGATGACCATTTTAGCTATTTTTACATATACTTTTTTCTTTATTTTATTAACAAAATATATTTTAAAAATAATTTTTTCTTAAATCAGCAGAATCAACCAATGCAGCCACTTCAGCCAGAAGCCCAGAACTTCATAAATTTCAGCAGAATCAGCCAAAACAGCCGATTTTCATGCTACCAAACGAGCTCTTTGTTTTCGTACTTAAACACTTGATGAACAAATTTATGAAACACTCAACTAGCAATTTTAGTTAATTGCTACCTTTTCCATTCTCTCCCTTTTTCTCTCTCTTTCCATTTTTGATATGTTTACTCTTATGACATTATTACAATTATAATAAGTATAATTACTTTCCTTGGCGTTTTCCTGTTTCTCTAGCACTTTTTATGATCCAAACGTACCGTGGATGAACTAATTTGATAAGTGATAAGGACTCATAGCTCCATTTCCCTTGTGATCGTAAAAAAGCAATAAACGAAGTATCTATCAGCATGGGTTATCGCCATTTTTAAGCAATCGTTAAACTTAGCTTCACTCCTTTTCTTTCATATAGGCCAAAAGATAATGAGAATCAGACCTTGAACCTTAACAAGTTAGTTCAAACTGATATGGCCATTTTATTTTTAATAAACAAGTGTTCACTAACAAAGTAACATTGTTCAAATTCATTCTAACAAAGTAACATTAGTATCCATATGGATCTAGTTCCTCCATCATCTCCATGTAAAAGATGGATATCTTCTGAGAAGTCATTTCCAGATCAGCTTATAGAAGTATTTTAAACGTTTATAAAAGAAATTTATCAATTTGTTAACAAATCATCCTTTAAGTAAACAATCAATAATGACCCTTTCAATGATAATATTAAGTTAGGTTAAGTATTCTATAAAAAAAAAATTGTTCAACCGGTCATTTCAGTAAACAAAAAGAGACACCAAAGATGCCCCGGTATCATATTTTTTTGTGAAACTCACCAGAAAAAGATTTAAATCTCAAAGCAAAGCAAAACAAAACAAAAAGAACATCATATTATGAAGAAGCATTACTCAATCTCTGCATTTCTATCATCATCACCCACAACTTCTCGACCAAGTGTAAAAAATCAGTGTAATAATCATCTGTGGGAATTACTGTAATAATCCAGCAGCTGCATGATGAAAGAAAGATGAGGCAAACAAGAGTGTCAAGTGTCAACCGACCTAATTGCCCTTCATCCATACATTCACCACGACACCACTAAGAACTCAGTGTATTCTATAGCTTACAAGATTTTAATCGACCAATCATCAGCTACTCTGACATTGGGCTTGCGGACAGTGACGACAGATGATGGTGGGCCAGCACGGAGAAGAAGTGGTCCACTTTCAACTTGTAGTTTCTTATCCCCAGGCTCAACAAGGGCAGTTTTTGGACCAGCAGATAATCCTAACAAAATTATCCTCTCCACCGTGCAGTCTGATGAAAACTTTTTACTGACGGAGGATGGAGACAGATCCAGAGATGTGAGAGTGCCTCTGGAGTAAACGAACCGACGATGGATGTAGGCCCCTTCTTGGAAATCAAAGCTCCTCCCATCATCAATGTAGATCTCTCCTTCAGCAGCCTGGGAACTATTAAGAGCAATAACCTGCACCAAAGATTTCCGCCAAGTAATTACTTCTCAGCTATGACAAAACAGAATGTTTGAAGGTAGTGTTTGGTAAGCTCTAATGCATAATCAAATACAGAGTACATTTTTAGTATGAACTTTACATTACGCATGTTTTTTATTTTATCGCAATAAATTTCATCACATATTACCAAACTACACCCAAGTATTTTTACTTTCCGATCACTTTTGAGTATGTTTTTACCGAAAAGACATGAATCTAAATAGGACCAAAAGGCATCTCTGTTCTAATATTCTTACGATATTGTTTGTTGCAACCTTGCTTTAACTTTGAAGCAACCATTTTCTCATCATTATCTATTATAAATCTAATGAGGATGTTTTTACTTGGACTACAATTTGCTGGTCTGGTATGGTTTCTTTGTATTTTTATAACTAGCCAAGTCTGCTCTGGTCTGATCTGGTCTGATCTCGTCTGGTCTGGGACAGATTACAGTCCAAGTCAAAACATCTTGACAATGGAAGACTTGCTCCTTATACAACCTTGCGGTGGGACCCTTCCATACCCTCGCCTTGCGGGGATGCCAATGTGCTCTGGACTGCCCTTTATCCTATTGTAAATCTCCTCAAGGGCTATGTCCTGACCTTTTTGCTGCATTATCATGATCATCTATTTTATCATCGTCATATTTTATAGGGTCCACCATAGAACAATAAATGCATTAAACCTTTATGCTTGTTTTAAAAGTTATTTCTACACTTCATTAATCCAGCTCCATGACAATTCCATGAATCACTCAGATTAAGTGATGTGATGCTTAGATCACCAAGAGAGATGGAAGAATCAAATTTCAGCAAACCCATCAATAAGAGTGGTTGCAGTACTATAGTGCAGAATAAAATTAGTACAAGCATTGGATCAAAATATCAAATATAGTGGTGTGATATTAGTTACTGCATTTTGTTCAAGAGCGTTACCAGGGTATAAGGGTCATTCTCCATCTGCGTGGAACTTCTACGAAAGCGATCTTTCCTAGGTATGATGGTTCCAGCCCTTTGGAAAGCTGGTATAGTCTCTTCAAGAGCCTCAAGATTGTGGGTTAGCCCCCCTTTATATGCAGTTCCGCTTCGAATTTCATACCATGACTCATCCCCAGGAAGATACACTGATATATGCTTGGCTTTCTGTTGTAAAGCATTTGATTGTTTTATTTACAGAGAAACATATGAATTGAAACTCTATTGCATCTTTTCAATCACATTAGTGTGGCGCTCACTCTGATCGGGTGAATCATATTAATCAATGTATACTTTTTGCTATATTAACTACTTCATCCGTCCCTTATAACTTTGTCAACTTTCCTTTTTTGGATGTCCCATTAACTTTGCCACTTTCTCTTTTAAGTAAAGAATTTGTGGTTCCAATTAATTCTCTCTCCTCTGTACAAACCTCAACCACACATTTTTTACTTTATTAATCGCCGTGCCGGTCAGACTTGGCAAAGTTATTAGGGACGGAGGGAGTATTAGAAGACTTCGACCAATCAGAATGAGTGGTACATAAATGATATAGAGAGAGTGGGACAGAGTATTTTAATACATCATCAACAAAGTGAAAATATAATATTGTCTATTAATAAAAGATAACCTCGGTGAAAATTCCTTGGACAAGAAGGCTACTTCCGATCATCATTGCATCATCACTGGTGAAAGTTTTTTCATCACCAGGGAACTCCATCCAGAGGGGACGTGCAACTGGAATGCCACTAGTGTTTGCCTCTCTAAAAAGTGTGTAGAAATAAGGGAGATACATATAGCGAACGTGTATCGCTTCCCTGATAAGTTCAGTGTTTCGTTCTCTGAAATAAAAGTAGAAACCGCAAAGCTTAAGTGTTGACATTATTTTTATGCTAAAAGGTCATTCTGAAAAGAGATGTAGTCCAACGCCTTATACTCTGTATGTTTATTTGTATTAAAATATTTTTTCAATGCGGAAGGGCTTAACTCCATCATTTCCAATGGAGCCAAAGACTCACTATTTTTTGGCTTGGCAATATGATGGAATAAAGCAAAATGACTCACTGTTTGCGCTTCTTTGTTATGAAGCAGCTATTAGTTCATGCAATTTCGAATCAATTTTCATTATGGGTAATCCGGAAACAGTCTCTGTGGCACTGGGGTAATGTTGTTGTTGCGGAAGTAAGCATTTTCGAGAGAAAAAGCAATAAAGGGTGCAGTTTTGCTAAAAAAAATAATCATGACTTACTTCAACCTCCAAATGCAATGGAATAAAATACTACGGAGTACATACTATGACAGATATCTCAAAAGAATTTACAAAGATCTATATGTGAGAAAATACTAGACAGACAAGGAGATGGAGTAGAAAGACTGGTAGTTCCACGAAAAGTCTCCATAACAGCATGGATGGGTGGGCATTGTATTGATAATCTAGACCAATATCAAAACTGAACTTTTAATTGCAGGTTGCAATACTTAGATTTATGTTTGAAAATTTTAAATTAGTGCATATCCAAGTATAAAATCAATTCTGATAGCAGGAGAGAAAATTTTCCAACAGCTCCTCCAAACTTTGAATTAATTTGCATAAGCATCAGTGATTATTAGTATAGCAAAGACTAATAAATATTATAGGAGTATTATAGTTTTAACAAAGTGGAGGGCGGGTATTCGTGTGGTGGAGTGATTTTGTATCATCTTTTCCCCTCCTTTTTTTCCTTATTTTTTTATTCTTTTATCCTTATATATAAATATTATTTTATCCTTTTTATTTTATCTTTTATATGTATATTCATCTCTTTTATATCCTTTTTATAATAGCTTATCTTTTGTATCTTTATTTTCTTTCTTTTCCTTTTGGTGATATCATGTATCGATTCATGTTAGCCGACCCCAATTTCATTTGGGACTAAGGCTTGGATGTTGTATTATAGTTCTAACATTGGAAAAGAAAAACACTTAGGCAAAAGTATCAATTAGTATTCAGTTTCTTTTTATCATTGTATATCAATTTTGATTATAAACTGGTTATTACTCTTCACTAGATCAAATTTACCAACCCGTCGAATAGTTATATCTCAGTTTGTGTTTAACAACTACGTAGTATTAGATATTACCACTGAAATTTAAAATATGAAATATACAAGCTGTCCCAGAAAAAAAGTAATACTGCGTATTATTCAATAGGGATATTGGGTCTCATTGTCTCAAATTACCCACCCAGAATTTCAATCATCGCCCTAATG
This sequence comes from Cuscuta epithymum, assembly GCA_945859915.1. Taxonomy (NCBI): domain Eukaryota; kingdom Viridiplantae; phylum Streptophyta; class Magnoliopsida; order Solanales; family Convolvulaceae; genus Cuscuta; species Cuscuta epithymum. The sequence continues at coordinate 1,478,482 of CAMAPF010001045.1, read as the reverse complement.
TTCTATGACTTGAAGAAAAGTCAAGAGTCCATTATAATAATCCCCAACAGGAAACTAGCCATGTTTTTTTTACCCAACTCCAACAAGGGAAAGGCATACAATCACTTAGCATTTAGAGGGAAAAATAATATTTACCCAAATAGCCATGGTTCTCGTCTCTTAGTATCATGGTGGGCGTGGCCTCTAAAGAATGGATAGTAGGCACCTAATTGATACCATCGGACTAACAGCTCAGGCTCCGGATTGCCAAAAAAACCACCAACATCAGCACCTAGTATAACATGTTATCATGGTGTCAAACCCCTTTTGGCGACAAATTATAGAACTGTATAATAAGACGAAAAGGATAATTTAAAAACCTGTGAATGCCATTCCAGTTAATCCATGAGTTAAAATCATTGGAACAGAAACCCTTAATTGATCCCAGTCAGCTGAATTATCTCCCGTCCAAACGGCTCCATGTCTTTGACTTCCGGCAAAATGAGCCCTTGACAATACAAAAGGTCTATCTTTCCCATCCCCTCGCTTAAGAAGTCCATCAGCAGTTGCCATGTGAAAGTATAAACCATATGCATTGTGCATCTCCCTGTGCTCAAAACCTCCAAGATGTATTAAATCTCTTGGCATGCTGACCTGGTACCAAAAGAATAATAATAAAAAATATACTGGGTAAATGAATTGACAGGATAATGCCAAATCACAATAGGATAGTTACTACACTTTAACTTCAGCAGTTCAGGCCTACATGTTTCGAATGAAAGGCATGTGTTATATAAGCATATCAAATACAGGATAATAAGCTCAATAAAATATGCTTGGGTATTAGAGAAATCTTTTATATAAATACTCATAGAGTCTGTTTGGATCCCACAAAATGCAATGTGAAGAAAATAGGGAGGAGAATGCAGGGGAAATTTTGGAGAAAAGAAAATATGGGGGTGAATATTTAATTCCAACTCAAAAGATTAGTTTCCAATTTTTGTTCGGGCATAATTTATTTACATATTTCTGTTACATAAAGACTAAGAACTTTCATATATGTAAATTTTGAAGTGTTAATCAAATGTGGTTTTCTTTGTATTTTCCAAGGTAAAATTAATCACTAAAATAATCATATTCCTAACATTCTTCCCTTCCCCTTCCATTTTCCGGGTCAAACATAGCCATAAAGAACCATATGGAGTAACTCTCAAGACCTCTCCTTACTACCATGTAAAGAGCAATGCATTGAATTAATAACAAAATCAGAACTTCATAACTGATTACAGACGCTACTTTCAAACTGCATAACCAGAGACTCAAAATCAGAAAGTTGGAAAGCATGAAGCCAATGTTTGAAATAGCCCCTCTCCTCAACACTAGTCTATAGTAATATAGGAAGAGGTTGGAGTTTCGAATTTCCTGCAAATTCCATTGTAATATTTGTACTAATTGTTACAAGCCTCAAATATTACACAACTTTAGAAGCATAACTCCTCAATCCTCCAGATAAGATGTGCAGTGTCATACACTAAGAGTGATCAATTGGTAAACATTATTCAATTTGATAAGTTAGAGTGTATATTCATATGAAAAGCTTCCATAAGGGATGGGCCTCATTTATTAATTCTTTTTTTCTAAAAGATATAAAATAATACATGTGCAAATTTGATCGCTAAACCATAATATTGAAACATGAACATGCATTTAGAGTAATTGTATCGTATGTACTATTATGTTCGATAAGTAAATGAGTTATTTCATAAGGGACAGGCCTCATTCATTAACTCTTCTCTCCTAAAGTATATCAAATAAATGAAATAATGCATGTCAAATTTGGTAGCTAAACCAAAATTTTGGGCACTAAAGACCAATACAAATAAAATACGAAGTAATTAACACAATGTGAAGCAATAATCAATAGTGCATACCTCTGGACCATTAAAGACAGAGGGCTCGTTCATGTCATTCCAGATATACAAGTATGGGGTTGAACCAACATAGTTCTCAAGAGAATACTTATCGGCCCACCATGATCTCACCTCTGGATTCAGCACGTCAATGTAAGACGATGAACCAGGCCAGCACCAACCATCATAATCCTTACCCGTACCATCCTTGACATAATACCCTTTCCCAGAAGCCTCCTTGTGAATATAGTATGAGTCATCCCTCTTTATATGAGGGTCCACAATAGTAACCATGTGTCTTCCTTTTGAAGCCAACTTCCGCTGCATCTCTTCCGGGTTGGGAAACAACACCCTGTCCCATGTAAAGTACTTTTTCCCGTCCGTGTGCTCGATATCAAGCCACAAAACATCATAGGGGATATCATGTTCATCGAATTTTGAATCAACATTATAAACATCCTCCTCGTCCCTGTAATTCCATCTGCATTGATGATAAGCTATAGCAAACATCTGGGGCATTGAGGATGTTCCTGTCACACTACTATACTGCCTAACCACGTCTTTAGGCCCTGGACCTATAAAAAAGAACGCATCCATAACACCAGCCTCACTCATCCAAAAGGTATCAATCCTTTCCTTGTCCGATGGAAGAACAAGGTTTGAAGATTCATTTGAATTCCAACCAGAGCTCAATACATCAATCTGCATCTCAGCTGCATTAAGCCAGAAGAATCCTGAACTTCCTCGAGCTTTCCCGTGTGAAATCATGAAGGGGATCGATCCATAAAGTCCAAATGGAGAGTCTGGGATGAACTCGAATACATCCAGATTGAAGAGCCTGTATGGTTCGGAGGACTCATCTACTTCAGGACCTCTGGTGGGCTTCAGAGCAAGACTTGTAGCGTGCTCAGGAATGCCATAAACATGATCTGCTCCATAAAATGAAACATCGAAACTGATGGATTGAGGTCCATGCGGTCTTGAATCAGTGTGGCTTCGAAACCTTTCCTCCCATTCTTCCCCTTCCTGCTTCTTCCTCAGTTGCTCGAAATCAAACAATCCGTTTGAGTTTATGGAAAGTACTCTCTTCCCACTACCCTTCTCTCTTACAAAAACCTCGAAAGGATCGTGCCTAAGCACCCCCTCATACCCATCGGACAAGTAAACCACAGATGAAATAGCTGAATCTCCGTTAATCCTCTCCTCCTTGATTCTCTGTAACCAAAGCCTTTTGCTCGGAAAATCATCCACTATAACGTCTGGAACTTCGAATCTATTCTTAGGCGGGTCCAAAGTTGGGTCCTCGTTGATCTTCAACCTCATTATACCATCTTGATACGCTGAGATGGACAGAACTAGCGGCTTGACTGGATCTTCGTTCTCCGAGCTCGCTTCTTTCGGAATGAGCTTGGCGACGAGATTTCCATCGGAAATGAAGACATCTGATGCGCGTAGATTACAGGTTCCAGGCATGCGCGAACGGGCGCGTTTACAGAAGGGGGTCTGATTGCAATTCCGGAATTCTTCTTTCTTCCATGAGAAGGCGGGAACTGCCAGAAGGATGAGAAGAAGGATCTGTAAAAGAAGACGTGGACGCTTCATGGCGTGAACGGCGACCGTCACCGGCGGCGATTAAGAGCCAGTGTGCACTACTGCAGTGGTTCGTCACAGTCAGCGGAGGAGCCCGGATTTGATGATTTTGATTTCTAATTGGTGTCTGGATTTCATCCTGTTCTTTTTAGCATGATTTAAGACAATTAAATTGCAGGTTAATATGTTTAGGGAAAATATTCAAGGAGATTTAAATATTAAAATTTTAGGTCTCAGTTGAGGGGCTTCATGACGAATTTTTTGATGAAATTTTGTAAAAATGCTCTTCCTGAAATGTATATTATGCCTACTAAATTTCAAATTAAAATTTAGTCGTGGAGTCACTTATTTCCTTTTTAAAATTGTGCAGTTTTTATACATAAAACATGCATTTTTGTCAATGATTTAGTTAGCTGACTTCCCGATTGAATTTTAAGTTGAAATTGGGTGGACATAACCTACACTTCGTGGAGAATATGATCACAAAATTTCATTAAGTTTTAGACATGCCTTAGAAGAACACCCCCAAGTTTAGGAAGTCCTTATGGGCACGTTTTAAACTTTAAGTATCAATAATTCTCGGTGTACTCAAATTTTAAACACATTGGCACACAGTTGTATGATACCTAGCTAGCTCGTGCATACAACTTCTGCACGAGCTAGCTATGTACACGTGCAATTAGGAGATGTACATGTTGTCTGTTTGCACACAGAAAATTACATACAAAATGTATATCAACCAAAATGATTTTTTCTTTTCCAAGGACTAAATTTTGTTAAACCCCTAGGAGGTCTACCTCTTATAGTGAGAGTGGCAATATGACCTTCAACCATTATGATGACCATACAACATCTCTAGCTCGAGAAGGGGTAACGTTTTGTGAACAAAGGAACCATTCACATTTATCATCATTGTTTGAATCTCTCATAAATACCGCTTCCAATTCTACAAGTCTCACACAAGGCAATGACCCTAATGACCCTGGCACTAAAGTGAAATAGTCAATGGTTGAAACATCCTAATTTTTATTTTGATGGAGTTTAATTTACGAGAGCATATAAAATTTAGGCAGCGTAAGACAGTATTATTATTCCCAGAGTGCGGATCCCTTTTAGGGTGTGTACATGAAATATTTATAGACCTTGGGTTATAGTATTCCAAGAGGAAACTAATAAATTTAATCATAACAAGAGTCATGTAACGCCTCGAACGTGGTGTAATCATTGTTCCTCTAGGTCTACGTTTCTTTCGTCATTCCTTGCCGCTGCCAGATAGCTATGCTCAAATGATAGCCTGCCACATAAGACCTAGGATGAGTTAGACCTCGCTAGAATCTCGTCCAAGCTCGAGGTCTGCTGTCCAAATTGGCTTGGTTGTGGGTTCCTTTCGCGGTTCGAATTCCTAATTAGGCCCAACAGCTATTATTAGTCATTAATCCTAATTAGTGAGTTGTCCCGTTGGTGTGCTTCATTTTAACCTTGGGTCATGGCTATGATCCATGGTACCATCACGAGCCTCCTACTCTCTAACATAAGTCGAGCTTGATTTTACGAGAGTATCGAGGTTTGAGTTTTGAATTCCCCTTTTGGTCAGTGGCGTCATTTTGCATTAAATGCCACTGGCATTTGTCTGATTTCACGAATCTCTATTTCGGCTTCCCGTCTTCAGCACTTGAGTGCCTTGGTAGCGGTTCCAAATCACTTCGAAGGGCGTTGGGGTCCCAACTATAAAAGGTACACTTTTTCATTCATGCAAACCTTCTATTCCTTTGAGAGTGTGCATTCCACAAACCCTAGATAAGAAAAGCTCCCTCCATCGTCCCAACCTTTCTTCCCAGGTCGGTGTATTCATGTCTTCTTCCAATTCTGTTCCCCTTCATATCATTTTCCCTGACGACGGGGCCAGTCCAAACCGACCCAAAATTCCGGTGGACTCTCGAGGGGTAAACACTCACTTCTATCTTTCCGCTAATTTTGCCCGCGAGGTACCGGCCGCCGCCATTTCCGACTCCGAATTTAATGAGACGGTGGCCCTTGCCGGGCCTAGTGTCATCGGTACTCACCCTACTCCGGGGAAGAACATCGTCAAGCCCCCCTCTCCCCTTCATTTTGGGGCTCACCTTGCTTGCCTTGAAATAGGCCTTCGTTTTTTCCTCCACCCCGCATTTCTGAATATCCTGCACCATTACAAGGTTATTCCCGGTCAGCTTACCCTATCACCCATTTATTCATAGTTGGGTGCATAGCCCGATGTGGCGATGTCTCTCCCTCCAGATTAGGCATGATTTCCATCTACGTGCACTTCGAAAGAACTAGGCATTGAGCATCTGCCAAATCAAATCAATTACAATTTCTAACCTAGACTGGAGTTTGGTGGGCGAAGCTTTTAATGTAGGGGTGTCCTCAACTTAGATTTTAAAATATTTTTAAGGATTATGGATTTCATAGGATTTTAATGGAATTTAAAGAATCCATAGATTTTAATAGAATTCCATGGATTTTAAGAGAATAGAATTTCATGGTTTTAAATGGAATGTTGTAGAATTTTATTGTAATATACATAATTAATAAAATGCAAGATTAATCGGTTCATATTGGCAATTGCAAAACACAGAGGCATATACTCATAAAGTGCAGAAAACAACTAATAAAATCAATAGCAATAATATAAGAAAGTATAATCACGAGATAACTCCTCGGAAGTTTGATCTCCACTTCTGCAATTGCTCACCAGCTACAACGAAATTCCAGCCCTACAAAAACTTTGAACTTTGATAAAAAAAAACTAATAAAATATCCGAATGCTAGTGGTGTATTTCGAACCTAAAAAATGTTGCAATATCTGACGTTTTTAAGCTCTGTAGCCCTCAGGTAGTTTGGTCCGAGACAGTAAAAGAAGAAAACCCATGTTCCGCCGGCCCTAGCACAGCTTCGTCGGCCCTGAGAAAGAGGAAGGTTTGAAGAGGTAGAAGATAATTTGTTGGGGAGTGGGGAAGAAGAGTTTGGGAGAGGCTTATTAACCGGTAGCAACAATCCTTTCAAATCCGAGGGGTGAGGGGGAGAGAATACGTGGAATGGATTGGCCTTATTTTTCCATTTCAATTCCATTAAAATCAGCTGAAATCCATATGATAGAAATCCATGGAATAATTGGGGACACCCAGATTTTAAAGGATTTTATAAAATCCACGTTGAGGACACCCGGATTCTAGTGGAATTTAGAATTCCTTTAAAATCCTTTCAAATCTAGATTTAGGAAACCCCCGTTAGTTCTTATCCTCATTGTTATTATTACTACCATACTAACTCATTGTAAAGATCCCTCTCCAATTTTCCTTTCTGGTAAATGGTGCTCGTATTGCTCTTCCTTTTTATATTTACTGCTTGATTGCTTTCTCGCAGTTATTCAAATCTAGATTGGGGACACCCCCGGTAGACTGCAGTTTGGCAGCAAGTACAATTCTGGATCTAATACTCTTTATTTTTTTTACAAAAGAAGAAACAATTATAGATAGTATTACGTTGGGTAACTGTGCAACGAGCAGAACCAAAAAAAGGTTTGCGGCCATAGCTCAAGACAATACAAAGTTCTCCTTAAGTATATTTAAAAAAACTAGAGTTCCCATCAAATATGTAAAGCATAACAAAGGCAAGGCAAGGAGAAGACCACTGAACGGTACATATGCCAGACAAAAAAAAGGATGCACTCGATATGAAGTTGTAAAGAGTTTGCGCGTAATTTAAAAATAGATTACATAGATTGTCAAAAATGTAATTTTATTTTACATGCAAACTAATTACAACCATGTACTTTACATACAATTATTTCACATGTAAAACTTTAATGTGTGAACTAGCACACGGGCTCCTACATTGAAACACATTACACATGCTTTGAATAAGGGTTGAGACACTAGTTACATTATTCAAGTAGTGAGCACAAGTCATATTCATCTCTTGTCGAAGAATACTACTCCCTCCGTTCCATAAAACTTGACCAAATTTCCTTTTTGGATCATCCCAAAAAAAATATCATTTCCATTTAAAGTAAAAAATATGTGGATAAATTTTTTCTTTTCTCCTCTGCACAAATCTCAATCACACATATTTTACTTTATTATTCTACATGCAATTCAACTTTGGTCCAGAACGTGACAATAGAAGACATGCTTGCTTTACCATGAATTAATTGGATCAAATACACAATCGATATTTAGGCACAACCATCAAGTGATTGGCACGAGTTGCCACAAGACCAAACTCCTCGGTCATGTCTAATTCTTCCGGTGACATACTCTTTGGAAGTTCCCAATCAAAGCAATGCACTAATTGTGCTATCACTAACCTGACCGTAGTGATTCCAAGTTGTAAGCCAGGACACATTCTTCTTCCTGAACCAAAAGGAATGAGTTCATAATGATGTCCTTTGTAGTCTATATTGAGACCTTCAAATCTCTCTGGGATGAATTTCTCAGGATCAGCCCATACATTTGGGTCATGCCCAATCGCCCAAACATTCACAATGATCCGTGCTCCTTTTGGTATGTGAAAACCATCAACCACGCAGTCTTCCCTTGACTCATGAGGCAGAAGAAGTGGTGCTACGGGATGGAGTCTAAGGGATTCTTTGATGACCATTTCTAAGTATTTCAACTTTTCTAAATCTGATTCATCCACCATCCTATCTAGTCCAACATTGCTTTCTAGTTCTTGTTGGACTTTCTTCAGGACTTGCGGGTGTTTTATGATTTCACAAATCGTCCAGTCAATTACAGTCGCTGAAGTGTCCATAGATGTTATAAACATATCCTACACATACAAATATAGAATAACATATACCATAGTTTACAAATATAGTAGAGATAGAGGACATAAAATTTTGACACTCGATCATATATATGACATGATTTGGCACGTATAAAAGGAAACTTCATTGATTCCCTATTGATGTCAACAAAGATAGATAAGTAGGACTTCTGGAGTAATAATAATATACTCCCTTCGTCTCGTATTAAGTTCCCAATTTGACTTCACATATATTAAGAGAATAAATTTAGTGATGGGTAAATTTTACTGTAGAGTACAGTGCACTATTTTGACACTGTTTGACATTGTTCTGCACAATTTTGGCACTTTTGTGGTATAGATTTGTTTGCCAAATAAGAAAGTGTGGATTTGTTTGAGACATCCAAAAAAGGAAAGCGTGAACTTAAATACGAGACAGAGAGTAAAACATACGGAGTACATGATAATACCAAATCAAGTTAAAAATTCCAAAACTATATTATAAAAAATGTTATTGCTATATTATATTTCAAATATTAATATTAAATGTTATTACTTGCATTAATATGATGATAATAATGATTGTTATTTTAATTATAATAATAGTAATAATATTACAGAGTATTATTATTACTACTACTATTATATTTATTGTGCTTTACCTAAGGGTGTTTGCTAGCCCAAATGTACAAGGTTTCAAAATTTAAAAGGCTCAATTTTAAGAGGTTTTGAAAAATACTGAAATAAAATTTATTGATAAAAATATGACTAAATTTACTATACGTCATGGTCACTTTTTCGATTATGATAACATCATGGTCACTTAATTAAGTATAAAAAGTGAACACAAAAATATTCACTAAAGTTCCTAGTATAGTCACTACATTTAAGTTGTCACATTTTTATTCACATATTTTTATCCATAAAGATGCAATTATTTTATTTTAAAAACAAATTATTAGTTAAAGACATGTATGATGGATTCGTAATTGAAATAAGTATAAATATCAATTCGGTCCAAATAGCTACTATATTGATTGCTCAAATAGTCAAATCCTTCATGAATCACAAGATGACAAGAATCCTTAACGAAGAGAACGACTTGACCCGCGAATTATAAGGTTTAGCATGTTTTATATAATTGAAATTTTCTGGGATTGATTTCAATATCCAATTTGGGTCTGGTAGATATTCTACATGTATTTTACAATTGCCAAAATCTTATCTGGTTTGATCTAATTTGACCGAGTATGATCTGGTCTAATCTGTTTAACTAATTTAGTATGATGTTGTTTAATTTGAGATCGAAATCAGTCCAATTAAAAGCATCTTCATAGTCGCATCATAGCCTCTTCTCCGTGTTCGGTCTAGAGTTTTTTCTCCATTTTTTTAATTTTTATTTTTGAATAATTAGCTATTCTTCCTAGTGTTTGTAGATTTTTACTTTTGAATTTCATGCAAGTAAAAGTGCAAATTCAGATGTTAGGAAATAATTCCTCAATTAGTTGCATACTTGCAAATAAATACTTGATCAAACCTAATTTGTTAGTCCTCTCGTTGGTTTCTTCATATTGGTAGGTCCAACCTAACAAAAACATACTCCGTAATAGTTGTATTAAATTGCCAAATCAAGCCAAAAGTATATGATGTTTTCTAAACTTTATTATTGATATTAGTACAAGTACATATTTATAGAAAACTAGTTCTAACTTCTAAGGGAATAGATACCTAAAAAGATTCTGCTCAGTATCATAGGCGACTGTCTAGATGCCGAAAAGATAAATAAATACTCCGTATAACTGAATAGACAAGTATCAATTACAACATGAAGTCATGAACATCAGAACATGCACGAAAGACTTATTACATAGTACTACGTATTAGCCGTTTCCAAAACTATGACCAATAATATATATATTTATTGAATATCATTTACAACTATAATATAAAACTGATATGAAAAATGTTCTTTGTGAAAAGTACTTTCATAAAAGTATAAAATTTATAATTTTCATAATATTGTACTAATCAAAACCATGATCCAAATTTTGAGATTTGGCTAAACATATTGGGACGGAGTTAGTAAAAATAAGGAGAGTAAAAAACAATAAGGACAGTAATTCCTAGACTAATGATATCTCATACATTTCTCAACAGGTGCATCAACCCCCACCCAGAGCCGTCAAAATAAACGAGCCGAAACTCGTGGGCTGACCCGTTTAAACCCATTTATTGACGGATTAGAGTTGTGAATTTCAAACCCATTTAGTGCGGGCCGGGTTTAAGTGGGTTGGCCCAACGGGTTGTGGGTTGGCCCGCAAGCCAATATACTAACATATAGTTTTGCCTTTTATTATCTTCAATATCGTTCTTTTAGTACCAAAAATATTATAATTACAATTAAAAAATTATAACAATTGCGAAATAATTATTATTTCTATAATAAATATTCAAATAAAATGTTGAAACATATATTTTATGTGAAGTTTGATACTCCGTACAATATTTAGCAATCACTAATCATGATTTACAAATAATCAATCAAAAGGTTTGAGTAGATCTTTACTTTATTCAATGAGTATTTTTTATACATACTCTCTAATAGTTTTCAAATTCTCGTATAACTAGTATTTAATATTTTTTTAATTAAACTTAACAAGTATTGAGTTCTTAGTATTTGATTTCTTATATTTCCCTTATTACTATTTTTACTAATATAAATATATACTCCAGGGAATTATTTGTAAAGAATCTTTTGTCTTATTTTTACTTTCAATCACATACATGAAATGATTTGGCGCGTATAAAAGGAAACTTCATTCATTTCCCAGTAAAACTTAACATGCATGTGCGATATTTTCCTAGATTGTCCAAGTTTGACGTCAACAAAGATATATAAGCAGGACTTAGGGAGTAATAATACTATAAAATACACATGATAATACCAAATCAAGTTTAAACACTCCAAAACTATATCATAAACTATGTTATTAGTCATATGTTTCAAATATTAATACTCTGTATTAAATATTATTTCTTGCATTTATATGATAAGAATGATTGAATTATTAATTATAATAATAGTAATAATATTACGGAGTATTATTATTGCTACTACTATTATATATATTGTGCGTTACCTAAGGGTCTTTCCTAGCCCAAATGTATAAGGCTTATAAATTTAAAAACGCTCAATTTTAATTAAGAGGTTTTCTAAAAAATAATGAAATAAAATTTATTAATAAAAATATGACTAAATGTACTATCATTATAACGCCATGCTCACTTGAGGGTAAAAATAATGACTAAAAGTTACTACTATAGTCACTACACTTAAGTTGACACATTTTATCCACCACATTTTCTAGTCATAAATATGTTATTATTTCATTTTTAAAACAAATTATTACTTATAGACATGTATGATATAAATGGGAAAGGGTACAAATATACCCTTGTAGTATGAGTGTGAGAATAAATATATCACTGTTCCATTTTATGGAACAAATATAGCTCTGAAGTATAAGTAGGAATGCATATATACCCCTGAACTTTTAAAATTTGCAAAATACCTCTCATGTTCTATAAAGGAGCAAATTTATCCACTTTAAATAAATAACATAAATTTAAAAAAAAAAACCACCAAAAATAAATTCTAAATTCGAAATTGAAAAGTAACAAAAATTAAAAATCTACTTGTTTCCAATTCTCCCTTTTTGTATTTATTTCACAATTTAATATCGTTAGTATTAAATATTGTTTCAAAACCTTACTAAGCATTTTAAGAGTCTTTGTGAAAAGCGTTAACATATGTGTTGCAATGTAAAAAAAATCATTAATTTTTTGTATTCTTTGAATTGTATAATTACATATTTTGTGCAATGATAAATTGTCCAAAAATACAAAATAGTGAATTTAATTTTACTAAGGTTAAACAAAATCAAAGAATGTTATTTCAAAAAATGCAACAATGTGTTCAAAACTTCACAAGAATACTAAAATTAATATTAATGAATTTGAATTGTGTTATTTAAAACGGAAAAATAATAATTTTTTAATTTAAATTTGAAGAGTTAACATTTTAATTTTTAACATAAACATAAATTTTTATTTTTAATTCATTAATTTTTTATTTTTTCAATCTCAAATTTATAATTTATTTATTTTATTTTTTAAAAATTTATTTTATTAATTTAAAGTAAATAAGGGTAAATGTGCTCCTTTGTAGAAACATTAGGGGTATTTTTATACTTTTTCGTAATTCGAGTGTATATCGACAATTCTACATATACTTCGGGGGTATATTTGTTTAAAAAATAGAACAAGAGTATATTTGTTCTCACACTTATACTATGTGGACATATTCATACATTTTCTCATTGGAAATTGAAATAGTTTTGGGAAAAGTAGCAAATCAGTCCTCGAACTAAAATCAAAAGTGCAAATCACCCCTTATATAAGAGGCTCTGTCCTGCGGTCGCAATTTAGGGCGGTTCCCGGGTAAATGTTTTGATAAAATATTTTGAGCATCTTCTTCATTCAATCTAGTTTACTCATATCAAATCGGAGCTAAAAAGTTAATCGGGAAGGCAGTCAAATGAATTTTTGAAGATAATTGAGCAGTTAAATGACGCTTTTTATTTCAGAAAATCGTTTCACTGCCTTCCCGATTGAATTTTTAGCTGAAATTTGGTTTGTGTAAACTAGATTCATCAAAAAAAATCCACCGGGCACCACCCCAAATGGCGATGGACGGACAGAGCCACCTATATAAGGGGTGATTTGCACTTTTGATGTTAGTTTGAGGGCTGATTTGGTACTTTTCCCAATAGTTTTTTGGGAAAATGGAAACTAATAATCCAACCTTTTAGCGGTCTTCTTTCAATAATTCCACCTTTTGATTATTCATGAATAATCCAACCTTTGTACCTCATCTTCATTCACTGGTCCCTGGTCGGTTAATGACCTACTATTCCAAGTTATTTTCTTATATTTGCAAAATATTATCTTTGTGAAAGATGAGATTTATGATATAATGATTTGAAAAGATAAGAAAATAGCTTGGAATAGCAGGTCATCAACCGGTCAGGGACCAGTGAATGAAGATGAGGTGAAAGGTTGGATTATTCATGAATAACCAAAAGGTTGGATTATTGTAAGAAGACCGCTAAAAGGTTGTATTATTAGTTTCCATTTTCCCTAGTTTTTTTAGCAAAGCTTTCTAACCTATTATAGTATTTGCTCTATGTTAAGGCCAACATCCTTGAACTGGGATGTGATTCAAACTTGTGATCTCCTCCTTTGGGAGTGTCACGGGGTTGCCATCAAACCACAAGGTACATGACAAATTGAAATAATTATTAATATCAATCTAGAACAAATATCTATTATATTGTTTCCTCAAATAGTTAAATCTTTTATGAATCACAAGAATCCTTAATGAAGAGATCGACTTGACACGCGAAATATGATTCTTCTAACAATCGAGTTTTTTTTGTAAGTTTTAGGATATTTTCTGTTGAATTGAAATTTTCTAGTCTAATATTTTTAAGGTTGATCTAATCTGATTTCAGCGCCGGTCCTGACTAATTATGGGCCCGGGGCAAAAGACAAAAAATAGGCCCTATAGATGTTAGTGCCGGTGAACGCTTGCAATATATGATCCCCTACAAAAAGCTCGTGATTAAAAAGCGAAAATGCAAAATAGCAATCGGCCAATTGTATGGAAAGATTAAAAGATATAAATAAATTTCAACTTTATATCTTTAATTAAAAACCATTTTCTAAGTAATATACTAGATACAAGTAAACCCAAAGAGAAAAGGATGCTAAAATATGAAAAAGACAGAAGCTATCCGCCATTGGCTTAGTACTACAAGTAAACCCATAAAGTAATATACTAAATAATTAAAATTATAAATTAATGTAGTCAATTTACATAATTAGTAAATGCCTGTGAGCACCGTGTGGCAGTGCTCGTCCTCGTGTGATGGTTGAATCCTTTGAGAGGTCTAGAGAGAGGATTAGAGGAAAAGGCAAAAATTAAGAATTTGAGAATTGAGTATTTAAGATTTGAGAGCAAAGAATAACGAAGGCCGACGGTTGAATCAATTAAGCAAAGCGTGTAGTTGATTATAAGAGACCGAAGAGATTCATATGATTTGTATCAGGGAGGCGGAAAGATTGAGTATCCAACGTTTGGGAACTAAATCCAGAATTGGTTAGGATTGGTATTAATGCTTAGTTTTCGATTTTTGTGAGGGAGTTCGAAAGTCTTCCTCTCGCATGTGGGCCTGGGCTCAATCTAGAACTACAAAATAGAGATTGATATCTTACTGTATACGACTATACGGAGTACTATTAATTAATTTAGATATTTAGTATTATTAATTTATATATATAATAACTACTATAAAATCTATGGGCCCCTTTTTCCTGGTGGGCCCTGGGCAGCAGCCCAGGCTGCCCCTATACCAGGACCGGCCCTGTCTGATTTGGTTTGGTTTGAATTAGCGTGGTTTGAAAACCTTTACCACCAAGGAGAGCGTAAACCAACTTTGAAGAGCAACCATGAGTGCAGTAGGTGCTGAAACAATGGTCAAGTGGTCAAGGTGACTTGAGGTTGATTCAACTTCTTTAGACATGATAAAAACCTTGATAAAAAGACTCGTACAAGACATTTTTTTGGACAATTCTTTCTAACCTATATAGTATATGTTCAATGTTAATATTAACATCCTTGAACTAGGATGGGATTCGAACTTATGACCTCCTCTTTGGGAGTGTCACAGTGATGCCATCAGACCACAAGATACTTGGCGACTCATACAAGACATTAAAAAAGAACTATTTGAAAGGTGACATGATTATTCACAAGTAGTGCAACTACATATTTATAGAAAACTAGTTCTAAGCGAAGAGATATATTAAAAGTGTCTGTTAATATCATAGGTGACTGTCTAGATACTAAATAAATAAATGAATGAATGAATGAATGAATGAATGAATGAATGAATGAATGAATGAATGAATGAATGAATGAATGAATGAATGAATGAATGAATGAATGAATGAATGAATGAATGAATGAATGAATGAATGAATGAATGAATGAATGAATGAATGAATGAATGAATGAATGAATGAATGAATGAATGAATGAATAAATAAATAAATAAATAAATAAATAAATAAATAAATACTCCCTCCGTTCTTTTTTATTAGTCCTTCTTTCCTTTTTGGGACGTTTTTTTTATCTGTCCTCCTTTCCATTTAAGGAAAGTTTTTACTCTAAATGTACCTTTATACCCAAACTTTTATTACCATTACCCCTTTCTCTTTCCTACTTTTTCATTTACCCACTACTCATTACACCTTTTACACTACCCCTACTACTTTCCTCTTAAAACTTGTGCCAAAGCCTAAGAGGACTAATATTAAAGAACGGAGGTAGTAAATAAATAAATAAATAAATAAATAAATAAATAAATAAATAAATAAATAAATAAATAAATAAATAAATAAATAAACAAATAAATAAATAAATAAATAAATAAAAAATAAATAAATAAATAAATAAATAAAAAATAAAAAATAATTAATAAATAAACTAATAAATAAATAAATAAATAAATAAATAAATAAATAAATAAATAAATAAATAATAACCTAACGGACATTAATATCTCGTTTAGTAAAACCAAATTGGCTATATTGGGTGATTCTGCTGAAATTTATAACGTTTTGGCTGAAGTGGCTGGATTGACTGATTCTGATGATTTATGAAAAAAATCAAAATATATTTTATTAATGAAATAAAGAAAAAAATTATATGAAAAAACAGATAAAATGATCTTCTACGGTATCTTCAGCCAAAATAGTCAGAAAGATAACTTCAACCTTACTGTTTCTTATTATTACACAACCCAGCGAATGAAATAAAAAATTATGTAGTATGTGTCTATGAAAAACAATGTCACCAAACGCCGAAACGGGCTCTAAAACTCATTATTACAAAAATAATAAATAATAGGAACTAATAAGTTGTTATTATTTTATACTCGATAGATGCATCAAAAGGAGGGTAATTCTTAAACTTTTTATTTTAATAAGAGAAAATAACTCTAAATAATATACCTACTATTACTCATCAACCAAAAATAAAGTAATATATACTTTGAAAATGATTTAGAATAATACCAATTAAAAAATCCAACTTATTATAATATATGCTCTATGTTAAGGCCAAAAATAAAATAATACGGAGTACCATTTTTTAACAAGAAATCCAGTTATTTAAAACATCAAAAACTAATTGAAAATCATCAAATAAATGATATTCGGAAATACAATCACTTATTTGATATTTTAATATTAGTTTTTGGTGAATTAAATGACTAAATTTTTGGTGAAAAAAATGTTTAATACAATATCACTTTTGGTGTATATTTAAATTGTTGGTATGATTACAAGTTTATTCCAAAGTCA
Source organism: Cuscuta epithymum (assembly GCA_945859915.1). NCBI lineage: Eukaryota > Viridiplantae > Streptophyta > Magnoliopsida > Solanales > Convolvulaceae > Cuscuta > Cuscuta epithymum. The sequence goes on along the minus strand of CAMAPF010001045.1, from coordinate 1,461,731 downwards.
GTATTAAGATGTTTTTACTTGGACTGTAAATTGTTGGTATGGTTTGATCTAGTCTGGTCTGATCTGATCTGGTTTCTTTGTATTTTAATAATTATCCAAGTCTTGTTTGATCTGGTCTGGTTTGAGACAAATTATAGTCTAAGTAAAAACATCCTCATTATTGTTAGTAATAAAAGATACTAGTAGTTTGTATTATGTAAAGTTTTTTTAGACACGATAACCTCAGAACCAATTGGGCTGAAATGTTTGATTATTTTCGCTTTTAATAATGAAACGTTTGATTATAAAATCGAATTATGTGGTAAGTGTGTTACAAAAGTCCAAATTAATTCCACTACCCAATTTAAGAAGAATCGGCCATATTCTAGTTCTTTTTGGTATTATGTGGTCTTATGTGGCCCGGTAAATATCTTTCCACTTTTCTTTTTTGGACGTAACATTAATATCTTTCCATTTCTAGATCTTCTCATCATATGCTCAAGAATTTTAAAAATAATACACTATTACACCTACTTTTTTGGATTTATCCTTCATTCCATCACATTATTTCACTATCTTCCCATTATACCTCCAATAATACATATTTTCTTTCACTATTCTTATCCTACCTACTTTTGAAATTGGAACATCCCAAGGTTACAGATGTATTATTTGTCATCACGATCTCCAACGTACTACGGAGTATTTGTCTATATCAGCAGACAATGAATTGGTACCATGAAGTATGAACCACACATTTTTCAATGACGCAGCTATCAAAAACTTTGTTGCTAGTATGTTACTCGGTAGTTCTTTAAAACTTGTTACTTTATTGTTCTATCAGAGCATCTCCAATGCTATAATGTGCACGGTACACATGTGGCATGAGTGATAGCCACATAAATATTAACAAATAAATTATTTATCTCCTTATTTGAATGATTTTATATAATTTTGGTAAGTTTTTTCCTGCAATGTCAACAACAATGTCAACATTTAGACGGTCTCCTTGACATTGTGGAGAAAAACTTACGAAAACTGTATAAAATAATTCAAATAAGGAAAAAAAAGAATTTATTTACTAATATTTATGTGGCTATTTCTTGTGCCACGTGTGCACTATGCACATTTTACCATTGGAGATGCTCTTAATTTTGTCACTTCGCTTTCAAGTAAAGATTTTGTGATTTCAATTAATTCACATGATTTTTATTTTATTAATTTCTGTGCTGGTTAAACTTGACAAAATTTTAAGAGACGGGGAGTAAGAAGGACGGAGTAGATAAATATAGGAAAAATCAATTAGCATAACCTTATAACGTAAGGCTCATAAATAAGATTGTCATTCCTAAAAAAAGTTAAAATTGTCATATTTTTATTTCATAAATTAAAAGAGTTTAATGCACTTATGCACTAAACACTAGTAATATGAAAATTCAGCATATTATGATTCAAATTCACTTATATTATACTCCCTCCATCCTGGAAAATTCTTACTGATTTGACTTGGATCAGAATTTAAGAAAGTGGGAATAAAATGAAAATGCATGATAGTGGTTAGGGGTAATTTGAGTTTGCACCCCATTTTATTGTGCAAATTGGACTTTCCACCCCGTTTTTTAATTTTTTTACACCCCAACCCCATATGAAAAGACAAAATCGCCCCTCCATTAACAAATTTGTTGGCTTTCAACATATTCCTGATCGAGGGCGTTTTTGTCTTTTCATATAGGGTTGGGGGTGCAAAAACAACGATTTTTAAATGGGATGCAAACTCAAATTAATCCTAATGGTTCAGTAAGAAAAAGTAAATGAATGGTAGCCACACAAACCTTTCCATAAAAGAGTAATGAAAAGAATTTTTTGGAACATCCCAAAAAGGCAGTGAGATTTTTTTGGGCGAAGGTAGTACTGCGTAATTATTATTGCGCATACCCCCTCTATGAACTAATTTAATTGTCATGTTAAGGAAAATGATTAACATTTTTGTATAACTAAGAGATTTTGACAAATTTACTGCATATTTCAATCATAATATTAAGAAAAGTTATTTTCAAATGTTAAGTTTGTTCACAAAAGAAGATTGTGCATGAATTATAACACATGAGAGTTTGACGCATTTTTAAATCACATAGGGCTAATACGTTGAATTTCTATATCACGGGGGTTGGTGCATTAAACCGAAATAAGAGTAATTAATGTCAACTTTGGAAAAGACTATATTAAAAATTTATAATGACAAATTATGGTACTAATTACTCATATCCACGGAATAAAAAAATGACAATTCTATTTAAGAATTTACAAACATTTTTACTGGCCTCATCTAAGATGGTACTACGTAGTTGTTTGTTGTGTGTACTTCAATTGTCAAAATTTGAATTGATCTATTTAAATTGGATTGAAACGAGTCTAATCAAAAGCCTCCGTAACAAAAAAAAACTTTACACTTCGCTTTTTCGTTCATAACAAAAAAAAATTCTCATTTCAAAATTTTCTCATCATACCTCAATGATTTTGAAAATAATACATTATTACAATTATTCTTTTTGGATTTATTCTTCATTCCATCACACTATCCCATTATTTCCCCATCATACCTTCAATAATTTATATTTTCTTTCACTATTTTTAACCTACCTAATTTTAAACTTAGGGAGTACTTTCAAATCATCATCTCGAGTGTGTGGTAATTTTAAGGCTAAAGGGTAAAATAGGCCCTAAAACTAACTTAAAAAGTGTAATTCACCCCTTATTTAGGAGGCTCTGTCCGACCGTCGCCAATTGGAGCGGTTTTTGATCAAATTTTTTGATGATTTTTTTAGCATCTTCTTCATTAAGTTTAGTTTACTCATATCAAATTTGAGTTAAAAATTGAATTGGGAAGGCAGTCAAATGAAATTTTGAAGATAATTGTGCAAATAAACAACGCTGTACATTTCAAAAAATTATTCGGCTGTTTTCGCAGTTGAATTTTTATTTGAAATTGGATATAGATAAACTAGACTTAATGAAAAAGATACTAAAAAAATTTCACGGCCACTAACTTTAAAGAAGAGGTGAATTGCCCTTTTTGAGGTAATTCAAAAGTCTATTTGACCATTTAGCCTAATTTTAAAGATTTGAGACACTCTTTGAAACGAAGATAAGGGAGTGTTTGCAATTGCTTCAACTTTAAAAAAGTGATTTTTTCAAGTGATTTTGGGAAAAATGATTAATAGTAAATGTTGGTAGTGTTTGAGAAAAAAGTGATTCTGAAAAAGTAAAAGTTGGTAGTGTTTGGTAAAATAAGTACTTTTTGTGTAATAGAAAAATTGAGAAGCAGTTTAAAGCACCCTTCTATTTGCTTCCAGCTTTTAGCTTTTAAGTGATTAATTTAAGCCGAAGCTGTCATTTGAAAACACTCTTTTCAACTTTTTTTAAGCCAAAAGCTGAAAATCCCTTTTTTTCAAGCAAACCCAAACATTCCTTAAATTTGATAAAGAAATGAACGAGTACCAGCAAAATAGATTTGACATGTTGACGACTGAAGGGGAAGTCAGTTTCCCCAGATTTCGAGATAGACAACAGAATGTCAACAAAATCCCTCTTCTCATCGCCCTTCAGCTGCTCATGGTCATCAACAATCCTCTCCAGGAACGTATCAAAGAGTTCGGCGGTGGCTTTCAATCTTCTTCTGAAGCCTTGCAGGTCGACCCAGCCCAGATATGGCGGAAAGTAATCCGCAAGATTCGGTCGAGCAAATAGCTCCATCGTCTCTTTAACCGCGACCTTCAATCCCCTCTCATCGACGTCCTTGAACTCGTATTTCTTCCCGAACACCGTCCTACAGCTCATGTCGGCCGCCAAGGCCGCGACCCGGGCACTCAGATCCACCTCCGCCGCCGTCTCCGCCGCCGATTTGAGCGATTCGATGAGAAGGCCCATCTCCTCTGTTCTGACAGATTGAAAAGATCTGATCTTGTGACTGCTGAGCAACTCCAACGTGCAGATTTTGCGGATGGCGCGCCAGTAAGGGCCGTACTGGCCGAAGGTGAGGTTGATCTGGCCGTAATTGATGTGGTTGGACGCCTGGTGGGGTGGCCGGCCGGCGAAGAGCAGGTCATGAGTGTTGAGGAAGAGGTGTGCCGCCGGCGGGGAGGAAACGACGACGTGTTCGATAAACCCGAACCGCAAACGCATTATGGGGCCGTGCAATTTGGCGAGCTTGCTTAAATCATGATGCGGGTTTTTACCGAGCAGGTGAAGGTGCCCCAGAATGGGAAGAGCTCTTGGACCTGGCGCCACTTTCTTCTTTTTCTTCACTGAGCTATGAAGGTGGAGGAGTAGAGCTGCCGCCGCCGCCGCAAACAAAGCAATTGTTGTCCAGACCCACGCCATCCTCCTATATCCCTTCTGTTCTTTATTACTCCGTATGTCAAGAAGAAATTACTCCATATATATAGTCTATCTATCCCCAAATCAAGAAGAAATCCCTCTGTATCTATTTAATTGACGTGCATGCTTTTTCACATAGTGGCAAATATATGTAAAGTGGGAGATTTTTGGTACTGTAACGGTACTGTAGCTGCTTTTTGAGTGAGTTTATTTTCAAAAAGGGAATGAGACATTTATTTTGATACGTCCCAAAAGGGAAAGTGAGTCAAGTAAATAGATACAGATGGAGTAAATTGTAAAGTAACGAAGCCTTATACTAAGGCTTTGTATTCCACTTCCTCTGTCCCATTAACAATGAGACAAGAGAAAGGCACACAAACCAATTCCTTCGTTTCACTAACAATGAGACACGAAAGAGTGACACGCAAACCAATAATAAAGGGTTTATGTGGTTGATATTAAATTGGTAAAATAAAAATAAAGTGATAATGGTTCAGAATCATACATATATTTTACAGTACTAAATTTAATACTACCTCCGCCCTTAAAAACTTTGCCATCTTTGACTTTTTAAGTCAATGATGGTAAAGTTTGGACCATGATTTGATTAGTACGTATTATAATATTATGAAAGTGGTAAGTTTTATACTTTTATGAAAATACTTTTAACAAAGAACATTTTCACATAATTTTTATACCGTAAATAATTTTCTATAAAGATATATAATTGGTCAAAGTTGAACATGATTGATCAAAAAATTCAAAGATGACAAAATTTGAGGGACGAAGAGAGTATGAATCAATTTTTAGTGGGACGGATTGAAAAGGAGATAGGAAACCAGCTCATGAGTGCATTAACTAAAGGACCAGCCAAGGCATTATAGGGGGTGTTTAGATCTAATTCTATGCTTCTGCTCCTTGAGGGAGCAAAAGTTGAGGCTGGAGTGTTTCCTATAAAGTTCAGAAGTGATTCTGCTACTCTAATTAACTCACAAAATCGGGTCTTTTAGAAGTCGAGAGAGACCAGATTCTGAAAACTGATTCTGATTCTGCTTCTACTTTAAAAATGAAGCATAAGTAGAATCAGTTCCAAACACTCCATTATTTGCGTTAACATATTAAAGGTTTTTAATTAATAATTTTGTCACCATGTACTGTGATAAAGTCAACTCCTATTTCATGCCCTATGCCCCTAATGTTTCCATTCTTTGAATTCTCATAATTAATGTTGGTGATGCCTTCTCATTTTTATCTGAGATATTAATTACTGTTTAGACATAGAAAGTAGAAACATATGAAAATGAGTCTCCTGTCTATCAATAAAAAATGAGAATAGGTTTTGACGGTAATCTTTTGAAAATGAATTGTTAATCAAAAGAAGGGTTAACAGTGTATATAAAATATGTGAAATCTTAATGTGCTAATTAAGTTTATGATAATGCCATACAGGTGTGGTGTATTCATGTGTTAAAATTTTGAGAGAAAAAAGTCAAATACACCCTTCTATTATATTAAATGAATATATTTACGTTCTTTTAAAAAAAATGAATGTACTTACGGAGTACTACTTTTCCGGTCCCAAATAAACTTTACACTTTTTTTTGGGTAGGTCCGTAGTTCAAAATACCCTTATTGTAATACATACCGTATACTCACTTTCTCTCTCCCACCACACTTTATCTACTTTAAAAATCCCACTTTGTTTGCAATCATTTGTGCTTAAATAAAAGTACTTTTTGGGAAAAAGTGATTAGTAGTAAAAGTTGATATTGTTTGGAAAAATAAGTGTTTTTTGTGTAATAGAAAAAGTAAAAAGTAGATTCTACACGAAAACCGAGAAAGTAAAAGTTGGTAGTGTTTGATAAAATAAGTGTTTTTTTTCTTAAAAAAAGCCAAAATCACTTTTCTTAAGTGATTGCAAATAAGCCCTAAAGTCAAAGTGTGAAGTTTATTTGGGACAAGAGAGTATTAAAAAAAATGATCATTTGGGTCAAGTCACCGGAAAACAACACTTTATGGCAAGTTACTAGATGATTCGACATATATTTTCCTTTTTTTTTTACTTTTTTTTGCATTCTTTTGTTCTTTTTTGTCTTAGACCATCTGCATTTCTACGCAATCTAAAAACTTAAATATGGACTTCGTCGATATGAAAACAGTGTTTAATTTTTTCAATATCATTTTTCCCTACAATCCAGCAATGTCAATAAAATACACTCAACATATTTTTTACGTACAAGCTTATCAGAACATTTAATTTAATTATTTTAAAGAATGTTATTTTGTATGAATAATTATGAAATTGAAAAATACACATTTTGATGTTAAAAATTTGTTTTTTTCAGCTTTCATAAAAAATAAAATGAGATCATGAAATAATCAGTTATTTATAGAAACTCCATGAATTAAAAATTTGTGTTTTGTGTTTTTTGGCCTCAAGATTACTCCAACAATTAAAATTTCAGACTTTTTTCATTTTATAAGCCCTCCAACTATTGTCCAACCCTCACATAAGCCCATGAACTTTAAAAAGAGTCACACAGATACACTTACTCCGTAAAATATGTCAAATGGGTCAAGATGACCGGTTACTCACTCAGTCACTTGGAGACCTGGTGGTAGGCTTACATGTTCCGGTTTCTTACCCAATCTGGCATTTTTTTCACATAGCAGGGTTCCCCTTTACAATGGTATGATGATATATTTTTTTCCTACGTGAATGTTTAGTCGGCCAATTTGAGATCGTTAGCTTCATCTACCAGCGAGTTAGGGTTCTTGTGTTTTTTAACTGCTGCTTTCGACATAATTGAGATATCGAAGGTTCCATGGATTGCGACACAATCAGAGGGATTTCATTGGGATATCGTTGCCTCAATGTCTGAAGTAATTTTGATGTGCTGATACTGCGTTCAAGTATGTAGTATTGATCATGTATTGGGGCTTGCTATTTGCAGTTTGGATTTGCAAAATATGCCAAAAAAAATTAGTGGTTGGTTTAACCGTGTATTAGGGTTTGCTATTTGCTTTATGTAACACAAAATTCAAAGGGTTAGGAATTAAGTAAACTTATTTGGATTAACTGTGTATTAGGGTTTGCTATTTGCGGTTTGAATTTGCAATATATGCCAAAAAATTAGTGTTTGGATTTTGAATATGATTACTCACCAATTAAGAAACACTAAATTTGAATTCTGAAATAATTATAGGGTCCTTTACATTGAAATTTTGCTTCAGTAAGTTGACACTTATTTGAGTCTTTTTTTACGATGTTTTTGGAAGCAGAGTTAAGAATACACCGTGGAGGGAATTTCCTTAAAGGTGCAAAGCTGTCTTATGTTAACGGTGAGGTGCATACGATTACTCTTGACCCAGATAGAATATCATACCCTCACCTGTTAAAGTTTATCATGGAGGATGCATACAAGAAGGTGGAATCCTTATCATTTAAATTACCTGGGGAGAAGCTGGAATTAGTAAAGCCATTGTGGGATGATGCATCTACTCTTCAGCTTATTGAAATGGCCAACAATTGGGGAATAGTAGACATTTATGTGGCGCATGGTATTGATGAGGCAGAATTGATTTCATAATATGCTTTACCTTCTACTGGAACTGTTGAGGAAGTAGTAAACAAAGAACTGAGGGTTGAAGCAGCTGGTGAAAATGTTGAAGGAAATGATACAGAACTGAACAAGGACAAATCACAATGTCAAGACGAAGAAGAAGAGGATATTTTACAATCAGGTCATGATAATACCTCTACAGAGGAGCAGGAGCAAGATTAGGGGAATGATGTCAATGATGGTGAGTTAAGAGATAAACAGACTGCATGGGTAAAGAATAAGTAGAGAGATGACTTGTATTCAGATGTGGATGGTGAGGAAGGCAGTGAGTGTTATGATTCGGATGAGCCGCCAAGCTGTTATTCTGAATCTGAACATGAACATTCCCAAGGTAGTGAGGTCCAATCTAAAGTTCAAGTCAAGCAAAAGTATCCTTCATATAATCCTACCTCTAAATCCAAAGACCTAGAGGTGGAGATGTTATTTGAAGATAGCATCCAATTCCAAACAACCCTGATTAATTACGCAGTGCATAATAAGAGGGATATTAGGTGGGTTAAGAATGAGCCTATGAGACTTCAAGCAACCTGTACCAGTAATGGTCCCTTTAAGTGCACTGCGTCGTGGGAAAACAACTATAGATGCTTGCAGCTGAAAACTTGGATAGGGACGCATAGATGCAATGAGAAGTTCAAGTTGACGATTGTGAGTAAAAAATGGCTAGAAGAAAAGTATAAAAAATAAAATAAGGGAAAATCCTAACATTGGCAGAGTGGAACTACAAAAAGAAATACGCAGTGAATTTAATATTCATGTGAATATTTCCAAGGTGAAAAGATGCATTGCTGTTGAAGTATTTATCCCACACCGGAAAGCTTTAGAACAATAAAACACTATATAAGACTTTGGATTACTCCTCCTATCAGGTTGACCTTTTAGGATGGAACCCCGGGTCTTAACATGGTATCAAAGCCAGGTTAAAATGTTAAAATGTCCCACACCGGAAAATTGAGAAGCATTAGAGTGCTATATTAAGCTTCGGGCTACTCCTCCTAACAGGTTGACCTTTTAGGATGGAACCCCCGGATCTTAACATGGTATCAGAGCCAAATCGATCCATGTTGTGTGACCCCCTTATGAACAATGATGACACGATTATAAAAAAAAATGACAACAACGAACCAACGAAAAAAAATGAATGACGACACGATCCAGACGAAGTGTCTGGTCGTGAGGAGGGGTGTTAGAGTCCCACACCGGAAATATTTGAATCAACGAAGTGCTATATTAAGACATGGGCTACTCCTCCTATCAGGTTGACCTTTTAGGATGGAACCCCGGATCTTAACATGGTATCAGAGCCAGGTTCGGTTGTGGTTTGAAAACTTGTTTAGCACCCATGATTAAGGGTAGCTTGTTAAGGGTCTGTTTGGCCCATTTATACACCCCGATATTGTTCAGCCCGGTTCGGGCTGAGGGGGCGTGTTGAAGTATTTATCCCACACCGGAAAGCTTTAGAACAATAAAACACTATATAAGACTTTGGATTACTCCTCCTATCAGGTTGACCTTTTAGGATGGAACCCCGGGTCTTAACAATTGCAAAGGTGCTTAAAAAGGTTAATGAGTCTTTTACTGATCAATTTCGTAGGGTGAGAGACTACGCAGAAGAATGCATTAGGTCAAATCCAGGGAGCACGGTCATAGTAAAAACACAAAGGATAAATGAAGATGGACCTGGAGTTTTTCAAAGGATGTATGTATGCTTTGTGGCTTTAAAAAGAGGGTTCTTAACATGCTATCGTAGAGTTGTTGGGCTAGATGAGTGTTTTCTAAAAGCGATGCTAAAGAGTGAGATTTTAAGGTATAGAGAACACAGAGACTTGGAGATGGTTTCTAAATCTACTATAGGAGGATCTTGAGATGAACAATAGCTTTGATTGGACCTTCATGACTGATAAACATAAGGTATAAAATTTATTTATTATTTGTGTCTGATTTATTTATATATATGCTTGTCATTTCCTTCAATTAATTTTCTGTCTTTCTCTAGTTAACAATTCCATTCTGTTTCTGGCGGACATTTTCTTGTATCCTGGATGTACATTTCTTGAAATTTTTATGCAAAAAAGACATGATCTGTTATGTTGTTCATGTTTATGTACTGGTGAATATCAGCTTTACATTTTCATCTTTGTTCATTTTTCAGGTAGTTCTATTGTTGTTCATGTACACTGTCTTTGTGTAGTTTAGCAGTTCTACTCTCAGTTTTTTCACACCCTCCTCATTTATTTTTTGTCATTCCAATGATATGAAACAAAGAAAGTAATAAAGCTATTTAGATTTGAATGTTGATTTATTATGCAGGGATTTAGTGAATGTTTATGTATTATAGAAGTTTATCGGACCTTCATGACTAATAACTGATTGTTTATTTATTATGCAAGGGTTTAGTTATTGTTTATTTATTATGGATTGTTTATTGGACCTTCATGACTAGTTACAAATTTTTTGTTTATTATGCAGGGGTTAGTGAATGTCATAAAGGAGCTTTTCCCTAATGTTGAACATCAAAATTGTTGTCGGCATATACATGCCAATTGGAGCAAAAAGCACAAGGGATAGGTTTTGAAGAAGCCGTTTTGGATTTGTGCTCGGTGTACCACCGAAGCCCAATTTCATGAAGAAATGAGAGCATTGGAGATGATAGACAAATCTGTTAAGGCAGATTTGGAATTGTATGGAACACGTCAATGGTGCAAAGCGTTTTTTGGAGCAGGCATGAAGTGTGATATTTTAGATAATAATTTGTCGGAGTGATTTAATAACACAATCGTCAAAGCTCGGTCTAAGCTAATCATCCCTATGCTTGTAGCTATTAGAGTCGCCGCAATGAAGCGCATAGCAAAAAAGGTGAAGTTTTCTAGTATTTGGCCTGGTAAGCATGGCCCGTGCATAATGAAGAAGCTGAATTCTAATATAATTCTGAGTATGGGCTGGAAGGTTTGTGTTATATACCTCATGCCAGAGATTTTCCGATTTTAAAAGAAGTTATTATTATATATGTATGATAATATATTTCATTTCATTCGAAATATAGGTTGTCTTTAATGGTGATGATGGCTAGGAGGTGAGCAAAGAGAGACATTTGTATAAAGTTCGCCTCCAACAAAGAACCTGCTCTTGTAGAGCATGGGATTTGAATGGAATTCCTTGCGCTCATGTTGTGTGTGCCATATTCGAAAAATGCGGGGACCCAGCATATTATGTGGACGATTGCTACTCAAAGGAGGTGTATGACCGAATATATTCCTATCATTTGGAACCAATGAATGTGGAATTGTTATGGAAGAAAACACAAAACAATGACATTGCTCCGCCAATTCCCAAAAAATTAACAGGCAGACCAAAGAAAAAAGAAATCGTGAAGCGAATGAAAGGCCTTCTACCAAGGACCGGATTAAAGTTTCACGCAAAGGTCGAGTTATGACATGTTCTGTATGCAAGCAGTCCAGCCATAACAAAGTGAAGTGTCCAACCAAGTCCACGGAGACAGCGAGCACAACAACTAATGTACCGTCTAAACCGTCAAAAGAAAAACTAAAGCAGGTGGAAAAAACCTGGTGCTAGACCTCAAAAGAAAAAAAGAAGGCAAAAAGGTTTTGGGATTTATATGGAGCCTGAAATAAGAGAAACTGTGATAGATGTATGTATCTCTTTAATGAAATAACAAAGTTTTCGATTTACTATATGCATTGTCATGTACATCACTATGTTTTTTTGTAGCCAGGACTTTCAAGTGAACACTTACTGTGATATGGGAATTACAAACGCTGAACATGCCTTGGTTGGTGGATTATAGAAGGTAGCACCTGCTAATAGGAGACTACTGAATTTTGTAGAAAGATAAACTCATTATGTTTTGTAATGTCATGTGCTGCTGAAATTTGTAAAGGGATAAACCCATTATGTTTTGTAATGTCATATACAGTAAATTTTGTAAAGGGATAAACCCATTATGTTTTGTAATGTCCGGTGCACTGATAATGAACAGGTTTGGCATGTTTAAAATGGGTTTTTTGTGATTTAAGTAAACTAGCATCTTTGGCATGTTTAAAACCCCCTATTTGTGTGACATGTAAATGAAAGTTATATGTTTGCATGTTTGATATTGTGGACAGGTTTGGACAAATCATTTTGAATATTATATGAGTGAATAAATGTTTCAGAGGGTGCAAAGATTGTTGTTTCCGATATTGCTGCTGGTGGCATATACTCAGATATGGATAAAAGAAGTGGAGTGCAAACTTCAATATGTTTTTTTAATAGTGAAATCAAGTGAAAATTGCACCTATTGCTCTAGAATTTATTTGGGTTCATGGTGAGAAGATCACATGAAGTTAATGCACTCTTATGGTGATGTTTGACGTATGTTCTTATCATCAATTTCCACTTATGCACTTGTGCTAATAGCTATGTATAATGAGTGGGATATCATCGGGAGAGCCTTCTACTTTACGCCAAAATATGGTGATCAGTGATGGATGATTCTGTTGACCTCCTTGGGGCTGGCCAATGGGTACCTAACTGTCTGCATGTTTACTTCTGCTCCTAAAGGGTACAAGGCTATCAAGAGTCTTTTAGGATAATAATCCAAATCATAATATAGTATCATAATTCATAAAATTCAAATCTGCAACATGGCTTCTGTAATTCATAAAATCTGCAACAACTTTTCAGATTTGTTACTTACAAATCTGCAACATGCATCAAAGATGCTTAACATGGTTTCAGATTTGTTTACAGAAGCACATGTTACAATATGCATACTTCTTGCATGTTTAATCCTGTCTTCAACTCAATATTATGACTATCCAAAAGCACAATTGTACACTTCATTAATTCCTTTTGACTTCTTACAGAAGCAGAATAGCAACCCATAAAAGAAACAACAAATAGGAAAGAACCAACTCTTTTATTAACAATTTAACACTACACTGCAACACATATATCAGGGATTTTAAAACAACACATGTACTATGAAGGAGTAGAGTACATAAGATCAGAGGACTACATAAATCACAAAAAAAAAAAAATACATGTTGCCCAACCTACATCACAAACATGCTCCTCAACCTACACAACAACTTCATCAATTAATTCCTTTAACTACTACACAAATGTACATTAACATTGCTAGGATCACACCCATTACAAGTCCAACTAACAATCTAAATCTCTTATTCTCATCAATGTCAGCTTGCACCACTGCAAACACGCGAGTCATTTGCTCCCGTAGATCAGACCCAGCTTTTGGGGGAGGCACCTAGGCATGTGCCTAGGGCACCAAAAGCATGAGGGGCACCAATTTTAGAAAAAAAAATATTTGCATCATGTAGTATATATTCCTTATATTTAAGGATTTCATTAAACAAATAAGAAAGCAAAAAGTATTACTCCACAAAAAGTCACGTGTGTGAGATTGGTCAAGGGTTATGCAACACACGTATGGGAATTATTGTACCATTAAAATTCTAAAAATCATGAGGCAGTTTAATTTCTTTTAAAATTCAATCGTATGGGAACTATTGTAACATTAGAATTCTAAAAATCATGAGGCAGTGTAATTTATTGGGAAAAGTATAGAAAATGTACATGTGGTTTTGGCCGTTTTCATATAGGGGCACATGTTTCATTTTTAACAAAGTGGAACATGTCTTTCAATTCCGTTATCACGGCTGGGGCATGGCGCCTAACACTGTTAGAAAAATGAACTCCGATTTTCAACAGTCTCTGAAAAATTAAGAGAAAATACTGGGAGGTGCGTGTCATCAATGAGACCAACAAATTATCATTCTCTTTAGATTTTTCGACTCTTTTTGGATTATTTTTTAATAATGAATTCACTAATAACACTTTTCTGCTAGATTTTCTGGAGACAGAGTGGCTGGAAACAAAAAATAAAGATGGTCTGAAGGTCTTCTTGAGGAGACGCACCTCCTAGTATTTTTCTTTAAACGTTTCAGAGACTTTTGAAAATCAGAGTTCATTTTTCTAACGGCGTTAGACGCCATGCCCCAGTTGTGATAACGGAATTGAAACACATGTCCCACTTTGTTAAAAAATGAAACACATGCCCCTATCTAAAAATGGTCCAAACCACAGATACGTTTTCTGTACTTTTCCCTAATTTATTTGTAATCTATTTTTAGACATGCCTAATCAAAATTAAACAGGAAAACGAAAGTGTTTAAGCATTGCAAAACACATTCAACATCTTTTAGTATAATTAATTATAATTTGGTTAAGTTCGTATATATCGTACTTTTACTTTTGAAGTTTTCATTATGAAAAGTTAATATACAAATGGACCAAATAATACAAGATTCAAGTGCCTTCAAACAGAAAAACTTAATAAACAAATACATCAAATAATACAATATTTTACGGGTCGTAAGGAGACGTATGTAAAAAAAAGTTTAAATCGAAACTCCCGCCATACTGTCCGTTTGGTAGCCATGATTTTTGGTTTTTCATGTTTATAATCCAACTTTTTCGCCAAACACGTAACTTTTGGTTTTACGGGCTGAATTGTGCAATAATATGAAAAAGTAAGGTTGAAGTTACTTTTGTGGCTGTATTGACTGAAGTTACTGTACACGACCATTTTAGCTATTTTTTCATATAATTTTTTTCTCTATTTTATTAATAAAATGTATTTTAAATTATTATTTTTCACAAATTAGCAGAATCAGCCAATACAGCGACATCAGCTAGAACTTCATTAATTTCAGCAGAATCGGTCAATATAGCCGATTTGACTATTACCAAACGGGCTCATAGACATGTTTTGAAATTACTCCATTTTATTATAATGATTGTCTTTGAATTTCAGTGTTATTACAATTTTCTTTTAATTGTTTAAACTAAAACTATTTACTCTGTGTATTTAGTTTTAGTTTTTTTGTCTGAGGCATCAAATTTCCTAAAGACGGTCCTGCCGTAGATCATAAAGCACCGTCCCTACCTCCTCCAAGCTTAATTTAGGCCGTTGTTGTATATTATTTTGGTCCTTCCAAACAAAATATCCGCACCCTTGTCCATCCTGAAATAGTTGTAAATCAATCTAAATAATTACTATAGATCACATTTAAAATATTTCACAATACACATATTACGAAAATATGTGTATCAAAAATCAAATCCAGCTTTTACATGAAAATATTGCACTGATATGTTTCTCAATAGCAGTGCTTATACTGGGAAATCAATTTCAGTTTAATATGTAATGTTAAAGCGCCAACTTCTCCTAATTCAGATTTACAATTTCTCTGATTAATCTTCAATCAACAACATTTTCATTCTGCCTGAGGATATTATCAATTCCGGCAAAAGAAAAATCAAAATCAAATTGCGAATTTAGCTTCATTTACCTTCCACCGTTGACATCCGTAGAACTTCCGGCCGCTTCCTCTAATAACACACAACGAAGCCTTCCAAGGACAATAACAATACAAGCTCGGTTCGTAGTGCACATTCGGAATATATATCCGTTCTCTTTGATGTAAATGAAGATGAAGACATTTCAGACGATGAAGATTGGAAACCCCAACCTTTCCCCTGTGTTTCACTCGATGAAGATATAGAAGCTCTCCGTCGTTGATGAATACATCGCAGGTCAGACTTTCTTTTATTTTAGAAGAAGACGCTTGCTGATGTGGAAAAAATGCCAGATTGGGTAAGAAACCGGGACATGTAAGCCTACCACCGGGATTCCAAGTGAGTAACCGGTCATTTTGACCCATTTGACATATTATACGGAGTAAGTGTATCTGTGTGACTCTTTTTAAAGTTCATGGGCTTATGTGATGGTTGGACAATAGTAGGAGGGCTTATTTGACCCTTTTTCCTACGTAGTATATAATATTATAAGTATCATATGAAAAATCATAAAAAACATCAATTATGATATACGTAGTACTATTATTTTTTAAAATATTTGGAGAAAAAAGTTACAATTAGTAAAAAAATATGGGGTTTTAATCGAGGTGACATCATCCACACTTTCTAGTTTCATTCGAGCAACCAGAGCCCATCACACCTTTCCTCCCCCCCCCTATCAAGTATCAACTCCCCCTCTATGTGTTCTTTTGGAACGAAAACTCACCTCTATTCATATCATTAGTTTCAAGATTGTTACATCAAGCAAAGGAAAATCAAATCTGACACCAACTAACCTCCAAAAACTACAACTGTAAACCCTATTATGAGACCTAGAAACAGTCACCCCTGAAAGAGCAACACGAATCGCTAACCATGTAGCGGGCTTGACACAATTGTCTCTGCTTCTATAGATCCATATACTCCCAACGACATTAAAAACAGGCAAAGCTTCTAAGCAAAATGACAACCCTAACAACATAGACGTTAACAAGAATCTAAATGACAAAAAAAACAATAACTAAAAGGATAACTTTCACGGATCTTAGCCCTTCGTTCAGCCCATGGCGGTGGATCGGGAGGAGGTCATACCATCTGTACCACTCTAATTGAATCTCCATTGTTGATCGAAATCTGACCTACACGAATCCCGACCAACTTTCCTCGTCCCACACTCGTAGCAACACCGCCGCTAGTTGTTATCTTGTTCACTGCCAAGCCCTGAGATGCACTCATCTGCCTTACTGCTCTGCAAATAGGCACCCAATCGGCACCCACGTATTTGAAAAGAGGCAGACGCCTGCAAAAAAAAACAAGAATAAAACGAGACAGAAACTTGTTTCGATTTGTTGCTCTGCCTTCTTGCCGTAGCCCCACCTACCCACATGGACAAGCCCAGCGAAGCAAGCAACTCCCCCAACCTTCATCGATTAAAACTCACAGACAGAAGGTGCACAAAAAGCTAACCCCACATGAGGGAGACGACCGCTTATGACTTATCAATTGGATTTAACTCCCCCTCTATATTTGGACTATTTGGACTTATTGGCTGAATATATCCTCAACTTTCATAAAATTCACAAATATATCCTCATCTTTTAATTTTATCATAAAAAGATTCAAACTATCAATTTTATAACATTTATAGATTCCGTTTCACTAATCGCTTAATGGCCCGTTAAAAGCTGATGTGGCTATTAACATTATAACTAAAAAGCTTATGTGTTAAATATAATAGGTGACAGGATATTTTTAAATGCCTTTCTTCTCCTCTGCGATATATCCCGCTCCTTTTAGGCGATGAACAACCCTTCCTGTACCTCGCAGAATGTAAAAGGCTCAAAGTAGAAGCAGAAGTGAACCCAACCTCTCTCCCCTCTCGCGCTCGCTCTGTTATTGACCAAGGAGCACGAAGCCGAAGAATGAAAGAAGAAAAGTATGAGAAGAAGAATGTCAAATCTGTGAATTGGTCGGTACAATTTTTTTAATATCCGTCAATGGGTTACGAAATAAAATCTTAAAAAACTAGGGTTATCAAAGGTGACGTGCCGTCTTCTTTAGAGCAGGTTATGTAAAAATTCCTTAGCCTTGAATTTCATGACTATTAGTTATGACTAATTTAGGTTTACAGGAACTATTATAAATGAACGATCATGATATTAGTGTTTCAGTGGGAGTTTAGGCTTGAAACTTAATTAATTTAATTGAGGTTTTCAAAATTTGTTGAAAGTTTGATGTTCAAAATATTAACTTAGAAATACTAAATAAAGTTTTCCCAATAGTAAATCAATAAATAAATAACTACTGGTTTTTTTATTTTTAACCACAATGATTTTAGATTGTTTGCAGATTACAAAATGGACTGCTCCGTAAAAACACACTATCCCACTCTAGGGGATGGAAATGAGGGAGAAGATTATTTGGTTGAAGATGATGCTTATGGTCTATAGGTTGATGGTCTGTTTGAGGTTGATGTAGATATGTATGAGTGTCATGAGAACACCCATATTACCGATGATAGCTCAAGTGATGAGGAGTTAGCTACAGCTAGGGAACTCAACAAGCAGTTGGGAGGGGAAATAGGCTCTGTATTTGTGGATACAATTGACGGAGCTGTGCTTGGCGATTCACACATAATAAGCCACGACGTACACACGGAAGACGATTTACATCCAATAGATTTTGGATATGAATCTGAATATGTGGCATCCGATGGTGAGCAAGACAGCCCCCCACCTAGCGACACAGATGACATATTTGCATATTGAGTACAGAAAAAAGATTGTGTGATAGTTGAATATGATCCAAAATGTGATCATAAGACCATGGTGTGGAAAGTTGGCCTGAAGTTTATTAATTCATTGCAATTCAGAGATGCTGTGCAGTTATATGCATTGAATAGTGGCAGAAATTTAACTTGGTATGAGAAGATTATTTGGTTGAA
This sequence comes from Cuscuta epithymum, assembly GCA_945859915.1. Taxonomy (NCBI): domain Eukaryota; kingdom Viridiplantae; phylum Streptophyta; class Magnoliopsida; order Solanales; family Convolvulaceae; genus Cuscuta; species Cuscuta epithymum. Next base: position 1,443,428 of record CAMAPF010001045.1, on the reverse strand, counting down.
GATGATGCTTATGGTCTATAGGTTGATGGTCTGTTTGAGGTTGATGTAGATATGTATGAGTGTCATGAGAACACCCATATTACCGATGATAGCTCAAGTGATGAGGAGTTAGCTACAGCTAGGGAACTCAACAAGCAGTTGGGAGGGGAAATAGGCTCTGTATTTGTGGATACAATTGACGGAGCTGTGCTTGGCGATTCACACATAATAAGCCACGACGTACACACGGAAGACGATTTACATCCAATAGATTTTGGATATGAATCTGAATATGTGGCATCCGATGGTGAGCAAGACAGCCCCCCACCTAGCGACACAGATGACATATTTGCATATTGAGTACAGAAAAAAGATTGTGTGATAGTTGAATATGATCCAAAATGTGATCATAAGACCATGGTGTGGAAAGTTGGCCTGAAGTTTATTAATTCATTGCAATTCAGAGATGCTGTGCAGTTATATGCATTGAATAGTGGCAGAAATTTAACTTGGTATGAGAAGATTATTTTTTGTTTGTTATACTTTTCCGTTTTGGTAAGTTTCGCCTTTAGAAAACTAGATTCTCACCCGCGCGATGCGCGGGATATTAAAATGTTATAGCGATATGACATTATTTTAAATGTAATTTGGTTGTGTGAAATGAAAGCAAATTATCATATACGTAACATGCATAATAATTTATAATCAAAGATCGGAAAATGCAAACTCAGAAATAGGTAGTAAGTATGTTTTGGAATAAGTAGAAAAAGTAAACGTTAATATTAGAAATAATATTAGGTCATTTTTAAAATAAATGACCTAATATTAGAAATTTAGAATCAATGAATATTGTTTTTAAAAAACATGATTTACTAATGATGAACTTGACTCATAATAATAATAATAATAATTCTGAAAACAATACTCCTAATACTCCCTTCGTTCTTTATTATTAGTCCTCCATTCCATTTTGGGCTGTTTTTTTATTTGTTCTCCTTTTCATTTAAGGAAAGTTTTTATAATCAATATACCTTTATATCCCCACTTATATTACCATTACTTCTTTTTCTTTCCTGCTTTTTGATTTACTCACTACTCATTAATTACACATTTTACACCACCCCTATTACTTTTCTCTTAAAACTCATGCCAAAACCTAAGAGGACTAATATTAAAGAACGGAAGGAGTATGATACAACCAATTTAATACGGTGTAATTACTAATTTCAATTTCAAAAGTAAATAATTAAATATGAAATCATATCCCATCCAATACATAATATCCAGTGGAGGAGCTAGGGGGGGGGGGGGGGCAAGGGGGGGCAAGCGCCCCCGCTCCGACCAATTTTTTTTACTAGTATTACTTATAATATGTTTCTTGCCCCGGCTTCTTTTTTTAAAAACAATAAGTACAACTTAAGGTTATTTTAAGATTAAGTGTTAATTCTTCAATTGTTCCTAATCAGTCTATCTCCGGTGTTGGAAATGCCACTGCGTCAAATGAAAATATTGCTAGAGATGAGAGGAATGAGAGGGACAAGAGAGCCCGAACAGAAAGTACACATGAATGGGATATTATTAGTGATCCATTTTTACGAAAACCAATTAATGAATATGCGCCGGGGGTTAGGGATGATGTGATGAGAGCATATGTTGTTAAAGGTGCTTGTCAACTAGCATCTCATAAGTTTCCACGAACTGAATTTGGAAAGTCATTAAGGAGCTTTCGAGGAGAGTGGTTTAAAACTTGGGAATGGTTGGAATATAGTATTTTTGAAGATGCTGCTTTCCGTTTTTGGTGTTACCTTTTTCATGGGCAAGAAGGAAAGAGATTTGGTGATGATGTGTTTGTGAGGACCGGATTCCGTAACTGGAAGAAGTCTCCTCAGTCTTGCGGAGTTGTATTCATCTGATTTTTCAGCTGTTGAACAAATGGAGCTTAAAGAACAACTCCAAGTTTGGATATATGAGATGAGAGGGAATGAAGCATTTTCCACTTTACAAAGTATTGGTGAAGTGTCTAAGAAGATGGTTGAGCTTACAATTCACAAATCTTTTCACTTGGTCAATCGTCTTATTGAGTTGGCTCTAGTGTTACCAGTTGCAACAGCCACAGTTGAAAGAGCTTTCTCAGTGATGAATATTTCAAGACAGATCTTCGCAATAAGATGAGAGATGACTATCTTACGGATTGTTTAGTATGCTACATCGAAAGAGACATTTTTCAAGTAATTGATAATGAAGCTATTATGCAGCATTTTCAAAATATGAAACTCGTAGGATTGATTTGCCTACGTTGCAAAAGTAAATCAAGTAGCATGTAATGAACTATAATTTTTTTGCTAATTAATTACGCCATTGTTGTTCTTATTATATTTTGAACACGCACTTTAAAATTTTTAGTCTTCAGTTTGCCCCTCCTTGGATAAACCTCTGGCTCCGCCACTGATAATATCTCATCCCGCAGCCATCCCATATAACCCATCCCAGCCATAATAACCATAATAACCAAATAACACACTTTAAATATTTAAAATAGTATTCTTATTTAAAATACACACTCCATAAAAGAGTTTTTTTCGAATTAATGTTAATTAATTAATTAATTAAGAAAATAATGCTGGGAAAAAAGTATTTACCAATATATTGCTGGGCCTTAACCACGGTCAGGGGTAAGTCGCCTAACCGTTGGGCGACTTATAAGTCGCCAAACCGTTTGGCGACTTATAAGTCGCCCAACGGTTGGGCGACTTACCCCTGAAATATGGTTGAAGGCGAGGAGCTACTGCCAGCCACGCACGATCGTGCGTACCCTGGGACGCACGATCGTGCCTAGGTCCGAAAATAGCATTTCAGCAGATTTTTCGCCCCAGTTCAACCCGGACTCATCTGTTTGCTATAAATAAGGTCTCTCTTCTCTTGTTTAAGTGTTACGAGCCAGATACAATACATTATAAAACATACAACACACGTCTTCTCAATCACATAGTGGCCAAAAAGTGTCGTGCCTCCAAACTCATTTCACCTATCTTCTTGAACCCACCATCAAATTTCTTTTTCTGATGTTGCTGTGCGGTCAGACCAAAAGATTTTTTAGATGAATCTTTGAAATGAGTGTGCACATTTGATGCAAGATGGCGGATGCATAGCCTATGATGCGCATAAGGCTCCCCCCAAGTACTGCCCACCTCATTCATTGCCCTGACAATACCTCCATGTCTATCTGAAATGACACACAACTCCCTGTTACTCACAAACTGCCTAATACATGCCGTAAACCATGGCCAACTATCTCCATTTTCAGATTCAACAGCTGCAAAGGCCACTGGAAATATTTGGTTGTTCGCATCACAACCCATGGCCACGAGCAATGTACCCTTGTACTTTCCATACAAGTGTGTCCCATCAATAGTAAGTACGGATCGACAATGCTTAAAACCATGTATTGATGCCTTGAATGCCCAAAAAACTCTTTGAAACTGCATATAACCTGTGGGAGTATTGGGGGTGGGTACCACTGAACAATAGTTCCAGGATTTGAATGTTGGAGCGCTGTCATGAAACGGGGCAATTCAGAATATGACTTCTCCCAACCGCCAAATATTTCTGCTATGGCCTTTTGCTTCCCCATCCATGTTCTCCGGTATGATACCGTATACCCATATTTTTCCTTCAGCATCTCAATGATAGTATGCACTTTAAGAGAAGGATCAGTGCGAACAATGTCTATCACATCTTTAGAGATGAATTCTGAAGTCAAAGCCACGTGATCGGTTGTGTCGGTGTTGCCAATGCACGTAGCAGAATGAGGTCCAGGATAACGCACAATTGTGAAGGTGTCAAGGTTGCCTTTGTTCTTTGTGGCGCGTATTCTCCAGGGGCAATCACATTCTTTCTTCCTTTTGAATTGTGCCACCCACTTGTGTTTATCGGACTCTATCACCCGATAAAATTGGTTCCGTTTGATAGAATACAAGCTCACCATATTGATGACTTGTTCTTTGTTGTCAAACTGTTGACCGACCTCAAACTCACCATCGGGGGTAAACCTTTTCTCACCTGATCCACTCATCCACGCATCAGTAAACCCTTCAGAGAGATCATAAATTCTAGTAAAATGGCTAGACGGGGCAGTTTTGTGACAGTATCACCACCATCTTCATCAGATTCTGTCATGTCATCACCATTGATGTTTTTGTCAGCATCATCATCAGTTCCCTGCCCATCCACAAATGATGCACCATTTTGCAAATACCTACCATCTTCCTGTATAACCATGTCCAGTACAGGAGCCTTTGAGGAGTTCCCTGCATTCACCCCTGCATTGACATCATGCGTAGATACGACAACATTTGATGTTGATTGAGTACCATAGGCGTCACAAGATTCCTCAATGTACATCTCAAGCGTCGACATATCCTCCATCTGACTTATGCCCCACATATTTGTTATAGCTAGCTCATCAATGAGGGGCATAAGCATGTACTTTCCCCCGTTCATGGGAAATTTCATTTTCAACCGCAAAGAACGGCTAGGATGAATCATTGTGGCTGCATGTATTTTTTGAAGGATCTCCAGCATGCAAGCGCCACGAGAAACCATGACAAAGCTGGTTCTACCACCTTCAAGGCTTATTTGCCCAGCGTCCTCATAATAGTTCCCTCCCCAATGACATATGATTGGGAAGCTTGAGAAATCCATATTCTAATAACAATTCACTGTCCAACATTCATGAGTAGGCATCAATATACACACTTTAAACACATTCAAATTTTCAATAGAAAAAACTACCAAAATTGTAATATATCCAAAAGTCAAAATTCACAAACAATTCACATTTCAATATGAAACTACCAAACAAACTTTTGATATCTACATTCACGTCTACCTTTCAATACCCAATTTTAGCTACATTCAAGTCTACCCAAATGCCAAAATGTCAAAATACACATTTAAATTTACAATCAATTTAAAATTTAATTTCAACATTTCATACATATCCACATTTCACAACAACTTAATTCACAATCAATTCATAATCCAAAAATTCGAAAATTTTAACATTCAAAACCCTAAGTTCAAAATGAGATGAAATGGAGTTTGATTTACCTAGAAGAAAGAAGAAAGAGTGTTGAAGATAAAGATGGAGGTTTGCCGGAGTGGGGTCGCCAGAGAAGGAGGCTCGACGGAGTTGGAATTGCCTAGGTCGTCGTTCGTCCTTCGTTCGGTCGTCGCTGCAGCTGGGGGGATTTGGGGATTGGGTTTTACGCGTAGTTCTGTTTTGTGTCTGGGCGGTGATTTTACTTAAGAGAAAGTCGCCCAACGGTTGGGCGACTTTCCCCGATCATGGTTAGTCCAGCAGTATTTTGGTAAATACTTTTAACCCAACCCTAATTTCGTAATTAATTAATTAATTAACATTAATACGGAAAAAAAACTCTCCATAAAAACACTTGATGCCCAACTTGCTATACTTAAATTAATATATATAATAAAAATATAAATATAAAGAACACAAATAAATATAAAAATAACTACATAAAAATAAATAAATATTTATATATTTATATATATATATATAAGTAGGTCGGCCTGTTAAGCTAGAAAGGCATCATGTTTGGACTAAGCTTGACCTATTTAGATAAACGAGCTTTTTGAAAAGTCTAAACCTAGCATGATTTTTACTTGTCCACCCGTACTTTGGGCCCCTAACGATATGTATCGTCGTCGTTCATGAAATCCAAAACCATGCTTGATCTCCTCCATTAAAATACGTACTAGTAGTATATATCGCATCTTGTCTCTAGTAAAGTTTTTTTGAAGTACGAACGGTGAATCTCAAATGGCTCCCACTACAAGTAAGAATTTTCCCTACGCTTGTTTTGTTTAATCCGATTTCGTCATTCCTTCTGAATAGATGCGACGAAGATATGAGGTCTATAATAGGAAATGTATGTTTTGTAAATTGAATTTCACTGCGTTTTATGATAATCTGCTTGGCTTATCGAGGAGGGTGAAGGGTTATAGAATAGGTGGTTCCTTGGTCCGCTAATCCGTTGTTTGTTTGATGAACTTTGATCCGGTTGTTCGTTGGCCTGAAACAAAGCTTTTCCGTCATTATGTGGGGTTGGGAAAACACAGTACCGCAATCAATGGAATTATGTTCGTGTGATCGTATCTGATGTTTTCTGCGGCATCTTTATTTAGTCCGTATTTAGGGGTGTTTGGATCTGATTCTTAAAACTGCTTCTGCTACTTGATTATTTAGTTAGAGTGGTAGGATGAAAATGCAGAAGTGATTCTGGTGCTCTAATTTACTCCTAGAATAAGTTTTTTTTAGAAGCGGGGATCAGCTTCTGGAAACTGATTCTGATTCTACTTCTTCTTTAAAAAAGAAGTAGAAGCATAATCAGTTACAAACATCCCTTACGATGCTCTTTTTTTTGTTTTTTTTTATTCTTCTTTTTTTATTACAAACTGGTTGGGTTGCTCTAGTTGTGGAGGTGGATGTCCTTCTGGTCGTTTAGGCAACTCCTTGAACCGTTGATAAGTTGTTTCAACATGTATTTGGCATTTTGATCTTGTGATTGGGTGCCTGTAGATACACATTCGGGTGGCTGAGGGTTTGGGGAAGGGCAGAGGTGAAATGAATAGAACTATCTTCATATTCGTAGTCTTAATTTGGTTGGTGATATACTACATAGTTGGCCTGGATTTGATATTTTTCATTTTTCATTATCATTTACATCCAGATATCTTCCTGTCATCACTTTCTCTTTCCCAATTTAAGTTGTTTCTGTAATATGGGATTTACAGGGAGTGCGCTGAATCGCTCTAAAGATGAGAAATCTTCTAGCACTAGAAGAGGTTTTGTTTCTAATTTCCTTGTTTGAACTAATCTTGTTTATTTTAACTTTTTTGTGCTTTTGTTTTAAATCCTTTCACTCCCACTAGTGTTTTCAAATCTTCAAGCGTAGGGCAAGGTTTTTGCTTGGTCCTGATGCTGGCTGTGTTGAATGACTGCGGCTCAATCATTTCATAAAGATTGGGTCACTAGTTTGTTATGTTTGGGTTATTCTTCACCGGAAAGATTGGTATTTTGCAGGGAAGAAGTGTTACTCCGCTGATATGGAGAAGCATAACTACGGAGGTCTGAAATACAATCCAGCTTGGGAGAAATTTAAAACTACTGCAAAGGTAATAGTGATGTCTACAATGATTCATGGCGTGCATATATAGTTTTCTTCTACCATTTAATGCCTTCGCAAAAGAGAGAAAAAAACAGAATCCCTAAACTTGCAGGAGATTCATAAAAGTGACCCAGACATGTGTAGATCATTTCGTAAAATGTTCGATCAGTTTCACAGCTACAAAAAGTGGAGGAATGGTGACTCGTTCGTGAAAGCGGTAATGCCATCTTGCCGTCATGCATAAGCTCTCAGTCACTGTTGTTATTATTACTCCCTTCATCCTCAAAATTCTTCCCGGTTTGACTTAGATCGGAATTTTTTGGAACGTCGGAGGAAAGGGGGAAGAATTTTTAGGATGAAGCAAGTATTTGTTTATTATTACTACACACGTGTGTAACTGTGTATTAATTCGTGCGCAGGTGAGTGAGAGTTTTCCAGAATATCCACAATTTGTTGAGGCATTATCTGAGCTGTTGAAAGCTAATCCAATGTTGATACCAAATACTTCTCCACGGTCTGCAGGCTTCTAGCTTAATAGTTGGTGTTTGTTTCCCCTTACCCCTACCGGAATATATTTGTTTGCAGTTTTTACTTGAACATTACTAAATTAGAGTCGATTTCCGAAATGGTGAACACTTTTAAATATTGACAAAAACGTGGGTAATAAAGTCAGATATTTGTTAATGTTACCAATAAATAAGTTACTTTCCGAATAAGTCAATTTCCGAATTTCACTTTTAAATAATGAAATTCATACCAATAATATGTATTTTTAACGTTTGTATAATGATTATCCCTACTAAAGAAGTTAGTATATATAGACCTTTTTGTAATGAATATTACCAAAATAGATATAATTATATAAATGACAAAACTGGTTTTTAAGTTTTCCAAAATGAATGTTAAGCCATTATTTAATACGGAGTATTACATTTTAATATTCTAATAGTCCATTTACTATTCTAATACTCCATTTTTATAATTGATAATCAATTAATGTGTTCTTATGAGTTATGACTAGGGCTGGACTCGGGTCGGTTCGGGCCGGGGCCCGGATGGGCCGGCGATTTTGGAATAGGGGGCCTGGAACTGGCCCGGGTAATCCCCGGGTCGGGCCGGACCGGCCCGGCCCTCAGACCTTTGTTTTTTTCCCTTTTCCTAGTTAACCCCCACCCCCAAACCAACCCAAACAACCCCAAATGGCCCAAAGTACCCAGCCCAACCTGAAAAGTAAAAAAATTGAAAATAAAACTAAAAAGGCCCGGAATCGGGCTCGAACCGGCAGGGCCGGTTCAGGATTCGGGGGACCCGAGCCCGGATGAAAACCCCCGCGGGTCGGGCTTACCGTGGACTGGTTACTGACCGGGCCACTGAGCCGGGCCTGAACAGGCCCGGTTGGGCCACCCAGCCCGAGTCCAGCCCTACTTATGACTCAGCCACCATCACCGTTAGTGTTGGATTTGGCTCAGACATCCCGGCCCGTGGACCGGTTCGGTTCTCGGGTCCAGGTCAGGACTAGGCCCAAGGGAGTGGGTCCTGGCTCGGGTCTTACTTTTGGCGACCTGGCCCAAATTGATTTTTTTTTTTCATTTTTTGGGTTTCACCCGGGTTGGGCTTGATGGTTATTGGCTAGGAGGGGTTTGGGGGGGGGGTGGGGGGGGGGGGGGACAGGGCTACTTAGGAAAGCAAAAAAAATAAAAACAACCAAACCGGAGGCCCGGCCCGGACCCGGTGGCTACTCGGACCGGTCTTGGGCCCACCAATTTTGAACCGTTGGCCCGCCCGGGCTAAAGCCCGTCCCGGACCGAGTCCAGCTAAGGGTGGACCGGTTCCGGTTCGTGCCCGGTACGGGCCTAGGCCCGGCTGGGCCTCGGTTCAGAAAAATGAGGCCCGAGCCCGAACCGGTGGTGGGCGGTTCCGGGCCAGAACCGGGCCACCCGGATTTTTTTCTTTTTCTCTTATTTAACCCCCTAACCCTCCCCCTCCACCTCAAACCACCTCAAATGGCTTAAAATACCTAATCCAACCCAAAACTTAAAAAAATTTCAAAAAAAAAAAAATAAATAAATTCCGGCCCGAATCGGCCGGGCCGGGCCGGTTCACTAAACTGGAGGCCCGGGCCCGGACCGCTATACCCCTGTAGTGACCTACCCTCATTGATTAATCGACATTGACCGCTAGTAACTCATCAGCCCCAACCTCCTTCTCTAGCCCACTCCCCCAGCCCCCGCATCCCGCCGGTGCATCGCACCCCCACGGCCCCGCCCCTGGAAAGCAGTGCAATCACAACTTACGAAATCCTTGCCACCAACAGCTGGTGTCGACCTTCATGGTCTCATTTGCCCGTTGTCGTCAACGCTCATCGCCTTGATAAGTCCATTTTTGTACTTATTTTTCTTATCAAATTTAAGTGATTTTTGATTGAAAATAGAAAGAAAAGACATGTTTTAGATATTTTGGTTCAAGTTTCATGAAATCAGGTGAAAACCACATTCATAATATGTTTGCCGGAATTTCGGGTCAATTGAGCACAAAATGAGTCAATTTGAGTAACAAATGAATTCATACTGGGAGAAGCAAGCATTATTTCAAAGTGATCCAAAAGACAATTTTGAAGAGCAGGAAACACAGCATTTGCTAGACAAATTTAGCAGAAGGCGCCCAAAAAGCCCCCAATCTGGCCGCCTTTGAAAAATCAGAAGTCAACCGTTGACTTTGACCCGAACCAGCAGAAGACGGAAGGCTGCCGACAGAGGACGGAGGGCGGCCGCCCTCAGTGGCTGCCTGCGGCACAAGGGGACGAAGCCAACCACCGGCCGGTGCGATTCGACGGCAGGCGGTTAGAGAGAAACGGCGGGCGGCCGCCTTCGGGACCGCCTGCGGCTGACGAAGACCGGCGCACGTCGGTTTGTCGGCGACAAGACGGAGGGCGGCCAAAGCTGGACGAAAGGCGGCCGCCTAACTGGGTGCCTTCGGAAAAATTTGGGCTATAAATACCAGGCTTTTTCCTTATCTCAAGCACACCAATTTCAAGCCCAAATCAGATAAAAAAAGGGCGTCTTCTTCCTCCTCAAAGCTCGGATTTCCACCATTGTTGCACCTTCAACTTCAAACTTTCATATCTTTCTCATTTTAGCTCCAAATTGTGAGTTCTTTATATGTATTTTCATCCTTTAAATGTGTAGAATATGTACTCTGTTTGTTCTATCTGTGCTTCGAAAATTCCCAGAAAATTATTACATTATTTCACATTTTCTTCTTAATTTTGAATAAAATAGTTCTTGATATTGAATTCATTCCAATTAATTATATAGTTGTTTACTAGCCTCAAGGTAGTTATTTATCAAAACAAAGTTAATTTTTACGAAGCAGAGGTAATTTTTAATTAATTCCGGCATTTAGTTGTTATTATTGCATAAATTAAATTAAATACTCAAAAAGCTAAAAAAAAATTAGTTTCTGTCTTAATTACAGTTTAATTTACAATAATATCACTCCCAGTAGTCAATATAAAATTTAGAACGAATTTAGAATAATTTTAGTTGCGCTGAATCGCTCTAAAGATGAGAAATCTTCTAGCACCAGAAGAGGTTTTGTTTCTAATTTCCTTGTTTGAACTAATCTTGTTTATTTTAACTTTTTTGTGCTTTTGTTTTAAATCCTTTCACTCCCACTAGTGTTTTTAAATCTTCAAGCGTAGGGCAAGGTTTTTGCTTGGTCCTGATGCTGGCTGTGTTGAATGACTGCGGCTCAATCATTTCATAAAGATTGGGTCACTAGTTTGTTATGTTTGGGTTATTCTTCACCGGAAAGATTGGTATTTTGCAGGGAAGAAGTGTTACTCCGCTGATATGGAGAAGCATAACTACGGAGGTCTGAAATACAATCCAGCTTGGGAGAAATTTAAAACTACTGCAAAGGTAATAGTGATGTCTACAATGGTTCATGGCGTGCATATATAGTTTTCTTCTACCATTTAATGCCTTCGCAAAAGAGAGAAAAAAACAGAATTCCTAAACTTGCAGGAGATTCATAAAAGTGACCCAGACTTGAGTAGATCATTTCGTAAAATGTTCAATCAGTTTCACAGCTACAAAAAGTGGAGTAATGGTGACTCGTTCGTGAAAGCGGTAATGCCATCATGCTGTCATGCATAAGCTCTCAGTTACTGTTGTTATTATTACTCCCTTCATCCTCGAAATTCTTCCCGATTTGATTTAGATCGGAACTTAAGAAAGTGAGAATAAATAAAATGAAAATATATAATTGTAATTGAGTAAGAAAATGGTAAATGAATGATAATCACACAAACTTTTCAAAAAAAGAAATGGGGAATTTTTTGGAACGTCTCAAAAAGAAAGGCTCAAAAAGAAAGGGAGAAGAATTTTTAGGATGAAGCAAGTGTATTTGTTCATTATTACTACACACGTGTAATTGTGTATTAATTTGTGCGCAGGTGAGTGAGCATTTTCCAGAATATCCCCAATTTGTTGAGGCATTATCTGAGCTCTTGAAAGCTAATCCAAAGTTGATACCAAATACTTCTCCACGGCCTGCAGGCTTCTAGCTTAATAGTTTGTGTTTGTTTCCCCTTACCCCTACCGGTGCTGTGGAATATATTTGTTTGCGGTTTTTACATGAATTGATGAACATTACCAAATTAGAGTCAATTTCCGGAATTGTGACCACTTTTAAATATTGACAAAAACGTGGGTAATAAAGTCAGATATTTGAAAGCCATGATTTAGGTGAAATTCATACCAATAATATGTACTTTTAACAGTTCTATAATGATAATCCCTACTAAAGAAGTTTATATATATATATATATATATATATATATATATATATATATATATATATATATATGGACCTTTTTGTTATGAATATTACCAAAATAGATATACTTCCTCCGTCTCATAAAACTTGGTCAATTTGACTTTTCTTGGTCAATGGTAATAAACTCCGAATAATGATTTTAGTTATTATATGTGTGTGAAACTTGTAACTTTTATACTTTAGAGGGCCACGGCCTCAACTGCAACCCCACTGTTTGTGATTGCAATGCTTCTTCCTTTAGCATTGTGGCATTTAATTTGAATTTAAGCCTTATAAATATATTTGCAGCCTCTGTTCTAAAAATCATTTTAGGCTTCCGACTAGTCCCCGCCTAAGCGCTAGGCGGTGGTCGGGCGCCCCGATTTTCGTCTAGGCGCTCCGACAAATTGGTTTGCCGTCTAGATGAATTAGTCGACCCGCCTATGACGTCTAGTTGCCCGCCTAGAGCGCCTAATCGGCCGCCTAGGCCGTCTTGATTCGCCGAACATTACTTTACTTTTAAATTTCAATTTTCTAAGTGATATACTATTTTTAGCTTTAGCCAGAGATATAAAGAAATGAAGTTGTAAATTAAGATAAAAATGTATATGTTTGTATATATACCAAAATTTTATCAATATTTATATTAATGACATAATGAAATTAAGAGATTAGTTATCATATACTATGTATGATTAAATTTGATAATTCTCATTCATGTTTGTTAATGTATATGTATATATGTATTTTATAGACATAAAAATACAATATTACTTATCATATTTATGTAAAAAATATAGATAAAAATACAATTTATATGTCTCCGACTAGTCCCCGACTAGCCGCCCGCCTAGCCGCCTAGGCGTTAGGCGCTGGGCTGGCGCCCGACTAGCGCCTAGCGCTTTTTAGAACATTGTTTGCAGCTAGTGTGTATAATCTGATTACTTAAATCATTTACTTTAACTTCAATATTACATTGGAAAATTGATAGTAATAATCCCAACTATTGGCGGTCTGCCCATAACAATCCCAAGTATCGATTATTTTAGAATAATCCCAACTTTAGGGACCTTCCGCCAATATTGGTCCCTATAAATAAATTCTTGTAGTTTTAAAGTGGGTGAGAAGAGATATAGCAAGTAATCCTTATAAACAATCCTAACTTTTAATTTCTTCGATTAATTTCTATTTAAAAATCACTTGTTGTAGGAGGTAATATCTAGTCATGGACCATTATTGGCGGACTGTCCATATAGTTGGAATTATACAAAAACAATCAATAATTGAGATTATTGTCGGCGGACCGACAATAATTGGGATTATTATTTTCATTTTTTCGATCTTATTACATTTTGAAGTCTAAGATTTATCTCTGAGACAAAGTAGTGATGTACCATCACAATGATTCTGTCATTTAATTAGAGAATTCTTTCTCTAATCTACCTCTAATGACAGGAAAAATCAATTATCTCATCAAGGTGATATTCCGCAAAGCGGAACACATTATTTGTTAAGGGTTGTAGCAGCTTATTATTGTTAACGCATCTTGCCCTCGTTCACCCAAGCTGGAATCCTCCCAGCCCCGAACTTAGTTGTAATTTAGTTTTTCTTCCTTAGCCAACTCTTTTCCTTTGGTTTTTCTTCCGTCCCACACCAGATAGAATAGAGGATGTGCACCTCGATCATATCTTCTTATATAATGGTTCCTTTGAAGAAAATATGAAATAAGTACTCCGTAGCTATTAACGCTTAAGTGCGATTGTAAGCTACTTCATACACAAATTTCGTATCAATATACGGTTGTGTGAGTTTTAATTAGGTTCTTTCACAAAAACTGAAAACCCGGACCGAAAAATTGGTTTTCAAAAAATTGGATCCTGATTAACTTTGGTTCGATTGAATTTAAGAAAGGGATAATTCCCTGAATAGGAGTAAAACATTGAGGGCTTGTTTACTAACAGAGATATTCCCTGAATAGGAGTAAAACTGGAAAACAGAAAACAGGAAACGTGTTTACCAAAGAAATTCCTGGAAAACTGGAGAAAGAAAAAAAGAAAAACGCGTTTACCAAATTGTTTTCCAAAACGGAAAAAATGAGACATGTCTCTCTTTTCCTTGATGATTCGGAGAAGTGACTTTTACTAGTTTTCCAAATTTGGAAAACGCAGATGCTACAGTGCCGATGCAATGAATTTGCATACTTACACCTAGTGGTGGGTCCGATCCCACTCCGATGTCGATTCCATTCCGGTACCTCCATCCTCGTACCTTACCCCTTACCCCTACCCTACTCTCTACCCTACCCCACCCCACTCCGGCCCCACCCCGATCCACCCTACCCTAACCTCCACCCCCTACCACCTCGACCTCACCCATACCCACCCTACCCTAACCCGTATGTTACCCCTTACTCCTTACCACATGCCCCTACCTCGGCCCCACCGCCATCCTACCCCCACCCTTCCTCCATCCTACCCCCCCACCCTACCCTTCCCCTACCTCGGCCCCACCCCAATCCACCTTACCCTACCGCCACCCCCCTACCACCTCGACCCACACTACCTACCCCCACCCGTATATTACCCCTTACCACTTTGCCCCTACCTCGGCCCCACCCCACCACCATCCTACCCCCACCCTCGTACCGCCATCCTACCCCCACCCTTCTGCCATCCGACCACCATCCTACCCCCCCACCCTACCTTTCCCCTACCTCGGCCCCACCCAGATCCTGGGCCCACCCTATCGCCATCCTATCCCACTACCCCTACCTTACCCCAACCCTACCCACTACCCCCCACCCTTACCGCCATCCTACCTCCACCCCTACCTCAGCCCCACCCTGGTCCCCGGTCCCACCCTACCGCCATCCTATCCCAACTCCATACCCTACCTCTACCTTACCCACTACCCCACCCTTACCCCTAACTACGACCCTAACCCACCAACTACCCCCACCCAACCCCCTACCCTAGACCTTACTACCCCACCCCGACCATACCCCTTACCCCACCCCCACCCATAACTTCCCTACCCCGACCCCTACGAGTAGGTATGGGTGGGTATGAAGGGTTGTGGGGGAGTATGGGTAGAGTGTAAGATCGTGGTAAGGGTAGGGGTCAAGGGTGTCTTGGTGTGGAATTGGAGAACTGAGTGAAAAAATTGATGAACATGTTTTCATATTTGAAAATGGAAAACTAAAAAATAGAAACAGAAAATTGGAGATAGAAAAACTGAAAAATAAAAACAGAAAATTGGAGAACGAAAAGAAGAAGTAGAAAACAGGAAAATATCTCTGTTAGTAAACAGGCCCTGAATATGTGCAAAAATAGGAGTCGATGTTTAATAGGAGTAAAAAGGCAAGAGTTTGACAAAATTACCCTTAATGATGATCTGAATTTTTATTAATAATAATATAATTTAAAATAGGAAAAACAATACACAGTACACAAGGCAATACAATATGACGCCACAACCCTAACACAAGGCCATCACCACCCCTTCTCTGTTGCCGCTCAGATCCCCGCCATCGCAGGCCGTTGCCGCCGCTGAGGTCGCCGCCATCGCAGGCCGCCGCCGTAGTACGCCGCACCCGCAGATCACTATTGATCACCTCTTCCGCCGATGGTGCTGGTGGCACCATCAAACTGCTCATCTGTCACCGTCACCTCTGACACCACCAACCAGCCCATTCGTTTCCTCTGTCTCCACTATTGCCACATCTGTTGCCGCCGCCTATTCTGGTGAGACTGGCGGATCTCCGACCATGACCATATCATCCTCTCGCAAGTTTACTTAGGTTTATGACATTTCAAGATCTAAAACATGGCATTTGAGACACAAAATTCGTGAATTTTGAGATAACAAAAATGATATTTATAGATCTAGAAACGTGGCATTTGAGGTTAAAAGAAGAGATTTTGGTCCAATAGCCTTTAAAAGAGACTCAATAAGGCATATAATAGTCCGAAAGCACTTAAATGAGTTCAATAATATTAAGGACCATCGTAAAATAATAAGTCCAAAATATTAAATAATTTTCAATATCCACAACCATCTCCAGGATGACAAATCCTGTTGGTCTATAAATGATACTTATTCGTGTTGATGATGATAGATTAAAAGTTGATGATCATGAATATATTATATAAAGAAGTTTTTAATGCTTGTAACATATAATTTTTCATGTTTTTTTTTAAATTAAGAGAAATATATTATACTTCATATATATAGATATATATATATATGAAAGTTTTGGCTCCGGTTTCATCATTCACGGGAACAACCTAACCAACAATGAAAGAGAGCGTCTCATAATGAAATGCAGTTCTCATCACGGGCGTCCTCCTTTTGACAGTTATCATGCACTCTGCGTACATGCTACAAGGTGATTTTGTTGGAAGGATGCAATTCTATGGTCCTCACGGCCGGAAAACACATTTTCTCCGCCCTTCACACTTGGTCCAGAGGTTAAACTTATTATTAATTATCATAACAAACCGCAGCTTAACCATAACAATGCATCCCTCCGGAAACCCAAGCTTCCACTAAATCTATTCATGTTTTGGTCCCTTGCTCTCCTTAAACAGTCTGGAAATCTTTTACTTTAATTTCAATTCTAAAAATCTATCTATTTTTTTTATAAATAGATTAATCGAAATTTTATTCTTATTATTTTGGAAAACATTTTTTTTAAAACTTCCCTCTATTTGTAAAGTATATACGTAGTATCAAAGAGTGCAATACCCTAAATATGTGCTCCATTAATGCTAAAGGTTAACATCAGCTTAATTGTCTTCCTTGTCACAATATCCTCCCAAGCCTAAGTTTATTCAATACACTGGGCCCTAGTTAGCCTAAGATTGACATATGACACCATTCCATCCAAATCCGATCTCTACATTCAATTCATATAGCTAATTAATTTCTAATAGATCCGAGTATTGAAAGCTATTGAAATGAATTAAACTCGGTCTAACACAGTAAATTGAAATATAATTGATTTGCTGTATAATGATTTTTGATGCTACAAACAGAATTCCTTTGTATCCAAACAAAAATTAACGCTACAAGCATACCATATTACTGTATGAGATCGATAGGGTAGGCCAGATTCATGACATACTGTGATCCTGCCTAAAAATAGATTATAATAGAAATGAAAGTGTAAAAGAAATACTAATTATTATAAACCAAAAGTCAAATGGAAACTTAAAATGAAAAATAACTAGTTTCTTAAAACTTTACCTTACAAAATGCATGCACAAGAAATAAAAAGCATGCATTATAAATTGTACGTAGCCCAACTGGTAGCGAGGGAGTGTCACAAGGGTTAGGTCTCGGGTTCGATTCCCGGCAACTACGATGAGAGGTTACTCAATAGAGGGCCTCTGCAAGTACCGGGGACGGAGCCTCACTCTCTATATGTCAGATTGTGATTATAGTCCAATTTACATCCTCCCATCGTATCGTCCGGTCGGTGTTGGGGGGCTCTCAGGGATGAGGTGTCATCATTTTTTTTTGTACGTAGTACTACCAGGGGCGGATCTACCTTATTGATAGTGGGGGCTAGTGCTGGACTCGGGCCGGGCGGCCCGAACCGGAACCGGCCTGGCCCGGTTACTGTGTGAACCGGCCCAGTGGCTCGGTCCATCGGCGGTTCGGGCCGAACCGGCCCGGTGGATACCGGTTCCGGGCCCTCTATTTGGTGAACCGGCCCGGCCGGTTCGGGCCCGGTCCGGGCCGGAATAATTGTTTTTTAAAATTTTTTTTTTTAATTTTTTTAATTTTTGGGTTGGATTAGGTATTTTGGGTCATTTGAGGTGGTTTGGGGTTGAGGGGGAGGGGTAGGGGGTTAAATAAGAGAAGCCAAAAAATCAAAAAAAAATGGGGGGGGGGGGTGAACCGGCCCGGAACCGGCCCGGTCTGGCCCGTAACCGGCCCGGAACCGGTCACCTGCCGGTTCGGGCCCGGACCCTCCTTTTGGTGAACCGAGGCCCGGCCGGTTCAAGGCCCGAACCGGGCCCGGTCCGAACCGAGTCCAGCACGAGTGGGGGCACATGCCCCCAATAAGCTTTGAATAATGTATTAATAGTATACTATTATTTGCAATTTTATTTTTAAAAGGAAGAGCTTGCCCCCATTAAATCTTTCTCATGCCCCAACAGATATTTGTGTGATGTTGTATCATACTATATGAATGAGTAAAAATGTGTTAATTATCTAAAATAAATGTAATTGTACAAAGTTAAAATGACCTAGATTTTGAGAAATTATGGTGGCATAATAAGGTAATATATTAAATTTAAATAAAGGAATTTTATCAATTCAGGACCCGAAAGATAGATTAATTATCAATTCAGGACCCGAAAGATGAAACGTATCGATATAGGACCTGAATGATGAAGAACTATCAATTTAGGACCTGAATGATTGGAAAATATCAATCTAGGACCTAAGTTGTCATGAATTTTATTATTATTATTATTTTAAAAAATTTAAATATTAATTATTTTTATTAAACTAATAAACTTTTGTGAAGAAAAGTTTATCAAAAAGTAGTAATGGATTTAATAAAAAATTAAATAAATCAAAACCTATGATAATTAATCTATCTTTCGGGTCCTGAATTGATAAAATTCCTTTAATAAAACTATATTTAGTTTAGATAATGAAATGAAGTAATAATATACTATTAGCTCATGATATTTTCATTTTCATTTTAATTTCTAATTAAGTGCATTTATGAAATACAAATGACTATTATGTATCTAGCATTCTTATATTATACTCCGTATATATGAAACATTTACATATATATGACTCAAATAAATATTATTTATAAAAATGTGACATCTTAAGTGTAGTGATTATAGTAGTATTTTAGTCATATTAACTTATGTCCAATTTTTACACTTAAGTGACTATGAGATTATACTATAATACGGAGTAACTATTAGTCATATTTTGTAAATAAATATTATTTCAGTATTTTTTTAAAAAAAACCTCTTAGTTTTCCAATTAAAGCTCCATAAAATTATTCATGATTAGTAGGAATTCAGTTTTACTTTGGAGGTTTTTGAAAAATATTACTAAAATAAAAACTTATTTACACAAATATGACTAATAGTTACTACAATGTAGTGACATGATAATTTAAGTTTCAGAATTAAATATAAGTCACTATGATTCCATTACTATTATTCTAGTAATTAGTCACATTTTTGTAAATAATTTTTATTTTAACCATAAAATTGTAATTACTTCTATTATTATTTACATGAAAAGTAAGCTAAAAATTACATAATTATGGTGGTTCTGTATCTGGGACGACTAACTCATATGTCTGTATTTAATACTCCGTATATACAAAGTATATATTTATTTAAATTGCTATTATTATGCCCCCAATAAGTATTTTTTCTGGATCCGCCACTGAGTACTACGTATGTCTTATTAGTAATTAGTAGTTACTTTGTAGTCTTTATGTAGTAATTAAGTCTAAATAATTTCGCGTGTCTACCATATTAAATGTTTTTTGATATTTGAGGCCGGAAATTCAGAATATGAGTTGTTTCAGTAAGAAATCATCAATAATTTTAGTATATTCAAACAATTATAGTATATGATCAAGCATCCTTAAGTCATTATTCCTAAAAATGATTACATTTATATGACTAAAATAAAAATGGTTTAAAAATCATAGTAATTTATGTTTAATTTTTAAACTTATACTGTGATACTACATTTTAGTAATTATTAGTCATATTTGTGTAAATAAGTTTTATTTTAGTAATATTTTTGTAAAAAATCCTACAAAAACGGGCTTTACAATGTTGAACCATGTAGGTACAAGTGTCAAGTGTATGTGTGGCGATGTGATGCTAGTGCGCTATTGACAGCTAGTGTTTCAATTTAGTTTTTTTTAATTGTTATAATCTTACTCAGTAGCTTATAGCCTTATAGTGTACATGGACGTGACCATGATACGGAGTATATTTTTGGCGTTTGAAAAAATATACTCATCGAAAAGTCAAATGTAGTTGTAGGAAGAATTGTTTGTGTAGTTTCGTTACCCTATAAATAGGGATAAAATAGAATTTATAAGTACGGGTCAACAGATCCAAAATACATGGTTTACACATAATTATCCTAATATATATTCTATATAAACCAAAGTATACTACATAGAATTTTCTTCAACACCCCCCGGTCCCTTATGATGAGTTATAGATAGAATTTGATATTTCTCTTGTTGTCTCGTCAAAACCCGTGTCAAGTAACAAAAACCTTGTGGGAAAAAATAACCTTGACTGGAGAAAAAGAGTATAGAATCACGATAGACTTCTTCCATTAAGTCTATCTTTATTTGATCCTTGCTTTGATCAATAAAGCATATATTTATTGTTACCTCATTAAAAACCTTACCAAGTAACAAAACCCGGTGGGAAAAATAAAACTTGGTTAAAGGAAAATAGCGTAACATAGTGTACGTGGGGAGACTCCCCCTCATGTCTACATCGATCCTTAATATTTACATTAATCAAGGATATTTGGAAAGTCTATGCGGGCATTCCAATATTTTTTTACGTTAATCACCATATCAAAGGCACACAAATAGAGGAATATATTTCCTTTAATTCTCTTCATGTGTGCCAAGTATAAGGCGATAAGAGTAAAAAAATAACTTGCTAAAACCTTGCCAATGAACAAAACCGAATGGGAAAAATAAACACTTGTCAAGGACAAAAAATATGATGCACTAATAAGCCCGCGTCAATTACTTTTGATTGCGATATATTAATTATGTTCATCCTTCAACTTAATTTTACCTTAGTAAAATTAAAATGCGTGATGATGCATATTATGTTGCCTAAAAAAACCTTTCCAAGTAACAAAACTCATTGGGAAAATACAATTTTCGAAAAATCATAGGCCGAAATTATAATTTTTCAAAAATTGAGGGACCAAACTGCAATTTTTCAAAATTTAAAAACTGACCGATGACGTCGCAGGTGACGTGGCAGTGTCGTGGTGCTGACTGGGCGATGACGTGGCAGCTGGCTGGAAGCCGGTGAAAGATGGCAGTGGACTGATGACGTGGCAGTTGACTGTGCTGGGACTGCACATGTGGCGCTGACGTGTTGTTGACACAGCTCTAGATAGCTGATGACGTCAGCGATGACGTCGGTTGTCTTCCTCCTTGAGACTGCGTCTACAGTACGCGATGACGCAGGCAGCTTTCGCCGGCGCGTCGGAGACGCGTACGGCAGTTTTCGGTGGCAAAAAAATTCCCCAAAAATACCAGTTTTCTCGACTCAACGAGACGAATCCAACAGTATATTCAGATTGCAAGTTCGAGCAATACTGAAAAACTCGATTTTTCAGACAGTAGAATTTTGTCTGAAAAAATCTGGGAAAAATATCAAAAGCTCAACCAGGCTCTGATACCACTTATTGGGAATGAGACTATCCTGGTAGCGAACCCGGTTTAGAATAACGGGACGCACTACAAAAATCAGGGGTGTTGTCAGTTTGTCACGAATTTTGTCACGGACCATAATGTTAAAAATTTGTGACAAAACAATTTTGTCACGGATTTTATCACAGACGGAATACGTGACAATACGGGTGTGACAAACTTTTGTCACGGACTAGGATCCGTGACAAGCATTGTCACAGACTAGTCACGGCCTGAATCCGTAATAAAATTCTCTCCGGAACTTCTATTTCGTCACATTTGTCACATATTAATCCGTGACGAACTTTAAAAAAAATTAATGTGTATCCGAAATAAAACGGGCAGGGAAATTCAAAATTTTCAAATTTTCATTTTGTCACGGACCAAATCCGTGACAAGTGTTTTAATTTTTTTTTAAAAAAAATAATTTATTTAAGCGAGATTAAATTAAACGATAAGCGGGGGTTTTTTCAAAATTTGTCACGGACCACATCCGTGACAAAATATTTTATATACTTTTTTAAAAAAAATTATTTAAAATTTATATTTGAAAAAAATTATTTTAAAAATAACGGACAAAACTTTTGTCACGGAATGAATATGTGACAAACATTAAAATTTATTTTTAAAAAAATTATTTAAAAATAAAATTATTGTGAAATTAAAAGAATTAAATAGAAAAGAAAGAAATTCATACACATTTAATCTAACAATAATTTAATAAAAGTAATTATTACAAACTGAAATTTTAATAGAAATTTAATAAAATTTCAATTTAAATTAAATAGGTATTATTACAGACTGTTCGGGGGATTTCCTCCGTAATAAAATCTAGGATCACCATAATCAATGAGAACATCATTATAAGGCTCTTCGGGCTCTTCGGGTCGCCTGACTCCTCGGCTGCCTCCTCCTCCGGGTGTCCGAAATTCATTATACATTTCAAACGGAAAAAATCCCATTGGAGCCATGCTGTATCGAGGGTTAGAATGATAACCCATATTGCCAATGTGCAGAATCTAAGGAGTCGTCTCGGGGTGGACTATATACATTTCCGGCCGATGTGTGGCGTTGAATCGATGCATTTGTTGTTTCATTGCTTCAAGTCTTTCTCTTGTTCTTTGGTCCTCTTGCCGTCGCTCCTCCAATTCTCGCTCCAGTTGGGCAATACGTGCCTCATCTACCCCCGATGGAGAAGATGATGAGCTAGCTCCTCCTCTGGAGTTGCGCAAGATCCGTACTTCTTCGGCACCCCTGGCCTGCACGGAACCCGGCTCTTATAAACCCCGGCAGCCTCTAGCATCACCTCATCATCTTCATCTTCATTGAGTTCGATATCTGAATCAGTCAGGCCCAGCTCATCACGTGTCTTCTCCACTTGTGCCTGATACTTCGTCTACATGTTCAAAAAAATATTATAATAGTTAAGATCAAATTTATTTCAAAATGTATTTAATAACTTATGTAATGTTATTTATTTCAAGTGCGGCGATGCGAGGTGGCAGTTCGACATCCGACTCATCGCCCTTGAGGTGGCAGTTTGATCTATGGATATTGAGAAAAGTTTACACAAATAATATACATAAATTTGTTGAATACTAAACTTCCATAATTCAAAATTGTATTGTTAAAATTATTGGGGAAAAAGAATAAAAATAAGACTTAAAAAATGTTATACTCGTTTTAAATTTGGAATACAACACTTGGAGTTAATTTATAATATCTTTTCATTCCTCATAATATATCACACCATATATGTATTACAAATAACTACTCAAAATATTATCCCTCAATTTCCAAACTATAATAAAATAATAGTTTTACGTAATCCTAAAAAAATATTCAAATATTTTTAAGCCTAGCCAGGAAATTCAACTCAATTGACAACATTTTATTACTCTTATTATATGAGCACATTAGAATGTGTAGAATATTTTAGGATATTTACTCTAATATAACATGAAGTTCTAAATTTTAGGGAGGACTCCTTTAATGATATTTTTAATTGAACTGAAATATGTGATCTGATCTGATCTGATTTGACTTTGTTGAATTTTAATCGAACACGACAAAACTTCCATAATTCATAACCTATAATTGCATTTTTTAGGAAAAACGAATCAAAAATAAGATTTTAAAAACCGCTATACTTGTTTTACATTTGGAATACATGTACCTAGAGTAAATTTATAATGACTTATTATTACTCATGATATATCACACCATATATGTATTACAAAGATTTACTCAAAATATGATTCCTCAATTTTCAAATGATAATAAAATAATAGTTTTGAATAACCCTAAAAATATTCAAATAAATAGTACTCCCTCCATCCCCTTTTAAATGTCCCGTTTTACCATATTGGGATGTCCCTATTTAATTGCCCCATACCTTATTTGGTAAACTTTGTGTGGCTCAAAATCGTTCTTACTTTATTCTTACTTTATCAATTAATATCAACCACACAAACTCACTTTTCTTAAAACTCGTGCCACCATCTCCTGTCCCATTTAAAAGGGGACGGAGGGAGTATGTTTTAAGACTATAAAATTTCAACTCAATTAAAAACATCATATTACTCTTATTAGTATTATTATATGAGGACATTAGAATGTGTAGAATGTTTAAGGAGATTTGTTCTAATATAATATGGAGTTCTAAATACATAGTATGTTTTAAGCCTATAAAATTTCAACTCAATTAAAAACATCATATTACTCTTATTAGTTTTATTATTTGTATTGATTTGAAAAAAACAGTATATTGCACTATTTTTTTGTACGATTTTTTTTTGTTTTCCTTAATTTTGCCAAACAGTTTATTCTAATCAGTTTATAAATTAATTTAGAAAAAAAAAGTTTATTTTTTTAAGAAAAACAGTTTATTAAATACATAGTCTATTCTTAATTTTTTATTTTGTAAAATAATTTCAGGTATACTTAAACAGTTCATTATTATATTTTTTATACTATAATTTTGAAGAGTTTATTTCGAAAATCAGTTTTTTAATTTTTATTCTAAAATAATTTCGTATGTTTTTTGTTTATTATATATTTTGTAAAATTATAATTAAACATATTAAACTTTTTTGCAAGTTTAACATGAGGGGGCATTATGTTTTAAATAACTTGGGAATATCTTTTAAATTCTATCTATTGAATAATAATCCTAATAAATGTCCAAAAATTTCTATTGAGCATGCTTTATTATAAGTCCGAAAATAATTCCCAAAATAACCTAAAAACATTAGAACATTCATGCATATGGTTTAAACAAAAAAGAATTCATGTTTAAGCATGGATATTGAACATATAAACAAAAAAGAAAAACAAATTGTATCAAACTATAATTTAAGCATGCATATTAAACTTCAAACTAAAAAAAAATTATCAACTTTAAACATGCAAATTAATATTGTACGAAAATATATTTTAATAAATTCAACAAGTAGAGCATGCATATGGAAAATTTAAGTATGCATTTGAGTACATAGATCATGCATTTGGGTATATTTAAACAAATAGAGCATGCATTTTAATAATAATAATAATAATAATAATAATAATAATAATAATAATAATAATAATAATAATAATAATAATAATAATAATAATAATAATAATAATAATAATAATAATAATAATAATAATAATAATAATAATAATAATAATAATAATAATAATAATAATAATAATAATAATAATAATAATAATAATAATAATAATAATAATAATAATAATAATAATAATAATAATAATAATAATAATAATAATAATAATAATAATAATAATAATAATAATAATAATAATAATAATAATAATAATAATAATAATAATAATAATAATAATAATAATAATAATAATAATAATAATAATAATAATAATAATAATAATAATAATAATAATAATAATAATAATAATAATAATAATAATAATAATAATAGTAATAATAATAGTAATAATAATAGTAATAATAATAGTAATAATAATAGTAATAATAATAGTAATAATAATAGTAATAATAATAGTAATAATAATAGATAATAGTAATAATAATAGTAATAATAATAGTAATAATAATAGTAATAATAGTAATAATAATAGTAATAATAATAGTAATAATAGTAATAATAGTAATAATAGTAATAATAATAGTAATAATAGTAATAATAGTAATAATAGTAATAATAGTAATAATAGTAATAATAATAATAATAATAATAATAATAATAATAATAATAATAATAATAATAATAATAATAATAATAATAATAATAATAATAATAATAATAATAATAATAATAATAATAATAATAATAATAATAATAATAATAATAATAATAATAATAATAATAATAATAATAATAATAATAATAATAATAATAATAATAATAATAATAATAATAATAATAATAATAATAATAATAATAATAATAATAATAATAATAATAATAATAATAATAATAATAATAATAATAATAATAATAATAATAATAATAATAATAATAATAATAATAATAATAATAATAATAATAATAATAATAATAATAATAATAATAATAATAATAATAATAATAATAATAATAATAATAATAATAATAATAATAATAATAATAATAATAATAATAATAATAATAATAATAATAATAATAATAATAATAATAATAATAATAATAATAATAATAATAATAATAATAATAATAATAATAATAATAATAATAATAATAATAATAATAATAATAAGGGAAAATGGAAACTAATAATCCAACCTTTTAGCCGTCTTCTTACAATAGTTCCACCTTTTCGTTATTCACAATAATCCAACATTTGCACCTCATCTTCATTCGCTGGTCCCTGACCGGTTAATGACCTGCTATTCCATGTTATTTTCTTATCTTTGCAAGATATTATCTTTGTGAAAGGTGAGATTTATGGTATAATGGTTTGTAAAGATAAGAAAATAACTTGCAATAGCAGGTCATCAACCGGTCAGGGACTATTGAATGAAGATGAAGTGCAAAAGTTGTATTATTGGATTATTCATAATAATAATAATAACAAAACATGTTTTTTTTTGTATTTTAAAAAAGTTATAATCAATTATTATAAATACGAAAAAATTAATAAAAGTTAGAACATGTAACCTTGGTCAAACGAAGAGGAGAGAAAGCGGTTTCAAGATAAAGGTATCAGCGGCAGACGGCAGAGGATGGCGGCGGTGGTGCACTGACTTGGGCGGTGGACGGAAGACTAAGAGAGAAGGCAGAAGAAATTTGGGGGAAAATTAAGTTTTGTAAACGTAAGTTGGAAAAAAATCTAAGCGTTGTTTATATATAGAAGTTTGTCACGGATGGGTCCGTGACAAAGTCCATGACAAGATTCAAAATTTGAATCTTGTCACGGACCCCGACCGTGACAAGCCCATTGGAGTTTGATAAGTTTACCAAAAATAAGTTTGACAAGCCCATTCTGGAGACTGAGCACTTTTGTGTACATCGTTTAACAAAAATTGCATGTCGGGTTGGGCCAGTAGGAGCAGGGAATATAGAATATGGATTAAATGTTGAAAAAATGTGTTAAAAATTACATTAAATGGTCAACTTTGGGCAATATTTTGTGTGGGATCCACTTTCGATTTATGTTGGATCAAAGTGATTTCAGATTGCCATTGTTAATTGATATGGTGAATTTCCTATTATGTATGTTTGTATTTTTAACTAGTTTTATTAGTTCTAGTTGTGGAAATTACACACTTTTGGTGTAATACTTTATTTTCATTAATTATTTTTAATTTATTTAGATTAGGATTATATTGAGCTTAGGACAGGTCAAAATCATCCCAAGAATCAAAGGATGGATCCTAAAGACCAAAGAATGTGCAAAAAGGAGAAGATCATATGAAGATTTTGAAATTTGTTCAATACTCGGTCGAGTATTGCCAATACTCAGTCGAGTATTGCCTGATATGCTGGTCAAAATCAAATCTGGGAGCAAAAGAACGTGACTGAATATTTGATGCAAATCATGTCTCATACTCGGTCGAGTATTGGCAATACTCGGTCGAGTATGCCTATTTTTCACAATTTCGTGGAAATTTCCTCTCATACTCGGTCGAGTACTGCCAATACTGGATCGAGTACCGAACCCTGCCACCTCTATTTTGCTATAAATACACCTCTTTTCCTTCACATTAAGGGAACGAATTCACATATACTCTTTAGCTCAGTTTAGATTAGTGTTTTCTTTATATTTTCTATCATTATAGTCTCTAAATGAGGAGCTAAACTCTTCCATCTTGGTTTTGCTACTTTAAAGCTTAATGAATTTGTAAGTTGTGAGTTACTCTCTTTAATCTTCTTCCTTGAATATTAATTTTTATTTTAAATACTATTTCTATATCAATGTTGGGGAGTGTTACTAAGATGGCAATTAGTTAACATCTTGACATTAGTTATAGTAATAGTTATTTCTTCCTCTAGGTTAATATTGGGGAGTGTTACTAAGATGACAATTAGTTAACATCTTGATATTAACTATAGTAGGATTCATCTTATTTAATATTCTTCCTTGAGTATTAATTAATTCATATTAATATTTCATATTAATATTTTGAACATTACTTAAAGGATCAACTAGTTTTATTTCATATATTAATTATTACTAGAATCGATCGACGAATACGCTTGTTAATCGTTTGATCGTTTCACGGTAGTAAACTTGGGTTATGAATGCATGTGTTTCATGGTTAATAAACCAATGGGAATTAATTATGTTGATTAAACCAATAAACCGCTTGTGTTGAGGTAATCAATCTCAATCGTTTTCATCTTGATTTTATTGCTACTATCGGGTTAATATACGGCGTCTATTCTATATTAACTCGGTAGTAAGTTTTATTAATGAACGCGTCTCGTTATTAATAACTACCCTCGATGAACTGGATATATTCCTCGATTGAGTATTCGAGAGAAAGATAGTTAAAGATATAACTGGGATCGACGAACATTTCATTAAGTGGATAAAAGCAAAACCAAGTCCCCATCTCTATTAATTAAACTCATTTAAGTCGTTCATCTTAGTGTTAATTAAATTAAATCAAATCAAATCTAAAACCCCCCTTGTTACTAGTTATATAAAAAGAGAAGTATTCATTTCCATGTGGATACGAACCTTACTTCGCTATACTACGTATCAGTGTCGTATTGTATTATTACTTTGAGTGTACACCACGACAAAATGCACGTCATTAATGGCTACAATTGGACATGTGGTATATTCAAAACGGATGACAGTTGAATGAGAAATTGATTCTCAAATTTCACTCGTTGAAATGGAGAAAATTAGGAAAATGATGAGTTTGTGGGTATTTTATAATTTTTTGAGGTCTAGTTTATTCATGTCTAGTTAGTTAATTTGCTCTCAAAAAAAGTTAGACTTGAATATGATTTAGTGGAGAAAATTAAGGGATATATTTGCATCTACCACAAGTTCTCCCCAGGTTGTTAACTACTAAGGGGGATATGCCCTCTTTTAATGGAAAAGGGAGTGTTTTTCGCTCCAGGGATTTGCCCATTTTCTCAATCCAAAACCATGCTTGCTCTCCTGCATTAAAATATATATCTCATCTTATCTTTAGCAAAGTTTTTTGAATTACGAACGGTGAATCTCAAATGGCTCCCGTTACAAGTAAGAATTGTCCCTGCCCTTTGTTTTATTTAATTCGACTCCGTCATTCTTTCTGAATAGATGCGACGAAAATAGAGTGAGAAACAAGGTATAAAATCGGATTTGTATGTTTCGTAAATGTTGAATTTCATTGCGTTTTGCGATAATCTGCTTGACTTATCGAGGAGGGGGAGGGTTATAAAAAGTATAGGCCGTTCCTTGGTCCGCTAATTTAATCGAACTTTGATCCGGTTCGTCGTTGGCCTCAGACGAAGCTTTTTCGTGATCAAGGCTGTGGGGTTGGGTTGGGAAAAGACAGGAGCACAATCAATGGAATCTTGTTCGTATCTATAGTTTTATGCGGCATCTTTCTTTAGTCCGTATTTAGAAATAAGATTTACCTTCGAATTGAACTTGTATGTTCTGTTTTTTTTATGCTTCCAGTTTTATTACAAATTGGTAGGATTGCTCTGGTTGTGGAGGTGGAGATCCTTCTAGTGGTTTAGGCAATTCCTTGAGCCGTTGATAAGTTGTTTCAACTTGTATTTGGCATTTTGATCTAGTGGGTTTGGCTGAGGGTTTGGGGAAGGCCAGAGGTTAAATGAATAGAATTATCTTCATATTCGAAGTTTTTTTGTCTCTTCATTTTGTGTTTTGTTTGTTTGTCGTGTAAATTTGTCACCAGAATTCTTATTCTGGTTTGTAAAAAACGAAGTACTCCGTACTACCCAGTTGGCCTGGATTTGATGTTTTATTTCATGTGTTTGATAGTTTCACTTTTGAGTATCATTTATATCTAGATATTTTTTTCAATTTAAGATTTAAGTCTGTCATCACTTTCTCTTTCTCAATTTAAGATTTTTCTGAAACATGGGATTTGCAGGGAGTGCGCTGCATCGCTCTGCAGATGAAAAATCTTCCAGCACCAGAAGAGGTTTTGTTTCTGATTTCCTTGTTTGAAATAATCTTGTTTATTTTAACTTGTTTGTGCTTTTATTTTTAATTCATTTCACTTTCATTAGTGTTTTTCTTGTCTTTACATCCTGAGTTTGGCCACTTCTTTCTTCATTCACCCTGGACAATGTGGGATTTGTAGGGAAGAAAGTGTTGCCAGTTGCACAACCTTCAAACAATGGGCGAGGTACTTCATATTATTTGTTTCTATATATGTTTGTTCTGCGCTTGAAACATTATGGATTATTCTCTGGTTGTAAGTTCCTGCTCATTTATTATGTGTTGAATTTTGTCACTCATTCCATGCTTGGTTTTGGGATTTGCAGGGAGAAAGCACTCTGTTGCTACGAAATCTTCGAGCGTCGGGAAAGGTTTTTGCTTCTTCTTGATGCTGGCTGTGTTGAATGATTGCAGGGGTCGAATCATTTCATAAAGATTGGGTCACTAGTTTGTTATGGTTAGGTTATTCTTTCTCCTGAAAGATTGGTATTTTGCAGGGAAGAGGTGTTATTCCGTTGATATGGAGATGGATAAGTGCTGGTGGCTCGAACGCAGTCCAGTTTGGAAGAAATTTAAAACTACAGTAAAGGTAATAATGATGTCTAGAATAATTCATGGCGTGCATATATAGTTTCTTTCTACCATTTAATGCCTTTGCAAAAGAGAGAAATAAGAACAGAATTCGTAAACTTGCAGGAGATTCAAAAAAGTGACAAAGACATGTATACAACATTCCTTAAAATGTACGTTCAGTTTCATTACTACAATGAGTGGACTAATGATGACTCTTTCGTGAAAGCGGTAATCCCGTCATGCATAATCTCTTAGCTAATGTTATTATATGAAAAATATAATAATAATAATCACCATCCATCTTTCTTTGTAGTATAATAAACGAATATTAACAATAACACACGCTTGTGTAACTGTGTTTTGTGCGCAGGTGAGTGAGCATTTTCCACAATATCCACAATTTGTTGAGGCATTATCTGAACTGTTGAAAGCTTACCCAAATTAGAAACCAAAGCCTGCATGCTTCTAGATTAATAGTTTGTGTTTGTTGAATATCTTATCTGGGCACCTTAGGGCAAAAAAGCTTTTAATACTACCTTACTAATCTTTTTTCACATGGACATATGTTTGTTTCACCAATAAATGTTCTCTGTTTATTCCCTTAAGTTGTCGTCTCTGTTCTAAAAATCGTTCGAGGCGTCCAACTAGTCCCCGTCTAGGCGCTAGGCGGTGGACGGGCGCCCCGATTTTCGTTTAGGCGCTCCGACTAATTGATTTGACACCTAGGTGAATTAGTCGGCCGCCTATGACGCCAAGTTGCCTGCCTAGAGCGCCTAATTAGCCACCTAGACTGTTTAGATTCGTCGAACATTACTTCACTTTTTAATTTTAATTTTCTAAGGGATATGCACACTTTAACTTTAGCCATGGATATAAAGAAATGAAGTTGTAAATTAAGATAAAACTATATATGTTTGTATATATACCTAAATTTTATCATTATTTATATTTATAACAAAATGAAGTTAAATGATTAGTTATCATATACGGAGTACTATATATGATGAAATGTGATAATTCTATCATTCATGTTTGTTAATGTATATGTATATATGTATTTTATACATACAAAAATATAATATTACTTATCATATTTATGCAAAAATATAGATAAAAATGCAATTTCTATGTCTTCGATTAGTCCCGACTAGGCGCCCGCCTAGCCGCCTAGGCGCTGGGCTGACCCCGACTAACGCCTATTGTTATACGCCGGGCCGGTTCACTAAACTGGAGGCCCGGGCCCGGACCGGTATACCACCGGGCCCGGACCGGTATACCACCGGGCCAGGAGGCCCGAACCGGAACCGAACCGGTTCACCGGGCCGGTCCGAGCCCGCACAGTAGCGGGCCGGTCCGGTTCCGGGCCGGTTGGCCCGGCCCGAGTCCATCCCTAACTAGGAATAGTATTATGGTCGATTGAATATAAAAATTGAATAAAGTTATTACAAAACATAAACATGTACTACAGTAATTATTTCTAAATTTAAGTTAAAGATCAAAGTAAATTCAAATCGTGGTGAAATATATGAGATCGGAATCTCACCAACAGAGATGATTCTTATGACCTCAAAACAATTGGATTGCTAAGGTTGGAGATGGAATAGTTGGAGAGGACAACAATGGTGGTATGTGTTTCGTGTAAAAATACCAGATGACATCCTTATCAAGTACTCCGATGATCCAATTGCATCAATTAATGGTCGAGAGCATGCATATTCCCAAAGTATCGAAGTTATAATCACAAATTGTCTTTGTTTGGGGATAGTTGTTGCACTTAATTAACGAGTATATAATCAATCTTAATTCCAATGAGGTTTCGAACCATGAACTTGCGTACATTGAAAGTTCGTACTCTGATCATGCTATTGAGGAATAACGATCATTTTATGGGTTTATGTAATAGGACAAAACCGATAACAATTGAGCTTTGTGATCACATAGTGGAGGTTAAAATCCTCAATGGTATGTGTGCAAGTAAAAAAAAATCTTAATTCCAAAACTTTCTTTGACACCTTCGCATACTGGTAGGACACCTTTTACATTTCAGAGGTCACAATATCTCATAATAGCTTCTTATGCAATTACCAAATTTTACCATTAATAAAAGTAGAATATTCACTCTCTCAAGTTAGACTCTTATTGACGAAACATGTTTTTATCATGGGCAACGATGTGTTGACATCTCCAGGATGACAAATCGTGTTGGTCTATAAATGATACTTATTCGTGTTGATGATGATAGATTAAAAGATAAGACCATGTATATATTGTATAAAGAAGTTTTTAATAACATATAAGTTTTCATGTTTTGTTCTTAAATTAAGAGAAATATATTATACTTCATATATATGAAAGCAAGCGTCTCATCGTGAAATGCAATTCCCATCAATGGCGGCCTTCTCCTTTTGACAATTTATCATGCACTATGCATCCATGCTACAAGGTGGTTTCTTCGCCCTTCACACTTGGTCCAGATGTTAAAGGTACTATTATCATAATAAACCACCGTGTAACCATAACTGTGCATCCTTGAACCGTGCATCCCTGAGAACCCAAGCTTCCACAAAATTTATTCATGGTTTGATCCCCTTGCTCACCTTATATAGGTCCCGTTTGTATAACGGTGGATTGAGCAATCCGCTGTTCTTTTTGAACTACAATCCGCTGCTAAAAGGAGCGGGTTGGCATGAATCCGCTGAAAAACAAACAGCCCCTATGGTCTCGAAATATTTTACTTTCTTACTTTCTAAAAATCTATCTATTTTTTTATAAATAGATTAATCCAAATTTTATTCTAATTTTTTTGGAAAACATTTTTTTGAAAAACTTCCCTCTATTTGTAAACTACCCTAAATATGTCCTCCATTTAATGCTCAAGGTTACCATCAGCTTAATTATCTTCCTTGTCACAATATCCTCCCAAAGCGAGACCAAAAAAAAATCCTCCCAAAGCTCTGTTTATTCAACACACTGGGCCCTAATTAGGCTAAGATTGACACACGCCACCATTCCATCCGAATCCGATCTCTACATTCAATTCATATAGCTAATTAATTTCCAATATATCCGATTATTGAAAGCTATTGAAATGAACTAAACTCGGTCTAACACAGTAAATTGAAATATCATTGATTTGCTGTATAATGATTATCGATGCTACAAACAGAATTCCTTCCTTTTGTATCCAAACAAAAATTAATGCAACAAGCATACCAATATACTCCCTCTGTCCCAGGGAGAAGTTCCCGGGTTGACTTTCACACATATTTAGGAAATAAAGTTACTGAGGGGTAAATTTTACTGTTTGGCACTGTTTCAACACTGTTTGAACACTGTTTGGCACTGTTTAGCACTGTTTGACACTGTTTTGATGTAGGATAACTTTCCATTTAGGGAAATGGGAACTTTTTGTTGGGACTACCAAAAAAGGAAAGTGGGAACTTCTCTCTGGGACGGAGGGAGTGCCATATTATGAGATGGGGTGGGCCAGATTCATGACATACTGTGATACTACCTAAAAATAGATTATAATGGAAATGAAAGTGTAAAAGAAAAAAATATTTTAAATCCAAAAGCCAAATTGAAACATAAAATGAACGATAAGTAATTTCTTACAACTGTACCTTATAAAATGCACAACAAAATAAAAGTATTATAAATTGTGTATCTTTTAGTAGTTGTCCCGTTTCTTTTTCATCTAATTTAAGATCATTATTGTACACTTTTGAAAAGAAAGAGGTTTTTGGTACTGTTGCGGTAGGAGTAATGTATCAGTATTGTAGCTGGTCTTGGATGAGTTTCTTTCCAAAAAGAGAAATAGGACAATCAATTTGAAATGTTCCATAAAAGAAATCGGGACAATTAAAGTGATATCGAGGGAGTATTTATGTAGTAGTTAACTCTAGCTAGATAATTTTGTATGTCTACTATGACTAATTATCCTGTCAGGTAGTTCTGACGGGAAGCTCCGTCCGAACTTGCCTATCAAAGGGTCTTTTCGGTGGAACTTTAGATTAAATGTAGTGATGGACCCGGGCCGGGTCGGGCCCGAGCCGGGCCAAGGCCCGGTCAGGCCTCGGGTCTGGTAGATACTTTGGTCAACCAATAATAAAAGTTAAACTTCTTTATCGATAATTAACTCAATTTTTAATAATTAAAATTTACATATTCAAAAACTACATTACATTTTCTTCAAAGTTGCAAACTCCATGATGGATAGTCTACCCGGGGGTATCTTATCCGAGGGGTTATTGCGGGAATAAATAGAGAGAAGTCAGAGCAAAATAGGAGGAGAGAGAGTCGATTTATTAAATGAACTCAGCGTGAGATCTGGGATCGTTTACAAGGAGAAATGAGCTGCTATTTATAGCAGCAATAAATGCGATGAGAGTACACGTGTCAGTAATCCAACGGCCGAAGGGTCACATCAGTCGGGTGGCACCGGCAGTGGTACGTTTACCGCATTGAATGCGGTTGGCGGATGTGACGTGGTATTAAATGCGGTGGTTGGCTGTCTCCAAAAGGAATCTTCGATGATTGAGCATGTTTAGCCGAAGGCTCCTTGTGTAGCCGAGGGCTCCATGTGACAAGGACCCCTGTGTAGCCGAAGGCCTCGTGTGACCGAAGGCTTCGTGTGACCGAAGGCTTTGTTCAGCCGAGGGCTTGACAATGCCGAAGGCTCATGTTTTCTGTCGTTTTCTCCCAGTAGCTTCTTATGCCAGAGAAGGCTATTCTGTGAGTTTTGGAGCCTTCGGCCAAGGAGGCCGAAGGCACCCCAGTATGTATTTTGGGCTATTTTGGGGCTTGGGCCGTTGCATTTGGGCCTGAGTTGTTATCTGGGTTCAATGGATTTATGTAGGAGAAGCAGGAGTCTATGGGCCGGGGGTTCCTGGGCCATATACTCCATCACTCCAATTAGAATATAATTAAAAATTGGCATCTTAATTAAGTAAATAAAATGAAATTGTTTGACTAAGAAAAGTCAAATTTGTAAATCAGTTTGGGACGGGGGTAGTAGTATTTTTAAAAAATATGCAATCTTGGTGTGAAAATAACTTTTTTTCGGAAAAGTGAAAATAACTTTTTATTTAAAGTTCAGGGTACATATTACGGATGTTTTCTTTTGGACTGAAATTTGCTGGTCTGGTCTAGTCTGATCTATTTAAGTCTGGTCTGGTCTGGTCTGAACTGGTCTGGTCTGGTAAACATCTGGTCTATGTGTATTTTATAAATAAGAAATTCTGACCTGGTCTGGTCTGGTCTGTTTAAGTCTGGTCTGGTCTGGTCTGAGACTGAAAACAGTCCAAAAGAAACATCCTACATACTACGTATAAAAAGTTTGGGTAATTATCTCACACTTCATTAAAGTTTAGTATATTGAAATTATTTTCTTCAACATTTATATCTACATGAGTAAAAAGTGCCCCAATAAGCGAATATTCTGGATTCGCCCCTATACAGAGAGAGGCTCAATCCAGGGCACATTGTGAGATCACACGACTTCTACAAGTTCCGATCCTGGGTTGATATCCTAACTTTCCCACCCATTATATTTATGAGTTGAGCTATCGTGTGGGATGGATTGTTTCTTAGAGACTAGAACTTATTGAAAAATTGGAGATATAACGAGAGCATGTTTTCTAGTTTCTAACTAGGAAATAAAGAGGTCCGTGGCTTAGTTCATGCATATAAGCTAGTGAAATTATCCATTCACGTCAGATCTTCAAGTTCATATTATTTCATTGTGGAAGACAATATAGAAAATATTTTCCAAGATTTTCTCCAATCTTTTATCTCAATAATACTCCTTAACAAACTAAGCTGTTTGCCTCAAATCTGATATCAAATCTCTAATTGATTATAAAAGGTCAAATCGATGAAGATTTCTTAAATCTTGCCTCGCTAATGAAATTAGATGAGAGTGATTAGTGATATACTAGTGATTTAATTTCCTCTACACGATTCATTTTTAGATATATATTACTTATGTTCTTAAATAAATGCAACATTACAAATTACACTAGCTACTTTTGTGCTCTACCTTCTCTATTTTTATGAATGCACAAAAAAAAGAATATAATAAAATTCTTCTCACTTTAAATTTTGGGGGTGAATTGTTTGAAATGTTTAGAATTTGCGATCTAATCAAATTTATTGATGATAGAACTTAGTTGTACATTAACATATACGTGAACTTTTTTCCATTATTTTGGAAAAACTTCAGTATCTTACGTATATATAAATTCTTTTAGTCATACTAAAAGATTAAAACACAATATATTAGCTTAAAAGATACTCGGTAAAACAGAAGTTACCAAAAATAAAAGAAAAACTAAGGGAGCGCCCCCAACTAAAATTACTATCATAATGTACATGTTGTGAAGACCTGGGTGATGGACAGTGTACCCGGTGGTAGCTTATTCGAGGAGTTATTATGAGAATAATCTAGAGAGAAGTCAGAGCAAACAAGTAGGAGAGAGAGAGAGAGAGGTGATTGTATTAATGAACTCTAGATGTTCTGGTCTTTTACAATGGAAAAAGGGGGTGCTATTTATAGTAGCAATAAATGCGATGAGAGTACACGTGGCGATAATCTAACGGCCGAGGGGTCACCTCAATCGGGGTGGCACCGGCATATGCATGTGCACCGCATTAAATGCGGTGGGTGGATTTGACGCCGCATTATATGCGGTGGTTGCTTGTCTCCAAAGGGAATCTTCGATGATTGAGCTGTAAGCCGAAGGCTCCCCGCAGTCAGGGTCTCCCTGGAGCCGAAGGCTTGGTATAGCCGAAGGCTACTTTCATGCCGAGGGCATGGTGCTGCCGAGGGCTCCCAAATTCTCTCATTTTCTCCCAGTAGCTTCGTATGCTCAAATCTGGCTGCCCTGTGAATTTTGGAGCCTTCGGCTATAGTGCCGAAGGCACCCCCGGTGCACCATGGGCTCCCTTGAGCTTGGGCCGTGGTGTTTTGGGCCTCATGCGCTCCTTGGGCCTGTTGGGCCTGTGTTGGTGTAGCAGGAGTCTGTGGGCCGGGGGTTCCTGGGCCATATACTCCATCAGTGGGGTTCCATCCTAAAAGGTCAACCTGATAGGAGGAGTAGCTCATGTGTTAATATACGGAGTAGCATTTTGTTCATCCAAACTTTTCTGGTGTGAGACATTTAACATCCCTCCTCACGACCAGACACTTCGTTTGGATCGTGTCATCATTCATTTTTCATCGGCTCGTCATTTTTTTAATAATCGCATCATCATTTTTCTTAGGAGGCCCACACCATGGATCGATTTGGCTCTGATACCATATTAAGACACAGGGTTCCATCCTAAAAGGTCAACCTGATCGATAGGAGGGGTAGCCCATGTGTTTATATAGCATTTTGTTCATCCAAACTTTTCCGGTGTGGGACATTTAACACATGTCCTTAATTTGGTTTGTAAAGGACTCAAGGATTCTTACAATTCCACAATCGTCAAATATTTCATGGATTTTTATTGTCCTGGATTTGGGCTCCTTTGATGAAATCGTATGCTAAAAATAAGAAGAAATCATTTGAGCAACATCGTGCATTTCACCCCCCGGATTTCAATTAAAAACCGACATGCAGCCTATCTCTGTCCAAACTTCTTCTTCTTCAAGTGAGCTACGACTTCTTCATTCTGGACAATTAACCATCACTAAGAGGCGGCATATATACTTCCCCGTGGTGTGGAAGGAGAGGCCGGCAGCGTCGGCCAACTCGACCATTGCCGCATGAGCAGAGGCAATGATCATATTTGTCTAAAAAAATAGTTTTTTAAAATCAGAAGTCTATTCTTCTCGTCAAGTTTCATTCTCCTCCTAAGTAAGGGTATTAAAAAAGATGTCATTCATCAGTATTTTTCAACTATTTCATGTGGCTTCCAGGCCCGGTCCTGATATTTTTTGGGCCCGGGGCAATACAAATAGAGTAGGCCTCAGGGATGCCGTGTAAATATTTATTACGTATAATAATCTTTTGTTATAAAAATATATAGTAAAGTTAAACAATTTTGTCATCCAAATATGAGTATAACACATCAAAAAAATCAATAAATTAAAGCAGTTAATTAGAAAAATTTTAATGAATTATTTTATATGTGACATTTGAGGATACAATGTAACTAAACCGACAAAATGAAACTAGTACAACTATTAGTTGCAATAAAGAATTTTGAATTAGGTAAAGACGTGAAAGATATATTGTGCATATACGAAGTAACTTTTTCATATTTTAAAATAAATTGTAAGTTTGTTAATCATGAATAATATAGTTCAATCTTTCACTTAAATAAAAGAATTAGAGAAAATTAGTGAAATACTATCAACGAATCATGAGTATAAATGAGAGAAGTAGACCAAAAGAACATTTATGCGCTAAACCATAATGAATTAAAAGAAATTGTGAAGTACGTTCTCAATGAATTCTAATGTATCAAAAATACACATAATTATGAAATTTATGGGCCTTAGTGGAGCAAATTGAAAGGATAAAAAAAATTACTACGTATAACTTTGATTTTATTTATTTATTTAATTTTTTTATTTTGTTTTTTTTTTTTTTTATAGATTTTTGTGTATATGTAATTAATGTTAATATATATCCATATACACATAATTATGAAATTTATGGGCTCTAGTGGAGCAATGGGCCCTAGGCGCATGCCCCTTTGCCCTTGCCCCAGGACCGGCTCCGGTGGCTTCTTTCTAGCGATGACTAGATTTTGAAATTTTATTATTGATGGTTGGTGATGGTGGTCCTACTTGATATTT
The DNA here is from genome assembly GCA_945859915.1 of Cuscuta epithymum. NCBI lineage: Eukaryota > Viridiplantae > Streptophyta > Magnoliopsida > Solanales > Convolvulaceae > Cuscuta > Cuscuta epithymum. The sequence continues at coordinate 1,403,997 of CAMAPF010001045.1, read as the reverse complement.
TTGGGAGATTAACCTCAAACGCAAGCAATTGTGGGGCAATAATTGCCCTCCTCTTGAACCACCGTCATGCTATGAGAGAAAGATAACACTCAATTGGATCTTCTTTTCGGCAGCAAGTCAAATCGATGATATTAGTAATTTCTTCCCGATAGTTGGTCAAACCGTGGATTATAGTTATTTCTTTTATGTATTTGAATAAATCAGATTTTCTAGTATTTCCTTGCCGCATATTAGTTTTTGTAATTTTTTGAATTTTGGTTATTGGTATAGCAGCAGAAGCTTTTATGTTGATAGAAGAGTTTATGGGTATGTTTGGCGCAACTAGCTAAAAAAATACTTTTACGAGCTTTTTAGTAACTGTTAGTTTTTAGTGACTGAAAAGATCTTAAAAAGAAAAGGTGATAGCTGTTTGGTAAAAAGCTGACTGTTTGGTTTAGTTCGGTTTGGTATACAAGCTATTAGAACTAATTAATACTAAAAGTCACGGGCTTTTCTCAGATGCTACACCCGATAGCATCTCAAAAAAGATCTTTTAATTTTTGAAAAGCTCTTAAAAAATGTCATGTCAAACATACAACTAGAGTCTTTTAAGACCTTTTTAAAGAATAGAGAAGCTAGAAGCTAGAGCCTTTTGTGTGACAAACATAACAATATCTTTGCGAGATTAGCAAATTGTTATATTTTTTGGAACTTTTCAGTTGTATGTCTCATCTCATTATAACTTTAGGCTATCATAATTGTTTTTGTATTGATCATTTTTATTATTAATGAATAAGTGTTTCCTTTCAAAAAAAACAAAAGTCTATTACCCGATTTACCCCCAACGTTGTTCTTAACTTCTTATCATCCAGTTATCCATACCACCCCTTCCCCCACCATCTGCCCTAGTCACCGTTGATGCGGTGTAAATATCCGAAAAAGCACTGTAATTTGATAGCAGTGTAAATTGCCAAATCTACGGTCACTATCACTTCTCCGAAATTTGTCCAAAATTCTCTAAAACTCGTCATCGGAAAAACATTTTTGAGGGCGAAATTATTGTACACACAGTTGATAATGTGGATTGATGCCATTGACAGCATGACATTGGTCATGACATCTTAAAATCACTAATGGTGACATGTCAAAAATGATACTCCCTCCGTCCCCTTTTAAATGTCCCGTTTTATCATATTGTGATGTCCCTATTTAATTGCCGCATACCTTGTTTGGTAAACTTTGTGAGTTTGTGTGGCTCAAAATCATTCTTACTTTATTCTTACTTTATCAATTAATATCAACCACACAAACTCACTTTTCTTAAAACCCGTGCCACCATCTCCCGTCCCATTTAAAAGGGGACGGAGGGAGTATATATTTAGTGGCCATTTGGTAAAATTAAAAATGGTTGAATCCACTGAATATATTGAAATTAATAAAATTTTAACTAAAATTGGTGAAACTCTAGAAATTTAAATACATATTTTTATTATACTCCGTAACAATGAGAGGATGTCAAGAGCTTCCCTACGGAACGTAGGGTTAGGATAGTTCGTCGTTATCCTTCGTGACGCTAGCTTAGGAGGTGTTTGGATCTGATTCTTAAAACTGATTCTGCTCCCTGAAAGAGCAGAATCAGAAGCTGGAGTGTTTGGCTGAAAGTGCAAAAGTGATTCTGGTGTTCTAATTTACTCCTAGAATCAGTTTTTTTAGTAGTTGAGGGTGACCAGCTTCTGAAAACTGATTCAGATTCTGCTTCTTCTTTGAAAAAGAAGCAGAATCAGAATCAGTTCCAAACACCCCCTTATACGAAGACGGGCGTGTCTTTCGTTTTTTAATTTGTCGATAGTGTGTTTATAGAATTAGTGCTTTGTAGTATGAGAGCTTCTTCTTATACACGCTTTAATACCCACCTTATATCCACCATGTTTGTGATGAGTTTTTTTGTCTGTGAATCTGATTCACAGACAAAAAAGACTCCTCACAGACGTGGTGGGTAAAATAGTGGGTACAAACACTTTTTTTGTTGTACGGAGTAGTATTTAGCCTTAGTATTCAATTGCTGGAACTTGTCTGCTTTCTGTTTCTTAATACTACTTAAGTAGCTATCTCAACGCTACGGTCTTCCAAGAGTAATTATTGCTGCTGCGTGGTGCGGCAAGGTTGGAGGTGCGTGCGACGGTTGCTCAGTGAATGGATCAAGAGTAAGGGTGAGTCCAGTGAGAAGATGACGGTCATGGAAGATTTAATTTGGTGCAAACATGGCAAGGGTTTGCGGTCGTCCAACAAATCCATCAAATAAATTTCCCTATTTCAGAGATTTCATGGCATCAATATGGAGGCCAGCCAGGGACGTTTCGATAAAAGAGAGGAAAAATTGATTATTTTAGAATATTCTCAATTTTAGGGACTTTCCGCTAATAATGATCTGATGTGACCAGCTACAAATACATTTTTGTAGTTTCTAAAGTGGATAAGAAGAGATATACTTCCTTCGTTCTTAAATAAATGCAACCGTCAACATTTCACATTTGCCGAGGCACAACTTTGACCATTAATATATATATTTCTTGATTAGTACAAAAATTAAAAAAAAATAGATTTTGAAAATTTACAATGAGACAAATTGAACAATATTTTTTTCAAAAATATATATTAATATATTAATAAATAAAACGTAGTCAAAGTAGAACATATGAATAGTGTTAAAGTCAAAGTGTTGCATTTATTTAAGAACGAAGGTAGTAACAAGTAATCCCTATAAATAATCTCAACTTTTAATTTTATGCTTAATTTATATTTAAAATTCACTTGTCATAGGATGTAATATCTAGTCATTGACCATTATTAGCGGACGGTCTATAAAGTTGGGATTATACAAAAATAACCAATAGTTGGGATTATTGTTAGCGGACCGGTAATAGTTGGGATTATTATTTTCAATTTTTCCTAAAAGAGATTGGGGAGAAAAAGTATATTTTTACTTTCTTTCATGAGGTTGATATGAAACGCGCCCTTGAGAATGGCTCGTAACTTTTTGAACAAATTTGTTAAAGCATCTCCAATGCTACAATGTGCACAGTGCACACGTGGCATAAGTGATAGCCACATAAATATTAGTAAATAAATTTTTTCTCTCCTTATTTAAACGATTTTTTTCAATTTTGGTAAGTTTTTCTCCACAATGTCAAGGAGACCGTCTAAATGTTGACATTGCAGTCGACATTGCAGAGAAAAATTTACCATAATTGTATAAAATCATTCTAATAAGGAGAGTGATAATTTATTTGATAATATTTGTGTGGTTATCACTCATGCCACATATGCATTTTGCACATTTTAGCATTGGAGATGCTCTTAGTCTGCATGCTTAACAGGATGGTGAATTGCCTCAGTCAGTTCCGCTTAATCAGGCTAATTTTTGGATTCATGTGTTTAATTTATCTATGAGTTCTTTACTGTGAAAATTGCAAAAATAATTGGGAACTCATTGAGTAAATTGATAGATGCTAAGGAAAAACAGTTTGAGGAGATCTGGAGGCCATAGATTGGTTGAAAGTTTGTCTGGATATAAATACGTCTCTGTACAGGAAATTAAAACTGGGTAAAGATGAGAGAGAATGTTTTTGGGTGGACCTTAGATATGAGAAACTTCCAAATTTCTACTTTGTGTGTGGTCATGTTGGACATTCAGATCATTTTTGTATTATGAAGTACAATAAGGGAGTTCGGGAATTGATTAAACCTTATGGTCCATGATTGCGAGTTTCGGGTGTTAGAGGTATGGGAATGGGGGGAAAGAAATGGTTGGTTCAGGCGGACAAGGTGGGAGGGGGATAGGTACAAGGGATGGGTCTGTGGAAGATTGCATGTGATGGGGAATTCTCATGAAGAAGATTTAGCAATGGTCCTGATGCAAGGAGATTAGGAGAAGTTTCTAAGAGTTCGGAGGGGGCTATAGTTGCTAGTCGGGTATAGGAGTCCAAGAGGAGAAGACTGTTGGACTTCCATGAGCAGGATGGTCAGGAAGCGGGTGCAATTGTGATTGATGGAGCAAAAAACATGGAGGAGACGGGTCTAGATTTCTAGACTCGCCCAGCACTTGTTCTCTGATAAGATCCATCACATTTAAGTTTGAAATATCTCGGTTTCAGTGAAATTCACTTAATAGACTTGGCAACTTTACACTGTCTGGACTATTGCAAGTGGGCACAACACACCCCCTTCATTTAGCACAAATAGGCGCACGAGATTAATTTCATTTTGTATGGGAGGTTGTATGTGAACTCGACCCATATCTGATTATGTCTCAAATTCTATGTTTAAATTTGATCTGAATTGGGATCAAAATCAATCATTTTTTAACAAATCAGACAAGATTAGTAAATGTTAATCAAATTAAAAACATTAACATGTAAAAATAACATGGTTGTAAGAACACAAATGACTAGGGATGGACCGGTTCCGGGCCGGCCGACCCGTGGACCGACTAGGCCCGACACTGTTTGGAGCCCGGCCCAGTGGCCCGGCCAGAGACCGGTCCGGGTAGGCCCGGCCCGGGGGTTACATAAGGCGGGCTCAGGTCAGCCAAATTAGGAACCACCGAACCGGCCGAGCCGGGCCTAGTTCAGGCCTTTTTTTTTCATTTTTTTTTGTTTTTCCCTGGTTGGGTTGGGTGTTTTTGGGGCGTGGGGTGAGGGGGGGTCGGGGGTTAATTAGAAAAGCAAAAAAATGAACCGGCCCGGACCCGGTGGATAACCGGGCCGGTTCCGGGCCTCAACTTTCCCCAAAAAAGCCCGGTCGGCCCGGCCCGAGGCCCGGCGTGGCCCGGGCCCGATCCATGCCTACATATGACAAGCATGATCTCATATTCTCATTTGCTCATTTTTAGGCTTATACTCTTCGCCCCTTATAATTAGGGGTGGACATATCAGTTTGGTTTAATCGAATCGAATTGTACAGAACCGAACTAAGCCGAATCGAAATCGGATCATATGCAATTTGATTTGAGTTTGGTGGTATTTCTTCCAAATCTTATTAAACCGAACCAAACTGGACCCGGTAAAACCGAACAAAATCTAACCGAACTAAAGAAATTACAAATCCAAATGGAACCAATCCAAACCAAATTAAACCGAAAAATAGTATGACTCGTTTTGAACCGAATCGAAACCGATAAAAATCAAACCAAAAATTGATTTGTCCACCCCTGTTATTACTTTGTTTTTTTTTTCCTTTCTTCGGTTTTTACACAAAAAAAAATTGTCGCCTCCTTTTTATGAAGAACTTGTTATTCCTTTCTTCAATATAAAATTCAACTATACAATTTTTATTTTAATATGAAAAAATTACACAAATATAACCACTTTAAACCTCACTATCAAAAATATGACTTCATGCCCTACATTACTCCCATGTTGTACAACGTGTTCCTTAGCATTAGTCAGTTTTTTGTGACTCCAAATAATATTGGTAATATTAATGTAAAAAACTCTTTTAATAGTTGTGAATGACAAAGTTTTAATCGAGAGAGGTGAAAATTTCCTACAAACTCTGTCTCACTTAACTTGGTCAAGTTGATAACTTGATATAGGGTGTGAAATTATAATAATAATAATAATTATGTAATTGAGATTTGTGCAAAGAAATGAAAAATGTCGAAATAAACAGAATCCTAAATTCACTATTTTAAAAAAGAAGTAATTACATTTTTTGAAACAAAAAAAAAATTAACAACATCCAGAGATCATCCCATTACATCTTTAGGGGGTGTTTGGAAATGATTCTGCTTCTGCTTCTTTTTTAAAGCAGAAGCAGATTCATAATCAGTTTTCAGAAGCTGTTACCTCCCAACTTCTGAAAAAACTGATTCTGAGAATAAATTAGGGACTATTTGTAGCTGCTTTTGCTTAAAAAAAAGCACACTTTTAGAGATGTAAGGAAAAAGTGATTAGTAGTAAAAGTTGATAGTGTTTGAGAAAAAAGTGATTTTGAAAAGTAAAAGTTGGTAGTGTTTGGTAAAATAAGTGTTTTTTGTGTAATAGAAAAGGGAAAAGCATTTTTCACACGCAAGCCGAGAAAAAGAAAAAATTGGTAGTGTTTGATAAAATAAGTGTTTTTTGTGTGATAGAAAAGAGAAAAGCACTTTTCACACGCAAGCCGAGAAAAAATAAAAATTAGTAGTGTTTGGTAAATACGGAGTGAGTGTTTTTTTAAACCAAAAGATGAGAAGTGTTTTTTTTAAGTTGTTGCAAACACTCCTTTAAGGAGTATTTGGGATTGCTTTAAAAAACTGCTTGTTAGCTTTTGGGTTAAAAAAAGTTGAAAAGAGTGTTTTCAAATGACAGCTTCTGCTTAAATTAATCACTTAAAAGCTAAAAGCTGGAAGCAGGTAGAAGGGTGCTTTAAACTGCTTCTCACTTTTTCTATTACACAAAAAGTACTTATTTTACCAAACACTACCAACTTTTACTTTTTCAGAATCACTTTTTTCTCAAACACTACCAACTTTTACTATTAATCATTTTTTCCAAAATCACTTTAAAAATCACTTTTTTAAAGTTGAAGCAATTGCAAACACTCCCTTAGGCTCTTTAAAGCAACAAAAGTGTTTCTGGAATTTCACCCAAACACTCATGTTTCCTTATTCGTGAGGAGCAGAATCAGTTTTGAAACATCCCTTTACATGTGAAAACTCAAAATGACAAAAAGAAGATTGACGCTGACATCGGACAAAATTGATACAGAGACGGTGCATCGGCCATAGCCCATTACCGTCGACTGGACCTGACTGCTCCCCCTTTTCACAGCGACTTTTCTTCGGCCGCCAAATCCTTCCAAATTGGTGACGGCAGCCGTGACAAAACAACCACCCGTTCCGTTCGCGGATGGTCAACACCCCCCGTCTGTCTCCCGTTTCCACATCGCAACCCCACGGCCCCTGCCTGCGGTCAGCCCAACCCCACGAGTCCACGAACCCTGCCTGTCTCGAACCGAACCGGTGAAATTTACCACGTGTGCATTACACCCTAATTTTGGTACTCTACTCTCAGTGGAAATCCGATTCTGACTCTTATAAATATGTCCTCTTCCATGCTCGATCCTCCATTTCTCATCCAAGTTCGGGTCAACCATAGCCGGCGTCCGAACAGGGGAAGCATAAGAAGAAGAAGAAAAAGAAGAACTGAACAAGAGAGTAGCGAATTCGAACTTCGAAGAGTGAAATTCAATACGCTATGGAGTTTTTACCTCCCGGATTCCGGTTCCACCCTACCGACGAGGAGCTGGTGGTGCACTATCTATGCCGGAAATGCGCGGCCCAGTCCGTCGCCGTTCCCATCATCGCCGAGATCGACCTCTACAAGTTCGACCCGTGGCAGCTTCCCGGTACCTTTTCAATTTCACCTCGATCTCTCTCTTTTTTCAATAAAGAAAGTGAATTTTAGTGAGATTCTTTTTACTGAAGTTAGTTTGTCGTTGGGATTTTGAATCATGCAGAGATGGCTTTGTACGGTGAAAAGGAGTGGTACTTCTTCTCTCCCAGGGATCGGAAGTACCCGAACGGTTCACGACCGAACCGGGCCGCCGGGACAGGGTACTGGAAGGCAACCGGAGCCGACAAGCCCGTCGGGAAACCGAAAACGTTGGGGATAAAGAAGGCGCTGGTTTTCTACGCCGGGAAAGCTCCGAGAGGAATAAAGACAAACTGGATTATGCATGAGTATAGGCTGGCCAACGTCGACCGCTCTCCAGCCTGCAAGAGAAACAATCTGAGGGTAATTCATTTAACTTTTTTTACTTTTTCTTATAGAGTGGCCCTCTTCAGGTTTAACTTTTTTTTTTACTTACGAAGGACTTGTATAATTGTATGTAATTAGAAAATTCTTCATTCTTTTTACCACCTTTTTCATCCTAAATTACCAAGTAGAGAAAAACAGGTCAGCTGTTTGAATTTACAAATAAAGCTTCTTTTTCCCTTACTTAATCTTATATTAATCAAGTCACACCAAATTAAAGAATTCAAACCGTATAAAAAAGACATCAGACCAAAGTCACCAAACCAAATATTTTATAATAATAAAAAGATCCACTAAAATTATTACTGAAAAAGTGATGGAAAACAATGTAACTCAGTAACTTCTAGTGATTATAATTGTATTCAAAGTTACTATGATATTGTGAATATGTCTTAAACTTTGAACGGAATATAATCACTGAAAGTTACTAATCACATTTTTGTTCATAACTTTTTTATTTCTAATATTTTAGAAGAAACTTATACTCCGTATTATTTATCAGATAAGAAAATATGATAAAAAACATTATATAGACTTGACAGAAAAAAGTTAGTTCAGACCAAATGAGATTAGAAACATTGATTCCAAATCAGGTTACATTTGCAAGACATTTCAAAGGGTAACACCATTTCTGAATTCTGATTGTGATTTGCGTGTATTGATTGGTAACAGCTTGATGACTGGGTACTGTGCCGAATATACAACAAGAAAGGAACTCTTGAGAATTACTCACACTATGGCGGTAGCGGTAGCAGTATGGACGAAAAGGAATTCCATTTCCCAGAAGCCGGGGAACGTAAGCCCAAAATAATAAGCCCTTTTAATGGGATGCCTAGGCAAGCAGGCATTCTACAGACGGGCTCAAGCTGCTGCTGCTCAGAGCAAATACAATCGTCATGTGACAAAGAGGTCCAGAGTGCCGCCCCTAAATGGGACGACAAAGACGACGTTAATGTCCAGCTACTCAACAACAGCTACTACAATATGGCGGATGATGATGCTCTGCCTCCAATGAACTTCCACTATCCTTTTGCCTCTCAAACGCCCCAGCAATATAATAATGACTCATTCAATCCTTTCCAGTCAGACATGTTTTTCATGCACAACAAGTCCACTTCCAACTTCTGCTTGTAGATACATTGGCTCCTCCCCCCAAATATCTTATTCACCAAACAAAATCAAGAAAAGTGCTAGTGTGCTAGTGTTTGCTATGATGGAGGGGTAGATTGTGTTGTACTTGGTTACTGGAAAATTTATTGTTTTAATGTATTAATGATCCCAAGTACTGTAAGTTGGGAAATTCTTCATGTAAATAAATGAAACAAAGAAGTAAACAACTTTCAGCTCCCATACTCTGTAACCTTGCATATATTTGTAAAGTTTACGCTCTAAACTAAATGAAGGTGCAACAATACTATCATTATATTTAGACTTTATTTAGTATGTTCCATCTTAGAAGGTCATCTGAGTATGCAAAAAGATAAACAATCTAATGACTTAAATGTGAGTTTACACTTTTGTACTTAAAACTGTAAAGTAGTTTCAAATATTCTACAGTCTACAGAAAAAACAAAAAAAAAAGGTTCACTTAAAACTGTGCTTACAAAATGTCATTGCTAATATATACACTCTAATGAAAGCCAAGAACGCCCCTTAAACAAGGTTCAGTATTATTCGTGTAGCATTACTGAGCTTATAACACCACCAACCCATTTGAATAATAGAACTCTGTGATCACCCACATCATACCTGCATCAATTATGAAAACATTGAAGGTCAGTTACTGAAAGATACTTTAAAACATATGTCATTTAGCAGCTAGTCTTTACGAGTTAAATTAGGATCAAGTAGGAAAAGAACGGTGAAGAATTGCAAATTATTTGAGTCATCCAGATGCATTATTTCTTTTACAACACTTAGTAATTTAACTGCATATATAGAAGCAAGATCCAGCTAATCCTCATATACAAGCAATGATGGTTTGATTACCAGCTAGTTACAATAGAATAGAATGCAATGAAACAAAAATTTAAAAAAAAAATGACCGTCTCCATCTCTCAATAACTTAGTTTGACTTTAACAGACATTGGCTATGCTTGGATATCAACGTGTTGAGCAAAAACGCTATGCCGATTTATTGAGGGTGAATATAACTGGTCTACAATGTTTTAACTTTGTTCACACTGTACAGCTACCATTTACAACAAAAGGTGGATATTTTTTTAAGATAACATATTAACTTGATAAGATTTATATAACCAAATCAGAAAAGAGGATATTATTTAGGGACTTCCTAAAATTTTCAAGAAGACTAAAGAGACAGTGTGAATAAAAAAAGATAGTTGTGCAATTAAATGGGCTAAAGCAAAATACGAATCAAATGGAGGTAGCAGGTAGTACCTGATGCAAAATCTTTGGGTTTGAAAAGGGTAGAAAACTGAAGATCAAGCGAGCTCTACATCCAAGAAAAACTCAGATAAAAAATTGTTTTGCATTTGCCAGAACGGATGCCTGCCACTGAATATCCTATGGAGGCACAAATACTAAAGTTCTTGATGTGTAGGTTGTTTCTGATATTGAGGGCTAAAGAGAAAATGGGTTAGCCTATTATTCACACCGCGCCTTTACTTTTACGTAATAAAAGGAACAATTGGAATAACAAACAATGTATACATAGAGCAAACCAAAGCACAAATGTTGAAGATAAAGTCAACTCTGGGCTTGGTTCATGCTTATTATTACTTATATACAATAGTATAAGTGTATAAATAATGCTGCACTTGCTATTTCACATATAAGAAATCATGTTCTCTATTTACATCTGAAAAGAGTTTGATCTTGATGGATTATCACACTTTGCAGCGGTCCATCCTATTGATTTCTTCTCATTGTCATAAATCACCATTTTATTTTGCATGGATATATCTGCACAAGAAGACAAAAATGCAACAAAAAGAAAGTATTAGGTTCATAATGAGATACTTGTATTATGCCACACCATCCATTATTACCTCCGATGATGTTAATATCTTGCAGGCCTGCTTCTGTACCATTGAGAACCCCCAAACAGACACTGCCTTTAGACTACACAGAAACACCAACAGTAAATGAGTTGAAAAAAATTAAAACTAAATTCGGAGTAATAAAAATATGGAACAGAAAATGTTAAAGAGATAAAGTTGAATCACTCACTGAGATGATAAGATATGATTCTGGGGATATCTCGAACAGAGATTTGGCCTTCCGTCCATTGGAAAAGCCTAGTGCAAAAGGTTTGAAGTATTGCTTGACATCCTGAACTGTTTTCAAAGGCTTCTTGCCCTTCCAGCATAGTGGGAGAGTGTCATCATCATCCACTTTTCTCAAAGGCTTGCCACTCAGTCCTTCTTCTATCTACATACAGAAATGAAATAACAGTCATATATAAATCAAACACTATAAAGAATAGGGGCAGATCACTTGTAAATAAGTAGAGACCAGCCAAAGGTATCAAATTAAATTTTGCACTATAAGATATATGTCAAGGACCCTTATGTGGGACAAATCTACAGCCACCGAAAGAGAGGGCTGCATGTGCCAGGTTGAACTGTTGAAGTAGTCCCCCAAGTATATGTCTAATAAGTTTCCTTATGTTAGTATTAGTCAGCCTATTATATTACTCCCTCCGTCCCACAAAGAAGTTCTCGGTTTGACCTACACACATATTTATGTAAGGTAGAGTTTTGTTTTGACTTTCCAAGTTTACCCTTACTTTATGTCAAATTAAGTAAAAAGTGGGTAAAGAGTAAGGGTAGTTGTGACTTTTGGGATAAAAGTGGTTTCCTTTTATAGAAATGAGAACTTCTTTTCGGGACATCTTTGCGGGACGGAGGGAGTATTAGTTTGTACTCTCTGTGTCCCATAATGTAAGATACATTTGGGTGTGGCGCGTTTTTTTAGAACAAAAGGATTAAGTTGCTGTTTTACATTTCTAGCCTCCAAAAGGTAAGACATAGTAGGACGGGTCCACAAAAAGTATAAGGTGAAATGATAGATAAAATGGATAAAAGGGGAAATAAAAAGTTAGTGGAGTATAATTTAGCAAAGTGATCATATTCTTTGGACAACCCAAAAAGGAAAGTGTACCTTACAAAATGGGACGGAAGGAGTAGCAGTTTAGATCTCTAAACTATTCTTGTTTTAGAACTCTTGTCTTTGCCTAAATAAGCCTTATTATTTGGACTAAATAAAATATCTTTGGAATATTAACTAATTGATATGCAAGGCAAAGCCTGTGGGTCACTTCATTGCCTTGGGCAAGAAGTTTGGTTCTTCCTCCAATAGATTCTTAATATACTATAGCCTTAAACTAAATACTATTATTATCATGAAACATTTTTCAAATATTATCAGAGAAGAACAAAATAAATAATCTAACTCACCAGAGAAATGAAAGCTAGGTATGCCTCAAAATGTAGATAACTATAAGAGCTCCCACTATCAAAAATTACAAGAAGATTTTTAACCCCTGTACTAATACCATCAAAACTCAGCTCTGCAACTCCTGGTGAGTAGTGGCTCCTGTCATGTTACATCAGTAGAAAATTCATCCATCAGAATTAATTCAAAGTATATACTAGTAGATACTACCTCCGTCCCAAAAAGGCTTGCCATATTGACTTTTCTTGGTCAATGTTAGCAAACTTTGGACAATGATTTTAGTAATTATATTTGTACATAATTTATACTGCGTATATTTAATACTTTTATGGAAATATTTTGAATAAGAAACATTTTGATATAATTTTCATATTCATAATAATTTGATATTAAAAAATATTGTTGGTCAAAGTGTATTTCCATTGACCAAGAAAAGTCAATTTAGCAAACCTTTTTGGGATGGAGGGAGTATAATAGAGGGTGTGTATGTGTGTTTCATGCCCATCCCCCCCCCCCCCCCCCACTGCCTGTATGATTAGATGACATTAGTACTTGTAATCATGCAACATTGGAGTCCAAACTACTTCTGAAGCATCATAGACTTGATCGCCAAAGAAGAGATACCCTCCTTGCCCACCCAAACAATGGCCAACAACATTTCGCACCAGACCCATTTTCCTAAGCTGTGAAAGAATGCTTGTTGGCCCTTTTCCCAGTCCAAGTACGCCATCTACTGGATGGTGAGAGTGACCAATTACCTGATCGTATCCACATCTATAGCAACAAAAAATATTTATTTTTCGTCAAATGAAATACGAAAAGTAATTTACAGGTAAATATATGAAAGGAAACATTTCCCAACATCAAAAGCTTCTCTGAAAAAACAATGTAAATATCTACAAAAAAACAATCTACAACAGATATGTCCAATAAAAATATTTCCAGCTTGTTTTCTACATTTCATTTCCAAGATATGTTGGACAAGAATGGACATAAAGATAACTTCCCAGAGTGAAACATATATTACGCATTTGTCTCACATATCTTCCCAATTGCTGTTAATAATTGTTGGGAGCATTTAATATTTCTTCAGAACTGTAAGAAACTACTTAGTGTAAATTAATAGACTAACAAATTATATCTATCATAAACTAGGTGTATTTGAATTTTGAACCAGAGTTTTGGTAGAGAAACTACAAATTAATGTCTTTTTCAGTAAAATATTATATATTCTCAAATGTGAAATTGCAATACAGGCTCTTTTCCCTGGTTTCTAGTATTTTCTATTCATAGTATCAGTTTATCCATGCTCATAATCCACTAAACTACATAGTTTAAAAGGCCCTTTTTTAGGCTCGCCTCAGTGTGATGTGGTGGAAAAGGTCTTCCAGATTAAGCCTCGAGCGAATGAACTGATGCTAAAGCCTCAGATGATTAAGGACTTAGCTTTGAGGTGTTTTGTGAAGCTTAAGTCTTATGTATGTACACTTCAATGTTAAGTTTTTTCGTATGGTGATAGTTTTTTAATAAAATTCAAACTGGACTTATTATTCCCCAATAACTAGCCGCTGAGACCATAAAAAACCCTAACATATACTACGTATATTGTTAAAATCAACAATTATCATTTATCATCAATTCATCACACAACTCCACTTATAAAGTTCACATAACCGACAAGTCCACAACTACTCTACACTCCTGCCGAATTGCAAACTATTCTTGCAAAGGTATATTGAGCTACTATCCCTATTCTTATTTTCTCTTAATTTCAGAGGCACAGCTATTTTATTATTTGAAAAAATAACCGCACAAATAACACAACTTTTCTAATCTTTCTTTACTTTAAATGGCTCCAGAATATCAGAATTTTAAAGCTCCCGCCATTTCTTCTATGTTTTTCTCATTTAAAAACTTTTTCTGATTATTTAGGCCAAAAAAAATTAAACTCTTTCCTCTAGAGGTTTAAACTAATGATAGGGGTGTGTGACACTTAATAATGATTCACTCTTATGTATCATGTATGATTGATAATACTCCCTCCGTCTCAATAAATTCTACCAACTTTGAGTTGGCTAGCATATTTAGGAAGTGGAATAAAGTGGAAATGTATGGTTGTGGTTGTGTAAGAAAAAGGTGAAATGAATGTGAGCCACACAAATTATCCAAAAAGGGGAAGTTGGAAGAATTTTTTGGGACGGCCCAAAAAGGAAAGTTGGAAGAATTTTAAGGGACGGACGGAGTATGTTTTAAATTGTTAGTAATTTTAAAATTTTAAACTGGTAATGAAGTTAAGCATAAGGTTTGAGGCTTACGCCTCGAACCGCCTCAAGGCTTATGCCTTGCCCACCAAACTGCAATACGCCTCAAGGCTTAAAAGCACCAGAAACATTCACCACAGATCATTACATCAGTTAGCAGAAAACACTTTTAACTTTACAGAGGAATGAAGATCATTTAACACAAAAATGGAGTAACATGTCAAGGAAAAAATACTAACCCAATAACTAGCCTAGGATCAATCTCAACCCCACTGGTGAGGCTGAGAGAGAAAACGTCAGTAAGAAGGACACCAAGAGTAGAACCCCCATCTGCATACTGAACCTCATAATCACATTGTTCTAGAGTCTCACAGTTCTGTTCACCCGACTGCAATGAGGCACAAAGAGGGTCCTTACAGCCAATAAGTTCAGTATTGGGCTTGTATAGTGGGTGAGGTGTCTGCAATGACATACACAATTAGAAATAAAACATGAAAAAAAAACTATTGGGAAGCAGAGACAGGGTATTGAGGAATAATAATAATTATCAGATAATTTCTGACTAAGGATGTTGTAAAAAGTGTTACCTTCGTGCAGCGACTACAGGGAGCATCACACTGAAGCCACGTGAGGTCACTGCCAGTGTCAGGATCAAGAAAGTAGGGCTTTGGCGGCTTCCCTATATTGACTTGGGTAAAATAAAAACTGCAAATAATACTAAATACACAATTAGCTTACTAGCCAATCTGGGGGGAAGTACATTATATTTGCTAGAATGGTCTTTCTACAATACTGTTAATCCTTTTCTTTTTTACTTATGGCACTTGATAATCAGTGATATCTTTTAGTTCTGTCCAAGAACTAGTCTACGTAATAAAAATGAAATATCATCAAGGTATAGTATCATTCTTATATGCAACAATAATCTACAGGCATTATCAGCAATCTTATAAGGTTCTTCCACCAATAGCACAGCTCAAAATATACGAATTGATGAAGTGAAGAGTTGCATACCCATAGGGATAAACATTGCCGTGAAGTGGGAGTACTATGGAAGAAGTGCGCATAGATTTGACCGCCGACGGTGAAGAAAAGACTCGTCTGGAATCTAGCTTCCACCATTTCTCCGCCGCCGATGTAACAGAAAGCACCGCAAAAATCATCAGCGCCACCAGCTTCATCCCCCCCATAACTCTCCCTATCCCCCCAGTCAGCCTTGACAACCACCGATCAAGTGTTATGCAAGTAAAACATTCAAAACTGCAACTCTGATAACTACCCTTCAAGATTGATTCTTCTCGAAATGTCCTACCCCGGAAGAGCTTGTCTGGATCTTCTTCTTTGGGTCTGGAAAATCGATAGGATTCTTGGGAGGCGTTGCAATAATTTCTTCGTGTAGTCTGATCTTTCCCTTCCACATTCCCTCCATTAAATACAGGTCAACGACAGGGAGACGGAGTCAAGAGTTCAAAAATTACAGATTGCGGGCAATAATTAATCTACAAAGTACTTAACATAGTTAGGGTGTGTTTGCAACAGCTTCTACTTTTAAAAAAGTGCTTTTTTTAATGAAATGAGGAGAAGTGATTAAATAAAAGTTGATAGTGTTTGAGAAAAAAGTGATTTTGAAAAGTAAAAGTGGGTAGTGTTTGATAAAATAAGTGCTTTTTGTGTAATAGAAAAAGTAAAAGCACTTTTGACGCGGAAGCCGAGAAAAATAAAAGTTGTAGTGTTTGAGAAAATAAGTGATTTTTTAAAGCCAAAAACTGAGAAGTGCTTTTTTAAAAGCAGTTGCAAACCAACCCTTACTCGGCATAGGTTGGATATTAGTGAGTTAAGGAGTGTTTTGGATTGTTTCTAAATAAGTGATTTTTTAAAGTAAAATTGGAGGGAAAAAATAATACTCTTCCAGTCCCATTAGACTTTGACAATTTTCCTTTTTTGGTTGTCCGAAAAAACTTTGTCACTTACCTATTAAAACAACTAATTTGTGGTTCTGCACATTTCTCTCAGCCACACAATTTTTACCATTCTTATTTCTCACCTACTTTGCACTTGGCAAAGTCTACCGGAACAGAGGTAGTAGTAAAAGTTGATAGTGTTTGAGAAAAAACTGTTTTTGAAAAAATAAAAGTTAGTAGTATTTGATTAAATAGGTGTCTTTATACAATAGAAACAGTGAAAAACAATTTAAACACTCATCAAAATGCTTTCAGGTTTTAGCTTTTAAGTGCTTAATTTAAGTAAAAGTTGTCACTTGAAAATTCCAGTCAACCTTTTGAAAACTAAAAGTGAAAATCATTTTTTTAAGTTTTTGCAAACACACTCATAGTCCTACTCAGTAAAATAAGGTAGACAATTACGTGCACGAGTAGCTCAGTTTGTTGAGTGGTGATAAAGTTGGAATAGATCAAGGATCAAAACTCGCAACGACCATGTGGAGGTTACAGCTCCTTTGTGCTGAAATGGACTTTTGCTGCACACGGGTACAATGTCTACCACCATTAGACCGACTAAATCACTATGACTCACAACATCCCAAATGTCTTCTCGAGCCGTGGTGTGAGGGCCTTGGGGTTGGGGGACTCAACCTATTGGAAATTTGGAGCAAGGTAGAGAATTAAACTATGTTCAAGTTAATGTTTTTTTGTAAGATATGGAGATTAGACATTTCTCTCCATATGTTTTTCGTTTAAACGGACCAACATTACTTTCAAAACAAGTGTAATAATAAAAGTATTGTGATTCTTCTTGATGTATGCTATATTTAATTAGGGTGGTTCGGTACGGTATACCGAAGATTTTATCTCATACCTTTATCATACCGTAAACTTTCGGTATGCAAAAATATATACCGTTACCATACCTAAATTTCGGTATACCTTGTTTCGGTATGCCAAAATTTCGATACGGTAAGCTACGGTATCGGTAAATTATCATGATTTAATATCAAATTATTATATATCAAATGAAATATAGAAAAACAGTGTTAGTAGTGATATACTAAAATTATTAATGAAATTAATTATAAAATACCACTGATAACCTATTTGTGTTCTATTCAACTTTGAACCAAAAAATATTATAAATATGCACGAATACTTCAACACATGATATATGAAGATAACAACACTTTCTGCTAAAATAATAATTTAAACAACATAAATATATTTGAAATAACATCGATCTCCAACAAAAAGTATAAATAATTCAAGAAACATGGATATAAAGTCATTATCCTTTAATTAATGTTGTGTTTCTAGTTATTTTTATAATTTTAAAGAAATTATTGGCTTGGAATTACGGTATGACGGTATAAACGGTATACCGTTTATTTCCAAAATATATACCGATACCATACCGAAATAATTCGGTATGGTATCATACCGTACCAAAAGTGTCGGTATACCAAACATTTCGGTAAATTCGGTATTTTTCGATATGGTAAGTCCGGTATACCGAAATTTCGGTATTTTTCCCCACCCCTATTTTAATACTCGTATTCATTACATTTTTGTCAATTATTATGCTTATACGATGTTACCATATTAAGGCTTTGATGGAGTATATGGCCCAGGAACCCCCGGCCCATAGACTCCTACTTCTCCTACACAAGTCCATTGAGCTCAGGAAACAACTCAGGCCCAAATACAACGGCCCAAGCCTCAAAGTGGCCCAGAATACACACTGGGGGTGCCTTCGGCCTCCTTGGCCGAAGGCCCCAAAACTCACAGGATAAGCCTTCTTTGGCACAAGAAGCTGCCGGGAGAAAACGGGTGAAAACATTAGCCTGCGGCACTATGGAGCCCTCGGCACCAGGGGAAGCCCTCGGCTGAACCAAGCCTTCGGCTACACATCGAGCCTTCGTCCATACATGAAGCCCTCGGCTACACAAGGAGCCCTCGGCTGCACAAGGAGCTCTCGGCTACACAAGTAGCCTTCAGCTGAACTAGCTCAATCATCGAAGATTCCTTTTAGAGACAGCCAACCACCGCATTTAATGCCACGTCACATCCGCCAACCGCAATCAATGCGGTGGACGTACCACTGCCGGTGCCAACCGGCTGATGTGACCCCTCGGCCGTTGGATTACTGACACGTGTCCCCTCATCGCATTTATTGCTGCTATAAATAGCAGCCCATTCCTCCTTGTAAATCAGAATCTACATCTCAACTCCACATCTCGAGTTCATTTAATAAAATCGACTCTCTCTCCTCCTATTTGCTCTGACTTCTCTCTAAGTTATTCCCGTAATAACCCCTCGGATAAGATACCCCCCGGGTAGACTATCCATCATTTTGGTGCTCTCGTTGAGAGGTCTGAACTATCAAGTAAGAAACCCTCCCCCTCTACCAAATACAAAACACTTACCAAAAAATGGGAAGAACCACTCGTGCCCAATCCAAAACTCTGGAGGAGAACCACGTCGCCCCCGGCGAAACCAACGGGGCTGAGGCCTCCAACAGGCTCTTGGTACCCGAGGGTGGTATCATCCTCGAATTGGAGCAGGCTACTGCTGACCTCCGGCATCAGCTACAGAAGAACGCCCCTGATGCCCGCATGGGCCTTGATAATCGAAGGAGGGATCGGAGTGAGAACCAAGTTCCCCCTCCGGCCCCGGCCATCGATCTTCAGGCTGCCTTTGCGGCCTTTGTTCAGAACATGGCTCTCAATTCCGGAGCCCTCGCCTCTCAGGCACCCCTCCAGCCCTACGCTGGAGGAAATGTTATTCAATTACCACCACTCCCCCCTCTGTTCAACAATCCTCCCCCGGGGGTTGGAAACGCCGAAGGGGTCGTGGCGCAGGACACCGCCTCCCAGGAGGCCCAATCCAGGGATAAACGTCCCTTGATGAAGGAGAAACCCCGGACCTCTGCACTTGAGAGGTTGGGGGAGCTCCCATACGCCGAGGGGTCCAAGACCGCCTCGACAAACAGGAGTTCAGCAGGCCTCAGGAGAGTGGAGCCTCCGCTTCGGGAGCCGAGGGCATACCTCCGCCCCGGAGCAAGGGCAAAGCCATCCTCCATGCCGATGACGTCAGACACCAGATCAATCAGGCGCAATCCTTCCGGGCCAACTCCCAAGGGGTTGCTCCGAAGGATCCCAAGGACGAAATCATTGAAGCCCTCCTCCGTCAACTCGAGGAGAATCGTCAGGCACCCCCGACGGCTTCCACAGCGAGGCCAGATCCAGAGTACGCTGACCTCCGGGCGCAAGTGGAGGAAATGAAGCGTAAGCTCGCCGAAGGTTCAGGCGAGCCCCTCATTCAACTCCGCACTAGAACCCCCTTCACCCCAAGGGTGTTGGCGGCCAAAATCCCCCATAAATACCGGGGGCAACCCATCAAGCCGTATGAGGGGAAGACGGATCCCCAAGAGCATTATAGCCGCTATCAAAATAGCATGATGATGATGGGGGCATCGGATGAATACTTATGCCGTTGGTTCCTTTCCACCTTGGAAGGACCCGCGTATGAGTGGTTCAACCGGTTGCCCGAAGGCAGCATTGATTCTTGGCAAGAACTTGCCCACCGCTTCCTTACACAATTCGCGGGAAGGCACCGCTCAAAGAAACACTTCTCCCACCTCCTAAACGTGAGACAACAGAAGGAGGAAACCCTTCGGAATTTCCTAGAACGCTGGAGGCAGGCCTCCCTCGAAGTCGAAGGCGCTGATGACAGGACACTAATGGCCCTCTTCCACACCGTCCTCCGCAACGGTAACTTCTCCCGGAGCCTTATCACTGATCCTCCCCGCGATTATACAAAGGCCCTTCAGCGGGGGGACCGATATGCTGAAGCAGAGGAGATCGAAAAGGACCGCCGCAACACGGATCCTTCTCAGAAGAATGAGGGCAGGAATCGGCCCGGAGGACCTCCCCCTCCGGCCAACCGCGAGGCTCAATACAATGATCGCCCCCGGGGTGGCCAAGCCAGAACCGGGGGTGGTTACAAAAACAATCCGAAGGCATGGGCGCAACCCGTCCTCCTTGAGCACCCACGCACTCCCTTGACGCATCCCGTCAGCGTCATTCTTGATCATGCAGAAGAACGGGGGCTCGTTGAGCGAGACTCCCGTACACCCCTCGAGATCTATGCTATCGGCCCTGATGAGCCATATTGCCGCTTTCACCGCCACCATGGACACAAAACCGACGACTGTCATCAGCTGAAGAACGCCATCGAGAGGCTGATACAGGCGGGCCACTTGTCTCAATTTATCAGGGGTCCTCCTCCCCAGGGCCCCCTTCATCATCAAGGGCCTCCGCCGAAGGCAAATAAATGGGTAAACCCCAACACCATCCCCTTGGGAAACCCACAGGGGAAGAAGCGCGAGATTGGGGGCCTCGAAGATGAGGGGGAAGGCTCCCATCAACAATACAAGCGCCACGTCCACATGATTAATGGTGGCAACACTAGTGGAGACTCCACCAGCCAGCGAAAGAAGTGGGCTCAATCCCTTTACGTTGGGGAAGTCAATCACGTGCCCCCAACTAAAAGGCCGAGGGCGGATCCAATCTTCTTCACAGATGCGGACCTTCCCCCGGGTTCTTTGCCGCATAGGGATGCCCTCGTCATCCGCACTGAGATCAACGACGCCATCATCCACCGGACTTACGTCGACACGGGGAGTTCTGTCAACGTCATGTATCTCAGTACTTTCCAAGAATTGGGGCTCGATAGGGGGACCCTTCGGCACATTAACACCCCCCTCTCCGGATTTACGGGGGATAGCATAGACGCCGAGGGCGTCATCACACTCATGGTCGAATTCGGCGACGGATCCCATAGAGCCAAGCTCGAAGTGGAGTTCGTCGTCGTCAACCTCGACTGTGCGCATAACATCATCCTCGGTCGGCCTGCCCTCGAGGACTTGGAGGCTGTCATCTCCATGAGGCACCTCTGCCTCAAATTTCCCACGCCCACCGGCATCGGCTATTTGAGGGGGAATCAGAAACTCTCTAGGGCCTGCTACCTTCAGCTTACCAAGAAGGTTAGTAAAACAGAGTTTCGTGTGGACACCATCACCACCAAGGCCTTGGAGGAGGAAGAAGGTAGGCCGAGGGCTGAGCCTGCCGAGGAGACCGAAGACTTGATACTCGATCCGGCCAAGCCGGAGAGAGTCCTGAAAATTGGAGCCAAGCTCCCCGAAGACCTGAAGGCTGACATCACCAAGACCCTCCGCGCCTACTCCATCGTTTTTGCATGGGGGCCGGAGGATATGCCAGGAATTGACCGAAGGGTTATCACCCACCGCCTGGCGGTGGACCCTTCGGCCAAACCGGTACAGCAACGGAGAAGACCCCTCTCAGCCGAGAGAAGGGAGTTCGTAAAGAAAGAGGTATCTATGCTCCTCTCCATCAAACACATTAAGGAGGTGAAGTACCCTTCTTGGTTGGCTAATGTAGTCCTCGCACAAAAACCTCCTACCTTCCGCATGTGCGTGGACTACACGGATCTGAATAAGGCGTGCCCTATGGACCCCTTCCCTCTGCCGAACATTGATCAACTTGTGGATGAGACCGCCGGATGCGAAATCATGTCATTCCTCGACGCATTCCGCGGATACCATCAAATCTACATGCACGAGGAAGACGCTGAAAAAACAGCCTTCATGACACCCGAAGGCATTTCTGCTATCTTGTGATGGCCTTCGGCCTCAAAAATTCAGGCGCCACCTACACACGCATGGTGGCTAGGGTCTTCCAAGCTGTCCTAGGACGCACTATGGAGGCTTACGTTGACGACATGATCGTCAAAAGCAAGAAGGCAGTCAACCACGCCGACGACCTCCGGGGAATCTTTGCCATCATGCAAAAATTCAATCTCCGGCTAAATCCAAAGAAATGCACCTTTGGCGTGCAAGGGGGGAAGTTCTTGGGCTACATGGTCAGCCGAAGGGGTATTGAGGCCAACCCCGAGAAGATCCAGGCCATCATCAACATGGAGCCTCCACGCAACGTCAAAGAAGTTCAACGGTTGACTGGTCGCCTGGCAGCCCTCAACCGCTTCCTCTCAAAGTCAGCCGAGAGGGCTCTCCCCTTCTTCCAAATCATGAGAAAGACGGCGGGTTTCCAATGGACATCTGAGTGTCAAGAAGCCTTCGACGAACTCAAGAGATACCTATCTTCCCCCCCGGTGCTCTCCAAACCAAAGGTGGGGGAGACTTTATACTTATACCTCGGTGTTAGCCCTGCGGCTATCAGCTCAGTACTGATCCGAGAGGAAGACGGCATCCAACATGCCATCTTCTACGTCAGTAAAACCCTCCGGGAGGCCGAACTCAGGTATTCTCCCGTCGAGAAGACGGTGCTTGCCATCGTTTGGACCGTCAAGAAGCTTGGCCACTACTTTCAAGCTCATCCGGTCCAAGTGCTCACTCATCAACCCCTCGGTGCCCTAATGAGGAGTCCCACTAGCTCCTCTCGGATGGTGAAATGGGCCATCTTCCTCAGCCAATACAACATAGAGATCCGTCCGAGGCCTGCCATTAAGGGCCAAGCCCTGGCGGACTTCGTAACGGAATGCACCGCAAGATCAGCAGTCGACGAGGAGCCCTCGGCACCCCTCGATGAGTGGTGGACCCTCTATACCGATGGCTCCTCGGCCACCAAAGCATGCGGAGGGGGAGTAGTTCTGATCACACCCGAAGGCTTCCGCGCCTATTACGCCATCCGCTTCTCCTTCAAGGTCTCCAACAACGAGGCCGAGTACGAAGCCCTCCTATGTGGCCTTCGGCTGGCAGCAAATCTGAAGGCCAAGATGGTCCACGTCAAGTGTGACTCCAAGCTTGTCGTGGGGCAAATTTCCGGGGAGTACGAGGCCAAGGAAGGGAGGATGAAGCAGTACAAAGAAGCGGCTAAAGAGTTGCTCAAGGTGTTTGAGGCACATTCTCTTACCCAAATACCGAGGGCTCAAAACTCCGAGGCCGACATTCTATCCAAGCTCTCGGATGAATCCCCCGAGCACCTCTCCAAAATTGCAAGAATTGAGGAACTCAGTCTCTCAAGCATCCACGCGAGCCCCATTATGAACATTAACCTTAGACCGGAGGATTGGATCTCCGACATCATCACCTTCATCACCACAGGACAACTACCCCAGGACGAAGCCCGCGCCAAGTTGGCTAAGCTGAGGGCTCCCAGCTACACCATCGAAAATGGTAAGCTCTACAAAAGATCTTACAACGGCACACTTCTCCGGTGCCTTCATCAAGATGAGGCCGAAGTCGCTATGGAGGAGGTGCACAGTGGCACTTGCTCAGCTCACCAGGGACCCTTCTCCATGTCCCGAAGGCTCACAGTTCAGGGCTACTTCTGGCCCACGATGGCTAGAGATTGTGCTGATCTAGCCCGAAGGTGCACCGCTTGCCAACACTTTCAGAAGGCCCCCGGCAGACCAGCGGTCAACTATGCTCCCATCAGCACCGCTATACCCTTCTCCAGATGGGGGATTGATTTAGTGGGCCCTCTGCCGAGGGGTACCTCCAACAACAGGTACATCATTGTGGCCATTGACTACTTCACCAAATGGGTAGAGGCCGAACCCCTCGCCAGCATCACGGAGGCCCGGTGCCGTCACTTCGTCCTTAAGAACATTCTCACGAGGTTTGGCGTCCCCCAACAGATCATCTCCGACAACGGGACTCAATTCGAGGCAGCCCCCTTCTGTGCCCTCCTTGAGGCTTGGGGCATCAAGCACACATTCTCTTCCGTCGCCTACCCTCAGGGCAACGGGCAAGTGGAGAACGCCAACCGAACCCTACTTGAAGGATTGAAGAAAAAGCTGGAAGCCGAAGGGGGAGGCTGGGTAGAAGAACTTCATAACATCTTATGGGCCTACCGCACCACCCCTCGGCGTGCAACAGGCGAGACCCCTTTCTCCCTATGCTATGGATTTGAGGCTAAGGCTCCAACAGAAGTGACCCTTCCAACCCGAAGGGTGGAACAATATGAGCCCGAGGTTAACGACGCCAACATGGCCCTCGACCTTCATCTCATCTCGGAACGCCGAGAGCAAGCTTTCCTCAGGGCCGAAAACTATAGGAGACAAGTCAAAGGATACATCGACGCCAAGGTCCGCTCCCGGGTATTCCAGGTGGGAGATTACGTCCTCCGGCGAAGGGAGGCCAGTCTACCCACCGAAGGAGGAAAGATGGCGCCCAAGTTTGAAGGCCCCTACATCATCTCAGCCATCATCAAACCAGGGACATACAAGCTCAAACGTCCCAATGGGACGGAGGTCCCTAGACATTGGAATGTGCACCACCTTGTCAAATTCTATCAATAAGGTATGAGCGGCCAAGCCCTCATCCTCAGCAAGTGTAAATATCAATGGCCCAAGACCCCATCTGTTTTTGAAGGATAATCAAAAGGCCAAGCCTTCATCACCTACATATTGTACAAGCGGCCCAAGGCCCCCCCCTTCTCCCCTACAAATGAGTGGCCAAGCCCTCATCGCTTCACCAAAATAGGCCCAAGGCCTCTCCCTCTCATGAGGGGGAACAACGATTTAGGTACCAAGTACCAAGCGTATGGGTCACCCCCATCACTCTTTGAAAACACCAAGTGTTTTCTCAAACTTTTACATACTCTCCTAAAAAAAAAAAAAAAAAACGGGGGGTACAATACCCCTCGGCTCCGGCTGGTACCAAGTGCCCCGGCTATTTGTGTTCCTCACACAAATAAAACCCTTCCCAGGAACGCTTTCCGCGCCATCCCCCAAGGGGAGGCAGGCAACGGACCATGTCCCGGGCCCAGGATTCGACTTCCGCAAACGAAACGCTCCCCGCGCTATCCCCCAAGGGGAAGCAGGCAACAGACCATGTCTCGGGCTGAGGGGACGACTTTCAAAACCGAGGCGCTTTCCGTGCTATCTCCCAAGGGGAAGCAGGCAACAGACGATGTCTCGGGCCGAGGAAACGACCCTCAAACCCTTCGGGATATCGGAAGGTCATTCCCGAAGGGGGAGCCAACGGTTTATTCCGTTGCCTCCCACATAGGCCAAGCCTTCCCTAGAAACCAAGTTTCTAGATGCCTCTCCTACATCATCCAAAAAAAAAAAGGGGGGGGGGGTGTAGGAGGGAAGGAACTCCCCGGATACAATTCTCCCCGGAGGCTCAACACTTCGGATATATATTCCCGAAGGCTCCTACAAAGGCACAACATAGCCGAGGGCTGCAAGATGAAGGCTCACCAGCAAAACTTCACCTAAGGAGGTGAAGTTTTGGTTGAACCAAAGTAAACTACGCTCCATGCCGAAGGCTACACCAAGTTCTAAGGCAGGCTAAACCTATCTCTACACAAACCGGAGGCTGCATGCCTACAGACTCATGGCCGATGGCCTCCCAAACTGACTCATTCAACAATGAAAAAATGACTAAGTCCACAAATGTGGACCCTTCGGGAGGGCAATTCTTTACCTACAGACTCATGGCCGATGGCCTCCCAAACTACTTGGCAATAGATAGAAGCTACACTACTAAAAGAAGGCTTCCAAGGCTTCCGGGGGCATAGGATGCAATTTCACCTGGTGAAATTCCTGAGTCTAATTCAGGTTTTTCCCTCGGCATCACTACTACAAACATCCGAAGGGGGTTGATTCTACACTACGACCGGAGGCTCACGACAAAAGTTCTTACTTAGAAAATTTTCTAAGTCCACAATCACAAACCCCTCGATGATTCTATTCTACATCCGAAGGGTTCTGATCAAGTTTACTTGGAAAATTTGATGATTCCACAACAACCAGCCCCTGGAAATTCTACACTACAACCGGAGGCTTGCTGCCAGGTTACTTGGAAAAATTTCTAAGTCCACAAACTTGCGGCATTCAACCAAACATTCATGCGGATAAAGGAAGCGATCATAAAGAGGAAATTGCAAAAACGGAGGCATTCATTCAACAAAAGCCCAAAGGCGAAATTTATTCAGAATTTAAGAGATTGTCTCATTACATGGCTAAAGCCGAAGGATACAAGCTATTAAAAATAATACATCAAAAAGATCCTAAGTCTAAGCTCCTTGGACTCCGTCGGTCTTGGGCTCAGAGGTGGCATCATCAGCAGCTTCATCCTCATCTGCGAGGCCGCATTCCCTCATCAACTCGGAATCCGAGAGCTGGCGCCTCTCTTCGCCCTCCAGGAGGGGGATCCGGACATCAGGCTGACGAGGGGGAAGGCCGTAGGCCGAGGGATCGAAGTGGCTAGGGTCAACGCCGAAGTGGCCGGCCAGCTTCCTGTAGATCAGACGCTGGGTAAAAAATTCGCCCCCGTCAAAATAGTTTTTGCCCTTCAGGGCCATCCATTCAGATCCGGGGCCTGCCACCCAGCCCTCGACGCCTTGTTCTATGACCGAGGCCACCCACTCCTGGCGATCCTCGGACTTCCATCCCTCCGCAACGAAGGAAGCGATGCCGTCTTCCCTGGCCTTGGCCACGGCCTCAGCCTTGGCCTTCTCAGCTTCCTCGGCTGCTTGCTTTGCGGCCTCGGCAGCGGCTCTCTCCGCTTCAGCCCTCCCCTCGGCACGGGCCTCCACCTTAGCGGCCTCCAGCTTATTCCCAGCCTGCCTCAGGGCCTCCTCTAGCTCAGCCATCTTCCTGATGGCCTCGGTATTCTTTGCAACGAGCCTTTTAAGGGCCTCGTCGTCTTCCGCCTTCCGGAGGCGAATTTGATCCATCCTCCGGACATACTCTCCAAAGGCCAGGCTAGCCTGTGAACAAAAAATAAGGGGGGAGGCTCAAGGTCAAACTATGCGAACAAGAGATATGTGAAAGTAAAGCAAAGGCTTAGCAAGGGGAAGGGACTTACAGTGACCGAGGCCTCAAGTGCCCTTCGTTCGAGGGCATCATCCTCAAACTTGCCGAGGGTCGAGCGGTCTAACGGGGGAGTGGCACCCTCCAGATATTCCCTTGGATCGAGGGTCCCATGGACGATATCAGTCCCCTTCTTAAAGGAGAACTGCACCGTCTCCTGCGGCCAAGCCCCCTCGTCAAGATCCACTAGGTGAGAGGAGGAGGGCTCTTCAAGGATCACCAGGGGGCACCCTTAACTCCGTCGTCCCCCCTCAACTTCTTAGTTACCGGAGGCTTGGAGCCCTTCCCGGCATTCTTTCTCTTAAGCTCCCCAACTTGGGAACCCCCGGCACCAGCACCGGCATCGGCAGAAGGAACCTCCTTAGTGGACTCCTTATCTTCCGGAGTCTTGGAAGCCCCAGCCTTCTTCAGGACTTCATCGACGAGGGGTTGATTCGCCGAGGGCCCCTCCTCCTCCTTCTTCTTTTTTGGCACCTTGGCCAGCTTTTTAGACAGACGGGCGAAGGCCTGCACGTCCATGATGTCACCTGCAACAATTCAGAAGGGATTAGAAACGAAACAAGTAAAATGCAGAAAAATTCTAAGTACCAATAACAAGGGCCCCCGGTTACAACCTCCGGCGTTTTGGTATCCGCGGTCGATCAGGGGATACTTCTCGTCCTTGTCCTCCGGAAGGCGATAACGACGGAAGCCCAACAAGTATAGCTCCTCAGGCGACGCCGCCGCCTTAATAGCAATCACTTTATCTGAACCCTTCGGCTTCTCAATGAGCCTCCTCCCGGCCTTATCGAGGGCTGCACTTCCTACCTTCGGGTGCCTCTTGAAATGATTGTTAAGAGCCCCCGGGAATGGATTCTCAGCCACCCGGATGTAGCAGAATTTCTCTTTCCATTCCTTATGAGACGAGGGGGTCTCGGAGAAGAGCTTCCAGGCCGGCACCTGCTGCAAGTTGGCATACCCCCCGGCGTGAGAGTGTCCTCCCCGGCACAGGTTGAAGGAAAGAAAGAACTGGTCCAGTGAAACGGCTATCCCCCGGCTTCGGCAGAGTGCCAGGA
Organism: Cuscuta epithymum; assembly: GCA_945859915.1. NCBI lineage: Eukaryota > Viridiplantae > Streptophyta > Magnoliopsida > Solanales > Convolvulaceae > Cuscuta > Cuscuta epithymum. The sequence goes on along the minus strand of CAMAPF010001045.1, from coordinate 1,375,675 downwards.
ACCCCGCCAGGTAGTAATGACTATTGGGTGTGAGCTGGCAGGGGGCCAGTTTCACGTGCTTCAAATACGCTACTACAAACGGGTGGAGCGGGAATCTGAGCCCTAACTCCACCGAGAGCATGTGCACCGAAAAACATCCCTCGGGAGGATGGGATAACAGGTCATTAGGCCCCGGCTCCACTACTTGTGCCGACGGCCCCACAAGGACTTGGAGGGCTAGACATTCGGCCCCCGACGCTGTGGTCTTCACCTCAAGGGCCGTTGTGTCCAAATACGAATGCCCCTCAGGGATCCCGACTGGCTGCCCAGCGTCCACGGCCGCTTGCTTCTTCTTTGGAGCGGCCCTCAGCTTCTTCTTCTTCTTGGCGGGGGCAACACTCAGAGGCTCCGGATCTAAGGGCCGGGAACTACTTGCCTCACCGGCTCCGCGTGGGGGGGGGCACAGCTACAGTGACCCTTTGCCTCTCCCTCTCTTCAGCCTCCTGAGCAACGTGGACGGCGAGGGCCATCTCTTCATCCTCAATCACCTGCTCGAAGTCCTCGGCCTCCATCTCCGTCCGGAGGTTACTCTGAATCTCCTCGGCTACGGCGAAGTCGTTGGCCAGCGACGCCCGATCACTGGAAGAGGCCACGTCAGATATGCTCTCTGATTGCGCCGAAGGTTCCCTTGATATATTTTGAGAATCGCTTGCGGAAGACATAGTTGGAAGTAGAGGAAGGGTCCTAAACCGAGGGCTACTAATAAACACTTAATCTACGATTACAAAGCAAAATATACTAAGGCCACGAAGAACAAAAGAAGAACTGACCTCAGAAAGATTAGTGTGATCGAGGGCGGGAGTTTATCTCTCTAGAAAATTTGGCAGAGCTTCGCTATAGCTTAAGGAACGCACAAAACAAATGGCTCTGGCCTTGGGTATTTATAGGCTTTTGGGCCTCGATGTATGGGCCTCAGTTTGAAAAGCCATCATTACATGCCGCCGATTTGACCAATAGGTGCCATCCGCCCACTCTCAGCCACCAAAAACTTGACACGTGGAACCCCTCTCCAACGGCTCTATTCCAACGGCTCTATTTTAAAAACTTGAGGCGAGCTCACCTTTGCAGCCTCCGGCTAACACTCCCACAGCCTTCAGCCAATGCATTCCAACATAGCGCCTTCAAGCCTGCGGCAGCATAAGCACCTAGCTTATCAATGATATCACCCCTCGGGTTTGCATCAACACATCATAACTCCTTCAGCCCGAACTAACTTTCGACCTAAAGGAGTGGGGGACTGGGATACACCCCTCGGGGATCATATACAACAAAAAATTCCTTAGAAACAAACAATTTACAATTGACGCGTACAGCCTCCGGACAAACATCAAAGTGGAACCCTTCGGCAGAGGCAGGATATCATAAGTTTTCCACAAGTCACTTACGGAAATAAAGCAGCCCTCATCACAACACACGCAGGCGATACACCTGTGCCTTCCCCAGAAAACCCTCGACATGTGAGGGACTGAGGAAAGCCTTCTGCAGTCATACAGGTGTTATACTGCCCTCAGAAAGCCCTCGACATGTGAGGGACTGAGGGGAGCCCCCAGCGAACATGCGAAGGTTATGAATACCTTCCCTCAGAAAACCCTCGACATGTGAGGGACTGAGGGAAGCCTTCGGCAATCAACAGAAGACAAGTTCTCCAGCAAGAGCACCCAGCGAAATGAAGAAGCCTCCAGGAGAAGCAACACATCTACTCCTTTTCCCTCAAGTACCTTTCGGCAAAAGGAGTGAGGGACTCCTGATGGAGTATATGGCCCAGGAACCCCCGGCCCATAGACTCCTACTTCTCCTACACAAGTCCATTGAGCTCAGGAAACAACTCAGGCCCAAATACAACGGCCCAAGCCTCAAAGTGGCCCAGAATACACACTGGGGGTGCCTTCGGCCTCCTTGGCCGAAGGCCCCAAAACTCACAGGATAAGCCTTCTTTGGCACAAGAAGCTGCCGGGAGAAAACGGGTGAAAACATTAGCCTGCGGCACTATGGAGCCCTCGGCACCAGGGGAAGCCCTCGGCTGAACCAAGCCTTCGGCTACACATCGAGCCTTCGGCCATACATGAAGCCCTCGGCTACACAAGGAGCCCTCGGCTGCACAAGGAGCTCTCGGCTACACAAGTAGCCTTCAGCTGAACTAGCTCAATCATCGAAGATTCCTTTTAGAGACAGCCAACCACCGCATTTAATGCCACGTCACATCCGCCAACCGCAATCAATGCGGTGGACGTACCACTGCCGGTGCCAACCGGCTGATGTGACCCCTCGGCCGTTGGATTACTGACACGTGTCCCCTCATCGCATTTATTGCTGCTATAAATAGCAGCCCATTCCTCCTTGTAAATCAGAATCTACATCTCAACTCCACATCTCGAGTTCATTTAATAAAATCGACTCTCTCTCCTCCTATTTGCTCTGACTTCTCTCTAAGTTATTCCCGTAATAACCCCTCGGATAAGATACCCCCGGGTAGACTATCCATCAGGCTTACAACCATATAGAGAAACTATGTTGAACATTAAGAACATCACACGCACCATATAATAATGTATACGGAGTATATCTTAATATCTATCCTGAGTACTTTTACTGGAACTTGAAAGCATACAATAAATTTAACATACTTCTACTTCTACACCATTAAAATTAAATGCAAAGACAAATTATAATACAATGATTCTGTTAAGACACGGGGTTCCATCCTAAAAGGTCAACCTGATAGGAGGAGTAACCCTTGTGTTAATATAGCATTTTGTTCATCCAAACGTTTCCGGTGTGGGACATTTAACACCCCTCCTCACGACCAGACACTTCGTCTGGATCGTGCAATCATTCATTTTTTTTCATCGATCCATTTTTTTTCATCCGGCCATTTTTATAATCGTGTCATCATTTTTCATAAGGGGCCCCACACTATGGATCGATTTGGCTCTGATACCATGTTAAGACACGGGGTTCCATCCTAAAAGGTCAACCTGATAGGAGGAGTAACCCGTGTGTTAATATAGCATTTTGTTCATCCAAACGTTTCCGGTGTGGGACATTTAACAGATTCAGAACTTATAGTAAAAAATTACTTTATGTCACTGTTGATGTATATTTTAAACATGATATTATTAAAAATTATTTCTAAAATGCATACCTTGTATTATTCTTGAACAATGAAAGATAATCTCTATAGAGTGGTATTTAGAAGAAGAGTCTGTATACCGTATGACATACACGTACAGTTTGTGGCATTTTGATAATTTAAGGGAAATTCGCGACTTCCGTTAGATGAGCATGAAAGCACTTTTAATGAGCAGCAGATCTGTTCTACTAAGCATTAAGAGTCTAATAATGAACATCGTGATATCAGCTTCGTACTTTATAATTCATTTTATTTTTCTTATTTTTTAAAACATCTGCAGTGAACTCGTATGAATCTACTATGTGAATTTAATGTAATACGGAGTATTGTATTTTTTAAATATGCATGAATATGATATTTTAAAATGAGTATTAGAGCAACACAAAAAATGAGCAGACATAACTTACGAAATGAGCATCTAACAATTCAACAAGCTCGTTTTAAATCTCTACTATAATCAACTTTTCATTTGTGTATGCCCATATCAGTAAAACTACGTGTATACTCAGTATATCTGAGCCCGTGTAAGAAAAAGAAGTACAAGAGAAAAGAGCCAAATCTAGGATTGATATCCCTTTCATCGCAGTCAGTCGTGAAATCCACTTATCCTCCGTTGAGAGCTCCATAATTGCAGATCAGGCGATCAAAGTGATATCAGTGGCGGGGAAGTGACAAACTAGCCAGACGAGATGAAGGAAAACTGGAGAAGAGATTCGAGTGTGCAAGTGAAGCTCAGAGGAATAACGATCATATGTAGAAAACACAAAGTCAGGATGTATCGTGTACACGGCGCATCCGGACATACAATATATTTTACCTATTTAAAATTATTTCGGGGTGATTTTAGTTTGCACTCCATTGTATGGTCCAAATTGGACTTTGCACTCCGTTTTTAAATTCTTTGTTTTTGCACCCCCAACCCCGTATGAAAACTGAAAAGACAAAAATGTTTCTCAATCAGGAATATGTTGAAGGCCACCAAAATTGTTAATAGAGGGTATTTTTGTCTTTTCATATGAGATCGGAGTGTAAAAACAAAGATTTTAAAAAACGGGATGCAAAATCTAGTTTGTACAATAAAACTGGGTACAAAAGATTTTAAGTAGAATTAATTCCATTTTTGGTCCCACGAGTTTTGTGTCAATTCCACATTTAGTCCACTTTGATACTTAGAATAACTTTGTTATAGGTACCCCCATTTTGTACCCAATTTTGTACCTCACTCTATTTGTGTGGCTCACAAAAGCCCAACACATTAAATGAATTGCTCCATTTTAATGAAGTGCATTTGTGAGCCACAAATATAGGGGTGAGTACAAAATGGGGTACAAAATGGTGGTAGCAATAGCATTTTTTAAGTTACAAACCCATCCGAATTCGATTCGAGTGAATGAATGTGGTGGCAAGTGAGCGCCATTCTGGAAACCCTTATTTAACCCACCGCAATTGATTTTGTCCTTCGCTTAGAGGGTTTTACCGGAAAACTCGAAAGTGCTTAACTGCTCGTTTTGAAACAAGAAGCGTAGAATGCCGAAAAGGTTCGGAAAGCGAAAGGAAAACGACGGCTCTGCGTCTGAAGGCGATGACCATCCTAAGAAGGTTACAAAGACCAACGGTTCTGATGAATCCGACGACACCGTGGTGTGCGAGGTAAGCCGTATACCCGAAATGTATGTATTACCATGTTCTTACACGTATTCATTGTTTTATGCTTGAGATTTTGTACAGATTTCGAAGAACCGCAGGGTTTCTGTGAGGAACTGGCAGGGGAAGGCTGTAGTTGACATCCGCGAGTTCTATTTGAAAGACGGAAAGCAGCTGCCAGGAAAAAAAGGTTCAATATTTCTTTCGTTAGAATTTTTTTCTCTATTCCGATCGTATGAGTTTAACTTTGCTGTATGTGTCCTTTTTATGAAAATTTATTTGTTGGAACATTAAACATGTGCAAATAGGGCGCGAATTTCAGTGCTCAGCGCTAGTTACTAGGCTGAGTATCCCTCTCTCAGCACAAGAGTATGCCACCTAGTTAGAACGATTCACAAGACTGAGTTAGAACGATTCACAATTCTGGGATACTCAGTAAGTACTTTACAGTTTATATCACTCGGTGGTCAGTAATTTGGTAGAATGAAATTTTAAAGATTTCAGAAATGAAATTGAAGTACTTAAAATTTGACAAATTAGGATGCATTAAGATGAGAACTCTCCATAGATTCCGATATCAGTGATATCAGTGGCTTATGACTATTATCTTAGGAAACCTTGAAGGCAAGTACTTTTTCTTCTAAGTCATTAGTCATTACATTCCTTCTTACCTTTTCAGTTCTTCTTCATCCTACTATAGCATGTTGATTAACCTATGACATCAATATAAGCTCTATGGCAAAAGTGCAATATAAACAATAATACCTAGTATGATCTTGGTGAATTTCACACTTTTTATGGCATCTTTCTTGTTTTTCTCTATATATAGATCAGGCTATTTTGGTCTTTGAAAGGACAGCATAAGATGAGCTCAAACACAATGCCCCTTATTCGTACTTGGTGGAATCATTTCAACAATACAAACAATAAAAAACACATATATTCTTGAAATTGATAGGTTGAAATGTTGAATTTTATTTGGGCTTTAAACTACTGGATATCTTACCAACTTCTAATAATATATACTGGCTGATATTTTTCATCTTCAAATCATATATACTCACTGTATATCTTTCCTACTTCTAATAATATACACTTGACATATATGTTGTATGCTCAAGAAACCTGTGAAAGTGTATTATTCTTTTATTTTAGTTGCATGAGTTAAGTCCTTTTGGCTTATAGAACTAACGCATGAGGCGCTAATGGATGTGTGCACCTCACGGGACTAAGGCACTCATATTCACTGAAAAGTGGTTATCCTACTATTTGTACAGATGATATATTGTGCTCAAATACAATCTTACCCTAAACCAAAATTTCATACTAAACAGTCAAACACTGACAAAATAAAGAAGTCATGAATCATAACAAGAAAGAAGGAGAGCCTTGGTGCATCGGTTAAGGTGTTGCTTTGTGACCAAGAGGTCATCATGAATTCAAGTCTCAGGAGTGGTCTCTTGCCAAAATTTGAAGGAGAAGATTGGCTTTTTATACACCTTTGTGGTGGGACCCTTCCCTGGACCCTCGCCTCGCGAGGATGCCTCCTTGCTCTGGGCTGCCCTTTTTTTAAACTCATAACAAGGAAAAAGTAGACCGGAAGTGTATAACTACTACTGCCCAAGTCAATAAGCAATGGGCCTTACTATGCGGTTGAATGGAGAAGCAGCTCTTAAACTACATAAAAATGGCAAAACTGCATAAAAGTGGTAAAATTATCAAGCATAAATGAAATGCATAATTCATGCATAAAACTGTAGCAGCTTTCTGTCATATTCTATGATGCAGTAAAAATGGAGATTCGATAGAGCAGTAGCATAAAGAATGGAGAGACAAATTCAATAAATTAAAAGAGATGGTAGAACTTAGAATGACGAAAAAAGAAGAATAACTTACTGCGAAGAGGGACCTTGGGGGGGGTCATGAGCTGGCATAATAGGAGGTGGCAAGAGCTTGGTGCTATCATGCCCCTTAGCGCCTACCGCCCTAAACTTCTAGTGCAAGCTTTTTAGAACCAAGGCATGGGGTGTCCATGCCTCTTCCCTGTTCCTTATTGTATTAAAAAAAAAGTGAAATGTTTCTTTTGCCATGAAAAACCCTCTTATCATTTCTATGTTAGGTGATTCTGTTTATGGGAATTTAGTTACTTGGCTTCATTGCTATTTAACTCCAATATGTGAAATGTGAATTATGCACTTACTAATCTAGAATCCCTTTAATTTTTCTTTACCAGGCATTTCATTAACCAAGGATCAGGTGTGCCCAGTTGCCTTTTCTATTGATTCTAATATTCTCTTTTTAATATTTATGAGCCACGTTAATATTTAACTTTGCTCAGTACCCCATTTGTTGCAGTGGAATGTACTTCGTGAACATGTGGAAGAAATTGACAAGGCGATGACAAAAGGATGACAAAACAATATCAGTAGCAAGTTGTTCATTATTTATTGCTGATGAAAAAAAGAAGGAAATCAATCTTATTGCAGGAATGGAAAAAAATTAGGCATTTCATATGGGTGGAATGATGTAAGTTGTTGCATTTTGACTACAGTATGTGGGTGGGAGCCCCTTAAACCCAGTAGTATCTCTTTTTGTTCAGCAATGTAAGTCATTCTAGTATCCTGCTGTCGTCATGTCCTTGTTTTTGTGGTTTGATATGGTATCTGCAAGCCTGCAATCCGAATGGTTGAAATTTACTTTTGCGGTTTGGCCAAAATGATCTGTGTAGCATTTCGTAAACTGTGTTTTTTGGGCAATTGTGGGTTGGTTAGCACTTACCAAGTTACTAGCTAACAGGCCTAACAATACTCGAGAAATGTATTTATGTAGAATACACAATTCTACAAATTCATTAAAATCAGTACTCCGTGTAAAAATATAACAATACTAGCACTTCGGAAGCAACAACCTTAATATAACCAATATCTCTGACCTTATTAGCTTTTTAATAAAATAATAACCTGTCATTTTACAAAATAATAACCTCTCATCCCATTTTACATGTTTTACTCTGGGTTGTTTTAAAATAAATGTCATGATCTTATTTGGAAACAAATATGTGCAACAAATATGTGCTCCACATGATTTCATTATTTTTTTATATATTCAAATCCGAATCACAATTTTTTTCCTTTTAAAAAATGACTTTATTAGTAATTGTTCAAATTAAAACAAAACACATAAAATGGGACAAAGGTATTATTTAATTAGTGCTCTTACAATCCTTTAAAATTTTGTCAAATTTAATCAACATGGAGAAAAATAGAGTAAAAAATCTGTGATTGCGGAATGTACAATTAAAAGAGCAAGTGGCAAATTTTTTGTACAGTTAAAAAAGAAATATGACAAATTAATAACTGACATAGTGATTAGTATTTAAATAATACACTCAATAGGTAAAATAAATAATTTAGACAGACTAGTATTCATTTAATTTATTATTATTAGATATGTAGTACTAACTTATTATTGACCGACTTAATTTTCTCGATTGAGCTGATGTGCACCACCAAAACCATCCCATTAGCCACGTGCAACTAGCCACCACTAGCCCGTTAGGGTTGGTGGACGGCCATCCCATTAGCCACGTGCAACTAGCCACCACTAACCCGTTAGGGTTGGTGGATGACGTTGGACTGGGGGTTAGGGAAGAAGCCCCCCCCCCCCCAACCCCAACAAATGAGGGTGGCGCTCTTAGGTGAGTAGGAGGCTCTGTTCTTCCTTACTTTAGCCAACGTCATAATCGCTACTCGCTAGCGGCATTGAACTTGTGCAGTGAGTGCATGCACTGATGGAATGTATTCTGCGATGAATCGAAGTCAATAGATCACCATGTGCTTCTTTAATTTTCTCTTTCTTTTCTTTGTTGTTCAATTACATCGAGTAGTAACATCAACATGAAGGGCGACAAAGTGACATAAGTGAAGAGTAATAATATAGGTAAGAAATAAAGTTGATGGGAATAATGATTATGTTTTGGTCATATTCTCAAAATTTTCCATTTAACAAAAAATTCAAAATATCTAAACTTTAATCATATATTTTGAACTTTTACCGTTACATTTTTCAAAAAGCCTATTATTATATTTAAAAAACAATACTATCATCTTTTATTTATTATAAATCAATTTTTTTTGTTTCATTTTAAGCTTTATGAAGATAATGGCGATTTTTTCATACCATATTCATTACAAGGATGTTCTAGTTGAGTGACTAAGCTTTCATCTACTACTAGAGCAAAATGAATCCTACAATCCAGATGCATCCATTGAGCCGGTACTAAATAACAACACTCTTCACTCCACAAAGTTTATAGCTTGGATGAGAGCAAATCAAATTTATGAGGAGGTTAGGGAGTTAACAACACTCTTCACTCCACAAAGTTTATAGCTTGGATGAGAGCAAATCAAATTTATGAGGAGGTTAGGGAGTTGACATACGTTGAGTTTCCATCTAAGTTCACATGGAATAAATTGAAAAAAGGAGTAGTCGCCATGGAAAAAAGAATCCGCCATTGGGCGTGTGTTCTTTGTTCGTCTTGCACCAGGTGAGAGATACTACTTAAGAGTTCAATTGAATGTGATGAAGGGGGCAAGAAGTTATGAAGAGTTGTGAACCGTGTGATGGAAAGATATATGACACTTTTATGTATGCCTCTATGCTCGTGGGCTACAAGGGAATGAAAAGGAGTATATAGATGACATTAAAAAGTCAAGCCAATCATCAATGGCGTGATGGGTGCATCATTTATTTGTCACTCTTTTCCTATAGAGATCGGTGACTATGCATGAGTCGGTGTGGGTGGAAATGTTGTGAGTATTTATCAGAAGACGTATTATACAACATTAAGATGAACCTTCATGGTTAAAATATATTTTTGTAATTCATATTCTTTGAATTACATTACATTGAATACATGTGTCACCTTTTATAAAGAGTTGGAAATGGATAAAGGAGAAATCGAGAAGTACTGCTTAGTGGAGATTGAGAAACTTCTCTTACATTTCTTCTATGGAAGACATTCTCATTCATGAAGAATTGAAGTACGACAAATGTGATATAGCAGAAGAACTTCAAAAGTTGTTCAATGAAATGACAGATGAACAATGAGCTATTTACGAAATAATCATGGAATCTGTCGATCACAAAAGTGGCAGTGTGTTTTTCTTATATTGACCTGGTGGCATGGGAAAAAACATTTGTGGAGCACTTTGTCTACGACAATAAGATCACGAGGAGAAATAGTATTAAATGTGAAATCCAACGGTATTGCATCACTCCTTCCTGGAGGAAGGACCACATACTTGAGGTTTGTTATTCCACTTATTGTGACCGAGGACTCAATGTGCGATATAAAACATGGTAGTCTGTTGACTAGGCTACTTGAGCAGATAAGACTAATTATTTGGGACGAGTCTCCAATGGAACACACTATGAGAGATGTCCTTCGGTATTCGCCGGAGTGTGATGCTGCTATGCCTTTCGGTGAAAAAACTATAGTATTTGGTGGGGACTTTTGACATATATTGCTAGTCATTTTAAAAGGCATGAGACAAGATATTGTGTAAGCATCTTAAAATTCATCGTATTTGTGGTCATATTGTAGGGTGTTGAAACCGATAATGAACATGAGACTTGTATATGTACGTGACTGAATCATCTAGCGTGGCTGACATAGAGCGCTTTGCAAATTTGATTTTGAAGACAGGTTATGGTATTTTGGGAGACAATGAGGATGGAGAATCAAAAGTCCGCATATCTGCTGAATTCCTTGCTTCGATGACATATCGATCCAATTGAGTTTATTGTTAATAGTGCGGATGAAGTATATTCCCATATACCCCAGGGGTATCACAATCACTGGTCAAAGATCACAAAGACATCACCAAATGACTAGATACCAGAGTTCCGTTCGAGTCCGACCTCAACCCCCGAGGTCGGGGAAAACGACCTCGAGCGCCCCGACCTCGAGGTCGGGAAAGTCCGAGCTCGGGAATCAAACAGATATGTCAGAATATGAGCCCGACCTCCCCCCCCCCCCCGAGGTCGGGGGTCGGTCACAACACCGACCTTGGACGCCAAAGCATGGTTGATCAAGTACAAGCTAGATTTGTCCTCCAGGGACTCAGAACTGCTCCCCAGACTGAGCTCGAACATCCAAGGTCTGACCTCCAGAGGTTCGAGCTTTTCCGGACTGCATATAAACTTAGATGTCTCTGAATTGGGGTGCCAAACAGGCCTCGACCCCGTGGGAGTGACCTCAGGGGAGAAGCCATCTTTCCCGAGCTTAACCTCTAGGAGCTCGGAGTCTTATCCACCAGCTTTGGGCTTGAACTTTTTCACCAACATGGCACATTGCCACGTCAAAGGGAACCACGTCATCAACACTCAAGATAGAAGCCAGGGACCAAGCACTGAGCTCCAGGAGCTCGGGGTCTCCCCATCGGTTCATGGACTTGGCCGTTTTTCATCATCAGAGCATCACCCAAGCTGTTGCCACATCACCTCCGCTCCAAAAGGCCACGTCATCTCTACGGATAAAGCAAAGAATAATCTAGAACACGCATGCACATCACCAGCATTAGATCCGTATGAACCAGCTAATAGAATTGGTTATCTCTCCAATCACACTTTACACGTGTCACCTTCCTATTACACTAGTTGTTATTTCTGTCACATGAAGGGGACACTTGTCCTCTTCACACTAATTTGGCATCTTTTTACTTGGGCACCAAATATTGTTTTTTAGTATAAATATCACCCTCCAGCATGTGGAAGGGGATCCGATTTTGAACTCTCTGACTGTTACTCTGGAAAATTTTCCACTCAGTCTGACTTTAAATTCTTTCTGATCTTCTTCTCCATTACTTTCCCGGATTTCGGCTACCCCTAAGGTCAGTAAACCATCAAGTATGTATCCAGATTTCTTGACTCATAGGAACAACATTTTGTATCTGAGCTCTAGGGCCATTCTTGCCCCTACGATTGTTGAACAAGACAAGATCAATGATTACATGTTGGAGCTTATTCCAGGCGAGGAAAGGACATACTTAAGCCGCGATTCAGCATCTCCCTCTAACTCAGATAGTGAGCTCCTTCAACACATACATTCTATGGAATTTCTAAATTAGAATCAAATGTTCTAGTGTGCCAAGTCATGAACTAAAGCCTAATGTGGGTGTGCATATGATGCTTATGAGAAACATAGATCGCATTATTGGGTTATGCAATGGTACGAGACTCATGGTAACTTAACTAGGGACTCATATTATTGAGACTTAGATGATGTCAGGATCAAATGATGATGAAAAGTATCTGATTCCCCGAGTAAGTTTAATGCCTACGGACTTAAAGCTCCCTTTCACGTTTTGACACGGACAATTTCCTCTTATGATTGGTTATGTGATGAAAATTATCACGGCGTCCAATTTTTACTTACAGACAATTGTACGTTCTCTTATCAAGATTGAAATTAGTCACATGTGACAATGACGGCCAACCAAACAATACTGTTCAACGTGTTAACTACAAAGAAGTATATATCAATTTATAGTTTTTTCCATATGTAATTTCTTAGATGTTAAATTCTAGGAATATTTAGGTGTATATACAACTTTAAATAGGTGTAGTTAAAATTATGTCATATATTTCTATAAATAAAACAAATAGCATAACTAACTTTTTTGAAAGGACAAAAACAAATGCTTACGTATGCTAACTATAATTATGCGGCCACATATTAACTATAAAAGTGTTATGTACTTAAAAAATCACAATCTAGGTTACTAATTTGTCTTCTCATATTTATTTAAGTTATATAGCCATTCAACCCTAAATTCTATACTTGTAAATTGTAATATTTAAAATATAATTCTATGATCATTTAAATCTTTACATTCTCGATGAAATGTTTTCCCGTGCAACACATGAGTCAAATACTAGTATATTTTATTGGACGAAATCAGTGCAATATGTACCTTTTCTATATAAGTTATTTTTGTCTCTCAACGCTCTTTAAAATGACAGTTTTTTTTTTGTTTGTTTTCAATCATATGAATGACTACAAACAAACGTAATCATATTTAAGGAAATTGATTATGTTTTGGTCATATTCTCAAAATTTTCCCTTAAGAAAACAACTGAAAATATCTAAACTTTAACCATATACTTTGATCTTTTACCATTACATTTATTAAAAAGCCTACTATCATATTTGAAAAACAATACTACTATCTTTTATTTATTTTGAAATCAGCTTTTTGTTTCATTTTAACCTTTATGAAGTTAATGGCAATCTTATATGTATGACCATGTATGACCTTTGAGCACTAGGTCGAAATTATTTCATGTATCTACAAACAAAAGGAAGAAAAGGTATCATTTTTCCTGCTCAAAAAGATAGGTAAGAGTTGGGTCAACTAATACAACTGCAATTGGGATCTATCTGCTCTCTTTGGGTAACATATATTGATGGGCGATGTTTGAAATATTTTTTTGAACTATCAGAAGATATTAAAATTGTAATCAGGGTAAAGTGAAAGCCGCCATGAATAATTGGTCAAACCCTTATCTTCTAGCCATTAAAAGCCTACACTGTTATCATCTGATTTTTTTGGTTTCCTTTCAATGTTAAAAAGATAAAAATATAGAGTACTTCCTATAAAGTTAGCATGTGTTGATTTCCCTTGTATTGTAGTTGAAATTGACTAAGTATTAATTATTGATCCAACTATCAACATTTTGATTGTGTTGTATATATACACACACCATGTTTGGGTGAGCCAATATTTGGCCATGAGAAAGTCATTATTCCTTGTTATCTTAACTTCATCCTTTTGGTTGGATTTTTTTCTACCCATATAAACTATGGAAATGACCCGTTGAATAGAAGATTTGTGAGGAGGACAAGTGCAGATACAATTTTAAGAAGAAAGGAATGAAAGAAAGAATTCGTTTCTAGAGGGGGGCAAATATGTAAGGAGGGCATTACTTTAATTCTATTTCTATTCGGGAGTGGTGAAAAGGGTAAGGGTAGGGTGAGGTCACCGTGTATTTGTGAAAGGGAGGGTTACACTCTAGAGGCAATAAAGAATGCGAGACAAGGAGAATAAGGATATGTGCACGCGAGAATTGAAACCACAATAGTCGGGAGAGATAGAGTCAACATGGGAAGGAAAAAATTTGGGGTGTTAATAACTCTTGGTGTGTCTGAGATTGCATTTAGCTTATTATATACCCTCTATTATTTATCATTTGTATTATTATAACCTATGAGAGTATGAGTATATGAATAGCTTATTGTTGCGCTATTTTTCATTTCATTTTTATATATTACTGTAAGAAATCTAATAAGGAATGTTAATGCTTATGATTTGAGAAAATAATGTGTTACAGACTTATGGTACTCACTAATAAGTGTGGTTGTTGTACCTATGGGGATATGATTCGTCAATGGCACTATTTCATCATTTATTTATGTTTAATCTACCTTATTGAATTATTTTAATTGATTCAAGTGGATAAAAACGTACTTTGGAGATACAAATAAAAGTAATTCCTGATGATGTAATGCATAACTCACCTATAAAAACGCATAGATGTTTTTAGTACAATAATACATTCAATGAAGTTTTAAAATATGACTTTGTGTGTTAGATTCTCCGCTCTCCATGACCGGATTCGGCAAGTCCACCTTTTGTGTGCCTGAATTGATGTCTTTTCATAATTGTATTCATGAAGTATAAGTTTTTGAATAATTTGACTAGATTGTTCAAAATTTATAATTCCGTCATTATTGAAAATGTCTATCTATATACAAAAAAGAAGAGAAAAAAAATGTACATTCTCTTGCTAAGATTTACGTGTCAAAAGTGTGTCAAGTAATATCACTGTAATCGGGATCTATCTTCTCTCTTTGTGTAACACACTAACACACCCTAATGAGTGAAGTTGGAAATATTATTTTGAACCATCAAATGATATTAAAATTGTAGTCGGAGTAAAGTGAAAGTTATCACGGTCAATTGACCAACCTCTTATCTTATCTTCGTTGAAGGGCCACATTGTTATGATTTGACCTTCTATGGTAAACAATGGATAATATAGAGTTACTTCTTATAAAGTTAGCCGGTCCCTCTTGATTTTTCTTTTACTTAATATCTACCAAGTATTGATTATTGATCCAAATATATATTTTCATTTGATCTATCCTATATATACACAATGCTTGGGTGAGCCAATATTTGACCGTGAGAATGTCATTCTTCCTAATTATCTTAGTTCCATTCTTGGCTTAGAGATTCATATTCCAATAAATACATATCTACAATTAATTCTCCAAAATCATCTACTCTTCAATTCAAAAATACTAGGACAATCAAAATTCCATACTATCATGATGATCGAACTTGTAGTTCATAGTTTACTCAAAATTTCATTATGAACTTGGGTTTCATAGATTACTCCACTTGTCATTATGAACATCTTGTTCATAGATTACTCCAGTTGTCATTATGAACATATGGTTCGTAGGTTACTCGCACATCATTATGAACATGTAGTTTATGGATTACCCAAATATCAATTACTTCAAAATACTTTCTAAAAAAATCTATTTAAGATTCAAGTCTCAAAATAATGTGCCAAACATCTCCAATTCAATGTTAAAGTTAACGAATCACGGTTTACCCAAAACTAGTTCCAAAATAGTGTTTAATACCATATTCAAATAAGTGAATACGAATATTTCTAAATCCATAATATATATATATATATATATATATATATATATATATATTCGTACCAAAATCTACCTATAAACATATATAGTTTGTCTCAAAATAATCTCCACAATTTTCCAAGTCAAAATATCAATTTCTCACAATTCACTATTTCAGCCATAACAAACTAATTTGATGAATTCTCCCAAAATCATACGTACATAAATTTCTAGAAAATCATAGATCATAATACGCATCATAAAATTTAAGAAAGAAAATCAATTCATAGGGGCAAAGTAGTAATTTTGATTGCAATAGTCTTTACCTCGAGGCTAGCAATGAATCCTAATCGTGAATCCTAGCTTTAAAGGTCACACACACGTCTCTAGGAAGATATAGGTTCTGGGATTATAACTTAGGAGAGAAAAATAAAAGAAAACAGGAAAAATCGTTAATTGCGCACTTACCGGGAGATTAGGATGATTGATCTCTTATTGGTCTCAAAAATATTCTTGGATGTGTTAGAATTGAAGAGTTGGAAGAAATAGAGCTTAGGAAGTTGGTCATAGAGTTTTTGGAATGAATAAATTGGATTTAGGGATGTATTTATAGCAAAAATCCGAAGTTGGGTCGAACTAAGCCAAAAAGGCAATCTGGGTGCATGCACGTCGTGCGGACCACAATGCGGACTTGGCAGTAAAATCCCGCACACCGTGCAAATGTTTCCTGCACGCCGTGTGGGGTTCCCATGCGTCCCAAACCTTAGCTTTTGCTCTGTTTCTTTCTCGATTGGACATCCCCTTGTTCCTAAACACTAAATAAAATGTAATAGGCTATCTAAAGACCCTCTAAACGGTACAAATCAAAGTTTTAACTATTTCCTAAATTCTCTCAAATTTTCGGGGTATTGCAACAACATCCTGTGACTCCATAAAGGAGTCACATATAGTTCTTTAAAGCTACTCATTTTATTCTACCACCATGTAGTGGCTAATTCTTGAGTCGACCACTGTGGTCTTTAATTTTTGGGATCAAATGTAAATTATATTAACACCCAAACAAATTTAATAAGTACATGCGTCCAAAATTTCAATAGCCCCCCAGACAAGGGGGGGGGGGGGGGTGAGCTATGAATCAAAAGAAAGATCAATTGCCCTACAACATGAAGATATCTAGGCAACCAATCAATTCTAAATAGTGATGTAAGGAGCACTCACTAAAAATCACAATTCAAAAGTACCCCGTGACATAACAAAAAAGGGCTTTGATCCCACATCAGAAATTGATCAACTCTCTCGGGTAAAGGCTGAACATTATTTTGCACACCATATGCTTTATCTTCTCAATGACATCTTCTTCCTTCATGTGTGAAGCATCAAATCTGGCCGTGTTTCTAGTTCGCTAAATCAAATAAACTATACATTACAAACTAATACAAATGGCCTTCTTGACCCACTTGACCGCACTCCCAAGGGTTGTCATTTGACGTTCAATTCCCATCCCACTCTTTATAGCCGTCCAAACCCTATAAGATAAAAGACAAAAGAAAAATAGACGTGTTGCCATCTTTGGCTCACCCTTATATAAGTCACAACCATTTATAAGATTAAGGCGCATAATGTTATCCCCTGTTGCAAGTTTATCATGAAAAGCAAGCCAAGTGATAAACGAAAACTTTGGAGGAATGTATTTCTTTCATATGAAAGTCATCCGTGTCCTAACCGTACCACAGGTTCGGAGATCACAGATTTTAAAGGAATATAAATATATTTTCCCATTTTCACAAAAAGAACTCAAGTGTGTAATAGTGGTGTGTAGCATATAATGGGCACACAACTATCTTTTACCCAAGGAAGTAGGGTGTCGAACCACAGAGAAGCGGGAAATAAAATAATTAAGCACAAACTAAGGATTAAAGTTGGGAGTGCGTTTCTTTTTATTTTTTTGGTTGCTTGGAAAAGTAATAAAATAAAAGTGATTGAGATGAGAGATTTTTATCAACACAAAGTTCAACCAATAGCAAGTAGGGGTAGAAATTGGTAACTAATTGTTCAATGTTTAATCGAAAGACATAATTGCTAATTTTATTCTTAGTTAGATTGTGAGAAGTTGTAGATAAATATTTTAGGACCCAACACAAGTCATCTAAAATAAGTAACTAGTCAACATTTCCCAGTGATGGCCAAAATGAGACTAGTTGTTTAAGTGCAACGACAACCTTAATTATTAACTATATTATTTACCCAACCCCGTGGTGTAAATAATATAATTAAATAATTAAATTCTCCCGTAAAACTTCAATCCGGGACAAGGTAAAAGAAGTTTAACGGTGTGTTCAGAAAGTGTTCATTTGTGTATTTAACAAACAATATGTTTATGATTGAGTACTCATAATATATATATCACAAACATAACTTAATTAATTTTCTGGACACAACAATCTAAATAGAACAAACTTAACAGTTAAAATCAATACAAATTAAAACATGATAAGAACAATTAATTAACCGATTTCTAGCCCCAAATTTATTTAGCTATACATGTTTGGAAGCATAGAAATAGATGAATCCATAATTAAAGTACAAGATTTAATGAGATAAGGAAGATCAAACTTGTGATAGATGACAATCCTTGAAGCTTTGGTGCTAATCTTGACTTAATCTTGGATAAAGAAGTGATTAATTGATGTTGAAGATTGGTTGATGATTTGGAGGTGAAGAATGAAGAGAGAAGGAGGAGGAAATGATTCTGGGAGTTGTAGAGAGAAGTTGGCTCGAGATTATGTGTGGAAGGAGATGTATTAAGCCTTATAATGATAAGGTGATTAATCATTAAACTGCTGGAATTTACGGAACCAAAGAGTATATGTACAAAAAAACGCATCCAAGGACCAATAACGTGTAGTAGTGCAGCGGTCATGGAGAGTTGTTGTGACACGGAGGTTGTGGGTTCGATTCTGTGCGTTGACTTCTATTTTTCTCTTTTCCTTGCTGCATGGGAATTGGGATGCTATTAAAATAAGCTCCAGCTGAACTATTTCAACTTAGACTCTCAGCCCGCCGGTTGAGCGTGCCATCTTTCAATTTTGGGGCCAGGGTCCGAATCCCATCTCTATTTTTTCTTAGTTTTGCTTCCTTTCTTCAATGTACTCCATATTTGCTTTGAAGGAGATTCCACTTTTATTGACCTCTAACTTGAACTTTTATTTTTTTCATTTCTTCACACTCAAATGTATCCAAATAGCATCAAATGTACCTGAAAATATAAAATACCCGTATAGAATTGCACAAGTACAGACTAACGATAAATAATAAAAATATGTACAATAGTTCAACTTTAATAACTAAAATTAACAACAAACCAAGCCTAAAAGGTGTGTAAAATATAAGTACATCAAATAGCCTCCACAGGAGAGGCAAAATAGGCAATAATGTTACCTCTAAATTGGGCCAACTTTTTTATAAGTCGGGAGTCTCGAGAATGTGGAGTACAAAAATTCCTCTCAAATAAAACAATATTGACCCATTTCACTCGAAGGGTATCGGTCTTGGCCGACTTTTATGACATGTTTGTTTGGGGTTAACCTAGGTTATTGAAGGTTCAATTTCTAGTTAACCCCGTTTATTTGTGTTATTGCAACAAGAACCTAGGTTATGTGTTAACCTCACTTAACTCCCGAGAACCTAGAAAAACCTTAAATTGTAGAACCTCCGAATCGGGGGGTTTTGGAGGTTAAGTTCTAGTTTAACATAAAATGAGCTAGAGTACTTTTATCCAAACAACATTTATTACATTAACCTAGGTTCACCTTGTATATTTCCAAACGCTATTTTGCGTATGGACATAAGTTCACTTAGATTAACCTAATTTTTATTAAAATTCAGGTTTACTTTATTGCACTAAGTTTACTTAACTTCAGTTTTCGCAAACAAGAACATTATCTACAAAGTATGTCTCAAAGTGTCCGAGTCAAAAGAGCCTCATTCCATACTTGGGAGTTTCTAAGGCCACCCTCCTCCTTGGCCGGCCTTTATGCTAGGCTAGCATTGTACTCCGTGGTATGTATGTACCTAACAAATTTGTTTTGAGTGCACTAGCATAGCGTATAGTTGTGTCAACACCCAGTCCATTAAACTTCGAAATGGATGCAAAGTGGACATACTAATTGATCAACTTTTGAGTGGACATCATAGATGCCACGACATGGAGCAGTGTTTGGTACTTGGGTGTATGCAAGTTGCAACACCTTTGTGTTTTGTTATGATTTGAACTTTATGATCTAGGTGCATGCATGTGTAGCACCGATGTATATTTTTGTTTTTTTTGACGGGACAAGTATTTATACTTGACTTTTTTGGCGTAGATTAGATCAAATAAAAACCTCCTTTCATTCCTACATCATGTGGGGTGGAGGTTAGGAGATATAGGATATACGTGTAATTTTCTTGGATGCAAAGTTGAATTTTTAGATGACGGAGCGAGAGCAGGGGTAAATACAGTACTAAACACTGCTGAAAAAGAAAACTGAGACGTATCTGCTCCTTCTGACCTCTTTAACTCCTTGTCTCTAGCTCCGTGTCGTCTTCATTCACCACCCAACAAAAGACAAAAAGGAAAAGGAAGTAAACGCAGAGAGCAGAGTTAGTTTAAGCGAGACCTAAATCCTGCTTCCCTGCACGGTGCTCGCCTTTTCAATTCTTGTCAAGAACCAGTTTGGATCGAATTCCCGCTTCCTGGGACTCGTATACATGCAAATACAACAGTACGTTACATCTTTATTTGAGTAAACAGTGCGGTAGTGGTGATAAACAAGACACGAGGGAATAAAGATTTGATTTTTAGAGCCAAGGAATATGAGCAGTCATTTGGCACCGGCGGCGCCACTGCCCAAAAGAAACAGTATGGTTCAGAAGAACCGCAATCCGTCAACAGTCAGAAAACCGTCCGCTCCTTCTGAGAATGGGAGCGGCACCGCTAACGGCGCCAACGTTAAACCCACCTCTCCATCTCACTCGTAAGTACTTATTGTGTGTGGGTGTGTGCATTTCCTGGGGTTTTACGTTTCTTTCTTTCATTCTTTGCCCCCCCCCCCCCCCAAACAGAAAACGAGGGATACTGTAGTTTGCTGTTTTTCCATCTTTCTCAGAGCTCAGTTTAAAATCAAACATTTGTCTACTATATTCTGTTCTGACTCGAGCAGGATTGATTTTTTCAGATGTTTCGTTGATGTAGAATTTCCCACTTTTGTACTTGCAGGTCTTTTAATGGGGAGAGAACGGTTAAGAAGCTGAGGCTGTCAAAGGCATTGACAATTCCAGAGGGCACAACTGTATCTGATGCTTGTCGCCGCATGGCAGCTAGGCGTGTGAATGCTGTCCTACTCACAGATGCCAACGCACTGCTATCTGGCATTGTCACTGACAAGGTTTACTTTATGAAATGTTGGCTGTGCTAATTTATTTTGATTAGTGTTTTCTGTTGTGAGAAATATAAGGGAATGAGAATGAAACAGAAATGTCTATATTGGTAAGTGGGTGGGCAAGTAGATGGGTGGTTTATTTGAAAAGGTTGTCTTTTGGTTCAGTTATTAACTTAAGTTTTTGTTTGTTTTTTCTTTTTAAATCTGAAAGGATATTGCTACCAGAGTTATAGCTGAAGAACTGAGGCCTGAACAGACGATAGTTTCAAAGGTCATGACAAGGAACCCTATATTTGTAACCTCTGATATGTTGGCTATTGAGGCTCTTCAGAAGATGGTCCAAGGTTGCATTCTTACCCTTACCTTTCTTCATGTGGATGCTATCCTAGTAGTCATAGATTAAGTGTTTTCTTTGGTTTCTTCTAGCTTCTAGAAAGAAACCATCTTAGCCCTATGATCATTCTCATATCAAATTGAATTCATTTTTCTGTGTGCCTGGCACTCATTGGTTAGTTGATGCTTTCTAGCTGTTTTTGCATTGGACCATCATGTTATAGCTAGACTTGTCTTCACCATTCATAGCTTCTGAAAGATCCTTATCAAACTAATTTGAATGTCTAGATGACTAGATCTTTAGTTGGACAAAATAGGCACATCGCTGTGTTTCATTTGATGATATGTTAAAAATGAAAATCATGAACCATAGTATTCACTACAGTATAAAAAACTCACTTTAGGGTAAACAAATGTGTCTGGAGTAAATCCGTGTCAACGAGACATGCTTAACAGTAATGTGCATTAGAGTTGCTTGAGGAAAGTGGTTTCTAGGCCTCTTGGGATGTAGCTTTCATTTTCCAAATGGAGTATTATGATTTGACCTTTGTCTATCATTATAGGAATAGGTAAACTAGCGACTCCATCAAATATACGAGGTAGCAACATTGTACATGAATACATGATGAAATAGGGTAAACTAATGACTTTATCAAAGACATGTGTTAGTGGCTTTGTACTCTAATACGCGGCGAAACTGTAGGCTGGACGTTTCATGTGACATTGTGACCCCCACAAGACTGACCCGGCTACATACACAGGTAGATGATTTCAGGTCCTTGAGATGTTTCACACAAGAAAAGTCTTCTACTTCAAACCTCCAGGACACCCGTCTTCGCAACTAAAAAGGTGTATAGTTCTAACCACCATAAGTTAAATGAGTTAGTTTAATAAGTTAGGAAGTGTACAAAGGATTTGAAACACAAGCTTTCGTGGAAGCCAATTCTCACAATGCTTTAATATATACACACACTCTCTTAGGAGGTGTTTACTTCGCTGCTAAAGTCACAGTTAGGTTAGTAAGACAGGTGAAGTAAACACGCACGCTGCTTAAAAAGTCGCTTACTAACCGAAAGAGGTGCTTAAAGTGCCGCTTACTAAGCATACCACCCCCATGTATTAACTAAGCGGCACTTTAAGCCTTTTCAGTTTCCGAATTTACCCCTTGCCCTTACCCTATTGCTACCCTTTTACCCGCTACCCCACCCCGCCTACCCTACTACCCTGACCCCACCCTACCCACTACCTCCATCCTCATACCTTACCCCTTACCCCTACCCTACCTCCGACCATTACCCCACCCCCACCTGTACCCCTTTTGCCTACAATGACCCTACCCCACCCCCTACCACATGCCCCCACCTCGGCCCCACCCCTACCACCTCGACCCCACCCGACCCTACCCTGCTCCCCTTACCCTTACACACCTACCTCAGCCCCATCCCGACCCCACCCCTGCCTCCATCCTACCCTACCCCTACCTACCTTACCCTAACCCCGACCCCACCCCTAGCCCTTATCACCCTAGGTCAAACCCCTACCCTACCCCTACCACATGCCCCTACCTCGGCCCCACCTCGATCCCGGCCCCACCCCACCTTACCTTACCCCGTTCCCGACCCCACCCTACCTTACCCAGACCCCGATCCCACTCCCTACCACTTGCCCCTACCTCGGCCCCACCCCGATCCCACCCCTAGTTCTTACCACCCTACCCCCTCCCCATCTCCCTATCATTGTAAAGGTAGGGGTAGGGGTCAAGGGTGTGGAATTGGGGATAGGGTGTAGGGTGTAGGCAAGGTAGTCAAAGTCGAGCGCCTGGGCGCTTAAGCGCACCAGGCGCAGCACACAGAAGCCTCAGCGCTTGAAGAACGATCAGGCGCACCCCCCCGCCTAAGGCGCAGCTTAGGCACAAAAGCGCTAAAGTGCAACTGCAATAAAAAGCACTCGCTGTTTGCGCCTGATAGGGGAACACGTTTTAATAAAGCACGTCTAAATAAGGTCAAAACAAAATATACCTACGCTAAACAACACACCTACGCTAAACAACACACCCGTCAAAATATACCTCTTCGCTCCTCCTGTCCTCCACATCAACTGCAGAAGTTGGCCGCAGTAAGCTTTCTTCTCCATCGTTCTATTTTCTTTCTTTTTTCTTTTTTCTTTTTTCAGTATCTACTCCTTATATACTCTATACAACTCAAAAATATATATGTAAACTACCAGTATAATGGTCTGTCATGTGCAACAACACTCTTCATTGTGCCATTTTCTTTGTTCTTTACTTTTTCAGCATCCTTCTTATATAGTTTATACTCTATTACTCTAGATACCTAAAATCTAATTATGTTTTATTTTTCAGTTTGAAAGTTTAAGACTTTAAGTTATGAATTCTGAATTTGGTTGTTTTACTTTTGTGAATCATGAACTTTTTTGGTTAATCATGACTTTATTTTGCTGAAACATGACTCTTTTTGTGAGAAACCTGACTTTTTTATGTAGTTAGTTCAATATGGTGTTATATACATCATGTTTTATAATTGAAGAAGAGTATATGTGATACTTTCTAAGCAATGCGCCTGACACGAGTCAGGCGAGCGCTTTTTTGCGCCTTGCGCCTCAGGCGCTGGGAATACCCTATCGCCTTGAATGCGCCTCATGACTTTGACTACCTTGGGTGTAGGGTAGGAGTAGGGGTAGGGGTGGGGGTACGCGGGGCGGGGTAAGGGTTAGGGGTATGGGTACACGTACGAGGTGACCCCACATATTATATTATATACTTGTGTTCATGAATGTTTGTGTGTTTATATATGTATAGGGTTATTTTAGACATTTTAATGTTAAACGGTGTTTTAAATCCTTTGAAGTAAACACGATGTTACAACATTGCTTATTTTATGTGCCGCTTATTAACGTGGGTCTTAATAAGCACCGTTTAGTAACCCGTGAAGTAAACGTGTCCTTAGTACAACATCGGTGATCAAACCAAATGTATGAACACACTTATTTTTAGTGCTAAGAACTAGGAGGAAGAGACAAAGTTATCAAAAAAATTCCATTTATACTGGTGATAGCGAGCCACTTATAAAATAACATTTGTTGAGGATGTCAATACTCTGAATATGAAGACGGACTTCTAGTGAAGATGCTCAGTGTGAGCTATTTTAAAAAAGTAGTAATGCTTCCCGTTAGCAACCCGATTTCAAAACTAATGTAAATGTCAAACAAAAAGTGTTTGAATATCAACAACTCTTAAATAAGAAAGTTGATTATTTTTGTCCCATAAATCTTCATTCAACTGTGAACAACCAATAATCAGAAGGTGAGTGAGTCATACCTTGTAGAGCCTTGGACGGAGAAGCTGTGAGAAAAATCATCTTGCAGGACTGCAACACATCACCCCATTACAATTTACAAGTCTTTTATGTAAGGATATTTCTAGGTTGCACGCTTTTATGTAGTAATGGGGTTTCAACCTCTATTCCTGTTGTGATACAATATCTTGAACAGAAGCTGGCCTTTTTAGTTTTATTTCTATCTTTTTACTACTTCTAAAGCTTAAACTTGATTTTTGTCCTCTTTTTTACATCACCTTTACAGGAAAATTTCGCCACCTTCCTGTTGTTGAAAATGGTGAAGTTATAGCTTTATTAGATATCACAAAATGCCTTTATGATGCTATATCAAGAATGGAGAAGGCTGCAGAGCAGGGCACTGCTATTGCAGCAGCTGTTGAAGGAGTGGAACGTCAATGGGGAAACAGTTTGGCTGGTACTGTGGCTGTCTTTATGGAATTGAATCATGATTTCATTCAAAATTTGTATGCTTGATATTGTTTTTCTTTTGCATGGATTTTATTCAGCCCCGTCAGCTTTTGTTGAAATACTTAGGGAGCGCATGTTCAAACCTGCTTTGTCCACAATCATTTCAGAAAATGCTAAGTAAGGATTTGAACCCTCACTGTCTTCTTGCCTTCTGTTTTTTCACAATATGTGTTTTTTATGATGGGTATAACATGATTAAGCTTGAACCATTGGTTTATATCAGGGTCGCAATAGTGTCCCCATCAGATCCTGTGCAAATTGCTGCTAAGAAGATGCGTGAGCTGCGGGTTAATTCAGTCATAGTTATAACAGGGAACAAGATGCAGGGAATATTAACGTAATCATTTCTATTTCTTCAGGCTTCTTCAATGTAGCAAAGTCGGCAGTTACTATGACTCGAATTTATTTCAATTATGTGACATCCCTTTTTGTTTCTCATAGAGGTGGCATTTTTGGTCAGGTTCAGTTTTGTAGCTGACAAAAAGTCAAAAGTACTTTATAGTGATGCTTTTGAGTTACAACTTTATAGTGATATGGGCATGCTTTAGTTTATTTTTAATATTATATTTATTATTTTATTATAGTTATTATTAGGTTCCTTTATAAGCATTAGTGTTAGTTTCATATTGTTATTAGTTATTGTAGTTTCCCATTAGTATATGAAAACTTTTTTATTTAATATGCCTAGGTTAGAGTAACACTAATAGTCTATTGCTGGTCTACCAACTACCAGAACTCTTGAAAGTAGTATAAATAAAGGTGCTTTATTCATCAATATTTTTGGAGTTAATTCCTGGAGTCTTGACAAGGTCGGACGCCACCTTTTCTTGCCTAGGGCGGAAAAGTTCTTCATCTATTTTTTTGATCTTATTCTTATCTCTCAACCATGCCTGTAACACAACCATCCAACTAACTTCACACTTCAACCATTTATCTACCTATGCTTTGCATATTGAGAATTGCTTAAAATAGCTCCCACTCTCTTTGACCTACGGAATCAGCACATTTTGCACCTATTGTTTCATAGCTGAAGGATATGAGATATCTAATGCAATTTTTTGGGATTACTATGCAGTTCTAAGGACATCCTGATGCGTGTAGTGGCCCAAAATCTCTCCCCCGAGCTTACATTGGTGGAAAAGGTACGAATGTATTAGTGAATGAGTTATTTTGATCCTCTGCCAAGGCCTTACCATAACCTGACAAAAAATAAACAGTGTTCTTTTTTAAGGCTTGGCTGGTTGTTTGCTAGGATGGGTAGAATATAAAATTTGTCATTTCTTTCTGAGAGCTGCATGTGTGGTCGAAGGCTTATTTGATATCTAAAAAGGGCTTCTTCCTTTGTCATGTATTTTTCATGCCATTTGCACTACTTTAGTGCCGTAAAAAAGTGCCGTAATATGCTCTTTACAAACATTTCCATGAGTTATTTCATTTCATTACTTTCTTCTCTGTTGGTGTAATCCTGCAGGCTGATGCCCAAAACTCATTCTTGTTACATTTCATTTAGCTCTGTGCTCAATTGGTAGTTTTGAAGATCATAAATATCAAGAATGCGTCCAAAAATATGACATCAGTGCCATATTATATGTTTGATGACGTTTCTTATCATTGTTGTAATGTAAACTATATTCGGCTATTTCTATTTCAAGGTAATGACACCAAACCCTGAATGTGCAACTTTAGATACAACAATCCTTGAAGCTCTACATATTATGCATGATGGGAAGTTTTTGCACCTTCCTGTTGTAGACAGAGGTTAGATGTTAATATTTTTGCTTTTTGTAGTACTTTTATGTGCTAACTGAGAAAAGTGGGGTTAACTATCGGTGTAACCATTTTTTTCCAGAAGGAAGTGTTGTAGCATCTCTAGATGTGTTGCAGATAGCTCATGCATCAATTTCCATGGTAAGTGAACCAATGATACACACTATACATCTTTGGTGTCCTTTTGACCCTTCTATAAGTGATGAATGTTAATATTTTTTAATGTCTATTGCCTTGAACTAATTTATTAGTCCTATCTCCTATTTGTGACTTTTCTATTTGAGCTACATGAAGCACAATCTGATAGGAACTCAACAAACGCAGCAGAAAATGAGTAGTATATTGATTAGAAAGTCCGATGAATTATCAGGATTACTCGAACAACAATGGCAGAAATAGAAAGAAAGATAAAAAACAGGGTTGAGACTCTTTGAGAGGTCTTTCGTTCCCAGCCTAATTTCAACTAAAATTCTGCCTAACCCCTCCCCCCTCTCTCAGCTACTATTAATACTACGTATCCTAGCATGAGGTTGCCACCTCAGCAATTTATTTACATTTATCGTGCTCCTATTAGACCTTTATACTATTCTTCAATATATTACTCCCTCCATCCCACTAAGATTAGGACAATTCGGTTTACGATGCTTGACCGACCATAAAGCAAATAGATCTCTGACTGCTCTCAAATTATTTTTAGAAAAAAATAATTACATATTCAAAAACTACATTAAAAGCTTTACAAAGTCGCAAAAACCTGGATCAAATTTGATAAAAATTTGATATATAAAATAAGAGATTAAGAGTGATTTGTGTTGACCAAGTGAATAGTGTCTGGGACAATCTTAGCGGGACGGAGGGAGTATTATTAATAGTACTAGTCTGCCTGGGTATTTTTGCCTTTGTTGCTGCAATTAGAGGACTAAAGGAATATATGATGTGTTAATATTATGTGTAGTTTGAGCTAACACGCGCATACATGTTTTCTCCAGGTGGAGAGTAGTTCTGGTACTGTTAATGATGCTGCAAATACAGTAATGCAAAAGTTCTGGGATTCAGCTCTTAATCTGGATCAATCAGATGAATGTGACACTCAAAGGTAAAGATAGTAATGCACTCAACTACAACGTCCAAGCCTTAGTCCCTAAAGATTGTGAACATGGATAGATATTGATTATTTGATTGTGAACATCAGATATATATTGCAATGCACTGAAAATTATGGATTGCCATGTGTAAAACAAAAACAGTTTTGTGACCTTGAATTTTGTATAAAAAGTGTGGTTTGTGACTGTAATTTCTGCATCGATTGACTTTTTACTATGCAGTGAGCCGTCTATGTCTGGTGCACTGACATCTGATTGGACAGAAACCGGGAGGTCCTCATATCCATCCCTTGGTCTTGGAAATTTATTCACCTTCAAATTTGAGGACCGAAAAGGGCGCGTACACAGATTTAGTTTTGGTGAGTCATTTTTTTTGTATATGTGGTGACACTAGATTAACATATGGTCACATTCTAAATAGGTAGGCTGACTTATGAAGTTTTTTCCTGTGGTTAGTTTAAAATTGTATTTCCTAATTAGAGG
This sequence comes from Cuscuta epithymum, assembly GCA_945859915.1. Classification (NCBI taxonomy): domain Eukaryota; kingdom Viridiplantae; phylum Streptophyta; class Magnoliopsida; order Solanales; family Convolvulaceae; genus Cuscuta; species Cuscuta epithymum. The sequence continues at coordinate 1,347,215 of CAMAPF010001045.1, read as the reverse complement.
CACATTTAATAGGGGTACAATTTACCTCAACGCATCGCCATCCACTGTTTTGACTTGTAATTCACGTATCATTTCATATCATCATTGCATCAACATTTTTGCAACAAAATCCTTCTATACATTTTACTATACTGTCTTAAAGTTAAATATCAAGGAATGGGAGTGGATGCAGTTTAAACGGGTTGGGTTTTGACAAAAACGCAAACACCAAAGCAAACTAGATTATTCAGGTTGGTTCGGTTTTTCATTTAAATCGTTTAACCTGGGTTGGTCAGTTTGGTTCTTTGTGGTTCTTTTTTCTTTTCATATTAAGAAACAGTTCAAGAACTTATCTATTTGTGAAAAGATGGAGAAAAACTTCCGTACTTCTTTTTAATATTGTTTGTTTTCAATTTATTGAAAGAATTATCTTTATCTTTTAAGTAGTTCATCCTATTCAAGCCAGTCAACAATTTTAGTTACAGTCTCATTAATATCTTCTTCATAATTCAGTCAGTTTCCATTATTAATTTGAAACCTCTGTGAAAGTGCTAGATCTATATTAACCTATCTAAATTTGACCTGGTTCTTAAGAGAACCATTCATGTTGAGGACCTCAGAAACGTTAAGACTTAATTACGATTATATGCGTATATTATCTCGGGAAGAACAAAACTACTCTTTCTCTTGAGCAATAAATTTTTTCTTAGAATTGTAAATACATATAGCGTACTCCAAGAAATTTCTATACAACAGTACAATTTTTCTAGGAAAAGTGATAATTATTTAGACTTTAGAGTGACAAAAGAGTTTTGTATTTTTGTTCATTTGTTAAGTTTCGCACATGCTTTGATGAATACAAAAATATATGCAAGTGCTTTGGGTGCACAAGAGTTTTACTTTGAAATGATTTTTGTATTGTAGAAACATTATTTAGTATTCCCTCCGTTCTTCAATACTTGTCTCGTATTCCATTTTGGGTTGTTCTTAAATAGTTGTTCTTTCCATTTTTAGAAAGTTTTTTCAATAAATATACCTATATACGCCCATTCTCTTTCCTACTTTTTTTTTATTCTCTTTCCTACTTTTTCATTTAAACACAACTCACTACACCTTTTACATTACCCCTATTATTTTTCTTAAAACCCGTGCCAAAGCCTAAGGGGACAAGTATTGGAGAACGGAGGGTGTAATAAAAAGATGCTCCGAACTAGATAATGTTTTTATTTTTATTTTTTATTTTTAAAGTTTGCCTTTATAATGCAAGATTTAGGGTTTGGTGCCATTGTGCATTTTCAGTCTTAGTATTGATTTTAGATTTTTATATATAATTGAGTACAAATTACTTCCTTCGTCCCAAATTGATGGTCCTATACTTCTTGGGTTCAAATATTAAGAAAGTGGGGGTAGAGTGATTCACATAACCTTACTTTATTGCATTGTTCATTCCTTTACTTTTCCTGTTCATAAAAAGGAGAGTTATATATTACTACCTCCGTCCCACTAAGATTGAGACGGAAAAGGGTGGCACGATTATTAAGAAAAGTGGGTTTGTGTGGTTGATATTAAATTGATAAAGTAAGAATAAAGTAAGAATTGTTTATAGCCACATAATCTTTACCAAATTTGGTATGAGACAATCTTAGTGGGACTTCCCGAAAAGGTAAAATGGGACAATCTTAGCGGGACGGAGGGAGTATAATCTACTTTAATTTCCTTACCAAAAAGGGAAACAAGACTATCATTTTGGGACAACCGGAATAGGAAATACAGGACCATCATTTTGGGACAGAGGGAGTATGATATAAAAAGAATAGTGAGCATGTTGTTGGTGGTGTGGCCATGATAATTCAAATTCGGTGGATGTGGTTGCATTGGTGTTGCGAAAAGGATTCCCTGATTTGGAAAAGTATCCCCATTTAGGATTTAAGCTTGCAAGAACCCACATCTGGAAACATGGTATGAAAACACGTTTGTTTTGTAAAAAAAACTCAATAACTTCAGTACTTTCTTTCATGTTGAGGCATGGTTATATTTGCTCTGCGTATTCCAGATCTACATGGAAAGGAGTTAAACAAGATTTACTAACATAATAAATACTCCCTCCATTCAGAAAATGATGTCCACATTCTGTTTGGTCAAATAAGACAGGTTCTCTAACTTTAAAAAATGAACTAGGCCAGCATTCTTGCAAAGTTTGTGCAACTATTTCACTTATCAGTTATGGCGGTGTTTCTGCTCATCATCATGTTAACAATTAGGGTGATAATTGCTCACAGTTTTTTTAATTTATGACAGTGGCATTGTTTAAATATGAAATTGGGCACCCAAGAATAATGTAATTTCAATTTTAATTCATATAAATGCCGCTTGAAAAAATAATCCACACGAGTGGCACATCATTCATTAACCTGATGATGTCAATAAAAACATGAGTATTGGAATTGTTACAATCTTTTGTGAAGATGATTGCTTAGTTGCACATATTAGGTGTATGATTGCACATTTTAAAGTTAAATGGTTGAATTCAATTTTCGTTGCTCGTTGTGCGGCTTAATTGATCATTATCTTTCTTTTTAGCATGTTCTGAGTGTTTGGCAACTTTCCTAGTTTTTCTAAAATAAACACCTTAAAGTGTTGAAGTAAATAGTACAATCTTCTTAGTGGGATCGCTGGAGTAACTTGTTATCTCTAGTACAGAGTATTATCTTTCAGTTGCATTTTCTACCTTCCCTACTGTAGATATTACTTGTATACCCTGTTTCTAACTTTTTGTTATTTTTCACTATGATTAAACCTTTTCAATATTTCCAGTTCATTTTATTTCCAAAATTCAGATTCATCATACATGTGTCTCAGGTTCAGAAAGCTTAGCTGAGCTAATTACTGCTGTTATGCAAAGGGTGGGGACAGCTGATGATCATGATCACCCACAACTTTTGGTAAGTGTTAAAGATGAGGAAGATATACCTTTCATTCTTCCACATACTCGTTGCTTCATCCATCCAGATTTAATCTTCCTATTTCGGTTTAGGATGTCTTGCTGATGATAAAGTAGATTTCCTTACCATGTTTATTTTTTTATTTCTTTTATTAATTTTTGAAATTCATATATCATATACCACCTCCGTCCCCCTAAGTTTGGGACAAAAGAAGGTGACACTGTTATTAATAAAAGTGGATTTATGTGGTTGATATTGAATTGATAAAGTAAGAATGATTTAGAACCACACAAATTTTACCAAATAAGGTATGAGACAATGTTAGTTGGACGGACCGAAAAGGTAAAATGAGACAATCATAGGGGGACGGAGGGAGTATGTAATAACTGCACTAAAAAAAATTTGAATCGCAGAAAATTGATTTCAAATATAATAGAAGTTCGATATGTAAAAACAATATATTAAAAGAGAGTCCAGTGGCCTGCCGAAATAGTGAATGTGAACTGTGAAGATTAAATAGGGACAGAGGTAGTATTTGCTTTCTTAGATTCTAATCCCCTTTTTCGCTTATATGTAGTATGAAGACGATGAAGGTGACAAAGTTCTGCTGACAACTGATACGGATCTTATTGGTGCTGTTTGCCATGCGAGATCAGTGGGATTGAAGGTGTGACTATGATCTATTTTTGTGTTTGATTTTTACATTCTACCATAAATGTAGAAGTATAATGCTTCACTAGGAAAAAAATCTTTCTCATATTGTGAATTCAAATCTTTTTGAAGACGTGAGCCAATTTGTCTAATTCATTAGCTGCTGTTTTTTAAATAAAAAGAACCACAATGATCTCATATGATTAGGTTCATTACTTTTGTATAAAAAACATATTGCAATTCATCTGATATAACATTCTTATTGGTGGTTGGACAAAATGACTTGACTTGCAACGATGGAAATTAAGTAGGAGAAGGGGAAGGGAATTGTTTAATAAATAATATTTGAGTCTGGATCACATATTCACACTATATCAGTGTTTGTTAAGCAGATAAAAGACCATTTAAACAGGGCAGGAATTGGGGTATATCAGTACATGCAAAAATCACAACATAAAAAGCTACCTAACTCTAGGTTCTTTCTCCAAGTCCATAGGTGGGCCTCAATTTGTGACTGCAAACCACCTCGTATGTTACTTAGTATTGAAGTTCCCTTCTCTGCTGCTGTGTTGCACACATATCAAAGTCGACAAAGCTGCCCGACAGATTACTATCCATGGAAAATAGCAACACTTGATGGGAAATTATATTGTAGTTTTAAATCTTTTGATGTGCCTGGATAGGCCAATTTCACATTGCTTCCGTTTTAGATATTCATTCTATTAACTCATGCCTTTCATCTATCTGGGAAATGTATTGCTCTTTGTATGAGCTGGATAGGCGATTTGGCAACGATTAAGGATAAAACTTTGATGCATAGTGTGTGTGGGGGGGAGGGGGGCAGTAACAATAGCTGTAAGACTTGGGGATGGGGTAGGGTAAAACTAAGAAAAAGTAATTATGAGTGATTTACTCAAGGCTTAATGAAGCTTTCTCTGTATAATATTCTATTGTTGCCCCTGTTATCTAATTTACATTACCTGTTTTGTTAGCTTAGAAAGCTGTAACAATCTCCTTACATTTATTCTTTCAGGTCTTGAGGTTGCATCTGGACTTCTCGGATTCTTCTTACAAAGAGACAAAAAAGGAAGAACCTACTTCCACCACCAGTACAGTACACGCTGGACTGGTCCCTGTCCATGCTGCTATTTTGGCTGGAGCAGTTGTACTAACAAGTGTTGGTGTATTAACTTACATGAAGCGCTCAAATACATGATCTAAGGGGAGTCATTAATTTTGGTTCCAGAGTGCTCCTCGCCTCCTCATGCTCTTTTTTGTGAAATTTGTTGAGTATGCCTATACAAAGATTATCTGGTAATTGATAATGTCTGTACAAGTAGGTGGACACTATGCAGTGATCCCTGAAAGAGTGAAAATCATCTCTCTGCACAAATTCCTCATTTCTGAGCTTGATAAAAAACAGTAGAAACATTACATCTGTTAGTGAGATGATGCGGGTAATACTGAAATCTGGACTGCATTTTTCATTCCTCTCAGCAATGATAGGTATGTGGTTTTGTTAGTCATAATATGACTAAATGGTTTCAAGTATTTTATGTATTTGGTTACTTGCCAAGTTTGTTGACAACTGAAGCCTGAAGGTCAAACGAGTCTTTATACTACATATATCATGTAGGGAATATGTAGTTTTGTTCCCAAGCAAAATGTTCATGTGTGAAGCTCTGTTTCATTGCTTGCTAATTGGGTGATATAGAGGATTGATTATCTCCTGATTCTGGAACTGGCCGTACAAATAATAGTTTGTTTCCTCCAAAAAATCCAGAGTTGGTCTAAGCTTGTTTGGTTCTTCCAAAATGCCTTATGAAATCCAGACATGGAGCGTACTAGTTATTTCTGATTACACACAAGGCCTACTTTGGAGTTTGGACCCATAACATGCTGGATATCGTTTAAAGCTTGGTCTATCCCTGATTGCTGGGGGGGGGGGCAAAGCATTTAAAGCTCCATTCTGAGTAGAAGTTTAAGTGTACTGGATATCGTTTTAACCTGGTTCGGAACTGGGTATATTCAAGTACCTTGTGTTTTGATCCCATACTTTGATCCCATGTGTATGGGATCTGTGCCAGCCCAAAATGCCCACCTTTATGAGAAACGGAAAGGTCATGAATCATGACAACTGTCAAGAAGCAGTGAGAGTTCAAATTCTTGGACGAAAGCAGATGGAGCTGTAAAAAGATGCAAATTAAAACTAAACGGGTACGCTTCTCTTCTCCATATAAGTATCAATAAACCATAGTCTTATCACATAGGAGATATAATCATATAAGTTGAAATCTAACTAGCTCCTAGGAACCCATCTTCATACTACGAATGAAGGAGTATTCTCATCCTCAACTAGTGTTATTTTATAAATAAATTCATTTTTAAGTGTGTAACTCCGTCTCTAGCTCCTAGTTCCTAGCACAGAAAATAAGTGTGTTAATGTATTTGATGTCAATTTACACATCAAACAAACAATTATGTATATGTTTTTTATATTCTCATTTTTAACAAATTGCCCATATACACAGATAGGGGTGGACTCGGGCCGGTTCGGGCCCGGTTCGGGCCTGGGCCCGGCCGGGCCTCGGGCCAGAAAACTAGGGCCCGGGCCCAAACCGCCGGTGGGCGGTTCCGGTTCCGGTTCCGGGCCAAACCGGGCCGGGCCGGGCCTTTTTTTTTTTTTGGTTCTCCTTTTTAACCCCCTACCCCTCCCCCTCAACCCCAAACCACCCCAAACCACCTCAAATGGCCCAAAATACCTAATCCAACCCAAAACTTAAAAAAATTTCAAAAAAAAAAAAAATTAAAATCCGGCCCGGACCGGGCCCGAACCGGCCGGGCTGGTTCACCAAATGGAGGGCCCGGGCCCGGAACCGGTATCCACCGGGCCGGTTCGACCCGAACCGCCGGTGGACCGGGCCACCGAGCCGGGCCGGTTCACACAGTAACCGGGCCGGGCCGGTTCCGGTTCGGGCCGCCCGGCCCGAGTCCAGCACTATACACAGATATCTTGAGCGGCGTGTACGAAAACGTATACAAATGGCGTGTGTACTCTACTACTCTGGCATGTTGAATCATACTTTATTTTCTGGATAAATCCAATGTTTAGTTGTGTTTAAGAAACATTACTTGAATAAGAACCAACATGTGACCATTCCAAATGTATACGTTCAAGTCCACCTCTTGGTACATGTATATGGGCCCAAAACCATGTTCAACTTTCACTGTTCTACAAGTTCTCTTGTAGATGCAGATTGGGTTGAAAATCACATCTTTTTTCCTGTTTAATTATTTTAATAAAATAATGATTGATTACGTTCAATTTTTTAATTGAATATGAATGCGAATTATAATGTCATACAATTTTAAAGTGGATTACAATCTTGATTGCAGAAGATGACGCCCACGGAGGCACTTGCCTCCACATTGAGATGATTATCTCGAAAAAACATTTGAATCACACAAAAGTGAATCCTAATCTCAATAGCACAAAATACGGATTACGGAGTATGATTTTGCATGAAGGTGACGGCTAAAAAAATCTACTCATGCAAAATTCTTATAGACAGAATTATGGTTGATAGCTCATAAAATTGCTAAATGATGATGATTGGTCATTGTAAAATGATACTCGCTTTGTCCCTTTCTAATTATCTTATTTGCCCTTTTAGGTTGTCCCAAAATGAATGTCATATTTTCATTTTTGACAAGAAATATGTAATTCATATCATTTTACTTCATTCTACTCAAATCTCAATCACAATTTTTATTTTTCAACAATTTTATTAATAATAGTGTATAACTAAAACAAAATATTCAATATGATACGGAGGCTAACCTGATTGTGATTCAACATAATATAATGACATTAAGATCTTTGAGATAGTTAAGGTAGCAACCTTGCGACCATTATTGTCACTAAAAGCATTTTCAATAAAGCATTTTCAATGTAACAATGTATTTAGTGCATACATGATATAAGATAAATACACATAAAATTAAATTAATGAATAATGACACTTCTCTCTCATTATTGCATTCTATGTTTCTTTTTCTCTACACCTAAATGTTATATATGACATTATAGAAAAATAATGTAAAAAATAAATAAGATCATTCAAATAAAGGAGAGATTCCATTTGTTAATTTTTATGTGTTGCACCGAGGGTTGATGTGACATGAAAGACAAAATGTTTCTCTTTCTTAGGAAATGAAATGAATCATCGTGTTGATAATGCACAAGTGCAATATAAATGATTAAATGAAATGAAATTGTCTTTATTATGTTGCAAATTTTCTATTCTCGGTTCTAAAATGACACTATTTTCGCACAACACTTGAAATTAGAACATCGCACCTTATTTTTTGCTTGATTATTCCACACACAAAAAACGTAGTGTGTATATTATGTGCCATATAGTTCAATTATATATTTGGTCATAACCTATGACGACAAACTCATGAATGGAGTAGCACCATGTAGATCACAACAGCCCCCATTTCCATCTACTCTACTCCACACTGAGTATGATACATCTCTTCATTTGCCTCCCTAGTCCATGATGCCTTGATACATGTGCTTTCAGCCCTGTTTCCAATGCCACACCAAGCTGCTCCGCAGCATCTGTTGAAGCTGCATTGGAGGCATAGTTGCTGCTGCTTACCATAATCATCATTATACTTATTGCCTCACTCCCTCCACTTCAGCAGCAGCAATGTCTTGAGAGTTGAGATGGCCTTTCCAAAGGTAAGAGCAACGACATCAAGTTATGTTCAGAGACCATTTATTATTACCTTCCCTGTTCTTTTCCGTTGTGATGCAGCCATTCATTCCAGGAAAGTGAATGTAAGAGGGAAAGGGTATACTAAATTCGTTTCAACAGTCACTGTTCATATTCAACACTTCGTTGCGAATACAGGGCCTAGATGTATTTTCTTCACCATTTATTGCTACATGTCGTTACAAATTTCACCTCTGCACAGGTGGTTGTCTGTCTGTCGATTTCCTTTTTACCTTGAGTGACAAAAGACGTGAAACTTCATGAAGGCCCCCCCATTTTTCCAATGCACGAGCAATATCATAGCGGCCTGTAATAGTTAATAATAATGTATTAATCTAAACTAAGCACCAATAGCAATGGTTGTTTTAAGCACTTTTTATTATAAGAAATTTCCCAAAGGAAGGCACCTGCTCGTTCAAAAGATTTTCTGCTGGGCATATAAGTCAGATCCATTCCCCAGATTCTTTGGAAACGACTAACCTGAACAATTCATTTCATCAAAGGATCAATTTTTAAACATGAGAAAAATGAATGCATTGTCATTATTTATGAGTAATGAGTGAATGGAATGAGATTTCCATTTAGCTTTGTTGAACAAAAGAGACCTCATCTTGGAGATTCTCTAGGCTATCCCAGTAACCTTTTGGTTTCCGTTGTTTATATGAAAGGGAGAGATTCATCAAAAATGCAACTCTTCTAAATCCACCCATTCTTGTAACTGCTTTCTCAATGTCCACCCTTCCATGCTTACGCAATTCCTTTCTCATGGGCATAAATCCCACATGCCCGTGCTCTGAAATAAAAGACAGAAGCTCCGCTTTTAGAACTTCCATATCCCTCTGCAATCCAGGAACTTTGGGTCTTCGTCTGATTGATTTCAAAGCAATGGGATTTGGATTCTTTTCAGCTATCTGACTGGAGTCAGCAGGCGAGTCGTTGTCATGAAGAGTTTGTGCCTCACCATCTGCCACTACAGCATTAGCCGCCTCTCTTTTTTCAATGTAATCTCGAATAGCACATAGGTTTGCAGGGAGGTCTTCATATATGACCTACAATATCAGGAGGACTACCTTTAAGTGTCTTCTTAATCATGACCTCCATCCCAAAATTTAGCTGATTTCATTTAAGGTACAACCTTACAAGTTTAAAAATTTTAAGCGTCCAACTTTTAAAACTCATTCATCCTAAAACTTGCTTATTTAGAGCACTCTTAAAGAAAAATAAGTTTTGAAACAAGGTTGATACTTTGGGACCTAAGTAGTTAAATCGCTACTTGGTAGCAACTCGGTCAAGGGCCGAGTAGCAAGTAGGACCTAATACTCGGGATTACTCAATGACTAGTTGGTCCTATATTAATTATTTTTAAATATATAAATATCCAAAATTATAGTAATATATTATTCTTAAAATTTTTAGATATGAAAAAAAATCCCAATGAAGAAGAAACGAAAAAGAAGATAAAGTCATGGAGGAGAATAACTTACCTAGAGATGAGGAGGAACCACTGCTCAAATGAGCAGATGTATGAAATACTTTTGAACCTAGACTTTTTAAAGTTTATTTCCAATTTTTAAAATACCCACTTAATATTTATAAATTCCATAATATCCCTCTTTAATTAAAACTTTTCAGATTTAACAATAAACAATTTTTTTTTATGCCTGACCGAGTACTCGGCAAGTAACTCAGAAATATTATACGGACCGAGTCAAGTAGCTAATCGGCAAGGTCACCACCGAGTTGCGACTTGCGAGTACTCACCCAGTAGATAACCCAGTTTGGGACATAGAAAAAAGAAATAAAACTTTAGTCAAATTATATTATACTCCCTCCGTCCCACTAAGAATGTCTAATCTTTCCTTTTTGGTCCATCCCACTAAGATTGTCACATACCAAATTTGGTCAAATTCGTGTGGTCCCAACTCATTCTTACTTCATTTTTACTTTATCAATTCAATATCAACCACATAAACCCACTTTTCTTAATAACAGCATCACCTCCTCATGTCCCAATGTTAGTGTTGCGGAGGTAGTAAAAGGTATGACGAACTCTAGGACAATACACCCAGAGTTCCATTGAGACATAAATGTAGTAGAAAACTTTACAAATAAAAACAAAAAAACAAGAGCCGAGCATATAATGATTTGATCGTAGAAGTGAAGAGAAACAGCTAAAATAAAGACCTCTTCCATAATTGCTTCAGATAGAAATGAGTTCTTGTGCATTTTGGACTCCACGCTATATTTCAATAGTATATGATGACTTCCTAGTTGCTCCAGGAACCATTTTCCTTTAAATGAATCGAAGTCCCCCTCAACCTGCTCAAAGCTAATCTCTTCTTCAGCCCTTTCACACAACTCTAGGATAACATGTGCATGAAGTGCCATATATAGAAGACCCTTGCATCCTTCCTGTAAAATGAGGGGTCATTTTCGGATGATTGTCATTTGGCATGCCTATGTATTATATCGTTGGCACTTTTACAGGAGAAGAAATATTATCTAAACAACAAATCAACCCGCCCCTCCAAGTGGTTAAGTAGTGACCATGTGTCTTCAATAAGTACTCATGATGCATTCCTACAACACTCTGCAAGGGCTTCTTAATGGTGATCCAAACCGACTAGCAAAAAAATTATAAAACTCATTTGACTCACAAGAAAAGGCTTTGGAAATACCTGAAGAATGCGAACTTTGTTATGTTCTCGTGATAAGATCTTACACATAGCTAAATTGGGAACTATCCTGCATATTTCAGTAGAAAAGTTCATCAACAGGTAACCTTGACAGCAACTGAACACGGATGCTGAATGCATTGCATAACGTTTAGGTTTCTAAGACTTTTAGATGAGAAAGAAATTGCACTAATTTTCTGCCAATATATTCTACTAAAACTCTGATTTATCTTTCTTGCAAGTATCTTTTTGTCCTCTTTGTGTTTACTTTATACTTCTTTCTACTTTCTAGTTTTTGTATGCACAAAATGCACGCCGATCTTTACTCAGCATGTTCAGTGAATTTATGAAACAAACTATTGAAAGAGAAGCTGGACTGAACTTCAGTCACTTGGCAACGATCAAAACGAAAGAATGTCTTACATGGCTAAAGTATACTATGCTTTTACAACATAATATCAGTCCCTTTACAGAAACAGATGTTCCTCAAGAAAATATGTATTTCAGTGTAGCATAGAAAATTTTAATGCTTGCATAGTGAGATGGAAATGAACACTGTAAATCATTGGATACATATTAAGGCAACAGAGGGTATACTAGCAAAACATACAAGGTATGGGAACTGAAAGGCTGCATTTCTTACTCAGGAAGATTCTCATAAGAAGTCAAAACACTCCACACTTCATGAACAGGAGCCCTAACCGTTATGCTAGCAACAACACAGCGATGGACACCATCGTTTTCCTTCAGTGGAAAAAATCAATTTGCTAGCAGGTTATTTTTGTATATAGCAATATGGTTTTCCAGATAAAGGCGTGGGGCAGGTGCAGGGTCAATCAATTACCAATAATCCATCAAATCTGCGAAGATGAACTTCATCCACCGTGCTTGTCCTGTTAGCTTTGAAGTTTTTCCCAAAAAGTCCCCAGTTACTGTTTACTTCACCAATAGAAGGAACCCCCCATGGGGCAAACGTAGCTTTTGTTAAGTTACCCTTGAGTGCACCAGTGGAGAGTTTATCCTTTTCTGGTGCCAAAACATCAACATTTGTGCTTGATGAAACAAAGGAAGCAACAGAGTTTGCGCTCGTGTTTGCATTGATGGAAATTGTACTTTGAGTGCCAACAAAATTGTTTTCGGCTTGGGAAGCTAATGCATAAAGATTCACAGGAAGGTCTGATCTGATAATTCTCTCCAAGAATATTGCTGGAAAGTTAAACCTTGGAATCACATTGACTTCATAACACAGCATAGTCAATGAAGATCTGAAAGAGAAAGTCAGAAGTTTTCTTGTAAATGATAAACTGTAACAATAAAATGAAAGAGCTGCATTAAGATTCTTAGTAGATTATTTGATGAATGTGATGCTATCTAGGATGCATTTGATGACGAGAACTGCTAGGTGCTAACAAGAGAATATTAAAATAGTCAAGCCTTTTGAATAAAGATGTATATTGGAGCTATGATCAAGGAACTGAGGAAGAAGCATACGTAAACTGCTTTTAAGAAAAGGTATAAAAGAAGAGGCCTGGGACCGTGTTAATACAATATCAATCTTCTGATGGATCAATGACTGAAGCTACTATCACATGTCCTCGTCTCATTATACTTCCAGGCAAGTGGAAAAACCTATTATGCTTTTGGGATCCAATCTCATTACTAAGGGAATCAGGTGTAAAACTTTGTCGTTGTGATTGTGTGCATAATTTGTGGTCACAAATAATACTATAACTTTAGCCAATTAACTGACACTATAGTTTTCATGTCACCAACCCCAACATAGTCAAGATTAGGGGTGGTGGTGGTGGTGATGCAAACACTTTTTTGCTTAAGGTGCATAATTATCTAGTAGTATTTACTATTCCAGATTTACATAGTTAGAACCTTAGAGGTAATATAAGAGGTCAAGGTAACACAAATACACAATAATACTAAAACATGCATTTTAGTAAAGAATGTAACTGAGAAAGATAAACTTAAATGCGGAGTTCGCTGAAAAACACATTTGTTTCTAAGAAATATAAATTGCCGCTATATCTAAATATCTTCAATACTTTCATGAACAGTGCATTTCCTTCCAATCAATGGGGTGATTTTCTTTATTTGAAAAAACATGCTTGGAATATTTTAACGAGAGTGAATCTAAGATGTTTTTTTATTTACAAAAACAGCAATAAGCGAAAAAGTTGTTTTTGAGAATGTTTTTGAGTTTGCCAGAAGAAAACATGTAGCATACAAAAGGTCAAATTGGAACTTAATGCGTTGTGTCACATTTCCTGTCAATATTAACTGGGCGTTGTGTCACATTTCCTGTCAATATTAACTGGGCCATTTTCCCCCTTTTGGTCAAAAGTGGCTACTGGCTACCCCCTATCCCCTGGTATATTAAGACTTTAAAGCAAAAGGAAATGGAACGGGGAAAGAATAGCTCTACTCATACATTTTACCTTCCTCCAGATTTGACGGACCATTTACCTTCAAACTTCTTGAAGTCACCGTCAACCATGGAAAATCGGAGTTCACGCATACTTTCCTGCCCAGAGAAAAGGTGATACTGGTAAAGATTAAGATAACTGTACAATTTTATGAAACATTTTATTTAGAATTAAATAATATATATAATATAAGCTAGGCCAAATAATTAGTGATTCAGTGTCACTACTTTGTAACAAACGATTAAACACTATAAATATCAGTTTTAACTCCCAATAGGATCTCACTGCACTTTGCTCACCACACAACTATGAGTATGTGAGGTCATTAGTGGAGTAAAAGAGAGAAGAAGAGAAAAGAACAAGAGAGGGCAGAGCCAACCTTGCAATCAAACCAAGAAGTGGAAGGGCTACTGATATTGTGAAGGCACCTTCTAACAAGAATGAATTATTTCTGACACATAATAGAGCTACTAGCCTATTACAGCTTCTTCAATGTACTGCTCGTTAGCAAAAAAAGGGAGGAAATTATGAGGTTTGTCAAAGATTTAGTTGAGGTTGTGTTGAAGCCTTGTCGCCTTGAGCCCTTGACCATCTAGGCTCTAATATGGCCTTCTTCTATGGGAAAAGAGGAACAATCTAGCCATACACATATGAGTAGAAACTTAAACCTTCTGGCATGATTAGATCTAGCTACCCCCACCCCCCTTCCTCGTGAATTATTTCTTTTATTACTCCCTCCGTCCCATTTTGGTTGTCCTACTTTCCTTTTTGGGTTGTCCCAAAATGAATGTCTTGTTTCCTTTTTTGGCATGAAATATGTGGTTCTTATCAATTCACTTTATTCTACTCAAATCTCAACCACAACTTTTACTTTTCAACCACTTTATTAATAATCGTGCCAAATTGAAAGTGGACAACCATTATGGGACGGAGGTAGTATTGTTTTTTCATTTTTATACAAAATGAGTAAATGCTATGGAAGGCCAGGTGTAGGCTTGTAGCCTCGTTACCCTGACAAGTTCCCATAATTTGACGCAAAGCATGATGAGAAGACCAAGATTGGTCAACTTTCACTAGGAAGCACTAGATTAGGCAAGAATTAATAGTCAATGAAGAAAAGGCCAATATGATCATGGGATTAAATGATAAAAACATTACAAAATAGTATGGATCGCTGGCTGTCGCATACTTTAAAATATAAGCATGGTGCTGTATAAAAAAATCTCAAGACATTAACCTAACACGCTTAAAAAGTTATAGAAGCTTACTGAGCTGATACATTCTTGGAGATCCAACACAACACGGGCTTCAATGTGCCAATATAATGCTTGTTGCACACCCCTCTGCTCCAACCAAATCCTTCCGGGATAAGGACAAGGAATTCTCTTGCTAACCCAACATTTTTGTTGATGTGAGAAATAGTAAGATAGAAAGGAAAGTATCAAATTTAGAACAATGATTAGCTAATTTTCTGTGGTGGTAAATCTGTTACCTTATTGTTACATGATTAAATAAAAGATAATTTTTACAGATTTAGAAATACATGCATATTTAAAGAATGTGAATTCTCTGTGGCTGCCAGAGTAGAGATAGCAAATGAGTCATTATAATGGGGAATAATGTAATTCTGTTTGAAGTGATGGCTACCGATCTCCACTAAGGCACTAATCTATTGTATATCAACTCTAATCTATTGAGCAAAAAAACACTCATGTCAAATCCAATGTAATTATATCTACATATACTACAGAGTAATATACTATTTTTTATTTGGTTCTGTATCTTACTTTTGATATCATGATATGATTCATAAAAAAAAATATCTTGCGACTGAGGACTTAAATCCCGATTCGATAACCTTGTTAATATCCATCTCATTTCTCAAATAAGTAATATGAACACAAGTGATAAATCAACTTGACTGACAAACACATATGAGCATAAATGCTCAATTATTTTAAAGATGGAATCCAGTTGGAACGCAACTGGATAATACGTAAATTGCCAGCAGTGTCCAGGCTTCAGAACTATGAAAAGGAAAATAAAAAACAAAAACAAGAGAGAAAGAGCGAACAAAGTTCCGCATTCATAGCAACGAATCAACTACCAACCAATGACCATTGACAGCAACCACTGGATGGCTTGTAAGGTGTAGGGTTTTCCGAGTCGGGCACATGCATGGGGAAAAAACTGTGTATGGCAACACGCCAACACCTAGTCAACACTGAGGGATGCCAAGGAGACTTCAGGGAAGTCGATCGAGCATGGCACAGCTCCTCCATCACTGGGACGTCTAATCGACGTCTACACGTGATAGCTATGGTACAGACTGATGTATTTAATTATTTATAATTGATTCAAGAATCGTGTTTGATTTCAGCATAGAAGTATAAAAGTAATTGGGACTCAGAAATGATTTAGTTCTGTTTTTGAACTGCTAGGTGTGTACCCACTTCGTAAGTTTATGTGTTAAACTGTTTGGAGGTTAAAAGGTGTTCATTTTGGGTTTCTTAAAAGGTATGGTTTGGTATTGGTATGGTAGTATGGTAGCATACTGTTTTGAAACGGCAGGACACCAAACCATATGAAACGTCATGGTACAAGTTGTTGGAATTTACCCAGACTGTTCCCGGCGCTACCTTCGACAACTCAACCATGAACCATCCATTCTTTCTGCTCCTTAGAATGATGGAAACTAATCTCAACCTCATGATCCCTATTACCGAAATATAATTGGCGGTTTTTAGGTTGTTGGCCTCCGAGTATCAAAGCATTAATAGATTGATGGATCTGTCTTTGCATCTTGAGTATATATATGCCCTTACTCCTCATACTTCTCGTCACTGGGTATGCCTAATGATGTGGGAAAAAAATTGGGCTCAAACTTAAATGAATCATTTCGTAGATTGCTAGTATTTCTTGCTTGTTTTTATAATTGAAGCGAAAATATTAAAAATAATAATTCAATAAACCTACTATTGTTTCAAAGTCAATATATCTATATTTAATACAACAACAATGATCATATCTGATCTTCCTTTGCATTGTTCAAAGTAAATGAAACAAGAGAAAAAGACTTTCCTTTACAATTACTTTCATTTTCTGAGCATTTCCAAGGATCCAAGCATAACCTTAGTAGCATGACCTTAGTGTATGGAGGGGCAGAAATAACCAAACCACTTCCAAACTTCATAGGGGGAAGTAAACAAAAGTTTCATTCAGTGGGTATCGACATATCGTATCAAATGGAGGACAGTATTTTGAAGATAGGGAATTAAAAAGTTGGAGTGGTGATAAACCCTCTTGTCTCACAACTACGCAAATTTTGACTTTTTAAGTAAAGTGTTATCATTTTTATCAGTTGATTATTTAAAAACTAGATATGTATATGGTTGTAGATATTAATGGTTGAAAGTCAAAGTGAGACTTAATTTTGAGAGGAGTAATGAATAGTAAAATACATTCATGAGATAGTGCATAGGCGTTGTGTACCTGCTAACGAGATTGGGAATGAAATCTGCAAGGCGTTCGTAGTCGGTGAGAGCATCCCAGGTAGAATCAACATCTGCATTGACCAAAATCTCAGCTTTGACTCTGCGTTCCCTCCAAGACACCACTTTCACATCACAATATAGCCATCTTGGGTTCTTATTATCATCGCCACCTTCTTGATTAGCGCTATTGTCCCTCAATTTAGGAAGCCTGCGCTGATGAAGGTTCTCATCCAAGCTTCTAGTGCCGCACAGTGGTGGCACCAACAATCTTCTGTCAAGTCTGCCACTACTACCCGTGCGAGAAGTAAATGATGATAGTGAATATGAAATAGCCAGAGTTTTGGGGCTTAGAGTGGATATGGATATGAAACCAAAGGGTAAGTTTAAAGGCATTATTGCTCAAAGGGGGAATGGCGCATTGTGTGTTGCTGAGCTTGTGAATGGAAGAGTTTGGAGTGTGTACCCTTGGTACGTTTTCAACAGTTAATTCCTGTCCAGAAATGAATGAGGGGTTCAGAATTAACTAACAATGTAGGGTCGAACGTAGAAATTAACTAAACGAATGTTAGTAATATCTCAATTAGTTGTTAGTGACTTGGTGGTAACTGGTAAGTACAGTCTAACCCCATGTACAGCTTTATACAGACCTAACCTTAAATTTTTATGAGTACTTATGAAATTCTAAATGCTCTTACAATTGAATATATCCCATAATGTTCATTATCTTAGTCAAGATCTCAATCTTGATAAGCATGCATGTTATGAATATTGAACTCTTGTATGAGTTGCCGGGTCGTCTCAAAACATTGTGGAAGATGATTTATGAGAACCGACACTCCGACAGTGAAATGTACTCTTTGGGCTCTTTCTATGTGTTATCATTTGATCTTCCCAGCATGTCTTTAGTCTAACTGGTCAGCAAAGAAGCCATAAGAAGTGGTGATGGATCAGATAACGTAGGAAAAGGTCGCAAGTCACTAGACCGTATATGATGGTTTATCCTTATTATAGTTCTCCAAGGAGGTTAGACCAGAGGTGGTGTTTGAGTGTGGACCTTTGGGCTGGACCCACTGGGAATGAACTTAGATCTCTTTCAGCTGTTCTGGACTAGCAGTGCATGGCCTTTTGTATTGAGCCAATTTTTTACAACAGAAGAATGCTTTAGGAACAAAAAAAACATCATACTAAAAGATTATTTGAAAAGAAAATTAATAATTTCGAGCACAAAATGTAAGACTTTTGTACACAAGAATCTTACACTCTTGTTTCTCAGGATAAAAGTAATGCTATTGAAATAAAGACGAATACTTAAAAAGCAGTGTTCTATTTCAATGGGAATCAAATTTTCCATTCCAGGGGTAGTACTTGGGAAGACAATAAAAGTACCATGGGAAATAATTGAATACAGTGACAGTAATTAGAACGAGCTGTGTGTGTATGTGTGTGTGATGTCTAGTGTAATACAGAGCTTGGGTGAGGCAGACAAAGGACAACCCGTGAATCACAGGTAGTTTACAAGGGAATAAAGTGGGTTTCAATTTTCAGGGTGGGGGTTGATGAGAGTCTAAGCAGACAGAGAGGGCCAACTGTGCTTCACGGCACTGCTGGCGCTTGAGGGCGGTGCCGCCACTAGAGCAAAGGCTGCGTACGGCATCAGACTCGGCGGGACATGCCTCCGCCACAAGGCACTGTGCCAGCGATCGATTCAGGTGGCGGCATGCAATCTCCCGGTCCAGGCCACCGCGAATCCGGCGGTGGCAATTCGTTAAGGCTATATATAGCCGATTGCATTTGTTCACGTTAAACTCACCCGAAGCTGACGGCGAGCCCGTGTCACCAACGGTGTATGGCATGCCGGATTGGACAGAGATTCCGAAACACTGCAAACGTGTACAGGTGGTAAAGCTGATAAGATAGACTTCGATCAGGTAAATTCAGTTGCAAAGAACACTTCCCAATAAATCAAACTGAACAAAAATCTGCTCGTATTATACTCCGGGAAACCAAACTCAAATAGGCTGAAATGCTGAATAGGGCCGATTCGGTTAAAAGAAGTTTTGATTGAAGTGAAGATTCTGATTTATGGAAAATATTACGGAGTACATTTTAAATACGGAGTATGTATTACCGAGTATAAAATAAAGAGAAAATTATATGAAAAATAACTAATATAGTCCTCTACAGTAAGTAATTTTAGATGATACAGTAAAAAAAGCAACTTTAATCTTGATTGTTCTTATTATTACACAATTCGGTGCTCGAAATAAAAAATTAGGTTAAAAAAAGTGGTTGATAAGCTAAAAATAGTCACCAACGGGAAATCTTTGGTAAACTCATATTAAATTAGATGAATTGACCCATTCACTTGAAATTTATGAAAGCCTGATTGAAGTGGCTCAATTGTAGGGGTGGGCACGGTCCGGGACGGAACGAGAATTGGGTTGTCCCGGTCCTGAACCCGTTTTACAATAACGGTTCAGAACGGGACGGGACAAGACGTTGTCCTTTTGTTGTCCCGTTTAAACCGGTACTGGGACAAAACGGGACAGTTCGGGACATCCCAAAAAATTGTAGTCAAACAATTTCAATCCAAAAACAAAACAAAGCTATTTGAAAAAAAACTAGCGCAAGAAAACTCTATGACAAAAAAGCTATATCTAATATAGAAAATTGTGAGAAAAAAATGCAACCTACCAGATTAGCTGCATGAAACAAAAGTTGTAGCAGAAAAAACTATATCACAAAAATCTATCAATAAATCTATAATAAAATGATAAAAGAATACTTTGAGAGTAAAAATCAATTTCTTTTTTTTGTAGATAGATGATAGTTCATAGTATGTGATAGTAGGTAGTTTAGAGTTTTTTAGGTGTTATATTATTAATCAACTAGTATTTAATAATCATTTGTATTTGGGTTGTGAAAAAAGAATAACTATTATTATTTGTTTGGATTACATAATGAGTTGTTAATAAACTCACTAACCTACTACAAAGTACTATGTACAATTTTGGATTCAGGACAACGGGACGGAACGGGATATATTTTACTTGTCCCGGTCCTGTTTTGTTTTAAAACGGTTCGGGACTGGTACGGGACAAAAATAATGTATCCCAAATATATCGGGACAATTTCGGGACGGAACCGGAACATTCCGGAACGGACCAACGGGACCGGGTCTTTTGCCCACCCCTACTCAATTGGCTGATTTTGTTGAAATTTATGAAATTTTGACTAAAAAACTGGATTAACTGATTCTGCTATTTATGGAAAAAACATCAAAATACCTTTTTATTAAATATAAAAAAAGAAAAGAATTGTGAAAAATGACTACAATGATCCTCTACAATAACTTCAGTCAATATATCCAGAAAGGTAACCCAACCTTGTTTTTTCTTATTACTCGTATAGTCGTATGACACAATTCAATACTTGAAATAAAAAATTATGGGTTCGATAAAAAAAGTTAGTTGGTAATAATACATAATAAGATGAAAAAGGGTCACCAAACGGGTTATGAATCTAAAACTGAATTTTACTTTGGTACTCCCTCATTCTTTTAAAACGGTGTCATTTCTTTTTTCGGTAATCTAAAAAATATTGTCACGAGTCCTTTTAATCAATCAATTTGTGATTCTTGTCACTTTTCAATCCTTTATACAAACTTCATTCACATAATTTTTATTTTACTACTTCTTGTGTAAGTAAAATTTGCAAAATTTTGAGACCGAGGGAGCACAACATTTCCGAAACCGAATAAATCAAACTGAATCAAAATCTATAAAAATCGAATCATAAACCAAATTGCTAATAACAAATAATAAAGAGAAAATGTCTAAATAGGAGTAATTAGGATTTGTAACTCCAAAGTATGTTTTTCTTCTGTGATCAATGTAGTAAATACTACTGAGTATCATTTAATGTATATTATTGCAATTATTTGACAATTATTTACTCAGTAGTATATTTACTACTGAGTAAATACTCCTCCCTTCGTCCCATTTTACCTGTCCTATTTTCCTTTTTGGGTTGTCCCAAAATAAGTGTCTACTTTTCTCTTTTGGAAAGAAATATGTGGTCTACATCATTTCACTTTATTATACTCAAACCTCAATCACAATTTTTACTTTTTCAATCACTTCATTAATAACCGTGCCAAGTCACATAAAATGGGACGGAGGTAGAATTAATTATTTTAGAAAGTTGTTACTTGAAGTGGAATTTTCTAGTCTGGTGTGATCTGGTCTGATGTCGTATGATAAATGATTGACCTATTCTAATATGATTTGGTACGTGACTAAAAAAAGGATGACACCCCATCACTGAGGGCCCCCAACACCGACCGGACGGCACGATGGGAGGATGTAAATTGGACTATAATCACAATCTTACAGATAGAGGGTCGGGCTCTGTACCCGGTACTTGCAAAAACTTTATGCATTTTTTTTTTTGGTACGTGACTAAAAAATACTTTCCACGTCCTAAAGTCAAGACAGACTACTCTACGCTCACAGCTTTCCACGTCAACGTTAGTTGTTTCTTCATTCTTCAGCTTAGAGCCTCCTATAACGGAAATGATCGGTGTATTCTTGACACGTTATTGCCGATGATGATGATGAACGCTCTGAAATTAGCTAGATCATTCGGGAATAGGAGGAACAATACGTCAATTGGTGTTCAGGATATAATAGGACCAAGATTTCGGCGCTTGCTTTCTTCCGCCGCCGCTGAAGGCTACGGAAATAGGTTCGCCGTTCTGTGGGGAAACGGCGACTTCGGGAGGCTGGGATATGGCAGCATTGAATCGCAGTGGAGCCCTAAACCTCTGCTGCCATCCGCTTTTCATGATCAAAGCCTCCGCGACATCGCTTGCGGTGGTGCTCACACTCTTTTCCTCACAGGTTCGCTTGAACCCTCAAGCTCCTTATCATAAACTTATAACTCCCAGTGATTTCGGAGTACTTGATTGTTTGATATAAAGCTCAAATTCATTTTTTAATGCCTGAATTAATTATCGATAACCCCATTATTCGTAGAGGCTAGAATGCCCCTAGAAGACGCAGGAGACCAATATACGCTAAAAGTTGTCAATTTGTAGGATAAACACCACTTTTACTTTCTGGTTCCCTAATCTGGGATAGATGTGTTGAAACTTGCTTTGAGTCAGCGTGGTTAATAATATATTTTTGTGGGATCCGTTTGATAATATGATAAACAATTGATATATTTAGAATATACTTTGAGATTAGATGAATTTAGCATTATATAGTTCGCAAAACCACTTTGGGTGGAATGAGATATTAATGCTTAAAGTTAGTTACTTAGTAAAAGTTGATAATGTTTGAGAAAAAAGTGATTTTGAAAAGTAAAAGTTGATAGTGTTTGGTAAAATAATTGTTTTTTGTGTAATAGAAAAGGGAAAAACACTTTTCACACGCAAGTCGAGAAAAAGTAAAAATTGGTAGTGTTTGGTAAATAAGTGCTTTTTAAGACAAAAGTTGAAAGTGCTTTTTTTAAGCTGTTGCAAACACTCCCTTAAATGTTTTAGAGCTACCATGTTTTTAGGCTCATCAGTCTTGTCTTCTCAGCCAACTCTTCCACCAAACACGTAACTTTTGATTTCGCACGCTGAATTGTGTAATAATCAAAATAAGTAGGGTTGAAGTTAGTTTTATCCATATTTTAGCTAAAATGTATTTCCATATAATTTTTTCTATACAGTTTTTCTTTATTTTATTAATAAAGTACTCCCTCCATTTCACAAACAAAGTCACACTTTCCTTTTTTGGATGTTTCAAAAACAAATTCACACTTCAAAACAGTGCCAATCAGTGTCAAACAGTGCCAAACAGTGTCTAAACAGTGCCAAACAGTGTCTAAGCAGTGTTTTCTACAGTAAAGTCAATTTATTTCCTTAATCCTAGAGAAGTCAAACCGTGACTTTCTTTGCGAAACGGAGGGAGTATATTTTAAATATATTTTTTTCATAAACCAACAGAATCAACCATTTCAGCTATTTCAACCAGAACTTCATAAATTTCAGCAGAATTAGCTGATTCAGTCAATTTCAATGTTACCAAACAGGTTCTTAGTCCCAAAAGATTTTGAGGTCGGCTAAAATGAACCAATCCATGATATCGATGCCAAAAAACGAATAAGGTAAAGATAAACAAATACTCCCTCCGTATTTTAATGTTTGCTACACTTTCCTATTTGGGATGTATTTAAAAGTTTGTTACACTTTCCCTTTTGGTCCTTACTTTTTCTATTTTTTATTTTCTCTTTCCTATTTTTCCACTTTCTCTCCTACTTTTTCTACACTATTCATTACCTCTACTATTTTCTCCTAAAACATTGTGCCAATAGCTATTATAGAGAACGTATAAATACGAAGGGAGTATAAGATAATAATAACATAAGAATATAAGAAAGATAAAATAAAAATAAAAAGAAAAAGAGCATAAAAAAGCTAGAGGATAAAAATAACATAAGAACATAAAAAGACAAAGAAGATAAATGATAAAAGAAAAGGAGAGAAGAAAGATATAGAAAAGAGATCAATCGGCTATACGAATGTGTGTCCTCCACTTTGCCCTCTCCAAAGCCATATTCTCATCCAGCCCAAGAAGACGCATATCCGTTCCGATTCCTCTAATCCAAGTCTGTTTGGGTCTTCCCCTCCCTCTCCCCTCTGTCTCTTCTCCTCACCCCTCAAGTCGCTTAACAGGTGCATCACCCGGTCTTCTATGCACATGCCCAAACCACCGCAAACGAGACCCCTGCATCTTATCTTCTATAGGTGCTACTCCCACCTCTTATCTTATTATCTCATTCCTCAAACGGTCTTTTCTGGTATGTCCACACATACAACGCAACATACGCATCTTTGCCACATTCATCTTTTGAATGTGACATGGTTTCACCGCCCAACACTTTACGCCATACATTAATGCATGCCTAATTGTTGTTCGATAAAATTTACCTTCCAGTCTAGTCGGCATACCTCGATCGCATAGAAATCCTGATGCACTCTTCCATTTCATCCACCCATCTCTGATTCTATGGGATACATCTCCATCTAATTCACCATCTTTCTGAATTATGGAGCTCAAGTAACGAAACATATCACACATCATTATCTCCTTACCATCAAATGTAATCCCACTGTCGCTACTACTTCTACCTTCATCAAACTTGCACTTCATATACTCAGTCTTGCTTCGGCTCAGTCTGAACTCTGAAACCCTTGATCTCCAATGTTTGTCGGCATACTTCCAACCTTGCTTTAACACCCGCTTGCGTCTCATCAATCAATACAATATCGTCGGCAAACATCATGCATCGCGGTATATCTTCTTGAATTGACTTCGTAAGTTCATCCATGACTATAACAAATAAGAAAGGACTCAAAGCCGATCCTTGGTGCACTCCGATAGTAATAGGGAACTCTGCGGTCCTCCCTACACTAGTAGTACAAGCCTCATACATATCCATGATGATACTGATATACTTACGTCATATGCCTTTTCTAGTTAAGAACAACCAAATGACTTCTCGAGGTACCCTATCATATGCCTTTTCTAAGTCAATGAACACCATTCCACAAGGAAAAGTTCTGCATACATTCCATACATAGTTTTATCTTAATATTTTATTATTGTCCTATAATTTCGTCATGCTCTTTGAGTTTATTGTGCTACTACTGGAAGAAGTTATATTTTGGTAGAAGATTGTTGGTGAATTGAAGAGCACTGTACTGGGCAAATTCGTGTTAAAGATAAAGGGTTGTCCCTTGCCTTCTCTTATCACTAGCGTCAGATTATCCTTGCTGTTTTTTTTCTATTTTTTATTTATGGAGTATAATTTATTACTCCTTCCGTCCCTTAAAACTTGGCCAAGTTTGACCGGCACAGGGATTAATAAAGTAAAAGTTGTATGGTTGAGGTTTGTGCACATGAGAGAGAATTAATAGAATCACAATTTCTTTACGGAAAATGGCAAAGCTAGTGGGACAACAACAACAAAAAGTTGTCAAAGTTTTAAGGGACGGAGGGAGTATTATATTAAACATTATTCTGCATATATCCTATGATATACATCCAACACAATATTGATATGCTTCCCAGCCTTGGTTACCCTGAACTGTTTTAGACTCTTTGTGAGAATTGATTCTTCTATAATGTTTGCATAGAGTTTACCTTCACGCTTCAATGGTTTGAGACATAATTCATTCTTCTGGTTCTCTTTTGGGATTTCTACTTGAAATAACTTCTCTTTTACAATTTTTTTTAGGGAAAATGGAAACTAATAATCCAACCTTTTAGTGGTCTTCTTACAATAGTTCCACCTTTTCGTTATTCATGAATAATCCAACCTTTGCACCTCATCTTCATTCATTGGTCCCTGACCGGTTGATGACCTGATATTCCAAGTTATTTTCTTATCTTTGCAAACCATTATACCATACATATCACCTTTCACAAAGATAATATTTTGCAAAGATAAGAAAATAACTTGAAATAGCAGGTCATTAACCGGTCAGGGACCAACGAATGAAGATGAGGTGCAAAGGTTGGATTATTCTTGAATAACGAAAAGGTGGGACTATTGTAAGAAGACCAATAAAAGGTTGGATTATTAGTTTCCATTTTCCCTTTTTTTTACTTTTTTGTATATGCAATGAGCTATACCTCCATGCTTTATGTACAAATCTGAACATAATTGTTGAAAAATTGGTATATTCCATTTTGGCAATTGCTGGAAGCCTAGAAGATCGTCAAGTGCTTTTGTAAGAGATACTCATAAACTAATAGTTCTTTTTGACAGAAAATGGCAGTGTTTATGCTTGCGGTCTCAATGATTATGGACAGCTAGGCATTCCAGATGATAAAAGTTATGCCACTGTACGAGCTATCATTCCCTGTCTTTCCTACACTCATTCTTTTGAATCTGGAGATGTGGGCAACTTGTATTTTGAAAGGAGATGTGAAACTTTACTTAAGTTCAAATATTAAAAACTGATCTTGTTGGTTAGTACTTAGTACTGTAGTTGCTTGTGTTGGTATATGGTTTTTCTAATTATACCATATTTTGTCCATTTTATTACTTTATATATCCTATTATGATCGCTAGCCAGTGGTCTCAAATTAAATTATACTCCCTCTGTCCCTTAAAACTTTGCCATCTTTCCTTTTTGGGACGTCCTAAAAACTTTGCCACTTTCCCTTTTAATCAATTATTTTGTGGTTTCTGTTATTTCTCTCTCCTCTGCACAAACCTCAACCACACAGTTTTTACTTTATTATTCTCCGTGTCGGTCAACTTTGGCAAAGTTTTAAGGGACGGAGGTAGTAAGTTATAGCCATGAGTACTAATTGTCAAGTGTGCTCATATGAAATTACCAGTTTACCACTAATATGCATTGACTGTAAACTTAAATAAAATCACTGTTGCAGGAGCCAGTCTGTGTTGCCTCACTCCCCAAAGACATTGTAAAAATTTCTGCTGGTTATCATCATTCTTGTGCTGTTACAGGTATGTTATAAATGACCTTAATGAATTTTTCCTCCACATTGTAGGGAAAAAATTATTTATCATTCTTGTGCTATCAGTGTGCTTAAGGACTGTAGAGGGCCTAGATCATTTTATGAACATTTTAAACGCTTTACAGAGTTGATATGTGTTGTGACCTTTAGTCAGAACCGATGTGTTACTGATTTATCTTTTCTACGCATAATAACATAGACTTGCATATCAAAAGAAGAAAAGAATAAAATATG
This sequence comes from Cuscuta epithymum, assembly GCA_945859915.1. Taxonomy (NCBI): domain Eukaryota; kingdom Viridiplantae; phylum Streptophyta; class Magnoliopsida; order Solanales; family Convolvulaceae; genus Cuscuta; species Cuscuta epithymum. Next base: position 1,320,476 of record CAMAPF010001045.1, on the reverse strand, counting down.
CACCCCTAAAATTTCTAAATATTTTTTAAAGTTGGAGTCTGGCTTCAGATTTTCCTGAACTTTACTCAACTTTGTCTGAACTAGTCATTTCCCGAATCTTTTGTAGTTACATTTGAGTCATGTATGTGATGCTCATTATATCATGTTTGCAGTTGATGGTGAACTCTATATGTGGGGAAGGAACTCGAGTGGACAACTTGGCCTTGGAAAGAGTAATATTTTTTCTTATGAAAATTTACTCCTTAGGTTGACTTAGAAGTAATTTTTACTGTAACTGGAAAATATAATACCAGATGATTATTATAATAATGAAAAAATGCTGAAATAACTTAACCTGTATAATCTTACTGTAATTATCTCTAGAAGCCAATAAAGTAGTTCCATTTCCGAGAAAAGTTGAAAGTTTGAATGGGCTACCTATAAAAGCAGCTTCCTTGGGTCTTGAACATTCAATTGCTGTTACAGGTATGATATAATCTTGGCATCTTGAACATGAAAAATATACTTTTTCCACTGTGCTATTGATGCTCACTTTTAGTTAATACAGAAAGAAAATGAGTGCATGATATGTAACTTTTTTTAGCAGTTCATGGTGAGGCCTTGAGTTGGGGTGGGGGAAGCTCTGGACAACTTGGTCATGGACTACGTTCAGGAATTTCTGGAATGTTAAAAAGTAACAGGTCCATTATGATGGTTGATAATATTACAATGTTACCTGAAAGGAACATGATCTTCAGTTTCTAGCAATTGGATCCTACCTTGCTAGTCTAACACAAAATCTTCTATATGTTGGTTTATGAAAATTTGTTAATTGGACTCAGAACTACTTCTTACCAAGAGAGAAGGGTCTGCTTTAATGAAGTACCAAACATTTATGATTTATCTTCCTTTTCCTGCCTTTCCTTTCCTTGAAAGCTAGTACCCCCTTCAATACTTTGCAAATCTTTTGTTGCTTGTTAATATCATACCGACTAAAGAAAGCTGCCTCCTTAATTATTTTTTATCTTTTGAGTATTTCACACTGATCTTTTGTCATAATTCTGTTACTAGATCATTAGAGAGGATATTGGTGAATGTTTGCTATCTCACAGCAGCATAAGAGAGGAGATTATTTAAATGGGTTTGTGCAGTACTGATAGTAAAGGCAGAGTTGAATTTAACTAGAATTGTGCCTTCTGGAACAGTTTGGAAATATATCATCATATTGTTGGCTAGAAGAAATCATTTTATCAACACTCTATCGTAAACATGCTTAGATGCTTTTACTCCGAATGGATTCTCATAAATGTATGCCATTGTATTTTAGTGTAAAACGGAATTTACAATTTTATTATTTCCTATTGGAAGAAAAACAGAGAGAGAAGGATACTAACTCTGGTTCTGGACAGTAATGAACTGAGAGGATGGAAGAAATGACATATTTCTCTTTATTTCTCTTTCTTTATCATTTTATTGTCTTTTCCTCTAAGATAATTCATATCGGAGTAAGCTGAAAAACTTTTTATGTTTCGCTTCCCATCACAATTTGAAAATTGAAGTTTTGAACAGTATATTTTCTGCATCAATTTGTTACTTGTTAGAGAGGCACAAACAAGAAGTCCTGTAAAGCACAGCACTGTGTTAAAAAGATCTGCTTGTTAGCCAATAAAAACAACAAGACATTGATTGATGTGCCTCCATATGTTTTATGAAGTACTTTCATGTGATTTGTGGCTCTCTGTCATTTACTCTTTTTTCTTCGAAATGCAGTGAATATGCACCAAGGCTTATAAAGAAGCTTGAAAGTATGAAGGTACAGTAAGCTGTATAAATGCTAAGACCTTTCAGTCATTCAATATCCCCTCTGAGATCAGCATATGCCTAGTAGTAGTAGTAATATGGGTATTCATTGGATCCTCTATGTGTGTGACATCACTCATCTTTAATTAGGTTAAACAAGCTGGTGCTGGGATGTTGCATTCTGCCTGCGTATGTGGTAATGTTTTTATCCTCTTTTCGAACAATGCACTAAAATGCTATCTGAAAGTATGGAGAAACATCGTCATTTTTTGTTCCATTTTATTGATTAACCTTGTCATAATCCTACAGAGAATGGATGTGTATATACTTTTGGTCAAAGAGCAAAGACAAAATTTGTAAGCGTCTAAAACCTAATGACTAAGCTTATACTTATATTTTTGGTTCCAGGATTGTCATTTACTTTGACTATTGTCCGCCTAATTATGTTCTCTTAATAATGTAGGGCTTTGGGGATGCATACTGTGATATAGAACCATGTGTCGTATGTGAGTTGCCATCTTCAGAAATGACTGCATGTGGTGGTTATCACACGTGTGTTGTTACAAGTAATGACCTTCTTCCTTAATCTAACAATGACTACATGGTAACGTGTGGTGAACCAAATGTACTTTCAACTCTTGTAGAAACCAGATAATCAGTAGATATAAGGCTTTATACATAAGCTAATAATGTTCTGACTTCTGATGAAGTACCCCACTAAATGTAAGTGTGGTCAGCTTTCAAGAATGGTTAGAGAATTAACTACTCCCTCCGTCCCATTTATATTGTCCCGTTTTACCTTTTCGGGAAGTCCCACTTAAATTGTCCCATACCATATTTGGCAAAGTTTGTGTGGCTCTAAATCATTCTTACTTTATTCTTACTTTATCAATTAATATCAATCACACAAACCCACTTTTCTTAATAACCGTGCCACCCTCTTCAGGGACAATATAAATGGGACGGAGGTAGTATTAAACTAACAAACTTTCCTCTTCCCTGTTGATTTATTTATAGAAGTTCTTCAATCTGGAATTCTGGATTCCTTGCCTGTTGTTCTTGAGAAATAAATTTCACATTTTCCTGAATTAATAACATTGCCTTTTCATACAACAAAGTGTCTAGAATTACTTATTTTATGCTGGATCCTGGGCATCGCTTAGCCCTCTATAAATCTGGTTTGCACTATATTTTGTTGCAGGTGGTGGAGAGCTGTATACATGGGGCTCTAATGAGAATGGCTGTCTTGGAACTGGGTGCGTTGTAAAAAAAGTTCTTCTCATAATCTCATCAGATATTGGACATAGCAAATGTTTCTCCATTAATTATTTATGTTCATTATATCCCAGTTGTATGACATTTACCTATATGTGCACCAGTTGTACAGATGTTACTTATTCACCTGAAAGGGTTCAAGGTTCATATATGATGGATTATGTTCACAAGGTCTGTTACACATTTTACTTTGCACTGTAGTTGGGAACAAAACATTCTTATCAGACCTTGTCATGCTTTTCACTCTTATTGTTGTCAATTGTGTCACTTTTCTTTTGTTTTTTGTAGTTTTCTAAATCAGTATTGTCAGGGTCTAACTAGGATATGTGGTACCTACCCTTTTTGCCTAATCTCATAACTTAATTCTCAAATTACCCTGTAATTATCTTTTCTTGATTCGCCCTGTAATGTGACTATGAGTTATGGATGGAGTGATGGACAATAAAATTCTTTGAATATTTACCATCCATGTGTCTTAAGATTTCAACCGTTGTCATCTCATCATGTTTAATTTGAGGAATTCTAACTTGAGATTTTGTGTAATTGTTTTCGTAACCTGCTTAGTGAGTATGGAAACTTAACACACTTACACAAGGTTCTTTGGATTTCTCCTACCTCTTTGGTCATGTGACTATGTGAGAGGACAAGCCCTTGCTTGGTTCAAAAGAGGGGATCAGAAATGAGAGAAGGGGAGGGGTTAAAAACAAAGGTAGTTTTAAAAAAAGACTGTTGGGTTCAATAAAGGAGTGTAGAGGAATTAGCAGTTTGGTTAATAAGTATTTTATTAGTCCCGAATTAGCTTCTCATTTGCTCTATTAAGAAAAATGTCAACCACTTAGTTTTTCCTTGAGGAAAAAGGAAGATAAGTTTGAGACGAACAAAAAGGAAAGTGGGAACTTCTCTTAACGGACGAAGGGAATACAGTTTTGTTATACGAAGTATTAGAAAATAGTCAAAATACTACCTCCGTTCTTTTTTAGTTACAACATGTTGAATTTTACACTATTCACATTGGTAAATTTTTAAAAAAATTGTTAAATTCCTCTCACTTTAAATTTACAAATTCTGATTTATTTTTTATTTTTTTACTAATAAGGAATGGAAGATTTTTTTAAATTTATTTAATAATAAGGAATGTAATATATTAATGGTCAAACATGTATGTCAACAAACGTGAAAATGGAAATGTTGCAACTAGAAAGAACGGAGGAAGTAATTAATCTACATATATCACAAGAACAATCTAGTACAAGTTCGGCTACTAAAAAAAAGACAAAGAATTAAGAATAAAATATCTCCCTCTAAATCCTGAAAAGGAGCATGTGTTTGCATAGCCACCATAGTCCCCTGCATGTCTATATATGAAAATAAGAAATCATTTGTTTGTCACAAGATGTTGCATTATTCTTTTTTTACAGGTATCTTGTGGTTGGAAACACACAGCAGCGATTTCTGGTAATTCTATTGGATTAAGGATTAAAAGTCCGCTGAAATTTATATGGCTTACCTTTTATTAAAAGAGAACATTTATCCAAATACGGAGTATTTCTATTTCAAAAACATAGGCACGCCTTCTAAAAAAATATGACTGTTTCGAACCGATTACTTCTATTCTCCATTTTTTTTCTCTATTTTTTGCTTTTCAGATTTCACTTTCCATCTTTTGTTTGTTGTTTAATGTTTTCCATTTTGTATATTTGATGTTTACTAACACGTAACTTACACACTCATTGACGGTGGTGGTAGGGTGGTTAGTGTGGGCACTATTACCGGTGAATTTTATCTGCAATTGACGCAATCACTAGTAGTGACCATAGTTATGTGTTTTTGGTGTGAAGCAGCTACTATGTGACCAAAATGATATTCTGGGTGATGTGGCCACCAGGCTCTGTTTAATGTTTTGGAAGTACTAGAATGTTTTGTTCTAAATTTGCAAGGAGAGAAATATTGGAGACAGTTCCAGAAAATGTGAGAGTTAAAACTTTTTTTCTACTGCCATCCTCTTGTTTTTCTGAAAATGAATATACCTCTCTAATAATTTGTAGGCGAATAGGCGTCAAGTATTGGGCCTTTGCCTTTCTTTCTTTGATATTTTTGTTGCAGTGTGATGTATTGAGAGAGTTGAGGCATCGTGTCCCCTCTCTTAATGCTTTAGCACATTGTTTTCAATTGAGGCACATTGTACATTTTTTCCTTTACTTAATAGATTGTAGTTTTATACGTAATAATTACCAAGTCGAAATACCGCTCTATCTTCATGTTATTGCTACATGTAACTTATTCTTTCAATTAATTCAATCCTTTTGCAGTCAAATTTTGACATCGAATGAACAAATTCACTTGTCAACTGTTTATTGGTTTCTAATGAAGCACTATTTGCCAGTTTAATATATTTTTATGTAATGATAAGTGAACCTTAGTGTCGTGTTACCAGGTGGCAATGTGTATGCATGGGGATGGGGAGGCTCCTATGGGACATTTTCGGAAGATGGACATTCTTCGGGCGGACAATTGGTTTGCGTTACAAACTTTCAAATGAAGCTACATTGATTCTTTATTTATATATATAAAAACTTAGTCATACTCTACAGCATAACACTGTTTAAATTTTGCCTTTTGAAAGTGTTACTAAAGATTAAAATGATTAGCCGATGTAAACTCTTCTTTCATTGAGTTGTATATTTATAGTACAATACAACAACCGATCCTACAAAGAAGGGATAAGATTTACAATAATTAATTACAAGTTAACCTAATCTATAGTAACAACATGTAACTAATTGACCTATTCTAAAGATATTCGACACTCCCCCTCAAGCTGGTGCAAAGATATCAATCATGCCCAGCTTGCTGATAAGTTCTTTAAATGCTGATTTGAATAGACCCTTTGTAAGCACATCTGCCAACTGTTCTTTAGTAGAGACATAAGGCATGCAAATTTCTCCACTTTCAAGTTTTTCTTTAATGAAATTTCTGTCAATCTCTATGTGCTTCATACGGTCATGTTGAACAGGATTGTTTGCTATATTTATAGCAGATTTATTGTCACAGAACAGCTTCATGGGTTGTTCAATTTCCTCTTTAATTTCCTTCCAGATTCTTCTTATCCAAATGAGTTCACAAACACCTGAAGCCATGGCTCTGTACTCTGATTCAGCACTACTGCGTGATACAACATCTTGTTTCTTGCTTCTCCACGTGACAAGGTTACCCCACAGGAAGGTACAATATCCTGTGGTTGATCTTCGGTCATTAATGTTTCCTGCCCAATCAGCATATGTAAATACTTCTAGTTTCCTGCTCTCATTTTTTCAAACCAAAGACCTTTTCCTGGACTTCCCTTTAGGTAATGTAATATTCTGTGCACAGCCTTAAGATGAGTGTCATTTGGACAATGCATAAACTGGCTCACCAAGCTAACTGCAAAAGCAATGTCAGGCCGTGTGTCAGATAGATATATGAGTTTCCCTACCAGTTTTTGATACCTGGTTGTATCCGTTGGAGTGCTCCCATCATCTAAAGACAGCTTTTGGTTTGGATCAATAGGAGTCACAGCTGGTTTGCATCCGAGTAAGCCTGTCTCTTTGAGCAAGTCTAGGACATATTTCCTTTGGGAAAGAGCTATCCCTCTCTTTGACCTTGCCACTTCCATTCCTAGGAAATATTTCAGATTTCCAAGGTCTTTGATTTCAAATTGTGTGGCTAAAAGTTGTTTCAGTTTCTCAAGTGCTGCAACATCATCACCTGTCATTACAATATCATCTACATACACTATGAGAATGGCTTATTTTCCATCTGAGGAGTGTTTGTAGAACAATGAGTGATCAGCTTGTGACTAAGTGTAACCTTCTTGTTTAATTGTCTTTGCAAACCTCTCAAACCATGCCCTTGGAGATTGCTTTAAGCCATACAATGACTTATTTAACTTGCACACTTTTCCAACTGTGTTATAATTATCAAAACCTGGTGGTATTTCCATCAAAACTTCCTCTTTCAATTCCCCATTAGGGAATGCATTCTTCACATCAAATTGATGTAAAGGCCATTCATGATTTGCTGCTAATGAAAGTAGGACTCTTACTGTATTTAGTTTTGCCACGGGAGCAAATGTTTCTTCATAGTCCATTCCGTATGTTTGTGTAAAGCCCCTAGCGACCAGTCGTGCCTTGAATCTCTCCACTGTTTCATCAGCTTTATATTTGATTGTAAAGATCCATTTACTACTTACAGTACGTTTGCCTGGAGGAAGTTTGGTCACTGTCCATGTGCTCTTCTTTTTAAGAGCACGCATTTCTTCTAGAACAGCCTCTTTCCAGCTAGGAATAGCTAGAGCTTCATGTATAGACTTAGAAATCTCATCATCAGTAATACTGGTAGTAAAGGTTTTATAGCTAGAGGAAAGATTAGCATAAGATAAATGATGAATAATGGGGTGTTTCGTGCACTCTCTAGTACCTTTTCTAAGGGCAATGGGGAGATTGGGATCTGGATCAGTGATGGGAACAAAATCAGACTCAAGAATATTAGAATTACCTGGAATTATAGTCGGATCAGATGTTGATGGTGCTAGCAAAGGTGTTGGTGTCACCCCTTGACGAGGACGCCAGGAGTAAACACGAAGAATAGGCTGGGAAGTTGTTTGGGCCGGAACATGTTCATTTTCAGCAGGAATCACCGGATTAGGTAGGACATATTCAGTAGGAACGACTGGCTGATCTTCAAGTATAATATCTTTCTCCCCTTGAAGATCAGTTTTGGAAAAGAAAGGAGTATTTTCAAAGAAAGTGACATCCATACTGATGATGAGAGTTAAAAAGTTTGTACAATTGCTCTAGCTGCCCCATGGAGAAATAGGACTGCTCATTTTGTTGAGATGCACTGGCACTGGCTTCTTCAGAAGACACATGGAGACCTTTATACTCTCTTTAATACCTTGTGTTAGTAGTATTGTACATAACAGATTTGTAATAAGTCTCGCTAGAATGGATAGAACTTTACAGTTTGCTTGGAGTCTGTTATGAGTTAGTTACAGTCCTAATGACTATAAATATCTGTACAGCTTGTTCCTGAAACTAATAAGATGATTTCATTTCTGACTCTGTTATCTTTCTAATATGGTATCAGAGCTCTAAGCTCGTTCCTCAATGGTGACCTCAAGTTCGGATTCCGTTTCTTCTCAAACCCCAAAAATCACTTCCGCTCCGATCATCTTCAATCATCCTCTTCCTATTAAGCTTGATTCGCACAATTTTCTTCTATGGAAACATCATGTCAGATCTGTTGTTCGTGCTCATAAACTGCTCAAATTCATTGAGAAACCTGAGATTCCGGAAAGATTCATAGCCGGCGATGGAGAAGGTACGAAGGTTGAGAACGATGCATACGTCCTTTGGGAGCAGCAGGATCAAATGTTATTTTCTTGGCTGCTAGCGTCTCTCTCCGAAACCTTGCACACTCGCGTGATTCATTGCCAATTTTCATATCAACTCTGGAATGAAATTGACAAATATTTTCAGGCAATCATTGTCGCCAAAGCTAGACAGCTCAAGTCTGAGCTGTACTCAATCGGAAAGGGCGATCGATCTATCGCAGATTATCTCCTTCGCATTCAGCACATCGTTGATAATCTGATGAACATTGGTGAACCTGTTTCTACCAAAGAACATATTAATGTTATCCTGGAAGGACTTCCAGAGGAGTACGAATCTCTTGTCTCCTCTGTGTCATCTCGAAGCATGTTGGATCCTATCACTCTTACAGAGCTTGAATCTCTACTGCTTGCTAAAGAATTACGACAGAAGAAACTCAGAGAATCTTCTCAACAAACATTGTTTTCGGCAAATTTAGCTCGTGCAGAAGCTCCATCTCCTAATTCTGAAACTGTTCCTCCAACAACTACAGAAACTTCTTCAGCAAGTATTGCTCAGTATCAAAATCAACCTTCTAATCCTCTCTACAGGGGACGAGGTCGTGGAGGCTCTTTCAGAGGACGAGGTGGCCGATATGGAGGTCGGAATAGTGTTGCTTGTCAAGTTTGTGGAAAGAATGGTCATAATGCCCTGAACTGCTATCACAGGTATAATCCTGCATACGCTGCTTCCACTCCAAATTATTTCAATCAGAACTCTGCACCTCCTACCAATGCTTACAATCAACAATCATTAGCCCCTTCTCAAAACATCTATCCTAATTTCCAAATGCACTATCCTAACTATCCAAATCAGATATGGAATCATCAATCTCCTCAATCATCTTCCTTCAGATCACATGGCTACCCAACAGAATTTGTTAACTACAACCAGCAACCTCCAAACCATGCTCCAACTGCAGCTATGGCATCTATTCACTCCTCTGTGCTTGGACCAGGGCCCTCATCCCAGCACTGGTTCCCTGATTCAGGAGCTACGCATCATGTGACTGCTGACCCACTAAATCTCCAACATAGTGAGCCATTTGCTTCAACTGATAAGCTTTTTATGGGTAATGGACAAGGTGTGGATATACAGTCTGTTGGACATTCCTCTTTTCCCTCACCCTATCACTCTTCCACACTTCTTTCATTAAACAATATCTTGCATGTTCCTTCCATTACAAAGAATCTTTTAAGTGTCAGCCAATTTGCCAAAGACAACAATGTTTTCTTTGAGTTCTTTCCTCATGATTGTTTTGTGAAATCACAGGTTTCTAAGAAGGTTTTACTGCATGGAATCCTTGGTGAGGATGGTCTTTACAAATTTCAAATATCACCAGTCATTGGTTCATCACAGTCTGTTCAAGTTCCACAGTCTTCTCAGTCTGCCAACATGTCATCTTGTTTAACTACTTGCACTCAGTCTTCATTATGTAATAAGTCCCAGTCCTGTAATCAATCGTCTGATTGTAATGTGTGGCACTTAAGACTAGGGCATCCTCATCTTGAGGCCTTGCAGCTTGTACTCAAACATTGTAATATTCCTGCAATTAATAAAAATCATGTTGAATTTTGTTCTTCTTGTTGTCTTGGCAAAGCACACAGATTACCTTCTCATGCATCCACTACTCAATTTCATTCTCCTTTTGAGCTCATATTCACTGATTTATGGGGACCAGCTCCAGTGTTATCCTTTGATGGCTATTCTTACTATATTGCCTTCATAGATGCTTTTAGCAGATATACTTGGATTTATTTCCTTAAAAAGAAATCAGATGCACTCATAGCCTTTCAAAACTTCTATCAATATGTCCTCACACAGTTTTCTGTCCCTATTAAATCTGTTCAGTCAGACTGGGGAGGTGAATTTAGGTCCTTTACTCAGTTTCTCTCAGAAAAAGGAATCAATCATAGAGTCATTTGCCCTCATACACACCATCAAAATGGTGTTGTTGAGAGGAAACATCGTACAATTGTTGAAAAAGGACTTTCCCTACTTGCTCACTCTTCTTTGCCATTCAAATTCTGGGACAGTGCCTTTGCCACCTCAGTCCACCTTATAAACAGAACACCTTCCAAATCCATTCATAACCTTAATCCTTATTTCAAACTTTATGGGTCTCACCCAGATTATCTCTTTCTCAAAGTATTTGGTTGTTCTTGTTATCCATTCTTGAGGCCCTACAATAAGCACAAAATGGATTTCCACTCTGAAGAATGCATATTTCTAGGCTATTCTTCTCACCATAAAGGCTATAAGTGCCTATCCTCCTCTGGCAGAATCTACATTTCCAAAGATGTCACCTTCAATGAATCTAAATTTCCTTACCCAAGTCTGTTTCAATCCAACAATACCATTTCAAATCATACTTCTTCCACAACATCTGCTCCTATTACCATCTTTCCTTCACTCTCTTCACATTTACCTACTGTTTCTTCCTCTCCACAGCCTATCCCCTCACAGCTCCCTAACACTCAGAATTCTCATCATTCTTCCAATCATTTATCTAGCACTCAAAATTCTCCTCACTCCACCCTACCAGCTGGTCAGCTTGATCATTCTTCCCCTACTGTTTCTTCTTCCTCTACCCCTGACACAACATCATCTTCTCACAACTCCATATCACCTCCACCTATCACAAACACTCATCCTATGACCACTAGGGCAAAATCTGGAATTGTCAAACCAAGATTGAATCCTACCTTGCTGTTATCCCATACTGAGCCTAACTCAGTTAAGCAAGCTCTTTTATCTCCAAACTGGTTTGCAGCCATGAAATCTGAATATGATGCCTTGATGAAGAATAAGACATGGACTTTAGTTCCTCTACCACCAGACAAGCAGGCAGTAGGGTGTAAATGGGTGTTCAGAGTTAAGGAAAACTCAGATGGTACCTTAAATAAGTTCAAAGCCAGATTAGTGGCTAAAGGGTTTCATCAAAGATATGGGTTTGATTTTGGTGAAACATTTTCACCAGTTGTTAAGCCAGTAACAATCAGAGTTCTTCTCACACTTGCAGTTTCTCATCACTGGACCATTCAGCAGCTAGATGTCAATAATGCCTTCCTAAATGGGGAATTGGAAGAAGAGGTTTACATGGTACAACCTCCAGGTTTTCAGGCAAAAGATACCTCTCTTGCTTGCAAATTGCATAAGTCCCTCTATGGGCTCAAACAAGCTCCAAGAGCTTGGTTTCAGAAACTCACATCTGTCTTATACAAGGCTGGTTTTAACCAAAGCAAGTGTGATCCATCTCTTCTCATCTATAAGAACTGTGGAATCCAAATCTACATTCTTATCTATGTAGATGACATCCTGGTTATTGGAAATGAACCTAATGCTATTCAACATCTCATCCAGAAACTACACTCCTCATTTTCTCTTAAGAATCTAGGGGAAATTGATTACTTTCTAGGGATTGAAGTCAGAAAGCTTCCAAATGGAAGTCTTCATTTATCCCAAACCAAATACATCAGAGATTTACTTCATCAAGTTGGAATGACAGATTCAAAAGGAGTTAAAACTCCTATGGTCAGTAGTTGCAAACTTACAAATCAAGGGAGTGAACCATTACCTGATTCTACTACCTACAGGTCTATTGTTGGAACACTGCAGTATGCCACTTTAACAAGGCCTGAAATAAGTTTTGCAGTCAATAAGGTATGTCAGTTCATGGCTACACCTCTACAAGATCATTGGAAAGCTGTTAAGCATATTCTCAGATATCTTTCTGGCACCATTACTCATGGTATCATCATCAAGCCTATTCCACTCAGCAGTATCTCTTTACCCATCTCAGCTTTCTGTGATGCTGATTGGGCATCTGACCCAGTTGACAGAAGATCTACATCAGGGTCTTGTATTTTTCTTGGTTCTAATATCATCTCTTGGTGGTCCAAGAAGCAGCAGCGTGTAGCCAGATCCTCAGCAGAAGCTGAGTACAGGAGCTTAGCAGATACCACATCTGAGTTGCTATGGATTCAGTCTTTGCTTCAAGAGCTTAAAATACCTTATCAGACTCCAAGTGTGTACTGTGACAATCTTAGCACAGTACAGCTAGCTCATAATCCAGTTCTTCATTCCAGAATAAAACATATGGAGATTGATCTTTTCTTTGTGAGAGAAAAGGTTCAGTCCAAGCAGCTTGCAGTATATCATATCCCAGCTCTTCATCAAATAGCTGATGTTCTCACCAAGCCACTTTCAGCCTCTTCATTTCTTGATTTGAGAACCAAACTTAGTGTGATTGAATGTCCACATCAATCACCCTAACTTTGAGGGGGGAATGTTAGTAGTATTGTACATAACAGATTTGTAATAAGTCTCGCTAGAACTGGATAGAACTTTACAGTTTGCTTGGAGTCTGTTATGAGTTAGTTACAGTCCTAATGACTATAAATATCTGTACAGCTTGTTCCTGAAACTAATAAGATGATTTCATTTCTGACTCTGTTATCTTTCTAATACCTTGTGAAGAATCATCAGGCTTTCCATGTAATATCCAACATTTTGCTTTCACATGACCAACACGGTGACAATACTCACAGAAAGGTCGATTACCTCGTTGTGGTGGCCGCGAGGAATTTTGCTTTGGTCTGTGAGTCACCAAGGCTGAGATTTCTGATGCGGAGTTTATTGGATTATGACCCAGCATTACTGCCCGCCTGCTTTCTTCACGGCGGACCTCTGCAAAGACATCTCTTGTGATTGGTAACGGATGATGGCCCAGCAATCTGCCTCTAACTTCATCTAATTCCTTGTTTAAACCTGCAAGGAAATCAAAAACTCGCTCCTTCTCCACCATTTTTTGAAACTTAGCATTGTCAGCCGAACAACTCCATTTATAATCACTATAGAGATCAGATTCCTGCCATAGGTTTTGAAGCTCTGTGTAAAACTGAGTGACAGATTTCTCACCTTGTTTGGCTGTTCTGAGGCGCTTTTTTAACTCAAATAATTGACTGGCACTAACTACATCAGAATAGGTTTCCTTTACAGCCGTCCAAATGTCACGAGCAGTTGGAAGAAAGAGATAAGTATGGCCGACATCAGGTTCCATAGAGTTGATCAGCCATGACATCACCATTGAATTTTCCACCTCCCATTTATCATGAAGTTTATCGGAAGTTGATGGTTGGGAGACATCGCCGGATAGATAACTGAATTTACCCATCCCTTGAATGAAGAGTTTGACAGACTGAGACCATTGAAGAAAGTTTCTGCCATTGAGTTTATGGGAAGTTATCGACAAGCCTTGAATAGGCTCAGAATTGGAGAAGGAAGATGATCCGATCAAGTGAGAGGAATCACTCGTTGAAATCGAGTGTTCAGAGGTGGTCTGGGGATCGGCCATTTTTTTTTCTTTTTAGGTTAGCGGCTCTGATACCATAAAGATTAAAATGATTAGCCGATGTAAACTCTTCTTTCATTGAGTAGTATATTTATAGTACAATACAACAACCGATCCTACAAAGAAGGGATAAGATTTACAATAATTAATTACAACTTAACCTAATCTATAGTAACAACGTGTAACTAATTGACCTATTCTAAAGATATTCGACAGTTACGGTTGTCAAACACTACTTTGAATATATGTAACATTGGATGTTTTTTGTAATTGGTCCTGCTGATCTTGGACATTTTTTGGCTTTATGTACAAATATATTTACTGAAAATAATGATAAGGCCCTTCCAATACATCCCTTCACCCCCACACCCACACCATGTTTTTTCTATTGCTTTTAGTGTGTGTGTGTGTGTCTTCAGCATTGGATTGAGGTGTTTTCTTGTGCAGGGGCAAGGAAACGACATTGACTACATTGAGCCTGCACTGGTTAACTTTCAGATTGGCGTTAGAGCATTGCAAATATCATGTGGATTTAATCACACTGGTGCTGTAGTTGAATATACATGAACAACAATAACCTGAGGAGCCACTCATCTTATCAAGGAAAAAGGAAAACAGGTTTGAAGAGTGTGTTATGGTTCCAGGGTGAAGCACCGAGAAAGCCAAGAAATTAGGAACTCAAAGAAAGATGAATTCGAATAGCAGGAGAGGATTTTAGGGAAGAAGAAGATGGATATTATTCAACATAACTGTTCGCATATACAATGGGCAAGCTATATACATGAGCTGAACTAATCTAACAAACTAACGGTGACACTAACAACCGCTAAGGCGTTATTCCTCTGCCAGCTCACCATTAGGTCCACTTCGACTTCATAATCCAGCTCGGCTTCCACGTAATGTAACAATGCTTCCTCCTCAAACACAGCTTGTCCTCAAGCTGTATTTATTGTTGCTGCAAACTCAGGAAACCTTTTAATAAAATCTTCATGCAATTCCCAAGTTGCATCTTCCTTCTCAGCATTTGACCATTGTATAAGCCAATAAACAGCGGCAGCATTCCTTCTTTTGGCTATCTTTCTATCCAATATAGCCACAGGTTCCCTTCTCAATTGTCCATTATCATCTATGTTAGGCAAGGAGCTGTTAATAGGAATAGGACCATGATGTTTTTTAAGCTGGGATATATGGAACACGGGATGCACTTTAGCATGGTCAGGTAACTGCAATCTGTACGCCACTGATCCCACTCTATCAACAATTGTGAAAGGGCCGAAATATCTTGGGGACAACTTCATATTGGTTCTATAACTCACAGACTGCTGTCTGTAAGGTTGAAGCTTAACATATACCCACTCTCCAACTGCAAACTCCCTGTCACTTCTATGCTTGTCAGCCAAGTTCTTCATTCTGTCTTGGGCCCTTTTGATATGGAATTTCAACAAATTAATACATTCCTCTCTTGCCCGTAAACTCCTATCAACTGCCTCAACTGTAGAGTCTCCAGTAACATAGGGTATGTGGAGTGTAGGAGGCTGCCCATAAACCACTTCATAAGGGGTATTATGACTTGAAGAATGGTAATTAGTGTTGTACCACCATTCTGCCAAAGGTATCCAATTAGCCCACTCTTTAGGTTTTTCCCCAGTCATGCACCTTAAGTAAGTCTCCAAGCATTTGTTGACTGCTTCAGTCTGCCCATCAGACTGCGGATGGTATGCAGTGGACATATGCAGCTCCACCTGTAAGAGTTTGAATAACTCTTGCCAAAATCTGCTTACGAAAATCTTATCCCTGTCACTTACAATAGTCTTAGGGAGACCATGCAATTTAAAGATATTATCAAAGTAAGCTCTGGCCACCATGGAAGCTGTATAAGGGTGAGTAAGTAGTAGGAAATGAGCATACTTACTCAATCTATCCACCACCACTAAGATAGTATCTTTACCACAAGACTTAGGCAACCCTTCTATGAAGTCCATAGAGATATTGATCCAAATAGCCTCAGGAATAGGTAAAGGTTGAAGCAATCCTGCTGGAGCTTGAAGGATAGGTTTGCATTTCTGACATACATCACATTCTCTAATAGCCACCCTGATGTCCTTCTTCATTTTCTTCCAATAAAATAGGGCCTCCATTCTTTTATAAGTAGCCTGAGTTCCAGAATGTCCCCCTAAAGGTGAGGTATGCATGAGCTGAATAATTTCTTTCCTCAATTCCTCCTTGTGTCCCACCACCAATCTTCCTTTTCTCATCAACTTCCCATCCTGCCATGAAAATTTACTTTGAGTTAAAGATCCATTTTGTAAAGATTGAATCAGTTGCTGACTTTCCATGTTTTCCCAACTTTCTTTAATCTTCTGCAATAAGTCAGATTGGATCTCACTTACAATCAAACTCATGATTGTTCCACCATCAATTCTGGATAAGGAATCTGCTGCCATATTTTCTTTTCCTTTTCTGTAACACACTTCATAATCCATACCTAAAAGTTTAGGTAAGCATTTGCTCTGAAATGGGGTTGTAATTTTTTGATCCAATAAGTATTTCAGGCTAAAGTGATCAGTCTTAATAATGAAGTGGCTTCCAGCTAAGTACGCCTTCCATTTTTCCACAGCAAGGACAACTGCCAAAAGTTCTTTTTCATAAGTAGAAAGTGACCTGTTCTTCTCAGATAAGGCCTTGCTTAGATAAGCAATAGGATGTCCATCTTGAGACAAGACTGCCCCAATACCAAGGTCAGAAGCATCTGTTTCTACCGTGAAAGGCTTTTCAAAATCAGGTAAAGCCAGAACTGGTGCCTTGCACATGGCCTGTTTAAGTTTGTTAAATGCCATCTCAGCCTCCACACCCCATGAAAAAGCATTCTTTTTAAGCAAATTCGTTAAAGGTTTAGATAGCAGACCATACCCTTGTATGAATTTCCTGTAATAACCTGTCAATCCAAGAAATCCCCTCAACGCCTTCAAGTTTTTGGGATAAGGCCAATTCTGAATTGCTTGAATCTTCTTGGGGTCAGTAGCTACACCACTCTTTGAAATGATATGCCCAAGGTATTCAATTGTAGATACTCCAAAAGAACATTTACTACGTTTAGCAAAGAGGGTGTTATCCTTCAAAATGTTGAGGGTCTGCTGCAAATGAAGTGCATGTGAGCTAACCCCTGGGCTGTATATAAGGATGTCATCAAAAAACACCAGTATAAACTTCCTGAGATATGGTTTAAAAATGGAGTTCATAAGATTCTGAAAGGTGGATGGAGCATTTGTTAATCCAAAAGACATGACCAAGAACTCATAATGCCCTTCGTGAGTTCTAAATGCTGTTTTTTCAATGTCCTCTTCCTTCATTCTGATCTGCCAATAGCCTGACCTCAGGTCTATTTTGGAAAAAATGCAAGATCCTTTCAGCTCGTCCAGAAGTTCATCTATCACAGGAATGGGGAACTTATCCTTCACCGTGTGTTTATTCAGCTCTCTATGGTCTGCACAAAATCTCCAACTTCCATCTTTTTTTTTAATCATTACCACAGGTGAGGAATAAGGACTCTGACTATTTCTGATGATACCTGTATCCAACATCTCCTTTGTAATCTCTTCAATGGCAGTTTTTTGTATAATTGGATACCTATAAGGTCTGACATTAATAGGAGCAGTACCAGGTAGGAGGTGGATTTGATGATCCCATTCTCTATGGGGAGGCAGTTGCTTAGGTTCTTCAAACACATCTTGGAATTGTGTCAACACATCAGATATTTCCTTAGGCATGCAATCTTCAGAAGATGGTGTTATATCTTTAAAATCACTGTTCAGTTCCTGCACTTTCATAAGATATAACTGTCCCCCATATCTTTTACTTTCTTTATGCACTTCATGGCACAATTCTTCTCCATTAATCCACAACATGCTACCCTTTTTACTTCCCCTTAATACCACTCTTTTTCCCATATACTGGAACTCCATAACAAGCTTATCAAAATCCCATTTAATAGGACCTAGAGAAGCTAACCATTGAACCCCCAAAACCATGTGACATCCACCTAAGGGTACCAGCATAGTGTCAGCCCTGAACTCAGTATTATGTAAAGTCCATGTAAAGTGCTTACAGAGTTGTGTAGTGATCAACTTCTCCCCATTAGCTACTGAGACTTCAAGGGGATAGGATTGGGTTATTCTGCATCCCAATCTCTTAGCCGTATTTAGGTCCAGGAAATTATGTGTGCTACCCGAATCTATCAACACATTAAGGTCATATTTTTTAACCTTTCCTGTAACCTTCATGGTCTGGAATTGGTGTTGTCCAGAAATAGCATTAAGAGATATCACCGGTGAGTTTTCCATCATTACATGTTCTCTATTCCTGGTCTCTTCTCCCATTTCTTCTGCACATGAAGATTCCATAGTAAAATCTTCTTCACCAGACTCCTCTTCCATAGGAGTAATGTGAATCTTGTAAAGTTGAGCTTTACATACATGACCAGGAAAATAGGGGTCATCACAATGAAAGCATTGGTTCTTCCTTCTTCTCTCCTCAATATCCAAAGGTTGTAGGACTCTTCTTCCACTTACATAAGGTTTTTTATTGTTTGCAGCACTGGTTGAGGGCGTGGGGAGAAGTCCCCCCAATTTATTTACAGGTTGAGGCACTCTAAACCCAGAATTTCCCATAGTATCTCTAGGTTTGTGAGACCAAGTGTCCAGACCTGTTCTGCTACTTTTCTTTAGGGCATTTAAACTCTGCTCTTGTAGTCTGGCATATTCCATAGCACTAGTCAAAGTTCTAGGTTTAAATGCCTTAACAAAATGCTTGATGGTGGGGCTCAAACCACCAATAAAACTGTCCAAAAAATATTCATCGGGAAGCCTGTTGTTCCTTTGAAGCATTAAACTGCGCAGATTTTCAAATTGATTCAAGTACTCATCCAGAGAAGTAGTCTGTTGCAGTTTGTTAAACTCCTCAACAACCGTACTACCTATCTCTTCGTTGAATCTTTCACAGACATCAATTACAAACTGTTCCCAATTAACTCCTGGATTCACAGAGATGTAGCTAGTATACCAAGATTCAGCACTATTTACCATGTAAAGTGAAGCTAAATCAACCTTCTGATGATGTTCAATCTTACACAACTGAAAGTATTTAACACACTTTTGAATCCAGTTTCTAGGATTATTACCAGCAAAGGAAGGAAACTCAATCTTAGGAACAAAGCCTAAATTCCGATTAGGGTTACCTCCCTGAAATTGATGACTTCTTTCATGAGAATGTATCGAGTGATGGGAGCTATTTCCTTCGTCATCCTGTTTTTTCTGAAGAAGAAGCATTAAGGCATCCAGTTTTTCAGAAGTTTCAATAGCCTTTAATTCAGTTCTTCTAGCTTGCTCTTCCATCCGATGCTCTAATTCTGCCAGTCTGTCTTCCATAATAGCAGATAGAGTTGCTACTGTCTGTTTCTTCGCCAGGATGGAGTCGATGTCTCAAGTCAGTGGTAACAATGGCGGAATTCGAGTGCCAGGATGAAGCTCTGATACCAACTGTTATGGTTCCAGGGTGAAGCACCGAGAAAGCCAAGAAATTAGGAACTCAAAGAAAGATGAATTCGAATAGCAGGAGAGGATTTTAGGGAAGAAGAAGATGGATATTATTCAACATAACTGTTCGCATATACAATGGGCAAGCTATATACATGAGCTGAACTAATCTAACAAACTAACGGTGACACTAACAACCGCTAAGGCGTTATTCCTCTGCCAGCTCACCATTAGGTCCACTTCGACTTCATAATCCAGCTCGGCTTCCACGTAATGTAACAGAGTGCACATCAAACGATATGAGTCATGACTGTAATTCATTCCTTAGACGTCATCAAATATCGTGTGTTGTGCCATAGTAATCGGATAGGCTCTGTATATGTATTGTATTTGTTCCTCCAACTTCCCACCGCTCGGCCAACTGAGCTACCCATGGAGGCGTATGTGTTGTATTTTATTCGTGAAACCACATCAACTTGTATCATGAGACAGCTCCACCAGGGCTGATTCCCATAATGGTCAGCCCAATTTGGGGAGTTAAGAGCTGAAGGTAGATTTTGTGGGTCACATAAAATAAAGGCTAGAACATACGGAGTATATAGTAGAGCAAAACGGAGTGTAAATTCTAGAAGGACAGATTGCCATTTGCCAAGTTTCCTGGCATTATATTTCATAAAATAATTATAGGAATTGTGAAACTCATAGTGAATGCAAGGAAAACCATATGAAATACTTACTCTCACTACTGTGCTTAAGTGCTTGTTTGATTTGAGGATTTCGGAGGTAAAGAATGGCAAGGGTTGATTTTACTAATTTACGTTACTAATTTTAATATATTTGTTACTTAACTAATTTGCTCAGCTTGTTGTAATTAGCATTTAGGTTGATAGTGGGTTTTTATATAGTGATTTCAAAAATGTGTCAAACCTTCTATGTTACAATTAAGCATGTGCTAATGCTTAGAGGCCGTTTGCTAACATTGTTTTTCAACTTATCAGGCTTATAAGTCAATTTTTCAGCAAACACGTAATTTTTGTTTTCGTGTGCTGAATTGTGTAATAAGCAGAAAAAGTAAGGTTGGAGTTACTTTTTTTGCTGTATTGGCTGAAGTTACTGTAGATAACCATTTTAGCTATTTTACATATAATTTTTTCTTTATTTCATTAATAAAATATATTTTAAAAATATTTTTTCTTATATCAGTAGAATCAACCAATGCAATCAGTTCAGCTAGAAATTCATAAATTTCAGCAGAATTAGTCAAAGCAGTTGATTTTCGTGTTACCAAACGGGTTGTTAATGCGCTAAATTTCTACATCAGAATGAGGTTTGGTGCATTAAATTTCGATTCAAGTGTACGAAATGAACGAAAAATGAAGAAGAATGAGATTTATTTGGTTCCTATTAAGTATGAACTCTTGCAATACACTCGAGAACAGTTCTAATTCTATGTATTTTGCTCTAACCAACTGTTAAAGTGATGTTTTCCAATGAGAGTTATTAATGCTATTAAATGTTGGAGTGCTAAACCCTCTTCTGAATTAAGAGGGGCTATTTATAGTAAGGCGCGATAGTTAGGATTGGAGATATGTCACCCCTCATTTGTCGAGCTATTTCCTTCCCATACGTGACATAATTCAAGTATTGAATATTTTCCCCTCCAATTCTTGATTTGTCAAAAGTAATGGTATAGACCATCCTCCCTTGCCTTTCTAAATGTGGGGCTTGGCCATCCTGGACAAAAGATCGGCCGGCGGCTAAATCGGAGGACCGGTAGTTGGTATGTGGTATACCTTGGCTTGACCCGATTTTTGGTGCTGCATGGTGTTTCTGGGCATAGGTGTCTACACTGTAATCCATGACTTGACTCGATTGTGATCTGGATTGGTACATCACATGATGTCCAGGTTAGGTCTTTATGTGCGTCATCAAACTATCTTGGGTCCGATACGTGATGCTGGGTTGGCCTGATGTTGTTCGTACAATATCCGAACAACCAATTATCTATTGAAAATAAAATAAATTAAAATTATAAAATTTTCATGAAATTTTTAAAAATGCATTAAAGAGAAAAGAAATAATGACATGAGTAACACGTGGAACTTTTAGGTGGACAATTGTAGGACCTATTTTCAAATAGGACAAAAAACCGATTAATTAAAAATGAAAGGTCTGTAATAACCCTACCCTTTTCTTCTTCCGCTCCATCTCGTCGCCTTCGCACAATGCACCAGGCTTCAAGCCTTCAACTCTTTCTACTCCCGAACGGACAACTAGGAGCGCCACCGCTCCATCTCGTCGCCTTCGGCAGTGCCTTCCTGCCACGCTCAGTCACCGCTTCCACCACACAGAAGTCGCCACCGCCACTGCTCAGATGTCGCCGCAGCTGTTCATCTGCTCCGATATGGTCGTTTTCGTCTCCTTTCCGCACCGCCGGCGTCGCTATAACTTCTCTCTTCTTCTCCTTTCTTCTCACGCATGACCGCTACGAGTTTCGTGGATCTGACGATGGTGAATTTGTCACGGATCTGATATCAAGTTGTGGAGATCCAACGAAATCAGGGGTCCATTTTTTTTTTCTACAGGGATTGGAGCAGGCGGCGGGGTGGGGGTTGTGGGAGAAATTGGGCAGTGGCTTGGGAGGGGTTTTGGCGGGGATAAGCAAACGGAAGGGAAGGGGCAGGGTTGGGGAGGCTAGGCAGGCAGGTCACCGTCGGCGGCGGCCGGCGGCAGCGATAGCAGTGGTGGCCGGAGGTGGTGGTAGTAGTGGTCAACTGGGTAACCTCAACTCATCGGGCGGTAACTATAAGTGGGACGGGTAACTGGTCAATCAAATCAAGTAATTGCAACCCGCTGGGTAATGATAATTGCTTGGGTCGGGTAATTGCAATGTTCGGATCCGGTAACTATAATTTTTCACATGAGTATTTGCAATTGGTCAGATCGGGTAAATGTAATTGCTTGATTCAGATAGTTGTAATTTATTGAATCGAGTAACTGTAATTGGTTGGATCGTGTAACTGTAATTGATCGAATCGTGTAACTCTAATCGGTTGGATCGGGTAATTGTAATTGTTTGAGCTACGAGTTGAGTAACTGTAATTGATCGAATAATGTAACTGCAATTGATCGGATTGAGTAACTGTAATTGATCGATCAATAATTGTAATTATTCGAACACCGAACTGGATATGAGGAGTAGGAAATGAGGACTAATCCCCAGGACTACGGTTTTAGTTTGTTGTGCATGGATACTCGTAAGGGTATATTTGGTATTTCCTTCCCAATGTTTTAAAAAATGTTAGCGGAAGGTCTGTACTTTGGAATTTATTGGAACAAGTCCTATATTTGTCCAAATCATCTTAATTAGTACTCCCTCCGTCCCAATATAAAAGGCACATTTGCGTTTCTAGTCATTTTAAGGGTGAACACTGTTTAGACACTGTTTGGCACTGTTTGGACACTGTTTGGCACTGTTTGACACTGTTTTGCACTGTTTTGTTTGCTAAAAAGGGAAATGTGCCTTTTATATTGGGACGGACCGAAAAGGAAAGTGTGCCTTTTATATTGGGACGGAGGGAGTATTATTCTTGACCTTACCCCAAGAGAAAAATGTCAATGTAAAACTTAGAAAGTGAACAATAAAACGATTTATTGAAAAGTGTAGCGATACAATCAAACATTTGTTCCTTTTCTTCAAATTTTAAATAAAATAAAACGTACGGAGTATTTTATATGTATTTTTTCAAAGTTAAGTAAATTTAGCCATTTCAAATTGAGAAAATGGTACATCAAGTTGTATCGACGAGAGTAAGTAGAACTTTATCTTGAATTTGAAATTTAGGACTTGTATTTGTATAGTCAATCAACTACATTTGTCTATCAGAACGCTAAAATAGCTGACATGATCAAACTATCTGTTTGTATTATACAGTTGCAGTCCAAGTCGTCAAATAATTAATCTATAAACTTTAATATTCTTCAGTTCACTCGTTTCCATCTTTGCTTTTCATTTTATATTTTTCACATTTGCTTTGCCTTCTCTTGTTCTTCATCTTATATTTCTCTCGTCTGCTCTCCAAGGGCAGAGCCGCACTGGGCCGGACTGGAGCAGCACAAAGAATATTTTATGGGAAAAAATTACACAAAGTTTTTACTTTAAAATTAAAGCATTTTTTAAATTTGAGGTAGGCCAGGGTCTAGATTGGCCCCCTCTAACTCTACCTATGTTGCTATCCTTCTCTTTCATCTTCTCTCCGTGCTATCCCACCCGCTTCTTCTTTTATTTGTCATCAGTCCATCTTTATTATAGCAAGAGAACAAGAAAATAAAATAGCGTGGATAGAAAGGAGAGCAAACAAGAAAAATATAAGATGAAGACTAAAGAGCGAAGATGAAAACGAGTGGACTGGAGAAAAATGGAATTTATAGATTAAATATTTGATGACTTGGACTGTAATTGTATATTACAAACGGATAGTTTGGTCAGATCAACTATTTTAACATTCTAATAGAGCAAATATACTTGATTGACTCTAAAAATACAAGTTCATGTAGTTTAAAATTTCAAATGCAAGATGAAGTATTACTTACTCCCGTCCATACAATTTCATGTACCATCTTGACCATTTTCTCATTTCAAATTAGTCTATTTTAGATTGTAGATTATAAATAAAGTATAAAGATAGTAAAAACCCCTAGTGAGAGCTTAACATTTAACAATGCCGGCGGCTGCAATTCTATTGAACTCATCGATTGAGTAGGTGGGAGGAGAGTAATCACTGAGGAAATCACTAGATAGAAGTGGAAGAGGAGTAATCAAATCTTCTATCTTCCAGAACTGAATATTTGAGCGAGTGAGGGTAGTACAAGTAGCTGCATCTCCCACTCATTTTTCGTTTCTGTTGTGCATCATGTATTGCTGATTTGCTGAGCACGTTAAAGAAAAGACAACTGATGCTCCGATAGTCTGGTTTGCATATGGGATAACCAAAGAAGATGGCTGGGGAAAAAGTTTCCATAGATGATAGGATCCCAACAAGTGATAGGATTGACATTTGGTTTTTCAAAGATGTAGATTCTTCTTTGTTTATCCTCAAGCACAATTCCCTTTTGTTATTTACCGAGGGTTATTGTTATTATACGTAGTAATACTGAATAACTTAAAGCAATTGATCTAGTAACTTACATAAGCTGATAAACAAAAGTAACTTTATACTTTTTATATTGAGACTTGAGTACAAATAATGATAGTATTACAACAAAAGTGTTCGTAATTTATCCATTCATAATCATAAGCAAATGCTCAATGAAACTAATCTATGCCAAGGGCTTTCTTGACTATTTGAGGGCTTTCTTGACTATTTGAGGGTTTTCTATAAAAGTATGGCAACAACATATAATACGGAGTAAATAAATTTAGTCAAATCCTTTATACTCGATCTATGCACCTAGCCTATATTCCTTCATTAGCAACTCATTCATTTGAATGCGAAGCAAACAAGAGTAGCAGCAGTATAAGATCCCGTCCAAATTTCGCCTTAACAATTCCGTGGTCATTGAAGACAATTGCGAAAAAATCGAATTCCCTGTTCAAGTAAAACTGTTGAGCAAGCCCAGCCTCCAAACATATATAAATACACAAAAAAAATGATTACCTGCAATGCAAAAGTGATGTCTGCTTCATCAACCATCAAAGTCACTCTTCTCAATTTAGTGTCTCGAGATTGTCCTATCTTTAGCAGCCCCTGCACATAAATTTGCCCCTAAGTTTCTAGTTCCTTTCCATTTTTTGTCAATCTGAGAAAATTACGACATTTCTGTCTTTTAAAGACTTTACCTGGTCAGCAAGCACCCTGCACATACTTGACAGTTCCATAATACCAATAGCTGGAATTAAAGTTGATTTACAGACATCCATGTAGTGCTTGCTCAACTGCAATGTACACGCCATATGCATGAGTATTAATTACATCCCAGATAAAAATAATGCTTGAATTAATATTAATGACAACTCTTTTTACCTCGCCTATAGTTGAATCCTTCTTCCCCCCACGAAACAGCTTTACAGCAGAACAAAGAATGATCTGTCACAAAAGGCCAGTTAAGTGATACATACCCAAATGCTAATAAGAATGCCAGTGTAAAGTGAAATACCTGTTGATGTTGGGGAAGAGACTGAATGGTGTCTACTGCGGGGGATTTGTACGCATTTGATAAAGCCCTAGCAACATGGTCAACCCTCACCTATACATGTTGATGCAATAGTGAGATCAAAAGCCCAAGTTGGAATCAAATTTGCCATAATGAACCTTAAGTGACTTACATAATTGTTATCTGGCATCCTCAGAGTAGCAGAAGGGGGATTACAAACTTCTGTCTCAATCATAGACAACCTTGGGCTATTGATAGAGTGTCTAATCTCAGCTTCTAACACCTCAATTGCACTCCTAGAAATCCAGTAACAGGAAATTATTTATGGTTAGTTAAATACTCATATAAAAAATCAGAGCTGATGTTTTATTTTACACAGGATGTGGAATATCTTATTTTCACTTGAGTAGCAATAAAGTGGCAGATACGAAAAATTGAAAATCATGTCACCAACCTGCAAATTGAAAGCGCTTTCCTCATATCTCCAGACGCAGTTGCAATTTTCTGTTATTCATGATGATGGAATGCATTTTGTTAAATCAAAGTTGCAGTGTAAATCAAATTGCAGATTAAGAATTAAGGAAAGAATTGTGCATGCACTATGAGAACAGATGCTACTAATCCTACCTTTGCACATAGCTCCAGTGCTTGAGGCTGGAAGATTGTGTACGGAAGTGCCTGTTGAAGGAAACATACAAATGTATAAATAGCTCAGAAAATATCACAAATATGGCGCCATATATACTAAAACTGAATTGAGACAAGGAAAAGAAGTATATGGTACATACTGCTAATCTTTGTTGAAGAATCATGATGATCTGGTGCTTGGAGTATGCACGAAATGTTATAACCATCGGCTTGCCTGGAAAAAATGGCAGGCCATATATTAGCACTTCACAGTGACGTTTTATTTATTTATTATGGAACGTATATCGTTATATCTCGTGATTTAATAAAATATTGAAGCTCAAAGTAATAAATACCACTCAAAAGTATTTACTTACAGTTCAAAGCCTGAAGTTTGGGAAGGAATCTATCAGCAAGGTCAATAGCATTAGCGATTCCTGATAAGGTGAGGCCAAATAGTGGTCAGTCTTTGCAAACTCCACTCAATACTATCAGCATCAAAACTAGAAACAAGCACATGTTCAAATGAAAGACAAAAGGAACATTTCCATACCTAATATAATACAACGAGAGAAAGGAAATGTTGTTAGCATGAAGAGATCATGAAGTACAGCTCTGTCTTTGGTGATTAAATAGTCCAACTCATCAGCAACTATTAACCTATTAGAAAATCACAATTACTCCATTATTATTGAAGAGGAAATAATACACAGAGTACAACTTTCACGAGTTACAAGAATACCAAATAGAAAATACTAGAGCACGAGAGTACAGGAATTCGCCTTACATCATGGCTGTGCCAGCTTGCTGCTTCACCGAGAACAATTTCTGAAGAAGCTGCAGTGGTGTAGTCAAACCACTAAGCTTCTTCTTAGGTTCAATCCTTTCAAGTATCTGTATAAGCTAAGCAAAATGTAAGAAAAAATGTGCTTGCACCAGTCTGCAACCAAATGGTTTTCAATTAACAAACCTTGTTAAAAATTTCTGAAGTCTTTGTCAGAGAAGTACAGTTGATGGACAATACATCTGGTTGCTGAACATCCTCCTGAATGTAATCAATATGTTTTCCAGGGTTTAGATTTGAATGGTAGTCTGAGCAAAGTACTAATAGATCAATGATAATTTGCATCAAATGCTGTTTTAACCAAGAAAGTGTAATTTTGTAAGATGAGTTATTGATCCTGAAGCAAATTACCTACGTACGCTAATAAAATTACCAAAAGTAGTTCCCAGACAAACCATAATGTATTTGTTCGGGCTCTCACAGTTCGAGTGTTTAAGATAGCTGTTTTGGCAGAAAATTAAAATTGCCAACAGCATTTAATGCATTAGTAACTCCATGTAAGTGCATTACCTTCTTAGCCCATACAATTAATTCTTCTTTGACCTTTTCCATTGAGAGTGACTTTCCAGTTCCTGGACATCCGCAAACATACAAACTGCCAGCCTTTTCCTGCTGAACACATTGCTTGCAAAACTCCAAAACCCTATTTTGCTCGACATCTCGGCAAACTATGTTTGATGGAGCAGTAGATACGTGCAATGCCTCCTTCACAGCATTCAAATGCTCCATGTCTATTTTTAACAGATAAATGCAGTGAATCAAATCGAAATTGTAAAAATTGATACTTTTGTAAATTAAATACGGAGTATATATGAACATAGCATCATAGATCTAAAAATTAACTTAAATATGCTACATATTGACTAAGACTGACAAACTTATCTGATAATTAAATTGAAACACTAACTGATTAGGTAATGTAGAGTCATTTAAACTTACCTCTCGGATTCCAGACCGGTTTGTCAGCGGAACTGTCAAACAACCTCTTTTTGACAGGAGATTTACTCAATTTGATTGTTTTCTCACAACAATCTTCCCTGATCCCCTGTATTCAAAAGAAAACCAGTCAACTAGAATCGTATAGAGGTTCGGATCAAGGAGAGGCGACGTCTAAGTCAAATAAGTAAATGACTATTACCATTGCGGGACTGCTCGGGCTACCAGCGAGGCATCGCCGAGGCGACTTCCATTTTGCCGGAGACATATCCACCGACGGGGGAGATGAACATATATAAGATTCTGAATCGAAGATGCGCTTCTGAGGAGTAGAGACCCGCATCTCAACATTGACAGTCACCGGATCTGCGGCTTTGATCCCGCCGGCGAGTCTGGGCGAGCGACGTGCGGCTAAAGCTGGCATCTTTGAAGATTCCGAAGGAAATGAAGCTTTGTGAGAAGAGTTGCGTCTGTAAGCATAAAACTCCGAAATCCATATATATAAGTTTGATGACATCGAGGTATTTTTAACATATTGTGCGCGCGAAAGAGATGACCGTAACAGGTATTTTTGGCGCCATTTTTAGTGTTATTTTGAAACCCACGTTTCCTTCAGCACTTGCAAATTGCAGTATTGCACTACTAATTCGAATCCAAACTGATAGAGAGGCTCATTAGGTATATAGGTGCCGCCCAGCCCAACTAATATGAGCCATTTAAGAAAGGTAAAATTTATCCAAATGTCATTTTTATATGAAAAATGATGTGGAGATAGGAATTTTTACTCTTTAAAAGTGTTTATTAAACAAAAATGCCTTCAATTTGACATTTTTTCTGATGACCGGAGTTGATGGTGAGTTGACGCGCCAACAAAGGCATGTATATTTTTTATGTTTTTTATTATTTTATTTAATGTCTATTTGCTTGGTTTTTAATTTTTCACATTTTTCTTATACATAAATTTGTGTTATTAATTGTATATTTTAATTATTAATGAAATGTGATATTAAAAAAAAAGCAAGGGTTCGATTGGAAAGGTTTTAAAATTATACTCATATTCTTGCCATTAAAGTTTTCTGACCATACGGAATGCAATACTATAATGTGGTATGTATATATAAGTGCAGACCATCTGGTACGCATATAAGTGGCATTCCAGCAATCAAGCCAAATTTACGATTTCATTTGGCCTAGTTTAAAAGTACTATCTTCGTGTTATATTGATTGTTCTGTTTAAATTTGGCACGATTATTAGTAAAGAGGATAAAAAATAAAAATCACGGTTAAGATTTGAGTAAAATAAAGTGAAATGATAATGACTACATATTTTTTTGCCAAAATAGGAACCAAAACATTTATTTTGGGATAACTCAAAAGAAAAAGTAGGACAACCAAAATGGAACAAATGAAATAGTTTGTAATCGCACGTGCCCACAATCAATTAGGCCTCCCGAGGGATCTTCAACATGAAATGAAATAGAGCATCTCTACTGGAATAAGCTAAGGGAGGTTTTAATGTTCCAAGACGTTGAATCCCCAACCCCAAAGCCCCCTCACATCCCGACCCGACAAAGACATTTGGGAGGGTGTAAGTCACGATGACTTAGTCAACGGGGGCGGATCCACTTCAGTTTTATTGCGAGCACATGCCCCCAATGGCTTCCACATTTTAATTAAGGTGTTATATATGTATATAGTTATATATGTTAGATAACGCAAATTATATCATGCAACCGGCGCACCATGAGGATGGAATGTGCCCGGTTGCAAAATAGCTATCATCCCCTCCCCGATTTACATTTTGTAACACACAGTTTACATTTCAATTTTTCTCAATAGTTACATCTTGGTTACATTGGATTTACATTTGACATACCGCGAGTTACATCACAAAACTATGCAAGTTACATAACAAAAACTCAAGTTGCATCTAATTTGTTCCCCAAGATACGTTTCAATAAAAGTCACTTGGTATACCGTGCAACCGGTGCATGGTGAGAACCACGCACCCATGATTATACGAAATGTAACTCGTGTGATTCGAGATGTAACTTGAAGTTAATCAAAATGCAAATTGCACTCATTCCCATGTAACTCGTTGAAATGTAAACTACTTTTATTCGCAAATTATACCGTGGGATCATCCCACCATGCTCATGGTGTGCCTATCCCCATACGATGCCGTTTTACAAAAAATAAAAACAGAGCCAGCGGAGCGTCGTTCTTATTAGTTATTTCCCAGTGAAGGTAAGCCCCTTTTGTTCCCGCTCTGTAGCTTCAGTTTATGAGGAGGATCAACTTTTACACCAGAATCTGGAAACTCCAATTGAATCCCACTTCCTAATAGCTAGTCAGGGAGATAAGGAAGCAGAGAATAGTTCTAAAGAATCTGGAAACTCCAATTGAAAAATCTAAATTTCAGGCCCTCAAATTTCTGTAAATCAAAATACATATTGAGAAACTTCACATCTAATTAATTAAAAACGATAATTTCTCTATCTTCCTTATTTAAACGCATTTGATAATACATGGAATTACATCTTTTTATGTGTGAGTTACATATTCACGTGCATGAGTTACATCTTCATGTGCATGAGTTACATCTTCTAAAGGGCAAGTTACATTTGGACTTGACTCAACAAGTTATATTCTGTATACACTTAAATTACATTTGCAATAAACGCAAGTTACATTTGTAATAACCCATTAAAAAATCAACCTCTCGATTTTAAACAAAAAAAAATGATTTTTTAAATCCTTTTGATGGTTATGATATTAAAAACAAAACATATTCACGATTTATATAAAGTAATTGTGCAATTAGACTCTCTTTTTTCATTCTTTACATTGAAATCAATGTTTTATTTCTTATACTATATATTTGACAAGTTACACTTCGAATGAACTTGAGTTGCATCGATCGATAACGTGAGTTACATTATTTTACACGTGAGTTACATCATTTATGCTAGTGGGACAAAAAAACAGTATTGTTCACGCGTTACTGTTCACGTGAATTTTTTTAAAGAAATGTGCAAAACTATGTCGTTTTGAAGTGTGGAGCACGGTGCTCACCCTGGGATGATCCCACGATATACCATGAAATCCTAGGCACATACTCAAATTAGTCAACAAAGTCATGCGACCCATAAATGCCCTTAGATTCTAGGATTCTAATTGTTTGAAATTTTAATTTTGATATCTAATTCCTATAATTCACAATATGAAATGTGCAATACGAAGAATTCTAGGGCCACCCAATAAATAAATAAATAAATAAATAAATAAATAGTCCATTACAAATGCAAATACTAACTATTCTAATGTTGAGCATTCTAATATTGAGTTTTCACTCACTCTTTTCCATGCTCAGTATTCTACTTTTTAAGTCTGTAAATTGTGGTTTCTCAATTCCCCATTTTTAATACTCCGTATCTTGCTTGATAATTACTCCGTAAGTAATTAGGAATTTACTAATTTATTCGTTGAAACTAATGATTTGCTATTTTGTTAATTAGAGTTTTTATATTTTAATTCTTAGAATTTCCTGATAATTTCTCTTGTTTGTTTTGAATGGGTTACTGGATTTTTCTTTATTAGGAATTTATTTCACCGGATTGAGTAGAGGTATCTCGGCGGATTAAAAAATCATACGGAGTACTACGAAACTATTTGTGTGGATTATTTGGTGTAAATCATTAGTATAATTTTAAAAAACTTAATTTATTTGAGCACATTAAACAATGATAATACGATTTTATAAATGAAAATCGCCGCTTTCATTCCTTGCATCAAATAAAGGCAGGAACTTGGACAATGTTCAGGTGCTAATGTAAATTTAATTCTCCTTATTCAACACTCTTTCACTGCCAAAAAATATCAAAGAGATGAAAGTAAGAATAAAATACGGAATACTTGATTAGGGGACCCTGCCAACTTTGAGATTATGATTTTTCTAAGAATTTTATTGACAAAATTGTGACGGATTAATTGTATATGGCTCTATCAGTATGGGAATTGGTTAGAATGTACGGGAGTAGTATAATATGCTTACTTTGAATTTTTCATCTTTTGAAGTTAACTTATTGAATTTTTCATCTTTTGAAGTTAACTTATATGAAGTAATTATTAAAAAAATCTCACTTGTTCTTAATTGGTGCCCCCAATAGCTAAAGTTTCTAGATTCGCCCCTGTCAGTCGACCCAAAAGTGGTAGACCACTAGACCTTGTACACATGTGCATCAGAGATCCAACTCAGCACGCAGGAGCTGTAACCTCCACATGGTAGCTGCGAGTTTTGATTATTGGTCAATCTCTCAATTTTCTCATCACTCAATCAACTGAGCTACCTACGTAAGGAAGGGTTTTTTAATATGTATATGAAGGAGATTCTAATCCTAATATTGCTTACCATCTACGTTGTTAGAAAGGATGAATGCTTCAACTGCTATTTCATAACTTAGTAAACTGTAGTTTGTTTTGGCTTATGGAAAATGTTACCTTGTGCAAGATATACCTTTTATTCGTTTTGAGTCATTTTCTAATTCGAAATCTTTAATTGCTAAGTAATGGTTTTAGTACTTTGTTCCGTTTGATATTGAATTAGAAATCTTGGATTGTTTTCAACATCAAATCGGATGAGATTTAAACATATCAGACTTATACTAGCTAGATCAGACCATATCAGGCTTTCATAGTTATATAATACAAAGAGATCGAACATTCACCAGATTAGATCAAACCAATTCAGACTAGACTTAAGCAGACTAAACAAAATTAGGCCAACAAAATCCAGTCTAAGTAAAAACATCTTGATTGTCATTTATAAAACATTCAAACCTAAATGTTTTAGGTTTCTCAATATCTTGTAATGATATTAGGATTGCAAAAGAAGTTAATCTTACCTATTGAATACTTCGTGGTATCTATCTATCTTATTATCTTAATATAACAACAAAAGGTTTCTTGAGGAACCAGTTCCCGTCAATCGGTACTGCTACAGTAACTAGATATAAGGTGCTGTTCTTTCGTCTTATTCTCATTACTTATTGCTTATTCTTATTTTATTCAGATCAGATCAGATCAGATCAGAAAAATTCAGATCAGATCAGATCAGATCAGAAAAATTCAGATCAGATCAGATCAGATCAGAAAGATTCAGATCAGATCAGATCAGATCAGAAAGATTCAGATCAGATCAGAAAGATTCAGATCAGATCAGACCAGATCAGAAACATTCAGATCAGATCAGAAAAATTCAGATCAGATCAGATCAGAAAAATTCAAACATGATTTATCATTTTTATTATTATATTAAATATTAATTATTATTATTATTATTGTTATTACTATTATGATTATTATTATATAATTATTATTAATAATATTAATAATAATATGATAAAAAACATATTAATAATAGTTATAATATTTTAATATAATAATAGTAATATAAATGCAATTTTTAAGAAGACTATTATTATTATTATTATTATTATTACAATATTACAATAATAATAATATGATTAATATTATTATAATATTATATTATAATTATATGTAATTATAATTATAATTACAATTATAATTCTTATAATTATAAGTATAATCAATTGTAATTATTATAATTATATCTATAATCAATTATAAATATAATTGTAATTAATTATAAATATAATAATTATAATTATAATTACAATCATAATTATAATTATGATTATAATTATAATTATAATTATAATATAATATTATAATAATATAATACTAATTATAATAATAATCATATTATTATTATATTATTTTAATAATAATATTATTATATAATTGTAATAATAATATTAATATAATAATGTCGTTATAATAATATTAATTGTATTTATATTACTATTATTAAATTATAATATTATAATTAATGTTAATATAATTATAATTATTATTAATTATAATTATAATAATTATAATTATACTTATAATTATATTATAATTATAATTTATGATTATAATTATTATTTTTATTATAATTATTAATATTATTATTATTACTATTGCAATTATTTTACGGAGTAATTATAATAATATTGATAACTATAGTTACAATTATAGAGATATATATTGTAATTATAATTATAATTATAATTATAATCATAGAAATATTCGAATCAGATCAGATCAGAAAGATTCAGATCAGATCAGATCAGAAACATTCAGATCAGATCAGAAACATTCAGATCAGATCAGAAAGATTCAGATCAGATCAGATCAGATCAGAAAGATTCAGATTAGATCAGATCAGACAGATTCAGATCAGATCAGATCAGATCAGACAAATTCAGATCAGATCAGATCAGATCAGAAAAATTCAGATCAGATCAGAACTTAAAAAATTCAGATCAGAAACATTCAGATCAGGCGAATAGAACGATATAAGTTTGCATAATTCCATCTTGATAGAATTGTAGTGGACGTAAACATTTAATGCTTTGCACTCCCTCCGTCGTTTCCAATATTTTGCTACCAATGCATGTACTCGTTTTTAGTGTGCTCACCTTTTCCAATGTAAACCGTATGCATGAATAGAAAATTTTCTACATAATTTTTTTGACATCAATATCTATCTATATTTATAGCAACACAGTCTGCTATTTCCAACTTTTCGATTGCCAATATATTTACGTCCACTACAATTCTATCAAGATGGAATTATGCAAACTTATATCTAGTACTGTAGCAGTACCGATTGGCGGGAACTGGTTCCTCAATATTTTATTTCACTAGTATTTCACCCGTAATATGCACGGCCGGAATATGTACCCCAAGTAATATGTACATCAGTACATGAAACATAAAAAATGGAAATATGGAAAATATAGAATCTCTTTTCATCTTCAAATTTGAGTGATTCTTGTTTACTCTAGACCTTATTAAGAAAACACATTGAACAACTTGTAAGTTCTTTGACAAAACTTCAAATATTGATAACATCATAGAATTTTAAAATAAAAACTCAATGGAAATTAACTAATTTAGAAGATCATTATATGATACTACGTATATAATTTGTAATATGTGACAACAGTAAAGTAAGAAATTTTTGAAATTGGCTATGGGAGACTCAAAATATGGATTATTGTGAGGATTGGAAAATTCTTCTATTTATAACCAGAACAGAATTACAATAAGAGGAGCAACTCTCTCACTCAACTACTACAAAAAACAAACCCTCTTATACACTCACTTAATGTGTATCACTCTCACTACTTTTCTCTCCGATTTTTTATGCTTATGCTAGAACCATCCTATTTATAGGGAAATGCTGGGAGACATTTGCATGCTGCCCATGTAGCATCACATGCCTTCTCATGCCTTTTAATTGATGGAGGATGGAGCTTCATGCCATGGAGTGGGTGTGTGTATGAGAGCTGCAGCAATCCTACAAATCTCCCCCTTCAGTTTTTTCAGTAGCTCGCTCATTCCAACGATGTTTGTATATAGTTTGTGCTTCTCGTGTGTTACCACTTTGGTTAACATGTCTGATGCATTCCTGTTTGTATGTATCTTGGAGAGTTTCAGTTCATCTTCCTCAATTGTTTCTCTAAGCTAGTGATATTGAACATCGATATGTTATGTG
Source organism: Cuscuta epithymum (assembly GCA_945859915.1). NCBI lineage: Eukaryota > Viridiplantae > Streptophyta > Magnoliopsida > Solanales > Convolvulaceae > Cuscuta > Cuscuta epithymum. The sequence continues at coordinate 1,284,943 of CAMAPF010001045.1, read as the reverse complement.
CGTGAATGATACATCGAGTTCTTGCTAAGATCCATAGCACTCTGACTATCACTATGAATGATGACTTATCTTGAGTAAAGCTCAACTCTTCGAGAAAACATTTCAGCCACTTGAGCTCCTTCCCGGCTTCAACAACGGCAATGTATTCAGCTTCCGTCGTAGACAATGCTACACACATCTGCAACTTAGACTACCATGAGACGACTCCCCCTACTAGTGTGAATATGTAACTTGAAGTAGATTTTTTACTATCAAGATCTCCATCCATATCAGCATCTGTATAACCTTTCAAGATTGACTTCGCTCCCCCGTAGCACAAACATAGCCTTGATGTACTCTTCAAATACCTGAGTATCCATTTGACAGCTTCCCGGTATTCTTTTCCTGAATTTGACAAGTACCTGCTTACAACACCAACCGCGTGAGCAATATCTGGTCTTGTACACACCATTGCATACATCAAACTTCCTATTGCCGATGAGTAGGGCACTACTTTCATCATCTCCTTTTCTTTCTCAAAAGAAGGACAATTTTCCTTACTCAACTTGAAGTGATTGGCTAGCGGAGTGCCTACAAGCTTGGCACTATCCATGTTTAACCTTTTGATCACGCGTTCAACATACTCCTTTTGTGATAAGAACAACTTTCTTGCCTTCCGATCACGAAACAACTTTCATGCCCAAAATTTGTTGCACCGGGCCTAACTCCTAAGTCTTTCATAACTTAGACAAATCTTGCTTCAAGTTGTTGATGAGGGTCACATTTTGGCATATTATCAGCATATCATCCACTGATCCACATAGAGCAAAAGGATGATAACTTTTCCACCTGGGAACTTCTTGAGGTACACACAGTGGTTTGCAACTGTTCTCATGGATTAGTGCTTCACCATGAAAGAGTCAGACTTCTTGTACCATTGTCTCGGGGCTTGCTTGAGACCGTAGAAGTTCTTCTTTAACCAGCAAACAAGATGTTCTTTCTTTGGGACTTGGAAACCCTCGGGTTGTTCCATATATATTTCCTACCACAAAGATGTCAAGGGATTCATGAAACACCACATCTCTACTTCGAATAACTCTCTTCATTTCGGGATCCCACAATCGGAATACAAATTCTTGATCGCCATAGCCGATGAAGATGCATGGGTTTGACTTAAGATCAAGTTTTTGCCTCAACTCCTTTGACACATGTGCAAATGCCTTGCACCCGAACACTTTTAAGTGAGAGTAAGAATTGTCTTTCACTGACCATTTCTTCTCAGGAACTTCAAAGTTTAAGGAAACTGAGGGTGACCTATTTATAAGATAGCAAGTTGTCAACACAACTTTGCCCCAAAATGACTTTGGTATTTTAGCCATACCGAGCATGCACCGAACTTTCTCCACGACAGTGCGATTCATTCTTTCGGCTACACCGTTGTGTTGTGGTGTCCGTGGCACCGACTTCTCATGCCCGATTCCATGTTCAACACAATATGCTGAGAACTCCCGGGAAGTACTGTACTCGCCTCCATTGTCATAATGAAGGCACTTCAGCTTCTTTCTTGGCTCTCTTTCTACCATAGCATGAAATATTTTAAAGCGATTAAATACTTGATCCTTAGTTTTGAGATAGTAAAGCATTGAGACAGTAAGCAACATCAATTAATGTCACAAAGTATCTGCTACCTCCAAGTTTCTCCTCTTCAATGGGTCCACATACATCAGAGTGGACAAGATCGAGTATTTCAGAATGATTCTTTCCAGTAGAACTGAAAGAAACTCGGTGTTGTTTCCCAAGTAGACAATGTTCGTAGGGATCCAGAGCAACATTTTTATCAATACAGATTGATTCCTTCTTTACAAGAGTTGTCAGTCCTTTCACACTCATGTGGCCTAACCTCTGGTGCCACAGATTTGGTGATGTCTCTCCTTGAACATCATTGAGACTTGAACGACACAACTTTACATGGGTTTTGTAAAGAGTACCACAAATATGACCTCCTGCAATAATCATAGAGCCTTTAGATAATTTCCATGTACCTTCTTTGAACTGGATTTCATACCATTGATGATCTAGAGCAACTTCTGAGATAAGATTTAATCTCAGATCTGAAACATGCCGAACATCTTTCAACATAAGTGTGCAGCCAACACTTGTTTGAATGTGCACATCTCCAATGCCAACAATGTTTGAGAAACTTATATTTCCCATCTTCACAGCACCATGGTCTCCGGGATTATAAGTTGCAAATAAATTTAGGTGTGGAGTAACGTGAAATGATGCAGCGGTATCAATCACCCACTCAATATCATGTGTACCTACGTGTAGGCATGCTTCTTCTCCGCAAGTAACAAGTGAAATGTCTGGTGCCATGGTGACCATGGTCTCACCATCTTCCGTGCTTGAACTTTGAATCATCAGAGGGTGCTCCCGTAGAAACTTTCGGCATTCCCTCTTTCTGTGCCCGTAATCACCATAATGGTTGCAATATCCCTTTTTTTTTTAAGAAAAAGACATCTTTATTCATAACATATGAAAATTACAATGCAAAAAGAGAAGTAAAGGGGAAAAAGTAAAAAAGAAAAAAGAAAAAAGAAAGAAAAAGAAATAAAAAGTAAAGAGAGAAACTAGACCCAAGGGAAATCTCTGGTTTGTGATCTGGTCGTCATGCTATGGCGCCTTTTATTCTTTTGAGATTTCCTGTATATTTTGAGTCATGTATTCATGTTTTCTGTTGGCAGGCAGTTATCGGATGTGACTTGCTGTGATTTACGGCAGATCATTCTATTGAATTTGGAGTTCCTGATTTCTTCCTTCTTTGATAAGGGGGGACGACGATCGCATTTGCATGTCCTAGAAAGTCGTCTGAAAAGAAAGAGTCATCAGAATGATCATAGCTGTCTGATGCATCAGAGTAAGCTTGGATTAGTGGATTTTGTGGTTCTTTCTCAAATGTGATGGGTTGGTGGGTCTCGCCAAAGGCTCTCTGAACTTCATAATTAAAAATGAGTTTGGAAATGGTGATTTCCGCAGAGTCACCCGAAGTGTCATGCTCACAAAGCTTGACTTCCTCCTGCTCTAGAACAGATAATTCAACAAAATTAGAAAATAATGTCAAAAAATCATTGAGGTTGGATTTGCATGGGCCCATGGGGACTAAAATGGAGGTCCCCTTTTCCTTGGCCATTTTCAGATAATAACCTGATTTGTTGAGTTCAGTAGACACTGTGATCGACCCTATTTTTCTGCTCTGCCTGTGCTTAACATTAGTTGAGCCTGTAATTTGGTGTATGAAATGATAGATCCGTGGAGCAAGATCTGATTTGAAATTAATCCTTCTTAACGAGGATTTTTGCAGCTCAAAAATTTCAATGTTATTGTCTCTGACCGCAAATCTGTAGAGTTTAGAACCAACTTTGATCGAATCAAAACCCTCCTCTCCATAAAAACTAAATTTTTCATATTCCTTGGAATAATCTGCCGTGTCTTGAAAAGGGACAATCACATCTTTTTGAGGGGTAAAATTGGTGTCTTTGATGATAATACTCGTATGATTTTTTTCATGTTTAGAATACGGGTCCAAGATTCCAGAGGTGCTGCTGGCTTTGTCTCCTAATTTGTCTGCTCCACACAGCAAAACTTCAGCCCATGTGAGCCTTGGCACAGTTCCAGCCGGATGAGTCTCCATACCTATCAACCTGTCAGACTGATTATTGATTGCGGGGCCCTGCCTAGACGTAGATGGGATCTCCGCTCTGTGTATCTCCGCCTTTGCATCTGCTTCGTCGTGAGCTGTACGATAAGGTCGTTTGCCTGGTGTTCCACTTTGACCCTGCGCATTACTCGCCGACATAACCTCTACTAGTACGGTTGTTTCCTTTTCGACAGCCCCCTGCTTTCTGAGCCTTGTCCTTTCCGATGTCACAACCTGAACATCGGTGGCATCCCTACCACTCAATTTGGGCTGCGATGGAGATGTCGGGCTTCGTCCGCAGTCAGACGGTGGCTTCTCATAGTATCGTCGGTCGCCTGAAATTTCTCTCCCGTTTCTATTTTTTTCCCGTAATTCTGAGGTTGTTTTTTAAATTAGGGATACCGTTACTTGCTACCCGGTTGTTTTCTGAGTAGGTGTGTTGATGGTGGCGTTGTCGTCCCCTGTATCTGACCATGTGCCAGCCGTCTTCCTCCCCAAATTGGGGTTGCTGGTGTGGTCTAACTTGTTGTCGCTGGAGAGCTTCATGTCGGCGATGATGTTGATTTCGCCCTGTTTTGATTGGGAATCGTTTGTTCTCAGTTGACTTTTGGGCGCAGGTATACCTAAACGCATGCCCGTAGTTCCTGAGCTCGTACGCAGGTGTTCGCTTCCTATTAGTTGGGTTATTCTTAGCGATACATCTGCAATTGAAAATACCTGTTCTGGGAGGAGTCAGATTCTGAGTCGAGACTCTGCTATCCGAGAATTGAGGATAGGAGTACCGACGGTGTGCGTTCTGGTCATTGTTGTTCCCCTTGTGAGCATTTTGCCCGTCGTTATTCCAATTGTAGCAGCGTGGTGGGTATACTTGTGAGTGGCAGCAGGTGCCATTGATGTGAAGATGGTGTTTCCGGCTTGTATGGTGGTGCCGGCAATCCATTTGCCTTTTAGGAAGTAGCTGGATTTTTAGAGAGAAGGATGATAGTCTCTCTCTTCATTTTTTCCTTGACCTAGAGATCTTTTTTATGTAAGTGATTGCAATATCCCTCAAACCAAGTATTGGTATCATTGTATCGACGGACTTCCCCCGCTCTTGTGATCTTCCTCGAACTTGAGATCACCCTCTACTTTGAGCTCGAGCTCTGCCTTTGCCTCGACCTCGTTCTCTACCTCCATTTATGCCTCCCCCTCGCCTGTTGGTTTCTGAAATGAGAGCATAAGACTGATCAATCACAGCTTTCTTCCTTCGTGCTTCCTTGTTCATCAAGGCGTCTGTGACCATCTGTATGGTCACGGTACCATTCGGGGCAGAATTACTGAGAGTGACCACAAGAGTCTTCCAATTATCAGGTAGAGAGCTAAGCAGAAGTATTGCTTGTTCATCATCTTTAAGGACCCATCCGGTGGTGCTCAATTTGTTCATAAGATCCTGGAACTGACTCGTGTGTTCCGACATAGAAATGCCACCACGTAACTTGTGGTTCATTAATCGTCTCATAAGCAACGTTTTATTCCGAGCAGTTTTTGCTTGGTACATGCTACTAAGTTTCTCCCATAATGTGTGAGCACTTTGCTCTTGAGAAACATGGTGGAACATGCAGTGATCAATCCATTGTCGGATTTGTGCGACAGTTTTTATGTTCATCTTAGCCCATTCTTCATCCGTCATTTTATCTGGTTTGACGCCATTATTATCAAGAGGATCTGCTAAATCTTTTGAATTTAACAAATCTTCCATCCGAGGTTTCCCCATGTTGTAATTTGTGCAAGTGAGCGCAATCATCGTTTCCGAAGATGATTTTTCCATGATAAAAATGTACACTTATTCCCGTACCTCAATTTCGAAGCTGAATTAGGCCGAAGTGCCAAACAGAGCACACTGTTGAATCCGGAATGGCTAAAAATGGTGGGAACTAGACCGGAGTATTGAACCAAAGTATTGAACCACAACCCTAACCGGACCGGTCTCGCCAAAACCAGTGGGCAGCCAACCAGACAGATGACATGACACCACTTGTGCAGTGACGTGTTGATGACGTGGCACAGGCAGGTTTTTCAACAAATAGGTCGTCGGTGACGTGGCTGATGATTGGGCGCTGACGTGGCGCTGATTGGTTGTCTTCTCCGGCGGGTTTGTTGCTTCCCGACGATGTAGCAGCAGCAACAGTTGACAGGAGAGAGAAACGTTGACCAGACGTTTAGAGGCCTTCAGGTGGTCAAATAATTCCGAAAAATATATTTTCGGAATCCTCATAACGAGAGTTTGCTAATGGTACCCTCAAAACACAATTCTGGAACAAAAATTTTTTGACCAAAAAATCGGGGTGGCAGTGGCGGATATATGGGGAGTTGGCTCAGGCAAGTGCCTTGGGCCTCACATGCCAAAGGGGCCCCAAAATTGTTATTTAGTATTAGTATTAGGTAAAAAAAAATAGTAATTTAAAATTCTAATAATACTACGAACCCCGCGCGATGTTGAAAATTTGCCTTGTTACGCACCGTGCACAATGTTGAACTCTCCAAGCGATTGTCGATTGAGCAAGTAGCGAGACAGAGAATAGCAACCAACTGCCAAAGACTCAAGTGCGGATCGGAGTGCCATCTACCGATTGCTGAAGACGGTCCGCCGTTGAGTGCCCGACTGGTGACTGTCGTACGCCGACTCCGACCTCCGAATGGCGTGAGTCTTTCCGTCTGAATCTGTGATTTCTCTTAATCTGAACTCTAATTTCACTCCTAATTGAGTAATTGATAAATTTAGTAAAGTAATGGCTGTAAAGGGTTAAATTCGTAAAGGAGTGAAGGCTAACTGCTATTTTGGGTCTGTGGCTAAGAATAATTGAATCCACATTCAATTAATATGCCTATGGCACTAGTTTTTTAATAATTGAATAAAGATAGTTTTATATAACGACAAGATACATACTATCGTATATATTATCGATTGAAAAAAATTGTTAGCTAGTTTTGATAGCAGTGATGTTATCACTGATTTTGCACTTCAAAACACGAGAAGAATAGGCCAATATGATATTATAAGTACAAGTTTACTGTGTGTTTTGTATATGTTTGTATTATTGCATTTAAAAATTATCCTTTTGAACATTGAAAATATTATATTGTATATTTTAAATATATATTTTCCATATACTTTTCTTTATTTAATTTATCTCTTTTGAATATGATTTTTAGGTGGTAAGTATATATTTTTATGTCTAGGGCCTCCGAAATCCTAAAGACGTCCCTGTCGGGTGGAATGTAGAAAACTGGGTTTCTGGATTAAACCGTCTTTGCTACCACTTGTTAGGATTGGAATTGGAAAATTCTACTATTCATAACCAGAACAGAATTACAATAAGAGGAACAACTCTCTCACTCAACTATTACAAAAAATCAACCCTCTTATACACTCACTCTATGTGTATCACTCTCATTACTTTTCTCTCCGATTTTTGATGTTTTTGATCAAGCTAGAACCATCCTATTTATAGGAAAATGCCGGGAGACAATTAATTGCATGTTGCCCATATAGCATTCCATGCCTTCCCATACATTTTAATTGATGGAGGATGGAGCTCCATGCCATGGAGTGTGTGTGTGTATGACAGCTGCAACAATCCTACAATCAATATATATATATATATATATATATATATATATATATATATAGAATAGAGATCAAATACAAATCATGCTTAATTTACAAAGTACAAACTTATTTTGGCCATCCGATGAGTTGATCTAAAGGATATAAAGGCAAGGTGGTATTTTTGTAATAAAACCTAACTTTTCTATGGTGCAACTCATTGAACGTTAATGTGCAACTGCTATTTTATGAGTATATAATATGCAACACTTTGAATCTCAATATGCAATGCAAATAACGTCAAGGTGCATCGTACAAACATTTGCACAATAAGCACACTTTGTACTTGATCTTTCCCCTATATATATATATATATATATATATATATATATAGAGAGAGAGAGAGAGAGAGAGTAATGTTCCGGTTAGAAATTTCTTGACTGGAGCGCCGTCCGGCCTCCTCCTTTTGGGGGCCTTCCCGGTGGTATTTGTTGCTCAAATTTTTTTGTATGTTCCTCATCAAGTCTAGTTCATCCATACCAAATTTCAACAAAAATTTCAATCGGGAAGGTCATCAAATGATTTTTGCAAGTTAACTGGTCCGGAAAATACAGCCAATTAGAATCATTCTCTCATTCTTGAAATGTGAACACTTATTAAAGAATGATCAAGGATATCACTCATGCGAAATTGCGAAGTAAGCTCGGCCGTAAAGCTTCGTCCAACCTGAGTGTGCAATGTTGCGGGGTACGTTTAGAACGTCTATGGAATGCATATTTCATAAGAAACACAATTTTGATGGAAGAAAAACAGCACATTAGAGACAATTAGAGGATGGAGGCGGTGGAAAGTGGAAACTATAAGGTCGGGACTTGTCCAAATTTAAAACACATGTCGGTAAAAAAGTGGCTAAATAAAAAAATGTGACTATGCCCAATCGAAACTTGGGTGATGGGTGCAAATTAAAGAAAAATTTTAGATAATTTTTTACACATACACTTTTACACTACAAATACAAAATATGTCATTCTATCTCTCAGATCATTCTTAATAACTACGTAGTACTATGTAATGTGTATGTCACAAGTAAATTACTTTGATGATTCAACAACAACAACATCCAAGCCTTAGTCCCAAACGATATTGGGGTCGGCTAACATGAATCGATATATGATATCACCAAAAGGAAAAGAAAGAAAATAAAGATAAAAAAGATAAGCTATTATAAAAAAAAAGATAATATAAAAGAGATGAATATACATATAAAAGATCAAATAAAAAGGATAAAGTAATATTTATATATAAGGATAAAAATATAAAAGAAAAAGAAAAAAAAAGAAGAAGAAGAAAACGAGAGGGGAAAAGATGATACAAGATCACTCCTCCACACGAATACATGCCCTCCATTTTGCTCTCTCCAAAGCCACACCAATCCAAGAAGAAGCATATCACTTCTGACTCTCCTAACACACGTCTGTTTGGGTCTTCCTCTCCCTCTCTTCCCTACCTCTTCTCCACATGCACATCTCAACTCGTCTGACAGGTGCATCACTCGGTCTTCTATGCACATGACCAAACCACCGTAGGCGTGACTCCCGCATCTTATCTTCAATAGGTGCTACTCCCACCCTTTGTCTAATTGTCTCATTCCTCACGCGGTCCTTTCTAGTATGCCCACACATCCAACGCAGCATGCGCATCTCTGCCACACTCATCTTTTGAATGTGACATTGTTTCACTGCCCAACACTCTGTGCCATACAGTAATGCAGGCCTAATTGATGTCCTATAAAATTTACCCTTCAGTCTAGTCGGCATACCTCGATCGCATAGAAATCCTGACACACTCTTCCACTTCATCCACCTTGTTCTGATTCTATGGGATACATCTCCATCTAACTCACCGTTCTTCTGAATTATGGAGCCCAAATAACGGAACATATCGCTGACCGGTATCTCTTTACCATCTAAAGTAATTCCGCTATTACCACTGCTTCTACCTCCACCAAACTTGCACTCCATGTACTCTGTCTTGCTCCTACTTAGTCTGAAACCCTTGTTCTCCAATGTCTGTCGCCATACTTCCAACTTTGCTTTAACCCCTGATTGCGTCTCATCAATCAATACAATATCGTCGGCAAACATCATGCACCACGGTATATCGTCTTGAATTGACTTTGTAAGTTCATCCATGACTATAGCAAATAAAAAAGGGCTCAGAGCCGATCCTTGGTGCACTCCGATAGTAATAGGGAACTCCGCAGTCCTCCCTACACTAGTACAGACACTTGTAGTACAATTCTCATACATATTCATGATGATGCTAATATACTTGCGTGAAATGCCTTTTCTAGTTAAGGCCCACCAAAGAACTTCTCGAGGTACCCTATCATATGCCTTTTCTAAGTCAATGAACACTAAATGCAAATCCTTGTGAGCGTCTCTATACTTCTCCATAAGTTGCCGAAGAAGGTGAATAGCCTCAGTTGTTGAGCGACCAGGCATAAAACCGAATTGATTCTCTTAAATCTTCACCGCTCTTCGAAGTCTTTGCTCAATCACTCGCTCCCAAAGTTTCATGGTATGACTCATAAGCTTAATCCCTCGATAGTTGGCACATTCTTGTACATCACCTTTATCCTTAAACAAGGGAATAAGAGTACTCTTTCTCCAACTCGTTGGCATCTTGTTGTTTCTCCAAATTTTGTTGAAGAAATTTGTTAACCACCCGATGCCTCTCTCTCCCAAACTTCTTCAAGCCTCGATCGGTATGCCATCTAGACCCACTGCTTTCTTCCGCCCCATCTTCCTCAGAGCCTCTTTAACTTCCATTGGTTGGATCCTTCTCACAAAATCACGATTTACCATACAATCTGGTATGGTCAAATCATCGATATCTTGCACTTTGTTCCCGTTGAACAATGTATCAAAGTATGATCTCCACCTCTCTTTTATCTCTCTGTCCTCCATTAATATCCTTTGATCAACATCCTTCACCCACTTAACTTTTCCGATATCTTGAATCCTGCGATCACGAAGATGAGCAAGTCTATAGATATCTTGTTCTCCTTCCTTAGAGTCCAATTTTTCATACAACTCCTTGTTCACTTTCCCTTGTGTTTCTTTTACGGCTTTCTTTGCTTGTCTTCTAGCCTCCTTGTATGCTTCTATGTTCTCATCACTCCGACTTATCCCCAGCTTTTTGTAGCAATCTCTTTTGTTCCTTATTGCTTGTTTCACCTCATCATTCCACCAAGACGTGTCTTTTTTGGGTGGCAGACATCCTTTTGATTCCCCAAGTACCTCCTTTGCCACTTTGTTAATGGTCAGCTCCATCGATAACCACACATCCTCCACATGTGTTCCATTATCAATATGCCATACATCTTCACCGAACATTTTGTGTGTAAAGCTTTGTTGAAGATCTCCCTCAAGCCTCCACCACTTTATCTTTGGCTCCACTTGTTGCTTAATTTGTCTTCTATGGTTCTTACCTCGAAAGTCGAGCACAAGCATCCTATGCTGAGTGACAACACTCTCACATGAGATAACCTTACAATCGGTGTAGCTAGTTTTCCAAGTAGTCCGTACTAAGAAGTAGTCAACTTGGGTACTATTAGCTCCACTTCTATAGGTTACAAGGTGAGAGTCTCTTTTCCTAAACCAAGTGTTCATTATAGCCAACTCATACGTCGAGGCAAAATCCAAAATGTTCTTTCCCGCTTCATTTTTAGTGCCAAAACCATGTCTGCCATGAATACTCTCAAAGCCATCACGAATCGAGCCCACATGCTCGTTGAGGTCACCTCCTGTGACCAACTTCTCTCCCCTTGGCACTCATCACACCACATCTTCAAGATCTTCCGAGAACTGTTGAGTTTTAGATGCATCCAATCCCACTTGTGGTGCATAGGCACTTACCACAGACACAATCTCACTCCTCATCACCAATTTAATGCTCATGATGTGATCGTTCTTCCTGAAGACTTCTACCACATCCTCAACATAGTCACGTGCCACAATAATGCCTACCCCATTCCTGGTCTCAACTCTCCCCGAATACCACAACTTAAAACCTCCGGGATTAATCTCACGTGCTTTCTCTCCAATCCATTTAGTTTCTTGCACACACATAATGCTGATATTCCTCCTCCTCATAACTTCGTCTACCTCGGAAGATCTGCGTGTAAGAGACCCAACATTCCACGTCCCAAAGCGCAATCTAGCACTCCACCTTCTGTTCTTAGCCCCGCCTCGGACCCCACCATGCCCTTGCATATTTGACATCATCCTCGGGCAATGGGATGACGCGCCGCTTCCGGGAAACGACCTAGCAACCTTAACATTCTTATCACCACACTCAGGCCTATGAAGTGTAGCGTGCCCTTGCATATTTGACACCACCCCCAGGCGGAGGGATGATGCGTCGCTTACGGGAGACGACCTAGCTATAGCGATATTCATATTTCGATTCATGTCATGTGATGTGACTAGGTAATACTGTTGGCCATCACGCGCCTACCACAGCACCCTCCTCCTTTATCCTGGCTTGGGACAGGCATGAAACCAAAAAAATTGATCTCATGGCGGAGTTATTAGTTTGATGATTGAAGTAGAAAAAATCATATTATATTCCTATTAGTTAGATCTATATATATAGCTTTTGTGCAATTGGAGCAATGATACTTTTTTTTGCCAAAGATAATTTAATTCATATTATAAACAAGAAGCAAATATAAAATCGTCATATTAAAGACTACACTCAGATGAGACTCAAAGTCTTTAATCACGAATAAGAACGGCCCAACTAGCTATTCCCGCACTGTGATAGACTCCATTAACAACTATGCTTAATCTGATACTAGAATGAAAATTAAGATATAAGCAACAAAATAAATCAATCATCCCGGATGGGTTATGAATAACGGTGAACCTCGGGATATAAGTTAAAGCTTATAGTCTTTTCTAAAGCTTGTTTGGTAATACTTAAATTGGCTGATTTTGTTGAAATTTATGAAGTTATGACTGAATTGATAAGATTGACTGATTCGGCTAATTTAAAAATATATATTTAAAATATGTTTTACTACCAAAATAAAGAAAAAAATTACATAAAAAATAACAAAGTTGGTTTTCTATAGTAAGGATGTTTTTACTTGGACTGTAATTTGTCCCAGACGAGACCAGACCAGACCAGACCAGACTAGACTTGGATAGTTATAAAAATACAAAGAACCAGACCAGACCAGATCAAACCAGATCAGACCAGACCAGACCAGACCAGCAAATTACAGTCCAAGTAAAAACATCCTAACTTTACCCAATATAGCAAAAAAAAAATGACTCCAAAAAAAATGATTTATACTATGTATCTTTACCCTATGTAGTAATGATATACAGTATACACTATGACTCATACGAAGTATATAACATCATTATTGTTTTGTTAAATTATATAGAGTATGACCAATATATTTTAACTACACGGACTACACTATATTATACTACGTATATATTAAGACACAAGCAGACAAACTCATGTATCCTTGAAGTTTGTAAAAATAAGGAGAAAGAAAATTTAGAACTACACATTAATTTTATTAAAAAAAGATTGCTTGACATGCACATATAGGTAATGTATGTATATATGTATGCATGTATACTGATATAAAATAAAAGTTTTATATACTAACTAATATAGGTTGGTAAAAATTGCTTTTTATTGGAATGGATTGATCATACATAAAATATTTAATCTAACAAATAACAAAGTGGTCCACTAGAATCACAATACAGTCCAACTTATTATAAATATTAAGGAAAATTCTTTAAATGGGAGTAAAAAAAGATTTGAAATTTCAAAATACGACCTTTTCTCATGTCACCTTTTCTCATGTCACCATACTTAGTAACTTTTCCGTGTATGTAACACACTGACACCGTACCATTTGCGACACTATATGCATCGAGAGGGTGTATGGGGGGAGTCTAGAGTAATCCAGGCAGAACTAACTCCATTGAGTTTCGAACCCGAGACCTCCCATAAGCGAGAGTAAGTCGGCGATCAGTTGGGCTGGACTGCTTTCTCTACCAATTTGTTAATGTTATCATAAACAATACCCCCTCCGGCCCGCTAACAATGAGACAAGAGGGAGTGACACGCAAATTGATAAAAAGTAGTTTATGTGGTTGATATTGAATTGATAAAGTAAGATTAAATTAAGAATGATTTAGAGCCACACAAACTTTGCCAAATTTGGTATGAGACAATTTTAATGGGACGAACCGAAATGGTAAAACGGACAATCTTAGCGGGACGGAGGTAGTATATCACTAATAAATGTATCTATTTCTTAATATAATATCGTAAACATTATTGCTAATAAATTTATCTATTTCTTAAAAATATTATCATAAACAACACACTATTAATATTTCATAAAATATTTTTTACTCCGTATTTTAAATAAAGACAGAATGCAAAATGCGCAAAATTTTGATCGAAGACAAAAGGAAGAGGGGAAAGGGAGCATCTAAAGTGAAAATGGATTGTTTACCCTTAATTTTGTACTCTACGTAAACATGTTATCGAAGATATTTATGTCTATCTGTAGTAGATTTTAATTTTCAAATCTTTCATTTTTACATTTACATATTACATTTTGATTTATAATGCGGTTTAAATATTTCAGTCGTGCATTGCATGGGTGAGAATACTAATTCTCGATAATAGAAAAATTATGAACTTTTTTCGATTTAATGTTAATTAAATAATTAATTACGAAAATAGGTTTGGGTTAAAAGTATTTACCAAAATACTACTGGTTCAACCATGGTCGAGGAAAGTCGCCCAACGGTTGGGCGACTTATAAGTCGCCAAACGGTTTGGCGACTTATAAGTCGCCCAACCGTTGGGCGACTTTCCCTTAAGTAAAAAACGGGTCTCGCCCCAAACAGAACACTTCGCAAACTGCATCCCCAAATTCCCTCAAGCGCAGCGACTACGACAGACGAAGGAAGAAGACGACCGAGCTCCTATCCAACTCCGGCGAAGCTCCATCTCCGGCCTCCCCACTCCGGCAAACCTTCATCTTCTTCTGCAACACTCCTTCTTCTTTCTTCTAGGTAAATCAAACTCCATTTCATCTCATTTTGAACTTAGGGTTTTGAATGTTAAAAATTTCGAATTTTTGGATTATGAATTGATTGTGAATTAAGTTGTTGTGAAATGTGGATATGTATGAAATGTTGAAATTTGATTTTAAATTCATTGTAAATTTTAATGTGTATTTTGACATTTGGGGATTTTGGTGGACTTGAATGTAGCTAACTTTGGGTATTGAAAGGTAGACGTGAATGTCGATATCAAAATTTTGGTAGTTTCATATTGAAATGTGAATTGTTTGTGAATTTTGACTTTTGGATATGTTACAATTTTGGTAGTTTTTTCTATTGAAAATTTGAATGTGTTTAAAGTGTGTATATTGATGCCTACTCATGAATGTTGGACAATGAATTGTTATTAGAATATGGATTTCTTAAGCTTCCCAATCATATGTCATTGGGGAGGAAACTATTATGAGGATGCTGGGCAAATATGCCTTGAAGGAGGTAGAACCAGCTTTGTCATGGTTTCTCGTGGCGCTTGCATGCTGGAGATCCTTCAAAAAATACATGCAGCCACAATGATTCATCCTAGCCGTTCTTTGCGGTTGAAAATGAAATTTCCCATGAACGGGGGAAAGTACATGCTTATGCCCCTCATTGATGAGCTAGCTATAACAAATATGTGGGGCATAACTCAGATGGAGGATATGTCGACGCTTGAGATATACATTGAGGAATCCTGTGACGCCTATGGTACTCAATCAACATCAAATGTTGTCGTATCTACGCATGATGTCAATGTAGGGGTGAATGCAGGGAACTCCTCAAAGGCTCCTGTACTGGACATGGTTATACAGGAAGATGGTAGGTATTTGCACAACGGTGCATCATTTGTGGATGGGCAGGGAAGTGATGATGATGCTGACGAGAACATCAATGGTGATGACATGACAGAATCTGATGAAGATGATGGTGATATTGTCACGAAAACTGCCCCGTCTAGCCATTTTACTAGAATGTATGATCTCCCTGAAGGGTTTACTGATGCGTGGATGTGTGGATCAGGTGAGAAAAGGTTTACCCCCGATGGTGAGTTTGAGGTCGGTCAACAGTTTGACAACAAAGAACAAGTCATCAATATGGTGAGCTTGTATTCTATCAAACGGAACCAATTTTATCGGGTGATAGAGTCCGATAAACACAAGTGGGTGGCACAATGCAAAAGGAAGAAAGAATGTGATTTCCCCCGGAGAATACGCGCCACAAAGAACAAAGGCAACCTTGACACTTTCACAATTGTGCGTTATCTTGGACCTCATTCTGCTATGTGCGTTGGCAACACCGACACTACCGATCACGTTGCTTTGACTTTAGATTTCATCTCTAAAGATGTGATATACATTGTTCGCATTGATCCTTCTCTTAAAGTGTATACTATCATTGAGATGCTGAAGGAAAAATATGGGTATACGGTATCATACCGGAGAACATGGATGGGGAAGCAAAAGGCCATAGCAGAAATATTTGGCAGTTGGGAGAAGTCATATTCTGAATTGCCCCGTTTCATGACAGCGCTCCAACATTCAAATCCTGGGACTATTGTTCAGTGGTACCCACCCCCCAATACTCCCACAGGTTATATGCAGTTTCAAAGAGTTTTTGGGCCTTCAAGGCATCAATACATGGTTTTAAGCATTATCGACCCGTACTTACTATTGATGGCACACACTTGTATGGAAAGTACAAGGGTACATTGCTCGTGGCCATGGGTTGTGATTCGAACAACCAAATATTTCTAGTGGCCTTTGCAGTTGTTGAATCTGAGAATGGAGATAGTTGACCATGGTTTATGGCATGTATTAGGCAGTTTGTGACTAACAGGGAGTTGTGTGTCATTTCAGATAGACATGGAGGTATTGTCAGGGCAATGAATGAGGTGGGCAGTACTTGGGAGGAGCCTTATGCGCATCATAGGCTATGCATCCGCCATCTTGCATCAAATGTGCACACTCATTTCAATTATGGAGCCCAAGTAACGGAACATATCGCTTACCGATATCTCCTTACCATCTAAAGTAATTCCGCTATTACCACTGCTTCTACCTCCACCAAACTTACAAACAGGAACAATAGAGAAAAAACAAATAACAAAATAGAAATAACATTCACTAGAGAAACAAGCAAAACAAAAAAGGAGAATCTTCTGTCCCTGCCTGCTAACTCGAAGAGACCCTCGAACTTGCTGCCTCCCTGCTCTCGTCAGAAGCTTCGGCGGGCTTAAAGAGCAAAGCCCGCCTCCTCCCTGTTTTTTGTCCCATCCAAATCCAGGTTGTCCTCTCCTTGAAACTTATCTGCCCGAGTCTCCTAGATCTTCCTTCTCTTCGAAATCTCTTCCTTTGATTTCTCCCCTGCTCCTTTGGTAATACTTTGGGCTGATTCTGTCGTTGTCTCTTTCTCTTTTTCACCTGACTTTTCTTCCGATTTATATGCCCCTGTATATCCACCTGTTCTTCTAGAGCTCAATGAACCCTTCAGGAGCCATTTTATTACCTCGTGGAGGGTTGTTATAAAACTCAATTTGATCAAATAGAGAAGTCAAATTTCTCTCAAGTAAATAAAGGTGCATGTGAAATTGATTCCAAAATAAATAAATAAAGGTGCATGTGAAATAAGTCAAAATTACTACTCGAGTATCAAACTAAAAAAATACTGTGTATTACATGTGAAAGAGAAGCATTCATTGATGGCTACTTGTAGGCTTCTAGACCCTGTTTTCTGTATTTTATTCTCCAGAACAGAGACGACGACGAAAACTCACTCTTTCATCGCCGCTTTACAGTATCCGCCCGCGGCTCTACCTTTTCCCGCTCGCCCAATTGCTGGCTGCACTCTCTTCTTTGCGCTCCAATTCTCATTTTTCCTCCCACTTTCTCTTTGCCTCCCAATTGCTCGCGTCTCTACAAGCTCAAACATCTGCTGAATCGCAGCTCTTCACAGGTTCGACATTCTCTTCTCCCTCCTACTTTCTCTTTGCCTCGATTAGCAACGCGTTTCCAGGTAAAGCGTTTAGATTGAATTTCAATTTACTTCTCCATAGAATCTTCTTTCGCACCCCCCCCCCTGTCATTTAACTTTTGATCTTTAAACTCAAAATGTGAATGGTGAGAGTAAATGGATGGGCACAAATTCAGTAACTTATTGTGATCCTGCCAGACATCCTCATGTAAATTACTTTGTTTAGTTTAGATGTTAATGAATGCACTTAGCTGTTACTTGTTTGCCATCTGATCCATTGACATTTAAAGCATCTTAGTTTTTCCTTTCCTCTTTTTTCCATGTCTATTCCAATGATTCGAAGGACTATGCCTGTTTTTTTTATCGCCAATCAGCTTATAAATGTTTTCGTAAGAATTCTTCAGTTTGATGGGATGCTTCTTTGTTGTATTAGTGTATTACTAAGGTAACCAACTAACCATTAAGCATTAGCTAGTGGCCTACTGTGGACGAGATCTTTTTCAACTTCCATTTTATGATATACAGACACACAGTAGCATCTAGCAAAATGTAGAATTTAAGTATGTTCACTGATTAGTAAAATGTAAATGTTAAAATTGTCATGAACATTGCCAATGGAGTGGAAATAGTGTTCACTGATAATGGTTATAGACTTGCAGTATCATTTGGAGAAGTGTGCAATAAAAATAACAAGTGAAGGTAGTACAAGACTACAAGTAGCTGCATCTCCCACTCATTTTTTCGTTTCTGTTATGCATCATGTATTGCTGAGCACGTTAAAGAAAAGACAACTGATGCTTCGATAGTCTGAAAAGTTTCAATTTTTTCAGATCCCATTTGTGCACAAAAAAGTGATAGGATTGACATTTGGTTTTTCATAGATGCAGTTTCTTTTTTGTTTATCCATGGATACTACATTGTCTTCCAAACAAGTTATTGACATCAATTCACCTAAAATGATGGTGTCACTCGCAGAAAGAAATGTTCTTGCACGAGTAGATAGGTTGCTTTTCATTGTTGCATGCTTGTGTAGTCCAATATATTTGCAAATCAGTATGAACCAAAGTATTTGCAACCAAAATGTACAGTAATGTACATCTACAAAAATGAAGAAACTAATCAGTACACTAGTGAGTTATGTCCATGGGCGGATCCATATATATAATAGTGGGGGCAGCTGCACCCAATAAAAATCTCATAGTCCCACACAAAGCATAAGGAATAAAACCATTTCACACATTTGCCCCCAATCGACAAATTAGATTGCCCCCAATAGATGTAAAATTTAGTGGTTCAATCCAGTTTTAAAATCAAAGAATTTCAAACCTAAGGTAAGTTTGAGGCGGCAATTGTGTTTCTGGAAGTGCAGATGACAAAAAATAGCCTTTTTCAAGAAAAACAGAAAAACTTGATCTCAAGAAGGCATCAAAGGCTAATGTAATTTAGGTACTAAGTATTTAATTATCTAGACTCAAGTCTTTTTAATTGTGCGGACTGCATAGATTGAAGTGTGTCGGTGTAATTAAGTCTTTTAAGTCAATTTTATACAAAGTATTTAATTATCTAGACTCTAGAATTGTTTTTAACCTATATGTAAATCATGTAATAAATAAACAAATTAATTATCCAATTCTATAAAAGTCTTAGTATGTATGTAGTATAGTAGTACCTCAAATTTAAAAATTAACTATATCCTAATGTAAATAACACTTTCATAAAGTAAAATTAACTTCATGTTAATGTAATTAACACTATCAGGTTAACAATATTATTAACATAGTTCAGTTTTATCACATATGATTTTTATTGTGTGAAATGCATAAGTCTTGAACATGAAATAAGTATTTACATTAACAATATGTGATAGCCGATCCAAGGTTTGGTGGCTTGAAAAATTTCTCGACAGATGTGGTGCAAACAAGAAAACATTTTTGACATAAATTGATATACAAGCTTTCGGAGCTAGTTTTGACTTTGCATGTTGTCAAAGCAACCGTTGAAAAATGATTTTATATTGTGATTAGTTTTTAAGTGACTTTTTATACAAAGATATTTATTTGAAAGGGCCACAATTGTGATATACTTTATTAGAGATTTTTTATATTGTACAGATTAATATGTTTTATTTAATTTGGAAAAATTATCGTGTTCTCTTTCTGTCCCGCTAATATTGTCTCGTTTTATTTTTTTTGAAAAATCTCACTAAAATTGTCTCATAACAAATTTGGTAAAGTTTATGTGGTTCTAAATCATTCTTACTTTATTCCTACTTTATCAATTAATATCAACCACATAAACTCACTTTTTTTATAACCGCGCCACCACTTCCATTTCAATATTAGTGGAACAAAGGTAGTACTTTATAGAAATTTTTGCTACTCTCAAATGGCTCACTAAACTGTCTGCTCTTCTTTGTTATGAAGCAGTAGTCAGTCCATGCAATTTTGGACGCGATTTTCACTATGGGTCATCCGGAAACAGTCTCTCTGTGCTTTAGTATAGGGGTAAGATTGCGTACATCCGACTCCCCCCTTACCCCACCGTAGGTGGGAGCCTTTGCGGCACTGGGGTAAATGAAAATGAAAATGAAATGATTTTGCCCCCAACACTTTCTTTTTCTGGATCTGCCACTGGTTATGCCTAGTTATCTCTGTGATAGCACCTAAAAACACCCAATGGTTCGTCATTTGCATCTAATCTACAACACAACGGAGTAAACATTGAACAGTGATTCCTCTTATTTTATGACTTATAAACATCTTTCTTTTAAGCCACAAAAGATACATGCCTGATCCGGTTCATCTTTGTTGACAAAAAGATCTTTAGTTTCTAACTTTAACTTCTATGGATTTTCTTCACATAAATATAACAGGAATTCGCCTTACTGTTTATCATCATGGAGGCATAGTGCGATAACTATAGTAAAGAGATTAGTAGACTTTATAGATGCTAAACTTCATGTGTGATGGAGAGTGGAAATTTATACCAAAGCAGTCATGTGATTCAGGAAGGCATTGCACCCATCTCAAATGAAGGATGGAATGATACAGTATCGTCACGTAATAGCCTGGACCTGGCAACTTGTAGGGTGTGCCAATGCTCTAGAACTGACAAAAGGGGAGATGCTGTACTGGAAATTCTTCGTATAACCCCTCCATCAAGTGACACACAGGATAAAAAGGGGGAGGTTAGGCTGGACCACACCACAGAAACAAAAGATAATGGAAATGAGTTCAGTGCTGTAACAGAAGCTAAAGAGGGATCTACTTGTGTTGAAATTGTTAGTCCTGATGGGGAAGTTTTAGTTTGTGATGCTGACATTGAAACGGGTTCTTATCATAACCATGGCACTTTAATTGAACTCGGCTGTGACTGCAAAAATGACCTTGCACTTGTGCACTATGCGTGTGCACTCAAGTGGTTTGTCAACCATGGATCCACCAACTGTGAAATATGCGGGTGTAAAGCCAATCACATCAGAGATGATGACTTCAATAAAGTTGTGAACTGTTTGAAAGCATATAATATGCTGAGAGAGAGGACTTTTAATGGAGAGCCTGTTCCTGATGCTGTTGCAGCTATTCGTAGTCTACGGTTGAGTGAAATTTCATTGTGGTTCAATCCCTGTAACAGATCCGCAGTAGTTTCACTTGTTACTGAACAAGCTGCTACTACTTCTGATATGCTTGAAGATGAAGCCTTCCCAACTGAAAATAGG
This sequence comes from Cuscuta epithymum, assembly GCA_945859915.1. Taxonomy (NCBI): domain Eukaryota; kingdom Viridiplantae; phylum Streptophyta; class Magnoliopsida; order Solanales; family Convolvulaceae; genus Cuscuta; species Cuscuta epithymum. The sequence continues at coordinate 1,263,842 of CAMAPF010001045.1, read as the reverse complement.
GCAACCAAGTGGGCTGTAGAAGGCACTGGTGTCCTCCTTGCTACGGGGCTGCTTACTTTTACTCTTGCATGGCTCATTGCTCCTCATGTTGGAAAGGTAACTGATTTATTTTTCATCTGGTGGTTATTTTAGCAATGTTATGTGAATGGGTCTGTTTTGAATCCTTGTATGTAGGTGTATTTCTTGGTTGCTGAGGATTTTTTTAAAGCATACTAGTTACAGTTTAAAATAAATTTTCATACAAAAAAGAGTTCTGTTTTAAACACCTTTTTTGTTCGAAAAAAGTGATGTTTGTAAAAAATCTGTCATGTGCTCCAGTTTCATGTAATTTACCAAAAATATCACAAAAAAGTTGTGTATGATGAACTTACGTCATCATCATTACCCTAGTGCCTCAAAGGCTCCCACCTACGGAGGGGTAACGGGGGTCAAGTGTACGCAGTCTTACCCCTGCACTAAAGCACAAAGAGACTGTTCCCGGATGACCCATAGTGAAAATCGCATAAAAAATAGCATGGAGTGACTGCTGCTTCACAACAAAGAAGCGCAAATAGTTTAGTGAGCCATTTTGCTTTACTCCATTATCAAGCAAAAAAATAGCGAGTCTTTGGCTCCATTGCAAATGAACTTAGCTAAACCAACAAATAAATTTTAAAAAGTATAACTAAAATTTGTGATTTGTGAGATTTTGTACAGTATTGAAAATTAAAAAGCTATACATAGCTCAAACAAGAACCCTTTCTTTTCAATAGTGGTAGTATAGTTTCATTAGTTTGTATATATGAATAGCCGAAAGGTATCCCATTGGTTTTGGACTTACATTGAAAGACCATATGTTAGATTTTAGTTGATAGATCTGGACATATGGAACATCTAGAGAAGGTTCGTCTAAAGAATCAATGTACTTATCGTGATGGCTATTAATAACCAACTGAAAGTATACTAGTATACTATCATATCTGATGGTAGTTGCCATAGTTTGAACGGAGTAGTAAATTGACACTGATCTATTTCTTAGTATTCCGTATAATAAAGCATTTTAAGTGTCGTATGGGGATGTGAGGCTGTATGCCAAGGTGAATGATTTAATGGTATCCATGAGCTTTTGTTCTCTTTCCTCTTATGTCTTTGCATAGTTATATCGATTGAACCCATTAAAAGCTCGTTTGGTAAAGGTTATTTGGTGGATGTAGCTGAACTTGCTGAATTTCCAGAGAAAAAGCGTTTGGTGAAATCCATTCCAGCCACATAACAATTTAAGTTTAAAAATTATTTTTTCTATGCAAAAAAAATAAGTCTAAAACGACTCATTATGGTTGTTCTGATTATTCTGCTCATAAACAGAGGAAGCAACTTTTGGCTACCAAACGGATACTAAATTTCCCACCATTATATATAGATTCGGAGATCCTAATTTACTACCATTACTAGCATTATTATTGAGTTTAACTTCGTGTGCCTTTGAAGATTTGTATATGATTGCTCTCCCCACTTGTGAGAAACTAGTAGTTATTGCAAGTTGCAACTGACATTATACATTGTCTTACCCCCCCCCCCCATTTAAAGCGGGTGTCCGGGACCATTTTGTCTCGGATAATCTCATCGATCTTGAGGTTTGCGACCGGGTAAACTCTTACTGGCCTTCCGATGGGGTTCGAATTAACAAACCCATAAAACTTTTTGTTGGTCCAAGCCAGTTGAGCAACCCTGAAAGGCTATTTTCTTCCCGGGTTTTAGCTTATAATGTTTGTGTATTCCATTTCAAAATGGTTTTGATTTACGAACACTTTTGGTTGTGTAGAATACTGCAAAGAATGGACTGCATATTCTTCTAGGGGGCGTATGTGCTTTAACACTTGTAGTCTTCTTCCGCTTTGTAAGTTTCTAATCCTTCTGACACTTAAAGAGAAGAAAAAAGCATTTTCTCTTCTTATAGAGATGCTCTGTGTTGACTCATCATGAAAAAACTTGATAAAGAAAAAATTCCAATACCAATGTTATTTTTCCTCATCTTAAATGGCTGCAGGTTGTGTTGGCAAGAATCCAGTATGGACCTGCACGCTACTGGGCAATGTTGTTTGTCTTCTGGTTTCTTGTATTTGGAATATGGGCTTCAAGAACACATTCAACTTGATCTTCCTCTCTTTTCTTGCACCTTCATTAAAATAGCGCGTGCAAGTATAGAAACACAGTTTCTTACTGCTATATATGGATTTTCTCCTTTACAGCGCTCTGCATACACGACATGTACATTGCTCCAGAAGTTTTAAAAGGTTTTAAATTGAAAGAGATTTATTTCAGTCACAAATGTACTACTGTTAGTATTGTATACACCAGTACAATGGAGAGAACTGAAATTCGCTTGTCCTCTAAGGATGTTTTCTTTTGGACTGAAATTTGCTGGTCTGATCTGGTCTGGTAAACGTCTGGTATATGTGTATTTTATAACTACGGAAGTCAAGTCTGGTCAAAAATAGTCCAAAAGAAAACATCCTAAATTTAAAGAAAGAATTCCGGTCGAGTTCAGGCATAAGTTGTCCCCCAGCTTGATATCTGGACCTAAAAATCAATCACAACACTACTTCCTCTGTATAGAAATAATTTCAAATTTTTAAACTTTTAAATAATCATATGTTGCACAGTGGTATATTTTATACTTAAATTACTGTATTTCTTGTTATGATACCTAATCAATAATAGTTACGTAGTACTTCGTAATTTCGTATTGAAACAATGAAATAGAAAACTATGAAATTGAACTGCCCAAACTCGATGTAAATTAACATTTCAAAAACAACTTAAGAAATACTTCATCCATTAAATAAATCCCATTTTCGACTATAGCGCAAATTTTTCCCAACCACTAAAATCAAGATACGAAAAAAGGAAATGTGTTATAAGAGAATTCCTGAAACTTTTATAGTTTTATTTGAAAGACATAGTTCAATTTTTAATGTAATTGATAAGAGTGAATTCTCCAAATAGAAGTAAAAGATGAACTGAATGCAAAAATAAAAATAAAAAATGTTTTAAATTCCCTAAATATGAATAAATATGTTGTTTGAACAAAAATACGCATGTCAAGTGTTTGGACTACTACTAGCTTTTCACCCGGGCCAGTTCCAATTCCCTAGTTCACAAACAAAAGCCCGGCCGGGCCCAGGTCCGAACGGGAGCTGGCCCGGCCCGAGTCCATCCCTACGCCGGAGTGCCGCCACCAGTTACCACCACTGCATTGCTCCACTATCAACATAGTGACTTTGGTTGTGCAAGAGAATTAGAGGGGACAATTAATTATATTAGGGATAAAAAGGCAATGTTTAATTTATTTATGGAAACTGCCATTAAGTTGACATATTTGACACATATTGGCATTTTTTCGGTGGTCGGATGTGGTGGTGCTGGGAGATTGTTGAGGCGGCAGGAAAGGTCAACACATTTGTTTTTACTTTTTATATTTGCTGAGGTTTAGTCTCGCAGATCTAAAAGTCCAACACACGCTTTGGATATTAAAGACGTTGGTCTTAGTTTAAAAGGGTATAAAATATAAGACTGAATAATGTTGCACTCAGAAAGCCTGCTTGTATTAAGTAATTCACTGATTACACTGAAACAGCCCGAACGGCACGTCGGAACAGTAGCTAATACAAGAACTAGAGTGATAGATCTATCTTAGGCTCTGAGTATCAAAATGCTAATCCTTTACAATGTAGTTAATGCATCTATTTATACTAGAAAAGGGGATAAGTGGGATGATGACGTGGCCGAAACCGGTTGGCTGCTGCCTTTGCCACTTGAGTACCCATGCTTCCACTTGCAACTGCCATACTTTAGCATTTAATGCAGCTTGCCACTTGTGTACTTCCTGTTCGAGTACTGGACCTTGATGCCGATGGCCGAGTGTAATGCTTCGTTATTTGCTACAAGTAGTATAATTGGACCGTCCGGGATATGCCGAACAATTGTCTTTCTTGATGGCCCGATCCGCGTTCAGGTCCTCATAATTCTGTCTTAAGTTCCTCTTGTGCTTGCTCCTTTCCTTGGGCCCTTGGCTGTTCGGGCCGGGTATTGGGCTTCGGCACAATATCCCATCAATATTTTTATTTTTTTATTTTAATTATTTAAGTGGTATTTTTTACACACATTGGCATTTAAGTTTTTTTTTAAAGTTTTTTTTCTATTTTTTATTTTATTTTTTATTTAATATTTAGTTTCGTGTTATGTTATTACTTTTATGTTTTAATTATTAATGAAACATAAATTGTATTAAAATATAACAAGAATGGAATTGGAAAGCTAGTCTTTATTAGAGATTTTTAAAAGTTATAATTCTATTTATGCAATTAAAGTTTCACTTAGTCCTATTTGGAAAATTCCCCCAATCAAATTAGATTGAATAAGATACACAATGTACTTTGAAATGAAAAAATAATAACTAAAACGTCATGGTGTCAAATTTACTGATGCTGGCACGTCGATAGGAAAGACTAGCAGAAAAATTAATTACTTGCATGACTGACTAAATAATGCTGAACAAATTTGAATGCTGAAAGCTTATCTAACCACAACCAGCTGATAAAATACAAACCCCGCTAACCAGCAGTTATTTAACTATATACTAAGCTCAATAACACGAGACAGCCCTTGGAAGATGACGGGGCACATACTTGTACTGAACTTTATCACATCTTCTCTCATCCAAGTTTTTGCTACTCTATCCAGAGTTCCCAGTGACAAAAGCTGGTATAACCATTCTGCTTCTCCATCTGGGTCTTCTATCAATCTTAAAGTAAATGAATAACCTGCGACCGTGAATGAAGACAATGAGTTCTGTATGCTTTTTATTGGTATTGTAGTCTGTAGATAACTCATATATACTGCTAATGACTAGTTTCTTTTCAATTATACGTACATATTTGAAATAACAATACTAGGGAACACGCCATTATGTCAAACTTAACTACAAAAACACACATTGGAAATGCTAAATTTAACTATTGCAATAAATCGCGTGGGTCATGTCTATCTGGGTCCATCAGAGCCCATTGAATGTGCACTTGGTCAATCCATGCCCTGGGTGCACCAACTCACCAGACCATAAACCAATCAATTATATGAAGAAAATTATGCCACGTCTGTAATTAATTGACTTCTAAGGCTCTATTTGGTAGTCATAACTGGCTTATGAAGACTCTAAGTTCTTCATTTTGTTGAAATGAATGTTACCAGAGTCTGACGCTTTCTCTTTAGAAATCTCAAAAGATTCAGTCATATCCTAAACCTGAAAATATTTTTTTTCCTTGGGCAAAAAAAATCTTTATAACCAAAATGGAACAGAATGTATCCATCATCCTAGATTTATTTATAGTTTTTATTAGACTTTAGAAGAGAATATGGGAGAGTTCTAGTGAGAATGAGAATCCTTTTTAAAATGAGAACACATTTATGAATGAGAACTTTTAATCTCCACCTTTCAAATTTCAAATAAGTGGCTAGAATCAACAATGTGACATTTTTGTAATACTATTACAATAATTATTTAAAGAACCATTTTGAATTTTGAATAATTAAACAAAAGACACCATTTGCATACTAACTGGTGATTTAGTAAAATGAAAGGTTGCGATTAAAAGTCATCACTATAAGTTCACATTTTACAATGGGTTCTCACTAGAGCCCTCTCCCGATGGAATACTCATCTTTTTTTATACTTGTCATTTACAAATATCATTACCACTGTGTTCGTGTAGGAACGAGATAAAATTTTCCTCATTCTCCTTATGTGGTGATAGTTTCATCTGAACAATGCACTCAACCAGTTCTTGGAACATACAGGTTACACGTTCTGCATCAGCTGCCTCATTTGCTAAAGCAACTCCATCAACACAAAAGTTAGACAGACCACACAAAAGATCGTTGCAGAATGCTATGATGTATACTCATATACCTGAATCATTTTTTGTTCTTCTACAACATGGAGCCTGGAAAAAGGAAAAAAAAGTGGCATAGTAATATAGAATGAAAGTTCAAGGATATTCATTTTGGGTTTGCAGAAAAATATTACTACGAACACCACAGATCCCCCCCGAGGATAGCAGTATAGCACTGACCTCTATCATTTTCTTACATAATAACTCTTTAGCAGATTCCTTCATGTGGACATCTAAGGTTCCCTTCCTGGCAACAATAGATGTATCATCATTTACTGGATATTCAATGCTAAGAGAAGGAGATTGCCTTTTACGCTTCATTGCACGAGATGAAACATCCACATGATTATTTGCTTGTCCGTTTTCATCATCTCGGGAAGGGTTGTTGTCTTGTCTCAGTCGCTCAACAGTTCTAAGCCTAGCAATTTCTTCAGAGAGATCTTTATCTGCAACATTGGATTTGAGGCACTGAATATTATTAAAAACAATTACGGAGTATATGTTATTAAAAATTAGGTTCAAAGAAAAACCATGTCCTTACTTTTTAGGTTCGCTTCCATCAGTTGATTTTGGTAGTGAATTAGTTGCTCATTGTTGGTAGATCTGCACCAGGATGAGTATTTTAGGAAATTGTTCCTAGTTCAGGATTTGGGGGGGGGGGGGGAGGGGGGATCCAAAGATAAAGTTACCTCACTGATGACAATTCACTTCTCAACTCATGCACTTGCCGGGACAGTTTTTCTATTTGACTTTTCAAGTTCTTTTCTTTGTCACGAGCAGCTTAACTCAAAAAAAAAAAACTTCAGCTTAAGACACAAAGTGGTTCACAGTTAAGTATATGCATCATATCAATTTTCTGGAAAGCATAATAGCATTATAATAAAGATTCATTCAAAAATTACATTTATTTCCGTTCATCATCATTTTCATTTACCCCAGTGCCGCAAGCTCCCACCAACGGTGGTGTAAGGGGGGTCAGATGTACGCAGTCTTACCCCTGTACGAAAGTACATAGAGACTGTTTCCGGATGACCCATAGTGAAAATCGCATCCAAAATTGCATGGACTGACTGCTGCTTCATAACAAAAAAGCGCAGACAGTTTAGTGAGTCATTTTGGTTTATTCCATCATATTCTCAAACCAAAAAATAATGAATCTTTGGCTCCATTGCAAATGATGGAAAAATTATTTCCATTGTACCCAAAAAAAATTCAAAAGTTACATGGACAAAGAAGGAAGTGGAACCCTATGTCGAGAAACATATAACCAAAGTATGAAAATTTGCAAAAAAAGTAGTGCATAAGTTGATTAACTCATTAACATACCAGCAACATGCTTCTTGAACTTCTCTTCTTGTTCTCGTATCATCTTCTCCATCTCTGTATATTTTCCTTTCTATAGTGCCATCAAAAGATTAAAAACGTTTGTAGGTATAATAATATGAAGATCTAGACTCACACGAGGCAAGAACAGACCTTGAGATTAATGTACTCTTTATAGAGCTTTGCGTAAAGCGCTTCAATGTCGAATAAACCCACAAAAATCCTCTAAAACTGTTTGTTGTGACTTAAGAATAAATTGAGTAAAAAACACAAATTAAATGAACTGTAACGGTAGAATGAAACAAAGCCCTATCTCTCCCTCCCAATTCTCCAATAGACATTCAAAAGAGAAATTTGAACCAGTGAACTGATGAACAAATTGTTTAACAATGGAAGTTTCTTACACTAAGTGGCTAGGGTTCTGAAAACTTGTATGGGGTCAGAAACTATGGCGGAGAGTTACCTGTAGAGGGGGGGGGGCTAGAAAAGGCTATTCCGTGCTATTTTTTATTTATTTATTTCTGTCTAATGGTTTGGCCTTCAAAACAAAACTGGTTATGACTTATGACCCCATATAAGACCATACAATTTCCCAAGAACTGGGTCTTACAGGAAACTGTTTATGACCCATATGTGGTCTTCAAGCTCACACTCACTTAAATGCGCATTTCTATTAAGCTCAATTTCACTTCTCATTCCCTTTCTTCAACGGCTATCACAGGTGGTCTCAAATCATACAAGTCTAGACTGTGAAACAAGAAAGCATTTGATGTTCACAAATCGAAACCCTTAGACGAAACTGAGAAGCGGAAATGGAACCCTAATACGAAACTTATGCTCATAAAGCTCAGAAACTCTTACCTATTCAGCAGGTCTCTGTAGAAATGGCCGCACGGATGCTATCTGGGGATGGGGCGGGAGAAGAACAGTTAAATTAAATTAAATTAAATTAAAGACCGTAAAAAGAAAACCTCACGAATTATGTTAACTCTTTTACGGCCTATCTCAGCGCGCCTTCAAATATGCTCTGCGCACTAGGCCCCTCTTGTTATCTAGGGAGTGTTTGCGATTGCTTCAACTTTAAAAAAAGTGATTTTTTAAAGTTATTTTGGGAAAAGTGATTAATAGTGAAAGTTGGTAGTATTTGAGAAAAAAGTGATTCTGAAAAAGTAAAAATTGGTAGTGTTTGGTAAAATAAGTACTTTTTGTGTAATAGAAAAAGTGAGAAGCAGTTTAAAGCACCTTTCTACCTGCTTCCAGCTTTTAGCTTTTAAATGATTAATTTAAGCAGAAGTTGTCATTTGAAAACACTCTTTTCAACTTTTTTTAAGCCAAAAGCTGAAAAGCGCTTTTTTTAAGCAACTCCAAACACTCCTTTAATCAATTCGAAAAGCACACATTAATTTGGGAATCACACATCTTTAAATCTTTAATTTTTTGAGAAAACTGTCAAATAAGTTCTCGAACTTTCTTAAAAGAGTCAATTAAGTCCTTCTATAGGAGACTCTGTCTGGCTGTCGCGATTTGGGGCGGTTCCCGGTGGAATTTTTTGATGAAATTTTTTGAACATCTTATTCATCAAGTCTAGTTTATTCATACCAAATTTCAGCTAAAAATTCAATTGGGAACATATTCAAATTAATTCGAGAACGCAAAAATGCACAGTTATCTTCACGAATTAATTTGAATGTGTTCCCGATTGAATTTTTAGCTGACATTTGGTATGAGTAAACTAGACATGATGAATAAGATGCTCAAAAACATTCATCAAAAAATCCCATTGGGAACCACCCAAAATCGCGACGGCCGGACATAACCTCATATAGAAGGACTTAATTGACCTTTTAATGAAAGTTCGAGGACTTATTTGACAGTTTTCCCTATTTTTTTTTTGTTTTTTGATGAACTTCAAATCTTTAATTATTACGCAGTACTCCGTATCAGTGGAGGAGCTAGGGAGGGGCATGAGTTAGGCATGACAATGGGTCGGGGCGGGGCGGGGCGGGTACTGCAAGACCTGGACCCGCCCCATGACTTGGCGGGGCGGGTCCGCCCCGCCTCGTGACCTGCACGGGTCCAAACTTGTTGACCCGTGACCCGCCCCATGCGGGGCGGGTCCGGGGGCGGGGCAGGTCCGCCCCGCCCCGCCGTAACCTAATTAGCTAATATGTATTTCTATTTGTGGGAAGTTGTTACCAATTGAATCTACATAAAGTTTATCTCTGAATAATAATTAAAAATTAATATATTAAATCAAATTCATGATACGCTAAAAATTTCAAAAATTGAGAAAAAATTACTCAGACTTGAATAGTTAATCTATTTAATTATATTAATAATTGAATATATGTATTAAAACGCTATATATAACGCATACATTGATAATCTGCCGTTCATCTCATTTTAATATATATATTAATATATTATAAGATCAAAGAATTTAATATTTATTGTACACACATATGAATGTCGAAGTATATTTGTAGTACTCCCTCCGTCCCAATATAAAAGGCACATTTGCGTTCGGGGAGTTTTTAAAGGTGAACACTGTTGGAACACTGTTTGACACTGTTTGGACACTGTTTGGCACTGTTTTGCACTGTTTTGTTTGCCAAAAAGGGAAATGTGCCTTTTATATTGGGACGGACCGAAAAGGAAAGTGTGCATTTTATATTGGGACGGAGGGAGTATAATTTAAGAAAAAGTATATACACTTTTATATAGAGCAGGGCAGGTCGGGGCGGGGCGGGGTAGCACGGGTCAATACTAAGACCCAGACCCGCCCCATTGTATGGGCAAGGCGGCGCGGATCCGTCCCATTTGCAAGACGGGGCGGGCCGGACCCGCCCCAAATGTCTCGGGCCAGGGCGGGTCATTGCGGGTCGGGTTTTTTTGACATCCCTAGCATGAGTGGGCAAACGCCCCGCTTCACACAACTTTTTTTTAGTACTAATACTTATAATATATTTAATGCCCCTCCTTCAAGGATAATTTTAGATTTAGTACGGTGTTCATAGAAACGTATGTGTTTCTATGAATACAAGTGTGAATTATTTTAGACATTTAATGACACACGGATTGACTTTTCGTGCTTATAGTGAACAAGAAAATGTTGCGTTTGACGAATTATCACATTTCTTATAACAAAAAGATCAAAACATCTCGAGACAATGTTGGATTCTCTTCTTAGTGGAGAAACTCAATTTTAGAACTCAAGTTGGATTGTATATATGTGCGCAAAGAAGTATTGACTGTTCTAGAATAATAATGTGGAGTTTTCTAGAAAAATGTGGAACTCACTAAAATAGTGTGGAAGCGTCTAGAACATTTTGAAGAATTGTGAGATTTTCTAAATCCTTTCAAAAGATAAGAGAAGTTTGTGGAAACTTTTTTGAAGAATCTAGATGCGTAGTGATGTGTAAAAAATTCTAGAGACACTTTGATGAGATTAGTATAGAAAAGCTTCCCATTTATATGAGAACTTTGAGGAGGGCTCTTGAGTGAGTAAAAATGAGTCTCCTTGAAAGAGGAGATTGAGAGCCTTCTTGTGAGAAAAGAAGACTCAAGATATCAAGTGTATCTTGAGTCTTCTTAAGATTAAGTAGTCTCATATACAAAAGGTGACCGAGTTAATACCAAGTGATATTGTCAGATTATGTCTTTGTATTTTGAGTGTGTGGATATATAAGTGTACGAGAGTCTATGAGTTCGTGATCCTGGAAAAGATCGGGGTCGTGTTTTTCCAACATAAAGTTATTATACAACATTTTGAAAAAATTAAAACTCGTATGATTAATCTATTGAGATTAAGATATGAGTCAAGCAGTATGTAATAAACTAATTTGTGCTAATGTATTACGCTTTTATTGTTTTTATATTATATTTTGAACAAATACACAAAAAATTTAGCCTTCAGAACGCCCCCTTCGAAAAAACTCTGACTCCACCACTGCTCCGCATTGTTTAATTTGTTTCCAAAGAACAAGAATTTCTAAAACATGCTTCTTGCCTTAAAAATTATAAATTTAAAATTTTAAATTGCAAATTAAAAACTAAAGAGTTAAACAATAAAATTATAACAGATATGTAATTTTATAGATAAAGAGTTAAATTGTAATCTTGAACTATTTATCATCATACAAATATGTAATTTTATAGTGCAAAGAATACAAAGACAAATAATGATTTCTTAAAATTATAACAGATATGTTAACACTTTTCCCAAAAAATCATACTATAGTAAAGTTTTTTCAATTCGACACAAGTAGATGATTATTTTGTCTTATTTTTATAGTAAAGTTTTTTTCAATTCGACACAAGTAGATGTTTATTTTTTCTTATTTTTTCAATTTTGAATTTTAAATTTAAAAAATTCATCCTAAACATATTAAGTCAGACCAGACCGGACTTGAACAATACTAAAATATACATCCATCAGATGTAATGTTAGGGGTGCGTAAAGCAACTCCCACTCTTTTCTTGGGGAGAACCTCCCAAATATAGACACATATTTTAATGACCAAGTTTGTTTTTTGGCGGATTCTTGCCTACTCGCTGCAAATTGCAGCATTTTGCAGTTCAAAACAATCAGCGGATTGCTCAAATCGTTGCTATCCAAGTGAGGCCAATGTGTTAATCTGTCAACAAAAAGGACCCACTGTGTAAAGAATATACATTTTATTATTAGTTTTGAATTATCACTATCATATTAGTTCCCAAATAATAAAATGTGATGGTCCCGGATAGAGGTAAAAGTCTAGAGGGGGGGGGGGGGGGGGGGTGAATAGACTTTTAAAGCTTTTTCAATTTTTAGAACTCTTCCCCTCTAGATGAGTTGATCTATAATCTTTTGGGAGATTAATAGATGCACAGCGGAAGTCTTTAACCTCTTTATACTAAGTGTGAGATAACTTTCTAGTTTAGATGATGTTTAGACTGGAAGTAGGCTTGGCAGTTGACTGGTGAGCAGGTTACTGCTTAGGCTGCTGCTGCACAGGCAGTTGGCTGGTTGGCAGGCAACTGCTGAGTCGGCAGTTGGCTGGTGGGCAGATCACTGCTGAGACAACTGTTGAGAAACAGGATGACTCTTGGATAGACTTTTTGTTCTGGCTTGTTATGGAGTTTGGAAGGACACGTGTGTATGGGCAGTGGGCTTAGCAGGAGGGTGAAGACCAGGGTACTGCTGAGGCACCTTTTGAGTTTTAGACGACTTCTAGTGGAAAAACACTCTCAAGGAGAGTGAGTTATTAAGCAGTAGGCTAAGCAGTAGAGTCAATGAAGACTACTGCTTAGGATGCTGCTGGCAAACTACAAACCTTTAGTGAGATGTGTTTGGTGTGTGCTCTGTATGTATGAAAGTAAATCAACACACCATGTATCCTGGTTCAGAGGTGGTGTAATCCTCCTACATCCAGTCCCATTCTATTTCAAATGGATTTCCACTAAAGTATTCAGCCCAATACATTTAGTGCCAATCTAGCCTTGACAACTCTGGCCTAGATTGAAGGCGTTTCACGAGGAGTATAACACCACTCCAAGTTACTCAAACCTTAAGACTTTTCTCAATTGATCCAGTGGGGATCAAAAGGTACTCTATCTATCTAACCACACTATAGGATCCGAACAACTGTTCTCCTAAGTGTTTACAACAACATGAATTGATTCACGAAGTTTCTAACCGCCAACTAAAACCTAAGCTCTATAAATGTTACAATGAATGATCTAGTCTAAGAGCTTAGTGAAGCATGAGTCAAAGCAGAGTGTTCAAGCACTTTTTCTTTTGCTGGATATTCGTAGTGTAATGACTGAACCACTTGCTTTGAATTCAATGACTTGCTTTTGATCTCATGCTTCTGCCTACTTTTATAGGCTTCTCCAGTAGATTAATTTCCTCCGTTGGTTAAGAGGATTTAATCCTAGACGTCCAAAGTATTGTACTTGCGTCTTCTTGTGTTGGAGCAGGATAAGGATTTGTCTTTGAAGGCCACTTGCTTTGTACGAAGATAACACCCATACCTTAGGCCTTCTTATCGCTGCATGCCTATTCTGAAACTCTTCACTATTCACCTATTCTGATGTCTTCTCTGCTCTTGTATTCTGCGTGTATTGGCCTTGTCTTGCAACTATACTTGTGAAGCTGAGTGCGTGAACCTGCTCAATTTGTGTAGTGAAGTAGTAAAATGTGTGACTAGAATATTTTGTATCAAATAAGTTTTGTACTGGTAGGATCTTTTAAATATCCTATTAAGGTAATAAGATTACCTTATTGCATTTTGTTCTTTCCAGTACAATTTATTTGGTACAAATTTCACAGTAATATTTGTCACTTATTTTACTAATCACTTTTTCTCTTTAAGTGACATGATTAAACTTATGTACCAAATTAACGCTATACTGGTTGGATCTAAATATCCATGTAAGGTAAATAATTTTTACCTTATTGCATTTTATAGTTCCAGTATGTTTAATCTGATACATAGTTTGTACATTGGAATTTTTGTCACTTTTAAGCAGGTATTTTGTTAACTTAACTGGTAGGATACCAAATCCTTTTTAAGGTAAAAATTATTACCTTATTGCATTTTGTTGTCCAGTTAGTTAATCAATATTTTTGTTCACTTTGATTTATCTATATATCAAATAACACTTTACTGGTTGGATTTAAATATCCAATTTTTAAGATAAAGACAACTTTACCTTATTTCATTTTGAATCCCAGTGTGTTTTATTTGTTATATAGAATTTACATTGTTATTTTGTTGCAGTGAACAGAATATCAAGAATATGCTTCTGAGTGTATGGTTTATCTAGTATGTCGAACATGATAAGCTAAATATTTAACTGGTAGGATATCAACTCCTATTAAGGTAAAATTACCTTATTGCATTTTGTTTTCCAGTTAAAATAGATAGTTTATTTGTACGAGATGTTATTGTGTGTAACAAATAAATTTAACTGGTTGGATTTATACGATATCCTTTTAAGGCAAAACAATATTGCCTTATTGCATTTTATGGTTTTCCAGTCATATTTATTTGTTAACTATTTAAAAAGGAGCACGACACATCTAGATAATACTCTTAGTACTAGACAACTGCAAGATGCTACAACAGAGGATAACAAAGACTATTACAACTTTCAAACCTATAATAATGCTACAATTGAGGGGGGATAACAAAAGCTTTTGGCATCATCAAAACAGTTCATCAAAATCTAGGGTCTAACAAAATGTATCAATTAAATCATTATTTCATGTAGTTTGTATCATTCCAGTCCTCTTGTCATTTTTATCATTAAATGGACGAGTCTGTTTAGTTAGTGCCTATTTAATAATAAAACTAGTTGAATCGGTTGAATTTACTATATAGTAAAATTCATGAAGTTCTCGTTGAAGTATCAATATTGGCCGAATTTGCTTAATTATTAAAATTATATTTAAAATAAATTTTGTTAATAAAATTAAGAAAAAATTACATGAAAAATTGTTTGTGAATCCCAAATCAACAGTCGATTAACTAATAAGCAATAATATGAAAATTTTGAGTAGAATAATTCATAATGATGAATTGTGAATTAAAACATTCAATACCGTATATTCATAATGATGAAACAATGATGAACAATACACGGATGAACTGATGATCGAGAATAACTAGTGCTCTACGTGAGAATAATAGGTGCGGAATAAATTGTGTAGATACTTAGAATACTAGCATGAGAGCTTCGAGAATGATATGGCTATTCTAATTGTGAAACCCTCTAGTATGTTCGGTCCATTCATCCTATATTTATAGGAGCATGACCGAATATCCTTGTTACATAAGGATGGGCCAAATAACTCTAATTAAATGGTTCCTAATAAATTACAAAGGCCCACTGATTAAATCCTAATTAAACAAAGATAAATTTAATTAAATTGAACACAATATATTATATCCTAACAAAAATAACTAAATTGATATTCTACAATCACTTTAGTCGATTCTACATATTGTCATGTAAACGTGTATAGGAGGTCATTTTATAAAAAATAAATTAAGAAAATTGATCGTTTTGTATAAGCTCATACAAGTTTTAAAAAGATTAAAGTAGAAATATAAATTAGTAAAAGTGTGATAAATATTTCATGACCTAACTTTACAAAAAAAACGATGCAAAGAATTTTGAAAATATATATTAAAAATATACAATTTTTTGTCTTTGCCCTATCAACAACTTTTTTTGTTGATGATGTTGGATTTTTTTGACTGACATTTTTTATTTGTAGCCTAAACTTTAGAGATAAAAACCGTTGATGCTAAAAAGAAAAAAAAAACATGTACAAAAAGAATACAATTTGGTTAGTGTAACTAAAGTTACAACTTTTGTGAAATAATGGGAAATGGTACTCCAATAGGAGTCCTGACACATATATTTATAATAGAAGAATTGCCAAAATACAAAGTATTTCTAAATAAATATTAGGCAGATTCCTAAATATATGTTAGACAGATTCCTAAATATATATTAGGCTATTACACCCCCTCAAACTGTGCGGGAGATACAACGCGCAGGTTGTCTTTTAAAAAATGAAATAGCAAACTAGAAAAACTCTTGGTAAATATTTCCGCAAGCGGAAGATTCCTAAATATATATTAGGCTATTAACTTTTACTTGATCAAGGTTACAAAATTAATGATATAAGTTCAATTTTAACAACGAGAGCACATTTACAAAAGTTGAGACAACTAAAAATGACATATACAAAATTAAATACACTGAATTACATTTCGATATAAACAATAATTGAAGGACTAAAAGTGTAATGGTATTTTGCTTGAATGTATGCTACCTCTTAGCTTCATTGGTCTTGGCTAAATTTTTTTTATTCTCCTAAAATTTTTGGCATTTAAACATTAAGCACTGATGCTACTCATTTCTCTTTTCTCCACACAAACATGATTCTCATGATTTTTATTTTTCTATTTCTCAAATAGTCAAATTGGCAAATTCCATATAGAGGTAATAGATATTATAGATAATTTTCTCTCAAAAAAAGTTATTATAGATGAATTGACACTAAATTTCATGCTAATGACACAATTGAGATGTTTTTCCGTTCGAGACCCGACCAAAACAATAGAGTGACACACCACGTTATCAATTACTCTCTCCATATTCTTTTGTTTGCTACACTTTCCTTTTTTGAATGTATTCAAAAATTTGCTACATTTTTCTTTTTGGTAAGTTTTTCCTTTAAAAATACTCAATTACTCTTACTTTTTCTACTTTTTATCTTATCTTTCATATTATGATAAAAAAAAACTTATCTTTCATATTTTTCCATCATCTCACCTACCTTTTCTACACTATTCATTACCTCTACTATTTCACTCTTAAAAAAAGTGTCGAACACCTATTGTAACCAACAAAAAAATACGGAGGGAGTACATTAGATCAGACATCAATGAGTGTTGCAAGTACGTTTACAAAAATGCTCTTTGGTTTAATGAAAATGTATTGCACGTACCTTTTACCAAATTGTTTGTTTAAAATAATTAACATCACCCAGTGACATAAAGATTCTCACTTAGTACTTTAGTATAGTGGGACTGTTTCCGGTTGGTTGACTCATGATGAAATCGCGTCGAAAATTACATGGAGTAACTGTTGTTTCCTAAAAAAGCACAGACAGTTTGGGTCCCGTTCGGTATGGTTGGGAGTTTTATGTTTTATGTTTTTAGAAAACCAAAAACTGTTTTCAGTTTTTTATTTTCAATTTTTTAGAAAACTGTTTTCATTTTAGTGTTCATTCAAAATTATTTAACAACTTGAAATTCATTACTTTCTTAACAAACAAATAGAGTACATATAAACATCATTATATTGATTCTCACAATTCATTTCATAACTCCATAAAATTAAAAAACAATTATAACACAAAAAGTATAATCTCTTATAAAGCATCCAATCATATTACATCTAAGGTAACTCAACGAAGTAAAGTAACTCAACATAGAAATTATGCATTATAATTTTCCCAAAGAGATTTTTCTATTCTATCTCTAAGGTTGTTCATTCGTTGCAGTTGACTTAGAGCAATATTAATAGCTTCATGTGAACCGCTAGATTCAACTCCACCGTTTGTCTCCTCATTTTCAAGTTCTACTGTTTCATTTTCATATTTAACAAATAATTCATCCGTACATCCTTTATAATATTGTGAATCACACAGCAAGCAAGAGCTATATACTTGTTGAGATATATTATCCCGGTCTACTACTATTCAGGAGCCCAAGGCATTACCCGGCCAGTGCGGAGCCCGATCAATGAGGCCCGTTTTGACCCATTAGGCTACCCGGCCCACCTTAGCCCAGTATAGTAGGCCCATCTTGGCCCGTTGGCCTATTAGGGTGGCTTGCACCCTTATCCCTTTCCGCTATAAATATGGGGTTTTCCCACCATGTTGAGAGATCCTTTTCTCTTCTTCCCCAACTTATTTCTTCTCTCTAGACTAGCTCAAGTAAGGGGTAATTTGAGTTTGCACCCCATTTTATTGTGCAAATTAGATTTTGCACCCCGTTTTTAAAAAACTTTGTTTTTGCACCCTAACCCCATGTGAAAAGACAAAAATGCCCCTCCATTAACAATTTTGTTGGCCTTCAACATATTCTGATGGAGGGCTTTTTTGTCTTTTCATATGGGGTTGGGGGTGCAAAAACAAAGATATTTAAAAACAGGGTACAAAGTCCAATTTGCATCATAAAATGGGGTGCAAACTCAAATTACCCCCTCAAGTAACTCCATTAATGGGAGCTTCAATAAACTATATTATGTTATGGGGAGGAGGGTATAATGAGAATGAGAGGGCTTGGACATTAGTCTAAAAAGTCTCGTGGTTTTCTACCTTTGGGGTTTCCACGTAAAGATCGAGTGTTCATACTAATTTATATTTATATTTATTATATCGTGTTGGATTAAACTCAACAATACTTTTGATGCTTAATTGAATAAGCGGCATGTCTCTAAGGATAGGCATGTCTCTAAAGATAGGAAATCTTGCTTTCAAAACTCCAAAGCAACGTTCAATGACATTACATAATGATGAATGCATATAATTAAATATCTCTTCAGGGCCTCGTGGATTTGGACCTTCTCTATAATCACTCAAATGATACCATTCTCCACGGTATGGACTAAGAAAGCCAGGCATGTTAGTATAACCAGAATGAACAACATAATATTTCCCTCGTTGCGGCATAGGAAAATGATTTGCAGGATTACTAACAATCTCCAAAAAAATTCTGGAGTCATTTGCTGTACCTTTCCAACCACTCATTATGAAAGCAAATTTCATAGCGAATGACCAAACACACATTACATTTTGAGTAGCATCAGACTTTCTTACACGATAAGGAATTTGTTCACAAACGGGAAGGCGCGCAGAAATATGAGTGTCATCAATAGCCCCTACACACTTCTATAAACAACAAAAAATAATATTACAAACAGTATCCATACTTAAATTTTAAACAAATACCATGTAACAAATATTACCTTGAAGAATGGATAATACTTGGGATTGTTCTTTATCTCCGAAGGTGTGTCATCAAATGACAGAGGGGTGATTAAATGCTTAGAAATAGAACAAATAGCATATAAAATTTTTCTAAAATACTGGGAAATTGTGTCCATGGAATGCTGAAATCGATCTGCAACATATCTTTTTCGACCATTGTGACTAATAATCAATAAAAATATGGCTACTTGTTCTTGTACAGATAAAAACTTTGAGCCTTTTGTTGTGGTTCTTCTTTTCAGCTCCTCACACAAACTCATGAAAACATGTTTATCCATACGAAATAAATCGTAACATGTGTCTGGGTGACCATTTAACACTTCAACCACCCACTCATGACCTATTAATTTAGAGACCCTTTAGGGTCGAGGTTTAACTTTGCAAAGAGGATTATACTCTCTGTTTAACATAATTGTAAGCAAAGTTTCAATCTCTTCATCAGATTCTTAATCATTGAGAGAATCCAAATCTGTGTACATGAGTCTGTGTAACAAAAAAGCAAAGCTAAGGTAATTCAAAGTTGAACAAAAGACAAAGCGACGTTCCAAAATAAACAACTAGTAGCCGAGGAGTTATATCATAAAAACTAAACATAATTTTTTTAAAAAAAAAACTAACCAACAACATAAACGTGTCACATCAAGGAATTCAAATATTAAGCACCCAATCCTTTTTTCTCTCATCTGGCATAGCTAGAAACATTGTTCTCCACCTTGCATCATCATGAGAAGTTGGGTTGCTTTTGCATAAGATGCCCCATCAATATCATTTAGTGAATTAAATGCATTGAGACAATTTAAGATGCATTCTTCATCATTCCCTTTTTCACTCATAACTTTTCAGTACTTTCGCGACTTAAAGCAGCTGAATTTTCTGGGGGGAGGGGGGGGGGGTCCCATTAATTCCAATTTTATTTTAGAGCTTTCTCCTAGTGCTGTGAGAATTTGAGCCATGACTATTTGAAATTGTTCTCTTCCTTTACGATGACTTCGACCTACCTGCTTCATCTTTTTATCCTTATGAGTAATCTCATCCTCAATAGAGCTATGAACCTCTTTCTTCATTTCTCCATCATCCTCAATAGAGCTATTAACTGAAGGACTTTTAGTAGACGGATGAGCATTGCAGCCTGCAGCAGTTGTGTCACCATAAAGCATACACAATTTTTCATATTCTTTACAACCATGTTTTTTAAATCTTCTTGCCATCTTATTCACCGCAAACATTTTTTCCACACCTCCTCACTTGCAACAACATTTCCGGTGATGGAATTGTATCCCATTCCAGTTTCACCAATCAACATCTTAAACAACTTCCAACGAGTCCTAAGACTATTAAATTTGTTCTTCACTCGTGCTTGGGTAGTTGAATATATTCTCTTTGAGTTTTTTTTTTCAATTCATCCTTATTCGAGTCCAAGCACTTTTAGTGAAAGTAGTAGTTTTCCTATTCCTCTTGTTAAGTTCATCCACCATCAAATAGGCCTGGACTCGGGCCGGGCGGCCCGACCCGGAACCGGCCCGGCCCGGCCACTGTAGCAACTGGCCCGGCCCGGTGGCCCGGTCCACCGGCGGTTCGGGTCGAACCGGCCCGGTGGTTCCCGGTTCCGGGCCCGGGCCTTCCATATGGTGAACCGGCCCGGCCGGTTCGGGCCCGATCCGGGCCGGATTTTTGTTTTTTTTTTTGAAAAATTTTTTAAGTCTTGGGTTGGAATAGGTATTTTGGGCCATTTGAGGTGGTTTGGGGTTGAGGGGGAGGGGTAGGGGATTAAATAGGAGAACCAAAAAAAAAAAAAATTGGACCGGTTTGGCCCGGCCCGGTTTGGCCCGGAACCGGCCACCGGCGGTTCGGGCTCGGGCCTCCCCTTTCCTGGCCTGAGGCCCGCCCGGGCCCAGGCCCGAACCGGGCCCGAACCGGCCCGAGTCCAGCACTACCATCAAATCAATGAAATATTCTTCATTTCTCACATCCCAAACAGCTCCATCACTAGACACTTCTATTACTTCATTATCAAAATCTTGACTTACAATTCTTCATCTACACCAAGACCTTAAAATTAAAAGTGATAGCACACAAAGAGTAGTCCCTAAATAGGAATTCAAATATTGACAATGAACACCAAAACATATAAAGAATTATTCGATTGTAAAAAATATATGATTTTGGTCTTTATTGTTCCTGAATTTTGGGATTTGCAATTTTTAGGAAAAAATTATTTCCTTGTATATTAGTCTAATATTTGTATTAGTATTAAGGTCAGTTAATCGTATATACGAAAAATGTACAGCGTCATTTGAAAAGAAAAAGCACAAATGGAGTCATTTGAGCATGCCACTAACAACCAGCAATTGAGAATCAGAGAAAACTAACCATAGTTGAACAACAAAGTACAAGGACAGATGAAGTATGGGCTCCTTTCCTAACTAAGGGGTGTTTGGATCTGATTCTCAAAACTGATTCTGCTCCTTCAGAGAGCAGAAGCAAAAGTTGGAGTGTTTGGGTGAAATTCCAGAAGCACTTCTGGAGCTCTAATTTACTCTCAGAATCAGTTTTTTTAGAAGCTGAGAGATACCAGCTTCTGAAAACTGATTCTGATTCTGCTTTTACTTTTAAAAAAGAAGCAGAAGCAGAATCAGTTCCAAACACCCCTAAATAGTTCACGAATCTGATTTTCACATCTAAAGACTCCAATACACGTGCAGCCGTGCAGGGGTACTTCACGTGTATATGACGGTATAACACTCCATCACTTTTGAAAAAGCAGAAAGATTATTATAAAGAAAAGGAGAAAGGTATAACCTGGATTTGGAGGCAGACTCTTGATACTTGGGAGAAGACAAAGAGATGCGGCTATGGAGATGGGAGAAAAGAAAGAGATGGACGAGGGTTGCGACCAGGCATGGACCGGTCCCGGGCCGGGACAGGCTGGTCCTGGGCGGGCTTTTTTGGGTTTGACTTCGGGCCGGAACCGGCCCGGGTTTCCACCGGGTCCGGACCGGTCCCCGGGCTTCTTAATTCTTTTTGCTTTTCTAATTAACCCCCGACCCTCCCCCCTCACCCCCACCCCCCAAATCCCCCCAAAACACTCAGCCTAACCTGGGAAAAACAAAAAAAATTGATAAAAAAATAGGTCTGTTCCTATTTTGGGTGGCCCGAACCCGCCCTGTGCAACTCCCGGGCCGGGCCTACCCAGACCGGTCTCTGGCCGGGCGCCCGGGCCACCGGGCCGGTTCCCAACAGTGCCGGGCCGGTCCACCACTAGTTGCAACGATGGGAGAAAAGAAAGAGACGGGAAAAAAAGAGGCGTGGGCTTTAAATTCCGGAAACCTCCTTTCCTCACTTTTGAAATGACGAATTCGTTTTTAAAAACACTTTGCGCGTTTTTAATATTTGGAAACAGAATGAGTTCTTGCCGAGCGGGTTTTGCTTTTTTATTTTGAAAGAAAAAACGGAAATAGCAAAACGGCAGTGATGCCGAACAGACCCTTAGTAAGTCATTTTTCTTTATTTCATCATGTTATCAAGTAAAAAAGTAATTAGTCTTTGACTCCATTGGAAATGATGGAAAATTATTTAAAATAATCAAATTAAACTTATACATTCATTCTTGTCAATGTACAGAAAACAGAGCGAACAGACAAATTTATCCAATATTTGCCCCCAATAAAGATCTTGTTATGTACATTTGAATCCAGCAGAAGCAGAGGGTTTCATAAAGTGCATCCTGTCAAAGAAACATAATACGTCCCAAGAGTAAGCCTAGCATCCTGAAAGCGCTTTACTAAGCACATTCTGCAGCGAATCCAGAGTTGATTTTGCTAGCCAACTGAATCCCACTTTTACGCGGTGCTCGTTGCTTGGTAATCTGATCAAGTATGCTATTTTTCTCGCTGCAATGAGAATGGACGCAATAAGGTCGCTAGGAATGGAATGAAATACAATGAGGGGGAGGGGGGATCAGGAGGTCTGGGGATACCGGTATGAGCAACAAGACCATCCAAGGTGATCCCGTTAATGAAGCTCGGTGAAACAGCTGCGTCATACTTGCCCAGAGTCATCATTTCACCTAAACTTTGAAATCTGCATCAATCACATAATCCATTATCAGTAGTTTCTAGTCAACCCTGTCCATTTGGACTGAAATTTAAATCATCAACTATTGTTTGAGCTGGTATAGTATTATATGTATTTTATAATTATTATCCAAGTCTAGAGTGTTCTGTTTGATTGTATTCTATTATTGTGATCTTGTCTGATCTGATATATGACTAAAACAAGTACAAGTGAACACGCATCAAACATTGTATTGACTTCATTCAGTCATGCTTCATGATTTGGGTTGATTTTACAACTCATGTAGGGGGCACAAAAATAATGATTTTCTCAACTCATTGCTGCCCCTAAAACATTGCCAAAATGTTTTCTTGAATGTATTTAGTGTTAAATGATTTTGGGCAGTTTGATTGGTGAAATGATTTGCACATTTATTTTCTTCAAAAAAATAATTTAAACAATTAATTGACATTATAAATTTCATGTCACTTTTATCTTATAATTTTTTCTTTTTTATTTTATCTCATCTTTTTATCTTTTTTATCTTTTTATTTTTTTTGGCTTCGAATTCATATGTCGATTCATGTTAGACGATCCCAAATTCTTTTGGGACTAAGGCTTGGGTGTTGTATAAATTTCATGTCACCGTCCCAAGTATCCTAGGGCCTGTTTGGTAACGACGACAACGGCTGAATAGGCTTAAAAGGCTTAAGACTGAATGTGCTAAAGTGAAAGTGTTTGGTAATATGTTGCCTGAAATAACTGATTGAGTGTAAAATTACTATAAAGGGTATTAACTTATACTGGGTATATATTAAAGGGGTTATGTCTAAAATAATACTAAAAAAAGAGCTATGAACAAAACAGAGACCTTTATTTCAATTTTCCAAAAATGAGACTAACAATGGGTTAAGAGACTATTATACCCTTATTTTAATAGAATCTCACCCATTAATCTACAATAACGCCACAGTAACCAAAACCATTATCGTGACCAAAATTCGTCATTGACCAAAAATCATTTGTGACCAAAAATCCAAAAATCCGTCAGTGACCAAAATCATTAGTGACAAAAAATTCTACCTAGTTACCAACGTCAACCCGTCCAGTGACCAATCCGACTAGTGACCATGACCAATCCACCCAGTGACCAAAAATCATTTGTGACCAAAATTCCAAAAATCCGTCAGTGACCAAAATCATTAGTGACCAAAATTTTTACCTAGTTACCAACGTCAACCCGTCCAGTGACCAATCTGACTAGTGACCATGACCAATCCATCTAGTGACCAAAAATCATTTGTGACCAAAAATCCAAAAATCCGTCAGTGACCAAAATCATTAGTGGCCAAAAATTTTACCTAGTTACCAACGTCAACCCGTCCAGTGACCAATCTGACTAGTGACCATGACCAATCCACCCAGTGACCAAAAATCATTTGTGACAAAAAAATCCAAAAATCCGTCAGTGACCAAAATCCTCCAGTGACAAAAAATTATTAGTGACCAAAAATTCAAAATCTGTCAGTGACCAAAATTAATAGTGACCAAAAATGTCGTCAAGTAATCAACCTCGACCAGTGACCAACGTTCGTCCGTCCAGTTACCAACGTCCGCCCGTCAAGTGACCAATGTTTGTTAGTCCATTTACCCGACTTGTCCAGTTACAGTTACCTGACCCGTCCAGTTACAGTTACCCGACCCGTCCAGTTACAACTACCCGACCCGTCCAGTTATAGTTAAACGACCCGTCCAGTTACAGTTATCGACCCGCCCAATTATAGTTATAGTTACATAACCAGTCCAATTACAATTACAGTTACTTTCGTCCAGTGACCAATTGATATAGTGACTTCCGTACAGTGACCAATTGACACAATGGCTTCCGTCCAGTGACCAACTTCCGCCCGTTCAGTAACCAACGTCTACCCATTCAATGACCAACATTGCCCGTCCAGTGACATAATTTTCAACCGTCTCCTTCGCCCCCAACAAGTCATTACCGCCACCCCGATCAGTCACTACCGTGGCCCGTTCATGTAGTCACCGTCCCTACCCCAAACCAGTGACCGCCCCCACCCCGCTAGTCAGTGCCACAAATAGTGACTCTAGTGACCAACAATGAAAACCACTGCTCTTCCACCACAAGTACAGCCTGCCCCACCCTTAGTTCCAAGCCCTCAGCCCTCAGCCCAACCGTTAGTCCCCAGCCCCCAAAAGTCAGACAACCACCGTCCCTCCTAACTCAGCCGCCAGCCAACCCCAGCCACCTGCGTTCAGCCCCCATCCAACAGCCCTCGACAATCAGCACACCACCACCGCCCCTAAACCTAGCCGCTAGCCCATCTCCGTCTCCCAGGGACCTAAATCGCACCACCGTCAAAACCCTAGCCCACCGGATCTGTGAAGATCGCTGTCGTACGAGCCTATTAGAAGCCGGTGTAGTGCTCTCCGCTGCTGTGCAGAAATTCAGAGAGAAGAGGAGAAGAAATTTTGGTGATGGAGGTGCGGCGGTCGAACGGTTGCAGTGCGATGCGGCGGAGGTCGATCGGTCATTGTGCTATGCGGCGGAGCTCAAACGGTCGCGGTGTGATGCCATGATGGAGGCGCGGCTGTGGCTTAGGGCGATGGAGGTGCGGATGACTTGCGGAGAAGGAGAGATCCGGCTGTGGCTTGGTTCGATGGAGGTGTTGATGGAAGTCTGGAACCCAGATTTGGAAATGACGGGAGGGAGGAGTCAATCAAGGGTATTAGAGTCCATTTGTTAATATTAAGTCTGATTTTTGTCTAATTCCAAAAGAGGTCTTATTTTTGTCCGCAAGAAGTCCCATTGTATTATTTCTGTCATTATTTCTATATTAAATATATGGGTGTGAACTTTGCTTGTAAATTAATTTTGCTTGATTATATATAATTAGATAAGTATAAAACTGCTTGATTAATTATTACTTTGGATTTGTTTTACACATTATTATTAATTTTTGTAAAAAACATGAGTAAATTAATTTTAAAAATACACTTTCTATAAAGTATACAGATATTGAAAGCTCACATACACTTAGAATAAAATAAAACCAAACAAAAAATACGGATAAGTATTTATTGGAGTTTGTTTGAATGTTACTTCAAAGTCCAAAACAATAAAATATAGACCACTATTTAACAGTGTCTACGTGAACAACCAGCTTTTGATCCAGAGCCTTGTTCAAATTATAGGCAACTGAAAACAACGTATTTCAGTACAGAAGGGAGAAGCGGGTCTTTTTAATCCTCAACAGTACAATAATAGAAAACAGCCGAAAAAGTTACCATTTTGTTGTTTTTTCAGCTGATCATAAAAATCAGCCCAAATAGCCAATTCAGCAAGTGTTTGGATTTTTTTTATGCTTTCAGGCTTATAAGCCCATTTTGAGAGCTCCAAACGGCCTCCTAATAGTTGGGATATACTCCGTAGAATTTAAGGTGTTGACAGGGTGGTGGGGCCCGTGGGGGTGGTGATATAATGTACTTCCATTAAAGGAATTTATATCAAGCCACTACATTGTATTGTGAACTACGCATGAGTAATGTCATGATAAATTGAGACTCCAACATAAAAATGGTCGTGAAAGAAAATGGTGGTGCTAACCACAGTATGAGCAATATTACTCTGTATGATATTTAAATATTTAATTAATCTACAAGAATACCAATTATCAAAATCATACCTAAATGGCAACAATTCCCGGCCATTGATAGAAGCCCACAAGTTCCAACCAGCCAGATCAGATTGCTGGAAAGCAACCTGCAATAAAAAAAAATGTAGCAGAAAACTGAGAAAAGTGGTCATGGACACATGCATACTATAAAATAATAATACTCTGTATTAGTTTATTATTATTTACAATAACTTCAGCTGTCAAAGTAACATATATGTCAATCACCTGTGCAGTAGCTGGAAGCAATTTTCCATTTTTGTCCCTCAATGCAGAAGCATCGCCAACTGCAAAGATGCGTGGGTGACCCTTAACTAGGAGGGTTTCATCTGTTTCTGCCTGTCCCCGAGCATTCAGAGGAAGTTCATATGTCTCATCACTAAGATCTAACTCCGGAAGTAGTGGCTTTGACCCAACAGTCCATAAAACTAGGTCTGATTCCACAACTTCACTCTGCAAGCCTCTCTGAGAAGACTGTAACTCCAAGATTATACTTTCAGATGCCATTTTTGCAAGATCACCGTGATCAATTTCACCCTTGACCTCTTTTCTTATGCAACTGACAATGTAACCAAGTAATAGTTGAACTTTCCTGGATGACAGAACCTGCAATTTTCTCACAAGTTTAATTAAAAAACCTAGTGCACATACTCTAGATGCATGGAAAAGGGGAATCTTGTATTAGAAATCACCATTACACCCCTTACCAAAATAAATCTGTCTAATAAGGTCAAAAAAGTTAACTGTAGTAGTACCACACTCCCTGTGAGATATGAAAATAGCCTGGTGGATATGTCTAAAAAGCATAGTTGTCATGGCATATGGCATAAATCTTGCCGCCCAGACATCTTTTTGTGGCAATGGCGATGCACATTTATGTCGTCGCCACATAACACACAATATAATTACTAAAAAAATGAACTATAGGCAATATAAATCAATAAATCAACAACCAAAAATGAGCAAAAGAGTTGAAAAACACATTCTAACCCAAATATATCAAGTTTAAATAGTTTCATGTGGTTCCCAAAATAACTTCATATCCAAAAAATCTAGTCTTCCAGAACATGTCAATTTGTTGTGCATATTAGATACTTGGATGAATAAGATCTAATCATCACCAATTATCACACTCCTACTGTGGAAGAGCAATTTCCGTTTAGTTGTGCGCAGCTTTCTCTTGACAGAGAATTAGTTGTGCAACTTCTCTGGACAGAGAATTAGTTGTGCAACTTCTCTCGCATCAATTCTATGTTAGCTGATTTCTACTTAGTTCGGTTATTAGGGTTTTATTTATAATATGAGTGGGCTGACTGGTTAATTAGTAACCAAGGCCAAATACCAACAACAATTAAATGAACATGTTAAAAGATGCGCAAAAATATGGCAAATATGACGTAGCGATGGTGCACTTTAATGCCGCTGCATGTATACAGGTCCCCAAGAAGCACTCTTATGGCGAAGACTTCAGGTTGCCCATTGTGTCTTATGGCAGGCACCGTTTGCGGCGTTGACAACTATGTTTAAAAGGAAATAAAAAATAAACAGAATAGAATACAAATGCACACAAAATGTTTATTGCAATTTGCAGACATAGTTCTTAATAATTAAAACTCTCAATACTTTGCTACTAAATTATATGAAGCATACATAAATTGGAGGGAACACATCTCATAAAAGTGGTTGTCACATTCTTATTTTCCCGTGTGATTAATAAGGTAATAACGACTGAGTCAAATTAAAGAGAAGAGGCACTGAATAAAGTGTCAGTGTATCATGAAAATGATTCATCTGGAAAACCTTACATATAACTATACAAGATAGTTTGGATAAGTAGGAATGGGGTTAGATGGCTATGTGCATGTCTACTTGTCACAGTATAAATGACTCAAGTAAAGAAGGTCAACACCTGAACCTAGCAGCAAAGAATATGAATACTGTTGCAAAAGCATAGTGCATGAATGGTGTAGTTCGCATATAAGGTTCCTAACCCTTAATGCAGTTTCCCTATTTCCTTCCGGAGCTTTCGGCAATATTGTTCTTTCTGCATTAATGGCTTGTACAATTCCCCTATCTCCCAATCTTTCAGATACAGTGGCAGCTAATTCCACTCCTCCATAACCGCACCCTACCACTGTAACACGTATAGGAGAATCCTTGGAAAAGTTTCTACGCTCGAGGTCTCTTAGCTTTTCATCAGCTTTCTGCGTAAGGATAATACATATTCAAAGAGGTGGTTACTAATTTGGCATTAAAGCGGAAGATTGCAAATTATTAGAGCATATATGAATCTCTAATTATTATCCATTTATCCTCATACTGACAAGAGCATCCTCTAGGGTATAAAATGGTAATGCATATTTGGCAGCTCCTGGTACAATATCAAGTTTCGCTTCAGCTCCTAATGCCAGAACCAACCTGGCTGCCCAAATTTAAAAGATGTAAAAATTATGAAAGCATTTCAAAGTAAAATAAACAAAAGGTTCAAATTCAATATAATTCATTAATTACAAAAAGATACTCCATCCATCTAATTTTGTTTGGTGTACTTAACTTTTGGATTGTCCAAAAAATATAAACACCTTCTTAAATTAAATCCACTTACATTCCTTAATCTATCAATTCACCTTTTTACTTCTTGTGGACCCATCCTACTTATTCTTAATTTTTGGAAATTAGAATTATAAAACAAAATATTTATCCTTTATTTTCTTAACCCCCCCAACCCAAATGTATATTACGTTATGGGAGTATGGGAAAGAATATTAAATAGCTTGACTTGTGTTCATCCATTGTTATAGGAAATTGGAAGGATGCCAAAGAGATTACAAGCCAATCATTGTCAGATCCATAGCAATGAACTGTTTGTTTGATAGAGAGAGATTGAGGACTTCTGACAGAGAAAATCCATTGTCTGTGACTCTGTGGTAATTATATTGACAGTTCATCCATTTATATATGCTTCATTACATGACGCAGATATGGTTGCTCTGGTGGAAAGGCTCCTTTTGGGAATGCACACTATGCAACACTTTTATCAGCCAAAGCCAAATACCCCAATAAGAAATTGTGAATGGAGGAAAAATCTTTTAGAGATATCCAGGAACCAAAGATCTGGCAGTAAAGATGGAAAGGGACAAAAAATGTATCATATGCGCTATGTTCTTAAACTCTAACCTCTTTGAAAATGGAAATTAGAAGATGAAAAGTAATGTAATACAATAACCTAAACTCTAAATGATTAGAATCAGTAGACTGTCCGGAAACTGAAACTATGCCCCTAATTCTATAAGTCCCTTATGCACAAATATTGCCAACAAGAAATGCAATTTATATTACAATTACGATTTTTCTAAGGTTGTGTGATTTTCTTTTGCTGATAATATGATGCTTGGCAGGATACATCAAAGTTCATGGAAGCATGAAAGGAATGGCACAGCAGATTAATTCATATAAATTGTTGTTTAGTCATGAAATTAGCTTGAATTTGGTCATATTTAAGGGAAAAACCCTTATTATTATTATTCAAGTCAAAGAGTTGTCTTCATTGTTATTATCTTTGTTAGTAGTCAAAATTGTTCCTATTTCATGCAATTAGCTGTTCCCAAATGAGAATTTGAGAGACGATGAACTCATTTGAGATCTTCATGGATTACAGTCCACTCTTAAGTCATAACACTAGGTCACTATTACTCCTTTCTAAATTCACTGCGACACTCGATTTCATCATTTATAAGCAATCATAAAAAAGTTTAGGTGTTCTCAGACTCCTTCACGTAGTGTTACTAATGTTCATAGGCCTGTGGCGTTGCTCCAATATGCTCAGTTTGTATCATTATGATTAACCACTTTTACTCGGAAATTATGAAAATGGCATTCTTGCAACAATTACTGAAGAGAGAGACATCCCGGTGCTAAAACAGTCTCCAATAAGATCAAAACTGATGTGATGCTTGGAGTTGATTATAAATGAAAACCCACTTTCAGATCTCATGGTAAATGGTTGTTCCCAACTACTCCCTCCGTATCAGTTTTATTGTCCCATTAGGGTTTTGTAGTAGTTTAAGAAAATTTATAGGTTTACCGTACATTTTTTTAAAAAGTAGGAGTTTTTTGGTACTGTAGCAAACACTGTAGCGGTACTGTAGTTGCACTGTAGCAGTACTGTAACTGCTTTTTGAGTGGAAACTATTGCAAAAATAGAAGTGAGACAATCATTTTGATACACCCAAAAAGGGAAAGTGGGAATATAAAAGTGATACGGAGGGAGTATATTTTAAGAAATATGAATTGAATTAACTCGTACTTGAGTAACATTGTTGAGGACCTGGGATCAATCACCATTTCTAGTGTTGTTCCAGGCATCCTAAAATGCTGAACCAAAATGATTTTGGCAAGAATATAATTTAACATACCAATCATATTCAATAGCAAGGCCACTTTCAAGATGAACAGTTCCTCCAGGGCCAGATAGTGTAGGCATATTTTTCAGTAAATGGTCACGTGGATGTAGGCATTTGACCCTGTCTCTGTGGAATTGCACGTTTGTGTTTGCAAGCACTTCAGAAAATAGTGGTGCAATTTCCCACATGTCTACTTCTGCATTTTTATTTCAAAAAACAGCAGTAGTAATGAAGACAATGCACTCAAGATTTAATACTGCAAAATAACTGCACTTGATTAATGGCTAACCTATTGCATACCTCCAGAGAGAAGTTCATATAGCATGGGCTTGAAAACAAATCGTTCACATTGATCAACGAGGATAACCTGCAGGGTTGTCAAAAATGTTATCTCAGAATATGAATGAACAAATATGAAATCATGCTTCAAAACTTCTAATAATCCCTGTTGATGTAGAAGAGATAACATGCATTTGATGAACCATCTTCATGTGAATGTTGAATAAAATAATGAAAATAGTTAGCGCCTGAGTATACGCTTAAAATTTTAAAACTTACCTGGGGCTTTTTGTCATCCCTCCAAACAAGGGATTCCAATCTCAGTGCGGTGTAAAGTCCTCCAAATCCACCACCAAGTATGCAAACCCTTGGCCTCTGCAGAACACAGACAGAGAAACTTAAGTTAAAAAATCTAATTGATTTTTTTGACAGCTTAAATCTACTAGAGTACTAGACTATAAGAGCCACTGCAAACATGTTTTGGTCAGTAAGATAGAAACAGCCTTAGCCCAGAAGAGTTCCAGTTTGCAAGAGCTGTAAGGATTAAAACCAAAAAGTGTACTTGACGCAGTACACATGTAATTACCAACTATAATACCCTAATTCTCTCCCCCCCCCACACCCACCCACACATGTATATATCGATTATATAATGACAGCAGTCTCCATCTCACTCTCTTTTGTGCACCCTCCATCTCACTCTCTTTTATGCACACTCCAGAAAAAGCTGACATGCAGGCATGCAGCACAGAAAAGGCAAAATCAACTGCCTTGCATGCATAGAAATATGGTTTTACACAAGGTGTTTTATGCCCAAGTCAACTCTAAGCAATGACTTGGATGGAACCACACTCTCTTCACTCACACAACTGTCCTGGTTCTGGAGGGGGATGGGGTATTTTTTAGATGTATGGTTTCACATGAAGTAAGGAACAGCACAATTTTCATTTTTATTATTAACGCTAATCCTATAAAATGTGCAATAATGTAAAACCATAAAAGGTTGCATGTAAGGTAAATAGGTAATTCTCTAGTTTGGCCTTTCTAGAACCGTGTATCAAGATTCTGTGGCGTGTGCATAGATGAGGTTGAAATAAGAGTGTACTCCCTCCGTCCCCTTAAGTTTGTCCCGTTTTACCTTTTTCGTTCGTCCGTATCATATTTGGTAACATTTGAGTGGTTAGAATTCATTCTTTATTTACACTTTATCAATTCAATACCAACCACACAACTCCACTTTTTCTTAAAAACCACACCACACCCCTCCGTCCCAAACTTAGGGGGACGGAGGGAGTACTAAGCATGGCTCATATAACCCTTTGTTTGAAACCACTTATACTTTAATAAAAGCACTTTTTGGGAAAAGTGGGTAGTGTTTGATAAAATAATTTTTTTTGTGTAATAGAAAAAGTAAAAAGTAGATTCTACACGAAAACCGAGATAGTAAAAGTTGGTAATGTTCGGTAAAATAAGTGTTTTTTTTTTAACAAAAAAGTCAAAAGCACTTATCAACGAAACCTAAGTGATACAGAGTAATTAGCACTGTCTTCGAATCCCTGCTATTTGGGTTAAATTGGTGCATTTAAAAAAGAGGAGATGGAAAGAGGGATTTTCTGAATGACCTTTTCATCTGGCCATTTATACATAAGAGTTTGGGAAGCGTCACTTCCACTAATTTCAACATTGCTCCCATTTCCTCCACCCGCATCAGCTTTGACCCGGAATGAGCCGCCCCGGGTT
This sequence comes from Cuscuta epithymum, assembly GCA_945859915.1. Classification (NCBI taxonomy): domain Eukaryota; kingdom Viridiplantae; phylum Streptophyta; class Magnoliopsida; order Solanales; family Convolvulaceae; genus Cuscuta; species Cuscuta epithymum. The sequence continues at coordinate 1,230,862 of CAMAPF010001045.1, read as the reverse complement.
GCGATGCTACCACTAGAAGCAGTACTAAAGCTTCCACTCCGAACACTAGTACTCCGCCGACGGCTCCCTAGTTGCATCAGAATCGGCGATTGCACATTCGGAAGATTTCCTGAGATTGATATAAAATGAGTGTAAATGCATCCATTACGCAATGCTGCGTAGCATGTGAGCGAAACTAGACAGCTTACGGGCGTTGAAGCTGAGAAGTGGTGTTGAGGCTGAAGCAAAAGATGGTGATATCGCTGCGATGGCAGACTGGGGAGTCATTGCTTGTGCTCCTGGCGATGGTGGTAAGGTGAAAGATCCGAATTCAGAAGGCGTATGGTTCCTGGAGGACCAGAAAATATCGAAACATAAACAACGAGTTCCGGTGGCTATCTGGCCTCCTCACATTCCAAGTGGTACCCAGGTCCGACAAATTTGAAACTCAGTTATCATGTTTCAGACTTCAAAAATTCCTTTTTACACCTTCTTATACACGTCAGTACACGTTTCAGATGACAAAATCTAGCTTGTTTTGTCTGTGGAAAATTCTACAGACAAAACAAGTCAGGTTTTGTCTGTGAACTGACATTCACAGATAAAAAAAAACTCTCACAGATAATGTAGTGTACTGATATGTATAAAAAGGTGTACACCAAGAATTTCTCTTCAGACTTTCGACCAATATTTTTGAGCTTTTAAAGTCAAAACAAGTTAAGTAAAGCTAAGGTTAAAGTTATTTTTATATTGACTTGATTAGAATTACTACTATTTTAATTATTTTATATAGTTCTTTTATTTTATTAATAAAATATATTTTAGATATATTTTCATAATTTAGCACATTCAACAACTTCAACAATAATTTCATGAATTTCTAACGGATTTAGTCATTTCAACCAACTTCAATATTACTAAATGGACTCCTAACAACAAAAGTTCAAAAAAAAAATGTCAAAGCTAAGCTAAAATTTCACTCATGATTATTATGTTGTGTGGTGAAGCTATTTTCTTGCAACTTAATTTGAGTACGATTTCCCTTCTTTTATCACATATTCTTTTACAAGTTTTTTTCTTCATCCCGCAATAAAGCTACTAATTTAATTTAATACTCTCTCTCTTGCAATATAAAAGGTCTTCGTTCCATTTTGCTCCACCCCTTATTAATGTCCCCTTTTCCCGTTTAGAAATAAAATACAAATGCTATACGCAATTTCTAGGGCCGTTTTCACGGCAATCGGCAATTGACGAGGGGCATCCTCGCTTCTCATCACCAAGGCAGGTGAGCTTGACAACGAAGCTAGTTTCTTTTTACAGCAGTTCATCATGGAGGTCTGGGCTTCTACTTCGACGAGCGACATGGAAGACGGACACAACGCAGAAGGAATGGAGGCACTGGCAAACGCATATGGGCAGTTGGAGTTGGAAGAAGATGATGAGGTCCTCGTTGTCAAGCCTGCGGCACAAAACTCTTCTAAATACAAATTGGCCCCGATCGGAACTATTACATCAGAAAAGTCGGTACGTTTTGTCTCAGTTTAGAGATATCATGGCGTCTGTGTGGAAACCCGAAAAGGGTGTTACTATAACTGAAATTGGCCCTAGGAGGTATGTCTTTCAATTTTATAATGAGGAAGATATGAATAGGGTAGCAGATGAGGGACCGTGGGTATTTGATCAAAACCTAATTGTGTTGAGTAGACTTAAAGAGGGTGATATTCCTATATCTGTCCCTTTGAACAAAGCTGATTTCTGGGTTCAAGTTCATGACATCCCAGTGGGATATTTCTGTTTAGACAATGTGGAACGTATTGGAAACTTTTTGGGGAATTTATAAAAGCTGATGAAAATAATTTCTCCGAGAATTGGGAGTCCTTTATGAGAATTTGGGTTCGTATTGATCTGGAAAACCCCCTGAAAAGAAAGTTATTTTTGCAAAAAAAGAGGAAGGAGTTAGTTTCCGAGTCAGATTTTGTTACGAGAAACTGCCAAGCTTCTGCTTCTTGTGTGGAATAATAGGCCACGCCGAGAGTTATTGTCCTCGTAAGAGGAGGGATTCCGATGGAACTGGTGAAAGACCTTTCGGGCCTTGGCTTAGGGCAGCAAAAGGAACAAAGCAATGGAAGGAGAACACATGGCTTGTCCCAGCAGGTAAAGGAAACTCCTTGAGTAGCCAGACTAATGGCGGAAATAGGGAGGATGTTATGCGTTCAAGCGTCCTAGAGGTGGGCCCTCTCCAAAAAAGAGAGAGGGAACCTCGAGCAGAAGCGCGGACAAGTGGAGGAGTTAGACGGTTACCAGATGGGGGAGGAGATGGAGCTCGGCAATGCAGTGGGGAAACGGAGAGGAGGCGAGCTACAAGTTTGTGGCTCGCCAGACACATAACTGACAGATAGCCTGTCAAAGCACGGAGGAATTAATAAGGCAGGAGGCCATGAATACTTTTATTATTTTTATGCTTTTTACGTTTCGTTGAATCATGTTGCTTTTATTTCTATTCTGAACTTTAGAGGTAGGTGGATGCTTTGTTTTTTATTTTTTTGCTCAGGACTTTTATGTGGGTGGAAGCGATAAGGCTAGTTTGGCCGTTAAAAGCTTTGAAGATCTCACATGGTCCGCGAATAGTCTCGCTCCTTTCGGGGTGGTCTATTCTATGTCTAGCCAGAGAGTGGGAGGGCCTTTTGGCTATGCGGAGCCTCATGAGGAGGTTTGGCGATGTTCGGTTGGATGTACTTGGAGAAGTTTGGTTGCTATTATAATATAATTAGTTTCCTTTAAAAAAAAATGCAAATGCATTTACATTCTTACCCTCATTTATTTTCTACATCTATTAACCTTACCATATCATTTACTTACCACCCACCCCATTTACTTACTCATTTCCCATTTAATGCATCTGCCGCCCACCCCAACCTCTTCGTATTCCTCATTCTTCGTTTACTCCACCCACCCACACATCTCCATATGGTCTCCTATGGTTTCCCCTGGTAACTCATTAGGACTGGAACCAACAGAATAGCATCACACATAAGGATGATAGCCCAATCATTAACCTCATACAAGCACCACACACCATTATGCACACACTAGCCTGAGGTCTCATACCAAGCCCGGACACAAATGACAGTCCAATCATTGACCTCATACAGGCATCACACACTCACCATTATGCACACACTGGTTTAATTAGGAAAAAGGGAGGGGTTGCAAAACTACCCTTATGGACTCTTCGTATACCCCCTCGACTTATCATATCTCTCATACCTTATATCCATTGCAAATCCAGGTGCTACAGACGAACTCGAAGAGAAGTGGTTGGTAGATGCAGAGGTGGACACCATCATTGTTCTGAACTCCGAATCCTTCACCTTTGATTGAATCCCCGATTGGACCGTCGTCGTCAGATGGAAACCCTGATTTTCCATGATGAGCAAGACTCTTTGGTGTCTCTTGCATATCTGATCGTCCCCAACTCCGAAGATGAATTTGATGAAAATGTTATTGCATGTTATGTGATTGACCCTGAGACAGTGCTCCTTGATGCGCATATGCGAAATTATGAGCATCGTGACATGCAAGTACATTTTCATATGTGGTTTTCCCTTATGATCCCTGATTATGTCCCTAAGAAATAAAGGTGGTCACATTCCTCGTACTTGTATGCTTACCTTACCTGCTCTGAGCCTAGGAGGATTAGGTAAAGTGTGATTTATGCATGCAGTCAGAGGTCAATGATTGGCTTGTGATCTGTGTTTGTGCTTCGTATGAGTCCTCAGGTCAGTGTGTGCATAATGGTGAGTGTGTGATGTTTGGATGAGGTCAATGATTGGACTTTCATATGTGTTTGTGCTTGGTATGAGGCCTCAAGCTAGTCTTTGCATATTCACCCTTGTGTGTGTGTTTTGTCTGAGGTCAATGATTGGACTGTGATCAATGTTTGTGGTTGGTATGAGGCCTCAAACCAGTGTGTGCATAATGGTGAGTGTGTGATGCCTGTATGAGGTCAATGATTGGACTATCATTTGTGTCCGGGCTTGGTATGAGACCTCAGGCTAGTGCGTACATAATGGTGTGTGGTGCTTGTATGAGGTTAATGATTGGGCTATCATCCTTATGTGTGATGCTATTCTGTTGGTTACAGTCCTAATGAGTCACCAGGGGAAACCATAGGAGACCATGGGGGATGTGTGGAAAGCAATGTCTTCAATGATAAAATGCACGCGTATGTTTTTTTTATTTCTGTCATTGGTCTATGATGGTAATGTGTGCTTCCTAATTGGCTTTATCCCTACTAAGTCACCAGGGGAAACCCTAAGAGACCATGGGGATGTGTGGCAAGCATTAGTGCAATGTGCAACAAAGCATTTGTTGCATTAGTAAAATAGATGTTGCATTAGTGTCATTTGTCTAAGTATCCAACAAAGCATATTTGTTGAGGCGTATTATTCCAGCCTACTACTAGTTAGGGGCCCAAGGCATTACCCCGGTGCGGAGCGTGATTAGTTAGGCCCCATTTGAACCCGTTTCGACCCACTCGCCCCATAAAGACCCTTTTGGCCCATAAGGGTAGTTTTGCAACCCCTCCCTTTTTCCTAATTAAAGGAGGTCTCCTTTCATGTTTTGGGATCTTTTTGCACATTGTGAATGGTAAGGAGAGCATAATGAGAATGAGAGTGGTTTGGACATTAACACAAAAAGTCTCGTGGTTCTCTCCCTTTCGGGTTTACACGTTAAAAGAACTTGTTCGTACACATTTATATTTATATTTACTATTTCGTGTTGGATTAAACTCAACAATATCCAAGAAAGCATGTCCAAATAAACGTATTCTCCCCACTTTTTCAAAGATCTATCCAAAAAGCTATCCATGACTACCAATTGTCTATGTGTCCATTTTTGAATGGCTTGAACATGTCAAGTATTCCAAAAAGTAAAAAATGTGAATACTTTACATGTTCAGTCCCCTAAAACACTGCTGCATTTTTTTTCAATCCACACTTCATTCTCCTAATTCATTTATGACTTCAAGGAATGAACTTATGTCTGCCTTGAATGAGCTTGGTGGTAACCTCGAGTTTTCACTGCAATTTTTCCTACGTGTGGCACCTTGTGGTTATTGCCCTCTTCACTTTTAGAATTGAATTCAAACACAACTGTAGGGTCAACTAAACATGATTCAATGCAATTAGATTAAACTCAGCATAAGCATTCTACACTTTCCACTCCCTATCTGAGGTCATGAACTGAGTTCCTAGGTGTGGTCTGTTGATGTGACTAAATAATTAAAAAAAAACTAGATCCAACACATTTATATCAGGGTTATTAGGAGACTGGCAGATTAATATAATGTTAACTCCATCTGAAGTGACTTCTTTCATGAAGTCAATGTCAGTTGGACTAATATGGGGTCTTGCATTGTTTTGTTGTATGTAAATATGCTTGCTCATACCTCTAGGCTACTTAGCTTTGATAGCAGGCAATAAAAAACTGAGAAGTCATTCCTTGTAAACATCCTTTGTGACGGAAACAATTGCTTTCTCCTCAAGTGTGCCAACTTCTCCATTTTTTACTTTTTCTCTTTGCTGGTTTTCATTTTATTGAATGAGAATATTCCAATTTTCCCATAAAAAATAACATCACCATTTGCATGTATAATTGGCTTGTCAACCGCACACAGAAACATCATTTCAGTGATGAATATTGTAGATTGACATATCATATGAGGCTCAGCCTCATTCGGATGGAGGCTCAACCTCATCCGAATGGAGTGTAGTAAGAATAAGTAAGTAAGTAAGTAAGTAAGTAAGTAAAATAAATAAATAAATAAATAAATAAATAAATAAATAAATAAATAAATAAATAAATAAATAAATAAATAAATAAATAAATAAATAAATAAATAAATAAATAAATAAATAAATAAATAAGACATGATCAGATAACGTGAAATAAATTTGAGATGTTTTTACCATATTCTAAAACCTATTTGACCCTATGCCTAGCTATAATGGTATCCTATAAAAATACCCAAATAAATATGTGTTGTCTGAATCTGAAAGCATGTAATATATTCCTAAAAGATATAACGGTGGTTGACAGAAGAAAAACTTAACTTAATGAAAGATGATTCACGGATAAGTGTCGTTAGGCACTTGGGCAACAAGCACAACAATCAAATATAGACACACCAAAAATAACGACCAATCCAACCAGCAGGTTAGACTGGTAATATCAACCATGACCTAATGTAAATTCTAGTTTAGCCCAAAAAGCACAATAGGCTCATGGACGGCTCTAGAAGCCATGCCATTGTTTCAAGGAAAGATATAGATGCATAATAGGTGATGCTATTGTGTGACTTAATTTAACCAGCCCAACAAATAAAGAATTGTCACACCAAAATAGTTACTAGAAATATGATTACACTGTGTTTTGTCCAAATGGAAGTTTATCATTCACAACTTTGAATTCCGTGTACATTGTTAGTGCACGGGCCTATAAACCAATACATCCCACTATGTTTTGAATAATTTAGCATATGTTCAATACACAGGCCTGGCCTATAAACCAAATTACTAGTACAATGCTAACAAATGACACACTGATAAGACATATAATAGTACAAGAATAACTAGCGTCATTATAGGGGTGGATCCAAAAATTTGGATTGTGGTGGTGGGCTGAAGAGTGACTATAGCATAATTAAAGCAATATCGGATGGACTCAATAAGAAAAATGAAAAAAGTACGCTACAAAATTGAAGGAAAAAGTAGGTTACCCTAGACTGCATCCCACCATCCACCATAGCCACAATATAGATCGACCCCAACCTAGTGAGGTACAAGATATTCATGATTAGTTTCAATCAATAGCATAAGTAAGTGTCTCCACTTCCTCGGGGCGCCAAATTGTCTTTTTTACACATAGCAGCCCTTCCTTGTCCCTTGAATACAACATTCGAATCTCATAGTGCATTGACTTTAACATAGTTTGCAACTCGCCTATAACAATCAAACTGTCACGAACTATGAGTTTTCCATCTGGTCTCAGAATCCTATCAACCTCTGCCACTAATGCCGGTAGGCCACACCTGCAAGTTCCCCATCGCCATAGGGAGGAAATATTATTTAAGGAAAAGACATATGCTTTTAGTGTTGAGTATTTGTATTTGGGTAATGGATGAATACTTTGTTTTAATTTTGGAGAAGAGGTGATCAGCATGGAGAAGATCATAAGATCTAGGGTATGTGCTGAATGATTCACACCAGTCATGGTAAATTCCAAAAAGGCCCCTCTCATAAATTATGGGTAGCGTGTCAGGGGCATCTACAGAAATAATGTTCATAACCCATACATTCAACTCCTTCAAAGCTGCAGCAAATCTGCGTATGGCACAACAATGGTCAAAGTAATTTATAGAAATTTTCAGTAAAATATATCACGCAGATAACATCTAAGCTGTTAGATTTTATAAAACCCAAATTATCTTTTTCCACCATGCATGCAAAGGGTAAGGGTTAATGGTGCCAATGTAGCTTGTTAGACCTCTGTCCATCTCAAATTCCAAAAAAGAACTTTGAAAATTACTGCATAAACTTCGTGCAATTTTTTCCTCAAAAAAAATCTTTGTAAGGGTCCCACAAAATTTAAATGTCTGGCCATGCCATTGTGCACGCATGTGGAAGATCTTTACCTTCTAAGAATCCTTTAAAAATCATTTCCTATTCAAGAGCTGGTGCATTCAATGAAATACATAATTACATATGTATGTAGCAAAATTAATAAATTGATTGATTACCCTCCATAGATGGCACGCATGTCCATGACATTTCGCACACTAGACCAATCAATACCCATTCCATTGAGGTAAGTTTTGGTTACCACTCGCTTCCAATGTTGATAATCGACAACAAAATCCTCCGATGCTGGTTTTCCATACACCCCTACTTGGGAATTCTGTAACCAATAAGGAGATTTTACCAACCTCCCGGGCCACACTTCTGGCCACTTAGACCCTCGTTCTAGTGGACCCATGGGCACTTTGTGCATGCAAGCTTGTAAAGGCACATTCCTATTTTTGACGAAATTACTTTATGAGAGCTTTGAAAATAATGCACCACATATTCTCTCAATATGAGTGTTGCCAAATACAGTGGCAGTAAAACCATTCTTTAAAGAAACAACAATAAAAAAAATCCATTTTATGTACCAGGATGCATCAGGATCATCAGATTCTTGACAGAGTGGAGGCTCAGCCTGTGATCTATGTTCATAACACTCATTGGAAGTAGGCTTTCTGTACATAGCAATGCCTATATTATCAACTTTGTCCTTGGTAATTGAAACTAAGTCCCAACACATTGACTTGGTAAGATTCGTCATCGCTGCATGCCAATATTCCCAATATAAAAATACTTAGTTCTTGAAATCTCTAAATATGATTAATTAGTGACATTCTTGGAAAATAGTGTCAATTATAGCAGTAATACTACCATATTACAGCTAGTTGCCAAAATTCAATAGTGAAATTTCAAAATAGGAGTAAGTTACTCCTATTCATAGAAAAACATTATGCTCCTATTTTGGAATTTTACATTGTTTTTTACTCATGTCGAAAATTTTCCACCACCACCACCACCACCATCATCATCATCATTATCATCAATAGGACAATATAGTAATTATTGCAATAAATTCATCAATGGATTGATTGGATTCATCCTTGCCTACCTTCCCAAATCGCAACATCCTCTGGAACCTTCCTGTAGACTGGGGTAGCAGACCACACAAAGAAACCACCCGGGCGGAGCAGACGATTCAGTTCTAGGAGAAGCTTCCCGCCTATACATATAATGCCAACTAATTTTAGGACGTAAAAATGCTAATCTTGAAGCAAACATAAAGCTTACCATGTTCATATATATAACATAGTACATGTGAGAGAGACACTAGGAGATAATTATGTTTTATCTTTACGAAGTGTGCTTGTAATGTGTACGATAAGCAAAGTTAGCATCACGTTTATTTAAGCATGAAATTTTCAAAGGAAAAAGGTGTAAAAAGAACACCCCTCCATGGCAAGTTTTAGAGAGAAAAATTGTTATCAAACATCAACCACTTTAGGGTAAGTTTGTATCCGGGGGAAATTCTAGGAAAAGAAAAACCCAAAAAGATTGTTCATAAAAGTTAATTTCTTCAATTTGGTTTTATATTGGAAAATTCAAAGGAAAATGACATATGATATTTTTTTACATAAATTACCCTACTGAGGAATGAAAATAATGTGAAATTACAAAATGTGAGTACCATCTTTTTACCTATAAAAGAGTATTTAGTGTTATGTGTGGAAAATACTGTCTATTATGGCATTAATACTGTCATATTAATGTTTGCTAATGCCAACTATGGTAGTGTGATTTGAGAATAACTTTAGTTCATTCCTATTTAGGAAAAAACATATTACTCTTTTTCGGAATTTCACATTGTTTTACTCTTGTTTTTTATTTTTAAATGAGTATCAAGAACAGAGCTGGCCATGAGGGGAGTTGCCCTAGGCGAGTGCCCAAGGCATCCATTTTGTTCAGGGCCTCAGTTTTAAAGTTAGTTAGTATTATTATTTCTCCTAAAATAAAATAAGCTACTCCCTCCGTATTTGTTTTTCCTTTTTGGGTCCTATATAAATTAATCTTTCCATCCTTTTTGATAAAATGAAAATATGATTTAATTTGTAATAAAGGGACATAATTCTTTATATAGCTGTTACTGCATTCGTCCTGCTAAAATTGTCTCATCTTTCCGTTTCGATCCGTCCTACTAAGATTGTCTCATACTAATTTTGAAAAAATTTGCGTGATTTTAATCATTCTTACTTTATTTTATCAATTCAATATCAACCACATACACATACTTTTATCAATTCATTATCAACCACCTCCCCATGTCTCAATGTTAGTGAAACAAAAGATGATATTATTTAAAAAAGGTTAAATGTAGTATGTCTCCGAAACATGGAAAAAGGATTCTGCTAAAATTTATGAAGTTCTGACTGAAGTGGCTGGATTTTTTTTATGAAAAAATTATATTTAAAATATAATTATTAATGTAATAAAGGAAAAAATATACGCAATATGAAAAAATAGTTAAAATGATATTATACTGTAACTTAAGCCAATACAGCAAAAAAGTAACTCCAACCTTACCTTTTCTTATTATTACACAATTCATCGCGCGAAATCACAAGTTACGTGTTTGGTGAAAAAATTGGTCGATAAGCCTAATAACCCGGAACAGTAAAGTATATTTAACACAATGATGTAGGCATGATGTATTTTTTATAGAAAATATGTTACTCCTTCCGTCTCATTGGACTTTGCTAACGTTTTATTTTTTTTGTCTCAAAAACTTTGCCACATTCCTTACAAAGTAACCAATCTATGCACAAATATCGACCATATGATTTTTACTATTCTCATTCCACTCTCAAATGAAAGTGTACGTGCAATGTTGAGTGGAACATGGTGATTTTTTTTTAAATTCCTTGTCTAGGGTATATAAGTACAAAAAAGCTTTGAGCCTTAACTTATCTTCGATTTCCCCTCACAATTTCTTAGCTTTTCTACTATTTTCTGTTAATGGTATATGTGAGGTTCAACCCTTAGAATATCAAAAGAACATTAACTCCTTACTTACCACCATTATCCTTCTCTATCTATTAATGTTATATACTATCCATCAGCCCATTCTATGTGTCTTACTTTGGTTAGAACAATTATTAATAACGTAGTTCAAAAAGTAAAACATGTGGTTGAGATTTAAGTATAATAAAGCGAAATGATGTAGACCATATGTTTCTTTCAAAAAAAAGGAAATGTAATACTTATTTTGGGACAACCGAAAAAGGAAATTAAGATAGTTAAAACTTTGCCAAGTTTGACCAGAATAAAGATTAATAAAGTAAAAATTGTGTGATAGAGGTTTGTGCAGAGGTGAGAGAATTAATTGGAACCGCAAATTCTTTGCTTAAAAGGGAAAGTGACAAAGTTAGTCGAACAGCTAAAAAAGAAAAGTTGACAAAGTTTTAAGGGACATAAGGAGTATTAAATATTGATAATAAAAAATTGTTGAAGCATTTTTACCTTGACTATGGAAAACTATTACCTCCGTCCCGCTAAGATTGGTACAAGAGGAGGAGATGCGGTTATTAAAAAAGTGAATTTATGTGGTTGATATTGAATTGATAAAGCAAGAATAAAATAAAAACAATCTAGAACCACATAAACATTACCAAATTTGGTATAGAACAACCTTAGTGGGACAGATTAAAAAGGAATGATGGAATAATCTTAGCAAGATGGAGGGCGTAATTACTTTCTTAATATGTGTGGAAGGAATGATGCACCTAGAATGACAGTTAAAGAGAACAAATGGAACAGAAAATGAAATACCTTCAATATGCCATGGTACCCTACACCGTGCACAATGGACAACATCAAAGACTCTACCAGGGAAGGGAAGTCTCTTTGTACCCATGACAGCAGAGATAGCAGGAATGCCCCTTTCCAGTGCAAACTGCACCTGAGCTTCATGCTCATCTTTTGGAGCAAGTGACATTGTTAATACATCTCTATCAAAAAGGTAGCCTCCAAAACTAGCAACGCCGCACCCAACATCTAATACAACACGTGCCCGTTTCCCCCAGGTAATGTCAGGCACAGACTGCAAATCATATTAGGAAAAGTTGACAAGAATAATCCCACATTTCACTTGTCTTCTCATAATAATCCTACCTTTACATAATCCCAAAATAATCCCACATTTGCACCTCATCTTCTTTCATTGGACCCTAACCAAGTTTTTTACCTTTCTTTGAAAATCTTATATAAATAATCTCACATTTATAAAGATATAATAGAAAAGTGAAAGGTGAGATTATTTATATGATTTTCCAAAAAAGAGTAAAAAACATGGTCAAGGTCCAATGAAAGAAGATGATGTGCAAAGGTGGGGATTATTCTGGGATTACCTAAAAGTGGGATTATTATGAGAAGACCAGCGCAAGGTGAGATTATTTTTGTCAATTTTTCCATCATATTATTATAAGAATTGAGTAACTATATTCTGGAACAAGAATGAAGATGAACCAAAGTAGAACATACACATATATAGAATTACTTCCGTCCCACTTAGATTGGGACATGACAAAGCGCTTATGTGATTGGTAAAGTAAAAATAAAATAACAATGAATTAGAATCACACAAATATTATCAAGTATGATATGAGATAAGCAAAGCGAGATAGACAAAAAAAGGAAATTGTGACAAAGATAACAGAATAGAGGGAGTAACACCTTATTTGTTGAACTTTACTTTTTAGGCCATTCTAAAATACTAACCACTTTCATTTTTTAAACGCCTGATTTGTTTTCATTACAATCAAAAGAAAAGTGAAATGGGCATACTTTGAGACAACGAGAGCATTCTTATTTGGGAACACGAAGTACTTGACAAGGTCTGATTCCAATTTCAACTTTTCATGTGAGTAGCAATGTAGGAGTTATAGTTTTCTCTTACCATTTTCATTTATAAACTCCAGATCTGATAAATCTTATATCGAAATGGAAGAAAAAAAAAAGGTTACTTGAAGCTACCTCCCACTCGACTATAACATCCAACCTCTAACCCAAATCTGGATGAACTAGATATAGAATAAAGAGCAATAGTTGGTCCTAACCTGCTGTATAAAGTCAATATAATGAAGAGCACCATGAACAAACTGAGTTCCACCACCCGGGAAGGTAAGGTATTCACCATTAGCTTTAACCCAATTTTGATGTCCTTTATATGCTGCAAGCTTGGTATGTGGAACATTGTGGTACCATATCTATAGGAGGACAAAAAAATCAAACATCAGAGTTGTTAAAGAGCATAACTAATCAACCAACATATATAGTATCTGGGGTTATTCCTACTATTAGGTCAGGCTTAACTTTTAAAATGTAAATCAAGTCTTATTGGCTTAAGATGATATTAGAACAAATTTGACCTCTATCCATCATGGGTGCTCTGTTAGGAGGGCGCCCCTATGAAAATTAAAAAAACACACAAGAAAATGAGATGCTTGACCTTGATGTGTAAATATTAGACTACTTTTTCTATCAAATCACTCCCTAAAGATGGAAGTATTATGCATGTCAATGGGTAGGGGTGGGGCAGGTAGTGACAAACCCGGACCTGCCCTGTGACTTTATTAAATGGACCTGCCCGCCCCATGATCCGCACGGGTCATTATAACTTATAAGTTGGCCTATGACCCGCCTCATGCGAGGCGGGTCTGCCCCGCCTCATGCGAGGCGGGTCTGCCCCGCCCCACCGTAATCTAATTAGCTAGTATACATCTCAATTTGCGGAAAGTCATTGTATCTTGAATTTATATAAAGTTTACCTCCAAATGATTAAAAACACTATTATATTAAAACAAAGTCACAATACAAAACAAGGTATCAAAACTAAGAAAAAAATGTCTGTCTATCTATATTAACAAATCAATATATAAATGCATTGACACTTAATGATTCATCTTGCACATATATAAATATTACTCCCTCTGTCCCTAACATTGGGAAATGATAAGGTGTCACGGTTATCAAGAAAAATGGAGTTATGTGGTTGATATTGAATTGATAAAGTAAGAATAAAGTAAAAATGATTTAGAACGACGCAAAATTTAGTATGAGGCAATTATAGTGGGGCAGATCAAAAAGGAAGATGAGACAATCTTAGTGGGATGAAGGAAATAATATATTACATGACCAATAAATTAATGATTTATTATACATGTATATGTATATTTGTAGTATAATCTTAAACAAATTATGTATACTTAAATATTATAATATATTGAACTGGACTAGCCCCATTGTGTGCACGGGGCAGGACGGACCTGCCCCATTTGCAAGACAGGGCTGGGAGGACCCGTCACAAATGTCTCGAGGCAGGGCGGGCATTACGGGCCGGGTTTTTTACATGCCTAGGATGTATGGAACCCAAATCTTTATAAGAATCAATAATAATGTGAAAGCTAATGTTTCTTTAGAAGGAGAAGAGAATATTAATAGATTACCTTTTCCCTACTTGCGGGCCACTTAATTGGGCGTTGATATCCTTCAGGGAGAGGAATGAGACAGGAGGGGGGATTGTTTGGACAATGTCTCTCCCTGTGTTCATAATGCATTGTACTCTTGAGGTTCTTAATGGCTTCTATATTATCAAGGCAGGGGATGAAATCAGGTCCAGCTGTGACATTGCATAGTTTCCAAGTGTACTCTTTTCCTTTAGCCAAATCAAAAGAGGACTCTGCTAATTTTTCATTCTTTGACTCTACTGCCTGGGTTGAAAATGCCCCATTTTGTGTTTTGGTTTCATTTAGAAGTTCAGATTGATCCGCTGAAGGAAGTACATTAGTCACATAATCTTTTTTCTCCATTGGATCTTCATTTAAAGGCTCCCTAATAGGTGCTTCTTTTATGTTTGGTACATCTGATGGGAGTGGAGATTGATTAGGAGAACTTTCGTGATCTTCTTTATCTACAACCTTCTCTTCTGTTATACCATTTCCCTTGTCATCGCCACCTTTTGTATTATGAGTATAAGCTTCTTCTGGCTTTAACTCGGCACCATTTTCAACAAACTTGTTTTCACTTTTTTCTCCTGATTCTCTAGAATCCTTATACCCTCCCTTCAATGCTTCACTTTCCTTCTTGTCTTCCACATTATCTGGCACACCATTGGTCACACCTTCAGTTTTCTCCACATTATCTGGCACACCATTAGATCCACCTTCAGTTTTCTCCACATTATCCAACACACCCTTGGATTCACCTTCAACTTTCTCCATATTTTCAGGTACACCCTTGGACTCACCTTCAATTTTCTCTCTCGCTTCTTCAGACTCTTTATCCCCTTGCTTTAATGCTTCATTTTCATTCTTCTCTTCCACATTATCCGGCAGTCCTTTAGATTCACCTTCGGGTTTCTCTACAATCTCCCACGGGTTTTCTCTTGCGGTTGTTGCATCTTGGACATTTGTAACATTTTCTTGTTGAAAAGGAGCATCCTTATTAGCTTCATCAACAAGTAAATTACTCGGATTGTCCTCGAAAGGTTTTGTTTTTTCTTCATTAGTTAAACTGTTCCCATTACCCTCACTCGCTTGTGTCTTAGATTCGTTATATCTCTCCTGAGAAGACACACCTTCAGAAGACGATGATGTCATCATCCACACCCCAATTATACAAAGGGTTATCACAACCACTACAGTTGCCTTTGAACAATGAGAAGGCGACGATTTCTTATCATCAATCCTAGAGTATTTACCTAAGGCCATATTTGTTGATCCAAAATTTACCAAGCCACCCTTTCAACACTTCTATATTAATATCAATTTGCACCAAAAACTGCCTGCATCCTATCCCTACATATCACCCATGATGACTTAACTGTTTAGCTGCCATTGTTATTAACATAGCCACAACCATTTTCATCGATTTAAAGCTATAATACATGGAACACGAATAATTAAAAACAAGAATAATAATCTAATAAAAAACTACTAGTATGTGAAATATATTATTGTCATAGAAACATGAAAAGTACAAATCACAAATCACATAAGGCTTGTTTCTTTATACACCAATCAAAGAAATAAAAAGACCATACCAGATACCAACATCAGATCAAGGAAACAAAACAAGATTAAGTTTCCAAAAGAAAAATGTGGTTCAAATGCAATAATGTAAAGACATGGATGGAGATCGAATCTAGGAAAAATAACTTCATGAACCGCTTACCTCATGGGTTATGTTGTTGTAATAGCCACATATATCTGATTGGTGTTACGAATAACACATTGCATCTTTTGAGGTGAGAGTGAAATGATCCAGGGATGCCGTCACCACACATATGATTGATATTTAGATGGGGAATGCACAGGTTGATCACCGGGTCAATCACAATAATGGACTAATTGTTATGCTTTTTTGAGAGACTATTTTTTTGAAGATTTAAACTTATTTGTTTTTTAAAATGGGATGGTAATGCTTTAAATAATAGCCGCTAGATTACTCGAGACATACATCCAACACACATAGTTGGTAAAAGGTTGTCGACCTTTAATTTGTAGACTTCTACGTGTACATTATTATATACATTATGATAATAAACCAATAATAAAGGATTCAGTAATTGAATTATAACTTTGATCATTATATAATTTTGTACATTATTCATTAGAGCACTTTAATTTTATGTAGCCAACTAAACACAAGTTTCACAATGAAAATATAATGGTTGACAACTTGATATATCAAGTAAGTCTATAGAATTAACTTATCAATAAACACGAGAATATATATATATGTATATATATAGTGAACATGTTACAATATATACTCACCGCGGAACATGTAGGTTTGACGAATGATAATGTTTCTCTAATCTTTTTATTATAAAAGAATCTCCAACATTTATCACGCCATCTTACTCCACTCATTAGCACGCTCACTAAAAATTAATTTCTATTAATACATTAACTTTATTCGTCATGTATTTCGAATAATAAAGATGATCTAAATAAATGTGTACATGTATGGAAGTTAGAAATTTAAATGATTATACACTATTTTAAAAAATTACAGAATGTGTTTATTATAACAGAGTTCCACATATAGTGCTATGATGCAACGGAATACTATGAACTTGTACGCCATTGCATTACACGAATTTTAATTGATTGTCCCCTTACACTTTTATTTTTATTTTTTTGATCGTCAAAAATTCATTAAATATTAAATCAAAGTATCGTGCGCCAAACGGCTATAAATACAATCCGGAACCTCCACATATTCCTTGACATGATCTGGTGAACTAACATGTGCCTTGGCTAATGTATGAGCAACATGGTTCGCAGATCTTTTACAAAAAGAGACTTCAAAATCACTCTTTGACTCAACAATAGAGAAAATATCATCAAGAACAAGCTGAAGATAAGAGCCACCCTCCCGTCGTGTTATTCCCCGAACCACGGATAATGCATCACTTTCAATTATCACTCTATTCCATCCTTCAGCCAAAGCTCCACTTAATGCGTCCCTGATCCCTAAAGCTTCCGTTTCCTCCACTGTCCATTCGGCTCTATGGGAAACCCCTCTCGCTTTGATGAACTCCCCTTGATGGTCTCTAGCAATCCATCCCCAAGCACGCAAGCCTGCCGCCTGATTAGTTGCTCCGTCGACGTTGATTTTTATTATCCCTTCCTCCGGAGCTTCCCATTTATCCCTCGGAGCACCCGTTCGCGTACCATTCTGCTGCCCTCCTCGCTGCAAGCCTGCAGCAGCCCCTGCAGTGGCTTTTTGAGCCTCTTTCCACCTAACAATCATACCATCCGCCATATTAACTACCGATGAAGCCTCCTGAGTTTTATCCTCCCACACCGCCTTGTTCCGCCTCTTCCAAATACACCACAAGAGAGCCACAAATCTGCCCCGTAGGTCGCGATCTTGCTGCTCCAATTGCTGCTGCAACCATGCCTCGATCGACTGCTGCTGCCCGCCCAAGTTGTAGTGCGCAGCTCTCCAAACCTCTTCCACTTTGGGGCATGACCGAACAGCATGCATCAAAGTTTCCTCCTCCTCCAAACCACACACCTTGCAACCCCCTAGGATATTAATACCTCTCTTTCTTAAATTTGCAACAATAGGGAGAGTACCATCCATAACTTGCCAAACAAAATATTTGAACTTTGGAGGGATATGCAATTCCCAAATTTTATTCCATCCCTCCCAAGATCCCGAACTCTGTTCTCCTACCACCTTCCTATAACAACTCTTAACAGAAAAAGAGCCATTCTTTTCTCCTATCCACCAATAACTATCCTCCCGGTTCTGTACGCTTATTGGCACACTTAGGATGCGCTGTTTATCAGTCTCATTAAATAAAGCATCTATCCGTTCACGATTCCAGTTTGTGCCAGTATAATCCCGCAAAGCCGCCACATTCATATCCCTCACCCACTGAGGTTTATTCGAAATAATTTTCCCGGTGCCAGGACCCGGTAGCCATGCATCAGCCCAAACTTGAACATTTATGCCATTCCCCACTCTCCTCCGGATATTCTCCTTCAAAATATTCTGTGTCTCAAAGATACTTCTCCAAATAAAGGAAGGGTTATTACCTACCTTTGCTTCCAAGAAAGATGATTGAGGAAAATATTTAGCCTTTAAAACACGACTCATAAGACTGTGCTGCTCCGTGATTAATCTCCATCCTTGTTTGGCCAACATGGATAAATTAAACTCTCTTATCCTCCGGAAGCCCAAACCTCCTACTTCCTTCGGCTTGCACAAAGCATCCCAACTCCTCCATCTCAGCCCCTTATGTTCAAACTTTGCCCCCTTCCACCAAAAACCATTCATTAATTTTTCAATATCATCACAGAGATCTTTCGGGAGCAGGAAAACATTCATAGCATAGGTTGGCATTGCTTGAATGACATTTTTTAGGAGAACCGCCCTACCTGCTCTGGACAGGAACCTGTTATTCCAACTTTTTATTCTGTTAAAAATTCTTTCCCTCAAATAACCCAAAATAACCTTCCTATTCTTTCCAACCAAAGCTGGCAAGCCAAGATAAAGTTTCTGCCCACTATCTCTCGGAATTTCAAACAAATCACAGCATTGATCTTTAAACGGCTCACCCACGTTTGGGCTAAAATTCAGAGAAGATTTGTTAAAATTAACCATCTGCCCCGAACACTCCTCATACACCTGCAAAATATTCTTAACTGCCAAACAGTTTCTCCCATCTGCTTTAAAAAAGATAAAACAATCATCAGCAAATAAAAGATGGGACACTTTAGGTGCGCCCCTGCAAACCGAAATGCCCTCCAAATCTCCTTTCTGTTCAGCACGTCTCATCAACGCACTCAGACCCTCTGCCACCAGGATAAATAAATAAGGGGAAAGAGGGTCCCCTTGTCGTAGCCCTCTTCCCGGGGAAATCGGTCCCAAAAACTCCCTGTCAAATTGAACATAATAGTTCACTGTTGTCACACAAAGCATAATGATCTCTATCCATCGTGCCTGAAACCCCATCCGAAGCATCAAGTCTTTCAGAAAAGCCCAACTGACTCGATCATAAGCTTTGCTCATATCCAGCTTAAGAGCCACAAAACCCTCTTTTCCGGTACTCTTTCTCTTTAAAAAGTGTTGCGTTTCAAAAGCCACAATAATGTTATCAACAATTGAGCGTCCTGGAATAAATGCACTTTGGCTTTCCCCTATCAGGCTACTCAATATATCTTTCAAACGATTGGCAATAACTTTTGAAAAAATTTTATACACTACATTGCACAACGCTATAGGCCTCCAATCCCCCATTCCCTCTGGTTTATCCACCTTAGGAATTAAAACAATATTTGTGACATTTAACTCGGCCGGTAAGGAACCCGAATCGAAAATACCTTTACACAACCGTGTGATGTCACTGCCAACAACATCCCAGAATTTTTGGAAGAAAGCTGGATTCATGCCGTCTGAACCCGGGGCTTTATCAGGATGCATATCAAAGATTGCCGCCTTCACTTCCTCCGAGCTGATGGGCCTTAAAAGCCTGTCGTTCTGGTCTACTGTAACTCGAGTAAAAGTCACTGTCTCCTCAAGTTGTCTCCCCTCGTTCTGCTCCTTGAAAATTTTGTCAAAATAATTTCTGACCAAATCGGCCATCTGGTCTCTATCCGTAACCCATTCCCCCATTTCAGTCCGCAGCCCTTGCAATTTATTCCGACGTCTTCTTTGTTTTACAGCATTATGGAAAAAACGAGAGTTGATATCTCCCTCTTTTAACCAAAACTCCTTGGCTCTTTGCTTCCAATAAAGATGCTCCTTCTCCAACAAAGATTGAATAACAAGCTTTAACCGAACAAACTCTCCGGTACCCCAAACATCCGTTCGGCCACGCATGGCAGCTAGCTTCTTTTTACAAGCAATAATATGATGCCTAAACCCTTTCGGTCTACATTTATCCCACCGCATAAGCTCTTTCCCACAGAATAAAATACGCTCACTAACAGATAGGTTCTGTCCGGCATTCCAGCTATTAAGAACAACTGCTCTGCAATCTTCCTCCCGGAGCCACAAATTCTCAAATTTGAATTTCTTCATAGTTCTTGTATGCACTGTTGACTTAACCCGGATGTACAAGGCCATATGGTCGCTAACTGGAGCCTCTAGCGAATACGCCTGAGCCTCCATAAACATATTCCACCAATCATCATTGACCATGATCCGGTCCAATTTTTCTTCCACCCAGTACCGAGTATTCTTGCCCCAGTCCCAAGTCCACTGGTATCCTTGGAATGGAAAATCACGTAAACCACTACTCACTACTGCTTCACGAAAACCTCTTAACCTCCATAACGGATGTTCAACCGTACCTTTCTTCTCCGAAGCATACAATATGTCATTAAAATCTCCAATAACCAACCAGGGGAGTGTATTATTCTCTGCCAAACCTTTCAGCATCGTCCAGGCCGCTCGCCTTTGCACCGTAGCCGGGTAGGCATAATAGCACGTCATCCGCCATTCCGGGGAGTCTCGAGCCAGACGAACGCCACAATCCAGGTAATTCTGGCTAATTGCTCGAGATGAAATTTCAATGTCATCATTCCAACCGAGCACAAGCCCCCCACTATTACCTTCGCTGTCAATGCCCAAAGCGTTGCAGAAGCCAAACGTCCTCAGAAACTCCTTCGCCTGTTGCCACTGAGTCTTCGTCTCCATAAGGAAAATGGCGTTTGGTCTGTTCTCCTGAATTAAATCGGCTATTGTTTGCTTCGTGGCCGAATTGGACATGCCTCTACAGTTCCAGCTAATAATACTCATGATGGAAAGAAGAAAACACCAGTCGACGGAAGCCTTGTTCGTCACCGGGAAGAAAGACGCTAGGGAATTACCCTAGGAGACGGCCGCTTCCCCTTACACTTTTATTAAACCACAAAAAAAACAAAAATTACAAATATTCAAATGACGTCATTACAAAAATAAAATAAAAACTTTAAATATATATCCATGAACATACGATAGTAAAAAAAGTTTGTTTAAGCAACAAAATAAATGTTTTTTTTTTAATTTATAAAAGAGAATGTATCTTAATCTATTTTCTCTTTATTTATGAAATCTGTCCACATTTGTTGAGCTACAATATTTCTCCATTGATTTACATTTTGAGCCCGTTTGGAGAACTCTGTTTTCGGCTTATCAGGCTTATCAGCCAGCTTTTTCACCAAACACGTAACTTTTACTTTCGCGTGCTGAATTGTGTAATAAGCCGAAAAAGTAAGGTTGGAGTTACTTTTATGGCTGTATTGGCTGAAGTTACTGTAGAAGACCATTTTAGCTATTTTTACATATAATTTTTTCTTTAATTTATTAATAAAATATATTTTTAAAATATTTTTTTTCTTAAATCAGCAGAATCAGTCAAAACAGCCACTCCAGCCAGAATATCATAAATTTCAGCAGAATCAGCCAAAACAGCCGATTTTGGTGCTACCAAACGGGCTCTTTATCTTCAGTTGTCTTGAGTTTGGGGAGTGTCAATCTTTCTAAAATCTCTTACCATAAAGATGGTTCATAAACGTATCATCTTGCTCAATTTAAAATTTATCAAAGTGTAACATTTGATAAAACTTTAGGCGATGATTAACGGACTTTAAAGTATTAAGGTAAACAAGTTGTTTGTTAAAAATTGAGGTGATAGTAATTGATTCAACTATTCATTTCTTATACCGTGCCATTTTTTTTGATAGAATTCGGCTTATATTAATAACCAATGAACATTCAGACTATGGTCAAAAGACAGAAAGAAATCTGACATCCGTTATCCCTTGAACCAGACTCGGAATTTATCGTCATAACAATAAAATTCGCTGATCCATAGTTGGGAAACAAAAAGCCAAAAACGGTTGTCATCCTCCTCCCGATCCCCATATCCAAACTCAATGTCTGACAATTTGAAACCATAAAAACACACGAAAAATCAATACTAAAGTAATCAGTACTGAAAAAATAAGCAAAACAAACTAAAACAAACTTCTGCTCCAGCCGATACACTCGAATCATCCACTGGACTTGCGGCATCTCTGGCGGGCTTAAACAGCAAAGCCCGCCTCCTCCCCGTTTTTGCTCCATCCATAGCCATGTTGTCCTCCCCGAAATCCTTTGCTGACCTTGTCTCCCAAATCTTCTTCCTCTTAGAACCTTCTTCCTTTGCCTCCTCCCCTTCATGTGTGAAGCTTTGGGCCGACTCAGTTGCTGAAACTTTTTCCTTTACATCTATCTTTGATGCCCCCTTCTCCCCCTCCGTTTTGCCAGAGCTCGATGAACCCTCTAAGCCCCAGTTCTGCCCTCCTGTCGGGCTTGTCTTCACCCCACCACCCGCTCTGAGCTAGATGGGATCCAAATATTTTTTCTAAAACTAACCCCTCTTCATAATTCAATGGACAAAAGCTATCTGAATGTCCAATTAGACCACAGATAAAGCAAAAATTGGGCAGTCTTTCATATTTAAAATCCACCCAAAAACTTTTACCATCTTTTTTCAGTTTTGTCCCCTTCTTCAGCGATTTATCCATCTTCATAAGAACCCGAATTCTCATATACGGCTCTATCTTTTCCTTCTTGTGACCATCCTCATATTTAATAAATTCCCCAATAAAATTACCAACCCTTCTGGCAGTACCCAGATTAACCAGACTCATTATGAATTTGCACCCAAAACTCAGCCTCATTTAATATTATTTTATGTGGAATATCATGAGACATAAGTTCTTTTAACATAATCAGACTACGTTCAAACTGCCAAGGTCCCCCATCAAGAACACACTGCATATCAAAACGATGGTTAAACGAAAAGAGATACCTTTTATCACCTATTTCCTTCACCGTCATGCCTTTCCCCGGCCGCCATAAGGAGGTCATCTTCTCCTTGAGATCCGAAAACCTAATCTTCCTATCAGTAAGTACTTGACCAATCACCGGGTATCCAATCGCTGCCTCCTCAACCGCCAGTATACTCGCTGCCTCCTCCTCCTCCTGAAGCGCCATCTTCTTATAACGATCCACGACGCTGTCCATAGCCCCCTTTCACCGCGAACCTGCTTCGATGAAGCGGACCAAACCCCGTCTTCTTCTATATGCTTTACTCAGTCTTTTGATAAGGACACTCCGAAGATAAAGACACTCCACCGCCTTGACGTCCAACCAAAAACCGCCGCCTCACTGACCAATGAAAAACTCGCACTCCGAAGGAATCGAAGGCGGACGAAATAAGGCTAAGGGTTATCGGCCGATAACCCTAGAGAGATGAGAAAAAAATGATGGACAAAAAATATTACTAGTATTAAAAAATGGAAAAGTTCCGTTAATATTACTAGTAGTAGTTAAGAAGTGGTGGACAAAAAAGTATTGCTAACCTAATTTAATTTATTATATTAAACAAAAGCTTTTCATTTTCATACTAATTTGCCCTTCATGTCTACTTAGGATATTACGGTTGGAGGATTTCTTACTGATATTGAACTACAATAACTTAGTATATTAATATTAATATAATAATAATATAATCAAGACGGGCATGCAATTCAATCCACTACAAGAAAATTGTCTTTTTTGTGATGAATAATTTGCCACTGATGTTGAATTTACTCGAGGTGTAATTCAATCCATATATTGTCCTACTACAACCAAGCATTCCGGCTCAGCTAGTTGTGAGGTTACTGTGCTTAGTGGAGGTCTCGAGTTCGAAACCCGCTAGGCACATAAGGGTTTGAAACTCGATGGAATGAGTTTCAGCCCTGATTACTCCAGGCTCCCCCCGCCCCCCCGCCCCAGATCCCCCCTGGAGTAAAAAAATGTTGTCCTACTACATGTGTGCGGAATAAAGTAGCCTTAGTTTACAAAAATTTAGTGGATAAAAATGTAGATAAAAGAATAAAATAGAAAAGTAAAAAATATTTTTTTCAATTTTTAAAAAACATGATTTTTGTACTCTAAAAAGAAAAAATTTTCTTATAAACTAAAACTCACTGAGTTAGAGATTCATATATAAAAACAGTAGGGGAGGGCATAGCGGTTTCAAATAAGTTTTTATCGGATTTAATATCAATTATATTTGAAACAGATTGGAAGCACGATCACCAAACAAAAATCATACTATGTTTCGGTTCGGTTTAGATTTATTCAGTTCGTTTCAGTTTTGATTTGTTATTTTAAAAATATATTAAGAATTTTTTGACTATTTGAGATTCGCTTGACCTAATTTGTTTTTCACAGTTTCAATTTATGTTAGTTTGGTTTAATTCGATTTGGAAGGCATACTACCAAACTCAAACTAAATTGCATATGGTTTGGTTCTGATTCAATTTGGTACAATTCGATTCACTCAAAGCGAACCGGTTTGACGACCACTACAAAAACACCCATGAAAGTTCACTCTCTCATAAGTGGCATCCATTGAAGTCAAGTCAAATAGTACTTATTGCAAATTGACCCCGTTAGGTAACATTGCAATTTGCAGAATTGGCTAAAATTGTTGAAATTGTGAAATTCTGACTGAATAGGCTGATGTATTTAATTAATAAAATAAAAAAATAATCTTAAAATTAATGTAATTTGTTCTTAATCTTTTACTATATATATACTAGTATCTTTACTTGTGCCGTGCACGAGATAAAATGATTTTGCTATTTGGTTTTACTAACTAAAAATCACTTAGTCAATTATAACATTGGTCTGAAATGCATATTTTAAGTTATTGAGTATGCCTTATTTTGATTTTTAGTCTAGCATAGTCAAATTAATGGAAAAAAAGAGTACGCCATATTTTAAATTAATTGTCTAAACACGTTCAAGTCTATATTTTTCAATGAAAATATCATATTTTTTTATAACTCTCAATTGCATCCAATTGAAATTAATCTATTTTTACCTAAACAAAAAGAAAATGTTCAATGCCTATTTTACCCATTAAATTTCATTCGAGGATTACTGTTTATTTTTTCAAAACTAACAACACATTTTTGTAACTTATTTATCTAAAAATGGGTGTAATCAATTTTTTAAGATAGCCCTTCTAGGATTTTAGAGATTATTAGATTAGTATTTTGATCTCTTTCTGTAAGAAAATAGTTTAGAATATAATCCCCTTGTCCCATAAAATAGTTCCGCAACTTGGATCGGAGTTTAAGAAAGTGAGAATAAAGTAGAAATGCATGCATGGTTGTGGTTGAGTAAGAAAAAAAATAAATGAATGTGAGCTACACAAAATTTTCCATAAAGGGAAATGAGAACTAGTTTCTGGGATTGCCCAAAAAGGTAATTGAGAACTATTTTGCGGGACAGAGGGACTGAGGGAGTATAGTTTTGTGACATTCCCGGCGACGGCGACAATAGGCGGCATATTGTGATTGGCAACGATCGATTTATTTTTAGTTAGATTGAGTTACTGAAGGTATATATGATATTATTAAGTAAAATAAGTGTTATTGAAAGTGTTATTAAGTAAAATGGAAACTAATAATCCAACCTTTTAGCTAATTTAATTTTATATGTCAATCTCACCATAATAAGTTAATTTAATATTATTTATATTATTATTATTATTATTATTATTATTATTATTATTATTATTATTATTATTATTATTATTATTATTATTATTATTATTATTATTATTATTATTATTATTATTATTATTATTATTATTATTATTATTATTATTATTATTATTATTATTATTATTAATAGTAGTAGTAGTAGTTTTATTGTTATTTTTTATTTCAATTCTTACGGAGTATTATTTTTATTATTACTATTATTTCTATTTTAATTTAAATAATAATAATAAACACTCAATCAGATTAGAAATATTCAAAGCAGATCAGATAAGAAAGATTCGGATCAGATCAGAATGATTCAGATCAGATCAGAATGATTCAGACCATATCAGAAAGATTCAGATCAAATCAGAAAGATTCATATCAGTTCTGAAATATTCAGGCCAAATCAGATCAGATCAGAAAGATTCAGACCAGAATGATTCAAATCAGGCGAAGAGAACATCTTGCAAGCTAATTAACTCCAAATACTCATAAATACTTTGAGGAGATTGATTGAATATCAATCTAATATATATGGAGTTCTAAATTTTAGG
This sequence comes from Cuscuta epithymum, assembly GCA_945859915.1. Lineage (NCBI taxonomy): Eukaryota > Viridiplantae > Streptophyta > Magnoliopsida > Solanales > Convolvulaceae > Cuscuta > Cuscuta epithymum. The sequence goes on along the minus strand of CAMAPF010001045.1, from coordinate 1,204,618 downwards.
AAGAATTTCATTAAAACGTTTTTAATTAGATTGTTATTTTGTCCGATTTGTCTGTTCTAATCGGAATTGGTCTGATGTGTATGATCAAATATGGTCAGGTCATATTATTCGAGCATTTTATTAAATTCTTTTTGCCTAAGAGATTTACTTCATTCAACTAATAGTTCATATGCAACGTTCCAAAACTCAGCTCTAGACAATAGTCTCCAGTTCAGACAATAATCCTTAATTCAACATTAGCATTCACCTACACTTTGAAGTGCCAAACATAACCCCAATCTATGAACCCATTTGGAAATTGAGAAAATTTTACATAAATAATGTATAGAACTTTATTGAATTCTAATCAAACATGACAAAATTTTCATAATTCCTAATTATATTTATATTGTTATACTTGTTTTACATTTGGAATATATGCACCTAAATTTAATTTATAATAGCTTTTTATCACACATAATATTTCACGTCGTATATGTATTACAAACAATTACTCAAACTACTCCGTATTATATTTAAAGTTTTCAAAATACAATTATAAATTATGAAAATTTTGTCGTGTTCAATTAGAATTCATCGGGGCCCCCAAAAATAAAATTTCACATTTATTTTAATGTGTTGTAACTTTTTTATTTCACGTCGTATATGTATTACAAAGAATTACTCAAACCACTCCGTATTATTTTTAAAGTTTTCAAAATACAATTATAAATTATGAAATATTTTGTCGTGTTCAATTAGAATTTGTTAGAGATATTTTCATTGTAATTGTGATCAATGTTACTTTGCTAGTTTATAGTTAGCTAGAATAATAAATAGGCCTTTTAAGGCAAGTTTGTAATAAAGGTTTTATACCTTTTTAGGTATGGGCCTCCTAGGAAAAGGAGCCCAAATAATTGTAAAACCTACCTTTCCCGTCAGGCTATATATATGCCTTAAGGGAAAGGCTAGGTTAAGCTTTTCAGATATTCTCATACCCTAGTGCCGCAGAGCCTATATCGGTGATAGAAGTTTTACGCTAAGTTTTGTTCATCATTCTGTAAACTTCTTCATCATTCAATGGAAAGCTTCATTCCCAGATCTCTCTTCCATACATACATTCTATAGACTAGAAAACAGGGACCTAACATCTGGTATCAGAGACGGAGCTGATCGATCGATTGAAAGCTGGAAAAATACACTTGCGCGTTTCTTCACCGTTGAAGATTCGAAGTTGAGCGATTTCTGGTTCTACTTTTGTTGTTATTTTTGCAGGAAAATGCTTGAAGGAAAGTGTTTCTAGGCTTGCTGGGATCATCTCTGTGAAAAATCTCGATCTGAAATTTGGGGTATAGGTTAGGCAGAAGTTGAGCGATTCTGATATTTAGCGCAACTCGCTGGGAAGAAGAACAGGTTCGCGCAACGTCCCTCCTGCGCGATTTCTCAGCTTCGCGCAACACTCCCTGCGCGATCTGGACTTGCGCCATCTTCAGAAGCCTCCTGCGCGATCTTCAGCTTCGCGCAACCTACCCTGCGCGATTTCAACTTCACGCTAACTCCCTTGCGTGATTTGTAAAGTTGCGCCATCTTTGAACTTGAGAGATTTTTAAGTGTTGAGCGATCCTTTTAGAAGTTGAGAGATTGTTTGCCAAGTTGAGCGATCTTTGTTAAAAAGTTGAGCGATCCTCCACAAGTTGAGCAATCTTTCACAAGTTGAGCGATCCTTCTACAACTTGAGCAATCTTTCAATACCTTGTACAATCTTGACCAGTATTGCACAATAACCTTCTACCTGAATTACCAAACCAACTGAACAGAACCTATTCAATCAACTGATCAGCCCGATCATTTAACATGGACGCATTATCAATTGGAAACGACACAAGACCCCCGATTCTACGAAGAGGGGAGTACAATGTATGGAAGAACCGTTTTCTGAACTTTCTTGAGAGCAAGGACCAATCATCTGGTCTTCTTGATTCCATCACCAATGGACCTGCACAACTCATGATTGCTGTTGAAAGAGACAATGGGAACAATCCACCGGTTGAGATAGAATGGAGACCGAAGACTGTTGACGAATATGATGATTGACAGCAAGACTCCGGGCAGATCTCATTGCCAAGACCTACCTGTTGCAGGCCATCCCGAACGACATCTACATGCAGATTGACAGCATGTCAACTGCAAAAGAGATGTGGGATGAGATCTTCAAGATCATGCAAGGCACTGAGATCGGAGTAAAGGCGAAGAAAGCTAGCACATTCACTGCTTATGACTCATTCAAAGCCAAGCTCGGAGAATCACTTGAAGACACCTACCTCAGATTCCTGCAGTTGATAAATGAGATGAGAAAGATTGGCGTGCATAAATCCAACATGGAACTGAATGTGAGATTTCTATCTTCTCTTGGAGCTGACTGGAAGAAGCTGAGCTCACAGATAAGGCACACGAAAGACCTTGATGAGATGGACATTCATGCAGTGTACAACACACTTGACCAGTATGCAGAAGATTTTTCTGATCTTGTGGTAGCCACTGTGACAGCTGACAAAGGGAAGGGAGCCGTAGACAAGCTTGCTGACACCCTTGCCCTGATGCTTGACAAGCCATCGAAGTCTGGCTCCAAGAAGGATAAAATGATAGTTGAAGAAAGTGAGACTACTGACAGTGACGCAGGAATGAAGAATGATTCAGACGATGATGAGATGCATGATTTTCAGAGGCAAATAGCCCTTCTTACTTCGAGGTTCAACCATCATATGCAGATGAAGAAGAACTCCTCTAACAACAGGCTCCGCAAGTCCTCTACCAGCAACAGCAAAAGAAAAGAGCGATCTTTTGATTCTTCTGAGAATATTGTTGCTGAGGATGCTCCAAAGTGCTTCAATTGTGGGAAGACTGGACATCTGATGAAGGACTGCAGGATGCCTAAGAGGAAGAAAGATGCCGAGTACTACAAGCAGAAGATGTACCTGAACAAGAAGAAGATGTTGCTGGCTATGGAAGAAAACAAGGAAAAGAGTGCTCTCATGGCTGAAAAAGACCACTGGATGGATGATTCTGATGAGGAAGATAATCTGGCCTTGATGGCAGTGGTTGAAGAAGAAGAGAAAGAGAAGGATGCTGAGAAGGAAGGAAAGATGAAGTCAACCCCTGCTGCTGATGAAAAGGAGAAGAACAGAGCTGAGGAGAAGAAGAACCTGCCTACTGCAACCAATGCTGATGCAGCAACTGCCCTGACTGCTGAGAACAGAAATGCTGACAACGAAGTAAGTACCTCTAATTCATCTATTCTTAACTGCTCTAGAACAGATATGCATGATAAATTTAAGGAGCTAGAGGTGAATTACAAACGGTTGTATGAGGTATATAACCAACTGCGAGAAAAACAGACATGCTCAAACATTAAGATAATCAATTCAGAGAAAACAATCACTAAGCTCACAACTGAGAATAAGCGATGTTGGGATATATTATCCCGGCCTATTACTGTTCAGGAGCCCAGGACATTACTCACTACGGAGCCCGAGCAGCTAGGCCCATTTCGGCCCATCCGGCCCACTCTAGCCATTTCGGCCCGCTTCGGCCCACGCGGCCCGTTAGGGTGGAGAGCATCCCCTCCCCCTATTCTCTATAAATATGGGAGCTTCCCTCCATATTGAGGAGGCTCTTTTTTAGCTTCCTTCTTCCTTCTTCCTCTAGAATAGCTCAAATACTCCATTAATGGGAGCTTCAAGCTTGTATAATGTAATGGTGAGGAGAGCCTAATGAGAATTGAGAGGGCTTGGACATTAGCCTAAAAAGTCCCGTGGTTTTCTCCCTTTCGGGTTTCCACGTAAAAATGGCTTGTTCATACACATTTATACATATATTTACTATATCGTGTTGGATTAAACTCAACACTGGCGCCGTCTGTGGGAATCTGTCCAAAAAGATTCGTGTGTTCTACTGTTCTTGAGTTTCTGCGAAAAATTCATATGGAGTGGATTGATTCCAGCGAAAAAGAAGGAAAAATGACTGATTTGAACGGGAGGAAGAGGAAAAACGAGGATTTTGGAAGATCTGGGTTGTCCGGATCTTGCTCTGTTTTGCTGCCGCCGCCGGAGCATCGTCGCCGCCAAAGCATCACCACACCACCGTCGCCATCACCGACCTACTGCTGGTTACTCCCCCCACCCGGTCGCCGTTCGAGCTTCCACGACTCGGCCGACGCGACATGTGGGGTATGCCGGTCGAGAGCTTCATGATTCTGCCATTAATGGTGTTTTTCGAGCTCAGAATAAGGACGTTCAGTAGTTCGGTCGAGCTTCCGCCGGATAAAAGCTGTTCGGGCCGCCTTGCTCGGCTGCGACCGCCGTCTCCACTCGCGAGAAGTGACCGACACGAACGGCCTGCACCTGGTTTGGTAGGATGGTGCTCCACCTGCCTTTTCCTAAAAGATGTACTCCGCACACGATGCCTTGGTCTGAGGCAAGCCACGTCCGTGGAGTGAGGCCAAATAATGAAGAGCAAACTTTTAAAATAATGTTGACCGGGTCAAAATTGATGGAAGAATTGACCAAGCTTTATCTCCAAACCCAGCTGGCCGAAGCTTGATCTCCAAAAGCTAAGTGCCACTAACCCAATTTACTAGTTATTGAAGTATTAGAATAATACAGCATGATTAAATATTGCCAGTATTTTTATCACCATTATTTATTAGGGATTAAAACTCCCGAAATTAAATAATGAGAGTGATGCTCTAAGTGATAATTAGTTTTTACCGTCATTTAAATTTAATGACTGGTTGTTGTGGGCCCGTCGGCCCGCTCCTGATCAGCTTTAATTAGCGAACGGAGCGCATCTGAATGACCAATGATAGGATAATATCGGTATTATTGCCTGTTACATCACTATTATTTGTTAGGGATAAAAATGTCCCGAAATAAATAATGCAGAGCGAAGCTCTAGTGATAGTTAGTTCGGCCAATATTTTATCGAATATTTAATTTTTTGTGGGGCCCGATGGCCCACTCTCAATCAGCTTGATTAAGCGATCCGAGCGTCTCCAGAAGGGCGATGCCCCGACGACGCATTTTAATTGGGGGGTTACGCATTGGTCCGCACGGCACCAAGTGCCCGAGCGACGATCGTACCCTAGTACCATCTGCGCCACTAGGCGAAGTGACTGTGCCAAACGCGGCCTGTGGGGCCCGAGGGCACCGAAGTGCTCAACCTCATTTTTCGAGGGTAGTGCGACCAACTTGGGTCTGAGTTTGAAAACTCACGGACCGGTGAATATTTCTATGTGACGTTCGGCGGGCTGCTAATTGGCCCCGCCGCGAGCTGCTACGTCCATTAACCCCGCACGATGAGCCGGGCCGAGGGTCACGATGACCCATAGGCCGGTAATCGTGGGTGTTAGAGGGAAGCCACGATGACCCATGCAGATGGTTATGTGTGCATATTTATTATCGGGCCGCGCGGCCCGTTACCATGCTTATTGCGCAGCCGAAGCCGCTCGACGCGCTTGAGCGAAATGATTAGAAGACGCTCGGCCCGAATCTTGAAGACGTGCAGGGCCGGCTAAAGAGGAGACCATCACGGCTGAGGACCGTGAGACGAGCATCTCCACCTAGAGGCCGAGGGCCTAGAGGAGACCACCACGGTTGAGAACCGTGGGACGGGCATCTCCACCCCAGAGACCGATGGCCTAGGGAGAACACCTAGAGGCCGAGGGTCTAGAGTGGACTACCACGACGGAGGACCGTGAGACGATCATCCATCATTCAGAGGCCGAGGGCCTAGAGGAGACCATCACGGTCGAGGGCCGTGAGACCATCCTGATTTTCAGGTCGGCCTCTCATTGCCGACAACACCATATCACGACCGGCCTCTCGGCACGGCGTGATTTCCATATTTGAAGACCGGCCTCGTCCCCGCACTGCGCGGATGAGAGCCGTTGCTGGATTGCAGGTCGGCCCCTCATTGCCGACACTGCCACATCATGTTCGGCATCTCATCGCCGACATCATCATACCACGACCGGCCTCTCGGCACGGCGTGTTTATCTTTTGAAGACCGGCCTCGTCCCCGCACTGCGCGGATGAGAGCCGTTGCTGGATTGCAGGTCGGCCCCTCATTGCCGACACTGCCACATCATGTTCGGCATCTCATCGCCGACATCATCATACCACGACCGGCCTCTCGGCACGGCGTGTTTATCTTTTGAAGACCGGCCTCGTCCCCGCCCTTCGTGGATGAGGGCCGTTGCTTGATTCTGTCAGATCGGCCTCTCATTGCCGACACCATTATATCGCGACCGGCCTCCCGGCTCGGCGTGCTTTCCATATTTGAAGATCGGCCTCATCCCCGCTCCCCGTGGGTGAGGACCGTTGTGTGCTCACTCTCAGATCGGCCTCTCATTGTCGATATCATTATATCACGACCGGCCCCTCGGCATGGCGTGATTATCATCTTTTGAAGACCGGCCTCGTCCCCGCGCTGCGCGGACGAAGACCGTTGCTGGATTTCTTTCAGGTCGGCCTCTCATCGCTGACATCATTATATCACGACCGGCCTCTCGGACCGGCGTGATTATCATATTTGAAGACCGGCCTCGTCCCCGCTCTTCGCGGATGAGGACCGTTGCTTGATTCTTTCATATCGGCCTCTCATTGCCGACATCATTATACCACGACCGGCCTCTCGGCTCGGCGTGCTTATCTTTTGAAGACCGGCCTCATCCCCGCCACCTCGTGGACGAGGACCGTTGTTGATTCTTTCAGGTCGGCCTCTCACTGCCGACACTATCATGTTATGTTCGGCCTCTCGGCACGACATATTTATCTTTTGAAGACCGGTTTCATCCCCGCGCTGCGTTGGATGAGAGCCGTTGCTCGGATATATCGGCCTGACTAGACACTATTGCCATCTCCATTATCAGGACCGACTGCTCAGCGACATTATGATCATTGTGTATCGGCTCCCAATGTCGACCTTCTTGAGTTAGCGATTGGGCTCACCCCTCCCTTCAGGAGGGTGACCATCGCCTTCGCATGACGACCAGCATTTCCATCGCCTCGTCATTCTATTCATTTTGATATCCCACCACCATTATGTGTGACATCACTTGTGGTTATTCTTGGAACCGACGAACGTATTTTCCTCCCTCAAAAAAAAAAAAAAAAAAAAAAGAAGGAAAAAAAAAAAAAAAAAAAAAAAAAAAGATGGGGAGAAGGGGAGACGAGATCCTATGAGAGAGGGAGTCTTGACGAGGTATGCCTGATCTTCCTTCACCACGTGACGAACGTCTCCCGACGCGGAGGTTAGTAGGAACGTGGGGGAGGCTGGACGTACCAAAGGGAACCTCGGCAAGATAAACCAGTTCCTCCCATTTCCCGTGGATCGATGAACACCTTCTGCAAAAGCAGAAGGCTAGTAGGGCCACGAGCATGGGACGACGAAGCAGGGAATCCCGACGTGGATACACCTGTTCCTCCTTGCGATCGTTGGTTGACCGAACGTCTTCTTCGAAGTAAGAAGATTAGTAGGACCGCGACAAGGACGAACGAAGAATAGGGAATCCCGACGTGGATACACCTGTTCCTCCTTGCGATCGTTGGTTGACCGAACGTCTTCTTCGAAGTAAGAAGATTAGTAGGACCGCGACAAGGACGAACGAAGAATAGGGAATCCCGACGTGGATACACCTGTTCCTCCTTGCGATCGTTGGTTGACCGAACGTCTTCTTCGAAGTAAGAAGATTAGTAGGACCGCGACAAGGACGAACGAAGAATAGGGAATCCCGACGTGGATAAACCTGTTCCTTCTCATAGTTGGGATGACGAACGTCTCCTGCGAAACCAGGAGACCAGTACTCACGAGACTTGGGAAGAACGAAGAACCAGTTCTCTACCGGAGTCTGTGCGTGCCGAGTGTACACTGCTTAGCGGTCCGTACATAGGACCACGGATACGGTAGACGAACGAAGACCAGCTCCATGGATCAGACACGATGGACCAGCTCTTTACCGGAGTCTGTGCGTGCCGAGTGTACACTGCTTAGCGGTCCGTACATAGGACCACGGATACGGTAGACGAACGAAGACCAGCTCCATGGATCAGACACGAAGAACCAGTTCTTTATCGGAGTCTGTGCGTGCCGAGTGTACACCGCTTAGCGGTCCGTACATAGAACCACGGATACGGTAGACGAACGACGATTAGCTCCCCAGCTCAGACAAGAGAGACATTGCCCAGATTTATTTTCAGGCTCACCATTCCTTCCCGGATGGAGTCCGGCAGACGATCGGTTTCTCACAGCCAATCAGGAGAGAGACTTGACACATCACCAGCACGGCCGAGGGCCGCGAGAGGCCGAGGGCCATGAGATGATCATCACTATTTTTATGCATCACGATCGGCCCCTCAGCGCCATCGTGTCCTGATTCACGGTTCGGATCGCCCATTTCCCTCCAGGATGGCGACGACCGTCTTATGCAGTACGAACGGCCCCTCAGCGCCATCGTACCCAGCTCACGTTCGGCTCGTCCATCCCTTCCAGGGTGGCGACGAACGTCTTATGCATCACGATCGGCCCCTCAGCGCCATCGTGTCCTGATTCACGGTTCGGATCGCCCATTTCCCTCCAGGATGGCGACGACCGTTTTATGCATCACGATCGGCCCCTCAGCGCCATCGTGTCCTGATTCACGGTTCGGATCGCCCATTTCCCTCCAGGATGGCGACGACCGTCTTATGCAGTACGATCGGCCCCTCAGCGCCATCGTACCCAGCTCACGTTCGGCTCGTCCATCCCTTCCAGGGGTGGCGACGAACGTCTTATGCATCACGATCGGCCCCTCAGCGCCATCGTGTCTTGATTCACGGTTCGGATCGCCCATTTCCCTCCAGGATGGCGACGACCGTCTTATGCAGTACGATCGGCCCCTCAGCGCCATCGTACCCAGCTCACGTTCGGCTCGTCCATCCCTTCCAGGGTGGCGACGAACGTCTTATGCATCACGATCGGCCCCCTCAGCGCCATCGTGTCCTGATTCACGGTTCGGATCGCGCATCTCTTCCAGGATGGCGACGAACGTCTTATGCAGTGCGATCGGCCCCTCAGCGCCATCGTACCTGGCTTCACGGTTCGGCTCGCACATTCCCTCCGGGATGGCGACGACCGTCTTATGCAGCACGATCGGCCCCTCAGCGCCATCGTGTCTCTTTCACGTTCGGATCGCGCATCTCTTCCAGGATGGCGACGAACGTCTTATGCAGTGCGATCGGCCCATCAGCGCCATCGTACCTGGCTTCACGGTTCGGCTCGCACATTCCCTTCAGGATGGCGACGACCGTCTTATGCAGCACGATCGGCCCCTCAGCGCCATCATGTCTCTTTCACGTTCGGATCATGCATCCCCTCCAGGATGGCGACGAACGTCTCATATGCAGCACGATCAGCGCCCCAGCACCATCGTGTCTGGCTCGTGTTCGGCTCGCCCATCCCTTCCAGGATGGCGACGAACATCTCTTATACAGCTCGATTGGCCCCTCGGCGGCATCATGCCTAGTTCACCTCCGGCTCCGCCCATGCCATCTCGGATGGGGGACTCGTCGTATGCAGCATGATTGGCCCCTCGGCGGCATCATGTCTAGTCCACCTTCGGCTCCGCCCATGCCATCTCGGATGGGGGACCCGTCTTACGCAGCGCGTCTGCTTCTCGGCGCTGACATGCCCGGGTTATCGATGAGAGCTACTGCTTCTATCACATCTTGCATTCCCTCTCTCATACATTACATACATACATTACATGCATACATACATTCATGCATCATACCTCATACATCCATACATACACACGTGCATCATGTTTTGACAGTACCGCGACGTCGGTTTATAGATGATGGACCTCTAAGCTTCTCCGATTGGAAAGCTCGAGTCAGAGTTCTTTACTCCCGCCTGATGCATTCAGGGGGAGTGTGCCCGTGGAGGAGCACCCTTCGCCCGACCCTGTCAAGAAGGGGGGTGCCTCACTGGTAGATTACATTCAGGAGTGCAGACACTCACTCATATATGATGATTATGTGAAGACACAGTTTCCAGCAAGACAGAGGAAGAGCGCAGGCAGAATATATTTTCTCGAGCAGATTCGCGAGCTCACTACTCAAGAAACTGGGGGACTTGTGTTGGGATATATTATCCCGGCCTATTACTGTTCAGGAGCCCAGGACATTACTCACTACGGAGCCCGAGCAGCTAGGCCCATTTCGGCCCATCCGGCCCACTCTAGCCATTTCGGCCCGCTTCGGCCCACGCGGCCCGTTAGGGTGGAGAGCATCCCCTCCCCCTATTCTCTATAAATATGGGAGCTTCCCTCCATATTGAGGAGGCTCTTTTTTAGCTTCCTTCTTCCTTCTTCCTCTAGAATAGCTCAAATACTCCATTAATGGGAGCTTCAAGCTTGTATAATGTAATGGTGAGGAGAGCCTAATGAGAATTGAGAGGGCTTGGACATTAGCCTAAAAAGTCCCGTGGTTTTCTCCCTTTCGGGTTTCCACGTAAAAATGGCTTGTTCATACACATTTATACATATATTTACTATATCGTGTTGGATTAAACTCAACAAGCGACTTAGTACTAGTGAGAAAGAGTTAACAGAGAAACTTAGAACAACTGAAAAGGAAAGAATTAGGCTCTTTGGTGTAAATAACTTGCTAATGGAAAGAAGGGGTGCTCTTTATACTAAAATCAAAGAACTTGAGGATCTGTTAGCCAAAAGGGACCAAACAGATCAGACTATTTTCCTTAACCAGCCTAAGGACACTCGTTTCTATAACGCCAAAGAAGGCTTGGGTTTGACCAATCCTCAGAACCTGAAAAAGGTCAACTGTAAACAACTCTATGATGTTAGATACATGAAAATAGGATTGACCAAACTCATGGCCTTCACTGGTAATGAAGAAACGAATGCCCTTGAGGATGAAAAGAGAAAGACAAAGGCTGGTGTCGAGGTTCCTTTTGACTACACGGAGTTAAACAAGAGCTACAAAACCAAAGCACTCCCTTTGACCCCTGCTGAAGAAATCTTGACCTATCCCCCTGACAAGGAAGCTGAGAAAGACGGAGAGGAGGCTTCCACATCTGAACCAATTGAGAAACCAGCTTACATTCCACCATTGGTGAGAAAGTTTGCTGAGTTAAAAGACTCTTTTGAAAAAGAAAAGCAGGTTTTAGAAAAAGAAAAGGATGACCTTTTAAAAGAAATATCTTCTTTGAAAACCGCCTCTCAGTCTAACACAGCTTCTCAACCCTCTTCCCCTTCTACTTCTGAAAACACTTCTGAAAATTCAGGCGATAGTTTTAAGACTTCTACTTCTCACCCCAAGTCTCATTCTCCGACAGGGAAAGAAGTGAAGAAGAGAGTCGAGAGGAAAGGAGAGTGGATTGAAGACAAAATAAGAAGGAAGAAGAGAGAAGAAGAGTCGAGATTAAGCAATAAGAGTCAGCGGTCGAGCGCCATTTTTTATGATAAGAATAAGTCTAGTTCTAGCATTAGTGAGCCATCTACTAGTTATGCTAAGAGAGTGGCTCCTAAGTCTTCTAGTTCTAAGATTTCTGTCTCGAATCGCTGTACTAAATGTGTTTCTCTGGATTGTGTTAAATTAATGAAATGTTGTTGTTATAAGTCTGTTCCTTCTTGCAAAGCAAAAGATCCTGTGATTGTTGATAATGTTGTGAATAAGCCCAAGATTGATAGGGTGAATGTTGAGAGTGAGGTCAAATTGCCATTTTTAAGGTATCCTCTCAAGATTCACTCAGTCAAACATCTGAAAAGGCTATCAAGTGAACCAATTTTGAAAGACCATTTATCTGAACAATCACTTGGGACGAATGAAAGTTCCCTCGCTCCAAAAATAAAACAAATCAAACAAAAATGGGTTCCTAAGGCTGAAGCAGAACAATTAAAAATGAAAAATTCTTCTCAATCAGCCAGCCTAGGATCCCAAATCAAAAAGAAGTTGAAACAATTGCTCACTGTTGATAAGGAAGGACCCATCTGGCGATGGGTACCTAAACGAAACTAATCTGTTTTGCAGGTCAGTCATGTGTGGCATCTTGATTCGGGTTGCTCGTCACACATGACTGGACAGATTGAACTACTGAGCAACTATTCTGAAAGGTTTGGAGGAAATGTGAGGTTTGGGAACAATGCTTCATCGCCCATACTCGGGATAGGAGATGTCATCTGTGAGAGCGTCACTATCAGAAATGTGTCGTATGTGCAGGGACTGAAGCACAACTTGCTTAGCATTGGCCAATTTTGTGACAATGGAATGGAAGTGAGATTCCATGCTAGGCAATGTTGTGTGATGGATATGGGTGGGACACCATTATTAAGGTGTCAGAGGAAAACCAATCTCTACACCATTGATCTGAAATCGGTACGATCCCCCATATCCATCTGTCTCCTGTCCAAAGCATCAGAAGAACAAAGCAGCCTATGGCACAGACGTCTCTCACACTTGAATCTGCCAGCCATCAGTTCCCTCTCCTCGAAGAAGTTGGTGAAAGGACTGCCTGTACTGAAGAACTCCCCCAACCATCACTGTTCTGCATGTCATTTGGGAAAGATGAGGAGAGCATCACACAAGTCAAAACAATTTCCCTCCTCATCTCGTCCCCTGGAGCTATTACATATGGATTTGTGTGGTCCGATGCGCGTGCATAGCATCAGTGGACGCAAATATACTTTGGTAATTGTGGATGACTACTCACGCTACACATGGACCAAGTTTTTGCGCTCAAGGACGAAACTGCAAACTTAATCATGACGTTCATCAGGACCATACAGAACTATCTACAGCAGAATGTGAAGATCATCAGAACTGATAACGGGACGGAGTTCAAGAACAATGAACTGACCGAATTCTATGAAGCTCAGGGAATTACTCAACAGTTCTCTGCAGCTAAGACACCACAGCAGAACGGTGTTGTAGAACGACGGAACAGAACCTTGGTGGAAGCAGCCAGAACCATGCTAATACAGTCAAAGCTTCCTCACTTCATGTGGGCGGAAGCTATCAACACGGCTTGCTTCACACAAAACAGGACGGTGATCCACAAGAGATTTGACAAGACGCCTTATGAGATCGTGTTCAAGCGGCTCCCTAACATTGCCTTCTTCCGCGTCTTCGGCTGCAAATGCTACATTATGAACGACAGGGATGCTAGGGGGAAGCTTGATCCAAAAGCAAATGAAGGGATATTCATTGGATATTCTACCAATTCCAAGGCATACAGAGTTTACTTGAAAGACAGAAGAACCGTCATGGAGAGCATCAATGTGAGCTTCTATGAAATGGCGGACTTGGCTTCTGAACATTTTCATTCTGAACCATCAACCTCTGCAAACAATGAAGCTCCATCATCTTCTGGAGTAGGAGGGCAGGGAGGTGAGACAAGACCTGATGAGCACGTGGTTCTGGATTCTCTATTTGAGCACTTCTACAGTCAACCACGTGCACCACCAACTACAAATGCTACACCTACTCAGAACCCCCTGTTACCTGCTCCAACCACTGAAGAAACCAACACTCCTACTCAGAATGATGATGAACACACAGAAAATGAAGCTGAACAAGAACCAAACACTCCTGTTAATGATCAAACTGAGGAAGCTGCAACGCAAGAAACCCCAGAAGCACAACCAGAGCAAGAATATTCTGACCCTGATCATCCAATCATAACTCCACAGCCTCTACAACATGAGAGAAAGTGGACAAGAGCACATCCACCAGAGCTGATAATTGGAGATCCATCTCAAGGAGTCAGAACCAGAACGGCATCAGTCAATGAATGCTTATACTCATGTTTTCTGAGTCAGAAAGAACCAACAAAGATGACTGACGCATTGGCTGATCCGGACTGGGTGATTGCTATGCAGGAAGAAATGAACCAGTTTGAAAGATTGAAAGTGTGGACCCTGGTACCAAGACCTTACAAGAAAACCATTATCGGCACCAAATGGGTATTCAAGAATAAGAAAGATGAAGACGGTGTGATCGTGAGAAACAAGGCCCGCCTGGTTGCAAAAGGTTACAATCAACAAGAAGGAATCGACTACGATGAAACCTTTGCACCAGTGGCAAGAATTGAAGCGATAAGACTATTCCTCGCCTATGCTGCACACAAGAGCTTCACAGTGTATCAAATGGATGTAAAGACGGCATTTCTGAATGGAGATTTGAAAGAAGAAGTCTACGTTGCACAACCTGACGGCTTTGTTGATCCTGAACGTCCAAATCATGTATACAAGCTGAGGAAAGCCTTGTATGGTTTGAAACAAGCACCGAGAGCCTGGTACGAAGCTCTATCAGATTTTCTTGTGGAATCAGGCTTCTCGAAGGGAAAGATAGATCCAACTCTCTTCATCAAAAGACACAAGGGTGACATCATGCTGATACAAATTTATGTGGACGACATCATCTTTGCCTCGTCAAATCCAAACTTCTGTAAAAAGTTCAGCAATCTGATGCGCACCAAATTCGAGATGAGTATGATGGGAGAGTTGAACTTCTTTCTGGGGCTGCAGATCAAACAAATGCCAGACGGAATATTCATAAATCAGTCCAAGTACATCCACGATATGCTAAAGCGCTTCAAAATGGACAGCAAGTCGACGATGAAAACCCCAATGTCTCCCTCACAGAAGCTCGACTCTGACTCTTCCGGGAAACCAGTCGATGCTACCAACTATAGGGCTATCATCGGTTCCTTGCTGTACCTTACATCTAGCAGACCAGACATTGTCTTTGCAACCTGCCTATGCGCCCGCTTTCAAGCAAATCCGAAGGAATCACATCTGAATGCTGTTAAAAGAATACTGCGATATCTCAAAGGAACAGTCAATCTGGGCCTTTGGTATCCTAAGGAATCAGGCTTTGACCTAGTTGGATACTCAGATGCTGATTTCGCGGGTTGCAAACTGGACAGAAAGAGTACATCTGGCGGTGCTCAATTTCTTGGTGATAAGTTGGTGTGCTGGTCCTCCAAAAAGCAGAATTGTGTGTCCACTTCTACAGCTGAGGCAGAATATGTCGCGGCTGCTAGCTGTTGCTCACAGATATTATGGATGAAGACCCAGCTGAAAGACTACGGGTTCACATTCTCACACATCCCGATCTACAGTGACTCTCAAAGTGCAATAGCCATCACGTGCAATCCGGTCCATCATTCCCGGACGAAGCATATTGACCTCAGATATCATTTCATCAAGGATCACGTTGAGAAAGGCACCGTGGACATGTACTTTGTATCCACGGAATTGCAACTGGCTGACATATTCACAAAGGCCCTGGATGAAAAGAGATTCAACTTTCTGATCTCTAAGTTGGGGATGCTGAACCTGAACGACTGAGTAACATCTGAACTGTGTGTGTGCGTGTGCTTTCATGTTTTGCATTTTAATCATCTTTGCATCACGTTTTCTTTTCTCTCTCTCATGCATCATTTTTTTTCCATCGCATGTTTTCCTTTTATTTTTCATGCATCATTTTTTTCAAATGCATAAGTTGAGGGGGAGCTGTTCAAAAATTATTCATAAATTGAGGGGGAGCTTTTCAAAATCTGTTCATCTGTTGAGGGGGAGTATTTCTAAAATTGTATAAAATTTGAGGGGGAGTTTGCTAAATTTTTCATCCTTAAAGAGAAGCAAGTGTTAAGGGGAGCAATTTTTAAATTGAAATCAGACTGATTTGGGCCCGTTAAGTTCAAAATTCTCCCGGGCCTATTTAAAGTCTTAAAACGCGCAACTCACTCCCCATTTCACTCTTGCGCGAAAACTCTCCAACTTCCAGAGCTCCGAATCTCTCAACTCCCCTTCCCATTTCTCACTCACTCATCGGTAAAAATCTCTCTCTTTTTCTTCGATTATCTGTTTTACTGATGATGAAAAGGCTTAGGTGAAGACGATGAACAGGTGACTTTGCCCAGTTGCGCGATTACTCCTCTCGCACGATCCTCAAGGGTTGCGCGAACTAAGAGTTGCGCGAAACCCTACATCTTGCGCAATCTCTCTTGTTTGCGAGATCTACTGATCTGCGCGATCTTCAGTACCTGCGCGATTGGAACTGTTGCGTGTTTTTAGACCTTGCGCGATCTGACTGAGGTTGCGCTATCTTAACCTTTGCGCGATTCAGGTAGTTGCGCAATAAGGGATGTGAGCGAAATCGAGGGTTGCGCGATAATACTCCTTGCGCGAAACCCTTTGCGAGACTTTGAGGGTTGCGCGATCCCAGCCTTTGCGCGATCTGTTTGGGTTGCGCGAAATATATGTCTGCGCGATCGATACTCTTGCGCGATCCTCAGGCATGGCGAAATTCACTTGGGCTGCGAAATTAAGTGAGCCCAAGCAGGCCCAACTCATCCCAGAACCAACCCTTAGCGAAATTTTAATTGGGCCAAACATACTGAATCCAGGCCCAACCTCAACCAAGAACAATAATCATTTTTAATTGGGCCCCACTTTAAAAAAAAAAAAAAACAACAATAATGGGCCCAACTGAACAGAAATTGTGGACTTAGCCATTTTCGATCATATGCACTAATCTGTTTATCATTTTCAGACTGAAATGGCTGCCAACACTCCAATCAACATGATCTACTCTAGGGAACAATGGATTCCGATCAAGGAAAACAACTCACAACTGGACCCAGAAGTCTTCTCTTGTCAAGATGACGTGGTCGTCTCTATTCTGAAAGGCCACAAGCTGTGGAAGAGCCTGAGCAAGAACGCTGAAGTCCCTCAGGTGTATCTCCAACAATTCTGGGGTACACTTGATAAGGACGTGGATGCTAATGGCAGGCAAATCAATGACGTCCTAGCTGCCACAATCTGCAACACCCGAGTCACAATCACGAAGGAGCTCGTCCAACAAGTGCTACAGATCCCGGAGGAGGAACATTATGATGCGTTGGTCCCAGAGGCACAAGTAATCGCCGACATGATCACTCTTGGCCATGCACAGCCTCTCCACGTGATGTCAGAAATCAAGACGGCCCGCTTGCCGCGCCCATGGAGGACACTGATGGCCACTCTGAATAAGTGCTGCACGTCCAAGCACACTGGATTCGACAAGTGCAGTGCTTACCTTGTGTATATCTTCCATGGGATCGCCTTCATGAAGAATTATGACTACACCGCTCTAATTTGGAGTGAGTTCTTGGAGATGAGGAGAAGGAAATTCGACACTAATCTGATCAAACATCTACCATACATGAGATGGTTCTCACTGCTGGTGCGACACTTCTGCAGAACAATTCCAACTATTCAAAGACGCAAATCATCAGAGAATGTCAGCACTCCAGCCCTCCAATATCTGAAGAGAATGCCAGAGGTACGCTCACTGGTACCATTACCCATTCCAGTCCCTCTCCTCCTGTTAGCCGGTCGCAATGATCCACATGTTATACGCTACAGCGAGGAGAACGGTATCATACTCCCTATGGCTCAGATAAACCCCCCTGATCCTACCCCGGGGAGTCAGCCGAGAGTAAGTGAGGGTCCTGAGAGTTCAACCCGGCCACAGAGACCAGTGGCAAGCCGGCCCCATGATGATCAGACTCTGTCTGCTGAGGGCCACACCCGTGCTGAAGAGTTTACCCGTGATTCGCCAAGCGTAGCCACAACACAAGACGCTGACGATGAGGGCTCTGGGAGCAAGGCTGAGGACGACAACGATGATGATGATGAGGACGACGACAACGCCAATGCAAAGCGCAAGAAAGTCGAGAAAGCCCGCGCTAAGAAAGGACGACTCGTTATAAGGCTTTCTCGGGCTACAACACAAGAGCAGTCTCACCAAATCAAGGACACTCAAGGAAATATCATCAGTGAGACTCGCTCCAAGGTGCGTCATGAACTTGCCTCATCATCTACTCCTGTGCAAAGAGTGCAAACCGCGAGCAACCTGGCAGAAGAGTTAGCTTTGTATGACAGCTGCTCTGACCTAGACACAATAAACCGGGCTAACCCCATAGGTGCAGAAACTGATATTTTCAGTTTCCGAGTAGAAGACGCAGCATCCAGCCCAACTGCGCATGCACAAGCCTCACCTAGCCACTCTGCTGCCTCCCAACAGGTAGTAGTTTCACATATTGGGGATATTATACCCACCTCGCTGTCTCCCTACGAAGCAGCTGAGGATTTACTTTGTGGTCTTCCGCCCCAGACCACTACCCCTCCTTCTAGCACATTGAGTCTAGTTTCCACCATCCCAACATTTTCAACATTTTCTAGGACACATACACTGCTCACACCACCGCACACGATAGGTGCACTTTACTTGTCCTCAACGATCGGAGATACGTCAATGATGATCGGAAGTCCTGCTGCTCAACAGATATCTCCATCATTATCTGCAGGCCACACATCGGTAATCTTTACTGATGCTGTGACAACGGTTACTACCCCTGTAACCGGACACCCTGACCCCACCGACCTTTCCGTCATTCTGCAACGTTTCTTGGATTCCATCATCAAACCATGGGTGCACGAAGCAATAACCGCTCGGGCACAGGAATTCAGGAACACCCCGGCGTTGCTAAATGACATCATCCAACCCCAACCAACATCCTCACATACCCAACAAACCCAACCACTTCCTTTCATACCTACCCAACAAACTTCTGAACCATCCACAACCCTACCCCACTCACCTACTGCTTCAAGGGGAACCCAGGATACAGAACTAGTGTCCTCCCCTACTTCGACCACACCTTTTCCTGACCCTAAAACTTTACCGTTCGAGGTACTCGAGAACCTAATGCTAGATCAACTACTAGCCACCGAAGAAGGCAACCTTACCCAGAAACAAAAAGACCTTCTTCGGATCCTTAAGCCTGACAGCTCATGCCGTGATAGTCTCCTCGGTCACAAACGTTCGCATGAGGACCCCGATGATTCGGATCCTCATGAGGGGGAGAACAAGAGACAAAGGACACTTGAGCGTGATGCGTCAACCAGCCAACCCTCTACGCAATCCAACCAACCCGAATCCTCGAACAATCAGCCCCCATCATCCACTCAACATAAAAGCCAAACAGCCAACTCACCCACATCTAGCCCGGTCGAGCTAGAAACAACACTCCTAGGCTCATCTTTCATAGATGTAGACCAAGGATGGAGTGGAAGTCCTGAGGTTGCTACTTCGAGTACACCTTTCTATTCAGGCCATCAGAAAGAACCTAGTTCTAATATGATGTCAACGGGTAATCCAAGTGAACCCGGAGTTACCATTGACAGAGCGCCACAACAGCAGCAGACTCCCTCCAGCCAACCTGATGATCAGACACCCGATGAACTTGAAGAAATCCTAGTCTATGACAAATGGCCCCGCCAGTGGACAGAATGGGATGATCTTAGGGTGGAGGCGGAGCAGTATGAAATGTGTAGAAGTTGGCAGCTCAGAGAGTTTCTAAATAAATATCATGCACAGATGATTGGGCTCGACAATGATGAAATAAAAGAAGGAGAAAAACGCAAAGAGCCTGAGTCTATCACTAAGCAAAAGGCTACTCATAAACCTGAAGATAGCGTCAGAATCAAGAACCCCTTCCTGGAAGAAATCAGAGAACGAATTTGGCGCAAACCAGAGAAGATCAAGACATACACAGAACTTAGGATGCGTGGCATCAATCATCTCAAAGGAAGAGACAGAGGAGGAAACCTGTACATGCTCGGACATAGATCCACTGGAGAACGACGACAGATCCTGAACCATAATCTTGCAACAAGCGGATGTCCAGTGCAAACAATTCTGAAAGTTACAGAAGAGTACCTGGAGAAGATTAAATACATGGTCTTTCATCTACAAAGAACTGATGGATCAACCTTCACTTGTCAAGAAAACGATTTCTTTCTGCTACATATGGACGACGTGTATCAAATGTTTATGAGATGCAGAGAGCTACCGGTCCATAAAGATAGACTTGCAAGAGAAGGATTTGAAGCCATAAAAAGATTCATGATGAGACAAGTTCGATACTACGGAGGTCATGATCTTCAGATGGGTCTGGAAAGTAATTATCCCAAAGTGAATCTTACAAAGCCAGAACTTTACAGACCAGAAATAGAAGACCTCCCAGAAGATCATATCTTCGACAATTCAACCTCAGTCATCTACCTGAATCATGAAGGAAAGAAGCGCATTTTGATTATCAAAGAAATAAACAAATACTGCGACGGAACGCTGAAGATCATCAGAAACAGAATGAAATCAAAGAGAGAAGGACTTGTCAAGAAATCAACTGAAGCCACAAAGAAAGAAATCAAAGAACTGGAAAGAGTTGATGAAGTTTTGAAGGCCATCAATAAGCAAATCGATGATAGAAGATCTCTCAGAAATTACGAGCACGCTCTAAATCTCAGAAAGCATTATTTTAAAGCTCAGAAGTGAAGAGAAGAAGAAGCAAGAACATCTGATCACAAAGGGGGAGATTGTTAGAGATATTTTCATTGTAATTGTGATCAATGTTACTTTGCTAGTTTATAGTTAGCTAGAATAATAAATAGGCCTTTTAAGGCAAGTTTGTAATAAAGGTTTTATACCTTTTTAGGTATGGGCCTCCTAGGAAAAGGAGCCCAAATAATTGTAAAACCTACCTTTCCCGTCAGGCTATATATATGCCTTAAGGGAAAGGCTAGGTTAAGCTTTTCAGATATTCTCATACCCTAGTGCCGCAGAGCCTATATCGGTGATAGAAGTTTTACGCTAAGTTTTGTTCATCATTCTGTAAACTTCTTCATCATTCAATGGAAAGCTTCATTCCCAGATCTCTCTTCCATACATACATTCTATAGACTAGAAAACAGGGACCTAACAGAATTCATCGCCCCCCCAAAAAAAAAATTCATATTTATTTTAATGTGTTGTAACTTTTTTATTTGTACTCCAATTATTACAAAAATATATCAGATCTTTCATATTACACCAATATTGAATATATAAAAACAAAAAACAATTTAACACTCAAACATCCGTTTTTCAAAGTTCTGTTGTATTTTTAATTTATTTTTATATACTCAATATTGGTGCCATATGAAAGATAATAAAAAGTTATAAATTATGACGTATTCTTATAACGATCAGATTATAAAAAAAAAGTTATAACACTTTAAAATAAATATGAGATTTTATTTTTTGAATCACTTCAGGAATTAAACATTGGTGTTAGGTAGGACCCCAACCGTCCAACTTATAACTTTGTTCTAAATTAGCATAAGATCAATTGGAATCTAACTTGAATGCATGTAACGAAATATTTTTAATATACTAATTTGGAAAGAGAGTCTAGAATATTATAATGAATGTTTTCTTAGAAGGTGATAATGTCAAAACTTTCCCTAATTGCAACCTTGAATTGTATTATATATAGATAGATAGATATAGATATAGATATAGATATAGATATAGATATAGATATAGATATAGATATAGATATAGATATAGATATAGATATAGATATAGATATAGAGAGTAGTCTTCCGGTCAGGTATACCTGACCGGAGCCCCGTCCGGCCTCCTCCATTTGGGGGCCTTCCCGGTGGTATTTTTTGCTCAAATTTTTTGTGTAGGTTCCTCATCAAGTCTAGTTTGTCCATACCAAATTTCAGCCAAAAATTCAATCGGGAAGGTCGTCAAATGATTTTTGCAAGTTAACTGGTCCGGAAAATACATATTCCGGACCAGTTAACTTGCAAAAATCATTTGACGACCTTCCCGATTGAATTTTTGGCTGAAATTTGGTATGGACAAACTAGACTTGATGAGGAACCTACACAAAAAATTTGAGCAAAAAATACCATCGGGAAGGCCCCCAAATGGAGGAGGCCGGACGGGGGCAGTGGTCCGGCCTGGCCGGACCTGAATTATTCTCTAGATATAGATATAGATATAGATATAGATTATACATTGATATAGATATATTCGTATTTTATTAAATTTGATTTTTATGAGTTTACAAGAATTTTAATGTAGTTTCTGAATATGTAAATTTTATTTACTAATTTTTTTATTATTAAATTTGCAGTGTTGGCTAGCTAAAACTGTTGAAATTGTGAAATTTTGACTGAATTGACTAATGTATTTAATTAATAAAATAAGAAGTTAGATTAAGATTAATGTGATTTGTTCTTAATCTTTTACTATATGTACATATATATATATATTCATCTTTTATCATATTTGAGTTTTATGACTTTACAAGAATTTTAATGTAGTTTCTGAATATATAAATTTTATTTACAAATTATTTTTTATAATTACAAGGGTCATTTAACCTTATGACCTGTCAAAAATCGTAAACTCAACGGGAACCTTTACCCGGGCCGGAGGCAGTATAAAATATTCATTCGTACAACGCACGAGAGAGAGAATAGATCTGGTCAAGCACGCCTAACAGGATGCACCGTACGGACTTGCCCTTTTGAGGGTCTTCCCGGTGAAATTTTTTAATGTAAATATTTGAGCATGTTCCTCATCAAGTTTAGTTTTTGCATACCAAATTTCAGCTCAAAATTTGATCGAAAAAGCAGTCAAATAAATTCTTGAAACATACTGCGCATTTTTTTTACATATACAAAGCGCAATATGATTCAAGAATTTATTTGACCATCTTTGCGATTGAATTTTGATCTGAAATTTGATATACATAAACTAGACTTCATGATAAACATGAACACAAAATTTCATCAAAAAAATTCACTAGAAAGATCCTCTAACGGCAAGTCCGCACGATAGCTCTCTAAATCAGTCCAGTTCTCTATTTTTTTTAATATATATCAGGGCCACCCTCAAAATAACTTTAATAAAAACAAAAATGATCTTTGTACCCACTTTTGTAATCACCTATATTTTGTACCCACTTTTATACTATATATGTTTTTGAAAGTTTTTTTTTTGTACTAGCACATAGCAATCCCGTTCGCCCAAGCCCAAAAATACAGCCCCAAATTTGACGTTGCACTCCGCTTTTTGGATAATATTGGACTGTGCACCTTATTTTGAAAAATTTTGATTTTGCATCCCAATTTATAACATTTTGGGAATGATTGGGGTACAAATTCAAAAAATTTTAAAGTGAAATGAAGGTGCAAAAATGGGATTCAAATTCCCCAAATCAAAATCCCAAATACAATTGACATCTCCACTGCCTCCAGAGTCCAGACCACAGACAGCAACGCAGCAAGGACGCAGGCGCTAATCGGCAGCTGACTCGGGCACTCGGCGTCTCGGCCGCCCCATCCGTTCCAATTCCTTCATCCAGGTTTCTACCTTTACCCCTCTTTAAGTTCTTTTCTGTAATTTCACTTCCATTTTAGGCTTTTACGCTTTAGTTTCTTCGAAGCTGGGGGCTTTGGTTCGAATTCCAGCTTTCCAATTTCATGGAATTAGATAGAGTTAATACCCATTCAGTACTTTGATTATAAAGTATTTCTCAATTTTTTCTAGACCCAATTTGGTTCTTGACTTATATGTGATTTTGTCTCATTTTTTTGTAGACCCAATTTTTTCTAGACCCAATTTGATTCTGGACTTATCATGTCATTATCAAGCGATATCAATTGATGAAAACGTGTAGTAAAGTTATGTTTTTTTGTATTTGACTTTGATAAAAACTCTTATTCCTATAATATTTATTTTTGTCTTTGATTTCTTTGTTGCAATAGATGTTATTTTATACTTGAAAATAATTTTTGTTAAATACACATTACTGTATTATACTAGGTATTACATTTTGACCTTTTTTGGCAATATAAGTTATTTAATTAAATTTGGCCCCCCTGGATGGGAAAGCTAGAGTGGACAACATAAAACTGTGATTATTACCACTATTAACGTTATTGTTGGGGAACTCCAACAGCCATTGTCATTTGTACCACTACCATTACTAATCACCATTATAACCACCATCACTATATAATGATACCCCTTAAAAGAAGAAAAGGGAGCAATTACTAAAATAAGATCACAATAATTTTGCATGACCCAACCAGGCCACAACACATCATTAGTGTAGGTTTCTTTGCTCCTCTCATAGTACTTTTCAACATGATTCTAGATTTGTTCAAGTACAAATCAGCTCAATTACACTTTAACCTTTTATGGTTTAGCGGGACAGAAATTATGTGCATATCTCAATGCAGCATACATATGGGATATGAGATGCTTCTATGAGCATGCAAATGATACATAATAAGTATTGTATATGTTTACATCTATATTAACTTTATTTAGAATGAAAATAAGTTGAGTAAATGAAATATGAATATGGATATTATTCAGATCTAAAAGGAGCACTCATTTAAAAGATGTACAAGAATGTCCTGATGGGAATCACATCATGGTGAAAATATCATTTCTCCCACTTGAGTTGAGATTAACCTAATTCGGATTAATAATTATATCTCTCGATATGCTCATAAACAACTAGCAGTATTGTGCGTATCTTGTAGAAAAAAATCTTCAGGGTAAAAAAAACTAGCATAAGTTTTTTTTTTCAAATTGAGAAAGATTTATCTTTGAAAATCTGCAAAGAAATTTACCACACTTTGCAAGAAAGTAGAAAATAAATTGTGATCATTCCATGTTTTCTTATATGGTATAAACTTCACTTGTTACCCAGAGTATTATTTATTTATAAATTATAATACATACTTAGGATGTTTAAAGTTTGTTCAGGTCTGATGAGATCTGATTTGATGTGTTTAAATCTGGCCTGATCTATTAAAATCTAATCTGATTTGGTATGAGACTGAAACCATTCAATTAAAAACATCCTAATCCATACTTTTGATTTATATCCGTAGTTAAATCAATCTAATTCACTTAGGCGAGTTAAGACAATACAAACAACACCTTAAATCATTAATTGAGGTCAACACATTTTCTCCCTTAGTTTATTTTTTACCACGTAAAGTTTAGGGGTGAGCATATCGTTTTGGTTTAACCGAACCAAACTGTACTGTACCAAACCGAACCATATGCAATTTGGTTTGAGTTTGGTTGTATTTCTTCCAAACCGTATTAAACCGAACCGAAACCGAGAAAAACTGAATAAAAACGAACCAAACTTAAGAAATTCAATAAAACCTTCATATGTTATTAAAAAATAACAAATTCAAACCAAACCAAACCGAAAAATAGTATGATTTTTGTTTGGTAATAATTGTTCCAATCCGTTCCAAACCGAAACTGATAAAAACCAAACTAAAAACCAAGGTTCACCTCAACCCAACAAATGAAGCATTAGATTCTATCTTACCAGTTGGTACCCTTCCAACCCATCCCAGACCAAGAAGCTTATTTCAGTTTTTTTTTTCCAATTTAGGAGGCTCCGCAAGTCATTGGTGATTGGATAGAGGATAATCAATAAAAATATGGTGGAATTGAAATTTCTTGGAATGGACTTTAGCTGTGCTTTTGGATCTCTTAGCAAAGGCGAGTTCCCAGAAAAGTACTGTTTGCTCCCATTAATATCAAAATTCCTGGGATACGCAATCGTGGCTGCCTCCACTACCGTCAAGCTTCCTCAGGTACTTTTACTTCTAAATGACTCATAGTATGTATCCAATTAACCGCTATTGTAGGAATGTGTTTCCCCAAACGCCCAAACTCCTAAGTATCTTAAATAAGTAAAAAGGGATTACATTCAAGGTGGTATTCATCTGTAGATATTAAAAATATGCAAATTGATGTTTAAGGCCTTGAATCTACTCCCTGCTTGATGACGTTTTATATTTTAGTATGAAACTCAAACGCAATATTAGAACTTATTATCCTCAAACAAGCAATATGAACCGAGTAAGACTAAACAAGGGAACACATAATTTGAGATTGATTTGCTCTAATAAGCCATCACAAACTGTTCAAATATGTACCAACTCCCAACCATATGCAATACCTTGAGCTACTTCTTCTATAAATTTGACCTTACGATGAAATCAGTTTGATTTTGAGCTGAAATATGAGTACTTTAGTGGCCATCCGGCTAGTTATTGAGGAATTATGAGTAATGGATACACTCGAACCATTTTGGTTCTTAAGCGTGGAAGGATTCTACCAAAATTTCTCTTGTATTTTGTGCATATTCATTAGTTGGGAAATACGATATGTTTACTGTACATGTTTGTTCCAAAAAAGTGGGCACTTTGAGCTGTACTTTCTGCGCAACAATGAGATAGAAAATATTTAAAGAATGTTTGTTTATGCATGACTTGTAGCTTAGTATTGTATTGCTGTTCTTTCAGCAGTAATGGTTGTATTTTTTTGTCATGCAAAATGGTTGTATTTTCTTTCTCTGTATCTGTTACTGCGTAGTACTTTGGTAAGATAAGTGACTAATTTGTACAATTCTCAATGTTTAGATATTAAAGATTTTACAACACAAAAGTGTTAGAGGGCTCAGTGTTGTAGCCTTTGAACTTGAAGTAGTTGGTTATACCATTGCGCTGGCATATTGTCTTCATAAAGGGCTTCCTTTTTCAGCTTTTGGAGAGTATGCATTTCTTTTGATCCAAGGTACATTCTTTACAATAACATTTGAAAATCTTTAGCGAGTATATATATTGGCCAATACGTGTTCTATGTAATAATTTCCAAATCAGCTTTTACCTCGTGGTATTAGAAACTCGCACCCTCTCAAGTTGGGGAGCTGCCAGCCTTTCTACTTTTCTTTCTTAAGGGCCTGTTTGGTTCCCGCGAAGGGCTAGGTAATGGAGAAAAGTGCAAAGTAAAGTTTTTTATTTATAATTATGTTTTGCTTTACCTCTGAAATGGAAAGGAAGATGATTGAAACTTTTTATGATAAAAATGAACAAATAAAATGAGTTTGAACAAATATTACTGTGACATTATTGAGTTTGAGCTTATCTTTTATTTCCCCCTATTTTTTCTTTCCTTCCAGTTTTCCTTTCCTCTTCTCCTAGTATTTTCAGGTTTCAAACGGACCCTGAATTTATGTATGAAATGATTTTCTGCACTAAATTCATGATCTCTTGCTTTGATGCAGCAATTATCTTAGTTGCAACCATCTACTACTTTTCTCAACCTTTGGGCACAAAGACATGGATGAGAGCATTATTGTATCCTACATGCGTACAATGTTGAAATGTTGTGTAATTTGATTAGTTGAGCTTCCAAATTAACCCTTAATTGGGATCAGTGCTTCATTTCCTTACAATTAATACAGATACTGTGGTATTGCGCCAACTATTTTAGCAGGCAAGATTGATCCCATGCTGTTTGAGGCTCTTTATGTAAGTTGTGTAGAAAATGCATCATATTCCCTTTTATTCCTTTAATTCCTGCATTATTGTATTACTCCGTATTTGATGCATCGCGATCAAAATAAAAAATTTCCTGTTTATGAATTGAATATACCTTTATCTTGACAACTTGAAACTCACGCCGCTATCAAAACAATGCTCCAGGCTTCCCAACATGCAGTCTTTCTTTTTGCAAGAATTCCACAGATTTGCGAGAACTTTAAGGTATGCTGACATATTGACATGCTCACTTAAAAAATTATCCTTAATGAAAGTCTGGAAGGTAATGAATAAACTTTATCCTCAATGAAAGAATGATTTTCATTTATTCACTGTGTATTTGGTTGATAACATTATATGCATTTCTACCATGAGAGTTCTTGATAAATTTTTTTTGATGATAGAACAAGAGTACGGGAGAGTTGAGCTTCTTAACCTTTTTTATGAACTTTGGAGGTTCAATGGGTAAGTTTTATTGCCAGTGCTGTGTTATAATTAATTATTATAAGTGTAACACATCTCAACCCTTTTTCATACTTTTATCTGGCAGTTAGAGTATTTACAAGCATCCAAGAAAAGGCTCCAACAAGTGGTACCCTTTCTCCCCATTTCAATTAGGCTTAAATGTTATTTCTTTTGAGCAAGGGATTAAATGTTTGTAGTCCCTGTAAATATAGCATTTCTTGTTATAGATCCTTTCATTTTTAGTTCACCTCTGCAAATTATGTTTCTTTTAATTTTAGTCTTTCTCCAACTCTTGGGTTACCAATGTTTTGATAGAAAATAATGTGGTTAGTTTGCATAAATCCTTTCCAAACTTTTCATGTCAGCTATTAAGGGTAAACAAACCAAATGACTCATGCTTTCAATCTCTTTATAGTTCTCTGCGAATAAAATATTTTTTTTTTAAAATTGAAATCACTTGAGAAGAAATGATTAAAGCGAAGGCTGTTGGAGGGTTGAAGGGGAACTAAAAACCACAGTAGTAAAAATTGCGGGATGATATGGTCAAAAGTATTTGGCAGAAGTCTAAATCAGCAAGTAGTATATTTACAGGACTAGAACCATATTTAATCTCTTCTATTGCCTATTGTTCGTTATTTCTTTTTCTATGTATATTTATACTACCAAAAAGATATGTTCTTTTTTACAGTTGCCATGGGTTCTGTGCTTGGTGTATTGATGAATGGGACCATCTTGAGCCAGATTATCATGTATCAGAAGCCCATTCCAAAGGAGAAGAAGAGAGATTAGGATTTATAGCTTTCACCCGATCAAATGCATGTATTGTATTAACATTGTATCCTCTGATCAAACTCCTACATAGTTGGTTATCATTGCCCATAAATTCTACCTTAGAGTGATCACAATGTGGGATGGGAGTTGTTTTTCTTCCAAAACTTCCAAGTACGGTTTGATTAATGACCAAAACATAAATTTCAGGGTTCAAACTAAAATCTATCATGCATATTTATACCGCTTTGATGGTTTTGTGCGATTAAGGCGGGCAATTGTATACTATGCAGCCGGTACACCGTGAATATGGCACACCCATCTACATTTCTACATGTATGTGTCACTAAAGTATAGAAATAAAACATTGTAGGAATCATGACTGCGTGAAGAAAAGTAGGGAAGAGATACTTGTTCAGATAGGGGTCTGTTTAATTTCAAAATTGCTCTCGTGTTTTTGCCTTTTAGGTCCGTTCTCACTGGTGTGTTTCAAGTCAAACTCCGTTAGAAACAACTCAGGTGGAAAATAATTTAAAAACGAAGCCCTTTACGTGGGCAATTAGACCAGTCCAACGGGAGTTTGGTCAACAAATGCATCACCTCGCAGTGTATTCCTATGAGGAATGCAATAAATAGCAGCTCAGATTTTCAAAAATATCATAAATTTAAAAGAAAAATAGTATGAGGTATTGATGTGTGGTGTGTGACCTCCAAAAATATTCCTTTTTTTGTTTTCGACCAGCTCTGCCACCATAAAATCCACTAGAAAGCTATGAGATGCACAAAAAGTGAACAATAACTCTACCGAGGGTTAGTTTCAAAAGTGGATCCAATGGTATTTTCAACAATTGAAAATGAATGTGTCTTTTCTCAAGGTGGCAAGACCCAATCCATAGGCAATTTCCAAATGCAATTGTCACATATTGAGATAGGTCAAAACCAATCTCGCAATAAATTGTGATTTTGGTGAATTGTTTTTCCAAAATCAATGCAAAAAGAGTAGGAAAAATGTAAAAATTGCAAATTCAATATATTTGTGGATATTGCTAGGGTGAAGCAGCCCAAGGATCTCGGGGAAAAAGTCAACTCTAATCATGTGGATTGTTTGTGAAAAACACAAGCACCCTAACAACGTCACTATGAATCGCCAACTTCCTCCGAGTTCAACATTGAAGAAGTTGAACAAGTTGCCTTGTATGCCATCTTGAGTTTATATGTGGCGCATAATCACTATTCTGCGCCACACAACATTGAAGAAGTTGCCTTGTATGCCATCTTGAGTTTATATGTGGCGCATAATCACTATTCTGCGCCACACAACATTGAAGAAGTTGAAGAAGTTGCCTTGTATGCCATCTTGAGTTTATATGTGGCGCATAATCACTATTCTGCGCCACACAACATTGAAGAAGTTGCCTTGTATGCCATCTTGAGTTTATATGTGGCACATAATCACTATTCTACGCCACACAACATTGAAGAAGTTGCCTTGTATGCCATCTTGAGTTTATATGTGGCGCATAATCACTATTCTGCGCCACACAACATTGAAGAAGTTGAAGAAGTTGCCTTGTATGCCATCTTGAGTTTATATGTGGCGCATAATCACTATTCTGCGCCACACAACATTGAAGAAGTTGCCTTGTATGCCATCTTGAGTTTATATGTGGCACATAATCACTATTCTACGCCACACAACATTGAAGAAGTTGCCTTGTATGCCATCTTGAGTTTATATGTGGCCATTTTTTAAGAAAAATTGCCACCTCACGTGTTTCTAAAAGAATTTGCCTTTGGACTCCAATGGTGATAACGTATTTATAAAAACAAAAATTGTCCTAAATAGGAGTAAAAACATTTTGAAATTCCAAAATAGAAGTATCATGTTTTTAATTCCCTGAATAGGAGTAATCTTCCAAATTTGAAAAAAAAATGTCATGTTTAAACTCCTGTAATGCCAAACTTGGCAGAAATTTACTCCTATTTAAGGAATAAAAAACATGATACTCCTATTTTGGAATTTCAAAACGTTTTTACTCCTATTTAGGGAATTTTCTCTTATAAAAATAGGGTGATTTTGTGAAGAAATGAAACACAAAACTCCTATATGAAATGCTCCCAATCACCTGTACATTTTCCAAACTTTCCCTAAAGCTATTATAGTGTATCTGAGCTGGAACCTTTGGTCATAAGGGCCTGGATGGCCTATCGATCAATGTTGTAGTTAAAATTCATTTTTATTAGAAACATTTTCATAACCTACAGAAATACTCCGTATCATTTACAATTTTTTTTTTTTTTTTGCGATCACATTTACAAATGTTATTAATATGTGTATGTCTACATTTTCAAAAATGATCTGTAATCATGTATAGCTTACAAATTGCAATTTATTAGGTGATTGCATTTTTTGTTGTGAATGGTGAAAGAGGCATATATATTGATATAATCTCTTGATATCGAAAAGGTTCACCATATTAATTTTTTTGGTCATTCAATGACAATCAACTTTAACTAATGATATTTTTTAATACGAAATTATTTTAAATATGAAAATTATATCAAAACGTTCCTTATTCAAAATATTTTCAAAATGTATAATATTTTTAAATTTTATACATTTATAATAATTAAAATCATTGTCCAAAGATTCACAGCATTGACCAGTAAAAGTTATTATGACAGAATCTTTTTCGAACGGAGGTAGTATTTTGGTAAACGACTTTTGCCAAAATATAGATAGACATTTTGATATAAATATAAGTAAAAAAAATAAAGGGTGAATATCTTATGAAAATTATAAAACAAGCATCAAGAATCAAGATATAGAGTTTGTTTATAAAATGGGTTTTTATAAGAATATTACTAAAATAAAACTTATAAACTTAAATATGACTATTCATTATTACAACGTAGTGTTGTAGTAACTTAAGTTCAAAACTTGAACATGAATTACTATGATTTCATTACTACTCTAGTAACTAACCATATTTCTGTAAATCATCTTTATTTTGGTCATATTTATGTAATTATTTCTTATAAAATTTGGTGAAAAGATATTTCGGTTTACTATATTAGATTATTACCCATTCGTTATCGGTTAGGTTGAAATACGGAACTACGGAAGCATTCTAATTCACTTTTTGCAGCAAAAAAGAATGATTAGAGGGCAATAACCATAATTGTTACCTTATTATGGATTTATGGTGTCAAAAGTATCTAAAGATGAACAAACTGGTGGAATATTGAGCTTAAAAGCTAGCTGCTCAACAAAGTTATTTGCATCCATGTCATGTTTTCAGCTTTAGTAAAACAAGCAAATATGATATGGTTGCTAATTTCTAAATAAGTAACTTTGATTTCACTCACTGAATTTTATAATAGTAAAATAAGTATGATTCTAGTTACGTTTGATCTTAATTGACTGAAATTATTGCAGAAAATCATTTTAAGTATTTTTCATATAATTTTTTCTTTATTCTATTAATAAAATTAATCTTAATTTTTCCCCATAAAAAATTCATAAATTTCATAAATTTATAAATTTCATCAGAATTAATCAATTTTTCAATGTTACTAAATGGGCTCTTCATGTAATAATGACCACAACAAACAAGTAGAGATTGGTACTTTGTTTTAGAGCACATGAACATACTAATTTAATCGTTCACTACTAAGGGAGTGTTTGCAATTGCTTCAACTTTAAAGAAGTGATTTTTTAAAGTGATTTTGGGAAAAGTGATTAATAGTAAAAGTTGGTAGTGTTTGAAGAAAAAATGATTTTGAAAAAGTAAAAGTTGGCAGTGTTTGGTAAAAGAAGTACTTTTTGTGTAATAGAAAAAGTGAAAAGCAGTTTAAAGCACCCTTCCACCTGCTTCCAGCTTTTAGCTTTTAAGTGATTAATTTAAGCAGAAGCTGTCATTTGAAAACACTCTTTTTAACTTTTTTTAAGCCAAAAGCTGAAAATCACTTTTTTTAATCAAATGCAAACACTCCCTAAGTCTCAACTCTCAAGTCTCAACTAGTTGATATATATGTTGCGCCGCACAGATCGAAGGTGTAAGAGAAATTATAAGACGGTCTATTTTTATTTCTAAGTTCCTACTCCCTCCGTCCCGTTGCAATGTTCCCGCTTTTCTTTTTTGGATGTCCCAAAAAGAAGTTCTCATTTCCCTAAATGAAAAGTTATCCTACATCAAAACAGTGTCAAACAGTGCAAACAGTGCCAAACAGTGTCAAAAC
The DNA here is from genome assembly GCA_945859915.1 of Cuscuta epithymum. Lineage (NCBI taxonomy): Eukaryota > Viridiplantae > Streptophyta > Magnoliopsida > Solanales > Convolvulaceae > Cuscuta > Cuscuta epithymum. The sequence continues at coordinate 1,171,851 of CAMAPF010001045.1, read as the reverse complement.
AGTAAAATTTACCCCCTGATAAGTTTATTTCTTTAATATGTGTGTAGGTCAAACCGGGAACATTCCAACGGGACGAAGGGAGTACTATTTTAAGGCTCTCAATATAGTGAACACTTTTTGTATATAATAATCTCATACTTGACACTGTTCAGAAATATTTCGTCATATTGTTTTTTATTATTATTAATGATGACAAACTTTCAACAAATTAAACAATCATGATTAGGATTCCGAAGGTGATTTTGATTCTTCTTCAGTTCTTCTGGTCTTAATTAGGGCAAATTATACTGTACAGCCGGCTGTACGGTGAGCACCGTAGAGCCGGCGGACATTTTTATAATTATATCAATTCACCAGCGAAGGATGATAAGCCATCGCTCTATCTCTTCCAGGTTCCGGCAATTTTGCTTGTCTGGGCGCTTATTGCTTCTGCAATTTCACAAAGAGTTTTCCAGAAATTCGATCTCGTTTCTTCTTCCGATTCTTGCTAAGCCATCTCACGTAAAAAAATCAAGCAATGAAATCACAATCATGGAGGTCACCATCAATCATTCCACTCCTATGAAATTATCTCCAAAAAATTGAATCTCAATTTATTTATCTCCACTTCTATGAATTACTAATTCTACTAATTCAGTTTTGCTTTTATATTGCAGGGGTTATGTGGGGACGACACAGCTGGATTTACGGAGTGTTTGCAACTGCTTCTGCTTAAAAAAAGCACTTTTGGAGATGTAAGGAAAAAGTGATTAGTAGTAAAAGTTGATAGAGTTTGAGAAAAAAGTGATTTTGAAAAGTAAAAGTTGGTAGTGTTTGGTAAAATAAGTGCTTTTTGTGTAATAGAAAAGGGAAAAGCACTTTTTACACGCAAGCCGAGAAAAAGTAAAAATTGGTAGTGTTTGGTAAATAAGTGTTTTTTAAAGCCAAAAGCTGAGAAGTGCTTTTTTTAAGCAGTTGCAAACACTCCCTTAATCACGCCGGCTTCTCTGGTTTGAGCCGCAACTCCATCACATACACATGAATATTGAAGACATTAAAAATGAGTTTTATGTTATACTCAAATGAGTGTAACGCCTAAAATGAACGTGTATACACAAATGAGTTTTTGATTTTTTGATGCTCATTTTTAAGTTGTATATGCTCATTTGGTAGCGGTGTTTTGCTCATTATATTTTAACATAAGACTTGATTATAGACATGAGAGCATAGATCGTGATGCTCACTTGCATGATTCTAATACTCAATAGAGGAGATTTGATACTCAATTAAAATATCTTCATGGTCAACTAAAAAAACTTACTTTTTTCGTATCAATGTTCATTTTATATGTAACATATGCTCAATTGGTACTGATATTATGCTCATTTTTAAAATATCATATCAATGAATATTTCAAAAGTACCATGTTATATGAGATTTACATATTCAAGTTCATTGGAGTTTACTATACATATAATTTAATAAGTTTTTATAAAAGCAAAAATAAGAAACAGAAAGTGAATTCGAAGATAGGAAGCAGGGATCACGATGCTCACTTTTAGGTTGTAGATGCTCATTTGATACTGATATTATGCTCATTTTTAAAATGACATATCAATGCATATTTCAAAAGTGTTATATTACATTAAATTTGCATATTGAAGTTTATAGGAGTTCATTATAGGACTCCCTCCGTCCCATTGAACTTTGTCAACTTTCCCTTTTTGATTGTCCCAAAAAACTTTGTCACTTTCCTATTAAAGCAACTAATTTGTGGTTCTGCACATTTTTATCTCCTCTGCACAAATTTCAACCATACAGTTTTTACTATTCTTATTTCTCACCTACTTTGCATTTGGCAAAGTCCAACGGGACGGAGGGAATATAATTTAATAAGTTTTTATAAAAGAAAACAAAGAAAAGGAAAGTGAATTACAAGATATGAAGGAGAGATCACGATGCTCATTATTTGACTCTTAATGCTCAGTTGAATACGTCTGATGTTCATTAAAAGTGTAATAATGCTCATATAATGAAAACCGCGATTTTCACTGAAATTACAAAAATGTCACCGTTTTTTAGTTGTGATATCAGCTTTCTTGTAATAACACGGTGCTCATTATTAAACGTCTAATACTCATTAAAATTGGACTATTGCTCATTAGCAGTACACTAATGCTCATTTAGTAGAAACCGCGATTTTTACATTATTACAAAAATGCCACCGAATTATTTTGCTATTTTCCTCTTGGACCTATTTCTGGGCCGACTGTACAGTGCTCACCGTCAGTGGAGGAGCTGGGGAGGGGCATGAGGGGGCAAGCGCCCCCGCTTCGGGCAAAAAAAATTAGTACTACTACTTATAATAATACTGAGTATATTTAATGCATCCCTTCTTCTTTTCAAAAATCAATACCAATTAAGATTAATTTTAGATTAAGTGTTATAATAAAAGGTAAAGACTTTCAGGAAATGTACGTATCTCTAGGAATACAAGTACATACCATACTCATTTGAATGCAAGTGTGCATTTTTTTAGACCTTTAATTACACACTGTTGGCTTTTCGTGGTTATATTGAGCAAGAAAGTATTGAGTTTGATGAATATGTTGTCACATTTCTTGCAATGAAAAGATCAGGATATTCTCGAGACTGTGTTGGATTCCCTCCTTAGTGGAGAAATTAATGAGAATTTTATAATTTACAATCTTACAAAGTTGTCTAAGATTCTCTATATGTGTGTAGATAAGTATTGAATGTTCTAGAATAATAATGTGGAGTTTTTTTAGAGAAGTGTGGAACTCACTAAAATCGTGTGGAAGTGTGCGAAAATCTTTAGAACAAAGAGAAGCTTTAGAGAAGTTTCCTATTTCTATGAGAACCTTGAAGAGAGCTCTTGAGTGATTGAAAGTGAGAGTCTCCTTGAGAGAAGAAAGTGAGAGCCTTCTTGTGAAAGAAGACACAAAAATATCACTTGATGAAGTGTATGTGATCATGATCGAGTTAGGTAAAGTATAATATTCCCAAATACAAAGAGTGAATGTGGGTAATAGAAAATGATTTTGTCAGATTGAATCTTTGTATTATGAGTCGTGTTTTTCCAACATGAAGTTATCATACAACATTTCGAATAAATTAAAGCTCGTATGATTGATTTACCCAGATTATAGATACGAGACAAACAATATGTAATAAACTATATATGATTGATTTACCGAGATTATACATATTACACTTTTATTGTTTTATTATATTTTGAGCAATTACACAATAATTCTTAACCTTCGGTACGCCCCTCCTTCGAAAAATCTCTGGCTCCGCCACTGCTCACCGTACAGCCGGTTGTACAATATACGTACTCCTTAATTAGAGGAGCAGATTAGGATGGACGCAACATCCAAGCACTCAAAAGATAAAAAGTTGCAAACGTGTATGGTTAGACTGCGTTTGGCGGTCAATATTTGATCGTCAGTCTTCCAATATGTATTTTTTCTTTTGGGTGTAAACTCCGGTACCCATTTAAAAAATGGGATACCGTACCTACGACTCATATGATTGGTCTAAATCATTTATAATTTAGATTTAAATAATGCAACTGCAACATTCTGGTTGGTCCAAGTGGACAAAGGCATGGTACCTTTTGAGTACCATAGAATCTACCTTTTTCTTAGAATCTACCTTTTCAAAGCAAAGAGTAGCAAGACACAATATTCTTTGATGTTCGTGGGAGGCAGTAATTGGTGGAAGAGAAACAATTCTCTCCAAAATGTCGAAATGATTCTGATGACATGTCACAGTAGTTCAAATGGAACCTTAAAACCCCTTTTTATGGGAGCTCTTCAATTTAAGGATTGGCTATTATTTTTAATTAGATTATAATTTTTTACTTTGGTCGTGTTAACTATGGCTTGATCTAGTATATATCTATTTTATGTGTATTTTGACTAGTACAAAAAGTGTTTATTGTAACTTTCATTTTGTAGCACCATAAGAAATTTTTTATAGTATACTCCTCCCGTTTCACAATCAAAGTCACACTTTTATTTCACAAAGATTAATGATTTTTTTTAACCAAGGGGTAAATTTTATTGTAAAGTACACTGTTTTGACACTGTTTTATACTTTATTGATTAGGGGTGGGATCGGTTCGGTCTCGGGTTATGAAAATTAGAGACCGGAACAAACTCTATTATATTCGGTCCGAGTCGGGTTTTTGGTAGCCCGGGTTCGGTCCGGGTTCGGGTTGGGCCGGTTAAAGCCGGAACGTGAAATATCTCATTGTTCTTTTATACTAGTTTTCAAGCCCGTGCGATGCACGAGAAGTGTGTAATTTAGCTAGATTTAAATTTGATTTTTTTTGGGATCACATATAATGTGATGCAAAAGCAAATTAAACTCAGTCTAATATGGAGTCTGTTTGATAATACTAAAGTTGGTCGAATTAGCTTATTTTGCTGAAATTGATTGAATTCCGGTTGAATGGACTGAATAAGTGAAATCTTCTGAATCATGAAAAAAATATGTAAAATATATTTAATTTGTAAAACAAAGAAAAAGTTATATGAAAAATATTTACTATGATCTTCTACATGAGCATCTCAAGTAAATATAATTGTTATGAACCTGATTTTAAAGAATTCATAATCTCCCGTCCTCTAAATTACTTTATTATGCACCTCAAGTTTTTTTCTAATATTCCTCATTCAACTTGATATGAAATACTGAGTACATACTTTTAGATTTTAATAATAAGATGTTACATTTTACTCATTATTTCGTTACATAGTACTAACTACGTCGAATGTTTGAGAGTTTATATACAGTATGTACGTGATCGTAGGGTATAAGGTTTGAAAGTTTTTACTATGCGTAAGGTATGATCATGTATCATTCCTTAACTACCCGCACGGGTAGCTCAACTGGTAAAGCAGAGGGAAAGTTGGACAAATGATTAAGAATCGAAACCCGCAATGATCATGTGGAGAGTCACAGCTCCTATGTGCTGGATTGGACCTCTGGATTGGTTGAGTCACCGTGATTTACAACCTCTAACATGCTTTGTCGGATCGGGACGTGAGAGCCCTTGTGTTGGGGAGTCATCCTTTTGGACCAAACATATCATCCCTTGAGCCGGGGGTGCTTGATGAGGCCGCACGACGTCACAACACCCTATGTTGAAGTCATAAGTCTTGCGTGTACATCATTCTTTCTTCATGGTCACATTTACATGTAGCAAGCAAGGACATGTGTATTTCTATTACTCCCTCCGTCTCATTGGACTTTGTCAACTTTCCCTTTTTTGTTGTCTCAAAAAACTTTGTCACTTTCCAATTAAAGCAACTAATTTGTGGTTCTGCACATTTCTCTCTCATCTACACAAATCTCAATCACACAGTTTTTACTTTTCTTATTTCTCACCTACTTTGCACTTGACAAAGTTCACCGGGATGGAGGTAGTATTTCTTATAGATAACCCGTTTTTCAAGATTTTATACTACTGTAAGTACTCCTTTCCCAATTATGGAAGGGTATTACGAAATATGTACTACCATGATAATTGATAAATGTGTACTACCATGATATTGAATTGATTGCAACTCTCTCTAAAAATTTACTTTTCCTTCTCTATTTGGGTGATGACTTAACATGTTATCAATTGAACATGTTTCAATGTCAGATGAAACCAGATCAAATTAAATCATACTTCAATTATTATAAACACTACAACAAAGTATATCTTATGTAGGATATGCAAAATGTTGCAATAAGTGTAAAAAAAATGTCACAATATATCAAATGTGACAGTTTTAGTATGATGCATCCGACAAGTGGTACAATAGATGCATTGTAGCAATTTATCATTTATATTGTAGCATTTCCTGTTAAAATACACTCCTTCCGTTTTCGCAATTTAAGTCACACTTTCCTTTTTTGGATGTGCCAAAATAAAAGTAACACTTCCCATTACTTCTCATTTAGGAAAGAAATCTATATCAATACTAGATGTGGGAAAAACCGAACCGAAACCCAGAAACCGGCCCTGTATTGACCCGAATTATGATCTCAGTCCGGGTTTTTCTTTTTAACCGGCCCGAATTAAAAAAAAAACGGACCGAACCCTATATTCCGGGCTCATTAACGAGCTTTAAAATCTATAACCCGGCCCGAACCGATAAAAACCCGAAACAATTATCTTTATAAAAAAAGATTTATAAATTTGTAAATACTATAAGATTTATTAAACAATTACCTATGATCACGTACATACTTTATATAAACTCTCAAACTTTATATAAGTCAGTACTATGTATAACATATGATCACGTGATCATACCTTACGCGTAGTAAAAACTTTCATTGACTTAGAGCATCACCATTCGTAATCTCTAAAAATCAATATATTCTATGATTCTTACCTTTTAAATATTGTTACATAATTAATTTTTAATTAATCTCAAAATCCGTTTATGCATCTCAACCATCATCTTCAAATAATCCGCTTTTTTCTCAGCCATGCATTAACATATTACATATACTTTTTGATGGAAGTAAATCCACCGGAAAATAATTAATAAGAGATAACCGAAAATAATTAAGGTGCTCAGGATAATCTTTAGAGAGATAAATGTATGTAGTATATTCAGTGTATTCAGCTTTATCAACATTCTAAGGATTACATGATTTTATAGTAGAAAATGAGACATAAAAGATTTGGGCGACGTGGTCGCCATGTTCGATTTGATATGCAAATCAGTAATCCGGATCCGCGGGATCCTTTGTTGATTCACTTGATTGTGTGAATATCTTGAAAAGACGTCATTGATGTAGTTTGTCCGTACGGAGTCACCATGTAGGCATAACGTCCAAAGACACCATGCATATGTTATTTGGATAAGCTTCTACTACTATGTCCAGGGTCATTGTGGACGCTCCTCTGGCTAAGGTACTTGATCGCGTCCATGGTTGCTGTGGGCATGCTCTCTGGATAAGCCTACCCCGACATCCACGGTCACTGTGTAGTCCCTGATCTTCTATTAACTTGCGTCCACAGTCGTCATGTACAGTATTTTATCTTCTAACCCGCACGTGGTCACCATGTACGAGCTCTTCTTATACCTTGTCATCATCCGTGCATAGTTACCATGCACATCAACCTCTAACTGTTTTCATCCATGTTAACCCGGTCAACATTTATCCATGGTTGGGATAATTATACCATCATAAGCCCCCCACTCCCTAAGCCAAATAGCATATTGGCTATAGGGAGTATAGAGACACAGTTGCCGTGGCTATAGGAAGACATGGTCACCATGTCAATTTTGGTTTTTTTTTTTTTACTCATTCAATCATTTAGATTTTTATTTTTTATTTTTAACCAGAATTTGTATTTCATATTCCCAATTTTACTTCTTCCCTGGCAGCTTCGTTGATAAGGGTCAACCACCGCCATAGCTGTTCTGTCCAGACCGCAGCTCGCCGGCAACCAAGCCTCCGTCGTCCACTGTCCGCCGGCGTCCCTTCGCGCAACCAGCAAGCCTACTTAGAATTCCTTTCTGCCCTTGCTTCTCATCAGCTTCCACCGACCGTCGCGAGCCAGAGGAATCACCGAACTGCCACCGGCCATTGAACCTTCGTGGCCGAATCCAGCACCGTTTGTGAGTTGTTCTTTACTTCAGGTCACAACCCTTCTTCTTCGTTTCTTTTTCTCAGTTGCCGCCCCTGTGCAGCCGGAAGGCCCTCTTGGGTGATGTGTTCTGTCGCCGTCGGCCTTCCGTTGAGCACCAGAACATTCCGGCGACACCGAGGACTGTTCGTCGTCGCCGTCCAGCACCTGCGCCGTCACCATCTTGCTCTGGTTGTCCATCCCGATTCAGCCGTCGTCGTTATCTTGCTCTAGATTTTGCACCGCACAATACGTAGGTAAGCACTGTCTCCCTTTTGTCTTCTTTCCTTTAATTTTGAATTGATTTCTTTCCCCAGATAGTAAAGAAATATTTTAGTTTTGTCTTGACCATAGCTGCCTCGGCTATACCCTTGTTACCCGTTTACTACTAGTATTAATTTTGGCTTTGAAACATAGCTCCTCTGCTATCAACTGTAATGACATCCTTTTCATTTTTTTTTTAATATCTAATGACTGATATACGTAGTATTTTTTTTTTTTTATAATCAGTGGCTGATTTTTCTCTTGCTTTTTTTTGCATAATATTTTAGCTGATAATACCTTATGGATGTACTGGACTCCATAGACTCTGATGAATTGCTCAGTGGTGACGGGGAATTAGTGTTGGAAAATTTTCCTCATCCTTGGGCAGATGTTAATTCTGATGTTGAAGAAATTAGTCCCATAAAGCCACGAGCCGCTTCAGTCAAACCACCAAAACGTCGCTATCGTGGTCCGTATCCACCCTTAGACCCGAGCCCCATCTTACACTACAGGTCGCGCCTCTCAGTTTCCAAGTTTCAAAAGTATAAGAAATTTTTTCCGTCCACAGTGACTGTCCGATGTCCCGATTCGGAGGATATTGTAACCGATCCTCCTAAGGGTCACTTTTTCGGGGTGCATATTCTTTCCATAAAATTAGGATTCCGCTTTCCCACACACCCTTTGATTATCGAGTTTTTAAATGATCTTGAAATTTCACCTTGTCACTTGACTCCGCTCGGTCATCAGTATCTGGTAGCTTTCCTGGTCCGGTGTGAGACACTTGGGATTGAACCGTCCCTAGACCTCTTCAAGCACATGTTCCGAGCTGGGCAGTGCTCGGCATCTGATAGTCTGTCCTGGGTGTCTATCTCTCAGCGCAACCACTTTGACATGTGGAAGATCACTCGTAGCAACGAAGCCAATTGGAAAGAAGAATTTGTCTATGTGTCGTCTGGATCTCCGTTACCTTTTTCATCGTCTTTGAATTGTCGATTTAAGAAGTATTCGTACCCGAAACTTCCATTTGACCAGGAGACATGGCCGGCTATGATTCTTTCTGGAGGACCGTATAGCCTCTCTGCCTTTACTTCCGAGGACCGCCTGACCACGGTTGGACTCTATTCGCCGTCACCATGTTCGGGTGCACACGCATCCACGTCCACGGATCAAGGTTGTCCACAGTTACCTTGTCTATAGGAGATAATACACGCATATATATTAACTAACACATATGCATACCTTTTTTTTTTCTTTTTTGCAGATATGACATCGCGGCTGGAGATGTTCCAAAGCTTTGACCAGGATGGGCCTCCCGGTACTGATCAGGGGCGCTCTGACAAGAAACCAAGGGTTCCCTCCGTCACAAAAGGCAAGGATGCCATTGTAACTGTGCCTTCATCCATTGCAAAACGCAGGGCCGCTAGCCCCGCAGCCCGCGTCACCCGTAGCATGAGTGATATTCCCACGGCGGGGATGACTACTTGGTTACAAGGTAACCTTGAGTTACCTCCGCTCTTATCACAGGTGATCACGGCGACTGAGAAGGAGAAAATTTCAACACTTGACCATGCTGCTTTAGAGAAGAATAGCCACCATGGCCTGGCCGAGGTAACCCCCCCATTTCCCCGTTACCTTTTATTTATGCATCTCGTGATACTAATTTTTTTTTTTTGTAGCTACTGTTGTCCATCTCCGAGGTGAGCCGAAGGAAAGATGAGCGCGAGAAAGATTTGTCGCTACAACTCACCGAATTAGCGAAGGAGGTGGCATCGCTCAAGCTCGTGCGTGACTCACATGCAGCCGAGGTCACTGCGCTTAAAGAAATGCACGCCGTGGAGTTGGCCAATGCAAGGGGGCGGGCCGTGGATGCATACAAAAATTCTCCAGAGTTCGTGTCTGATCAGGAAGCATACATTAATGCCCACTTGAACGATATTAACAAGCATTGGTTGTCTACTCCGGAAGGTCGTGAGAAACTGGCCTCAGAGAGCTACATCTCCTACCATATCGGGATATATGCCACTCAACAGAAAATATATCCTATCTTGAGGGATAAGGCTGGTACCTCTTGCATCACTGATTGGGGACTTCCTCCTGAGGTTCCCAACCCTGAGATCCCGGTAGCCAACACGCCCCTGGACTACATTCCTTTTGACAGACTCCCCACTGATGAGGAGCTTGGCGATCTTCAATTCCTTCCGAGACAGATCACCCAGCTTCGACTGCTTCTGTGCCTTAGAGCATGCATGGGAGTGACGGATGGACGTAGTGTAGACTTTAATTCTGTCATGTCTTCAATTACGAGTACCCGAATTGCTAAACATGTTTTGAATTTCATAAAATAATAATGATGCATGTCTTATTTTCCTTTCGTTATTGTTTAGTATTATCGCATAATTAATTATTTGACCAACATTTAGGTTTTATGAGACCACGCTGTGACCATGCCTTGTTTGGCATGGTTTGTGTGATCATTTATAGTAGTGTACGGTGATACTACACCAAGTGTATAACTTTGGTGCATTTATCGCCTCGTATCTGCCTAATTTTCAATTGAGGCATTGTGCATTTAGATAGAGTGACTGAGGACAACGATAGGCACAAGGTGTCGTTGACACCTCCTCCTTCGCTACATTGCGCGCATCACTTATTCCCAAAAAAATAGGACTAAGTGAGCGAACCTAACACCTGAGTGACTTAGGCTTGCTCTGGGGCACACAACGTTTTTTGGGAAACATGGCCGCTATCCGATATATTTCACAGATGCATCCTGACCATACAACCCTGAGGGTTACGCATTTGTTGGGATCGATTTGCGATGTATCCTCGTCCCCTTTCTAGGGGCGAGTCTATACCCCTTGCGTGTTGAGAATTTCAGCTATGTCATAGGAGACATGCCTGGCTACTTACTAGTTTTTTATTTCATTTTTTTTTTGTTTTGGGTGAGTTTTACACCCATGGTGTCCTTGGATGACACCTTGTAATTTGTTTTTGTTTTGGGTGAGCTTGACACCCACAGTGTCTTTGAACGACACCATGTTTTTTTTTTGCGGCCAGGGACTGCCATTATTCACTCTTGTGTGGATCAAGGAGATCTCTTATTTGAAAACAGTGGATGGAAAAGGACCGCGTTTACCACCATACGTGGTTACCATACATCATAATCATCAGGTTGGAGTATCAATGATAAATTTTCAATGGTAAAACTTGAGCAAGTGTTCTGCGTTCCAAGTCCTCTCAATTTCTTTTCCCTTCGGCGTCTGGAGTTTGAACGTCCCTGGACGGATCACTGATTTAATCACGTAAGGGCCTTCATAATTTTTGGCAAATTTCCCCCCTTCCAAGGGTTTGCTGACCTCCCTTTTTCTCAAGACATAGTCCCCAACTTCAAAGTTGCGTTTACGAACTCGAGAATCATGGTATCCCTTCACCTGCCTTCTATAGTTCTCCGCACGGCAGAAAGCCGCTTCTCTTCTTTCTTCAATAAAAAGAAGCTCGGTCGCCATGACCTCCTCGTTCGTCTCGGGGTCATATTCCTCTTCTCGGCGGCTATGGAGAATTACTTCCGCAGGTGCCCTCGCCTCGAAACCATATGTCAAGGAGAATGGTGTCTCCCCTGTGGCCTTTCTTGGTGTGGTCCTGTATGCCCAGAGTATCTGTGGTAGTTCTTCAGCCCACTCCCCTCCGGCAGCTTCCAGCTTTTTCTTCAAACCGTCCATGATCGTGCGGTTTGCATTCTCCACTTGGCCATTCGCTTGGGGATAGGCAACTGACGCATTGCTGTGTTTGATCCCCCAACTCTCACAGAATTCGTTAAACCCGGATGCTCCGAATTGCCTCCCATTATCGGTTATGATCTGTTGGGGTACTCCAAAGCGACAAAGGATGTGCTTCATGACAAATTTTCTGCATTGCCCTTCAGTGATGCTTGCTAGGGGTACTGCTTCTATCCATTTAGTAAAATAGTCTATGGCAATGATAACCCATCTCACGCTCCCTGTTCCCCTTGGTAAGGCACCAATGAGATCTATTCCCCACCTTGCGAAAGGTATAGCCGTGCTGATGGGGGTGTAGTTGGTGGCTGGACGTCCCGGAGATTTCTGGAACTCTTGACACACCACACACCTCTTGACAAATTCAGCGCAATCCTTAACTATGGTTGGCCAGAAGAAACCTTGTAGGATTACCTTTCGGGACATGGTGTGTGCTCCTTGGTGAGCTGAGCATATCCCTGCATGTATCTCTTCCATGGCAACCTTGGCTTCATCTGGTCGTAAGCACTTGAGAAGCGTGCCATTGTAAGACCTCTTGTACAGTTTCTCATTCAAAATGGTATAACTCGGCGCCCTCATCTTAGTCACCTTGGCTTCAACCTCCTCCGCGGGCAGCACTCCCTCGTTGATATACTTGATGAGGGAGTCAATCCAGTCCGCGTCCCTCGTGGTTATGGCCTGGACAGGGCATGCATATATGCTGGAAGTGTCCAACTCTTCTATCCTTGCAATCTTTGAAATCCTTTCCGGTGTCTCTGCACTTAATTTGGATAACATGTCTGCTTCGACATTTTGCGCTCTTGGTATCTGTTCAATTTCATAGGCGATGAACAATTTCAGAAGTTCTAGGGCAGCGTCACGATATAGCCGCATCCGTTCTTCCTTCGCCTCAAACTCAGTCGTGATCTGTCCAACCACTAGTTTTGAATCACACCGTATCTTGACCTTCTCTGCCCTCATGTTTGCTGCCAAGCGTAGACCACATAGTAGAGCCTCGTACTCTGCCTCATTATTCGACACCTTGAAGTTGAACCGGATAGCGTAATAGGCCCTGAAGCCTTCGGGCGTGGTGAGGACCACCCCTCCCCCGCAAGATTTGGCCGCGGAGGAGCCATCCGTGGACAGTATCCACCACTCTTGTTCATCGTCGCCATGCTTCATCTTCGTTGCTTCCTCCCGCGCCGTGCATTCTACTATGAAATCTGCAAGAGCTTGCCCCTTGATGGAAGGTCTTGGCTTCACCTCTATATGAAATTGACTTAGATACACTGCCCATTTGACCATCCTCGAGGAAGCCGTGGGACTCCTCATTAAGGCACCCAGGGGTTGGTGTGACAGTACATGGACAGGGTGAGCTTGGAAGTATTGCGTGAGCCGTTTGACCGTCCACACCACGGATAGAACAGTTTTTTCTATGGTTGTGTACCGTAGCTCAGCGTCCCTCAAAGTTTTGCTTACATAGTAAACGGGTCTTTGGACGCCACCATCTTCACGCACCAAGACAGAACTAATTGCACTTGGTGAAACCCCTAGGTATAGGTATAGTGTCTCCCCCGCTTCAGGTTTAGATAACACTGGAGGAGACAAGAGGTAGTTTTTCAATCCCTCGAATGACTTTTGACACTCCTCAGTCCATACGAAACCCTTTGATTTCTTCATGATGTGGAAGAATGGCGTGGCTTTCTCCGCTAGTTTTGATAAGAAGCGGTTCAAAGCCGCCAAGCGTCCCGTCAATCGCTGCACTTTTTTGACATTACGAGGAGGTTCCATTTCGAGTATGGCCTTGACTTTCTCCGGATTTGGCTCGATTCCTCTTCTGCTTACCAAGTAACCCAGGAACTTCCCTCCTTGCACGGCGAACGTGCACTTCTTTGGATTGAGACGAAGATTGAACTTCTCCATGATTTTGAACACCTCTGCCAAATCCACGGCATGCGTACCTGCTCTTTTACTCTTCACAATCATATCATCCATGTAGGCCTCCATGGTGCGGCCTAGGACAGGTCGAAAAAGTTTAGAGATCATGCGGGTGTACGTTGCCCCAGAGTTTTTCAGTCCAAACGCCATGACTAAGTAACAGAAAACACCCTCTGGAGTCATGAATGAGGTCTTCTCTGCATCCTCCTCATGCATGCGAATTTGGTGGTATCCACTGAAAGCATCCATGAAACTCATCAATTCACACCCCGCTGTCTCGTCCACCAATTGGTCGATGTTAGGCAATGGGAATGGATCCATCGGGCATGCCTTGTTTAGGTCAGTGTAATCCACACACATCCTCCACGTTGGGGGTTTAGGTGCCAATACCACATTTGCCAACCATTCTGGGTATTTCACCTCCTTGATGTGGCCGATTTTTAACAAGGTGCCCACTTCTTTCCTTACGAATTCCCGCCTGTCCGAGGACATGTAACGTTTCTTTTGTTTCACCGGTTTTGACATAGTGTCCACATCTAGGCGATGAGAGATGACATCTCTACTGATGCCCGGCATGTCCTCTGGTCCTCTTGCAAATATGTCTTGGTACATAGTCAGGACGGTTATGACCTCAGCGCGGAGCTCAGCTGACAATCCGGTGCCTATCTTAACCTTGCGCTCTGGGGTTGCAGGGTCAAGGGTGACCTCTTCTGTCCCTTCTGCTGGTTCAGCACGGGGTCTTCGCTCTTCATCTTGTAGGTATTGTGTGGCCACAGTGTTTACCTGGAGGCCATGCCGCCCCACCTTCTTTGTGATTTTTATGTAACATGTTCGGGCGAGCTTCTGGCTCCCGCGTGCTATCCCCACTCCGGTTGGTGTTGGGAACTTAATACAAAGATGTGTCGGGGACACAATGCACTGCAAATCTTCCAGGCCTGGCCGTCCGAGTATAAGATTATGTGCACATGTCAGTCGGACAACTACGAACTCCATGTTGAGTTTCACTTTATGGGACGTGTCCCCCACCTCCACCGGGACCGTGACAACTCCCTTTGCCTCGATAGAGTCACCCGTGAACCCAGATAACGGGGTTTTTATCGGATGGAGTTTTCCTTTGGACAACTTCAGTTTCTCGAAAGTGTCGAGGTACATTATGTTAACGGAACTTCCAGTGTCGACCAGGGTACGGTGTATGACAAGATCATTGATCTCCATTTTGATAACCATGGCATCCCGATGTGGGCTTGGACATGGTGGTAGGTCATCATCAGTAAAGCATATAGGTTCACGTCGTACCTTCTTTTTCATTGGAGAGTGCATGATCTCACCAATGTACAGTTGACGAGCCCATTTCTTTCGAAGGGACGAAGAGTCCCCGCCTGCATTACCTCCATAAATGAAATTGATGTCATGGTTCCTCTTGTCTCGCTTCGGCCCTGGCTCATCCGAGGCATCCTCGTCACTCTCATTTCCAATGTGTCTTTTCTCTGCCCTTCGGGTCTCCGGCTGCGTGCACGCCACTTGTTCTGATGATTTCCGCCATACATGGTTGGGCTGCTGTGCAGCCCCTTTGACGAAGTTACTCAGATGGCCCCTTTGGATCAGTCTTTCAATCTCGCGTTTCAAGGTAAAGCACTCCTCTGTGTCGTGATTATCAACCCGGTGATAGCGGCAATACTTTTTAGCACCAGAGACAGTGTACACTTCACCCTCCGGCCTCGGTCCTTGCATGAGACCCGTACGCTCGGCATAGTCCAAGATCGTACCCACAGGATGAGTTAGGGGCATCGAGCTTGTATTAGGAATCTGCCTTGGACCATAATTGAAATCTTTCTTGTTTTTCTTTTGTTTTTTGTGGTGAGGGACAGACCCCTCCCTCCAAGGTTCCGATGACTCGTCCTTTTTCTTTTGCACCTCTCGGATCTCCGCATCGGCGTATCGGTCAGCTCTTTGAAGGGCGGCCTGGTATGACCTTGGCGGGTCCCGGATGAGACTTGAGGCGAACTCCCCAGCCCGCAACGCTGCTTGGAACATGGCAAGGCGAGTTTGGTCGTCCGCCCCATGCACGGCAGAAGACTCCTTCCTCCACCGTATCACGAAATCTTTCAAGTCCTCACCCTTCTTCTGCTTCACGGTCAGGAGGTGTGAGTAGTGTTGCTTGGTTCTTTTGCTAGCGGCAAAGTGTTGAAGAAACCTTTGCGCTAAGTCCTCCCATTCATCTATCGAGCCATGGGGGAGAGAATTGAACCACTCACACGCAGTTCCCTCCAACGTAGCTAGGAAACAACGGCAAATTATTTCCTCTGATGCCCCAATCATAATCATATTAGCGTAATAACGTGACAAATGTTCCTGGGGATCTGAGGTTCCCGAATAGGCCTTGACATGGGGCGCCTTGAAGCCAATTGGTAACGGGTATGCCATGATCCGTGTAGTGAACGGGGTTACCGTCTTTAGTTTAGCGTCTGTGTTTCCATCTCCTGCATCTACCCGTCGTTGCAGGTCCTCGATTTTTCTCCATAGCTTCCTCACCTCCGCGTCATTTAGATCATTCTTAGTTCTATCTGCTTGAATCGTCACACGTTTCCTGCCACCGTCCTTTACTTCTGTGTTCCTCGGTTTTTGTGAACGTATTTCAGTCCCGCCGACATGCTCAGTCATGTGTCCAAGTGAATGGTGACTGGTAGTCATATGGGTGACTTTGGGAGCTTGCACGCGCTCCTCTTCGCCGTGGTCATGTCGTTCACGGTGGTTTTGTGTATCCCTTTCTTTATCGACATGGTGCGATCGTCCGAGACGGTCTTTAGCAGAGCGTCGTCGGTCTCCCAATCTACTAAACACCGAGGCTTCACTTCGAGCTGGTTGGTTCGAAGAGACAGGGACTCCTCCTCCCTCTCTTCTCTCTCCATTTTTTTGAGATGGCGCCGGTGATGTCACCTCCACCTCCACCGCCGGATGATTAGTCGGAACTTGAGTTCCGTGTGGTTGAGGAGGCTTTTGATGAGTGCTAGGAATTGCACGGCGTACGTCCTTCGCAAGAGTACCCAACATCTTGGTCATCCCTAGGATGGCACCATGGACATCGGGCACTTCTACGGGAACCACCGCAGGGCGGCTAAGTCGGTTACGCAGGTCTTGACCCGATGAGTTGGACGCAGTGTGTCCATCATCGGGTACATCCTTCTCCGCCCTTGTAGTAGCCATTGTTACAACGTTGAGATAGCCTGAGTGTATTTTCAGCTCTCAATGAAAGCACCAAAATGATGGAAGTAAATCCACCGGAAAATAATTAATAAGAGATAACCGAAAATAATTAAGGTGCTCAGGATAATCTTTAGAGAGATAAATGTATGTAGTATATTCAGTGTATTCAGCTTTATCAACATTCTAAGGATTACATGATTTTATAGTAGAAAATGAGACATAAAAGATTTGGGCGACGTGGTCGCCATGTTCGATTTGATATGCAAATCAGTAATCCGGATCCGCGGGATCCTTTGTTGATTCACTTGATTGTGTGAATATCTTGAAAAGACGTCATTGATGTAGTTTGTCCGTACGGAGTCACCATGTAGGCATAACGTCCAAAGACACCATGCATATGTTATTTGGATAAGCTTCTACTACTATGTCCAGGGTCATTGTGGACGCTCCTCTGGCTAAGGTACTTGATCGCGTCCATGGTTGCTGTGGGCATGCTCTCTGGATAAGCCTACCCCGACATCCACGGTCACTGTGTAGTCCCTGATCTTCTATTAACTTGCGTCCACAGTCGTCATGTACAGTATTTTATCTTCTAACCCGCACGTGGTCACCATGTACGAGCTCTTCTTATACCTTGTCATCATCCGTGCATAGTTACCATGCACATCAACCTCTAACTGTTTTCATCCATGTTAACCCGGTCAACATTTATCCATGGTTGGGATAATTATACCATCACTTTTCAAATAATCTTAAAATAATCCGGATTCATATTTTGATCCCGGATTATTCTAGCAAATAATCTAATTAAATAATCAATGTCTCTCAATGATACTCCTCCAAAAAATCCGCCATGTCATCAATTTAATCTCTTAATAATCCTTCCAATGAGGATGCCCTTAAGCCGACACTAGTTTATTTGTGGCGGCTTTCAGGAGCACCAAATAAGACCACAACAGTACGTAATTAGTAATTTAATCACATTTTAATTTAATCCATAATTCTTATTCCATAATATAGGAAAAACACTTTTTGTAGCAGTGAATTTCTTTTATCCTACCTTAGTTGAACTGTTGAAGGCCTTAAATACGTATCAGGTGTTTGTAAGAATCCGTATTGTTAATGAAATTTTTATTTGTATATAGACAAATGAATTTTTCTAAATGTTTTCATTATCTAATTTGCTCAAACATTATTGTGGTTTTTCTAGATTTGAATTAGGGAAATTTACCTAAATAGGAGTAATTAAGTTTTTAATTGCCAAAATAGGACTAAAGTTTAACAATTCCCTAAATAAGAGTTATTATTTGTAGTTGGACAGAAATACCCTTGAAGCTTGACAGAACATACTGCGACCAACAGACCGCCGGACCAGCTGCTGCCAGCGCATCCTTAAAACTAGCCGCCCCTACAGATCCGGCCACCGCTACTGCAGTTTTGACCGCCGTCGCCACTGAGGCCAACTTTTTTAGCAGAATGCGAACATGAATCGAGAATGCCATCTTAATGGCATTTTGAAAGGAAAATACAAAAATTTTCGAAGAGTAAGAATGCCAATTTGATGGCATTTCCAGAGAACAAATTGGAAATTGTAACAACCAAAGAAGAAGATAACATCTGACCTACGACCAAACAGAAGAGGGGAAGAGACAAACACAGAAGATGGCGAGGGAGAAGAATGAGCTTCTTTACTCTGCCTACATATATGAATCGGGATTACTACTCACTCCCTCGTTGCTCGCTCCTGCTCGGCGATACTCGTCGCTAGCTGATGCTCGCCACTGTCGCTCACTGCCGCAGCTCGCCGCCACCGCTCGCCGCACCAGAAGAGCTCATTGTTGCAGGTTTCCAATCGGAGAAGATGAGCGGAGAAGAAAACTCTCCATCTTGCAACCCAAAATATGAGCAGATTGGAGAAGATAAGCTGGTTGGGGGTATGAAATAATAATTGTGGAATAATGGCTCACCCTAATAGGGTGTCCTTATGTTATATTTATAAGAGGAGAAGAATTATAAATTACAAATATGTCCTGTACTATAGATTATTACACCCCCTCAATCTGTGCAGGGGAAACAACGCGCAGATTGGCACGTAAAAATTCAAAGCGCTGACTGGATAATTTTTTGGTAAAAATATCAACCAGCTGTAATTGAGTAGGAACATATTTGACTATGAGATCTCCATGAGCAACACGTTCTCTGACAAAATGGTAATCAATCTTGATGTACTTGCTGCGATCATGCTGAATGGGGTTGACTGCAAGGTACGAAGCAGATACATTGTCACAGCGTAGTTGGACCGGGGTCGAGATAGTAATGCCCATATCGGCAAGCAGGGAGCGAATGAAGATGGTGTGCTGGACTGTGTAAGCAATGGCACAGTATTCAGCTTCAGTAGATGACTTGGACACTGTGGGCTGCTTCTTGGATCTCCAAGAAATTAAATTGCTTCCCAAGAAAATAGCATAACCTGTTGTAGAGCGACTACTGTCAGGGCAACCAGCCCAATCCGCATCAGAATAAGCAACGATGAGAGAGATGCCGTGATTGGACTGGAGCCATAATCCATGATCCACAGTGCCCTGCAAATATCTGTAAATACGCTTCACAGCCAAAAGATGAGTAGTGCGTGGGGCATGCATGAATTGAGAAACCAAGTGCACAGCATAAGTAATATCAGGTCTAGTTAAAATCAAATACTGTAATGCACCTACCATACTACGATACTCAGTAGCGTCAGTGAGAAGTTCACCATCTGTCAGAGAAAGAGTGGTGCGTGATGGTAGCGGAGTACGAACAGGTTTGACAGTATGAAGATGAAAATGATGCAATAAATCAGAGATATATTTATGTTGAGAAATAAATAAACCCTGAGAAGTACGACGAGTCTGAAGTCCCAAGAAAAAATGTATATCCCCTAAATCCTTGATAGCAAACTGAGCAGATAAAGACTGAATAATAGTGCGAACAAAGGATAGGGAGGAACTAGTGATTAAAATATCATCCACATAAAGAAGAATATACACAACCTGAGAATCACGGTGAAAAACAAACATAGAGGAATCAGATTTGCTCTGTGAAAAAACATGAGTCAAGAGAAATCCGCTGAAACGATGAAACCAGGCTCTTGGAGCCTGTTTCAGACCATATAAAGCCTTTTTGAGTCGACATACATGATTTGGAAAAGAAGGATGAATGAAACCTGGAGGTTGACGCATATATACTTCTTCTGTGAGATGACCATGAAGAAAAGCATTTTTGACATCCAGTTGTCTAATACACCAACCAAGAGAAATCGCAATAGATAACACAAGACGCACTATAGTAGGTTTAACAACCGGACTAAAAGTTTCTGTAAAATCTATACCCGCCTGTTGCTTAAACCCTTGAGCTACCAATCGAGCTTTGTGATGCTCAATAGACCCATCAGAATTATATTTTGTCTTATAAACCCATTTACACCCAACAACATTTTTAGTGCGGTCCCAAGGTACTAACTCCCAAGTCTTATTTGCTAGTAAAGCATTAAATTCTTCCGCCATAGCCTCTCGCCAAATAGAATATTTTTGAGCTTGAGAAAAACAAGTAGGATCATCCGGGGGTGAAAAAGCACTTAAATTAAAAATTGATTTTGGTTTAAAAATACCATCCTTAGCACGGGTTTGCATGAGGTGGATATTAATGATAGGAGAGGGACTAGGGGAGAGTGTGTGGTCGGATGTGGAAAGATTACTGTCCGAACTATTGGGAGTAGTAGGCTGGCTTGTCAGTGGGGAATTATCCTGCGAATGGGATAAGGAACTAACAGGAGAGGTGATGGGTAAGCGACTGGTCATGGATGAGCGGGAGGTATTGGCTGGGCTGGACAGCGAAGTGTGATCAGTAGGCTGGACAGGGCTGGATGGTGTATGTGGTGTAGGTGGTGGCAGGGGAAGACACTCAGGTGGGGAGGGTAAAACATTAGCATTGGGCTGGTGAGTCCGTAGGCTAGTAGAAAACCAGGAAGAAGAAGTGTCAGAAAGGGTCTGGGTAGGAGCAGGTCGGGAGTTAATGAGGCGAGGATAGGGATAATCATTTTCATGAAATTGGACATCCCGGCTAATATATACCCGCCCGGTTAAAGGATCTAAACAGCGATAGCCCTTACATCCCGGAGCATACCCAAGGAAAACACAACAAGTAGAGCGCGGTGAGAGTTTATTGGATGACTTGGCAATAAAATTTGGAAAACTTGCACACCCAAACACACAAAGAGAATTAAAATCAGGTGATTTATTGAAAAGTTTTTCAAAAGGAGTCAAATTTTGCAAGAGTGGTGTAGGGAGGCGATTAACAATGTAAGTAGTAGTGTATAGAGCATCTACCCAAAAACTAGGCGGAATAGAAGAATCAATTAACATTGTTCGAGTTAATTCGAGGAGATGTCTATATTTGCGTTCGGCTACTCCATTTTGAGCAGGCGTGTCCGGGCAAGATTTTCTAAATAAAATGCCGGATTTCAGAAAATGATTTTGAAAAATAATATTATCAAATTCGCCTCCACCATCACTCTGAAAAGACTTAATTTTCCTATTCAAAAAATTTTCAACAAGATTTTGGAAATTACAAAAATGATAAAAAACCTCAGATTTACGACGCATAGGATAAAACAAACTTTTTAGGTTTGTTGAAAATCAGACTTCATATCAAAGACGTTCTTCAATTACATATTTGCTTCAGACAAGTTTTTGAGATCCCATCCATAAAACTCTTAAATTTTTAGATCCAGTCCTCTTGTAGTCATCCATTGATTTGGACATTACTGGATGTAACTAAATGGAGATATTGAAAAGAAAATAAAAATAAAAATCAGGGAACATAAACCAAGATAAAAAATCGATGGAAGGGAAATATTAATACTAGGAAGAGAGATCTTGTAAATCCAAAAATATGGTGATATACTGAGAGTTGAGAGCAAGGTTTTAAATAGCCGTAGCGGCAGCGGTCATCACGGTAGCGGCCTGTAACGGCCTGTAGCCGACTATAGCGGTTGCAACGGCGTGAAATATTTTCAATTGCGCAAAACATAAATGTATTTTTTCACATCTTTCACACAACATTTAATTTTGAGTTTCACTCCATTCATCACCATTAATGTATTTTTTCACATCATTCACACAACATTTACACATTTACACATCAAACAGTTCGTGATGTACTGCCGGAAATGTCAATAGCGGGTTGTAATGCGCTGAAGCGGGCTGTAGAGGGCGGCGTAACGGATCTTTCCTGTGATTTAGAAATCACACACGAATAGCGGGCCGTAGCGGTAGCGGCCCCTGCCGCGACCGCTATATAGCGGCCGCTATAGCGGTAGCGGGCCGCTATTTCAAACCATGGTTGAGAGCAATGGATCCATTATCGATTCTTCATGCTCAGCGAGTTTAAAGGTGTGCTTCTCATCCGATCAAGTGACGGATATGTGCAAGATTGTACTGTATCTTTAGTCACGAATGTTGCTACCATTTCCTGACCTGGAGACCGAAGTAGGGATATAAATTTGGTTTTTAAAGAAAAATTTGACAACAATCATTTGGGTGGGGATTTTAATTTTGATATTTGACAAAAACGAATGCATTCAAAAAAGCATAAAAGAACATGGGAGCAAAGTGCAATGAAAGTCGATAGAAGGTTGAAGAAAAAGATAGAAGGGATAGAAATTAAAGAAAAGAGAAAAAAGGGAAATCACTAATCAGCTGACACTTTAAACAACCGGGAAACCGGTAATTGACTGACTATATAGCTTAATTGAGTGTTTTTTAAAACTTCAAGGGCTTGATTGAGTGTTTTTCAAGTATAAGAGCTTAATTGACTTTTGTTATATACTACGAGGGCCTATTTGACAGTTTTCCCAAAAATGTAAGTTGTGGCTCACTGGCTCATTGGGTATGATACTGTCATGTGTAGAAAATACATCATATTACCTTTTTCTCCTTTAATTCCTTTATTATTGTATTATTTGATACATCACAATCTAAATCTAATATTTCCTATTTATGAATTGAGTATGGCTTTATCTTGACAACTTGAAACTCATGCTGCTATCAAAACAATGTTCCAGGCTTCCCAACATGCAGTCTTTCTTTTTGCAAGAATTCCACAGATATGGGCAAACTTCAAGGTATGCTGACATGTTATCACCTTAAAAAGTTCCTTACTAAAAGCCTGAAAGGTAATGAAACTTTATCCTCAATGAGAGAATGATTTTCATTAATTCATTTTGTATTTGGTTGATAACATTATATACATTTATACCA
Organism: Cuscuta epithymum; assembly: GCA_945859915.1. NCBI lineage: Eukaryota > Viridiplantae > Streptophyta > Magnoliopsida > Solanales > Convolvulaceae > Cuscuta > Cuscuta epithymum. The sequence goes on along the minus strand of CAMAPF010001045.1, from coordinate 1,148,755 downwards.
TGAGTGTTATTGAGAATGAGTTTTTGATGACAGAACAAGAGTACAAGAGAGTTGGGCTTCTTAACTTTTTTTATGAACTTTGGAGGTTCAATGGGTAAGTTTTATTGCCAATGTTGTGTTATCATTGATTAGGGTAAGTATAACACATCTCAACTTGTATCCTACTTTTATCTGGCAGTTAGAGTATTTAGAAGCATCCAAGAAAAAGCACCAACAAGTGGTACCCTTCCTTTCCATTTCAAATTAGGCTTAAATGTTTCTTTCTTTTTAGCAAAGGATTAAATGTTTGTAGTCCCTGTAAATATAACATTTCTTGTTTTAGACCCTTACATTTTTTGCTCACATCTGCAAATTATGTTTCTTTTTAGTCTTTCTTCAGAAGGACGGTGAGCTAGATGAAGATGTATCCCATAGAATCAGAACAAGGTGGATGAAATGGAAGAGTGCGTCAGGATTTCTATGTGATAGAGGTATGGCGACCAGACTGAAGGGTAAATTTTATTGGACAACAATTAGGCCTGGATTGTTGTATAGCGTAGAGTGTTGAACGGTGAAATAATGTCACATCCAAAAGATGAGTGTGGCAGAGATGCGCATGTTGCGTTGGATGTGTGGGCATACTAGGAAGGACCACGTGAGAAATGAGACAATCGGACAAAGGGTGAGAGTAGCACCTACTGAAGACAAGATGCAGGAGTCTCGCCTACGGTGGTTTGGTTATGTGCGTAGAAGACTGAATGATGCACCTGTCAGACGTGTTGAGATGTGTGGAGAAGAGGCAGGGAAGAGAGGGAGAGGAAGGCCCAAATAGGATGTGGGTTAGGGCAGTCCGAAGTGATATGCTTATTCTTGAATTGGATGAGGGTATGACTTTGGAGGGAGCAAAGTGGAGGGCGGGTATTCGTGTGGAGGAGTGATCTCATATTATTATTATTATTTCCCATTATCTTTTTTCTTCTTGTTTTTTATTCTTTTATCCTTATATGTATAAACATTATTTTTATCCTTTTTATTTTAGAATTTAAGTATACTCATCCCGTTTTATATTACCTTTTTTATAATAGCTTATTTTTTATCTTTATTTTCTTTCTTTTTCTTTTGGTGGTGTTATTTCTTTTCTTTTTTTATCGACCCCAATATCTATTGGGACTAAGGCTTGGATGTTGTTGTTGTTTAGTCTTACTTCAAATCTTTGATTACCAATGTTTTAATACAAAATAATGTGGGTAGTTCGCATAAATCCTTTCCAAACTTCTCATGTTAGCTATTAAGGGTAAACAAACCAATGGCTCATGCTTCCAACCCCATTATAGTTCTCTGCATATAAAATAAAGGTGTGTGAATGAAATTACTTGAAAACAAATGATTGAAGTCATTTCTGTCATGCCAATTTTGTTCTTAAGCGAAGGCTGTTAGAGGGTTAAAGGGGAACTGAAAACCAAATAGTAAAAATTGCAGGACGATATGGTAAAAAATTGCAGCAAGTAGTATATTTATAGGTCTAAAACCATATTTAACTTTTTCTATTCCCCATTATTCGTTATTTCTTTGTCTATGTATATTTATACTACATAAAAGTTAAGTTCTTTTTTTAAAGTTGCCATGGGTTCTGTGGTTGGTGTATTGATGAATGGGACCATCTTGAGCCTGATTATCATGTATCAGAAGCCCATTCCAAAGGAAAAGAAGAGAGATTAGGATGTATAGCTTTCACCCGCAGATCTAATGCATGTATTGTACTAACATTGTATCCCCTGATCAAACTCCGATCCAGCATAATTGGTTATCATTACCCAGAAATTCTACCTTAGAGTGATCACAATGTGGGACGGGAGTTACTTATCTTCTAAAAGTTACATTTATGTTTGATTAATGACCAAAACACAAATTTCAGGGTTCAAACTAAATCTATCGTGCAGATTTATACAACTTTGTGTGATTTTGTGCGATTAAGGCGGGCAATTGTATACTATGAAACATGTACACTATGCATATGGTACTCCCATCTACATTTCTACACGTATGTGTCACTTTAAGTATACAAATAAAACTTTGTAGGAATCGTGATTGCCTGAAGAAAAGTAGGGAAGAGATACTTGTTCGGATAAGGGTCTGTTTAATTTCAAAATTGATCTTGTGTTTTAGGTCCGTTTTCACTAGTGTGTTTCAAGTCAAACTCTGTTAAAAACACCTCAGGTGGCAAAATTTTTTAAAATGAAGCAAGCCCCTTACGTGGGAAATAAGACCAGTCCAATGGGAGTTTGGTCAAGAAATGCATCACCTCCCAGTGTATTCATTTGACGAGAGCGATAAATAGTAGCTCAGATTTTAAAAAATGTCATAAATTTAAAAGAACAATAGTAGGAGGTACAGTTGAGATGACCTTCAAACCATATTCCTTTTTTGTTTCCGGTTAGCTCTGCCACCATATAGTCTACTAGAAAGCTACGAGATGCACAAAGTTGAGTAGTAACCCTACCAAGGGATAGTTTCAAAAGTGGATCAAGTTGTATTTTCAACAATTGAAAATGGATGTGTATGTCTTTTCTCAAGGTGGCAAGGCCTAATCCACAGGTAATTTGCAAATGCAATTGTCATAAATTGAGTTATAGATCAAAAGCAGGCAATGAACTGTGATTTTTGTGAATTGTTTTTCCAAAATTATTGCAAAAAGAGACAGAAAAAATACAAAGAATGCAAATTCAATAATATCAATATAATCGTGGATATTGCAAGTGTGAAGTCGCCCAAGAATCTCAAAGAAAAAGCCATTCTAATAGTGTAGATTGTTTATGGAAGGGTCAAGCACCCTTAACACGTCACAATTCATCGGCGTCTTCCTTCGAGTTCACTCCTAGGAGAAATCATCACTATTTTGTGTCACATGACATTGAAGAAGTGAGCTATGAGATGCACAATTAAAAGTGAGCAGGAGATGCAGTGCGCCTAGTTGAGATGACCCTCAAACCATATTCTTTTTTGAAAAATCAGGGTGCCTTGGATGTCACCCTGATTTTTTGCATGGCCAATTTTTTTAAAAAAATGCCACCTCAGGTATTTCTAAAAGAGTGCGTTCAAACCCCAAGGGTGATAACATATTTATAAAAATAGGGCGATTTTAGGATGAAACGAAACACAAATCCTTATATGAAATGCTCTCAATCCAAGTACATTTTTCGAACTTTTCCCAAAGGGAAGAATGTAATCTAATGCCTAGTAATCTTAAACCCATGGAGCTCTTAGGTTATGTTGGATGCCTGGTTGTTCACAACACTTCTTCCAAAAATACCCTCCTCATTTAATCAAGAGGATGTATAATAACCAAGAAATGTAAAATAAATTTAAATAGGTATTGTAGTAAACTACATATTATTTACTTTTGGGCTTCAATTAAGTCGAGTTTTGAAAAATTAAGACTCCACTTTGTAATCTCTAATTTTAGCTTATTCTTCTTATTAGCCAACTTTATTAAACACCTAAGTTTTGATTTTACGTATTAAATTGCAAAACAATTATTTATTACTCGTATTTTAAACAAGTATGATTTAAATTGTTTTTCTTATTTAATTGGTTGAATGATTTAAATTATTTATTAATTACTCGTTTTTTAAACAAGTATGATTAAATAAAGTAATTTGAGTAAAAAAGAGAGGAAATAGAAATTGTGAGACATGACATATAATGAGTAGCAAAAAAATTGTGTAAATGTGTAATTAAAGAGACTACGCTATTTCCTATAATGGAATGCGAACTTTTAAATGGGACGCCTAAATAAGGAAAATGTAAATCTTTCAACATAATGGAGGAAGTATTTTTATAGTTACATTAATTTTAAATATGTTGAAAATACATCCAAATATAAATTACATCGAATGTAGGTTGTAATAAATTTATTGTGTTATAAGAGAAAATATTTGAAGGACATTGAAGTAATTTATCAAGTTTGCAATATAAGATAACATTCAACCAAACAAATTAATGTCACATTCCCTTAATCTTAACCAAACACAAATGAGATAAAGATTGAACACATTCCCATCAATCTAACATACCCAGTAATCTGACATTCCCATGGTAATGTGACATCTCTTGAACCAAACGGACCCTTATAATGTATCCGAGCTGGAACCTTCGGTCATAAGGGCCGGGATTGCCAGTTAAAAATTCATTTTTATTAGAAACATTTTCAAATCCTTCAGAAACATCATTTACAAATGTTATTAACATGTGTCTGCTATATTTTCAAAAACGATTTGTAATCATGTATTGGGTATCGCTAACAAATTGCAGTTTATCAGAAGGTTAGTAGGTTACTGCAATTTTGTTGTTGTGAACAGTGAATATTATTACTATATTTTCAAAAACGATATGTACTACGTATTGGTGTTGGGACTCGAGTTTTGCGAAAATTTAGATAGACATATTTTCTTTTTTGAGAGTATATGGATAGACATATTAATATAAATATCAGTAAAAAAATAAAGGGTGAATATCTTTTGAAATTTATAAAACAAGCATCAAGATATAGAGTTTATTTATAAAATTCGGCGAAAAGATTTTTCGGTTTACTATTACCTGTTCGTTATCGGTTAGGTTGAAATATGGAAGCATTCTAATTCACATTTTGCAGCAAAAAAGAATGATTAGAGAGTATTAACCATAATTGTTACCTTATTATGATTGATGGTGTCAAGGGTATCTAGAGAACAAACTGGTGGAATATATTGAGTTTAAAAGCTAGTTACTTTTCGATTCAAATTGATTCAAATACACTCCGTATTTTATAATTTCTTTCCATAAGTTAGCAAATTCAATTAATGTAGTTAGATTTTCATAAATTTCAGCAAAATTAACCAATTCAATCAATTTCAATATAAACAAATGAACTCTTTATGTTACAATGACCGAAACAAGTATAGCTTGCTAGTTTGTTTTGGAGCACATGACCACGCTAAATGGACACCAAGTATAGTTTGTTTTGGAGCACATGACCATGTTAATTTAATCGTTCACTACATTGCTTTCAACTATCCCATAGTTGATATGTATACCAAATATTATCATTTCAACATTTTGGTTTTAAATTCCAATTGATGTATACAATTCGCGCGGCACAATTTAGTAGTACATAAACACCACACTTTAGAATGGTTTTACATTATGTTTACTTAGCTTTTGTACAATTACGGTGTAATCTTTATCTTCTAAAATCAAAGTAGAATTAGAAGATATTAAGATATTTTGACATGTAAGCAAAAACATTATGAAAAGAAGAGGAAGGAGCTTGGGAGCATAAGGAAGGAGCATTGGAGACAAGAGGAAGCCTCATGGAGGACAAAGAAATGTGAAAAATCGGATATGATTTGACCCGGAGATCATAAAAGATCAAATAAAGCAAGTGAACATGGGAAAATCAAATTATGTCTTAGACCCAACCACCTCACTTCTCCTATAAAAACACCCCTTTCCTTCCTATTTAGATACCAATGAATCCCCTCTTTCATATACACTTTATTCTTGTAATTTAGATAGTCTTTTGATCTAGGTTTTGCTACTTTGAAGCTTAATGAATTGTAAGTTGTGAGTTATTTTCTTTATTCTTCTTCCTTGAATATTAGGTAATTCCTATTCCTATTTCATATTAATATTTTGAGCATTACTTAAAGGATCAACTAGTTTTGTTTCATATACTCCGTATTAATTATTACTAGAATCCATCGATTAATACGCTTGTTATTAATTCGGTCCTTTCACGGTAGTAAACTTGGGTTGTTAATGCATGCGTCTCATGGTTAATAACTAAAGGAGAATTAATTATGTTGATTAAACCACAAACCGCTCGTGTTGAGGTTATCAATCTCAATCGTTTTCATCTTGATTTTATTGCTACTATCGGGTTAATATACGACACGTGTTCTATATTAACTCGGTAGTAAGTTTTATTAATGAATGCGTCTCGTTATTAATAACTACCCTCGATGAACTAGATATACTCCTCGATTGAGTATTCGAGAGGAAGATAGTTAAAGATATAACCGGGATCGACGAACATTTCATTAAGTGGATAAAAGCAAAACCAAGACTAATTAGCTTTGATATTTTATTTCACTCATTTAAGTATTTTATTTGCTTTCTCAATTATCAAAATATCCAATTCCCCCTTCTATTTACTTTTATTTATTACGCTTACACATACGCGAAAAGCTCCTTTCCCTGTGGATACGAACTCTACTACGCTATACTACGATATTAGCCCTTAGTAGTGAATTTAATTTGAGGCACACTACGACAAAGTGCACGTCACCGGTCCTATCTACTCAGGCCTGAGTCGAGCTTCATAAAATGGACCCCATACATAGTGTTTGTTTATCATATAAATTCACTAAAATTGAATAATTAACTATCACAAAAACGTAATCTTTCAATAAAAATCTTCCATTATCACAAAACGACATTGAATGTATTAAAAATTATTTAAGTAAAACCCGTCAAACAGTTTTAGATACATAATTTAGTGGAATTTTCAACAATATATACTATTAATTTCTCTACAAATCAGCCCTCGAACTAACTTAAAAAGTGCAAATCACCCCTTATATAAAAGGTTTTGTCCGAGCGTCGCCATTTGGGGTGGTTCCGAGTGGAATATTTTGATGAAATTTTTTTAGTACCATATTTCAGCTAAAAATTCAACCAATAAGGCAGTCAAATGATTTTCTGAAATATACTGCGCTATTTAACTGCGCAGTTATCTTCAAAAATTCATTTGACTGCCTTGCGATTGAATTTTTTACTGAAATTTGGTATGAATAAATTAGATTTGATGAAGAAGTTGCTCAAAAAATTTCATCAAAAAATCCATCGGGAACCACCCCAAATGACAACGGTCTTGGAAAATACATAAGTATAATAATAGCAATGTTTACAAACTTATGGGCCCCTAATTTTTTCAATTTTTTGGGGCCCCGAGGCTTGGGCCTCTCAAGCCTAACATAAGGCACGGGCCTACGCACAACTTGAAGGTGTAAGAAAATTATAAGTCGGTCTATTTTCTTTTCAAATTCCTACTTATTAATTTCAAATACCATTTCAAGACTCTCAATATAGTGGACTTTTTTGTATATAATAATCTCATACTACCTCCATTCTGAAAAGGTTCGTTATATTGATTTCTTTTTATCATATAATCTCAATGATGATAAACTTTGGAGTTTGGACATAATCATAATTAGGATTAAGAAGGTGATTTTGATTCTAGTCTTAATTAAAGGAGCAGATTAGGATGGACGCAACATCCAAAAGATAAAAAGTTGCAAACGTGTATCGTTAGACTGTGTTTGGCGGTCAAGATTTGATCGTCAGTCTTCCATATGCGTTTTTTCTTAAAGCAAAGAGAAACAAGACACAATATTCTTAGGTGTGCGTGTTAGGCAGTAGTTGGTGGAAGAGAAACGATTCTCTTCAAAATGTCAAAATGATTCTTAATTATGACAAGTAGAGTAGTTCAATTGGAACTTAAAATCCCCTTTTATGGGAGCTCTTCAATTTAAGGATTTGATGTTTTTTAATTAGATTATAATTTTCTACTCTGATCGTATTGACTAATCTAGTACGAAGTATATGTCTATCCTACATGTATTTTCACCGGTGTTTATTGTAGCATTCATTTTGTAACACCATAAAAAATTGTTATAATATAGTACCAACTCCGTCTCAAATTGATTTGCAAATTTGACTTTTGTTGGTCAAACAGTTTCATTTTATTTGTTTAAATAGAAAGGAAAATGGAAACTAATAATCCAACATTTTAGCGGTCTTCTTACAACAATCCCACATTTTTGTTATCCATGAATAATCCAATATTTGCACCACAACTTCATTCACTGGTCCCTGATCGGTCGATGACCTGCTATTCCAAGTTATTTTCTTATCTTTGCAAACCATTATACCATAAATCTCACATTTCACAAAGATAACAATTTGCAAAGATAAAAAAATAACTTGGAATAGCGGGTCATTAATCGGTCAGGGACCATCGAATGAAGATGATGTGCAAAGGTTGGATTATTCTTGAATAACGAAAAGATGGAACTATTGTTAAAAAACTGCTAAAAAGGTTGGATGGTTAGTTTCCATTTCCCCCAATGTCAATTTTTAATTATATTCTAATTTGGGGTTTACAACTTTGAAGAGAATTTAATGTAGTTTCTTAATATGTAAATTTTAATTATTAAAACTTGAGTTAATTATTGATAGGAAAATTTGACTTTTATTATTGATTGACCAAAAAATGTTAACTTTGCAAAATAATTTGGGAGGAGGGAATATATATTTTAACAAGAAATGCTACAATAAATGATAAGTTGCTACAATGCATCTATTGTAACTAGTGAGATGCAACATACTAAAAATGTTGCATTTGATATATTGTGACATTTTTTACACTTATTGCAACATTTTGAATATGTTGAAAAGTTATACTTTGCTGTAGTGTTTAGAGTTATCGAAGTTTGATATATTCTGATCTGATTTGGTCCGAGGCTGAAACCAATCTAATTGATACCATGTTAAGTCATCACAAAATGATGATTTATTGGTAATCACCCAAATGGAGAAGCAAAAGTAAATTCTTAGAGAGAGCTGCAATCAATCAACTATGATGGTAGTCCATATTTCGTAATGCCCTTCCACAATTGGGAAAGGAGTACTTGCAGTAGTATAAAATCTTGAAAAACGGGTTATCTATAAGAAATAATAGAAATACACATGTCCTTGCTACATGTAAATGTGACCATGAAGAAAGAATGATGTACGCGCTATGAAGCACGGATACTTCGCTAGGGTAGCGTATCGGCGTATCCGATACGTTCCCGTATCCGATACTCTAGGATACCCGTACCGTACGTTCCCGGGCCGTATCTGTAATTTTTAAAAGTTTCCATTTTTTTTGTAGTTTTTTGAAAGTTTCTGATACTCGTATCCTGACGGATACCCGTATCAACTTTAAAAAAAACCCAAAATTTACTTAATAAAATTCTAAAAAAAATGAAAATCTAAAACTACATTTTACTTGGTAATCAAATAATGGGCCTATATGGCTATATCCGAATTAAGTCATTAACTCATACTCCGAATTGGATACTTGCACTTTTAATTTCAAGATTGTAGTTGTTTGACTTATTTCTCATTTTAAATTAATGACTTATTGACTACATTTATATTTCGAGATGCACTAGTGTATATGAGAAATATTATGAATTTATGACTAAGTATCTTGAAAAAGGAAAATGCTTCAATGCAATGAATGAGTAGATATCATAGGATATTATATGTGTGTGTGTGTGTATATATATATATATTCAAAAAAAAATCTATTTTTAATGTTTATAAATAGACCCCTATAACTTTTAATATTTGTAAACACACCCCCATAACTTTTAATATTTATAAATATGGCCCCGTATCCGTATCCTACTTTTTTTTTGTTTTGACGTATTCCCGTACCCGTTTCCGCGTTTCCGCGTTTCCGCGTACCGGTATCGGTGCTACATAGTGTACGCGTAATAAGACCTATGACTTCAGCATAGGGTGGTGTGACGCAGTGACATCGTGCGACGTCATCAAGCACCCCCGGTTAATTAAGGATGATACATTTTGTCCAAAAGGTTGATTTCCCAATTGCCAAAGGTCTTCACGTACGTCCTGTCTCCACAACCATTCGGGGTTGTAAATCACGATGACTCAATCAATTATAATGGTGTTAAACTTTATACTTGTGCGTACCAGAGACCCAATCCAACACAAACATAGGAACTGCGACATCCACACAATCATTGTAGGTTTCGATCATCGATCATTTGTCTAACTTTTCCACCACTTTACCAGTTGAGCTACTTGTGCGAGTTGTTAAAGGATGATACATGATCATACCTTACGCGTAGTAAAAACTTTCAAACCTTATGTCCTATGATCACGTACATACCTTATATAAAATCTCAAATTAAACATACGACGTAGTCAGTATAACCTATGATCACGTACATACCTTATATAAACTCTCAAACATAGGACGTAGTCAGTATAACCTATGATCGCGTCATCATACCTTACGTGTAGTAAAAACTTTCAATGACTTATGCCGACAATAGTTTATTTGTGACGGCTTTCAAATAAGACCACAACAGTGTGTAGTTAGTATTATTGGTTTCGGTTGTACATTACATAGTAATTTAATCACATTTTAATCCATAATTCTTATTCCATAACATAGAAAAAACACTTTTTGTAGCAGTGATTTTCTCTTAAGTAATTACCCTAAAAGGGAGTAAAACATGGATACAATTCCAAAATAGGAGTTCTTATTGATTAATTCCCTAGATAGGAGCTATCAATTATTTCGTCCGTATCTTTTCCCAATTTTACCCCTTTCATAAATTAATTTACTTTGTCAGATAACTTACCTTTTCTTTGTCAGATTTTTTCACGGTAGTACGCAACCTCCCACTCTCTGACTTTTCATCTTCTTCTTCCTCTCCCCCATTTTTTCTCAGATCTGATTTCTCTCACTGCCCCATCTCCGATTGTCAGATTACAGACTCCAACATCGAATCATTTCCTCCAACTCCGGCCACCGGCAGACGGCGGCGACACTCACAAGTAAGTTTTAATCTCTTGCTCCTCATTCTTCTTCTTCCTCTCTTCTATTTCTTCTGGATTCCCCTTCTTCTTTTCTCAAATTCAGATGGTGGCTTGTTGTTTGATTAGGACCAATTCATTTTTTGTCTTTAATTTTCTTCATCCTAGACGATCTGTTTTTAAGTTTTTATTGATTTTTAGTTTTCTCTTTCAATTGAAAGATTGACTTTTTTTTTGAGTTAGTTCGATTGAGTAAAAATCGTTTTCTTCTTTTAATTTCTTTTTTGAAAGATTGACTTTTGATTTATATTTTACATTATAGAATATAATTTTTACATTTAATTTTCAATAAATATTTTTGTACAAATTATTTTCTGGTTTGAATTTGAGATTGCCACAATTGCCATTTTAAAGTGTTTTTATGGTATTAAGATTAAAATATTACTTCTTTGTAAATAAAATAATAATAATGACATGTTTTTTTCATGTAAAAGCATTACTGGATACATAGTTCCTTTTTTATATTAACTCCATCAAGATGGCAAATATGATATTCATATGCCATATTTTTTTTTTTAAATATAAAAGATACTTTTGCACTTATTGTCATTTGTATGGTATTATGTCCATGATTATGGCAATATATGGCACTTGTGGATATAATATATTTATAATGTCATTAAATGTCAAAGTGAGAATAACACTTCTTCTATTTTAATATGAATGCCATTAAGATGACATTCAAGGGATGAGATGTCATTCTAAAGCATTCTTTATTTCCAGATCTGAAATGATGGAGCCAAAAGAGGTTGGGGGATGGATGTGGCAGTGTCGGAGATGGTGGTGGTGGCGGCGGCCGGTGACTGCCGAGACCCTGGAAGGAGGCAGCAGCAGAGATGGTGGCGGCGGCGGCGTCCGGCGACTACAGAGACTGGTGGCGTTCGGCGACTGTAGAGAGCGGCAGCTTTTTTCAACGGTGGAGACTGGCGGTGTCCAGTGACGACAGAGATTGGCGGCGGCAACGTCCGGCGTCCGGCGGCGGCGTCTAGTGGCAGCGTCCAACGGTGGTTAGAGGCGGTTGGCGGTGCAGGTACTGCCCTTGAGTGATGCCTGCAACAAATGTGATTGGGGAAGGAAAACTAAATTGTTGACTTGTTGTGTAATGCATTAATTAGTTTATTATTTTATTTTATATTTTTATTACTAAATAAGTTGGAGTACTCATTAAGGGCATTTTTGTCCCTTACTATTAATTTCCGTATAGCAAACTACAACGTTATATATGAGTTCTATTTTTGTCTCTTATCCTACCTTAGTTGAACTGTTGAAGGCCTTACATTACGTATCAAGTGTTTGTAAGAATCCGTATTGCTAATGAAATCTTTATTTGTATGTAGACAAATGAAATCATTAACTAATTTAATTTGCTCAAACATTATTTTGGTTTTATCCGATTTGTTCAAGGTTCAAACGACATACTCCGCAATAACGAAAACAATAGGTTTTAGTTTCAATATAAACAAGATTTCACATGGAATCCTCATTTCAAACGAATCAAACATAATAAGATTAAATCTGATTTTTTATTCATAATACTAATTAAATTAATTAGATTTCAATGTTGGAGTATTTCATTATATGTGATTGTTAAGTGAATTTTGATCAAAAAGGAGTAAAGACAATTTGGAATTCCAGAAGAGAAGTACGATGTTTTTATTTCTTAAACTAATGTTTTACTTGAAGATTTCGAGTAGTACAGCCGGAAAGAGAGACTTTTACCCACGCCTAATCACTGCTCGATCTGGGGTTGAAGTTTTTGCAATATAATGTGAGGTGTTCATGTTGTCCTTCATGGGTTTAGGTTATTACTTTTTAGTAGTTATTTGCTGTAATTTGATTTGAATTCTGTCCTTTGCGTTAATTTCATTTTGGGAAGTTATTTGTGATTTATATACTAAGAAGTGCTTTTAACAAAATGAGCTTCATTTTCGAGTGATGGTCAACCGGACTTTTCAATGAGGCGTTTTAATATCTAATCCATAGTTGTTCCTCATTGGTATGATGGTTTTCTTGTGTCAGAGATATATCGTTCTATGGAATCACAATAATGTTTTCCATGAGATTTAATAAACGTTGTTACTCATTTAAATAGTCCTCCGTACGTAGTATATTGTCAAACCCTTTTTTAGACTTAATGGAACATGTTCATTTTACTTTAAGAAATGAGACCATAAATGAGATTGGAATGTGTCTGGTGGAAGGCGCACCAAAGTCCAAAGAGGACCCACAAAATAGGGGTTAATTGCCCCAAATTCACCTGTGTTATTAAAATTTTGCGTGTTAGCCCCTTCTGCTATAAAAAATGCACACAACCCCGGTGCGTTTTAATAAACTAAGCATATTACCCCTAAAAACGGTAAAGATAACTTGATTGTGTCACACGCGCGATTACTGCGGTTTTGGGTCACCTTTTCACACGCGCGATTACTGCAAAATGTTCAATTTACCCCATATTTATCACCACCTTTCCTAATAATGGCTGTAAGTTGATTTTTTGATTTTTTGTTTTGTATTCAGTTTTTGTAGGTGAAGTGTGTAGACTTGAACAATTAATTTATACAAGTACTACATTTAATTATTTGATTGCCAGATTTTTAACTTCTTTTACAATTTTTTTTTAAGAAGCACGTTTAAAAAAGTGATGCCACGTAGAGCATCAGCAACATTTTATAACAAATTCTAATTTTAAAACCTTAAATTGGAGTGATCCATGGAGCTGTTCGAATAATGGCTGGAACAATACGCAAAAATTAAAAAATAAAAATAGCAAATTTGAAGTCTAGCAGGTTTTCAAATAACAACTTTAAATAAAAATTGGGAAAGTTCCCGAAATAGGACTAAAAAGTTTGAAAATTCTAAAATAGGATTGTCATGTTTTTTATTCCCAATATAGGAGTAATTACTGTCAAATTTGGAAAATACTACTGCCATGTTTGAAGTCTGGTACTGCCAAAACATGACAGTAATTAGTGCTATTTTTAAAAAAAAAAAGCATGACAGTTCTATTTTGGAATTTTCAAACCCTTTTAATCTTATTTCAGGTAATATTCTCATAAAAATTTAATCCTTCCTGAGTAAATCATTGCCGGCAGAATTAGCAACTAGTTATTTTTTTTTTGAAAATAATTAGCAACTACTCCGTAGTTATTAAAAACAACAACCTTAACATTTAAGCAAAATCCTATTCGTCAATTCGATCAAACAATTAATTATTCACCTTTATCTGTTCAATATAGAGGCCGTTTGGCAACACTGTTTTTCGGCTTATCAGACTTATCAACCAGCTTTTTTACCATACACGTAACTTTTGCTTTCGCGCGCTGAATTATGTTATAAGCAAAAAAAAGTAAGGTTGGAGTTACTTTTCTGCAGGGGCGGAACCAGGGGTGGGCGAGCCGGTGCTGGCGCCACCCCTTCGCCGGAGTATTTTTTGTAGTAGGATTAGCTATATTGATGGCCGCCCCCGCGTAGGCTTCATCTTCTTCGTTGAAACCTGGGAGATGCAAACCAGAGACGAAGAAACGACGGACGGTGCAGACTGTTTCTTTTTTAATTGAACCAAATAACCCAAACGACGTCGTTTGGATAAGTGCACATGAAAATAACAAACGACGCCGCCTGGAAAATAACCTGACATGAGCGTTTGACCTTCCGCCTTCTCATTCGAAATTTCGAATCCTCGCGTTTGGAATTGGAGCATCCCACGGTTTGGCAAGTCTCCAATAATTGCTTCTTTCGTATTTTGCTTTAAGCCTTTAATTACTAATTTAATTTAAAATTGAATTACTTAATTGCATTAAAGTTCAAATTCTGTTCCAATTTTATTGATTAATTAATTTAATTTATTTAAATTTTAATAGATTATTTGCTTGAATTGATATAAAGTTGAAATTGTTTTGTAAGAATTTAGTTGCTTTAAATTTTAATTCATTTATTGTTCCAATTTATTTGTAATGTAATGTACTCCTCTCAAATTTATATTCCGTAAATTTTAATAACAATTTATGTTGGAAAAATTGAAAATAATAATCCCAAATATCGTTGATCCACTATCAATAATTCCAACTATTAATTATTTTTGTATAATCTCATCTATATGGACCGCCCGAAAATAATGGTCCATAATCAGATATTACCTACTACAACAGGTGAATTGTAATAGAATTTAAGCGTTAAAATTAAAAGTTAAAGATTATTTATAGTGATTACCAGCTACATCTTTTCTCATCCACTTTAAATACTATATGAATTTACTTATAGTCGGTCACGTCAGACCATTATTGGCGGAAGATTCTTAAAGTTAGGGTTATTCTGAAATAATCGAAAGTTGATAGCTGAGATTATTATGACCGAGCCGTCAGTAGTTGGGTTTATTACTATCAATTTTTCCTTTATATTTTTGTATTTTAAAATACTTTTAGCCACCCCTTTATTTCCCTTCTGGTTCCGCCACTGCTTTTCTGGCTGTATTGGCTGAAGTTACTGCAGATGACCATTTTAGCTATTTTTACACATACTTTTTTCTTTATTTTATTAATAAAATATATTTTTAAAATAATTTTTTCTTAAATCAGCAGAATCAGCCAATGCAGCCAATTCAGCCAGAACTTCATAAATTTCAGCAGAATCAGCTAAATCAGACGACTTTCGTGCTACCAAACGGGCTCATAATGTGCAAACAAACACACATTCAAAAACTAGAAAAAGCCGTTGCTCAATAGATGCATAGTGTAGAAGAAGAAAAATAGCCCAAATTAGAACAAAAAATGCAGTTCAAAACGGACCACTTCTTTCCTATTAGAGCTCGGATTTTGTTTTTATTTACTTTATTTCCAGAAAAAGAAAATTACAATAATCCTTTTTTTATGGAATTTTATCGGTCTAGGACTCGAAAGTTATGTCTACTATCAATTTTGGACCTAAAAGATTATTTGTATCAATAAGGGACCTAAAACAACCTAAACTATCAATATTGGACTCAATAAATTAACGCCTTCAGTTTCTAGCTAACGGAGTAATGACGCGGCGACAAATCATTTAAAAGATGCCTGCTTCGTCTCCGGCTTTATAAGAGTTCACCGACATCTCATCTTCCTTCATTTTTTCCACCCTTCATCATCACCAGAAATCTCAACTTCATATATATGCTCCAAGACAAAAGCAGCCTGAGAAGATCATTGCAGCAATGCTAAATCATCGGAGCTCACGCATCTAACTTCATCCTATGTGCTCTTCAAGTCGGAATGTTTGAATGTACAGAAAAGGAACATATCAAGGAGCAAGCCAAGGAGAAAAACACATTGAAGCTCCATTTGATTAAGTATTTTGTTTTTTTATATAAATTGTAGGATGCTGTAAATTGTGGAGATCTTGAGA
Organism: Cuscuta epithymum; assembly: GCA_945859915.1. Taxonomy (NCBI): domain Eukaryota; kingdom Viridiplantae; phylum Streptophyta; class Magnoliopsida; order Solanales; family Convolvulaceae; genus Cuscuta; species Cuscuta epithymum. Next base: position 1,132,684 of record CAMAPF010001045.1, on the reverse strand, counting down.
ATATCTGATTATGAAGTACAAAAATTTGCAAAATTTTTTATATGTTTTTTTTATCATTTGTGAATTTCTGAGAATGTAAAAATTGGGTTGCCAATTTGAGAAACCCGCAAGCTACAGCTTAGGAGAAAGGGAAGTGTCCCTAATTTTCAAAGATTTTACTTCATTATCTAGGAGTAGCCATATTTGTGATGTTAATGATTTGGAAATAGATTTAGTACTTGCAAACCGAAGCAAAAACTCAAACTGGTCTCCTTGGAGAACTTTAGTAACTTTATTAGGAGGATCATATTTGAATCTTCTTATTATAATTTATTTTTTACAATCGTGTGAAACTTAGTTTAAAGAGGTTTATGTTTATGCTCTGTGTAACACCGTCCCCAAATATATTTACTTTTATGTAAATAATGTATTGAACCTTATTAAAGAATTAATGAATTTACGAAGTTGTAAATTTTTGTTATTTCTTTCACGTGAATAATAAATTGCACGTGGGACACACACCGGGAGCGGGGGCCGCCCGACATTTCCGAGACCATATATTTTATTCATCTTGGTCTAGATAATAAATATATAGTGGTGGATATTTCATCGGGGCTATGGAAAAGCCCAGAGTAGACCGGTTGGTCAGAAGCAGCCCAAATTATCGGTACTGGTAATTTATCAGATAACAGCCCGAAAATGAATTTCGGAGGCTTATAAATCAAAGTTGGGGGATGTATATTCATTATACATGTCATAATGAGTAAGAGCACATAATATATTTTATTTGACCCGATAAAATAAAATATATTTAAAACAGTCCGAAAAAATACAACTTTCGGGACAAATTGTGCACTTCGGGACAAAAAGGGTTGACCTCCCACTTGGGTGGGGGCCAACCCACGAATTTGGTCACCCAAATTGATAGCTTGGCCGACTGGAGTGTGAGAATAGCATGTGAGTGGTGTGTGAAGTGAAGGAAAGAGCATCAAACAAAATAAGGTGGATCCCATCCACACTTATTTGTTTAATGAGACAAAGGGTTACCCTCACCCCTCCCTCTACCTCATTCTCGACTAAGAGACACCCAGGAAGAGCAAGAAATCCACCATCCTTCATTCTCCATTGTTGAAGAGAGCTCAACAAAAAGGAATCCCAAGAAAAGGAGCTAAAGTGCTAAAAGTGTGAAAAGATTAAGGTAATGACCTTATTATAACTTCTTCTCTATTTTTTTTCTTCTACCTTATGAGATACATATCATGTGAAGAATCCTTAAGAGGGTTCTACATGTTATAAGTATGGATTAATGGATTGGAAAGTGATTCTATGTCCAAGAACGGACTTAGAAGCCAAAACGACCGGTTCACCGGAAAATAACCTTTTATAGGTTATTTGTATTGATTAAGGTTTTATGATGTTAAAACCTTGTTAGGCACTTGTAAAGGGTATTTCAAGTGATTTCACAAAGTTGGAAAAGTCGCCGGAGTTGTCGCCGGAGTTGACCAAAAGTCGCCGGAGTTTCACCGGAGTTCAACCAAGAAGGGTAGAACTTCATAACGCTAGTTCAAGGTGAGTGGACGGCTTAATATCTTATAACTTTTGGGTTAATTATAAGATTACCTAAATAAATGTTATATGAATTCATAATGATGTTTAAAAGATATTTAAACATGTGATTAGCCAATAGGGTTAAGTTTGTATGAAAGAAATAGATTGTTTATGCATAGAATATGATATGAAGAATTATATAAAATGCATATTTGCTTGAAGTGCATTAGAAGCACAAATGAATATTTTAACTTAATTATGCGATGATTAAGTTGATTTGTACAAGGTTTGAAATGGCGGTCAACGACCACGTTGACCGGTGGATAATGGATTAATTAATACCGGTCGATATTAATTAATTGTACATTTACATAATTGCATGGCTTTGCATGGAATGTGATACATAAGTTTTATGTATTGGATTAGTTATGAATGGCTAAATATGATATAGACCCTATCTAGTGTGATAGGTGGTAAGTCATAGGTCGGGTGGAGTACCCAAGGATCGGGCGGTTATCCTCAAAACTCGGTTATATAGGGTGGAGTACCCAAGGATCGGGCGGTTATCCTCAAAACTCGGTTATATAGGGTGGAGTACCCAAGGATCGGGCGGTTATCCTCAAAACTCGGTTATATAGGGTGGAGTACCCAAGGATCGGGCGGTTATCCTCAAAACTCGGTTATATAGGGTGGAGTACCCAAGGATCGGGCGGTTATCCTCAAAACTCGGTTATAGGGTGGAGTACCCAAGGATCGGGCGTGTATCCTCAAAACTCATAGGCTACATTTAATGATCTAGGACCGGACGGCGTCCTTATGATAATTTATTTGAACAAGGAGGAGTTCTATACACTCATAGGTATATGGGTGGGTTGGGATTTAAGTCAAGGATATTGGCTACTATTATTTTCCCAAATAAACAATGACCTACGGGTCGGGTATTTCCAAGTGTATGTATACTAATATGTATTTCAAACTTGGGGGAAGGACTATACGTATATGTATCATCCTATGTTTGGGTCTTATACTTGAAACGCTAGTTATTCTATATTTAGCCTGCTACTCGCTCGGTACTTGTACTGACCCCTTCGGGGGGCCCCACCATTCTCAGGTTGAAGCTAGGGCTTGCTACCTGCACCTTCCTACGGGTGACATCAAATCAAGGAAGACGTGGTTCGTGCTTCCTCATTTTATTTCAAATTACCAAACATTGCTCATGGATATTTTTATTTGTTATAAACTATTCTTTTGGGGCTTGCATGCCCATGTTATTGGCCGGTTGTGGCTTATGACTTACCGTTGAATATTTCCGCTATTCATTGGTTTAAATGTGATGTTGTTATGTATGTTTACTACTGAGTATGGATGGATTATTTTTCTCGAACGCCTTGTGTAATCAAGTGAGGTTGACTCGCAGGTGACATCACTTGATTTCACGGCGGTTGTACACGCGCTTGGATTGCGGTCTGGGGCGTGACACTCTGTATTGTAGAAGATGATTGATCAAGGAAAAGGTTTGTAAAGATGGGGTGTAAAGTGCAAACCTTGGGGATTGAATTCCCAGAATTTTGCGAAGATCAAGGAAAAGGTTTGTGAAGAAACAATTCTTCGTTGTGCATGGAGTCGGTGGATCGGAGACGGTGTTTGGCCGTGTAAGCGTTGTACGTGAACTAACAGTTCTTGTGTTTGAAGATGTTGCGTAGCAGAAGAGGATGGTTGCAGTTATTAATTTGATTATATAATAAATTAATTTTTTAGTCTATGTGGCGCACATCATTACTCTGTTAGGAGCAAACTAACGGCCGTTAATTTGTTAGGTCCAGAATTGATAGTTTAGAATGTTTTAGGTCCCTTATTGATACAAATAATCTTTTAGGTCCAAAATTGATAGTAGACTTAACTTTCGGGTCTTAGATCGATAAAATTCCTTTTTTTATTGACTCTACATAAGCATGAAGCCCAAATTATAATCCCTGGTAATACGTACTAGACTAAGTAACCTAAGGAAATTTCAAATTGTATTACTAAACAAGCTAGAAACATTTAGAAACCAAAAAAAGTAAAATTAAAAGTATCAAACAATACGAAAAGCACTAATTATGGGTAAATGGGTAATACGTACCTAAAAAACAATTTAAAAATAAAAAAGAAAAAAAAACAATTACGAGCCGCATCCTAATTTTTCACCATCGTAGACATCCAATACGTAGAGGTTTTAAGAAGAAAAGTTGGTGGAAGCTTGATATTATGGATCCTCTGACTTCAAATCGGATACAATTCCATTTGGGTGGACTTCATCCCCTTCGAATGTTGAATAGAGTATTGAACGGCCAACCCTAATTTAGCGTAAACACTTTGGAAGTTTGAAGGCTGCAATTGAATAATAAGGGTATAACGGGATATTTGAAGAAAAATAACGGGGTTAGTTTTTATGTTGAGAGAGGCGGGTAAGCATGTTTAATGAAAACACAAGGGGGTTCTCGTGCATTTTTGATAACAAAGATGGGTAATGTGTAACATTTAAATATCACAAGGGGGTTCTATGCCTTTAACCCCACAAAATAGTACCGCACTTTGTTGAAAAGTAGTAGCCTGCAGTCTGCAATCATTGTTGATTTTATGGAGTCGCGTGATGTCATTGGTGTGCGTATGATGTTTACCCTTTTCAGTGAGAGAGCAGTGGGGAGATGGAGGACAACACAACAAGTGAGATGCAAACATTGGTCGGCAGAAACAAGGACATATCTGTTCCAAGCATAATGAATGACGATGCAAGAAATCGGAAAAGGTCAGAGACGGGAAGGGATGACAAGATGAACAAGGAAGACGAAGTATTGCTGCCCCCCCCCCCCCTCCTGAAGCACCGCCTTGGAGCGAATGAAGAGCCAGCGATTAGAGGTCGATGTTTCACGGTGGGACTTGGTCACCCGCGCTCTTATGCTCTATCTGCGTTCAAGTTTTTTTCTTTTACTATCTTGTACTTCTTTGTTAATTATTGAGACTTGTGGGTGTTTTTTGTTGTGAGATTGAGTGGAGGCCATCTGGCTAATCTGGCCGATAATAGATTCGAAATTCTCGCATACTCAACGATTAGTCTCACTCATTTTTTGGTGATCTATTCCGTGTTTGATTATGAGGGAGTGTGGCTATTAGAAATCTAGAAGGGAGACACGGTCTATTCATGATGTTGGGTTGTTTGATCGTATGAAAGCTTCTTTTTTAAAAAAATCAATTATCTCATAATTTCTTTGCACAGCTAGATAAGTTCGATAGTGATGGTAGCTTCGGCAACCAGCGGTGGCACGCTAGTGGCAAATGCAATCTTGAAGTTTTTGGCACAACAATCGACCGATCACGACGGCAACAGTTCCTGCAACAGCTCATGCAAGGACATAATTGTCCATGCCGAAAAAATACTCACAATTGAGGAATTTTAAAAACATACACCTATAACCTATTTGTGTACTTCCTTATCATCATCGGTTGCTCCCATTGGGGAAATTATCTAATTTCAAAGTTTCTTGTTTTTTTTTTGTCAATATATTTGGTACATATGTATGTATCATGTATGGAGTACATATATACGAGTATATTATTCCGTAGTGCACAACTTTGATCGTTCTTAAATAAGTGCAACAGTCAACATTTCACATTTGTCGAGGCACAACTTTGACCATTAATATATGTAACTCTCTATTAGTAAAAAAATAAAAAAAATCAGATTTTGAAAATTTACAATGAAACAAATTTAATAATATTTTTTTTCAAAAATATATATTAATACATCAATAAATAAACTGTAATGAAAGTAGAACATGTGAATAGTGTAAAATTTGCAATCTTGCATTTATTTAAGAACGAAGGTAGGTAGTATATAAATACAGAGTCCCATTCCTATCAGGAGTTCCTGAAGAGAAGCTCCGTGCGGACAAGACCATCAGAGGGTCTTCCCGATGGAATTTTTTGATGAAATGTTTGGAGAATGTTCTTCATCAAATCTAGTTTATCCATACCAAATTTCAGCTCAAAATTCGATTGGGAAGACAGTCAAATAAATTCTGGAAACATACTGCACATTATATGTGCGCAAAATGCGTCATATTTTTCAAGATTTTATTTGAATGCCTTCCCGATCGAATTTTGAGCTGAAATTTGGTATGGACAAACTAGACTTGATGAGGAACATGCTCAAAAAATTTCATAAAAAAATTCCACCTGAATCACCCTGTGATGATCTTGTCCGCGCAGGACTTCTCTTCAGGGGCTCGCGATGTGAACTGCCCTCTATAAATACCTAATAATCTCACACCACTCTTCTCACTCGGCACGCTCAATCCTTTCTCCAAAAAACCCCCATCTCTTCTCCCGAACTCCGGAACGATATCGGATTGCACAGAGGAGATGAGCATGAAGGTGAAGAAAGGGTGGCTTGCCGTTCAAGTTGGGTCAACCGACGAAGGAGAAGGAGGAGAGAAGGGAATCCAGAGATTTGTGATTCCAATTTCATACCTCTACAATCCTCTGTTGCAGAGCCTTCTAGAGAGGGCTCGCGAAGTGTACGGCTACCATGCCGACGGCCCCTTACGCCTTCCCTGCTCCGTCGACGATTTCCTCCATATTCGGTGGCTGATTGAGAAGGAAGCTGCAACTTCCGCCGCCGCCAGGAACCGCCACGACCGCTACCACCACCATCTGCCCACTTCTTTGTCCTTTCACTCTTGTTGATGAAGATGAATATTACATACTCCGTAGTATTGTTTTCTGTTACCACGATTCCGCTTAATTTTTAACTACGATCTTCATCTTTTACCGTTGGAACGCCCTTTTTGTTTTTGTTTTATTATTAGATATAGATCTGGGGTAATTTTTAACGGAATCGAGAAGTTTTGAGCTCCTGTTTATGTGCTTCCCTTTAATTAATTAATTAATTAATTAATTACTTGACTAATTTATTTACGGAAATTGTCCTAAATAGGACTAAAAAGTTCCTAAAAAGCACAAATAGGACTACTATTTTTAAAATTCCCTAAATAGGACTAAACATTGATTTTCTACCCTAGATACCCCTAAGAGTATTAATTCATAATGAAATGCTTTAATTCATAATAAAATCACAAAAAACGTAAAAAAATATTTAAAAAAATTAAAAAAATTATAAACATTTATAAAATAAAAAATTTAATTTTTTATTTTTTTATTTTTTTAAAAAAATAATAAAAAATAGTAAAAACCCATAAAAAATGAAAACAATTATGGATACCTTTCTCGCCGCCTCCCAGCACCACCACCTCCGATTGGTGAAATTTCTTCCACTTTTGGTAAAAAAAATGCCATATTTTTCTGAAAATGCCAAAAAGATGGCATAATTACTCTTCAATATGCCAACATTTTCATTGATTATGCCATCATTATGGCATTATTTAAAATGTTGGCATATTTTCGTCCGGTGATGGGAGATGGTGGTGTTGGGGGTGGCAGGGGTGGTAATGTGTTTTTTTTAATTTTATGATTTTTTTATTTAATTTTTATTTTTTTTAAAAAAAATGTTTTTTTATTTTTTTTAAAAAAAAATATTTTTATTAATTTTCTATAATTTTTTTAACGATTTTTAGTATTTTTTTCGATTTTTATTATTTTTTTTTATGATTTTATTATTAATTAAAACATTTCACAAGTTACAAGGGTATATTTGTCCAAACACACATAAATAGTCCTATTAAGGGAATTTAAAAAATGTAGTCCTATTTGTGCAATTTTTCCACTTTTTAGTCCTATTTAGGGAATTCAATGGACGAATTGGATACTCGCTCAATTTGTTGCTTTCTTTGACGGATCAAACTTCAGCTTCGTAATGGGGACTAGTCGGGTAATTATACCAATTTAATGATCAAAATTGTGTTGATAAAAATTAAGTTCAGGAAGTTGCAACCTAATAAGCAAGCTCGGACAATAACTAATTTAAATACGAGATACTAAAAATGTTTTTCGCAAAATTGAAAGTGAAGTACCCAAAATGTCATTGAAATATTACTACTCTTTAGATGTATATGTAGATACCTCGGTACATCCAATTGTAGTACTCCGTATATATATACAACTTGCAGCAACTGTATTGTTATTGATGCTATTATTACCTGGCGACAAAAGTACAGTTATCACTGATGTCAATTGTGGATGGTGGAGAAGGGAAATTGCGTTTGTGGCTGATGATCTATCTACTGATAGTGTCATTGCTAAGTGCTACTCCATATTTGCTAACCGTATAAGTTGTAATGTTGTAATGTATAATTAATACTGCATGTGTCTCTAAAAGATGTTCCATTTCGCTTATCGAGAGTCAACTTAAATCACTCTTAAACTTTTACTTTTTATATCAAAATTTTATAAAAGTTGAATTATTTTTTGCAGGCTTTGTAGCAGGTTTAATGTAGTTTCTGAATATGTAAATTTTATTTACTAAAAATAATCCGAGTTTTCACATGGATCATTTAACTTTATCGTCGGTCAACCTTCGTACTCCGTAGATATTATTTGTGTCCTATTAGGGTAGACGTATCGGTTCGGTTAAACATAATCGCAGCCGGATCATATGCAATTTGGTTCGAGTTTGATAATATTTCATCGAAATCGTACTAAACTGAACCAAAACCGATAAAATTGAACCGAATTAAAGAAATTCAATAAAACCTTCATATATAATTAAAAAACAACAATTCCGAACCCCACCGAACTAAACTGAACCGAACTAAACCGAACCAAACCAAAAACTAGTTTGGTTTTTGTTGGGTACTAATTCTCCCAATCTGTTCCGAATCAAACCGAAATCAATAAAAACCGATAGGGAAAACTGTCAAATAGGTCCTCGAACTTTCATAAAAAAGTCAATTAAGTCATTCTATAGGAGACTCTGTCCGGTCGTCGCGATTTGGGGCGGTTCCCGGTGGAATTTTTTGATGAAATTTTTTAGCATCTTATTCATCAAGTCTAGTTTACTCATACCAAATTTCAGCTAAAAATTTAATCGGGAGCCCATTCAAATTAATTCGAGAACGCAAAAATGCGCAGTTATCTTCAAGAATTAATTTGAATGTGTTCCCGATTGAATTTTTAGCTGAAATTTGGTATGAGTAAACTACACTTGGTGAATAAGATGCTCAAAACATTTCATCAAAAAATTCCACCGGGAACTGCCCCAAATCGCGACGACCGGACAAAACCTCCTATAGAAGGACTTAATTGACTTTTTATGAAAGTTCGAGGACCTATTTGACAGTTTTCCCAAACCGATATGTCCACCCTTGTGTCCTATATTGAATGTTTTGTTTTTGTTTGGATCAATTATTAATAAAGTGGTTGCAAAGTAAAAATCATGCTTGTTATTTGAATATAATAAACTGAAATGATATATATAGATCACATAGTTTTTGCCAACCCAAACAGTTGGCACTTGGCAACCCAAAGAGGAATGTAATACAATCAAAATGAGACGGATAGAGTAGGGTGACTCTGTTTTTCGATTTATTAGGGTTATCAGTTATTTTTTTCCACCAAATACGTAACTTTTAAGTGTCGGTTTGGCTTCAATTAGCAGTTGGGCTTTCAACCACTAGGAATAAAGCAAAAAAAAATTGAATTACCATTGCCTGCCCATACCGGATCATTCTTGACCCGGGATCGGAAATCCAATTCGATATCAGGCCCGAAGGTTGTTTTCATCGAGCCAGTCCCAGTCTAGAACCGGTGACCGGTCTAGCCCTAAATCATCGTGGTATGTACTAAATCAGTGTACTTAAGTGTAAAGCACACACTACGTGCATGACGCGGCATTTGATAACATACGTTTGTGTCTGAAAATTGTGAAGTACTCATTATAGCCTAGCTACCTTAGCTTAATTTAGCTTCTTTTGACCAATTCTCAAGTAATAATAACCAAATATAGGGGTGGGCATAAAACCCGAACCGAACCGGTACCGAACCGTCCCGTAATGGTACCGAACCAAATACCGGGTATTTAAACGGTTCTATATATTTTTGTCCCGTACCGAAACCGTACCGTTTGAAACGGGTACGAGACCGGTCCTAGATTTTGAGAACCGAAAAATACCGGACCGAACCGTTTGAAAATAATGCACTTGAATTTATTATATTTTTTCTATACCAATTCAACATATCTCTTTTATAGACCAACAATTTTATAGCCCAAGTATGTATTTATGCGTCCTTAAAATAGCTAAATGTGTGTGTTTATATATATAATATATATTGTTGTTTTTTATTTTTAGATAATTTATGTTATATTTTGGTATGTATTGAAAGAATATTAAAAATTTTGAGAAATCATTAATGACTTCATTTCTACTAATGCTAGCGTACATGACTTTTTGTTGTATCATGTTTGTGCAATTTTACAACTTAATTAATATGGTTCAAATCTTAGCTCTCATGGTTCAACTATAAATTAAATTAGAACAACGGAGTATTATTTAACCTAGAACGAAGAAGAAGAAGAAGAAGAAGAAGAAGAACGTTGAGGATTTCTATTATATTCAACAATTTGATGATATTCTTTTTTATATTTTTACATGAACTAAGTAAATTAAGGATGATATTTATCTCGTGCGTCACCGTTTTACTATACTATTTCTTAGTTGTATTGCACTATTTGTTTATTTGTAAATTTGATGATATATGCAATTTCTTGTATTTATATCAACATTTCTTGTGAGTTGGTTGGTGTGATAATATCTAATAATTGCAAGATTTGTTAATTTTTTTTAGCATTGTACCGTACCGTTTTGTACCGTTCCGAAACGACATGGTACCGAACGGTTCCATCCTTGAAACCGGACCGTACCGGACCGTTAAAAACTTCACGGATACATTACGGGTTTTACTAATTTAGTGGACCGTTCCGGACCGTGCCCACCCCTAACCAAATAAACAGTTTTTATAAGCAAAAGGTTGTTAAATACAGTAGCTCATATATACGGAGTGTCGGAGTAGATGGTGTATAGGCATATAGCTATTCTACTCCGTATGTAGGGATCTATGCAGGGCTATGGTGCGGTACCTGAAGGCCTGAAGTCTAGGGCAACTTAAAAAATATTTCAATTTTTAGTGTAAATTTTTCATCTTTCACGTTTAGCTCAACCTTCTAATATTTAAACTTAGTATAATTTCTATTCCGTCCAAGGCATCTCAAATTCCTAGATCCGTCCATGTGGATATGTACTCATCACTTTAGAGAAGGGGTGGTAATTTACCTTTTCCTTTTGAATCCTCCATTCCGGTTTCAATTCTTTACAGCCTAATAAAGGCATGAAAAATGAGTGGTGTACATAAAATGTGTACACCTAGCAAAACTCTAAGGGTATGTTTGGTTCAAGGTGATACCTATGCAGGCCGGAATCTCATGCCCGGAATCTGAAATATCTGTGTTTGGTTCGTAGGTTTATTTGTATGGGGGAATGTCACATTCCAAAAAAGAAGAGAAAGTAATAGGATGCCCCTCCATCTCAAACCCACTCAATTCTTAGGTTATCTTACATTCCTTGGTGAGAGTGAATTTTATTCCAAAAATACTCATTCTCATTTAACCAAAATGGTTTAAATAGCATACAAAGTATTTATTTTTTATTTTTCTTAACCTATCCGCATTGGAATTTTTTAAAACAAACCCATCCGTATTGGATTAAGAAATACAAAATGTATACTTTTGAATTTGATTTATTAAAAATTAATGAATAAATTACATATTTATGACTAAAATAAAGATTGTTTACAAAAATGTGAGTAGTGATTTAATCACTACTGATTAAATTACAGCAGTAATTTAATCATAATAACTTATATTGAACTTTTAAACTTAAATGATCATGATAACTTAATATAAGAGGAGGTGGTGTTATTATTAAGAAAAAAAGAGTTAATGTGGTTGATAGTGAATAATAAATTTAGAATAAAGTAAGAATGATTTAGAAGCTAAGGATCAAACATTTATTTTTTTCACTAGTGGTTGATAGTGAATTACCTTTAGTAGGAGTAAAATATAACATGCAACTTTTCCTTAAATAGGAGTCAATATCTAATATTTCCTAAGTAGGATCAACCATTAATTTTCTACCCCTAATCTAATTAATTAATTGCCCCCTAAGTCCATGAATAATCAGGTCATTCTATTGGTGACATGTGGTCCATTGATTTTTTGATCGATGAAAAACGTAGGCTCCTATCGATGAAGACATTCTTTCTCGGGACCCTGACGATTGTAATAAGGGTATTACGAGAAAATATTTTTAAGGGCATTGAAGTAATTCACCAAGTTTGTTGTATAATATATGATTTAACCAAACAAGTTAATGTCACATTCCTTTAGTCTCAACCAAACACAAATGGGTACAAATTGAATACATTCCCATCAATCTAACATACCCAGCAATCTGACATTCTCATGGTAATCTGACATTCCTTCAACCAAACATACCCTAAAGGCATTGCCTAGCTAGCTCACAATCACGCGAGAAATGTAATTAAATATATTATCGTATTAGTGAAGCTATCAATTTAATTACTCCCTCCGTCTCGAATTATAAGATACTTTTCGGTTTACGATGTTTGACCGACGAATGCGACGATAAAGCAAACGGATCCTTGTCTGCGCTCAAATTATTTTTAGAAAAAACAAAATTACATATTCAGAAACTACATTAAAACCGCTACAAAACCTGCAAAAAGTAATTCAAATTTCATAAAATTTTGATATATAAAGTAAGAGATTAAGAGTGATTTTATGTTGACCAAGTGAATAGTAGAGACATCTTATAAATGGGACAGAGGGAGTAATATTTACCGTCAAATATTTATTGACCTGCACAAAATGATTTCTCTTTGGTTGTCTATAAATGATATACGAAGTACACACAATATGTTCGAAGAATTAGGTTCGAATGAGAAACTGACCTTAGAAGATAAATGAGAATAAATATGGACCGTTAGATTGAATTATGTGAAATTGAACGTGCATTGGTTGAAACTGAAATGTGCATTACGTGAAGTCAAAATGTGCAACACAAAATGTACGTCATAGTGACATTATGTGAAGCTAAAATGTGCATTAATTGAAACTGAACTGTACATTAGGCGAAACTGAAATGTACATAACAAAAGCTACGATAGTGTAACATTTTTGTGCCTTTTATGCCCATTTCAATTCCATGTAATTCACATTTGAGTTTATTTTTATTTTGTACATTTCAATTTCACCTAATGTACATTTCAATTTCACTAAATGCACAATTAAGTTTCAGGTAATACAATCCAATGGTCTAGATTCATTCTCATTTCTCTCCTGGAAATCCTTTCTCACCGGGACCGCCCCCTATGTTTAGATATCATAAAAGATGGAGTAAACTCCTAAATATAAGTAAATTAAAGCTACATTACAAGAATAAGAGTATATGTTTTAATTTCATAAAATATGAGTAATTCCTTTATACAAAATAACGTTTTTCCCATACAAATGTCTGTATATATATATATATATATACACACAAGTAACACAACTAGAGCGTACAAATGAGTTTGTACGTTCAAAACACGTAAACATAAAATGGTCCTTTTTACCAATGAAAAGAAGCTTTGAAAATCATAGGTCTCTTCGTAAAATCAAATCAATTTTGCTCTTTGTACACACATTAGTACCCACCTTTTTGCCCACTACTTATACCCAAAAAAAAAATTACCCCACTTTTACCCCATTACTCCTTTCCCCACTTATCTCTCCTCTCTCCCGGCCCCCTCCCTTCTACGCCATTTCTCCCTCTATTGTTTTCTACTTTTTCAAAAATCTTCCACGAAAGCTTATCTAAGGAGTTTCTTCCCCTTAGTCTCACAAATTTCAATCTTGAGGTAATACTTCACTTCGATTTTTTTTTTGTTTTTAGGATTCTACATTTTTCCTTCTTCAGATTTTTATGTATCTTGTTGTTTTAAAAGCAAAGATTTAGTATGATGTTGAATGTATAATTATTTTGATTCAATGTTATGAGATGGGGTGATGTTAATTCTTGAAATTTTAATCAAATTAATCTATTTCTTTTTTTTATGCACATGACATGTTTGTTTAAATGCTTCAATAAAATTTTAATGAATGTTTCTTGAAGTTGCAATTATAGTTGTTTTTATATATGCTATTTGTCACACTACTACAAAAATAAGTTTTGGAGTCGCACAAAAATACCCCTAATGCATCGCCTTTGGTGCGATGCATAAAGTGCCGATGCATAAAGTAAAGGTACCTATTGCATCGCTTTTTTAGCGATACAATAGTTAAACTTTATACATCGCTTATTCGGATGATGCGATTTATAAAGTTTTTTTTTAAATTAAAAAATGGGCATAAGCATCGCTAGTTTAATGAGGCGACTCATAAAGTTTTGTATTTTTGAAATATAAGCATACACATAACAATCTCAAAATTCAATTACTCTTTTAGATTGTACGTAGTATATATATTACGTTTGAAACCATGAATGACCAACAATAGCTATGAAACAGACTGATTTAAAGTTGAACATAGCAAAGATGATCTCATTTTATTCTAAACGTAAAACAAAAGACGCATAAAACGAGCTGAACTGTTCCACACTCCATACAAATATAGATTGTATATCTAAAAAGTAATATAATCCAATCCAACTACACACAATGATTAATAAAATATTTAGCCCAAGTATCTCGAATCTCATTGATCTGCTCTTGAGTGTATGGATCTAGACAAAAGAGCTGCCAAATTCAAATTGAAGTTCCTATCAATGTTTAGAATAATGCAATAATATAAATATATAAATCATGTGATATAGATAAATACCTTTTGTATAGATCTTTTTTCTAGCAATCCAAGTGATATATCATACATAAATCTCATGACATAATAGCCACACTCATCTTTATGAGACTGTTGAGGACACTAAATAATAGCAAAAATCCAATTAGTACAAATAAAGACCATTTTATCAAATGAAAAAACATAAGACTTACTTTGACTTCAGTCCATCTTAGTGAGCTTTTAGATCCTTTGTTGATGTTTAGAGTCCTATAAGCCCTAAAAATTATAAAACACATACATGTAGTTATACACATGTAGATAGCATACAACCTTTCAAAAAAATGTAGATAGCATACAAGAATAACCACATAGATAATCATACTGGTAAAGTTATGGCAGGTTTTAAAAAAACAGGTGGTTCGAAATTGAAAACTGCAGAAAATATAATCAGAATTGGTGTTAGTTTGAGGGTTTGATTTGGTACTTTTACCCATATATAATTAAATCAAATAGTTAACATTAAGGAGTTTAAATTCTCTCTGCTACTCACAAATAAATGTGATCAAGGGAATAGAAGAGATAATTGTTCAAACTTTGAAAATCATCACCCAGTAGCTCACCAATATTTGGAGTTAATTACTTAAAAAAAATGGACAAGCTCATGGAACACCCAAATTCGTCCCTTACAACACAGCCTCTTCCAAAATATATTAAAAATAGAGTCTCACTCCCATTTTTACAAAAAAGGGAACAATAGAAAGAATAAATATTTAAACATTATCAGGAGGCATATATAGACCGCATAGTATTAACTTATGAGAAGAATGCATATGCAGAAACAGAACAATTTACAGTACTAACTCTCAGGTAATAGAGTAACAGATTAAGAGAAGTCCAAGAAGAAAGAGAGAAACCTGATGAGTGCAGTCTGTGGGCAGAGAAAACTGAAAAGGGAAGACTCCAGTAATGATTTTATTGATAAAGGAGAGATTGAGCTGGACTTTGAGAAGAACATGACACCACACTATTTAAATACTAGGGAGTACTACAAAGAAGAGTTGAACCGCAGGACACTTCATTCTTTCTTTTCAAAACATATCATATTAAATACCAATAAATTATGTTTTTCTAATAATTCATATGATACCAATAAAGTGATTGAAGTTGATATGCCGATTTTATAACCAAATGATACAGCCCCTCATCGGTCTATGCTTAAACAGACTCATGTAATTATATAGGTGTGTGTGTATGAAAAAGTAAATTCAAATGCAAGCAGATTGCAGCGCAAGCAGTTCCATCCTAAACAAGGTTAACTCAACTTATGGCAGATTATACAAAAATAAACTTACAGAGACAAATGTCCTTTGATTTCCAAATCTTCAAACTCGGGCCCCATTAACCCAACTCCTAATGAATTGAAGAGTAAAGCCTCGGCTCTTTCCATAATAATCACAACAAGCATCCAATGATGGCTGCAATGAAAATTTTAAATTATAGAATTAGAAAATATAGTTAAAAACAATAGGTGCATCTCAGTAACATCTAAATACATATTCAGCTTCAAGCAAATTATAATGTGTTGCAAGGGATGAGTATCTAAATTTAATAACAGTTATAGTGTTTTTCTCAATTGCCTTCACCAAAATTTAACTAATAAATAGGTTTCACCAATATTGTTTAGTAATTAATAAATATTAAAATTTAGCCATCTCTGATGTAAGTGGAATACGAAAAATGATAGCAGAATATTTAACAATTAATAAATTACTAAATTAAATCAATTAATGAGTAAACTTACCTTTGATGAAAGGGAGCAAATAAGAACTTCTTCATTCTGAGTTGGGAAATAGAATGATTCAAGTAACTCGCAAGATAAGAAGGTCTACTCTTAATCATGGCAAGCTTTGAAGGACATAGAAATCCAATCTCGTCTTGAATTTGATAATGTTTGGAATTAGAGTCCAAAAACCTAAGACAATTGCATATAAATTAGTACATAAAACATAAGTTTCAGTTAGAAAAATTTAGATATTATGTTTTACCTTATCCAAATGTGAACAATTGATGTGTGTAGCCATCCCATGTTAAAAAACTGCTCAATGTCATCACTAGTTACATAAGCTTTTGATTTTTGATTTCCAAAAGAGGGAAAAAGATATTCACCAAGATCAACATTAAAACAGAAGTCCTGGTTTTGAGATTGAAGCATGCCATAGAGTTTCTTGCAGCTTGGAGGTAATGTCCCAACAGTGGAAGCACGGATTTTGAAGTGTGAACTGTCCACATCTTGTTCCTCTTGGGAAAGGGGTTGAAAATTTAACCTACTATCAGTTGAACTTTTATCGGTTTGCATCCTCTTTTTCCGGTGTGAGTGGTTAACTTGCTATTCAGAAAGTAGGTTTGTGTTAATAAGCATATAAGTTTCACATTTCATAAATGTAAGAAAATGAATCATAATATAACTCCTACACGATAACATAAATACAATATCTTAGAATGATGATGATATTAGGATTTTACCTCTTGTGATAATAGAACTTGTTTTATTGGCCATTGAGCCCAACTTCCTTCTACATCACCAAGTAAATCATGCCCGAAGAATGGCACTGGTAAGTGTGTGTCCTCCTCTCCAGCAAGTACATGCAAAATATGAAATGGTCTTTGAGTAATGGAGTCCCATGAACAGGCTCCCCTGTTAGATGTTTACACAGTACTCCTTTTGCCACTACCCGATTACCAGGTACTTTTAGCTCACAGGGAAGTTCATCCTATACATATAGGGAAGTTCATTTTAGTTATTCATGACATATGAGTTACTTAAGAAAATAATGACAAATTTGCCATACCTTTGATGTGTTTACAAATGGATCGGGCTCAAAAGAGTGAACACTGCTACTATTTGGAAAAGGAGGGGTAAAGTCTCTCGTCTTAAACTCAACATCACACGGTGGAGTTATACCACAAGATTTCAGAATCTCATATGTTCTTTGCTCCCACTTTACTTCCAATTCAACTATAGTTTGGTCCCTCACTAGCTTGGCATATTCTTGCAGTTGTTTTAAAGGTACCATTATCTCATTTTGTCGACGCTTCTTTCTTTTAAAAAAAGATGTGAGATTGGCCTTCCCTGCAATTCCCCTAACACGGCCACCATGTTCAGAATTCCCAAGCGCCTCAGTCAAAATGTCATGACTTCCTACTGGAATAAACTCTCCAACCTTTTCTTTTTCCACCAAATCATGCTATTTGCAATTAAAAATCAAACATTGTAAATTAACAAAATAAATCAACAATAAACATTATAAGTTCACATAGCCTCATCTAAATAAATAACTTTAAGCCCAAGATAAAAGTGATGAGTTGAAATGAACGGTTATACTTACTATTGTGTTTACCACCAACCGAGTCTTAGGATTCGGGATAAGTCCCTTCTTGTCAGTTCTTCCATCAATCCACTTTATATAACGAGGTCTAGTAGCCACTGTGGAAGTAGATGTCGCTGATTCAGCACCTGAAGAAGAGGGTGCTGACAAAAGAGCTTCCTTGATTTTGGCGCGCATGTATTCTTGGTCTGCGTGACCATATCCTCCCCGACCCATGCGATGAGGGTGCTCATTCTCTTGTTGGTTTGTTCGATTTTGTTCACTTAATTCCTACAAAAAATAGTAAGAGGTAAATGAAGTTATTAGGAAATCAAGGAGGGACATTATTTCATATTTTAAAAAATGAGCATGAGTATAGAGGTAAGTTAACGATGGAATAATGCTCCTGGACAACTATCAGAAATTAATGCAACAGAAGCATTCATCATGTTAATGCAGACCACATAACCTCATTTCAAAAGAGTCACAACAAAATAGTATCAATGAATATTGACTATCAGGATCAATAATCTCATATCAGTTTCTATTCTATCAGTTTAATAAATTTATCTTATAAACAAGATCTTCTAATCAAAGTCAGGATGTGGGGAGCCAATTTTATAAAAAAGAATTACCTTGAACTCATCACTTTCACGAATCTGTTTAAATTTTTCCCAATCATCTTCAGTGATTCCTGAGTATATATTCCATGGTGGATGCTCTACTTCATTCTTCTTTTGTGTTACGAAATAATCACGAGTTAATCTTGTCTTGAAACCTTTCCACCTATTTCTACAAATAGGGCAAGCTTTATATCCCTTAATTGTGTGACCAGACAAGTTCCCATAAGCGGGAAAGTCATTTATCGTGCAATATACCATGGCGTGCAACGTGAAAGACTCTTGACGGTAGGCATCAAACACAGGCACTCCTTCATCCCATAACATCTTCAGATCCTCAATCAGCGGTGCTAAGTAGACATCTATGTCATTCCCCGGTTGCTTAGGTCCCGATATTAATAAAGACATTATCATATATTTGCGTTTCATGCACAACCAAGGTGGTAAGTTGTAAATAACCAACAAAACTGGCCATGTGCTATGTTGGCTACTCATCTTACCGAATGGGTTGATTCCATCTGTACAGAGACCCAACCTTAAATTTCTTGATTCACATCCAAAATCTGGAAAAACATTATCAATGTTTTTCCATTGTGGGGAATCTGCTGGATGTCGTAGCATCCCGTCCTCTTTGCGCTGATCTGCATGCCATGTTAAACTCTTTGCATCTTTAGCGTTGGCAAACAAGCGTTTAAACCTTGGCACTATAGGCAAGTACCACAACACCTTAGCTGGAGGGCCATTTTTTGTGTCATGAACACTGGTTTTCACCTTATACCGTGATGTTCCACATCTTGGACATTGTTTTAAATTCTTATACTCCTTCCGATACAACACACAATCATTAGGGCAAGCATGTATCTTCTCAACTTCTAACCCCATTGGGCACAAAATCTTCTTAGCTTGGTAGGTGGAATCCGGAAGCTCATTACCCATGGGAAGCATGTCTTTCAATAGCTTCAACAAGTCTGTAAAGCCCTTATCACTCAACCCATTTGCCGCTTTAAGGTTGAATAATTTCAATACTGCCGATAATCGAGTATACTTTGAGCAACCTTCATATAAAGGTTTCTCAGCATCTCTTTGTATACTATTGAAGACGTGTGGCATGTATGTGAAATTATCCTCCATATCGTGCAACATCTCATCTAGTTGATCATTTTCATCACTTTGATCTTGATTTAAGTGATTTGCATGACATTCATGGTGATTAACGGTACTACCAATTTCCCTTTCGCCATGAAATATCCATTCAGTATAATTCCTTGAAAACCCATTACAGAAAATATGCTCACGCAATTCATCTTCCCTAGATACCTTACACATATTACCACATTTCCTACAAGGACAAGGCAACTTTTCCCCTTCTTTTCTATGTGTGAATGCAAATTGAATAAAGTCCTCAACCCCTTGTTGGAATTCAGATGTAGTGCGTTTACATGAAATCCAATGCTTGTCCATATCTAATCAACATAGGTTTAGGAAATCAATAAATTTAAATCAATTAAAGAAACATAAAGATAATAGATGACAAAGAGTTATGAGTAATGTAACATATATTGAGAAGATTTAGGATATCAACAAATTGAAACCAATTAAAGAAACATAGAGATCATACCAGGCAAAGAGTTAGGAGTAATGTAACATATATTGAGAAGGTTTCGTTTTCAAGAAAAATAATATAAACTAAAAGTCAAGCCAACTTTAAGTAAGTTTCATCCAGAATATTGAAAGCAATAGCATTAGAATGTGATGTTTAATAAAATTAGTTAATGAGTATGTAAAGATATGGAAAAAAAAATTAACCTAATCATTTCAATGTTTAACTATTTTTTTCCCTATTATCAAATACTCAAGTTAAAAGTATAAATAGCATATTCAGTTAAAACAAAAAAATCAACCTAATCATTTCCATTTTAATTTGAAGTTTCTTATTTTATTAACTATGAATTAACAAATTCAGTAATAAAGCCGACAACAAATGGTAAAGCAGAGCTTACCGGTACAGAAAGTTCCACGGAGAGTTGAGAATCAAATAAAATTAGCAGCAGTATGTGGTGGAGAAACTGGTCGACCTGCATGATCAGACAGTGTAAATTTTTTATATATACTTATTCTCGCACACTCTTTTAAAGGTTCTACTTCTCTCAAGCATGAACATATAATTGGTTTAATGGGGAATCAATTTGAGCTAGAAAAATAACTTATACACCACTATTTTTAGTTAGGAGTGTTTTCTTAAATATTAAAAGTAAAAAAGAGTCATGGACAAAAATATATATATCAAGGAATAAATTCAAAGAGAATTGTACCAAATTAGAGTTTCGAGTGCAGCTATATGAAATATTTCTGTTGAAGAATATAGGTGGGGAGCATCCATCTTTCATGGCCATGAGCCCATGACAGACACTTCCAACCAACCTACTTTACCAAAAACACTACGGAGTATATACTAAGTCATTTCCACCTTTTGTGGGCATCTGTACATATTAGGAAGTTTGGTTACAACACCAGATAAGGAAAAAGATAAAGGGACACATCCTCCCCCCCCCCCCCCCAAACCAAACTAAGTGTACAATTTAGTTAATTGATATGAAACAGCTTACATATTAAGGGAAATAAGGAACAGTTAATAAATTGTTTTTACAGTTAAATAGATTAAGGATCAGTTTACATACTGTAGCAATTTCATTCTCTTAGAGTCAGGCAATTTCGTTCTCAATTGCTAAATCGATTAAGGAACAGTTTACATACAGTAGCAATTTCCTTCTCCTTGAGTGAAGATATAACACTTTTATTCAATTTCAGACATACAACTTATCAAACGAAAATATATAGACAAAACTTCAAATAAAAATCTAAAATAATCTAAAAGCAGATACAGAAATCCAAAACTAAAAACCAATTTAGGTCAAAGAGAGAATCAACATAGAGGAATCGAAAGACATAAACGCAAATAGAATGTAAACATACCTGATCTGCTAATCGGATTGAAGGTTTGGGAATGTGAACGGTGGAAATCGCAGACAACAGAGGACGGTGGAAGTCGCGAAGCCGGAACGACGGTGGAAGTCGCGAAGCCGGAACGGTGTAGGACGGTGGAAGTCGCGAAGCCGGAACGGTGTAGGACGGTGGAAGTCGCGAAGCCGGAACGGTGTCGGACGATGGAAGTAGTAAAGCTTCAGAGAAGAATGTTTTCAGTTGCTGTATTTACAAACGGTGGGGGGAATAATCTAATAACACCTGAGATCCGAAACTTGTTTATGGGAAAAGTTCAATGCTACTGATAGCATTAAGGTTGAAATTGAATTAAGTTTGTTAACGTAAGGTTGGATTGTTTAATTTAATTGAAATTGATATTCTGTACCTTTATGCATCAACTTTTTTTAAATAAAACGATGCAACATGTATTTAAAATTCTCGTAAAAGTATTTGCATCGCATTTTTAGTTTAAGCGATGCATAAAATAAATTTAAACATCGCTTAATTAATTTGAAGCGATTCGTAAACTTTAAGCATCCCTTGAAATACAAAAGCGATACGTAAGGGGCGATTTACTAAGGTCATATCGTAGTAGTGTCATAATCAAATTTCATATTTTATTCATTGTGGATTTCTAAGATGAACTTGTTTTTTGAATTATTTTGTAAACTGAAATGTATATTTATTGTTCAGAATTTATTTGAGGCAAAATGACAGAACGTTGTGAAGGAGAAAGTTAGAACTTCTCACTGTGTGTTTATTTATATTGTTTGTGTGTGCTTAAAATATTGTTTGTGTAATCATTTATTTTGTTTGTGCGTAGAAAATATTTGCTATGTGTTCGTTTATATTTTATGATGTCAATGTAATTTTTTTGGTAAAATGGGTAAAGTCCAGAATGAGTTAGTATTACCTTGAGCTTCAATATATGTTATGATGTCATTCATGTCAATGTAATTTTTATTTTTTCAGTTCAAATCATGATATATGTTTATTGTCTGATTATTTTATTTGATAAGTATAAATTTGGTATTGAAATCATAGTTCTGATGTATTAAGAGTATAAATTAATTTTTTCATTGTTTAATCCATACTGACATGTTAACATTTTGTTGTTACAGAAATTAAGGGATAGGAAAGAAAAGTCATGCCAATTTTGCTTGGTAGACCGCTAGAAAATTGAAAAAAGACCCGATGAAGAAATCCAAGTTACTGGAGATGCTTCAACCGCGAGGGAAAGATTTCATCTCTTATTTGACTCCATGGAAGCTTCTGGTCAAGAGTAGTTTAGTTCATGATTGTCATTAGCTTGTAAAAGGTTGTTTTGTTATAGGATTATGATTACCTTTGACAAGGTTGTTTTTGTTAAGGATTTCATGTCACTTTGTATAGGGCTGTTTTATTAACAATCGGTTAATATGTTGTCCAAGGTTTATTTTTGTTAAGGATTTATTTTGACCTTGGACAAGGCTATTTTTGTAATGAATTTGTGATAACTTTTTACAACTTATGGTTATCCCAGCTTGGTTTTCATGTTGCCCTTTTTGTGTATAATTGTCGCTATGGCAGGATGTTTATCCATTGAGTTTGAAGTACAAAGTAATGGTTGTTAAACAACTGTATTTCACATGTCATTTTGTGTATGAGGTATACTTGGATTTTGTGAGATGATCATACATGGAATATGTGTATTTGGGAGTTCGTAAAGCATATAGATTCCTAAACTTTGCAGGTTGTTAAAGAGAGCTAGCTTTTCTTGTTTTCTAAACTTCTTGTTGTATTATTACAAATGAAAAGAGAGCTTTTGCTTGTTTTCTAAACTTGTTGTTTTATTATTACAAATGAAAAAAAGATCTAGCTTAGCTTTACAGGCAAAGCATTTGAGATTTCCAAAGCATTTTATGTACCAGGTGGTTAATCAAATTCTTGCCCAGATGACCTGCAACTTGTTAAGCAATTCCATTTTGTCAATTTTAACTATAATTTGTGACCTGATTTTTTCATCCATTGCTAACTGCTTGCTTAATCATATCTGGGATTTTTTAAATAGTTTTAATGATGATAATCAACATACAATTTCTCCATAAACAACACACATGCATATGGCATGTCTTACGGTTACAACAATGGTCATTCAACTACACATTACTACTACATACACAAACAAATTAGGAAATACCCAAAGTTACAGTAAGGGATTTCCGAATTGAAACCTCACAATACTCCCAATCTAACTTATTTTTCTTTTCAACGTCAAAATAAAAAACGCATAATGCTAGCATCATCAGTCCTCCTACAAGACAGCATAACACAGTCCATATCTTCTTCTTTTGGGGCATTGCATTTTTCTCTTCAAGTAGAAGCTGCAGTTTGTTGATCTTCCTCAACAGACCTGGTATAATCACCTTCGATCTTGGACACATTTCAGCATCAATCCATTCAAACATGTTACATCCTCCATTAACCTAATAACAACAAATAAATAAACACCACTATTATTACTAAAAATTAGCCAAAGGTGTAGTAATAGAAACATCAGAACTGACAGAAGCATCAACAGGTGAAGCTATTTTAAGAATCGGGTCAAAAGCAACCATAACAGCATCTGGAAAGGCATCAGTGGCATCAGTGTAACCAAGTGCACCAATGGTATCAGTGTTACCAACTGCACTACTGACAATAACAGTGGTTATATCAGGAATGATATAAAGGGGGAGAAAATGGGGGAGGGAAAAGGGGGAGAAAATGGCGTGAAGGTGCACTTGGTTACACTGATGGGGAAGAGGAGAGATGGGGGAAGGGGTAAAAGGGATGAGGGGGTAATTATTTTGGGGAGTATATATAGTTGGTATATGGTGGGTATTATAATGGGTACAAAGAGCATTTTTGATATCGAATTTACAAGCGTGCATGAAACTGCCCTGAGTGCCATGCACTTATGCAAACATGTTTAACAATGTAGTCAATCCATTTAACTGACCAAACTTTGCTATATTGACTTTCATTCGTGAATGAAGATCATGAATTTTGACCAAATTAAATACATTTTCGAATGAAAAATTATTTAAAATATGAAAAACATATGAGTATTTTTAAATTTTTGTTTATACTCTAATGAAAATATAAGTCGTATACATTTTGCGTTCAAATGTGTAATAATTAAAATTATTATCCAAAGCTTAAGTCATTCAATTCACGAAAAAACAATCAAAATATTGAGAACTTTTATGAGACGGACACAGACAGTTAAATTAAAAGAAATCAAAACAAAACAAAACAAAACAAAGAAACTCCGATTAATTACGAAGTATCTATCTGTCTGTCTGTCCGTCCGTCCGTCCGTCCATCCGTCCATCCATCTATCCATCCATCCATCCATCCATCCATCTATCTATCTATCTTTGACTTGATCATTTTCCTAACGGAGCTACGGTACCGAACTAGGTGTGGGTAGGAAAAAAGTCCATTATCCCAACACTTGGAAAAAACACTTCGAAATATTTGTACGAGAGATCATGGTGCCATAAATATATAATGCGTAGTACTACGTATAGATTATGATAGATAGAGAGCTAGCTATATATGCTGAACGATTTTATGAATTATTAAGTAAAGGTCTAAATAATCAAACAACACACGCGGCGGAGCTAGGGTTTAATCTAGGTCCCGATCCATCCAAACTACAACTCATAATAAAACTTTTTTTTGAAATTTGGGTAGTCGGGGACCTAGCATATCGATCCCCTAGCATATCGATCCCCTATTAGTATGATAGTTGATTCAATAATAATTATGTATGCGATAGTGGCGTATTCTGAAATTTTTCAGAAGGGATAAACTTACACTATGGAGTATAATTTATAGCAGTTGTCCTAAATAGGACTAAAACATAATGAAAATTCACTAATAGGATCTTAAGTTTTTTATTTCTTAAATAGGACTATATTGGTCCTATGTAGAAACATGATAAAATTCCATACCATTAATACCCTTCTTTCAATTTTAATCCCTAAAATCGTTACTTTTCCATCTTATTCCCCTCTCCTTGCAAGATCGATGGTTTTCTCCCTACGTCAAAAATAGATCGACATCTCCTTCTCCAACTTCTCTCCGTGAATCGCAGTCACCGCCGCCACTAATTTTGCCGCCTCACGCCACCCGTCGTCACGACCAACTTCACCACGCCCATCGCAGGTTTCCTCTTCTTCTCTTCTTCTTCTCCTCTTCTTCTTCTCCTCTTCTTCTTCTTCCTTCTTCTTGTTCTTTCCCCGATCTACTCCTCCCTCTCTTCTTCCTCCTTCTATGCCTTCTATCCCTCTATTTTAATGAGATTAAACATTGATTCTTCTTATCTTCTTCATATTCTTATGTTTTTTTGGAATTTGACATTGATTTTGTCAATGTTTAGGAATTCCGATTTTCTGAATTTTTATTTCTGATCTCTTAGTTTTTTTAAATTCCGATTTTCCAAAAGTTTGGGTGATGGTTTCCGATTCTGCCAAGTTTATGGCATAAATATGAACGTTGACAATCGTATTATGGCAGAAATGTGTTTGTGTAAATTGATTTCTCAAATGTTTTGTTAATACTTTTTATTTTTAATTTTTGTTTGTGTTAAAATGCTTATTTCATTTTATTTTATTTTATTGTATATTTGGTTATTGAATTCATATTTTTGCCAAATTTATGACATTTTTTGTTAAACTTCCAAGATAAATCTGCCAACTTTATGGCAGATATGAAAAACATTGTTGATGGCAGATTCCAAATACTCTTCAAAGCTAAATCTGCCAACCTAATGGCGGATGAATGGCACCAAAGTTGTGATGCGGCGGCGGCAGGCACCGGCGGTGAAGGTGGCGGCGGGCTCCACCAGTGATGGCAGCGGCAGGGGGCATGGTGCAACAGCAGCTGCAATCCCACTGCTACGATGAAAGTTTTAGGGTTTCTTTAAGTTTTATTTTATTTTTAAATTATAAATTGAAATAAAATTTCATTAAGGGCATTTTTGTACAAGTAGGTGATTTTAAGTCCTATGAAACATAGTTTCAAATGAAGTCCTATTTGAGCAATTATCTTTTATTTTAGTCCCATTTAAGGAATTTACTCGATATAATTTATTGGTCAAACATTTCACAAATAACATATCATATAATAGTAAATTAGTAATATGACTTAGTTTATGTTATGTTCAACGAGGCTTTATATTTAGTTGCCTACTATTGTATAATTGTAATAAATAAGGTGCAGTGATAACTCGAGTACCATTTAAAAAATATATTGGAGTATTATATCTATCATTCACTTGATTGGATGGTCCAAATCATTATATCATTTTTAATTTATATTTAAATATTTCAACTACAACATTTTAATTGGATCATATGAACACATGTATGTTACTACTTTAAGGGTACCATAGCGTCTTTCAATAATTAAATGTTTTGATATTTGTAATTGCTTGAAATTTGAAACAAACAATGTCTAACTAGCTTGGTCAAAATTGGAACCGACCCGAAACGCATCCACCCATAGTTGAGTCTTATACGTACCCTGTACGATCATAAGTTTTTTTTTTTTACTTCAGGGGGCGTCTGAGGGAGGGGTCTTGGGATCTGGAGTAAACTGGGGCTGAAACTCACTCCATTAAATTTCAAACCAGAGACCTCCCATAAGGGAGAGTGAGTCGCAGAATCAGCGACCTGCTGAGCTGGATCGCGTAGGACCGTATGTATTTGTGGGTATGCAACTCAATGGACTTAAATAGCGATGGATCAGAGGAGTGGCATTTCAATTTGTTGGTGTGTACGTACGTAACATTGGATCGGAGCACGATGTGTAGTAATGGTGTGAACAGTTCTTCGAATATAACCCAACAAATTAAGAGCCCGTTTGGTAGCACCAAAATAGGCTGTTTTGGCTGATTCTGCTGAAATTTATGATATTCTGGCTGGAGTGGCTGTTTTGGCTAATTCTGCTGATTTAAGAAAAAAATATTTTAAAAATATATTTTATTAATAAATTAAAGAAAAAATTATATGTAAAAATAGCTAAAATGGTCCTCTACAGTAACTTCAGCCAATACAGCCAGAAAAGTAACTCCAACCTTACTTTTTCGGCTTATTACACAATTCAGCGCGCGAAAGTAAAAGTTACGTGTTTGGTGAAAAAGCTGGCTGATAAGCCTGATAAGCCGAAAACAGAGTTCTCCAAACAGGCTCTAAGACACTGACGATACACAATTATCAAACACGTGGTTGGGCACATGTTTCTTTTTGTATGTTTGTGCATGCTAAAATTAAGGTCTGTTTGGCCCGCATAAATTAATACCTACCACAACGTAAGAGAAAATATTTCCGGAAAAGATATGATATGAAGATCCAAGTCACATTGGAGATGGCTTTATATGTACTCGTATGTACTAGCTGGTTTCATATCATGGTTAGCTGTCTATTTGGCGACTTGGTGTGCTCCCATGACTCGCATCCTCGTTTAATTACCCTTTATGTTTCATTATACTCCCTCCCTCTGGAAAGGGTTGGTCAGATTTACTTTTTTGGATGTTCCAAAAAGATTTGTCAATTCCTATAGTACATTTGATTAATTAGTAGTAATAATATTTAAATTGTTCATTTGCACTATCTAATTGGTCTGCATAATCAAAGTATTGTACCGTACTACCGTAGAATTGGAGGTAACGTACAAATGTACAATTTGCCTTATAAGGCTATGTTTGTTATTTTCTAAAATTGTTACGGAGTATTGTTTTTAGAAGTGCTTTTCAGCTTTTTCAGAGTCTGTTTGGTAGCACTAAAATTGCCTGAATCGGCTTATTCTGCTGAAATTTATGAAGTTCTGGCTGAAATGACTGTATCGGCTGATTCTGCTGAAATTTATGAAGTTCTGGCTGAAATGAGTGTATTGGCTGATTATGTTGATATACAGAAAGATTGTTCTCGAATAAAACAAAGAATAAATTATATGAAGAAATAGCAAAAATAATCATCTACAGTAACTTCAGCCAATACAGACACAAAAGTAACTTCAACCTTACACAATTCAACGCGCAGAATCAAAAGTTATGTGTTTGATTAAAAAGTTGGCTAATAAGCATGATCAACCGAAAAACAGTGTCACCAAACGGGCTCTCCATTGAAAAAGTTATGTTTGTAAACACCAAGTTTTGCATAATTTCCGTCATTCTTGATCCAAAAGCTCAAAGCAACAAGGAGGTGCTTTTATTTAAGGTTTTTCTGTAATTAGCTCCAACTTCAAGTACAATTATTAGGAAAACACATTCACCAATATCCCAAATTACCCAATACAATATATCAAGTGTGCACTGTGTGATATTTTATGGTAAGGGAATTCATGTACTTTTATTTAAATTTCATATGGCCCAGGGACCCTCGGCCCAGGGACCCTCGGCCCATAGACTCCTACTTCTCCTACACAGGCCCATCAAGCCCAATGAGCACATAAAACCCAAACATAACGGCCCAAGCGTTGAGAAGGCCATGGTGCAGAAGAAGATGACTTCGGCCCTATGGTCGAGCGCTCCAAACACCCGGAGACAGCTAGATTTGGGCATGTGAAGCTACTGAGAGAAAACGATCGAAAAGCAGTAGCCCTCGGCCGGGGAGCTTTCGGCCATACATGAAGCCTTCGGCCATATAATCCAGTACGAAGGGTCTACGCGCTACGAAGCTTCCTCTGAAGACATGCAACCACCGCATTCAATGCGGCGTCACATCCAACCACCGCATTTAATGTGGTGCACATGCAAATGCCGGTGCCACCCCGATGGAGGTGACCCTCGGCCGTTAGATGATTGACACGTGTACTCGCTTAGCATTTATGGCTGTTATAAATAGCAACCCCTTTCCCCTTGTAAATGATCCCAACTTCTCGAGTTCATTTAATATATCTGACTCTCTCTCTTACTTATTGCTCTGACTTCTCTCTTTCTTGGCTTTGCTGTTACTCGTGATCATCATGGTCTATTTTTTTATCTCAGAAACAATATACTGCGGATATTATTGATCGGACCGGCATGACTAATTGCATCTCATGTCCCACACCCATTGACACTAAGCCTAAACTGAGTGCATCTCCAGGTACTCCGTTTGAAAATCCTACTCAATATCGCAATTTTGTAGGTGCCTTGCAATATCTTACTTTCACTAGACCAGACATCTCTTATGCGGTCCAACAAGTTTGTCTTCACATGCATGATCCACACACTGAGCATATGAGTGCTCTTAAGCGTATCATTCGTTATTTGCAAGGTACCATGTCTCATGGTTTATTCTTAAATAAATCTTCCATTGATAAGCTTATCTCGTATACTGATGCTGATTGGGAGGCTGTCCAGATACTAGAAGGTCCACTTCAGGGTATTGTGTCTTTCTTGGGGACAATCTAATTTCATGGTCCTCCAAGCGCCAGCCAACTTTATCCCGTTCTAATGGAGAAGCAGAATATCGTGGAGTTGTCAATGTTGTCTCTGAGACATGCTGGATCAGAAACTTATTACTGGAGCCACACTTGTGTATTGTGAAGTGCCATTTACTTGTCCCGAAATCCGGTGCAGCACCAGCAGACCAAACATATCGAAATGGACATTCATTTTGTTCGTGAAAAAGTTGTTAAAGGTGAAGTACGAGTTCTACATGTTCCCTCACGCTATCAAATTGCAGACATTTTTACGAAAGGGATTCCCCGTGTTTTATTTGACGATTTCTGTGCACGCCTTAACGTCCGCGAAGCTCCCGCTAAGACTGCGCAGGAGTGTTAGAATACGTTAGAATATATGCTCAATATATTCTATTTATTATGTATATATTTAGTTACCTAGTTTGTAGTTATTCCATTAATTGCATATATTTAGTTAGCTTATTGATCTCTTGTAATGATGTATATAAACCCATTTCTGAGAAAAAGACACGTTGAATTCTTTCAAGAACTAGTCGAGTAGTTGTCCTTAAAAAGCCGTTAACTTCAAGGGTCCTGCCTCCTCAATTGAATTCGGGATTTGCATTTTCTTGCGGTCCTGCAAAGCCAAATTAAATCATTTTCATAATATTTTGACTTTTGAGTTGTAAATAATGGTATACTTTTACTAGTTTATCATGACACCCATAAGTTCCATAACCATACTAGTTTATCATGACACCCATAAGAATTAAAAGGCCAGGGTTTAATATATTTGTATCTTGCAGTTAACTTTAGTTTGCAACTTTGTATTTATTTGATGCTAAAGCAATTTCGAGTATAAAGATGGGAAAATTCCCTAAATAGAAGTATAAACGTTTTGAAATTCCAAAAATATGACTGTCATGTTTATTATTTCTCTAAATAGGGGTAATTTCTGTCAAATTTGACATTATCAGATTTTAAACATGACAATTGTTCCCCAAATTTGGTAGAAATTACTTCAATTTAGGGAATAAATTGAAATTTCTAAGTACGCGAGAGCGATTCTCAAACTAAGTACTTACAATTAAGTTAAACCATTACATTATACCACCTTTGTTGAGTTCGTTTCAAAGAGGTTTGTCATATTGACTTTTCTTAATAATGATGACAAAATTTGGACAATGATTTTAATTGTTATATTTGCATGTAATTCATAAATTTTATACTTTAATAAAATTATTTTTAATAAAGATTATTTTAATATAACTATTTTTATACTTACAATAATTCCGAATTTAAAAAAACAGCCAAGCTTGAGTATCATTGATTAAGAAAAGTTAATTTAGCAATTTTTTTGGGAAGGAGAGTAGAATGTATTTTATTTTAATTAATAAGAAGTGGTGTCTTACATATTTACATGTACCACGGGAGGAGAGGTTTGTTATTAGTCCCTGCTGCCATGCTGCACGAATAAATTCCACTTTTGGTACTACGAGTTTGATGTCAATTCCACATTTAGTCAACGTCTTTCACTTTGTCAACTTTTGATACATGAGTATTGTGTTTTCGCCTATATATGGTCCGTTTCCGGAGATTAAAATCACCCGAAAAAGACCACAAATGGTCAAAAAACATTAGTCAAGTACTAAAAGTGGACAAAGTGAAAAACGTGGATTAAATGTGGAACTAACAGCAAACTCGTAGGACCAAAAGTAGGATTTATTCCGTGCCGCACCTTCAATAACGTTTCCGACAGCTTAGCTTCTTGCAGTGCACACTCACACGTTGGTTGTGTTCCACAATTTCTTTATAATATCACGTACTAGTAAACTTTGTGATTTTTAATTATTTGCACATCTTTACTAAAGTTTGATCTATTTCATTTTATTGCACTCACAAGTAGAATCTATTAAAGAACCACAAAAATAATAAAATTACATAATACTCCCTCCGTATTTAAAAGTTTGTCATACTTTTCTTTTTGGGATGTATTTAAAAGTTTGCTATATTTCCCCTTTTAGTAAGTTTTTCCCTTAAAATACTCAATTATCTTTGCTTTTTTTACTTTTTATTATATTTTTCATACTTTTACACA
The DNA here is from genome assembly GCA_945859915.1 of Cuscuta epithymum. Taxonomy (NCBI): domain Eukaryota; kingdom Viridiplantae; phylum Streptophyta; class Magnoliopsida; order Solanales; family Convolvulaceae; genus Cuscuta; species Cuscuta epithymum. Next base: position 1,100,851 of record CAMAPF010001045.1, on the reverse strand, counting down.
CTCTCTCCTACTTTTTCTACACTATTCATTACTCCTACTATTCTATCATTAAATAATATGCTCAAAGCTACTGTAGTGAACTTTTAAATACAGAGGGGGTACGTAGTAATAACTTAGCCCCTGTTTGGTTCAAAGGAGGGGAGGGAAGGGGAGAGTAAAGGAGGGAAGGGGAAGGAAGGAGAATGAAGAACAACCATTTGTGGTTGGTTGAAAAGAAAAGGAAGATTTAATAAAATAAATTTTCTAATATACCCTTGTTTGATAAGTACATTATCATTGACAATCCTATGACTAATTATATTTTCAGCATTATAGAAAATCTAGTATTATTTTGATTTATACGTATATATGTTAGATCTAATTGACACAAACCTCTATTCTAAAAATCGTTCTAGGCGTCCGACTTGTCCCCGTCTATGTGCTAGGCGGTGGCCGGGCGCCCCGATTTTTGTCTAGGCGCTCCAATTAATTGGTTTGCCGTCTAGGTGAATTAGTCAGCCGCCTATAGCGCCTAGTTGCCCGCCTAGAGCGCCTAATCAGCCGCCTATGCCGTGTAGATTTGTCAAACATTACTTTACTTTTTAATTTTAATTTTTTAAGCGATATGCGTACTTTAGTTTTAGTCATGGATACAAAGAAATGAAGTTGTATATTAAGATAAAACTATATGTGTTTCTATATATGCCTAAATTTCATCATTATTTATATTTATAACATAATGAAGTTAAGTGATTAGTTATCATATACTACGTATGATTAAATGTGATAATTTTATCATTCATGTTTGTTAATGTATATGTATATATGCATTTTATACACACAAAAATACAATATTACTTAACATATTTATGCAAAAATATAGATAAAATGTAATTTATATGTCTCCGACTAGTCCCCGCCTAGGCGTCTGTCTAGCCGCCTAGGCGCTGGGCTGGCGCCCGACTAGCGCCTAGCACCTTTTAGAACATTGACACAAACCAATTGTTAAATAATTTCAAACTATCGATTATATATGTAGAAGATGCAATATTATTAAAATCATGAAATAACTCCAATTTCAATCATATAATTAGTGGTATATAAGAGATCGATTACTTTAAAATATAAATTTCATTAGTATTATATTTTAACACTAAATGGCCTTTACATAGATATTAAAATGCCTGAATAGTTTTAAACATGAGTAATAAAAAAATGAAAAATTGTCTACGACAACAAAAACTATTTAATATCATGATAAACTATAAAAAATGGTCCATTAAAAAATACAAGTCTCTAAAAAGCTTTAAAAAATTTCGAATATGATTTATTTTTTTAGAAACAACTAATATTTGAAAATCAAAAGAAAAAAATGAACTACTTAGCCCTCAAACAAGCTCTTACCTACAAAATTAAGATTTCAAAACTAAAACTGTTCACACAATAAATAAAATAAGTAATGCAACCCAAGTATAATCATAATGCATGTCATTATAAGGTTCAAACTAAATATATAGCATACTAGTCAAAATATATTTCCATAACATATTAAACATCATATCTCTAGTTCAATAGCATAAATCATAAATAGACTTCACATCACAAATGTGAATTACAAAGCATTAGATAGTAAGCAATGAAGTAGACAACTTTGGTGAACTAAGACAGCTCCATACAACCAAACGTCCCTCGAATGAAATCCTTGTGAAACTCCATTGGACAACCAAGCACCGCATTAAGCAAATCCATATTCATCACAAGTTTTTGTTGTAATACATGTGGATCAGTGACGGTTGAAATCCCAATTCCATCAATAATTCATGTGTCTGGCTTGGAGATATTGGAGCTTTCTTGCTAAGAAGCTCACCAGAAGTTTTGATCGCATCACCACTTTGTCAACTGCTTCCTTAATTCCTTCACCAAAAATGTCTTTCTCTTTTGCAATTGATTTCTTGGATTTTTCGGTGGATTTACTTTTTGAATTTGACGTTATCTCAACATCATCATCAACGCGCACATGTGAATCAGTGGTAGAGTCATTGTAGTCATCTGTACCAATTGAACTATGACACTTTCGAAGCTCTGAAGAAGTTATTGATTGATCTCCAGTAGCTCTATCTTTTCCATAGAGAAACACCATTTTATCATAGTAAGGTATAGGAGCTTGCATGAACATCTTAGCTTGAGGCTTCACCTACACCAACCCAAATTGAATGAACCAAATTTAACATATTGATATGCAAACAAACTTCACAAACCTCATCTGCAAACAAATTTAACATTTTGCACCATGTTACACCATCCTACGGGTGTTTTGGGACCCATCTATAATTCTATACCATAAATATACACAATAATATCCAAAGCAGTTAGTTAAAATATAAAGATAATACGAGAGAACATAATTGACTCAATGGTTTCATTCTCATTTCTAAGTTTTTATAAAATCAATTAAGAGTAAAACTTGAGTACTATAGCTAAGTTTTAATTTCCATGGTATGTACTCCTATAAAAGAAAAATAACTTAGAACTTTCTATGAAATGGAAGAAGTAAATAAAAATTGTGACGTGGCTGTTTGATTTTGATTTTTAATTTTTTAGAAGCATGTTAGGAACAATTTATAATCTACTCCCTCCGTCCCAAAAACAACTTCACAGTTTGACAATCACACATATTAAGAAAATAAATTTGACTTTACTGTTGGGTGCACTGTTTTGCACTATTCAAACATTGTTTGACACTGTTTGAACACTGTTAGGCACTATTTTGATGTAGATAATTTGCCAAATAAGGAAAGTATTGAAGTGCGAAGTTAATTTAGGACATTCATTTAAGGAAAGTGGGAAGTTGTTTTTGGGACGGAGGGAGTATATTACAGTGAGCTTTTTACAAAACAAAAAAAAATGGTTGCATGGCGTTAAATGTACTTTTAAAAGTTGCAAGTGGGCTATGATGAGTTTGAAAATTCTCCATAGCGTACAGCTTTAATTTCATTATAGAAAATAATTGGCTTCAAATACACAACTTTTGGCTCCTCAAGCTAAATGTTAATCCGTACATCTTAAGGTGAAAAGGGACCAATGCATATCCTAGATTGGAAGATTGAAGAACCTCAACGACAACCGAGTTAAGTGGTTCTAGTTGACCCATGACTTCAAGGAACAATTCATGGACTGATTTAGGCAGTCCGAAACTCAAAAATTTGAACTTTAACTAAAGAAATGCAACATGAATCAACCGGTTCTGACTTAATATCATACTTTGTATTAAACTGAACCAGACCAATCCTACATCAGTTCCAGGACCAAAATTTCAATTAAATTTTGGGCAAAAAAACACGGAAGGTCCCAGTCTGAAACTAAGCCTTGTCCACACGTACTCAAGGATCATCCCACATTCAATGAGGGATCATCCCTACTTTGCACCCTGCCATTATTGTACATAGAAGCGTACAAGCAGCTATGTGTCCATGGTGAGACACAACACACCCTTACCTTGACATTAGCATCATAAGGTTTTAAACAAAAGGGCACAGTGTGCCTGCTGGCTCAAGAAAATGCATGTGGCATGTTAAATTGGCCCTGCTCGTGTACTCTTCACCTTTTACTTTTCGCTTAACTTATTTTATTTTGAACATGCATGATCAGAAATAGTTCAAACTCATCCAAAAATATTTTCAAGCAGTCAGATTTACCTCAGAAATAAATACTAGACTCAAACCTTAGTACACCCTTACCCTGACTTGAGCATCATAAGATTTCAAACAAAAGAGCACAGTGTGCCTGCTGGCTCAAGAAAACGCATGTGGCGTGTTAAAGTGGCCCTGCTTGCGTACTCTTCACCTTTTACCAAATCAGAAATAATCCAAACTCATCCAAAAATATTTTCAAGAAGTTGGGTTTACCTCAGACATAAATACTAGACTTAAACACTAGTGCACAACAGATGTAGAAATGTAGAATAATCAACATGCCTCAGTCAGCCCAGGCCGAGCTGGACACCTAGAAGGCTGGACAGATAGGCTGAAACAGATCCGAACAGGCTGCCCAAAAAACCGAGTCGGCAAGCACCCGACAAACCTATCATCGCACCAAGCTCCACTAATACCTTGTTAAGTTAGGGCAATTTTACTTCAAAGGATTATCAATAGATGAGACATACTATTGACCTCACACTTATATATCAATTACCAAACTCAAGTTCAATCGATAATCAATATGTATACTCGACGTACCTATCTTACACTAGGCTAGGCTAGACAAATCTACTGAAACGATCCCCTATCAGGTGCACTACAATTCTACCATTGGACCTAGCTATAAAGATCCCAAGAAAGAGGTTTGCCTTACTAATATAATCTCATCGTCCCAAATAATGACATTCTTTCCATTTGTCCTATTTTTTGCCCCATTTTCTGAAAGGGTTAACACTTAACAATGATGGGACAAAAATATAATCACAAGTTTCTTTTTATGAAGTCCCATATTCTTCCTTCTAGGAGAGAACACAAATAACTCAATGGTTTCATTCTCACTTTCTAAGATTTCAAAAAATTCAATTAAAAGACATCAAACCTGGGTATCATAGCCAATGTAGGAATTAGATTATTTGGAGTTATATTAATAATTAGCATAAAGATTTAACTATCTAAGGAGACATCAAATCCCATCATCCTAAACCAAAACCAAGCTTTCTCAGAATCATACGAAGTGTAATATGTATACACTGAAATTTTATCATTTGACGTTTGATTTCAAATATAATGGAACTAACTGCAATTTTTACATAATATCAACATGTGTACTCATAATCTGAATATAAATCATATGAAAAGTGAGATTAGGAAATCAAAATCCATTGACAAATCTCAGAAATGGCACAATTCAGCACTCAAAGTCAAACAATCCTGGTAGTGCCGGCGGAAAAATTGCGAATGAACAGTTCGGACAATTTGCGCATGAACAGACAACTTCTGAAATCGAGATTAACATTGTTGAATCACACAAACATTGATATGCAATGAATCTGAAACATAAAACGATAAAGCGACGAACTCACATATGAGTGAAATCACCTTTCTTCACAACGATTGTGGATTATGCTGCGAGTTGATCAGTTTGATCCATTTTTTAGAGAGGATTGCGATTTGCGGCTACTCTTGAATGACACAAAGGAATGTCGAAGGAATTTGGCCGTCTTTTGAGTAGGGTAGGGGCGGGTAATGCAAAATAAAATGGAATCGTGGGTTCCATTGTACGGTTCGGTCTGGTCCGGATATTACAATTTTCAAAATAGGAACCGGAAATTATCCGGCCCGTTTGAAACGGGTCGGTCCGGTCCGGGTTTTACGGTTTCTATTCTCATGTCTTGAAATTAGTAAAAACTCACGAAGTTCCAAAAATCAATAATTAATAATATAGGACATTAGCAAGTTTCAAAATAACAACATAGTGGTGCACATGTAACACAAGCGACAAGTCCAATACTACATAATTTCATGTATATAAGTTTCAAACAATTAAAGAAATTCCAAAAATATGCAACATAGCCAAAATACATATTTTCTAACATTTTTATTTAAACATGTTGTCTAACATCACATATTAAAGTGATTGCTTTTTTTTATATTAAATTTTCAGTATTAACCAAAGTTGACACATACATGGTGGGTGGTAAACACAATTTATATATTTTAAGAAAAATAAAATAAAAAATATATAACAAAATCATTTTTAACAAATAACTAAATTCCATAGAAAGGAATATTTCAATAACAATAAAAAGTAATAAGATATTTATGAAACATTTAATCAATAATTTGAAAACAAAAGGATATTACTGCAACTCAATTTAAAATCCTACTTCTACCAAGGAAACAAAACTATTTCAAAATCGATTATCACAAAACTATTAATAAATTAATATACAATATATATAACGGGCCGGGCCGGGTACCCGTTATTTTTTAATTTTGAAACCGGTCCGGTTCCTTAAAAAAGATTACCCGGCCCTACCCGGACCGTTTTATGGCAACAAAAAATGGAACCGGCCCGTTTTGGACCCGAACCGCCATTACCCGGACCGGACCGCGGTTCCAGGACCCGTTTGCCCACCCCTACTTTTGAGAGTTACAAATACAGGGTCTTTTTTGTCCATTTACGTTTAAAAATCATTTTGGGCCTTTGATATCTCCTGAAATACCCAATTCGGAGGACTCAATATGGGGGATAGTTGGTTTTTCTAAGTTTTCCAGTTTCCTCCCCTTCCTCCCTATTTCTTCCAACCAAACAAACATTGATCCTCTATTATCCTTCCCTTCCTGCCAAAATCCTGCCTAATCGTGCCCTTAAGGTGTGCAACTCATCTTATTTTTTACATATGTAGCTCGTGCTTTTCCAATACAGTTGGCATTTTAATGAAATGATTCTAGCTAAAATGTATAGAGTACCGTATATTAAGTGTGAAGATACTCCCATAAGTGATTCAAAATTATAAATACTCCATGGATATAACTAATTATGTTACGGAATGAGATTCGAGCACCTCATTGTAAGAGTCAATCTCCCGAGCATGTTAACATTCTCGGTAAGGAGGAAGTTGATGATGCGGATGCATCAAATACATCGATATCAAAATCATAAATAAACTGTATTTATATTTGACGAACGAATGTGATGGATGCACCTCATCAACATGCTCTTTATGTAACATGTTGACATTCTCCTATAATTGTCGCTCATTACCAAATACCAATTTAAAGGATAGGTTCTACGTACATCTGGCAAAGATTCTCACGTTGAGTTGGAAAAACAGAAAAAAATTGAGTGGAGAAAAGAGGTACCACCCATAAATACTTTCCATTTATAATAATTGGAGTGGTTTTCTTAATTATTTGTTATTTCAATTAGATGCATGTGTTTATACTTTTAATTAAATTTAAATGTCTTTTATCTCATTATTATTATTATTATCATTATACTTCATCATACTTTAAAGACCCGAGCTTCATAAAAATCATGATATTGTTCCAAAAAAAAATCATGATATCGTTCATAGACGATGAAATAGATAGGATTTACTGGGGACTGGGTCTCCATCAGTCCATCGAAGCACTTAATAAACACGAACACTTAAACAACAGAGTATGCATGGGGAAATTTAAGATCAAATAAGATAATTTCAAATTTTCAATCTCCAATCTATATCTATATACTTCCTCCGTTCCTTTTTAATTGCAACAGTCAACATTTCACGTTTGCCAACGCACAAGTTTGACCATTAATATCTTTCATTCCGTATTAGTAAAAAATTTAAAAAATTCATATTTTGAAAATTTAGAATGAGAAGAATTTAACAATATTTTTTAAAAATTTTATTTATAATACATCAATTAATAAAATGTAGTCAAAGTAGAATATGTGAATAGTGCAAAAAGTCCAACGTTGCAACTAAAAGAGAACGGAGGTAGTATATATTAATCCACTTAAGTGAGTTTCCCGCTCATGACCAGGGACATTTGCGTAAATACAAATACACTTTCTATTCTTCCGTATACACTAGCGTCTTCTTTCGCATTTGGAAATTAGGGCAGCTATCGATTTCAACTACCAGAGTCCTTGAACACCAGATTTCTCACTAAATTTGTGTAAATATAGCTACGGTTTCTACTCTTCCGAATTTAGAATAAGACTCGCTTATTCTTCGTAGTTTGGAAATTAGGGCTCTCGAATTGAACTCGCAGAATCACTCACCTCCAGACTTCTCAATGAATTGGAGTCTAGATTATAACTCATTTATCTTCCAACGAATTCAGATTCATTCTACTTAAAGAAGTTCCTGCCTATCTCAAAGGAATCGAAGCCTAATCCTCCTACGCGGTTCAAACAGAGTTCTTCATTCTACATGCTAGCCACCACAGGTCCACAGCGTTTCTTATTCTTCGTTAGTACGACGTGCCATTTTTCAAATTAAGTTCTACCGAGGTATACCTCTCTGAAATTTCACACATTATATATACATATATAATTATACATAGTACATACATACATATACCTATCTCTAGCAAAAGCCCTAAGTTTCGAGTTTTTCATCTGCAAAATTATTTGCGCCATTCCACCCTATAATGGCTCCACTCAAGGTTCTGTTAATGAGAAACTGAAGTATACTCTTTTACATAATGTGCATACTCTAGGCTTGGGGATTTGTATTTTTGTATAAATTGCTATAAATGTTTGAAATCATTCATATAAGCTGTATTTATTGTGTGGACCAAGAAAAAATCATACAATAGAGGTTTCTTTGTTTTAAGCATCAAATGTTCCAGCTAAATTCTGGATATATTTGTTTGCCTTTTACTCCTACTCGTAAACCATCATTTTGTTCTTTTTCTAATGTGATATTACTATGGGAAGAAGTGGGAAAATATTTATCTTTTAGTTAATCCTTTAATGAGTATATGACAAAAATATGTATATATAAGGAGTGAACACACGAGTTTATACAGTTGAGTATAGTTCACATACAGGTATTGTTAAAAAGATAAGTTCTTTCTCTTTATAAAATCCATTTTTGGTATTATGTAACATGTTGAACATTGTGAATTAAATGTAATTTCACTCTTTTTTTGGATAGTGACTTGAGAACACTGTGATTAAAAGATAATATTGCACTTCTTTTTCCTCTCTTATGTAAAATTTGTCATCCATTCATACATATGAATGGGCTAAACTTTCATTATACTAATGACAATAAGAGCAAAAACTTATAAATTCTCTTCATACAATATGACATATATATATATATATATATGTATATATATATATATATATAAGGAGTGAACACACGAGTTTATACAGTTGAGTATAGTTCACATACAGGTATTGTTAAAAAGATAAGTTCTTTCTCTTTATAAAATCCATTTTTGGTATTATGTAACATGTTGAACATTGTGAATTAAATGTAATTTCACTCTTTTTTTGGATAGTGACTTGAGAACACTATGATTAAAAGATAATATTGCACTTCTTATTGCTCTCTTATGTAAGATTTGTCATCCTTTCATACATATGAATGGGCTAAACTTTCATTATACTAATGACAATAAGAGCAAAAACTTATAAATTTTTTGTTGAAATCTTTTGTTGTCTTACTAGACAAGATTTTTAACACAAACAGAATGATATAAATGTTTAATGTTGTCATTTACGTTTTCTACTCTTTTTGGGCCATGATTAAACATAGAAATGGCAGTGGAATAATGCACTTTACTTCAGTTTTATTTAAACATAGTAATGGCAGTAAATTGGCACATCATGATCTGAGATCATGACAGTCAGTTTTTTGAAAGTTATGAAATTGGAGGGATTGAGAATTGTCCGTCATGACACTGCTAACATGGAACTAGACTAAACATTTTGAATGCATATTATATATACTAGAAATGTTAAAAGGTGTGCTATACCCTACTGATATTGTGTGTGATGTCAAAAATGCATATATAAATTATATGTCTTTAATCTTTATCATAAGGTGGACACGGTCCCGGGACCTGACCAGGGCTGGCCGGTTTTTGCCCATGAACTAAAATCGGAAATTAAGGTTTTGGGTGGGAAGAGACATGCCATGTGAGAAAGAGGACCCGTTGCTGAACCTCAATTTTTCGGTTTCAGATTCACTTTTTTGTATTAAAAATCATTGGAAAATATTTACAAGGATTGGTGGTCCATTTAAAAGCTGCAAGGAGTGGTGAGGTACTCCACCGACTCCACCATACTCGCCAACGCCATTCCAGCCATGCCAGGGCACTTCGTTGCGATGAGGTATGTCGTCACTCCTTTTTTCCAATGCTTCCTCGGTGAGGTTTGCTTCTCCTGGCCATATCAATGAATCTTACAATTGTTGGTTAGTATTCTATCTCAAATCTATATTTTCATATTTAGTTCAATTCGCATTGCTCTCGACCTGTAAACTGACATATTCTAGAATGTAAAAAGTGAAATTGTTTTTAGTATTGAGCTAATTTTCATAATCACTTTGACTTTTTAGGATGAAATTAAAATTTTAGTCACATTTTGAAAAGTCACAACTTCTTGCTAAATATTAACTGTGTAGAACTAGAGATTCATATTCTATCACATTGCCTGTGGAGGACTAAATCTCAAATTTCAGTAGACATCTTGAAAAGTCGGAGTTTTAAGCTAAAAAAGAATAGTTTGAGCTAATGTTCATATTATAATAGGTTAGCTTTTAGAATTGGATCTCAAACTTTGATTAACATTGGGAAATATGAATTTTCAGCTAAAAGATATATGTTTTGAGCTGCTTTTTATATTATTTCATCTTCACTTTTATGGTATGCATATCAAGTTTTTGTTAAACTCTTAGAATCCTTAGTTAGAAAACAATTGTTATGTGCTAAAAAGTGAGGGGCTGGCTGGATTGGTTTGCTGTAAAGGTTGTTGGTCTTTTATTTCATTCTTTTTATTTGAAGGGAGAGCGTGAAAAGTTGGGCGCATAATTCAAAACCCAAGCTTGAAAGAGGTTAAAAATGCAACTAGAATTGCAAACTTGCTGCCAATTTGTGTATTTCAAATCTGAATAGAATCATAGTTTTTTTCTTCACTTATTGATGTCTCTCTTATCAATATGGTGAGTTATTATCAGGTATATAAGGCCTAAAAATTGCAGTTTCAGTTTTGCAAAAAGGTGAGTTATTATTCATTTATTCCTCAATGTATTGCACTTTAGATTTTGATCAAAGTACAACGCCCGTAAGGCTAGGTGTTTGCTAAAATGCAGCAATGAAGATTTTTATCAATTGTTAGCTACTTATTTCCTTTTGATTTTCTTGAATGAAATACTTTGATATTTATTCTTTGTGAAATATGGTTTAGGGCTTAAAACTTATGAATAAATAATGAGTGTTTCTAAGATCGAGACATCTATCAAACTTTTTATTATACAAAAAGCATCTATTTATATTAGATTATTTTTAATATTTTAGAGAGTTGGAACATATCGATTATGGAGTGGTTTATTTAATTTCATAGATGCTCTTAGCCACCCTTCACTTGATACTACATGGCAACAGCCAGCAGGTTAGGAACCCTTATTTTTTTTGTCTTGAAGTTAGTTTATATTTCATAGATACTACATGTCCACATTTTTTACTTTTGTTATGGGGATAGCAGTATATTTGTTACTCCTGTCTACTGTGTTACTCCTAACTTCCTAATCTCCCTGGGAAAAAAGGTGGAAGTGTGCAACTGTTAAAAGAGGTGCCAGTTTGAAAATCAATCCATTCAAATGCAGATATTTTAATGAAACATTGTTAAGTATTTTGATAATTTTTCACTTCATGGAACAGAAACAGACTAGGTTCAAAGCAGTAAAACACGATAAATCTTTGAGGACTAGGATATAATGAAGAATTTAATGAATTGGGAGGGAGGGGGTCAAGGGTCATATTTTGTGCAGCCTGCATTTTTTTCTATTATGGGATGGAGTTTGAAGCTTAAACTTGACACTACCGTGATTGTATCATAATATACTCATTCTCAGTTTGGTTGCTTTTACCCAAAAAAGGAGGAGTTTAATGAATCTTTTAAGTAATCATTATTCATTTGTAATACTTTCTTCTTTTTATGCTTCTTTTATTAAATGTCTTGATTACTATTCATTCCTTTAGAGAGAATATAGTTTGGTAAGAGTAGAAAATGCATTTTTTCATATATTCATTTCTCTCCTATGATTATAGAACTAATTTACGGAAAGACTATAAAATGCAATATGTGGCCTAATTCATTTGTTTAACTTATTGGGCAAAGTTTTTCTGACACAGAAATGAAAGAGAATAGAACTTGATTTCACATTGGTCACTTTCATAATGTTTTATCCTTACATCAATTCTATTCATTTACATTTGTGCGAAAATGAGAAATTTCATTTTTATTTTCCAGGTATTCTGATGTTTGGAAATGAAAAATGAAATTTAGTTCTAATCATATGAAAATGTAATGTAGACCCTACCGATCGAGCATTTGTGTGAATTCAGAGGTAGCCGCTATTCCCTTCCTACCGCCAATTAGCTTTTCAATTTGGACTTCATTATTTCAAATTCAATGTTTGGACTAAATATCACTTTAGTTATAAAATATTTTCCCCTTCCACATAGCAGAATGTTTGATAAAGATGAGTCTTATATTTTTATAGAAACTTTAGTTATAATTTGATAAAAAAATTATAAAGTGATCCATGTGTTTTATAGAGACCTATTTAAGTAATGTGTTTAACAATTTTTCTTAGGATGGGCGTCATTGGAACTTAGATGAGATTGTGTGTTGCTATAGATAGCATATTTACATTGTTATGTATGGGGAGAGTAAGGTTCAATTCTAAATTCATGGCAGTTTGATGGTGATTTCAGTGTACTAATGCGAGAAATGGAACGTGAGAAGGTAAAACACCTAACCAAATTTACAGTTTTGTTGGAGTTAATTTTAATACTAACTTACAGATTGGTTAAATTCATAATAAATTGACTGAATTTGATTGACAGGTCAGGTCTTCGAATGGAGAAACACACAGTCCGCTGACTATCGAACTTGATGATAGTGAAACTGGAAACCTTCTTTGTTGGGAGAGTTTTCACCCACAGGACCTTCCAAGAAATTAAGGCAAACATTAAACAAGAAAATGAATGAGTTTGTTAAAGTATGGAGACAACTTTGTTGGAGTAAATACTTTTTTGTTAAAATTTGGAGACAAAATTATTTGAGTAAAGATTGTTTTGTATTTCTGGATGAACTTATTTTTCCATACACCTGGAAAAAGGTAGGATGGATTGATGTTTTTGTTTTTTAAGTTGAAGTAATTTTCCTCTTGAAGGAAAAGCTTTTGATGGTTGGTGTTAATTTTTTGACTCAAATTATATTTCCTAATAAAATACTCCCCCTCCAAAGGGAAATTAAGTTTCGGGTATGAGTTCACGGGTTTTTAGGTAGGATAGAAAATAAGTGGCTTTTGTCCTTGAGTTATTTTAAGATGTAGTACCCCAAATGGTACTATAAAGGGGTAAATGAATACGCATTAGTTCAATAAAGGTGTGTGAGGGTAAAAGATAAAATGAACAATAAAAACTTACTAAATATTAAAAAAAAGATTAAGTAGAAACTTTATTTTTGGACATCCTGAATAGAAAAGTGAACTTAAGCTTTAGAGTAAAACTTTTGTATGGTTTATTATTGCTAATGCCTAGCATGACATATAGTTCATTTATATTATTTTTGTTTACGTGTTGGGTGTGTTATTTTTATTATATTGTTATGAGAAGTAAAAGTAAACAAAAACTTCAGCACTTCTTTACAAAAATCATTCAATCTTTGTTTCATTATTAGCGTGTATACAAGAATGAGAATGTTGAAGACTGGTGATGTGTATTTGGTTCTCATGTGAGTTCTATTTCTACTATCTCAAATCATGGATGAGGGTATAGCTAAGCTCATAGAATATGGAGATGATAACACTATGGAATGGAAGAAAAAGATTGAAATATTACCATTAATGTTTAACTATTATGAAGAAGTATTAATATGTACTCAGAATTTGATACTAAGTCACTTTCTACAGAACATTATGTTAATTTGTTAATGGGAGTATGATTTTTGAAAAAAATATTCAAGAGTAATAGTTAAATAGCACATTCCAATATTTTTTAATAACTGTATAGTTTTTGTTATCTCGTGCAACGCACGGGTAAAAGACTAGTTGTAGTAAAGCGTGTATAATTAATCAACGTTCAAAACCAAATTGTGTTTTGAGCAATCTTGTTGAAAAGTTGTTTTAAAATATTCAGCTTCATTTTGATGCACCAATTCTTGTCTTTTACTAGGTTTTAGAATAGCTAAAGAAAGAATGAGACCTGCAAGTAGGCATGGACCCGGTTCGGGCCGCCCGGCCCGGGACCGGCCCGGCCCGCCATTGTGCGAGCCCGGAACCGGCCCGGTTCTCGGGTCCGGGTCCGGGTCGGGCCTAGGCCCGGTGGGGTGTCCGGGTCCGGGCTCGGGCCTTGAATTTGGCGAACCGGCCCGGCCGGGTCGGGCCCGGGCCGAATTAATTTTTTTTTAATTTTTTTTTCTTTTTTTGGGGTTAGCCAAGTTGGGCTTGATGGTTAGGAGGGGTTTGGGGGTGTGGGGGTGAGTGGGGGGTTAGGAAAGCAAAAAAAAAAAAAAAAAAAAAATTATAACCGAACCGGAGGCCCGGCCCGGCCCGGCCCGGACCCGGACCGGACCCGGTGGCTACCCGGGCCGGTCCCGGGCCTTCCTTCCCAAAAAAAAAGCCCGGCCGGGCCCGGCCCGGAACCGGAACCGGCCCGGCCCGGGTCCATGACTACCTGCAAGTTTATCATAACTATTTCTCATTTTGTACTATAAATGATGAATCTATGTGATTCTTGTGAAAACAAATCAAACTCAATACACTTGCACTCTTATTTTATCATTATAATAAAAGGCCCTTAAAAAATAAAAAGAAAACAAACTCGCCAAGCAATAAAACGTCAAATGCAGATTACAGTACAGCCAGTTCTGTGCTCAAGAATGGATCATTTTTTTCAAATAACCAATAAAAAAGTTGGAAAAGTAAAAATTTGTTGAAAAAATGTATTCTCTCCGTCCCGCACTCCCGCTAGACTTTGCCAAATGCAAAATAGATGAAAATTAAGAATAGTAAAAATTGTTTGATTGAGATTTATGCAAGAGAAAAATGTAATAGAACCAAAAAAGAAAAGTTGACAACCAAAAAGAAAAAGTTGGCAAAATCCAATAGAATTATAGAACGGAGAAAGTACATATTTTGGTAAACCAGAAGAAAAAGTACAATTAATGGACCAGAACCTGCTCCAATACATTAAGGCAAACAATGTTTTGAACGAAACGAAGTGTCAATCCACAATGTGAAAAACAACAAGACAACAATAAATTAAGGCAAAAAGGTTTAAACGAAGAGATTGGGTGGAGATGCCTTGTAGGTGGTTTTAACTTTTAACAGAAATAAGCATCATAAAGTATGGTTAAACTCCAAACCACCCTACTACTATTTTGAAGAACTGGCTACTAGATTATCATAAATAATAAATTAAACGATGACTTGTAGCAAGCAAAATAAAACTATCACTGATCAAAGAAACAAATCATTCCCCTCTTTAACCAAACCATGTTTTGAATGAAACGAAGTGTAAATCCAAAATGTGAAAAACAACAAGACAACAATAAATTAAGGCAAAAAGGTTTAAACGAAGAGATTGGGTCGAGATGCCTTGTAGGTGGTTTTGAGCTTCCTGGATGGTGGCCTCACCTTCCTCAACACCAAAGGGAACTTGATCTTGGAGTTATGGAATTGTTTGGTGCTCTCTCTTTTGCATAGCTTTGCTGGGATAGTAGCGGTCTTGATTATCTGAATGCAATGTTGGCGGACCCTGTGGCGAGAAGCCATCTCAGTGTACATCTGTTCAACTGCGCCGTTCAAAGTGGTATCACGGAACTCCTTGTACATATTGTGATAGCCGGTTCTACTTTGGTACCTCAACCATATTCCAAAGTTCTTGATAGTGGTGGGGTTCTTCTCAAAGATCTACAAATATGCAACATAATACAGTTCATTAACAAACAACATGGCTGCATAATATCATGTTACCAAGAACAAAATATGATTTATGAAAATTGGTAGCAGTATATGAAGAGGAAGATATCTTCAGAATTCGGTGAATGAAAATACCAAGGAAAATAATTACGAAAGTAAACATTGCAGTAAATTGAAAGGGGAAACCATAGGGGAAAAATAAGCAATAAATTCAAAATTAATGAATTTGTTTCATAGATTAGTTGATACTCATTTGTATTAGTTTTCTGTGTTTTGGGAAGGGGTACAAGTATTTGTGGAGAATTTGCCAAAATATTACTAAAATCATAGTCATGAAGTAATCGCAACTACTAGCACCACAAAAGTCACTGCACAGTTAAATCACTGAAGTATAACCCCTAATCATTAAGGTGTTACATTTTTGTTTGTGACTTTTATGTCAATAACATACTGATCACTGCTTTCTATAATTATTCAGTCACTTATGAACTATTGCATGTATGCGCAAATATGAATTAAAGAGCAACCTCAGTCCATTTTCATCGGCATTGTATGTGGTGAAAACAAAAAAAAACAATTCAATTTTCTTAGTTTTTTTGGTTTACTAGGAATTTCATAGGGTAAATAATATTGATTTAATAACCTAGGCTACGTAACTTTACGCTGACTCCTCTTCCCCTTCGATACATGCCTGCTACTGCAGAAGGTAGAGAGAATGGCCTAACACAAAAATGGAGTAAGATCCAAAAGCTGCTGAACGACAAGGTAAATATGTGCTCGGAGGAACAGCAATATAATTGCCTATCAGCCTAGGTTTTCTAGAAAAGTGCACACATCCTAATACTACTAATAACAATGCACACGACAGAGTAGCCGAGTACAGATATAACTAGAAGTACAATGTTGAAAAACCATGAGGACAAATTAAAAGAAATTTATATGAACAGAGATGGTCCACAAGATGCTATTGCTCAATGCTAGGCGCAAGATATTAAAACAGCAACACAATCAATCGTTTGATATACGACCAGTAGGTAAATGTCCAATATGAAAGTGGTGTCAATACCTCATTGATTGCAAGGACCTGGCCATTGGATTTCTTCACCTTCTTCAGCTTCCTCAAAAAATACCTTTGGAACGAAAAAGATATTACAAGACGCCTGGACAAATCCAGTTAAAAGAACAAACAATAAAATATCCATGCGAGGAAAAGGGATGGCATTACCAGAACTTGGACTTCGCACGGACCTCATTAGTGGCCCATAGCTTCATGCGGTAGATCTTTGGCTGCTCAACAGTCTCCGACGGGAGACCTCTTCCGACCACCTGGTATTGATGGAACTGCAAACAAACAAAACATAAAAATTACTAGATTCCTTGATAAGGTAAGCCTGTGCACGCGCATGAATACGGATTCAAAAAGAAGAAGAAGAAAGGCGGAAGTAACATCAAATTCATACTTTGTAAATCGCCATTTCACGATCGCTGAAGCAGTAAGTCTCTGCGTCCTTTCTGGTTTCTCCTTTCTGGTTTCTCCTTTCTCTGCCGCGAAGTAGCTATCGTAACAAGGGTTTTAAATTAGGGCCTTTCAAAAACCTAGTTCGATACTATGATGGGCCGATCCAATTTGACAGCATTTACTAGGGTTGGGCTCCTGCACTTTTTTTTTAAGAGATTGGGCTCCTGGACTTGGTTTAACATTAACATGCACTTTGCTACACTCAGGGCCTTCAGATTGGGATCCAATTTGAATGCATCTCTAATAATTTATTTGGAATTCATTTTTATTTCATTTATACACTCAGGAATCAGATTTCATTTTGGATTTAATTTATACACTTTATCATGAAATTCGTTTTATGATTTTTAATTGATTCTGGTACACTTCGTTTTGTATATTTTTTAATATTTATTCATTCATGACGGCTTATTACAATGCACAAACTATTTTATATCATGCACATTTTGTTATACAACAATATTTTGGATATATGTTCATATTAATAAATCTTTAACTTGCTTAGATCAAATTCAAGGAAACTTGTATGATGGTGTGCGATTTTATGAGGACATTTAAATAAATATGGATAAAAGAAACATAATTAGGTTTATATAATGTACTTCAAATGTGTTTTCGTGCATAATAAATTCATCACTAATGCATGCTTAAATCTCAATCCACTTTAACGTTTAGTTCAATGCACAGTTTTAATGCACGCCAATATACTTGGTATTACATACTGCACAAAGTTTTGTGCATTTTCAATATATTAATATTTGAATACACTTCGGCTTCCAATCTAATGTACAAAGATTAAGGTGGTGTTTGGCAAATGGCCGTTGGTTGTTGGCTGTTGGCTGATAATGTTGGCTGATAGATAACAGCGGATTATGTTGGCTGTTTTGATTAGCAGGTAATATCAGCGGTTCATAAATCGGTGTTTGGTTAAATAGTTGTTTACAATTAGCTGAAAACAAATTAAATGACCTTTATAGACATCAATTTATTTTTTGAATACTTACTACGTTTACACATATCACATGAAATTATAATTATTTTTTCTAATCAAGGGAATCATAGAATTGCTTAAATCATTTATTCAATTCTATTCACATTTGTCTTACTCTGTATTAACTATCTTAAAAAAAATTCCAGCAATTCAAAAAAATCAAACTCGATAATTGGGATTGTGATTTTCTATAAATTACTCATGCTATTGCATAAAGGCCATTGGGGCTGGGCACCAATCGCACCATGTGCGTAAAAAACAACAGTGCAGAAAAAAATATTGTAGATAAGTGTGATGAAGGTACGGGAGTTTATAGGGCGGTGCCTGGTAAAGGTATCTGCATGACTGCATTTAAGAGGCATGGGTAATTTTGGAGAATTTGAATAAATAGGAAACAGCCAATCCTAAAACGCTAACAATTGTGGCATTTTTTATTTCGGCCGTTGGAGACAAAACGCCGAACGAAATCCTCATTTACCAAACACCATAGGTAGCCGATTCATTTGGTAGGCCATTTAATGGTCAAATCAGCCAAAACATGGCTGATATGCTGTAACACCCCGATTTTTATGAGCTAATTATGTTAATCATAACTAATATCTATTTTAGTCGTTTAAATAAGTTTCTTCTATGAATAATGTGATATATTATGTAACATGTTTTGTTTGTTGGCAGGTAACGTTGACCGGTAAGCTCATAATAATTTGAATTGAAGAAATAAATGATGTTTTAGATTTTATCATTTCATAAGTAAAAGGGAGATTTTTATTATTTGTTTCAGAAACATATTTTCTTTTAAAGATTTATATAGACCCGAATTGGATCAATTTATTAGCCCAATTAAGTATTTTTTTAATAAAAACCCTAGGATTAATGCTAAAGTACACTCATAAGCCTAATTATCTTAAAAAGAAACCTGCGCCTCCCTAACTTGATTGCGGCTCCTCTCTGGTTTTCTCTCCCAAAACATTGCTTCACCTTCAAATTCAGTACTTTAGTTTTCTTGGTTTTGGAATTTGGTAAGATAATTTCCGTCTTATTCTCTTTACTTTCGTTATGCTATTGGTATTGTTCAGATGCATAAGTTCTGAAAAGATTTTCGTTAATTCCCTTGGTCAAAATAAAGATTTGCAAGGCTCTGTTTTAGTAAATTGCTTGAGTCAAAAGATTCAGTTAAAGTTAAATCATCTTTTGAATATCCACTTGTTAATAGCTATTTCAATTTCTGTAAACATCATCAGTAAAATATCAATGCCCAATCATATATCTTTCGCTGGGGATTTTCTAGTAAAGCATGAACGCTAGGATATTCATCAATACCTATCTTTAGTTGAGTATAAAACAACCTTGGACAGCTTGATTCTTTTTAATACGAAGTATTGCTATTTCAAAAGGCGTTCAGTTTCCTGAATCTGAACTATCAATTTAATTCTCTTTCAAATTTCAGTATTGCTACTTTTATAAAGAAAGCTTATTTCGGTTTTAATTTTCCTTAAGGGGGTTATGTTGATTTGGGATTTGGTTGTTGCCCTGGTTGGTGCTTTTCAGCAGAAACTTGAAGTTTATTTATAGAGCTTTGGTTTAAACTGTAATGGATTTGATAGTAATATTATTGATTACCAATTAGTTTTATCCAGTTTGTCCATATTGAGAGAGAGCAAGTAAATAATCTCTCAGATGATTATATTCCAGTATGTAGTAGCTAAGCCTCCGTAATGTAGTCATGCTTAATTACTAGCAGATTCTTATTTTGCTATTACATTTAATTAAAGATTTAAGAGGAGAGCTTATCGGAAGACGTTATCAAGGTGCCACACTTATTTGAGTATTTTCAGTTCAGCTGTTAACAGGTAAGTTCACTACCACCTGTACATGTTTGTTCAACCAAATGCAAGAAAGAAGTCTGGTTGATTTTTAATAGAAAATTTAGACTATTTGCTATTTTGTGAACTATGTGAATTATGTGATGAGTTATTTTATTGCTAGATTAAGTTATGTTTATTATCTGGCATAGTCAAGATTTGTTAGTACTTTTGTTTCCAGATTTAATGATGTTTTTAGTCAAACGTCACCATAAAAAGAACTAATACTTAAAGTGAAAGATTAAGTGATATGTACTCGGGAACTAGATCCCTCAGATTAGCAGTTTTAGTTTTAGATAGTCCGATATGTTTAGTGGGTCGCTCCCCTGAGCTGTCGGATTGGCGCCATTGAGTACATATCACGGGCCCACGGTTAAAATTAGCCACAAAGAGTTTACAGAAAGTTTAATGAGATCTCTTTCAGAAAGTTTTACAGAAAGTTGTTTTTGAGATCTCTTCAGAAAGTTTTACAGAGATGTTTTGAGAAAGATATTTTGAGATCTCTCCAGCAGTTTTGAGAAATTATTTTAGAAAATATTTTCCTTTGAGATCTCCCTCAGAATGTATTTGACAAGTTATGTGTTCGTTATTCGTTCAGTGCATGCTTGTAGCCTAAATTTATCTATTGATAAATTGGCCTAGACTTCTAGATATTTTTGTGGAGCCATAGTGACTTACTAAGCGTAAAGCTTATCAGTTTCTTTCTTCGCATGTACAGATACTAAGGGTAAGGCCAAGGCCTAGGAAGATGACGAGGGAGTGGAACGCGTGCCAAGATGAGTTAACGGGAACGACCTTGACGGCTTCTAGATAGTTATTATTTTGTTTCAGTATTTCAGTTGCTATAATAAAGAGATTATTTTACTTTATTTTATTTAAGGATTTGAAGTTTGAATAAATTCCTGGATCCAGGTGGTTATCATATTTGCTGGTGATAACTATATTTTATTGAGTTTTTATCAAGAGTTATATTTTAATTATATTTGAGATTTTATCAGGGTTATTTTCTTAAATAGGCGGCCGTTAATTGCAGTTATTTTTAAAAGTAGTAAGTTAGTGTAACGATTCCTTTAACCCTGAGAGGGGCGTTACAAGTTTGGTATCAGAGCCCAGGTTGTCCCGTAACTTCATTTGTCACCGTACACGTGCTCGTCATCTTCCAAGTAAGTATTTAAAGTTAATTTCAGAGTTTTGTACATGAATAAGAATAGTTCGTTAGATACAGGGCTGAAGTAAGAATGCCTTTATGGTCTAGATGTATAGTGTATATTTATATTAGCAGTGAATTGTTCTCATTTGCTTAAAAAAAAACGAGGATTTAGAGGTTGTTCTTAGACTGTCAGTGATGAAGAGGAAAACCAGAATGAGGATGTTAATGACACTCCAATTGACATGACCTGGAGGGATAAGGTGAGTGTGTTGATATTAGTTAGATAGAAAAGTCAAGTATGAGTAATAGGTACTCAACTCATAAGACCTTTGAGTTACAACGAGCTGTTCGGATTAAATTAGTTCGAGTGCCTAAATTCTTGAGTTAGGTCTACTACTTCATTTAGTAAGTATTCGCAGCCTTCAATATTAGCCTTTGTTGATCTTTCATAGCAAACATGTGTCCTCATAGAGTTAATTTAAAAAAAAAAAGTGTCATACTCTTTATTTTCTCATGATTGAGTACGTACTTGAATTACGTCACAATCGGTGCTATTCCAGTTGTCTTTTAAATAGCTTGTAGTTTATTCATGGTATAAGTCTTGTTAATTATATTTATTTTAAATTAAGAAGAATAATGAGCCTGTCTGATTTTTTTAAAAGCATCACATGAAGTTGAGTTTACATGAGATGAAGAAGTACCATAAACATAAAATCAGATTGTTATGTATTTATTTATTTATTTATTTATTTAATTATTTATTGAATTAAGTTATAAAATTTTTTATAAAATCAGTTTGCTATTTAAAACATGTAGTTGACTTTGCATGAGATGAAGAGTTCTCATGAGTTTATACGTCACCTTATTATATTTTTGTAAGAAAAGTAAAATAAAAAGATTTTTAAGTTATAGCTTAATTTTTGTGTAAAATGTTGAAGCTCCATCTTGGATTTTGAAAGTTCTTAAGTAATGGGGTTAAATGTTTTACCAATAGTATCATAAGCTGCATGATTTTTCTAGAGCGTTGAGCGTCGGTATTTCATGTTTGGAATCTTGAGTTGTTGGGAGGGCCCCTCATCAATTTGACGGTTCCAATAGGAGATACCGGTGGTCAGACACCGCTTTAATATGATCAATAGTCAGATTATATGTTGTAAATGCTTATTTTAAAATAAGGTTTTTAAGTGTGTTGATTAACCATTTAATGCGTTTAGTGATTAATGATTAATCACATGACAGTGATTTTTTACAAAAATTCAAATAAGTAAATTTTTTTAAGTGATATATTAGTATAGTATTTAGCTATTCCTCAAAAGTATGTTTCAGAAGAAAGTTTGAGTTTTAAAATTTCCCAAAGCAATCTTAAGAGTATTCTCAGCTCTTGGAACAAAAAAAAAAAACAGTGTCGTACATTCTTTTACCAGGGTTGTCCTCATATCATTCCTATTATTATTTGGTTATAATAAGATATTGAGTCTCTCCACTTAAAATTCCTTCGAATGACCTGCCATTAAATTCTATATACGTGATTCAAAAGTTTCTAATAGTATCGGGTTCTTAGAAGTTAGATTAGTATAGATGAGTGGAAGGATTAGATCAAACCAGTCTCTGGTAAATCATGAGTCTTACAGCCTGTTGCATAGTGCACACGAGATTTAGGAGGTGTGTTTCAATAAAGTATAATCTAAAGTATGAAGATTTCAATAGAATGAAGAATATGATACCATCGAGCTCTCTTATAGGCATTATGTACGAGTATTTGTAGACAGTGTTCCAATGAGCTCGTGTTGGTAGCTGATATGCTCTCTGAGTAATAGAAATATTAGTGAGAATAAAGAGTATAAAGAGTTTGGCACCACAAGCTATTCTTTTGTTATGAGTCATTAGCAACTCAAGGGCTCCAACCC
This sequence comes from Cuscuta epithymum, assembly GCA_945859915.1. Taxonomy (NCBI): domain Eukaryota; kingdom Viridiplantae; phylum Streptophyta; class Magnoliopsida; order Solanales; family Convolvulaceae; genus Cuscuta; species Cuscuta epithymum. Next base: position 1,077,806 of record CAMAPF010001045.1, on the reverse strand, counting down.
CAACAGTTAGTAAGTTGTGCTATGTGATTTTGAGCGAGTACATCAGCTTATGAAACCAGTAAGAAGGACCTATCTATGAAGTTAGATTTTCTTTTGAAAGATATTAGTTTAGATTCTATAATCAGCTTATTGGATCCTTCAATGAATTTAGCATTTCTATTTGAAATCTAAAGAGCAAAACTAAAAGAGTTTTGTGAAGTAACTTAAAACAAGTATCGAGTTTCCCGACTGGGAGGAATCATTATTTTAAATCTAAGTAAGTCCTGGACAAGGCCCGATGCGGGTTATTGAGTTTAGATTCAAATAGGTTTTACTAAACAAGTATTGAGTTAGTTGTATTATGGTTGATAATTATTATTCACTCTTATGAGAAATTGGTATTTCTGTTTGGCTACCTTATTATTTTAGAAAGCTATGAAAGTTTTACTACTATGAGAGAGCAATACTTTTCGAAAGCAAATATTTAGGAGTTAGAGGTCTATAAGGAACGATGTTACTTAAAACTAGTCAACAAAAAAAAATATACGTCTGTTGCTTACCAACAGTCCACAGGAGTTCACGTATTACTTTTTTGAACAAGTTATTTGAATATCACACGTTTTGATTACTGAAGGGCTCAAGAATTAAAAAAAAAAAAATCCATATTACTCTCTTTGATTCTTCTATATCTGAATAAGGAAGCAAAGAGAATTATAAAATAATTATTGAAAACAAAAGGATGTCTTTTGTCAAGTAATTTGTGTCAGACATGCGGTTATGTGTTTGACAATGTCAATTTCGTTAAAAAGAACATTTATGGTGTCTTGTGCTTAGGAAACATGAAAATTTGAAACTAAGCGAACCATTCCTTTAATGTTGACATTTTAATGTTAACTCACATAGTAATTTTCTAAAGGAAGTCCAAGAAGATTTAGTTTCAAACTTATATTTTTATTCACAAAGGAATTATCCACAAGAAGATTTTTTCCCTCTAGATATTAAGGCATTAAGTTTGAATTCGTAAATTGTGTTCAAGGATTGAACGAGACTGATGCTCATCTTACCTCCTAGCTATTTTTTTTCAAGATCAAATTTTAAGATAAAAGAAAATTCTAATTGTAAACTAGATTCAGCTTTCTTCCTTGACTACTTCGATATATTAATCAATGAAGTTATAGCTTGGGTTATAGAGGTACATAACTATAAGAAAGTTTTCTCTTTTGATGAAAAGATAATTTTGAGATGCTTGAGTAGTAAAAAAAAAAATTGTAGTTAAATCTATTTTAAACTTCAAAAAGAATTTCTTTTGATATAATATGTGAGTCAAACTAAAGTGGATTTTTTTTTCAGAGAAAGAAGATTTTCTCATAAGCTAGATTAAAGTTTTGCTGTGCAATCTTGATAGCAGAGAGCTTAGAAGTGTAATATGCTAATATGCTAACAATATGATTTTCCTGAGATTTATAAATGACATTTAGACTTGAGTGTCGTATGAAGGAAAAGATGTCTCACAAATCCAACAATAAATTTATAACACTACCCAATTAATATCATTGAGATAGTGCAATTTTAGCAGTTTAAGCAGTTTTTAGCGTCGATAGAAAGTCACTGACATGGTCATTAAGAACAGGTTGTGTGATAGCTAGCATAAAAAAAAAGTGGGGATATAACACAGTTAAAACAATCTGCAGGGCATTGATAAAAGGTGGAGAAAAAATAAATACATCCTTCCACACAGCTTAATAATATCGTGAAGATGAATCTATTAAAATAGGAAGAAGGTGGAGTGCTAACTTTTAGATATTTTAAAATTTATGAAACCAAGATGGACCTTAGGAAGATTTTTATCCTTCAATGTTAAAAGACAAGTTTGAACTAAGCACAGCCTTGGGAAAGGTAGTTCTAAGTCTAAATATCATTTCTTATGGTGTGTGGCATATGTTTTTAAGACAAGTTAGAATTTAGTATTATCTTTTGCCCTCATATTAATAAGTAATAGAGCAAGTCAGCAAACCAATTCGTATATAAATGCTATGTTCAATATTTAGGATTTTGTGTTGTAATTTAAACACAAAACATGAGAAGAATACATAATGGGAGAAACTTATGTCAAATATGTGAAGTCGCAAGTAAAAGTATGTCCTTCCAATAAGAGAAACTTGATCAGCTTGGTAATTAGAATTAATGTCAGTATGAAATCGAATCATTAAAGTCACATGCTCCTGAAGTAAAGTGACCTAGTAAAGGATACAAAGCTATTATAGTTACACTAAAACCATGTGAGAAGTCAGAAAAGAAATATTGTGAGATGTCGTTATCCCGAGTTGTTCTAAGTTTCGAGGACGAAACTTTTATAAGGTGGGAGGTGTTGTAACACCCCGATTTTTATGAGCTAATTATGTTAATCATAACTAATATCTATTTTAGTCGTTTAAATAAGTTTCTTCTATGAATAATGTGATATATTATGTAACATGTTTTGTTTGTTGGCAGGTAACGTTGACCGGTAAGCTCATAATAATTTGAATTGAAGAAATAAATGATGTTTTAGATTTTATCATTTCATAAGTAAAAGGGAGATTTTTATTATTTGTTTCAGAAACATATTTTCTTTTAAAGATTTATATAGACCCGAATTGGATCAATTTATTAGCCCAATTAAGTATTTTTTTAATAAAAGCCCTAGGATTAATGCTAAAGTACACTCATAAGCCTAATTATCGTAAAAAGAAACCTGCGCCTCCCTAACTTGATTGCGGCTCCTCTCTGGTTTTCTCTCCCAAAACATTGCTTCACCTTCAAATTCAGTACTTTAGTTTTCTTGGTTTTGGAATTTGGTAAGATAATTTCCGTCTTATTCTCTTTACTTTCGTTATGCTATTGGTATTGTTCAGATGCATAAGTTCTGAAAAGATTTTCGTTAATTCCCTTAGTCAAAATAAAGATTTGCAAGGCTCTGTTTTAGTAAATTGCTTGAGTCAAAAGATTCAGTTAAAGTTAAATCATCTTTTGAATATCCACTTGTTAATAGCTATTTCAATTTCTGTAAACATCATCAGTAAAATATCAATGCCCAATCATATATCTTTCGCTGGGGATTTTCTAGTAAAGCATGAACGCTAGGATATTCATCAATACCTATCTTTAGTTGAGTATAAAACAACCTTGGACAGCTTGATTCTTTTTAATACGAAGTATTGCTATTTCAAAAGGCGTTCAGTTTCCTGAATCTGAACTATCAATTTAATTCTCTTTCAAATTTCAGTATTGCTACTTTTATAAAGAAAGCTTATTTCGGTTTTAATTTTCCTTAAGGGGGTTATGTTGATTTGGGATTTGGTTGTTGCCCTGGTTGGTGCTTTTCAGCAGAAACTTGAAGTTTATTTATAGAGCTTTGGTTTAAACTGTAATGGATTTGATAGTAATATTATTGATTACCAATTAGTTTTATCCAGTTTGTCCATATTGAGAGAGAGCAAGTAAATAATCTCTCAGATGATTATATTCCAGTATGTAGTAGCTAAGCCTCCGTAATGTAGTCATGCTTAATTACTAGCAGATTCTTATTTTGCTATTACATTTAATTAAAGATTTAAGAGGAGAGCTTATCGGAAGACGTTATCAAGGTGCCACACTTATTTGAGTATTTTCAGTTCAGCTGTTAACAGGTAAGTTCACTACCACCTGTACATGTTTGTTCAACCAAATGCAAGAAAGAAGTCTGGTTGATTTTTAATAGAAAATTTAGACTATTTGCTATTTTGTGAACTATGTGAATTATGTGATGAGTTATTTTATTGCTAGATTAAGTTATGTTTATTATCTGGCATAGTCAAGATTTGTTAGTACTTTTGTTTCCAGATTTAATGATGTTTTTAGTCAAACGTCACCATAAAAAGAACTAATACTTAAAGTGAAAGATTAAGTGATATGTACTCGGGAACTAGATCCCTCAGATTAGCAGTTTTAGTTTTAGATAGTCCGATATGTTTAGTGGGTCGCTCCCCTGAGCTGTCGGATTGGCGCCATTGAGTACATATCACGGGCCCACGGTTAAAATTAGCCACAAAGAGTTTACAGAAAGTTTAATGAGATCTCTTTCAGAAAGTTTTACAGAAAGTTGTTTTTGAGATCTCTTCAGAAAGTTTTACAGAGATGTTTTGAGAAAGATATTTTGAGATCTCTCCAGCAGTTTTGAGAAATTATTTTAGAAAATATTTTCCTTTGAGATCTCCCTCAGAATGTATTTGACAAGTTATGTGTTCGTTATTCGTTCAGTGCATGCTTGTAGCCTAAATTTATCTATTGATAAATTGGCCTAGACTTCTAGATATTTTTGTGGAGCCATAGTGACTTACTAAGCGTAAAGCTTATCAGTTTCTTTCTTCGCATGTACAGATACTAAGGGTAAGGCCAAGGCCTAGGAAGATGACGAGGGAGTGGAACGCGTGCCAAGATGAGTTAACGGGAACGACCTTGACGGCTTCTAGATAGTTATTATTTTGTTTCAGTATTTCAGTTGCTATAATAAAGAGATTATTTTACTTTATTTTATTTAAGGATTTGAAGTTTGAATAAATTCCTGGATCCAGGTGGTTATCATATTTGCTGGTGATAACTATATTTTATTGAGTTTTTATCAAGAGTTATATTTTAATTATATTTGAGATTTTATCAGGGTTATTTTCTTAAATAGGCGGCCGTTAATTGCAGTTATTTTTAAAAGTAGTAAGTTAGTGTAACGATTCCTTTAACCCTGAGAGGGGCGTTACATATGCTCCTAACCAAACACCCCCTAAAACTTTGAACATCTCAAAGCAATTTGACATTAAATTTTGTGCAATTTGACGTTAATTAGTTTAGTGCACAAAGTATCATTTATTAGAAATCATAGTTGAATGAAAGAAAATGTGCAATTTTAATATTCTAAAATTAAAGAGGTTACTTTAAAATAATCCTTGAATTGGATGAAGGAATTCATGTGAATAACATGCAGTTTAAAAAAATACACTTAATTAGCCCTCTAGAGTTCACTTCAAACATGTTATGGTGCATAATAAATTTATCAATAATGCATATTTAATATCTCAATGCACTTTGAAGATAAATAAATAAATTTAGTACACAAAGTTTTGTTGTTTTCAAATGTGCAGTTTAATGTCAAAAAAGTGCAAGAGAGATTCAATTTGAAAATCCATATTTTTTATTTGTTATGCATTTTTAACAAATAACTAATCATTTTAAATAAATATATTAAGCATTATCTGTGTGCCTTGATTAAAATTTAAAGGGATAATTACGATTAGCCCCCTGAAGTTATGTCATAATTATGAAGGCAACCTTGCATTTCCAAAAACCAATTAATTACGTCCTGAGTTTGGATCATTCTCATTCTTTGCCCCTCACATTAATATTTGTTAAAGAAAAAATTCATATGAATAATCCGAACTATTGACGATCTTCTTCTATTAATCCGAAATATGGATTATTCCAAAATAATCCAAATAATGTATGGCATCTTCTAAAAACGAGCTACTGACCTGAATTAATATTTTTGGCCGGTCACCCAACCACATGGCGGATTTTAATTGGACTCCATAATCTTTTGTATTCTCCTTTTATTTCTTTTCCTTTATCTTTCCTTTTCTTTTTCTTTTCTCCTTTTCTTTCTCTGATCCTCTTCTCAGGCAACTCTGTCCAAGTGCCTAAGCCGTTTTCTTTCTTCCGTCTACTATGTATGTAGTGTCATATTTGCTTTTCATTTTCGCATGTGATATGTTTCATGTTCCCCTGATCAGGGTTCAATGAAAGGAGATGGGGTGCAAAGGTGGAATTATGTAAAGGTGTGATTCTTGTGATAGACCAATAAAAGGTAAGATTATTCTTGTTAATTTTTCTTATTTCTTAATATTAATGGGTATTGGTGTTTTACTATTGCGCCCCTCAATAATTATGGTGTTGGGAGTTACCTTATTTAACAAATCTCAACCCCGAACTTCATGCACCGTGACACTCAATTGTGAAGAGTATTGGTGTTAAGATTTTGAATTTTGATGATTAAAAGGTGAATTTTATTCTCATTTCTTTCCTGAGACTTCTTTCTCACATGAACCAATCACTTATACATAGTACGGGTATATCTTCATAGTTATTAGGAAAATTTTATAAGAATAATCTAAGAAACTCATAATATTCTTGTAAAAAACTTATAATCTTTATAATATGTTCATGTGAGACTTCTTTCTCACATGAACCAATCACTTATACATAGTACGGGTATATCTTCATAATATTCTTGTAAAAAATCCATAATCTAATCTATCAACATCTTTTCCATATTAATCTCAAATGTGAGTAATTCCAATATAATCTAAATAGTTTCTGATCTTATTGTTTTTTATCTTTTCTCTTTTTTATTTTACCTTTGCTTTTCTTTTTTTCGTTTTCTTTTCTCTTCCCTATCTTTTATGTGGCTCTGTGCTGCATAAGTTATATTCTCTTTCTTCTTTTCTCTTTCTGATAGCGTCCAACCGTTCATCCCTTTTCCCGTTGCTACTGCGAAAAAATCTGGTTTCAAGTGATTGATAGGGTGCTCCATTTTTGAAATCTCAATTACTAGCTAGTAAAGTTGGGCACTCAATCAAGAGAGGTTCTTCATTTGCAGAAACGGGATGTCTGACGGGTCAAGAAAATCCATTTGGGAAGAAAGAATAATGAAGAAGAATGGACAACAAAACTACTCCCTATAAAATATCAATGATTATTCTCCTACTCTCCCTTGATCCATTCTTCCTCTTTCTTCTTTCGAATTTCATCAGAATTTGTAATGGAAGCTTCTCTTCTTTCTTCATGTTTTTCCCTGTCTTCTTCTACTTTCCTGTCTTCTTCTACTTTCGAATTCATAAATCCAAGCCACGGTTTGGAGATAGCATATATTAATTCAGACGAAAGGTTTTCGGGCATGCGCGGAAAAGCAAAAACTTTAAACTTTAAAAGCAAAAAATGTGTGGCAATGGTGATGCTCAAATAGATCATATGCTAAAATTTCGGAATTAAAATATGCACGAGATTAATACGAGGACGCTAATAGTGAGATTATTGATGTGAATTGTGCATTTGTGTATTTAGTTGTGCATTTGTTTATTTAAATAACGCTAACGCGAATAGGTGAGAATGTGAGATTAGTAACGGAGTAAACAGGTTGAAAAACCTTGCACATAGATTATGATTAATCAATGAATAGTAGTGCATCTGTGTCCTCTGATCTGGCTAGTTGTACTATCGTTGGAATTTAAATAACGGTGACTACTCTAGTTAAAGTGACAACAGAGATTTCAGTATATGCCTGATGCCTCTAAGCTCATGAGATCCGCAAATCGATTCATTCTTGTTCAAAAATTCTTACATAAATTCTGGTTAAAGAACGTACCAACAGCTACAAACTAACTATAACACCTCTCACATCCATACAACAGAAAACATTTTATTCATTGGAATAAGAAAAGAAAAGCCAATAGTAATAAGAAAAAGGAAAGCGCAAGATTCCTCCGTTGACAAAACTTGAACCTGCCACTGCTACTCATCAGCTTCCCTGCACTTGTGAAAGCAGAAAACTCTTGACCCTAAACTCTTAAAGTAGGATATTTCAGACTAAAAGGGTACTGATGGATGAGCATTACTTTAAAGTCGACATAGAATCTCACCATCTTACAGCTCATCCTTAGTGGATTCTTCTTTCTTCACTGCATCAGAGTTGATGGACTCTTCTGACACGGCAGTCTTATTATAACGATTCTTATTGATAAAGTCGATTATGTCGTCTTTTGTTCTGTCACCGTCATATGGTATTATGTTACCAGTTGCAGATATGAAGTACAATGTTGGGAATCCTTGAACCTCAAACTTTTTGGCCGGGACATCATTCGCAGTTGCATCCTAGCAAAAAAAACAGGAGAAGTGAGTTGTGAGCTTCTATCAATAAATTATAATTAAAGGAAAATTCCTCGAGTTTCTTTTATTATTATGTATGATGAAGTAAATTTAGTTCCTCACCAGTTTTGCTATCATGACATCAGATTGACTCTCAAATGACACAGCAACTTCATCCAAGATTGGAGCTAGCTTCTTGCAGTGACCACACCATGGTGCATAGAATTCCAGCAGAACTGTAAAGCAGGACAGAAGGAAATTAAGTCGGGTAATGGGCTGAAAAAAACAGCAAGCCATTGTAGATGTCTACATCTCCTGTGTTAGGGTGGCCATGAGCGGTTTGGGTCGGGTGGAGGTCTACCTTCATCCATTTCAATAGAAAAGTTTTTTTATTCTTCATTTACAACTTAACTAATCATGAAATCAACATACTTGCAAGAATGCAGCATTGAGATACATACCATTCTTCCCTGAATTGAAAACCATGCTCTCCAGGGCATTGGTTACAACCACTTTCACTGGTTCATCATTGACTTCAGGGATAGCCTCAGATCTGATAAATGGATCCACCTTCCCCTCCTACATCCATGCATATTGAAGAGAAATAACATAAGAAGATTGTAGTTGTAACAAAACATCAAGGTCAGAGAACAATATATAACTTCCAGAAAACAAATATGTAGTAAAACAAAACCAAAGGCGATTACCTTGTAGTCCTTGAGCCAAGTTGCAATTTGATCTGGTTCGACATTTGGTTTGATAAATTTTTGCTGATCCTTGTCCTGTACTATGAGAACAGGTGCTTGATCTGCTTTGACTCCAAAGTACTGCATTCCAAATAAATACAACATTTAGGGTTCGACAACAGTAACATGTCCTTTACAAATCATAATGACCTGTTTTTAAGTAGGGTTTTGGATGACCAAGTCTACATTTTGATGTATATTCAATGCTCCCTATTTTATAAAAGCTTAAACATTAATTAACATAAATGTGGTCTTATAACATTACAATCATCTTTGTCCACCACACACACTCTATTTATCAAGAATAAGCTCTTTCAAACCCCTCCACTATCCTATATCCAAAAAGACCCTAAGAAACAAAATAAAGGGAAAAGAACCTCAAGTGCACGACTACTGGAAGCAAGATCTCCCAACAGAAAGCTGATTCCCTTTCCCTTATAAAGGACCGCCACATCATTGTATTTGGGTTTGAAAGCATGGATCTCACTACTGAAGTTAACAAAGAGCATTGCCTGCAAAGAAACAATGTTCAACATGAAGTTAAAATTCCTCATAGTGTTACTTCAAGTTAGATAGTACTTGTGATAGCTTGTAAGACCAGTTTTTATTGTCTTTGGATAGGATGGGTGAGATATAATAGTAGCACGTGTAAAGCAACTGAGAAAACAATCATGTGAGCAAAATGAAAACAAGGAAAGTAGGCATTAAATAGCAAAATTGGCAAAACAAAAACAAATCTGGCGTACCTTGTCATTAGGACTATCGAAAAACTTGTTAACATATGGATGATTTTCTCTGTTGTCATCAAAAATAGTAACAGTAGGAGTACTAGCTTCAGCAATGAACTTCTTCATCGCATCCACTTGGAAGTCCTGCCAAAGACAAAAGTTTCTAATTCAAAAGGAAAAAAGCATTTCTGCCAAAATGAGAAACTTATCTATAATGAGGGAATTGATACCTGAAAATCAGTAAACAGCTCATCAAATGGTTTGAGTACACGAAGAGTGGGCTTCTCAACTGCTTCACCGCGAGGAAGAAGTTTGGCATCAAGTGTGTGACCGAATTCATAATCAGACCTTAAACTTTCAGCTAAAGTGATGAACTTTTCAAATTCATCTCCCGAAAACTCTTGAAACACGCCAGCCTGAGAAGAAAAAAAGTGGATTCAAACAAGGAAGAAGATTAATACAGAGTAATTGAGAAAAAAGTTGATATCACTGAAATCCATGGCATTGACAAATGCATCAGACATACAACAAAAACTTTTTTCTCATCAATTAAACTTGCTGCATCTTCCTTCGACTTGATTTCAGCTGATGCAGGACCCACTTGCTTTTTCAAGTATTTAACTATACCATCAGCTTCTCGAGGACCTTTATAGTCTTCAACAAGGTTTCCTCCATCACGTAAGATCTTAATCGTTGGGAAACCCTTGACCTGATACTGGCTTGCCAGTTCTTTGTTTGATTCCTCATTGGCATCAACTTTTGCAAGAGTCACAGGAGGGTCATGACTACTCAACAAAGATGCAGCTTTCTCATACTGCAAAGAAAAATTGACTAAAGATTAAATCTTTACACATGAAATACTAACATGCTAAGAAATGATATGTGCACTGACTATGTCCCACTTATAACACTTCAGATGACATAACGGTTACCTCTGGGGCAAGTCTCTGGCAATGCCCGCACCTGTTAGAACACTATAACATATTAGATCTTTCAATAGGGGTAACCATAGTTTGCTCACAAAAATGAATCAAAATAAATAAATTAAAACAGTTCAACAAGAGTACAGCATAACCATGCAGTTTAAAGTTGAAATACGCCTCACGAAAGAAGGTGTATACTCTTCACACAGAGGGCTGAGATCATGGTGATCGTGAGCCGTATGCATTGAATGAATGGTAGGGGGTCCCAAACATTGCTCCTCAAATAGCAGAAGCTGTTGTGCTAGATAGAACAACATCCCCTAGTATCTGTTCCTATACATAGGGTGTTTTTTGTATAATAGAAAACGGGAAAAATATTTAAAGCATTCATCCACCTGCTTCCAACTTTTAGTGCATTACTGATAACTGATAAGTGATACCACCCCCCAGTTCAGAACTGGTGGACTGGCTGCAGAGCCTACGTTCATGGTAGCCATAGACTTTTATGTATACTAAGAAAATTATACTCCTTATCACTTAGAATAGCCCTTCAAAGTTCAGAGACGGGGTGAAACTACTGTCAAAACCTAAATTCAATAACATCCATACATTACCGTATGGATTTAGCTCACATAGCAATTGTAAAACCAACAATATAGTTTAATAAAAAAATAAATTTAAAAAGATATAGATCTGGATTTAAAAATTGGATTTTTAACTGGGAAAAATAAGACGACCAACTAAGGATTCAGGACCTCTCAATCCGATGGAGTACAAACGTCAAGGCATTCACACAAATATGCAAGATTTGATTTTTAGACAAAAACAGCAAAGTCACTCCCCAAACTAAACACTCCGTACATAACAACAACTTCACTCTAAAACGAACTGTCTAGGGTTGCATTGGAACCAGCTATTAAAATTAATTGACACGGGTCATAGTAAGTCAACTTTGGTAAAATGACACCAGCAGCAAGAACTATATAAATCATGTAAAAGAAATTCAATATCCGTAAGTTGAAATCAATAAAGCAATCTAAATTTGAAATCCCCATGCGGGTAAATCAAAACGAAGACAGAGTAAACACAAAATTGAAAATGCACATCTTTAGCAGCGGATATCTGGCTGTGGCGTATAGCCCCCTACATACCAAGGTGCATAGAATTCGACGACGATAAAGTTGTGCTTGGAGATGGTCTCGGAGAAGTTTGAGCGATCCAGAGTCAAAACGTACTCCTTTTCGTCCCCCTCCGCGGCGGAAACGGCCAGAAGGGCCGATAAAATCGCCAGAATGGCGCAGAGAACCCTTTTCTTCGCCATGTTCAGCTGGTGATGTTTTTTGTCTGAGCAAACTGTAGAAGAAAGATAGGGTGAAAGGATATTATTATTAGATGATAGACCGTTTCGGGTGGGTGAGGAATGCAATGCACGCTACTTATAACGCCGGTGAGAATGTTTAATCTCATTTTTACCAGCTTCATTTAGTAAGCTATTGATTCGTGATCAATTTCGGTAACTTTCTTTTATTTACCTTTTATTGCAATTGATGATCCTCAAAATTAATTTAGCATGATGAGGTAAACGCGAGGAGGGCTAATTAATTACGGGGTTTATCAGTTTATGTCATCCCTGCACCCAATTTTTTACCGAGTAAGGGAGGCGAAGCACGTGGAACTATTGGTTTCGTGTCTCGATGTAATTGGCTTTGACCAGTCACTAATGAATGCTGAAACAATTCCTACACGCGGTGAAAGTTCTACTTATGAACAAAATGAGTAATTAATTAATTATCAATTCAGGGTGTGAAAGGATAAACAAATTATCACTTCAGGACTTAAAACATGAAATGTATCAGTATAGAACTCGAGTGATGAAAAATAATGGTCTAACATTTCATAAGTTTCGATTTATTTATTTTTTACTAATTTCGTTGCTAATATTTCATGAATTTTTCTTCACAAAAATTTATTGATTTAATAAATTTAAATAACATTTAAAAATTTTAACATAAAAAAATCATATTCTCTCCGTCCTATAGAAAGGTTCTTACTTTCATTTTTGGACGTCGCATATAAAGATTCCTTTTTTCTATTTCAGGAAATAATTTACAATCTTAAGTAACAATTTAATCGATAAATATTACAAATAATACATATATAACGTCGCAGTTATCAATACTAACACCAATATATTACATACCTATTAAAATTATGTTCCAAAATATACTTGAATTACTTTATTTAACTATTGTCTAAATAATTGTGTTGTTTTGTCATGAAAACCTTATGACGTGAAGGAGGTAGTAAAAATTTATGACAACTTAGGTAATGTATTGATAGTTTTCTATCATTTGGATCTTATACATATACATTTCATCTTTCAGATACCGAATTGATAATTCGTCTATCTTTCAAATTTTGGATTGTTAAAGTTTCGTAATTAATTAATCAATTAACAAAAGTGTGGAGCATCTCACGGTGGAAAAAAATGTGGAGCATTTCCAACACAAAAGTGTGAAAACCATCTCAGAAGCATCAGGGGCCTGAGCAGCAAGAGCGGGCGCAGCCGGCCGAATAAAGCGAGAGGGACAAGTGGAAGCAGAATGACCTGGGGCATAGCAAATTTGACAAATAACCAGAGGAGGAACTGAATTTTCCTCAGCTGAAGAGGAGCCTGCATAGCCATGGTTGGTAGAAAAAGTAGATAAGGCATAAGTATAAAAATTTGACTGAACAGACATACCCGCTGAGCCTGGAGCCCCAAGGATGCCAGCATGCGGTGCACCCCCTGGAAAACAGCCCGGTGGAGGATAACCATAGCCAAACTGTGGAGGAAAACTGTAACCATGACCACCACATCCGCACTAACCACGACCTCCGCGACCACGCTAACCGTGGCCACCACGACCGCCGCGATTTCCGCGGCCACGAGGAGTCTGTCCTCCACCCGGATGCTACTGACCACCGGCGGGCTGTGCGCCGCCATGAGGAGGTTGTCCCCCCGGTTGCACCTGCCCCGCAAAGGCCTGGGCAGGATTTTAACTCCTCCTGAGCATTCATATACTGCAAACTTTGTTCTTTTTCAACCAATTTAGTTCGAAGATTTTCAAAAGTAAAGCTATCCGGAAAAAGGTCCACTGACGTGATAAGAGACTCATAATCTCGACCAAGACCAAGCAAAATATACTGAAATAATTCTCTACAAGACACGGGAGCATTAATAGCAGCAAGACGATCAGCAATGTCTTTAATATCCCGAAGATAATGTTCCATGGACTGATTTGAACGCTTCTTAGAGTGTGTAAGTTGACGGTTCAGTTCCATGGAACGAACAAGACTAGCAGACATAAAGTGAGACTCCAAGCGATTCCAGATAGCAAAAGCATTTTTCAGTTCATGAACTTCAATCAACACATCACGAGATAAAGTAGCAAACAACCAGGAACGTACAGTTTGATCCAGTTTTAGCCAATTAGAATAATCAGGATTAATGGTCTCGTGACGATAAACATCAAAAATATATTGAGAGGGAGCAGGAATAGAACCATCTAAAATTCCCAAGAAACCATTAGACACCAAGAACGACTCAAATTGAGTACGCCAAGTCAAGTAATCATCTACGGCAGCAAGTTTTGTAGTAACAATATTAGTGATATTAAGCGCCGAAAAACCAATGTTTTTAACTAACTCAGATAAGTGGAAACCTGGAGAGAACACAGCAGGCCGTGGAGCTATTGGACCAAGAGAAGCAGCGTGTGTCAATGGCACAATTCCTGGCGCTCCAGCAAAAGTAGGACCGGCAAAGCTTGAACCGGAGTTTTCTACAGATGGAACCCGTCTGCTGGAGAAGATCGACACTGCTGCAACACGATCATCCGGAGAAGAGTAAAGCGTTGGCCTGCTAGGAGACCAATTGAACACGGGTGGAACCCAGCCAACCCCATCTGAGGCAGAGAAAAGATGGGAGGAGGGCTGGAGAGGAGCAATCTGAGATATAATCGGAGAAAACAGGGCAACGGATGATGAAGACTCTTCTGCGGAAGAACTGTGGCCAATCAGAAAGACCACACCTCCAGTCACAACCGCAGATGGAGGAAGAGAACTCACCGGCAGTGGAGAAACCAGCCGCAGTTGTGGTAGTTGCGTCTCAAGAAGACATCGGGTGGGTAGAAGATGGCCGGAAAAAAAATTAGGGTAGAAGGGTTCTGGCTCTTGATACCATGTTAAAATAATTACCAGGCTTAACCATAATGGTAGCTCTGGGAGTATATATATATATATATATATATATATATATATATATATATATATATATATATATATATATAGAGAGAGAGAGAGAGAGAGAGAGAGAGAATAATGTCATAATTACAATAGGAGTCCCCAAGAATAAATGAAATATAAAATCTACTCTATTAAAAAGTTGTTGAAAATTCACAATTTTTAACATCAAAGAGATAAATGACATTAACTCATTTTATAAATCTGTCTCTCTCATGACATATGTTAATTTCTAACACTTTTGTATGTGAGAACTTTAACGTATTAGTTTAAGAGATTCAAAATATTCAGTATGAAAAAGAACTCTCTATGTGAAATAATGGGAAAGGATACTCTAATAGGAACCTAGATAGATAGATAGATAGATAGATAGATAGATAGATAGATAGATAGATAGATAGATAGATAGATAGATAGATAGATAGATAGATAGATAGATAGATAGATAGATAGATAGATAGATAGATAGATAGATAGATAGATAGATAGATAGATAGATAGATAGATAGATAGATAGATAGATAGATAGATAGATAGATAGATAGATAGATAGATAGATAGATAGATAGATAGATAGATAGATAGATAGATAGATAGATAGATAGATAGATAGATAGATAGATAGATAGATAGATAGATAGATAGATAGATAGATAGATAGATAGATAGATAGATAGATAGATAGATAGATAGATAGATAGATAGATAGAGAGATAGAGAGATAGAGAGATAGATAGAGAGATAGATAGAGAGAGAGATAGAGAGAGAGAGAGAGATAGAGATAGAGAGATAGATAGAGAGATAGATAGATAGATAGATAGATAGATAGATAGATAGATAGATAGATAGATAGATAGATAGATAGATAGATAGATAGATAGATAGATAGATAGATAGATAGATAGATAGATAGATAGATAGATAGATAGATAGATAGATAGATAGATAGATAGATAGATAGATAGATAGATAGATAGATAGATAGATAGATAGATAGATAGATAGATAGATAGATAGATAGATAGATAGATAGATAGATAGATAGATAGATAGATAGATAGATAGATAGATAGATAGATAGATAGATAGATAGATAGATAGATAGATAGATAGATAGATAGATAGATAGATAGATAGATAGATTTATAATAGAAGGGTTGTCAAAATACAAAGTATTCCTAAATAGATATTAGGCATATTCGTAAATATATAGATATTAGCCTATTAAATCCCCCCCTAAAACTGTGCGGCAGATACTACGCGCAGATTGTATTTAAAAAAATGGAATTAATGACTACAAAGATTCTTAGTAAATATATCCGCCAGATGAAGAATAGGAGACACATATTTGACAATAAGATCATCTCCACGAGCAAGTAGGTTGTTTCTTGGACTTTTAAGAAACCATATTAGGACCAAGAAATACAACAAACTCTGACGTAGATCTGCATCTGAATGTCCTATGTATGCCAGAGTAGTGATACCTGATCTGGAGACCCTGAAGATACCTTGAGCAAGAGTAGTGAACAAAGTGGGCAGCGGAGAGGATCCCGATCGACGGCCATCTTGTCCGACAGAAGACAATGGAATCATGACAGGGTCATCGGAGAGAGCGGGACTGGTGTAGCGCTCTTGAACAACTGTGTGAGCAGCCGAACTGGACTCGGCTAGAGAATGGACGTATGCAGCAACGTGCAACGAACGGAACAACACGCTGGAAGCAAGACCGTGGTCAATGACACAGAGAATGTGGGTTGCACGGACGTAGGCGGCAGCAAACGGAGAACTCAACAGCATGCTGGAAGCAAGCACAATGATCAGCGACGCGGATCATGTGATCTGCGCCGTATCAGTCGTGCTCATCCTCAAAGGATCGGAACCGGGGAAAAAAATAAAAAAACAAATAAATGAGTCTAAAAACCTAGAGCTCTTGATACCATGTGAAATAATGGGAAAAGGTACTCCCATAGAAGCCCAGACATATATATTTACAATAGAAGGGTTGTCAAAATACAAAGTATTCCCAAATAGATATTCAGCATATTCCTAAATGGCTAAATAGATATTAGGCCTACTATCTAATTTCTTTATTTGCAACTAAAAGTTTTTCAAGCACATTAAACGTTGAAAAAAGCCAAGAATGTGAAGCAACGGCCTCAAATCACTATTAGCTAGGGTAAGCGAAGATTTTTTGCCTTTGTGACTGGCTTTTCTATGACCAAAGTGTTGTTCTTGACATACCAACGAGACTCAATAATCATGGGAAGTCGGGAATGGTTAGATAGTCCAGGTTGGAGGTGATCTAGTCTCGAGAAGGTTAATTATGATGATGCTGAAGAATCTAAACGTCGACGTGTGGGAACAGAGGTGAAAAAAGGAACCGTGAGTGAGATGGCACCAAGACCAAAAAACAGGATCGGGGATAGTCGGGTCTCTAGGCCTTCCTAGGAGCTTGATGACTCAAATTTTTATTCGGAGTTATGTTTCCTTTGCTAGTTTGTTGCTTTTAATTTTGGACTCCATTTCTATTGGGTGTTTAGAGATGCTTTGAAAGACATGTTCATTCGTTTGGTCATTATAGACAAAGAGGCCGTTTGGTAACATCATTTTTTGGCTTATCAGGCTTATCAGCCAACTTTTTCACCAAACACGTAACTTTTACTTTCGCGCGCTGAGTTGTGTAATAAGCAGAAAAAGTAAGGTTGAAGTTTCTTTTCTGGCTGTATTGGCTGAAGTTACTGTAGATGACCATTTTAACTTTTTTTACATATAATTTTTTATTTATTTTATTAATAAAATATATTTTAAAAATAATTTTTACTTAAAACAGCAGAAACAGCCAAAACAGCCACTTCAGCCAGAACTTCATAAATTTCAGCAGAATCAGCCAAAACAGCCGATTTTCGTGCTACCAAACGGGCTCAAATTGTCCGTTCAATAGTCCATAAGTTATTGTGCTACTTTAGGCGTGAATAATTTAATGTAATCTTAGAGCTTGTGACCGAACTGGGGGTGCTTGTATGACTGATGGGATATGGGTTTTTTATATATCAATATAAGCCCTTTCCATTAAAAATGGTAAGGATATACTTGCCATTTTTATCAATATTGCTAAAATAAATACAAAAGATGAATATATGGCTTCTTTGTCACTTTTCAATCATCCACGCCGCCTTCATTCTTTTTGAGGACGATTTTTAGACGAAAATCTTCAAAGTGAGAGCACATGTCTCACTTTGTGAAAAAATGAATCTCATTATCCTACTTGGAAATGGTCCAAATCAAAGTATCGTTACTGTATTTTTTCCTTAATTTTTAAATAAAGGGAGAAGATGAGGTGATTTGAAAATGAGGGTTTGTTTTTCCTTTTATACAAGGATATTTTAGTATATTCATTTGTGAAAATTGAGTGTATGTACACACTTTAATATGTGACTTCAGTTAATATCACAAGTTAGTAAAAATCACAAGTTAGTAAAAATAAGCTAAATAGTCTTTAAGGAAATCCACTGTCACATTATAGCCCTTACGGCAATTTCCTTCTCTCTAACTACTACGCTAAATACGCTGCTTTCTTCCATAAAAGATCACACCTCTATGGAGAAGGCACAATTGACTCATAGTTCTCAGCGATTTTCATGTCATTAACAACATAACCCATAACTCTAGAAAGATCATGTCAGTAACAACATAACCCATAACCCTAGAAAGAAGTTCATCGTATTCGATCTCATACTCAAATAATACTAAAATTTGGAATGGATGTGCTTTAGTATTTAGACTTTTGTCTCTAGCCTGAGGGTATGCACTTCTATACTCATGATTAGAAAAGGCATAAAACAAAAAAAAATATATACTCCTTAACATATTTGATTGATGATCATAAATTCATAAAAGTAGAGTTATAGTGCTATTTGAAAAAATTAACTTACACTCCGGCACTAATTGGAGTTATAGTGCTTTGAAAATGTTACACGTATCTTTCTTTTGGAATCTAGGGTTGCAAAGAAGACATCAGGTTGTTTCTACGTTTTTTTTTAAATCAGGTTGTTTCTACGTTATTCTCCCAACTTGAATATAGCTATTAACTAGGGATAAAAAATTATGTGCAATTACATGCAATATAAGGTTTAATATGTTCTCCGTCCTGGTATGTTGTAATGAACTATAATTAGGAATGAAAGATATAAACTTCATTAATAACAAAGGTGTTTCAGCTTTATATATTAATAATAAAAGTGTTATATACTTCATTAAATAAAATAGATGCTATTAACTTCACCAAACCTATTTTTTATGGTCATATAGTCATATTCTTTTCCAAGATAGGGAATGATTATATTTTTACCAATCAAGAGTCTAATAATAATAGAAAAATGGATCTATATCACTAGTAGAGTTTTCAATTACAGAAATTTGACTATAAGTCGATTTTTCAAAAAAGTGACTTCAAACCTATTATTTTAGTTTCAAACACACAATCACTAATACCATAAGACATTGGAACACATCAAATAACCAGTCACTACCTCTAATAACATTACTCAACAAAACCATCAATATCTTTCATGAATATCACTTACAATTATCAAATAAACAATCAATGACTCTTACGTTCATATACATGTACTATTATCTCATAAAATTAAAGTCACTATTAGCCGCCATACACCAACCTTATTATAAAATAACACCTGCCTTCAACATTGTATCAATGAGTTGTGACACCTCTACTTGTGAATGATTTGTCTTACCATCTATCTAATCCGTTGGCAATAAAATAAATTCCATATTTGGTTTCATGTGTATCGCACCAATTCCAGAATAAGTTCACATTTTTTACTTTGACCATTTTGAGTATATATATGAATATTACTTTGTGCAGATATATGATCTTTTTATCAATATTTTCGGTGATTAAAATTGCCTTTGAGGCGCGAAACTTTGGACGGAATGATACAAATGGCAAGAAACAATACTCAGAATACTGATAGTGGACAAAACATAGAGACTAAATAGGAAATTGACATACAATTCAAATGACCAAAAGTGAAATTAATTCCTTACATTA
This sequence comes from Cuscuta epithymum, assembly GCA_945859915.1. NCBI lineage: Eukaryota > Viridiplantae > Streptophyta > Magnoliopsida > Solanales > Convolvulaceae > Cuscuta > Cuscuta epithymum. The sequence continues at coordinate 1,058,149 of CAMAPF010001045.1, read as the reverse complement.
CAAGGTCACTTTTGAAATGTAATCATGGCCACAACTAAACATACATCTATTGCCTTCCGCAAATAATGCCTTCAACCTTCTCTTTGAAATCGTTTGCAACTCATAGCGGCTTAAAAATTCATTGAATATGGTGTAAAAATGAAAAGAGATCAATTACTCCGTATTACATTTCAATATCGGTGATAAGTGGGGAAGAAAGATGATATCATTAACGAATCGAAAGTAGAGGTGTCTGATTGTTGGTGTTAAAGTTGAAAGCAAAAGTGACAAATTGAAATTAAGGCGATAGCACATGTATGTAATGGTGAGAGTTAATTAAATGATTGTTCGATAACTCTAATGGTGATTCATGAAAGGTAGTGACAATTTCTTATTTTTCACTTCATGTCATCCTAGGTCAATAGATATGCATAAATGATACCGATAGTATTTTGTTTATTATTAAATTCACATACTTGACAACTACTCACAATTTTAGAATTTCTTTACTTAAGTCACCTTGATTTTTAGAATATACCACAGTACCTTTTAATGTATTATTCACACTACAAAAATAACGAAATAAGATAGGTTTGGCACGAATTCCCCAAAATTGACAAATGATTTAACATGAATTTGACACGGAACGGTAAATATGTACCAAATTCTCTGCCACACCGTTTTGTCATGAGCCATTTGGCTCGAAGCCATGTCAAAAATAAGTTATGATCCATGTCAAACTCGACCGATTTGTATCAATATTATAATACCGTTGTTTATAGTGACATAATGTCATGCCAATATTTAGAGGGATTAAAACATATTTAATGTATCTTTCAAAAAAACATAAGTATTTAATGGAAAAAATTATTAGTATCGGTGACAAAAAGTCGGACACTTCTTAGGGTTGGTTTGCAACTCCTTTTAAAAAAGGACTTCTCAGCTTTTGGCTTTAAAAAACACTTATTTTCCCAAACACTACAATTTTTATTTTTCTCGGCTTCTGCGTCAAAAGTGCTTTTACTTTTTCTATTACACAAAAAGGGAAAAAGCACTTATTTTACCACACTACCCACAAGTGTGACAATAAGATTTCCCAACATAATGATATAATTTGGGGTGTCTAACAAGTGTTCCACCTTTTATCCATCTTGTTTATCATGATGAGTATGGTTTATTTTCACAAACTTCATGCATTAATTGCAATTTCTACTCACACTCACAGGCCTAAAAGTTCAAGTCATGTATAAGAAACTATACATACTTTTCTCCAATTTTTCAAAAAGAAAAACAGAAGAGCTTAAATGCAGCTCAAGTTAGCCACTTAGCCAAGAGTTGTTCAATTTGAAGCTGAGAGGCTCAATGGGATCAAACTCAAATTCAAATACTTGATGATATCTGTTTTCCTCTGGTTGACATTAACAAACAGATAACAGAAAAACCTGTTCTTGATTGGGTCTAAATAGTATAGGGATATGATAATATATAGATTTCCTGATCACCTTGGCTGCGAAGGCATGATCATCTTGGGAAGAAAAATCCACCTGATTATCCCTCCTCCTTGGGAACACCTAAACCTGAGAATAACATAGGAAATGAATCTGTAAAGAAAGATGAAGGAGAGCATGATTAACACATTCCTCCATCTCCTCTCATCTCCATATCCTTCTTCCTTCATCAGCTTCTCCCCACTTACCACACATTTCCCTAACACCGCCTGCAGACACTTCTCCGGCCGGGAGAACTCGTTTATCAAGAACCCATCGAACGGGTACTTAAACAGAGATATGTAATGCATGAAAATCCAGTACTTCGGTATCCCGTTCTTCGACACGAAGTAACCCGAGAAGAGGAAGAAGGAGCCCATCACGGCCGACACGACCGAGTTCCCGATGATGAAGTTCGGGACCAGAGCGCTGAAACACACTACCACTGAGTTTGCAGTGTAGAGAATCAGCCATATCAGTAGGAGGAAATTGAGGTAAGGGGTGAATCCAGATTGGTTTAATCCAACGAGCCAGTAGAGAGGGAGGGAGAAGAGGAGTGAAAGGATGAGGAGAAATGGGAGGTAGGCTAAGGCGTTGGCTATGGCATAAGAGGAGACTCTGTAACTCCCACTGGATGTCTCTTTCATCAATATCTCCCTTTCCTGTAAAAATATGGGAAGAGCTTCTGTTGTGCTTGATAGCAGGAATGTCAATATGAATGCAAATAAGCCCACCCTTTCTTCTGCCCCCAGCAAGTCATCTTCCAGCTTGTAGAAAATTGATCCCAAGACTGCCCCTGAAATCAGCATTTGAATACTCCTGAACGCGAAAAGCTCTTTTGTTCTGTAAATGTTTTTCCAGAACCTCTGTGTGAGAATCATCGTCTCCCTCGTCCTCGAATTCGCAAACCCCGAAATATAAATGAACTCTTCATCATCAGTGATGGCGGCGGCGGATTCCTCGTCATCAACCACCTTGGACTGATGAAAGAGCTCTTGAAGGGTCTGGGTTGTTTTGAGCTCTGTTTCAGTATTACTGTTTTGGGTTCCTTTTTCTTCTTCTTCTTCTTTATCTTCTTGAATGATTGCGTCAATGGATTCTATGGCGAACTCGAGGGCGTTGACGTGGGGAGGCGGGTGCAATCCCATGAGGCGCAGCCTCATCGTAAGCTGGTCGACGGTTCCATGGTGGAGGACGGTTCCGTTGGCCAGCAGGAGGATTGAGTTGAAGAGCTTCATGATTCTGAAACCGGGCTGGTGGATGCTCAGAATTACGGTTCTGCCCCGGGTCTCCGCCATCAGCTTCAGCATGTCGATGATTTGCAGCGCCGAGGTGCTGTCCAGCCCGGAGGTGGGCTCGTCTAGAATCAGAACTCTGGGGTCGTGGATAACCTCCACGCCGATGGAAACGCGCCGCCTCTCTCCGCCGGAGATTCCCCGGATTCTCTCCGCGTCGCCGATCCGAGCTCCGGCGACGTGGCTCAAGCCGAGTTCCTCAATCAGCAGCTTCACCCTCGACCTCAGCTCCGGTCCGGGGAGGCCCAGCCGGAGCCGGCCGATGAAAGTCAACGTCTCCTCGACGGTCAACAGGGGACCTTTTGCGTCACGTACCCCGACAGCTTCTTGAACCTCGCCCTGTCGACCGGCTTCCGGTTCAGGAAAATGGAAGCGCTCTGGGGTCGGATTTTCCCGGCGAGTATCTCCAGCAGCGATGACTTCCCGGCCCCGCTGGGGCCGACGATGGCGAGGATTTCCCACGGCTTGGCCCGGCAGCTAACATCCTTCAACACGACGCGGACTCCAGCGCGGCGGCGGGGTTGAGTGGAGCTCCGGCGTGGGTGTGAGGCAGTGGGGATAGTGTAGTTTATGCCTAGTGCTTCAACTTCACAGCCCTGTTTCTTCATTATTGGTTCCGGTGGCCCTACAGGGGAGAAGAGATAAATCTGTGAGGGAAAGCATCCATTATTGGTTGGGAAATGGGATGGACGATCAACTGATGAAATTTCAGTGCTGATTAACAGAGTTTGTTTGATAGCTTCACATGCATACAGCTTCACGTGATCATCATTCCAATATCTTATCTGTCCTGTAACGTAGAAAATACATCAAAGAGTACATCAAACTTTTATATGAAGTAGAAAATACATTATACGGATTATTACATTTGATATTTCTAAGTATACCAAATCTATTTTTAGCCAACTATTATGTACTCACTATTATGTTAGCCAACTATGCCATATTAACGTGATAACCTTACGAATGTACTCAAATAATAATAAAAACTGAATTCGTGTACTTACGAATGTCAAATGCAACATAATGTACTCTGTATTCCAGCTCATACAAGTTGACGTACTCAATTGACTCTTTCATCATCTATATACTACCTTCCTCAATTCCCCCCCTCATATTGGGATAAAAAAGAGTTGTGCGTTTATTAAGAAAATTAGAAATGTGTTGTTGATATTAAATTGGTAAAGTATCAATAAAGTACAACTGAATTGTAATTGCCAAATATTATTAAATCTGGTAAGAGACAAATCTAGTGGGACAGAGGGAGAATGTAAAATGGGATAAAAATAGGAGGACGGAGGGAGTATATACAAAATTGGTTCATAAACAATATTTAGGATGTTTTTACTTGAAATGTTTTCAGTCGCAGACCAGATCAGACCAGACTAGACCAGATCAAACTTAAAAAGACCACACCACACCAGACTTCCATAGTTAGAAAATACATAGAGCCCAGACATTTACCAGACCAGATCAGACCAACAAATATTAGTCCAAATAGAAACATCGTTATTGCTATCTTGAAGTCATAATGCCAAAATAGTTGCAATACTAGCATTAACGTTACATTTTTACTACTAATAATTTTATTTTTCAATCATGACAATAGTGATTCCTATTTTGAGAGAAAATACGTACATAGTACTATAGTAGTCTTATTTCTACATTTCATTTAGATTTTTGACATATTTCGAGCAATTTCTTTATTTCCAATTGGAAATAAAACCAAATCTACAAGAGTTTAAAATTTAGAGCCATCTAGAAGTTTCATAGGCTAAATTGTTGAAATATACTGAAATTGGTAAAATTTTGATTGAACCTTTTGAATGGGTTGACTCTTCTAAATTATGATTAAATTATACGGAGTATTCAAATATTTTTTTTAATAAGATAAAGTAAAATTTATGTGAAAATAGTTGTCATCATCCATTTTAGTCAATTCACCCTGAAAAGTAACTCAAAAATCATTTATTTTGTTTGTGACATAATTAAGAGCATGAAATCAAAAGCTACGTATACATTACGAAAACTAGTAGGTAAACTTCTAGCCAGATTATAGAGGACCGATAGAAGAATCCATACCCTGCTGACGCTCTTGCTGGGAATGATTGGCATGTGGATGCAGCCCCTCTTCAAGTCGATTGAAGATGGGAGTCTGCAGCCTCACCGGTGGCTGTATTGGGTGTGGTGACTTACCTGGTTCTTGCAGAGTGTTTACACTTGTGTGTGTGTCCGGCATCCACGGGCAACGATTCTTCGATGAGAAACTATATATATGATTTACACTTGATCAACATAGTTTCACATTTATTCAAACTTAAATCCATTTCTGTAGAAAAATCCCTAGACTTAAAGATGAGAGGAAGTTCACCAATCAACCCCCATAAGTGAGAAAACTCCCAATTTCCTACATAAAATCGGACATAGCTTCGGGGTGGCTAGATAACTAAGAACCGATTGAATTTCATGAACCAAGACTCATCATCCATCAACTAATTCTCATAATATCAAGGACTCCATGTATCTATTTAGAACCAGCCCCTAGACATCAAGAAACTACTATACCCAACTTCTTTCATTAATTTGGGTAAAACTTTGGGGTAGCTAAATAGGGTTTAATGCACCAAACCCCCTGTGATTTGGAAATTCGGCGCATTAGCCCCTTGTGATTTAAAAAATGCGTCAAACCCCCCTGTGTTTTAATTAATCATGCGCCAAATCCCTTATGTGGACAAATTCAATTGTCAAATAAAAGAAAAATGATTAACATTTTTGTATGATTTAGAGATTTTGATATATTTATTTGCATATTCAATCAAAATATTAGGAAAAGTGATTTTCAAATCATTAAATTTATCCATAAAGGGGGTTCTGTGCATGATTAATTAAAACACAAGGGGTTTTGACGCATTTTTTAAATCACAGGGGGCTAATGCGCCGAATTTCCAAATCACAGGGGGGTTTGGTGCATTAAACCCTAGCTAAATACTCAAAACTTCACAAGGGTTTTTAATCAAGGATGAAAAACAAATCCATAACAACCTAATTATTAAGAAAAACCATTAACTTTCATAGAATCAACCCTAAATCAATTAACCCTAGCAAAATCCACTACCAAGAACTCTAACTCAAAATATAGAAGAAATACTTCATGTAAAGTGTAAAACCTTACCAAGTAATGATCCTTGATGAAGAATAGGTTTAATTTGGCCTTGAATCACCTTAGGAATGGTTTAGGATCGATTTGTAGAGAGAGGGACAAGTTAAGATCGATTTTGGGGCTGAAAGGGGGTTTCAACGCTTAAATGCGTTTTTTGACCGACCTGCCCAAGACCGACCGGACCGGCACCGGTTTGGACATGACCGGCTCCGGTTATGCTGCCTTTTCACCGACTAAACATTCTGTTTTGGACCGGCACCGGTCCGGGTCCAACCGGCGCCGGTTTGAGGCCATTCGGGTGCCGAAAATGTCATTTTCGCTCTAAACTGACCCCGATTGTTACCGTTCACATCCTAGACCCCCGGTGACATTTTAAACTACATTTCAACACCCAAATACTATCTAACATGGCAACTAAATTGATTATTACGGTTTAGTTTGTTGCTCATCGGATACCCTCGCCTGTCACATTCAAACACAATACAAGCATGTAAGTTCAAATACAATTACCACAAAGTTCATAATCACATAATATCCTTATTCTTCACATGTATAACACTCAAACAATGAGTCAAAACATGATCCTATTGATTATTTAAACACTAAGGATGTTTTCTTTTGGACTGTTTTCAGTCCCAGACCAGACCAGACCATATCAGACCTGAATTTCTTAGTTATAAAATACACAGAGACCAGACGTTTACCAGACCAGACCAGACCAGACTTAAACAGACCAGACCAGACCAGCAAATTTCAGTCCAAAAGAAAACATCCTAAAAGGTATATGAAAAGTACGGGCACTACATTTTGTCTCCCGAGATATACGTTTTGTGGAATAAGATTGTGTACAAACATACTTTTCTAAATTCCGTGCTCACAAACTACGGGTTTAATGCACCAAACCCCCCTGTGATTTGGAAATTCGGCGCATTAGCCCCTTGTGATTTTAAAAATGCGTCAAACCCCCATGTGTTTTAATTAATCATGCGCCAAATCCCTTATATGAACAAATTCAATTGTCAAATAAAAGAAAAATGATTAACATTTTTGTATGATTTAGAGATTTTGATATATTTATCTGCATATTCAATCAAAATATTAGGAAAAATGATTTTCAAATCATTAAATTTATTCATAAAGGGGGTTCTGTGCATGATTAATTAAAACACAAGGGGGTTTGACGCATTTTTTAAATCACAGGGGCTAATGCGCCGAATTTCCAAATCACAGGGGGGTTTGGTGCATTAAACCCCACAAACGACTAAGATCTTTATGAGAAAATCTATGTCAAAACTCATTTTGTTCATATAAACAACTTAAATTTATGAGAAAAATTATGCCAAAACTCATTTTGTTCACATAAACAACTCAAATTGATGGTGCACATAAACATTCAACGTGAGTAACATTGCGTGAGAACATGAATTTGAAAAATACATCATCTATTTACACGTCACAAGTCACAACTACTTTCTATGGAAAAATATTGATTTACATGATGTGTCCAAATATTGGTTGTGCGCGGATCATTATACTTAGACAACCATGTCTTTAGTAGTGTAAAATTATCTATGTCAACACAGACCTTTTAGAAGGTGTTTGGAATGGATCATGTTTATGCTTTTGAAAAAAATAGAAGTAGATTCACAAGAATAATCCGTACTTTTAGATTCACAATAAAAATTTAGGTGAAATTCACAAGAATAATCCGTACTTTTAGGATTCTACAATAATAATCCATACTGACAGTGTCTACAAAAATATCCCGAACTAACAATATTGTTCATAAAAATAAATTGGGTGAATTCAAATTAATGTCTATTTAATACTTTCAACACTTGCTCTCGTCTTCCTCTTCCCCAGGACGAAGAGTAACGAATGAGAAAGTGAAAGTAGAGGTTGAAAATATTAAATGAGCATTAATGTGATTTAATTTTATGGACATTATTTGTAGTAAGGATTATATTTATAGATACTCTAAATATGAATTATTATCATAGAATCCATAAAAATATGGATAAATATGAATTATTATCATAGAATCCATAAAAATATGGATTATTCTTGTGAATTTCACCAAAATTTTAAAATTAATCTCACTACTCTTTCCAAGCTTTTAAATTTTTTTTAGGAGCACTCTGAAATATTCCTGATGGTGTACGTTTTGAGTAGAAATGTTACCTCCACTGGGGGCTTCTTCCTCTGTCTCTTGTTCTGCCTCTGGCTGTGTAATAAAATTTGCGTATTTCAATCTCAGGACATTTCTCAATCCCGTACGCTCTCGAAGACTAGGAGTGAGAGCTCGATCTTCAATGTCGTACGACGCACAACTCCACGCCGCTAAGAAAGCCGCCACTCTTGCTGCTCATCTCTGTCAGGTATCTCTCCAGTATATTGGTACTCTTTCAATCGTTCTACTCAGGTGGTAGCTATCGTGGCTGAAGACAGGCCAAACCAATTTTTTGCTGTATTTTTTTTGGGTTTTCCCTTTAAGACCACCGGCTATTTCTGTAAGACTAGCATAATCACCCATCGCACAGCCCAAACTGATCCGCCCCTGGTTCTGCTAGGCCTCCATCAGCCATGAAGTTAGGTCTCTAAGCATTTAAAGTTGTAATTGGCCGTATGATTTGCTGTTGTTTTCCTTCATCTCGCTCTCACTGACGACCTAGCATCGACTTAGGAAAGGATATTTTCATTATTCATTTTTTGAGCCTGTAGATTCAATTAGCTTCAATCTCACTCTCTCTACCAAAAATCGTGAAAACAGCTTAGGTGATACCTCTGTCGTTGTACTTTACAGAAAGTTCAGAAGACGCTGTTGCAAACTGATGTGCACTCAAAGACAGATAAGAGCCCAGTCACTGTGGCTGATTATGGTGCGTGGTGTTATTTATTCATTAGTATTGTTCATAACTTTCCGAAAGTTTCTAAATTAGCTTCTTTGCTACCAAACAATGTGCTTTATTATTTAAAGATCAAGTTTACAAATTAATCTGTATTTTATGGAATGGCTTATTGAGGATCAAATATAGTTTTATTTCAAGTTGTTAAAATGGCATTTTAGTTCAAGTTGTTTAATACCAACACTTTAAGTACTTCAGACATTTCAACGCACGTCATTTAGGGCAGGTTTACCATTATTCATTAAGCAAATGTATTGTAACATTTGATGGATTGTAACACTAAGAGTCTAAGACAGATAATTTTTGCTAAAAAGTCATTCGTCATGTCAAGGCACTTTGTTTGGGTTTGGGTACATGTGATTCATCTTTCTAATTTGGTTACAAACTCACCAATATGTGATGGCACTTATGACTTCTTTGGATGATACATTTACTTGTCAGGTTCACAGGCAGTGATCAGCCTTATATTGCAGAAGGAGTTGCCTTCTAATTCCTTTTCATTAGTGGCCGAGGAGGTTAACTTTTGTGCATATGATATTTTTTGTTTTATTGAAATTTCAAAGCAGGGAATCTATATTTAACTACACTGTACATAATTTACCACTCTGCATTATAATCCTTGGATCATAGAAACTGCTGCTTACTTATATTCGAGGTTGTTCTCTAGATTTCAGGAAAACAGATACTCTTCATCTGTTTACTTGATTCGGAAAACAGAAAAAAGCAAATATGTTTTGTTTTTTGTTTTTCAGCTTTCAGAGAACAAAAAAGATTTCCAGTTAGTGAACAGCCTCCTACTGCTACTGAATCTTACTACAATGATAGAAAAAACTTCCTTTGTCTTTTGCAGTTTAAGTGTGAAGTGGAACAATGGAAAAAATAAATTTTAGGAGGGGAACTTTAAAGATTAGGCATTATTTAACTAATGGAATCATGCGTTGCCATGATCTCTCAGTGCTATACCAATAAAGTTTTCATATTGGAGATATTTGCGCCATTTCTCGAGCTAACACATTGTTAAAACGCAACTTGTGATTAAACCACTTGTGTACCTGATAGCAAACTGAAATTTAAAAGGGAAGCAAGAAGCTGCAGGATAAGAAAAATTGTCAAATGGAATGTTCTTGCTCCTGGTCTGTTTGTTTGATCCAATTTTGCGAAGTTATTAATTGAAGTGTTAACTTGGATCATATAGGCCCATAGGGTAGTTATCAATGATTCAATGATGCCACACTCACTTGATAGTCCATTGATCAGCACAATTTATCTCCTTTTATTATTTAGATAGATTTATAACACCTTTCTATTTTCTGAAGTACCGTAGAAGCATTTGTCTGCTTAAACAGTACTCCGCCATTTAGTTCTAATTGAAACTGAAATGTGGATGCTGGACTTGTACAGGACTCAGAAGACCTCCGCAGAGAAGATTCAGAAGAGACTCTTCTGCGCATCACAGAAATTGTTAATGATACTCTCGCTAGCACTGAATCAGGAATCACTTCTCCCTTATCTAAAGATGATGTTCTTGCTGCAATTGACAGTGGCAGATCTGACGGTGGTCCTTCTGGTTGTCATTGGGTACTAGATCCTATCGATGGGACTAAAGGGTAATTTTTCATTCTTCATACTTGGAGGGAGTATTAAGTATGCAATTCATTCTTTTCTGAAATAGTTTTCCATTGTCTATGCGTTGTTTCCATATGTTGATTAGAATAAAGAAATGATTTGACATTTGATGAAAATAAGTCTTTGATGAGATATTTTAAATTATTAACGAAATAGGAAGGAAGTTTACTGAGAATGAATGAAAAGAGGGCAGCTAACAGAGGAAACAGTAATCTATTGCAAATTGAAATAAGAGCCACTTGAAATGTCATTTCGTAGGTTTCTAAGAGGTGACCAGTATGCTATTGCACTGGGTTTACTAGATGAAGGGAAGGTAGTTTTGGGTGTCCTCGCCTGCCCCAATCTTCCATTAGCTTCTATTGCATACCATGGTTATCAAGAGAACTACGGTTGTTTATTTTTCGCTCAAGTTGGAGCTGGCACCTATATGCAAACTCTAGATGGCTCTCCTCCTAAAAAGGTTGTGATCTTCTTCGGTTCTGTTCTATTTAGAGCTCTTTGGTAGTTTTTTTTGCTGCAATAGCAGAATTTGCTTAATTTACTGAAGTGAAAAGCGTTCATTAAATTGATTTCAGCCAAATAAGCAAGGCAATGCTTCTTATTCTACTTATTCTAATTATTCTACTCATAAGCAGAATAAGCTTTTTCCATCATTTGCAATGGAGCCAAAAATTCATTATTTTTTGGCTTGAGAATATGATGGAATAAAGCAAAATGGTTCACTAAATTGTCTGTGCTTCTTTGTTATGAAGCAGCAGTCAGTCCATGCAATTTTGGACGCGATTTTCACTATGCTTTAGTACAAGGGTAAGACTGCGTACATCCGACCCCCCTTATCCCACCGTAGGTGGGAGCCTTTGCGGCACAGGGGTAAATGAAAATTAAAATGATAAGCAGAATAAGCTCATTGATGCTACAAAGTGGGGCCTTAGTGATGTTAATTAAAATTTTAATCTTATTATCGAACAGGTACATGTCACAGACATTGAAAACCCCGCAGAGGCATCATTTTTTGAATCTTTTGAAGCAGCGCACTCAATGCATGACTTGTCTAGCTTGATTGCAAGGGTATAATACTCTCCTTCATTATAAATCTCTCATGTTTCGTTAATAAGATTTTAACTCAAAAAACATAAATAAAGAAACTAGGCGTGAAAGCATCACCTGTTCGAATAGATAGTCAGGCCAAGTATGGTGCATTGTCCCGAGGAGATGGAGCGATATATTTGAGATTCCCCCATAAAGGCTACCGTGAGAAGATATGGGATCATGCAGCTGGATGCATTGTTGTTTCTGGTACATTTTTCTTAAGTTAACGTACTTACGTACTTTGATATTTCATTTCTTATCAGCTTTCACATGAACATTTTGAACATTAGGAATTGCCGTCCAAGAATTGTTTGGCACATCAGCTATGTCCTGGTGTGCCATTCTAAAGTTGAACCTGCTTACTGACTTACCTATTCCACCCATCTCTTAATATAATCAATAGAAAACAAAAACTAAATGCATAATATGTTGGTACTTGAGACCAATGTTGTAAATACTAACGAAGTAACGATATTGCCCTAAATAGAAGTAAAAACGTTTTTGGAATTCCAAAATTTGAGCTCTATATTTTTATTCCCTAAGTAGGAGTAATTACTGCTTGGAAAATACGGCAAATTTTGCTGATTTACTGCCATATTTAGAGTTTGGTAATGCCAAAGTATGACAGTAAATTTTTAAGATAGTAGTAATTTACTTTTCTAAGGAAAAAAAACACAATACTCGCATTTTGGAATTTTACATTATTTCTACAAATGTTTCGGTAGGTTATAGGCTGACTAGGAAATCCATAGGTGGTTTTTACTAGACCAGTCCATGGTCTCCAGTTGAACAGGAACCATTGTTTTTTGAAACGGAACGATGAGATAAGGGCTGTTTGGGTCCTCCGATTTGGAACTGTTTTTATTTTATTTAAAAACAACAGCATCGGCAATATGATGATGATAATATTAAAATGGAAATTATACTAGCAATAATAATAGCACTAATAATAATAATAATAATAATAATAATAATAATAATTATAATAGCAATAATAATAATACTAATGATAATTATAATAATACAAAAAAGTATAGATAAATAACATTATAATCCCCATACATCTATATCCCCAACTACCCCAAAGCATAATAAAACAGAGAACAATTAGCAATAATAAATAGGGCCCCTAATAAATAGCATGTAAAATAATGTCATTCATGAATGTACCAAGTCCTTTATAAAGCAGAGCGCCTCTGATAAACAAAAGTCACACACACACACAATGCATTCATTTATTTATATTATGTATTAGTATTATTCTTATATTTTGTACAATTGTTTAACTTAAATTGAAAATTTTATTCATATATTTATATTATGCTATTGGTATTATTCTTATTCTTTTGTACAATTGTTTCACTTAAATTGAAAGTTTTAATTTTTCAAGTTGTTACTAGTAAGAATATAACTTTGACAATTGTAAACAAAAAAATATATTTCTCTTGTTTTTGGAACCCTTTAATTTAAATAATTTAATTATTTTATTTCTATTTCAATTTTATAAATAATAAGAACTAAATTAGTAAATCTCTTAAGAACAATAAATAAAAAAAATTGAACCTGAACCAAACTGGAACTGCTGGTTCCAGAACGGGGTAAAAACCACCTATTTACTGTTCCAGTTCTGGTAGCAAAAAATTGGAACAAGAATAGATGGTTCGGTTCATAACTGCGGACATGTGTACCTAAGTATCATGTTACTACTAAGCAGTAGAGCTCCATGTTTTGGGATTTTTATAGAAATAGTAGACATAGTTTACTATAATAGACTCCTGTAAAAAACCTGTTTCTAGAACTAAATTTGTCCTAAAACAAGTGTCTGGAGCCAGAAATCCACTTTAAGTTTAAAACAATAATCGTGTAAAGTCGGATGTCGGTTGTAGTCAATTACTCCAAACAATATCGGAATAAATTTATGGGTACAAATGACCATCCATAACTAGTAATAACTTGGACCCCCAATTGCATTGAATAAAAAGGAAAAGTTGCGACTGACTCAAATAGAACTTTTTTTTAGCATATGCAGTATTATACGGAGTATATAGTTTGGACATAGGGATTGGCGTTCAAGAATTGTTTGGTACATTGGCTATGTGTGTGCAAGGTTTAAAACGGCTAGTTCGGGTATTGAGGTGGTTTGTCCAGGAGGGGCGAGTCGTAATCCTTGAGGCATACACCAACAAATAAAACTTAAAATCGTTAAAAAAGTAATAACCAACTAAAGATATGCATAATAATAAATCTAAATAGTCTCCAACACCAACACATATATGATCACATCATCAAACATGATCATTCAAAATGAGAATTCAAGCAAGCAAATAGACACATCACCATCGTCTCTTCCATCATCAGTCGTCACAATCAAAATCCTTAAATTCTTCCTCTCCTTCATCATCATTTACCTCCATTACTTGTTTTTTTCTTCTTATTTTTCTTATTTTCCCCTTGGTTACCCATCTAAGTCTTTGTCCACTTTGTGCAGGAGCAAGAAAACTTCTTTGTGTAGAAGAATGAATTTTTTTCAACTACACTGATAGTGCTTAATTAATAGATATCATACGTTAGGGTATGGTTTTTTTTAATGAAACATGACTTGTTAGGGTTTAGTGTGGATACATGTATAATGTATGGGCTTTTTATTAAATAAAAAAACACTGGACCCTTTTTAAGTTAGAAACACATTAAAAAGATAGAAACAAAGGAAAAACACCTCAAGGCGCGTTTTGAGGTGTAAGGCTCTTATCATGGAAAAGAACCTAAACCTTGAAACCTTCTCTGTACGCATCACCTTGAGGCGTATCTCAAAACCTGCCCTGTAAGTGCCTTTTTAAACCATGCTTGTGTGCAATACTAAAGCTTAACCTACATACATTTCCTAATATTTACAGACACATTAAAAAGAAAAATTGGATTGTGCACCCATGTTTATTTCAAAACTGGACTTTGGATTCCATTTTAAAGTCCTTCCGGCCTGCACTCCCAAAGCTCGAAATCCTTTGTAGTGTGCTCCCTCAAGTCTCAAAAGTTGCTTATTTATCTTGGACTTTGCGCTCTATGTTTAGTTTAATATTTGACTTTGCGCTCTATGTTTAGTTTAATGTTTGAATTTGTAACTCAATTTGGGGCTTCGGCATTCAAGCGGCAAGAATTTAAAAAAAAAATGCATCCAAGAAAAAGTGGAGCGCAAAGTCCAATTTGAAAAAACAACAGAGAACATAATCTTATCGGGTGATATGTTGATACTTGAAAGTTGAGGCTGGTGCTGTAAAAATCAACCTAGGGACAAAGTCACAGAGTGCGAAATGCCTTCTTAACTTGCCTTTATGTTCTGGGCTGACTAGGCGCCTTTAACTAGTAAACACACCATCGTTTTGTTTGATATTTTTATAGAAATATTAGATATAATTTGCTCCAATATACTCCCTCTATCTCGTTTTTCCATTAGTACACTTCAGTTTTAAAATAAAATTAGTATAAACTAAACAGAAAGTTGTATTGCTCATTTAGTGTGTATATGATCATTTAATTCTGAGCTCTATGCACATAGATAAAATTAGTATAACTAGTAAAAGCTTGCATCATGTTTGCGTTGACTAAAAATTAGAAGTTAGACCTAGACAGTATTATAATATGGGCCCCACACATTAGATGTAGCGCCTCTTGGTTGTCTAGCTAAAGATCATTCATTCTTTTTCTCTGAGCTTTGAATTGGAATGATTTTGTATGTTTTTAATGTGAATATTGTAGAAGCTGGAGGCATAGTGACAGATGCTGCAGGAAACCCATTAGATTTCTCCAAAGGAAGGTACCTGGACTTGGACACTGGCATCATTGTCACCAACCAAAAGTTGATGCCCGCTTTATTGAAGGCTGTTGGCGAGTCATTGGCCGAAAAAGCCTCATCTCTGTGATCCCATGTGTACACACTCATTTATGCATATATTCTTAATTCTGAATAATCCCCATCCTGTTATTCTTTTATTTGATAAAGGTACTTGAGACTTCTGTCTGGAAAATGGTACAATAGTGTTAAGTCATTTTTCTTGAAAATGAAAGTGAAAAGTAAGCATTCACAGGTTGAGCCTAGAAAGGAACATCAGAAGGGTAGTCATGAGGATGCCTTCTGATGGTGTCTCTAAGTGACATCTCTTGCTCAAGGAGGTTGGCAGGGGGAACATCATATACATCTGTGAAAACTTCAGTAATCGGAGGTTTCTCCGCCTTCTCTGCCACTTGAATTGCATGTAAGACCTGCAACCAGTGGATTCGATGGTCAGTGAGTCATTTGGTACGGAGTATCTTCTTGTTGGTGCATTATTTAGTTTGTCATATCACATATGTTGCCCAAGTACATGTGAACAGAGGTACAATGAAACATGAGTAGAAATGTTTACCTGCTTCCTTATACTGGTTTGAAGTTGAGATTCCGCTGCAGAGTCCCACCAACCTTCTCTTTGAATCCACTTCCTAAACCTTGTCACAGGATCCCGAACCCTTTTCCACAACTCAATCTCATCAGATGAACGATATTTCGTGGAGTCATCTGAAGTGGAGTGATGTCCCGCTCTGTATGTGAGTGCCTGTGATGATAAATTTAATGTAATCATTTTTCGATGACATACTATTGGATCAAACAAATGTCACAAATCTTAGTAGTGATTACTCAGACGGTCTGGGTCTGATTAATGGAAAGGGTGGAACTGTAAGTAAGTATATTTCAGTCTCGTTCCGATTTATGTGTGGGGTTTCGGTCCAGTTTATAGGGTTGGTCTTGGTTCTGTCTCTGGCCCTAAAAAATCGGATCGGAACAGGACAGTTCCTACATTGGAGGAACCAAAACCGAACTGGGTTTGAACCAATTTTTTGGTCTGGTTTTGAATGGTCAGTTCTATTTGAACTAGGGTGAAACTTTGTCTGGAACCTATAGGTGGTGGTGGGGATGCGAGAATGAATGGTGGTGTCCCCGAAACCCTCATTTCTTGAAAGGCGTTTTTGTAACATCAATATCTTTTGCTGAACTTTGTGCTCCCCGTAACTTAAATTCTGTGAAAAAATAGAGGGGTATGAAGAACCTCAATAAGAACAGGCTTATGCTCCTTAACAGCAATCTCACGAGCTGCACTAACAGCGTTGAAGATGGCAAGAGCATCATTTCCATCAACACGAATGCTGCGAACTCCATATGCTTTGCCCCTGCTCACGACTCCATCACCTACATGTCATCAATCAATAGACATTACACATGGTCGGGAGATTTTCTATTCGCAAACATGTTAAAACAACTCAACAATCAAGGTAGGGAGGTTTATACTTCGGAACTGGTCTCTAACAGGTGTACTTATTGCCCAACCATTGTTTCTGCAAATGAAGATCACGGGCACCTCCATCACCCCCGCAAAGTTTAGTGCAGCATGGAAATCACCCTAAATGATAATCCATTTAGTACACCAAAGGCGAATCAATACAAATCTGGATCAAACTACTGAGCCTGACATGAATCACACGATCAAATAATACCACCCAAGACCCAAAATAAGAAGTCGTGTTTGGTCAAGATGCTCACTATGTCCCATTTCAAGCTTTTTAGTTAACTATAGTTGACACTTGACAGATTATAAAGAACTATAGTTGACACTTAGATTATAAAGTCACCACTTTTTTTTTAATAATCCGGACAAACTTGCATACTACACTACGTTTTATTGAATTACAAAAACCAAATTTTAATACAACATCCAAGTTTTAGCCTCAAAAGAGTTTGGATTGGCTAAAATTTATTTTTTAATGTTATAAGATATTATTATATACTCCGTATTATACTTCGTATAATATGTTAAAAGAGATTTAGCCTGATGGTGTGCATACTGCAGTGTGTCAAAACCTTAAACTGGGATTGAAAAAGTGCAAGATTTTATATTTTGAGTTTTGACATGTTACAACCCCTTCAAATTCCTCATTATGAAACAAAACTTTTCTTTGTTGGGACAAGTCACAAGTGGAGACATGTTCGTCAATCCAAAAAGGTGGAATTGCTCGGTCCAAGTGCCCCCACACTTCCACTCGACAGAATGTATAGAGGAGTAAATCACCATATGATTTCAAACATGTTTGAGTGAAGTTGTTCAGGGTTTAGTTCACACAAGAAGCCACAAAATTGGATGAAATTTTAATGCCACCACTACTAGGAATTGAACTTGAAACCTAAATCAAATTGCCTCACTCAGCTACTGTTGAGCTACCCGTGCAGTGCAACTAATGGAGACACATTTGTGGTCTTATTTGACGAAGAACCCACTGTTGCTATCATTATTTCAAAGAAAATGAAACTAAAGAAAATAATAAAACTGATAGGAAGAAAAACATCTTTTAAAAACATCAAACATGTACTAACATATAAGAACAAAAACATTCCATTGGCGCAATGTATAGAGGTGCAAAATAAAAGCTAATCTGCTTCATGCCAAATGTATACTAAGTCAGTTACTCGAGATGAAACCGATAGGAAGAATATAATATGTTTACCGTACTGGAGCCTCCATCTCCAAAATATACGATAGCACATGCATCCTGTCCATCCATCTTTAAAGAATATGCAGCGCCAACCGCTTGAGGAATTTGTGTACTAAGCCACAATAACCATTCTTTAAATTACTTATATATGTTCTAAAAATATGGTGAATTATAAACTGCACAGTGAAAATAAGACAAGTCTTACGCGACAGTTGATGAGACAGTGAAGTAATTGAGCTTGTTAGATCCATAATGGATAGGCATCTGCCTGCCTTTTCCATTATCATATTTATTTCCAAAGCACTGATTTGCAAATTCCTGTAGGGTGAATCCCCTCCATAACAACACTCCAGGCTCCCTATACTACAAGGAAAAAAATAAAGCAAATATCGTTTCCCATTTATTTATGGTTCTGATAATAGACTCTTTATAATATTCCTTTGACTTGAAGGTTATACAAATCACTAGAAAAGGGAGAAAAGTATTAAACCCACTCTCCTCATTACTGCTTATTTTGCTCCAAAGCTGACTGTTCAAAAACAGATGAATGAACCAAACCAAATATACCCTCTATGTCCCACTCGGAAGTAGGGTCCGGGGAGGGTGAGATGTACACATACCTTATTTCTATCCCCTGGAATAAAGATGTTGTTTCTCTCAAGACATATGCTGAGGAAAAATTCAGGAAGGTTTGGAAGATGTTTAGATTTTTTTTTTAATTTTGTAAAGCTTTGAAGAATATAGATCAGAGCTATAATAAAACAGCACAAATAAACATTCAAAGGTGAAAGGTACTGTAAACTGATAAAAACTGCTGGGGAATTAAGGGCAAGAAATAAAGTTACATAAACAGCTAAAAAGACAATAAAAGATAGGAAAATGACAAAGCAGATAAAAAGTACTCCGTAAAAAAAATGGACTAGCTATCACCCACACAAATGACACAATGCAACACTAAATACAGGCCTAGACCCCAAGAGTGGTTGCTCTCAACTGAAACGTATTGTTTTAATTTATACTTCGTAGTTTTTTTTTATGGTGTACAGTTATCAAAATATACTTCGTAGTTATCAATGTATATTGTTAAGAGTCTGTCATAACTAATAAGCAAATATTAAAACAGGCTGAGCTGTACAGTTTTGGCTTCAACTAGTGAAATGACTGCATTCAGTATTTTAGTTTGGTCCAGTTGAGTGATCTAAATCCAATTATGAATTCTACAATAAACTAACAGTACGTAATGCTCTAAACACAAAATACTAACCTGAGGAAAGATGACATCATCCATGTTTAGTGCTGCTGCTGATGCAATGTTGATGGCCTCTTCTCCAATAGTGGTGACGTAGAATGATATCCTTCCTTGTCTTTGTGCTCCATAGAAAATGGTATCCATTGTTTGAAGAGTGACCATGTCGGTATACATTTTCTGAGCAACCTTCTTGTCAATCTGATAACATTAGCAGCCCCCATAAGATTCCCACAAAGGCGATATTGGGGCACACAAGTAATTTTTGCAACTTACCTTCAGAAAATTGATGGGCAGAGGGAGACCATCATCATTGAGCACGCGGTAGCAGTGAATCCTTTCATCTATGGTTTCAGAAATAAATTTCATTTGGTGGGTGAATTCAACCTTCCCTCCAGGGAAATCGAGGACCTGAAATTGCATGATATAAGTTGTTCATAATAACTGTTGCTGTCCAGATTATTTCTTAAACATTTTCATGAAAAAAGTGCCACTTGATCCTTAGAAATCCATATTGAATCCTAAGCATGTATGTAGGATGGAGTATAGGACTGGGATGTATTACTTAAGTAAATTTGTTCCAAAAGACTGAATCCTGTCGACGATCTAATTTATTCTTAGTAGGCTCATATTCCATCTTTAATTGTTTCTGGTGTGAAACTCTAGTACATCTATGTCAAAACAACATATGATTACTCATATGTTTAGTAAATAACTCTAAGAGAATCAACATCTATGCTTCCCAAATAATATGAGTAATCTGAAGTCATTGCCACATTTTATTAAGTAATCTCAAAATTATTCATATAGACATTTTTTTGAATATTTGTGGGTCCTACGCTCACATCTGAAATTATATTTTGCTGTCCAATTGTTCGAAAAACTACTCTCACAAATAATATCTGTCACTATTAGTCCATCATCCCAAAGCGGGCAGAGCCATAGAAACAAATGGCAAAAACTAAAGGCCGAAGATAACTCAAAATGTATTAATGTCAACTCACATGTGGAAATCCACATCTTAACGATAGAGAGATACCAAACACGCATTAGCAGCAGTTATTGTATGTGATCAGCTCGGATCAATTGAGATGAAAGAATCAAAGATAGGGATTTACCTGCGGAAGATCATGAGAAACGTGAGCAGTGGGTTCAGGTGGGATTGAGTGAATAAAACGGCGAGAGGTTACAAGGGTAAGAAGAACACCTCCAGCACCAGGCGGTGGAATGAACCGACAGAGATTTTTTGAGGATGGAATTAGAGCGAAAAAATGTGAAGGGTACTGATGAATAGGGAGTCTTGTGCTTAGCAGATAAGGAATCAGGGTTCTAGATTTTGAGAATGAGGAGGAAGCCATGCATAGAGGAGATACAAATTCTCACTTTCTTAACTTCTAACCGGAAATGTAAAATGCAGCAAGTAAAAGTGTTCTAGAATTCATAGTAGGCGGACTCGGGAAACGTATCCCATCATATAGTCAGTCCTTCAGGAGAATGATTGGTCCGAGACGTCAAATCTATGCCCCATATTTGTAACAGAAAAACCAAAGCACAGTCCCAAATTTGTAAACATTTCACAGTATCTTACATAACTGTTTGTGCACACACACAGTACGTACACTCAATGGTTATTTGTGTGCACAGGCAGTTCGCCCAACATTATCCTTCTCCAGACACAATTATGTATAAATGTATGCAAAATATGTACAAATTTTGTGTACAAATAAGTGTATAATTGTTGTTCTTAACAATAACCCTATATATTTTTATCAAAAAAACTATTTATACATGTCAAATCCATACACGCCGCATGTGGATGTATTTTTTCGTCGTAAATACAATGTTTACAGACAAAAAAAACATCTTCATAGGCGGTGTGTATGAAACGTGTATGGATTTGACGTGTTCAAGAATTTTCCTGTTTTTATCAACATTCCAATGTGCATATCCAATGGATGATAAAAGTTTAATATTGATGTTATCATATTGAGAGATATGATAACCTCATATCCAATCTTAATTATCATCATCAAATAATGTGATTATTTTGCGAATCTCATATTCACAAAACCTTTACTTATGAACCATACTATCCAAAAGAAATTGACACATCACCAACTTCATGCCCTAATAACCTTATAGAAGAGGATGTCTCCAAAGTTAAATTGTATGGAAAGTGTGCACTAATAGATTAAGTTCAAATAAGTAGAAGATTGTTTTAAAAGTAAAAACGCTGGAAAGAAAATGTGAAAAAGTAAAAATATGCACATTTTTACTTTATCTAATCAAATGTGAAACAAAAGGTTTTTACTATGATTGAGACCAAACACAAGTGTAACACCATAGGCACAAGTGTAATACCATAGGCAATCATCCGAACTCCAAAGCACATGTAAGGTTTCAGTTTGTTATATGGAACCAAATG
Source organism: Cuscuta epithymum (assembly GCA_945859915.1). Lineage (NCBI taxonomy): Eukaryota > Viridiplantae > Streptophyta > Magnoliopsida > Solanales > Convolvulaceae > Cuscuta > Cuscuta epithymum. The sequence goes on along the minus strand of CAMAPF010001045.1, from coordinate 1,036,420 downwards.
TCAAATTTGTATAAGAGAAATGTCATGTCACATCGAAGTGTAAAAGCGTTAGGGATGTGTAATTTCACCTTAGCTAATAAAGGAGTCATGATTTCCATGTTTCAAAAGGTTGAATCCCCAACCTAAGGCTACCACATGCCCCTATCCCTAACCCAAGTCACAGTGACTCAATCAGCCCAATTCATGATAGACGTTATACTCGTGTGCATCAGAGATTTAGCTTAGCAGACAAGAGCTGTAACCTTCATATAACCGTTCTGGATTTCGATTCTTGGTCAATGTTTCAATTTTTCCACCACTCTACCAACTAAGCTACCCGTGCAAGTGTGCGGTTGGTGCGGATAAGGAGTTATGATTTCTAATATAGAGTTGAGTTGTTAAAATCATGACTCGGAGGATAGAATATTAGATTTGGGAGTTTTTTTACCTATCAAAACGATGAAACGAACTTCCTCGGCCCATGGTAACATAAAAATTACAAATCAACCAGTTAAATATACATGATCGTGTATATCATTCTTTTTTAAGATAAAAAATTAAGAAGTGCTGTTGCTTACATTCTTCTAAATTTAAGTATTTAACAATGGTGATGCCACCACCTATGCTACCAGTCAGCAGTCTCTAAGACCAACAATAATCATCCTTTTTTATAAAACTTGTCTTTCGAAGTTTAATTTCAAATTTAGTACTCCGTATAACAATTTGTATATAATATTTGATCAAATAGCTTTTTGTTCAACTCTCCTGATGAATTATGAATATGATAATAGTTTAAAACCAGTTGATAATAGTGTAACCAATCAAAAGAAATGACATATAGAATAGGGGTGGGCTCGGGCCGGGCGGCCCGAACCGGAACCGGCCCGGCCCGGCGGCCCAGCCCATGGGCGGTTCGGGTCGACCCGGCCCGGTGGCTACCGGTTCCGGGCTTTCATTTTGGTGAACCGGCCCGGCCGGTTCAGGCCCGGTCCGGGCCGGATTTAATTTTTTTTTTGAATTTTTTTCAAGTTTTTGGGTTGGATTGGGTATTTTGGGCCATTTGAGGTGGTTTGGGGTGGTTTGGGGGAGGGTAGGGGGTTGATTAGGAAAACCCCAAAAAAAAAAAATTATATACAACCGAACCGGGCCCGGCCCGGCCCGAACCGGACCCGGGGTTACCCGGGCCGGTTCTGGGCCTCCCCTACCTTGAACCGAGGCCCGGCCGGTTCAAGGCCCGAACCGGGCCCAGCCCGGAACCAGTCCACCCCATATGTCGTTCGTTGTTTCAATGACTTTGTACTCAAGCACTAACAAAGACCGGGTATCACCATTAAAGGTACATTTTGTGGGGTAATAAATCTTCTCAAGATTGATAGCCAGAAGACGAGCATTTGCCACACATGCCGCAAAATGATTTCGACTCGGGCATCAATGTATATGTGAGCTATATGTTTAATATATGTGATAATATTACATACAGAACTATTGTGCATAGCTATATCAGAAGGACTGGAAGGGACCAAGCAAAAAAAAAAACTATCAGCAACAACTACTGTATGAGTCACTAGTCTGTGGTGGCTTCTCCTTGAAAATGTTCTTTTTGACATGTGAGCCCTCCACACAAAGGCTTGGTGTATCAAGAATCTGCATATCCAAAACGTGATAAAGTCAACCGGAAAGAAAACTTACGGCACATCATCAACTTAAGTATCTGTTTCGAAACCCGAAAAATATTAGGGAAAGAATACAGTCAAACTCAATATATTTATTTTAGATATTTGTTCAAACTCATTTTATATTCATTATTCGCATTATGCAGTCACTAAGAAATCTAAAAATAGAAATATTTCAAAAAAGTAATCACGCCTAATTTTCCTTTACATTTTCTGAGGTAAAGCCAGGCATTACGAAATTCATTTTTTGTCTTTTTTCATTTTCCTGTGACCCTGTCATTTTCTGGAAAAAATCAATGGCCAATAGCATATTTTGTTGAAGTAGAAAAACAATGGCGTTATAATGTTATTGTGAAGAACAAAAATTGTGGAGCATGTCAAGATTATGAACCTTCATTATAAGCTCATCAAAGCATTGCTGCACATTCACACATGTTTTTGCACTGCATTCAATGAAGAGGCATCCATATTCCCTAGCAAAATCTATTCCTTCTTTTTTGGTAACAGCCCTTTCAGCATCCTAGAAGAATTAGATATGAAAAAGTAAGGAAAAAAGCATCAATGAGAGTTATGCATTATAGTCCTTTAGCATTTCTATGTTGGTCATATTCTCCACACACTGCCTCTTGAGGCCGGGTATGGACATATGGTTAGATCTGTTTCTTGTGGGCCGGGCTCACCCACACCAATGATGGGCAGAAAATTTAGAAAAATACCGGTCTGAGCCCGTCCCGAGCTCGGTGGTGTGCAGGTCTAATTTGGAGTCTAGATTGATTATGTTATAAGTACTTGGAATATGAATTGATTGAAATTCGGAATTTGAAACACAGGAGAATTTACCTGGTCAACTTTGTTTCCAACCAGCATTTTGATGCAATCTTGATTTGTTGAGTAAAGTTCAATCTCTTTAGCCCAAATATCTTTAAGATTGGTAAAAGTTTCTCGTCTTGTGACATCATAAACTGCTCTGACAAAAAATCATGGATGTGAGGTAAAAAATGTTATCCTATCTCTGAGGTTCAGTATTGATGTCAAAGCAAGGTAAATAGTGATGAGAGTCACATACTACGTACTAATCTAGCACAGTGCATTTGAGCAATACTTTATAAAAAAAAAGGTCATTAACATAGAACAAACTAAAGAAGAAATACCCATGATGATCCCTTGTGCTCCTCGGTAATATGAACTTGTTAGTGTTCTGAATCTTTCCTGACCAGCTGCAAAACAAAATATCAAGAAGATGTATTAGGGTGATATGAGCTTCAGATTGCTAATAATATCAAGAAGAATGTATCAGGGTGATATGAGCTTCAGAGTGCTAATAACGAGATGAATATTACATAGTGCAGAGGAAATAAAAGAAGCAATCAAGTTGGAATGTTTATGGAAATTCCTTCTCCTAAGAAAGTCTTCTCCCATTTCATTCTTGGATGTTTTATTTACAGAGAGAAGCTCCCTTTCGTACTACAATACGTGGATAGAATCATAGACATGCCAAAAACAATGACATACAGTGGAGGTAAAAACAAGTTATTAGGCATTATGATCCAAAAAGAGGTCCATGGAGACCCACAATGAGTAGCTGACATGAATTGTGAGGGTTGCAATTTGTTTAGGGCATTGAGCTTATGACACATGTGCACAAACACATGACAAGGGAGAGTAGAAAAAGAACATATATGTAAGATCCCGCATATTTGGAATCAATACTCTGGCTGTTGATGGCCAACAAATATAAGCTTCATCATATGAAAAATTCACATGAAACAGCCAGGATAAACCAGTCTAAGAAACGACTCATCCAGTAAATTACCTGTATCCCAGATTGCCAGCTTCAGCTTTTTATCTCCGGAGACGACATATTTCACCTTAAAGTCAACACCTGCCATTGTAGAAACCAGCATTACAGAGGATTAATACCCATAAAATAGATCAAGGATACAGCTGAAGACTTTTTCAGTGATGAAATATAAGATGGAAAAGGACGCATATTTGGAAATCGGCCCCGTGACCTACGCTCGAGTGGTTCCCAAATGTGAAGAAAAAATTAAATACAATCTAAATCACATGCATTTGCTTTTGAGCAGATTCCGATGGCGTCAAGCTATTGAGAGCACGCTAATTGATATAGGAAAGACAGAAACATGTTAAAGTATAAACAGTGCGTGTATTACCAATGGTTGGGGAGAGATCCTCAAAAGTATCAGATGTGAACCTGACAAGAAGACTGCTCTTCCCGACGCCGGAGTCACCTATCAGCAGCAACTTGAATAGGTAATCGAAGTCCTGGGATTGACTCTTCGACTCCATGATTTCGCTGTGAAGATAAATAAGCAATATGCAATTCTCAAACTTACGGAATACAAAAGTATTGTCGAGTACGATGCTAAAGATGGATTAATACTGTAAATCGAGAATTGTGTATGCAATAGGAGATCCAACTCAACGGGTTTGCTTTCGGGTTGTCCCGATGCTTCTGACTGCGAAATCTTCAGCCGGTAGGTACTCCTAATTACTTGGCTTATTCTTATTTTCATCACATCAGATCAGATTAGATCAACAAAATTCAGATCAGATCAGATTAAATCAGAAAAATTCAGATCAGATCAGAAAGATTCAGATCAGATCAGAATCATTCAGATCAGATCAGAAAGATTCAGATTAGATCAGAATCATTCAGATTAGATCAGGAACATTCACATCAGATCAGAAAAGTTCACACATGATTTATCCCTTTTATTATAATAATAATTATCATAATAATAATAATAATAATTATTATTATTATTAATATTATTATTATTATTCGAGTTATTGTTATTGTAATTATTATTATAATTCTTCTCCTTCTCCTTCTCCTTCTTATTATTATTATTATTATTATTATTATTATTATTATTATTATTATTATTATTATTATTATTATTATTATTATTATTATTATTATTATTATTATTATTATTATTATTATTATTATTATTATTATTATTATTATTATTATTATTATTATTATTATTATTATTATTATTATTATTATTATTATTATTATTATTATTATTATTATTATTATTATTATTATTATTATTATTATTATTATTATTATTATTATTATTATTATTATTATTATTATTATTATTATTATTATTATTATTATTATTATTATTATTATTATTATTATTATTATTATTATTATTATTATTATTATTATTATTATTATTATTATTATTATTATTATTATTATTATTATTATTATTATTATTATTATTATTATTATTATTATTATTATTATTATTATTATTATTATTATTATTATTATTATTATTATTATTATTATTATTATTATTATTATTATTATTATTATTATTATTATTATTATTATTATTATTATTATTATTATTATTATTATTATTATTATTATTATTATTATTATTATTATTATTATTATTATTATTATTATTATTATTATTATTATTATTGTTATTATTATTGTTATTATTATTATTATTATTATTGTTATTATTATTATTATTATTATTATTATTATTATTATTATTACTATTATTACTATTACTACTATTACTACTATTACTATTACTATTACTATTATTAATATTATTAATATTATTAATATTATTAATATTATTATTATTATTATTATTATTATTATTATTATTACTATTATTACTATTACTATTACTATTATTACTATTACTATTACTATTACTATTACTATTACTATTAATATTACTATTATTATTACTATTACTATTACTATTACTATTATTATTACTATTATTATTATTATTATTATTATTATTATTACTATTATTATTATTACTACTAGAATGGTTGTTGTTGTTATTGTTATTAGTTTTTTTTTGTTATTATTATATTATATGGAATAATTACAATTAAAATTATAGAAATAACTATAACTAAAAATATAATTACAATTATAATTATAGCTATATTAATAAATAGTGTAATACATATAATAATTATACCTATTATAATTATAATTATTTTATAATTATGATTATAATTATAATTATATTTAAATTATATATGTGTAATTACATTTATAATTATAGTAATTAAAATTATAATTATAATTTAATAAATATTTAAATCAAATCAGATCAGATAAGAAGGATTCAGATCAGATCAGAAACATTCAGATCAGATCAGGAACATTCAGATCAGATCAGGAACATTCAGATCAGATCAGGAACATTCAGATCAGATCAGGAACATTCAGATCAGATCAGGAATATTCAGATCAGATCAGGAACATTCAGATCAGATCAGAAAAATTCAGATCAGAAAAATTCAGATCAGATCAGATCAAAAAAATTCAGATCAGATCAGATCAGAACTTAAAAAATTCAGATCGGAAACATTCAGGTCAGGTGAAGAGAACATCTTCTTACTCTGTGTTTGTTATAATATTGAAGGAAATAAGCAGAAGATCAGGGAGAGAAAGTATAGTATGAACACTTAGTGATAGATTATGTTATTGAGAGTGTGATAATAGTGTTTTTACAATGAAGGAGAATACTCCTATTTATAGGGGAAATATAATCATGGTGTAGATCAGGGGCTAATTGTGAGACATACAATTACCATCTAGAAATCATACTTATGATTTCTTATTTATATTAATAATGATGATAATGTGTTCCTGATCGTGAATAGTTGGAAGATGATTATTCAATATATTTCAACACTCCCCCTTGAATGGTCATCTTCTAATTATTCTGGGGTATTAGTTTCATAGTATTATAATGTACTGTCTCGTTAAAAACCTTTGTCAAGAAAAACCCAGTGGGATAAAAACCTGACGAAGGGGAAAAGAGTGCAGTGCATTATATGACCCCCCTCAATTTAACATATCTCGAAGACGATACATTCCAATTTTATGGACCCGTTCTTCAAATTTATTCGGTGCCAATGACTTTGTGAACAAATCAGCAGGGTTGTCGCATGACTTGATTTGTTTCATCAACCGTTCCGTCTTTCTCAAGATCATGTGTGGAGAAAAGTTTTGGTGCTATACGCTTTGTTCTGTCCCCTTTGATGTAACCTCCTTTGATCTGAGCTATACATGATGTATTATCTTCATAAATCACAGTAGGATTAGAAGTAAAAGATTTTATACCGCATTCATTTTGTATGTGCTGGATCGTTGATCTCAACCAGACACACTCTCGACCTGCTTCATAACGAGCAATTAATTCTGCATGATTTGATGATGTTGCAGTTAATGTTTGCTTCATTGATCTCCATGATATAGCGGTATCACCATAGGTGAATAAATATCCTGTTTGTGATTTTGCCTTTTGTGGATCAGACAAGTATCCTGCATCGGCGTAGCCAATTAAAGCGGCATTTGCACCATTCTTGAAATACAATCCAAGATCGATTGTATCATTGAGATAGCGGAATATATGTTTGATGCCATTCCAATGTCTTCTTGTTGGGGAAGAACTGTACCTGACTAATAAATTTACAGGAAAAACAATATATGGTCGAGTATTATTAGCCAAATACATAATGCTCCAATAGCACTCAAATATGGTATTTCGGGACCAAGGATTTCTTCATCATCTTCACAAGGTCGGAAAGGATCATTATGCACATTGAGAGATTGAACCACCATTGGAGAATTGAGCGGGTGTGCTTTATCCATGTAAAACCGCTTCAAAAGTTTCTCGATATAATTTGATTGATGAATAAAAATACGGGAGAAGGCTCAAAAAGGACACTAAGGTTATTTATAAATCTCAAATTAGACACTTAGCTTTTAAGTGGACCAAATTAACACATAATCCACTTATTTTGATAACATTTGGCCACCCACTCACGTTTCAATTTAACGGTGCTCCAAGGTTAACCTCTTTATCATCTAACGTGCAGTTTAACTCAAGCATTCCCTTCTCTCATTATCATCTTCTTCTAGTTTCTGTCATTCGTGCAATTTGCAAGTGAATAATTATTTTGATGAACTTTTCCATCAGTCATGCCTCTCTTTAAGTTCCTTCGTGCCCAAATCTAAGAATAGGTCCGACCAATTTCTTAATTGCACGATATAAGTCCGACCAATTTCTTAATTTTCTTGGTTGTGCCTTATTCTTATGGTTGCAGGCTTAGTCATTCTTTTGGAAAACTGTTGCTGAAATTTAAGGTAAGCCGGATAAACAAATTAAATTGTACCTCCTTCCTCTCCCCCCAAAACACTATTTTGATTCTGGCAGACCCACAGGGAATGCAATTTGAAATTGCAATGCACACAGTGGCCGTATGGTTGGACTGAGTGTGGCTTAATAGAAGGAAAGATGAAACCAGATCGAGGGCTTTGCTTATGCGATATGAGATTGGTAATACTACCATCAAATTTGGGTTTTTTATAAGAACAAAAAAATAGGCGTGGACATTCCGGCTGGGTGGAGATAAGTCGGGGAATCAATTTGGATAGCAATAGTAGCTTCCTCCAAGTACTGGATGTGGATAAAATTGCAATCTTGGACGGAGAAGGGCAAGGCGATTTGTGGGCAGAGAAGGGTAAGACGAGGGTGGTCTAGGAGAAGGGTGAAATGAAGATATTGGAGGCCTCAGCAGCAGCGACAAAATGAAGATAGAGGAAAGTGAAGGTTTGGAGAAGAGAGAATGTGTTCGGCAGGGAGGAAGTGAAATTGAGATTTGAGAATTAATAATTGGAGTGCAAGAATGGAGTATTGGAGTTGGTCAAGCCGGTGAAGAATGATAACGACGGGGAGGCATGGGTTGTTAACGTCCAATTAGACGGAAATATAAATGGGTGGCCAAATATAATCCAAATTAGTTGATTATGTGTTTATTTGGGCTACTTAAAAGTTTAATGTCCAATCTGAACTTCTTAAATAACCATGGTGTCATTTTTGAGCTTTCTCCCATAAAAATACCATTTCTCAAATGTTCAATTTGAATGCCGAGACAAAATTTTGACTAACAATTGAGCAGGAGAATTTTCCCTCTCATATGTAATGGTTTTATGTATATGAAGATAAGCTTGCTAATAATTGAGCTAGAAAAGCTAGAACGCAGATTAATTACTTCAGGTGAAAATGTGGTAAATCTAATTAGAAGCATACTCTAAGTTTTTGTTAGTTGGATAATTATGTCAATTCTACTACTACCTCCGTCCTCCTAATATTGATACAGAAGGAAGTGGTGTGGTTTTTAAGAAAAGTGGAATTATGTGATTGATAATAAGTTAATAAAGTGATATTAAAGTTAGATTGAATTAGATCCACAATTATAGTGGGATGGAGGGCGTATTATTTTTGTCTGGTCCGATTTGTCGTCACCTTAAGATAATGTCAATGTTGAAATAATGCTAATGTTGGAAGATATCTCACATGTGGAGGTTTTAGGTATAAGAACATAAACTTGCTAATAATTGAGCGGGAGATATTTTCTATCATATGTCGTACTTTTAGATATTAGAAGATAAACTTGATAACAATTAAAAACAGAATTGAGTGGGACAATTTTCTATCTCATACGTAGTGCTTTTAGATATTAGAAGATAAGTTTGCTAACAACTGAGCGAGATAATTTTCTTTCTTTATGTATTGATTTTAGGTATTAGGAGATAAGCTTGCTAACAATTGAGCGTAAAAACTTTCTCTCTATATGTAGTTCTTTTAAGTATTAGATAAGTTGGCTAAGAATTGAGCGGGAAAGTTTTCTCTCTCATGTGTAGTGCTTTTAAGTATGACTATATAAGATAAGCCGGATAACAATTGAGAGGAATAGTTTTGTCTCTCATATGTAATTGTTTTAGGAATAAGACGATAAGTTTGCTAATAATTGATCCGGTTAAATTTTCCTATCATATGTAGTGCTTTTAGGTATTTGAAGACAATCTTACTAACAAATGAGCAGCAAAATTGAGCGTAATTTTCTCTATCATAGTGCTTTTAGGTATTAGAAGTTAAACTTGCTAACAATTGAGGAAGTAATTTTCTCTTTCATATGTAGTGATTTTAAGTATAAGGAGATAAACTTGCTAACTATTGAGCGGAAAAACTTTCTTTCTATATGTAGTTCTTTTAAGTATTAGATAAGTTGACTAAGAATTGAGCGGGAAAGCCTTCTCTCTCATATGTAGTACTTTTAAGTATAACTGTATAAGATAAGCCGGCTAACAATTGAGCAGGATAATTTTGTCTCTCATATGTAACGGTTTTAGGAATAAGAATATAAGCTTGCTAATAATTGAGTCGGAAAAATTTCCCTTATATGTAGTGCTTTTAGGTATTAGAAGACAAGCTTGCTAACGAATGAGCAACGAAATTTAACAAGATAATTTTCTCTCTCATATGTAGTTCTTTTAGGTACGAGAAGTTAAACTTGCTAACAATTGAGGGGGTAATTTACTCTTTCATATGTAGTGCTTTTAGGTATAAGATAAACTGACTAACAATTTAGCAGGAGAATTTTCCCTCTCATATGTAATGGTTTTATGTATAAGAAGATAAGCTTGCTAATAATTGAGCGGGAGAAATTTCTCTTATCACATGTAGTGCTTTTTAAGTATTAGAAGATAAACTTGCTAACAATTGAGCATGGGAATTAAATGGGATAATTTTTTCCCGCATATGTAGTAGTGCTTTTAGGTATTATAAGATAAGATAAGCTTGCTAATAATGGAGCGTGATAATTTTCTCTCCTATATGTAGTGCTTTTAGGTATAATATAAGTCAGCTAACAATTAAGCGAGAGAATTTTCTCTCTCATATGTAGCGGTTTAAAGTATAAGAAGATAAGCTTGCAAAGAATAGAGTTGGAGAAATTTCTCTATCATATGTAAGGCTTTTAGGTATTAAAAGATAAATTTGCTAAAAATTGAGCGGGACAATTTTCTTTCTCATATGTAGTTCTCTCTCGTATGTTAGCACTATTCAAACTAATGATTAACGAGTTCTTATTTAACTAATATTCGTTAATATTAACATTTGTTGTGTGCACTTAAACTTTATGTCAATCACTTACTGTACTCACTTTTTTTAAATTAGTTTAATCCTGAAATTAATAGGTAACAAATTCTTATGAGTGGTTTCAATTAATTTTTTGTAATTTACTCTTCGTTGAGTATTTATTGTATGACTTATACTTTATGATATTAGCTTATGTACTCTTCTTTTTCTTCGAAATGTAGAATCCTAATTTTATTTGTTTTAAAATTTAATTAGATCATGAGTAAAAATATATGCGCCGGCTATTATTTCCCGTGCGTATGCACGGATACGAAAGAACTAGTCATTGTAATAATTCTAGGAGAGCTCTCCCGTGCCTTCACTTTAGAACATGTTTTGGTGCATTCAACATGTGTCATAATCTTACTTGATATCAATTCCACGTCAGATTCTCTTTAAAAAAACCAAAATTGCAAAAGTGATCCTCAAACAAGTTTTCTGACTTTTCTCTACCGTCGGTTTCCCTTCTACGGAGTAATTCCCGGTCTCATCCAATTACACCCTTTCGTTTGTAGAACAGCCGCCTTGTTTCGATCTTCTAGCGGCTCGTTCACATCTGCAGACCTTATCCCTTTGGCTTTAGCTGGCTGGTCTGCTCGGCAAGCTTCCCTTTACAGCTTTACTTTTATATGTTTGTCTAAATCAGGAACGGATCCAGGATTTTGCGTCAAGGGGGCGAATTTTTTCCATTACTGTCGGGGTAAAAGTATTTTCACTAATGTAGCGGGCGGAATTTTTTCGATAATGTAAGGCTATGTGGCTAGTTTTTATTCCAAAAAATTCCATTAATATATACATACACAATGAGTCAATGACATTCTTAAGCTTTAAATCTATTAGTAGTACATTCTAAATCTTGGCAATGGAAAGATAACTTTGATTTTATAATTGAAGTGCTATAGCAAAAGTACAGATACATTAAAAGTGTAAGAAATGGAAAATCAAATTAAAGAAAAAATATTTGTAAATAAGAAGGGATATATAACATTTTATCAAATTATTTGAAGACAACAAGTTTAAAAGGTACACATTGACCAATACTTTTTAAATAACTTCTGCCCTGTTTAACCACATAATCATTATCGGAATAAAGATTTGGTTTTGAATTGCAATTTTTGTCTACTAAGGAGGATCTTCCTGAGTCACAAGGAGTTTTCTTAATATTATACTAATATGTCCCCTTTCAAATGTTCCGTTTTACCATATTGGGATGTCCCAATTTAATTGTCTCATACCTTATTTGGTAAAGTTTGTGTGGCTCTAAATCATTCTTACTTTATTTTTACTTTATCAATTAATATCAACCACACAAACTCACTATTCTTAAAGATCGTGACACCCTCTTCCGTCCCAATATAAAAGGGACGGAGGGAGTATGAGATTATTATTTTTAAAATAATACTACGTATCATATTGCTAATTCATACATACGGTGCAATATAATCTATGCAATACATTATTTTTAAAATAATACTATGTATTATATTGCTAAAAAATTTAAAGTTTATTATCTATGCAATACCCCCAGTACATTATTTTAATTGTAAGAAGTAAATGAATAGTGTAATTTAATTAAATGTCAACAAGCACCTATATTTTGGGTTCAATTTACATGATTTAAATACTGTTTGACTAGTGTGTCTTGTATTTGATATCGTTTGATATTTTACAAATTACAAAGTCGAGTACTAACTATCTAATAAAAATAATTAAATATTACAAAACTAGGATTGTTTATATAACAAGTACCATAAGTCTTAAACAATGAGTTGTTCCATTTCTATTAGCTTAAGTTATGTAAATTATGTTAGATGTTTCTTCTTTTAAATTTTCAATTATGCATTATATTATGTAAGGCTAAATATTACTTTCAAAAATCAAAAGGTAAGGGGGGCAAACACATGAATATATAATTAAAGTATGAAATTTTATGAAAATACTATATACTTCGTATATTATAGAAATTTTTGAAAGTCCAAGGGGCCCCCTTAAATCCATCCCTGTTTGTCTTTCTCCTAAAATATTCAACATTTCTAAAATACTTACTACATGCTTCCTTAATTGTTGATGATCTAATTTGTTTGTTAAATTGGTTGGCCTTATTTTTCATTTCGGATTAGGAACTAATTTGATCCTCTGTTTTATGAAGTTAAATATCGATATTTATTATTTACATGATTGATAATGCATTTGATTTCTTTCACAAAGGTATTGGGTGTGTTGGCTGTTGAGTGAGACACTCAGACTAAAATTAAGATACTAAGGAACCCTAGATAAACACACTGCCAAATTAGTTGTGCTCCGATCAAACTAACATTAAAATCTTATGGAATAGGAAGTATTATATAATACTTGCATACCCAACTAACCTTAAGGGGTGGGCGTATAGGTTTTCGATTCGGTGAGTTGGGTACCCAAGAATGGAATTCTATAAGTTCTTTGGGGTTGAAATATTTTTTGTATGATGTAATGGTACTGTGATCGGTTATTGTGGCCCGCCCATAGTTAACAGGTATACAGAGGAGGTGGGGTCGCATGCTCTTAGAGGTAAAGTGTTGATTAGCCCATGCTCACAAATAGGTGGCGACAAGTATGTTGGAAATTGAGTGATATTTAGACCTAGCAGTGTGAAGATCACTTCTCGGTCAATACAATTTCTATCCCATAAATTTCAGTGTACCATGGACTACTTCTCTTTCAGCACTAGTTTTTGATAGTTTGAGTATTTGAGATGTAGAATGTGAAAATTGTCAATTGTGTTTATAATTCAACATTTATGCATCTATGGGGGTTGATTGTAATCGACCATTTGTCAATGTGGTTTTATTTTAATACAAATGGTTTTCCTATTTTTCATTTGAAGGGGTAGAGTGAGTGTTTTGCATTGTAAATAAATAGAGTGGTCAATTGTATGATTCATAGACTATTCACTATTGTGCTCGATCGCCTCACTAGACCGCAATTCTGACGTTATCGTGTAACATAAGTGGCTTATTGTCAACAACTAAGAGAGTAGAAATGTAGAATATGATTGAGATGATAATGACTTTGTATCACCAAGTACTAATCTGGAAGTGTTTAGGTTTTTAAGCATTTTTTATATTGTAGAATATGATTCAAATGGTAATGACTTTGTACCACTCTATTTATTTAATTGATATTTTCGCATATATGAGTACAGTCCATCTCTGAAACTTTAATGAAACCATTTTCATTGTCTATTTAGGCTATGATTGAGTCTTGAAAATTGAAAAATGCTCGGGGAAAAAAGAAAACAGAAAGGGGAGTTATTTTCTGTGTTTGGTTTTACTTCAGAAATGCAAAGTAAATAAAATAGGATTAGGTTTTTATTATAATTATACATACATATAATTTTCATACTCTTTCTAAATAAACAAACTGAGTATCAATAAATAATAGGAATATATGCATTGAGTTTTAACCTATCCTTTATCCTCAATATTTTCATTCCTTCTAAGCTTCCTATATGTTTTCTTTGTTATTTTTGTTCCTTGACATTTTCTGAGGACATTACACTGCTTATTTGTAATGTTACTCCGTATTGAGTAAAGCCATACATGTAATATGTGGCATTGATTCCATAACCTTCTATTGATAAGTGAAAACTATGATGACATTATGATAAAAATAAGTTTTTTTAGAATTATGCTAAAAATAAGTTGTGATCCATTCTAAGGCCACACATTCACTTTTAGTTCAATCCCAAGAGCTTTTTTTTTTCCTGATTTTGTCTACTCACGACAGAAGTTTCCTTCTGCAGATTAGCAATGGGTATATTGTTCGAGAAAATTGTCCAACATAGGACTAAAACTCAACCTTTTTCTCAAAATAGGACCACATGCATGTTTTACTCTAAATAGGACTAACCTTACCTTTTTTACCCCTAATTCTATTTAATTAATTAATTGATCTAAATAATTGCCCCCTAGTTTCCTTGCACAACCAAGGCAGTCCGTCGGTGGCAGGGCAGTCCGTGGTGGCGGCAGCACTCCGGCAGCGGCCGGCGGCGGATTCCGGCGGCGGCGGCAACTCCGGCAATTAATTAACCCAATTAATTGCCCCCCTAGTTCTCTTGCACAACCAAGGCAGTCTGTTGGTAGCGGGGCAGTCCGGAGGTGGCGGCAGTGAAAGAGGCAGTTTCCGACGGCGGCAGCGGTTTCCGGTGGCGCCGCCGCCGCCGGCGGCCGGCGGCATGTGGCGGCAGAATGTTGGCAAACCTCCAAAAAAAAAATCTGGAATTTTTCCGGCGGCGGTCGCCAGAGCTCCGGCGGTGGCCGGCGGCGGCAGGCGGCAGTCTGGCAGTCCGGCAGTCCCTGGGCAGTAGTGGTAAAGGTTGTGAAGGGTATTTTGGTCCAATCACTAATAAAAAGTCCTATTTAAGGATGTTTAAACTAGGTACTCCTATTTTGAGAAAAAAGCCATGTTTTGATCCTATTAAGGTAAATCTTCCGTTCGAGAAAATTGTCCAACATAGGACTAAAACTCAACTTTTTTCTCAAAATAGGACCACATGCATGTTTTACTCTAAATAGGACTAACCTTACCTTATTTAATAACCTTACCTTACCTTGTTTGATCCTATTAAGGTAAATCTCCCTATATTGTTCATGCAAGTTAAGTGGAAGTGTTGCTGGTGATGTTCATGGTCATGCCACTGTATCTGACTTACCCTTGTGCTTTTTGTGCGAGGAAAGTTATAAGTGTGCCATTGTTTTTTGAAGTATAGTCCCACTTTGTAATTTAACAATTTAAGCCTAACCTTGGAGTTTTCTTTAACAATTTAAGCCTAACCTTGGAGTTTTATAAGTGTGCCATTTTTTTCTTGTTAGCAGGATGAGACTGTAGATATAACTCGTAACTGCTTGTTCTTCCTGATTTGTAACTTGTACAGTTGTACCCATTACATTGGTATTACTCGGAAAGTTGGGATTTTAGCTTGCTTAATAAGCTACTAAAAGTCCATGAAAGTTTTCATATTAGTCATTATTATTTTGTCATTTGGATTCTTGTTATGTTAGGTTTGTCAGTTTGTTTGGGATTTCAGCTTTTTTTATGTCATTGAGTATGTTTAGATCTATGGGAACAAGGATAACTGTGTCAAGCCCACTACATGATTAGCGATTCGTGTTGCTCTTTCAGGAGTGACCGTCTCTAAGTCTGATCATAGAGTTTACAGTCGTAGTTGTTAGAATTTAGTTAGTGTCAGTTCTATTTTTCCTTTGACTGATGTAATGATCCTGAAATTTATGATATGAAAGAAGGCTTTGTTGGCGATAAAAAAATTGGCTAGTAAAAGTATGTGGAGTTTTTACATGGTCCTGTGCCTTATTTTCCAAGGATATTATGAGCCCGTTTGGTAGCACCAAAATCGGCTGTTTTGGCTGATTCTGCTGAAATTTATGATATTCTGGCTGGAGTGGCTGTTTTGGCTGATTCTGCTGATTTAAGAAAAAAATATTTTAAAAATATATTTTATTAATAAATTAAAGAAAAAATTATATGTAAAAATAGCTAAAATGGTCCTCTACAGTAACTTCAGCCAATACAGCCAGAAAAGTAACTCCAACCTTACTTTTTCGGCTTATTACACAATTCAGCGCGCGAAAGTAAAAGTTACGTGTTTGGTGAAAAAGCTGACTGATAAGCCTGATAAGCCGAAAACAAAGTTCTCCAAACGGGCTCTATATTTAAAATAATAAGTTGAATGGATACTTTAATCATTAGTAGTCCAAATTCATTTAACGATAGGAGGATAACAAGCTAAGCCCATGAAAAGCTAAGAATAATCACTGAAGAATTTCTTTCCAACAAACAGAACACATTACTAATCTTACAACACGTGGGCTTACATAGGAGGATAATAAAAGCTTCAATGCTAATAATACATGAGACTATGACAGGCACACAGAAGGATAAAATTAATTTTTTTGCGTGTTCTCCCTTGATACTCCTACCAAGTTGGATGTCCCTGGGCATTATGGTCATGCACTTGGCATAAATGGCACAGAGGTTTGTGTCCTCACACAGGCCAACAAGTAGGCATGCAGCCGGGCCGGGTCAGGCCCGGGCCTAGGCCCGGTCAAGCCTTTTGTGATTGGGGAAAGGCCCGAGACCGGCCCGGGTTGCCAACGGGTCCGGGTCAGGCCGGGCCTCGGGCCAGCTTATATATATATATATATATATATATATATATATATATATATATATATATATATATATATATATATATAGATTTTGGTTCAAATGAGAACACCTCTTAATGTGAGAAGTGAGAACAAATCGAAGCCATCCAAAAAAGGTTTAATCTACGATCAAGTAAATGAAATTAAAGGTTATTTTCGTCTCACAGTGTTTGACCGTTTTTGGTAACTAATCTTTTAGTGTATACGTTGGTCTTGTTTAGTAATAATGGAAAGAATAACTTGCATATCACATTAAATGTTCTACTTCATTTTTCACGTGAATTGGCCGGGTTGTCCAATTACAGAATCAATATATTATTCATTTTTATTCAATTATTCATTCAATCGTGTCTCTCCTTAATTGTTAATCACAATATCATATTCATTTTTTTCAACCAATATTTTTCGTTTTTATGTTATGTACCAAATGTGAGTTACATACAAGTTCATGTGTAAAACATAAATGTTTGTGTGTCACATACCGGTCAATGTGCATTATATACCCGTGGTTGTGTGCTATATATTGGTTGATGTGCATGACATAATTTTTGTGATTCTACGGTCGTATTATGTGCTAAATACGAGTTCTCTAACACATATACATATTGTGTTTTAGATACTAGTTCATGTGTACTATATGAAAGTACTTGTGGGTTAGATATTATTTCTTAATTGTTGTGCGTTAAATATTAATTTTTGTGATTAAGATACTTCTTATTGTGCTTTAATTTATATACAAACTATGTAAGAAATGCAAATTTTCATGTGCATTAAATATTGATGGTTGTGTGTTTGATACATGTTCTAGTGTGTGCGGTAGCTAGAGATGCTTCTTATGATTTATTGTACATATATTATACTTATTTTTGGAAAAAAAATTATATATGACATATTGGTGTCAAATGAAAGATAATAAAAAATTATTTAATTTGATATAATTTTTTATAAAATTGGATTATTATATAAAAAGTTAAATCAATTTTAAATTTGAAACATTTTTATATTATTTGAGTGGTTAGTGTTACCTACTTTTTAGGAGAGTGCCGATTCATACGTTACAATATTAAATGATATTTTTTAGAATTACTGTAATGCCCTTTACTAGACATACGGTTCATTTATAGGGTGCATGGTTAATTTTTCAATGTTTGCATTCCCACAGTAAATTCGTGCATCTACTCCCTTTTTGACCTTTAATTTACTAAGATGTATGGTTAAGATTTGTTCTCACTTCTCACAATAAGGAGTGTTCTCATTAGAACTACTCCCTATATATATATATATATATATATATATATATATATATATATATATATATATATATATATATATATATATATATATATATATTGCCTTTTCTAATTAACCCCCACCCCCCAAAACAGCCCAAATGGCCCAAAATACTCAGCCCAACCCTGAAAGTTAAAAAAAATAAAAAAGAATAAAAAAGAATAAAGCCCGAACCGGGCCCGAAACCAGCCGGGTCGGTTCCATATTACCCAGACCCATACCCACCCCGGTTACCCCCCCCCCCCCCCCCCCAAACCGGGCTTAGACCCGGAACCGGTACCCGGTTCCCAGGCTGGGCCGGGCCGGGTGGTCCGAACCGGGTCCAAGCCTACCAACAAGTACAAGACTACAAGATATATCTTGTTCACCACAAACATTATTTAAAAACAATAATATACTCCCTTCGTCCCGCTATGATTGTCCCATTTTACCTTTTCAGTCCGTCCCACTAAGATTGTCCCATACCTTATTTGGTAGAGTTTGTGTGGTTCTAAATCACTCCTACTTTATTCTTACTTTATCAATTCATTATCAACCACATAAACCCACTTTTATTAATAACCGTGCCACCTTCTCTTGTCCCAAACTTAGGGGGACGGAGGTAGTAGTACCTAACATTTATCTGATATTACAAAAATAAATAAGTTAATGCTATTTAAGAATATAGTAGTATTAGATTGTATCCCAATTTACCATTTTAACTCCCACAAAATACAACGTTTTTATCGTAATTTTCATTGATATAAAGTTGACAACACTGAGTTAAAGTAGGATGATAATACTCCTTACTTGATCCGATCTCTATTTAGAAAGACTGCTTAGGTGTGGAACCTGCTTTCGAAGATGACTTGAAAGCAAAAATACTTCAGTGTGTTCATTAGAGGATTACAAGTGGGGATTAAATACCCTAATGAAAGTAGCCTTTGCAGAAGCTAGGCAGAGTGTTTCACATTCTATTACTAGTAGATTTTTATTGTAAAAATGTGATTCTTTTTCATATTGACAAAAAGTGACTTCATTAGATGTAAAATATCACAAATTCATTATGTTAAAAGGATAGTAAAATTTTAGGACAAACAGAAAATAAAAATTGACTCCAATTTAGTAATGTTTAAGTAAAACCCGCAAACAAATGTATTCCACAACACTGGTAGGGGTACAGGGAAACAAACACAAACTATTAAGTATTTCGTGTCTACGTTGAATAAGCTTTCAACAGCTCAGATAATGCCTCCACAAATTGTGGATATTCTGGAAACGCTCACTCACCTGCGCACAAATTAATACACAGTTACACACGCGTGTGTAGTAATAATAAACAAATACTTGCTTCATCCTAAAAAAATTCTCCCTTTCCTTTTCGAGATGTTCCAAAAATTCCCCCATTTCTCTTTTTGAAAAGTTTTGTGTGATTATCATTCATTTACGCTTTTCTTACTCAATCACAATTATACATTTTCACTTTATTTATTCTCACTTTGTTAAATTTCGATCTAAGTCAAACCGAGAAGAATTTTGAGGGATGAAGGGAGTAATAATAACAACAGTAACAAAGAGCTTATGCATGACGGCATGATGACATTACCGCTTTCACAAATGAGTCAACATTACTCCACTTTTTGTAGCTGTGAAACTGATCGAACATTTTACGAAAGGATCTACACATGTCTGGGTCACTTTTATGAATCTCCTGCAAGTTTAGGAATTCTGTTTATATCTCTCTTTTGCCAAGGTATTAAAATATTAACAGGTAGAAGAAAACTATATGTGCACACCATGAATCATTGTAGACATCACTATTACCTTTGCAGTAGTTTTAAATTTTACCCAAACTGGACTGGTTTCTGGACACCAGTAGTTATGCTTCTTTTCCATATCAGCTGAGTAACACCTCCTATGCTTCTCCATATCAGCAGAGTAACACTTCTTCCTTGCAAAATACCAATCTTTCAGGTGAAGAATAACCCAACATAACAAACTAGTGACCCAATCTTTATGAAATGATTGAGCTGCAGTCATTCAACACAGCCAGCATCAGGACGAAGCAAAAACCTTGCCCTACGCTTGAAGATTCCTTAGCAACAGAGCGCTTTCTCCCTGCAAATCCCAAAAGCAAGTATGGAATGAGTGACAGAATTTAACACATAATAAACGAGCAGGAAACTACAATCAGAGAACGGTGCTTAGTGTTTCAAATGCAGAACAAACATATCCAGAAACAAATAATATGAAGTACCTCGCCCAGTGTTTGAAGATTGTGCAACTGGCAACACCTTCTTCCCTACAAATCCCACATTCTCCAGGGCGAATGAAGAAAGAAATGGACAAATTCAGGAGATAGATACCAGAAAAAACAATTGTGGAAGTGAAAGGAATTAAAACAAAAGCACAAACAAGTTAAAATAAACAAGATTAGTTCAAACAAGGAAATCAGAAACAAAACCTCTTCTGGTGCTAGAAGATTTCTCATCTTCAGAGCGATTCAGCCCACTCCCTGCAAATCCCATATTTCAGAAAAACTTAAATTAGGAAAGAGAAAGTGATGACAGACTTCTAACAGAAATATCTGGATGTAAATGATAATGAAAAGTGAAAAAAATCAAATCCAGGCCAACTATATAGTATATCACCAACCAAATTAAGACTCCGAATATGAAGATAATTCTATTCATTTCACCTCTGCCCTTCCCCAACCCCTCAGCCACCCGAATGTTTATCTACGGGCACCCAATCACAAGATCAAAATGCCAAATACATGTTGGAACAATCCACCTCCACAACCAGAGCAATCCAACCAGTTTGTAATAAAACTAGAAGAATTTAAAAAAAAAAGAGCATACAAGTTCAAAAGTAAATGTGGTTTCTAAACACGGACTAAATAAAGATGCCGCAGAAAACATCAGATACGAACATAATTCCATTGATAGCAGTCTTGTCTTTTCCCAACCCCACATCATGATGGAAAAGCTCTGTTTCGGGCCAACGAACAACCGGATCAAAGTTCATCAAAGAAACAACGGATCTCGTCGATAACCCTTCACCCTCCTCGATAACCAGGATAAGCCAAGCAGATCATCGTAAAACGCAATGAAATTCGAGATTTACAAAACATACTTTTCCTATTTTATACCTCAGATCTCGTCGCATCTATTCAGAAGGAATGACGAAATCGAATTAAATTAAACAAGCGCAAGGAAAATTCTTACTTGTAACGGGAGCCATTTGAGAGTCACCGTTCGTTCGGCTAAAGATTGGGATGGAGGAGACCAAGCATGAATTTGGTGTCAAGAATGTATTAACTCCTTACTATTCAAAGCTGATTGCCGTGGGTTTCATCACCGGATCACCCTAAAATAATGGTAGGATGCACATTTGGAGCGCAGCGCCTATATCCTGAGTTTTTTCCACATTTGGAGCGCAGCGCCTATATCCTGCAGCAAGGAAGGAGAGCTCAACATTGTTAGGCAACGACTACACTATGCCATTTACTTGTTACCATATTGCTTTTTTAGATGAGAGAAAGAGTCAATCCAGTACATAAACTCAAGATGGGGAGTAAAGATTACATCAAATTGCATATCAAATTGCATTTGAAACGAAAAAGTACATATACTCGCATATTTGGTGTCAAAGTAGTACAAATATGATATTAACGTTTAACAACGCTAACATGGCATTTAATAGTTGTTTCTTGAGTCCGACTCAGCAATTCCCATCCTCCACATACCTCATCCGAGTGAGAACGCCATCGTCCAATCTAGAGCAGAACTGGAAACGTCTTTAGCAGCTCAGAGGAAGTCGGATAGATGCTCACCGATTCCCCAGTGGCTATAGCCGAAACAAACATTATATTGTGGCCGTTGTCCTTCGCTTATTGGTTTACCTTATATCATCTTGCATCCATAAATCAGTGAGGGAAATAGCTTCTTCACCCTTTTCCTTCTTCCTTTGGCTCTACTCGGCACACAAAGAAAGCGTGTCCACAGCCCACCAGCCTATCAACCGCACATTGGAGGATGGGATTGGCTGCAATGGCACATTGGAAGTCATCTCCAATAAGGACGCAAGGTGTTTGATGATTATCCTCCGTTGAATCTTTCTGTAGGTTGCCAGCCCTTTGAGGATAAAGTTGGGGGCGATTGATTCTGCAGTAATAATTAGGTTTCGAACATCCTAATGTTTCAATGAACAGATGACATAGCTTTATTTTGGACACATCAATAAGGACACTATTTTATTTGTCAACTCATCAATATTAATGATTTAATCTAACTGATATACTACTTTAACACTAAAAATGCAAGTATATGTACTTTTTCCGTTTGAGTTGCAATATATGTACACTTTATTTTGTGCCTCACGAGTTGATGTACTAAATTGACCTTTTTCTCTTTTTTAGAAACTTAAATACGGAGTAATATATATTCTTAAGTCTCATAAAGCAATATCTCATAATTGTGTATTACTCGTTCCTTTGAAAATATATTACTTTTTCCAAAACCATTAAAAATATAATCAAAACTTAATACTAAGTATAAGATATTCAACTAAAAACATAAAAAAATAATTAAAACTTATACGGAGTAATAAAAAACTTAGTTTGTGATATTTAACTAAAAATAACAATTTAATCTTATAAACTTAATATAAATGAATTAAAAATATCATATAAACTTTTTCCCTAAAACATCCTTTATAGCAGCTCAACTCTGCTCTACTCAGCCTCGGTTTGAATGTTATCATTAATTTTTATTGATTCGAATCCAAATGTGATGCTCTAATTTGAGCTAAAGTGTTACTACCTCCGTCCCACTATGTTTGGTACAAAGGGGTGTGACACAACTTTTAAGAAAAATTGGAATTATGTGATTGATATTAAATTGATAAAATATGAATAAAGTAAAAATGAATTGTAACTACCAAAATATTACCAAATATGGTATGAGAAAAACTTAAAGGGACGAACGAAAAAGGTAAAACGGGACAAAATTAGAGGATAAGGGGAATACATGTTAACTTTTAGTGAAATTTGAAATACATAGATTGTAATTCCAAGAGCATATACATTTGCCCGTGTATTAATCGTTTCTTTAGAGATATATAACTTCATTTTCAAACAATTAAAAAATAACACAAAGTACTAAATTTGAGACAATCAAAAAATAAAAACCTAATTAAAGTTTATAATTACTAAATGTCATGAAAGGCTTTTAGACCACCCCAATTTTAAAAAATGGGATATTATTCATGTAAAAAAAATCACATCAAAATTTATCTATGATAAAAAACTTGATAATTAATATAAGAAAAATTCTTGATACCAAACCGCAAAGTCACATTAAATTTATCCAATATATTTTTTTTATAATTACATTGCAAATTATGTTTTATATTATAAGTTTAAATTATGTTTTTATTTTTTTAACTGAACATCTCATATTAAGTTTTTATTATAATTTAATTGTTTGGGAATGAAAAATATATTTCTAAAGGAATGACTAATATTTCTTAAGAATATACGAAGTATTATTTAATGAAACGAAAAAGCAGTAATGTAACAAGTGCATTGTTTGGTGTATTGGTTGCCTATCATGTGGAATATCATGTGGAATTTTACTTCCTGTGTAGGAACGCGGGTTCCAATCCCCTTGCCTTCAAATGTTTTCTATATTTTAATTGCACACATAAATTATTAAAATTATATGACATCTAATTATTAAAATTAGATGACATGTAATTGTTGGGCACTTGGGCTGATGTGCATGAGTGATGTGGCATCCACAGTGAGAATCCGATGACATAGCAAAAAATTACCCTAGTTTGGGAAATAAGTTTAAAAACACTTTCATGGGAAATATTTTTGATAGGCTTTAACAGCACACATAAATTATTAAAATTAGATGATATGTAATTGTTGGGCTGATGTGGATGAGTGATGTGGCATCCACAGTGAGAATCCGATGACATGGCAAAAAACTACCATAGTTTGGGAAATAAGTTTAAAAACACCTTAATTTGGGAAATAAGTTTGAAAAACACCTTTCCATGGGAAAAACTCCCTATATCATTCATCCGGGTGTAGGTACACCCAATATTTTTGATAGGTTGAGGCGCTGGAGCTACTCCCTTTTAATTTTCGGTCAAGGCTCCACTCCTGCGCATCTTTAGTTCCTTACTTCGCACGTTCCTTTTTTTATTTTCACTTCGTACGTTCCTTTTTTTTCTTTTAATTTGTTTATTCTTTTTTTTTTGTTTGTTCTCCTTTCTTTTTTGTTTTGTTTTTAGAAACTTTCTACTTTAATATTATATTCAATTAATGTATAAAATAAAATATTATTAAATGTTTCTGATTTTTTTAGATTCATGTAGGAGTTGGTTATAGATATAGGAGTACAGACCATAATACTCAATAGAGAAGGTTTGATGCTCAATAAAAATGTCTTGAAGTCCAACTTAAAAAATTATGATTTTCATATCAATACTCATTTTGTAAGTTACATTTGTTCAATTTGCACTCATATTATGCTCATTTTTAAAATCTCATACTCATGCAACTTTTAAAAGTTGCATATGGCATTAGATTCACATTGTTAAGTTCCTAATACTCAAATAAGCATGATGCTCATCGAAAGTGTTTCAATGCTTATCCGGTGATCTTATGCTCATTTTCTACATGTCATATCAATACATTTTCTTTAAAGTACTATTTTACATTAGATTCACAAACCTTGCACTTTTCATATGAATGTGCACTTTGTAACTTATGTATGCTCATTTGGTACTGATGATATGCTCATTTTTAAAATGTCATATTAATGCATATTTCAAAAGTATCACATAAGCAAATTAAACTTACCAAACGCGCATTGATATGAAAATTGCCAGGTTTGTTTCTTGAGTGTCACGGCACTTTCATTGAGCATCAGACCTCTTCCCTTGAGATGAAAATCACAGTTTCTGTTAAATGGGCATTAACGAACTCTAATGAGCATCAGACTTATTATGTTGAATATCAGGAGTCTAATATTCAGAATTATGGTCTCTGTTTCATAACTTCTAATTCACTTTTTTTTTGTTATTTTTCTTTTATAGAAACTTGTTAAATGTTATGTATAAACAATTCCTATGAAAATCAATATACGACTTTAATGTGATATGATACTTTTGAAATATGCGTTGATATGACATTTTACAAATGAACATAACATTAGTATCAAATGAGCATATGCAATTTACAAAATGCGCATTAATATGAAAAGCGTAAGATTTGTTACTTAAATGTCACGACATTTTCATTGAGCATTCATGAAATTTTACTGAGCATTACACTTATTATGTTGAGTATAAAAGTATAATATTGAGTATAATGATACTTCTGAAATATGATTTTTTACATGACATTTATAAAATGAGCATATGATCAGTATCAGATGAGCATACGTAACTTACAAAATGAGCATTAATGAATTTGTTAGTTGAACATCACGACATTTCAATTGAACATCAAACCTCCTCTATTGATGATGGATAGTTTACCCGGGGGTAGCTTATCCGAGGGGTTATTGCGGAGAATAACTAGAGAGAAGTCAGAGCCAGCAAGTAAGAGAGAGAGAGAGTCAAATGTATTAAATGATCTCAGCGTGGTTTACAAGGAGAATAAGGGATGCTATTTATAGCAGTCATAAATGCGATCAGAGCACACGTGTCAACAATCTAACGACCGAGGGGTCACCTCAATCGGGGTGGCACCAGCACTTGCATGTGCACCGCATTAAATGCGGTGGTTGCTTGTCTCCAAAGGAAGCTTCGTGGGGTGTAGATCCTTCAGCCTGGATCATATGGATGAACGCTACTTAGGATGTTTTTACTTGGACTGTAATTTGTCCCAGACCAGACCAGACCATACCAGTCCAGACCAGACCAGACCAGTTCAGACCAGACCAGACTAGACTTGGATAGTTATAAAAATACAAAGAAACCAGACCTTACCAGACCAGATCAGACCAGTTCAGACCAGACCAGATCAGACCAGACCAGACCAGCAAATTACAGTCCAAGTAAAAACATCCTTATGTACCGAAGGCATGTGTATGCCGAGGGCACCCAGTAGCCGAAGGCTACCGTTTTCCGCTGTTTTCATCTAGTAGGTTTGTATGCTCGAATCTGGTTGTCCTGTGGGATTTGAAGCCCTCAGCCATAGTTCCGAAGGCACCCACATGTGCATCGTGGGCTCTTTAGGACTTGGGCCGCCGTGTTTGGGCTTCGTGTGCTTGTTGGGATTGATGGGCCTGAGTAGGAGAAGCGGGAGTCTATGGGTCGGGGGTTCCTGGGCCATATACTCCATCAGGAGTCCCCCACTCCCTTTGCCAAAAGGTACTTGAGTAACATCAGACAAAAGTTCCCCATTTGTGAGAGAGAATGCAGTACGAGAAGGTAGGGGGTACGGACAGGTTTGGCAGTGTGAAGATGAAAACGGTGTAAGAGATCAGATATATACTTAGCCTGTGACAAAAATAGACCCTTAGGTGTGCGCTGAGCTTGAACACCCAAAAAATAATGAACACCCCCCATATCCTTCATCGCAAACTGATTAGATAATGTTTTTATGATGGAAGAAACAAATGAAGCAGAAGAGCCAGTAATAAGAATGTCATCCACATATAAACGAATGTAGACCACCTGAGACTCATTACGATAGATGAACATGGATGAATCAGACCTGCTCTGTGAGAAACCACGACTCAAAAAAAACCCACTGAAGCGGTGCAACCAAGCTCTAGGAGCTTGTTTCAAGTCATAAAGAGCCTTGCGAAGGCGACACACATGATTAGGATAGGAAGGATGAACAAAACCCTGAGGTTGACGCATATAAACTTCCTCAGCTAAGATAATGACATCTTGTGTACTGTGATGTTAAAATAATGTTGGAATTTTGGAATAGAAAGATGAAATTTACAGTTATTAAAACATGTCATTTATTTTTAAATGATGAAAATTTTGAATTAAAATGTCTAAAATAACTTGGAATTCAAGAGAAACACAAAACAGAGAAGAAAACGGAGGAGGAGGATAGTGATGGCAACGGGGCGGATCGGGGACGGGTACACATAAAACCGAAATCGCCCCGTCGGATAAATGTTTGTCCCAAAACCGCCCCATTACCCGTTCGGGTAATTTTTATTTGAACCGTACCCGCCCCAACGGGGAATCGGTTTATCCACGGGTAACCGTTTCCCCAATTGATGCCAAGTAACCATTTTTTGGAAAACAAATAACCAATTTCTAATCCTACTTGTTATTTATATATTCAAAGCACCCTAAAACATACAATTAGTAAATATTTAAGCAATCAAGCAGACTGGCCTAAATCCATTAGTAAAAAAGGTAGTAAATATCCCAGAATCTGAATTCCAAAAACAGGTTTAGGCCTATATTTAGTTTTAGGCCTATACTTTTTAGCATTATTTATATGATATATACTATTTAGTATACACAATTTAGCATATATACTTATCAATGTTCTAAAAGGCGCTAGGCGCTAGTCGGGCGCCAGCATAACGCCTAGCGCCTAGGCGCCTAGGCGGGCGCCTAGGCGGGGATTAATCGGAGACATAAAAATTGTAGTGAGTAGGGGGAGGAGGGGGAGTAGGGGGAGGAGGCGGGGGGAGGCGGAGGAGGAGTGATTTTGCTGGAGAAATCGGTTAAGAGGTGGTTATCGGCGTCGAGCAGGCAACTTCGATGAAGAGGTGGCAGCCGGTATTGAGCAGACGGCTGCGATGAAGAAGTGGCGGCCGGTGTTGAGCAGACGGCTGCGATGATGGCGGTTGAGTTGCGATCGGAATAGATCAAGTTGCGTCCTTGGCACCTTAGTCGGGAGAAAAGGGCTGAATCGCAGGTGTAGGATTGATGGCAGAGCGATTGGGGAAACGTGATTTTTGGATTAGGGGTAAGAATGTAATCTGGAGTCCTTTTTAAGTAATTTAAAACTTAAAGTCCTATTTTGGAGTTGTAATCATGTTTTAGTCTCATTTATGATAATTTCTTTTTTGATTATTATTACATAATTTAGCACCCAAAGGTTTCAAGTTACTAAAAGGGACCTTTTAGCTATTTTTATATAATATTTCATTTATTTTTTAAATTGATAATGAAATAAAGACTAAAATAAAACCTATGACTTTTCACTTTTCAAAAGTAGGACCAATTTTCAATTTGACAAAAAAGAGACTAATTTACGGAAGAAAGAGACGGACCAAATTAAAGCTCTGCTCCATGACTCCATCTATCGTCATTTCAATAGGAAGCAAGAGACGGACTGACACTAGAGATAGCGACTGCCAGCAACAAACCATAGAGATTAGAGAAGTCTGTCGCACCACCATTGCTAGTCAATAACATCGTCGCCGCCAAGAGCATTATCGCCACCACCAAGACCATTAGTATCGCCGCCTCAAATGCCATTAATATCGCCGCCGCCAAGGCCATTATGTCCGTCGCTGGTGTCTAATCGGACGAATGGATCTACTCTTTCCTCTTGTTCTTCTCCTTTTTGTACTGGAGGATTTGCAATCGCTCAATCGATTGGTGGGGGCTGCTGGGCGGCAGTTAAGGCGGTGGCGAGGGATTGGCAGGGAAGGAAAAGGGGTCGTTGGTGGCTTATGAAGGGTGCTTGAAGGGGGTTGGGGCCACTGATTGCTTCGGTAGGGTGCTGGATGAGGGCTCTTGGGTGCAGGGGTTAAAGGGGGCTGGGGGAAGGTGTTGCAGGGCTGTAGGGTGCTGGGGGAAGGTGGTGGAGGGGATCTATGGGTTGCTGGAGGCTGGGGAGGGTGCTGGAGGGGGGCTGAGGGAGGATGTTGGAGGGGGGTGGGGGTTGGTGGGGGGGCTGGGGAGGGGCTGGTTGGTGACGGGTGGCAGTTGTCACCACTGGGAAGTGGATGTCACCGTCGGGTGGCGGCGGAGATCCCCATCGGACGGCAACGGGCGGTGGTCGGGGAGGCGGTGGTCGGGGAGGCGGTGGTTGGGGCAACGGTGGTCCGGGAGGTCGTGTCTGTGTTGGTCTTGAATTGGTCGTGGTCATTAATTAAGTTGGTCACTAGTCGAATTGGTCACGGGGATTGGTCACGGTCGGATTGGTCACGTTCGAATTGGTCACTGTCGGTTTGGTCACGTACTGTCGGTTTAATCATGGTCAGATCAGATTGATCATGATCGGATTGGTCAATGGTCAGATTGGTCACTGGCCGAATTAGTCACTGGTCAGGATGGTTATGGTCAATTGTGATAGTTTAGTCTCATTTTTGGAATTTTTTAAAAAGTGATTCTATATTTGTCCATAGCACTTGTTTTAGTATTATTTATGGACAAACTCCTATAAACTTTTGACCTTTTGCTTCCCGAATTATTTATTCTTATGTTTTTTTATATTTTTTCTTTTACTCATAAAAGAATACTCCGTATTAAATTAACTAAAACACTTCATATTGTTGAATTCATTCCATTAACGAGGAGGACTGAGGAGGATCTCCTAGAATAGCTTTCTCATCGTTCTTCTTTTCCTCACCACTCCATACTTGGTTTCCCCACCTTTGTCTTCTCTCCCTTTTGCGTTCATCCTCCCAGCTTTTATTCTGCCTATAGAGGCAAAACATTTGTTGGAGGCATGTGAAATTGTCACAAACAAAGTACGAAGAAAATCCCTAATTGTGCTCTTGAATACGAAGATTCAAGAATGAAGAAAATCCCTAATTGTAATTGTGAGGAACGAGAAAACACATCTTTTGTAATGTGTGACTAGGGGTGGTTCGGTACGGTATACCTTATATTTTTTCCCATACCTTTGCCGTACCAAAACTTCGGTATGCAAAATTTGCATACCTTTACCTTACCAAAGTTTCGGTATACCGCATTTCGGTATACCGAAGTTTCGGTTCGGTAACGGTACAATATCGGTGAATTACCGTGCATGTCTCCCAATACAAAAATTATCATAGACTAACGAAATATACTAAATCGTTATTACTAGCGACATATTAAATCTATTATTAAAATGTTACGAAATACAATTAATAATCTATTGATGTCAATTCAATATTGAACAATAATTATTATTAGTATATTTTAGCAGTTCAACATACCACATATTAAAAAGTAACACATTCTCCTAAAATAACTTGAACAATATAGATATAATTAAATCAATAGTGATCTCTAACAAAAATAAATAAACCTATTCAAACAACATGGATATAAAATCATTTATTCCTAATATGATATTGTGTATTTAGTCATTTTTTTAATTTTTTAAAAATTGAATAAGACTTTCGGACAAAGTTGCGTGTCTCGACTCGCTGAATCCCTATGTAGATACACTTGTCACATAAGTGTATCTCTCTTTACTCGTCAGCTACTTAGCGACCCAGCCATCACGACTTGCAAGCTCTTGGAACAAGATGGACTTGTTTCTTGACATTTGTACATTACTCATTAGTCATTTAAGGTTAGCGTAGTAGAAGCCTATAAGATTATAGTGGGTTTGAGAAATTGGGCCTTTATTTTTGTATTTTTGTATTTTTGTATTTGTAACCAACTTAAGTATTAATTTTGGGCTTCAAAATTGTAATGGATTTCTACAATATATTAGAATTAAAAGTAATTGTTGAGTAGGGAGTCGGTACGGTATTATACCGGTATACCGCGGTATTTGAAAACATTTACCGTTACCGTACCGAAATAGACCGGTACGGTATGATACCGTACCGAAAATGACGGTATACCAATATTTCGGTATTTTCAGGTATTTTTCGGTACGGTAAGTGCGGTATACCGATATTTCGGTATTTTTGCCCACCCCTATGTGTGACGGCCTGACGGGCGTCGCGTGCGCTATGCAGGTTGTTTAATTAATTGAGTGACATCATGGTGATATCACCCCTGGATAATAAAATCCCAATTTTTAAAAGCTCTTATAAATTATTTATTTTTTACCCAAGTGTTTCAACAAATATATCAAATTCATACTCCCTCCATTTTCTAATACTTGTCCCTCTTTCCATTTTGGGATGTTCTCTAACAGTTGTCTCTCTTTCCATTTTTAGAAAGTTTTATCAATAAATATATCTATATACACTCATTCCCTTTCCTACTTTTCATATATTTCCTGCCTTTTCACTTAAAAACAACTTATTACACCTTTTACACTATCCCTATTATTTTCCTCTTAAAATTTGTGCCAAACCCTATAGAGACATCTAATAGAGAACGGAGGGAGTATAATTTTATGATCTTTCATATAACACAAATATTACATATATAAATTGTAAAATAATATAATTTTAATTGTTGGAGTTTTCATGAACCTAATAAAATACAAAGACAAATTTTTAATCCATGGGAGCCTTCATAAATAATTGAGTATTACATGAAATCATTTTATTTTTTATTAAAACTGAAAGAGTAAAAACTAAAGTAGCAATTTTTAATGGATTTTTTACATCGAAATGTGTATTTTTTGTTTCATGATTATTTAGAGAAAAAGTTAAGTAGATAATATTATTTATAATAATTTGATTAATCTTTTATTAAATTGATATGTAAAAAAATATGTTGGGTGTATTTTATTAATGATGATCAAATAGAGAAAAACAAGAACTTTAAACATTGATTTCATGTGGTGAGGATGATCTAGGGGTGGGCATAACGGTTTGGTTTAACCGAACCAAACCGTACCAAACCGAACTAAACCGAACCGAAACCGAACCGTATGCAATTTGGTTTTAGTTTGGTTCTATTTCTTTCAAACCGTATTAAACCGAACCGAACCAAACCGAAACCGATAAAAACCGAACAAAACTGAACCGAACCGAACAACACACACACACTTTGTACTTATCTTCACTCTTCATTTTAAGATATAAATAAAAAATTTAGACATGAAAATGCTTATTTAAGAATACTCGTATTATTTTAACTTTTACACATTTCAAACATTCATTATGACAAAGTTAGCTAATACGACATATTTGTATTTATTATGTTTGGCGATATCAATAGCAAATTGTATTTATATTTCTATTTCTATTTCTGTGTGAGTCTTTGGTTTAGTTTGTTTCAATTGGTTTAGCAGGTGAAGGCATGTTGTTTAAGCTAGGTTCTAGTATTTCATTTAGTTGGAATTTCAATTGGTTGTTTAAGCAGGTGAAGGCAGGTTGTTCAATTGGTTTGGTGAAGGCTGGTTCTAATATTTCATTTAGTTGGAATTTCAATGAAAACAAAACATTCAAAATTACTCAAAGTGGATTGTAAAATATGAAATAAGACATAATTATTTTCAAGTTTATAAACCGAACATCAAACCGAACACCAAACCGAACCAAACCGAATTTTTCCCAAACCGAACCGAAACCAAACCGAAATTCTTTTGGTTTGAATTTGGTACTATTTTCCTCAAACCGAATAAACCGAAACCGAACCGAAACCGATAAAAACCGAACCGTAAACCGATTCGCCCACCCCTATGAGGATCCATATATATTTAACATTTTATCCATCTTAGTATGACCGCTATTATTATTATTATTAGGAAACTTCTTAAATGATGGTCGGACTATGAGAGTGTAGTGATTGAAGAAAGGATGCGAAATTTGTGGAAACATTTTGGTTAGTAAAAAAAACGCGGTGAGGAAGATCCATGAAATGAGGGACAATTTTCCGTTCTATTCCATTCCGACACGTACGGCGGATCCGCCGCCCACTCAACGTTCTATTTGCCGCGCCAAGCATCCGGTCGACAGAATTGCGGCCAACGAATAAATTAAATCAAAAAATACTTTCCCCGGCGCGGCCGACCTCATTCCGAAATACAATACTTCATACAGGAATTGATTGATGGAAGGTGAAAAATCGTTATTGACCGCGATCAAGGCGACTTTGACCAAACCTTCATGGGTAGTCTTCCTCTTCCTCCTCTTTGCTGCAGCAGCTTTATTCGGATTCCAGATTCCCAAGCAGGACGAAATTATTTTCCCGCCGTCGCCGCCATTGGGTTTCATCTCCGGTGGAATGGGGCCGGAGAGAAGGGGTGTCTTCAGCTGCTCCGATTTCTTCTCCCCGGTCAACCCGCCGAGGAAGGTGGCCCGGTCGATCGCCGACTTTGGCGGAGTTGGCGACGGGGCTACGTCGAATACGGCGGCGTTCCGAAGGGCCATGGAGTTTATGGAGACTTTCCGTGAGAGGGGCGGGGCCCAGCTTAACGTTCCTCCGGGGCGGTGGCTGACGGGGAGCTTCAACCTCACCAGCAATTTCACTCTTTTTCTTCAACGTGGAGCTCTCATTTTGGGTTCCCAGGTAATTATTAATTAATAATCAGTTAAATGATATCATTTCCCCTACAAAAAAAAAAGGATTGATAGACCAAATTCAGGCCAAAGCGATTTTAACACGAGCTATATATTTTGGAACAAAATTATTGATCAATTTGTGACAAATCGGTGTCAATCCTGTAATTTTTTTGTAATTTTCAATCTTAGTTTTTCTTTTTATCTTGAATAAATAAACAAACTTACAAAAAACAGCATGAAGTTATTACAGATTATATAACATGCATCTTGAATGAATGAATTTAATTTCTTTTAGTTTTTTGTTTGGATTAAGGACTTAGTTACTTCAATTCATGAAGCTAGAAAAGATAAACTAAACTAAGCTAAACCATTTGAGTGTATTTTCTTTTTAAAACGTTTTTGCAACTCATATTAAGGCGAGTGAAGATAAGTATATCTAATAAAAAAGTGCAAAATAAAATTAAAAACGTCCAAGAGTACTGATTGTGATTCTAAAGTCTATTCAAGCTCGACACAATCTGTATGTTTAAGATGGAGTAGTCATTTGTGGGCTTGCTTATTTATTTAAACCTACTCTATTTTCATCTACGTAGTAGTATATTGTAAGTATGTTGTTTATACTTTAAAGGAAGTGAAAAAAAGTTTAAGATGAATATCTCCCTAAATTAACAGAAGGCAGAAGCTTTAATTTTATAAAATATGGAGTACAAAGACATAATGACCACGATTCATCAAACGTGGGCAGGAAGTTACCCCGTCCAAATAATGCACTAAACAAATCTGTACGTGTTGGTTGTGATCAATAATGTACCCTTTATTCATAGTTATAATTGAATGATGAAATGCTAAATCAACCTCACGTAAGTGTGAAGCATATTTTCTGTTGCTTGTGTTATGTGAATATAATGATTTAAGTAATGGTTAAATCAGCGCGTCTATTAACAAGAAATAAAAAATACAATGCATTTCAATTAATACACACGCATAAATATGTCGTTATACCATGGGAACCGTCCGTAGTGAGCATCATTCTCCCACAACTAAGACACGCGTGAACAACTTTTTTTATTTCAGTAGCAGAGTGTGTAACTCTTGTTTAAAGAAATGTAATTTACGTTGATGAGAAATATAATTCGAGGCAAGTCAGAATGTAAATTGTCTAATATGAAGTATAAGAAGCAAAACATTAGCGGGGGGTCCCAATCTAGATTTTAAAAGAATTTAGGAATCCAAATAAATCTAGGTGTCCCCAAATGAGATTGGTGTAGGTTCCTTCAAAATCTAGGTGTCCTCAACAATTCCATGGGCTTTCATTTATGCGATTCAGATGGATTTTAAAGGAATTTGATTACAAAAATAGGTTGAACTCATTCCACAAATATCTCACCCTCACCCCTAAAATTTGAAATAATTCGTGCTGCCAATGCTTACGCCACAAGCTCCGGGTATATCCATTCTACTTCTCCGCCAGATATCAGCTCTGGCCCCTATACTCTCACTCTCTCTTTCTCACCTTTTCTTTTGACCCAGTGAAAAACCATCATATGATGGGGTAAGGGCTGGAGAACACCTTACCAATTTATTGGGCGGAGATAGGGATACAAGATAGGGAGACAGAGAGTCAAAATCTACTGAAAGCAAGGCAAAACAAGATTAAACAACATAAGGATAAGCGATGACATCAAATTTGAGAATGTTTTTAAAACCAGACAGGGCCGGTCCTGTCCATTTATGGGCCTATGGGCGATACGCTAATTCGGGCTCATATCCAAGATAAACCGTAAACCATATAATTATTTACATATAAATTATGGTAAAAGTATCTAACGAAGTTTATAAAATAAAGGCGAGGATCACTTTATTATTATTTAAGCTACATAGTTAGGCAAAAGTAACAACACGAGTACAACAATTTGAAGCAAAACTCATAGACAACCTTCTTTCCACTAATAAGTAAGACAAACAATAAAAATATCACATATAACAACACTAAACTTTCTTTTAGTTACAACTGAAAAGATAAATGAAAATAAATATTACTATATATTGTATTCATAAGTTGAGAATGATTTATTGACTGCTAAGAATTTCAAGTTTGAAGCCTCGAAAGAATGAAGGTTTTCAAAGAGACAAAATATTTGGCCGCCAAGATGTCGTCCTCTTTAACTACTATTAGGAACTCAGATATAGTTTTTTTTCAATTTGGAAACAAATAAATAATTGGGTTGAGATTTGGGAGCCACGGGCTCTAAAATAATTATGTATATATATATATATTTGTTATGTTATAATTTAAATGAATAAAAAGCCTTGATGGCTAAAGAGATGTGAAGAGTGAAGAGACGTGTCTTTTATTAATCCAGCTACAGTTGTATTGCTTTTAAAAACTAAAACCAGTTCTACTTAAAATTAAATTAATGTATATATATATTTTTTTAAACTTGGCTTTGTTTAATTTTTTTATATATGTTTTGAATTTTCAAATTGTCAATAAAATTAAACATTGTGCCTAATTAATTGAGCTTAAGAATAAAAGAAGAAGCCTACTCACACAATATACAAAGAAAAGATTTTGGACCTATTTTTCTTCTATATTTTTTTGGGCCTAGGGCGGTCGCCCCTGTTGCACTCCCCCCAGAACCGGCCTTGAAACCAGAAGATTCAACATCAACTCCAAGGCTAATATATGACATCTCTCCTTCTTGCCTTTTGTTCCTTATATATGACCTTAAGGACGAGCTTGTTCAACAACTAGCCCTACACCATTTGACCGCCCAACTAACCAAACGCCGGCTACCCTGTTCTCGAGCATGGTGGCTTCACTCTTCCCCACCCTCACTTAGCGCTCCTTCCCCACACCTGAAACTCACTTCCCGGACCTCCTGGTTCATTTGAATCTGGACTCCAACGGCTTCATAGACACTCACAAGTCACAATTTTGTTCTCAGTGGTTGTCCAGAAATGCTAGCATTCCTCTAGAATCTGTGGATTCTCCAAATTCCATTAATTCCTACGAAAAATCTAAGTTCGGTCCACCCCTTAATTTTAATGTAAACAATGAAAAAGGATTCCAATTACTTTACATAAATAATGAATATGCTTTGTTCTTAATAATATTAGGGCTATAATAACAATTGATATACGATAGTATTAGTATATATTTAACGAAATCATACCCCTCCGTGAACAGTGATACTTTATCATATTTCCGCACCTAATGATGGTAATGGGTTACGGTCAAAGCTGTTTTTAATTGTGCCATGGTATCCATATTGACTTCAATGGGTATTGTTCACCGTCCTCTTTAGTCTTAAGAATACGTTATAATCAGAGATAATTAAAGATCCAATGAAAACACGGAGACAATGACATAAGTCGTTAGATTTCTTTGATTTTTTTATTTTATTGCTGATGTACACCTGCCTTATTATATGCTTAATTGTCTTTATGATTAAGTAATGCTTTCCATCGTCATTTATGTACGTATTAGTATATCTTATTATCACCTCTAAACGCTAGCAAGGACGCGCGGGTGTGTAGATATAATACAAATTTATCATCTCAAAATGATCACAAAACACTACTCCGTACTATAAACTAGAATTACTTTTAAAGAGAAATGCCGTTCAATTACAATACACGGAGTATCAATTTGAACATTTAATTCAATTACAATATACGGAGTATCAATTTAAACGTTTAGTTGACTTTCGTTTAACATAACGAGTAAATGTACTCGGTACATTTATTATAAAGGGAAGGGATACGCTTTTTCATCGTATATGCTACTTTAAATGTATTTTTGTTTCTCGTATATACGTACATATATAAAAGTCTTATTTGGTAATCAATTGTTAGGTAATAATTGTGTGTCCGTTTTGACCAATGGTCCCAATGGATGGTGATTTTTGGTGGTAATAAAGTATTTGGTAAAGTTAATTGTTTGGAGGTTGTAGTTGGTCGATCATTACTAAGTAACTAAGTAAGTACGTAGTACTATCGTGTATTGTATACGAAGTCTATAAGTAGTAAATACTCCGTATGTAGACAATTCATAGGTCACACTAGCAAAAATAGTTATTTAATCATTTCCAAACACTATCAATCCTTCATATTTTAGGGCAGAACCGCACCGCAAGAACCCGAAAACTTAGGCTTCAGCAGTGTTTGCTAAAGCTTATTTTAAGCACTTTTGAGCTTTTAGATTAAAAAAAGCTGTAAAAGGTGTTTGGTAATGACAACTTCTAATTAAAAAAAGCATTTTTAAGTTAA
The DNA here is from genome assembly GCA_945859915.1 of Cuscuta epithymum. Classification (NCBI taxonomy): domain Eukaryota; kingdom Viridiplantae; phylum Streptophyta; class Magnoliopsida; order Solanales; family Convolvulaceae; genus Cuscuta; species Cuscuta epithymum. The sequence continues at coordinate 998,648 of CAMAPF010001045.1, read as the reverse complement.
AAAGTAGAAGCTGGGTGTAGGCTGCTTTTAATAGCTTCTAGGCTCTTTTGTAAATATCAACAACTTTTGAGGGTAATCTTTAACCTAATTTACCTAGCCTTGTCCAACTCTACCCCTCTCTCATCCGTTTAATTCCCAACCTACTTCTCCATCGTCTTCCTCGCTCCAAATCTTGCAGCCACAGACAAGTTCTCTACTCTTGTCTCAAGTATTGCAGCGGCCATGCAATCTTCACAGGCAAATCCAATTTGTTGATGAAATTTGGCAAACACAACCCCGTCCCCATGGTCACACCTCTTTTACACACACACACAAAGATGTGGTACATCTTGAAAGCTCCAATACGTCTTCATATATACGAAGTATATATAAAGGACAAATGGCTTAAGTAATTTAATTAGGATTAATGCTCCAGTACATCTTGAAAGTAAATTAAGAGGGACTAAAGCAAAAGAGACGACACATACATACACGAAACAAAAATTGTCATTGTTGACCATCGATAGGCATACATATATGTGACCTGCAACATTAATCGATGTGTCTGAACAATGGGAGATTCAAAATCGAAAGATGTATGCAGACTCTTGAGGCTTGCTAATATATGCACCATATGATTTATATGTGGTTGAGGGCATTTTTGTATTTTCATCCAAATGTTATATCACAATCACTTTTTTATCAAACACTCCAACTTATATCTTTTAATTAAAATCACTTCTCTTTACAAACACTACCCACTTTTACTACAAATCACTTTTCCTATAATCACTTAAATAAATCACTTTTAAAAAGCACAAGTAAACACAAACACTCCCTTCGTTCGGTATCATTTTGATTTTCCCGTTTCCGTTTTATTTTGTTAAATAAAAAACAAAACTTGTTCGGTAAACATCGATTCCGTTTCTCGATATTGAAATTGCACAAAGCGTTTTCGGAAAACAAAATCGGTATTCCTTAATCCACAAAAAGACGTTTCCCTAAATCTATTTTTGCTTTCTCGCCCATAGCCCGACACCTAATATTAAAACCCACTTTCTCTTAGATCGCAAATTATACCGTACGACCGGCATACCATGTGCATGGTATGCCCGGTCAAATACGGTACCGTTTTTTGAAACAGGCAGGAGCTGCGATCTGCCACTGGTGCTCTACGATTTCTTTCATCAGCGATCCATCATTCCCATTTATTTCTATTTCTGTCTCCTTCCCCAACGGTGCTCTACGATTTCTTTCATCTGCGATCCGCCATAAGATACCGGAATTTAAGAGCTGCGATCCGCCACCCAATTAATAAAAAATGTCTACTCATGATTAAGAATTTAAGATAGTAGTGCGTTTGATCCCATCCGCAAAGTAGGAGAGGAAAGCATGATCTCCGAACGTTCCAGCCTTTATCAATTTGGATTGTTTGAGTGCAAATTAATTCAATTGCTGCAAATCAAGCAACACATAGCAACCATTTATTCATTAATTACTCTACTATATGTTTGCCTTGCTGATAATATAGAGTTACATTTCACATACAGTGGAATTACATTTCGGTTTGGCTAAAGTTACATTTTGTAACCCACGATTTACATTTCAATTTTCCTCAATAAGTTACATCTTGTTTACATGTGATTTACATTTTAATGTACGCGAGTTACATCTTAATGTACGCGAGTTACATCGCAAAACTATGCAAGTTACACAACAAAATAAACCTCTGCTTTTCAATCAAAAATGATTTTATTATTAAAAATCATTTTAATGGACTTAATATTAAAAACAAAACATATGCACTATTTATGTAAAATAATTGGACAATTAAACTCCCTTTTTTCATTAAACATGAGTTACATTTCAACGCACAAGTTACATATGTTGTTAACTGAAGTTACATTTATAACAACACGAGTTACATCTAATTATATACAAGTTACATCATTCATGCTACTAGGATGAAAATAAAAAAAAATTGTACACGTGTGTATTGTTCATGCGATTTTTTTTTTAAATTTGATCAAAACCACGTCGTTTTGGGGTGTGGGGCATGGTGCTCACCATGCTCCGGTTGCACGATATACGGGCTGTTCTTAGATCTCTTTTCTCCATCACCTCCCTTCTCTTTCTTCTCCCTAATAATCCCAATCTGCAATCTCCTATTGAAGCTATCAAGTCTGACATCTGCCTCCAAATTGCAGGTTTTTTCTTTCTCCTTTTCTAATATAGTCTTTCAGCTCTTCAAAGAAGATGTTGACTATAATCTCTTTTGTTCACACAGTTGGATGCCTACTGTTGATACAACGAATGTTGGTGGAAAGCTTATACAGAGTAAATTAATACTCCATATTTGATTACATACAAAAGTTGTCATTTGTTGATACATACGAAAGTGGAGAGCTTGATGCTTTTAGTAAAGCTTGTTAATTACATGAACGTTTTGAATCAAACCAAAACGCTTTCAAAAAATTGGCAACAAATGCTGGAAAAAAAAAATTGGCAAAAAAAAACAGGAAACATTTTTTTGTTTTCTAAAAACCAAAAACAGAAAACAAAGAATCATAACGAACGGGCCCTTAGCAAGTACAATGCACTTAAACGACCAACCCTTAAAGCTAATAATTAAAAGAAAAACATGTAAAAGCTTTCTCTGTTGGGGAGACCGATCGTTTCTTAATATCCAAAATGTGAATCCTAACCCAGGACAGGCACCCCACACCCTAACCCAACCGAATGTGAATGAGTAATTCACATTATGATCTCAAATAGTTTCTGACTTAGATGGTGCAGGATTTGGTGCGCACAAGGAATCATCACATTGGATGAAATTCTCACACTACAGCTATCGGGAATTGAATCTGAAATCTCAATCTAACAATCTCACTCAGACACCGTTGAGCTACCTGTGCGAGTGCAAAATGTGAATCCCATTCTCTATTTGATGGATTGGATAAGTATTCTAACTGAAAATTAAACTCCTATATTGCGATGAAAACTCTAAATACTATCAACTTCTATAAATGATGGCACCTAAATAAATGAACGGAGTAATATGACGTGATTTTGTTAAATAAAAAGTACTCCGTAGTAGTTATATTGCCATAAGAAGAAACTAGCACCGCTAAAGAACATTAAGGACCGGACATTCGAGTGAATTAATTCGAGAAAAAAAGCATTATTTTAATTTATACTTCAAGAGTATTACTTATATATGCTCGATCATTTTATATTCTAGATGTTTGCTCCATTTTCTTGTTTATGGTTGCTTTCAATAGTTCTTTTTGCTTTGAGCAAATTCTTACCATTAACGTACTTTTCGTCACCATTAACACCCAAATGAATGATATGCCATTCATTTGGCAAATAATCTCATATTTTTTTGGGCACAGAATTGACGAATACGAATGTCGGAATGTGCAATAAACTTCTTCAATTACTATTTTGCAGAAGTTAACCCTTAAAATTTGATATTTTTTGCCCGCTAAAAATAAGTTTGAAATTGATATTTTATATTGTATCAAAATTTGTCAATTTACAAAAAGAAAACTATACTATGAATTCTGGGAAGAGTGAGTGTATGTAAAAATAAGTCGTCTAAAAAAATAGCAGATTGCAGACAACCTTATTATAATAAATTAATAACTTGATTAAATAAACAAATAAGTTAAAAATAAAAGTACAATTCATGACATACGTACAAGAACTGTATCATTCCAAAAAAACGGGGTGAAGAATGTCATTATTTCAAGCGAAGGTTTAACACGGTATTTTATCACTGAATTATTTAGTACAACCTTTTTATCCCTTCGATCACTCGATGTCTCTACTCAGTTAACAAATAATTTAATGGCTTCTCTTTAAAAAAAATTAATGAGTTCCAATATTTTGGTTGATTTATAATTATATTGGTTAATGGAGATATCATTTATCAATTGATTGACTTGTCATTTTAAAAAATTCAAGGACCCAAATGAATGGCCTATCATTCAGGCATTGCCATCTTATGGACGAGGAAGAGAAAGATTGGGAGGGAGACATATTAGCCTCATTCATGGAAATAGTCTTTCTGATGTGGTAATTACGGGTATTGTTTTTCTCCTACCATATAGACATAGTACTCAGTGTTTGTATGTGATTAAATAGATGCATGGTATTTACTTTTGAAGTCCTAAAAATATGTTTTTATGACATACTCGGTGGAGAATAAGTAAATAACAAGATGACAATAGAAGTAAGGTGGTGGTAACGCATTCCAGCAGCGCCGACCAACAGTTGATGATTGTGAAAAATATATATTTAAGTTGAATTAAATGTATGCATGTAGTTTAGCAAACTAGGGTGGTAAGATACTAAGATGGAGTATGTAAATTATGTAATCGTATTCAGTGAATTGATTTTTTAAACAACAAATGCATAATTTTTTTTTTGTTTTATTCTCTATTATTATTGCCCAACATACCAAACAAGGGAGAGCATAATTATTAACTTATTACTACAACTAGTGGCAAGTGCGAAAAACAATCATACTTCATTCTCCAAGTTACACCAAACACAAGAAATAACTCCAATTCGCATTTTTCATTTTCTAGGCCTAAACATTTCAAAAGCATTTTCAAGCCTAGACAAATTTTTGTGGCTTAAACAGTGAGCATGCATGTGGTATACTTTTAAGAATCTTTATTGAGTTTAAGAATCAATTTTTTTACACAATTCCTAGTTAAAGAATCTATACATTTTATCTGATATTGAGTTTCTCAGTCTGTAGATAAGAAATAGATGGAAACTCCATGGTGTCTTTGCTCAAGGGCATCTGAACAATTAGTTTCAGTTTATTTTCAGGGGAAAATGGAACAATTGATGGGCAGGGAAAGATGTGGTGGGACCTTTGGTGGAACAGGACACTGAAGAACACAAGAGGCCACCTTGTTGAACTGGTCAACTCAAATAATATTCTCATCTCTAATCTCACTTTCCTCAACTCTCCATTTTGGAATGTTCATCCTGTTTATTGCAGGTGCTTTTATTTTCTTACTTGTTATATACCCCCCCCCCCCCCCTGAAGTGTAAATAGACCATAACTCACCTTGCCTTGGTTTCTACTTTTTCACCTAAATCCTAAACTATATTGTGCCATACAAATACTTATTAAATGCAATTCTACAAAAAGATATTAACATTCCACAAAACCTGTTTGTTTTTTCAGTAATGTGGTGATTAGGGACATGACAATCTTGGCTCCTCTCAACGCTCCGAACACGGATGGCATAGATCCAGGTACTTTTCACTTGGGGCATGGCCACTCAGCTGGACTATAATTTACTTGAGCTACATCACCCTAAATTATTAAAACCAATCAAATAACCTGTCTAATCCAAGATTTTACAACCCATATGTTCCTCTTCAATATTTCGATGTGAAACTATTAACACACATAGCTCCCATTACCACAGTGTCAGACACTAGCGTATAGAAGGGCTGAGGCAATGCAAAAATAAGAAACGAAAAGAGGCGCTCAATTGAAGCCTACAGAGCTTGACTGAATTTTTTAGAACACTGATATTGATAGAATTCAGAACTTGGTTAAGCTTCTTTAACTGGATAATAACAATAAAGTGTCCAACAACAGATGTTACCAGATTAGTGTCTAATATACAAGTACCTACTAAGGTTCCTTTTGTGGTGAGTGAGACTGTTCAACGGGGTAAACCGTTGCCCAGATAATCAATGATATAAATACCGTTGCCCAGAGCCAAAAGGCTAAAACCAATTTTATTCCAAGATGTGCAAGAATGAATCCTAACAAGGGGTTTAAATACACATCTACTAATTCTCAAACTAGGAAACAAAATCCTAGAAATCCTAATCAACCGCAACTGGGATACAGAATAATAAAGATCCTAATCAACTTCAAATAGGAAACAAATAATAGAAATCCTAATCAACTTCTAATAGGAAACAAATATTAGAAATCCTAATTAACTCCAAATAGGAAACAAATCAGGAAAATTAAAAAGAATAAATATTAATTAAGCAGACCGCAACCAGCCCACGAAGGTGGGCTCTAGCCCGTCCCCGCCTTCAGTAAACCCACGAGGGCTTCTGCCCCTCTTCTTCCAAGCCCATATTCTGCTTAATATCACCCTGGTTCTACTGTGATTTGTTTGTTTGTTAGGCATCCATAGTTTGACATATTAGACGTGTTAAAGTGTCCATGTCTACAATATATGTGTCTAGTATATAAGTATGACATAGAACCACCTCTTCCACACTAAAAGATTAGATTCAATGGGTACATAGTCTAACCAAGACCCTTTGAAGTCATATAGATGGTATCTCTTTTTTGAGTATTCCTTAATGAGACTCTAACGTATATGATAAAGAGTTGCTGATGTTTGGAATTATGTGTAATCTTTTGGCAGATTCAAGCATGAATGTCTGTATTGAAGATTGTTACATTGAGAGTGGTGACGATCTTGTCGCCGTGAAGAGCGGGTGGGACCACTATGGGATGAGAACTGCCCGGCCAAGCACAAATGTCATAATCCAAAGAGTTTCGGGCACAACCCCAACATGCTCCGGGGTGGGGATTGGGAGCGAGATGTCTGGGGGTGTCTCAAACATCATCATTAAGGATCTTTACGTCAGAGATTCAGCAGCAGGGGTTCGGATTAAGACAGACAAAGGGAGAGGAGGATACATCCTAAACATCACCATACACAACATTACAATGGAGAGGGTCAAGATTCCCCTCAGGTTCAGCAGAGGGGCTAATGACCACCCCGATGAAGGGTGGGACCCTAACGCGCTACCAGTAGTCAAGGGAATATCAGTCAGCAATGTTGTGAGTTTGGAAACAAGGAGAGCGCCTCTGCTGCAGGGTATAAAGGAATCACCATTTGAGAGCATATGCATGAAAAACATAAGCATCTTTGGCCTTGCCACGTCAGCGAGATGGAATTGTGAATACATATCTGGTGCCAGTTATGGTGTTTTCCCTTCGCCTTGTTCTCAGTTGAAGAGAAATGACTCTACGGATTTATGTGCTAACATGCATTAGTCTTGAGGTAGGACTGTAGGAGAAATTACTCAAATTTTTACCCACCATATCAGAGGTGGACTTTCTCATCTTATTTAAAATTTAAAAGTTAGATTAGTAGGTACTAACAATTATATGCATTAGGAATGACAAAACATCTCATGAATTATAGGTTTTACATGGAGGAAATGATATGTAAATACTTCTTAGGAATGATGATCACAGGCTTACACACTTCACCATTTCCAGAAAACATTGGAACCGCACTTGTGTTTATCCTTGCCTTCACATTCCAATTCCAAGTCATCAGTGATGAATGCTACTTTCTGTCATTCCATCATGAAACTTTATTTTAGCTTATTAATACCATATTCTCGGGTACTTCTTGTCAACAAAAAGTGGGGCGAAACCTTTTTCCCCCATAAATTGAGAAGAGTTCAAAATAAAACCTTTTGTTTGGCAAGGTCTTGGCAGCCAGTGAAATTTTCAGGGAACTTGCATGTTCCAAACTGAACAGTATAGGCTCTGGCAAAGTTAGCACCACTTGTGGCCAGTCTTTTCTTGTCATTCAATTCCTGAATTTACATAGTCTTAACTCTTCAGTTAGCTCACATTCCCACATTGATATAATATAAAACTATGGAGATTACTTGTATGGTTCAGTGATTTGGGAAGGGAAGGGTTATTTATACGGAGTATATGTTTAAATCATTCCTGCATTCAGATAAATAAAGTGAAGATAAAAACTACTCCCCCTCTGTTTCTATTTGTTTGACACACTTTCCTTTTTTGGACGTTTCAAAATGAATGTCACACTTCTTTATTTCCTTATTTGGTAAATAAATCTTTACCTAAACACTGCAAAACAGTGCCAAACAGTGTTCAAACAGTGCCAAACAGTGTTCAAACAGTGTCAAACAGTGTTCAAACAATGCCAAACAGTGTACTCTACAGTAAAATTTACCCCTCAATAACTTTTTTCCCTTAAATCTTGACAAGTCAAACTGTCTCAAACAAATAGAAACGGAGGGAGTATATAGAAATACATAATGTAATAACTAGTGATGCAATTAATTTCAATCTAAACCCACCTAATAAAGAAAAAATCAATACAATAAAAAAACCAATTATCAATGCCTCCTCACCGAATAAAACAAGCCCCAAGTCTTAATAAGGAGTAATATTTTGCAAAGATTATAGAGTAGTTTTGTTCATCACTGCAAATGGAGTGGGCACAGTAGTAGCTAATTACCTTGTTGGCTTTGCTTTTTTCAAGATAGTCCTCTATGATTCCAGCATTTGCAGGAGAAGAGGGAGAAGCAGCAGTGGCAAAAAGGGCAGCTGCAAGGGTAAGCAGAGCAACTCTTCTGCCCTTTTCGTTTTCAGTCTCCATACGAATTGCTTCTTGTCTCTGAAACTTGATTGTGGGAGGCAGTTTAGAACAAGTTGGAATTGGAGTTGTCATTGCAGAAGCACTCTTTGCAATGAACTGAGATGATGAAGCAGCGGGCGATGATATGGCATAGTTGTTGCATAACACGCTGGAGTTCATGGCAGCCATTTTTGCTGTTTGAAGATGGGATTACTTTCTAGAAATGCTAATGGGAAAAACAAACTTGATGAGAAGATGGGATTAAGCGGATGTGGAATTGGTATTTGGATTATTCATTGATGAGTTGATCAGGAAGAAGGGTGATGTGGAAAAGAATGAAGTTAGGATTGTGGCTGAGAGTGTGGATAAGGCGAGATTTCCCCCATTCCAATTGGTCTCTCTTGTGCGGCCAGCTTCACATGTGTTGACTTTGTGTGCTGTGGCATGACTAATATTAAAATTGCAACCCGTTTGGTAATTAACATTAAAATTATGAAAAAATGAGAGTGGGTATTACTAATAGAGTTACTACTTATCTTTTTTTTGAATAAAAATATGACTAATTACTATGTATGAGTATTGAATAATAGTCATTATAACGTATTTCAGAGTAAAAAGCGACTGGTAGGAGTTGTTATGCCGTGGGATCATCCCACGGTGAGCATCCTACTCGGCTACTCCCACATATAAAATGATGTCATTTAGATTTAAGCTTTAATTTAAAAAAAATCACGTGAACAGTATCCTTACATTTGTCTTAAATTTTTTCGTGATGTAGATCCTTTGTATTAATATGTAACTCGCGTTATTGTAAAATGTAAATCCAATGTTTTCAAATGTAACTAATGTAACTCGAGTTTTTTTCTCAATTAATGCTAAACAAATAATTAATTACAAAAATAAGGTTTGGTTAAATTTATTTACCTATATACTGCTACTCTAAACTATGGTCAGACGTGCCAGGAACATGGAAAGAGAGAAACGTCAATGCGAGGAGACAAAAATAAGGGGAAGACCTTAGATAAAAAAAATCTCTTTTTTCTTTAAACGGTTATATCTTTTACATTTTTGTTCCAACTTTTCTAAAAAATACACCAAATTTCATAACTTTTTATAATCTTTTATATGACACCAATTTATATATATATATAATTTAAATAAATTGAAGACCGTATAGAGTGAAAAGACTAGTTGTAAGCATTTTTTTTCAAATATGGGAAGATCTAGAGCCTGTGTGGTAGCACGAAAATCAGCTGTTTCAGTTGATTCTGCTGAAATTTATGAAGTTCTGGGTGAAGTGACTATATTGGCTAATTTTGCTGATTTAAGAAAAAATTATTTTTAAAATATATTTTATTAATAAAATAAAGAAAAAATTATATGTAAAAATAAATAAAATGGTCATCTAAAGTAACTTCAGCCAATACATCCAGAAAAGTAACATCAACCTTACTTTTTATGTTTATTACACGAAAACAAAATATATGTGTTTGTTGAAAAAGTTAGTTGATAAGCTTGATAAGCCGAAAAACAGTGTTGTCAAACGACTTCCTAATTGGTTGACTTAGGTTCAAAAGTTTTCATTAATAGATTCAATTGCTAAAATAAAGACCTCATAGTTATTTTAAAAATTGTTTATGTATATTTTTCACATGAAGTAAAAATATATGTAGCGAATGTATTGGCGATGCTAGATTGTATGGTAAAACTTGATTAACGGGGTGGCATTTTTCATATAAAAAAGGATGACATTACATCCTGAGGCCCCCAGCACCGGTCGGACAGTTAGCTAGAAGGATGTAAGTAGGTTTTAACCTCTCAATCAAGCATTCCAGCCCAGCTGCTTGAGAGGTTACCGTGCTTAGTGGGAGGTCTCGAGTTCGAATCCCGCTAGGCACATAAGGGCTTCGAACATAGTTAAAAAACATAGTAACCTCTCATTGCGGTTGTCAGGATTTGAACCCGAGACTCACTCCTATGACACCCCTATCTATCAGTTGAGTTACGCCCACAGGCACATGGTGACATTTTTCATAAAATTTAGCACGTGAAACAATTTTTTTATTTCCTATGAGAAAATATCTAGGAGGTAAACATAACAATGAGATACGTAGTATAAAATTTTACATTTGGATTAGTTTGTGAAAACTTTGAACCAAAATTACTGATCAGTTTTTCATATTTCTGTAAAATTTGAAATTTGTCCAAGTAAACGTCTTGTCTCTGTGTATTTTATAGCTATGAAACACTGATCTCATCTGGTTTGTTAAATTTGGTCTAGCCAGATCTAGTCTGTTTAGGATTGATCCGATCTGCGATGAAACAGTCCAAGTAAAAACATAATTAGTTTAGAATTATGTTTATTGACATATCATGGTTGTAGCATGCCTTTACCTCTTATATCGTCTACAATTTTTTTTTAACTTTATATATCCAATATTGGTGTTAAATGAAAGATCATAAAAAATTATGAAATTTGCTATATTTTTTAAAAAGTTTCGAGTAAAAATGTAAAAGATGAAGCACTTAAAAGAAAAAGTGAATTTTTATAACTTAGATTCCACCTGGCCACCTTATCCCCATCTCCTTAAAAGATAAAGCACTAATGGGGTGACTGTTGACATTAAAAAAATGGCGTCGTCATCACATGTTAACATTTCCGTGATTTTTTCGTCTCCAACGGAGTATGTTATCACCAATGTGATGCTGACCTGTCAACCATTAAATGAAACAGCGTTAACCTCAGAGCATCTTCAATGCTACAATGTGCACGATGCACATGTGGCATGAGAGAGATAGATACAAAAGATTGAATTTATGACATTTCTCTCTTATTCTTTCCACGGTTTTATATATTTTTGGTAAGTTTTCCTCTGCAATGTCAAATACAATGTCTACATCTAGACATTGTGCTTGACATTGTGAAGAAAAACTTACCAAAATGATACAAGATCCTTCAAATAAGGAGATAGATATTCTATTTATTATTTTTTAATTGGCTATCTCTCATGCCACGTATGCACCGTTCACGTTTTAGCATTGGAGATGCTCTCACTGTCATACCATAACATTACCTTTGACATGCTGACTCACCAAAACGCCAAATGAAAATCTTCCGCCGAATAGGGATGGCAATTTAACCCGATCCGATGGATACCCGCACCGAACCGAACCGGTCAAAATGGGGAAAACCGCTTTGACTGGGTAACGGGTACGGGGCGGGGAATACCCGATTTATTTAAACGGGTAATGGGGCGGTTATGGGTTTATACCTACCCGCCCCGTTACCCGCCCCGTTACCCGCCCCGTTACCCGCCCCGTTTAATTTGGATACGGTTACCCGCACCATTACCCGACCCGCACAATTAACTTATACATTTTAATAGTTTATGTATTTATTATTTAATATATTAAATATATATGAATATTAGTACATTAGTATATGACACTTATTCACTCTAGTACTTTGAAACAATATTCAACTTTTCGGCTATCCTTTACAATTCTGATGAGTTGGTGCTCAAAGTTCACTATTTTAGATTTTAAATCTTCAATATATTTCATCATCCTTCCTTTGTTAACTTCTATAATATTCCTTCAAAAAAACTTCTACAATATTTATTTTCTTCACATATTGATTATTTGATTTTCGTGACTTTCTTTACGCAATTTTCACATTGTGACTCTCAGTTTTTCACCCAATAACTTTCATAAAACTCACGTATGAGTTTAAAGTCAAAATATTGCGAAACATTACTCTAGCTTGCTTTAATTTATGAAATTGCTAATAATTTTGTAAAGGTGTATTGGATGATTAGATTAATTTTGATTGGTTGCTCTAATTTATATCAAGTTTTAAAATTTAAATTATGTTTTTTTCTTTCTAAAACAGTAACTACAAGAATACCTAAATCACAGTATTAGAAGTGCCTTTTAAATAATTCCAAATCTATAATCAAAATAAAAGTTGTGGACAAAAATGCGACTCTAGTAACTTTAGTGTTTATAATTTTATTCAAATGTTATGTCGTAGTGATTACAAAACATACTCATGGTAACTTATAGTCATATATTTTTTATTAGAGATATTTTAGGGGGGAAACTTCCCATTTTCATTATGTTACTTGTATACATTATTGTTCTTAAATTGATTTAGATGTTGAATGTTGGTGGGGGTATGCTTATTGAATGTTTGGAAGTTAAATGTATTTTTTATTCATATTTAGATTTTACTATCGAGACAAGACTTACTCTTTTGATGTTGATGTGGTAAGAGATTCAATTTGAATCTAGACATATATAATTTGTGAATATTAGATTCAAACGATTGTAACTTTTTGTCATGTTTTAAAAAACTTTATCTGTGCTACTATTTAATTTTAATTTTTTTTTAATTTAGGTGGTCAATGATAAGTAGTTAATAATCATTTTAGGATCTATACTAATTTTGAAGAAAAAAAATTATTTTTTAGTAAAACAGTTACCCGCGGGGAAAACCGTTACCCGCGGGTAAAAAATACCCGACGGGTAACGGGGCGGTTTCGGGGAAAATTTTTATCAAACGGGGCGGGTACGGGTAATGGTATACCCGACCCCGAACCGCCCCGTTGCCATCCCTACCGCCGAATGAAAAATCTTCCGCCAATGTAAAAATATCTCCCGCCCACTTTTCTCCCCAATGAAAAATCTTCCGCCAAAAAATTCGATAAGTAGTGGGGAAAATGATATCTCCCACCCACTTTTCTCCCCCTTTTGGCTCCTCAGTAAAGATCTCGATGTTCCTTCCAAGGTAGAAGCTTTCTCTTCGGTGGATTTAATTTCTTGGTAAGTTAATAGATTCTTCCATCTTTGTTAAAATTATATCTTCTTCTCTCAAATACGAAGTATGATTTAGACACAAATATCTTCCATCTTTTTTAAATGATAAAAAGTGATTATTTCAAAAAGTGAAGGAGGTATGATTGATTTTCATGTGAAGTGATTCTATCGGTATCACTTCTCTCAACCAAAATTCCTAATATACCAGAAGTGATTAACCTGTTTCGATTGAGTAATGAACTCATGGTCATACATAACCTGATAACCCTACTGCAAAACAATACGGAGTAATATTCAAAACGATGCATCCCAGGTACCACTAGCAAGTATCAAATTTTGGAGGTATGATTTATTCTCATGTTATTAAATATACGTCTGAATGTTATATCTGATCGTTACCTCTTTTAGTTTATTAACTACTCTGTTTTATAATTTATAGACTACTTATGGTTAGTCCCCCAAATGTTTTCTCTTGTTGATTCTTGCAATTATAGTTTGTATTGTGAATTACTTGAGAGTTTTGTATTTGTGAAAATCATGTCAATGAATGTGTGCTTATTTGTAAGTACTTCATTTGAACATTCTTACTTGTTCCACTTTTCTTTTGTGGAAGTTTATTATTGATTCTCTTGTTGATTCTTGCAATTATAGTTTGTATTGTGAATTACTTGAGAGTTTTGAATCACTTCATTTTTCAATTTGGAAAATTCTCCTGCATTTTCATTCCCAAAAGACATGCAGATCTCTACTTTTTCTACTTGTGTTACTGGTACATATAAGATCAAAATTTTAATAACTTTATTATACTTTTCACTTTCAGTTGTTTATGATTGTTTTTATATGTATTGTGGTAATCCTTCCGGTAGCCTATTTGAATAAAAAGAAACTAGTTTTCACATGCCTACAATCATATCTTTAACATTATGCTTTCCTAATTGTTCTTGCAGGCATCCTTTTTAAACAATGGATTCACAGGACTCTCAGGCCTTCTCATCTTCTCAATACCAATACAATCACACAATACCATCTCAACTCTCAAATCCATCATTTCATCCAAGCCCACAAATTCAACCTGCTTATCACTACAACCAGGCCAATGGAGTATATCCTTTTTTTACCGACCAATATGGATCTCAAATTCCATTCCAAAGTATCTTGAATTCTCCAATATTAAATACTACAATGCCCAATGCTCAAATTGAGAGTTCAAAAAAAAATCAAAAAAGAAAGGTAATGATATCCCGACTGCATCTCAAACTGCAATTTCCAAAAAGGATTGGAGCCAATGGACTAGAGAAGAAGATGCAGCATTGACGGAGGCGTGGTTACACGTTTCAATGGATTCAGACATCGGAAACAATCAGAAAAGTACTGCTATGTGGGCGAGAATTGAAGATGTCTTTAAGGAGAATATGAAGCAAGCTAAAACAAATAAAAAAACAACTGACGACGTGTCACGCCCCGGACCTCCCCGGACACGTCAACAACCCGCCGTACAATACGAATAGTCAACCGCAGTCCAACACATTCATATTATACAAGGCGTCATGAATATCATTCACACATAAGTCATCCATAAACATACATAATAAACAATTCAATACGCAGCGGAAAACATTGTTTAAAACAAAAGGGCCACACAGGGCAAACATGAGCACGCAGGCTCTAAAGTAAAATATCCATGAGCATGTTTATTAATGTTCTAAAACAGAATGGAGGAAGCACGAACCAAGTCTTCTCTCCGGGGAAATCACTCGGGCAACGAGCACAGGAAGCAAGCTCTAGCTTCAACCTGAAATGGTGGTGGGACGCCCCCGAAGGGGTCAGTACTCTATACGGCTATAAAGTACTGGTGTGGCAGGCATCTAATAGATATACAACAAGTATTTCAAACACAAGACCCTCAAATAGGGTGATAGTATATTATGATTTGTAACCCTAAGTTACCCATTTGAAAATATACTTACTTTATGTAAAAGTCAAGTAGTCGGCCCGTGGGCCCATATTCATTTAGAAATCACCATTCCCATTCCCCGTGACTACAAGTCACGACAACTCAATAGAGTCCAAACCTAACACATGACATTGTATTCTAGAGCTCGGCTCTACCACATCACCATACAATTCATGTCACTCGGGTCAATTTCCTTACCTTGCGTTCTAGAGCTCGGCTCTATCACATCACCACGCAAGCCCTAGAGCTCGGCTCTAGCTATACAATACATAGACTCCAAGTCTACACCTTACATGCATTCTAGAGCTCGGCTCTATCACATCACCATGCATTAAGGTCCAATTCTCAAGCAACCCTATGCCTAGAATTGACATATCATTAAACTACCATGGGTCATTCTTAAAGACTGCCCATAACTTAACCTTAGTTCCATACTAAGTTATTATATACACTTGAACTATATTCAAGTACCTTTCGTAAAATCCAATCCCTAGAATCAATTTAATCAACAAGTTCCAATAATCATTAACTAGTATTTCAATACTATTAAGATTATTGTTATCATACCATTATCCTCATTATTTGTAATTCTCTACATATTTATAAGTATGTAGCAGCAACTTAAGTATTCAATCTCAATACACAAATATTCATTTATGTAACCACATAATTCATACATTAGCAAAAATGCCTATTTCACAAAAATAGTTCGTTTATACTCATTTAATCTCATAATATTCATACATTCTCAAATCATTTCAAATTTCATTCTTTGGCAACTATATCAATATTTCATCAATATATAATCATCATAATCCATGAAAAATAATGATTTAAGCATTTAGGTAATCTCATGCTTAACCTACAAGTTGTAAGCAATTAGATGTCAATCCTCACCTTAATTGAGCTTTAAACTTTTCCTTCTTGATCCAATGGTCAAAGCTTTGGCCACGGTGGATTAAGAACTGATTCCTTGCTTAAATATGAGTGTTAAACCGCCTCCCCAAAGTGCTAGCTCACCCTCAAACGTTGATACGAAAACAGCCCCTAGAATGGGTGTTTTCCGGTCAACTCGTCTCCTAGTTTTTCCAAGATTTACTCTAGGTTAGTATCTAACCTCTACATCAATTAAATAACTTTTCAAGGACATATTATACACTTGGATTAGTGTACAATAGTTCCACCAATCGTTCATATCATTTGGAAAATGAAAGGAAAGGTTTTGGGGTTAACAACTCACTTTAGAAGAGTAGATCCGTTTCTGCGAGGTTGTGTTTTTCTCGGACGATTTGGAAGCTTTCCACTACTCCGATTGATGCAAACCAGACCTTCACGGATTCCTCGTCTTGAGAGCTTTCTTTTGGTGTCTCACACGCCTTAATTGGATTGGTATAACTCGAGATATCCACCAAACAGTTTCAGCACTCTCAGAGCTCGAGTTTACAGACCACTGCTCACTCCAGATCGATTTTTGGATGATTACTCTCTCCTCTCGAACAGAGACCACTCAATTATGAAAATAGACTTCAAAAGCTATCCAAGGACACCTTATACACGTTGTTTGGTCGAGTATAACTCCCATAATGAGTGGAGACAAACAGCACACCAGTTTGTGCGAAAAAATAGAGATGGTGGCCCAACATTTGATCCTTGTGCAGCTCCTCTCCATGGTGGTCGGCCAAGGTAAGTCTTCTCACCCATTTTTATTTGTCTTGCAGGTACTAAGTCCATGTGGAATGGTTCCCAATTGATCCCATTCATCTTGGGGTCCAAAATATCTACCAATACTTCCAAAAATAGGAAGATGGGTCCTATTGTTTTATCTTTTGTCAAAGATGTCTTTTTGTACTCATCCTAATTTATTTAGAACAAGTCAACTTCCTAAATCACATTATTGATCTCCAATATGTGTAGGCTCATCTCAATAATTTACTTGATGGATATTATAGAAGGAAAATCCTACTCCCATTATTTAGCTCAATAATCCCAAAGATTTGGTTATAGGCATTTGTATTCTTTTTTAGTCATTCTATCACTTATTTGACATTTGTCATACATATTATTGGGCTACTAGCCGTGTGGGTCACTCCCGAGTGGGTCTAGAACGCCATTCCCGAATACTTGCTATTTTTAGCAGGTTGGGCCCAAAATAATGTTTGGGCCGCCCGACCTTCCTCAAATTGTCTTGAAAGATTATGTATCACTATTTGGATAATGTTGGGCTCTTTTATTTATTAATAAGTCCCGAATAAGTATTTGCAAAACCCGACACTAATATTCGAGTTTGAACAGTACGATAGTCAATCATGCACTACGTAAACATTAATCGTTTTACAATTGCTCGGAAATTCAATACATAAGCTTGAAATTTTAATTGAATTTTCAAGGACGTTCGGGTGCGGTGTCACACGACGCCTCTAGCTTACCTGTAACAGAGGATCCCGTACCGAATATTAATGAAGAAACTATGGTCTCATACGTCCCCAAGGAAGAAAAGGTACCAAGGAAAAGAAAAGAAAGTTGCATGAGGAATATGGTGTGGTGGATGCATTGAACAAGCTACAAGGTACTTTAGAAAAACAAGTTAGTGCAAATATTAGAGCTTTGGAGATGAGAAAAGAGAATGATCAAAAGGAATTCCAAGTGAAAGAGAAGCTGATAAGTACAGAGTTGGAATTAAAAGAGAAGGCACAGAGAAGGAAACTGCAACAACATATCATGAATCAAGATTTAAATAAGCTTTCACCAACTGCTCGAGCAGCATATGAAGACATGCAAGCAAACATTTTAAAAGAATGGAAAAAAGATGGCCTCTTTGGGTCTAGTAGGTAAATAATAAATACAAATGTTTCTGCTTTGTCTTCACTTTGATTGAATGTTCTCAAGTACTAATGAGTAATGACCATTTCTGTTTTTCTGTGTGCAGCACTTGACGGTCAACCCTTCACAATCAGTCTACTAGTACACTTTGATTCAGTGGATGCTCGGGCTCCTCTGCATTTTCTTTTGAAGTATATTATATACTACTACACTTGATATCAGATTTTTTAATAGATAGTTTTATGATTAGTTATTTTATCCCACGTTTTCTCTCTCTTAAAAACAGGTTATTTGTTGATGCTCTGTGTTTTTTCCTTTGAGCTAGATTATACTAATACACTTGATAGTAATTTTTTATTAGATAGCTTTCTGATTAGTTAATGTTTTTCCAATTTTCCCTCTCAAAATCAAGTTGTTTGGTGATGTTTCTTTGCATTTTCTTTTGAAGTAGATGATTTACCAGTACAATTGATAACAGTTTTTTAATAGATAATTTTATGATTAATTACTCTTTCCCCCTTGGTTCTTAAAATCAAACTGTTTGTTGATGCTCGTAAACATTATTTTTGAAGTAGGTTGCTTACTAGTACAAAGATTTTTAAGATCTCACACTATTGATAACTATTACGTATTAATATTATTTGTATTATTGCCATTATTTGTAATATTTTATGTCTTAGCCCTACTAGACTAGAATTATATAGCGGTATGCCTCAATAATGTATCTTTCATTGGCTACATCCTAATGAGTTTACTATATATGCACTACGTACCATTAATAAACACAAGGTGAGCAATTAATCTATTACTGCCTTATAGTCTTATACCAGCATTATCAACAATAGCATATTTTTAATGAGATAATTTTAAGATCAGTGATTTTTTTAGAGAATAACTACTGAAATTGCAAATAAAAGGAGTAATAAAATTAATGCCCAAGAACCATATTAAAGAATATCCGACTATAAAATCATTGTTGGCCTTGAGAGTAGGTGAAATACAATATATGAGGCCATAATAATAAAAGATCAATCAACTTGTTGGCCACCATGTAACTCCCACAAATGATTTATGAGATCATTCTTCAATTCTCTATGCACTCTTTTATTTTGTATCTCCTTCATTCGAGTATTCATCTTTGAAAAAAGAAAGGCGAAATCGTGTTCTGGAATAACATCATCACTTGTATCATCTCCCTCGGGTTGCCAACTTTGAGGATCAAGGCCTTGACTAATCTCGCTTTCAACAACCATGTTATGTAAAATGATACACGCTTTCATAATCTTTCCCAAATCGTTTGGATTCCACATACGTCCCGGACCTTTGACAATATGCCACCGACTTTGCAATACTCCGAATGCTCGTTCTACATCTTTTCTCACAGATTCTTGATGCCTTGCAAATAGTTTCTCCTTCAAAGAAGAGAGATTTGAGATTGTTTGGATTAAAGTGGCATATTGCGGATAAATTCCATCTGATAGATAGTACGCCATATTATAAGAATGACCATTTACCACGTAACTGCACGTCGGGGCTTTATCATTAACTAGGTCATCAAATAAAGGAGATCTATCTAAAACAGTAACATCATTATTTGTACCGGCCATTCCAAAAAATGCATGCCAAATCCATAAATTCTTAGAAGCTACAATCTCCAAAATAAGAGTCGGAACTCTTTTAAAACCGTTAGTATGTGTCCCATGCCAAGCTGTTGGACAATTTTTCCAATGCCAATGCATACAATCTATACTACCAAGCATACCTGGAAACCCTCGGTCCTCTCCCTCTTTCAAAAGTCGTGCAACATCATCTTTGTCTGGTTTTCGTAGATATTGCTTTTCAAAAATATCAATTATAGCATCACAAAATCGTTTCAAACTCTCAATTGTTGTACTCTCTCCAATTTGGACATACTCATCTAGAATATCTGCTGCACAACCATATGCTAACATACGCATTGAAGCCAATATTTTTTGTAAAGGACTCAACCCAGGTTTTCCAACCGCATCAACCTTTTGTGTAAAATAATCATCATGGTTCTCAATTGCTCCCAAAATTCGCTGGAATAATTCAATGTCCATCCGAAACCGGCGACGAAATTTCTCTGGTGTATACTTTGAATTCGCGCCATTGAAATAATCATTAACAATTAGATCATGACGCTCTTTCCTATCACGATGTATATACCGCCTACCAATTGTTGAGCCGCCATGATGACCTTTGTTACTTATTAACGTAGAAGACAATATCATTGGGATACGAACCACACATGTTTCAACTACATCAATATTCATTTGGTCATAAACGACATCATCCATCCTTGAGCCATCGAGCATTTGTTTCAATGTTGTAAGTGACTCTTCGCTAGATGATGAGCTATTGGAATCCGAATCATAAATAGGTGTTTCCATTTATGTCAAAATCAACCTGCTTACAAAAAAGTAATTTTTTTTTAAATCATCATCAGACTCAACCGAAAAAAGAATAAAAGAATCTAACAATTTAATTCAAACCACGTAATAGAAAAATAAATGTTATATACGGAGTATAAAATACATCATGATATCAAAATTCATTACCTGTATGCAAAAAAGCAAGTTGTTTGACCCAATTCAATATATAACCCCACCAAACTTTGATCTCAAGAGAAATTGCTAGGAGAGCAAGTAGGTTTGGCGTGCAGGGTTTTTACGCCGTTAATAAAATACTTCGTATGATATACCTCATATATGCATTAATTTTTTAGGCTGTTAACGATGAAGCGTTGGACTTATTTTTTGGGCTTCACGGTCAAGTTATACCACTCTAACATGATGTGGATGACTATTCCATTCATTAATTGACATGTGTCATAATTTATTCCATGTTAACGGTGTCTCATTGGTGATGCTCATTAGCAATATGCCGTTTCTATTCGTAAGCAAGCTGCGTTTTGTATGTGGGAGTAAAGTCGTAGTTTCGTTTGGCCATTTCCCCAACAATAGTTAACTTGGGCAGTATTCTTGTAAATACTAGTAATTTTAACCTTACATCAATTTGATAAATAGTTTATTTTTTAACAATAATGTGGAAAAAAAGTTAAAAACTGATGTAACTCACGCGCCGGAATATGTAATATGCTTTACTCTCAACTTGTTATACCACTTGAAATATAGTTTTTATAAAAAATATTTTTATAAGGAATCATTTTATATTTTTTATTTCTATAAAAATAATTTTCTTTGAATAGCAAGAGCTTATTTTCTTGTGCAACTCACATTATAATGTAGCGTAACTCGCATTATAGAAAATGTAAATCAGGTGTAAATATGATGTAACTCGCTGAAGAAAGTTGACATGTAACTCACGTTAATAGATACTACCTCCGTTCTCTTTTAATTGCAACGTTGGACTTTTTGCACTATTCACATATTCTACTTTGACTACATTTTATTAATTGATGTATTATAAATTAAATTTTTAAAAAATATTGTTAAATTCTTCTCATTCAAAATTTTCAAAATATGAATTTTTCAAATTTTTTACTAATACGGAATGAAAGATATTAATGGTCAAACTTGTGCGTTGGCAAATATGAAATATTGACTGTTGCAATTAAAAAGGAACGGAGGAAGTATGTAACTTGAGATAAATGGAAATGTAAAATCCTTTTAATAAAGATGTAACTTTAACTTGCTTAGATACCCATGGATGACTATCCCCTACAGAAATTTGAACAAAAAAACTTGAACAAATCGCTAAGTTCCGAGAAACTCAATCCCCTAAAGAAACCCAATCCAAGCTTTAGGAGCCTAATTTCAGATCGTCATCCCCGTGTTAGGCGGCCAGGCCCCCTACCAGCTCCAAGGATGCCCAATTCAGTCTGAAACTTTGGTCTGTGTTGGTCTGTGTTTGGCATCAAACATTCATTTTATTTTTGTTAGGTAGTTACGGCTGATACTCGATTGTATACACATTTAGTGGCGAAATATTTGAGAAATCGAGAGGGGAACGATGCCTTTATGTGTTTTGGGTAATTATTACCCCTTGTTTGAGTATGATGTGATGCAGATGACTGATTAGCTAGAAATTATACATGATGGCCGGGGAAGAGCTCAAGAACGGATCATGGCGAATAGTGCTGGACTCGGGCCGGGCGGCCCGGCCCGGAACCGGCCCGGTTACTGTTTGGCCCGGCCCGGCCCGGGGCCCGGTGGGTCCACCGGTTCGGTTCGGCCCGGCCCGGCTGCTGGGCGGTTCGGGCCCGGGCCCAGGTTTTGGTGAACCGGCCCGGCCGGTTCGGGCCCGGTCCGGGCCGGATTTTAATTTTTTTTTTTTTTTGAAATTTTTTTAAGTTTTAGGTTGGATTAGGTATTTTGGGCCATTTGAGGTGGTTTGGGATGGTTTGGGGTTGAGGGGGAGGGGTAGGGGATTAAATAGGAGAACAAAAAAAAAAAATTAATTGGGCCGGTTCGGCCCGGCCCGGCCCGGTTTGGCCCGGAACCGGGACCGGAACCGGCCACCGGTGGTTCGGGCTCGGGCCTCCCTTTCCTGGCCCGAGGCCCGGCCGGGCCCAGGCCCGAACCGGGCCCGAACCGGCCCGAGTCCAGCACTAATGGCGATTCAAGTGGGAAGCGAAGGAATTTTATTAATGAAACGGCACCATTTGGGATCAACACACCATGCTCAAGGTGAGCCGATCGCACGGTATAATTTGCCATGTATACCCTAGAATCCTACTTCTGAGGAGGTAGCGAGTAAGAACAGAGAAATGGATAGTAATACTGCATATGATTATCGATGACAAGAGATACTCTTCCATTAAAGATATTTTTATACATAGACCCATTGTCAGTTTTCAAAACACGCCAGAATACACGCCAGCAAGTAGAAAGAGAACTATATTCATGCACATGATGACATGAACCATAAAAAGTTGATTGTTTATATTACAAAGGAAATGAAAGAATCGCTTTCCATAGACAATGTTTAATAACCTGAATCTCCACAAGGACAAAATTGGTCTCTGCAATTTGAATATATATGCAAGCATAAAAAAAAAGAGCCTATCTGTACAAAAAAAATCAGGAACAAAGTGACCTATCAGCAAAGTTAAAAAAAAACTTGGTTTGCAACAATGCCTAAAAGGCTCCCAGGAAAGTGTACCATATGAATTGCATTAAGAACTTCCCACTTTCTGTAAAAGAACTTCAGATTTAACCATGGAAACACAGAAGAGTAGAGAAAGAACCAATTTGAGACAATGCTGAACCACAAGGTAGAGAGGATATCTCACTCACAAGTTACACAACCACCTTGCACGTTTTTTATTAGCATTCATACGTTCCACAAGTGATGGAAGAGGCTCAGGTACCGGTACGTTCATAGACCGGTATAACCTTCTCAAGCTTGCACTAAAGCTCTTTGACGATCCATTAGGTGTATTATCAGAAACACTTCTCTGGTGGTCCTTTATATCATCTGTTGAGTTGCACTCCTCAGGTTTATAATTATGCATCTTCAGTTCCACTGATATCTCCTCCCCCTCCAAAGTAACATTCTCTGACAAGCCATTAGGTGTAATATCAGAAACATTTCTCTGGTGCTCCTTTATATCATCTGTTGAGTTGCACTCCTCAGATTTATAATTATGCATCTCCAGTTCCAGTGATATCTCCTCCCCCTCCAAAGTAACATTCTCTGACAAGCCATTAGGTGTAATATCAGAAACATTTCTCTGGTGCTCCTTTATATCATCTGTTGAGTTGCACTCCTCAGATTTATAATTATGCATCTCCAGTTCCAGTGATATCTCCTCCCCCTCCATAGTAACATTCTCTGACAAGCCATCATTTGATTCTTTGGATTTACTTAAGTCTATCTTAATTTCAACTGATGCATGATTCTTATCAGAAACCTTAGAGGCTTTATTGACTTCTGCAAAAGAGGGATCCACCATCCCATGCCTAGCTCTACCAAATAAGGTGATGGGTAACCTTTTCCTCCTCGGAGGAGAAAAATGCTGCACCTTCCTACTTGGTGATACTGCCAGTTGGGTTAAGATCTTACTATTACCCTCAGAGGTGACAACAGATGTGACAGAAGCTTCTTTCGGTATGCCTTGAGATGATGCACACACATCAATCTCCAAAAGTTTCAAAAACGGATCGTCCATATCACGCTTACGTGTAAAGCAATGCTTCTTCACATAATCCAGTTCCATAGCCCTGCAAGTGGGAGTAGTCGAAACAACCCATCTGGGAGCAAGAATCTGTAGGGCCCACTCCAGTTCTTCCCTGGAAGAGTGTATTGAATAACAGACATGCCACACTCCCGATGTATCTCTCACTGCTTGGTCAAACCTTTCCTTTTTCTGTTTCTGCATATCTGAACACTCTTTGTCACCGCATGCATACCACTGTGAAGAAGCACGGATTATTAGAGGCTCGTTTTGATGATTTGCCCGAGCTTCTGCAATCTTTGCTTCTGCCCTCTCATATAGTCCATGGAATCCATCAAACATTTGGAAACGAGAAATTGGGTCTTGAGAGAGAATTTCAGGCACCAAAAGTTCTAGAGTCTGGAAAAATTGTGGAGTTTTCACTTTATCAACATATACCTTACACCCAAAAGTTCTGGATATGTTCACTAGGATATCCTCTTGTCCAAGAAGATCACATGTCAAATACACTGTTGGGGCATCAGGATGCTTCCATATACAGTTTATGACCTGTTTTTTGTAGAATTGTATGTCCATTAAAGTATGAACAAGTAAATTAAAGAAGGTGCAAGTGCAACATGAACTTGTGATAAGTGCAGCAACAAAAAGCCAGTAACCAATGGAAAACTGAGACAACGCAAGTCAAGATCAAGAGAGATAGGCAAAGATGAAACATTAAATAGTCCAAGTGTTTAGGTTAATGAGATTGAATTGTCTTTATAATGTTAGCATACACCTTGACTCTTGGGGCTTGTTTGGTTAAGGGATTGGTGGGGTATTCATTTTTGCTTGCTAACTAATTTGATATCTATTTGTTCCTTAGAGAATAGAGACAAACTAGAAAATAACTACTCTGTATATGCATAGCTAAAAAGTGTAAATTTGTACAACTTTCCATCTTCACTTTCTTTAAACCATCTAAATGCAAGAATAAATTAGCAAAAGCTATATTGCCCATCATCTTCCTTCCCCTTTGAAATCCTTCAACCGAACAAGGGTTTAATGGAACAAATATAAACTATACCTGTTGGATTGCTGACTGCTTGGTGGGCATCCTCGATGGGAACTTACCAAAAGTACAATCCAGGAAAACACAATCAAGTGGACACCTAGGCTCTCTTCCTTTCTTCCCGACATACTTTTCTGGCAATCTTCTTAAACACTCAATAGTAAGTCTGCAATCTCCAGTATGCAAAATGTTACCAAATATCCCTTCAAATAAGAACATAACAGCTCCTGAAAGTTCAAGAAGATTTCATTGGACAGAAAAATAAAAAATATGAACTTCTAAGCAGTACCAGTTAGCTCTCAAATCCCTTAAACAAGTGCTAGTTAAGTGTAACTATCACTGTTTTAAATTTTCTTTATGATTTTGAGGCATGACATGTGTTGTATACTAACCTAAAAATCAAACTTAAACCTTTTTTATTAAATATATTGAAAATTATCCTACTTAAAAAACAATTTATCATATGTCGATTCATGTTAGCCTACCCCAACTCTTTTGGGAATAAGGTTTGGATGCTGTTGTTGTTAAGGAGGTTCTGAAACTGCCAGTACGAAAGTGAAAACAACTTTTCAAGATTGGAGAATTTTGTAACACTAATAATAATAATAATAATCATCATACTTATAGTAATACGGAACAAAGCCTTACGGGATTAAGCATATACAAAAACCACTAAAGACTTTCTTTTTAAAGGGTCCAATTACTTATAGGAGGAAGTCCTTACCGGGACAATGATTGGCATCAAAGGCGGTGACCATAAATTTGCCATCAGGATCCTCAATCTCCAAACTCTGCTCCATCTCAATAGTCACAAAGACTGACCCGTCGAGCTGCGGAGTGAAGAATAATAGAACGAGCAGAAAACGCAGAATCAGAGCAAGTACATAGGCAGAGAGAGGAAGAAGAAGAAAGATAACGCGATCAGACATGCCTGAGGGTAATGTTGAAGGACTAGAGCCTTGGTGATAAGGGTGCAGTAGATCGGATAAGAGGCGTGAGTGGAGATCCCTTGAGTGTGGTCTTTGTGGGCATGCGTGAGGAAATGGTGCCGCTTCCTGCTCGAATTCGGCGACCATGTGTCTACCGAGAACGGCAAACCTTTCAGCATCTCAATCGTCATCTCTTTCACTCTGTCGCTGTCTCTGAATGGTGGGAGAATTTGGGGCGATGATTGCAGGAGGAGGGGGATCACACTTGATTACTCCGTTTGAGAGGGAAAATTGTTGAAAATGGGGGATGGCGGGTGAGAGAATTCATACACAATGTGAGTCTTGTTCCATAAATTCTTAAAATGGTAATTACATTTTTAATTCGATTGATTGATTTTTTTTGTCTGATCTAGTCTAATTTAATTTGTAGAGTCTGATTTAGTTTTGTTTGAATTGATCTTGTCTTGTTTGGTAAAATATGTTTCATTCTAACATGGGGTGATGTCGGTCTTGGACGCTGGGTCATGATATCAGTGGTGATGTCGGTCCTCAACTAGGTCATGATGTCAGCGATAGCGCTATGATGTACACCCCAAGCATGTGTATGCCAATGAAATAGGTAGGTGTAGAAAATGTAACCGAGTCGAGGCGGATCAGGTCCGTTTGCTCTCTTCCGGTAGCCTTAGTGTGGAATCCTACGCATGGTAAGAATCTTTAAGTTCGGCCTCATTGGTGAAACTCAGCCTAGAATTAGAACATTATCGCCAACAGAGAGTTGGGACTAGTAGAATATGATAACCGTCTTAGTGTTGGGCCTTAGCTCTGGATAAATCTTATTTATACCCTTGGAGTACATCCGTATCACTGTATGTACAATATAGTCCATCATAAGTATAAAACTTATATATTTTGTTAAATTAAATAAAAAGAAATGAGAAATATTAACAACACAAAAAATGAAAAAGATCAACTTTATTTATTTCATGAGAAAATTAACAAAGCAATGACATTAAATAAAAATACTAAATTAAACAATACCAACTTGCTATATTGTTGCATTGTTAATTAAACGAAATCAACTTGCTTTACCGTTGAAGTCTTAAATAATTTTATAAAAATATTTGCTTCCGATTTATTTAATTATATTTTACAATTACAATTTTAATTCAATTTTATCTCCCGTTTAGCAGGCAGCTTGTAACGATTGATTTACTTGTCCAAGCTAGGAGGAAAAATGAACTTTAGTGGTAAGTTGGTAGCTTTAAACTTCAGAAAATTGTAGGTAAATCCCTTATTCACCATTGTCGATCACCATCTCCATCGCATGCGTCTTCGTCACCACGGTCTCCTCCTCCTCCATCCATCTTCGTCGTTGACTTTGTGACCGACTGGGAACGGACGACTTGGAAGGGGATCTGGACGATTGTGAAGGGGAAGGGCTGGGTTGGGTGTTGGGGGCTGCTGGGGGCTAGCCGGTTAGGAGGGGGGACTGCAAGAGGGTTGGGGCTTTTGGGGGCTAGGGGAGCGTGCTGGAGGGGGGGGGGGGGGGCTGGGTGGGGAGGAGGGCTGGGGTTTTAAGGATGGGGCTGGTGAGCGGGGGGTGGTGGCGGTCACCGCCGGGTGGTGGTTGCGGTCAAAGCAGGGTCGGATTGGTCATGGTCGCTAATCGAATTGGTCATACTAGTCGAGCAATTGGTCACAGGTAAATTGGTCATTGGTCGGGCCACTAGTTGGTTTGGTCATGGTCATTGTTTGGTTTGATCATGGTCACTGGTTGAGTTGGTCATGACCATTCGTTCGATTGGTCATTGGCCGAATTGGTCATTGTTGTGTTTGATAATTGTCATTGATAATAGTTTAGTCTCTTTTTTTGGAATTTTTTGAAAATGATCATACATTTGTCCATAGCATTTAAGTCTTATTTTTGGAAAAACCCCCAAAAATATTTCATTCACATCATGGTGAAAACCCAAAAGTCTTATTCATTCAAATAATGCTAAACTATAGATAAATTGCACAAATGATTATTTTCTTCTATGGTATGTGTTGAAGTTTATTCCTTCAACTCTTGGGTCCAACACATAAGCTCAAAGATTTTGAGTGGATATTATATGCAAGCAAGTAAGATGGGCTAAGAAATGTAATCAAGTAAGTGGACCGAGTATTATTAGAGCCTAATAACTCCCCGATACAATGCGCTACGCTAAAGCCGATGGCCGTTCGTCTTACACCTCAATAGAAGAGCTGTGAATATTAATCTATGAACTGAAAGTAAGCTAGAGTGGTAAGGCAGATAAGTTGTCAACCCTTTACAATGAAATAATGTTGCTATTTATACCACCAAGGGGCAGTTGACTATACTGACGTAGAGAGATGTGAATGGTTGATGCCTCAACCACCAAATCTCTAGCATTAAATGCGCTTCCCGCTAGAATCTGGGTTTCCCGCCCAATTGTGGGGGCGTGCGTCCCCCTTGTATTGGGGCCTACTCTTGGCAATGCTGCAAAGGGTTGTGGGCAGTACATCACCTGGTCCTTATGTAGAATTCGCTGACTAGCCATACCCTGAATAGACGTTCGTCTTTACACCCTGACTTTGGTGGGCCTAGACGTTCGTCTGAGTAAGGGCTTAATGGGCCGATCCTCTAATTAGGCCATTAACCCAACAATATGATTCATTCACTCCTAATTTGAAAGGTTTTATGCTTTTAATATAACCAAATAACTCATATTTTGGAAATAAAATATAATCACTTGTATATATGCACTTTGTCTGTGTTTTACTTCAATTTGAAGCAATTTCTTTTTAAACAACAAATCACAACTCAATTTGAATAATAAGGCTGGTTAATTTATGATCAGGGCCGGCCATGAGGCCAGTTGGCCTAGGCACTTGCCTAGGGCCTCACCATTTAGGAGGGCCTCAAAATTTTTAATTGGTAGTATTAGAAATGAACTTGTCTGGAAGTTGACTGATGAGGAGCCCCACACGTGAAATTGAGACGTCGTCGCCCAAACTCCCAACTACCAAGACCGGTCATCAGCGAAGTGGCGACAGTGAAGTGTGTGAGACGGAAAGTCGGAAGACGCTGCTCGGCCTAATTTATTGTTTTCTCAGCAGCCATGTTCTTCTGTAGTTTATTAGTAATATTTATTCCCGGTATTAGTAATATTTGTGAGTCTTTGGATAATAGTTTCTGACCTTGATTTATTTACTTCTGCAATTGGCCTGGCCATGAATTAAGAGCATGAGATTCGGAATTTTGCGTTGAGGAGTTCTATAGACTACGCACTTTTTTTTAAAGATAATGCACTTTTTATTAATTAGTAAGTTGATAATAATTGACTCATTGTTAATTTGTTATAATGTTGTTATTGTTCGTGAGTTGAGTTTTGCACTAATATTTATGATTCTAATTGAATTAGTCATTTAGTTGCTTTAAAAAAAATAAATAGTCATTTAGTTGTTTTTTCTCTAATTTTTATAATTGTATATTTTACTTTCTGTGTCCCTTAAAATTTTGTCAAATTAAACCGGCACATGAATTAATAAATTAAAAAATGTGTAATTGAGATTTGTGCAGAGGAGAGAAAATTAACTGGAACTACAAATTCTTACTTAAGAGAGAAAATAACAAAGTTGACAAAGTTATATGGGACGAAGAGAGTAATTCAACAGTTAATTTTAGTTTTTCGTTGATGACTTCCGATTCATTATTATCTACAAATATGTTAAATGGGCAGGTATTGTTATGACGGATAAACAAAAAATTTAGATCGAAAAATAAATTGAGAAGATATTTGAATATTTTTTTCTCATATGATGTTTGTTTATATTCATTTACCCTACTCTTTTAGGATATGTAATTATAGAAAACTTAATACTCCGTATATAATTATTAAATGTTTTCCGCCTAGGGCCCCAAAACTACTGAGGCCGCCCCTGTTTATGATCCTTCTAACACTTTAGTTTTCAACTGCTTTGGTTTACATGCAAAAAAAACTACATGAAGATTATTCTCACGAGAACCACGATAGTCAATTAGAGTAAAATTTGAGATCATCTTTATTTTTTCCCAATGACTATCATAAAAGTTGTTAAATTAAAGATTGGCAAAAATATAATTTATGGATTCAATGATAATTAACAAGAATATGACATTATTTTTTAAAAAGTAACTACATACATTTAAAGCACTGAGTGTATTAAAAAGCCCGCGATAGTCACCCATAAAAGGAAGAAAAACTAAATTTTAAAAAAGAAACTACAAAATAGTTTTTTTTTTTTTTAAGAAAAGGGAATTTTATTGAAATGAATAAATAGTACAATGCCAAGAGGAAATAAAAGAAATAAAAAAACAATACAAAGAAAGAAAACCTTAAAAAACTACACCCAAGGAAATTCTCTAATCTGAGACCTAGTTATCATGTTGTGCCGCCTTTTATTCTTTTAGGATTTCCTGTAGATTTTCAGTTGCGTATTCGGGTTTTCCGTTGGCTGGAAATTCTTAGAGGTAACAAACTTTGATTTTCTACAAATCGCTCTGTTGAATTTTGATTTTGCAATTTATGCCGGAGTTGAGATAGGGGGACGACAATCGTTTTCAGTTGCATGTCCCAGAAAGTCGTCCATATAAAAAGAGTCATCTGATTGATAAAAGTTGTCTGATGCGTCTGAGTATGCCTGAACAAGCCTGGGCTGTTCCACTAGAGTTGGAGACCATTGTTGCTCTGAAAAGGCTCCCCGAATTCGGAATCAAAAATAAGCTTAGATATTGATCTTGACTCCTCTGTAATACCTGTGATTTCTTGTAGCCGGTGCATAGGTTCCTCCTGCACTAAATCAGAAATTCCCACGAAATTAGAAAAGACTCCTAGAAATTCGAGCGGTCTTGCTTTTTGTGGGCCCGCTGGAATTAAAATGAAATTTCCTTTTTCTTTGGCAATTTTTATGAAGCCTCCAGCTTTATTAAAATTTGAAGAGACCGAGATAGACCCAAATCTCCTTAGTTGCTGTTGAAAAAGGTCGGTTCCTGTGATCTGATAAATATAACGGATGATTTGGGTATCGGCTGATCTCAAATCAGCTATATGTGGTATCGGCCGATCTCAAAGCCCGATACCACTTGCTTCTTCATCCGGGTTGGGCCCCTGCTTGGTCCCGGTCAACCGGGCCGGGTCAGGCACTGTAGCTGGTCTGGTCGGGTCCCGTGTCGGGCCGACCCGGCACAGTTCACCCCTACCGAGCATCATGCATCTTCATTATTGTTT
The DNA here is from genome assembly GCA_945859915.1 of Cuscuta epithymum. Lineage (NCBI taxonomy): Eukaryota > Viridiplantae > Streptophyta > Magnoliopsida > Solanales > Convolvulaceae > Cuscuta > Cuscuta epithymum. Next base: position 967,256 of record CAMAPF010001045.1, on the reverse strand, counting down.
TTTATACAAATCAAGATACATTACAGAATAATATACAAACCTGGAATTGAAATACACAATAATATAAACCGTGCCGGTTCCGTGCTTTTTAATTTTTTTGTTGATTCTTGAATTGAAATACACAATAATATAAAAAAAATTCAAGTATATTTATTTCAAAGTACAATTGAGAATTAGGATTAATTTAATAAATGTAATAAATTTTGTAATAAATAATCAATCGGAATCTCCGTATTCGGTTGTTTCCTCCATAAAGTGGCAGGTGGGAGCGATGCTCATTTCTTGAGTTCTTCGTTGGGCCTTCAACCAATCGTGGAAGCAAACAAGCGTCTCAAGAGAGCTCAGGCTCAATCTCGTTCTATAATCGGTTAGGACGTTGCCGGCCGCACTAAATTCTTGTTCCACGGCAATTGTTGATATCGGCATTGCCAGCACTTGCTTAGCCATCTTTGATAAAATCGGGAACGTTCTTTCATTTTCCTTCCACCACTTAAGAACGTCAAAGTCATCCCCAACTTCATAATCAACATTTAATGTTAGATACAAAGAAAGCTCGTTAACTGAGCTTTGTTCATTAGCGGGAGTTGCTTTACTTTTTTTTCATAAGAGAACCAAATGCAGATTTTAAAAGTGATTTTCTTTTAGATGAAGAAGATGTTCGTGGCAGGGGAGGGGTGCAATACCATATTGTGAATAAAATTCATTATACAATTGATGAAATAAATTACTAACCTCATTGAATTCTTGTTTAGGGTCTATGAGATTATCATCGAACTCTTGAGTTGGAAAAAAAGAAGCATAATAGTAATCTATACAATTTCCCAAGTAAGCAAGTTTATAATGAGGATCAAGAATAAATGCAATACCATATATATGCGGAATATGTGAATAATATTGGAAAAATTGACAAAAATAATCTCACATTTCACTGGTCTTCTCGTAATAATCCCACCTTTACATAATCTCAAAATAATCCCACTTTTGCACCTCATCTTCTTCCATTGGACCCTGACCAAGTTTTTTACCTTTCTTTGAAAATCTTATATAAATAATCTCACATTTAGATATAATAAAAAAGTGAAAGGTGAGATGATTTATATGATTTTCAAAAAAAGAGTAAAAAACTTGGTCAGGGTCCAATGAAAGAAGATGAGGTGCAAAGGTGGGATTATTTTGAGATTATGTAAAGGTGGGATCATTATGAGAAGACCAGTGAAAGGTGGGATTATTCTTGTCAATTTTTTCAATAATATTTTAAAAACTTTTGTTTCATGAAATCACAAAAATAACTATCGTAAGCGGCATCGGCAAATTCACAAAAAGCGCCGGCGAGATTAACAGCTTCAACAAAAAATTCGTTTGCGGTAGGTTTATCAACATGACTAAAAGTTTGAGTTGCATTATTAAAATATACCAAAACATTCACAATTTTTCACAAGTGTCGATGTCAGCCGGGTTTATAATATAGTTACAAGATTGTCTTAAAAAAGCAGGAAAATGATCTTTATATCTAATAAGTACTTTAATTAAGTTATAAGTACTATTCCAACGAATAGACAAATCTTTAGGAAAAGCACAATAATTGACATGTCTATCCTTCAAACATTGCCGTCATTGCATTTTTAGTGGAGTATTAGCCCAAATCAATTTAATCCCACCCCCCTCACTACCTCCAAAGCATTTCCTAATGCCGCTAGCCCATCTTGTACACACAAATTTAGAATGACATGCACAACGTTGATGAAAAAACCTACCAATCAATGTAGAAGCACCACACAATTCACGCAATCTAGGTATAGCAGCGGTATTGTTACTAGCATTATCAAGACCTACACCAAACACCTTATCAATCAAATTATACTCAATTAAAATATGCTAAATGAGAAGATAAATATTATCAGCAGTGTGTCGATCATTAAATTCACGAAAAGCAAGAACACGTTTATGCATATTCCAATCATCATCAATATAATGTGCAGTAAGACCCAAATAATATAAATGATGATAAGTATCCTCTCATATATCGCTACAAATACTAACACGTCCATCAAAGTTTGCGAAAAATGTTGGTAATTTTTCTTTTTCCAAGTTATATTGCCTTATAACTTCTTTTTTAATCGTTTTGCGACTATAATTTCTAAATTGAGGATTTAAAGTACCTTGAGCATAATCTCTTAAAGCAAGACTTTGGGAAAAAATATAAGGTAAATTTTCTTCAACAATTAAATAAGAAACACCAGTCAAATGTTTTTTATCATCATATGTTAATTTACCAAAGGGTTGAAAACCTCGATATTTGTGTTTGCTTCCCCTTGCCTTTGTCTATTTTCGCATACTCCACTAAGTGCGCAGACTTAAGATGCCTTGTCAGACTCTCGTATCCGCCACAAGTTCTCAAGCTATACTCTTTGTTGCAATGATTGCAACTTGCGTACCATTTATCGGTTTTTTTGTCTTTCCTTTTTGTAAAATTGTTATCAATAATAGGAGATTTAGATTTCTTACCAATTTGGGATGAACCGCCCTCGTCCTCCAACTCTTGCTCATCATCCGGGGTGCCATCCCCCCCCCCCCCCCGCTCGTCCTCCTCCGCATCCTTATCCTCGAGCTCATCTTCGTCAATGGTTGTTGGGAATTGTTGTTCTTGTGCAAAGCGTGGATCATTTTGGGACAATAGGTTATGTAGTTGGTCGTCGGACATCGCCTTATCATCTCTCCGTTGGTAATCCATTTCAAAATCATCTCGACTTTGAAAAGAAGACCCGGCCCGCGCTTTACCTTTGCCTTTGCGTGAACTAGGATGAGTCATCGCAATCTCCCTTTTCCGTTTGCGTTGGAGATTACTCATATCTACAAAATGTTTACCACGGTTCATCATTAAAATTGAACAAATATTAAATTATATCAAATATTTTATATGAGTACAATAGTAATAATAAAATGTGACTAAGAAAATTATAGCAAATTTGAACTAAAAATGAGTATATCAAATGTAACAATTTTTTTCCTTGAAAAAAAGTTCGAACTACTTCTAATTAATACTTTAATGAGAATTGTACCAATTAACTAATATTAATATGAGAAATGTAACAAGTAACTAGTTTTTTTTTTTACTTTAAAGAGAAATGTAACAATTAACTAGTTTTTTTTTCTTTAAAGAGAAATGTAGAGAAATGTAACAATTAACTAGTTTTTTTACTTTAATGAGAAATGTACCAATTAACTAATATTAATATGAGAAATGTAACAATTAACTAGTTTTTTTACTTTAAAAAGAAATGAAGAGAAATGTAACAATTAACTGGTTTTTTTTTACTTTAAAGAGAAATGTATTGAAATGTAATAATTAACTAGTTGTTTTACTTTAATGAGAAATGTACCAATTAACTAATATTAATATGAGATATGTAACAATTAACTAGTTTTTTTCTTTAAAAAGAAATGTAGATAAATGTAACAATTAACTAGTTTTTTTACTTTAATGAGAAATGTACCAATTAACTAATAGGAAAAATGTAACAATTAACTACTTTTTTAGTTTAAAGATAAATGTAGAGAAATTAACTAATATTAATATGAGAAATGTAACAAGTAACTAGTTTTTTTTCTTTAAAGGGAAATGTAGAGAAATGTAACAATTAACTAATTTAATAGGAAAATGAGAAATGTAACAATTAACTAGTTTTATAAAATGTATGAATGTGTATAAGTATATATACTATATATAATGTGTAAATATATTATAAGTAATACTACCTTCGTCCCCTAAGTTTGGGACAAGAGAAGGTGTCACGGTTATTAATAAAAGTGGGTTTATGTGGTTGATATTGAATTGATAAAGTAAGAATAAAGTAGGAATGATTTAGAACCACACAAACTTTATCAAATAATGTATGAGACAATCTTAGTGTGACGGACCGAAATGGTAAAATGGGACAATCATAGTGGGACGGAGGGAGTATATAATATAATGTTTATAGTATATAATATATAAGTATATTACTATAAGATGAGTAATACACTTATACTTATCACTTTAATATATATATAAGTATATATTAACTAAATGTAATATGTAAATATAAGTAAATAACAATAGTATAGATAATAACTAAATATCAAGTAAATATGAATGTGTATAAGTATATATACTATATATAGTGTAAATATATTATAAGTAATATATAATATAATGTTTATAGTATATAATAAATAAGTATATTACTATAAGATGAGTAATACACTTATACTTATAACTTTAATATATATAAGTATATATTAACTAAATGTAATATGTATATATAAGTAAATGACAATAAGTATAGATAATAACTAAATATCAAGTAAATATTAAGTAGATAACAAGTATATATTAAGTACATAATAAATATTAGTAATATAATATATGTATTTATAAGTTGATAATTAATATATAAGTAGATATAATAATTATATAAATAATATATAGGAAAAATTGATTGTAATAATCCCAACTATTGGCGGTCCGCTTATAATAATCCCAACTATCGATTATTTCAGAATAATCCCAACTTTAGTGTCCTTCCGCCAATAACAGTCCCTGTAAATAAATTCATGTCCTTTCTAAAGTGGATGAGAAGAGATATAACAAGTAATCTCTATAAATAATCACAACTTTTAATTTTTACGCTTAATTTCTATTTAAAATTCACTTTCATAGAAGGTAATATTTGGTCATGGACCATTATTGGCGGATGATCCATATAGTTGGGATTATACAAAAATAATCAATAGTTGGGATTATTGTTAACTGACCGACAATAGTTGGGATTATTATTTTCAATATTTCCTAATATATATGTAGAGAGAATTGGAGAAGATGAAGATGATTGAATATGAGAGAATAGAGAATTAGAGAGTAGGAAGAGTTGTAGGAGAAGAGGTGTAAAAAATGTATAGAAAATAGGAGTATAAATAGGTTTTTTTTATCCCCCACCCCACCCCCCAACCCCCCCACCCCTCTTAGGCCTCCAACGGCTATAGAGCCATTTGGGAACAGTCCCAACGGCTAGGAGGGCTTAAATATTAAAAAAAAAAAAAAAAAAAAAAAAAAAAAAAAAAAGTGACCGTAACGGCCCGGACCGGGGCCGGACCGGCCAGGCCGGTTCATCATTTTTAAGGCCCGCACCGCTATATGACCGGGTCAGTTGGCCCGACCCGGCACCCAGACCGGTTCCCGAGCCGGGCCAGGTACAAACAGTACCGGTCCGGGCCGGGCCGGGTAGAAACAGTACCCGAGTCCACACCTACGGGGTCGGGCCGGGCCTATTTCTATTTTTTTTTTTCAATTTTTTGGGTTTTTCCCGGGTTGGGCTGGATGTTTTGGGGGGGATGGGGGGGGGGGGTCTGGGGTTAATTAGAAAAGCAAAAGAAAATAAAAAAAATAACATTGAACCGGCCCGACCCGGAACCGCCGGCTACCCGGGCCAGTTCCGGTTCCCCCCTTCCAAAAAAAAGCCCGGCCGGGGCCAGGACAGAACCGGAACCGGCCTGGCCCAGGTCCATCACTAATTGTAGGGATGGATTCGGGCCGGGCCAACCGGCCCGGAACCGGACCGGCCCGCTACTGTGCGGGCCCGGACCGGCCCGGTGAACCGGTTAGTGTCCGGTTCGGGCCACCCGGCCCGGTGGGCTTCGGTTCCGGGCTCGGGCCCTCCATTTGGTGAACCGGCCCGGCCAGTTCGGGCCCGGTCCAGGCCGAATTTAATTTTTTTTCCTGAATTTTTTTAAGTTTTTGGGTTGGGCTGGATATTTTGGGCCATTTGAGGTGGTTTGGGGGTGGGTTGGGGGTTAAATAGAAGAAGCCAAAAAAAAAATTACAAACTGGGTGGCCCGGCCCGGAACCGGTGGCTACCGGTTCGGGCTCGGGCCCAACAAAACAGAACCGCGAACCGGAACCGGTCCACCCCTAACTAATTGTGATCTACTTGCAGATGTCCGAGCTGTACATATAGTCATATATGCTTCTGACCAAAGATTTACAACTACTGCACTCGTGTACGTGGGAGGGGGGTAAGTACGGTGCTTTTGAGTTGTTTGCCCATGTTGAGAAGAGCAACACCTAATTTTTTTAAGGAAATGTAAGGACCCTTTGGAGTCTATGTTATGAATTTCATTTACATTTCATGCCTACTACAGGGAAAAGAAAAAAGATAAATTTACACATTACAAAAGGTTGCGGGCTTGCGGCTAATATGCAACCATAGAGCCTGATCACCCCATCCAAAACTATCCACTCTATAACATATATTTCCCACTATAGGGGTCTAAATAATGATGCACTAGAGAATAGGCGATCTTCTTGGAGATCTACCTGGTGTTTGAGTTCTACATGGAGGAATCTCAAGCCACGGATCCAGCATGTTGTTCCTTGTGTTGGCTGTTGCCTTAAAGGTTAGGTAGTCACTATGGTGGTTGCCAGATTCGCCACCAAAAACATGATGGGAGGATCGATGCGGTGGAGAGAGATAACTTATTCCGTGTGCCGCGGGCCCAGTGCGCTTTCTTAATGGGCTTGAACATGGTGACACTGGCAGTGATGTCACCATTTTTGCATTTTCTCTTCTGTTGAGGAAGACAACGAAAGGTTCAGAAAATATGCACTTAAATGGATCTGAAATAGTATTACAAAAATATGTTACTCTGCCTGCAAGGATTTGTATTACCTTAAACTGTTCGGGGTGGCTCTAGAGACAGTTGACATGGGTTTGAATGAATTGTCACCTCCACCAAGAGAAACAGTATTTCTTGGGCTATGTCGCAACTCTGGAGCCGGCTGTGAAAAGCAAATGCAAATCAGACCCCATTCAATGGGATAAATTAAAATATTATACGACTGTTTGTATCCCGGAAAATGGTACATGGGGAAGAAAATGATAAGGAAAATGATTTTTATGGTCACTAATAAATGGGAAAATAACCTTAACTAATACCAACACCTATAAACCAATAACATTACATACTTCAGAAATAACTATTAGTAATATCATCATTTTGAATCAAATAAAGCGATACGTAACCATTTTTGCAGTAGAAATTTGACCAATTTACTCATCAAAATTATATCATAATGTCAAATAAGTGATCCCGTTTTGAGATACCTTTTATTTGATTATTGACATTATATTTTGATGCGATAATATTTTTGATATTTTGATATGTAGTAAAAAACTGGCTCCATATTATTTTTGGTATATATTCAAATAGTTCATATTATTAAAAGTTATTACTTAAGTACATATTATTATTGGTTTATGGCAAATAGTTTATGGCATTATTTAAAGTAATTTTCCCTTATTAGTTGATTTTTTCCCTGTTTAAAAGAAAAGTAAAATCCTTCCATATTTTCATTCTTAAGTTCTTTCCCTTGGTTGGAACTCGTAAAATGTTAGGGAAAGATAATAAAGGAAAAAGTAAAAAACATAAAAAATATACAAGGGGCAAATGTAAGGGAAACTCAATAGTCAACAAAATCATTTGTTCAAACTCAATAAATTAATTTTCTATTTTTGTTCAAATATTTCTAATTCATTTTATTTATCTATTTCTATTACATAATAAAGACCAAGAAATAAAAAAAATGTAAAAGTTTTAAACCATTAATTATATTTCATTTTACATGGTAAGAAAAAGACATCCCTTTGCATTTTTGTTTCGCATCCCTAGCATTTTATGGGATATATACGAGCATTCCCTACAGATTTGTAGCAAAGTGTTACTTTGTGTTAACATCCCTAGCATTTTTGTTTCCCATCCCTAGCACTTTATGGGATAACAGCATTCCGTGAAAGTTTATAGCAAAGTAACACAAAGTTTATAGATCCCTAGCATTTTTGCTTCCCATCCCTAGCATTTTATGGGATACCAGCATTCCCTAAATGTTTGTATTGCTCAAAGTGTTTATAATGAGGGATCTGGAATCGAATCTACTGTCTACATCATTTTCTCCATCTATCCCAAAAAAATCCCAGTTTGACTTGGAACGCTTATTAAGAAAGTAGAATTGTATGATTGTGGTCACTGTAAAAAGAGATGATAAAAAACACCAACCACTCAAACCTTGTCTTGAAAAAATGGGAAGAAATTTATGGGACATCCCAAAAAAGGAGGTTGAAAGAAAATTATGAGATGGAGCATAAAACAATTCTGTTAAAGTATTGTTATTGCTAAGAAGCAAACATATTCGGACTCTTGGTAAAATTAAAAGCAGAGATTAATACCGGTGTGTAACTTCCATCAAAGGTACGTTCATTGATTGTATTATTAGCAATGGCAACTTTTGTTGGGTGTTGGTCTTTAATGAAAGGGTGTTCCAGAAGTTGAGATGCAGTGGGCCGCAAAGAAGGCTCTCGTTGCAAGCAGAGCCTAATAAAATTTTTTGCTTCATTGGACAGCTGATCGGGAATGTCAGGCATGTCTTTGCTATTTCCAATCTTAAATATTGCCGCAACCTGTATTGATAACAGTCAAAGGAGTGTCACAAAAAGATATGTTTATTAGTCTGAAATGTTCTTAACATTTTCACATTACCCCTTCATATTGACTCCAAGGTGGCTTTGATGTTGCCATTTCAAGAACCGTACAGCCCAAGCTCCATATATCTACCGCAAGGTTGTAGCCATTTGTATTCATCACCACCTGAAAATATGTTTACAAGTGTTATACTACAAATAACTCTCCCAAGTCAAATCGTGTAATTCTCTAAAACTATTTCCTGTTGATTAGTGAACTATAAGAAAGTAATTATCTTTAGTGAAATCATGTTAATTGATAAAATAAATAACATATGTAATGAGAGAGTAGAGAGAGAAATATACTTCAGGTGCCATCCAATATGGGCTTCCTTTGAATGATAGCATTGAAGAATATGACGTGATCTGGTGGTTGGAATTCAAGTCAAAATAAGACATTGTCAGCAAAGTGATAGAAAGTCAAAAAACGTATGTTTCATTGCTAGAAACCTTTTGGAAGTAGCTGCTGTTTGACTTTTTTTAAAATCTAATGACCAGAGCTTTTTGAAAGGAAAAGCCAAAAAGGTAAATAAGAACACTGCTTCCTTCATATTTTCTTTGTGACATTAAACAATCCATCCACTCATCCACAGCCCACCACATATGATCTTTTGACTTGCGCAGTTGCTCCAAACCAATCTTCACATATTCCTTGTGTCTTCTATGTGTATGTTGACTATGTTCTTTTTAGTGTCTGATGCTTCATGTTTTGATAATAAAGGTTCATTTATTATACTTTATACAATGTGGTGCCTTTTAAAAATTCTTTTAGTGCATTTATTCTATTAGATGCTTTGCACTTGCAGCTGACTGACACAATCATGTAATAATGAGTAATGATTAATAATTTAACACAATCAACTTCTCCTTTCGTCCCTAAATAAAGTTCTCTCTCCTTATTTGGTAAAGAGTAAATGTCTTACTTTACATTACCACCACCGTAAACAGCCTGCCTACCAAAATTATTTAATCCTAACCAAAAATGATTAGAGCACTTCTGGAAGTCAAAGGCAAAACATTTGATTCATTAAAAACAGCTTTTTCTGTGATACATCCCTTGTGTGAAAGATGACTCAAAAAAAAGGCATGCAAAAAGTATAATTCAAGCATCTCTTTTTGTTTGTCTTGTTCTCTTACTGCTTGTAGTGTGTGTGCTGCTTTTGAATAAGCATAACAACAATATAACCTTCAAAGTCTTGAGTGATTGGGTTAGGAAAAGAAGAGGGAAACACTTTTAGTGAGAATAATCCAAGAAAACTGCTTTTCCTACAGAGCCATTTCTGTTGAAACCGAGGTGCTAAAATTAGTTAAACAGCATCTTTCACCAAATACAGTATAATTGCATTACTGCAAAAAATTCCCAAAACCTGTAAGTTGATACCTACATGTTTTGCCATGCCAAAGTCTGCAAGCTTGATCTCACCATTGGGATCTACTAATATATTTGCTCCTTTAATATCCCTGCAGAAAAGCCATGATTTTGCTTTTTTTGAAGAAATGTAATTTGGTCAGTGTTACGCTGATGTCAAGTAATTACCTATGCACAGTGTTTCTTGCATGCAAGTAGGCCAGGCCAGATAAAATTTGCCTAGCATAATTTTGAATAACAGCCTCCTTGAAGGATCCATAGTCTTGCAACAATTTATGGATGGAACCCCCAGAAACATACTCCAAGTAAACCGAGAGTGTTTCGTCACCCTACAGACAAATTACAAATACATGTTATGTGAAAGGACCAGCACGGGAATTTGGCAATCATACACAATGAATTTGACTGTACAATTCTCCACTCTTGTGCGACTATTATCCACATACCAGTTCACTTCCATAATACTGAACAATGTTTGGATGTGAAAATTGACTGAGCAATGCGATTTCCTAGAAGAAAGAAAAAAGTTAAAATTTGTCAAAAATGCATTTGAAAATAATGAAACGCTATAGAAGTTTGAAGGACCAGAGGATTTCAAAAAAGCATATTGAGAGAAATCAGAGAATTCATCAAAGGGAATAAGTCAAACCTGGTTCAATTGCTTGAGACACTCTTTGGATGTTCGATCATCTGCAACAACTTTGACTTCTTTTATCGCACACATTTGCCCATTCTCACTGTAAATATTAATTAACAAAGGTACGCATTCTTAAACTTACTGCCATCAAGGAAGGCTTTACAATTGGCCTAAAGAGAGGCCAACCAAGTTCTGTATGGAGGAGGTGAAAGCGTCATATACCTGTTGAATCCGAGATACACAGTTCCAAATGTGCCTCTTCCCAGAAGCCTGCCTTTCTTCCATTTTGACAAATTACCAGTTGAGCCTTCAGCAATACAGAGAGTTCTTGGATTTGGCAAGGTAGACGGACTCGTTGGAGAAGCTGGATGAAGATGATTAGGAGATGCGGGTGGAAGAGGCAATCTGTGGCATTCACTCTTCCCATCCTCTAAATTAGAACCTCCAGACCGAGAATGTAGAGGCGAGGAGCTGGTAGTAGCCGCCCTTGAACGGACAGGACTTTGTGAGACTGGACTGTGCTTGGTATCTCCAGTTCCTCTGTTATATGATATGGAGTAGGAATTATGAATGTTTCTCCAACCAACACTTTGTATAAATCCCCAGATAACCAAAGATAAGGGGAAATAAGAATAAAATTCAGAAACCCACTTAAGCTAGGTGAGTAACAAAATTAGATCACAGGAACACAATTATCTCACTCTTTTTTTGTACTGCGTAATAAAAATCGAAACTTTATTGACAAGGGAACCAAAACAGACCTGAAAGAAGAGAATTGAGAGCGATCGCTGCTGAGAAGGTTATGGTCATCACAGGAGCCCAGAGAGCTAACACTCGATCCCGAATCAGAACCGGATCCAAACCCTACCACGTGATCATTGCCAGTAGTAGAAGGAGACACGGACGGCTTGGGCAGCGGATGGCCTCTATCAATGGGAGAGGGAGAATCGAAACCAGAGAATCCCGAAGAGCCTCTTGCGATAGGGAAATCTCTGCTGGGTCTGGGTGAGTTCCTCGCTTCCACCATTCCGGAGAGCTCACCAAAGCTCTTTGGTCTATCCCTTCTCTCTACTGCTCCATTCTTGACGCTACTTGGACTATTGGGGGAATGGGGTTGTGGGTCTTTGGCGGGCTTCTTGGTGGACTTTCTCCCCCACCAAGCAGGCATTTCGTGTGAGCTAACTGTGCGAGCACTATGAAGGGAGCGAGGATTTGGGCGTGGAGAACTTTGGTAGGAGAGAAGATGGATAATGTGTTGAGAAGAGAATGTGAGATAGGAAAGGCCAATAGCGAAAAGCTGCTGTAAGTCCGTCAGGCGGACTACGGACAGCTAAAGCTAATAGGGAGGGCGAGTTGGGTTTGATGTGATGAGCATCTCTTAATTTGAGAGGTTCATTTCGTGCATCTCTTGAGAATGAAAAAATGGGTCTTATACATTATAAGATTCTGTTTTAAAAATGTGCTTTTTTTAATGAAATGGGGAGAAGTGATTAAATAAAAGTTGATAGTGTTTGATAAAAAGTGATTTTGAAAAGTAAAAGTGGATAGTGTTTGGTAAAATAAGTGTTTTTTGTGTAATAGAAAAAAGTAAAAGCACTTTTGACGTGGAAGCCGAGAAAAATAAAAGTTATAGTGTTTGGAAAAATAAGTGCTTTTTTAAAGCCAAAAGCTGAGAAGTGTTTTTTTAAAAGGAGTTGCAAACCAACCCTAAGTGGTCTGTGACTATTTGTGACAGACAACTTATCTGCGAAGGACAGACAAGTGTACACAAAAGGTATACAAATTTTGTGTACACCTAGCAAAACTCCTTAAGAATACTGTAGTTTTTTATCCAACAATAAAAATGTATATTTGGGGTGAAATCTTATTCATTTTTCTCTTAAAAAAATATGTTTATATTCACTCTTATATCCACTTTTGTACCCATCATATCTATGAAGAGTTTTTTATTTTGTCTGTGAATCTCGGCCATAGACAAAATATGTCTATGCAAATTATTTTGTCTATGAATCGGATTCACAGATAAAAAAATCCTCCCAGACAGTGAATATAAGATGAGTATAAAAGTGTGTACAAGAAGAAACTCTCTTTTCTCTAGTTTGATCAAAACTTAACTTGTATTCTCTCGTTCGATTTGGGGAGTCCTCGAGAGTCAAGATGGGGGGCTAATCTTTTTTAGGTTAATTCTTCTCCTATCCAAAATTTATATTTCTTTCATCTCTTAATACTGATCAAATTTGATCCACATGAAGAATCGTAAAATAAAGTAAAAATTGTGTAATTGAGCTTTGTGCATGAGAGATAATAATTAATAAAAACCAAAAATTCTTTACTTGAAAATAAATATGGCAAATTCCGTGAGACAAGAAAAAACAGAAAGTTGTAAAATATTGAGGGATAGAGAGAGTACATTTCTATACACAAGTTTTAAACATATAGAATTGCAATGTTTTTAAACGAACTATCAGTATATACAAACAATTAGGAGGTGTGTCCAAAAAGTGCACAAATTGTGTGTACAAATGTAATTTTCGTGAAATGTAATGCTGGAGTTAAGACTACTAAATTCATTGATATTCATAGTACTTCGTATATAACTTAGGGGGTGTTTGGAATTGATTCTACTTCTTCTTTTTTAAAAGCACACGAGAATCAGTTTTTCAAAAGTTGATCTCCCTTGACTTCTAAAAAACTACTTATAATAACAATTTGAAACATTCAGAAGTATTTATGCACTTGCATCCAAACACTCCAATATCTATTTCGACTTCGTGAAGGGCTAGAAACATTTTTAAAAAGTAAATCCAACTACCCCTTATACTCCGTACAATTCTTTTCCTTTGTATCCAAAACAAATGAATTGTACAATTAATATACTAATACAGTTAATATATCAAATTTCCTACCAGTTATATGTAATCACTCGGTCCATTCAGTTTTAATTCAGTTTTAATTTGCAATCATGCAATGTCAATATATTCACCCAACAATTTTAAATCAAAGTTTTACTTTTGTTATTATATATCGATTTTTTGGCAATTTATTTTTTTACGAATAGTCATGATTTAAAAAGTCAAACATTTTGATGTAAAAATAAATGAAATGAGAGTTTAGTTTTTTGTTTTTGTTTCAGGCCTATTTTTGAGAGAGAGAGAAAAAAAACTGAAAGACATAAAAAAGATTTTTGGCAATGAGATCTAAATTTTAGCACTTGAATCTACTTAAGAAAAATTTTAACCTAAAGACCTCCATCAGTTGAAGTTTCATATTTTTTTTAACTTTAGATATGCAATATTGGTGTCATATAATTGTTAGATAAATAAACCTGTAGTGAAACCTTTTTTTAAGAGAAAGATTCAATGTATTTCATTATTTATAGTCTCGAGAATACAAAAAGGAATATATGAAAAATCATTCCAAGAAGCATAACTAATACATGCCTTTGCTAAGGCGTGGGCACTACTATTCGCTTGACGCTTAGTAAAAACAACATTAGAACTGTTGTTGGAACTCAAAGTGACCTGCAATCCGCTACTAGTGCGCCATACTCCGACTTAAAACCCCGTGCAGCTAGAATGTCTTCCACAAGTTGCTTGCAATCCGATTTAAATATAACATGTTCAAATCTTTCATTCTCCATCCAATGCAATAATGTCTCCCTCATACCCCATGCATATGCCTCCGTTAGGCTTAAAGATGCTTTAATCCACCCCGTTCGTGCCATGCAAAAACAACCCCTATGATCTCAGACACATGCATCATAACCTGCCCTTTTACCTTCCTCAAATAGAGCTGCATCTATGTTGCATTTAGCATGGTTATGAGGTGGAGCTTGCCATCTTGTACAACTATTACTCCTAGTCTGCCCTGGACTATGCAAAAAGCGGGCTCTCTCCCAAGCATGCAACAGTTCGGCCCCTATAGTTATCACTTGTTTCGGAGTCTCATAGACTCCCTCCCACAATAAGTTATTTCTTCTCTGCCATATACTCCAAAGGTTCATTCCGAATATTTTCAGTTTATTCTCCGTAAGATTAGCAACTCTTCCCAGAAAGAATTCCACAAAGCTTTTTGTCATGTGCATCACTGGTTCTATATTTCAGCTAAGAAGCCTAGCTCGTTCCAGCGCTCTACACTTCCCGGACATGTAAGAAAGGTGTGCCAAGCATTTTCAGGGCCACCTGTAGTGAAACCTATAATTTAATACCCTATGTATCTCATATCAATATTTTCTATGCACTTTATGATTAGTTACTAGTTATAATTTTATAACATGCAGGTTACTTTTAATAATGAAAGTTAGGTATTCTGAAATCACATTAAAAGATATATTGAATTGGAACGAAAAATTTGGAAATAGTTGTGATTTTTATAAAATTGGAATAAATTAGGATTAAGTTGACATATTTTGACACTAATGATTCTTACTTTTACACATTCTTGAATAAAAGATGTTAATAGAAAGTTCGTAATAATAATCTCAAAACTAAAAGTTAACAATGTTATTTTTCAGTCCAACTTTTAAAATTTTAAAAATGAATCAAAAATAATATAAGCAATAACAATATTATATTTGACCTTAAACTTATTTCTACAAGAAACTCAATTTAACATCCAATATATATCATAACACATATTAGAAATATTTGAACACACTCGATCATCAATTTCTCTTTTATCTTTTATTTATCATCAATGTTTTATTTATATTTTGTTTATTATAATAGACATGTCAAAGTAGTTTCAGTTATATTACATTAAGTTATCTCTAAATGCATGTTAGCACAACTTCACAAATCAACTCGCATACTCAAACATAAACATGTATTCATTTATTTATTTATTAATATTTGAGGTTAACACATAAAACATCAAAGTCAATCATAACGGGAAAGGGAGGAGGATATATATAAATGATTCGTATTTGTTGGAAATGTCATTTTTCTCCACTATATCTAAATTACCTTTCTCATGTCAATCAGATGTGTATGTATTCACTCAAATTTGACAAGAGATTGTACGACTGATGCTAGAAAAAATATTAACTTTTCTAAGGGGTGTTTGGAAGCAAATGATGAAATAATTTAGCAAACATGGAACTATATACTCTTTGGCGTATGTATCACCATCGCTACTCATAGTCAGCTTTCTGCATCCTTGCATCATCTAAAATCTTAAATATAGAATGTGTCGATATGGGAACAGTGTATAGACTCATTCAATATCCCTTTTCTCTGCATTTCAATAACGTCAATAAAAATACACTCGTGATACTTTTTACATATCAATTTAGTAAGGCATTAATTAGATTATTGTAAGCAATGTTTTATTGATTTATTCCCTAAATCATTATGAAATTAAAAATGCACATTTTGATGTTAAAGAATACAAAATTCATTAAATGTATTTTTTGACTTGTTTCAGTTAATAAATAATAAAATGGGTTCAAGTAAAGTTGAGTTATTTGTGGAGCTGAGGCACATGGATTAAAAATTTATGTTTCATGTAGTTTTTAGCCTAAAAATTCAAGCTATTGGAACATAATTTTTTTAAAATACTTTTTAAATGGAATTTCGGTTTCATATGAAAACTAATGAGAAGTTATAAATTTTGATTTTATTTGTTGTAATGTTTGAACTGAAGTAGAAATAAAAAGTTATTACGCTTTAAAAAGAGATTTTTACCTTTGCTCCCACCTGCCTTTACTATTGTTTCTTGTGCGGACATCTGGTTGTTTGAGAGTCGATCCACCGGCCGAATATGAACCCCCTCATCCCCTGTCCACTTCTAACCTCTTCATTTTTATGCCAATGTACGAATTTAGTGTTCCAAAATATCCATTTTTTATGACATTTTGAGCTCCTAATGGCTTTGGACTGCATGTGATCTTACTCACTCATATATGCGCCCACACACAATTTAGAAAAATGGAATTAGCTAGGAATAAACAACAATAACTATTATAGCACAAAACACTCCCCTCCACCAAATGTTTGTGATCATCAATAAACATTTCTTCTCTTTATGTCACTTCATTTTTTTGTTTAAATTCTACATGGCCTCCTTTTACTCTCCTCCTTCAATTTTAGTTTGTTTAATTCTTTAAACTCCGAAACTATTTGTCTCCAATCAATGTATTTCCGCACTCTCCTCTCTTTACATACTCACTTTACATTTTCCGTAAGAATTCATGCTTAGTTAAGTAGCAAGCAGAGGAGATTTCCGACACATCCTTAATTTTCATATTACACACCCTCAAGCTTCATTTTGCAGGTATGAATGTGAATGTATGCATGTGTAAATATATGTTTGATAGAAATATCACTTTCATATAAATATGCATCATCTCAGGAATGACGTCATCGGACGAGAGCAATGACATGAGGAGAGGCGATGGAATCAACCCTTCTTCACAACCCTTCAATGATGATGGCTACATTGGTTATGATCATCAAATCCCGTCAGAACACTACGCATTTGACGAACCTTCAACAGTGGAAGGCAACGACGACATCCCTCCTCCTCCTCAGCCTCCACCGCATGATTATTTTGGTGGCGGTATTGGTAATAACGATGGTGTGCGGTCCTCTGAGGCTTACGGGTTTGCAACCTCTATAAATCAAGAGTATACAGATTATCCCATCGAAAGCTCAGAGGCACGTGGTTCTCCTAGGTCTGATGTCCAGTCCAAGCCTTATGATTCCGAGGGGATCCTTGACTCTGGCGGTAGTGGGGGTGGGCCTCTTCTTCCGGACCCCAACCTGATGGTGGAGGAAGCAGTCGCGTTCCGTGAGTGGCGTCGCCAAAATGCTATATATCTTGAGGAGAAGGAAAATAAAGAAAAGGAAATGAGAAACCAAATTATCCAAGAAGCTAATGAATATATCCGAGCATTTTATGAGAAGAGGAACAAAAATTGTGACAATACCAAAGCCCAAAATCGAGAAAGTGAGAAATTGTACCTAACCAACCAGGAGAAATTCCATAAAGAAGCTGATAAGCACTACTGGAAGGCAATTGCGGAGCTAATACCACGCGAGGTTGCAAATATTGAGAAAAGGGGACGAAAGAAGGAAGATGAAAGGAAACCTGGAATCACGGTCATTCAAGGTCCAAAGCCTGGTAAGCCAACTGACCTATCAAGAATGCGTCAAGTTCTTCAGAAGTTGAAGGTAAAGCCCCCACCACATATGATGCCTCCACCCCCTCCTGCAAAGGATACAAATGATCCAAAGGACACTAGTAAGGAAACAAAAGATGTTAAAGATGAAGAAAAGAAAAGAATGAGTGATAAGAATGAAACAAAAGATGAGAAAAATGACGAGAAGAAGGAAGTGACTACTAATTCATCTAATATGGACGGTGGAGTTGGTGCCACGGGTGAATTGGCTAAAACGGTCATACCAAGTTCACTTGAAGGAGAAAAGGGAGTGGTCACTAGTTCTTCAACCGCTTCTGCATAGGTGGAGTGTCATATTTTAGAAGTACAATTATTTTTTGTTTTCTTTGATTTGTTTGTAGTTCACTCAATATTTGAGTAGCTAGGAAGATAAATAAGTTTAGCTTTGCTCTGGTCCACATGGCTCCATTGGCTCTATTACATCTCCCAGGATGCATAATCCTTGTTTGTTGTTAGTGTATTTGCCACATTTGATTTACATTACGTCTCCCACGAATAAGGTATGGAAGGTATGTTTCTAAAAAGGTTCAATGAGAATGTGTGTGTTTATAGCACTGTTCTAAAAATCGGCCTAGGCGGCCTAGGAGGCCCTAACTGTAGAGGCCTAGTCGGCCTAGTCGGCCAAAAAATTGGTCTAGTCGGCCAAAAAATCGGTCTGATCGGCCGCCTAGGCGACCCTCAACCGCCCGACTAGCGCCTAGCGAGTTTTAGAACAACGGTTTATAGTACTAAAGTCTCGTTCAATTTTTTTATGAAATCATGTCATTAAATGTGAATACAAGTACACATATTCAAGTCATAGTCTATTGTGCTTGCATTGAAAGTGATATGCATGGGATTATTTTTACACATAACTATATCTGTAATTTCACTAAATATATTTTCCTTCCGGGTACGCGTGTGTTAGCAATGTCCTTCTGAAGCTTCCTTCTTTTTCCTTAGCATTCATATGTATTAACTACTTAGGAGATAGTATTTGCTCTCTTTTTGGGAGACTAGTAAATGATGAGAGGTGATTGTATATACGCATTACACATGCATTCTCAGATGGAATTTTAAGAAAAAACTTTTCACTTTTATTTGTGTTTTCTTCATGTTATCAAAGTAGTAGGGTTTGATTGAGATTTGATTGTTTATTTGGCACTCACGATTCAGGTTAACCCATTTAGAGTCTGTTTGACCCATTTATTTACCCTCAAATTATCCTACCCGATTTGAGCTAAAGATATGTTGATGTGATTTTTCCACATAGTGGTTCGGTATACAATATAATAAAATAAAATAAAATATAAGATCGTGAAATGCTCATCTTATCAAGTTAATCTCTTAAATTTGAAAACCTTAAGGAATTTGACATTAGCATAAATGCATCAAGAGCATTCTGATTGAAGTTGGACACAAAGCCACGGAAGTGCAAAACTCACTCATTTTTGGGTTATAAATTAAAAACCACCATCTCATTGTCTTTCTCCCCAAACTTGAGCATGATCGTCGTGCAAATGGAAAGCTTAATTACTTGCTACTCGCTTATTCTAAGATATATTTCCTACTCGGTTAATCAATTTTTAATTTCATGTAAACACCACGACAAGTTCACAAAGATGCTACTTTTGTCCATCCTCCTATTTATCGATGTATCAAGAAACACGTCATTATGTCCTCATCTTTTGCTATATCAAAATATGAGTCTATAATAACTTTGACTTGAGTTAATATGGCCCAAATCTCTTCTTATATCTCTGGAAGTTCATCATACTCAAGCAATCACTCTATTTTGTGCAATTGCACTCCACGTCCCATCAAATTGTGTCTTTCATGGACAAAACAAACATAGAAACACAACTTGTCATTTATTTCGGGATCAACTCAACTACATACTGAAATTACCACCACCCACTACAAGCTTTATTGAACAACTTAAAGAAATATTAATCACATCTCTTGGAGATCAACAATTTTCTTATCTCATATCCACGGCGGACGTGTATGACCCGCACGCTCTACCATTAAGAGATTTAGAATATGTCGGATTAATTGTGTACATATCTACACTTTTTTTCTTTTCATGTATGTATGTGTGTATGTACGTACATACGCACGTATAAATGTATGTATGTACATGTGTATGGATGGATGTATCAATGTATGGATGGATGCATATATGCATGCATTTATAGATATTAGACATCACATGCAAACCTTTCTTAATTTACCAACTACAAACAAATCATGATCACTCATTTACATCTTATACTCTTTAATTACATGTAGTTTATAATGGTAGTGAAATTGCAAAAGTATTGTTTTTGGAAAAAAATAAAGATCATCCCTGATTCTCTCTGCAAGGTACGTATATCTCCTCAATCTACATCTTCTCTCTGCAACGTTCATATCTTTTCTCCATTTCCATCGTCATATTCATCTCCATCCTTATTTCCATTTTTATCCCCATACCCATCGCCATCTCAATCCACATCTCCATCTCTGTCCCCATGAAATCTTGCACGCCATAACGTTTTTTATTCTTTATGAGATTCATCACAATTAATGTTTTGGTTTTGAATCCAGTGCGCACGCCAGGAAAAATAATCTTCATGAAATTCATCAATTTTGTGTTTATGCAAAAAAAAAATGTTTAAATACTTCTACCTTAAAGTGCCACAAATATTATGCATTTTGTAACCTCATAAATTTAGTATGCATGTGAGTTGGGTGTACATGCAGATGCGATAATGATAAGATGCAGCATGAACTTATAAAGTGCATGTATAATCTTACTAAAAAGCAATATACATACTTCTACCATGCACATGTCATAGTGATAAAATGCAACATATGAACTAGTAGGATGCAACCTTGACGTATTTTTACCGCTATGTAGTTCTAGTATAAGTTATGGATACATTATAATTCTAATATTTCATATGCTTTGAATCAGCAAAGTGCTATATTAAGACATGGACTACTCCTCCTATCAGGTTAACCTTTTAGGATGGAACCTCAGATCTTAACAAAATACAATATATGAACTTCTAAAATGACTAATAATTATCTATTTTATACGACCGGAATATAATGGCACAATACTCCCCAACAACGAACGAACGGGATACTCACTGAAAGACTTGACTTTTCAGCGACGAAGTTTTCTTCTTAATGTTCTTCGGTTTCTTATCCTTTTAGTGGTGGAATTTTGTAGTTCATTCTTCTTCTTCTTTTTTTGGAGTAAATACATAGTATTGTGGTGTAATAACCCAACAATTGAGTATTTGACTATTTTTAGTATTGCATCTTAAAGTGTCTGTCATCTTTGTTTCTTGGCTGCAGAAAGAATGTAAATTCTAAACTGTGAAAATGCCTTCAAATTATCATTGTGCCTCTTTGAATTTTTGAGGCATTAATGCTCAATTAATTATTTAAATTCTTGTTTTGCCATTAGGTTTGTCTTGGAGCCCATGGCTGTGTTAATGGATGCGCAAAAGAAAAAGTTCAAGAATAGTGAAGCTGCACTTTAATCTTTGCAGGTCCAATTTAGTTATCATGCATATTTTTAATCTTCAATACGGTTTTCAATCTAAGTTATTTTTCTCAATTTGTTAATAGATGGTCTTTTCAACCTAAACATGGGACATGTTTTAGTTAGTGTTCGAAAATTGAAGGGCCATTGAAATTTCTCTTATGAGAGTCTTTTCTTGTTGAATAATTTGTATATGAGAAGGAACCCTCTTATATGCCATTGATTTCATCTCCAAATTTTTAAGCAGATTACTGTCTCCACTTTCATTCATATTGTTCTCTGATTCTATTAAATCATTAGATTTGGAAGGATGGACCCGATGCTTGTGATACTAAAATACTAAGCTCATCTGAGTTTATGTTGATAGAGGGTATATAATTTGATACTCGTCTATCTCACCCATACATACATAATGGTTGTAATCCCCGACCTAACATTTTCTGATTTCTTTAATGTTTTACTCTTGAATTAATTAGGGATTTTGGCCACAGAAGAGCTTGTCGCAGCAAAGCTTGGTAATATTGATTTTATATGATTGAATTTATTATGGCATTGATATCCTCTCACTACTAGAATAATGGATTTTTGAGGTGCTTTAATAAAGGAGCCTTTTTAAGAAGTGCAAAGATTCTATATATGTTTTTTTATTGTACGCGCTTAAACTAGCCCCCCATTAGTGGAGGGGGCTAGTTTACAAAATGAATGTTATTATGGCTTTTAAAAAATGAATGTTGGGTTCAGTTGGCTTCTATATATGTTTTTTTATATTATATGCGCTTAAATGGAGCGCCCCCAATATGTATCTCTATAACATCGCTGATGTTCTTTTAATTTACTTATGAATTCATTTGTAAGAGTAGCTTGATAATGTCCTGTTATTAGTGTTTCTTGAGATAGTTTATTGTTTTGAGGGATTTGTGTTAAGGTCGTGATTATGTTTAGTTTTTTGTTGCGCAGTACTTATTGTGTGCGAATAAACTAACATTAGATACACTAGCTGATAGCAAATAATTTTTTTTTTGCCTAGTATTTTGAGTAAAGGGATGATTAGCTGAAAGAAAAGAAAAAAGAAAAAATGAGACAAACATATCAATATGGGGGCTCTTATACAGTTATACTAGGTTCAATTGAAATATCACATTCATATGAATGAACTTTCATTTGAAAGATTGATTACCAACATGTAACAAGTGGTCAAAGATGAGAAATAAAATTACAAGTCAAAGATAGTTTAGGCATTTTTAGTTTCCTTTGTCTCTGAGTTTAGTATCTTAAAACTTAAAAGTTAAAACTTTCTAAAGAAATAGCTTATTTCTTAACACTAAGGAGAAATATATGAGTCTTAATAAGTGCTTAAGGGTATTTCCCTTAAACAAACACAATGCTTCAGACTCAAATAAGTGTAAATAAGTGGTTAAGATTATGAAGTGGAAAAGAAAGTGGCAAGGTTGTTATGGTTCTGACTCAGACTATTCTAATTCCACTGCTTTAGATCTTGATGTGGATTTAGAACTTCAGAATACTAATGAGGGAGTACTATTTAGTGTAATTTTTGATCTTATATATCTGCTTACTTTGAATACTTATTCTTGTATTTAAAGACTTTTATACGGTTTGATATAGGGTGATGTTGCTTCTTCTAGCTCACCTTAAGAAGGACAACCCCTGTTATTCTTCTATCAAAGGTTTTTTCTTTTCTTAATTTTAGTTTTCAGTTTGACTTGAACTAAATTGTTGATTGCACTACTTATATTGAATGACACTTTCGGTTGATCTTAAACTGCATAATGCATACTCTGTACAATTTAGTGAATGATATTTATTAATTTCTTTGTTAATTCTGCAAAACTTCATAAAGGTCACATTACTCATTAGCACATCTCTGAAAAATAAAAGAAATGTAAGAATCAAACTTTTAGTTGGTTTTAATACACCAAAGCATTAGAAAGAAAAAGTATAAAACAAAATAAAGTAATGGAGATCATGTTGCTTATCTACTGATTTTATTTTATTGAGACCCTAAAAAACTAATTAACACGTGCAATGGAGCATCAATAAGAAGATTGTTAATCTATTCTTAATCATGAGGTACCTCTTCTTATAGAAATAAATGATGAACTGATTTTTTTACTATTTATTCTCCCATCCTATTTATATCAAGTGAATTAGGTGATGTTTTCCTGTTGCTCCCACTTTATGATATTTTCTACTGTTCTTCTCTTAAGTCACATTTGCAGCTAAACTGGGATTATCTCATCTTAAATATGAAGTATTAACTAGAAGAGCTTTGATTGTTAAATATAGGTTGTGTGGATGTTTAGATTGCTCATTATTATGTTTGGTTTTGCTTTGCAGATTATGCCTTAGAAGCACCACGCCTAGAATATGGAGTGGAGATCAAAATGAAATGAATTTCACACTATAATTGATAGTTTTTTTTTTTTTTTTTTTTTACGAAAAAAAAATTTATTAGCGAATCAGCAAAGGAGAGTACAAAAAACGAAAAGAAAGAGTCCAACCCCAAGTACAAGTAAAACAAAGGAAGAATAAGAAGAAAGAGCCCAACCCCAAGTACAAGTAAAACACGCCCTCCCTGAAAAAGAGTAAGTTTTTTCTTAAGCTAGGAAAACTCCACATGTGATTGGGATCTCGTTCTCATTGGATGTGATCGCTGGTACTTTTTTCTGTATAATTTCATTTGAGTGTTGAGATTTTGAGTGGGCAAACAGTTCTCCTTTGTGACCAAGCGAGCCTTGTTGCAAATATCCTCATTTGTGTCCGAGTCCCATAAATCCTCAAATGCTGAAATAGGAGTTCTCTTCTCGCTCTCTGAGGCATGACCCAAAAAATCATCTCCCGAATATGACAAAATCTTCTCGGCAAATACACCCTCGTAGTCATAACATTGATTACCTGTGAAAGTGTCATTGGAAAAATTGACCTCTGGAATTGCAATGTCAATAGCCTTCTCATTTTCGAGAGGTCTAGCATCTTGATTACCCATAAAAGATGCGAGCATTTTTTCAAATTCTTTGAGTAAGAATTGGGAAAGTGAATCCACCCCGTTAGTCATAGAAGTCTGAATGAAATATCTAAGGGAGTCGAGTTCTGGTATATGCACAGAGCTACAAATATCCTTGGCAGAATGTGGCTCCGGAGATGGCGCAGATGAAGTAGTAAGTTCAATATCAAACTGAAGTAAAGATCCCGAAATAGAAGATTCATTCCAATGAGAATGATTCTCATCCACCCAAGGAGAAAAAGGATCCATCTCAGAATTGGAAATCTCTACAGGCACCGGAGTTTGCTGTTTGGCTCCCATTTCCCTCATTATTTTAATTGCATTTGAAATCCCAGTTAGAAACGTTTTAAGACCCAATCGGTTTCGTCCTTCGGGGATAAATAAAGAATCACGCTCCTTTTCAATGATCCTGATAAAACCTCCGTAAAAATTGGCATCATAGAGTACCAAAAAATCATTGAGCTCAACCCTACGACAT
Source organism: Cuscuta epithymum (assembly GCA_945859915.1). Lineage (NCBI taxonomy): Eukaryota > Viridiplantae > Streptophyta > Magnoliopsida > Solanales > Convolvulaceae > Cuscuta > Cuscuta epithymum. The sequence continues at coordinate 942,504 of CAMAPF010001045.1, read as the reverse complement.
GACCAATTACCACAAAGCTTGGGAATAAATTCTTTCAACCAAGAGATTCTTTCCAAATTGAGATCAATAGAAGATATAGTTCCAAGTTTCATTTCAGAAATACGAACTGAATTGCAATCATAAATATGGAAAACAAAGGACTTGCTTTCAATTGCAATTTCAAACCCATTTGAAAAAGGAATGAATCTGGTAGCCGAAATTGGGTGATTTCTGTCCTGCCTGCGTTGAGTAAAACTTTCATACCTGGACTTGGGGCGTTTCTTGTTTCCAATCAGTCCTTGTTTGAAGAAGTAACCCGTGCCTCGCTTTGTTGATTGATGCCATCTGGAGGATGGACCATCCTTTGCCGGTCCCTCAGCCGTGTGGAAGAACCTACGGCGTCGTAGCAACTTGGCTCTGTTCGTAGGTCTGGTTGCAATCTGTCGTGAATCATCACCGACTGTGAAAGCCCATCTGTTCTCTTGCACGGTCAAATTCTTCTCTGTTTTGGCCTTCCATGTCGATGGCTGGATTTGGATCTGGTCGCCGCCTCCATTGGATACCCTTCGAGTTGGCAGACTATGTTTAGGCACATATGTCGTTTGTTGCAGGAGTCCTTCTGGTAAGGCATTAACGATGGAACCGAACTGGATCCAAGCGGATGTCTTGGTTACACCTACCTCGCCGGCGTTAACGCCGGATTCCCCTATTTTCGCCAGAGCTCCTATTACCCTTTCGCAACCAAACGTTTTCACACTATAATTGATAGTTTTTAGACAATGTAGTTAATTTTTGGAATTACGTATTATTTAACATTGTTTAAAATTTCAGATTAATTGGTACATTTATTGTGGCTGAAAGGTTTGAATAATATATTTAAATAGTCCATTTGTATTTCTGCATTGTTCTTGTAGTATATTTCGAGTATTATATAATGTAATTTGATAAAATTATGAGATGATTGCAAAGTGTAGTTAAATCTTTTGCGACGCTAATTGTGTACCTTACTACGCTAATTGTGTACCTTAGTGCATACACACAAGCCTAAACTTGTTTTCCTGTCCGAAACTAGGCAGGAATGCGAGTATGTGAGAAAACTGAGTTGGCGTGTTGGGTTAAAGCATTGCTTTGCAGTTAAAGGAGAAGGTAAAGGTGGGGGTCTTGGGCTGTTTTGGGACGAAAGTTTAACTGTGAAACTCCTCTCCTATGGGAAACATCATATTGATACACTCATCGGAGAGGGGGAACACGGAGCACAATGGCGTGGAACCTTTGTGTATGGTGAGGCAAGGGTGCAAGATAGACACCATATGTGGACATTGATGCGGCGGATAAAACTGACATCTGATGCACCGTGGCTGATGATTGGTGACTTCAATGAGGTTATGTGGCAAAAAGAACACTACTCAAGGGCTAAACACTCTGAAGGTCAAATGAGGGAATTTCGTGAAGCTTTGGCCCACTGTGACCTCCATGACCTGGGTTTTGTGGGATCACCGTGGACGTATGATAATAAACAAAAGGATGGCCGTAATGTGAAGGTGCGACTAGACAGGGGAGTTGCTAACCCGTCCTGGTCGGCCTTGTTTCCGGAGGCTGAAGTCCGACACTTGGTTTCGTCAAGATCTGATCATTGTCCGCTGCTCTTACTACTCTAGAGGCCGAGAGTGATCAGAAACGGGAGGAGAGTCAGACGTTATGAAATATTCTGGGAAAGGGAGGAAGGTTTAGCACGGGAGATTAAAGCCTCATGGGATCGAACCCGCCCGGTGGAGAATCTTGGCGACATTGCATGCAAACTTCATTCCTTAATGGGTTCACTCCACGGGTGGGGTCGCACACGTGTCGGGAATATTACAGAGGAGCTGAAGAAACGTAGAACTAGACTACAAGCTATCCATGATAACTGTTCGGTGGAGGCCATGGAGGAGAAAAGGGTGATCAGCCGTGAGATGGACGAACTGCTGTATAAAGAAGAGATGATGTGGCTTCAAAGATCACGCATTGCTTGGATGCGGGAGGGGGATAGAAATACCAGATTTTTTCACAGGAGAGCTGCATGGCGTTCAAAGAAAAACAGGATCCAAAGGTTAAAAAGACCGGATGGTGTATGGATTAATAAACCGGAGGAGATGGAGGAACTAGTAAATAACTTCTTCAGGAACCAGTATGCAAGTGATCCCGCTGTCTGCCCTAGTTCACTTCTAGAGTTACTACAACCGGCAATCACCAATGATATGAACAAAAGGCTGTGTCAGGCGTTCACAGAGAAAGAAATTAGTGATGCCATTTTCCAAATTGGTCCATTAAAGCCCCGGGACCAGATGGTTTCCCAGGTCGGTTCTTCCAAAAGAATTGGGGGTTGCTTCGTGGGGATGTTGTTAAGGCAGTCCAAAAGTTCTTTTCTGATGGTGCTATGGAATATGGCATTAACGACACTACTATTGTGCTTATCCCAAAGGTTAAGGATCCAGGAGAGGTGAAGGACTTTAGACCCATCAGTCTTTGTAATGTAATTTACAAGGTTATTTCGAAGTGCTTGGTGAACCGGTTGCGACCTCTACTAGAGGATATCATATGCCCTACACAAAGTGCTTTCATTCCTGGACGATTAATTACAGACAATGCATTAATCGCCTTTGAATGCATTCATTCAATGCAGAAGAATGACGATGAGCGTGGGGAATTTTGTGCTTACAAGCTGGACCTTGCAAAGGCTTACGATCGAGTGGATTGGAGGTCTTTGGAGGGGATTTTGAGTAGGGTGGGCTTTCATCAATGATGGGTAAAGTGGATTATGCAGTGTGTTACCACTGTGCGCTACTCAGTCCGCTTTAATGGGGAATACCTTAGCGCGTTCACTCCTTCACGTGGCCTTCGCCAAGGTGATCCTTTATCCCCGTATTTATTTTTGTTTGTGGCTGATGGTTTATCAAGCATTCTTAACAGTGAAATTAGAAGATGGAGGTTACAGGAGCTTGCGGTTTGTCGTGCTGCCCCGGGTCTATCGCACTTGCTCTTTGCAAATGACAGCCTTATGTTCTTTAAGGCAAACCGAGACCAAGCTCTCTTAATTAAAGAATCACTGACGAGCTTCGAAAAGTGTACGGGGCAGCTCATAAGCGTTAATAAATGCTCTATAATGTTCGGGAAATCATGTACCCGGGAAAATCAAGAGGTGGTGAAACACATCTTAGGAGTGGAAAAGGCAGGTTTCGAAGAGAAATACTTGGGCCTCCCGCTGCAAAATGGAAGGATGAAGAACGAGAAATTTCAAACGTTGAAAGATAAATTCCATAAAAGGCTTAATGGCTGGTCCGAGAGATATCTATGTGCAGGAGGTAAAGAGGTTCTGATAAAGTCAGTGATGCAAGCTTTGCCTACATATTCAATGGGGATTTTTAAACTATCGGATGGTTTGTGCGAGGACCTAATGCATTTGATCTGAAACTTCTGGTGGGGAGATGAGGGCGATGAGAGAAAGATTCACTGGATAGCATGGGACAAAATGACAGTACCCAAAGGTTATGGAGGAATGGGATTCAGAGACTTCAAGGCGTTTAACCAAGCACTATTAGCAAGGCAAGCTTGGAGGTTGATAAAGTATCCTGAGCGGCTGTGTACACGGGTGCTAAAGGCTAAATACTTTCCTAATGGGCAGTTACATGACACGGTTTTTGCGGCCGGGGGCTCCCCGACTTGGCAAGGGATAGTCCATGGGTTGGAGCTTGTTAAGAGGGGCATTATATGGCGAATTGGTTCTGGAGAAAGCGTGAACATTTGGCGTGATAACTGGTTACCTCGAGACAATGCACTTAAAGTCATAGGAATGAAAAATTTTACCAGGTCTCGAAGAGTATGTGACCTTGTTTTACCGAGGGAGAGGAGATGGAATGAGGATTATATCAAGGATAAATTTTGGCCCTGTGATGCGGATGAAATCCTAAAATTGAAACTGCCAGTTAAGCCTATTGAGGATTTTTTAGCATGGCATTATGATAAACATGGAGTATTTTCTGTCAGAAGTGCATATCTTCTAGCTATCTCAGGTCGTTTGCAGGCCCAAAGCAAGGGAGAAACCAGTGCCTCGGGTAATGGAGAACGCAGCATCTGGAAGATTTTATGGGAAGCGTCGGTTCCACAGAAGGTTCGTATCTTTGGATGGCGCCTCGCTAAGGAAGTCTTATCAACACAGGAAAATCGGCTTCGGAGAAAATTGTCACAGACTGCCATATGCTCTATCTGCAGCCAAGGAATTGAGGACGGCTTCCATGCGGTGGTGGATTGTACCAAAGCAAGAGCTTTACGGAATGCTATGAGAACCCAATGGAACCTGCCCCCGGAGGTCAAATTCAGGAAAACTGGCCCGGAATGGTTTCTTAACCTCTTGAACGGGGTAGATAAGGTGACGCGTTCACGCATACTTTTGTTATTTTGGAGAGCATGGTATCTGCGGAATGATGTTATACATGGAAAAGGTGGGGCGAAAATCAGCGCTAGTGTTGGTTTCTTGACGAGTTATTTGGAATCTCTATCCCATTTGCTGGATGATTTTGAGACGGGTGGGGGTAAGCTTAATATGGTGGCAGATTGCTCAGCTCCTATTCCTGCAGCCACCCCTCAGTGGACTCCTCCTATGCAGGGTTGGGCAAAATTGAATGCTGATGCGAGCTTTGATCCAGAGATGGGAGAGGCTACTGCTGGCTGCATTGTACGCAACTGTCGGGGCGAGGTATTGATTTCAGCATGGAGCAAGCTACCCAATTGTGTTGCAGCAGAGGAGGCAGAGATTTTAGCTTGTACGGAGGGGGTTCAGTTGGCCCAGGAGTGGATTAACATGCCGCTTATTGTTGAAGGAGATTGTGCAACTATTATGACTAGGCTGGAGAACCCTTCCAGAGATGCATCTCGGTTCGGTATCCTATTGCAGCAAGTCAAGGAGGTAGCAGTGTTCTTCCCCGACCTTCGCTTCAGTCTGGTGAAAAGGGAGTGCAACCGGGTAGCCCATGAACTTGCTCAAATTGCAAAAAGACATGGCATAACGGCAGCTCTACGACTTGAGTCACCGCACGAGATTAACGATCTGCTGAAACAGGATTGTAATTCTGAGTTATTCTATCAATAAATTCCTTTTCCTCGCAAAAAAAAAAAGAAAAGCACGTCGTGTATCGCAGCGCTTTTTGGGATGCTATACCGACGCTAAGAATTAGCGTTGGAGTAAGGTCTAGCGACACAAGCAAAGCCAGCGCTTTTGCTAGCATTAGTAAAAGTACTAGCGACGCTTGTTAGCGTCGCCATAGGTAAGTATAGAGCGCCTTTAAAACCCGTTTCTCTACTAGTGATTGCTACTTTTAAATTATTACACGTAATACAATTTAATTCATTATAAAGTAATTATTGTCTTTATGACCATTTTGATATATATATTACCCTCATCCCACTAATAAGTAATAACATTGAGACACGAGGTCGGAGGTGATTCGGTTATTAAGAAAAATTAATTTATGTGAATGTTTTTGAATCGATAAAGTAATTAAGAATAAAGTAAAAATAATATAGAACTACAAAAAACTTTACGGAATTTAGTATGTGACAATTTTAGTGAGAAATATGAGACAATTATAGTGGGACAATATTAGGGAGTATCATTTATAGGAAGAGTTAATTGCCTAAATAGGGCAAAAAAGTGAGCCAAGAGCACAAATAGGACTACATATTTTTTCTTCCATCTAGTAGGACTATTTTATGTGTATTTGGACAAATATGCCCTTGAGGCTTTTGAAAGGTCTTAATTAATAATAAATTTATAAGAAAATAATAAAAAACGTAAAAAAATAATAAAAATGTCAAAAATTATAAAAATAATAATAAAATATTTATAAAATAAAATAAAAAGTTATTTTTTAAAAAATAAAAAATATGCAAAAAAAACGCCGCCGCCGCCACCCCTAGCACCACCACCTCCCATCACCGGTTGGAAATTCGCCAAAATTTGTAGTAATGCCATAATAATGGCAGAATCAATGATAATTTTGGCATTATGATTAGTACAAATTCCATTTTCTTGGCATTTTCGGAAAACAATGGCATTTTTGACAAATAATGGTAGAATCTGTACCAATCAGATTTATCCTTTTTTATGGTTTTTTTCTATTTTATATTATTTTTTTTTTTAAAAATCATACCAAGAAATCTGCCAACAATTCTAGTAATGCCATAATAATGGTAGATTCAATGAGATTTTTGGCATTATGAAGAGTAATTAGGTCATTTTCTTGGCATTTTCAAAAAAAAATGGAATTGTTTTTATAAAAAGTGACATAATTTTTACCGATCGAATGTGATGGTTCTAGGAGGTGGTGGAAAAGGTTTCCATATTTTTCAATTTTTTTAATGATTTTTTTCTATTTTTAATTTTTTTTATTTTTGTACGATTTAAAATATTTTTACAATTTTTTTATAGATTTTATTATGCATTATAACATGGTTTAATGCACCAAACCCCCCTGTGATATGAAAATTCGGCGCATTAGCCCCCTGTGATTTAAAAAATGCGTCAAACCCCCTTGTGTTAATTAAATATGCGCAAAATCGCTTCTATGAACAAATCCAATTGTCAAATAAAAGAAAAATAATTAACATTTATGTATGATTTAGAGATTATGACATATTTACTTGCATGTTCAATCATAATATTAGGAAAAGTGGTTTCCAGATCGTTAAATTTATTCACAAAAGGGGTTTTGTGCATGATTAATTAAAACACAAGGGGGTTTGACGCATTTTTCAAATCACAGGGGGCTAATGCGCTAAATTTCTATATCACAAGGGGGTTTGGTGCATTAAACCCATTATAACATGTTAGTATGAAATAATACCCTGCCGGTGGGCGTAGCTCAACTGGTACCGAGGGAGTGCCACAAGGGTTAGGTCCCGGATTCGAATCCCGGCAATTGTGATGAGAGTTTACTATGCTAAAAATGCATAAGGCCTCTGCAAGTACTGGGGACGGAGTCCCACTCTCTATCTGTCAGATTGTGATTATAGTCCAATTTGCATCCTTCCATCGTGCCGTCCGGTCGGTGTTGGGGGCCCTCAGGGATGGGGTGTCATCCTTTAATTATGAAATAATACCCTTATGGACATTTTGGGTATGCTGAATTTGTTTAGTCTTATCTTGGAGGGTAAAAATGCAATGATCCTATTTGTGCTTTTTTGGTTATTTTTGGTCTTACTTAGAGCTAGGGATGGACTCGGGCCGGTCCAGGCCCGGTTCGGGCCTGGGCCCGGCCGGGCCTCGGTTCATGCCCGGGTCCGGGCCGGGCCTCAGTTCAATTTATACTACCTCCGTTCTCTTTTAATTGCAACATTGAACTTTTTACACTATTCACATATTCTACTTTGACTATATTTTATTTATTAATGTATTATAAATTAATTTTTTTTAAATATTTTTAAATTCTTCTTATTTTAAATTTTCTAAATAGGAATTTTTTAAATTTTTTACTAATAAGGATTGAAAGATATTAATGGTCAAACTTGTGTGTTGGCAAACGTGAAATGTTGATTGTTGCAATTAAAAGGGAACGGAGGAAGTATTTTTTTTGGCTTTTCCTAATTAACCCCCAACCCTCCCCCCTCACCCCTAAACCACATCAAATGACCCAAAATACCCAACCCAACCCAAAAACTTTAAAAAAATTCAAAAAAAAATAAAAGAAAAAAAAAATAAATTGGCCCGGACCGGGCCCGAACCGGCCGGGCCGGTTCACATTTTGAGGGGCCCGAGCCCGGACCGGAACCCCAGCGGGTCGGGCCTACCCGGACCGGTCCCTGGCCGGGCCGGCGGTTCGGGCCGGTTCAAACAGTAACCGGTTCGGGCCGGTTCCAGGGCGGGCCGCCCGGCCCGAATCCAAGCCTACTTAGAGCAATTACTAGGAATAGGCATATGGCACGAGCTTCCTCCGATAGTCCGATCCCTCCACCATTTTCCAGTTTTAGAAATGTGCAATGCCGAATATTTTTTAAAAAACACAGGGACGAGAACTTCCTCCATTTTCCTTGGCTTTCGGATATTAGTTTAGGAGTCAATTTTTCCTTTCTTCTTGGGAGATTGTTTAGGATCGGATCCATATATGTATAAATTAAAGCCAATGCATGCATGCATGCAATTACACATGGAAAAATGAGAATGCCTGCCGGAGGAGGATCATATCGGAGAAGATGAGCTCGATTACGTCCGTCGATCCGTCTTTGATATGAGGAACATTATTTGAGCGCAGGCAATTCGCCAGGTCCACATTTTAGCTACCATATAAACGTAACTAACTACCTTTCATTTTGTAAACGATCGTCGAATTGAAGACAGTATAATAGCGCGCGCGAATTGAAGGAGCTAGCTAGGGATCGGAGAAAATCGACCAGAATGACGTCGCCAAGGAGCCACGATGCCTCGGCGGCACCGTCGTCGTTGACGCGGCAGCCTTCTCGCAGTGCCGCCATGACCACCTTCTCCATGGAAGTGTTCGACAATGAAGTCGTCCCCTCCTCCCTGCAGTCAATTTCTCCAATCCTCCGTCTTGCTACAGAGATCCAAGCAGAGCGCCCTCGTGTTGCCTATCTCTGTACGTACATCGTCCATCTTAATTGCTTGCTAATTAATTAGCTTCGCCATTTTCCGATCAGTGCCGACCGATTCCGCGCCGATCTCCGCACTGATTTACCGTTTATATAACTCCGATCAATTCGCGCCGGCCTCCACATTGATTTTTTGTTTGTTTGCATATTTGGTTGCATTCAATTCATTCAGGTCGGTTCTACGCTTTCGAGAAGGCGCACAGATTGGATCCGAGCTCCAGTGGACGTGGTGTGCGTCAATTCAAAACAGCTCTCCTTCAACGATTGGAGCGTGTATGTGACTCTCTCTCTTCTCTTCTCCGTTTTGTTAATTAGTTGCATTTCTATTTTTAGTTTGTTATATTCCCGCCTTCCGTTGAATTTACTTCGGATGATAATATCGCGCCCTTACTTCCTTCTGAACATTTTCACTTTCTATTTTAAACCTTTTTAATTTAATTCCATCTAAAATAATACTTTACTCCACATTGTATTCTAAATTCAAAGATTTAATTTCACGGAGCTCCAATGCTACCTAGAAAACTGAATGGAATTATGGTTTTCTCAAGTTCAATAAAAAAAGACACAAATGGAAGGAATGTAATTTTGTCTATTTCTTTTATTTGATGACTATTTGAATAAAGCAAAAATACATTGAGGTTTTGCAAAGTACGATTACATATAAGCTATAAACATTCAGTAATAGAATAATACTTACAAGTTGTAAACGCTCTCCATTTCAAAACTTATATGTTATTATGTGCACATGTTAACATTTAAATATTAACGATAATTAAAAAGAATATATGAGGGTTTTTCAAGATATGGTATTTGCAGGGAATTGGATAGTGATACAAATTTTTTTACACAATTGTTTTAAAGGTATTTGCAATGATTGTGTTTATTTAAGTGTAATCATTAATTATCCTTTCAAAAAAAAGTGTAATCATTATCAATCTTCCAAATTGTTTATTACACCTCACATGTTCATCCACTGGGGTTTGCACTTAATTATTAATTTTTTGCCACAAAATTAAAAAATCTGCTAATAATCCATAACTGCAAACTCCAATTCGAGAAAAAATTAGGTTTCAAATTTTCAAATTAAGGGTGAAAATGTTAGTAAGTTTATAATTGCTATGCTAATCCGGATTTGAGAATCTTTTTTGGGATGAAGCTCCAATTCCCCCGTTATAAATCTGAAATGCCTGATGAAGAAATGGATTAAGAGCATTACGCCGAGCACTTGTCAGCAAATTTTGGATTAGGTTTCTCTAGACTCTAGTCTCTAGTCTAAAAATGTTCATCTATGCACACTTCCTTCCCTTGCAAACTTCAATGCATTCAACATTTGATTACTGTTTCGATTTGAATGCAAATAATCAGAGTTAATTTACCGCCACGCATTTAGAACTTTAGTACTACGTAATTAAATAAGTGTCCACCAACTGAACAATTCGAACGTCTTCCCTATCACATACGATAGAGGTTTGCTGATATGAATCCTTTCAGGACAATGCATCAAGTCTTGCTTCTCGAGTGAAAAAGACTGATGCTCGAGAAATAGAGAGCTTCTATAAGCAATATTATGAGCAATATGTTCAGGCACTTAACGAGGGTGAACAAGCAGATAGGTAAGCAGGCACATGCCCTCTAATATTTTTAGTTCCCCATGTACTAATCCAATCCTTCGCGGAATATGTACTCTCCATAATTTGTTTAAGCACTTGACAAACAGAGCTCAGCTTGGCAAAGCGTACCAGACTGCTGGTGTTCTATTTGAAGTCCTTTGTGCTGTCCTCAAGACTGAAAAAGTTGAAGAAGTTGCTCCTGAGGTGAGTTGTAATAGCAGCAGTCTATAGGATTGCTATCTTATTTCTCAGAAACTGTATTTGTTTGTCACCAACATATCATTGCTTTCATCCTTTTGTTAAAGAAGTATAAGGGGAGATGATTAAACAAAAATATGAATTGTGAAACAGATTATTGCTGCAGCAAATGATGTTCAGGCAAAGAAGGAAATATATGCTCCCTATAACATCATCCCCCTGGACTCAGCTGGAGCTTCAAAGTCCATCATGCAGCTTGAAGAGGTGAATTGTGCATCTAATACGGTGTACCGATTGTATGTAAGCAAGTTAGTCCGAATGATGATGATTTTTTTTCAATTACCAGGTTAAAGCTGCTGTGGCAGCCCTTTCAAACACATATGGATTGAGTTGGCCAGCCTCATTTGAGCCGCAAAAACAGAGAGCTGGAGAGCTTGACCTTTTAGATTGGCTAAGAGCCATGTTTGGTTTTCAGGTGTGAATTGTTCATTAACAAAATGGACCTATGTCATTTATTCTGAGTTCCTTTATGAAAGTTAAAATTCCATTGGTCTATTTGATGTCTACAGAGAGACAATGTAAGAAACCAGCGAGAACATCTAACTCTACTACTTGCCAATATCAATTCAAGGCTGGTTCCAAGAGCAGAGCCTCAAAACAAGGCATGCAAACTATCACTTTAAGCTGCAAATAATTTTGTGCTCTTAAGAGTTTGGTGTACTGGCCATGATATTCATAATCTAACAAATGACTCTTCATACAATCGTGTTTCAAGTGAATGTATATATTCAGTTGTTGAGACTATTTTGTAGATACAGAATTGTACTCTCTTTTACTTAGAGTTATGTTTTGGTTGTTTGTAGAAATAATGTCATTTGAGGAGCATTTATATTCAAACACTTATGCATATGGTTTTCCCTTATGCGTCCTGAAGTTGTACGTTTCTCTTAAAGTCTCTAGAGCAGAGCTAGAAACTGTACTGAAAATATGTGATTTTACTCAGATTGATGATCGAGCTGTTGATGCACTTGTGAACAAACTTTTCAAGAATTACAAAAGTTGGTGCAAATATTTGGGTAGGAAACACAGTTTAAGGTGAGGTATTAGGAGTTTCAACCATTTATTTTTCCAAAAGATTTTTTTCACATGACTCTCTAATGATTTATCCCTTATATTAAGCTATTATACATTTATTCATATGTGTATATTTATATATAATATATATGAACATATGAAGAGTGATTAAACTCACGTAAATATAGTTGTTGGTGATTTTAGGCTTCCTCAAGGAGAGGTGGAAGTGCAACAAAGGAAAATACTCTACATGGGCCTTTACCTTCTAATCTGGGGTGAGGCAGCTAATGTCCGCTTCATGCCGGAGTGTCTATGCTATATTTTCCACAACGTAAGTTTATCTATTTTTCTATTGCACTGGCATGGATGCCATTCTCAAATATACAGTGTGTACACATATACAATCTCATGATCAGTTAATACATTCTATATCATTTTCTATATATTTGTTTAGATGGCATATGAACTTCATGGTCTTTTAGCTGGAAATGTTAGCATTGTCACTGGTGAAAACATCAAGCCCTCATATGGTGGAGATGATGAATCTTTCCTGCGGAAAGTCATTACTCCCATATATCATGTGATTGACAAGGTATTATCTATAAAATATTGCAATGTCTGGCTTATCTTGTCAATGACATTAAAATGTGTAATATATTAATCCAGGAAGCTAAGAAAAGCAAAAATGGAAAAGCTCCTCATACCTCTTGGTGCAACTATGACGACTTGAATGAGTATTTCTGGTATATAATAATTCAAGGAAAACAGTATTTTTTTTGCTGAAGATCAAATATTTTCTCTGCTTTTATGTATTATGATTTGAATATTGTTGCTCAGGTCATCAGATTGCTTTTCTTTGGGTTGGCCAATGCGTGATGATGGAGAGTTCTTTAAATCAACCCGGAACACTTCTAAAGTACACTTGCAGTACATACTTGCATGTTACTTCATATGGATGACAATATTTAATAATGCTTTGTTTGACTTGTATTTCAGGGCAAAGGAACTTCCAACAAAATGCCTGCAGGGATGGGTAAATCGTATTTTGCGGAGACCCGATCGTTTTGGCATACGTTTCGAAGTTTTGACCGCCTCTGGACATTCTTCATTCTTGCTTTACAAGTAAATACTGAACTGATTTGTCATTTTCTACTATCACTGGATACTTATTTCTGTAAGCAACTATTGGACTGTGTGCTATTGCAGGCTTTGGTTATAATCGCATGGAGTGATATTTCTGTGTTGGATATATTTCGGAAGGATGTGCTATATAGTCTATCAAGTATTTTCATCACGGCAGCCTTTCTTCGCTTCCTTCAAAGTATTCCCTTCTTATCTCGCTCTGCAGTTATGTCATAAAATCCATAATAACACAGTGACATCTACTCTATATTTGAAACATCTTATAGACTTTTCTGTATGTCTGTAGACAATAGCTCTTGCCTTCCCTACTTCTAGGATAAAGGATTGGCACTTAAAGAAAAGAGAAAATAAAAAGTACAGTTCTGATTAACATGTATTCATTATTTGTTCTTCAACAATCCCATTTCTAGGAATTCTATAAGTTATATGTTGTAGGCATCTTCTTTTGGGTATCATAGCCCTCTCTTTCTGCTAAAATCTTATGCCAAGTGGAGCATTTTAGCATACAATAAATCAATAATACTTGACATGTTATCATATAACTTTATTGGTTTAGGAAGACTTGGAAGATCAGCTTTGAGTTGTGGTGGTCAATTGTAAAATGTGTAAATTTGAGCTTGAGTTGTGCCTGATTGGGAAAATAATTTTCTTTATTCATAATATCTAAAACTAGGTGTGCTGGACCTTACTTTGAACTTTCCGGGCTATCATAGATGGAAGTTTACAGATGTTTTGAGGAATATTTTGAAGATAATTCTTAGCCTGGCTTGGTGTATCATCCTTCCGCTGTGCTATGTCCATCAGAACAACTCTTTCAAATTTGGCCAGATTAAGGATGTTTTTTCATTTCTAAATAGATTTAAGGGCATCCCTCCGTTATATATCATGGCTGTGGCTCTATACCTGCTACCGAATTTACTTGCAGCAGCTTTGTTTATGTTCCCAATGCTTCGTCGTTGGATTGAGAACTCAGATTGGCTTGTTGTAAGATTTCTTCTATGGTGGTCACAGGTACGATTTTTTATTGTAAAGTGAGTTCTGCAGATGATAAGCACATTATTTGCATTTAGGACTGGACTTGATCCATCAGTATACATATAAACATATACAGAATGTGTCATACATTGAATATGAAGTGAAAACAACATAGGATACACGTATGCGATAACTTTTTCATAGCTTCTGATCAGATTTAAGTTGTGCACTCATGTTATGGTGGAAAATATAGGCACTGGTCTGTATTAAATAATTCAATTCTGAAATCTAATTATTTGGAATGAGCTTTATATTGTTTACTCTTTTTTTTTGCATTTCCTTTTGTTGTAATTTCAGCTTTGCATTGAGTACATTTTTACTGGTTTTGACATGTACTGGTCTAAATGCTGCATCAAGCACGGCTTTCAATCTTCCTATTTCTTTTTACCATGCATATGATAATCTATTAGTTGGTAACCATATATTTCATATTTGACCTCATAATTGATTTTACTTTCATGGTTTTATCTGTTTTCAGCCTAGAATATACGTGGGAAGGGGAATGCACGAAAGTCAATTTGCTCTGATTAAGTATGCTTGTATAAATTTTGTATACCTTATGTTCTTATGTTTCACCTTGGCATCTACCTTCATCATTTTCTCTAATGACAGGTATACCTTATTCTGGGTGATGCTTCTATGTTGCAAGTTTGCATTTAGCTACTTCGTCCAGGTAGTTGCAAGATCTCTTCGGTTTTAGTTTTTTTTATGTAGGTACACAGTTTTTATTAAATAGGTGTCTTCTCGCCAATAAAAAATTAAGTAGGTGTCTTTGTTGCACCAGATAAAACCTCTTGTGAAGCCAACAAAAGATATAATGAATATTCATCATGTTCAGTATGCGTGGCATGAGTTCTTCCCAAATGGTATTTGTCCTAGTTTGTTCCTTCTTTTAACTTATCTCTTATTCTATTTAATTAATAACTATATATCCTAATACTAAAAGGTGTTGAACCAATGCAGCAAATAAAAACTATGGAGCTGTTGTTTCCCTTTGGGCCCCAGTTATCTTGGTTGGTCCTATTTTTCTTTTTCTTTTCCTTTTTTCAATTTGTTAAGGTCTTTATATCAATGTTGCAAAAAAAGGTCTTTATATCAATTTCTTCCCCATAGTGTTAGGGAATTGAGATTCCGTGCTTTGATCTGTGGACATTTCCTTGCATACAGGTGTACTTTATGGATTGTCAAATATGGTATGCCATATTTTCAACCCTATGCGGTGGTGTTATTGGGGCCTTTGATCGTCTGGGTGAGGTATTTTTTTTATCAAATGCTCAAGATTTTCATATTTAAAAAACAAAGAGAGAAAGAAACAAAGAATGAAAGAAGTTGCAAGTATTTGTGATAATTAACAAATGTTCTTTTAAGACTACAATTACTTGATCATTGCAGATTCGAACTCTTGGCATGCTAAGATCAAGGTTCCAGTCTCTACCTGGTGCCTTCAACACATATTTGGTACCTTCTGACATAAATAGGAAGAAGGGCTTTTCTCTGTCAAAACGGTTTCATGAGGTTCTCTCTATTCCTTTAGTTTATTTTATATTCTTTAGCAATCACACCTCTATAAACACATAAAAGTTGGAAAAGTGATGTCAACTTCCTATAGATGTAAAAAGTGAGGTGGCTTTTGTGGACAGTTATGCAAGGCACTTTTGAGCCAACTGGGGCCTACCAAATATCATGGTGTATTGAGAAAAAAGTGAAACAGAACCTTTTGAATTTTTCAGGTCTCACCGAGTAGGAGAAGTGAAGCTGCCAAGTTTTCACAGCTATGGAATGAAGTAATATGCAGTTTTCGGGAAGAAGATATTATAAGTGATAGGAAAAGTCTCAAAACTCACTTTTTTGTTTATCATTTTCTCAAGTTACAAGGTTCCTCCTGTGTCTTCCATGTGCCTTCATCGAACTAAAATAAGTTTCTGATTGATTCAGAGAGATGGACCTGTTGGTAGTTCCTTATTCCTCGGATCCCAGTCTAAAAATAATTCAATGGCCACCCTTTTTGCTTGCTAGCAAAGTGAGTGCTTTCTACTGTAGCACTGAGTCATTTTGTTACACATATTAATGTAGCACCTGACTCTTTGCCACCTTTTGCAGATCCCAATTGCATTAGACATGGCTGCACAGTTTCGGCCAAAAGATGCGGACCTATGGAAACGTATATGTGCAGACGAATACATGAAATGTGCAGTTATAGAATGTTATGAATCATTCAAGCTTGTTTTGAACACCCTGGTTGTGGGTGAAACTGAGAAAAGGTTGCTTCATAGTTAATCTCTCTATCACACATCTTGCATCTTCATCTGCTAATCCCATGTTTATTCTATTAGAATCATTGGAGTCATCATCAAGGAAGTTGAAAATAGCATTGCAAAGAACACGTTCCTTGCAAATTTTAGGATGGGTTCACTGCCAGATCTCTTCAAGAAATTTGTAGAGTTAGTTGAGTTATTGGTGAGTAAGTTTGATGCATATTTTTGGTAGTAATTGTGATATTCATATGCAACACATTAAATGCTGTAATTTCATTGTTCAGAGAGATGGTGACAGATCCAAGAAAGACAATGTTGTTCTAGCATTGCAGGATATGTGGGAAATAGTTACCCGTGACATGATGGTGAACGAAATCCGGTTGGTGAATTATATGCAGTGTAGAAGAAAGTCAAGAAACAGTTTCTGAGATCACTCTTAAACCACTGTTTCCCTCTTGATTATAGGTGTGTGATTAATGGCTTGTTTCTTTGCTAATTTAATTTCAGTGAACTGGTAGAACTAAGCAAGGATTCTGGAAAGCAATTCTTTGCAAATACTGACTCAAGACCAGCGATAGTGTTCCCCCTTAAAATGACTGCACAGTGGGAAGAACAGGTATCTCAATTGTTCATTGATGATATAAGCAAGGTCAAGGGCGGTGGTTTATATAAAACATGCTCACCTGTTACTAACAATGATCAATTCCATCCTAATCACAGATCCGACGACTTTACCTCCTCCTGACAGTCAAAGAATCTGCTGTTGAAGTCCCAACAAATCTTGAAGCTCGGCGAAGGATTTCTTTTTTCGCAAATTCATTATTCATGGATATGCCACGTGCACCTCGAGTTCACAAAATGCTTTCATTCAGGTGAAAGTTATACATTAATACCCTTTTCTCATGCATACAGTAAAGAATACTAGTCCCTACCCCACAAAAGAAAATTGTATTATTAGATAAGAAACTGGATGGAAAGTGCAAAAGCAAGAATTAGTTTGTTATAGAATCGCTAAATTCATGGACACAGAAAGGCTGTTTGGAACACCAGTTTTCTTCTTTAGCTATAATACTTGTTTCATGTGTGGATGAAATACAGTTTGTAATCAGTCCAGAATTGGTAGAAGTCATTCACGTAAATACAATCTTAAAAGGAAGCAAATAAGTTTCACAGCATCCAAACATATTATTATATATTGTGACCCAGATAGTTGATTATCTTGACACAATAATCCATTTTTCTCGGGTTTAACGTGTGAAACCCCCTCGTATATACAAATTCTGCATTATTAGCCCCTCATGGTTCAAACAATTGCGTTAAATAATAGGATTTGTTTTGCAGTGTAATGACTCCATACTATAGTGAGGAAACTGTCTACTCCAAGAGTGACCTTGAGATGGAAAATGAAGATGGTGTATCTATCATTTACTACCTCCAAAAGATATATCCAGGTTCCATTTTTCATAGCACAAGTGTCTCATCTCTTATAATATATTATCTTCTATCTATTAGTATTCTTTTGCCCGACTTCTTTTTTCCCCTGACTACCTTCACCATATGCCTTAAAGATGAATGGAATAACTTCATGGAGCGTCTTGGATGTAAAAAGGAGTCTGAGATCTGGGAGAATGAAGAGAACATTTTGCAACTACGCCATTGGGCATCCTTAAGGGGACAAACTCTTTGTAGAACTGGTTAGTTGAGGATTAATTTTCTTCATGATAATTTTAATATAAACTATTTCCTGTGCTTTATTTTTATAACCCCTACACATGTTGGACTTTTACAGTTAGAGGGATGATGTACTACAGAAGGGCTTTGAAGCTTCAAGCTTTTCTTGACATGGCTTCAGAAGGCGGTAAGAGGAAATTGCATCTAGTGTTCAGTATTCTAAGGATAAAGCATTCTAATAATGACTAGACAAGACCATAGAGAGTAAAGAATCGGTATACAGCCAAATTCTGTGCTTCACCCAGATTGACAATACTTCAATATCAAATTCTGTATATTTTGTGGGTCATTTATTAGCTGATTTAGATTCTTAATTTCGGGCATGTTGTTTTCATAGATTAACTACCAAAATGTGAAACTAGGTGCATCAATAGTTAACTACAGATGCTGAGAGTAATTTGAACATGGATAGGAGTTCAGTATCGTGTACTTCTCCTTACCTATTTATGCATTTAGCAATCAGACTTTCTTTATATCATTTGTTTTACTTTTGATGATTCAGTCACTTAGTTCATGCTGGAATTTTTACATGCAAGCCTGCATTTTCTTATGTCATTATTTTTCCCATGATCATCGTTAGCACCTTAAGCCAACTATGTTGGGATCGGTGGAATTAACACTATAATTCATACAAAAATCATAGTGGCAAAGTTTACCGCTGTATGCAGGTCTTTGCGCAACCTTCCAAAAGGACTGGTGAGATGAAGTTTTAAAACCACTATAACCATAGAATTTTGGGAAATTTCCCGAAATAGGAGTAAAAACAATGTGATATTCCAAAATAGGAGTACCATATTTCCCCCCTAAATAGAAGTAAATTACTATATTTCTTCCTAAATCATATTTCCATATTTTGGCATTACCAAGCATTAATATGGCAGTATTAATGCCATAATTGGAAGTACTTTCCAAGTATGGCGGTAATTATTCCTATTTAGGAAAGTAGTATTCCTATTTTCGAATATCACATTGTTTTTACTTCTATTTAGGGCATACAGAAGTTTAGGAATATTCTTTTCGAGCACTGGAATGCTTGAATGCTACCACAAGCTTTGAATAATATGGCCGTGATCTGTCATTACATGCGACTATCCCCACTAGAAAGGAAAAAGAAAAAAAATATAGCAAATACTAGAAAGCAGAGGCTTTCTACATATGCATCGCGTAAAACGACTTTGATCAGCTGTAGCAACTTTGTAGAATTTAAAATTGGGAAGAATCCTAGCAAATCTATGCCACATTCCCAAATGCATATTGGTGATTTTTGTTTCACAGTATTTTGCATACATATTCATGAAGTAGTGGTGGGACATATATTCATGAAGTATGTTTCTAAATGCCACATTCAGATTGCTACCTTTTGGTCAAGTTTCTTCAGTCTGATTGTCTTCATTAAATGCACAGAGCTTCTTGGAGGTTACAAAGCTGTAACCACACCATCAGAAGAAGATAAGAAAAGTAAAAGATCATTATATGCATCATTGGAAGCTGTAGCTGACATGAAGTTCACATATGTTGCGACATGCCAAAACTATGGGAATCAGAAAAGAAGTGGAGATCGCCGTGCAACAGATATATTGAACTTGTTGGTCAAGTATGTTTCTCAATTCTCAGTGTTAAATTATGAATTTCAGCAAAGGATTTAATTGATTGTTCCATCATTCTTTCTTTGTCACAGCAATCCTTCTCTCCGGGTTGCCTATATTGATGAAGTTGAAGAAAGGGTTGGTGGAAAAATTCAGAAGGTTTATTATTCTGTTTTGGTAAAAGCAGTTGATAATCTAGACCAGGTAATGGTTGTTCTTGTCCTTGCAATGTTTTAATTGGCTGTATGAGGCTTCTGATCTTTTGGTGACATTTCTGATTGAAGGAAATCTACCGAATAAAATTACCAGGATCCGCGAAGATAGGTGAAGGAAAACCAGAAAATCAGAATCATGCTATCATCTTTTCTCGCGGTGAAGCCCTTCAAACCATTGACATGAATCAGGTAATATAGAGATCGCTTGCCTTTTACCTAATCAGGATACTGTTTGGTAGTAAATGTGTATTGCTTCTTCCTTTGTAGGACAATTACTTGGAAGAAGCTTTTAAGATGCGTAACCTTCTCGAGGAGTTCAATGAAGATCATGGTGTCCGACCCCCTACAATTTTGGGTGTCCGAGAGCATATCTTTACTGGAAGGTTGGCGAGTTTTTCACCTTGAGCTTTGTACCATACCGACACAACTGGATCAGTAATATATTTATTGTATCTGATGGACCATCAATGCCTATAAATTGCAGTGTTTCATCGTTGGCTTGGTTTATGTCAATGCAAGAGACAAGCTTTGTAACCATTGGTCAGAGAGTTCTTGCAAGACCATTGAAGTAAGTTTCTTCTTTTATGTATCTACATAACTATTTACTTGTATTTTCAAAGCATTTCATTGTGTATATTAAAGTGATATACGGGTGGAAAGATTGCTATCTCATCTTTCTTACAATGCACTTGCTTGTTCTGTATACCTTGTCTACATGACTAATATCTATATGGACTTGCATTCAATTTTGATTAGGGAAGATCTAATTTGATTTTAGAAGGGTAATTGATGTTTTATCTCTTGTAAAGTTTACCAGGGAAAACTTGTCACTCATTTATAGCTAAATATGTATCGTAATTTTGTATTCATTGGTTGGATTCAGGGTTCGGTTCCACTATGGGCATCCAGATGTCTTTGATAGAATTTTCCACATTACCCGTGGTGGCATCAGTAAATCTTCCAAAGGCATAAATCTTAGTGAGGACATATTTGCAGGTAATGTATGAAAGATTATAGTTTTCTTTTGCTGATAAAGCTTCAGAAGCTTCTCACAGGCATACTGTGTCACTTGATAGGTTTCAACTCAACGTTAAGACGAGGAAATGTCACCCACCATGAATATATTCAGGTGGGAAAAGGACGAGATGTTGGTCTTAACCAAATCTCTCTTTTTGAGGCTAAAGTGGCATGTGGTAATGGAGAGCAGACACTCAGCCGTGATCTCTACAGATTAGGGCACCGTTTCGACTTTTTCCGAATGCTATCTTGCTATTTCACAACCACTGGCTTTTATGTCAGTTCAATGGTAATTATATTCCTTTTTCATTAATTGTTGCAACTTGTTACTTTTTTTTAAACTTCGAGTAAATTTGCTCTAGAATTCTAGTTCTTCAAACTTCTACGTTCGGAGTAAGATGTTTTTGTTGTGATAATGATTGTTATTATTTTCTTTTTAAAATGATGTAGATTGTGGTGCTTACGGTTTATGCATTTTTGTATGGAAAAATGTACCTTTCATTGAGTGGACTGGAAAAGTCAATAGTTAAATTTGCAAGATCTAAGGGGGATTCTGCTCTTAAGGCTGCAATGGCCTCACAATCAATGGTTCAACTTGGTCTGTTGATGGCACTGCCGATGATAATGGAGATAGGACTAGAAAGAGGGTTTAGAACGGCTCTAGGGGATATGATCATCATGCAGCTTCAACTAGCAGCTGTCTTCTTCACCTTCTCTCTCGGAACGAAACTTCATTACTTTGGCCGCACCATTTTGCACGGTGGGGCAAAATACAGAGCAACGGGTAGGGGTTTTGTGGTGCGGCATGAGAAATTTGCTGAGAACTACAGACTGTACTCAAGGAGCCACTTCACTAAAGGCCTGGAAATAATGATTTTGCTCATATCTTACGAAATGTATGGCACTGCAACTCCAGACTCCGTGTCTACCTTGCTGCTCACTCTCCCGATGTGGTTTCTCGTGGTCTCGTGGCTCTTTGCTCCTTTCATTTTCAATCCTTCAGGGTTTGAGTGGCAAAAGATAGTGGACGACTGGGACGACTGGTCTAAGTGGATCAGTAACCGGGGTGGGATTGGTGTTCCTGCATCCAAAAGTTGGGAGTCATGGTGGGAGGAGGAACAAGAGCATCTGCTCTATACTGGTTTGTTTGGCCGTCTCTGTGAAGTTCTTCTCTCCTTACGCTTCTTGATTTACCAGTATGGCATTGTTTATCAGCTTCATGTTGCCAACAACAATAAGAGCATCATGGTAATTTGGTTTATTATGAGCACTTACCTCTGCAATACTGCATGTCATGTTTTTTCCCTTTTTCTTTTTATTTTGGAGTGTATGCTTGGATTTCTGAAAAATGAAAATGCTGGGAAAAGGAAAGAGTTCTGAAGAAAGTTATTTCCTTATGTTTGGATTTACCTTGGAAAACAAAATATGAGTAATTATTTGTTATTTTTTTCAAATATGTACGTGTTTAATCTTTATATTATAAAACTTTCAAAAAAAATTATTTTTATAAGAAAACAAAAATAAATATGTTCTGTACAAAATGCCAAAAATAATAACTTTAGTGAGATTTCCCTATCTTTTGTTTTGCCCGATAGTTTATTTGCTTCCAATTTTCCCTCTATGCCCCCCCCCCCCCCCACTACTATTTTCCTAGAGTTTAAAAAGAATTCTAAATAATTATTTAAAGGAGAGCATTTTAAACAGATTTCTAATGATGGATGATCTTCTGCGTTGGTGCAGGTGTACGGTCTGTCCTGGTTAGTTATAGTCGCAGTAATGATCATATTGAAGGTTAGTATTTACGAAGTACTATTTAGTAGTAGAGCTGCTGAGGCTCTTTCTCTTTCTCTCACTATCCAGTAATATGAAAGTATTTTTGTGTGTGTAACAAATGGATGTATGTATGTATGGGGTGCAGATAGTGTCGATGGGGAGGAAGAAGTTCAGTGCAGATTTCCAGCTAATGTTCAGGCTACTGAAGCTGTTCCTTTTCATCGGGTTCGTAGTGACACTGGTGATCTTGTTCGCGTTCCTGAGCCTGACAGTGGGAGACATATTTGCGAGCTTACTGGCATTCCTTCCCACTGGATGGGCCATCCTACAGATCGCCCAAGCGTGCAGGCCCATAGTGAAGGGGGTGGGCATGTGGGGCTCTGTCAAGGCTTTGGGTAGAGGATACGAGTACATACTGGGCCTCACTATCTTCACACCTGTCGCTGTTCTGGCCTGGTTCCCCTTCGTGTCTGAGTTCCAAACGAGGCTGCTTTACAACCAAGCCTTCAGCCGAGGCCTTCAAATTCAACGCATTTTAGCCGGCGGCAAAAAGCACAAATGAGGGACAGAAAACAACTGTTCAAAATGGTTACCTCCTGTGTATAATATTTTCTCATCATTTCTTATGGCGGCATCACAACTTCACAACCAAATTGATTCAAAGGCAAAAAAAAACAATCCACTGGGTCATAGTTTTCTGTTTATGAGGTTAACATGTTCACGAAAAATGTAGCGTATACGCAAACATAAATGCATGTTCCATAAACTTTCAGTCCCCGGGGTTCTACATAACTTCCATTCATGCCACAACTACAGAGCTATATTACACTTGTGTCATTCTAATAACATCTTTGTTTAGCTCTGGGTTCGTCCCCTTTTCATTAGGAGTTTAGTAAAACCCTTTCAACATGTCAAATTGGTGATTGAGACTAAGTCCTATAAGACCAAATCTCTACAAGAAATGAGATTCAATTCAAGACCGAATCCTAGAGCGCCTGATTGAGAGTTTGAAATTTGTCCCGTTGTCAATCCATAAAATACATGTTCACTCACTTTGCACCATACAGGTCGATTTAAAAATAGTTATCGGTCAATTTAACTGTGCACACTTAAATTTATCACACATTGATATTAGATCGGGAATTTCACACCTAATGGGGTTACTTTTAGGTGTGTAGTGTCTGAATTTACCTTGTGTGCAAGTTTAAATTTAGGTATGTAATGTCTTGATTCAATTCTGAATTTTTGTCTTCTGAAATCTTCCTAGTGATTAGCTTCAATTTGTGCCCAAATGATGAAAACTAGGGAAATTACTCGCAAAATTTTGATCTACTTAGAGGATCCCTAATGCATAATATTAGTCGGTAAATTATGTCACCTCATTAAATTGGACATTATGTATCTTGTACCCTCTCGGATGGGTGTTGTCTTTGATGAGTTAAACAAAAAATAATTAATTAGTGTGAAAGAAGCTTTTTAAGTGTAGAAAGCCTGATAAACTTACTGGCTCAACAAATTATAGTAAAAAGTTGAAGTGTACGAAAACCAAATGACTAGCCAAAGGTTCGCCGAAAATCCCTCGCCCACCTCTCTACATCCCAAATCATGATATGATCAAATATTATATGGAGTATATGTATAGCCAAAAGGCCCCAAACAGTCCATGGATATAAATCTACTTTGGACGACATTTATTTTTAATTTTAAAGACAAACTAATACTCCTTTTGTCTCAAATTGAGTTGTGAAATTAGCATTTTAGGTCAAACAGATTCATTTTATTCACTTAATTAGCACATCAATTCTTAATTAAACATGCCACCATGATGTGTACCCTTGCTTATCATATATACACTTTTACTATTGTATATTGCACATTTAAGATTAGCATTTTGCCATCACGATTTTTGATCTATTCTATTCACTTTTATGTGATCAAAGACTTAGATCAATTCTCATTTTTCATGTGAAGACTTCTTTGTATTAGAACTCATCTCCATTTACTTTTTTATTTTATCTTTAGGCTTCAATCTAGCCCCAAAAAGAGTAACAATAAGTCAATAACCGGGTTTAGGATCGGGACTGGACCAGCCAGTATCCATAACCGGCCTAGACCCAGGGAAAAATGGTTCGGGCCCGGATCAAAGCAATTTCTTTTGGACTGGGCGGTCTTGGTCTGGATTCGGGATGGACCCAGGTCCACAACATACACACATTTGTGGCTATTATAAATTGGAATAACCATTAAACCACTGCGCAAACCCACAACATACACACATTTGCTTGTGCAGTAGAAGGGCGAAGCACAGGCGCCACCACTGTGGTCAAAGTTCAAGAGCTGGGCACGAGGGATAAATAACAAAGGGCTTTGTGGTGTGGAGGAAAGGGAGAGAGTTAAGAGGGGAGAATGTTAAAATTCCAGACCGTACATACTACGTTGTGACTTGTGAGAAAGTGAGAAGAGTAGGTTTTATGTTTTAAATTTAAAAATATAAGTATTTTTTGTGGTACTAAAAGGGGTATAGTATATGGCGTGTTTGACGGCATAGTAGCGGGTTGTCAATAGCTGATTCCGTCAACAAATTTGACTAGCGAAATAAGTTGACGGGTCTTCAAAAGATGTTTGGTATTTAGCTGTTTGGCAATAACGATCACTCAATAGAAAATGTCATATTTCAAAACGTTAACTGACTAACTCAAAACTCTCTTGTTTACATCATTTTCATTTCAACGGTTCAATCCAAAAATGTTATGACCGAACAGTTATTTACCAAACAACATTTTCACTTATTGAAAACGCTAACATGGGTCAAACCGCCATTTCTTGGCGGAAACACCATTTTTCAAACACCCTCACAATGTGCACGGGTTTTTATCACCATAGGGCATAGCTGCCTGCCATAAGGTAGGACATAATGAGTTAATAAAAACAAACACTGAGCTGAAAACAAGTGTTTCAGCTACATAGATCAACACTGCCTCTATAATAGAAAGAAATCCATTACAAGACCAAATCCTATAGCGAGTGAGTGAGACCCGTCCCCTTTTCAATCATCAAAATACAGCTTCACTCACTATGCACTAAACCAATCGATGTAGGAGGGACAGCCTTACAATACAACTACACCTGCTGACTTACTCATACCACCATTAATACCCAAAAAAAACACAGTGAGAGAGAGCAACCATTGTTGAAGACCTACCTAGACTCAACACCACAAGATTCAGAGCCTCTGAGGAATGATCTCCTCCACCAAATCTGGAACGCCTTGCTAAGGTTAGGGCATTCAGTTCCATTCTTGGAGAAACACTGGAACCAATCCATGAATAGCAAATATTGCTCCTTCAAAGGAAGGGTTAAGAGTGATTGTCCCATGGCCTCCTCCACTGCCTTGATATCCAGTCCCTTTTTACACCTCTGTAACCAACCAAAGTCTAAAAGCATTGGTCTGAACCATGCCTGCATTAGCCCCAACCTTGCTTCTGACCGACAATGCATCTTTCTGGTGCCCATCGCGACAAACAGCTGGGCAGAAACCCGGCTCAGCTCATACCTAACCATCGGCGATGCACCCTTGTGCAGGTGAAGCAACCTCACTTGGTCTGTCCACATGTCGACCAAATCCTCCGCCATGTGGCGGTCAAGCAGAATCTCAAGCAGCCAGTTCATGTTGTCCACCTGGATCGATATACGCTCAATCAATGGCGGCTTAACTTTCCCATATGGGTTGTTATTGCTAGTGGCCTCCTCAAGCAGAGTGACCAGGGAACCCAGGCAAGACCTGCAAACACCGAATATATCCTCTTTGTTCAGTTCAGGACGTTCCTCCTTTTCATAACTTTTGCACACAAGATCCTTGACTAAGGGTTTGAGCTCGTTTCTGGCATTAGCATCACTGCAGGTGGTCACTGACAAAACAAGATCCCTAGCTAATTTCTGTTCGGAATCAAGGGAGTCTTGCACATAGAGTCTGGCAAAAATGTCTCTAGCTGGTTCATCATCGTTATCGTCAAACTTGAGTTTAGTAAACAAGTTCCTGAGCTTTTGGTCTTCCTCTTCAGTCCAAGGCATGGCCTCAATGTACTCTAGGCATGACAGAATGCCCCTTGTGAACTTAATGCATACTGATACCTAAATTAGTAGAAACAAAAGAAAGAGTGATAAAATTTAGTCTTCATCATAAAAAACATGTCAACTTATCAACTGCCATAATAGACTTTGTGGCAAACGATGTTGAATTGAGTCAGCCAGGATGAAAACTGGAAAACTCATTTTCACTTTTTTCTCGAAGTCTCAAAGGTGTATTTATTTCTAATAGAATCACTATATATTGATATTGGTATGACTACTGCTCCTGGACTTTATAATATGTTGTGCAAAAATATTGATTGATTCCTTTAGCACTAATATGACTAAACATATTTCATTCAGAGGATGGAGTGAGAGAGAGGTTGACAAATGAAAAAACATTGAAAAGCATTGAAGTAAAAATACTCAGATTAAAAAGAATGATTAGTATAATCAATGTTTTGGGCCGAAGATAGTACGTCTCCAGAATTTATGCCTGAGTTTCTTCAGATTTTAAAACAAAAGTTTATTAACTTCAGGAAAAGGCAAATGTTCAAGAGATTCAGGCCAAAAGAAACAAAAGAGACAATAAGCATAAAGCATATAACAATCAGACCTTAGGCACAACCAAACCAAAAAACGACTATGGATTCATGGAGGCCAAAAGTGTATGAACATGTATATGTGCTTTTCCTGTTTAGAATTCAATCAAAAAGTGATTACCTCAAGCACGTCAATGGCGCGATAAACCCCAATCTTTAGGAGTCTTTTGGGGATATCTTCTTCAAACATAAGCTCAACCGCCTCGCGAAAGACCCCCAAATTATCCACATTGGGGACCTCTATCGTACACAAACCCTTAAACTTTTTCCTGTAATCCGCCATCGAATCTGCAAACACCGAGCTGTTTGCAGCGAGGACCTCGGAGTTGAGCTCCAACGCCCATTTCACCCCATTCTTCCCCTTCAGATTCAGCCTCACGTCGAAGATCCCCAAATCACCGTCCTCCTTCAAGGCGGCATTGTTGTCGGGAGAAGAAACCACGCACTCGAGACGACGCGGAGGGGATTTAGCAATCTCAATGGAGGATGCAGGGGAGTGCGTCTGGAACGCCGGATTGGGGGCAGCGAGAGTCTCGTCGAGAGAATCTATGGGCGAGACCCGGCCCGGTGAGAGGATCCTTCGGGTTCCGACCCGGGTGGCGAGGCTGTTAGGTTTGGAGCAGCTCTGGGACTGAGGTGAGTCCGGGAAAGAAACGGAGCTGAGTGTGGAGGACTTGACGGGGAAGGTGAGCTCGGTCTTCTGGGTAGAGGCGGAGCGAGCGGGAACGAGGTTGTCGGGGCTGTAAGGCGGCACGGCGAAAGAGCAGCACCACGAAGAACGGCGGCGATGCGACGGAGGCGGGCGTTGGTGGCGGGATTTGGGGCGTGCGTCGGACATTTTTGGAAAGCGGTGATTCAGGTGAAATTAAGAATCAGACAAGAACATTGATGATCTGTTTGAGTGGAGTGTAAGAGGATGGGATTCCGTGTGAGAGTGAGCTTGGATCAGCAGCATTAGTTTCTCTGCTTTTCCTTTTTCTGGAAAAGAGAGAGCTTTCTCGACAACTGCTACCTTCCTTTACGAAACAACAACGTTGAAGAATCAAACGACTGGGTGAGATTCCCATTTTTGGGAGTTTAAGCAAAGCACCACAGTTTCTTGTTTGCCCCGCTGCTAACTGAGCTGGATTTGAGTGGGCACCACCTTTCGCTTTTGGCTTTTTTTCTACTTTTCTTTTCTTTCTTTATTTTTTTTCTTTCCGTTCAAAGGAAAATAATTAAGGGCTAACTTTTGTTGTATATGTTCATTCATTTTAGGTGTACCTTCATTGGAATTCATATGAATTCCATGAACTCATGTGAATTCCAATGGTCGGACTCGATCTCAATCTCCGTCCTCCAGCCTCTCGCGAAACCAGAAATCATCAATCATTGGCTCAATTGGTCGGCTCCAAGTCTTCTCCTTCTCCCAGCAAGGACCAACAAAGATGATTGTAGGTGTGTGCGATCTTCAGAATCAACTACGGTCACTACATCTCAGTTTGTGACGGTGCCAATAGGAACCTTGAACGATGACGGAGGATTCTACGAAGAAGATAATTTTCAAAACCTACCCACGATTAAAGAGCCTCTGATTAGAATATTATTAAAAGACGTACAATTCATTTTATTACAAAAGTATCGTATGTATAACTAGCGGAGTGTAGGTAGAGATGACAATTTCGGCTGACCCGTTGGATATCCGCACCGAAGTGATTTGGTCAAACTGGAGAAAACCGGTTTGACTGGGGAATGGGTACGGGGCGGGGAATACCCGGATTTTTTAAATGGTTAATGGTGCGGTTATGGTTCTATACTAATCTGCCCCGTTATCTGCCCTGAAACCGCCCCGTTCACTAATGGTGCGGGTACCCGCACCGTTACCCGATCTGTAACACTATTAATGAATTATAACTTTTTATATATAAGAATAATAAGTATATATGCTAAATTGTGTATACTAAATAGTATATACGGAGTATCATATAAATAATGCTAAAAAGTATACTGTGAGGACTTTTTTAGGCCTAAAACTAAATATAGACTTAAACTTGATTTTGGAATTTGGATTCTGGGATGATTTTTTTTTTTATGTTACAAGATATTAGGTGCATGTCATACTAATGAATTTAGTCCAGTCTGTTTGATTGCTTAAATATTTACTTTTGTATGTTTTAGGGTGCTTTGAATATATAAATAACAAGTAGGATTAGAAATTGGTTATTTGTTTTCCAAAAAAAATAGTTGTTTGGTATCATTTGGGGAAACGGTTACCCGTGGATAAACCGATTCCCCATTGGGGTGGGTACGGTTCAAATAAAAATTACCCGAACGGGTAATGAGGCGGTTTTGGGGCAAACATTTATCCAACGAAGAGTTTAGGTTTTATACCCAACAATTATAATTTTCAAAAGATTGAAATACGCCTTTTCGTAAAATCAACATCAATGAATTGGATTTTCCTTAAAAAAAATACTAGTGATAGTTTTATGACTACAGGAGTAGGAACCGATTGAATGCGAGAAAAGGGATTCAATGATTATAGGGAATTATTGTTTCGTAACATTAATTAAAGCATACGGTTGAGGTGTTGGGTGTGTTTCGGAAAATAAAGAAAATTAATTAAAATTAATTAATTAAATAAAATGACTAGAGAAAAACATGAAAGGAGATGAAGCAGAATTAGTCAAAGCTCGTGCTACGCACGATGTCCTTAAAACGTATTTGTTGCCTCCCACGGTGCTAGGAGCGTTGCAACAATAGTTTCCCAGGATACGATGACTACGAACTAATGTTTGAGCACACAAACAAGAGTTCCAGCGAACGAGAACACAGTATGAACACAGAGGATTTTTTCAGAATGCTAGCAGTGTGTTTTTAGAGCTAAAACGTGTATGGATTCGTGTAAGAACGTGTGTTGTTGCAAACCACCTGCCAGCCTTTATATAGGAGGATTTGTTGTGTGAAAATAGTGAATTAATGGACCTGAACGTTGGACATCAATGACCAGTCCGTTGGGCATTGAATTGTCCATGAACTGTCCATTTAACACTGCATTAAAAGATATAAACGTTGGGCATTTATTGCTGTAACGGTTCAGAAGCCATCAGAAGACCCCTACGTAGTTCTGCCCGAAGGCCATCAGAACTGGAGCAGTTCTGATGCGCGGTCATCAGAACCGGAGCATCTCTTCCCGAAGGCCATCAGAACTGGAGCAGTTCTGATGCGCGGTCATCAAAACCGGAGCATCTCTGTCCGAAGGCCATCAGAACTGGAGCAGTTCTGGTCGTGGCCTTCTGCCCGGAGCAATTCTGTCAACTTGGGAAAAATTATACGTTTCGGGAAGAAAACAAAAATTACCCGTATCTCTTGAGAGATGGATTTTTGGACGACATTCGTGTCCGCAGGTCGCCCGCAAGTCGCGGTTTTTCTTCTCCGAATTCAGGATTTGATTTGCACCCCCCCCCTGCGCGCGTGGAGAGAGCCTTTACCCTTAGGAATCTTAACTCCTTAAGGGGAGAGTCCCTTTATAAAGGGTTGCAAATCCCTTGGGTTTTCCGGTGTGGGAAATTAACACACTAGAAACCCATCCTTTTTCCCAGTTTTTCCATTCTAACGGGTAAACTTCGAAAAGCGATTTCTCATTCACCCGTTATCCGTTTTGAGCGTACCATATATCGAATTGTAGCCCTTAACAAGGACAATCCGAAACCACTTTGATCCGACCCAAATCGGAAGTGGACCCCACTCAAAAAATTGCCCCAAAATAGCCATTTAATGCAATTTTTCACACATTTTTCCAACAATCCCCCACATGAATGAAAATTGA
Source organism: Cuscuta epithymum (assembly GCA_945859915.1). Lineage (NCBI taxonomy): Eukaryota > Viridiplantae > Streptophyta > Magnoliopsida > Solanales > Convolvulaceae > Cuscuta > Cuscuta epithymum. The sequence continues at coordinate 911,773 of CAMAPF010001045.1, read as the reverse complement.
TTTTCGAGACTTACAAAAAGACACGAAGATAGGAGGACACGTTGTGTTCACCGGATGATCCTTGTATACGGAGAGGTAGGTTTAATCCTTTGAACCTTCCGCTGTAAAGACTCGTTTATTTACTGGCTGTCTAGTAGACTCGATGTCTTTGAACTATACTGCCATCGTGTAAACATTGACTTATCTTTACACAAGAACCTTCCATGCTTTGTTCCGTTCTCATGGGTGTGCCCGTTTTGGCCATGGGTCACCGTCCTGGTTCTGCAAGAGTTTCTAAAGAACTGAGCCATTACAGTTCTCCTTTGAAGCGACCCTCTTCTCTCTCACATAGGTGATTCTTTCACGAGTATCCCGCATACTCTTCCAATGTTATCAACATTTTAGAATCATTAAAGCAAACGTTTTTGCTAACCTCGTGCGGGAGTCACTGTTTCAACGAGGAGTGGGTAGGAGTCCGGGACCCCCACAGTGACCATCCTTCGCTCTATAATTTAGTTGTCCCATTTGAACCTAGGACCAACTAGGTTGGGTATCCACTATAGAACTTTTCAATTCACGGGCTTTAATCCCATTCCTCGTGTCAACTTCTCCAACAATTCTCTATCCAATGCCTTGGTTAGCGGATCCGCTATGTTATCCTTTGACTTCACGTAGTCAACAGTGATAACACCCGTTGTGAGAAGTTGTTTAATGGTATTATGTCTACGACGGACGTGTCTAGACTTACCATTATAGAGATTGCTCTGTGCCCTTCCAATTGCCGCTTGACAATCGCAATGTATGCATATTGGAGGGACAGGCTTCTCCCAACTTGGAATATCCTCGAGAAAATGGCGTAGCCATTCAGCCTCTTCAGTGCACTTATCCAAGGCTATTAGCTCAGATTCCATCGTGGATCTAGCTATCAACGTTTGTTTTGAGGATTTCCACGACACAGCTGCACCACCCAAAGTGAAAATATATCCACTTGTGGACTTTGAGTCCTTGATGTCAGATATCCAACTAGCGTCGCTATACCCTTCAAGTACAGCTGGATATCTTCCGTAGTGCAGTCCAAGGTTTTGGGTTTTTCGTAAATACCTCAAAACTCTTACTATTGCCTTCCAGTGTTCATCACCGGGGTTGCTAGTATATCTACTAAGCTTACTAACCACAAAGGCAATATCAGGCCTGGTACAACTCATTAGATACATTAAACTGCCAATAATCCTAGCGTATTCTACTTGAGAAATACACTCTCCACGATTTTTGGTCAGGTGTACGTTTTTATCTAATGACGTCCTTGCCTCTTGATAATCATCCTTATTAAATTTAGTAAGGATTTTATCAACGTAATGGGATTGGCTTAGCGTCAGACCCTCAGGTCCTCTAATTATTTTAATCCCAAGGATTAAATCGGCCAGCCCCATATCCTTCATGTCAAACTTAGAATTTAACATGTTTTTGGTAGAATTAATCATTAGATTATTGCTACCCACGATGAGTATATCATCCACGTATAAACATAAAATGACATAGCCGTCTGCCGTGCTTTTCACATAGACGCATTTGTCACTTTCGTTTATTTTAAACCCATTAATTAACATTGCATGATCGAACTTTTCGTGCCACTGTTTAGGGGCTTGTTTCAATCCGTACAATGATTTAATTAATTTACAAACCTTCTTTTCTTGGCCTGGAACACGAAAACCCTCAGGTTGTTCCATATAGATTTCTTCGTCTATATCGCCGTTTAGAAAAGCGGTTTTTACGTCCATTTGATGAACTTCCAAATTCCGCAAAGCGGCAATTGCTAGTATCATCCTAATGGAATTTATTCTCGTCACAGGAGAATACGTGTCAAAGTAATCATGGCCTTCACGTTGCTTGTATCCTTTGATTACAAGTCTGGCCTTATACTTCTCAATGGAACCGTCCGGTTTCATTTTACGTTTAAAAATCCACTTGGATCCCAAAGGTTTACTTCCCGGAGGGAGATCAACCAATTCCCATGTGTGATTTTTTAGGATAGAGTCCACCTCACTTTTGATGGCTTCTTTCCACATAGGTCCTTTGGTAGACGTTACGGCTTCCGTATAAGTCCGTGGCTCATTTTCTACCAAACATGTTAGAAAATCCGGTTCATTTTCTACCATACAAGTTAGAATATTCGAATCGAATTCTACCAAGTATGTGAGAAAATCCGGTCCGAAGGATTTTTCAACTCTAGCACGTTTGCTACGTCGGGGTTCGGGTTCTTCACTGGATCCCTCGCTAGTATTTTCCATAGCTACGTCAAACGTTCGTTTTGACGTGCTAGGTCCATCGTTGGACTTGCATGGAAATACGTCTTCAAAGAATGATGCATTCCTTGACTCAATTATTGTGTTTTTATGTACATCCGGATTATTCGAATCGTACACTAAAAACCGATAAGCACTACTATTTTGTGCATATCCAATAAAAATACAATCCACCGTTTTTGGACCTATTTTTATTTTCTTAGGTGTCGGTACAAGCACCTTAGCAAGACACCCCCACACTTTCAAATATTGATAGGAAGGCCGTCTGCCTTTCCACAACTCGTACGGAGTTTTATCATATTTTTTCCGGGGAACCTTATTTAAAAGGTAATTGCTTGTCAAGATTGCTTCGCCCCACATGTTTTGTGGCAAGCCCGAACTTACTAGCATCGCATTCATCATATCTTTCAATGTGCGATTCTTTCGTTCGGCAACACCGTTTGATTGAGGTGAATAGGGTGCGGTACGTTCATGTACTATACCCACACTAGCGCAAAAGTCACCAATTGGTGCTTCATACTCACCACCTCGATCACTTCTAACCGTTTTAATCCGTCGATTAAGTTGGTTTTCCACTTCATTCTTATAAAGAATGAATTTATCGATTGCTTCGTGTTTATTTTTCAACAAATAAACATAGCTATAGCGAGTGCTATCATCGATAAAAGTAATAAAATATTTATTACCGCCACGTGTTTGTATTGATTTAAAATCACAAACGTCACTATGAATTAATTCTAGTGGTTCCGTTTTTCTTTCAACCGATTTGAAAGACGTTTTCGTTAGTTTTGCCTCAACACAAACATCACATTTGTGCTTCACATCAATTGTGAATTTAGGAATGTGCTCCATGTTAATTAATCTACGTATAGAATTAAAATTAACATGTCCTAGTCTACCATGCCACACATTGGAAGACTCAAGCAAGTAAGCAGAAGGGATTTTATTATTATTATTATTAATAATAGTCATTACATTGAGCTTAAACAGCCCATCACATGCATACCCTTTGCCCACATACATTCCCGACTTGGACAAAACTAATTTGTCCGACTCAAAAACCATACGAAAGCCATGCTTGTTCAACAACGAACCAGGAATCAGGTTTTTGCGTATCTCCGGAACGAACAGCACTTGGTTAAGAGTCAGCTCCTTGCCCGAAGTCATCTTCAGGACCACCTTGCCCACGCCTTCAACCGCGGAATGAGCCGAGTTTCCCATCCACACCTTCTCACCATTAGATGGCTCAAAAGTAGTGAATAACTCCCGGTTTGAGCAAATATGCCGGGTAGCACCGGTGTCCACAAACCACTCCTTGGAATTGGATCCAACGAGGTTGACTTCCGTAACCACAGCCGCTAGGATGATGTCTTTATCCTTTTGCCCACCTTGCACCAAGTTAACGTGAGAATCTTTCTTCCTCTTTGGTGCCTTGCAATCCGAGGACTTGTGTCCATTTTTATTGCAATTGAAGCATTTTCCGTTGAACTTAGTCTTGGAAATGCCTCCCTTGGGACCGAGCTTGCTCTTCCCATTATTTTTATTTTTGGAGCTTTTTGCATGCTCCACCACGTTGGCCTTGGCGCCGTGAACAATTGGGAGTTTCCCATCGTTCTTCCGGTTATCCTCTTCAATCCGCAGACGGAGGATCAATTGTTCCAAGTTCATTTCCTTTCGCTTATGCTTAAGGTAGTTTTTGAAATTCTTCCAAGCCGGCGGCAATAAATGGATAATTGACGCCACTTGGAATGACTCACTAACTGTCATTCCTTCATCTCGAATTTCGTTGAAGATCATTTGCATCTCCTCAACTTGACTCAAGACCGTCTTCGAATCCACCATTTTAAAATCAAGGAATCGACCAACAACAAATTTCTTTGCGCCGGCATCCTCGCTTTTATATTTGTGGTCCAAAGCATTCCATAGCTCCTTAGCCGTAGCTAATTTGCTATATACGTCGTACAAAGCATCATGCAGCCCGTTCAACACATAGTTTCGGCAAAGGAAGTCAGAATGCTTCCAAGCCTCAACCGCGTTGAGAGATTGCACATCCACCTCACTCCCGGTTACAACCGGAGCGTCCTCGGTCAAGAACCTCGCAAGACCGAGAGTAGTGAGATAAAATAGCATCTTTTGCTGCCACCTCTTGAAGTTTAACCCATTGAATTTCTCGGGTTTCTCCACAGATTTGCTTGGCACGGTCACCATAGGGATAGCCCTTTGGTTGGCCAAAGCAGATGCACCGCGTTGTGAACTATTGTTCACCGGTGCTCCGCTTTCAGAGTGATTGTCGTTCAGAACATTCTGCCCAACACCAATCTCGTTTTCTTGAGAAGTCATTTTCGTTTTCTTAACGTTTTTTTCCGAAAACACAAAAAACAAGTTCGTTCACCAAAGTGACAAACTACAGTTTAAGATTGTATACCACAGTATAACAATCCGCAAATACGTTTTAAGATTGTACCCGTATGGTACAAGCCTAAGCAACCAAATACGTTTTAAGATTGTTGGGTGTGTTTCGGAAAATAAAGAAAATTAATTAAAAGAAATTAATTAAATAAAATGACAAAAGAAAACAGAAATGAGATGGAGCAGAAATTTGCCAAAGCTCGTGCTACGCACGATGTCCTTAAAACGTATTTGTTGCCTCCCACGGTGCTAGGAGCGTTGCAACAATAGTTTCCCAGGATACGATGACTACGAACTAATGTTTGAGCACACAAACAAGAGTTCCAGCGAACGAGAACACAGTATGAACACAGAGGATTTTTTCAGAATGCTAGCAGTGTGTTTTTAGAGCTAAAACGTGTATGGATTCGTGTAAGAACGTGTGTTGTTGCAAACCACCTGCCAGCCTTTATATAGGAGGATTTGTTGTGTGAAAATAGTGAATTAATGGACCTGAACGTTGGACATCAATGACCAGTCCGTTGGGCATTGAATTGTCCATGAACTGTCCATTTAACACTGCATTAAAAGATATAAACGTTGGGCATTTATTGCTGTAACGGTTCAGAAGCCATCAGAAGACCCCTACGTAGTTCTGCCCGAAGGCCATCAGAACTGGAGCAGTTCTGATGCGCGGTCATCAGAACCGGAGCATCTCTTCCCGAAGGCCATCAGAACTGGAGCAGTTCTGATGCGCGGTCATCAAAACCGGAGCATCTCTGTCCGAAGGCCATCAGAACTGGAGCAGTTCTGGTCGTGGCCTTCTGCCCGGAGCAATTCTGTCAACTTGGGAAAAATTATACGTTTCGGGAAGAAAACAAAAATTACCCGTATCTCTTGAGAGATGGATTTTTGGACGACATTCGTGTCCGCAGGTCGCCCGCAAGTCGCGGTTTTTCTTCTCCGAATTCAGGATTTGATTTGCACCCCCCCCTGCGCGCGTGGAGAGAGCCTTTACCCTTAGGAATCTTAACTCCTTAAGGGGAGAGTCCCTTTATAAAGGGTTGCAAATCCCTTGGGTTTTCCGGTGTGGGAAATTAACACACTAGAAACCCATCCTTTTTCCCAGTTTTTCCATTCTAACGGGTAAACTTCGAAAAGCGATTTCTCATTCACCCGTTATCCGTTTTGAGCGTACCATATATCGAATTGTAGCCCTTAACAAGGACAATCCGAAACCACTTTGACCCGACCCAAATCGGAAGTGGACCCCACTCAAAAAATTGCCCCAAAATAGCCATTTAATGCAATTTTTCACACATTTTTCCAACATGAGGCACTTAATTGACCCTCCTTCAATTTCCATGAGGTTACAAATTATTATCCTTCTTTTTTCAAATGTTATCAAGTAAAAAAAAACAACTACTCCGTATTACATTTACTCCTATAAAAGTGTAAATGCCTAAAACTAGAAATAAAAACAAGCCCCCCTAAACAGTCAGTTTCTCCATTCCATACAAACACTATTTTAAATTACGTTAAATTTCAAAGACCACTCATTAAAAACGTAGATAGTATTAACGAAAGTGTTGGTATAATGGCATAGTGATTAGTAAATGTATTTGTAGGGGCAGTAAAGAGTATATATTTCATCCACCTTATAAAATTGGTATAATGGCATAGTGATTAGTAAATGTATTTGTAGGGGCAGTAAAGAGTATATATTTCATCCACCTTATAAAATTTTATTAAATTTTCTTATCTAACCGTTTCAAACAATTTTATCATTTCTTATCTCTGATGCATAAATCACAAATAATTATTACATTACTATTTCATGTGTAAATCAAAATTGACCAATTAAATTTTATAAGATAGAGGGAATAATAATTAAATGTTCCATATGTGATTTATTAAAACACAAAATTTTTAATGGTTGTATTTGTGGATGATATTACGTTGTGCATCACGTCTCAATGTCTCATAGGAAATGCACCGCATGCTCATGAAATTGAAAAATACGGAGTACACACATAGTGGTTAATTAACTAATGGGGAGTTTTATCTTTTATGCACTACAATCATGGGATGTACCTATTTATATGTACTCCCTGCGTTCCACTAACAATGGGACAAGAGGAAGTGACACGCAAATCTATAAAAAGTGGTTTATGTGGTTGATATTAAATTGATAAAGTTTGAATAAAGTTAGAATGATTTAGAGCCACACAAACTTTACCAAATAAGGTATGTGACAATCTTAGTGGGACATACCGAAATAATAAAATGAGACAATCTTAGCGGGACGGATGTAGTAACATATTGTACAATGTATACTAAATGTCTGTGGGATAACATTGAAATTTAACAACTATCTACCGTTTCAGCGAGTTTATCACACAATTTAGAGCGTAGAAACAAAAGTTGATTGTTTAATAGAAAAATTGGAAGATAAGCTTAAAATGGGTTACCAAATGGATTTTAATTCTCAAAAATAACTTGTGCATTTCTTATTACCTAACTAATTGTTTTTTAATGATTTTAATTCTATCTAACGCAAAATTTAACACACGTGTATTTTAGAAATTCAATGTTTGTAATAATATGATAATCCAAATGCAACATTGAAGAATTTAAAGTGAAAAATACATGATTCTTAGCAAGCAGGCTCTGTGAGAGGTAGAAATATGTCATAGATTTTATAGATTAAGAACAGATTAAGAACATCATTCATGGAGGATTGAATATCATGATTCGAAAATAGAGAGAAGAATAGGCTGAATATATTATTGATGAACAAGAGTTAGCCTTTATAGGCTTTTCAAACGAAGATTGATACAGAGGAAAATAAAATGAATCTAGACTTAATAGCATACTAAATAAGGAAGAGTACAAAGATTGCAAATGATTGGCTGATGATAAAGATGCTCCAGCTGTATAGGACCGTTTTAGTTGGCTCCTTCTCCACACATGCCAGCATACTATGTGGTCCTTATGATCCTATCCTTAAGGTAAAAACAGCTCAGCCACAATAAGAGTCTTTTACTCACAGTAACTCTTCTCTTTTTAGTAGCTAGACTTTATTTTCAGAAATATTCCCTTTGATAATAATCCATTTGATCAATACTCCCCCTCAAACTTAGACTTTGGAATCACCCAAAAAGTATAAGTTTGAAAAGATGAGTGCCCATTAGTATCACCTCATTAAAAACCTCAACACAGCCATATTGAGGAAAAGAGTATGACCTAATGAGTGAGGGACATTTGATCATGGATGAGTCAAGTCCACAAGTCCAAGTTTCTCACAAATGTGATTGGAAACCTTGATATTTGCGGCTTTGGTGAAGATGTTCGCGAGTTGATCTTCACTTCTAGTGTAACATGGAAGAATCGCTCCTTTTTCTATCTTTTCTCGAACATTGTGGCAATCTATCTCGATGTGCTTGGTCCTCTCATGGAACACAGAGTTGGTGGCGATGTGTATGGCAGCTTGATTGTCGCAATGAAATGTAATAGGATGATCCTGCTCAATCCTGAAGTCTTTGAGAAGAGTCTTCAACCAAGTCAATTCATTAGTGAGCTTCCTCATAGCTCTATACTCAGCTTCCGCACTTGAACAAGACACAACCTTCTGTTTCTTTGTCTTCCAAGTGACCAAGTTCCCACCAATGAATGTGCAGAAACCTGTAGTAGACCTGCGATCACTCCTATCTCCTGCCCAATCTGCATCGCAATAATCCACAATTTCTGTGTTTCCATTCTTTCCCATCCAAATGCCTTGACCTGGAGACCCTTTGACGTACCTCAAGATCCTCTCAACCATATTCCAATGATGAACAGTAGGCTCTTTCATATGTTGACTAACTTGATTGACCGCAAAACACAAATCTGGCCGAGTGAGTGTAAGATAGATAAGCTTGCCCACGAGTCTTCTATAACGCCCGACATCTGCACACTTCTCTTCTTCATCTTTCTCCCCTTTTCCATTGACCTTGTAACCATCTTCAAGAGGTGTCTTTGCTGGCTTAGAACCAAGCTTTCCCGTCTCTTCCAATAGATGAAGGGCATACTTTCGTTGAGAGAGAAAGAGACCCTCATCCGTTCTATATATTTCAAGACCAAGGAAGTACTTCAATTCTCCAAGATCCTTGATGTCAAAAGCCTTCTTTAATAGTTCCTTTGCTGATTGTATACCCTCTTTATCATCTCCACTAACAATCAAGTCATCCACATAAACCAAGATCACAACAAGGCAGTGGGAGGTTTTGAGTGTAAAGAGGGTGTTATCGGAGTGAGACCTCTTAAAGCCATTATCCATCAATGTAGAGCTCAACTTATGATACCAAGCTCTTGGAGATTGCTTCAATCCATAAATGGCTTTCCTTAGCCTAAGAGCTTGTCCGGGTTTACACAAATCTTCAAGTCTGGGAGGTGGAACCATATACACTTCTTCTTTAAGTTCTCCTTGAAGAAACGCGTTTTTCACATCCATTTGCCACAAGTCCCATGATAGATTAGTAGCCAAAGAGAGAACAATTCTCACGGTGTTTAGTTTGGCTACGGGAGCAAATGTCTCCTTATAATCTTCACCATACATTTGTGAGAATCCCCTAGCAACCAAGCGAGCTTTGTATCTTTCAATGTCCCCATTACTCTTGTATTTAATGGTGAACACCCATTTAGATGTAACCGCTTTCTTTCCTTTGGGAAAATCCTCAACATCCCAAGTATGATTCCTATCCATTGCTCCCCATTCATCTTCAACTGCATCTACCCACACTTTCTTGTCTTTAGCCTGCCCATATGTAGTAGGAATCTGATTCTCTTCAATTTTCACAAGAAAAGCTTGGCGAGGTGCAGACAGAAGGTCAATGGAACACACATTTTGAATAGGGTGAGCCACCGCTTGATTATTGTAGTAGACTCTAGTGTCCTTCCATTTAGATGGGAATTTGAGCCTAGTACTTTTTCTCAAGGGCTGAATAGGTTCAGCATGTGTTCCTTCAACCATTTCCTCTTCCCCTTGTTGGTTATGCCCTTCTTGATTTTCTAAATCTTCTTGACTTGTATCTTGAAGTGGCTCTTTCTCTTGATTTTGGAATGGTTCATGAGCTGTTGTATCTTGTTGTTGTTTTCCATTATCATCTTGATTTGTTGGAGTAACAACTGGTCTTGAATCCCTGGGCTTTCCATTGTCCAAATGGTTTAGCGAAAATTGCAAACTTGAGGCCAAATCTGACTGTTTTGCAAGCTCCTCTAGACCCTCTTTTTTTCTTGTCATAATACCCTTGATCCTCTATGAATTTCACATCTCTGGAAACAAAAGTCTTGTTTGTAGTAGGATCATAACACTTGTACCCCTTTTGAGTAGTTGAGTATCCAAGAAAGATGCACCTAATGTTCTTTGCTTCCAACTTGTTTCTTTGTTCTCCTGGAACGTACACAAAGCACACACACCCAAACACACGTAAGTGGTTAATAAAGGGCTTAGTTTGATTCAATACCTCAAATGGAGAAGAGTCTTGTAAGACTTGTTGGAATCCGATTGATCAAGTAGCATGAGGCCAAAACTCCATCTCCCCAAAATCTCTTTGGAACAATGGCTTGAAACATCATGGCTCTTGCTACTTCCATTAAGTGTCGGTTCTTCCTCTCCGCCACTCCGTTTTGTTGAGGTGTGTGGACAGCTAGTTTGGTGTAGTATTCCATGTTCACTCAAGTAATTTTTAAATCGTTGGCTTGTATATTCCCCTCCATTGTCCGATCTAAATACCTTTATTTTAGCGTTGAATTGGTTAGTAACATAGTTGTGAAAGTTGATGAAAGCATCATATACTCTATCTTTAGATGGAAGTAATGTTACCCATGTATATTTAGACTTTTCATCAATAAATGTCACAAAATATTTATGCCTATCTCTAGATATTCAAGGAGATGACCACACATCCGAATGCACTAAGTCAAAACAATGCTCATAGATAGTATTAGATTTCGGAAAGATAATGCGACAATGTTTACCAAGTATACAAGCTTCACAAGTAGAGTGATCAAAGTTTGCATTTGGTAACATCAAACTTAAAGCACGATAATAAGGATGGCCTAGTATAGCATGCCACAATACACTTTTATTAGAAGAAATACTAGAATTAAAAGCTGGATTGAAAGCTAAAGAGTTCAGGTTTCTGGATGGTCCATCATTGATCACAAAGAGTTCATCCTCGGTTCCTCCTTTGCCCATGATTCTGCCATTCTCAATATCCTGAAACTTAACATCATTAGGGCTGAAAATCACATTGCAATTAAGATCATTAGTTGCTCTTTTAACCGAGATTAAGTTTGATTTAAACTTCGGAATATAAAAGGCATCACTTTTCTTGTTAAATAGATTCAACTTGCCAGTTTCTTCTACAGGTATTCCATTTCCATCAGCTATTCTAACCTTTCCCACATTCCTATGATCTAAGTTCTCCAATAATTTAGCATTTCTAATCATGTGATGAGAGGCACCTGAATCTACCACAAGCGTATGATCACTATTTGCATTTAAATTAGACGTTAAGTAAGAGATACCGAATTTAGAGGCATAAGCCTTGATGAGTTCCTCCAAGTCACTCTTCTTTACATACTCCATGTAAGGTTGTAAAGCCACATCCTTTCCATGACTTGATGAGGCCTCGGCATTCTCCTCCCCTTGAGCAACATTGGCTTTGGAATCCCTTTGATCCTTGAATTTAGCTGGCTTGAGATGAGGATGAAGGATCCAACACTTGTCTTTGGAGTGCCCTTTCTTGTGACAATGCTCACATACCAAAGATTTCCTATCCATAGGTTTGAAGACTCATTTGCTTGTTGTGGGCACATCTCTTTTCCCATCAAACAGTCCCATCGATCCTTCCTCATTTTGAATCCGTGAACAGACCTCTTCAAAACTTGGAAGCTTAGACTCTCTCAAGATGGACTTAAGAACCTCATTATAGCTTGAATTCAAATTCAACAATAGCCCAAATATTTTGTCTTGTTCTTTCCTCTCATTGAGAACCTTCAGATCAATTGAGCTTGGTCTCAAAGCGTCTAACTCGCTCCACAAGGACTGAAACTTCCCAAGATTCTTCTTGAAGTCCAAATATTCTTGATTCAACTCATTGATGGTTTTTTTAACCTCATATATGCAGCTGAGGTTAGACACATTACCATACACTCGTTTGAGAGTGTCCCAAAGAGACTTTGTCGTCTCACAATATGAGTAAGCTTCCAAGATTGAGGAGTCCAAGCTACTTTGAAGAAACCCCAGCACTAATTGATCCTCTTGGAACCACTTAGCCTCCTCTTTCTTTGTAGCTTCATCTCTTTTACTTGAAACTTCTTCTTCATTCACAACTTTTTCCTCTAAGATGTGATCCCATAACCCTTTACCACAAATTGAGGTTTTGATGGTTCTAGACCACAATGTGTAATTAGAACCTTTTAGCATAACTGAAATCACTGTTGGCTTTAAACCAGTCCCGTTTTGTATCATTTCCTCCATAATGATGTTTAAACCATGAAGAAAAGATGTAAACTTTGCTGATTCAACCTTAGACTATGTTCTGACCTTGATGAAAGGAAGGAAGTAGCTACCTTTTGATGAAAAAAAAAACTGATTCTGTCCACCAATAAGAACTCAACTTGCTTGATGAACGAGAAAGGAGCTGATGAGATCCGAGATAGAGGAACAACCTTTGAAAACTTGAATCTTGTTGTAGAACCTCACAGATTTAAGTGAAGCAGTCTCCTTTGCTGAAGAAAAGAACCCAAAAAAAATCCAGAATCTTTAAGAATTAGTAACCAAAGCTCTGATACCATCATAGATTTTATAGATTAAGAACATATTAAGAACATCATTCATGGAGGATTGAATATCATGATTCAAAAATAGAGAGAAGAATAGGCTGAATATATTATTGATGAACAATAGTTAGCCTTTATAGGCTTTTCAAAAGAAGATTGATACAGAGGAAAATAAAATGAATCTAGACTTAATAGCATACTAAATAAGGAAGAGTACAAAGATTGCAAATGATTGGCTGATGATAAAGATGCTCCAGCTGTATAGGACCGTTGGCTCCTCCACACATGCCAGCATACTATGTGGTCCTTATGATCCTATCCTTAAGGTAAAAACAGCTCAGCCACAATAAGAGTCTTTTACTCACAGTAACTCTTCTCTTTTTAGTAGCTAGACTTCATTTTCAGAAATATTCCCTTTGATAATAATCCATTTGATCAATATATATGAAAGATAATTTATTACTTAGCTTGCACATATTTAGCAGTACTGAGGAGAAGGTTAGGGATTCGAATATAGCCTTCCGGGTTTAAAAAAAGCCTTAACTCGATATAAGTATATGAGTATATGACCAAGACTTTTTACACGTTTCTCGGTTTCCTTGAGGGCTATTCTACAATGCACCGCACACTCTAAATAAAATCATGTTTGCTTCAAATATTGTTCGTCTTATGATAAAGAGAAAAGAGGCAAATAAGTGGTGTATGTGCACGTCTTCCAGTTTAGGAGTGTGATTACCGAACTGCAAATAATTTGAGGGCTTGTTTGCCTCTTTTCTCTATTATAATTCTTTCATTTCAGTCATGATCAGTGGATCAGCTCATGGATTTTTGTGACAGGAAGATGACTAGACGAGTTAAGTAAGATGATTCTTTGCCCCCTATTCATCTTTTCTTATTTCAAAAGACTTATCAAAGGGAGTCAACTCTATGATTGAACAACTAAAAATTATGTCTTACAGTGCCATATTTAAGAGCTTTTATATGTCACATGTGAGTTGGTAAACTTTAGCAAAATTACATTGGGCGCCTCATCCAAAATAACTCCATCCGAATTAGGCATGAAAATAAGCACATTACTCTCAAAGAATATGGGAGGCAATATTTAGTGTTATTACAAATTAGAGTTGGACATAACAAAGAAATATGATTACTGAAAAGAGCCCCCTATGTTTCAAGAACTGTTTCGTGGTTAGAAGGAAGGAAACCTTCCTTGGAGGAGCTATAATTCTGGATTTAGAGATGGGGCCCTTCCTGCTTACACGTTCATAGTTAATTACGGAGTATAATTAACAAGAAAATAGGGGTGATGTTTTATGTTTACCGCTCTTTGCACTCATACTGAAAGCATTTTTATTACGAAGTATTATATTCAATTGAAAATATCCTTCAGGTGAGAAATAGTACTCAAATAGTGGGAAATTCCTAATTTAATCAGAAACTATTAATTTTAAGATTTTGAGTCTTCAATTTTGATTTCTCTACCACCAATTGTAGTGCTCCATTAATTTTTTTCTGTTAAAATATAATTGAATTAGTCATTTTCTAAATATTCATGATGAAAAAAACGTTATCATCATTATCAATGTAAATTAGAAACCATAATTATGCTTTCAAGATGGCAACTGTATGGCTCACAATTAGCTCCCGATGTAGACATGATTACGTTTCCCCTATAAATTATAGGAACATCCTCCTTCATTGTAATTACACTTCTAATACACCTCTAACACACTACTAAGAATATTCTTATTACTAAGTGTTCATATTATACTTTCTCTCCTTAATCTTTTGCTTATTTCCTTCCATTTCATTACATTTTCATCTCTTTTTGTTTTATCAAATCAATGGGTTTATAGTGACTCTTCAAATCTTATACTCTCTCCGCCCGAATTGTAAGACACTTTACGGGTTGTGATGTTTTACCGATGATAAAGCAAACGGATCTCTGTCCGCACTCAATTTTTTTTTTTAAAAAAAATGAATTACATATTCAGAAACTACAATAAAAGTTTTACAAAATCGCAAAAATCATAATCAAATTTTAAAAAAATTGAAATATAAAGTAAGAGATTAAGAGTGATTTGTGTTGATCAAGTGAATAAGAAACATATCTTATGAAATGGGACTGAGGGAGTATATCATTAGCACTACTCTCCTAAAAATTGATACATGTAGAGCCCATATAATAATACTCAAATGGATTATATAAGCTGATTCTGCTGAAACTTAGAGAGTTCAGGATGAAATGCTTGAATTGGCCAATTCTGCTGACTTATGAAGAAATTTATTTAAAATATATTTTATAAAAAAGTAAAGAAAAAGTCGTATGGAAATAGCTAAAATGACCTTTTACAGTAATTTCAGCCAATACAGCCAGAAAAATAATTTCAACCTTATTTTTTTATATTACACAATTAAGCACGCAAAATCAAAGTTATTTGTTTTGTAAAAAGGTTGACTGATGAGTGTAGAAAATGGAAAAACGGGATCATCAAACGGGTTGACAATTTGAAATGAAATCAGTGATGATGATATTAAAATATGTAAAAACGAGTTGTAAATATGGCTTCCCATCATCATAGAATTAATTGAATGTTTCCTCCGTCTCCTAATTAAGTTCTCACTTTCCTTTTTCATATGTCCCAAGCAAGTTCCTACTTCCTTATCCGGTAAAAAAATTACACCATAACAGTGCAAAATAGTTCTAAAACATTGTCAAACAGTGTCAAACCATGCACTTCATGGTAAAGTCAAATTTATTTTCTTAAAACCTGTGAAGTCAAACACAAAACTTAATTGTGCGAAAGAGGGAGGATAAGCTACGGTTGATTAAGAAAACATGTACGGAGGTAAATTAGAGGAGGGTTACATTTGATTAAAAACTTATAAGACTATTTTCTTGTTCAACAATGTTTGATGTACTCACTCTTATACTCATCTTATACCCACTATGTTTGTGAAATATTGTCTGTGAACCGGAATTTACAATAAAAAAAAACACTTCATAAACATGTTAGCTCCAAAGTTCCGATAGCTATATATAGCCGCTATATATGCCCATCTCAGATGTTTCAAGGACCGGCTCGGTATACTGTCGAGTTTAAGTTTATAAAATAGCAGGAAACTAGGGAGATGTATCAATGGAGAAAATTCGAGTTTTTCGAGGAGAAGTACGCCGGTAAATTGCCGTGCGCAGAAGAGATAACGGGGAAGATCGAGTGCTGCGCCGGCGGTAGAGGTAGGATAGTCGCGGGCTGCGATGACGGCACCGTTTCTCTTCTGGATCGAGGCCTAAAGCTAAACTATTCCTTCCAAGCTCACTCTGCATCAGTCCTCTTCCTTCACCAGCTCAAGGTTTCTTCATTCGCACCTCTGATTATTTAGTTTCCCCCAAATGTCTTAAAGAATCCCCGTAATTGCTCAAGAGTTAATGTGAGAATGATCTGCGAAGCTATTTTTGTAGTCGCTCAGGTGTTTGATTTCCAATGCGAAAATGAAAATCTTAGTGCCCAGCATTCCGATTTCCATATTCCAATTTCCACAACAGGATGTAGATTTTAGAGTGATATATTGAAATACCAAGTACGGATTGTAAATAATTGAATTCTTCTGCTCAAATTTTATTTATTGAGCGTAGCTTACTACTTGCAAAATCTTGCCTTTCATTCCTCGAATAGGAAAGTATGACAAAAAAGATGGCAAAGTACAAGCCACACATGTTTAGATGCATCACCACGTGTATGGGTGAGTTAATGTGAGTTCGTAGTGAACACTTCTCTACATTTGTATTTGCAACTTCTTATGCATCTATATTCAAAAAAATGAAGTAATTTTTCTTTAAACTTATACAGTTGTATATAGCCCAACTTTGGAAGAATAAATTGCTCCAAATGCTAGCTACTGACCTTCTTTTCTGCTTCCTGGTCAAAATAGCAACGGAATTTCTTGCTAACAGTTGGAGAAGATGAGCGAATATCTCCTCAGGTATCAGCTGCATGTCTAAAAGTTTTTGACCTCGATAAGACGCAAGAAGAAGGGTCAAGTACATCAACTCCTGATTGTATTCAAATTTTGAGGATATTCACCAATCAGTTTCCTGAAGCAAAGGTCATCACAACTCCATTTTTTTATATACTTATTCCCCCCTTTCTATTTATAGGGTGCAACTGCGTAGTCCTAAATATAATTCATTTTTAAAATATCAGTGCAAATTTAATTGTTCTCCACAACTTTCCCCATATTATGAAAACTAAGACTATTTTAATTATTAATCGAGAAAGCAATATTTAGTTTTTGCAAGTGTCAAAGGTGGCACCTTAAGGGTAAGACCAGGGGGAGTATAACTTATGCACTTATATTTTGCTGTCATGTTTTACTATAGAGTCAATAATTAACACCAAATCTTCAATGCAGATCACTTCTTTTTTGGTAATGGAGGAAGCTCCTCCTATTTTATTCATTGTTATCGGTTTAGACAATGGTTGCATCTATTGTATCCAAGGGGATATAGCACGCGAACGTATAAAGCGCTTTAGCCTCCAGGTAGATAATCCTTCCGATAGAAGCCGTGCTTCCATTACTGGCCTTGGATTTAGAGTTGATGGCCAGGCCCTCCTGTTGTTTGCTGTCACTCCTCAATCAGTCAGCATATTCAACCTCCAGACTCAACCCCCTTCCCAGCAGACTCTTGATCAGATTGGATCTTCTGTTCCTAGTGTTGCAATGACTGACCGCTCGGTGAGCCAATTAACAGATGAATTTCATTTTATTTGATTGCATTAAAGTTGATGTTACGTTATGTGTGAATTTTCAGTACAAAAATTTTAAATTTAAGCTATTCTCTTGTAGGAGTTGATAATCGGTCGACGAGAGGCTGTTTACTTCTATGAGGTTGATGGTCGGGGTCCTTGTTGGGCCTTTGAAGGTGAGAAAAAGCTCCTTGGATGGTTCCGTGGATACCTTCTGTGCGTTATTGCTGATCAAAGAACTGGGAAGAATACTTTTTATGTTTATGATCTGAAGAACCGGTTAATTGCCCATAGTGTGGTCATCGATGAGGTTTCTCACATGCTTTGTGAATGGGGTAACATAATTCTCATAATGGAAGATAAGTCTGCTTTATGCATAGGTGAAAAGGATATGGAGAGTAAGCTAGATATGCTTTTCAAAAAGAACCTTTATAATGTAGCTATTAACCTAGTCCAGAGTCAACAAGCTGATGCCGCTGCCACAGCTGAGGTGTTAAGGAAATATGGGGATCATTTATATGCCAAACAGGAATATGATGAAGCAATGGCTCAATATATTCACACCATTGGCCATCTTGAACCTTCATATGTCATACAGAAGTTCTTGGATGCACAAAGAATCTACAACCTTACCAATTACTTGGAGAAGTTGCATGAGAAAGGGCTTGCTTCAAAAGACCATACTACCTTGTTGTTGAATTGTTATACTAAACTGAAAGATGTTGAGAAGCTAAATGTATTCATTAAATGTGATGAGGATGCGGTTGGGGAACATAAATTTGATGTGGAAACTGCAATAAGGGTATGTCGGGCTGCTAATTATTATGAACACGCTATGTATGTTGCTAAGAAGACCGGTCGACATGAGTGGTACTTAAAGATCTTGCTTGAAGACCTTGGTCGATATGACGAAGCATTGCAATATATTACTAGCCTTGAACTGAGTCAGGCTGGCGTGACAGTTAAAGAGTATGGGAAAATTCTTATAGAGCACAAGCCTATTGAAACCATTGAGATATTGATGAGGCTTTGCACAGAAGAAGGAGAAGCGGGCAAGAAGATCTCCAATAGTCTTACATATGTTTCCATGTTACCATCTCCCATTGATTTTCTCAATATTTTTGTTCACTACCCACATTCACTTTTGGAGTTCCTTGAACAGTATACCAGCAAAGTTAAGGACTCACCTGCTCAAGTGGAAATCCATAACACACTCTTGGAACTATACTTGTCTCATGACCTTGATTTCCCATCAATTTCACAGTCTAGTGTTGGTGAAAATGGAAATGCTAGAGAAGAAAGAACAACAGGAGTTAACGGGAGAGGAGAGTTAAATAAAAAGGAGGAAAATGAAGATAAAAGACGCCAAGAAAGACGTAAGAAGGGGCTGCACTTGCTTAAGAGTGGATGGCCTTCCGAAGAGGAACAACCACAATATGACGTTGATCTTGCCATAATATTGTGCGAGATGAATGGCTTCAAGGAAGGATTGCTATTTCTTTATGAGAGGATGAAACTCTACAAAGAGGTTATTGCGTGCTACATGCAGGCACACGATCATGAGGGTTTAATTGCTTGCTGCAAGAGGCTTGGTGACTCGGGTAAAGGTGGTGATCCTTCTCTTTGGGCAGAAGTATTGAAGTACTTTGGTGAACTAGGGGAAAACTGTTCCAAAGAAGTGAAAGAAGTATTAACTTATATTGAAAGGGATGATATCTTGCCTCCTATTGTTGTTTTGCAGACTCTGTCGAGAAATCCTTGCCTTACACTCTCTGTAATCAAAGATTATATAGCTCGTAAGCTGGAACAAGAGTCCAAGTTGATTGAAGAAGATAGGAGAGCTATTGAAAAGCATCAGGTTAACCTGTATTCTTCAACTCACTTTTAAGTTGACATGTTTCAAATATGTGAGGGACTTGGTAATATATAAATCTCCTTTTGCTCCCTCCTGAGCATAGAGTACGTGATGACTTTTAATATCACTGGCAAGTTCTACTTGCTGAATTGGGATCTAGAATTTTGTTGTCCAGTATTTTAAGATTAATTTCCTTAGAATACATGTTTGGCAATTGATGAATCTCTACTGATATATATTCTGTGGAGTATCACATTTATTATCATTGTTATTGTTGTTATTGTTTTTATAATTACTATTATTATAATAAATATAATAATAGTAATTATAGTAATAATAATTAATAATAATAAATAAAAATAAAAATAATTATTATTATTATGTGTTGAATAAAGGATTATGCAAGGAGGTGTATATATTGCTACACTTGGTACAAAGTGTTCTAAGCCCAATACATCTACAGTTAGGGTTCCAGTATCCCCTGCTGACCCATGAAGTAAATTGTGAAATGGTCCCTCAAATTTATAAAATTTACTGTTCTGCAATTAAACAGTAAAAAGTGTTCTGAAGTCCACCTTTGAAAATTTGCAGGAAGAGACATCTACAATGAGAAAAGAAATCCAAGATCTTAGGACTAATGCCAGAATCTTTCAGCTCAGCAAATGCACTGCTTGCACATTCACCCTTGACCTACCTGCCGTCCACTTCATGTGTATGCACTCATTTCATCAGCGTTGCCTTGGTGACAATGAGAAGGAATGCCCTGAGTGTGCTCCAGAGTACAGAGCTATTATTGAGAAAAAGAGAAGCTTAGAGCAAAGTTCTAAAAGCCATGATCACTTCTTCCAGCAGGTTAAAAATTCAAAGGATGGATTTTCAGTTATTGCAAAATATTTTGGGAAGGGGATTATCAGCAAAACTAGCCTCAACGGAGTTGCTGATAAGTCAACTAACCTCCCTGTAACTGAGTTTTGAATTTTTTATGCTCCCTGACAAGTTCTGTTACGCACACTATGTATCTTGAAATTTTTATTGCACTGTGATAAGAGAAGTGTGAAGGGTTGCTCTCTGAATGACTAAGCTAAATATGAGCTCCTGTTTGCTTTCGAGTCAGGATATTTGACACAAAATTGCCTGACTGGAAATAAGATTTATGGGTGCTTGTGAAAGTGTATAAATCTGCGTCCTAGCTGGAGCTCTTCAGGTTACCCCTACTTTATGGTGTATGCTAAGTTGGTATCTATTTACTGGTTTTGCTTGAAACCTGAAATTTGCCATAGAGCACCACTTGGTTTGTATTTGTCATTTGAACTTGAAAGTGTGCAATTTGTGGGCCAATTAGTATTCAGATTCTTCATGTCAGCAAATTATTTTTACTCTCCAATTCTGACACGTGGGAGCTTTTGAATGGTCGATCTCGCTTTGTTATTTCCTCGAACCTTTCCTCATGAATCATGATAATGAAATGCTCTCATGAAGTAAGAAAATGACAGTGAAGTTGAAACAAACAAATCTGTGGACATGTCATGCGTAGTTTACTTTGGAGTTCGTTTTTCCCTCGCTTCTCACAATCTCACCTGTACTGAAGTTGGTTCGAGCTTAGAGTTTGTTTGACACTCGCACTTTACAATTTGAATTACTCTTTTTGTTCTCTTTTCTAACACATTTTCCTTCAACATGGCCATGAATGATTATCAGCCACGATCGCAAAAGATTCATCTTGGAGCATATGTTATGGTGTTTTATCAAGATGTTTTTACTTTATTAGTGTATTAATTAAATTGTTTTGTATATTTTTAGTCTTAGTATGTGTAGTGAGCTTATCTTATGCATCATTGCAACCTATGTCTTTGTCTAAATGGTCATGGCCTGACAGAATCCGCCGTCTGGTCAAGGCCATTTAGGGTTCTTCCCGATTGGATTTTTCGATGATTTTTTTTACACATGTTCTTCATCCAATGTAGATTATTTCCACAAAATTTCAACTTAAAATTCAATCGATAATCAGTTAAATAAATCATTTAAACATATTGCGCTTTATTTATATAAATAAAGCGCTATATGTTTCATCAATTTATTTAACTAATTTCCAGGTTGAATTTTAACTTTGAATTTTATGGAAATAATTTATACTTGATGGAGAACATGCTCAAAATTTTCATCAAAAAACTCGATCCAAAAGCCCCTCAAACGGGCTTGGCCAGACAAAGGGTCGTGTCAGGCCGGCCTGGCAGGAATGCCACTATGTGTGTGTGTGTGTGTATACACAAATGTTCATGTCCGGAAATCCAGACAGAACCGCCGTCTGGACGGCGGCGTTTAACCGCCTTCCGGACCAGTTAACTTGCAAAAATCATTTGACGACCTTCCCGATTGAGTTTTTGGCTGAATTTGTTTGTGGATAAACTAGACTTGATGGAGAACATGTGATAAAAATTTCATCGAAAATTTCCACCCGGAAGGTGGCCAAACGCCGCCGTCCAGACGGCGGTTCTGTCTGGATTTCCGGACATGAACATTTGTGTATACACACACACACACACACAGTGGCATTCCTGCCAGGCCGGCCTGACACGACCCTTTGTTTGGCCAAGCCCGTTTGAGGGGCTTTTGGATCGACCGGACCGTATTCCGGACCAGTTAACTTGCAAAAATCATTTGACGACCTTCCCGATTGAGTTTTTGGCTGAATTTGTTTGTGGATAAACTAGACTTGATGGAGAACATGTGATAAAAATTTCATCGAAAATTTCCACCCGGAAGGTGGCCAAACGCCGCCGTCCGGACGGCGGTTCCGGTCAGGAATTCCTGACCGAAGAGTACTCTATATATATATATTGTGAGAATAAAATTTTGTAGGATGTTCTTAATGAAGTGTAGGTGTAGTATTTTTCAATAATTTATTTAATTGACGTTCTGATTGAACTTTAAGTTGAAATTTTCTGAACATGATTTACACTTAATGATGATCATTCTTACGAAGCCCATAAAAAATTTGACTTGGAAGCTCATCAAACGAGTTTGGCTATACAGGATATTGTCTGATGAGAATCATGAGATCATCAAATGTTAGTTTCTTGTATTAATATAATCACACTAGGAGTTTTTTCGTTCTAATGTAAAAGATTAAATGAGAAAATAGCATACATACACAACATCAAGTACAATAGAAGTTGCAAGCTACAAAGGTAATTTTCATATTATCAAAACATTTTTTAAAGATAAAAGATAAATGAAAGTAATATGCAGCTCATACTGACTCGGTCCGGTTAAAACCAGAATAATCCTATCCAATTTGGTATTGGACATGAATTATTTAGGTTCGGTCTTCGATCCAATAATTTTGGTGATTCAGGTTATGTCCCAACCTGTTTCGGTCCGATCCGGTTTTGGACCAGTGCTCACTTCTAAACGTAGACGAAAGAATGAATTGTCCAGGAAATAAATTATTAACCATTAAATTTAACAATGCAGATACCTCTAATAACATTTTGTAATCTTGTCTTCTGGACGATTGCCTATTTTTCACGTTTATTCATGTTCTAAGCCATTTTTCTAATGAACACTTGTCAATACAAACTTTCTGTCTTCTTTTTCATAAATCTGATGCGCTATTGCACTAAAACATATGAATACATTTTTTGTTATGGAGAAAGGTTTCATTTGTCGATACATTGTAAACGAAGTCTCAAGACTAGTTTTAGAACTCAAAACGATCTTCCAACAAGATATAAAACGCTTAAAACGGAAGAACATACAACAAGATTTGATCACATCAAATACTTAATATATTTATAGTAATATACGAAGTAAGGTTTTTAGAGTAAATAGAGCATATTTGATGTAATGAGATCTTGAATTTGAAATTTGATTCATTAAGTAACCATCTCGTAATATTTTGAAAACGAAGGTTGAATACGAGTTTTTGAACTCGATAAAATCTTTCCAACAACAACAACATGCATGTCTTAATCCCAAAAGATTTTGAGGACGACTAACATGAATCCATCCATGATATTAATGCCAAAAAGAGAAGACAGAAAAGAAAATAAAGTAGGGAAAACTATTTAATAAGTCTCCGTACTATACTAAAAAAGTCAATTAAGTTCTCGTACTATTAAATCATTCAATTAAAACCTCCAACTTTTAAAAAATGCTCAAATCTCACTTTTAGCTGGGTAAATTACCGGTTACCAGTTCAAAATGCATATGTGGCATCCACTTACATTTTTCTTTTTCCTTTTTATTTATCTGTCTTTTTCTTCTTTTCCTTCCCCTTTCTTCGTCCAAACTTCTTCCTCCCAAACTTCAGACCTGCGTGCTCTAGTTTCTTTTTTGTTTTTCTTTTACATTTTTTGTTCTTCTCTTTTGATTCGTACTCAGTGTGGAGTATTATACCGTAGTATAACTCTTGCTCCCCTCCCTCATCTTCCTGATAGGCGACATCAACGTGCAGCTGTGCAACTTCAGGACTCCGGCAACAAACGCCGGCAACAGGGTCGTTAAGCTCCACACTGCTCATTCCCTCGCCACAATGTCGCTTTTCATCGACAAATCACGAATCCGAAGCCCAAATAGATAGAGAGAGACAGAGGTCTTTGGTACCACCAAATAAGAGAAAGAGAATCAATAGAGAAGAGAGGAAGACCGAAGTTTTAGATCCCAAAGAAGAAAAGAAAATCGGAGGAGAAAAAAGGGGAGAAAGGGAAGGAAAGAAAAGAGTGGCAATTGGTGAAATTGGTGAGATAGACGGAGAGCCAAGAAGAAACTGAACTGGGAAAAAGAAAGGAAGAAATAAACTGAACAGGGAGAAACTGAACCAATCGAACAACCAGGGAGAAGGAAGGGAGTGAGGGGAAGGAAATGGAAAAAAAGAAAAAAAAGGAAAAGAAAAAAATTAGTGCCACACAGGCATCCATGTCAGCTATTACCGGGCAGTTAGTATACCATACGATCGGCCCACTATGAGCATAGTACACCCGTCACCAATACGACGTAGTTCTAGCAGTTGGCCTCATTATTTTTTATTTCTTTTTTTTTTTAAATGGTAATAACTTTTTATTTTTGGTCCGATTTTTATAAAATTTATATCAACATTTTTTATTTTTCATGATCTTTCAAATGAGACCAATATTGCCTATGTAATTTTAACATATTAACATTTGCGTGTACAAATATGTAACTTTACGTGTTAAAATATGTAACTCATGTTCAGTCAGGCCAAATGCAACTCGTGTGTAAAAATATGTAATTCTACGTGTATAAATACGTAACTTTACGTGTAAATATATGTAACTCGCGTTCAGGCATGTCAAATGCAACTCGTGTGTATATATATGTAACTTGCTTATAAAAAGATGTAACTCGCTCATAAAAAGATGTAACTCAATTATCAAATGTAATTGAGGCCACTGATCCGCTTCCAAACAGATTCAATCTTCTATTCACAAACTTATCATCTCCCTTCAATTCATATGCAACTCATGTGTATATATATGTAACTTGCATGTAGAAATATGTAACTTACGTGTAAAAATATGTAACTTCACGTATAAAAATATGTAACTCACATGTATAAATACATAATACAATAAATTTTTTATATACACAATTTTAAGATAAATTGTGATTTACACAATAATTTTTCTATATTAAATTTAGTTCGATTTTCTTTATAATCCAATACTCATTAATATAATAGTTCGATAATTTCTTAAAATTTCATAAGCAATATTGGTCTCATTTGAAAGATCATGAAAAATAAAAAATATTGATATAAATTTTATAAAAATTGGAGCAAAAATAAAAAAGTTATTATCATTTTTTAACAACAAAAGCAAAAAAAAAAAAAAAAAAAAAACCAGGCACTCCGTCGTTGTGAATGAAGCGTGCGTCGTTTTGCAACCGGGCGCACCATCCTCATGGTGCGCCGGTTGCACGGTATAAATTGCGTTACCGGGAGTAATTGTCATCAACCGACCAAAACGTAAAATTGAACATTTTTTAATAGTAGGAGGACTTAATTGGGTGATTTCATAGTACGGAGACTCAATTGATTTTAAAGAAATATTACAAGGACTTATTTGACAGTTTTCCCAAAAAAGTAAGATAAAACGGATAGGATAAAGATAAATAATACTCGTATAAGATAACAATAACATAACAACATAAGAAAGATAAATGATAAGAAGATAAAAGAGCATATAGAAGCTAGAAGATAAAAATAACATAAGAACATAAAAAGATAAAGAGATAAACGATAAAAGAAAAAGAGAGGAAAGATAGAAAAGAGATCAATCGTCCACACGAGTGTGCGTTCTCTACTTTGTTCTCTCCAAAGTCATACTATCATCTAACTCAAGAAGACACATATCAATTCTGATTCATCTAATCCAAATATGTTTGGGTCTTCCCCTCCCTCTCCTCTCCGCCTATTCTCCCCACCCCTCACGTCGTCTAGCAGGTGCATTACTCGATCTTCTACGCACATATCATGCCCAAACCATCGCAAATGAGACTCCTGCATCTTATCTTTTATAGGTGTTACTCCCATCTTTGGAACGATTATCTCATTCCTCAAGAAGTCTTTTCTTGTATGTGCACACACCCAACACAACATATGCATCTCTGCCACACTAATATTTCGAATGTTACACTGTTTCACCCTTTAACACTCTATGGCATACATTTATGAGGACCTAATTGTTTTTTGATAAAATTTACTTTTCATTCTAGTCGGCATACCTCGATCGCATAAAAATCATGAAACACTCTTCTATTTTATCCACCTAGCTATGATTTTATGGGATATATCTCCATATGATTCACCATCCTTTGGAATTATGAAGTCCAAGTAACGGAACGTATCACACATCGGTATCTCCTTATTACCACAAAAAATAATCACACTGTTGCTACTACTTTTACCTCCACCAAACTCGCACTCCATATACTCAGTCTTGCTTTGGTTCAGTCTGAAACCATTGGTCTCCAATGTTTGTCGCCATACTTCCAACTTTGCTTTAACACCGATTGTGTCTCGTCAATCAATACAATATTGTCGGCAAACATCATGCACCGCAATGCATCTTCTTGAATTGACCTCATAAGTTAATACATGACAATAGCAAATACGAAAGGACTCAGAGCCGATCCTTGGTGCACTCCGATAGTAATAGCGAACTCAACGGTCCTCCCTACACTAGCTAGTCATATGCTTTTCTAGTTAAGGTTCACCAAAGAACTTCTCGAAGTACTTTATCATATGTTTTTCTAAGTAAATTAACACCAAATGCAGATTCTTTTTAGTGTCTCTATACTTCTCCACAACTTGTATAAGAAGGTGAATGACCTCAGTTGTTGAACGTCCCAACATAAAACCAACCCGATTCTCCGAAATTTTTATACTTTTTTGAAGTCTTTGCTCAATCACTCGCTCCCATAGTTTGACTCATTAGCATAGTTTGACTCATTAGCTTAACCTCTCGATAGTTGGCACATTCTTGTTCATCAGACTTATTTTTAAATAGGGAAACGAGTGTACCCTTCCGCCATCTCACTGACATTTTGTTGTTTCTCAAAATGAGGTTGAAGAAACATGTTAGCCATTCAAATAAAAATAAAGAGACATATGTGACTCTTTAGCGAAAAATAAAAATAGTAGCCCGTTTGGTAACACAAAAACCGGTCAATTTAGCTGATTCTGCTGAAATTTGTGAAGTTGTGGCTGAAGTGGTTGATACTGCTGATTTAAAAAAAATATTTTTAAAATATATTTTATTAATAAAATAAAGGAAAAAATATATAAAAAAGAGCTAAAATGGTCATGATCTAGGTAACTTCAACCGATACAATTTTACCAAACGCCCTCTAAATGTGAAGGTGTAAGGATGTTTTTACTTGGACTGTAATTTGCTGGTCTGGTCTGGTCTGATCTGATCTGGTCTGAACTGGTCTGTTCTGGTAAAGCCTGGTTTTTTTGTATTTTTATAACTATCCAAGTCTGGTCTGGTCTGAACTGGTCTGGTCTGGTCTGGTCTGGTCTGGCTGGGACAAATTACGGTCCAAGTAAAAACATCCTAATTTGCTATGGTAGATTCTATGGTACCCCAAATGTACCGTACCTTTGTTCACATGGACCAATAAGAATAATGCAGTTGAATTATTTAAATCTAAATTAAAAAGGTTATAATGATTTGGACCAATCAAATCCATGATAGGTACGGTACCCCATTTGCTAATATTCTTCCTTGAAAGTGGTCATTTGCTTAGGTGATGTACCAATCCAATTAGCATAGGACGTCGAGGAAGTTGTCTAAGATTCCCAATTTCAGTACTCTACTACTACAGCACACACTTTCATCAGACAACCGGAACAAACCTCCCAGCTCTGGAGACGGTCATAAAAGAAGTGTGTATTGTAGTTCCGACTCATATGTTTATCGAAGCAGCAAAACGCTAGAGGAAGAAGATGATGGTTGCAGCTAATGCGTCCAAACCATTTGACCCATCAAAGCATTTGCCTAATTCCCATCTCCGCCCTCCTAAACCTCGACTCTCTAAACCACCACTCTTCCCGCTCCCATTTCCTAGACAAGTTTTTATCTCTCATTTGCAGCATAGACATCTCTATGTCAGTCCCACCGCATTTAGAGTCACCGCTTGTCAAGCGTCTTCCTCAACCCCTACGAGTTCCAACTCAGCTGGCGAAGACGCAGAGTCGCTATTCGAGGTGTGTGCATGTCTTCCTCTATGTTCTGACATGTAGATTAGATGTTATTATTCAGTTTGCATATGCGGATATGCCTAAGTAGGTGATATATTTTTTAAATACTATAATGCGTTTTTTCGGCAGCCAAGTACCCATGCTATACCTCTTGCTCGTTCAAGCTTTCAATTAAACCTATTAGTATGGAGTTTTCGAATGAAAATAAAGCTAATAGCCAATAGCTAATAGATAGTGTAAGTAAAAAAGCTTGGTTTTTTTCAGAGTTAAGGACTACTTTTGAAGAAACACCAAAAGCTTCTGATACTTCAATAAGGTGAAGCCTTTTGAGTGGCTATACTAAAGAAATTTAAGCAGAAGAGTTTATCCAAATTTAGGAGATCAAGCCTGTATATTTGAATGTGGCTAATGATTAGTTTTTTCTTCTTCTGGAAATTCATTGCAATGTGAAGTAAATAACAGCAACATGCAGAAAGTTTGTGTAAAAGAGTGGGAAGTAAAGCTTTAGAAAACAATAAACAATGCTACTTTTGTTTCCTCTCTCAAATGTGTGCGAATGTAATTTCAGAACTTGAAGGAGGCTGAAAGAGAGAGGATAAATAGTTTACAGGAGTTTGAAAGAAAGGCAAATGTTCAATTAGAGAGGCAGCTTGTGTTAGCTTCTGAATGGAGCAGAAAGCTATTAACCATGCGTGGAAAGCTGAAAGGAACCGAATGGGACCCTGTGACTTCTCATCGAATAAGCTACAGTGATTTCCTGCAGTTGCTTAACTCAAAAAATGTGCAGTTTATGGAGTACTCTAATTATGGCCAGTCAGTATCTGGTTTGTTTTCTGTCAGTGCCCATCTGTGCTTACTATTCAGCTTTTTGTGGTAATAAGTAGTCTATGAACTTTCCGTCAAATATATCCATTTAATTGAAGGGAATAGTTGGCGCACCGGTTAAGGTATTGCTGTGTGACCAAGAGATGTCACGGGTTAAAGCCTTGGGAGCAGCCTCTTGTCAAAAATTGACAAGGGAAGGTTTGCCCCCTATACTCCCTTGTTGTGGAACCCTTCCCCTGACCGTCTCCTTGCGGGGGTGCCAA
Organism: Cuscuta epithymum; assembly: GCA_945859915.1. Classification (NCBI taxonomy): domain Eukaryota; kingdom Viridiplantae; phylum Streptophyta; class Magnoliopsida; order Solanales; family Convolvulaceae; genus Cuscuta; species Cuscuta epithymum. The sequence continues at coordinate 882,860 of CAMAPF010001045.1, read as the reverse complement.
TGTGCATCGTGCTCCGCTTTTATGTACTCTACAAACTGCCAATTTAGGTACTATTATCAAAATTTCTCCCTCTGTCCCATTTTGGTTGTGTTACTTTATTCTAATCAAATCTCAACCACAACTTTTACTTTTCAACCACTTTATTAATAATCGTGCCAAACGAAAACATGACATCTAATATGGGATGGAGGTAGTACATTTTTGGGGTTAAAGGTCATAAGCTAACAATAATTTCCTCTTATCCTTGTAGCGTACTGATTTCTTATTTGGCTTGCCCTTTCAAATTTAGCTGAGATGTATCACATGTTACATTTTCTTGTCCTCTTATGAATATACACCATTGTTAACTATTTAAATGTATACAAAGAGAAGTCGATAATGAATGATATATTAACTAACAATATTTTTTCATTATTTTTTATTGGTACTGATTCAACCGTATCAAAGTGATGTAAAAATTATTTGTAATGACTGGAATTACATTTATGTTATAAACAAAACGAGGTTTTTTGTTATATTCTTTGATGAGTGGCATTAACTTATTTGTTTTATGAGCAAAATGTTTTTTAGTATACGATTGTATTATATTGATGAGTTGATTATTGGTTTTTGAGAGTTTGAGCCTGTGTGTGTAGTGATTCTGCCGTATTACAAGGATGGGAAAATGGAAGACCCAAAGGGAGATAGAAGACAGGAAATTGTATTCAAGCGCCACATTGTTGAGCGGATGCCAATTGATTGCTGGAAAGATGTTTGGAGGAAGTTGCATCAACAGCTTGTAAATGTTGATGTCTACAATGTGAAAGCGCTCCCGCTTGAAGCATATTCTAGTGTTGCAGTTGCAGTTGTGTGGTCTATGAGGCTTGCTCTAACAGTTGCATTGTATATTTGGATTGATAATAAGATGAGACCAATTTATACAAAAATAATACCTTGGGATTTAGGACCTCCTTCCAAGAAGAAAAATATTCCAATAAATAATCCTTCTCTGGGTTCATTAGGAAAGAGCAGGTACATGAAAAGCCAGTTGCTCCTTCTTTTCCGTGGTTGGTTTATCTATGCTTTCTTTCATATACTGCTCCATTGATGACATATATGTGTGTGTGTCTGCCATAGTGTGTTCCATGTGATAAAAGCCATAGTGAGTTATGAGTCATTATTCACAATTCCTAATCAAGTACAAGTTGGTTATACTCTAATTGACTTAAAGAAAGGGTTTTACAATGAATGCATTAATTTTAAATAATCTGCCAACATGTTAAAAGTAGAAAATTTACCCTATCCTGAATAACCACTTTGAATAAGCTTTACCAAACATGTACTAAATGTATGCCTGAAGTTGAATATTTTCCAGTTGTTTTGTTTTATGTGTCACCTATGAGTCTAAAGAAAGAATTGATTGTCTGTCACAAGTCACCCATGTAACCAGTCCTGATGCTAGGTTTTGAGTGATTTTATTGCAGCTGATTCCTTAAGACCTTAAATAATACTCCGTACTACGTATGATGGTTAAAGTTGAAATCTCAACATTGTTCAGTTCAAACTGCATCTATCATGCAGTTTATGGGGCATAGTTGTATAGAACATCACCTAAAAGCATTTTTGAATTGCAAATTCTATGGTCTTCAAACCTTTACTCCAGATTCGGTGTTTAATATGTTCTACCCCTGATAATATTCATCTTAAATGTTTTTTTTTTGCCACATCTCTCTTTTTACAGATACTATGCATTTATGCCAAAATGTTATTTTCTCCCTGCTGTTTAAGGAAAATAGTTCTTTCTGCCTCATTACTTCATATCTACTTATAAGTAGAATAAACTATTAGTATAAGGGCTGAGCTTGCTGTATGAGACTCACAGTTATGTTAAAAAATTTAACCGCAAGCAACTAAATAACAAAATCTGAATGCATATTTGAAATGGACATAATAGCATGTTAGCTGATAGTCACTCACTGATAACCAGCTTCTAAGACCTTCAAATTACATAATTCAAATGTTTGCATTCATACACTATGCACCTATAAAAGTATCATCCTTGATTAAATAAGTAAACTAAAATAACTGAAAAGTAAATTAGCATAGTATCGACTTCATCAAAACCAAAAAGTCAAGCAATGCATGCATCAATTCCTCATCCAGTTTTCATGCATACCACTATTACATGACTAGCTAGACCCATGATGTTTTTTGAGGAAACGGAAGAGAGAAAAGAGGAAGAGTTTTTTTTGTTATTTCACTGTACATCATATACTTGACATGAAATAAAAGTTCTGATTCCAATGTTGGAGTGCCCAGTTGATATTTCCATGTTATGTGTACTCTCGAAAACTTGGATTTATGTTAGCCGACCCCAACTCTTTTGGGACTAAGGCTTGGATGTTGGCGTTGTTGATGTGTACTCTTTAAAAGTCCCTTTAGGCAATGCTTTTCAGTAGGTATGATACTTAGAATTGCTGTGTTTATTTTCTTATCAAATCACTGGCCTGTTCACATGCATTTTACATTCAAACTTGGGGGGATTTCATCAACCAATGTGGTGCTAGGTCTTAAGCTTTTGCTCGATATCAGGGCAAAATTCATATCAGCAGAAGAAAAGACTGGTGTCACTTTTGATGATTTTGCTGGCCAAGAATATATTAAGAAGGAACTGCAAGAGATTGTTCGGATACTGAAGAGTGAGGAAGAATTTCGAGGCAAGGGCATTTATTGCCCAAAAGGAGTGCTTTTCTATGGTCCTCCTGGAACTGGCAAAACTCTTCTGGCAAAAGCGATAGCTGGTGAAGCAGGACTTCCTTTTTTTGCTGCTAATGGCACTGATTTTGTTGAGGTGAGGGAATTATCTCGGGTCTTCAAAATCTTGTATTTTGATGACCAAATTTAAGAACAGAGCCGTGTAGCTCTTGAGGCGACCACCTGTGTTGTAGCTCTTGAGGGCTTATTTTCACTAACTTAACAATTGAACCAAGAGTCTTATGATCATTTTGGCATCTATTAGTTGAAGTTGGAGATTTGATAATTACTTAAACTAGGGGGGGGGGGGAGCAGGGGGGAGATGGGTCTTACTTGAACTTGAGTATTGTGAATATGTTTTGTAACAGAGTAACTACTATGGGATGACACTTAACAGTTTTAAGACATTTCATAATTAGAAAACCAAATTCACAATTATGAACTCGTATTAAGCAATTAGTGTTGGATATTAGTGTTTCGAGTTCAATATTTCATGGATTTATTGTTATAAAAAAATCACGACACTTTCAAAGGACTGAAAAATGATTATTTAAAATAATTACAACACTATCACACTAGCTGATTTCCTTTCTTATATCTACTTTGATATCTTAATGCCTGGCATTCTGCACATCATCTAATTCGAATTATTTCTCCAGATGTTTGTTGGTGTGGCCGCTTCACGAGTAAAAGACCTTTTTTCCAGTGCCAGATCCTATGCACCTTCCATTATTTTCATTGATGAGATAGATGCAATTGGCAGCAAACGTGGTGGACCAGATATTGGCGGAGTATGACACACCTAAGCCTCTTAATAGTCCTGCATATTATAGGCTAAACCACATATTCTGTACCTTAATTGTATCTTCCAAGCTTCACCCCATGAATATTTGATTAGATGTTGAGGAAGCTTTTTTTTTTAAATTCAAACATGGTTGATGTAACTTTGAAAGTCTTTTCATAGTAAAGTAGGAACTTTATATATCAGACTTTACAAAGAATTGGATGAAGGGAAACTGTGTTTACTCATTTATCTTTAATAATTTTTTGTGTGTTTCCGTGGTGGGGTGGGACACTTCAGTAGCTTATCTTAGTTTTTCAAATCTGTTCATTTCATTTGCATTAGATGTTAACTAGAACTTTGGGATCATGTTATTGGTACAGAGTTGCATAACTATTTTCTCCAGGTAAGGCAATGACATTTACCTGACTGGTCATTTTTCCCGCTGTAATTTTTCTATCTTAGGGTGGTGCTGAAAGGGAGCAAGGCCTCCTTCAAATACTAACAGAAATGGATGGGTTCAAGGTTTCCACATCACAGGTACGCATTTATGTTTTAATAAATACTATGTAAATAAATAGTTTTATTTATTGTCAAAGCACTTGGGGGATCAAGATCTGCCTTTGTTATTTTTGTTTACTTAGGTTTTAGTCATTGGCGCAACAAATCGGTTGGATATCCTCGATCCTGCTCTATTGCGGAAGGGCCGTTTTGACAAGATTATAAGGGTTGGTCTGCCATCAAAGGATGGCAGATTGGCCATATTGAAGGTGTGGTTTTCTAATCCTACCCACATTGCCGGCTTACCATCTCTTAACCCCACCCCAGTACAGAATAAGGGTAAAACTAAGATAAAAATAAAGTATACAATTCTTGAATTCTTATAATTGAAGCAAACATTTCAGGTACATGCTCGAAACAAATTTTTCCGCTCTGAAGAAGAGAAGGAGACTTTACTGCAGGAAATTGCTGAACAGACAGAAGATTTTACTGGGGCAGAACTTCAAAATATTTTGTACACTCCCTAGAACTGTGTTGACTGCAGATTATGGCATTTAGATAAACAATAATGACCCATGATCTTATGAACAGGAATGAAGCTGGAATATTGACTACCAGGACAGACGCAGACTACATAGGAAGAGAAGAGCTTCTCGAGGCTCTGAAGAGGGTGGGTGATATGATCTGAAACACTAATAAGATTTCCTAAATTTTCTTCACGTAATTCAATTACTTTCCTCCCCAATATTGCAGCAAATGGGCACATTTGAAACTGGTCAAGAGGATCGCCCAGAGGTTCCTGAGGAACTAAAAGTGAGACTTGCATATCGAGAAGCTGCTGTTGCAGTTGTTGCATGTTCCATTCCCGATCCACACTGCCCCTTCACTGAGGTTATTATAAAGTCACATTTTTCATTCTAATATATCTTGCAATCCACTTTTACAGTAATTAATTTACGTTCATTTCTCTGGTTTATTGTCTTTACAGACTCATGTGAACTCCATTAGTAGTAAACCAAATATGCAGTATACAGCAGTGGCAGGCAGAGTATTTAAAAAGAAATCTGATTATGTGAATGCAGTAGTGCGTTCTTGTGCTCGTGAGTAAAATGCCAATATATTTAGTGTATTTGTTTCATTTTATAAATGTTTTTTTGACAGAATTCTATAAATACTTTCTTGAATTTCCTTTGGAGTAAAGTTGTATCACAGTTTCAGTGTCTGTGTGTGAATACCCATAATCATTCATAGATGCTGAAGTACATGTGTAGAAGAAGTAAATTGTAGAGAAAGAATGCTTTATAAAATTCTATATTTGAGAGAAAGATGATAGGAGAGTTGAAGGGTCTCCGTTCTGCAACTTATATGGTAATGTATGCACACTTACATGTCTTGACTAAAAAAGGCATGCGATAGATACATTGTACATTATTACATTGTATGGAACAGAAAATTTTGATTTTCCACAATTAATTATGGGATGGAGTTATGGAGAAATCCCCCCTCGTTTATTTCCTCGGTTTTAATTTTTATAGTAAGACCCTAAAGTTCATTGTTCAACATTTATATCAATCAATTGGTGATCATTATTATGAATTAGTAAATGTCAAAATGAAATTTCTGCTCATCTGATTATTTATTTATTGTGTTTTGTTTTGCTTTTTGGTTATTCTTTTTCCTGGGTAACAATGGTCTTGCACATGCAGCCAGAGTCATTGAGGTCGAGATGTTTGGAGTTGACAATTTGTGCTGGATCTCTGCAAATGCCACTTTAGAAGCTTCTACGCTTGCAGAGCGTTTGATTCTTCAGACAGGAATGACTGCACTAGGGAAAGCTTACTACAGATACCAGAGAGATCTTGTGCCAAATGTGAGTAAACTGAGTACATCCATAACCAATAGGTTATGGGGCGTATTAGTTTTGCTTGGATAGTGTGCTAATGTAAATTGTTTATGCTTTTGATTTCCAGTTAGCTGCTAAAATTGAAGCTCTTCGAAATGAGTATATTCGTTTTGCTATGGAGAAATGTGGATCTGTACTGAAAGAGAACCATGTTGCTGTAGAGACCATTACAGGTGTAATCCAGTATTCAAATGATTAGTTTACCCTGATGCCGTCAGTCTAAATATCTTCAACTCTTAATGCAATCACTTACTGTGACTGGTGTTATGCCCCTCTATGTGGATCAGATATTTTACTTGAGAAAGGAGAGATCAAAGCTGATGAAATTTGGAGCATATATGAAAGTTGCCCTCGAGTACCTCAGGTTTATCCTGCACTACACTTTGATTTGTTGTGTTAATATAATGATCTACAAATCATGAAAATTTATGTTTTTATCTTTTGCTTATAATTCCTATCATGATTCATGACAGGCTTTCTAGTGTTGATGTGCATAACATAATCGATACTTTCTATTTGAAATGATTGAACTTGTGATATGATTGCCTTAAACTCTACTTTTTTTGTCCTGCTTTTATCTTATACTTTCCACTTATAATCTCTAATGCAATCTTATAATTCTTATACTATCGTATTATTCTTGTGCTTAGTGTTACTAATTATTTAGTTTTTAAATATTTATGATTTTCTAATTAGAAAAAGTATCTGTAAATACCTTACCTTCAGCCATACATGTTGCATGATCCACACACAAAATGGGATGGTGGGAGTGCCTTTAAAGCCACATACTCTGAAGTACCAACTATCATGTTTAGTATGAACTTGTAATTAATAATTTTTATTATGACACGACGCCACGGTAAGTGCACATGAATTTGTGTTTCACCACTTAACAAGCTTAAGAAGTAAGAACAGTTAGCTGCGTGCAGAACTTGTAAATATTGTGCTTCAAGGGGGAGACTATTTTAATTGTTAAGACAGCGGGCACGCTATGAAAAAATATGAATGTTATGCTGTAGTGCTGTACCTTTTCTGATTTTTTTGAAAACGAATTATGAATGATTGTATCAGATTTCTAGATTATAATTTGACTTTCTTCAGCCGGCTGTTAGGCCAATTGATGAATATGGAGCCCTTGTTTATGCTGGAAGATGGGGAATTCATGGTGCTTCACTTCCAGGGAGGGTGACTTTTGCCCCTGGAAATGTTGGCTTTTCAACCTTTGGTGCTTCACGTCCTTTACAGGTGAGAACTAGAGCATTAACTTTTCATTGCATGGTGCAGTTCTTGTCGACTCATTTATGTGTGTGATTTATGAACTGAACAGACACAGGTAATTAGTGATGAAACATGGAAGCTAGTAGATGGAGTATGGGATAAAAGGGTTGAGGAAATCAAAGCTGAGGCATCTTTGGAAGTTAAAGAAGATGAGGAAAAACCACAAGTTCTTCTAGCCAGTCATTTCCTGTAGCACATCATATTAGTCTCTGAAGGTAAATAAATCTGCATATGTCATAATCTCACAACTGTTTTTTTGTATGTTACTCCTATTTATTCAATCACATGAATGCCTCCTTTTCCCTAAGCTTAATATTTAGTCATTGCTCATTTAAATTTAGATTTCTTCGCATGTATGCTTCATTGCTTCATTTATCCTTGGCTTATGGTTTGAGTATATTGACAACTTTTAAAACTCGATCATTAAAAGAATACCTATTATTAATGGAGTGGAAGAAGGAACATGTATGCCCCTAAGCTCTATGTTAGAGAATAAATATACCCCTCCATTTCTGTAGAACGATTAAACAAGAATATTGTAAAACTGAAACAAACATGCCTTTATTTTCAAATAGTCGAGGAGTACATATGTTCACTGATTTTATTTTGGCGGTACATTTGTTTCACCTACATATTTTTCCATCATTTGCAATGGAGCCAAAGATTCATTATTTTTTGGCTTGAGAATATGATGGAATAAAGCAAAATGACTCACTAAACTGTCTGCGCTTCTTTTTTATGAAGCAGCAGTCGGTCCATGCAATTTTGGACGCGATTTTCACTATGGGTCATCCGAAAACAGTCTCTTTGTGCTTTAGTACAGGGGTAAGACTGTGTCCCCCTCTTACCCCACCATAGGTGGGGTCAATGAAAATGAAAATGATGATTTGTTTCACCTATACAACCTTTGTGTCAAGTGTTCCAAAAAAAATTGAGGGTATATATTTTCTATGACATGGTTCAAAATGTATCACTTTTGTAGACAAAATGGGAATGTGGGATGGCCTGGGTTTCAAAATGAAAAAATTTGGAAGGAAGAAAAGAGGCTATGCAAGCAGGTCATCTTCAGAAGAACAATTGTTGTACTATCTTGGCCCTCCTGACAATTGCAGAACATTAGAGCGAACTTTGGAGTAATAATATTGGGAGAAGAAACAAATATACCCTTGAACTTTATACATTAGAGCATATATACCATTCAACTTCATTTTGAAACAATTAAACGCATTTTTTAAATTTGAAACTATTAGAGCTATTGTCTACGAATTTTAGGCAAGTCTTAGAGCATATGAATAGTTTTTTTTTGGAAGAATTCGGCTTGTATTAATAACCAATAATTACTCAGATTATGAGTCAAAAGACAGAAAGAAATCTGACAACCGTTATCTTTCAAACCAGACTTGGAATTAATCGCCGCAGCAATAAAATTCGCTGATCCAAAATTGGGAAGCAAAAAGCCAAAAACGGTTACCATATTCTTTTCATCCCCCATATCCAAAATCAATGTCTTACAAACTGGAGTAAAGCAAAAACAAAGAACAAAACAGAACCAAACAACAAACAATTCGACAGAAAAACACAAACTGAGTAAAACGAAATTAACAACAAATTCACCCATCTTCTTCCAAACCCTATATTTGCTTGCACTCCATGGCGGCGGCTCAGGAGGGGGACGCGTCCGCCGTTCATTCGCCACAACTTCAACATCAGCTTTATTCAGATCCAGTTCTTCTTCCTCTGCGCCAATCTCCATCGTCTTGTACTTGTCCACAAAGCTTTCCAGGCCAAAAAGAGAAAACTCGGATGAATATCCGAAACTCGTTTCCACCTCCATATCTGTCGACGAAGCGGGGTTGTAGCGAGAGAACTCTTATCCACACACGTATTGAAACCCTTCGTTCAATAGCTCAGACCGAGGAACCCGGACAACGTCCTCGACAATAAACAACGTTTTCCAAACAATCCAAAGCGACATCCAACGAATAAAGGACTCGGAGACACGGCGGAGAGCCGTCTCCGGACAAACCCTAGACCGGCCTAGGCGGCGGTTCTAGAGAGGGAAAAGATGTAACAAATTAAACATTTAGAGCATATGAATAGTTAAACACCAAACAATTGTTTGTTCTATAGCTTTGATTATTATGAAAAAATTTGTAATACTCTGATCTTCATTCACTTAATTTTTTGCTTGTAGGTAGGTATTGGTCATTTGGTCATGCTTGTTTTTCTTGAAAGAGCAGATATTTGGGCATATGAGTCTTATATCTGTTTTGAGAAGCTTAGATCAGGTTTACAGCAGAACAGTTGACCCAAAACCGAGAAAGAGAGAGAGAGATAGAGAGCATTTGTTGGGGTCGTCACTGTAAGAACTATAGACTTGAGTTTCCTTCACTGGTTCCCCTTCATTTGGAGAAAACTGTACTCGCCGTCTCTATCGTCCATGTCAAGGTTTACCCGGCTAAAGGTCCAGCTCCACTCTTCTATCTTACTGGAACTGGCCAGTCATGAACCAGAACTACCAGTGGCGGAACCAGAACTTTATTTGAGCCGGGGCTGAGAAACTCAACAAATGATCGGGTCACGGGTCAACCCCGATCCGGCGGGTCAACCCGATCAATAAAAATCAGGTCCACTTTCATGTAAAAATTTATAAAAATAAACATATATTATTATATAAAAATTAAAAAAATTATTCTTCATTACAATAATAAAATAATCTTACTTAGTACATATTGTTATATACAGGTAATTAATAATGTTATTTGATATTTTCTGGTTTTAAAATATTCGAATATTACACTATATTGTTGAATAAGAATACATAAGGATTTCTGAATATTTAATGTTTAAATATATATTCACACATTCAAATAATTAAAACTAAATAATTAAAATGATAAAAGTTTTGGCCTAAAGGGGTGAATTAATCACAATGTAAAATGTTACACGTAATTACTAAACAACTAAATAATTAAAAAAAGCATTACTACACAATCTCTCAATTCTGAAAGCGGCAAAGCCTGAAACGCAACCTTCATAGCTACAAAATCGAAACAAACCCAAATCCAAATATATTGATTGCAACTTTGTCCTCAATATTACTAGCTACATAATACTTCGTATATTAATTGCAACTTCGAAAGAAACCCAAATCCAAATAATCTAAAATTGAATAACTAAAAGTCTATTAGTACAATAAATAATATGTAGCAGCAAGTTGAAGTTTTGAACAAATTAACAAAAAACATGTACTCTTGTAGGCTGTAACTTTGAAACGTATACCAGAGGCAATAGAGACGCAGTAGAGTAACAGACGGCCAAACGCTTCTCTTTCTCCTATCGGCAGACCTTACGCCCCTGTTTAGGATTTCCAATTTCAGCATTTAGGCAGTTGGGCCGCTTTGGCTTGATAACGTATTAACAGCACCAGCGACGTCGTTTCATATCTTTTTAGTACTTATTCAAAACGGTGTCGTTTGGATTATGTTATACTCATCTGACTTTTGAAAGACTGAAATCGGCCCATCTCCCAAAAGCAGAACAAAAGGTCGCCGGAAACCACAAGGAGCAGGGAAGAAGAAGACCGGGCGCTGGGGAGAGTATACATATATATACCCTAACATCTCCGGCGAAGGGGTGGCGCCAGCACCGGCTCGCTCCCCCCTGGTTCCGCCACTGAGAACTACACTGGGTCCGGCTTGGCTCCACCCCTAGTTTAGGGTCAGGCCTATTGGAACAGTGAAATGATGTTGGAGAAAACATGCATGAAATGTAGGAGTAATTTGGAAAGAATGGAAATATTGGGAAAAATAAAAGGCAAAGTCTAATTCATTTTTAATGTTTGTCTGGGTTCATTTTATTTACTTATTACTATTATATAAACACTAAGCCATCTAAATATTAAAAGCAACAAACAATTAACTAAAAAGCATTAATTTAGGCCTTGTTTGGTTCAAAGGAGGGTAGGGAAGGGGAGAGTCAAGGAGGGAAGGGGAATGAAGGATTTTGATAAAAAGTTGTGTTTGGTTGGAGGAAATAGGAGAAAAGGTTTAATGAAAATATTTTCGCAATTTACCTTATTTGATAGCTTACTGCCTTACAACAATAGATACATATCTAACTATTGTGAATATTACTCCTATGGTCATGAGTCACAATTTTATTTTATTTTTGATTTTTTGATTTTTTACTTTTTTAATTTTATAATTTTTATTTTTTAGTTTTAATTTTTTTTTAAATTTTTTAAATTTTAAAATTTTTACATTTTTAAAATTTTTAAAATTTTTAATTTTTTAATTTTTAAATTTTTTAATCTTTAATTTTTTAATTTTTTTAGTTTTTTTAATTTTTTGAAACTTTTTGTTTTTCACCTTTTTTATAATATAACGTTTTGTTCATTCACGTAGGAGATGGATAATTTGTGGTTATCAACACGTTTTCTCCGAAATACCCCGATTTAGGAGGTTTAGAATGAGAGGAAGTGGAGGATTTTGGAAGTCTTTCACTTTCCGAACCTCTCCTTCCTCCCTATTTCCTTCAACCAAACACACACAAATCCTTCACTTCCCTCTCCTTCCCTCCGAAACCCTCCAACCAAATAGGGCCTTAAAGTTGATGATTCAAAAATATTTGACCAAACTCCATGTCGTATATATATGCCCACAACGTAGACGCAGATGCCTCGCATAGTCGCATGAACTCGCCATTCCTAAAATCTAACCCTCACTCGCAAGTCACAACTTAATGCTCCCATAATTGTAGTTTGGGGACAGTGAATCAACGGTGCCTCCATATATATGAAGAGTATGAAGAGTAGATAAGGTAAGGAGAGTAATGTTATGTGGACTCTCTTCATTCCAGTAATGTTATGTACTTATGTGTATGACGATGATAGTAACGTAAAATCTGGTAGGGTCATGACGAAATTTGGTTTTGGTTTCTCTCTCTTAATAGTTAATATTATGTGTATGATGATGATAGTAATGTAAAACACAGATTCAATTGATAGGGTCACGACGAAGTAAAAAAGCTAACAATTTCAGAGCCAACATGATTGGCAGGAATTAGTCATGGACCCGGTTCGGGCCGCCCGGCCCTGCCCGCTACTGTGCGGGCCCGGAACCGGCCCGGTTCTCGGGTCCGGGTTGGGCCTAGGCCCGGTGGGCGGGTCCGGGCTCGGGCCTTGTATTTGGCGAACCGGCCCGGCCGGGTTGGACCCGGGTCCGGGTCGAATTGATTCCCCCCCCCCCCCTTTTGGGGTTCCACCCGGGTTGGGCTTCATGGTTAGGAGGGGTTTGGGGGGTGAGGGGGGGGGTTAGGAAAGCAAAAAAAAAAAAAAAAAGACCAAACTGGAGGCCCGGCCCGGACCCGGTGGCTACCCGGGCCGGTCCCGGGCCTTCCTTCCCAAAAAAAAAGCCCGGCCGGGCCCGGCCCGAGTCCATGACTAGCATGAATGAGGCTATTATCCTTGTTGCGTTACTTTTGACCGTGGCATAGAAAATACCTTATGCACATGTAAAAGTTTAAGTTATATATGTATCTTGAACACATTTATAGTCACTAAAAGTTATCAAATCACATTTGGGGTAATTTGAGTTCACACTCCATTTTATTGTCCATATTAAACTTTGCATCCCGTTTTTTAAAAGTTTTATATTTGCATCCCAACCCTGTATGAAAAGACAAAAATGTCACTCCTTTAACAATTTTGTTTGACTTCAACATATTCCTGATCGATGGGCATTTTTGTCTTCTCATATGAGATTGGGGTGCAAATATATAGTTTTTTATAGGCCTGGGACCGGTTCGGTTCCTAGGCAAAATATGTGGAACCGTTTGAAAATATGAAATTTTACTAACGGTTCGGTTCTTCTAAATTATTTTATAGAACCGATAAGGAACCGAACCGTTCTTAACGGTTCGGTTCTTGTTATTTAACGGTTCCTAGTCTTTAAAAAAAATTCTTACAAATCACGGTTAAATTTGTGTCAAAAAGACAATCACGGTTGAAATTACAATACAAATATGATGAACATCATTTTAAACCTCAAAAATTGAGTTTAGAACATAAATACATAACAAACTACAAATTTTTGAAAACAAAACAAAACAAGATATTCGTTAAAGAAGCCGAATTAAAGCAGTTGAATGAAAAATAATTCAAGTAGTTAAATAACTAAAGTAAAGTAGTGAATGTAGTATGAAAATAAATAAGTAAATATACACTAAAATATATATGCTAATAAGAAATATATATTTAATTTTAATTATCATATATAACGGTTCCTTAACGGTTCCGGGTACATGTTTTTTTCAAGAACCGAGAACCGAACCGTTAATAAAAAATAGGAACCGAACCGTTAACAAATAACTAATAAATGTTGGAACCGAACCGAACCGGGTCATAACGGTTCGGTCCGGTTCGGTTCTCCGGTTCTTGGTTCCAAAGTCCCAGCCCTAGTTTTTTAAAAATGGAGTGCAAAAGTCCAATTTGGATAGTAAAATGGGGTGCTCAAATTACCCCATCACATTTTTTTGTGTCATTTTGCCCATAACTTTTTTATTAGTAATATTTTAGGAAAAATATCTACTTACTCAAGTAAAAACTATAACTTTTGTATACTGACTTACTGAGGTGCTTCTAAGATATGCCCTCCTCCCTCTTTCTATTACTCGTAAAATTCTTCTTTGGTAATCATATTTGTTTCACATACCAATCTTTCTTATCTCCTAAGTTTTTAACCAGAGACTATTTGTATTGTATGCATTGAATTGATTAACAAATAAAAAAATAAAGTTAAAGGGATTTTTTGGATTAAATTGATTGAACAGTTGAAGATATTAATTATATATTAATCGTAAATGAAAAAATATATTGACTTAATGGTAAAGAAAAAATGAAGAAAGCCGTGAGTCACAGGTCATGGTTCCAATTGTCTCTTGTACATTTCTTTTTTATTTCTTTAAGAATTAATTCAAAACTTTCAAAATGAATTTTATAGCTGATCTAACCCCGAACCTACCCGTCGCATCAATTCGAATTTGATGACCACGTAGGAAGAGATTTTATTCTATTCACCCTTTCACTTGCTTAAATTTATTTTTATTTAAAGTTTTAAACCATTCTTTAGTACATTCTTTTCCATCATCATTTCCATCTATAATTGAAGGAATATCAAATGACTAGGAGGAGAGACAACACCTACTATAGTACGGAGTACTATCTATACATCATTTTTCCTTTAAAAGGACGGCTCCTCCTTTAATGACTTCCCAAAAAAGCTCCATAGTACATGTAACATCTTCTCCACATATAAATAAAATATCCCCAACTTTCATTGGGATGGAACCGTGTAAAAAGGACCGTAAGTTTCATCAATTTGGTTTCCAGTCTAAATTTTTTTGTTCAATTTTATTCTCTTCATATAGGCTTAATCAGGAAATCTTGATTGTCATTTCTTAGAGCTAATACTACATTATTATTTTAGCTTCTCTTCTCTCTTGCTCTCTATGTGTGTTGATCTTTTCTGGATTTCTATCACTGCTCTTCTCCAAAGATGGTGAACGACCCATTTTGGATCAACATGTATCAATAACATAAAATTTGAGCTAAAGTTAACTTGAGAGACAACTGTCATAACGCACACTTGAGAAATTGGGTCCACCGTCCCCAATGGTCAACAGAGCAGCCCACTCACTTCAGACATTTGGACTTTCTTCCTTGGGAAGCAGGCTTCACAAGCTATCTTGATGGACCGTTGAGTAGATCATTAATGACACGGCCAACCTGCAGTCGACATAGCTGAATCATTTTGGTCAACTTGTGTTATGTGAGTAACTTTATATGATACTAATGGTCTAATTAGGGCAAATTATACCGTGGGATCGGCCCACCATTCACATGGTGCACCGATCCCTAAAACGGTGTATTTTTGTTTATTAAAAATTAAAATACTGTAGCAGCGCTGCAGCAGTAAGGGAAGAACAGGAGAGTTTCCAACCATCTGGATCGGAGCTCCTCAAAGGCGAAAACATACAGCAATGACGTAGCTTTTCCTCTGGACGGACTGGTCGGAGAAGAAGTCTGGCTGTGTTGCCGTCCATGTACACGGACTTCAATCGGAGATGGAACTACCAATCTACTCCGTATTTGTTTATTCTTTATCAATTTAAAACAATTTTTTTATGAATCTAAATAAAAAAGATCTACGTATATTGCATAGTATTTTCCTGTAATATTTCTTAGTTATTTTCATACACTTTATTTTGTAATCTTTTTTGACATATTCATATACCTTTTAAGAGATTGAGTTTGTTTATTTTGATTGTTGGAGTTACAATTGATAATATATGGAATTACATCTTCTTGTGCCCGGGTTACATCTTTTTATGCGCGAGTTACATTTTTCTATTCGTGAGTTACCTTTTCAGTTGGGGCAAGTTACATTTGGATTTGTTTCAGCATGTCCAAATATAAATAACTAATTACATTTGAACTAGTTAAATGACAAGAATTAACTTATTATTTTCCAATTTATTACAATTTTTTTTTAAAGTACATTTTCTATAGCTGCATTTGATATTATATGAATTACAACTTCTTATACATGAGTTACATCTTCTTATAAATGAGTTACATCTTTCTCTATGCGTGTTACATTTGGGCTTGCCTCAACATGTTACATTTTGCATACACCTAAATTAGATTTTCTATCAACACAAGTTACATTTTCCATAACACTAGTTACATCACAAAATAAACTCGTTTTATTAAAACAAAAAAAGAAACTGTTTTTAAATCATTTTTTTTTGCAAAAATGATTTCTTGGGGAAAAATGATTTTTTTTAAACATTTTATGGTCTTAATATTAGAAACAAAACACATTCATTATTTAGGTAAAGTAATTAAAAATTTTGACTTATTTTTTTATTGTTTACATTGAAATCAATGTTTTAAACAAGTTACATTTCGACTTGCTAGTAGTAACATTTCTTTTTAACGTGAGTTACATTTTTTTACACACGCTTTACATCATTCCGCTACTGGAATTAGAAAAAAAACAAAACTAGTTACTGTTCACGCGTGTACTGTTCACGCGTGATATTTTTTAATAAAAAATGGGCAATACTACGCCGTTTTGGATCCAGGAGTAGGGTGCTCATCCTGCGGAGATTCCACCGTATACGAACTCTCTAATTAGTGATTGAGTGGGTTAACTTCCTCTTCTTTTAATTATCATAAAAACGGCTTTCATTAATATAGAGCAAACATACAAGACAATATCCAAACGGCTATTACAGATTCGATCGTAAGCCCTAAGAATTGATTTAGAATCAGCCACTCATACAAAACTATGACTCGCTAGACACAAAACGGGTAAGAATATGCCTAAACAGACCGAAAATGAAGCACTATCTTTCAAAAGTTCTTCAAACATCAAAATACTCCAACCATATCTGTCCGAACTGAAATAAAAACAAGTACTACTAATGGAAAAATAATATGAAAATAAAAACTTTCCCCAAATTGCTTCCTCACACGAAGGTGGTTCCGGAGGAGGACGAGCTGTTGTAGTATGGGAGAAGAAAATTTCGACCCCCGGAAAATTCATCTGACACGCTATCCTTCCCGCGCTCGCCAATTTGCTCTCTCCAATTTGCTCCTCTTCCCCTCCGATAGCCAAATTATCATATTTGTTAATGATGGACTCCATCGTATTTCTCATAACAAGCCACCGTACTTAGCAGATGCATGAGAAGCGTCGAATACGAAGATTAAAAACAGCCTTTGCAAGGCTAGTTGAAATCGCCGCACTTCATCGGTGAAGACTTAGCGGAAGAAGGAAACCCTAATGAGAGGGAAGAGACCACTGGTTTTGAATTAATTTTTTTGTCATTGAGTGTGGTTAACTTCCTAATCACCATTAAATCCTAAGCAATGATTTATAAACTCTAAATACGGAATTACCAACCATAAATCCTAAACCCTTTTATGTGTTTCAAATTAAGAATTTTGTAAATCATAATTCAAAATTAAAAGAAATAATACCTAATGTATTACTACAATGATTATTTTTTTTATAAATAGAAAAAATGTATTACCACAATGATGATAAATGACAAAAGTGTGATTTAATCACTTTTACTATAATCATGTTCAATTGTTACATGGTAAAGTCCATAGAAGGTACATTCACAATAACTAGTCACATTTTATTCAATGAGTTTTATTTTAGTAATACTGCAAGAAAACTCCCAAAATAAAATAGTCCAACTTTTCTTGAAAAAATGATTCGGAGTAAATTTTAGTTGGGATTCTAACAAAATACTACTACTCCTGTTTCATATCGGATTCCTTATTTTAGATTGACACGATTATTAATAAAATGATTGAAAAGTAAAAGTTGTGGTTGAGATATGTATAGAATAAAGTGAAATGATAAAGACCACATGTTTATTGTCAAAAAATTAAACATGACATTCATTTTGGGACAACTAAAAAAGAAAGTAAAACAACCAAATTGGAACAGGGGAGTACTAAAAATGCTAAAAATAAAAATAGAACTGATTCAAGGTTTCCTAAAATATTAATAACATGACAATTATACCAACTCTGTAACTGTGACAAGTTTTAATGACCAATGAATATCGTACTGACAACACGTGTCTCAATCACACCTGACACTGTCACCACATCAGTTACAACGCCAATCCAATAGTGACACCAATGTCATCGTGGCCAATGACCACTACCACCGCCCCAGTCAGTCACTATCGTTACCTGGCTAGTGACCACTGTCGCCCCCTAGTGACCACTATTGCCTCGGGTACTGCCAGCCGGGAGGCGCCGACAATACTGGCGATCAGGAGGTACAACAATGTGAGTCAGAAGGATTGAGCGACCAGGTGAAATTTAGGATTTTGTTGTGTTATTTATATAATATGTTTATAGTCTACAACAACAACATCCAAGCCTTAATCCCAAAAGATATTGGGGTCAGCTAACATGAATCGATACATGATATCACCACCAAAAGGAAAAGAAAGAAAATAAAGATAAAAAAGACAAGCTCTTATAAAAAAGATAATATAAAAAGAGATGAATATACTTAAAACTGATAAAATAAAAGAATAAAAATAATGTCTATATATAAGGATCACATTAACAACATCCAAATATTAATCCCAAAAGAATTCGGGATCGGCTAACATTAATCGATATATGATATCAATGCCAAACAGAGAAAACGGACAACAATGGAAAAAAACAGGGAAAAAGTAAGATAAAACGGATAAAACAAAGATAAATAAATATAAGATAGCAATAACATAAGAATATTAGAAAGATAAAGATAGAAAGATAAAAGAACAGAGAAAGCTAGAAGATAAAAATAACATTAGAATATAAAAAGCTAAGGAAAATAAACGATAAAAGAGAAGAGAGAGGAAAGGTAGAAAAGACATCAATCGTCCACACGGATGTGCGCCATCCACTTTGCTCTCTCCAAAGCCATACTCTCATCCAACCCAAGAAGACGCATATATATATATATTCTGATTCCTCTAATCCAAGTCTGTTTGGGTTTTCCTCTCCCGCGCTCTTCTCTACCTCTTCTCCCCACCCCTCAAGTCATCTCACAGGTGCATCACTCGGTCTTCTACGCATATGCCCAAACCACCTCAAACAAGACTCTTGCATATTATCTTCTATATGTGTTACTCTCACCTTTTGTCTGGTTATCTCATTCTTCAAGCGGTCTATTTGGTATGTCCACCCATCCAACACAACATACACATCTATGTCACACTCATCTTTTGAATGTAACATTACTTCACCATCCAACACTCTACACCATACATTAATGCAGGCCTAATTGCTGTTCGGTAAAATTTACCTTTCAGTCTAGTCGACATACCTTGATCGCATAGATATCCTGAGTCACTCTTCCACTTTATCCACCCAGTTTTGATTCTATGGCATACATCTCCATCTAATTCACCATCCTTCTGAATTATGGAGCCCAAATAACGGAACATATCACACACTGGTATTTCCTTACCATAAAGAGTAATACCACTGTTGCTACTACTTCTACCTCCACCAAACTTGCACTCCATTTACTCAGTCTTGCTTCGGCTTAGTCTGAAACCCTTGGTCTCCAATGTTTGTCGCCACACTTCCAACTCTGCTTTAACACCGGATTGTGTCCCATCAATCAATACAATATCGTCGGCAAACATCATGCACCACGGTATATATATCTTCTTGAATTGACTTCGTAAGTTCATTCATGACTATAAAAAATAAGAAAGGACTCAGAGCAGATCCTTGGTGCACTCCAATAGTAATAGGGAACTCTGTGGTCCTCCTACGCTAGTGCGGACACTTGTAGTGCAAGCATCATACATATCCATGATGATACTGATATACTTACGTGATATACCTTTCCTAGTTAAGACCTACCAAAGGACTTCTCGAGGTACCCTATCATATGCCTTTCATAAGTCAATGAACACCAAATGTAGATCCTTTTTATATATAAGGATAAAAGGATAAAAAACAAAAAAAAAATGACGGGAAAACATAATACAAGATCACTCCTCTACACTAATATCCGTCCTCCACTTTGCTCTCTCAAAAGCCATATCCTCATCTAACCCAAGAAGAAGCATATCACTTCGGACTCCCCTAACCCACGTCTGTTTTGGCCTTCCTCACCCTCTCTTTCCTGCCTCTTCTCCACACATCTCAACCCGCCTGACAGGTGCATCACTCGGTCTTCTACGCATATGACCAAACCACAATAGGCGCGACTCCCGCATCTTGTCTTCAATAGGTGCTACTCCCACCCTTTGTCCGATTGTCTCATTCCTCACATGGTCCTTCCTAGTTTGGCCACACATCTAGTGCAGCATGCGCATCTCCGGCACACTCAAATTTTGAATGTGACATTGTTTCACCGTTCAACACTCTAGAGTAATTCTGCTATTACCACTGCTTCTACCCCCAACAAACCTGCACTTCATGGACTCTGTCTTGCTTCGACTTAGTCTGAAACTCTTGTTCTCTAATTTTTGTCGCCATACTTCCAACTTTGCTTTAAGACATGATTGCGTCTCATCAATTAATACAATATCGTCGACAAACATCATGCACCATGGTATTTTGTCTTGAATTGACTTCGTAAGTTCATCAATGACTATGGCAAATAAGAGAGGGCTCAGAGTCGATCCTTGGTGCACTCTGATAGTAATAGGGAACTCCGCAGTCCTCCCTACACTAGTACAGACACTTGTAGTACAATCCTCATACATATTCATGATGATGTTGATATACTTGTGTGATATGACTTTTCTAGTTAAGGCCCACCAAAGAACTTCTCGAGGTACCCTATCATAAACGTCTTCTAAGTCAATGAACACCAGACATAAAACATTCTCTGAAATCTTCACGGTTCTCTGAAACTCGCTCACAAAGTTTCATGGTGACTCATAAGCTTAATCCATCGATAGTTGGTACATTCTTGTACATCACCTTTATTCTTGTATAAAGGGATAAGAGTACTCTTCCTTTAACTCGTTGGCATCTTGTTGTTTCTCCAAATCATGTTGAAGAAACTTGTTAACCACTCGACGCCTCTCTCTCCCAAACTTCTCCAAGCCTTGATTGGTATGCCATCTGGACCCACTGCTTTCTTCCGCCCCATCTTCCTCAAGGCCTCTTTAATTTCTGTTGGTCGGATCCTTCTCACAAAATCATGATTTACCATACAATCTGGTATGATCAAATCACCGATATCTTGCGCATGGTTCCCGTCGAATAATGTATCAAAATATGACCTACACCTCTATTTTATCTCCCTGTCCTCCATTAGTACCCTTTGATCGACATCCCTTACACACTTAATTTTTTGCGATATCTTGAGTCTTACGGTCACGAACACAAGCAAGTTTGTAAATATCCTTTCCCCCTTCCCTAGAGCCCAATTTTGCATACAATTCTTTGTTCACTTTTCCTCTTGCTTCCTTTACAGCTTTCTTTGCTCTTCTTTCTTCCTCCTTGTAATCCTCTATGTTCTCGTCACTCCAACTTTGCCCAATTTTTTATAGCATTCCCTTTTGATCCTTATTGCTTGTTTCACCTCATCATTCCACTGAGATGTGTCCTTTTTGGTGGTAGACATCCTTTAGATTCTCCAAGTATCTCTTTCGTCACTTTGTTAAAGGTGGACTCCATTGATAACCACACATCATCCACATGTGTGCCATTATCAATGGACCATATATCTTCCTCCAACATTTTATGTGCAAACGTTTGTTGGAGAATCCCCTCGAGCCTCCACCACTTTATTTTTGGCTCCCCTTGTACCTTAACCCTCCTTCTCTCTATTTTTTTACCTTGAAAATCAAGCACAAACATCGTATGTTAAGTGACAGCACTCTCACATGGGATAACCTTACAATCAGTGTAACTAGATCTCCAAGTCATTCGTACTAACAAGTAGTCAATTTGGGTACGATTAGCTCCACTTCTATACGTCACAAGGTGAGAGTCTCTTTTCTTGAACCAAATGTTCATCACAACAAACTTATATGTTGAGGCAAAATCCAGAATGTTTTTCCCCGCTTCATTTCTAGTGCCAAAACCATGCCCGCCATGGATACTCTCAAAACCATCATGACTTGGGTCCACATGCCCGTTGAGGTCGCCTCCTATGACCAGCTTCTTTCCCCTTGACACTCGTCGCACCACCTCCCCAAGATCCTCCCAAAATTGTTGAGAGATAGATGCATCCAATCCCACTTATGGTGCATAGGCACTTACCACTGACACAATCTCATCTCCTATAATCAGTTTAATGCTCATGACACGGTCGTTCTTCCTGAAGACTTCCACTACACCCTCAACATAATCATGTATGTGCCACCATAATGCCTACTCCCTTTTTGTTCCTTTCTCTCCACGAATACCACAAACTAAAACCTACGAGATTAATCTCACGTGCCTTTTCTCCAACTCACTTAGTTTCTTGCATGCACATTATGCTGAAATTCCTCCTTTTTTTTTTTTTTTTTTTTTTTTTAACCAAAAACAAAGACTTTTTTTTTTTGCTGATAATGTCAAAGGAGGAATACATACTGTTAACACACATGTCCTCATAATATTACAGAATTACAAAACAATCCCAGCGGCCGTACACATTTCATTTATTCATCAGAATCCCAAAGAACTCCGATCCATCGCCGGTGAACGGGTCTAATCGCTGTCGCTGCTGCTGCTGCTGCTGTCGCCGCCGTGCTCGTGCCCGTGCCCGTGCCCGGACTTCTTCTCCTTCTTCTTCTTCTTGTCTTTCTTGTCCTTGCCCTGTTTCTCGCCTCCTTCGTGGTGGATCTTGTCCTTGATCTTGTCGACGATTCCTTTGTCGTCTTTGTGCCCCGCCTCGCCGGAATGGCGGGCATCCGCCGGATTGCCGTGGGGTTTCGTCTCCCCTTCGCCGTGGATCTTGTCCTTGATCTTCTCGACGAGTCCTTTGTCTTTGTGGGCAGCCTCTGGATGGCTGGAATGGTGGGCTTCCGACGACTTCTCGCCGTCCTTGTGGGCTTCCGCCGGCTTGTCGTGAATCAAATTGCCGATCTTCTGAACGAATCCTGCCATTTCTAAGATAAAGATATATTGGGAAAGTATGATTGGGTACTCAATTCCTCCTTTTCATAACCTCACTTATCTCAGACGATCTTAGTGTAAGAGAGCCAACATTCCATGTCCCGAAAAGCAATCTAACACCATGCCTTTTCTTCTTCACACCACATCGACTCCCACCATGTGCTTGCATATTTGACACCATCCTCGAGCATAGGAGCGTCACGTCGCTTCTGGGCGACGACCTAGCAGGCTTAGCATTTTTATCACCACACCCAGGCCTATGAAGTGTAGCGCGTCCTTGCATATTTGATAGCATCCCCAGGCGGAGGGGTGACGTGTCGCTTACGGGCGACGACCTAGATGTAGCGATATTCATATTTCGATTCATGTCATGTGATGTGACTAAGTGATACTGTTGGCTATCACGCGCAAACCACAACACTCTTCTCCTTTATCATGACTTGAGACATGCATGATACCAAAAAATGATCTCATGGTGAAGTTAATATGTTTATGGTCTAAATAAATAAAATATTGAACATATTTTTATCTATCAAAAAGTCTCTATTACTCCCTCCAATCATAAAATATGCCAAAATTTCTTTTTTAGGTGTTCCAAGTCATTTCCATTTAAAGTACTTCCTCCGTTCTTTATTATCTGTCTCGCATTCCATTTTGAGACGTTTTTTATTATTTGTCTCTCTTTCTACTTTATGAAAGTGTTTGATAACATAACCCCACTTTTTTTACTTTTACCTCTCTTACTTTTTACAAACTACTTTCTCTTTCCTACTTTATCATAACTTTACTCTACTTAATATACTTTCTTTCCTACTTTATCATCACTTTATCACCACTTTACTCTTTTTAATATACTCTCTTTCATACTTTATCATTTACTCTACACACTCTACATTTACCCTACTATTTTTCTATTAAAACCCGTGCCCAAGGCTAGCGGGACAGATAATAAAGAACGGAGGGAGTATTAAATATGTGATTAAAGTAATTTTTATCTCTTGTGTGCATATTTCAATCACATTTATGATACTTTTTTAGTATAAGAGCTTAAATGATGAATTGAAAATAGTAGAATGACTTGTTTCACTTTTTTCCTATATACTTTACTATTCTACGTATAAGATAAATTTGGCTAAATTTTATAGAACGGATAAAATATTAATCCGTCGCATAGAAAGGTTCTTACTTTCTATTTTAGACATCTTATATAAAAGTTTTCATTCCCATTTTAGAAAAATAATTAACAATCTTAAATAATTAATCAATCATTAAATAATAAAATAATAAAAGTAATACATTTGTAACATCACAATTATCACCACTAACCCTATTATATTAAACTCCACATATATATATATATATATATATATATATATATATATATTAAAATTGTATATAAAAATCTACTCGAATTATTTTAGTTCTTTTCAAAATCCTTTTCAATTGCAACGTTGAACCGAACACTTGTGAATTTCGAGTTCCTCAGCTTATTGGAGAGGTTGTTGAAAATGCGTGATTTCGTCCTCTGTTCCCCGCGTATGTCTCTTGCTTGATTATGTTGGATGAAAGCCTGAAACTCTGCAACTCCCCGAATCGCATTAGCCATTTTCTGCTTTTATTCCCTCTCCGGTGGTTCGGCCACCGCCCCTTTCCTCTCGCTTCTCGGTCTCTTCCGGCTGCGTCACTGACCCAAATCCAATGATGGGTGTCTAAGTGTCCTCGCCGGGCTTCCCGAAATCTTATGATCAATTAACTGGTTTTCGGAGGTCGGGCTCATGGGTTGCGTCACATCCAGACAGGCGCGCCGCGACGCCGTTTCTTCCCCGGATTCCTCCACCATTGCCACCACCCGGGAAGGCGTGAAGCGACGTCGTGCCCGGTCGAGTTTGGGACACTACAATGTTGGGTTTGGAGGGTTGGAAAAGATCCAAGAGGAGTCTGAGGAGGGGGAAGAGGAATGTTGTTCTCCCGCCAAGAAATATTCTGGTAATCCGAAGGCCTTGTCAAAGGTGCATCCGGTAAAGAAAGCTACTTTTAGTATCAAATTTGGGAGGCTAACGAAAGGTGAACATGTAGCTGCCGGGTGGCCTTCCTGGCTCTCTGCGGTTGCTGGAGAGGCAGTTGAGGGATGGATTCCCCTCAGAGCGGACAAGTTTCAGAGATTAGAAAAGGTACACAAGGCGCTTGCTCTTTTGCCTCGCCCAAAACGGAATTAGATTTATAAGCATTGCATGTTTTTCTATAGACAATGATAGAATGAGAACGCTGTAATGATTTACGATGGGTTAATTAAAGAAATAAAATATTGGACCGTGATAAAGATTCATTTTCTGTCTCATCCTAGATTGGACAGGGAACATACAGCAGCGTGTACAGGGCACACGATCTTGAAACTGGTAAGATGGTTGCTCTGAAGAAGGTGCGATTTGACAACTTCCAACCTGAGAGTGTTAGATTTATGGCACGAGAAATAACTATCCTTCGCAGACTTGATCATCCGAACATCATGAAACTGGAGGGTGTAATCACCTCCCATTCATCATGTAGCATATGTCTTGTCTTTGAGTACATGGAACATGATCTATCAGGACTGCTGTCTTGTCCTGACATCAAGTTCAGTGATTCACAGGTTTCTTTATAACATTGTTCTCTGATTTGTTGATGCAAATTGCAAATTGTTTTTGTGTTATTGCTTTCAAATTTTCCTATTTCTTTCATCCTTTCCGTATTTGGAATATAGATTAAATGCTTTATGAAGCAACTATTGTCTGGACTGGAGCACTGCCATTCTAGAGGGGTTATGCATCGAGACATCAAAGTATCAAACATTTTGGTAAATAATGAAGGCATTTTGAAAATAGGAGACTTTGGTCTTGCAAATTTTGTGAGTGCATGGAACGACCAGCATCCACTGACCAGTCGAGTAGTGACCCTTTGGTATCGACCGCCCGAACTTCTGTTAGGGTCCACAAAGTATGGTTTGACAGTTGATTTATGGAGTGCTGGTTGCGTATTTGCAGAGCTTTTCTTTGGGAGGCCTCTACTAAAAGGTAGAACTGAGGTTAGTGTGAATTCTTATATCAATCTATGTTTGTTTTAATTATGTCTTGTGTTACTTATGATGAACATCCAGTAGTAGTAGTTCTCTTAACATTATTGTCTTACTTGTTTGGAAGGTGGAACAATTGCACAAGATCTTTAAACTCTGTGGTTCACCGCCCGATCATTATTGGGAAAATTCAAACCTTTCGCTCGCAGCTATGTTTAAACCCCAATTTGCTTATGAGAGTACACTACGCGAAAGATGTAAAGAATTACCAAAAGCTGCTGTAAACCTTATACAAACCCTTCTCTCAATAGAACCTTATGAGCGTGGAACTGCTTCATCCTCTCTTAATTCTGAGGTAATTCTCACAAGAGATTTCACAATCTCATTTGTGCTTCAAGTATCATGCAACCATGGGGCATAGTAGTGTGATCTCACTCCTTATTATCAATTTAGCACATATAATTAGTAATGTCAATATGTTGTGTTTCTGACATAACAGTGTTATTTCACTCATCAAATATATTTATTAAAACTGATCTCTTTATATTGTGTTTCTGGGTTTAGTATTTCCATTCAAGGCCATATGCTTGTAACCCATCAAGCCTGCCAAAGTTCCCACCAAACAAAGAGATTGATGCAAAAATCCGGGAAGAAACAAGGAGGTGATGTAGTTCCACTGCTTTTTTGTAAATTTGATAGCATTAGACTTTCAAAACTTAACAATGCCTTACATTTATTCAGCTTCATCCCATTCAAACAAGAAAGCTTTTTTCGATGGAAAAATTATTTGCTTATAAAGGAAGCATTGGGGCAGAAATGGGAAAAATGCGCTTTTGAGAGTAAAAAAAACACTTTTTCTGATTATTTAAAAAAGTAGCAGATTGGTGCTTTCAGAAACCACTTGACATGCTTACAAGAGGAAACACTTATGAAAAGCACTTAAATAGTTGATAGTCATTAAGGATGTTTTTACTTGGACTGTAATTTGCTGGTCTGGTCTGATCTGGTCTGGTAATGTCTGGTCTCTTTGTATTTTTATAACTATCCAAGTCTGATCTGGTCTGGGACAAATTACAGACCAAGTAAAAACATCCTAGTTGTACTGTCAACGGTTATGCAGTGATACCATAAGTTATCCCAAAGAGGCTCTAAATCTCCGCAAAGTAAGATTTTTTGAATAACACAGTGCCTTCATTTGAAGTCTAAATTTGGATTATCCCTTAATTTTCAGGAGGAGGGCAGGTTCCACAGGAAGGGGGTCTGCATATTCCAGAAATATAAGAGCACGTCGAAAAGGAGTGGCTCCTATTGAGGTCTCTCTCTCCCTCTCTCTCCAGTGTTATTGTTAAATAAGCTGTTATCTCCACTCACTATGATAGTATGATGTTTTGTCTATGAAGGATTTCGACTCCAGTATTCACTCTTCTCGTAGAAGCAATGGAAGCAGTAACCACTATTCTAGAGGAGCTACTGTGGCCAGGGTACCACTCAAAACTCCATATGATACTGTTTCTGAGGCAGCTTCCCAGACAACAGAGATATCTCAAGGGGATAGTATTCACTCTGTCCCTGTACATATGATAAGCAGTTACAGTGGATGGCCAAAAAGTAAAAAACAGGACCGTTCAAGATTGCATGCTTAGGCTAATCCAAGAAGGCCACAGGCGATTTTGGTAAATGTACCCATGGATTCATTGGGTTTGCCTGAATCCTTTCACTCACCTGATATGCATCAGTCATCGGAGTTATCGGTGGTTAGCATTCTTCATTTGCATTTACACTTTTGTGGTCATGTCTGGATCCCGGAAAATGCTAAATGAAAAATGCTAAAATGATGAAATATCATAAATATCTTTAAAAATTGTACATAGTATATGTTTTGAGTTTCTCAGCCTTTATATAATAGAATTAAGCAAGAAATAAAATGAGTTTGGACTGATGGTTTGTTCCACACATTATCTGTCCTTCCAAATTTTCCCTATATTTTCTTCTTTATTTTCTTTCTCTAGCATTTTCTGAGTTTCAAACGGAAGTACGGAACCTATAGCTTTTTATAAAAAGCAGTAAGAATACGCAGGTTCACATTTTTTAACCTAATGTTAGCATTCTACAAGAGTTCTATACCAACTGAAGTGTTCCCAAATTAGCATCATCTAATCCCCACCTGTTACTACTATTACTACTATCATTATTATCATTCTTTTTGATGACTAATTATCAGTATCAATGTCAGAGAAGGGCCGTAATGGTCAATTGAAGGACCGTAATGGTCAAGAAGGGCCTGGCAATCTCAGAATCATTGTCATATAAGTCACACAGTAGAAAAGATGATCAGACAGTGAAGTACACATCAAAACCGTTTTGCGATTCATATTTCCAGCCTTATTACTGAATTTTAATTTGCTGGAACTTCAGGTATTTTTAATTTTTTTGTGCAAAGTATATAAGTTTTGCATTTCAGCAGGTGTGACTTGAATGATTTGGTGTGCCTTAAAACGCCATTCGTTGGGAACCTCAAAATCATTGAACTTTGGCAGATGTGAGGATTTTGGGTTCGCCCTTCAGAGTCTGCATCAATATTCGTGGCTCAAGCACATACAAACGAGTCACGTGATACGAATGGAGAGGTCAGATAAAGCAGAAGAAATAAGGAATATGGAATTACTAATTCAGTAATTCCTAAGGTCTAGTTAGTACTTATGTTCTAATATTATACTTTTTGTCTAATATTATACTTTTTGTTCTAATTACTTAAGGTCTAATATTATACTTTTTGTAGGGCAAAACACGCAATGGAAAGTTTGATCGTGGCATTAATTTGAGATTGATGACTTCGTGGCCGAAGTTGCAATTGAAACAACGATTGCATAGATCATAGATGCATGTCACTTAATCCTCACTTGCTACCTTTCTTATGCTCTGTAGCTAACCTCTTCGTTATTTTGCTGTATTCGTTATTTGATTTCATTCAATGTGCTGTATTTGTTCAACATGTCTATTTGTTTTTCTGTGTGTTGCTAGTGGTGATTTTTGTCATCTTGGTAATACCCATTTCGCTTTGGATATTTATGCGATACTTATAAAGGCCCCCTTGGATAAAGAATCACAAAACATTCGCTTTTTATAATGAGTATAATCGACTATGATGCAAAAGTAAATTGAGTGCCCATTTACTTAGTTTCATTTTCTTTGTTTTCCTTCTATGGTTTTTTATTTCCAGTTGTGAAAATATGTTTACTAATACCTATATATCAAACTCACTTTCTGAATTCATTTTGATGCAGATATCGGAGGTGGTCCGGATTGCCATGGTGGAGGCAGTTGACGGTGACCAACAATGACGGATGGGGTGGTTCCTTGGTCATAGTAATGGAGGATAAGTTTTTGAAATGTTAGGTCTTGGAGTAGTGAATTTCATATGATAAAACAAAAGAATGCGAAATTTTGAGGAGTTGACCTTTGAATTTTGTTGATAAGTTTTTGAAATCTTAATCTTTTTTGGTAAATCCGTTTTCTTTTTCTTAGCACATGAGCCTGACTTTCATTGACTCTATTTGTTGATTCTCGTGCTTTATCCACACCAGGACTCGGGCCGGGCCGTGCCCGGCCGGGCTTTTTTTTGGGGAGGAAGAACCGGAACCGGGCCAGTTCCGGGCCGGGCCGGTTCATGTTATTTTTCTCTTTAAATTTCTTTTACTTCTCTAATTAACCCCCGAGCCCCCCCTTCATCCCCACCCCCCAAAACACCCAAAACACCCAGACCAACCCGGGAGAAAACAAAAAAATAGAAAAAGAAAAAAACAAATAGGTCGTGCCGGTTCCGGGCCTAAACCGGGCCGGTTCCACTTTTAGGAGGCCTAAGCCCGGCCTGATTAATTCCGGACTCGGGTGGCCCGGACCGGTCCTATAACCGGGTACCGGGTCGGGTCGGGCGGCCCGACTCGAGTCCATGACTAATCCACACAATCAATTTAACTCTCTTTGAATCTCAGATTTTATATACTACGGTCTATGGTGTATCTAAATAAAACATTATCATTTTTCCAAGAGAAAATGGTCAAATAGGCCCTTGAACTTACATAAAAAGGTCAAATAAGCCGTTATATAGGAGGCTTTGTATGACCGTCGTCATTTGAGGTGGTTCCCGGTAGAATTTTTTGATGAGATTTTTTGAGCATCTTATTCATTAAGTCTAGTTTACTCATACCAAATTTTAGCTAAAACTTCAATCGAGAAGGCATTCAAATGAATTCTTGAAGATAATTGCACAATTAAAAGCGATTTATCTTCAAGAATTCAAAAAATGTGGTATGAGTAAACTAGACTTAATGAATAAGATACTCAAAAAATTTCACCAAAAATTCCACCGGGAACTGCCCCAAATGGCGACGGCCAGACAAAGCCTCCTATATAAGGGCTTATTTGACCTTTTTATGTAAGTTCGAGGCCTAATTAGACCTCTTTCCCTTTTTCCGATTCTGATTTTATATAAGAATTGAATTTCAATTATTCACTTGCATACTATCGTATATGTTGTTGAGTGAGGCTTAACTTTATCATTGTAAAGCGCACAAAAATGAAATTTGTGTACGGTGTACTCGTTTGTAGACTTCTTTTACAAACAATAACTGTATATGTAAATAAAATACGAGTAGCTTTCTGGGTTTTCATATGACTTTTCTATGTATACACGAACAATGTTTCAAATGTGACTTCTCTTTGTGGATTGAAGTAATTTTGCTTTGGCTGTTTTTAAAACAAAGTCATGCATTTAATATACTTCAAACAAAGGGAACCCCACTTGAATGGCTTATAATGAGATTTCTTATTTTTTGGATGAAATATAATGAGATTTCTTTGCAACTAGGGAAGGCCTTTATACATTTGTAAACTGGTATGTGGACCAACATGCTCAGAACCAATAACAGAAAAACTATATAACAATATAACATCAAACAAATAAATCGAAGCGTAAATGAGAGATGAAATTAACTTTGAAGTGTAAATCTCTCTAGTTAACCATATTGGCAGAAAGGTTTACCAATATGGTAAACCTCTCTATGGAAGGAGCAATATCAATTACTCGGTCCAAATGTGCACACAAATTTGCGCACATCCAGTAAGTAGTACAAGTAACATTCTTTTATGATTGTTCATTTATCTTTGAAAGATGTTTACCTTCTTTAATATTCTAGTACTTTTCATATTAAGAGCCCGTTTGGTAGCACGAAAATCGGCTGTTTTGGCTGATTATGCTGATTCTAGAAAAAAATATTTTAAAAATATATTTTATTAATAAAATAAAGAAAAAATTACATGTAAAAATAACTAAAATGGTCATCTACAGTAACTTCAGCCAATACAGCCAGAAAAGTAACTCCAACCTTACTTTTTCTGCTTATTACACAATTCAGCACGCGAAAGTAAAAATTACGTGTTTGGTGAAAAAGCTGACTGATAAGCCTGATAAGTCGAAGAAAGGGGTCTCCAAACAGGCTCTAAGATAGTTTATGCTCACTTGCACTAGATGCCGGTAATTTTTAAAGTAGACTCTATTTCGATGTTAAGTATTCACAAGTATTATACGATAATACTCCGTATAATTTAAACTAGTATCAATTTTCATCCAAATAAGGCTACATGTGAAGTAATTAATTAGATGAGTCCCGCTTCGTGTACATGCTGGGTTAGTGGGTTACACGCCGGTCAAATTGTCTGTGTACAGATAATTTGATCGGCTACACAGACAATTTGACTGGCATTTCATGAAAAAAATTGATTTCCATACAGACAATAAAATAAATAGTTGTCTTTATCACAGATATTTTAGACCAGAATTTTTCATAGTATTCGTGATACAAACAATTTTTTTTTATTTTTGTCTGTATGAAAATCGTTTTTTTTCATAAAACGTCAGTCAAATTGTCTGTGTAGCTAGTCAAAATGTCTGTACACAGACAATTTGACTAGCATGTAACCCGGCGTGTAAAACGGTGTGTACAAAAGGAATTTTCCTAATTAGATTGATTACATTTCAGCTCAATGAGTTGAATGAGTTGAAATGGTCTTCCAAGCGTAGCTTTGTCTCTCGTACACTCGTACTTTAAACTTTAATGATGTAGGTATTCTCAATCCACTATTTTCAACTTATATGTACTATATCTTTTTTTTTTTTAGCTTTTCTATAAATTTTAAAAATACAAGCATTTTTAAAATTTGGGCTGGGTCAGGGATGGCCCTCCCCTAGCTCCGCCCATGATAATAACTATTTTTTACAAGAATTATAATCCCTATTCATTATTACTTTTAGTTTTTGTTTGCTCCAGGGGGGTTTGGGGGAGGGGGGCTGGGGGGCTTGGAGTAATCAGGGCTGAAACTCAGTCCATTGAGTTTCAAACTCTTATGTGCCTAGTGGGTTTCGAACTTGAGACCTTCACTGGACACGGTAACCTCACAACCAGCAGAGCTGGAATACTTGGTTTATATGTACTCTATCTTATTACAAATAACTGATATTTTTAATTTGTCATATGAAACAACAACAAATACGATAGAATATACATTTGATTAAAATAAAGATGATGGACGAAATAATGTCACCTCTGATACAAAGTGACTACAATAATAACTTTAATCATATTTTTGTGGGTAAAAGCATAAGGGATACGAGTATGTAAATTATGACCATGAGCCCGTTTGGTAACCCGAAAATCGGCCGATTTGGCTGATTTTGCTGAAATTTATGAAGTTCTGACTGAAGCGATTGCAATGGCTGATTCTGCTGATTAAAGAAAAAAAATTAAAATATATTTTATTAATAAAGTAATAAAAAAAATTATATGTAAAAATAGCTAAAATGATTATGCATAGTAACTTCAGCCAATACAGCCAGAAAAGTAACTTCAACCTTACTTTTTCTTATTATTACACAATTCAGCGCGCGAAAACAAATGTTACGTGTTTAGTGAAAAGATTGGATGATACGCCTAATAAGCCGAAAAACAGTGTTACCAAACAGCCTCCATGTCGGTTTGGTCCTTAGTCCTTATTCTAATTTGTACATATCAACCAAGTCCTTTTGTTCTTTAATCGGTAAATTGATAGAAAGTTATACACATTACCATGTAATTGATGTAAATAACCGTGTATAATTTTCATAGCTTTATGTTTGTCACAAAACATTTAAGAGCTTTTTTAAATATTTAAGAATATTTTAAGAAGTTACTGTGGGTGGCTTTTGTAAGAAATTTTGTATATATATATATTTTTTTGACAGAGAAAATTTTGTAATTTTTAGTATCAATTAGTCACAACAAATTGTTATATGAAATTGTACTAAATCGTTTTATCAAACTGTAACAACATTTTTCTTTTAAGATCAATTTTAATGAAAATTGATTATACTGAAATTAATAAATAAAAAACCATTACAATAGATTTAAGGTAATTCCAGCCCCAGCCTAAAGACCAATGATTAGACTTACACTTTGTCACCAACAACCCCTTTTTTTTAATCTTTTTAGTAAAAGACTCCTTTCTTGTGTATCTTCTAAAAAACTTTCAAAACACAAAACTATAGTACAGCTCCAAATTAAAAAAAAATCAAAACACAGTAAAACTCACATGTTGTAGTTCTGAATTAAAAAACTCAATTGACACACTATACCTCTGTTCTAAAAATCGTTCTAGGCGCCCGACTAGTCCCCGCCTAGGCGCTAGGCGGTGGTCGGGCGCCCCGATTTTCGTCTAGGCGCTCCTACTAATTGGTTTGCCGTCTAGGTGAATTAGACGGCCGCCTATGGCGCCTAGTTGCCCGCCTAGAGCTCCTAATCAGCCGCCTAGGGCGTCTAGATTCGACGAACATTACTTCACCTTTTAATTTTAATTTTCTAAGCGATATACATACTTTAACTTTAGCCATTGATATAAAGAAATGGAGTTGTAAATTATGATAAAACTATATAGTTTGTATATATACCTAAAATTTATCATTATTTATATTTATAACATAATGAAGTTAAGTGATTAGTTATCATATACTACGTATGATTAAATGTGTAATTCTATCATTCATGTTTGTTAATGTATATGTATATATGTATTTCATACACACAAAAATACAATATTACTAATCATATTTATGTAAAAATATAGATAAAAATGCAATTTCTATGTTTCCGACTAGTCCCCGCCTAGGCGCCCGCCTAGGCGCTAGGCACTGGGCTAGCGCCCGACTAGCGCCTAGCGACTTTTAGAACACTGCACTATACCAACATGATTCATGGGAGCTAATAAACATGATAGCTAAAACCAAATTTATGAAGGATAGCATCCAGGAAACCCCATGCCACTCTGTCGAACGCCTTTGCCATATCCAGCTTAATTATCAGGTTTGACCCCCTGACCTTTCTATCCAGGTGGTGTAACATCTCCAAGGCAACAAGTACTTGAGGTTGAATTTCCCTGCCTTTCATGAAGCCTGACTGCTCATCGGAAATAATTTTTCTTAAAATAGAGGACAATCTCGTTGCTAGAATGCGTGTATTAATTTTACTTAAGAGATAGGGCTAAAATCACTAAAAGAGATAGGGCTTTTCTTTTTTGGAATCAAAACCAAATTCACGCTTCCTACTCCTTTAGTCACCGGAAACCCCATAAAAAATTCATGAACTGCCAGCACCACATCTTGTTTGATAATATCCCAACAGCCCTTGTAAAAACTACCCCCAAATCCATCTGGTCCCGGAGCAGCATCGGCACTTAGGCCCCACACAACCTCTCGAATCTCCAGTTCAGTAGGAAGTGCCACTAAAACATCATTGTCATGGGAGCTAATAACTATAGCACATTAATATTTTAATCTAGATAAAATGGAGGGAAAACTGTTAAATAGGTCCTCGAACTTTCATAAAAAGGTCAATTAAGTCCTTCTATAAGGTTATGTCCGGCCGTCGTGATTTGGGGCAGTTCCCGGTGGAATTTTTTGATGAATTTTTTTGAGCATCTTATTCACCAAGTCTAGTTTACGCATACCAAATTTCAGCTAAAAATTCAATCGGGAACACATTCAAATTAATTCTTGAAGATAACTGCGCATTTTTGCGTTCTCGAATTAATTTGAATGCGCTCCCGATTAAATTTTTAACTGAAATTTGGTATGAGTATACTACACTTGATGAATAAGATGTTAAAAAAAATTCATCAAAAAATTTCACCGAGAACCGCCCCAAATCGCGACAACCGGACAAAGTCACCTATAGAAGGACTTAGAGCCCGTTTGGTAGCACGAAAATCGGCTGTTTTGGCTGGTTCTGCTGAAATTTATGAAGTTCTGGCTGAAGTGGCTGTTTTGGCTGATTCTGCTGATTCTAGAAAAAAATATTTTAAAAGTATATTTTATTAATAAAATAAAGAAAAAAATACATGTAAAAATAACTAAAATGGTCATCTACAGTAACTTCAGCCAATACAGCCAGAAAAGTAACTCCAACCTTACTTTTTCTGCTTATTACACAATTCAGCACGCGAAAGTAAAAATTACGTGTTTGGTGAAAAAGCTGACTGATAAGCCTGATAAGCCGAAGAAAGGGGTCTCCAAACAGGCTCTTAATTGACTTTTTTATGAAAGTTCGAGGACCTATTTGACAGTTTTCCCTAAAATGGAGCTAAATAACTGCAAGTACATGTGGATCTTACATTCCAATCGATGTTACAATTAGCGTGATTTAACAGAAATAATTAACAAAAAAAAACTTGAACAATACATATTGGGGTTATGTCTAAAATATTACTACAAAAAATTGCTATAGACACAAAAGTGATCTTTTTTCTCAAATTCCGAAAATAAGACTAAAAAGAGTTTAGGAGACTACTACACCCCTATTAGTGCTACAGCAACGTACGTCACAGTGACCAGTAACACCATAGTGACCAAAATATCTCAGTGACCAAAATCCCTTAGTGACCAAAAATAATTAGTGACCAAATATATCCAAAATTCACCAGTGACCAAAAAAATCATTAATAACCAAACATCCAAAATTCACAGTGACCAAAAATCATTAGTAACCAAAATTTCTATCCAATAACAAGTAACTTTCACCCGTTTAACGACCTACATACCTCTTTTCAGTGATCAATGTCCGCGTGTCTAGTTACAATTACGTGAACTAACCAGTTACAGTTACTCAACTCAACTACTTTTATTTATCCAATTTTACCAGTTACAGACTTACAGTTACTCGATTCGATTAATTACAATTATAGGAGCCGATCAATTATTGTTACAGTTACTAACAATCCGATGACATCTTTATTCAAACAAATTTATGATTACACCGCCATGACCGCCGTGAAATGACCACCGCACTCACTCCGGCAGACATCCCCGCCCCGTATCTAACCCAAACCACAGCCCCCAAACCCCGTGCCACTGCCGCCGACAACCGCTCCCTCTGACCATCAACTCATCTGCCCACCAATATCGGGACCAACCGCCACGTCAGTGTCTCAGTGACCACCCCACCCCCCGACATCTCCAGCGGAAAGTGACCCCAAACTATCTCCAGCCTCCTCCAGCCCCCAAACCCCTGCCACCACCAGCCCACGTCCACCACCGCCCCTGCCAGCCCTCCTCTCACCCCGCCCCCCCACTCACCTCATACCACTCGTAACCTAAGCCGCCAGCCAACCCCATCCCCAAGCCACCAGGGTTCGGCCCTCCAATTGGTGATCAACACACCACAATCGGCCGTTACCCTAGCCACATCTATACCGCCATCGGACTCAATCCTCATAGAATCGACGATTGACGCCCCAAGCCACCACGGTTTATCCCCCAATCGCCAACCATCACCCCCGGTAACCCTAGACTACATTCCACCGTCGTCTTTGGACTCTATCCACACTGAATCGACGAACGACGGTGATTTAAACCATTTTCGCCATCCAATCGCCAATAAACGGCGATAACGGCTCCTCAATCTCCATGGAGAAGAAGAGAAGACGAAATGGTGGTTGCGACGCTTCTGGGAGGCGATGGTGGGAAAACGGTGGTAGTTGCGTCGATGGTGGTTGCGCCAATGGTGGCTGCTTCGATAGTACTCGCTTAGACGAAGGTTGGTCAGATGCAAATCTACCAGGAAGGGGAGAGGATCCACCAGGCATATGCGAATGAAGCCATGGAGGGTTACATGTTATGTATTAATGTAAGGGGTGTTTTCAGGTTCACGCGTTGAGAAACGCTCGTCCTTCTCTCTAGGTTTTTTCGCACCCCTGGTCGGAAATACTTAGATCGCTCGTGAATCACTCAAGCTCTCTCCCCTTTTGATTCCATCGATTAATCTCTGAATCCCTACTTCTCTGCTCGTGGTTCATCTTTCCATTCTTACTTTGGAAAGAAATCGGATACTACAGCAGATACGAAGGGTTTCGAGAAATAGATCTTGCGAAAAGCACTGTTCATCGACTTTTTGATTTCTCCTTGGAGCTGAAGATTGGACGATTGTCTTCGAGTTTCAAGGCTCGATTGGGGGTCGCCATCCTCTGGCGAACCTCCCAACACTGATTTCAGCCTCTAATTCATCCTCATACTCGAGAATCGATAGATTTGAAGCTGAAGTCAACGGTCCATTGCAGACTTGGGGATTCTCAGACTGCTCATCATCCGCTTGATTAAACTAGAATCGAAGCTTCACCTTGGGCGAGCCTCACCCAGGAGGGCCTTTTGGATCTGCTCCCAAGACTGGAGGTGACAATATCCAGACTACAAGCACTGTTCATCTTCGACTTGCACGAAGAGTTGCTTTGAATCTGGATTTCTCACTTAACAGAAGAGCGAGTTGAATTCTGAAACTATTGCTGATCCCACCAGACTGAAACAAGCTAAGTACACTTCTTGTTCTTCATTGTATCTGTTTCTTCCATTTCTTCGTACTGTTCACAGTTCGCAGAAGTGAAGAACACTGGGTTAATTCCAGTTCTTGATTTCATCTCAACTTGCTTTATCAAAGTGTAACACTTTGCAAGTCTTTTTCTGATCTGGTTGGAAATTTACACCATACTAGTTAGAAATTGTTTGTGATTACTACGCTTGGTATTTTGACAAGTGATTTTCAATAGACTGTTCTATACTACTCTAGGTATATCTGAGATTATTTTTAGAACTTTATGATATGATTTTCTAAAATTTCTTCTTGAAAATCCTGGGTATATTCAGAACTGTTTTGTGCAACTCTTGCTAACTGTTTTGAATATAGAGCATCTGGCACTTGTTTAGTAACATTTCGGGCTGTTGTTTAATTACTATTACTAAACTGTATACGCAGTGCTTGTTGGATTTCTTGTCTTGCTTTTCGTATTCTGCTGTAGTCTAACCTTGCAGGGACATCCAGTGTAATATGGTTGTGCTATCATAACTCCGAGTGTTCTGGACCTTGTTCGTATGTTATGACAAAGAAGAATAAGCAAAACAGGACTCCCCCGGCGAAAGATAAGCAGTTTGATGATAAAATTGCCTACCTGAAAGCAAAGAAAGCTGCTGTTTTGGCGGATAAACTGGAAAAGAAAGGATTTGAGGAGGAAATACCTACTGTATCTTCACCTATTCCTATGGAGGCCACTGATTTCCATACAGCGGCACACTCCACTCCTACTCAAGTATCACTGGGCTCTGTGGGGACTACCTCTTACGCTGAAGCTGTACTGGGTATAGGGTCTGCTTCCTCTAATGCTGAGGCTTCCCAAGAACTTTCGCTGGCAGTTGTAACCACTCCGGACCTTGATGCACTTATAATTGAGACATCGGATGAAAATCATGTTGTAAGTCAAGATGAATCTATTTCTCTTGGCTCACAAGACACACACTCAGTTGAGCTGCTGGATAAGGAGGCTGCTTCATCGAAAGAACAGATGAAGAAAGATGAAAAGGAGACTAAACAATGGTCTTCTTTATTCCGAGATAACAGGGCGCTATCAAATGGTCTTAAACTGGAATATTTCCCTCCTACTGGTGAGAAACTAGATTTCTCCCACCTTCAGGTACCAACACTAATTGAGGTCTGGGGTTTCTGCCTTGTTGGGCATTTCTCGGGTAGATTCCCCGGGCTTAAAGCTATACATGACATGGCTACAAAGTGGGGTGTACAGGTTGATATTAAGTCACATAGCAAAGGATGGGTGATTTTTAAGTTCAAAAGCGAAGAAGACAGGTTGAAGGTTTTAACTGGGGGTCCTTATGTTCTTTTTGGAAAAACCATGTTCCTAAAAGAACTATCCGAAGACTTTTCGGTTGATAGTGTTGAATTTCTGAAGGTCCCAATCTGGATCAAACTTCCAAAACTTGCTATGCGACTGTGGAAAGCAAAGGAACTGGGTATGATCGCTTCTCAAGTGGGTGTACCTATCATAGCGGACAAGATTACGCAGGATATTGTCTATACACACTTTGCTCGAGTCCTTGTTGAAGTGGATGTCACAAAGCCCCCGGTGACCCAATTTCCAATCGTTCCTCCTTCTGGGAACGAGTATATGCAGCAGGTCATCTTCGAGACATACCCGGATTACTGCTACAATTGTAAGATGTATGGCCATCATCCGTTTAATTGTTTAAAGCTGAACCCTCCAAAGGAAAAGGACAAGTTGGATGCCGATGTGATAAGGAAAAACAAGGTGGATGCCGATACTACTGTGAAAGGAAAATATCCTACTGACCGAGGGCAAAACAAAAGACCACTGGTGCAGGGAAACACTTCTAAGCCAGGCCTCTTTCAACTGCCAGACACCTTCTCACTTCCGGCCGAAAGTGAATTGGTTCAGGAACATGGATTTGACTGGGAGGGTCGCAGGATTCTGAGTGTCTATGAATTAGAGGCTGATGATATTGTCAACCTCTTTGAAACCAATGAAGATGGAGTGCATGCGGCTTATGTCAAGAAGAAGCACCAGATCATGAGCTACATTCCTATTGCAAGACTGGGAACAAATCTTCAACGTGTTGATAACTTGGATGTGCCGGCTATCTCCTTTACTGATCCATGCTTGGTTACCCTCCCCGGAGTGAAGCGGACATTCAAATGGTATGCCTTTAATAAAGAAATTTTTTATCTTAACGTAGCTTCCTTCTTTGATATTCAGGCTAAGCAAAATGTGGATTTCTTAAGAGCTTTGAATCACTCATCTTTGGATGCACCGAGCACTTCTAAACTGGCTCTAGAAGAACCAGCTGCTGTACCGCATGAAGAGGCAGTTCAAACGGGCAGAAAAGAACCTCAAATTGGTGAATTTAGCTACACCATTCGCAATATGCATGACATGGCTGAAGGGGATGTTGTTACAAAGGTAGGCACAGATAAAAAAGGCAAAATGATGGCCTGTGTTTGCTCGCCAGACCTGCTGCCAGTTGGTGTGACTACGGTTAGGGTGGGCTTTCAGCTCCAACAAGTAGAAGACGAGGATCCAGGGGTAACCTTCACTGAGGCGTTCAGCTTATCCTATCCTGGTGTAAAGAAGAAAGGCAACTGGTATGAATTTCCTAATAATGTCTTTACTCCTAATGTTATGAATTTTTTCAATGCTAAACTTGCCAGGAATGTCAAGTACCTTAAGGAGAAACTGCGAAGGGAAAGGCAGGCTGGGAAACTATTAGGTGGTGAAGAAGGTGACCCCGGGGATGAGTCTCATTCCTCGGACCTCTATCTTTCTTAATGATTAAAATTGCTTCTTGGAATGTTAGGGGTTTAAATAAAGCCTCTAAGCATAATACTATTAGTAACTTTATTAAAACAAATAGGGTTAATTTTTGCTGTTTTTTAGAAACAAAAATGAGTAATGAAAATTTAAAAAAGTATGTTACCAATAAATGGCCTGGCTGGTTGTATGCAAATAATTTTGCACACATACCTGGCGGCCGAATTGTTGTAATGTGGAATCCTGTTTTTTTGAACTGTGTGGTGAGTGAGATTGATACCCAGCATATTCATATTGAATGTATTTGCCGTATATCTCACATAACTTTCTTTATGACTGTTGTTTATCCACTCTATACTGTCTTGGAGCGCAGGTCTTTATGGGAATACCTAGCTAACTTTGGATGCCGGTTAACGGAACCATGGTTAGTTTTGGGTGACTTTAACTGTGTTTGTGCCCCTAATGAGAGGTTGGGATCAACCCCACCATCGGCTTATATGATGCAGGATCTGGCTAATTTTAAAATCATGGCTAACCTGGAGGATGCCCCATCCACTGGAGAGTTTTTCACGTGGAATAGGGGCTCTTTGTGGGCTAAGCTTGATAGAGTCCTCTTGAATGAGGTTTGGGAACAAAAAAGAATTGTGTGTAGGGCCCATTTCAATGAAATGGAGGTGGAGTTTGATCATACGGCCTCCGTAACATCAATACTCATAAATTCCTCTCTAAGGCCGAAACCTTTTAAATTTTTTAATATGTGGATTAAGCATCCGGACTTTAATAATATTGTTGCGCAGAGTTGGACTGTTTTTGTTTCTGGTACAGCTCAATACTCGTTTGTTAGGCGACTGAAGGCACTCAAGACACCTTTAAAGAAGCTTAATGAGGCAGAGTTTGGCCATATTTCAACCAAGGCAAAATTGGCTAAGGAAGAGTTTAAAAGGCTAAACAAGCTAATGTTGGAGTCTCCCACGGATGAAGATATTCGAATGCAGTTGATGGCGGCAAGGAAAAAAGCAACCTTCTTGGGGGAGGCCGAAACATGCTTCTTCCAACAACGGGCCAAAACCACTCACATTCTGGAAGCGGACAAGGGCACACGTTACTTTCATGCAATTGTGAAGAGGAACGCTGCCCGGAACTCCATCTCCTCGGTTATGCTTGAAGATGGTAGCTTTACTAAATCTTTAGATGATGTTGGTGATGTATTTGTAAAATTTTTTGTTGATCTATTTGGAACACAGGTGGATACCCTGGACCTGGACCACTCGGTTTTAGGTACTGGTCCTCTGATTGAACCAGGT
Organism: Cuscuta epithymum; assembly: GCA_945859915.1. Lineage (NCBI taxonomy): Eukaryota > Viridiplantae > Streptophyta > Magnoliopsida > Solanales > Convolvulaceae > Cuscuta > Cuscuta epithymum. The sequence continues at coordinate 840,962 of CAMAPF010001045.1, read as the reverse complement.
GTTCATGAAGGCCTTCTTTCACCGGTAACAGACAAGGAAATTAAAGATGCCTTGTTTGATATCGGGAATGATAAGGCACCAGGACCTGATGGGTTCTCCTCGGCTTTCTTTAAAGCCAATTGGAGTATTGTTGGGAATGACATGATACGGGCTATTAAGGAGTTCTTTTGAACGGGAAAAATGCTTAAACAGATCAATCATACTGTTATAGCACTTATCCCTAAGACTAGTCACTCCCCAAAAGTCTCGGACTATCGACCCATTTCTTGCACAAATGTTTTGTATAAAGTCATTACTAAGATTATTGCGGCTAGATTAACCCCGTGCCTCTCGGGGTTGATTAATCAAGCCCAAGGAGCGTTCGTCGATGGCCGCCTAATGTTTGATAACATTTTCCTAGCCCAGGAACTTGTTAGAGGATACAATAGGAAGCGAATTTCGCCAAGATGTATGATTATGGTGGATTTGCGCAAGGCTTACGACACGATATCATGGGATTTCCTTGAAAAAGTCTTATTGGGCTTGGGCCTCCCAACTCGATTTTTTGGATGGATAATGGAATGTGTCTCGACGTCCTCGTTCTCGGTCTCCTTAAATGGATCACTGTTTGGATTCTTTAAAGGAAAAAGAGGAATACGGCAGGGAGACCCTATGTCTCCGCTGCTCTTTGTTTTGTGTCTTGAATATTTCTCTCGGTTACTCACGTTGAGAACCAAGGGAAATAATTTTAACTTCCACCCCCAATGCTCTTCCTTGGGTATTACCCATTTGGCCTATGCGGATGATCTTATGCTTTTTTCTAGAGGTGACACGTATTCAGTGGAAATATTGGTCAACGCTCTGAAGGACTTTGGGGACGTATCGGGCCTTAGGGTAAACCACGAAAAATCTAATATTTTCGTGGGTGGGGTGAGGGACCAAGAACTTCAAAACATTTTGGATATTGTTGATTATAGACAAGGCGTATTTCCGGTAAGATACCTTGGAATACCTCTTGCTCCACTTAGGATTTCGGTTGCACAATATGCACCATTACTTGATACGGTCAATGATTTTTTAAAAGCTTGGAATACAAAAACACTGTCCTATGCCGGGAAAATTGAACTAATCCGCTCAGTAATTCAAGGGGTTCAATCTTTTTGGCTCCAAATTTTCCCGGTTCCTCGAACCATATTGGATAGGATAGTATCGATTTGTAGAATCTTCCTATGGGGTGGGAAATACTCCAAGGTCTCGTGGGATGACATCTGTCTCCCAAAGGAGGAAGGTGGCCTTGGCATCCACAATGCCAAAGTTTGGAATGATAGTCTTTTGGCCCGCACACTATGGGATGTTCATAGGAAAAAGGATACCCTGTGGGTTCGGTGGATTAATGGAGTATATCTTCGGGATAAAAATGTGTGGGACTTTGTCCCACATAGCCGAGACTCTCAACTAATGAAGAGGTTGGGTCTCATCCGAGATAGACTGCGAGGATGTTTTAATAACTTAAATGACACCGTACTAGGTTTAAATGCGAGATGCATCAATGATAAGTTGGTGTCGGGAAAAATATATGAACTTTTAAGAGTAAGAGGGACCCCTAGGACCCCGATGACCTTCATTTGGAAATCCTACATCCCTCCGAAGTTCTCTTTTAATGTATGGTTGGCTTTGAGGAACAGACTTCCTACACAGGACAGTCTCGGATACCTTTATATTGTTAATAGATGTGATCTGTGCAAGGGTGGATTGGAAACAATTCCACACCTCTTTTTTTGTTGCCCTTTTGCGTGCAGAGTTTGGGACAAAATTAGAGCATGGGTCGGATTTGGGAATCAGATGAATACACTCCTTAGTGCAATAAAATGGATTTCTAAGAAACGCAAGGGATCAACGTTGAAGGCCAAGGCAGGACGGCTTGCTTTTTGTGCGACGGTTTACCATATCTGGCAAGCAAGGAATAACGCAAGATTTGATGAAGGCATGAAGTCTGAAGATGATGTGGTAGCCAAGATCAAGCATGTGGTGTATAAAATACTTTACAGTATTTACCCGCATGATCTGGTGAAGTTCTGAACTAGGATACCACGATATGGAGATTATGGATATCGTGATTTTTGATGTGGGTGTATGTACCTTGCGGCACCCCGTTTTTATTTGGATTTTTTGTAGCCTCCGATAGGTGTGTGCAATTTGGCAGCACCGCTATGTTTTGATTATTTTGATGGGCCAAGTTTACTTGGTGATTTCCATAGATAAGATCGAAGAAAAACCTCTCTTCACCCCACATTATGTGGGGTTGGGGGGGTTTTAGGAGATCTTAGCTATATGATGTAAAGTTTTTATGGGTGTTAATATATATTTACATTTCATCCAAAAAAAAAATGTAAGGGGTGTTTTCATCCGTTCACACATTTTTAATCTCTTTTTTTGTCCAGATTTAAAATGAGTCTTATATTTGTCTAGGAGAAAGTCCATACTCTTCTTTCCGTCATTCTCTCATACATATTAGCAAGATTAAGAATTAAAATGATTTATTAGTTTGTGGACTAAAATGATATGGGGTGTCCTTGTTCATAATCTTATTTGAATAATATGTCTAGTAACAACCTCCATTCATATACGTTATGTACAGCAATATCATTTTGTGTGAAAAACAGAGAAGTGATTTGTTATAGGAAAAATTGAAAATAATCCCAGCTATTGCTGGTCCGCTGATAATAATCCCAACTATTGATTATTTTTGTATAATCCCAACTCTATGGATCATCCGCCAATAATGGCTCATGACCAGATATTACCTCCTATAAAAAGTGAATTTTAAATAGAAATTAAGTGTGAAAATTAAAAGTTGAGATTATTTAGAATGGCTCATGACCATATATTACCTTCTATAAAAAGTGAATTTTAAATAGAAATTAAGTGTGAAAATTAAAAGTTGAGATTATTTAGAAACTACATGAATTTAGTTATAGGGACCATTATTGACGGAAGGTCCCTAAAGTTGGAATTATTCTGAAATAATCGATAGTTAGAATTATAATGAGTGGACCGCCAATAGTTGAGATTATTACCATCAATTTTTCCTTTGTTATATTGGGCTTGTAAAATGTATTTATAAATAATAAGATATTGCGTGATAAAAAAATTAAAAAGTACAAATAAACAAATATAGGATTGACACTCGTGTGAGTTATAATTTTAACACGTGACCTTAAATTTGAGTATTTGACTAGGACGAAGTTGAAAACTAGAAACGAGCAGGACGAAGGGGCAAGAGGCCAAGAGCTAATCAAATTCTTAACGCTACTTGTATTAATAATTAATATTTCAAATAGCCGAAGCCATTCCCATATTCATGTCTACCTAAAGCTTAATTACAAAAAAAAAGATCTTTCCACACAAAAAATAGAATACGTGTTCAATTTTAACCGTTTTCTTATCCAAAAAAGACGAAGAAAAAGAAAACGTGTTCATAGATCAAATGGTAGAGCAGGCGCCCATAGGATGGACACAGCAGGAAACAATATAAAAGCATCACAAGGTAAAGAGTTGGGCGATCTTAAGCTAGTGATGGCAGACATTATTTGAAGTGTGTAAAGAGCCGAATTAATGAAGGATATGGTCTCTAGATAAATACTCTCTACTTAGGCAGCAGCCGAGATACAAGTTGTTGCACAATTATGATTCAACGCACTTAGTAGGTATAACCCTTCACAAACATTCCCTTCTTAGCTTCCTCGCTTTCACCTTCAGCTGAGTATTTCCCGAGCTGAGCCAGGGAGTTTGCTTTTGCACGAACCAGTAGTGCTTTTTGTGCGGCTTCCACATTCTCAGGGCGTCCTTGCCAAGTCTTCAAGACATTGTTTTGGAGTGCACGTGCATAAGAGAAGGACACGTGCCATGGGTTTGGACTTTGATTCATTGCATTCAGGTTCAATGTTGCTTCCACTTCAGATTGTCCTCCTGACAAGAACTGAGACAAAGAAAACAAATAATAATACAACTTCAAAGACATGTTCATCAGAGCTGTTGAAGAAAACATAACAAGAGAACTATGACAACACAAAGGACGTGTGAACACCACAAAATCATTAGAAGCCAATGAGTTATTGTATCAAAGTATCTTGGGCACAGCTTGGTGAAAAGCTCATCTCTGAAATTGTTTGGTAGCTATTAGGTTTTAATACATAAACAGATCATTGATGGAAAAGATTGAATCTCTTTGATGAAAGCTGGCTTAACAAACAAGCAACTACGACAGGTAATTAAGGAAGAAGAGCTTTTTGTCTACAAAAGCTACCCCATGTAGCATCCCAGAAAAAGGTTGAACCTTTTCAAATAAGTTATCTTGCTAAATACACAAGTAGGGGCTTATGAAGACTTCTAGTGGTCGAAAACCACAAGTTCCTAACATCTGTGTGCCAACCATACATAATTGCACCTATCCTTGGCTTTGCGCTACAAAAATCCAACAATAGCCACCAGGCCCACCACAGCAAAGCTTCACAACAATTGTTTCTTCCAGAATACTTCAAACGCGATAAAAACACTCACGTGCAATTAAGTTGAAAAACGTTGTACTTTCGAAATGTCTAAAAGATTCCATACCATGATCCCAGGAACAGCAGGAGGGACTCTCCTTTTCAGCATAGTGAGAGTGTACTTGGCAATGGTATCCGGGGAAGCCTTCTCTTTGTGTTCAGCCCCCGGGGTAACCATGCTAGGTTTAAGTAGAATTCCTTCAAAGAAAACATTGTTTTCAGCTAGATAGTAGAACACCTCTGCCCATACTCGCTCTGCAACCTCAAGAGTCCTTTCTATAGGATGGTCCCCATCAAGAAGAATCTCAGGCTCCACTATCGGTACAAGACCATTGTCCTGCAGAGTTCAGATATATAATCAGTGTTAAGAAAATGAGCAAAAAAAAGGTTCAATCTAACCATCCATGGGAAGTAGCCCCACCATTCCTTTCGAAGTGTGGTTTTAGTTGTTAGCAGACATACTAGGAGAGCAATATCTTCTACCACTAACGGTAAGGCAAAATTAGTACTATCGTATAAACTGACTAAAATGCCCCATAACCCCTATTAATGGTTTTTTTCTTATTTCTTTTAAAAGTATTATATTGTGTCGCATATATGGATGGAGAAGGGTAATAGTGGACAATAAGTAATTAATGCTCTCTTGATAATCTAAAAAAAGAAAGTTATTTGGAAAATGAGTATAAGATTTTGGGATTTAAGCATAAGAACATATGGAGGGGGGGGGGAAACAGAAATGTGGTCTTCAATAGTTTGAAAATACCTGAGAAATAGCAGCATAGCGAGCAAGACCCCATGCTGCTTCTTTTACAGCCAAAGCAGAAGGACCAGAAGGTATGCTCACAACAGTTCTCCTGCAAAAATCATCATTTTTTACCATGTAATTCTTGCTGACATGTAAGAGCCCCCTGAACCTAAATAAGAAATAGGGAAGATGCAAAGCTACACGCCCAGAAGAGAAAATCTTACCACTTTGCAAAACGGGCACCTTGCTTGTAGTACTCAGCAGATCTAGAAGCTAAGCCATCTAAACCTTGGCACCAATTTTCATTGTTTGATCCTGGGAGGGGGGTCAAACCCTATAGAAACATGAAAAGATTCAATAATTGACAGCATTAGCTAAAATTTTTGCATAAAATAACTTAGAATCGGAATACATAAAGCAAAAACATAGTTTGAAAAAAGAAAACCATACTTCAAGAACCAGTTAACATGATAAAATGAACGTACCTTATCAACCTTGATCCCAGGCACTATGTTCTCATCACGCAAGCAGTCCACAAACTTCTTCCCATCTGTAGTTGACTGGTAAAGTGTCTCCTCGAAAAGGATAGAACCAGAAATATACTCACCAAGGCCTGGGGTTGTCAGCAAAAGCTGCCTATAAGCTTGTCTGTTAGGCTCTGTGTTTTCCAGACCAATAGATGCCAGTCTCTTTCCGCATGTAGCATTAGATTCATCAATGGCAAGGATTCCCCTTCCAGGAGATGCAATGGTTTTCTATACCCATACAGGGAAAACGAAAAGGTTAAGATTTACTCAAGAAGCGCTGATATATAAGCCACACACTAATAAATGGCAGAACTGAGCTGTAAAACAAAGTAAACGCAATTTCTCTAATCATTGTAACATTACTCTATGAGACGCTATGCATACCCACCTTGAGCACCCTAATTTACCCGAATCGAAAGTTTCTTTGTACCTTAAAAACTCAGCTATGAACTAATTTCTGAAATCCCAGTAAGATCAAATGTTCTCATCAATAAAACAAATACAAGCTTCAGTGATGCAGTGACAACGCAGGCACATAATGCCCGCAAATATTCACAATCAAAATAGGGAAATTTCACATTCCAATATATGTACATCAATTATGATGGCAGGAACGCTTACAGCGGTTTTGACGAGCTCGTCGTTGTAAGATCCGGAAGCCCGGACAACGAAGTCACGGCGAGCAGGGCGGATCAATGATGAATCAGTACGTTGACTAAAAGAACGATTTTGACGGATCCAGGCTGAGGAAGACGTGCTCAGATTCAAAGCACTGGTGGTCGCCATCTTGCTTATTGATTCTCGGGACCGAAGTGAAGCCTATAAATGGTTGGTCGAGACTGGAGACGATGTCCCGTGAGATGCCGAATGGAATATGCCTTTAGCCTTTGTTGTAAGTATGTTTCTTCGGAAAGTCCGCTGCCCGTAAATGTAGGCAAATACAGTACCCACCAACCAAGATACCCCCACCTACTACAACTTCGCCTCACACTGGTGTCCTTGTTCCTTCTCCACAGCTTCAGATTACCTTTTTTTTAGAGATAGCCATGGAAATGTAAATTTTATTGGGAAAGTTCCCAAAAAAAGTCTGGTACTAATTACTGCCAAATTTGGAAAATATTGTCATGTTTGAAGTCTGGTACTGCTAAAACATGACAGTAATTAGTCCTATTTTGGGAATAAAAACAAGAAAGTCATATTTTGGAATTTCTAAACTTTTTTAGTCCCATTTTGGGTAATATCTCAATTTTATTCCCTGAGGATCGAGGAAAGGATCAGTTTGATACTCGAAGTTGCATAAAAGGAGTCAAATAAGTCCTTATATAGGAGGTTCTGTCCCGCTGTCTCCATTTAGGGAGGTTCCCGGTAGAATTTTTTGACGAATTTTTTTGAGCATCTTATTCATATAGTCTAGTTTAGTCATACCAAATCTCAGCTAAAACTTCAATCGGGAAGGCATTCAAATGAATTCTTGAAGATAACTGCGCAGTGAAAGACGCAATTATCTTCAAGAATTCATTTGAATGCTTTCCCGATTGAAGTTTTAGCTGAAATTTGGTATGAATAAACTAGACTTCATGAATAATATGCTAAAAAAAATTCATAAAAAATTCCACCGGGAATCGCCCCAAATGGAGACGGCCGGACAGTAAGGACTTATTTGGCCCTTTTTATGCAAATTCGAGTACCAAACTGACCCTTTCATCCTTGAGGATCTATTCATTTGATAAACATTTTTGGAGGTGAATATAATACAATAGGTAATTAATTAATGAAGATACACAATTATTGTGGGTGTATTAAGTTAATATGTATTCATTAAATGGGTAAAAAATTAAAATGATAATTTAGCTTGAATCAGGAAAAAAGGAGTACAAAATAATCAAATGTCACATTGATGAATTAGTTGAATTTATAATTTATCCTAATCAATTTCAAATGCCACAATAAGGACTTTTTTTACTCCATCGGGGTCAGGGGACCTGAAGTAAACAAAGTTGAAACTCACTTCATTGAGTTTCGAACCCTTATGTGCCTAGCAGGTTTCGAACTCGAGACCTCCCTCTAGACACGATGACCTCACAACCAGCTGAGCTGGAATGCTTGATTATAAGAACTTCATTCAAGTGGATTTGTTTAGCACTTGGGTCCTTTTTACACTAAAATTTTTGTTTTGCAAATTCTTATAGTGAGCATAGAAAGAATGGCGTGAATAATACTTCCTAGGTTTTGTTAGACCAAAATATGAGCATTTTTAGAAATCCCAAAAAAGTAATCGGCCTTGTAATGTAACCCCTCACCTTCCACTTTCTTCCACGCTAGACTTCTGCACAGAAGACACTGGATCTCCGCCCCTTCGCCGATTTCGGGCCGCCTCACAGCTTTAGCAAGTCCTCATCTCGTCAGCCATCTCTATCCCTTCGCGCAGATTCATCATTTTCTTCTCCTCCTCTGCTCTCATTCTCTGCTTCAGTGAAGACATAGCCTCCATTGACGATGGTTAATGCGTCTGCTCCAGGTCTGCCGCTGCTGCGAAATTGTGGAGAGATTCCAGATCTAGCGGCTAGGATTCCCAATTTGGGTGGTGCACCAGTAGGGACGTTGTACCACTTTCGAATCGGATGGATTTACACTACTAGGTTCGATTGGTGAGGGCAGGGGAACATCTCTATGGGCGGACGCATTCACCGGAGGGTGGAGGAGGCGGCCATCGACGGGACGGTGGTGTCACGCCCCGGACCGCATCCGTGCCACGTAGACAACCGCCGTACAACCCAATAAGAACAACGTAGTCCATTCTTATTAAATCATACAAGGCGTCCGATAGATTCTTTTGCCAAACCGATTAGTAAACCCATACAATCAACATCAATATATAAACCAAACAAATGCGGAAATAAAGTATGTTTGATAATTAGCCACACGTGGCAAACATGAGCACGCAGGCCCTTTGACAGTTTATGACGTGCACTCTGTCGTGTGTGCACTCAAAATAATTCAATACTAGCACTAATACGTAGTATAGCGTAGTAGAGTTCGTATCCACAGGGAAAGGAATAACTCTTCTTTTTATGTAACTAGTAAATAAAGGGGGGGTTTTGATCGAGTGATTTGATTAAAATTAAACACGAAGATGAACGAGTTATGTGGTTTAATTCAAAGATAAAGGGGACTTGGTATTGCTACTTTACACTTGTTGATATATTTTAGTCGATCATTATTATATCTATAACTTATCTCCTCTCGAATACTCAATCGAGGAGTATATCCAATTCATCGAGGATAGTTATTAACAACGACCGTTCATTAATAACCCTTACTATTAGTCAAGTATAGAACAACACCATATACCGACTTGATAGTAGCATTTAATCTTTTAACTCCTTGATGAAATCAATTGAGATTGATAACCTCAACACAACGGTTTCGGTTTAACCAACAAAATTAATCCCTCTTAAGTTTCTTAACCACGACTGTGCATTAATAAACCGAAGTTACTTACTTATGAAACTATCAACGATTAACCATCGGTTCGTTGATCGTTTCTAGTAATAATTAATATGTGAAACAAAACTAGTTGATTCTTTAAGTAATGTTCAAAATATTAATATGAAATATGAATAGGAATTAATTAATATTCAAGGAAGAATATTAAGGAAAATGAATCCTACTATAGTTAATATCAAGATGTTAACTAATTGTCATCTTAGTAACACTCCCCGATATTAACATAGAGGAAGGAATAGCTATTACTAAGACCAATGTTAAGATGTTAACTAATTGTCATCTTAGTAACACTCCCCAACATTGATATAGAAATAGTATTTAAAGGAAGAATTAATATTCAAGGAAAAGAAGTTAAGAAAATAACTCACAACTTTAATAATCAACAAACTTCAAGAGCAATACCAAGAAATGGAAGTTTAGCTCCTCATTTGGAGACTAAACATGCTAAAAGAAATATCAAGAAATGCTATTCTAAACTGAGCTTAAGAGTATAAAGGAATTGGTTCCTAAAAGTGAAGGAAAAGAGGTGTATTTATAGGCTTTTTTGAGGTGCAGGTCGGGTACTCGATCGAGTATATACATATACTCGATCGAGTATGTGTAGAATGGTGAATTTTGAGCCATACTCGACCGAAGTTGGGTTGAAATTTATATGTATACCCGATCGAGTATGTCGGTGTACTCGATCGGGTATGACAATAGAACGTGGCCAAATCTTTCCTTGCATGTTCCTTTGTTCCCGGATCGGATCCTTAAAAATCAGTATTGGTACTCGATCGAGTATAAGGTGTACTCGACCGAGTACAGGTCAAAATCAGGAACTTTCCTTCGTTTTGTCTTGTACTCTTGCAACTTCCTTCACCAATGATCATTTGATTGATCTTGGACCTGTTTAAGCTCAGAATAAACCTAATCTAAACAATTTACAAGAATTTAACAAACTAAACTATTACACCAAAAGTGTGTAATTTCCGAAATATTAAACAACCAAAACTAACTAAAAACGTAAGTAAACACACGGAAATTACAAGCGTATCAGTTTACCAAAAACATCATTTAAATATCCATGAGCATTTTCATAAATCAAATAAGAATGGAAGCACGAACCACGTCTTCCTTATTGATGATCACCCTAGGCAAAGGTGCAGGAATAGGTCTCAAGCCTTAACCTGAAAAATGTGAGGGCCCCCGAAGGGGTCAGTACTCCATAGAAGTACTAGTGACAAGCAGGCTATATGAGGAATAACTAATGTTTCAGACACGAGACCCAAAAACAGGATGATACATATATTTATAGGTGTAACCATTGTTACCTCATTCCCAAGATAATACATACTGTATATACTTGTAAAATACTTGACCCGTAGGTCGTTTTCTCACAAAAAGTCTTTTAGAGATAAGGTACTTACCCAACCTTTCCCCTTTCATTCCTGAATGCCTAGCTCAAGAGCTACATTCTACCTTCATAATATCCTACCGAGTTTCAGGAGTGTTTACTGTCCCGGGGATACTCAACCCCAACCGAGTTTTAGGATCATTTACCATCCCGAGGATACTCAACCTCAACCGAGTTTTAGGATTGTTTACCGTCCTGAGGATACTCAACCTCAACCGAGTTTTAGGATTGTTTACCGTCCCGAGGACACTCAACCTCAACTGAGTTTTGTTTACCGTCCTGAGGATACTCAACCTCAACCGAGTTTTAGGATCGTTTACCGTCCTAAGGATACTCAACCTCAACCTTATTCCTTACCAACCCTAACCTGGATATGGATAACCTTTCATTCACTTAACTATGGACAATACCTAGTCCTATAGTCATATAATAATCCTCAATGAACAACGTGGGCGGGTCCCACCCGAACGGCCCTCATTATATTCGTTCAACACTGACTATTGGGTGTAAAACCCAATACTCGGTCGAGTACCTACCTGTACTCGGTCGAGTATAGGAGGCAGGAGCCTCCTAGGGCTATTTTCCATTAATACCCGGTCGGGTATTTGCCAATACCCGGTCGGGTATAACAGTTGACTCGGCGGTCAACGCCCGTTTGACCGCCCAAACGGAGTCCGATTAATGTGAAATTTTACATGCATGTACTCCTTGAAGTCCTTGATCCAAAAATACCTATTTTGGTCCTTGGAACATCATACATAACAATTTATAATCATTTCACTAATCAAACCTACATTTCATGCTTTCCAACCTTGTTATAGTTCTTAACATAACATAACACATGCTTTAATACCATTAATCAATTCATAAAACATATTCTTGATTAATTTAGGTAATCTCATGCCTCACGCAAAAGTTATAAAGCATATAGCCGTCTTCTCACCTTAATGAAGCTTATGAAGTTCTATCCTCCCCGATTTGGCCCTGGTGAAACTCCGGCGAACTTCAACCAACTCCGGCGACAACTCCGACAACTCTTTCAACTACGTGAAAGTCCTTGAAATACCTTATACAAGTTAACAACGAGGTTTTATCATCATAAAACCCATATCACCACAAATAACCCCTAAAAGGTTACTTTCCGACGAACCCGTCAACTTTGCTCTCAAAGTTCGTTTTGGATATGAACCAACCTTCCAACCCCTCATTCTCCACATATAATATGTATAATGATCCTAGGGGTATGGAATATGATTATATAATCATATGGGAAGATTAAAGAAAAGGAATGGGATTAATGGAGTTATTACCTTGCTAATCCTTAAGTTTTCCTCCTTTCTCTTCTCTTTTCCCTCCTTCTTCTTCCTTAGCTTTGGCTCAAATGGAGATGCTAAAATGGAGTATTTTGCAGAGCTTTCTACTCCTTGGATGCTAGGTAGGTCGAGTGGGTGAGGTGTGGGGTGATTGAGAATGCCTTTTTGGCATTTCTCATAATAATACCATGGCAAAGGCCCACCCTCCTATTGATTGGTCTCCCAATCACTTCCTCCTTGCTTCCCCATGCTCTAGTGCGGCCCTCCTTGACATTTGCAGCACCAATTTCGTGGGGTGGCCCCCACATATGTGGGAGGTCATCCCTTTGTGTCCCCAAAGTGTGCACTTGGTCCCGAAAGTTGTATTTTACGGACTGTTTTAACTATATTTCATTTTATCGGGTCAAATGAAATATGCATCATTCTTCCAATTATTATTGGCTTTTAGAATGAATATACATTCCCCAACTTTTAATTTAGCGGTCTCCACAATTTATTATGGCTTTTTATCTGATATTACTTCGGTACCGATAAATGGGCTTCACATGCGCAACTGGTTGCTCACAAAGGTTCTGTGGCCCAACAAGGACATCCACCATTATACACATATTATCTAGACCCAAATGAGTATAATATGTGGTCCTGATAATATACAGGACTGGCAGACACATATAGTATGTCCATTTAATAGTGACATACAAATCTGGCAGACACTATTTTTTTCTATATAAATGACCTTCTTGATCACTTTTTTGCCCCTTTTTAAAAGTGGTCACTTTTTTGGTAATTGGTTCAAAATTAGTAATATTCAAATAAAAACCCGTTTTAATAATAGATCAAGGCTTCAAATATTTTGAGCAATTAACTTGCCACAACAATTACAAGAACACGTAAGAGCACAAACGTATCAAAATTCAAAACTGTTTTTCTTTTTAATGACGTATCAAAATTGTCATCAATGAGAAGAGACCAGTCATTATTGACACTACTTTAAAATAATATTTTCATCATGTGTCACACTTTTTTGAGTAGATCATGAAAAATGTTGCACTTCAACTTTAGCATGAGATAGAGGTTGATTGAAAATGATTTGAAGACGAAGGGTTTTGTTTACACTTTAAGGGGAATCACAAAAATGTAAAACTTTATTAGAGCTCATAACACATAAAAATATGCATACTTTGTCTTCATATCTAAGCACTACTTTCTCAACGACCATGAGGCCAAAGTTGAGACAACACATTCTCCTTCAAACAAGAAACAAAAGAGTCTTCGTAATATACTAAGAGACATTTCAAATTGGTTGTCTTAAACTCCCTCATCACAGTACTCAACCCCTATCAACCTTCAACTTTATCTATTCTACAATCAAAATAGTCAATCCATTGTTGATATTGGAATTGAAACTTAAGAAGGAACATGTTGAACCCTCAAGTCTAAAGACCTAAACCTACATACAACTGCAAGGCAGATATATCAAAACATCGTAAGTAAATAAGATGTCTATCATCCATAAATTATTTAATAGAAAGTTTTTGGAGTTCCATCCATCCATCCATGTGCTTTAACAATCAGGTCAAGAAATTTTAATGGAAGATTTTAACTTTATAAAAACTATATAGGGAGAAACCAAAGGAACAAACTCACTTTATCATTACTCTAAAGTAATGTAATTTCATAATTGTATTATTATATTTGTGTACAATATTTGTAGTGACACTAGCATGTTATTATTCATGTTTTATATTAGATTTGTCACAATTATTTTACGGTTTCACTCGATGTGAGAGTTGCGTAAAGAGATACATGAATGTTCTCCAAGAAGAAAGTGACTGATTTTTGACGAGTTTGAGTACGGCCGAGTCTATTCTATTTTGTGGTATTATGGGACATGCAAATCGATTTCTTCCAACAATGTTAAAACCAAGTCATGAATTCCCAAGAATTCATACGCACTATGGCAACAAGCAAAGACATGTAGAAATGACTTGTGAGTTGGCAATAAATGATTCGTGCTGACTGGTCAATGTAAAATTTCGGCCGATAAAGAGGGGACTCATGGCGGTCAATACAATGTACTAATAGGAAAATTAAGATGAAGTGTGAGTCCTTTTATTCTAGGAGTAATATCACATTCTAAAGGGTTGATTCCTTGTCATTGTTTTCAACTCAACAATTTAAGTGATGTAATGTGGGATCATTTAAATGTCTATATTTGATTACATCTGGCTATTTTTTCGTATATATGTACTATGCCATTTTTGGGGTTTTATCAATTGATTAAGTCTTTCTTTAAAAAGGAGGGCACACACACACAAATATGAGTTTTTTATTTGTATAAAATGAAGTAGAGGCGAGTGTAATGTATGTATGTATGTATGTATGTATGTATGTATGTATGTATGTATGTATGTATGTATGTATGTATGTATGTATGTATGTATGTATGTATGTATGTATGTATGTATGTATGTATGTATGTATGTATGTATGTATGTATGTATGTATGTATGTATGTATGTATGTATGTATGTATGTATGTATGTATGTATGTATGTATGTATGTATGTGTGTGTGTATGTGTGTGTCTGTGTGGATGTGTGTATGCGTGCATGTGTGTATGTCTATGTGTGTATGTGTGCATGCGTGCATGCGTGGATGCGTGTATGTGTGTGTGTGTGCGCATGCATGCGTGCATACATACACGCATGCACACACACACAAACATACACACACACACACATACATGCATCCACGCATGCACGCATGCACACATGCACACATGCATGCACACATGCATGCACACATGCATGCATGCATGCATGCATGCATGCATGCATGTATGTATGCATGCATGCATGCATGCATGTATGTATGTATGTATGTATATGTGTGGGGGAAGATCCCATGCAAACCAAGCTTTCGGTGCAAACTACAAACTCATCAAACCCATCCAAATCTACAAATCAATAGCGGATTAAAGTCATCCACAATAATTTTCAGTGTGTTTAGATTCAGAGAATTTATATAGTATGGGCTATTAAATTGCAGCAGTTGGTGGGGAAGGGTTACCAATGTCATTTGACATTTTAAACAAGGAGCTGCTACATAAATATGGAGGAAGTTGAATCTCTATATTCATATTAAGGTGAGATTTTGTTCAACAAAGAAGGTTGCATTATCAAGGTTAAGGGATGCGCATATTAAGGTTACGAGATGTGCATATTAAGGTGACGCGATGTGCATTTTTTATTTATCAAATCTCCATAACTTATATTAGAACTTCATAGTGATAAAATAATTGATGCTGCATTTTAGTGTTTCATATGTTGTATCTTATCACTATAACATGTGCATTTTAGGAGTTCATATATTACATTTAAGTATGAGGATTTGTGCACTTTAGAATTTCATACTGCATCTTTCTGTTATGGCATCTGCATTTTAGTAGTTTATATGCGGCATGCATTTTATCATTATGACACGTACATTTTTCAAGTTCATGTATTGCATTGTAGTAGTAAGATTCCATGTGCATCGTAGAAGACAATTTGCCGCATCTTATCGTTATGACATTTGCATATGTTGTATTTCAATTGACATGCATACGAATTTCATGGTGTCACATTATGCATAATATAAGAGAAACATGTTTTAAATGGTATATTAGTAGAAGTGCATAATATAAAAGAAACATGTCACATTATACGAATATGCATTTTATCATTATGACATGTGCATTTTAGAAGTTCGTGTATTGAAATTTAGTAAAATCATATGTGCACTTTAATAGTTAATATTGCATCATATCATTATGACATCTGCATTTTAGTAGTTCATATGGTGTATTTTATCATTATAACATGTACATCTTAGAAGTTCTTATACTGCACTTTAGTAAGATTATAAATTTATAAGTGCACTTTAATACGATGGCGGGTGCATTTTAGAAGTTTATGCAATGCATTTTAGTTAGATGGCCTATGCATCTTCACAGTTCATATCATGCATCTTATCATTATGATATATGCATTACATATTAAAATGACATGCATACATAAATTCAAGATATCACAGAATGCATAGTATATGAGTACCATGTTCTAAATGGTAAAAAAAAAGAATTTATTCTCAAATTAAAAGTAGTCTACAAACATAATTTTTTTTAAATTGATATGAAAATGACAGAAGAACAAATAACTTAAAGAATATTTTTACAAAAGATATTCGGATGGCTTTTCCACATAATAATGCATATATACGAAATTCAAGAACTTCGTCGGAATCCATGTCTTTCCAAATTGTTGAATTGATATGGAAACGAAAACCAAAACAGAAAATTAAAAAACAAGACGTGCACACGAATTCCGTGGCGACGTCAGAATCCATGACCTTTGAGAACAAAAAAATTAAAAACCAGAAGAACATCATTCACATTCAATAAAATTTGAGATGAAGATGGAGAAAAAAACAAGATGGAGATGGAGACATAGACGGAAATGTAGATGGAGATAATGAAGCTTTGATCATGGAGAGAAGCATGGTCGAACATACAAGGAAGGAGATAACCAAATTGAATGTGATTAGTTATGTGAACGTGATTTAGTTTCCCAATATAAAAAAAAACCTAAAAGACTAATAAGCCCTCAATTGTCCAATCCAATTAAGATAAAAACGGATGATCAACTAACATAGAGGGCTACTGCTAGGATTGTGTTTGTAGGTTAGCATATTAAGATGAATTTGCATTTGATCTGTAATCATACACACACACACAATACACTCGTTCACTGCTTCATTTTATACAAAAACACTCATATGTGTGTGTGTGTGTGATGACATAATAATATAATTCCAATAGTCTCACCATATTAATATGCAAGAACCTATACAAATGGAGCACTTTCATTCTAGCCCTCGTTATACCCATGAGTTTTGACCGTTTCATCTCAAACGTAATGATATTCGTGTAATTTCCGATTGTATGTTTGTATTTTTAACTAGTTTTTATTAGTCGTAGTTGTGGAAATTACACACTTTTGGTGTAATATTTTATTTTCATTTTTATTTGTAATTTGTTTAGATTAGGATTATTCTGAGCTAAACAGGTCAAAGATCATCGAAAGGATCAAGATTGGACCTTAAAAGATCAAGGAAAGTGCAAGGAGACAAGAAAGATTTCGATTTGGAAAAAATACTCATGTACCCGGTCGGGTATTGCCTATACTCGATCGGGTATTCACTTGATTCGATTGTCCAAATCAAATCCGGGAACAAATGATCGTGGGAGCAAATTTTCGTGAAGATTTGTCACATACCCGATCGGGTATGCCGACATACCCGATCGGGTATGCCCAGAAAAGTGACTTTCTGGGCAATTTCCTAAGATACCCGATCGGGTATCCTATATACCCGATCGGGTATCAGACCCTGCAGCTCCCAAAAGCCTATAAATACACCCCTTTCCTTCACAATAAAATCACCAATTCCTATATACTTCTAAGCTCAGTTTAGACAAGTTATTTCTTTATATTTTCTTCATGTTTAGTCTCCAAATGAGGAGCTAAACTCTTCCATCTTGGTTTTGCTACTTTGAAGCTTAATGATTTGTAAGTTGTGAGTTATTTTCTTTAATCTTCTTCCTTGAATATTAATTACTTCCTATTCATATTCCATATTAATATATTGAAGCATTACCTAAAGGATCAACTAGTTTTGTTTCATATATTAATCATTACTAGAATCAATCGGTTAATACGCTTGTTATTAATTCGGTTCTTTCAAAGGTAGTAAACTTGGATTGTTAATGCATGCTTCTCATGGTTAATAAGCCAAGTGGAATTAATTATATTGATTAAACCAATAAACCGCTTGTGTTGAGGTTATCAATCTCAATCGTTTTCATCTTAAGTTTATTGCTACTATCAAGTTAATATACGGCGCTTGTTCTATATTGGCTTGATAGTAAGTTTTATTAATGAACACATCTCGTTATTAATAACTACCCTCGATGAACTGGATATACTCCTCGATTGAGTATTCGAGAGGAAGATAGTTAAAGATATAACCGGGATCGACGAACATTTCATTAAGTGGATAAAAGCAAAACCAAGTCTCCTTCTTATTAATTAAACCACATAACTCGTTCATCTTCGTGTTTAAAGATAATTTAAATTCATCAACCAAACATAAAACCCCCCTGTTATTACTTATTTATTTCTATAAAAAGAGAAGTGTTCCTTTCCCTGTGGATACGAACCTTACTTCACTATACTACGTATTAGTGTCGTATTGTATTATTATTTTGAGTGCACACCACGACAAAGTGCACGTCAAATTTGGCGCCGTTGTCGGGGAAAGGCAATTATTTTTCTTTTTATTTTATCTCATAAAAATAAAAAAATAAAAAACTTAGTTTTCTATTTTCTGAGCTTTCATGAGTATATGGATACCAATACATCATCCCTAGAGAGTCAAATTTCCGACTTAACTTCTCTAATAAAGGAGTTTATTTCATGTTCAAAATCTCAAGATGTCCATACATGCAACATTTGCATGTCACACAGGCATCTTACGGATTTTTGCCCAGAGCTTCAAAAAGAATACTTTGAACAAAGGAATGATGTTGGTTTCCAAGAGAGGTATGATTCATTCTCCAACACATATAACCCATACTCAAGTTCTTATTCCAGCATGTCCACTGAAGACATGATCCGAGCTCTCACTATCAATGTGACGAATATGCAACAAAATATGTCACAATGCCCGCAAGAAACAATGTCCAACGAACAGAACTTGGACAATCAGTTGAAACAAATGCCAAGCATTGTGAACCACATGGGCGAGGAGGAGGAAGAAGAGGAGCTTACGGAGAAAGCTCAACCGGAGGAGGAACCTCAAAACTCAACTCCAGCACCGGCCATTCCTGAAATCATGCCACCATTTCCTGAGACTCTAAGGGAAACACAAAGGGTGGAGAACGACAAAGACATCTACGAAATCTTCAGCAATTGTGAGTATCATTTAGATTTCTCTTCGTTCACAAAGATGCAGGGAATAACGGTGGAGTTACGCAAATATTTCATACTCCCTCTTATACCACCCAGATCAAAACCCCTTCGATTGACCATGCTAAGTGAAAATCATGGACCCTCACTCTTACAATATGAAGTGATAGAAATCCGGATATTTGATCCTGGAAAGATTGTCAAAATAAAGGGTCGACAAATTGAGCCTTTCTATAAGAGTCACTCGGGTGAAAATGTGAAGAAGAGGGATCATCACGATCCAAGCCTGAACGACTGAAATTAAAAAAGATGGTGTCATGCCACGACGTTAAATAAGGCGCTTTTTGGGAGGCAACCCAAGTGAGGTACATCATTGTGTGTTTATTTTATTATTTTTCTTTTTCTTTCCCCTACACAACCTCGTTTTCACCTCTTTTCATCTTTAATCTTTCAAAACACCATCCAATTCCACCCCAATCACCCCAACCCTCATAACCATATCCTTCTTTCTTTAAAAATCTATCCAAATCCTCCGCCAAACCCCACACACAAAACAATCATAATCTTGTTCTCATCACTTTCCTCTTACTCCACATACCCTCTAATCCATAAACTCTTACACTCACCCCTCTCCCACGAGCACTAGGGACAGTGCTCCGAGCTAAGTGAGGGGGAGTCACTCATTGGTACGCAATTAATTTTTCTACCTCGTAACTTGCATTATTTTTTTTCACAAAAAAAAAAAGAAATGCTAGTTAGGTTGAAAACCCAAAAATGGGCAATCTAAGCAAAAAGGGCTTATAAAAAAATGAGTGAGTTGGAAAGGATGGAAAAACAAAAAGAGATGCTAGGATGAAAACCTGAAAAGGCTCCTAGGCAAAATGAGAGATATGAGAGATATATTTGTTTTTGCAGAACATCATTTAATCTCTTGACGGAAAAGAAGAATAAAAGAGGTGAAGAAAAAAATGAGCATAGAAGGCCATGAAACCCAAGAAGATGTTATTTTTTTTATTGAGTTAAAAACTCAATGTAAAAAAAAATAATGTTTTATCCTTGGTGGTCTTTTGCTTTTTCTTGTTGATTGTTGAACTTTTGAGGATTTGGAAGTGTTAAACATTTGACTTTACTCGAGGACGAGTAAAGAAGCTAAGTGTGGGGGAGTTGATATTCGTGTAATTTCCGATTGTATGTTTGTATTTTTAACTAGTTTTTATTAGTCGTAGTTGTGGAAATTACACACTTTTGGTGTAATATTTTATTTTCATTTTTATTTGTAATTTGTTTAGATTAGGATTATTCTGAGCTAAACAGGTCAAAGATCATCGAAAGGATCAAGATTGGACCTTAAAAGATCAAGGAAAGTGCAAGGAGACAAGAAAGATTTCGATTTGGAAAAAATACTCATGTACCCGGTCGGGTATTGCCTATACTCGATCGGGTATTCACTTGATTCGATTGTCCAAATCAAATCCGGGAACAAATGATCGTGGGAGCAAATTTTCGTGAAGATTTGTCACATACCCGATCGGGTATGCCGACATACCCGATCGGGTATGCCCAGAAAAGTGACTTTCTGGGCAATTTCCTAAGATACCCGATCGGGTATCCTATATACCCGATCGGGTATCAGACCCTGCAGCTCCCAAAAGCCTATAAATACACCCCTTTCCTTCACAATAAAATCACCAATTCCTATATACTTCTAAGCTCAGTTTAGACAAGTTATTTCTTTATATTTTCTTCATGTTTAGTCTCCAAATGAGGAGCTAAACTCTTCCATCTTGGTTTTGCTACTTTGAAGCTTAATGATTTGTAAGTTGTGAGTTATTTTCTTTAATCTTCTTCCTTGAATATTAATTACTTCCTATTCATATTCCATATTAATATATTGAAGCATTACCTAAAGGATCAACTAGTTTTGTTTCATATATTAATCATTACTAGA
This sequence comes from Cuscuta epithymum, assembly GCA_945859915.1. Taxonomy (NCBI): domain Eukaryota; kingdom Viridiplantae; phylum Streptophyta; class Magnoliopsida; order Solanales; family Convolvulaceae; genus Cuscuta; species Cuscuta epithymum. The sequence goes on along the minus strand of CAMAPF010001045.1, from coordinate 819,993 downwards.
ATCAATCGGTTAATACGCTTGTTATTAATTCGGTTCTTTCAAAGGTAGTAAACTTGGATTGTTAATGCATGCTTCTCATGGTTAATAAGCCAAGTGGAATTAATTATATTGATTAAACCAATAAACCGCTTGTGTTGAGGTTATCAATCTCAATCGTTTTCATCTTAAGTTTATTGCTACTATCAAGTTAATATACGGCGCTTGTTCTATATTGGCTTGATAGTAAGTTTTATTAATGAACACATCTCGTTATTAATAACTACCCTCGATGAACTGGATATACTCCTCGATTGAGTATTCGAGAGGAAGATAGTTAAAGATATAACCGGGATCGACGAACATTTCATTAAGTGGATAAAAGCAAAACCAAGTCTCCTTCTTATTAATTAAACCACATAACTCGTTCATCTTCGTGTTTAAAGATAATTTAAATTCATCAACCAAACATAAAACCCCCCTGTTATTACTTATTTATTTCTATAAAAAGAGAAGTGTTCCTTTCCCTGTGGATACGAACCTTACTTCACTATACTACGTATTAGTGTCGTATTGTATTATTATTTTGAGTGCACACCACGACAAAGTGCACGTCAAATTTGGCGCCGTTGTCGGGGAAAGGCAATTATTTTTCTTTTTATTTTATCTCATAAAAATAAAAAAATAAAAAACTTAGTTTTCTATTTTCTGAGCTTTCATGAGTATATGGATACCAATACATCATCCCTAGAGAGTCAAATTTCCGACTTAACTTCTCTAATAAAGGAGTTTATTTCATGTTCAAAATCTCAAGATGTCCATACATGCAACATTTGCATGTCACACAGGCATCTTACGGATTTTTGCCCAGAGCTTCAAAAAGAATACTTTGAACAAAGGAATGATGTTGGTTTCCAAGAGAGGTATGATTCATTCTCCAACACATATAACCCATACTCAAGTTCTTATTCCAGCATGTCCACTGAAGACATGATCCGAGCTCTCACTATCAATGTGACGAATATGCAACAAAATATGTCACAATGCCCGCAAGAAACAATGTCCAACGAACAGAACTTGGACAATCAGTTGAAACAAATGCCAAGCATTGTGAACCACATGGGCGAGGAGGAGGAAGAAGAGGAGCTTACGGAGAAAGCTCAACCGGAGGAGGAACCTCAAAACTCAACTCCAGCACCGGCCATTCCTGAAATCATGCCACCATTTCCTGAGACTCTAAGGGAAACACAAAGGGTGGAGAACGACAAAGACATCTACGAAATCTTCAGCAATTGTGAGTATCATTTAGATTTCTCTTCGTTCACAAAGATGCAGGGAATAACGGTGGAGTTACGCAAATATTTCATACTCCCTCTTATACCACCCAGATCAAAACCCCTTCGATTGACCATGCTAAGTGAAAATCATGGACCCTCACTCTTACAATATGAAGTGATAGAAATCCGGATATTTGATCCTGGAAAGATTGTCAAAATAAAGGGTCGACAAATTGAGCCTTTCTATAAGAGTCACTCGGGTGAAAATGTGAAGAAGAGGGATCATCACGATCCAAGCCTGAACGACTGAAATTAAAAAAGATGGTGTCATGCCACGACGTTAAATAAGGCGCTTTTTGGGAGGCAACCCAAGTGAGGTACATCATTGTGTGTTTATTTTATTATTTTTCTTTTTCTTTCCCCTACACAACCTCGTTTTCACCTCTTTTCATCTTTAATCTTTCAAAACACCATCCAATTCCACCCCAATCACCCCAACCCTCATAACCATATCCTTCTTTCTTTAAAAATCTATCCAAATCCTCCGCCAAACCCCACACACAAAACAATCATAATCTTGTTCTCATCACTTTCCTCTTACTCCACATACCCTCTAATCCATAAACTCTTACACTCACCCCTCTCCCACGAGCACTAGGGACAGTGCTCCGAGCTAAGTGAGGGGGAGTCACTCATTGGTACGCAATTAATTTTTCTACCTCGTAACTTGCATTATTTTTTTTCACAAAAAAAAAAAGAAATGCTAGTTAGGTTGAAAACCCAAAAATGGGCAATCTAAGCAAAAAGGGCTTATAAAAAAATGAGTGAGTTGGAAAGGATGGAAAAACAAAAAGAGATGCTAGGATGAAAACCTGAAAAGGCTCCTAGGCAAAATGAGAGATATGAGAGATATATTTGTTTTTGCAGAACATCATTTAATCTCTTGACGGAAAAGAAGAATAAAAGAGGTGAAGAAAAAAATGAGCATAGAAGGCCATGAAACCCAAGAAGATGTTATTTTTTTTATTGAGTTAAAAACTCAATGTAAAAAAAAATAATGTTTTATCCTTGGTGGTCTTTTGCTTTTTCTTGTTGATTGTTGAACTTTTGAGGATTTGGAAGTGTTAAACATTTGACTTTACTCGAGGACGAGTAAAGAAGCTAAGTGTGGGGGAGTTGATATTCGTGTAATTTCCGATTGTATGTTTGTATTTTTAACTAGTTTTTATTAGTCGTAGTTGTGGAAATTACACACTTTTGGTGTAATATTTTATTTTCATTTTTATTTGTAATTTGTTTAGATTAGGATTATTCTGAGCTAAACAGGTCAAAGATCATCGAAAGGATCAAGATTGGACCTTAAAAGATCAAGGAAAGTGCAAGGAGACAAGAAAGATTTCGATTTGGAAAAAATACTCATGTACCCGGTCGGGTATTGCCTATACTCGATCGGGTATTCACTTGATTCGATTGTCCAAATCAAATCCGGGAACAAATGATCGTGGGAGCAAATTTTCGTGAAGATTTGTCACATACCCGATCGGGTATGCCGACATACCCGATCGGGTATGCCCAGAAAAGTGACTTTCTGGGCAATTTCCTAAGATACCCGATCGGGTATCCTATATACCCGATCGGGTATCAGACCCTGCAGCTCCCAAAAGCCTATAAATACACCCCTTTCCTTCACAATAAAATCACCAATTCCTATATACTTCTAAGCTCAGTTTAGACAAGTTATTTCTTTATATTTTCTTCATGTTTAGTCTCCAAATGAGGAGCTAAACTCTTCCATCTTGGTTTTGCTACTTTGAAGCTTAATGATTTGTAAGTTGTGAGTTATTTTCTTTAATCTTCTTCCTTGAATATTAATTACTTCCTATTCATATTCCATATTAATATATTGAAGCATTACCTAAAGGATCAACTAGTTTTGTTTCATATATTAATCATTACTAGAATCAATCGGTTAATACGCTTGTTATTAATTCGGTTCTTTCAAAGGTAGTAAACTTGGATTGTTAATGCATGCTTCTCATGGTTAATAAGCCAAGTGGAATTAATTATATTGATTAAACCAATAAACCGCTTGTGTTGAGGTTATCAATCTCAATCGTTTTCATCTTAAGTTTATTGCTACTATCAAGTTAATATACGGCGCTTGTTCTATATTGGCTTGATAGTAAGTTTTATTAATGAACGCATCTCGTTATTAATAACTACCCTCGATGAACTGGATATACTCCTCGATTGAGTATTCGAGAGGAAGATAGTTAAAGATATAACCGGGATCGACGAACATTTCATTAAGTGGATAAAAGTAAAACCAAGTCTCCTTATTAATTAAACCACATAACTCGTTCATCTTCGTGTTTAAAGATAATTTAAATTCATCAACCAAACATAAACCCCCCCTGTTATTACTTATTTATTTCTATAAAAAGAGAAGTGTTCCTTTCCCTGTGGATACGAACCTTACTTCACTATACTACGTATTAGTGTCGTATTGTATTATTATTTTGAGTGCACACCACGACAAAGTGCACGTCACGTAACATCTCTGATTTTTACTTGCAGAACTAAAATTTTGATATGTTCCGTTCTAGGTTATTTGTTTTTTCTAAAATTGTGAGGTTGTAATGTTAAGAATTAAACTACGCAACACGAAGAACAATAAGAAAGAACACACAAAATTTGGTAACCCAGTTCGCCACAAAGGACTACGTCTAGGGGCGCTACCAAGCCAGGATATTGCTGTTAATATTGGATTGATGATTACAAGGAGAGAGCTTGTATTTATAGAGAGTAAAACCTAACCCCATGCTTTTAAAAAAAAGCGCGGCCCCTAAGACTATTTTGCAGCTCCTGCTTTAAATTGAATTGGTGAAACTTTTTAATGTATGTTTATTTACATATAGTTCTTGTGTAATTCATGTATAGATTGTGTGATGATTTGAGATGTATTTTAGTTTTTTTTTAAGGAATTCAATATATTTAGATTATGTATTAGATATTTTAAGGGAAAGGGAGTAGCAGTCGAGAGAAAGAGAGAAAAGAGATAGAGGGATTGAGAAATGACATCGAAGGTGTATAATTTTGGCTGTATTCCCAATTGATTGTTCTAAAAGTATTAATAAAGATAAGGGTGTGGTCCCTTAGCTAACAACCCCCACATGCAGTACATACTAATTAAAAATAGAATTGGATGGCCCTAGTTTGTTTGCTTCTTATCCTTTCACTTTGACCTGCCCATGACCATACACGACAATACCCCCTTCTTTAAGACAATCATTGTCCTCAAGGATTTGAATCGTCTTTTTCTTCTCAAGGGTAGCCTGCGTCATCTACTCCATCCCCATCTTTGTTCCTGCAAACATAAACGAGAGAGAGAGAGAGAGAGAGAGAGAGAGAGAGAGAGGTCGTTGTCTTGATCAATGGGTGGGAGCTGAGATGCCACTACCAGATGGAAACTGATGCAACGCTTTAACAGGGAGACATGCAACACAGGGTGAATCTTGGCATCTTAAGGTAAATCCAATTAGTATGCCACCTTCCATATTCTCTCTAACACTGTGTATGGCCCATAGAAGTGAGCTGCAATTTTTTTTATTTTTGCGTAATTGTATGAAATTATGTCAATAATGTTGTAGTTTCGGATATACTTGATCTCGTACCTCAAATCCCCTATCAATCCCGTGTGTATATGCATAAAGCTTCATTCATTCTTCATTCATTCTTTGAGCCAATCTCAAATTTTGTTGCCTTAATTTCTTTATTGGTGCTTGTAGAGGGAATGGGAAGTGAGAGGGGTGGGGGTGAGTAGACATATAAGGCTTCAAAAGGCCCAGGTCATCTTGAGGACAATATGGTAGTTAGTGTTGTACTAGTACTTTGTCAGGGGTATCAAAAGGGGTCATCTTTGGCTTGATTGGTAGGTTAAATATTTCAATTTCAAATCAACATAAGTCAAGAGTTCGAAGCTGGTAGAAGAGGACGGAGATAAGAAGGAGGAGGAGCATGATGCTAGATGTCCTTAGCATCATGCTCATTCAACCTTTGAGATTAGTTTTAGGCTTGTAGAAATCGATGGAGACCAAGTTTAAATATATACGTTTGAAGGAAGAATCATTCTCTTCTTGCGGTGTGGGACAAAGAGATTTGGGGGGGGGGGGGGGGGGGGGGGTGAAAATAAGAAATTTTGGGGGAAAAAAATTAAAAACACCATGCCTTCCCATTGAAATTTAAAACTTGCTCTACTTGGGGATTGAGCTTGTGATGTATAAGGTGCACGCATCAGTCCAGTTTCTTCACACCAACATGGCTATTGGTTATATTTCGACGTTTATTATTATTAATTCTATGCCAAATCAGCCCTTGATTACAACATCATTCCAAAATTTTCATGCATAGACAAAAATGTGACTAACAACATAACAAATTGGAAACTATGGGTGTCAGTATCACTTTATTATGACAATGAAAATAATTTTTTGTGTCATTATCAAATATTTCCGGTGTGAATGTTGTTACCATCGGTGCCACTATCATCATGCGTGAAACATGTCATTGTAACTATGTCGTTGTGACTGTCGAATTTTTATAAAAATTTTAATTTATGATTTACTTTTTTGCCAAATTTTCCGTTGACTAGGGCAAGGGGCGGGCACTTGGATAGGGGTTAGAGGAGAAGAAATATAAAATTAATTAAACAAAAAGCATTCACATTTCTTAAAGAAAAAATAGTCATATTTTTATCTTATAAATGTGTAGATCTAAAGTTTATGAATTTCGTCAAAAAGTTGAGATAGACTAAAAAGCTACTACCTTCATCTCGTTTGAAGGTTTCCATTCAAATGTGAAATGTTTTTAAGAAGTAATTAAATAAAGTAATTTGAATGTAATTTGTAATATAGTTTTGATGAGTATATAATTGTCACACACTCCAGGGGCCTAGACAAGTCGGTCCAAGACTGCAACCCAAGTCATTTGCATAGTGGACCGATGCCCTGCCCTGAGGCCAAGACCTCACCTTTAGCTGAGCTCTCCACTGGTAAGCTCATTCCATTCTAGGTGAGCTATTTCAACGAGGCCAAGTTTGATTATTACTACCCCATGATTCCACACAGATGCCACAAGACGATGATGAGTGGCTTATTATTGAAAAAACTTGAATTTCATGATACCCTTATTCTGCCAAATTTCATATACAAATTTCTCATTCTAGATTTCTTTCAACTTCTCTCTAGAAATCTACTAGCCTGATCCATAGTCCACGACTAAGATAATGGGTTAATAATTTAAATATATAATGATACAATTGTCATTTTTTATTTTTGCTAAAATGAAATAAGAATCTTGATGAGCACCGGGCATGGCTAGATATGAATAATCCGATGAAACATACATTCAATGGCATCCGGGCATATCTAAGACTATATACCGTGGAATTGTGGATCAGTATAAAGATGTTTTGTTAGAAAAGTGACTAGATCCTCATCCTCACCCCCTTCTCACAATCATGTTTCATGTACATGTTTATTGTACATGTACAAATCATTTTACACGCCGGTTGAATTATTTGTGCACAAACAAATTTTTTTCACTTTGAGAAAAGAATCGTTTTTCATTAACCCATTATCTTTGCCAATAAATAAAATTGTCATTGCGAAAAAGGATTCTCTTCAATGGAAAAAATTGATCTATGCATAGGCAATTCAAAATTTCAAATGGCTTGTAAAATGAGGTAGTCTACCTCCCCGTGATTCCGCAATAATCTGTCTGTCTAATGTCTCTGTTTGGTTACGTTTGGGAATACATCAATCTCTGCTTTCATTGCCGGTCAATGTACGCAGCCCCACTCAAGGTTGCTTGTGTTCCCACTCAGCAATCGCCGATCACTACGTACGGACGCTAGCTACCTCAATTCCGACCCTGCTTATAAATACCACCGACTGATCAATAAAGAGGAATTGAGTATATATTAAGCTGATCGAGCAAACGGAACCTAGCTTGTTCCGGCCTCCCTAGCTTTAAATTATCATGGCGCCCCATTTCTGCTTGGCCGCCATTATCATCCCATCGCTATTCCTCGCCCTCTCCTCTGCTTCGACGAGCCAACTGCCGCCCTCCGCCGTTAATGCCTGCAAGGTCTCGAGCGACCCACCGACTTACGAGTCCGAACTGGCTACCTCCGGCCTGAAGACCTCTTCTGACCCGACAGCGGTCCAGATCATCCACGCGGCGATGAAAGTCTCTTCCGATAAACTTGGGACTGCCAAATCCAAGGTGGAGGATATCCGGAAAAGCTCCGCGGGCAATCACAACATGACAGTCGCGGCGGACACGTGTCTCGAGCTGTACGGATACGTGGAGCACCGGGCGAAATCCGCCGGCGTGGCCCTCGACGGCGGCGAGATCAAGGACGCCCGGGCGTGGATGAGCGCCGCATTTGCGTACCAATACGACTGCTGGTCGGCGCTCAAGTACGTCAACGAATCCTCGCAGGTCAACGACACAATGGCGTACACGTGGGCACATCTTCTGTTCACCGGCGACGTGCTGGGAATGCTGGCCAACTACGACCAGAAAGGGGGCGATACCACGTTGTGGGGCCCGACGAAAACCGAGCGCAACGGGTTCTGGGAGAAGACCGAATACGAGTCCGGGCCGGCTATCGTGGGCGGGGTTCCATCCGGGTTGACCGCGAGCGTCACGGTGTGCAAAACTAATAAGCAGTGCAATTACCAGAAAGTGCAGGACGCCGTAGATGCCGCTCCGACTTGGGGCCGGCAGAAGTTTGTGATACTGATAAAGGCCGGGCTCTACGAGGAGATAGTTCGGGTCCCGTTTAATAAAACGAATGTGGTGTTTGTAGGGGAAGGCATGGGCAAAACTATCATTACTGGAGACTTGAATGTGGGCATTCAACTAAAAACCACCTACCACACTCCAACTGTTGGTAACACCATATACACTCTTCATTCTCGTTTTGGCCTCCTAATTTTTCTTCGAACCCTCATCATGTCCAACCGACAAATTCACTCCAATTCATAGTGTGCATGAATTGTACGCAAGTTCTACCCTCTAGTTGCATATGTGCACAAGCAATTCGTTTAAAACGAGACAGAACTTGATGTCAAATTGTCTGTGTACACACGTAATGTACACATTTTGTGTACATCATGTGTACACCAAGAATGGTCCATATTGTCAATTTGTCTGACAAACTAGCCACTCAACTCGAAAAGCTTGTGACTTTTTAAGGTTATTTTTGGATGTCAGATTGTGTAATTTTGAAATATATGAGACGAATTCAACAATATTTTCCAAAAAGAATAATCATCATACATTAATAAATAAAATGTAGTCACATTATTAATGGGCAGGTGTGAATGGAGACGGATTCATGGCGAAGAACCTCACGATCAAGAACACGGCCGGCATCGGAGCTCATCAAGCAGTGGCCCTCCGGCTGGACAGTGATCATTCCATCATAGAAAGCTGCGAGTTCATCGGCAATCAAGACACTCTCTACGCCCACTCCCTTCGCCAGTACTACAAGGACTGCCACATCCAAGGCAACGTCGACTTCATCTTCGGAAACTCCGCCGCGGTCTTCCAGGACTGCACGATCTCCGTCGCACCCCGGCAACAGCACCCGGAGAAGGCGGACAAGGCCACCGTGACGGCCCACGCGAAGCTCATCGCGGCTCAGACCACGGGCTTCGTCTTCCTCAACAGCATAATCAACGGGACGGAGGATTTCATGCAGTTTTATGCCAAACAGCCCGAGCAGTTCGAAGGCAGCTGCTTTCTGGGAAGGCCGTGGAAGGAGTATTCGAGGACGGTGTTTATAGACTGTACGCTGGGGGATCTTATTTCTCGGGAGGGATGGGAGATCTGGGACGCCAACTCCACTTTGAGTAACCTTTACTATGGGGAGGTGGGCAGCAAAAATGCGGCCGGAAAAACTGTTGACACGACGAAGCGTGTTCCTTGGAGTAGCCAAATCGACAGTAAAAATGTGCCTTCCTTCTATCCCCAGAATTTCATCCAAGCTAGTAAATGGTTCTCCAACTCTTAATTAGCTTCTTGATTATGATCAATTATACAATTCAAGTCCCGCCTGGGCTATATATGTACTCTTATCGTCACTTCATAACTAAAATTTCTCTTGTAATTTTCTCTTGATTACAATTTCCTCCTTTTTCTACATAATATGCACCTCCCTCTTATTTAGTTGTTGTAACATTTGCATATCATGTTTTTCAAGCAACTTCGACCGTTCGTTACTATCTAATTGGGCATTAACAAAAATCATTCAAAGATTAGATGATGAAAATATATAAAAAACGAGACGTATTTTTCATAATTAATTTACATACATATGCATTTATAATTAACATTTTGTGAATCATGCAAAATTTAATAATTATTAAACAGCTCATGAGTAAATTACTTACGAAGTACTACGTATTAGATTTGCTCATTTGCCATCAACTTTAGTTGTATTACATTTTAGATTTGGCAGTACAATCATATCATACCTTTTAATTAATATATGGAGTAAAGATTAGAAACGGTGTTTATAAACATAATGCATACTAGTATGTAATACCAACGGGTACTAAAAGTTGTTTATAAAAATGTATGCTTGTGTCCCAAAAGGATGGTCTTGTATTTTCTTTTTTGGATGTCCCAAAATGATGATCATGTTTCCCTTTTTGGTGAAGAACTGAAAGTGGATTATCATTTATGCTCCTCCTTTTCAATGAACAGTAAAAGTAAAAGGATGAACAATACAATAAAGTAAGGTTCTTTAGTCTTTCTACCACATTTTCTTAATCTTTGTGCCCAAAAGAAACAAGACCATCAAATTGGGACGGAGGAAGTAATATCTTAAGTGTAGTGAGCACACTTGTAATGTAATTATACTTATAATAATTTATGTTCAATTTCTTAAAATAAGTAATCTTCTTACTATTGCTATTATAACTATTATTACTTTTTTTATGTTATTTTACTCGGTATAATAACCAGGGGCGTATCCAACGTGGGGGCAAGGGGCAGCTTCCCCCACTCAACTTCACCCAACCCCTATATATATAATATTTTAATTAGTTGTATATATTTGTTTCTAAAGTATATACTTCGTATATTTTAAATGTTAATAACGAGTTTTGAGTTAGTAGTCACTGTACTAGTCACCATGGTGTAGTGGAAGTGCTGATGCCTGTAGCTTTGAAATCTCCTTAAGGACCAGGGTTCAACTCTAGTTTGCTTCATTTTGAGCGTTTTTTTTGTTTTTAAAATGGCTTTACATGAAAGATTAACTTTTGTCTTGTTAGAAACATTTAAACTATATCAATAATTCAATATAATCGTAATATCCAATGCCATTCATAAAGTTTAACAATTACATAGGTAGGTTCTTGAAAATAATAAACTTATTATATATATTTGAATGTATACTTGTGAATTCGTATCTTAAATTAACTCAAAGTACATATATGATCATTCCCTTATTTGATTCACTTATTTATTAACATAATTTTAAACAAATTACAAACGTATCGTGCTTAAAATTTATTTCTAACAAAGTCAAATTTATTTACTATGAACTTTTAGGTATGATATTGTTATGTTTTTGCTCAGTGAATATTTTTTATTATTTAAAAGTAACTTTGCAATTTTTTTTAATGTAGTGCATGGTTTGAAATAGCGACCCGCTACCGCTATAGCGGCCGCTATATAGCCGTCGCGGTAGGGGCCGCTCGCTACCGCTACGGCCCACTATTCGTGTGTGATTTTCAAATCACGGGAAAAATCCACTATGCCGCCCGCTACAGCCCGCTATTGACATTTCTGGCAGTACATCACGAACTGTTTGATGTGTAAATGTGTAAATGTTGTGTGAATGACGTGAAAAAATACATTAATGGTGATGCATGAAGTGAAACTACAAATTAAATGTTGTGTGAATGATGTGAAAAAATACATTTATGTTTTGTGCAATTGAAAATATTTCACGCTGCTGCAACCGCTACAGTCGGCTACAGGCCACTACCGCTGCCGCTACAACTATTTAAAACGTTGATGTAGTGAGTCCATAATGTCTTTGTGATAATATAAAAGACAAGTTCGCCCGTTCGCGAGTTTTTCTGGCTACCTCAGTAGGTACAGAAATTTGTCATTCGATGACTTGATCTCCTCTCAAAATGCGCATGCATACCTTGGTTTTTATTGACATCCGCTTGTCTCTAATTAGGGAATACTACGTACTTGTCAAAAGTTCAAAACTGATAATATTTGGAGAAACAATGTGTAATCTAGAAGTCGGGTGCCTGTTTTTTCTAAAGCAAAAGTACTACGTATGTTCCCCATGTTACACGACTTATTTTTTACGGAGCGAGTAAAAAGCATGGTGCTAAGTGCTAACATATTCCTTGAAGCACATTGAAAGAATGATTACCAAATAAAGATTAACTTTCCTTTTTGTTACACGACTTAGTACGGAGTATTATATACCTTTCCTCTGTTCCTTTTTAGTTGCAACGATCCACTTTTCACGCTTGTCAACGCACAAGTTTGACCACTAATATCTTTGATTCCTTAGTAGTAAAAAAATTAAAAAAATCAGATTCTGAAAATTCAAAATGAGAGGAATTTAAAAATATTTTTTTAAAAATTTAATTTATAATACATTAATTAATAAAATATAGTCAATGTAGAATATGTGAATAGTGTAAAATATAGTCAATATAGAATATGATTTGATTCGGTGTGATTTAGTTCGACTTAATTTCTATTAAGATTTTATTGAATTTTAATATTTTATACTACCAAGATTTTATTAAGTTTTAATATTTTATACCACCACACGATTCAATTACTACTAAAGTGATTAAAAAGATAAAAGTTATGATTTGATCGATATTTGAGTATAATAAAGTGAGGAGATATTATCCGAAATAGGACTAAAATGTTTGAAAATTCCAAAACAGGACTGTCATGTTTTTATTCTCAAAATAGGACTAATTACCGTCATGTTTTGGCAATACCAGACTTCAAACATGGCAGTATTTTCCAAACTTAGCAGTAATTACTCATATTTTGGGAATAAAAAACATGGCACTCCTAAAGTGAAATATTGTAGATCCCATATTTTTTTCTCAAAAAGAAAATGTGACACTTTTTTGTACAATTCGAAAAGGAAAGTAAGACAAGTAAAATAAGATGGAAGGAGCAACTCATTTCAATTTTATAACTTTATTTAGTTTTTCATGGATTCATTTCAGTTTAGTCCGATAATTGGAAGAAAATACTAACAACTCAAATCTGAGTGCATATGATTCGATTTTGTCTAGTTTGATTTGATACGATTCAATCATTTATATGTATAGTTTTGCGCAGTATCTTTCAATAATTTATTTAACTGTCTTCTTAATTGAACTTTGAACTGAAATTTGATGGGCATAAATTAGACTTGATGAAGGTCATGCTAAAAAAATCACCAAAAAATTCCATTGGGAACTGTCCAAAACAGTAAATTCTGCACGGAGATTCCGATCATGAGCTCCTGACTCGAACGGAACTCTTCAATCACAATAGTAACACAAGTGATTTCCAAATTATTAAATTTATTCTTGCAAGGGTTTAATCAATAGCAATATGTCTCTTATTGCGGAGTAATGATGTTTTCTTTTGGACTGTTGTCAGTCCCAGACCAGACTAGATCACACCAGATTAGATCAGACCAGACTTAAACAAACTAGAAAAGACCAAACCAAACTTTAACGATTATAAAATATATAGAGATCAGACATTTACATGACCAGTTTAGAACAGATTAGACCTGATTTAAACAGACTAGACTAGTCCACCAGCAAATTAGTCCAACAGAAAACATCCTAATTGTCAAAAGTGATGACAATAATAGAGTTTTTTGAGGATAAAGAATACACCGTCCATGTCCTTTGATCCTTATGTCACTCGTCTTTCTTTCAATCAATCAATGAAATTAAGTCAATATTAATTATAGAGCTAGTTAGAAAGGTAAATCCAATATTAAGAAATAATGACATAGATATTGGGGATTTTTGGTTAAGAGTTTATCAATCATTTTATGGTTGTTTTTATCATTTTTAGCCTTTTGACCAAACTCATCAGCTAATAAGGGTGTTTAATTAATCAGCTAATAAGGGTGTTTAATTAATTGATTGCATGACTTAACTTTTTGTCCCAATCTGCCAAAACGAAAAACACCATTAAAGGCCGCGTATTGAGGTTGGCCGTTCAAGAATGTAACGGATATTCCTACTTTACCCAATGCCTTCTCCTCCTACTCGATTCCCGCAACATCTTCTTATAGAAAGAACACTTCCAGACACTTCCAGACATAGTTTTAAATAGCGGTAGCGGCAGGCGACAGTAGTAACAGTAGCAGCAACTGTCATCACAGTAACGGCTATTGCGGCCGCTGTGATGCCCGCCGATGCGTATAGCGATCGCAACGGCGTTAAATATTTTCAAGTGCGCACAACATTTAATTTATGGGTGATAAAGTTAATAGAAACATAATGAATACTTGTTTGAACACCGAAACAATCAATAAGAACATGACGATTAAAAGAGAGTAGTAATTAAAAATATTGCTAAACTAAATAATTATTACAAACGCAATTTAAAATGTTTTCAAACTAAACAAGTCGTAAAACATCTTTAAATTCTTATGAAATCGTCACATGAGACCATGTACTCAATAGTGTCATATAAATACGTCTACTTATGAAAAGCAATCAAATGAGTCCTAGCGATCTGTTGAGAACCTAATTATCCTGGTTTTAGCATGCTTTTAGCTATTTCTTAAAAAAAATTATAGAACTGACGTGAAATGTGTGCCTATGATTGGCTTAAATACTAGTACTAGGCAAAAATAACACGTAAGCTAAAATCAGGATTAGGAGGTTGTCAAAGAGTCATTTTGACTTATCTGATTGTTTTTTTTATAAGTAGACGTATTTATATGACACTTTATTGAGTATATGACCTTATGTGACGATTCAGTAACAGTAGAATACCTTATTTGACCCTTTTCCTTTTTTTTTATTAAACTGCTTTTTTCAGTTATACTTTTTGTGTAATTGGTAAATTTATACTCCGTATTTGTTAAGTTTAGGTCTCAGACACAACCTTTTTTGTTAAAAATGAGAAAAGTTTGATTGTTTTTTAATAACATTATAAAATTTTTATTTAATTATTTAAAATAGCTCTAGGAAAACTAAAATAAAGGATAAATAATCAAAACGTCTATTCACGCCTAAGTCCCACCTAGGCTTCAACGCTTAAGGCTTGGTTGTCCCGCCTCGAACGGCGCGCCTCACTCCTTTTAGAACATTGCCTACAAGTAAGTAGAGGTGGGTTCGGTTCAAACGGTTTGGTTTTCACCTAAAACCGAATACCAAACCAAAGTAAAAAGTTCGGTTCAGTTTGGTTTTACATTCAAAAATTTAGAATAACTGTTTGTTCGGTCCGGTTTATTTCGGTTCGGACTCGTTTTTTCGGTTTTACCAAAATATTTTTGTTGATTAGAAAATAGTAATTAGAAAACAAAAACAAAAAATAAACTACATAAAACTATTATTAAATAATAGTAATACAACTTAAAAACACACAAAATTAAAAAAAGAGAGAACAAACAAATGCACTTCCAAACAATGAATTTGAGAGCATGAGTATATCAATTTAAGCATTTTATAAATTAATTACAAACATGAGTTTATTTGTGAGTTATATATTGCGTTTTAACAAGTTAAAATTTTATTAGTAAATAATTTATTATACTTTCTTTTTAGACAAAGATATTTATGCTCTAAAGTTTCACGTTTACTGAGGATTACCGCTTAGGTAATTGCTTAGCCTAGGAACGTCCGCTATCGGAAAGTCCGAGGAGCAGGGCAGGGATTCCGGCCTTTTTTTTGGATTATTTGGCTTCGTCTCCAGCAGGTTGGCTTTGGAAGGAGACCTCGTTGCAGCAGGGGTGTAAAATTCCGAAATCCAAATCGACGGCTTGGGGCGAAGGGCTTGACGGATTCCAGTGAAGGGCGGATCTTTGGAATCGGAGGCTTCGGGTTCGAAGGTCTTCGTCGGCGTCCAGTGCAGGGGAGGATCATCGGTTGGAGGACAGAGCTTCCGGATTGCATGAAAAAATTTGTTAACCAGTACAAGAAGATGGCGATTGGGGTAGAGGAAAAAAATTTGGATCTTGATGAAGTTGATATTGAGGAATCTCCGGTAGAGGAGAACAATATGTGGTTTCCGGTTGTGGGCGTATTGCTGACAGCTAGGAAAGTCAAATTCCCAGCTCTTAAGGAACTTATGTCATCGCTATGGAGGCCGGGGAAAGGAATTTCGATTAAGGAAATTGGCGACAAAAGGTACCTTTTTACTTTTTATCATCGAGTGGATATGAAACGCATGTTAGATGGTGGCACTTGGCAATTTGAACGTAACCTGTTGATTTTGAAAGAAATTAAGCAAGATGATATAATTCAGCATACACTTGTGTTAAATGAGGCTGAGTTTTGGATTCAAGTCCATAATGTACCCTACAGTCTAGAGAATTTAGGTACTGCCAAGCGGATTGAAAATTTTATCGGGAACTTTATAAGATATGATGATAATCAGAACAGTGAGAAGTGGGAGTCTTATATGAGAATCAAGGTGAGTATGAATGTGGAAAAACAGTTGAAAAAGGTACCAATCTTAAGAAAGAAGGAAGGAGTTATTGGGTGGACTTTAAGTATGAAAAGTTGCCCAACATCTGTTTTATTTGTGGTTTAATTGGGCGTTCAGACAAATTTTGCCCTTTGGCCTATGAAGAGGATCTAGTTCTAGAAAACACATTCGGGGCCCAGCTTATGGCGGGTAGCGGGGTGAAGACTAACCCAAATGGCTGGTGGAAGGTTCATCGAGCTTTGACAGAGACCGTAGGAACATGGGGGATAATAAGTCTGATGGTTGGATGGGGGGAGTCTTTCTCAGAATCAGCATAGGATACAACCAAAGGCGTGGAAATTGAAACAAAGGAGGAAGCAACATGGAAACAAAAACGAAGACGGATTTGGGACTCCGAGGAAGAGGACAAGATTGGGAAAGACAACATGACACTTGATCGGACAAAAAATAGGGAAGGGGCGGGCTTCGTGCAGTAAGTCCGCCGAAGTTGATTCAGACAGAACCAGGGCAGAGAGTTTGGGGGTTCGTGCAGTTCGGCAGGTAGGGAAATATTTTTTTATTTTATTAGCTTTATTTTTTCTGGCATGACAATTTTATTTGTTTCGTGGTGTGTTTTGTTTTTGTTGTTACTTTATGTAAAACTGTGAATTTGGATGTGGGGGATAGAATGATTGAGGTAACCGTCTTTGACTCATTTGTGCCCATTAATGGATCAACGAGTTATACTGCTTCTTTTGAGGTGATTAACTCTGAGTATGGTTCGAGGGACGACATTGTCAAGAATCTTTTTGTTGGATTACCTACTATCTGAATGATGTGTTATCAATTTAAGTCCATTTCTTCCAAAAAAAGTTTCACATTTACTGCTATGTTGTTTAAAGTATAGTTTATATTAATAAATATTTGTTTAATATAAAAAAATTATGTGATAACAAACATACATAACATATAATATATCAACAAAATATCATGTTCATGCAACATGCATTTTTTTAGTCATGCAACAAACAAAATATAAATTACGATTTACAAAATATCAACATATTAGGATCATAGCAATAGACTTAAGTTTATGTACAAATGTTTCACTTAATTAAATATTAAATGTCAATATCTTGTAAATCATAATAAATCTAGTATCATAAATTTAATTTTCTAGAATTAAGAATTAAAAACTCAACAAAATATTATACTTAATGATTAATAAATAAATAAAAACAAGTTTTAAAAAGTTCGGTTTATTCGGTTCGGTTTTGAGATCTGAAAACCAAAACTGAAACCAAACAAATACGGTTGAGTTCATTGAGTTTGGTTTCGGTTTTCTTGCGGTTCGATTGTTTTGGTTGCGGTTCGGGTTTTTTTCGATTCGGTTTTCGATTTTTGGTTTCTCTGATCCACCCCTACAAGTAAGCACGAACCTGGTCCGCTAGTCCTGATCAATCTGAAACTGCGCCCGATACTTTTTGGGATTTGGGACTGGCATGGGATCGGTTGTCTCATACGACCAAGACCGTTTGAGGGGCTTTTGGGCTCATTGTAAGAATGATCTTCCTAAAGTCCTAAAGTATATATTATGTGCACTAAATTTCAGGTTAAAATTCAATCGGAAAGTCAATTAAATAAATTTTTGAAAAACATTCTGCCTGCACTTCATATAAAGCGCAGTGTTTTTCAATAATTTATTTGACTTATATACCAATTGAATTTACAGTATCTACACTTCATGAAGAACATTCTGACTCTGTGAGTGTTGTTGATGAGAAAGGTAAAGCAGCGGTGGACAAACTGGCTGACACTTAGGCATGACAATGGGTCGGGGCGGGTACTGCAAGACCCGGACCCGCCCCATGACTTGCACGGGTCCAAACTTGTTGACCCATGACCCGTCCCATGCGGGGCGGGTCCGCCCCGCGGTAACCTAATTAGCTAGTATATATTTTTATTTGTGGGAAGTTGTTACCAATTGAATCTACATAAAGTTTATCACTAATAATAATTAAAAATTAATATATTAAATCAAATTCATGATACGCTAAAAATTTCAAAAATTAAGGAAAATTTGCTCAGACCTGAATAGTTAATCTATTTAATTATATTAATAATTGAATATATGTATTTAAATGCTATATATAAAGAAGACATTGATAATTTGTCATTCATCTCATTCTAATATATATATATATATTAATATATTATAATATCAAAGAATTTATGATTTATTGTATACACACATATGTATGTTGAATTATATTTGTAGTATAATTTAAGAAACATTATGTATACTTATATATTGAGCAGGTCGGGTCGGGGCGGCACGGGTCAATACTAATACCCGGACCCGCCCCATTATATAGGCGGGGCGGGGTGGACCCGCCCCATTTGCAAGACGGGGCGGGGCGGACCTGTCCCAAATGTCTCGGGCCAGGGCGGGTCATTGCGGGTCGGTTTTTTTTACATCCCTACTGACACCTTGACTCTTATACTTGAAAGACCCTCCAAATATGCTTCCATGACCCAGAAAGAGAAGATGAAGGCTATCGCTCCTGAGACTGAAGAAAGTGAAATTGAGTTTGATGATGAATCTGATAATGAACTCTTGGACTTCCATAAGCAGCTGGTGCTCCTGACTTTTAGGTTTACTAACCAGATCTACAAGAAGAGAAATCCTCTTCTAATAGACTTCACAAATGCTCTACTAACACCTAGCGGAAAGAACAACCATTTGATACATGTGACGTTGTGGATGTTGATGATGCTCTTTAGTGCTTCAACTGTAGGAAGCAGGGGTATCTCATTAAGGACGGCAGGTTGCCAAAAAGAAGGAAGGACGTTGAGTACTACAAACAGAAGATTAATCTGAACAAGAAGAAGATGCTCCTAGCAATGGAAGAGGGTGGAAACAAGAGTGCCCTAATGGCTGAGAAGGATCATTGGATAGATGATTCATCTAATGAGTGCCCTAATGATTTTTGTGTCCCCTCATTTAAAGTTTGTTATTGCATCTTAAACTAAATTGTAAGATAATTTTTTCTTTGGTTTTGAAATTTTTGGTGAATTTGGAGACTAATATTTGTGTTATTACTTGTGATTTGCATTTTTGATTAATTTTATTTGATTTGAGATGTGACATTAATTTATCGATTACATATCGAACTTTTATCATATTGCATATCGATTACGTTTAATTCAAGTTTGCTTCTATGTTTCAATATGCAATATGATAAAAGTTCGATATGTAATCAATAAATTAGTGTCACATCCTAATTCAAATGAAATTAATCAAAAATGCAAATCACAAGTAATAACACAACTATTAGTCTTCAAAATCACCAAAAAATTCAAATCCAAAGAAAAACATTTATCTTACTATTTAGTTTAAGATGCATATAAATAAGGAAAAATTGACAATAATAATCTCAACTATTGCCGGTCTGCTAACAATAATCCCAACTATTGATTATTTTTGCATAATCCCAACTATATGGACAGTTTGCCAATAATGGTCCATGACTTGATATTACCTCCTATAACAAGTGAATTTTAAATAGAAATTAAGCATATAAATTAAAAATTGGGATTATTTACAGGGATTACTTGTTATATCTTTTCGCATCCACTTTAGAAACTACATAAATTTATTTATAGGGACCATTATTGGCGGAAGCTTCCTAAAGCTGGGATTATTCTGAAAAAATCGATAATTGGGATTATTATGAGCGGACCGTTAATAGTTGAGATTATTACTATCAATTTTTCCTATAAATAAATAATATAAATCTTCTAAGAATAGTACTCCGTACTAAATAAAACAAATTGATAAAAATGTGACTAAAGTTACTATAGGTATATTTTCATGGTCATTACAGTATACAAACGGATCATATTTGTAATCATTAATAGTTACTACCTTCGTCCCAAAAAATTCTTCTCACTTACCATTTTGGGTCGTCCCAAAAAATTCTTTCCGTTCTCCTTTTTGGAAAGGTTTGTGTGACCGCCCGCCATTCATTTAACTTTTTTCTTACTCAACCACAAACACACATTTTTTCTTTATTCCCACTTTCTTAAACTACGATCCAAGTCAAATTGGAAAGAATTTTCTAGGTTGGAGGGAGTATTACTTAGTCATTTTTTCATCTATCATACTTACGATCATACATTAGAAATTATTTTTAAATTATGTTGGTATATTATATTGATTTTACTTTGAAGCTAATTTTTCAAGTTTTTATCAACTCCGGCCGGGTTAGAGATTTTAGACCTTTTTGTGAGCCCGATTTTCTGATTCAATCCGAATTATTTTTATTCAAGCCGGTTAAAAAGGGAAAAAACCTAGACCGCAAACATCATTCGGGCCGAACCATGATCGGTTTTTGGGTGTCAGTTAGGGTTGGGTCCGAAAACCGAAAACGGAATCAAATTAAACCGAATCGCAACCAAATAAAATCGAACCGCTAAGAAACCAAAACCGAATGTAAAAAACCGAACCGAACCGAAGTTGTTTGATTCGGTTTTGGTTTTTACCCTTCAAAACCGAACCGAACCGAACAAACCGAACTATTTAAAATATGAAATTTATATGTTAATTGTTAAGCATTAATTCTAGTTAATCTTAATATCATCAATAGTCTTTGGTTTTCTTGTGTTAGAGAAATAATGTTTGTGTTATGTTTAATTTAATTTAGTTTATAAATTCATTTACACATTCATTGTCTGTAATAATAGCTATATTGAATGATGATCATATGTGTTTACTAGTTATTAGTAGTAATTAACTTTTATTTTTAGATAACTTAAAGATTTTATATTGATAAAACAATAAATATTAATCTCAACTATATCACATAGAACATATATATTCATGAAAAAATTTCAACCTACTCACAAACAAATTAAATCAATAATATATACAGTTTTATCTATCTCGCATACTCATATAATTCAAGACATGTTTATCTCTTCTCATTTTTATTTTATTTGTCGTTATATTGTGCTTGAATTCTTTATGTAATATGTTTGATCCCTCTAAGTATTATATCAATTTAAAATCAAGTGAAAAAATTTTGGTAAAAAAATCAAAAAAACCGAAAGTGAACCGAAATAAACCGAACCAATCAAATCGTGGTTCCAAGTCTTGGTGTCATTGTTTTATTTCTAAATTTTCGGGAAGACTTTAATATGGGAATTTCTAATTGCAGCCCAAGTTTTATTATTGACAGTCACCTTATCTTAAGCGAAAATGAATATATTTCTATATACCTATATTACCCTTCCATTTAAATCAATACTTACGGTCTCCCGTTCATTCAAATGGGAGAAATAGTGTGTCGACTCGTGCCCTTTCTTCGGTTCCTATCTCATAATCAGGCCACTGTGATTTGCAGTTAACGGTGATGATCTCTGCTCCCAATTCCCACCCACGCCACGCCTTTCTTCTTCTTCTTAAGCTCGATTCCACTCCACAATTCCACTATCTGCCTATACGCGTGAATGTACCTTGACCAAGTCAAGCATACTACCCACAGGCCAGTCCCAATCCCAATTCCCCCCACTCATCATAAATGCCTGACCACTATGTCCACCAGAAAGCTTATTAAACCCTCCTGTCCGTTGAAGCTCTTGTACATATCCATGGCGTCCCTTTTCTCCTTCGCCCTCATCCTCTTCCTCGTCCTCTTCTTCACCCTCTCCTCCGCCTCCCGCCACCACGTGGCGCCCAAATCTGGCGGCGGAGGCGGCCCCGGCTTACCCCTCTCCGCCCGTAATGCCTGTAAGGTCTCCGCTGACCCGCCAGAGTGCGAGTCCCAACTCGCCAGCTCCGATCTGCTTCCGCCTAACCCGACTGCGGTCCAGATTATCGAGGCGGCGATGGGGGTCTCTTCTCAGAAACTCCAGCAGGCGAAATCCATGGTGATTGATATCCTCAACCGCTCCCAGCAAAACCACAACCGCACAGTTGCGGCCGAGACGTGTCTTGAACTGTACGGATACGTGGAGCCGCGGATGAAATCCGTTGGAGAAGCTCTCCAGAGCGGGAAGCTCAAGGACGCCCGCGCGTGGATGAGCGCCGTACTGGTATACCACTACGACTGCTGGTCGGCGCTCAAGTACGTGAACGAAACCTCTCAGGTGAACAGCACAATGGCGTTCACGTGGTCGCTTCTAGGGTTCACCGGCGACTCGCTGGGGATGCTGGTGAATTACGACCGGGTCGGGGGCGATACCGGGTCGTGGGGCCAGCCAAAAACCGAGCGCGACGGGTTCTGGGAGAAGAGCGACGGATCCGGGTCAGTTATCAACGTCGGGGTTCCACCCGGGTTGACCCCGGACGTGACGGTGTGCAAGCAAGGCGGCTGCAGCTTCGAGAAAGTTCAGGACGCCGTGAACGCCGCGCCGGATCGCAGCCCGACCCGGAAGTTTGTGATACTGATAAAGGCCGGGCTCTACGAGGAGATAGTTCGGGTCCCGTTCAATAAAACGAATGTGGTGTTTTTAGGGGAAGGCATGGGCAAAACTATCATTGCCGGAGACTTGAGTGTGGGACTTCGCGGAATTACAACCTACCACTCTGCCACTGTTGGTAAGTCTGTCAATCAATTGCTCTAAAGCCTTAATTTTCCGTTCTCGCTTCACATTCATATAGTCCATGTTGCAGGAATAGGGAAATGTGCTGAATGTACTGAAATTCCCAATTCATAACTCTTTGTATGAAGTAAAAGTTATTTCGAAACATCCCATTAAAACATGGCTCGTTTCTCACACTAGACAAAAGAAAGCAAAGTTACCAAACTACTCCGTAGCTATGTTACACGGAAACGTGAAAATCATGAGGTAACGGAAACGGGAAACGTCAACTTTTGCTCAAAAAGGCTTATTTGGAGAGTTTCCAAAGAGTTTCCAAGAGTTTCCGAAATGGGAAACGTACTCTTTCCCGATAGTTTCTGTGCTATATAGCTCCATACTACTTAGTTTAGGAATGGAAATTTAGAGTACTATATAAATTTGGGATGTTTTACTAAGTTTAGACTTGAGGAGATTCCATTAGGCTTAAACATAACACATCAGACTAGATCAAATGACCGGACTTAGATTAAACATAACACATCAGACCCCGGAGTTAGATGGTAGTGCAATCAATACCCATCGTACTAAACTTATTCACACAAGATTAGAGTTACACATATGAGTTCAAACTTGATTAGATACTATCAGACTTGAAAATTTAGGTTGAAGTTGGAATGTCTTCATGGTGATTATAACTAAATACAACGTAATAATAAATATTGATTCTTTGGCATTTCCATCAAAACCTCTGCATAATACTTTGGAAACTGTGGTAGTTCTGGTACTTGTTGTGAGTAGCAGAAATATCAAGACATTTGTCAGACCTTAGAACTATGGTGAAGTTTTGATACCAACACAAATTCAGTTTTTATTCAATAAAATTTCCCGATACTGAAATATGTTTCACATACTAATATAATATGGGACACTTTTAAAAAACATTTCATTGATTATATAAAAATTGATATATACGAAGTATATAATACGGAGTAATATAGATAGCATACATAACATTGTTGCTGTTTTTTTTTGGGCCAGCTGTGAATGGAGATGGATTCATGGCAAGGGACTTGACGATCAAGAACACGGCAGGCATAGGAGCTCAGCAAGCAGTGGCCTTCCGACTGGATAGCGATCGTTCAGTCATAGAAAACTGCGAGTTCATCGGCAATCAAGACACTCTCTACGCGCACTCCCTTCGTCAGTACTACAAGTCCTGCCATATCCAAGGCAATGTTGACTTCATCTTTGGAAACTCGGCTGCAGTCTTCCATGAGTGCCAAATCTCTGTCGCACTCAGGCAACTGAAACCAGAAAAGCCGGCAAACAACGCCGTGACGGCTCACGGGAGGATCCTTGCGGCTCAGTCTACTGGCTTCGTCTTTTTGGGCAGCAATATCAATGGCACTGAGGAGTATATGCGGTTGTATGTCCAGAACCCTAACAAGTTCAATACCACCTACCTAGGAAGGCCGTGGAAGGAGTATTCAAGGACGGTGTTTATAGACTGTACGTTAGGTGATCTTATTTCTCGTGCAGGATGGTTTCCGTGGAATGGTGATTTCGCGCTGGATACGCTTTATTATGGGGAGTTCGGCAGCAAAAATGGGGATGGAATGGCTGTTGATACGTCTGCACGTGTGAAATGGAGTAACCAGATCCCGGCTGCGCATGTGTCCTCATACTCCCTCCAGAATTTCATTCAAGCTGATCAATGGATCCCTGCCTCCAGGGTCTTGGCCGCCTTCAAGACAACCTGAGACATCCCCCCCCCAAAGTTTAGAGAAACTAAATTGTATACATCATTCATCCAACTAAACTTT
Organism: Cuscuta epithymum; assembly: GCA_945859915.1. Classification (NCBI taxonomy): domain Eukaryota; kingdom Viridiplantae; phylum Streptophyta; class Magnoliopsida; order Solanales; family Convolvulaceae; genus Cuscuta; species Cuscuta epithymum. The sequence continues at coordinate 795,617 of CAMAPF010001045.1, read as the reverse complement.
GACAAAATACAACCTCAGATTTTTGATTTGTTTTGTCTTTGTTTGTGGATAGTTTATTTAGTACTTGTTTAATTTTTCTAATGTAGCAAATACTATGCATCAAAATATATAAATATTGTTTTTTCATCTTCCTTCTTACATTTTGTATTTGTCTACAAATCATTTTACCATTAATTTATCATCTTTAAGGAATAGCTTTTACAAAAATGCTTAGTGTATTTTTTTTGTATACATCGAAATGGAAAAATGCTTAGTGTGTGCTTTTAGAGTTGGACTGGGGGTACACACTTTTTTGTGCACTCACTTTTACAAGTGTAGTTTTTATTTTGATGAGTTGTCTTTTTTTGTACTTCCAGACGAGTTGTCATTATATAAAAACTTTGTCTATGAAATAATGATAAAATGTATGAATGTAATCATATATTAGCAGGATCCTCCATTCATACTACTCAGTATGTTAGTAGGGGCCTAGAACCAGAAGCACGGTGTCTATTTTTCTCGGCCATCCTCTTGAAGATGGAAATGGTATTTTATTGGCAACCAAAATTGATTATACGTAGTAATAGGGTTGCTAGAAAACTACATCCAGTATGGGGATGGCAAAATTGATGCCTCCGATTTTGGATCAGTGTCCAAATAGACAGGCATTACTTGCATGTTAGACAAATATATAAAGTTCGTTCTTGCCTTTCCACAAATTGAGAAGTATAGTCAATTTTGGTTGCATGTTTAATACTTTCACTGTTCTTAAATAAATGCAACGGTCAACATTTCACTCTTGTCGAGACACAACTTTAACCATTAATATATATAATTTTGTATTAGTAAAAAAATTAAAGAAAATTAGATTTTGAAAATTTACAATGAGACAAATTTGACAATTTTTTTTTCATAAAATAATTTTAATACATTAATTACTAAAACATAGTCAAAGTAGAAAATGTGAATAATGTAAAATTTCATATGTTGCATTTATTTAAGAACGGAGTATGGGGCGGATGAGTATGGGCTAATTGAACACTTTAAGTCAGTTCGAGGGTCTATTTGACCCTTTAGCCTAAACTTAATGTCCTGTTTTGGAGGTCATGTTTTAGTCCTATTTAGGGCAATATCTTTATACTACATTTTAAAAAAGCATGACTACTTTGAAATTATACTACCTCCAGAATTTAAATAGTATTTAGCAACAAAAGGATGTCAAAGGAGGATATTGTCAATCAATACAAAAGCATAACTATTGAGGCGGATGAGTGGCGGGCGTGTCCCCCTCTTGAGCCGCCACGATGGAGTGCAAGCAAATCCAGGGTTTGAAAGAAGATGGGTGAATTATGTTTTAATTCCATTTTATTCTGTTTGTGTTTTTCTTTCGAATTGCATGTTGTTTTGGACGTGTTCTTATTTCCAAGCAAAGTGATTATAGAATTTAAGTCAGGTGATGAGAAGTTTGATTTGCCAATCATTGGGTTAGTTAAGCCCATTACATGATTATCGAATATTATTGCTTCTACAGGGGTGATATATTCTAATTCTGGTCCGAGGGCGGACGACAGACATTAGACTTTTTATCGCTTTGCTTACTTCCTTTTCTTTGATTGTATTATCAACCATGTGACGAACGTTATTTTGATTTAATATATTTGTTGGATTTGATGATATAAAAAAGTGAGACAAGTACTAGTGCAAAAATCAAAGAATATCGATTATTTGATGTGAAAATTCTCAAAGAAATGATTAAAAACGTTTGAGAATTTTAAAAAAGAAATATGATGTTTTTATTCACTAAAAAGGAGTAACTACTATCATGTTTTAACATTAACATGATTTAAACATGACAATATTTTTCAAATTTGTCAATAATTACTCCTATTTATACGGAAAAACATAGTACTCATATTTTATAATGTCTAAACTTTTACTCCTATTTAGGACAATTTCTTTTATATGAATTACCAAATTAATATGCAAGCAACATTCGATTGATCAAGTTTTACACATTATTTTATACCCCCTCCTTCGTTTTGTGACTTTGTCCCATTAACATTGTCTCATACTAAATTTGGTATAGTTTGTAGGGTTCTAAATTATTCCAAATTCATTTTTACTTTATCAATTCAATATCAACCACATAAACTAACTTTTCTTAATAGATGCACCACCTTCTCATTTCTCAATGTTAATGGGACAGAAATTGTATTTCATAATAATTCATATGTATAAACCTCAAGTCAAAGAGTACATTGAGAAAAGAGTACAAGGCAAACTCTCTCAGATTGTTCTTTTTCGCATAATTCTTCCACAAAACTGTGTACAAGATGGTGGATTTAGGGATGGACTCGGGCCGGGCCAACCGGCCCGGAACCGGACCGGCCCGCTACTGTGCGGGCCCGGCCCGGCCCGGTGAACCGGTTAGTCCCCGGTTCGGGCCACCCGGCCCGGTGGGATAGCGGTCCGGTCCCGGGCCTGATATTTAGTGAACCGGCCCGGCCGGGCCGGGCCTGGTCCGGGCCTCAACGGTCAAATTTATTATTATTTTTTTAAATTGTTAAAGGCTCTCTAGCCGTTGGGAGCATAGGAGGGGGGGTCTGGGGGGTTAGGGGGGTGGGGTATACAAAAAAAAAACCTATTTATACTCCTATTTTCTATACATTTTTTACACCTCTTCTTCTACAACTCTTCCTACTCTCTAATTCTCTATTCTCTCAATCTCTTATATTCAATCATCTTCATTCTTTATCTTCTCCAAATTCTTTCTACATATATATAATTTATATAATTATTATATCTACTATTCTACTTATATATTAATTATCTACTTATAAATATATACTTATACACATTCATATTATAATTCTTTACACATTATATATACTATATATAGTTATACACATTCATATTTACTTGATATTTAGTTATTATCCATACTATTGTTATTTCCTTATATTTACATATTACATTTAGTTAATATATACTTATATATATATATATATTAAAGTATTAAGTATAAGTGTATTACTCATCTTATAGTAATATACTTATATATTATATACTATAAACATTATATTATATATTACTTATAATATTTTTACACATTATATATACTATATATACTTATACACATTCAGATTTATTTGATATTTAGTTTTTATCCATACTATTGTTATTTACTTATATTTACATATTACATTTAGTTAATATATACTTATATATATATATATATATATATATATATATATATATATATATATATATTAAACTATTAAGTATAAGTGTATTACTCATCTTATAGTAATATACTTATATATTATATACTATAAACATTATATTATATATTACTTATAATACATTTACAAGTTATATAAACTATATAGACTTATACACATTCATACATTTTATAAAAGTAGTTAATTGTTAGACTTCTCATTTATCTATTAAATTAGTTAATTGTTACATTTCTCTACATTTCTCTTTAAAGAAAAAAAATAGTTACTTGTTACATATCATTTATCATTTAACATTAGTTAAACTAGTTACTTATTTAATTGCTACATTTCTCATTAAATAAAAAACGTATTAAATTTTTACATTTGTCATATTAATATTAGTTAAAGTAGTTAATTGTTACATTTGTCATATTAATATTAGTTAATTGCTACATTGCTCATTAAATTAAAAAAAAAGTAGTTAATTTCTACATTTCTCATTTTAAAAACTAGTTAAACTACTTAATTGTTACATTAGTCATATTAATATTAGTTAATTACTACATTACTCATTAAAGTAAAAAAAAACTAGTTAATTTTTACATTTGTCATATTAATATTAGTTAAACTACTTAATTGTTACATTTGTCATATTAATATTAGTTAATTGCTACATTGCTCATCAAAGTTAAAAAAAACTAGTTAATTTTTACATTTCTCATATTAGTTAATTGCTACATTTCTCATTAAAGTATTAATTAAAAGTAGTTTGATTTTTTTGTCAAGGAAAACAAATTGTTACACTAAAATATACTCATATTTTAGTTCGAATTTGCTATAGTTTTCTTAGTCACATTTTATTATTACTATTGTACTCATATATAATATTTGATATCATTTAATATTTGTTCAATTTTAAAGATGGAGCGTGGTAGGCATTCAGTAGATGTGGGTAATCTCCAACGCAACCGCAAGAGGGAGATTGCGGCGACTCGTCCTACTTCACGCAAAGACAAAGGTAAAGCGCGGGCCGAGTCTTCTTTTCAAAGTCGAGATGACTTTGAAACGGATTACCAACGGAGAGATGATATGATGATGTCCGACGAGCATCTACAAAACCTATTGTCCCAAAATGATCCACGCTTTGCACAAGAACAACACATCCCGACAACCATTGATGAAGAGGAGCTCGATGATGACGATGCGGAGGAGGACGCGGGGGGCGACGGGACTCACGGCTCCCCGGATGATGAGCAAGAGTTGAAGGACGAGGGCGGTTCAACCCAAACTGGTAAGAAATTTAAATCTCCTATTATTGAAAACAATTTTACAAAAAGGAAAGACAAAAATACCGAAAAATGGTACGCATCTTAAGTCCGCCCATTTTGTGGTATAGCTTGGGAACTTCTGGCGGATACGGGAGTCTCACAAGGCATCTTAAGTCCGCCCATTTTGTGGAGTGTGCGAAAATAGACAAGGGCAAGGGGAAGCAAACACAAATATCGAGGTTTGCTGCAAATTCTCAACCCTTTGGTAATTTCTCCTATGATGATAAAAAACATTTGACTGGTATGTCTCATTTAATTGTTGAATAAAATTACCCTATATTTTTTCCGAAAGTCTTGCTTTAAGAGATTATGCTCAAGGCACTTTAAACCCTCAATTTAGAAATTATAGTCGCAAAACGATTAAAAAAGAAGTTATAAGGCAATATAACTTCAAAAAAGAAAATTTACAAACATTTTTCGCAAACTTTAATGGACGTGTTAGTATTTGTAGCGATATATGGGAGGATACTTATCATCATTTATATTATTTGGGTCTTACTGCACATTATATTGATGATGATTGGAATATGCATAAACGTGTTCTTGCTTTTCGTGAATTCAATTATCGTCACACTGTTGATAATATTTATATTCTCATTGAGCGTATTTTAATTGAGTATAATTTGCTTGGTAAGGTGTTTGCTGTAGGTTTTGATAATGCTAGTAATAATACAGCTGCTATACCTAGATTGCGTGAATTGTGTGGTGCTTCTACATTGATGGGTAGATTTTTTCATCAACGTTGTGCATGTCATATTCTAAATTTGTGTGTACAAGATGGATTAGCGGCATTAGGAAATGCTTTGGAGGTAGTGAAGGGGGGAATTAAATTGATTTGGGCTAACACTCCACTAAAAATGCAATGTTGGCAATATTTGAAGGAAAGACATGTCAATTATTGTGCTTTTCCTAAATATTTGTCTATTCGTTGGAATACTACTTATAACTTAATTCAAGTACTTATTAGATATAAAGAACATTTTCCTGCTTTTTAAGACAAACTTGTAACTATATTATTAATCCGGCTGACATCGACACTTGTGAAAAAATTGTTAATGTTTTGGTATATTTTAATAACGCAACTCAAACTTTTAGTCATATTTATAAAGCTACCGCAAACGAATTTTTTGTTGAAGCTGTTAATCTCGCCGGCGCTTTTTTAGAATTTTCTGATGCCGCTTACGTTAGTTATTTTTGTGATTTCATGAAACAAAAGTTTTTAAAATATTATTCACATGTTCCGCATATATATGGTATTGCATTTGTTCTTGATCCTCGTTATAAACTTGCCTCGTTGCCAAGTTGTATAGATTACTATTATGCTTGTTTTTTTTTTCAACTCAAGAGTTCGATGATAATCCCATCGACCCTAAACAAGAATACAACGAGGTTAGTAATTTATTTCATCAATTGTATAATGAATTTCATGCACAGTATGGTAATGCACCCCCTCCCATGCCGTGAACATCTTCTTCATCTAAAGGAAAATCACTTTTAAAATCTGCATTTGATTCTCTTATGAAAAAAAGTAGAGCAACTCCCGCTACTGAACAAAGCTCAGTTAACGAGCTTTCTTTGTATCTAACATTGAATGTTGATTATGAAGTTGGGGATGACTTTGACGTTCTTAAGTGGTGGAAGGAAAATGAAAGAACGTTCCCGGTTTTATCAAAGATGGCTAAGCAAGTGCTAGCAATGCCGATATCAACAGTTGCCGTGGAACAAGAATTTAGTGCGGCCGGCAACGTCCTAACCGATTATAGAACGAGGTTGAGCCCGAGCTCTCTTGAGACGCTAGTTTGCTTCCACGATTGGTTGAAGGCCCAACGAAGAACTCAAGAAATGACCATCGCTCCCACCCGCCACTTTATGGAGGAAACAACCACCAAAGACGGAGATTCCGATTGATTTTTTATTACAAAATGTACTACATTTTTTAAATGCATCCTAATTCCCAATTGTACTTCTTATTTGAAATACATATACTTGAAATATTTTATATTATTGTGTACATCAATTCAATAATTCTCAAAAAAAATGTATTCAATATTCAATTCAATAAAATTAATTTGTAAACTTGTACTTCATATTTCAAATAAATATGCGTTTATTTTTTCATATGTAGCACTTCTCAAATTAATTAATTGGTTACAAACTTATAACTTACAACTTGAAATTATTTTTGTAAAATCGAAAGGCTGTTTTTAAATTAAAATATGTAATATTAATATGTAAATTAATTAATTGGTTACAAACATACAAGTTACAACTTCAATATGTAATTTGTTTAAATACTTATACACCTATTTTGTAACATTTGTAAATTATAAATCAAATTACTTTTCTAAGTAAAAATAGTTTTACTTAATTCATTAAATTAATTAACTTATTTTACAATATGTATAATTTTCAAAAAAATAATTAAAAACATTTTGAAATACAAAATTGCTCCCAAACGGCTATATAGCCGTTGGGGCTTAGGGTGGGGGGCAGGGGGGTCCCGGGGGTGGTGGTGTGGGGGTGGGGTTCAAAAAAATCTATAAATAAATCTATTTTCTACTATTTTTCTACACCTCTTATCAAACTCTTCCCAACTCTTCTCCATCTTCATCTTCTCTTATTATCCTACATTTCTACTTATACATCTACCATTTTAAAGATGGAAAGTAATTCTTCTGTTATGCAAAACAATTTTGATAAGTGGAAGGACCCGAAGACCGGACTGTGGTGGGCAACTTGCAAGTGGTGCAAGAAAGAGTGTTGCTTGGAACGTTCACAGAGAGTCGGGATGCCAATAAAACATATGAAGTCATGTGACAAAGGTAAAACAACAACCAACGGTGGCGGATATCCCAATTGATATTTATTAGAAAATGTATTTCATATTGTTATTGTTTTCTCAGTTCTCAAATGTACTTCCTATTTCAAATAAATGCACTTGAATTTTGTTTTTAATAAGAATTATTATAATAATATAATATATAATTTTAAAAAAAAATTATAAGGCCCGGCCCGGCGGGCGGCGCGGCCTGTGAACCGGGCGGGTGACCCCGCCCGAACCGGACCCGGGTTTACCCGGGCCGGTTCCAGGCCTCCCATACCCTGAACCGAGGCCCAGCCGGTTCAAGGCCCGAACCAGGCCCGGCCCGGCCCGAACCGAGTCCATCCCTAGTACTCGTGGATTATTCGACAAATTATTAGATACATTTTGATGTAATAATACACACACACATATACACACATTTAAAATATATGTAGAGAGTAATTATTTACACCAATCATTTTGTATAGTTTGTGCTTGTCTAAAATTGTTGTGATAAAAATGACATCAATCAGGTTATCAGTTTGCGCGGTACTCCGAGTCTCCGACATTGGAATTGGCTTATAAAATACGAAAGAATCAAGTCATGATTCATCGGCAGTTGAAGAGAAAAACATTACCCCCAACGGCCCCAAGCTAGAAAAGAAAAAATCACGATTAGAATGCTACTCAAACTAATTGTAATGCATCCTATTTTTATTAACAGTGCTTAATAAAATGTGTTCAAAGCCCAACAGCCTGATCTGATTCCAAAAGCGATACCTAAACTCGATATGGACACTAGTTTCATACTGGGACGGCCGGGATTTTCTACACAAACTAAACCATTTTTCTAATTCAAAACCAGAATCAATTTAAATGCATTCTTCCAAATAAGACCATATCAACCAATCCAGCAACGGTTTTGTTACAGGCCAAGAAATCGGAGAAGAGACGATCTAAAATAAAAAAAATTATCTAGAACCACATGTGCCCTACCTAGAACCAGACCAATTTCACCAATTTACGTTATAGGGGATCGGAAAGGCCTCCAAAACCCCAAACCTAGCCAAAATCAGCCATGTCCACCTACCGGCCAGGACCTAGCACTTCTGGTAACGGTTTCTGTAACCACTCGAAACCATGTCCACATCAGCCCCACAAGCACCATCTGTTTTAGCTACACTAGCTTTCTACATTTTCAGTTAATCAACTTGTCTATAATTTCATCTGTTACTTTTCCAGTACTCATACCAATCTTTCTGACATCTACAAGATTACAATTCTAAAATAAAAACAATGTTCTTTATTTTCGTAAAAAGCGTGCAAGCACCGGTGTAACTTACATGTTGGAAAGAAGGGAGTAACAGATTTGGAGATACAAACTGCAAGAGAAGAGAAATTCTTCCATGTATTTGATATGTAACTTAATATTTTTCAACCCTCAGAGTCAGAACTTTTCTCCTCTTTAGGGGGTGCGAACTGCCTGCAGAGCCGAGACTTTGTCCATGGGTCCATGGCTGGTCTTTGTGGTGGCTGTGGGGTGGGTGGTTTTGATTGTCTAAGTTCATTTACCCTGTCAATGAACCTATAAAGGGTAAGATAGAAATTTGTCAGCTAAAACTAAGACTGGTTTGGGATGGTGGCAACTTTTCAGTAAACATGTTTAGAAAACTCGAATTTGCAAACCTGGACGTGATATCCAGTTTGTTATCCTCAGTTTACAAAAATACAATTAGTTTGGGTTATTTATTATACAACATGTGTACATAAGGTAGAAAAAACTCACTCAATATATGCCATAGGAGCAGCATCACCAACTCGAATACGTGTTCTTAACAATCTTGTATATCCACCAGCTCTTTCTCTGCAAGTTACGGCTATGGAGAAGTTATGGCACCCCAGCAAAACATTAATAAAAATAAAGTAATATAAAACGAGAGCCAGTGGCAATTTAAAAATCTATATACATTCACCTGTATCTATATGCCAGTTCAGTAAACAGCTTGTGAAGAACATCATCACCGCGCACAAAGCCAGCTGCACGCCTTGCAGCACACAGAGTACCCTGCAAAGTTTGAGCTGGATAAGATAGTTCCACAGAGGAAGTGATATAATACATATCTCATTAAACTATTAAAGAAAGTTGAGAACATTATATTGGATAATGTGTATATCAAAGTGCGAAATCCAGGATAATGAAACATCTATGCACAGAAAAAATGAAGCCCTTATTCATATAACATAGGGTGACAAATGAAAAAAAAAATCTATCCCACAAAACTTCAACATCTTGGACTTTATTAGTGAATTTGTTAAACTTTCAGCAATCATACATTTGTTAAAAATACTCAAATAAAAGCATAAATCTTATACCTTTCACAAAAGTACGCTCATTAAAATCAGTTTCCAAAGTTTACCACAATTAACCAATAAAGCCCAATGGCAATTTTTTTTTATTGGAAGTAGTAAACATTAAGCGACAGCGCATGAGAAAGTGTCACTTTTGGTCACTTCATTTAAGCTGTAAAAGCATCACTTTTTAGGGCTCTTCAATAAAAGCGCAGTCTGATCGGTCAACCATACCACAGTGATTAAGAAAATAATTAGAAAATAACAATTTCTTTACATGGAATTATCTTGGATGCGAACATGCCACAGTGAATAAGAAAATAATTAGTATTCCAAATAAGAATATTACAACTGGTTTTTCTATGATGGCATCAAAGACTAGATCCTTCATGTTGAATTTGAGCTGGAGGCAATTGTTTATTGTTAGATGACTAGATCCTTCACTAGACAGGAACTAATGAATTTGGTGAGATGGTACTCAAAACATTATTTAGTTTCGTGTAATCTTCCAAATGAAGAAACATCTTATAAAAATATGGACATTTTCCAATACTAGAGGAAGATGATTGCCCATCATGGAAAACCATAAACCTGCTAGGGTCTGTATGGATGTCAGAAAATGATACAGAAAGACACTAAGAAGATAAATCGATAGCTGATCTCAAAGGGAATAAAATTTGAAAGAAAATGGAAAAGTGAAAACGTTTCAAGCTAAATACACCAGTTTCAGATATTGTTAGAACTTCCAAGTTATTTTACCTATGCGTATCTATTATATTGACACTAACAAACCTAAATAAGTTGAATCAGAAAAAGTTATTACCAAATTTGATTTTCAGATTTTCATTTCCTAATGTAAATGCAAACATCAAAAATTCATTTTCCTAAGCATTTATTTCCTTCAAATAGCATTTTCCATGGGTCATCCGGAAACAGTCTCTCTGTGCTTTAGTACAGGGGTAAGACTGTGTACATCTGACCCCCCTTACCCCACCGTAGGTGGGAGCCTTTGCGGCACTGGGGTATATGAAAATGATGAAATGATGATGACCATTTAACGGGTTCCAAAATGAACATAAAAAGAAAGGATATTAGAAAAAGAAACATGTGCTAGTCCCATTAAGTACTCTAATCTAGAGTCTCTAGACCACGGTTTCTTACTTCCTATTAACTGGTTATGTTATCCAATCGCCGAGTACTCACTAGTAGGGGTAGGGCTTTGTTGATTAGTACTTTCACTACTTTGACACATTGTTCATTTGTTCCATTTTTCTACTCGGTGACAAGGTAGACTCATCGAGTTACTCCACAGGCAGTAAATTGATTTTTAGGGGGTTAAATGAGAAAAATTAAAGCTAAACTTGGATACTGTGGAATTTACAAATAACTGGTAGGTATTTTTAGGGGGCATTTATGTTTCCAAATTTAATTAATACAGGCCCGAGTAACCTGAGTGCTCAGCTCAGTCGGCTGTACTCGCTACTCAGCCCTTGTCCAAGTTGCCACCGAGTAGTGGTTTAGCTACTTAGGTTAAGGGTGCATTGTGTCACCCCTCAAATACAACTTCCTAACTTTTAAAGATATTATCACATTCCAATCCCTTGAAACTGATCAATATAATGAGTGATCTAGAATGTGAAAATGTTTAGGTACCAATGAATGCACTCCTAAGTCCTAACCCCATTTGAACAAATTAATTATCAAAAATGACCTAATACACTTTAAATCAATCACTAGATCATCATGCATAATTGCATACCTCTTTTCCAAGCTGCACCATATTATCAGCAAGCCTACGGACTTCCTTAGCCTACAATAAGCCATAAGATGATAAGAATAATAGAATTAAGGTTTCACAATTAGTCGCACCCAGTACCTGGTTAGACTGCCCCCCCCCCCCCACACACACACACAAACAATAACGAAAAAGGAAAATTTTGTCTATAATCTTAGTAACTAATCAGTAAGACAACTAAACCATAATGCATGACTTATGTAATTCTATTAAAGAAAGTTCTTTTGCATTTTTATACGAAATAGGATAACAGGGGGAATCAGATCCAATCGCAACTACTTCATTCTGAAAATGATACGGGAAATGTGAAGAGATTGAGCAAAATAAGAATACTTTAGCGACAGTGGTCTCTATACGCTCATGCTTGACTAACTGCGACACCATTGTCCTGTAAGCCGTTGAAAACTTATTACTCAGGAAAGGAAAAAGAACAAAGCCCGTTGATTAAAAAAATGAAGAATTTATGTTAGAAAATAACCTGAGCATGGACATTCGATGACCAGTTGGGCGATTCAGCTTCCTCAGCTTAGTCATTTTTAGTGCTCGAGAGAAGGATGAAAAACCCTACAGAAGGAGAACTGGAGAAGGTTTAGTGAACAGCTATGTAGCACCGATACTGGTACGCGGAAAAGCGGAAACGGGTACGGGGATACGTCAAAACAAAAAAAAGTAGGATACGGATACGGGGCCATATTTATAAATATTAAAAGTTATGAGGGTGTATTTACAAATATTAAAAGTTATAGGGGTCTATTTATAAATATTAAAAATAGATTTTTTTTGAATATATATATATATATATATATATATACATATACATATAATATCCTATGATGTCTACTCATTCATTGCATTGAAGCATTTTCCTTTTTCAAAATACTTAGTAATAAATTCATAATATTTCTCATATACACTAGTGTATCTCGAAATATAAATGTAGTCAATAAGTCATTAATTTAAAATGTGAAATAAGTCAAACAACTACAATCTTGAAATTAAAAGTGCAAGTACCCACTTCGGAGTATGAGTTAATGACTTAATTCGGATATAGCTATATAGGCCCATTATTTGATTACCAAGTAAAATGTAGTTTCAGATTTTCGTTTTTTTTTTTTTGGAATTTTATTAAGTAAATTTTGGTATTTTTTTAAAAAAAATGGTTGATACGGGTATCTGTCAGGATACAAGTATCGGAAACTTTTAAAAAATTACAAAAAAAATGGAAACTTTTAAAAATTGCAGATATGACCCGGGAACGTACGGTACGGGTATCCTAGAGTATCGGATACGGGAACGTATCCGATACGCCGATACGCTACCCTAGGGAAGTATCCGTGCTTCATAGGTGAACAGCGGTTAAGCATCTGGTAATTGAAGTGAAAATTTTGTTGGTTTTCAGAAGAGCGTGGAGAAGCCTTGTCGGGCCTGTCGCGCAACGTGATTCTTCATTGGGCTTCAAATTAAAGACATGCTCTCGCATAGTCGCATATACGAAGTATCTCACAACATTTTACTCCCTCCGTAACATTTATATCTTCCCACTTTCCTTTTTTGGATGTAACATTCATATCTTCCCATTTCATAATCTTCCAATCATACCCTCAATAATTTTAAAAATAATATACTATTACACCTACTTTTTTTGGATTTATCCTTCATTCCAACACATTATTTCACTATCTTCCCATCATACCCTCAATAATTTATATCCCCTTTCACTATTCTTAATCTATCTCCTTTTCAAATGGGAACATATATATGTTACGGAGGGAGTATTAACTTTATTACTTATTTAATCATTCTAAAAAGAGATAATTTTCCTGAATATTATGAAAAGCTTAGAACTCTTTCACTTTCCCAATTTATGACATTACTATTTATTTCCCTTGAATAATATTTAATTCCGTACTATTTAACTAATGTAGGAAAATTTGAAAATAATAATCTCAACTATTGTCGGTCCGCTGATAATAATCTCAACTATTGAACATTTTTGTATAATTCCAACTATATGGATCGTCCGCCAATAATGGTCCATGGTCATATATTATCTCCTATAAAAAGTGAATTTTAAATAGAAATTAAGTGTAAAAATTAAAAGTTGAGATTATTTGTAGGGATTACTTGCTATATCACTCATCATCCACTTTAGAAACTACATAAATTTATTTATAGGGACCACTATTGGCGTAAAGTCCCTAAAGTTGGGATTGTTCTGAAATAATTGATAGTTGGGATTATTATGAGCGGACCGTCAATAGTTGGGATTATTACTATCAATTTTTTCATTAATGTATTATTTTTTTTAAGGAAAGGTGGCTTAAATTGATATCATAGTTTACAGATAGGGGCTGAAAAGACAAAATGACCGCAGACAACCGGCGACCCTCAAACCAGACTCAGAGTTAACCACCTCAAGAGAAGCAGTATAACTCGTTGAGACATTTATGGATGCAACTAAACCAAAGACGGTACGCAGACCTCTTGTCATCCGAATCCAAGCTTAAAGTCTTACAATGCAGAAAAATAACAAGGTGAAAAAACAAAAAACACTCAATCCCTAAGAAAAGAAAACAAACAATAATATAAAATCTCTGCTGCATCTTCCAAAGCACTAAGACGAGCTCGCATCCCGAACCAACTCCTTGCATCTGCTTTTTCGGTGGGCTTGGACATCTGAGCCCAGCTCCTCCCCATTTTGGCTTGTCAACAGCCTTAGATTCCTTGCTTGGTCCCTCGTGCTCCTGATCTTCCCAAATTCTTCTTCTCTTATGTTCTCTTGACACTTCCTCAAAATGCTCCAAGTCCTCATCCTTAGTAGTGTTATCCCACGTGCGTGCCATAGATTCCTTCCAGCTCAGCCCTCCTGAGCCGTCCCCCATCTTGGAAATCTCATTAGAAGAGCAACTACGATGTGCCTTGCATTGGCCCTCCACAAGCCACTTGTGTTCCCTCCAGTGGAACTCATCTTCACCTCACTACCTGCTCTCAGACTAGCTTCAAAAGATTTCTCCAAACTAATATGTCCCCATATGTTAAAGGGCAAAATTTGTTAGAGTATCCAATAACCCCATAAATAAAACAAAAATTGGGCAATTTTTTGTATTTAAAGTCAACTCAGTGCCCAACTATTGCTTTCTTAAGAGATGTTCCTTTTTCAAGGGTTTGCGCACATCATACAAACTCTAACACATAGATAAGCTCCCCAATTTTCCTCAAACTGATTGTCATCATATTTAACAAACCTACCAATAAAATTACCAACTCTTCTTGCAGTTCCTAGATTCATCGAGCTATAAAGAGCATTATGAACTTGGATCCAGAATTCTACCTCATCAAGATCAATTTTAAGTGGAATATCATCAGGTTTGATCTCTTTCTATATCAGCAAATTCCTTTCAAAAAGCCACGACCCACCATCCAAAACATGTTTCATGTAGTCCACACTATGATTAAAAGTAAAAAGATACCTTTTTCACGACAACCTCCTTGATGGACACTCCCTTACCTGGTCTCCACAGTGAAGCCATAAGGTCCTTGAAGATCTAAAATTTGATTTTCCTATCTGTGAGAAGAGTACCAACCACCGAGGACGTCTGTCGAACCTCTTCCGCCGCAACTTCACCAATCTCTTCCTCGTCCAGATCCAATTCCTCTGTTACCTCACCAATAGTCATCTGTTTGTACTGATTGACGATTGATTCCATTAAATAACTCCGTTTTTAGCAAAACGATCGTTACCCCTCCCTGTCTTCCTGTCTTTATGATCGCTGAAACCACAGTCTAGTGACGAGAACTCCCTTCCAATCATGAAGCTCCCTCCGTCAATCAGTGTCCCTCGCCCATTCATCCGCACCCCTCCGTCGACAATCTCCTTGTCGCGAGGATGAAAAGCCGCTCCTCGATCAAAATAGATAGCAGAGATACCCTCTAGCGGCAATAAGCCCTAGAGAGACGCCAAATATTACACTCGTAGCTTTAATTAATGTATTAATAAATAGTTTTTATAGACCAATATGTTCTTAAGTTATTATTATAAAACCCTAATTTTATACTCCTTTTCTCAAACCATAGGCGTAACGGCTCGCCTCTAGTCTTCTACTGCTCACACGCATCTCGCATCTCGCATCTCGCCGCCCGCCATCCAGTCGCACGACCGCCCTCCGTCCCGCGGCACCACCGCATGTCATCTTGCCCGCAGCAGCACCGCCCGCCGTCCTGCAGCAGCACCACCCGCCATCTAACAACACCCCGGTCTCCTCATCCTTTTCTTTTCTCATTCTTCTTCTCCTTCTCCTTTTTCTTCTTTTTGTATTTCTTGAAATTATGGTTCGCAATGTGCTCGAAGAACATCGTTGAACCGCTGCTCCTAAGAGTCAGATTTTTCAGCCAAGGCCGTCGAGGTTGAAGACGAGCCCAAGGTTAAAGACGATCTATAAGTTGAAGATGGTTAAAAACAGTGTGTAGTGAATTCTAGGACATTGAGTAGTGAACGTTGTGAGTGATTTGTGTTTAATGTACTGAATATAACAAGAAGTGCATTGATTATGACAAGAAGTGCAATGATATAACAACGAATGCAGTGATTATGACAAGAAGTGCAATAATGTAGTACATTAAAAGTGGCATAAATTGCAAATATCAAATCTAAAAAGAAATAAAAGAATTGCCAATTCCTAACAATTTTTGTAATGTCGTGCCACAACTCCGGCATGAATTGTAGTAAAACTACCATAAAGTGAAATATATCTAATTATAAGCAAAAAAACTAAAATTATTAAATATAAAAAAAAGCGATAAATTCATAACATTTTTGTAATGTCATGCATTAACTTTGGCATAAAATATAGCAAATGTTGTGCAATAATGCCTGAATAAGTTTATTATTTTTAATCAAACAAAGTAGTGCAAAATGCACTTTTTTTAATTGGAGTTTTTTGTCCTTTAACATTTTAATGTGACAAGTTTTTTTTTCATTTTCAATCACACGAACGTCCAAAAACAAATATGATCATATACTAAAAATTCAACATGTATTACTCTGTATGTATTAGTCATTTCCCAGGAAATTTCTATTCAAAAGGAAAGTAATTTCCCTTTATCGTAATAATTACGTGGTTAAATTTATTTTCCCTATATAATTTCAATGACATAATTTTGGTTTCATATTCTACATCAAAATGATCGTTGCGGGTGGATCAGGGGGTGAAGGAAGAAGACAGTATGTGGTTATTTCGTCCCCCTCCGGAACCGCCGCCACGGAGAATTGCGCTACTGGGGTTTGGAAGTTTGTTTTTGCTATTTCTATTCTGTTATTTTAAGTCTAGAGTGCTTTTCATTTCTAGTGGTAGGTTGGTATTTTCTTTTCTTGCTTGGTTTGGCATGTTATTATTGGTGGAAGCGATAAGGCTTGTTTGGCCGTTAAAAGCTTCAAAACTCTCACATGGTTCGCGAATAGTCTCGCTCCTTCTGGGGTGGTCTATTCTAAGTCTAGCCAGAGAGTGGGGGGGCCTTTGGGCTATGCGGAGCCTCACGAGGAGGTTTGGCGTTGTTAAGGGGGGAAGTACTCCTAGAGTTTTGATTGTGGAAGTTTGGCATTGTAAGCGGGGAAGTACTTTGACAAGTTTGATTGATATAATATAATCAGTTTTCCTTTCAAAAAAAAAAAATATTCTACATCAAAATAAAATCTATTTACATTGTTGGTCCCAGTTTATGCAGACTAACATTCAGCTAGATGGAATTCATCGATTAAACAGAATAGGAAGATTTCACAGAATGATTCAAGCAATATCAAGAACAGAGAAAACTCTTTTTCTATTTATCGAGAAGAACTTTTGACAGCGTAAGGCTATTCGGCAGAATGATCGATCAGAAACAAGATTACAGTGATTAAAAAGAGATATATCGAAAAGTATGAAAAACAGAGAACTTCGAAAACTTCTCCGCGTGATCAAACTCGAGCAGGCTCTGATACCAGTTGTTGGTCCCAGTTTATGCAGACTAACATTCAGCTAAATGGAATTCATCGATTAAACAGAATATGAAGATTTCACAAAATGATTCAAGCAATATCAAGAACAGAGAAAACTCCTTTTCTATTTATCGAGAAGAACTTTTGACAACGTAAGGCTATTCGGCAGAATGATCGATATCATACCTATACTGAACGCCTCTATTTATAGGCGCAGTATGGTTTACCTAATTAGGTTACATAGGAGTTTGGGCCTAAAGCCTTTTTGGGCCTTATTCCCTCTTCTACCTATTTATTACATAATGAATATTAAAACTAATACCATAAATGGTATATCTATTCTAATTTAGTTAAACAAGACATTACAGACAAACTTGACTCACAATAAAAGTTCTAACATACATAAATATGACTATTCATTACTACAACGTAGTGTTGTGATAACTTAAGTTCAAAACTTGAACATGAATTAATATGATTTCATTACTACTCTAGTAAGTAGTCATATTGTTTTAAACCATCTTTTGTTTGGTCATATTTATGTAATTATTTCTTGTTTCATTTGCTTCAATTTAAGGAAAAATTAAATGAAGAGCGTTTTCCCATGGTATTGTACATTTATACTCATTGACTAACCTTACAAGTTCAGATAATTTACCAATCCAAAGAGTAGGGATGGACATATGGATTTGATTTAAGGAATTTTAATTAAAATAACTCGATTTAATCAAACCGAACATACCCAATCAATTAAGAGCATCAATTCATAAAGTAGGGGTGGACTGGGTTGGGTTGGGCTCCGGATGGGCTTGGGTGGACTCCGTGTCCATAATATTCAGGCCCAATACACGCCCGGGTTAGTACCGAGACCGGGCCGGGTCAAGCCCCAAATAATTTTTTTTGGGTCTTTTCGAATTAATTACATCCCTTCTCCACCCTAGTCATGGATTCGGTTCGGGCCACCCGGCCCGTGACCCGCCCCCAGCTCGGTACTGTGCGGGACCGGGGCTGGCCCGGTCCAGCGGTCCGGGACCGGGTGTTTACCCGAACCGGGGGAGAAGCAGGGGGCGGGTTCGGTTCCGATAAAAGGTGACCCGGCCCGGCCGGGTTGGGCCCGGACCTGGGTCACAACGGTTACATTTAAAACAAAATCTTTTGGGCAAAAGGGGCTGTTTGGCTGGGCACCCACTTCCCAAACGGCTATATCGCCGTTGAGTGGGTTGTAGGGGGTAAAAAAAAATTATAAATACCTCCTAATTTTAAACATTTTCCACACCTCTTCTCCAACTCTTCCGAAATCCTACTCTCTACTCTCTACTCATCTCCATCTTCATCTTCTCAAATTCTCTTATTCTCCATTATATTTTATTTACTATTTAATACTTATACAATTATTATATCTACTTATATATTAATTATCTACTTATAAATACATATACTATATTACTTATATTTCTTATCTACTTAATCTCTACTTATTATTTACTTATATCTACTTAATACATACATACTACATCTACTTAATATATACTTTATATATATTATAGTATTAAATAGACTTTATCTACTATTAGTATATACTTAATACATACTATTATCTACTTCTCTACTTATATTTCTTATCTACTTATTCTCTTATTCTCCAATCTCAATTATATGTTACTATTTAATTCTTATACAATTATTATATCTACTTATATATTAATTATCTACTTATAAATACATATACTATATTACTTATATATCTTATCTACTTAATCTCTGCTTATTATCTACTTATATCTACTTATTACATACATTCTACATCTACTTAATATATACTTTATCTATTAAAGTATTAAATATAAGTGTATTACTCGTCTTATAGTAGTATACTTATATATTATATACTATAAACATTATATACTCCCTCCGTCCCAAAATCGTTGGCCAATGTTGACTTGCACGTGGATTAATAAAGTAAAAATTGTGTGGTTAAAATTTGTGCAGGGGAGAGAGAATTAACTTTAGCCACATATTCCTTACTTTAAATGGAAATGGCCAACCTTTTTGGGACGGCCAAAAAAGGAAATTTGGCCAACCATTTTGGGACGGAGGGAGTATTAAAGTATTAAATATAAGTGTATTACTCATCTTTTAGTAGTATACTTACAGATTATTATAAAGTCTAATAAAGTCTTATATACAATTCTTATTATCTACTAATATAGTTGTAATTATATCAAATTAATTCGAACTATACTAATTAGTATATTAAGTATATATATAAAGTATATATATATATATATTCGATTTTTACTAATATATTACTTTTATTACATCTAATTAATATATTAAGTATTACCTCCGTCCCATTTTATGTGTCTTAGTTTGACTCAGCACGGTTATTAATGAAATGGTTGAAAAACTAAAAGTTGTGGTTGAGATTTGAGTATAATAAAGTGAAATGATGTACACCACATATTTCTTTCCAAAAAAGGAAAGGAGACACTTATTTCGGGACAACCCAAAAAGGAAAGTAGGACAGATAAAATGGGACAGAGGGAGTATATATATACTTACACAATATATTATATATTAGTTACACTTTAATTAATATTAGTTAAAAATATTCTATTACTAATTTACTCCCATTAATTAGTATACACATTCATACATTTGTCTTATTACATACATTTTGTATTAACATTACTTGATTAGTTAATTAGTATTCCCCCTAATTGTTACATTTTTCATTAAAGTAGTTAATTAGTTAATTAGTATTCCCATTAATTAGTTAATTAGTATTCCACTAAAATGTATTTCATGTTTTAATCTTTCCCTCAATTCTCAATTGTAATTTGTAAAGTTGTACTTCATATTTCAAATAAATATGCGTTCATTTTTTCATATGAAGCACTTCTCAAATTAATTATTTGGTTACAAACTTACAACATACAATTATTTGTTTTTAATTTACTTGAAAATGTATTTCATATTGTAATTTTTTCTCAATTCTCAAATGTATTTCCTATTTCAAATAAATGCACTTGAACTTTGTTTTTTTTTTTAACGAAACTAGCTTAACTTATCATATCCAAACCAAACACACAAATCCAACTAACATAGGTAACCGTGTGACGACAAGTCTCCTGTCTACCTTCCGCCCAAGGACCGGACTCGGAATTAATCACCTCCGTAGAAGCCATATAATTCGCTGATCCCGCTTTGGGCTTACTTGAGCCTATGACTTGTAGACACGACACATAAGCTCCTACATTAGTTTCATAAGTATCTTTGCTCTAAAAACACAGCACACCCAAAATAAAAACAAAATCCAGAATAAACAAAACAAAATAACAAGAGTAAATAAGTCTTTCGGCAAGAAAAGCCGTAACCAGCATCAGTTCTTCTAGCGGGGCTGAGGGCCAGCACCCGCCCCTTCCCCGTTTTTTGGAGAGTCTAGCGCCATAGCATCCTTTCCATTTGCTTCCCTCGTCTGGTCCTCCCACGTACGTCTTCTCAGCTCTCCTGTCATCCCATCCTCATCTAGCTCTCCCGAGATCATAGCCTTCCCACCGCCTGTCTTAGCACTCTCCCCTGTCTCATCCGATACCACCTCCTGCTCTGGCTTCTTCATACTTGTCATATGCGACCCCCCGCCAGCAGAGCTTCTTTCTGTTATCAGCCATTTGCTTCCCAAGTTTGACTTCGCCTTCCTTCCACTTGCTCTGAGCCACGGCCCAAACGGTCTGGTCATAGCATGTCCTTCCTTTTCATACAGCAGAGGGCAGAATTTCTCTGCATGCCCAATCATTCCACAGCAGAAACAAAAACTTGGCAACTTTTCATACCTAAAATCTACCCAATACCCTTCACCTTTGCTCTTCCTTAAAGTGGTTCCAATTTTTAAGGCCTTAGTAGTATTCATTCGAACTCTTACTCGCATATAAGCCTCCTTTTTTGTCTCTAGCTTTTTGTTCATTATCCCAACTAACAAACTCCCCCAAATAATTCCCTATTCTCCTTGCCGTACCCAAATTTTCCAAGCTATAGGGTACGTTATGAACCTGAACACAGATTTCAAATTCATCTAACACCATCTTAATAGGAATATCACCCGGATTAACAGCTTTTAGCACAATCAGACTTTGTTCATATAGCCATGGCCCGTTTTCCAGAACCCGATTCATATCAATAGAGTGAAAAAACTTAAATAGACACCTTCGTTCACCGATTTCTTGTATAGTCATCCCTTTGACCGGGCGCCAAAGATCCGCCATGAACCCCCGGAAAAACGGAAAGCGGATAGCTCTATCTGTGAGGATCAATCCAACCACCGGGAAGTCCTTTTCCTTCACCGACCCCACTGCCGAGGCTTCTTCCTCATCATCTTAGATCAGCAGTTCATCGTCCTAGCCCCCAATTCCCATGCCACAGTACCTTGCAACAATCTCTCCCACTCGTTCATTCACCTGGACGCTACCCTTCATGCCCACTCCTTCATCTGAGTCCTCCATCTCGCCTGAAAGCCCTGCTCCGAAGCCTCGCCCTTCGTCCCACTTGAGTCGCGCCACACGCAGAACGGCGAAGAGGAAAACCCTCAGCTCTCGGCTAGGGTAGATTGATATAAATTGTACAGTAAACCTATTATTTCACTAACTTTGTTTTTAATAAACATTTGTATAAACTAAAAAGTATATAAAAAAAATCAACTGACCCGGCCCGGCCCGGCCCGTGACCCAGGTGGGCGGCCCAGGCCGAACCGGCCATAGCACGGGCCGGTCTCGGGCCTCCTTCAAAAAACCCGAGGCCCGACCCAGCCCGGGTCCATGACTACTCCACCCCCACCCCCAAATCACCCAATCAACCCAATGCCAAAAAAATTTAAAAAATAATTGGGCCCGGACCAGCCCCAACCACACTGGTACACCTTTTTCGAAGCCCGTAGCCCGCCTGTTCACCCCCCCCCCGGCTTAGGCCTCAGTCCCGGTCCTGGTTAGGCCTGGACTCGGGTCAGTTCGGGCCCGGGTCGGGCCTAGGCCCGGCCAGGCCGACGGTTCTGGAATGGGGGCCCTGAACCGGTCCGGGTAATCCCCGGTTCCGGTTCCGGTTCGGGCCGGGCCTCGAGCCTTTGTTATTTTTTTCCCCTTTCTCTAGTTAACCCCCCCCCCCCCCCAAACCACCCCAAATGGCCCAAAATACCCAGCCCAACCAGAAAAGTAAAAAAAAAAAAATTGAAAAAGGCCCGGAACCGGGCTGGTTCATGATTTGGGGGGTTCGAGCCCGGACCGGAACCCACGCGGGTCGGGCCTACCCGGACCAGTCACTGACCGGGCCACCGGGCCGGGCCAGGCTGGAACAGTGCCGGTTCGGGCCGGCTCCGGGTCGAGCCACCCGCCCAAGTCCAGGCCTAGTCCTGGTTCACTTGGCCGGGTCGAGCCTGCACAGTGTCGGGTCCCGGGTAATGCGGTAAGGCTGACCCGTCCCAGCCCATCTATCTATATGCAAAAGTCTCAACCAAACCATAACTAAAATATTCAGCCGAAATGATCTTTTGCCATCACCAAATACTAGTGTACACTCGTAAATAAACTGCCATCTAAGGAACTCTACAATGAATTTGTACAACCATATATGCGTTTCCGGTATCGATCCCCCGGCGAAAAAAATTTCATTAAAACCGACAAAAGCTCCTAAACCCTAACGGGCAAACCATAATTGTGGAATGTCCTGATCCTCCCATCTAAACCAGCCGTCACAATAACAAGCCCCCAGGCTGGAGATCGCGAAGTGTTGTTGTTCACCAGCTTTGATCGAAGATGGCCGTCTTCATCATCATGATCATGGTCGGTGACATGATTATCGCCGTTTTCAGGGGTCGGTACATTGTACAGAGGCAGCACTTCCTCGGGCCATGTCACAGAAACCCTAGATGAGGTTTCTGTGGAGAACCAATTTCCAAGGGAAAACCTCTCTGAATCCGCCCAAATCCTCGGAGGAGAAGGATCCATTTGCGACGAGCTTTCGCCTACCCAAGGTATTGCAATGGAAGCTCTCTCCGAGATGAAATGCTCGAATGAGCGCTCAGATTTCACCTGCTTGGGGTCCTGGACTCTTCTGTCCTCGTAGTTCCAGAGATACACCTGTGAGTCCTCCCCGATCGATATTACGTGTTTCCCGTTTGGCGTCGCATGTGCGGGTGAAGTGTGATTTCCTGATTTTCTAGGACCTGATAAATATGGAAGGGCAACTCAGTCATTTCGCTCCATTACTGTCCAAAATAAACAAACAGTGAAAGATTACTCACACTGCTCTAGAATGATTTACAGTTTTACTTTTTTAGCAATAAACTTCCATTTCATTTTGTAATTTGGATTTTGGAATATCAATTTTTTTAACCATACTCTGAATTTGGTTTTTGTGATCTATTCAAATCTTTTTTTTTGGTTTAGAAGATTCAACTTTATGGTCAGTTTAATTTAAGTCAACAAATCAGCTGATCCTTTTGTTTTGTGAGATGAAAGTAGTAATAATCATGAGCAAATTTGAGAAATCATCCATACCTCTGTATTTACAAACAACCTCATGTCCATCAAGTATACGAATCCTGGAGTCTCCAGATGTAATCATAACCTTTTGAGAACCGTTTGGTAAAAACTGCAATAGGTTGCAATGCAATATGAGTACAAAGTTTTAAGGTTATGAAGTGAGTTTTAAAGACTGCAGAATATGATATGATTGAATAAAACCTGAATGCCTGTAATTATATTGCTAGTTGACCTCCTCCTACCACCAAACTGTATCTCAGCATCTAGGTAAAGCTCACTTCCTGCATTCAAAGAAAGTGGTAAACGGACAATATGAAAAGTGGTATTTTAAAAATTGAATATTCTGTTCAGTACTTCAGTTTTACACCGCCCTGTAAAAGCGGTAGGAGTATTTTTTATAGTGACTAATATTTTACCTATTAATTTTATTTCAGAAGTAGTATAGAAAAAACCTACTGTACAATACGAAGGATATTACGGAGTACTAAAAACACATGGAGATCACATTACAAAAAGGCATACCTGTTTGATAGAAATGGCAAACACCAGATATAGAGCCAACAATGAAACCCTGTATCATTTAGATTAGAAGGAAATAAGCATTCAAATCATCAATTTACCACCAAGCACCACAAAGAAACAGAAGGGGTTTGACTGTTTACCTTGCCGTTTGGCTGGTAGCATATCGCAGTCACTATATCATGTATATCAGCCCATTCAGCAACTCGCTTGTCTGTCACTCGCCAAACGCGTGCTTTCCCGTCTATGCACCCACTTATGAAAAGGTCTTCATCAATAGGATTGAACTGGATGCACGTTACTGGTACCAAAAACAAATTGCCCTCGTCGTTTAGTTCATCAACTATAGCTTAATTAATTAAGGATATTGATAATAAAAAACAAGACTGATTCAATAATTCTGATCCACACCATAGTTATTGTGATGGAAGACACCATGACATTCATCAGACCCCACTTTCCATAACCGAACAGTGTTATCTTTCGATGAAGACAAAAGACTCTGCAATCAAAATATACCAAAATGCTCAATATCATAGTACACAAACTTTATTTTCTATGAATTAACTAATTTCAATCATATCTTAGTTTGTTATTTCATTTTTATGTTCAAGAATTAGTGTATCAGTATCACAATACGGTAAAGAAAATTATTTGCCTTAAAATTTAATTGACTGGTTCTTTTTCTAAGAAAACGCGTTTGGAAAAATCAATTGTAGACAATTGAGTCAGAACAAAGGCCCAGTATTTTGATTCTCAGGAGAAGAAAGGCAGACTAATGCTACCAAACAGGGAGTAAGTAAATTGATTATTGAACTAACTCACATTGGTTGTGGAAGACCATGCAAGGTCTAAAACAGCAGAAGTATGGCCATAGAACTCATGAACCGGTGATTCTTCAATCTGGAATACCTTCTCAGGTATCTCAACACCCCATTTCTTACCTCTTCCAAGCTCAGATTTGAAGAAATCGGAAGCTGGAGCTAATAAGACACGCCAAACACGAACCATCCCGTCCTCACCGCCGCTAGCCAAGTACTGCCCGTCGGGACTGAACTTCATTGTGCTAATCACGCCGGTATGACCCTTAATCTCTTGTCCACCATACAGGGCAGTAAGTTCCATAAACTTCTTTTTCCGGCTTGGGCGAACTTTTAGAAAGCCCCCCGTCCCGGGCTTGCAAGAATGGCCACCTTTTAACTTGTGTATGAAGGGTTTCCACCATTTACTCTTCTTTGTTTTCATGGTTGGGCAGCTTGTAGGAAGATCATCATCAACCAAGCAATTAGCATCATCAAGGCTACAATCCCTTCCAACACCACATTTCAAATGTTCACCTTCTTCCCCAATAGAAGAAGAAGAAGAAGAAGACAAGGAAGAGGAGGAACACACAGCTTCTTGGAGATGGTGATCATGAATCCTTTCAGTACTTGTGAACTTAAACTCAGAAGTAGTCCCCATTTTGCAGAAGAAGTTCTCTCGTCTTTCCTTCACACTATGGAGTTCATTCAACCAAATATCATACCCAAATCGGTCGCCTTGTTCCCAAACAGGTTCCTCAAATGATAAACACTCAGAAGAATCGAAGAATACCTCTTCTCCTTCTTCAAAATTCTGCATTTCTTGCGGTTAACTCAACAACAGGTCAAATTCCCACCCGCAAATGATTCATAATAATCCAAGAAAGGGTTACCTGAATGTGGACACAGCGTAGGAACTCCAATTAAAAGGGATATAAATATTATTCTACTCACAAGACAATGCCCAACTATAACATTGACTTGTTCACACACCACCGGAAATTCATAAAATAAAGTGACAAACCAACCAAACAGGAACACAAGGCTTTATTATTATTTCTAATAAATGACGTGTTTTTGTTTTGTGCACCTCGTAGTACAGCGTATACCGCCGACCCTTCCTAGGATTGCGGTGGTTGATTGAAGAATAGAGAGACGCAAATGAGGTAAAAGAAAATGCAGAGAAGAGGGTGGAAGAAGGTAAAGGTGAAAACTTTCAGGATTTCATGCAAGAAAAAAAGCAGAGTAGTCTCGAGATCTGGGTAGTGAAGAAAAAGGGTATTTTGGGGCAGTGCGAGAGCGGCGGTGTGCAGGAATGGGGTGCGTAAATGACGACAGGTAGGACTGCGGAAAAAGGTTAAAAGGGGTATAGCATCCGTAGGTTTTGTCGTGACCGTACTTTGTCTTTCTCCTCCTCCGTATAGTACATATGCTTCCCAAGTCAATTCCAATTCGTATACACTTCAGAATACACAAGTCAAAATCTGTACGAGCAGACACGCCTCGCAAGTCAACATACACAACCATTTCAAATAGAACCGCTACAAACTCGAAGAAATGAAAAGAGTCAATTAGCCATGCGAAAAATTGAAATAATATTTTGACACAATTAGCTAAGTTGGTTAATGGAAAAGTTGGAAATATTGATTAAGGATCACAACAATTGTATGGATATTTTTTTATTGTGTGGATGTTATAACTTCTAGTGAAGAGTTGATATTAGATATATAGAGAGGGCTAGGGCTATGGCGATAGAATGGTGACGTCAGCTACGTGGGCAGCCACGGCCGGAGGGTCGGGGGCGGCGGTACGATCATTTGCGGGGGTCTTAGCAGCCAATAAGGAGATTCCATTAAAGGTCCCAACTCGACGCAAAGGCATGATGGCAATTCAATTCTCTGAGGAGGAGGTCTCGACACTGGCGGATCAACATCGTTTTGCCTTGGTGGGGTCATTTGTCAGGGCCAGGCCGACCATGACTTTGATTCGTTCGGAATTTGAAAAAATTGGTTTTAAGGGAGGATTGACGATTGGATTACTGGATCATTGTCACATTCTTCTCCAATTCTCCCTGGAAGAGGATTTTCAAAGGTGTTGGCTTAGACAATATTGGGTTATACGGGGTTTCAAGATGAAGATCACTCGTTGGACACCAGATTTCAATCCTGAGGTTGAATCGCCCATTGTTCCGGTATGGATTACATTTGATGGCTTGCCATTGCATTTTCACGACAAACGAGCTTTATTCTCTGTTGTGGGTATGATAGGAAAGACTTTAAAGGTGGATGCAGCGACTGCTAACATGACCAGACCATCTACGGCTAAAGTATGTGTCGAGCTGGATTTGTTGCAAGAGCTACCCTCGAAAGTGATGATTCTGAGCGGTAACAAGAAGATTATACAATCTGTAAATTATGAGGATTTGCCGGCGTATTGCACCAAATGCAATAAGCTGGGCCACCTGAAGGAGGTGTGTGGTCTTAAACCCAGAATTGAGGGAAATCTAATTAAACGGGTGGAAAGGAATGGTGGAAGCAAGGTGAAGCAAGGGGTGGTGCAGGACCACCACAAACCTCCACGGGAGTGGGTGCAGGTCACGAGTAAGAAGAAGGGCAAAGAAATTGTCTTATCCCCAAGTGCTCAGGAAGTGGCAGAATCCTCTAAAAAATGAAAACTTGGTAGATGTTGAGCTCTTAGGCAACAAGGATAGGCGTCCACAGACAGAACTCCCCAAAGAGAAGGAAGGATCAGTGCAATTGGGGGAGAAAGCCTGTGAACCAGGAAACAATGAGCATATTAACAAGAAGGTGGATAACGGTGTCGTGATAGTCCACAACGAGGAGCATATTGAAGTGGACCATATTGAGGGTGGACATGTGGGTGAAGGCCTTGGTGTGGAGTATACTCAAGAGAATGATGCGGAGGGGCATAGGCCTGAAGGATTGATTGAGGTGGCCTCTCATGAGAAAGGTTCCAGTGAGGATGTTCCATTGACAACGGATGTTACAAAATTAATATCCTTTGAAGAAGGAAATACTCTAGTCTGTGAAGAAGAGGGTACGGTGGGCTATGGGTCGGAAGGGGATGTTGATAAGGTAGAGAATGTCACAGCTGCGGCTTGGAGATCAATGTGTGGGGAGTTCCAGAATAAAGTGGCTATGATAGAAAAAGAACAAGCTGAAGCTTTGGGAGTGGTTCCGAGGAAGAAAGTCAAAGATGTTCCTCCTCGTTCGGTCACAACACGCTTGGCGGTTAAGAGGAGCAATGCGGATGGAACCCTCGTGGTTTCCTTATGAAGTTACTAACATGGAATGTGCGCGGTCTCGCTTCTGCGTGAATTTGTTAGGCACCATTCGCTTAATTTTATTGCAATTATTGAACCGATGGTTAGTTCCTCGAGTGGAGATTCCTATTTACATAATATTGGTTTTTCTAATCTTTTTATGTCGGCATCAAATAAGATATGGGTCATGTGGAATTCTTCTGTGTTTGAGGTGGTCTCGGTTACTGATAGGGACCAATTTTTGTTGATTAAAATGAGGTATATTCCTCTGGATATGTTGTTTGTTTTTCGCCAGTCTATGGAAGGCATACGAGAAGGGAGAGGGCACAATTATGGGATGGTATGATAAACTTTGCACAAGGGCAGGATATTCCTTGGGTTGTGGGAGGTGACTTCAACACTTTGTTTGTCTTGCTGAATACAAAGGACCATCGACTCCCCTAGTGGGAGCTATGATGGACTTTCAGGAATGTATTGATGGCTGTAATCTCGTGCAATTGCCAACGACTGGGTCCTCTTATACATGGACGGGGGTTAGAGTGAATGGAAGGGTTTGGGAAAGGTTAGATAGGTATGTGGCCAATCAAGGTTTTCTTGGTAAATTTGATTCAGTTAATATTCAGCATTTGAGCAAAGCATCTTCGGATCACTGTCCCATTCTGTTGTTATGTGAGACGTCTTTCACAAGGGGGCCATCTCAGTTCCGTTTCCAGAACATGTGGTTCACTAGGGATGATTTTTTAAGTTTTGTGAGTCAGAAGTGGGCTTCTTACCCGAGAATAGGTGGTATGGGGGGGATGTGCTTAAAGTTGAAAGCTCTGAAGGCAGTTCTTCGTATTTGGAACAAAGAGGTTTTCGGAAACATTTTTATGGAGACAGCAAAACTGGAACAAGAGGCTATTGATGCCGAAAAGGCTTTTGAGGAAAATCCATCACAGGTAACTCGAGCCCATTATCATATGAAACAGGCTGAGTTGCTTAAGAGAACTAAACAGAAGGAGATTTACTGGAGGCAAAAAGCCAACGTTAAATGGATGAAGGATGGGGATGCTAACTCGAAATTTTTTCATCGGAGGGCTAAAGATAAGGTGTGTAAACAATATATTAGAGCCATAAAAAAAGAGAATGGTGATTGGTGTTACAACACACCGAAGTTTGGGGGAAAAGCGGTTAGTTTCTATGAAAAAATATATCAGTTCGAGCCTACTGACTCTTATGGTCATATTCTTCAGTACATTCCTAATATTTTGACTCCTGAGGATAATGATGGTTTGGTGGCTTTACCTAATGAAATGGAAGTACGTGAAGCTGTTTGGGGTCTGAGTTCGGATGCTGCTCCTGGTCCAGATGGGTTTGGAGGAGGTTTTTACAAAGGGTGTTGGGACATCATTAAGCAGGATGTTACCTTGGCCGTTCAAGAGTTCTTCATAGGCATACCTATACCTAAGGGGGTGGGTAGTGTCAATATGGTGCTCATTGCTAAGAAGAAAAATCCTATATCCTTTGGGGATTTTAGACCAATCTGTTTATCTACCTTTTTGATCAAGATCAATACTCGTATTATTGCTTCCAGATTAACAACTATTTTGCCTAAAATTATATCCAGTGAGCAATCAGGTTTTATGAAGGGTAAGGGGATCCAATATCAAGTTATGACTGCTTTTGAACTGCTACATCATCTTGATAAAAAACAAAAGGATCAAACTTAGTTATTAAGTTGGAAATGACTAAGGCCTTTGACCGGGTGGCTTGGGGTTTTTTGGATTCCATTTTGAATACTTTTGGTTTTGGGCATCACTTCAGGAAGCTTATTCTGGAAAATCTAAGGGCAACTTATATTTCTATACTTGTGAATGGGAGGTCCTTCGGTTTTTTTAAACCCCATAGGGGAGTTAAGAAAGGGGACCCATTATCCCCTTTGCTTTTCATTATCATGTCGGAGGCCTTCTCTAGGGGTTTAAATAGTCTGATTTGTGAGGGAAATATTGAAGTTTTTAATTGGGGAAGAGCTATGAATGTATCCCATCTCGCATTCGCAGATGATCTTATGATTTTTATCAACGGATCGGCTAGATCAATTAAAAACTTTGATAGTTTTCTTCAGCTCTATCAACGTGCATCTGGGCAGTTTGTTAATAGAGAGAAGAGTTGCTTTGTTGTTGGGAAGCATACTCTGTCAGGCAGAATACATAATATAGAAAATAAGCTGGGCATGAAGGTTTCTAAATTGCCTTTCAAGTATTTGGGGGTACAATTGCACAAGGGAACTACTAGGTTGACACACTTTAAGCAAATTTTAGAAGTTATTGACAGTAGACTGTCTGTCTGGGGTCAGAAGTTGATTTCCCAAGGAGGTAGGCTTGTTCTAATTCGACATGTGGTTAACTCTATTCCTCTACATGTGCTAGCTGTTACAGGCATTCCAGAAGCAGTAGTTCGAATGATT
The DNA here is from genome assembly GCA_945859915.1 of Cuscuta epithymum. NCBI lineage: Eukaryota > Viridiplantae > Streptophyta > Magnoliopsida > Solanales > Convolvulaceae > Cuscuta > Cuscuta epithymum. Next base: position 764,590 of record CAMAPF010001045.1, on the reverse strand, counting down.
AACAGGAGGATTGTTAATTTCTTTTGGGGCTTTAAAGCTAATAAGCCTAAACATCATTGGGTTTCACTTAAAAGGTTAAGTAGGCCGGTTGAGGCAGGTGGAGTGGGCTTCAGGTCATTGGTGGATGTTCAAAAGGTTTTCGCTATGAAATTGTGGTGGGAGTTTCAAACTGGAAACTCTCTTTGGGCTACAATCATGAAGAGCAAGTACGGCAGGAGGGATTTAGGGGTGATCAGGCCTCCTAATTCTCCTAACTGGAGAAGAATCTGCCATGTTAATGGGGAGGCTGAAGCAATGGTGGATAGAGGCAACTCCTCTATCAAGTGGAAATACTCAAGTGATGGTGTGTTCAACACTAAATCTGCTTACATGGCCCTGTGGAGATGGAGGGGAACAACCTTATCAACTACAAACATTTGGCACAAAAGGCAGAGATTTTGGTTCAAGTGAGAAATGCATCTAATGTGAGAAATGAGAATGAATCTCAACCATTGGATTTCCGATTTTGCACTGAAAATAGCTTGACATTGCAGTAAGATTTAATTTTTTGCAGTGTTGCACTAAAACTGTTTCATATTGCACTAAAATTTGACGAAGTTGCACCAAAATAGCTTCATGTTGCACTAGATGGTTGTAATACGGATTTTTCAGAAAATGCCACCAAAGTGGGTTGCATATTTTAGTGCAATATAAAGTGTTTTTACATCAAAATAGTCGAATCCAACGACTGAGATTCATTCTCACTTGAACCTTACCCAAAGGCAGATACCCAAAATTAGAATTTTTCTCTGGAAACTGTGGAACAAAGGCCTGGCTTTCCCGTAACGGTTGTCCAGGTTCGCTGCAATCTACCTAACATGTTGCCCTTTTTGCAAATCAGCTTTAGTAAGCCAGGACCATATTCTTCTGGAATGCTCATTACCGAGATCAATCTGAAATTTCTTCGAAGGAGCTCTGGGACCTGGAGGAAGGAAAGTCACGCAGATCAAGTTTCAATTGCTGAAATGGTGGAGTCTAAAATCAGGAGGAACAATGGATGCGGTTTATACGGCTATAGTACCAGGTGTGATTTCTTTGCATATTTGGAAAGCCTACTGGGACTCAATTTGGAAGGAACTGGAACCTGATAAAGATAAAATTATAAATCAAATTTGTAAATTCATGTTATCTTGGTGCTCCGCTAATGAAAATCTGAAAGGGAATATGAGGTTGAAGGAGCTCGGTCTCATACCTGCTACTTTTCATCTTAAAAAGCCTCGGATCTTCAGATGGATACCTCCGGTGGTGAATAACATGAAGCTCAGCTTGGCAGTCCACAGTATGGCAAGTCGTCGGCGGGATTCTTGCTGAGGGATCATTCGGGAGCAGCGGTCGCGGAGGAGGGGTTCCCTTTGAGCGGCTCGTCGGAGGAGGCCGACGATGTTGGGATGGCGATTTTCAGACAGGGAGTGGAATGGGTGGAGACTCTTGGATTCTATCAGGTGGAAATTGAAGTTTTTAGAGAAAGTTTGGTGGGGCGGTGCATTTTGTATGCGGCCCAACATCCTGGGGTACTAAAGATTGGACTTTGTCCGATTCAGGCAAACAAGGCAGTAGCTGTAGTAGCTAAGTTGGGCCTTCTGACGGTTTTTACCTGGCGTAGTGGTGAGCCACTCCCCAGAGAATTGGGGGGGGGGGGGGGGGGGCAATTGCTTTGGATTCACTGTCTGTTCCTCATATTATTGTTTAGCTTTTTTAAAAAGAAAAGGGGGTTTTCATTTCTTTGAGAGGTTTTGGTTTGGCCCCCCTCTCGTTCTTTTTGTATTTTGGTGGTGATATTAATAATAATCTCTGGTAAATGTCACCCGGCATTTACCCCACTGGATGCAGTGGTTTGCCTTCCGGGTTTAAAAAAAAAACTTCTAACTACATTGGATATGGTTCAATTTGTAATTAAAACATGTCATACGGAAATCTTTCATAACTGGATTGGACATGGTTCAATTTGTTATCAAACCATGTCATACGGAAATCTTTCATACCCGTAGTAATTGGGAAAAAGTTTCACTTTCATTTTAATGCATCTTCAAGAAGCAAAATTCTACCTTCTAATTTTTTTAAAAGAGAAAGTTCCTGAAATAGGACTAAAACAGTTTGGAAATTCCAAAATAGGACTGTCATGTTTTTTATTCCCAAAATAGGAGTAATTACTGCCAAGGTTGGAAAATACTGTCATGTTTGAAGTCTGGTACTGCCAAAACATGACAGTAATTACTCCTATTTTAGAAATAAAAACATGGAAGTCCTATTTTGGAATTTTCAAACCTTTTTAGTCCTATTTTGGGTAATATCTCTTTTTAGAATCTAAAGTCTCTAAAAATTGTCTAAAAAATCTCCAAAAATTCTCAATTAAATGTTTGACACAATAAATTTTAAGAGGTTTTTAAAATTTTGGAAGAGAACAGTGAGGGAATGTTTTCAAGAACTTAGAGAATATGTTTTTCGACTTTTGACTCAAAAAGTAAAACGTGTATTTTCAAGTGATAGCTTTTGTTTAAACTAAACTTTAAAAGCATGAAGTATGTAGAGTAGGGATGACAATAGTGACTGATCCAATGGATACCTATATCGAACCGCTCTGATCAAATGGAGAAACCCGCATTGACTGGGCAATGGTATAGACGAGGAATGCCCATTTTACTTTTATGCGTGACGGAGTGGTTATGATTTTATACATGCCCGCCCATTACTTCTTCCGTTCCCGCCCCATTTTTTAGTTATATTTTTATTACATTCTTTCTACTACATCTGTCCCAAATTATTTTGCAAAGTCGACATTTTTTGGTCAACCAATTGTAAAGTTAAATTCGCCCTATTCATAACTAATTCAATTTTAATAATTAAAATTTACATGTTCAGAAATTACATTAAAATCTCTATAAGGTTGCAAAATCTAAATTAAAATTTGGCTAAAAATTGATATTTTAATTAAGGGATTAAAATGAGTTTGTTTGACTCAAAAAGTCAATTTTTGCAATTCAATTTGGGACGGAGGGAGTATTATTTATCCTAAAATTAATAAAAGATGAGACGTTTCTCTTTTCATTGTGTATATATAGATGTACTAACTATAATGTATGATTAAAAGTTCATAATAATTTTCAATAGTGTCATTTGGTTATTATCATATTTTTTCTTGATTAATTATTTTTTAATTGGAGCATTTTTTAGGTTCAAATTAATTTAGAAAGTCTTCCTTCTTTTCTTGTAGATGCAAAGAATTTTTAAGTACCATCTCACCTCTAGAGTCATTTAGACGATGTAATTTATTTTCCTTTTAAAATAATAATTTTGATATTAAAGTATCAATGACTCATTTAATAAAATGGTTACTTGTGGTCATAACCGCTACCCGTTAAGGCGGTTATGGTTTGGATAAAAATTATCAATTGGTTAATTAGGAGGTTACGGGGCGGGAAAGTTGCCAAATGGGGCGGGTACGGTGATATGCATAACCGCCCCCGATCCGCCCCGTTGTCATCTCTAATGTGAACTAGTGCTTCAAAACACTTCTCACTTTTTCTTCTACACAAAACTCACTAAATATCAAACATGGCCAACTTTTACTTTTTCTCAAAATCATTTTTTCTCAAAGGCCACTAGTTTGTACAAGTAACTACATTCCACTCAACTTTATGAAGTTGATGTTGGATGTGAAATTAGAAAAGGAAGTTGGCAAAGTCAAGTGGAATGGAAGGAGTAATAAGCAATTTCTCTAAAATCAATGTAGAAATCACTTTTTAAAGTAGAAGTTATTGCAAACACTCCCTGATTAGGTTCTTAGAGAAATAGCATGTAGAATTAATTCATCACAACGATTTATTATATCATACTCCATATAACTGAGATCAACTAAACATATCATCAAGTGGAAAGTTGTAAATAAAGTCAGTTTTTTTTTAATCTTTGAATTAAAACACATATAAGTTGTTCATCTTGGTGTTTAATTAAATTAAATCACACAATCCCAAAATTCCCATTTTTAATTACTAGTTCATTGAAAGAAAATTACTCATTTCCTTTTGGATACAAACTCTACTACACTATACTCCGTATAAGTGTTAAGTATTGAATTATTTTGAGGCACATACGACTTTAGTGCCGTCACTCAGGAGAAGATATCCACCTCCTGTTTTTCCAGCGAGCGGTACCTTTTCACCGGGACAATTAAGCAAACACCTTCTTGTGTTGGGTCGGCTATGCGGTGGAAGATTCCCTCTTCCACTGCGACGTGGGTCACAGCAGGGGCGGAACTAGGGGGAGTGAGCCGGTGCTGGCGCCACCTCTTCGCCGAAGATTTTTCTTTACTAGCATTGGGTATTTAGACTGCCACCCCTGTAGCTTCATCTTCTTCCTTGAGAATAGACCTGCGGCCGGTGCTCGATTCAGTGAAGCGGAGAGAAAGAAACACCCAGTATGTTCTTTTTTACGGAGTAATTAAATCAGTCCGCCAAACGACGTCGTTTGGTTAAGTGCACAGGAATAAAGGAAACGGCGTCGTCATTTTGGACCCAAATCTTATCTACCTGTTTCACCTTCCCTTGCGATGTTGCGCGTCGTTCCTTCGCTACAGACCACATCCCAGTCCGGCATCCAGCATACAACAGACTTGTAGTCTTGCCTTGGCCCCTTCGTCCTCAATCACCGGCTCGCCGCATCGTATCTGGACTCTCTGTCGCTGTGTCTCAGAATTGCCTCCGACCGCCCTATCTTGTTTCTCTGAGTCTCCGACATCGAAGTCCAAACTCTGAAGTCTGAACTCCTCTTCTCCGAACTTCCGTAGTAAGTTGCCTAGTTTCAGGAGTTTGGTATATACTTTCATAATTGAAATTAGTATAATTGCTTATTTTTGCTAATTGTTTGAATTGCTTGTTTAATGTAAAATTGAATTGATTAATTGCTTTATAGTTTAAATTCTTTTTTGATTTTATTGATTGATTACTTTAATTGCTTTAAAGTTAATTGATTAATTGCTTGAATTGGTGTAAGGTTGAAATTGTTTGTGCAATTTTTGATTACTTACTTTCATTGCTTGACTTGTTTTGAATTTTAATTGATTAATTGCTTTAACTCTAAGAATTCAAAGTTGAAAACATTTTTCACTTGTTAGGTTACTCGTGTGATCTTGCCCATTTTACAATTTGTAACACGAGGCGTTGGGTCTTCTAGACGGGATAACGAAAAAAGTAATAGAGAAAACATCCTCGAGTAGAATTTGATCCAAATGATGGCGTGTCTATGCTGGATTACGTAAACTAATCTTCTTCTAACAATTACTTGTTATCTAATGTACTCTTCTCACAAATTTTAAATTCTATAAACTTTTATAACAATTTTTATTTTTGCATTGTATAATACTTTTAGCCTTCCCTTACTTTTTGTTCTGGTTCCGCCCCTGGGTCACAGTATCCAATGCTTCTTCTTTCTAACTTCCTATTTGTCTTGGTAGATCATTGAGTTGTAAGTTGAAAAAGATGCAAAACCAGAACACATGAAATCTTTTTGTTCAAGTTTCCCACAGACGACGCCAGTATTGAATTTAATCCAACAAAAAATATTAAATATAAATATAAATATATATGAATGCTCTGTTTTTACGTGGAAATCCGAAAGGGAGAAAACCACAGAACTTTTAGGGCTAATGTCCAAGTGACTCTCATTCTCATTAATACTCCCTCACCATTACAATGTACAAACTTGAGCTCCCATTAATGGAGGATAGAACTAATCTACTGAGAAGGTGGAGAAGAAGCCAACCCTTTACACGGAGGAAAAGCCTCCTATTTATAGGGAAAGGGGGATGGGATAAAATCTACCCTAATGGGCCAAAATGGGCCGGATGGGCTGAAATGGGTTTCATCAATCGGGCTCCATATAGAGATAATACCTTCGGCTTCTGAACAGTAGTAGGCCAGAGTAATATAACCCAACAATATCTATTCGATGTGTATTCTATTCCTAAGTTACATATATATGAATCTTGCTTTTGTTAGTCATAAATGTGACTGTATGTTTTGTTGGTCTATTTCCCGATTCTTGTTATGTGTAGGATCTAAAACCCAAGATAGTGATTGAGACAGGGCAAAGGAAGGGAAATTCACCACTAAGAGTTAATACTGTAGTATAGCGTAGTAGAGTTCGTATCCACGGGGAAAGGAACTTTTCGCGTATGTGTAAGCGTAATAAATAAAAGTAAATGGAATGAGGATTGAATATTTTGATAATTGAGAAAGCAAATAAATTATTAAAATGAGTGAAATAACAATATAAGTTTACTACTTGTGAAAGGACCAAGTGAAAACAAGTGTATTCATTAACCGATTTTAGTAATAATTAATACAAAAACATCAACTAATTGATCACTCGGCAATGCTCAAATATCAATATGAAATATAAATAGAGAAGTAATTAATGTTTAAGAGAGGAAGATTAAAGAAATAACTTACAACTTACAAATCACAAGCTTCAATATAGCAAATTCGAGCTCAAAAGACTACCTAAAATACAAGAATAAAGTTTATATGAAAGAGGGGATTGATTGCTATCTCAAATGGGAAGGATATGAATGTTTTTATAGGAGAATTGAGGTGGTTGGGTCAGATACCCGACTGGGTATCTAGCATACCCGATCGGGTATCTTTGGTAGTAGCTACGAAAGTGCTGAAATCTAGTCAACCCGACCGGGTATAATTTGACCCTGAGATCATATGAGATCAAATAAAGAAAGAGAACATGGTACCAAATCGGACTTTTCACATTTCTTTGTCTCTCATGAAGCTTTCTCTTGTCTCTATTGCTCCTTCCTTATGCTCCCAAACTCTTTCCTCTTCTTTTCATCATGTTTCTGCTTACATGTAAAAATATCTTAATATCTTCTATTCTAGTTTGATTTAAGAAGATAAAGATTACACTGTAATTGTACAAAAACTAAGAAAATACAATGTAAAACCATTTAAAATGTGGTGTTTATGCACTATTAAATAGTGCATATCAAATGCCCCCATGTTTAATCTCTTACTCATCCTCGAGTAAGTGCAATTCAAGTTCAATGCTTAGGAGTGTCATGTTTCTTCTCACATTTAAAATCGGTTTCTTCTCCCAAGCTTTTATCTGTTCATACTCCTCCATGCTATGCTTTTTGTGCTAGTCTCCTTTGAATATTTTCGAGAAGCTTTTAGTAAACACCTGGTCGAACATGGCATGTACCCGGTCGAGTATCCAGTTGTTTGAGCTTACACGCCAAATTTTCTCGTGCAAAGTGTAAAACTTCGCTAGTTTTTTCTCATTTTGCCTAGGAGTCCTTTTCGAGTTTTCGTTCTAGCTCGTCGTTTTTTCTTTTGATGACTAACTCACTCATTTTTTGAGGTGGAGTGGTGGTTGAAAGTATATACCCACTCTTTTATAACTTTATTCAAGGTAGATGAGAAAAAAACAAGATAAAATATAAGAAAAGAACAAAAATTACACAAACACAAAGTTAAAAAGTACAATGAAGCCTTTCCCCATGCAACGGCATCAAATTTGACGGCACTAAATTCGTTGGGTGCCTCAAATTAAATTCACTACTAAGAGTTAATATCGCAGTATAACATAGTAGAGTTTGTATCCATAGAGAAAAGAGTTTTTCGCGTATGTGTAAGCGTAATAAATAGAAGTAAACGGAATGGGGGATTGAATATTTTGATAAATGAGAAAGAAAATAAATTACTAAAATGAGTGAAATAAAATATCCAAGGTAATCAGTCTTGATTTTGCTAATTTTCACTTAGTGAGTTGCTCGTTGATCATTGTTACTACTTTAATTATCCCTCTTAAATACTTAATTGTGGAGAAACTCAAATTAATCTAGGATAGCTATTAATAACGAGACGCGTTCCATTAACAGCCCTTACTATTAATTAGTCAATATAGAACAAGCGTCGTGTATTGATATTAATAGTAGCATTCAATCGATTTCATGAAATTAATTAAGAATGATAACTTTTAACCCAAGGTGAATATTCTGGGTTGTCACAACAAGAATCTCAGGTCCAACTATTGTATCTAATTTATTCATTCGTCATATGATGAAATCAATTAAGATTGACAACCTCAACACAGACAGTTTTTTCGTTTAATCCGTATAATTACTCCCTCTTACATTATTAACCATGAGACACATGTACTAACAATATAAGTTTACTGGTTGTGAACAGACCAAGTGAATAACAAGCGCGTTCATTGACTGATTCTAGTAATAATTTATATGAAAACATCAACTAATTGATCACTAATCAATATAATATTTAAATAGAGAAGTAGTTAATATTTAAGAGAGAAAGATTAAAGAAATAACTCACAACTTACAAATCACAAGCTTCAATGTAGCAAAATCAAGCTCAAAAGACTACCTAAAATACAAGAATAAAGTTTATATGAAAGAGGGGATTGATTGTTATCTCAAATGGGAAGGAAAGTGGTGTTTTTATAGGAGAAATGATGTGCTTTGGTCAGATACCCGACTGGGTATCTGGCATATCCGCTCGGGTATGTTTGGCAGTAGCTACGAAAGTGCTGAAATCTAGTCACACCCGACTGGGTATGTAAAAATACCCGACCGGGTATGTGAAAAAAATCTGATTTACCCATGTTCTCTTGCTTTATTTGATCTCATATTATTTCCGGGTCAAATCATAACCGATCGGGTATTTCAAATACCCGACTTGGTGTGATACCAAATCGCATTTTTAACATTTCTTTGTCTCCCATGAAGCTTCCTCTTGTCTCAATTGCCCCTTCCTTATGCTCCTAAGCTCTTTCCTCTTCTTTTCATCATGTTTTTGCATACATGTAAAAATACCTTAATATCTTCTGATTCTAGTTTAATTTAAGAAGATAAAGAGTACACCGTAATTGTACAAACGCTAAGACAATACAATGTAAAACTATTCTAAAATGTGGTGTTTATGCACTATTAAAATAGTACATATCATACTCATGTAACAACTATATCTATCAACTTGTCTACTTTTCATGCAACTGCTTCTTCTTCTAATTTTATGTGTTGCATTCTAGTCTTGGACATGTGTCAAACCTTGCCTAAGTTTTTATATGTACATCTGGTCTCCTTGGTGACTTACCCTTTGATGATATATCTTTTTATAGTGTTGTAAATTTGGAAAGTTTTCTTGTTTTCCTTTAAATCTAAGTGTTTCCATTTCCTCTACACCTTTCGATTTAGTTCTTTCTAATGTTTGAGGATCATCAACTCTAATAAAGCCTCTTTTTGATCTTGTGCATACGTATACCGAATTTCAAACGTATACCGAATTTCAAACTTATGTGAATACTCAACACTCAATGTCTGTTTACCTTATTATAGGATTCCTACTTCCCACAATATTTAAATATCTCCATATATATGTTAGGCTTTTTCATCACAATCCCATGTGTACTCATCTTAGGGTGTTTGGTTCTACTTTCTTTGTTTACTGCCCTCATGTAGAACGTACTATGTTTTCTTTTCATGTTGATATTTGTGTATTTCGAGATTATGAGATTACATAGAAAAAGCTATTGTTGTTATGACCTTTCTTTATTGAGCCCAATCTTTTCTTTTCTATCCCACCAACCTCACATGACATGTCCATATATGATCTTCCTCAAATTGATCCTTTCACTACTAATTGTGATTATGATCTTGTGCATACACCTATTGTTATGCTTAATTTTTGTTGCAACTAACTTTTCTAACATAGATACCATCTCCCCTCTTACGTACGGTTGTGTTTGCTAATCTAGGTCCACTTCGCTACCCTAAACGTACCTGTCGATTCACTCAAGTTTTAGATTTCTATTGCTCTCTTTATTCTCCATCATTTACCTCATTGCTTGTCAATATTGATTATGTTTGTCAACTGTGAGCCCACTTACTACTCTGAGACAACTTGCAAACCTCTTTAGCCAGAAGCTATGAATGAGGAACTATCTGGTATTGAACAAAATAGATACCCTGAACTTAGTCTTGGCAAAGTTGAATGAGAGGGAGTTAGTATTATTTATTCCCCTACATAAATTTTTAAGAAACAAAGTTGTCAGTTGTAGTGTACCTAGCTAATTCATTCTCTAGAGCGCATACCTCACTTTTGAATAATATCTCGAGTCTTGATGACTTATTTCCGTTTTTGTTGTCTTCATTCTTTTATGTGCTAAATATCCCCACTTGGAATCTATTCATAGAATATATGGAGGGCTGGCCCAGGACAAGGCTGCCCAGTCCAACTGCACAGGGCCCAGAAATTTGGAAGTCCCAAAAAAAATTAGTATTAGAACCCAGCCCAAATTCATGCACCCAACTTTAACCCAATTGCACTAATCCCCAAGGCCAAACTCCCGACTCCATCTTCGATCATCCGCCCAACCAAACCGCAAACCGTGCTCCACTTCTCGGAAATTAGAAGGACAGCGATTGGATTTGGACGCAAGACAAGAGCACTTTGCCGCTGCTCTTGTCGCTGGAGTGAAGTCGTGAAGGCTGGAGCCTAGAAAGAGGAAGACTGGACCGGACGAATAAGGACTGAGCCAGACAACCAGTGACTCAGTGAGCGTTGACCTCTGCGGCTCTACCACCAAGTGCCTGCCGCTAGGCCGCCACTGCCCCACCGCAACCCGCATCCCTTCCGGTCAGTCCATTGATTTTCAATTTTTCTGATTCATTTAGTTGCTAATTTTTGGGAATTTTCGAATTATTGAATTGTTTGTTGAATTGTTGAATTGTTGAATTATTGTAATTTGTTTATTTTCTGTTTTTCTGATTCCATGTTTGTTGAATTGTTGCATTGTTGTTATTTGTTGTTTTTTGCAGTTAAACCAAACCATTAATTGAATTGATAACAAATGTGTAAATGTATTTAGCAATTATAATTTAAGGAAGTGGTATAAAATATTATTAGGTAACTTCAGATAAATTATAATTATATTACTATACTAGTATAGACATATAGTCTTTCATGTTTACACCCTAATTGTAAACTGAATATTAATTTAAAATTTATAAACATGTACAGGATTAGAGGAGAATTTCAATAAGTGGTAATAATTATGTTTCCATATAAATACCAATCCGGTCATGAGAAGCGTCAAAGGAAAAGAAGACTTGACGAGTTAACACAGTCTCAAAAAGGAGCTCTTGATAAGTTCTTTGTTAAAGAAGTTAGAGATGTTCAAGAGGGTGAACAACAAGATGTGAATGTTGAAAATAATGTTGAAATACATGATCAGTGTGTTAACGACATGGCTGAAAATCGAGATAAAGAGGACCACAGAATCGATCTTTTAGATGATAGGCCAAATAATTCTGTTTTATTTGACATACATGATCCAAGAAATTGTGATGCTCTAGATTCAAAGTTGATAGACATTTTGGTAGAGAATGGTCCAAAAAGAGATTTAAATTTTGTGGAAGGGCCTAAAGATAAATTCTCTAGAAGATTCTTAGCGGCATTTTACACTAGAAGTTTGCCTAATTGAGAGAAATGTGATAGAGACTAGCTTGTTTATTCAAAGGAGCTTGATAGGGTATTTTACTTTTGTTGTAAGATTTTTAGAAAAGGTGTAGGCAAATGTTCTTTAGCCAACACGGGTTTTGATGATTGAGGACATCTTAGTGCTAGACTAAGAGAACATGAAACAGGCCAGATGTGGAGCATATGGGTAACATGAGGAGCTGGGTATAATTGAGGCTTCGAATAAAAAAATGAGACAATTGATAAATTAGCTCATGATCAACTTTTGAAAGAAAAAGAGTTTTGGAGACAATTATTGTTTAGGGTGATTGCAACTATGAAATATCTTTCTAAGCATAATTTGGCCTTTCGTGGAACGAATGAGCGGCTCCATCAGAATCATAATTGGAATTTTTTAGGATTAATTGAGATGTTGGGTGAATTTGATCCTATTATTCAAGAGCTTATTCGTCGTATCGACAATAAGCTAAGGATACTCATCACCATTATCTTAGTCATAAGATTCAGAATGAATTGATAGAGATTTTTGCTTCAGGAGTGAAATCTAAGATCATTAAAAGAATCAAAGAAGCAAAATATTTTTATGTGATACTAGATTGTACTCCTGATTCGAGTCACCAAGAACAAATGACTTTGATATTAAGATGTGTTGATATCTCCTCTTATCCGGTTAAAATAGAAGAATTTTTCTTGGAATTCTTGGTTGTGAATAACACGACAGGTCTTGGCCTTTTTGAAGTGTTGCAAAGTGTGTTGAAGTCTCTTGATCTTGACATTGATAATGTTAGAGGGAAAGAATATGATAATGGATCAAACATGAGAGGTATGCATCAAGGTGTGCACAAAAGACTCTTGGATATAAATCCTAGAGCATTCTATACTCCTTGCAGTAGTCATAACCTTAATTTGACTTTGTGTGACATTGTTAATTGTTCTCGAAAAGCAAGAGATTTTTTTGTAGTGCAACGAATATACACCCTCTTTGCTAATTCTACAAAAAGGTGGCAAATTTAAAAAAAAACATGTCAAAGAACTCGGTGGGAAAGTCGTGTGGAAAGTGTCAAAGCAATAAGATTTCAAATCACTGACATTCGGGAAGCATTGCTAGAATTGGCCTAGACAGACAATGATTCTAAAATACAAAGTGAAGCTAGATCCTTAGCTACAAATGATCTTTGTAATTTTGAGTTGTGGCTTGCTACAGTTATTTGGTATGAAATATTATATGCTATTAATTTGATGAGCTAAAGTCTACACGAAAAGGATATGCTTCTTGATGTTGCTATTGTTGAAGTGAAAGGGTTAATTTCTTTTTTTGAGAAGTATAGAGAAAGTGGTGTTTCTAGTGCTATGGATGTGGCTAAAGAAATAGCCAGAGAATTGAAAGTTGAACCAATGTTTCCTCAGAAGTGTGTAATCCATAAAAAAACAATTTGATGAGAGTGTTGGTGAATCTTCTGTATCGTCCACATCAACACCAGAAGAGTTGATCAGAGTGGAATACTTTGTCTACATAGTTGATCAGTCTATTGGCTCATTGACACAGAGATTTGAGCAATACAAAGTATATGAAAATATGTTTGGGTTCTTGTTCAATTTTGAGAAGTTACAATCTCTTACTGATTCAGACTTGGAGTCATGTTGCACTCATTTACAAACAGTACTGTAGAGGGATGGGCAATGCAGCGATGTTGATGGTAACGATTTGTATATTGAGCTGAAGTTGCTTAGAGAGATTTTGCCAAAAGAAAAGATGGGGGCAACAAGAATTTTGAATTCTTTAAAAGAAATGAATTGTTTTCCAAATGCTTTTATTGCGTACATGGTTTTGCTAACCATTCCAATTACCGTCGCCTGAGCAGAACGAAGTTTTTCCAAGTTGAAGTTGTTGAAGTCCTACTTGCGATCAACTATGTCACAAGAGAGATTCAATGGATTGACAGATATCCATAGAATATGAAACACTCGAAGAGATTGATATTTCAAGTTTGGTAGATAACTTTGCATCTAAATTTGCTCGAAGAATGTCTCTTTTTAAATAAAATGTAAGTTATTAACGACTTTTTTTTTTATTTTTATCATTACGTTTATTAGTAACTTGTATTTTAAGACTATTTGCTTGTGTTAGAACATAAAAAGGCCCAAATTTTATACGTAGTATGAAAGTTCAATTTTAATGTTATTATTATTAACAAAGTCGAGCATGTTCGTTGGATCGGATAATTATAATTATCCAAAATGGGTGGATGGTTAGAAAATGATAATTGAACAACAACATTCCGAATCAATGTAATTTCTATCTTTAGTTTTAATTTCCCATTTTATATGTCTCCTTTAGTTTTGGCACAATTTTTAATAAAGTGGTTGATAAGGTAAAAGTTGTGGTTGAGATTTGAGTATAATAAAATGAAATGGTGTGAACCACATATTTCTTTCCAAAAAGAGAAATGTGACACTTATTTTGGGACAACTCAAAAAGGAAAGTAAGACAGGTAAGTGGGACATAGGAATATAAAGTTAGCTTTCCGTATAATTATATTTTAATTATTACTCCGTAATATAGAATATAGAGTTAGCTTTGCTATCAATTAATTGTATGTGAAATTGTGAATCAAGAACATTATCATGAACTCTATGTAACGCATTTATGTAAAATCTAGAAATAATAATAGTTTAAACCTTTGTTAGTAATATATATATACGATACGTGAATAATACAATAATACGTACGTTCGTGTATAATACGATACAATTATATAACATACGGCTTAGTATATGTTTCATACATTCGTGAAATATATAAAGATACGGACGCGTTTTAAACGTTTCACAATTTAAAAATACGGCATATAATATGTGTCTTACATACTTATTTAATGATAGAAATAAAGAGTTATTTAACATTTGCACCACAATCTTCAACAATTTAAAATGTACGGAATAGTTTTTTTTTTCCAGATTTACGGATTTAAATGCATAGGTACAATACGTAATAAAAATGACATTGCCTATTTAAGTAGAAGTGGAGAGATATTACTAAAAAATACAGTAGTGGTACAATAGAAATATCGAAACACATTACGAATTTAAGAAGCTAATTCATTAAATGTAATGACTGTTAAACAATTAGCGAACATATAACGCATAACGTTTTATAAGCAATATAAATAATATTGAGTAGCTTGACATTCATTTTGTTTCAGTTGTATCACTTCATTAGGCTTCCGTTTAATGGTGTGTGTTTTTTAATAAAATACGTATCAATACGTACAGTACGTGTATTATACATTTTATTCTTAAAGTACGTGAGTTTTTCAGAATTTTCGGAAAAATTCATAAACAGGAGTATTATACGTAATAAAATACGTATCAATACGTACGATACGTGTATTATACATTTTATCCTTAAAGTACGTGAATTTTTCAAAAAAATTTAAAAAATTCATAAACGGAAGTATTATACGTGAATTATACGTTCGAGTGTATTATACGCGAATTATACGCGAATAAACTAACAAGAGGTTTAAACATTCTCTAAAAAAAACAAATAGAGAACTTTGAAGGCTTATGGAAGGGCCACGCCTCATCACTCGCAGCTAGCATTTATTTATTTAATTTATTTATTTAAGAGAAAATGGATCGGAGTGCTAGCTGCATATACTCCATCCATCACTAGCTAAATCTCTCTATATACGAAGTATTAAGTATATAATAATAATTAATATTAATATGGAGTATGTGAGATGGAGTTTATGGCCTAATTAAACATGCATTGACCACGTGGACATAAGCACCCTCCATACATTATGTCATTATGTAGGATGCCAAAGTAACCATGCTAGGTGTGATCCCGAGCATTGTGAGAACATGGAAAACTACAAATTGTACATCTGGCTTTGATTGGTCAACCATTCGGTAGGTTTATGATTGTGGTTTTAGGTTTGACTTCTGTTCAAGCCACCACCTTATAAGTGCACCCAGCTATTTTTTCTTTTTAAATACCCATTCACATTTCCAACCTTCTCTTTCAATTTCTTGCCCAGTTAGTTAATGGCCTTACTTTGTTTCCATATGATTGGTAGTTGCTTTGGCTCCAGTGGTGAGGCATCCAGTGTGGACGAATACCTCTGGCTTATGGGAAGAGCTCGATATAAACCTGTGATAGAGTATTGTGGTGGTACGGAGATTGGTGGAGGATTTGTAACTGGTTCCTTGCTACAGGCTCAATCTTTGGCTGCATTTAGCACAGCAGCTATAGGCTGTAGCCTCTACATTATTGGCAAGGACGGATTTCCTATTGTAAGTATTTGCTGCTTAATTTTTTACATGACATCAGGTTTGTGCTAGCACTTACCCCTTATTTTCTTATTCGATTAATTTTTTTGAAGAAGTTATCGACCCACTTTTGCTTAGTGAAGGATTACGCACAATTGTATGCATGGCCACTTCATTTTAAATCTATGAAGCCGACGTCCTCGGGAAAGAGGACTTTTCCATTTCGGAAACTCTGAAAACTCTTTAGAAACTCATCAAACACTTGTACATTCCGCAAGTAAATTAGTTTGTTGTTATTCAACAACAATGCTAATTAAGTAGTAAAATTGAAAACATGCATTTCGTTTTTCATTAGTCCAAAAACTGAAAACGCTTATTTAAAGTTTAAACTTTAAAAGATCCGTCCTACCCCTTTTGTTTTTTACAAAAAATAAAAAACCGACACCTAACATGTCCCGAACTTGTGTTCCTCGTTCCCAACCATAATTCTTGTAGAGTATTTGTTTAGAACGGTAAAGAGGATTCTCGTTACACTCGTATAGTCGTATCACAAAAAGTCGACAAATAAATTTATGGATTGTCAAATTGGGTGAACTATATATGTTAGAAACTTAATTATAATTCAATTTTTTGTGTGAATACTGTTATTCCTAGACCATTTGAGTGATCATGACGGAACCTTGAATTGTTTCATGTTATCAAAACCAGTTTTGATATATATTGGCCAACTAATGTTTATTTCAGATTTTTCAGTCTATGCTGGACAAAATTGGAATTGTAAGTAAATGATCACACAATTGAGAGATAAATTCTAAATTGAACTAGTTCATTGATCTAATCTAATCAATGAATAATTTTTTCACATATAGTTGAACTTGAG
Source organism: Cuscuta epithymum (assembly GCA_945859915.1). NCBI lineage: Eukaryota > Viridiplantae > Streptophyta > Magnoliopsida > Solanales > Convolvulaceae > Cuscuta > Cuscuta epithymum. Next base: position 747,892 of record CAMAPF010001045.1, on the reverse strand, counting down.
GACCATTTAATCCAATTGATGACTTGGTAATCCAATTTCTAATCCATAATTTATTGTTTCATACTTGTATTTGACAAAAGCAAATTCTGAAAGTAAATCGCGAGGCATTCAAATTCAAGCGGGTTCAGATTTAAAAAATCAATAGAGTTCCCAATCAATTGATTCATGCTCAAATGGAATGGGCCAAGGCCCGCTGACAAATATTGAACATACTTCGAAGTACATAGAGCTTTTGGTGAGATCACCTAGGGATGGACCGGGACCGGGACCGGTCAGGTCTTGGGCGGGTCAAATGTTTTGGGCATTAGGCCCGGTACCAGCCCAGGTTGGTTCCGGGACTGGGCCCGGGTCAGGTCGGATCTTGTAATATTTTTTTTGGTTTTCCTTATTTGTTCCTACCCCCCCACCCCCAATCCCCAAACACCCCCAAACCACCCAGCCCAACCCGCCTACCACCCAATCCATTCGGGGAAAAAAAATTGGGCCCGAACCGGTCCCGGACCGGCCGATCCGGTTCCAATAGGGCTTAATCCCTTTATCCCCCCCCCCCCCCCCCCCGGTTCGGGCCCCAGGCCCGGTCCCGGTCAACCGGGCCGGGCTAGTCCATCCCTAAGACCACCCCATTATGCATTTATTTCTACAATTCTACGATTGTTTAACGTTGTCATGTCGAATAATTTCTGTCAGCGTGTAGCTCACATTTGTTCAATGGATACTTTTTGTTCAAAATCATAATGGATACAATAGACATGATAACCGTTTTTTAAGAAAGTTTTTATTAACTTAAATATATCATTAGTTTCTTAAGAAAGTTTTTATTATCATTAAACATATACTCTTCAATTGAAACGTGAAATAATATGGATAGTGAATAATGCAGAAATGGTGTAAAAATATGAGAGTGATGAAAAAACGAAAAATAAGAAAGAGAAAATGAGAAAAGGGTAAAACTTATAAAAATGAAAGTGGTAGGGGCATAGCTAGACCAAGTATTAGGATGCACTAGTAGAAAGGAAAAAACAAATACAATACTTTTTTACATAATTTTTTAACACATAGTGTGAAATAATGGGAAAGAGGTACTCCAATAGGAGTCCTGACAGATATATTTATAATAGAGGAGTTGCCAAAATACAAAGTATTCCTAAATAGATATTAGACAGATTCCTAAATATATTAGGCAGATTCTTAAATATATTACTCTATTACACCCTCTCAAACTGTGCGTGAGATACAACGCGCAGGTTGTCCTTTAAAAAATGAAATTGCAAACTAAAAAAACTCTTAGTAAATATATCCGTGAGCGGAAGATTAGAAGGCACATCTTTAATAATATGATCTCCATGAGAATATATGTCTGCAGCAGCAAGCGGCGAACTCAACAGCGCGCTTGAAGCAAGCACCGTGGTCAGCGACACAGAGAAGGTGGGCTGCGCGAACATAGGCAGTAGCAGGCGGCGAACTCAACAGCACGTTAGAAGCAAGCACCGTGTTCAGCGACGCGAAGGCGGTGATCTGTGCCATATTAGCCGCGCTCATCTTCAAAGGATCAGAGACTACCGTAAATGTGGCAGTAGTCGACCCCGAGGCGGCGGCGGCTATAATCAGGTTCATGGGAACCGAAAAAAAAAGAAAAAAATTGTATCTACAAACCTAGAACTCTTGATACCATGTGAAATAATGGGAAAGAGGTACTCCAATAGGAGTCCTGACAGATATATTTATAATAGAGGAGTTGCCAAAATACAAAGTATTCCTAAATAGATATTAGATAGATTCCTAAATATATTAGGCAGATTCCTAAATATATTAGTCTATTACACAGTAGATGATTTTCTCAAATTCAGAATGTGATGGATGTATGGAACCTAGTATGATCCCTTAGCTACACTAGATGAAGAAACTAAATTCATGTTCATCCAAAAGATAACAAGCACCCAAACTTTGTTATCTCAGTCAGAGAAAAATGATGTAATTACTATTTGGGGAACAACAAATTCCAGTTTTTTCTGACATTTGAATCTTGTTAAGTTGTTTTCTATTGTTACATAGCTTGGCCGAAATGCAGTATACCAACCTCTTTTCTAAACAAGGTGTGCGTCAACAACCAGAGAGATGAGATAGGAAAAAGTCAATTTCATCTAAATTCGTTTTCAAATATTGTCTTAAATAAAAGTAAAAAGAATGTGAAATTTCTAGTAGGAGTTCATCACAGTTAAATTTATGCCATTGTGAGTCTGTGACATGTCGGTTTTGAATCTAAGTCATTAGTAAATTTGAGAGATTTTTCTCAAATGATGAGGACCCTTGACTAACAAGTGACATGCCTGATTAGATGATTCAGGTGCTCTAATCTATGTTGTAACTTGTAAGACCCGCACCGGATCGGTCGGTCCGACCCAGAAACCGGTCACCCGGCCATCTGTCCGGTCCGGTTGAGCATTGAACCGCAAATGAGCCAAAAACCGGATTTAACCAATAACCCGTTGAGACCCGATACGGACCCAGCACAGCCCAAACTCGGAAAATGGCCCAAAGCCGGAAAAATCCGTTCATCAGAGGAGTCGAATCTGTAATACCACTTGCTTAGCTATTATTATAACTTTCGAATCTGTAATATTTTAATTGCTTTAATTAATTAGTTTGTTAATTAATTAATTTATAATAAAAACTATAATATATACAAACCAATGTTATTTATATACTTCCTCAAGCCTCATTACGTAAGTCATCCTTATTTTTTATTTTTTAGTTTGTAATTGGAATTATGCTCACATTTATCATCAATTCATACACAAGTGCATTTTAAATTTTGTTAAACTCAATATACACTTCTGTTTTTGACAGAAACTCAATATATACCTTAAACAATATATTTTTGACATTACTTATATTTTATTATCAATTTTAAATTACAAAGGGATATAAGTTCATATTTATGAATTTATTTTTATATATAATTATATATATTCATGTTGACCAGGTTTACCGGTTGTTGACCGGGTTGACCCTCCGGGTCCGGGCTGACCCGTGACCCAGTAATTTTTCCGGGTCACTCACCGGTCCGGTTTTTACAACATAGGCTGTAATTCGAAATTTTTAACGTGGAATTTAATTGTGTAAAGGGGTTTGAACTCCTATTATGCCATTTATTTATTTATGCAAGTCCATCGTTATAGTTTAGAAAGAATGACGGGGATAGAACTGCTACAGTTCTCAAAGACATAAATATGGCTAATGTGTCTTTGGACAGAAATAGGACTTAAAGTAAAGAGACAAGGGGGTGTTTGGATCTGATTCTCAAAACTGATTCTGCTCCTTCAGGGAGCAGAATCAGAAGATGGAGTGTTTGGGTGAAATTCCAGAAGCGCTTCTGGAGCTCTAATTTACTCTCAGAATCAGTTTTTTTAGAAGCTGGGGGGTACCAGCTTCTGAAAACTGATTCTGCTTCTGTTTTTAAAAAAGAAACAGAAGCAGAATCAGTTCCAAACACCCCAAAATTACCCCCACACAACCCTACGGCCCATCTCTGCAACCATTCCTTTCTTCATACGATCTATGCTTCCATCTATTCCTTCTCCGATTCCGATTCATAGAAGAAATTGTCTCCTGTTTCGCAGTCGCATGTAACTTCGTCGTCACCAGCAGCTCCACCATCACATGTCGTCTCCGATTCCATATACAAGCTCAAATCCTTCGCTCGATGCTCAGATCTATTGACCGACGTCGTCTAATTGTTCTTTCCTGGCTTCGTTGTGCTTGAGATTATCATTCCCATTTCTATGTCCATTTGGCCAGCGTCTTAGGTTCCTGGTTGCTCGATTTTCTGATCGGGAAACTTCAGCGATAGTGACAGTAGTATTGTGGGGGTGGGGTAATGTGACGATTCGTTCCGCTGCTCTGCGTTGCCGTTGCAAGTGTGCGGTGATGAGGCAGTGGTTGGGGAGGGAAAGGGACTAGGAATGGGGCTGGGGGAGTCTAGTTGCCAGAGAGGGGCGAATTGGTCGGTCACTGGGTGTCACCGGCGGGTAATGACCAGAGGTGGCTGCTCACGGTGGCGGCGGTTGTTGGCCAATGGTGGTGGCAAGAGGTGGTGGCCGCCGACGGGGCTAGTGACATGCAGTGGTGGCCTCGGGCCAGGGTGGTGGCTAAAGATGGTTAGTATCCAACCGGCCGCCCGGGTATGTGTAATTGGTTGGCCCGATAATTGTGTCAGGTAGCAGATAACTGTAACTGGTCAATCAGGTAATTGTAATTTGCGGCGGGTAACTGTAATTGGTCGGACAGGTAACTTTAACTGATTATACATATAAATGTAACGGGCGATGTGTAACTCTAATTGGTCAATCAGGTAATTGTAACTTGCGGCCAGTAACTGTAACTAGTTACTGATAGTTATTTGATATATGACAATCTTAGTGGTCATCTAAAGGCAAATCTTGCGCGATTAAATAAAATGCCCAATGATTTTTTCAACAAAAATATGTGTATTATATGTTGATTTGATTCGATTACTTTTAGTATTTGATATGTTTACATTTGTGTCAACTTAAAAATAAAGTATTTAATATGCCTTCATCATGAAAAACGATCCAAAAATTAAATAATAAATGCAAATTTACACAAGGGCTAAACCCTATTTTCCAGTTCCATAAGAAAAAGTATCACCAACATAGTTAGAAATATCGATCAATACGAATCCTAATAGTGATGGTTCACATTCAATTTAAGATGAGACCTTCACATGATGATGTATGAGATATGAAATGAAAGGTATTATATAATCTAACAGTAGCAAAATGACATTTTTTGTCAAGTACGTAACTTTTGATTTGACGCGTTTAATTGTGCAAGAATCAAAATAAGTAAGGTTATTTTTATTTTTGTAACTGAAGTTCTCGTAGAGAACTATCCTGGGTTTTTTTCATATTTTTTTTTCATTTTTTAATGAATCTATTAATAAATAAAATCTAAATATAATTTCTTCAAAATCTAAATCAATTTTTATATTTTTTAGCAGACTCATTGAACGATTGCAATCAGTGTTTCATAATTTTTGTAGATTCAACTAATAATTCCAGTGTTATCGTACACGTTCTAAATTTATCAAAAAAGTAGTGTTGGCCGCCCTACTATTTTTATTTCTTGCATAACAAAGAACGAAAAAACGATATAGATTTTACAAAATCCAAATAGCTTTTTACAAAGTAGTGTAGTACTACGCACTACGCATTTGTTAAGCCAAAAAATGAATGGAAAGATCGTTTCTCCAGTATTAGTATGTTTTATGCAAAATTAAGGAAAAAAAGAAGGGTGCTTAATTACGCACTCATGCATTTCAAGGCTCGTAGTGAAAGACTTTGAAGCTCGTAGCTACGTTAATTAACGGAACGGAGGATTTCCGGTATTAAAGATATTGGACAATTAAGGCACTTAGGCACAATAGTTTCAACTCAATGTACAAGCATACATTAGCTTATAATTATACTAACACATTTTATATACCCAAAGTACCCTAACCCTCATTGACTATTATAACTTTTTAAAGATTAAGTATATAATAATAATTAATATTAATATGGAGTATGTGAGATGGAGTTTATGGCCTAGTTAAACATGCATTGACCACGTGGACATAAGCACCCTCCATAGTTTATCTAGGTCAGCTATCTTCAGTACGTGGTTTGCAATTGTACGTAGACCATTTTATGTTCACTCATTTTGAGTCATTATAATTGATTGCGTTTTGGAAAATATTATTCCACGTACGTAAGCGGGAGATTTTTTAATCATGTTGGTCAAACCAACCAGCAGAGAAACTTTTGACTGAGTTTCACGATGTTTAGATGGATAGCTCGTTGCTAGCAACTACTGAGGACTAGTTTGGGACGAGAGATTAGGATGAGTGTCATCAAAATTCAACTTAATTACACTTTTTTAAATAATTGTTCATTCGATTTTGGATAATCCTCAGAAATAGATCTAGTGTCATCATTTTGTTATGAGTTGTTTTATGGAATCATATGTGACTCTCTTATGAAGTAACATGACATTGATCATCTCCATAGTGGTGGGGATGATGCCACTTTACCCCATATATAATGACTCTAAAGAAAAGTTACATGTTAATTGTTCCGTAAAATTATACTATATTATATTGACTAATGAGGGTATTGAGTATTTGATTATCGTACATATATCATATTCTCTCATTTCCATAAAATTCTTCTAATTTAACTTCAATTCGAGTTTATGAAAGTGAGAATAAAATGAAAATTTACGATTATAATTGAGTAAAAAAATGTATTAAATATTAGTCACACAAAATTTTCCGAAAAAAGAAATGAGAATAAATTTTTGAGACATTCTAAAATAGTAAGTGAGATGAGAAGAAATATATAAATAAGGATATGCATGCATACTTCTTCCATGCCGTTGTGCACACAATTCATGCAAGCACACTATAGCCAATTCGTAGTTGGCAATATATAAATTTGGGTCAAAGCTTTAATTAATAATAAATTAAAGAACTTCATTCATTAAATTAGCATGCAGCTAGCTAAGCTTAATTTAAAATAAAGCCTTGGGGATAATGTCGGGTCAAACTGGTAAGAAATGATATGATCTGATCTTCATAATTAGCACTACAGCAGCCAGCCCACGGGCGGATATATATATATATATATATATATATATATATATATATATATATATATATATATATATATATATATATATATATATATATATATATATATATATATATATATATATATATATATATATATATATATATAGATTTAGGTTCATGTGAGAACTTGATCTTAGGAGAGTAAAAAAGAATAGACGTGAGCCATTGGATTACAATATTATTAAATTTATTTAATTAATTCGTGTAAGGCTAAATCGGTAACTTTAAAATGATTTCCTTTTACGTCATATCCTAATATTAACCATATCCCTAACATTTAGCACTTCCTGGTATTATATCCATTTCCGTATCTCCTTCCATTTACCTTTTCTTCCTTAGACAAAATGAACAACTTGCATTTCTTGATTTTCTTCAACATTCTTTCATCTCATCTTTTATTAAGTTTCATGCAAGAAAAATCACAGTGCGATATCATCTCTTCTCCATGGATCATAGTAAGATTTTAATTTATTGTTCAGAATTTTTGATATATTGTTCTCTATTATCAATAGAGGCCATATTTTATTGTATATATTTCAAATAAGCTTTAATATATGCTTATTTTCTGAATATTATATGTATCTTTATCCTACAACTTTAACCATGTAACCAATATTTTTCATTTTTTTTGGAGTTTTGAATATGTGTTATGATACGTTTGTTTCTTATGTTATGCTACAATATTTCAAACAATATGTTTCAGTTTTGTTGCGTATATGAAAATTTATTTTGCCAAATACATTTCGTGCATTTCAAGTCACATACAATTGCACTAATATGGATTAACAACTGCACAATAATGTTATTAATATAGTAAACCTGAATTGTTAGAATCTGCATTCATACTCCTATATCATGCACTTTTATGATTATTGATTCATACTTTGATGCACTTATCATATTTTGTTCATGCACGAATACAAATTATATAATGCACCATCACTTTATTATTATGCTCTAAATTTATTTTCAGTTTGCACTAACATCAAAATATATGCTGCACTTTTTATGATTCTGAGTGCACTGCAATAGATTTATCAAGAAACGAATGCAGGAAAATGGATTATCTAAGTGACATTAATGACATGAGATGTCTCCAATAACAGGGTTTTAAAGCGGGATATGTGGAACATGATAATAAAGCGGGCTATTTTCTCTCCTTTTCTCATTTCCTTTCATGTAATTTTTTTCTTTTCATTAATAAATTGCTTTTCCCCGCAAAAAAAAGACATCACAATAGAAAGTATGATGCATTATTTTAGAAAAAATGAATTTTATTTTATAAGAAGTGTCTATGCATGTAGAATTTTAGAAAGTGCGATGTAATAGTGCACTTTTGTATATATTTAAAAAGTACATTATAAAAGTGCATTTTATTTTATAAAAAGTGCTGATGTAGAATTTTTGAAAGTATGCATGTTGTAATAGTGCACTTCTGAATATATTTAAAATGTACATGATAATCAGTTCAAAGTCTTCAATATGTATATTCATCTTATTCAAAATCATTGTGATTTTAAAAATGTATGAAAGTGCACAGGAGCATATATGTAAAAGTGCAAGATAATGTAATAGAAAGTGCAATCCAGTGAAATAAACAAGCACTTTACAAAAGTGAAAGGTATGTAACAAAAATGTTATTTATCTTCAAATTCATCCATCGAGAATAATGTCAATTAAATTACTACTTGTGGAAGAATCCAAATACTAAATTAAATTTATGTTGCATAAAGTTTCAAATAAAAATGCAACCATTTGATGTTGAAGTGCAAATCCATATATGGGTGGATATTTAATGGATTAATGATGCAGAAAGTTTTTACTAAAATGCCAAAAAAGAAGCTAAAAGTAGAATTGGAGGAGTAAATTTAATTGTCCAAATTGAATGGAGGTGCGTAATTTGGAAAGAAAATACGAGCCATTGAATAGAAATGCCAACTATAAAATTACGTACAAGTTATAACTAACAAAATTAAATGCTTGATAATTACTGGCCTAACTTTTAGGGAAAGTTGAAGCCTGGCCGTTGAAAATGAATAAACAAGTGAGATTTTTAAGGAAATGCATTTAGTGGTCCGATTGTGTTATAACACCATTGACATCTTTGCCCTTAATTATTAATCACGTTACTTTTATGATAAGAATTGCCCTTCACATTTCGTCCTAATTACTACATTGCCATGACTCATATATCAAATCTTAATCGTTGATTAAGCATATTAGATGGTCAGATTTTGTTCTTTTTTACTCTCCTAAGAGGGTGTTCTCACAGGAACTAACCCCTATATATATATATATATATATATATATATATATATATATATATATATATATATTGATGCAGGGACGGATCCAGGATTTCGAGTCAAGTGAAAAAATTTCGCTAGTAAGCAGAACGGGAAAAAAATCGCTAGTGTATAGTAGGAGCGGGGCGAATTTTTTAGCTAGTGTAGGGCTCTGTGGCAAATTTTTATTTAAAAATTTAAAAAGTTCCACTTGTACATACTACATACACGATGACAATTAAATCTATTATATTCCAATTCTAATTTTAGACAATGAAAAGATAACTTTGATTTAATAACTATAAGTGTTCCAGAAAAAAATATTGATACATTAAAGCTTAAGAAATGACAAAGTAAAGGAAAATGTTTTGAAAATAAGAAAGGATATGATATACGTAGTATTACATTTTCTGATATTATTTGAAGGTAAAGTGGTTAAAGTTAAAAGTACACATCAACCAATACTTTTTAAGTAACTTATGTCTTGTTTAACCACATGAATCTTAACGGGATAAAGAATTGGTTTTTGAATTGAGATTTTTGTCTACCAAGAAGGGTATTTGTGGGTCATGATGAGTTTTTTTAATATTACAATAGTATGTATGAGATTATTATACTTAGAATAATATGATACGTAGTAATGTTAATTCATATATATATGGTGCATATTATATTTGTATTAGTGCTAAAATAAGCTAAAGTATTATCGATTCAACAAATTGTTTTTAGAAAGTAAGAGGTAAATGAAATGTGTAATTTAATGTCAACAAACATTTATACTATTTAAATATTGTATCTGATATTCAATATCTTTTGATATCTTACAAAATCGAGTACTAATTATCTAATAAAGATAATTAAACATTACAAAACAAAGAATTTTTTGGTACCTTAAGTCTTAAACAACGAGTTCTATTGTTTAATTGTTTAAGTTATGTAAATTATTTTAGATTCTACTTCTTTTAAATCTCCAATTAAGGATGTTTTTACTTGGACTGTAATTTGCCCCAGACCAGACCAGTCCAGACCAGACCAGTTCAGACCAGACCAGACCAGACCAGACCAGACTTGGATAGTTATAAAAATACAAAGAAACCAGACCTTACCAGACTAGACCAGACCAGTTCAGACCAGACCAGACCTGATCAGACCAGACCAGCAAATTACAGTCCAAGTAAAAACATCCTAAGCATTGCATTATGTGAGCCTGTATATTAATTTTGAAAACTAAAAGTTAAGGGGGGCGAAAACATATATACCTAATTAAAGTATGAAAATTTATGAAAATATTATATATATATATATATATATATTATATAGTAGAAAATTTGGAAGTCCAAAGGGGGCGGTCGCCCCCCGCGCCCCCCTTGGATCCGTCCCTGTATAGTTGCATACTAAGTACGTATAATTTTATGGTTGAGGGGCATAGCCCTGTCTTAATCGAGATATCATTTGACAAAGGAGAATATTAACACGATATATCAAAGTAGGTTATGTCGGAATTAAATGACATTTGTATTAACACGATATATCATTAAATAGATTATGTCGGAATTAAATGACATTTGTATAACTTAATTAAGGATGTTTTTACTTGAACCGTTTTTAGTCCCAAACCAGAACAGACCAGATCAGACTTCCATAGTTAGTTATAAAATACACAGAGAACATACATTTACCAGACCAGACTAGACCAGTTCAGACCAGACGTAAACAAACCAGATCAGACATTATGCCTACTTAGAATGTTTTTACTTGGACTGAAATTTGTTGGTCTGTTTAAGTCTGGTCTTGTCTGGTCTGGTAAATGTCTAGTCTCTATGTACTTTATAACTACGGAAATCTGGTCTGGTCTGATCTGGTCCGGTCTATTTAAGTCTTATCTGGTCTGATCTGTGACTGAAAATAGTCCAAGTAAAAACATCCTTAGCTTGCTAGATATTGCTTATGGCTTGTGGGCGTGAAATAATAATCTGGAACACTATCAATGTTATACAAATCTACAAGGTTACACACCTAGTTAGCTAAGCGGTATGGATCATTAGATATAGGCTAACACTAAATTCAATCCCTGAATTACTAAAAATATTCCCCAATTAAAATCGATTAATTAAGTATAAATAAAATATCTAATATGTCTAAGCCCATATAATTCTAAATATTACTATATTTAATGATTTGTATTTTAGATGGTTAAAACTGAACTGTGTAACTAAATAACAAGATTGTATTATAGAGGACAATGTTTCGATCTATTAGTTCCACACAATGTATTAATAATGGAAATCTAATCTTAAAATATAAATATGTAGTGTATTAAATGGAAAAGGAGATTGATTTTTATGATATTATTTGTATATTATAATAATATACAAATTTGGGGTCGGCTAATTAACATAATATTAGTTTGCATGTTGAAACTATGAAGAATGATGATGAAGAAACTGGAAAGATATTCAGAAATGATGAATTATTCAACGTAGGAAGATGTGGTTGGATTTGGACAGGCCAGAGGAGCTACCTCTGAGAATTATCTGATGTTTGTAGACTGGTGTTGGAAACTAAGATTAAGACTTGGGCTCGGGGGCAAATGTCATATAGAGGAAATTGATCAAAATTTATCTACGTAGCATATATATCTTATGACATATAATTTGTACTTTACGATTTACTTTGTATTTAATATCATTGCTTCTAAGAATCCATTCGTTGTGAGTTGTGACCAACCGGCCATATGTGTTACTCCGTACTAATGTACTCAAAATTATGCTTTCGTTTATCCATTATTTCTACTTAAATTTGACATCATGCCTTCAATGTATCACAAATTTTTGTTTTATACGGAGTATAATTTAGTTATTCTATATTTCTCATAAATTGATAAACAAATTTATACAATCTTACTTATTTATAATTATCATAGTTTTACTAATACTTTGCTCAATAAAATTGCAATTTCATAAATACCATTATATTTAATAAATACTTATTGATTTTTAATTATTAATTGTCCCGTGCATCGCACGGGTGAGAGTCTAGTCTATATAAAGTTACAAACCCCAAATTAGAATATCCTAATTAAGTGAAGAAAATGAAACAAAATGAAGTTGTTTGATAAAAAAAGTTGACTTTGCAAATCAAATTTGGGGCAAAGTTAATACGAGTTATTAGAGTTTTGTTTTTGGGCGTCAAAAGTCACGAGAAATTGTTTTGTTGTTATATGTAAATGACTACATGTGAGTTAAAAGAGTTAAAATTCTCTTTGGTTTCTTTCAGGTCAGTTGCAGTGCCCACATGCTTGAGTTCCATGTTTTCTAGGTAGGCACTAGTCACTTGCTCGACTACCTCCTCTTTTAGATCGACCCTCTCTACCTTCTCAATCTGTTCTTCTTCTTTTAGATCAGTTCTTTCATGCTTGACATGTTTGCTCCCCAGGCCAAGTATTAGGGTTATTGCCTAAAAGAATGGGTCTAGCTTAAAGACTTTGTTCTTTGTTATCTCCACCCGGGCTATCAAATGACCTCGTCAGTCCTTTAGTTGCATGGCTTGGCCTTCCATTTTGATCTCGAACCCTTTCTTCATTAATTGACCCATACTTAGTATGTTCTTCCTCATGTCTGGAACATATTGAACATTCTCTATAGCTTCTCTCATGAGGAATTTTATTTTTCCTCGGCCCATCACTTTCACTTTTCTTCCATTTCCGAGCATCATGACTTTATTGCAGTCTAACTCATGCAATTCCGCAAACAAGTGCTTGAACCCTCTCATGTGGTTGCCTGCCCCGGTGTCAAAATACCATGTTGTATCACTTGTGTTTTCTTCATCGTTGTGTGTCATCAACAACACTCCATCTTCTTCTTCGTCCCTTTCTTGCTCAGCTACGTTCACATTTTTGTAGTCTTCTTATTTGACCAACAGTTTCTGGAGAAATGTTCATACTTTCCACAGTTATAACATGCATTCGCCATCAGGTCAACCTCCACGACCACCTCTTCCTCTGCCACGATCGACCTTGGTCTCTCCCGATCAGCCTGTTCTGGTTGACTTTCTCATCTAGTTTATATCATCATCTACCTTGTCCTCGGCCACGAGCATGACCTCTTTCTTTGTTGTGTGGATTTTGAACATACATGGCCTCATCTTCCTTTACAATATATGGCATTGACTTGCAAGGCTTTCACAAGCGACTCCTGCCATTTCATCTTCCTTTGCTTATGTGCTTCTAATGATCCCGAGAGCTCCTCTAATATCAAATTATTAAGAGATCTGACATCCTGTACTGTGCATACGAGACTATCAAATATGTTTGTGAGTGTTCCTAGAATATTTTCTACTATTCAACTTTCACTCACTGCTCCCTCATTCAATTCCTTTTCATCTGGTTTGCAACGGCCGTCACTCTGTTGATGTAGCCGTCCACCATCTCGATCTCCTTCATTTATTCGGCACCCGTGTGAACACTTTTACTATGGTGTGCATGCTTATTAGGAAGTAGCGGAGTCGGCTATTTTCTTATGGATGGAGTCATCAACAGTTTGAAGTAACTAGAATAGTGTCGTCTCGTTCTTCTTTTGAGTTCCTTCTAACTTTGTCTATTAGGCAACCGTCAATACGGTCCTTTCTTGTGGCACGATGTATCCATTTTCAACGATGTCTCATACACTTTGAGCTTTAAACAATGCTTTCGTATGAGCATTTCATTGGCCGAAGTTTGTCTTTTACAATTGGGGGAGTTGGCCAAACATAGTGGCTGCCATTCTCTTCGTTCACCAACCTGGCTCTCATGCCAATTTGAGGGCCCTGGATAACCGGAGCTCGGTTGGAGGTTTGCTGAGAAAAAATATAAACACGGTACACACACAAAATGTAGTGGATGAGAGGAAACTCACTTGGGTTCACTTCAACTAACTCACCTCTTACACGGTTATTGGTGGTCTTTATATAGGGGCGATATATATAGAAGGACAATGATGAGTGTTTTCTCACACTTAAAATAGTTGTAGAAAAGTGGTTAAAAGTACGAGTATCGTCTCCACAGGGACGGACAAAAGGGAATTAAAGATTAACTAAATTCAGCGATTAAAAAGAAATAAATAAAATAAAATGCAATTGTGCGAGATTGGTTGATTGAATAAAATAAAACTAATGCTAATGAGCAAGTAAAAAGATTGGTTTTTTCCTTAATTAACGACGAAGGGAACAGGAATTGATTCCGGGGTTAACCAGATTTCTGGCAGAACAGGCCTAATTACATGAATTTAATTTAATTGAGTCTAGATAATCATTACTAAGTTCTTACCGCTCTCGCGGCGTAAAGTACAATCATTTAGGGAACCAGACTGATCTCTCATGCGACAGGATCCTAAATTATTGCCAAGACAAGCGAGCTTACGGCCCCTTAATCGCTACTAATCTCTTAGCGAACGATTAAGTGTGTGTGAATGTGTCCTAGAATAGATTAGATCGATCTCTCTTAATTCATTCTACATGCAATTGTAATTCTAGTCGCGATTCTAGGTTACAAAAGATATCAATTAAATTATTCAAACACAAATTAAACGACATTCATGCAATTAAACCGGAAAGAATCTAGCCTTCAATCATGATTAACCCCTTCATCAACCCCAAATCCCTAATTAAACTACTCACGCCTCATAATTGACGAATCAACAGAATTGGGATGAATAGAATAAATTGTCATTAATTAAAAGAATTGAACTTACAAAGAATCCCAGGTTCTCAAAGTAAACAACGTAAAAACGCAGGTAAAACTCGTCCTAGGCCTCTCCACAAAGTTCGTGACCCTCAAAAAGGGGTATGGAGGCCTTATTTATAGAAAACAGGAGAATTTGAGCTGAAATAGGACAAATCGGGTCCAGGCACGACGCCAGGCACGATCGTGCCTGGGACCGTGCCCGCGGAGCATGCGCGCGTCTCGGTTGGAGGCACGATCATGCCTGGTCAGGGCACGATCGTGCCTGGCTGGCAGAAAGGTACCGTGCAATCCTCTATGCATGCACGATCGTGTCTGCCCAGGCACGGTCGTGCCTGACCTTTTCTTCATCTTTTTTCACCGTTTCTTGCTCTAAATGCTCCCGGATGCCTACGAGGTCGATCCAAATGCTCTTTCTTCATCAGAATTTCGTGGTGAATCTCCCGGTGACCTCCAAATCTCTCAAATCTTTCTTGAATGTCTTCAAATCCTTCCCGAATGCCTCTCAAGCGCCGATTGCCGGACCCTAACTTCTTCAATTCAACTCCAATTGCAACGAAACTTGATCCAACGCCTGATAATCACAATTTGAGCTAAAATTGAGACTTGCAACGCCTTAAAGCTAGGAAAACCATCAAAATCCAACTCCAACACGCATCAAATGCGTGTTTAAATACGGACTTATCAGGCAAGGATCTAGATATCTCTTTAGTTCTGTAGGGATGTCTTTTAGTTTCTCTAGTACTTCATCAATTTCTAGAGTGTGCCTTCATTGCAATTTCTAGATAATCTCTTTGCCTTCCTCAATGTCTCTTCTCTTTCCATGGATTTATTGCCAGAGACTTCATATTTTTCATATTTGAATATATATCTAACATGCATGTATGACAACCGGTGGGGAGAGACCGACCGGCGACCCGACATGTATATACTACACTAGTACACCATACAATGCTAATAAGCACCAATTTTAAATACGGAGTGATTTTTATAGATAGTAAAGGGAAAATAGCTCCCAAACAGGAGCAAATTGATGGTGAAATTCCAAAATAGGAGTGGGTATAATATTATTCTCTAAATAGGACCTTTCTTCCCATTTTAACCTTCTATAATTCATTTCAACCATCCACATTTTTAAGCTCTGTAGCACGCACACAAGGGTCTTCCTTGCACATAGCAGGGCATCAATGCCAAGCGGTGGGTAGCAGCTAGCGCCGGCGAGCAACTAGTGACGACGAGCAACTAGTGATGGCGAGAAGCGCCGGCGAGTAGCGGAGAGAGCGCCGGCGAGCAGCGGCAACCAGTGTCAGATCTCTCTACCTCGCACTCCTCCGATTTTCAATTTTTCGTCAGAATCTAATCTGGTTGCTATGGTGCCAACTGCCAAGTCTGGGTCTTCTTCTCTCTTCTTTTCATCTATGTTGCCTCTTTGCTTCCTCTTTTGTTCTATAAGAATTTGTTTGAGCTTTTATTGTAATTTCTTCTTCTTCTTCTTCATGCCGGGTCGGTTCCATTTTTTGTTGCGATAAAATGGTCCGGGTAGGGTCGGGTTATAATTTCTTTTAAGGAACCGGACCGGTTCCAAAATTAAAAAATAACGGGTATCCGGCCCAGCTCGTTATATATATATATTTTATATTAATTTATTAATAGTTTTGTGACAATCGGTTTTGAAATAGTTTTGTTTCCTTTGCTAGAAGTAGGATTTTAAATTGAGTTGCAGTAACATCCTTTTGTTTTCAAATTATTGATTAAATGTTTCATAAATATCTTATTACTTTTTATTGTTATTGAATTATTTCTTTCTATGGAATTTAATTATTTGTTAAAGATGATTTTGTTATATTTTCTTATTATATTGTTATTAAAATATATAAATTGTGTTTACCACCCACCATGTATGTGTCAACTTTGACTAATACTGAAAATTTAATATAAAAAGCAATCACTTTAATATGTGATGTTAGACAACATGTTTAAATACAAACGTTAGAAAATATGTATTTTGGCTATGTTGCATATTTTTGGAATTTCTTTAATTGTTTGAAACTTATATACAAGAAATTATGGAGTAGTGGACTTTTCGCTTGTGTCATATGTGCACCACTATGTTGTTATTTTGAAACTTGCTAATGTCCTATATTATTGATTATTGATTTTTGGAACTTCGTGAGTTTTTACTAATTTCAAGACATGAGAATAGAAACCATAAAATCCGGGCCGGACCGACCTGTTTCAAACGGGCCGGGTAATTTCCGGTTCCTATTTTGAAAATTGTAATACCCGGACCGAACCGTACAATGGAACCGGCGGTTCCATTTTATTTTGCATTACCCGCCCCGACCCGGCCCGTGCCCAGCCCTAGTTTGAACTGTTGATATATAACTGGTCGGCTTGAACTGTTAAAGCTTTTATGATTGCCAATGTTTTTTTAAATGCCACTAAAGTGGCATTCTTATTCTTTACAAATTTCATATTTTTCTTTCAAAATGCTATTAAGATGCCATTAAGATGGCATTTTGGATTCATGTTGGCATTCTCATAAAAAAGTTGACATGAGCAGTGGCTTCGGTTAGATCTGCTGTAGAGGTGGCCGGATCTGCGGTGGAAATGACCGGATATTCAGTGTGGATGGCCGGATCTGTAAGGGCGGCAGTCGGAGGCCGGCGGATGCCGGATATAGGTAGGTGGCGGCCAGATCTACGACGGTGGCGATTGTATCAGCAGCGGCGGCTAGTTTTGAAGCGGGGGCGACATCTGGTGGCGGCCGGTCGGCGGTCTGTCGAAAGTCGGCGGCGGCCAGTCAGCGGTTTGTCTGCGGCTGGTCCGGCAGTCTGAAGGTAGGGTCTATTTTGCCAAGCTTCGGGGGTATTTTTGAGCAACTATAGATAATAACTCCTACTTAGGGAATTTTTTAACTTTAGTCTTATTTTGGTAATTAAGAATTTAATTACTCTCATTTAGGTAAATTTTCAGTTAATAAATAATTGTACTTGTACAAGCTAAGCAAGCTAAGTGTGTAAGAGACACGACAAGGCCGGAGGGAGTGGGAAATGGGTTTAGTTGGCTGCTGCAGGGACCAAACCCCCACCTACCCGGCCCGGCCCCGTACGTACGTGCATATCATGATATGATCTGGGCCTGCACTACCCCAGCCTCTCCATCCATCTCTACTCGGCCGGCCGGCCGGCCAACTAGCACTATGCATGCGTCGTTCTTAGCTAGCAGCTGCTACCATTATTGACTATTTCCTTCCTTGTTTTCCTTTTTCGTCCATTCACACTTTCTTCACCATTCTAGCTAGCTATTCTTTTGTCATCAACCCCTACATAACCGGCCTTTTACTCGGTCCTTTTCGATCTCTATCTGTCATATATCACCTTCAATTCCTAGCTAGCTAATTAATTAAATGACCCAGGCCACCCTTTGATTCATTACGTCGATCTAGCTACTACCAGCTAGCCAGACAAACATATCATTTTTCCTAGCTTAAAAAAAATAATAATAAACTTGAGGATCGGTCGATCATGCGAATAAGTGGCGGCAGTGGAAGAGGATCGAGTTTGTCTCTAGTTCTTTGTTTGTCTTATTTGGTATTCATCTTTAGCTTGCGCTTTTCGGATTGCTCTAGCAGCGGCGGCGGCGATGAGTTAAAGCAGATCGGCAGGGCGGAGGGTAGTCGTCGTCACCCAAGCAGCTCCGGTGGCGGCCACCATTTCCTCAACCACTTGCCGCCCAAGAGGTTCCCCATTCCGGTGTCCGGTCCCTCAAGAAAACACGACGATCTCGGCCTCCAAACGCGGACGTCCTCGCTCCCCTAGCAATTAACTTTACTACAGGCCGGCCGCGTGAAAAACAAACATGCATGTGCGTGCCCATCCATCCTTCCATTATCTTTATTCTTTTTTATTTTTATTATTGTTGTTATTATTATTAGAGAGCTGCTTGGTGTACTCCAATTTGTATCCCAATATGTACACTGTCTGTGTACACAGGGGTGGGTACAAATTGGGGTACCTATAGAATTTTTGTTATTATATATTATTATTATTATTATTATTATTATTATTATTATTTATGGAGTATTGTTATTTGCTTAGCTTTTTCACAAGATCGAGATATATCAATGGTGATAAATTAAATTTAGATCAACCTGGCCGGCCTTCATGTTAAGTTCTACAAATATAGAATATCTCATTTATGCTTAGTGAATTGAAGGCCAATGATGACAGCCAAAAAATGTTATCCACCTGATCACCCAATGAATTCAATGTCCTCTCCAATGCAATAATAACAAAAAAATGAGGTCTATCCTAGTTGGCAATGACCAAGGTCCAAAAAAAGATGTGCATTGAGACCTTGGTCTCACCCCCTCTCCTACAAGTTGCTTTCCATTTGTTTCACATTTGCTTTTTGTTTAGCATTGGAGATCATTTGAATGGACCTTCAAATTTTAAATAGATTCTTTCCATTTAATTGTCACATCAACTCCGATGCACTCATTGCATTGGAGATCAGATGCTCTTACATATTAATACTATCCAAAAAAGTTGAAAAAGCTGACATGCATGAATTTTAATTTGGAACAAGCTAGCTAGTTGTAGCTAAGCTCGCCTTAGTTTGTGTAATATGCTTGGTTATATTAATGATTATTGGTGTGATTTACTAGCTAAGCTCTTCCAACGTGTTGCATAATGAAGCTTGTATATTGCACTTTTTTGCGTTTTCATAATATTTACCAAAATACCATCGTGCTTATTTAATATAGGCTTAATTCGAGCAAATTGAAAATGTGCAATAGAAGAGCTCTGTTGTGCACCACATTGAATTTAATGTGAGTGTTCTCACGTTCTCACGTTAAACAACGTTCTCACTGGAACCACACCCTATATATTTGTACCAAATCTAGTTGAGAGGGGTTGTTATACATATTTTCAGTATAACTAAACCTGTTATCTAATCTAACAGACTAATTAAAGTACCCTTCTAAGAACCTTTAATCTCATCACCCACTTCAAGTTGGAGTGTAAGAACATCCCCGATTAGTATTTCATGAAGCCGTGGGAAAAGAGCTATTTTCGTTAATACATCTGTGAGTTACTCTCTAGTAGGAAGATAAGTGAGTTGAAACTTTTCTTTTGCAAAG
This sequence comes from Cuscuta epithymum, assembly GCA_945859915.1. Lineage (NCBI taxonomy): Eukaryota > Viridiplantae > Streptophyta > Magnoliopsida > Solanales > Convolvulaceae > Cuscuta > Cuscuta epithymum. The sequence goes on along the minus strand of CAMAPF010001045.1, from coordinate 728,054 downwards.
TGGTAATTTATTTCAATGTGTTTTGTCCTCTCATAAAAGACGAGATTTTTAGCAATTGAAGTGCACATTGATTGTCACAATGTAAAGTAATATGCTTCTTGACTTCAACTTTCAACTCTTGAAATAGCTTGACCAGCCAAGTTACTTATACAGGGGCGTGAGCCATGACGTACTCTATATTCAGCCTCAGCTCTTATGATAACCTATATAAAGTTCCTTGCTTCTTAGACTTCCTTGTTATAGGAGAAGAACCTAGTAATACCAAATAACGAGTGACAGGAGTTGGACAAGTTGAATTGCCCAATTTGAGTCACTAAAAATCAGGTGAAGTTCTGTTCCTATTCTTAGTAACATACCTTGACCAGTAGTGATTGCATGAACTGGCCGAGTGTCTAGACAACAAAGCAAATATCTGATCTAGTATGTGTGAGAAAATAAAAATTTTCAATCAATACTTTGTAGAGAGTAAGATCAATTAAAAAAGAGCTATCTTCTGGAGCTAACTTGAAATTGAGTGGCAAAGGTGTACTCACAATTTTACCATAAACTTCAAGATGTTCATTCATAAGTTCATTTGTAAATTTAAGTTGTTTTAAAAGTTATACCATTTTCAAACATACTAGCTTCAAGTGTCAAAAAATAGTGTATTTCATAAGCTTAATTGAGATGAGCCTTGATGCTTCAAATTTCTTCTAAGCTTGATCCAGTTAGCAAAATGTCATCAACATACACTTCCAGGATTGTATTATCAATGTCTGAGTATTTCATAAATACTCAAGCATATTGTCATTGAAGCGAGATGAAACAATGATTGTGCAATCACTCAAGCAAGCCCCGAGGCAAAGATCATCATTTGAGAAAATCCTCTCAAGTTCGCCTCCTTGAATTTGAATCATTTCACATTGGGGTGATGAGAAGATCTTAAGTACGTGTTGAAGTTGGTGCACTTGACTCACTTCCACTTGTCATTATATTATTTTCATGACAAATAAGAATTGTTTAAGCAAAAATAAAAGTTTATTATAAGAGTGCACTCACCATAATTAAGACTGGTCAATAATTTCCAAAACTAAATCAAAATGTTCAAGTGTTGTAGCATGTTTTATTTAACTTTAAAATCTCATTCACGCGCAAAGAACTACACTTTAGAAAAAACTCAATCTGCAAATTCCTAAACCAAGTACTATTACAAGTAAACATATTTTCTTTTATTTTTCGCTTGTTCACAAAAAAAAAAACTTGAACGAAAGCTTATTTCCTTGAATAGGCCACCAGCCACCCTTAATATTTATCTTGGCCAAAAAATAACTACATTTCACACAAGTTTGTGTTAAACTAGGGGTGCACATTCTTGGGTGTGCAGTCCAGGACTAAAACTGATTATATGATACACCGCATACATATGATACATAGATTGTTCATGGCTCTGCATATTCATATGAATCATATCCCTGTTTTTAATACTTACAAGTTCTATATGCTTAAAATTTTCAAATACATAATTGAGGTTTTGCAAATTGTTATTGCCTAATGACATATAATACTACATATATCTTAGAACTCATTGAGCTCAAAACTTTCGGCAGCATGGTTTTGTCCCACAACACTTGGTTCCCTGGACTGACAAATGAATTACAGTCCCCTGGATGTGCTTCTGAGCTATACTGCCAGATCTTGATTGCAATGCCCATGATGTATACAACCTGTGTCCAGCTTCTTCAGTGAGCCCATTGTTACTAAGGTCTAACTGTTGCAGGTGTTTTGCCATTTCAATAGCAGTTGAAAGCTCTTCAATGAGCAACTGGCGGTCTGAGTTAGCAGTGGCGAGAGCACTGCTGCCTTCTGTGTCATCTTCACTGTCAACAACAACTTCCAGTTGATTAAAATCTGTGCAAATGTTTTGTTCAGAAGCAAGACCGTCTCTTGACGGGGCGGGGTGTTTGTGGAGTTCATCAAGATTATCAGCAAGATTGAGCTCTTCCAGATGGCAGTTTTCTGATAGTCCCTTGAGTATCCCGACAACTTGCCGAGGACCAAGTTGGCATTTGCATAGTATCAAAACTCTTAGGCAACATTGTGGATTGCTAATCAAGGATGCCAATTCATTTCCACCCTGTTTCCCCAAGAATCTCTTAGATCTTTGAATAAATCATAAAATATTACCATAGAAGACGTGCATTTGTATAGATGAATTTGCATTTTCAGTGCGCTGATTATCATGCAACTTGCACATCAATGTGCCCATCACTAGACTCAGTGTCCATTTGGCAATGCATTTTTTGACTCAATAACTTTATCCGCCAGATTTTTGTCAAACACCAACTAATTGAGATTTGTATTGTTGGGATCGACTAAGCATGGAAAAAATGGTATACAAAAGTTATTTGTGGGGCGGTTAATGTTGGGAGAAACAACACTTTTTAATATTAATATTATGTTTTAGGTTTTGTTTCCATAATTCATTTAAAATACTCTTATAAACACTTGTCCGTAGTTGGTTCAGCCATTTCAATCTTTGGGCTAATTCAGTCCTTGACAAATTTTAGTCTCGCCAAACTGGCCCATGTTTGGCAACCTAATGCTTCCATTCCCTTCCAAGATATTATTAGCTTTATGGATATTCCTAAACCAACGAAATAATGACATTGTATGGCACAAATAAAATTTCTAACTACAATTATTAAACATGCTTTTAAATCTCCTTCGAGTACAGCTAATGTATTACAGACTTACATAAGATTGTTCAACACAAATTATTTTTATGTAGGTTATGCATGCATTTTACTTGTAGTTGGCAGACACCATCTGAGTAAACCAAAGTTTAATTTCACAGAAAACAGGTATTGTAAGACAATCACCAGTATATATAAATATTGTTAAGACTTACCTCTTCCATGATTGGATTCCCTCCAAGATTCAGCTCCAGAATAGAACTTACTAAGGAAACTTCAATGTTTAATCTTGTGATGCAGAAAAAATTCAATCCACAAGATGATAAGTCGAGTTTCCCAGTTTCTCGATTCTTCTCGGAGAATGACTTAAGTATTTCAAGTGCTCCATCCTACAGAAACAATTATAGCCAAGTAAAAAAGAACTGTAAAAAATTCAGAGTAGATTATTTGACTCACATTTGAAACCAATGTCATAAGAAAGTAGATTATTGACTCACATTTCCAATACTTGTACTTCCCAGTATTAAGTCTGACAAGCTAGTGTTCTTAACGAGCTCACAAAGCTTACCTACCACTGGTTTGCTCAACTTCATTCCACTCAAATCAAGCTCTTGAAAACTACAAATAACCACATGTCAAGAACAATGATTGGCCCCTCAAATGGGATGTAATGATTAAATACACATAATAACAATTTTACTTTTTCAAACAGGCAAGCTTAGCCAAGACATTCATCAAAGCATTTCCAGACACTGGATGGTTGTGTCCTGTTCACTTGAAAATCAAACTAATATCACATGCAATTAACAGGAATAAATTGGAAATATATTTGTTTAAATCTAGAAGATATTGTAGTACCTAAATAAAGATGTGTGAGCGCACATCCTAAATCCAGAGAATCGGCAATTTTTTGAACTGTTCTGGATGTGATGGAACATTGTTCAACGTTTAAACTGTACAGAGCTTTTAAAAAACACCGAAATCAAAATGTTAGAGACAGGCACTTATTGAAATCAAAATGTTAGAGACAGGCACTTATTGAACTACAGAAATGCTACTTGTACACGCCGACTAACACGCCAAGTGTATTTGTCTGTGCACACACAATTGACTACCAATTGACTTTCGGGGTCATAAACAGTTCCCTTTACTAAAATTACATTCAATTGTCTATGCATAGGAAAAATACATTTGGGACCTGTTTACTTCGTTGCTAAAGTCACAATTAGGTTAGTAAGACTAATGAAGTAAACATGCAAGCTGCTTAAAAAGCCGCTTACTAACCGAAAGAGGTGCTTAAGTGCCGCCTACTAAGCATACACCCCATGTATTAATTATGCGGCACTTTAAGTTTTTTCAGTTTCCAAATTTACCCTTACTCAAACCCCTTGCTCTTACCCTTTATTGTTACCCGTACCCTGCCATTATCTCCGCCCTACCCCTAACCTACCCTACCTTACCCTGACACCACCCCCTACCCTTCGCCCCGATCCCCCATCCCTACCCCTACCCACCCCCACCCTAACCCCTACCTACCCTACCTTACCCCGACCCCAACCCCCACCACCCCTATTGCCTAGCCCTTACCCCTAACCCCCTTCCCCTACCATAACCTTTTACCCTAACCCCCACCCACCCTTACCCTACCCCTTACTCCACTCGCACCCCTACCCATCCTTGTACCCGTACCCCTTACCCCCTACACCAACCCCCCCCCCCGTATCCATACCCCCTTCCCCTAACTCAACCCTACCCTCTTGTGTGCCCTTACCCCACATCCCGCCCTAACCCTCACCCCCAACACCCTAACCTTTGCCTACCCCTACCACGGCCATACCCACTATACACTACTCCAACCCCTACCCTACCCTTACCCCAACCCTAGGGGTAGGGGTACGAGCGAGCCTACAAGTCAAGGTATGGAGTAAGGGTACGGGTACGAGGTAAGGGGGTAGGGGTACTGGGGTCGAGCTACGGGTAAGGGTAAGGGGGTTGGGGGTATGGGTACGCTAGTAAGAGGTCATGGTAGGGGTAGGTGTAGGGAAGGGGTAGGGTGTAGTGTAGGAGTTGGGGCGGGGGTTAGGGGTATGAGTACGCGCACGAGGTGGCCCCCACGTATTATATTATATACGCGTGCACATGAATGTTTGTGTGTCTATAGGGTTATTTTGGACATTGAAATGTTAAACGGCGTTTTTAAGTCCTTTGAAGTAAACATGAGCTTACAGCCAGTGGTAGAACCAGAACTATTTTTGAGCGGGTGTCGAAAATTATAGAGAATGAAATAATATACCTTGAATTTTTTGTGTGAGAGCAAATATACTCTCCAATTTCAGTTTGAAGAAATAAAAGCATAGATTTTAAATTTGGAACAAATATATCTTTAAACTATTTATTAGATATATAAAAAATATACCACTTAACTATATATAAGAAAATATATCCTACCTCCATTCTTTTTTAGTTCCAACATTGGAAAATTTCGCCCTATTCACATACTCTATTTTGACTAGATTTTATTTATTACTGTATTACAAAATTAATTTTTTGAAAAATGGCGATACTAGTATAATTGAATTAATTAAAATAAAATATATACTCAGTGTATCAGTAGCATAATTAATATAGAAATTGCCCTGAATAGGAGTGAAAACGTTTTAAAATTCCAAATCATGACATTTATGTTTTTATTCCCTAAATAAGAGTAATTTTTGCCAAGTTTGGAAAAAACTGTCATGTTTAAAGCCTGTTAATGCCAAACTTGACAGAAAGTCAGAAATTAAACATATTTAAGGAATAAAAACATGACATTCCTACTTTGGAATTGCAAAATGTTTTTACTCCTATTTAAGTTATTTTCTCTAATTAATATGACGGTACGCTGGTACATTGACAGTGGCAAAATAACAACACATAAGGCCATATCACATTAACCATCCTAATTTCTATAAATTAAAAAGCAAAAGCTATTAAATTATACCTGTATAAAGTATAAACCAACAGTCTTTGAATGGAAAAACGTACTTAATTATTCCAGCATTAAAGTGTTAAGTCAGTTCAGTATTTATTGCTTTAAGTTCTCAATTATTCTGCCACTTGCCGGTGAAAATCCATTTGACGACGGAGGACGGACGACGGTAGAATCGGTGTTCACAAGTTTAATTTGAAGTTAGCTTTAGGGTTTTCTTTGTTTTGATTTTTCTATTATGTAACGCAGGCTGACTAAGGGCTATTAATATGCTAAATTTGGCAAGTTGGGCCGGCCAAAATGCATCTCCTTCAGCACGGGTATAGGGTATTAGTCAATAGTATGTTAGACTCGCAAAGGTCTTAGTTGGATGTCCTTTAGTCATAAATCGTTGTCGTTTAGTTATGGGAAAAGGTGCAAATAGACCCATGTACTAACCAAAAAAGGTCAAATAAGCCCTTATTTAGGAGGTTCTGTCTGGTCATCGCCATTTGGGGTGGTTCCCGGTGGATTTTTTGATGAAATTTTTTGAGCATCTTATTTATCCAGTCTAGTTTACTCATACCAAATTTCAGCTACAAATTCAATCGGGAAGGCATTCAAATGAATTCTTGAAAATAACTGCGCAGTTAGAATCGCACTTATCTTCAAGAATTCATTTGAATGTCTTCCCGATTGAAGTTTTAGTTGAAATTTGGTATGAGTAAACTAGACTTGATGAATAAGATGCTCAAAAAATTTCATCAAAAAATTCCACCGGGAACCACCCCAAATGACGATGGCCGAACAGAGCTTTCTAAATAAGGACTTATTTGACCTTTTTTGATTAGTACATGGGCCTATTTGCACCTTTTTCCTTTAGTTATTTCTATTAAACACAACGGGGTCGTTGCACTAAATGAAAAACACAAACTGTTTCATTCACTCCTTCAGCATCAGGGGCGCAAAGAACAGAGCCAGCGAACCAGGGAAGAAGACGACCACTTCCAGGGACGCGATGCAAATTATATCTTAGCTATTCCGGCGAACGGGGGGCGCCGGCACCGTCTCGCCCCCTAGTTCCGCCACTGCTTATTTTATGTGCCGCTTATTAATGCGGGACTTTATTTTATGCGCTGCTTATTTCAACCATGAACGTGTCCTTGGCGTGTAAATGGGCATCTAAGCCAGCATGTACAAGTAGCACTTTTTATTAAACTAACCATGAAAAAGAACATAAAAGAATATTTTTCCTTCATCTTATTAACGAATCAAATGTATCATAGAAAAAAAAAGATTCAAATAAATGAAAGACTTCCATACCTTTGCATTTCTGCAAGATGGTCGAAAGGTAAGATGCACATGCATCGGTCAAACGGTTGCTGGAGATATTAAGCACTTCTAGCCGACTATATAGCACGGGACATTCGCATACCTATAAAGTAAGAGGACAAATACTTAATGAGGAATCAATGAAACGATAAGTAATAGAACCTTGATATGGACTAAAGAGCAAATACTCCGTTTAAAATATATGATGGATAATTTAATAATTATTTAACAAATACAAATCTATAATTGGTTGTGTTAGTTCATAATAAAAATTCATTATACGGAGTATTCAACTTTAGATTTTATAAATAATTGACAATACACCGTATCTATTCTTCCGTAGTATTTTTCATTTTAACCCATATCAAATAGACGCGCTACCAAGGCATGCCTCGGGCTTTACACTAGTTTGTTATAGTATTTTAATATAATAATTTGATCTCTCCTGTCCTTTTTTCATATCATTGGTCAAGATTAGTTCTTATTTTTCACCTAGGAAGCACTTTTTTTATTTGAATTTCTATAAACACACTCACAAGACATTCACTCTGCAAAGGACAGAACGCCATTTAAATACAACTATGTAAGTGAAAAGTGAAAAAAATACCAATGTGGGAACCAAAAAATTGGACGCTGGATAGCACATAAAAGCAAGAAGCCTGATACGTGAAACATCATCTTTAAATTAAAAAAATATTTAGATAGTTTCCGTAGAGTTTTTGCAATGCAGGAACAGTACTTTTCGAGAGTTTCGGTGCATCATAGCATATACATGATCTAGTTCAACTCACAGTTTGACACTAGACACCGTCTATATCTAAAACCAACTCAAAAAGGGTGAAGCCAACAACTACTTCATATACCACCTTGACTACCCTGGCAGGTCATGTGCATGATGTGAAACTGCCTGCCGTTTGTATGCCCCTCAAGTGCCTCAGTTCTGAAGACCCAACAATGAAATTTTTCCACTGACAGCCAGAGTCAGTCAGTTGTCATGAGACATACCCTACCAACTTACATCAAAATTTGTGAACCATCAATGTGCCAAAAGAATCGGAAAACTCATAGTCTCGCAAGTTCACCCCCCTACAGATGAATATTAGGCCAACCAACGCTGCCCACTTGAACTAGATAAAACCATCTCTATTGTAAATCAAACCAATAGTCACCTCATGCAAAAGAAGGCCAAACACAAATCCAATCCTTCTATTCTTAGGGTCTAACACTAGCTCACACCTCACAGTACATTTCTCTACATGATATTACCACTTATCTCCTTTTCTGTGGCTTAGCTAAGTTATTGTAGGCATTCAGTTCCAAATGATTTTCCAGAGTACCAAGGATCCTCATGGAAAATTAATCCTTCGATTCAAATTGGCATCTTAAATTCTTAATAAGCTTTCAACAGTGAAGGTAGTTGAAATAGTGAACAATTCATTTAATATATACAGAATATAAGGCAAACAAATGAGTTTTCACCTGAAACAAAGCAGATGGACCAAACCGGTTACAATGCAAATCTAAAGCCAGCCCACCATAGGTTTGAGGTGATGCAGTAAAAACTTTTTTAAGCTTCTCCATTGTTCCATTTCCTAAAAAGTTGATAAAACATGATCAAATGAATAAAAAACTATTTATGTCTAGAAATAACTAGATAAACTAACTAAACCTAAGGGACAACATAATGACATTCATCTTGCTACAATGCTCAAGAAGAAGAAATTAGTAATAACAAGTCCCTACCTAACAAGTTGTGTGAAAGGTCTAGAGAAGCAATTGTCTGGTGCTTATCTAAAGCTTTCATTAATGGTGCCACTGATACATCTTGCAACTCACAGCCAGATACAACTATCTCATCCTCAGACACCTGATAAACAGGGGGATGTAAAAGAAAAGCAATAAGAACATGTTAGTTTCTCCACGTGAGGTTCTTCCGACACGAATTTGAGAGTACTTTCCAGAGAGCTAGATCTGTTTCAAAGTTGGGTAATACACACTCACATACTAACCTCTTGATTATACAATTTCCTGAGAACGTTCATGTTGGGTAACTCAGATAGCTCTTTACAGCATGCAGTGTATAGTTCCACCAACGGCCTAGGTACCCAAACTGCTTATATTTGTTAGATGTTAGATCCTTGTGAGTATATGAAGCCTAATTGCATAAAGCAATCATAGAATACGTAAAAATGATTATATACTCTGTAAAAAGTTATATGAATCATAGGCTTGCTTCATTGATTGACTGTATAACATATATTGATGTAAGCCCCCTCTGACTATCTTTTGCAGCATAGGCTTGCATATTGGCTTGGACACGTTTGCTGTGGAGAGGCAAGCAGGGGCGGATCCACAGGAGCGCAATTGCCCCCTCTCAGCCCCCACCCAACCCCTACTTATATATATATAATATATATATATATATATATATATATATATATATATAATTTTTTGTATATACACATACACATGCACTTAACTTATTTATATATACAATGAGGGAGCGGATCAGCTACAAACACTGCTTATTGTGCAAATATTTGTACAATGCATCTTTACATTATTTGTATTACATATTAATGTTTAAAGTGTTGCACATTAATCAGCAATGAAATAATTTGTCATATAAACGTTCAAAGTTTTGCATCCGAAAAAAGATTGGTTTTATTACCAAAATGCCACCATGCGTCTAGAACCTTTGGATCAACTCATCGAGTGGCCAAGATGAGTCTAGTTTATAAATTAGGAGGTGCTTGTATTTCATCCCTTAACTATACAATGAATGCCTAAATAATAGAAACTTGTTATGTTGATGGACAGGTGGAATTGTTGTGGCTTTTAGCAACCCATGCGGGATCAATTCCCATCTGCCATAATTTTTAGTTTCTCTCATTCTGCCCTCTAAAAGTTATCCTCACTTGCTTAATTTTGGATACTTTTGCTTAGTTGCCCTCTAAAACTGCTATGTAATATGTAAATTAATAACTACTAACAAGATTTTCATGAAAGTACAAATTATATGATTAATATTTTTTACTATGAATGTGAAGTTACATCAACAATAAAAAAGTATTCCCTCTGTCCCACAAAACTTGGCCAAAGTTGACTTTCCAGTAGAATGATAAATTAAAAATCATGTAGTTGACATTTGTTCAGAGGAGAGAGAAACAACTTTAACCACAAATTTATTGCTTTAAATGGAAATGGCAAAGTTTTATAGGAAGGCTAAATAAAGAAAATTGGCAAAGTTTTGTGAAACGGAGGAAGTGTTTCTTAAGAGGAATGTGAAGATATTTTTTGGACAAAATGAAAAGTAAATATATCATAATACTTTTTTGAATAAGAGATGTTAGATGTTACTTATAGTTACTTTTGTAATACTTTCTTCCTAATGTAATTGACTGTTTGTGAAATGCTAATGATAGCCATCTTCGTAGTGTAAATTTGCCCACACCCCCACACCCAAAAAATTCTGGATATGCCACTCGATGCAAGTGCCCCAGTATGTAATGTTGAGACTTGGAACTTGGAATGATGAAGATTTCAAAAAGAATTGTGAACTTGTGATAGATCGGAAATGAAATGGATTGAGGATGTAAAGGAATACATTAGGGTATTGCAGCTTCATGCATACAGCATACTGCTAAATAAGATTAGACAATTAATTGACCCTATAACTGTCAATACTCAATACACCAACTCCAATGTGGTTGGGACTATGGAGTTGATGATAAACAGATGACAGTGTTGAGGAGGCTTCATGAGAATATGGTGTGTAAGTGTATCGCATAAATAGGCGCAAATAATGATATTGGTGGAAGAACATGAACTCAATGGGATATTTTCTATTTGCTTATGTAGCCAACCCAACTGGTCTGAAATTAAAGTTTGGTTGTTTTTTATTACTCCCTCCTCCGTCCTTAAAACTTTGTCACCATTCCTTTTTTGATTGTCATAAAAACTTTGCCACTTTTCCATTTAATCAATTAATTGGTGGTTCTTGTTATTTCTTTCTCCTTTGCACAAACTTCAACCATACAATTTTTACTTTATTATTTTCTGTGCCGGTCAAACTTGGCAAGGACGGAGGGAGTATTAAATTATTACATACCGATATACCAATAAAGGCTCAAGTGATGGCACTAATTCCACCCTAAGAGCATCTTTAATGGGAACATGGATTGCACTCTATAAAATGGACATGTGGTGTATTTAAACAGCCTATGAAGCTGACGTGGACGAACGGCTGATTACAATTACATTTAGTCTCCAACGGTGTCTATCCTTCTTCTATTCTCTAAACAAAAATGTGTTAATTTAATTACTATTCATATTTGAGCATATACGTACTACACAACAAATACCATATACATATACTCACCGCCACAGCCGCCTAGAAATGGAGTACTGCCAGTAAATACACACACACACATATTTATATACTTAGCTTCTCGCCGAAAAGAAAAACGAGCCGGAGAAGAGGGACGTTTCCGGACAAGACGAGGGTTGTCGGAGAAGAAGAGCTGAGGGTTGCCGGAGAAGAGGGTTTCCGGCGAAGAAGAGGGTTGCCGGCGAAGAAGAGGGTTGCCGGAGAAGAAGAGCTGAGGGTTGTCGGAGAAGAGTGTTGGCGAAGAAGAGGGTTGCCGGAGAAGAAGTCGCCGGATAATACAAGGCCTGCTCGCCCCTTCTGCCTATAAAAGGAGTGCCGCCGTAACACAAAGGGTTGCAGGACAGTGTGGAATGATTCTCTTGTTCGGTTACTACTTGGGTTCTGCATTGCTTGAAGGGAAGAACTTACCAAAGGAGTGCTGCCCTTTTGGAGGGCTACTGATCAAGCACCCCGCATTAATATACGGAGTAAATGTTTTCCACAAAAATTACAGTTATTGGAGTTTTGCTAACTTGGTTGTTAGAAAGCCTTGTTGAAAATAGAAGGGAAGGTAGACAGTGTCTCCATATTTCCATTCCAACTCAGCACCATAGCCAATACATATTTCCATTGGAGAAGATAATTTTACCCAAATATGATGTGGCAATGTATTTATAAGTAATCCATGTTCCCACTAAAGATGCTCTAATAGGAAAGGGGACTTCCAGATGAACTATCAACTGAAATAGCATAAGGTAGGTTCCTCACAGTTTCACTTCTAGAGGGAAACCAAGAGAAACACACCATCGCCTACTAACTGAATGCTAGTGTAAAATGATAATGGGATAAACTCTGCAATTGTTTTCCCAGCTTACTATTTCAAGCATTTCAAATAACATATTTATAACTTCAATTTCTTTAGCATCCATATAGGTCTTATTCATATTATAAACGTAGTATATGCAATGCTATGAAATTTAATTGATAGCATAAAATTGCAGTAGAGCATGCCACTTACACAAGTCCTGCAGTAGCTATATTAAATAAGCATGGTTAACTAATTTAGGTTAATGACTAACCACATTAAAAAGGAAAAAGAAATAAAAGGACTGATGAGGATGACATGGTCAGTACCACCGAGAGAAACTTCAATGCAACTCTTTCTGCTGATGTGGTCATTTAGAATATCAACTGTTTCAGAGGATTCCAGAACCCTTCCATCATATTTCACATATTGAATAACTGGAACTAGACCTGACAAGGCAATTCTATGTGAATTAGCTGTATACAATGTTTTTCAAAGTCTAAATTTTTAATAATGTGAGGGAGGATGTACTTGTACTAAACTTTCATCCTTATTTAAGTAAAAAGATTAAATTAATTTCATTCTCTGTTTTAGAAGCAGGTGAACGAGTTCAAGACTCGATGGCATTTGTTTTCATTTTCTGACAATTGTTGATTGTTGGCTGAGAGAAACTTCAAATAAAATATCTGATGTATCACAAAGTCATGTGTTCACTACCCAACTACTTTGGGCCGCTGGTATGAATTTAAAATGTTAACTGATTGTCCAAAATTAATTAACTCAATAAATTAATGTAAAGAAAAAAATTATGGTGAAGTTTTATGCGGATGTCCTTCCTGTCACAACCTTCTAAAGCAATAATGAGATAAAATTCCAAAACTATCATCATATGTTCTTTCATTGGCATGAAAATGATCATGAGCCAGCGATGAGTTGAGATAGTTGCTATATTCATGCTCATTGCCAAACTTGATATCGAAAAATCAACATGCACATTGTGGAACAAAACTGCCACAATGGCATATGTTAAAGTTATTAAATTGCTTAATGAAAGAGTGAGGGATTCAGAAATAGTAAATGAATAAATAAATAAAAATCAATAGATTGATAGTGCATCTTAAAATATAGACCAAACGCATAAACTATGATGCCCTAGACAGTAGAAATAACTACTGTGTAATGAATTATGTTAAACTAAATAAAGTGGTATAAAGTACCCAGACCTTAAATAGTACTCCGTATTACGGTTTCCTATTCTTGGTAGGTTCAGGTTTAAGGTTTCCTATACATATTGGGTATTGACCAATTACTTTTATAAAAGCTAAGGATGGTGAGATGGTCTAGTCTTTAGAAAAAATGAAGTTGTAGGTAGAAAATCATATCAACAAAAGTACTAATTTAGTATTCAACTGATTATTTAGTGCTTGGAAGAGTTGACTATAATACTGCCTACAAGGCCATTACTGGAATGTCTACTCCCCAGTTACAGAAGAATAGTTTGGGCACAGTATTTTATTTGTGAATACCTAGAATAGGAGGTGAACAAATGTAATTGATTTGATAGTTCATGACTTGAACTTATAGCCTACCTTGTGTTCTCTTCTCATGAGGAAGTTTTCTGTAGTACAAACATGCCACTTCAATCTTCAATTGATCTATGCTGATACCAGAGCCAATCATACATGACTCTGGTTCTACATGAACATAGTCTTCACCAATTTTAACAATAATATGCTTCTGCAATTATATTAGCATATCAAGTTATGTGAAAAAAATTGTAAATAACTGAAGCAGCAACAGAAATGGCTGAGCTTCTTCAAGTAAACAATGCATTAACATTGTTGAGCATTTTTTTCAAAGGATTTATCACAAACCAGTAGAGTTTAATGGACTTATAGTATCAGAAGCGTAACTGTTTCTTTTTTCATATTATCAAAAATAAAAGACCGTGCTAGGATACCACACAAAAATGGTGTAAATTGTATGCGTGCCAGGTTGCTGATTTAGGGGGTGTTTGGATCTGCTTCTTAAAACTGCTTTTACTCCTTCAGGGAGCAGAAGCAGATATTGGAGTGTTTGGGTGAAAGTGTAGAAGTACTTTTCAGTGCTCCAAATTACTCCTAGAAGCAGTTTTTTAGAAGCAGGGGGAGACCAGCTTCTGAAAAACTGATTCTGATTCTGCTTTTGCTTTTAAAAAAAGAAGCAGAATCAGTTTCAAACACCCCCTTAATATACCACTATTGCAAATTGATTTTGACAAAAAGCATAGTATGCACTTGATCACTATTTTTCTTGCACTTACACAATGTTCATCACCACAAGCATTATTAGCATGTACTGGGTTGTCACTAGCATGAGAAGTAGAATTTTCAACAGGCCTGTGTGGACTGGAATATCTAAAGTTGCTTTCATCTAATCTTGATGTCCTGGATTTGTCAGAACAGGTGCTCTCTTCAAAGTTCATAGCTGTGCAACCATTAACTATACATTTTGAGGCTACTGGCGAGACATCCTGACACAAAGAGAGGAAGAGAGAGGCACTTAGTGACTTAGTAGCCAGCCAAAAGTAAATTAATACCAACAAATGCCGGCAAGACATGTTACCCGTTGAGCATGATGAGCATTAGTACACTGCTGTTTCCCACTTTTAACTGCATATTGTCAATATATTGAGTCAACTTTCCATTGACGTAATACAGGTAGATAACCAAATAAAATTGTGGCAAACTTACAATTATCTGACGTAGCCACATCTTCTACAACATCCTTATTATACAACACATTATGGGACAAAGAAACCTGAGTATCATTGACAATCCTTCCAGAGCAAAGTATCTCATTATTTTCATCATCATCAGACAGGACAACGCGGGTACGTTTACGACCAATCATGTCAGTTTGACTACTACTTGATTTGGTTAAGCTTCTAGGCAAACAATCAGATGGAATTGTAGAGGAAATGCTACTAATTTTCTTCTTAGCTGACTTTTTAGGATCAAGCAAGGAAATCAAGAGTATATCTTCACATGATTGATCAGCAGTGTCATGAAAGTTAAATTTTTTATTACAGAATTCACTTTTTGTTGGTGAAAAACTTGCATCTGATACATCATATGGTGAGGGGCCTGCCTCTGTTTCTGTTTCAGAGCACGACCCCCCTGCAAGATCTGGCTCTCCAAAATCATCACTCCCCGACTTCTTTAACTTGTCAATCAGCAATTGTAGCCTCCTACATAAAATTACATAATCATCTATTTCTTTATTTATAATATAGAGAAATATCCACAATGTTTCAAGATTGCAAATAACTTACTTGTGATGACAAGATTGGCAAAAGTAGAATATCAGAAAACAAATTCATGATTTGAATACGTAGCAGTGTTTTAAAGACATGTTAGTGAGAGGAATGGGGTTCGAGCAATTCTACTGAAAGCGGAATGCACTGGAGAAGTGGAAAAAACATCACATAGTCAAATTAACTAGATCGTGGCAGAAAATTGTTTGCATTGAGCTTTTGGGTCCTACCAGAAAGTTTTTCCATGAGGGCAAAAGAACTTACTTCGCTTCTTCTACATTATCGAATCTAATCATTTGGCTATAGTGCATATTTTCTAGAGCAGCCAGCTGAGTAACAGGCTTGTTTGCTTCAATAGCAATGCTGAACGAAAAAGGAATAACAGAGGCACAGGTTAAGATGATCTATTGAAAAGCAGTAAACTAGTTCATCATAAAGCTTTAATATGAATAACTTGAACAGCCAAATGAAGAGCAAGTGTGTCAACTTGCCTATAAGCCTCTTTAAATGAAGCCAAAGCAGATTCCCAGTCACCTTTAGAATCAAAAGCATTACCAATATTGATTTTTGCCAGTGCTTGTCCCTGAAACACAATTTCAGCAATGACTATGGGATTCTGAAATTCAGAGGCAAACTTCGTGCTAGTTGAAGTTCAAACTGCACCCCGCAATAGCAACAAAATTTCTGCATGCAGTTTTAATTCATTTTGTAAAACAAATGCAGTTCAAACTTCATTTTGGCTTTTTATACAAAAACAAATGCCAATACTTCATTTTATTATCTGACTTCTCATCAATGTTCGAAATATTGTATTGCGTATTTGAGGCGATTTCTTGGCATTGCCCTATTGTCTAAGCCTCATTGCACAATGAGGCATAAGCCTCTGTTTTTTACACCAATTTATATAAAAAAATACAAAAAAAGTAATTAAATACTACATATATAATAGCATAATCATTAAAAGTCAACAAACATCATAATCAAAACCAAAAAATGGAGTCATAAACCCATCAAAATATTATGTTCAAATATCACATAAAGCAAATATTTTCTAATCAATTAAAGTCCTTAGACAATTAGTATCAAGTAGTTTGAAATAGAGATCAAATTTCATATTTTGTAAGAACACCTATTACCAATTTACCATTAACAAAAACAAAGTTAATAAACATTTAATCAGTGTGTCAATTTAAATTTAATTATCTAGTTTTTCACAATCTTCTGTATGTTAAATATTAAATTAGAAAATCATGAATATCATATTTAGAAAGTATAATTGTATAAAATATGATATAATATTATAAACATTCATGATCCATCCAACACAAATACATATTGAGATAGGAAGCTAAATAGTTAAAACCAGATGCGCAGCACATATACATACATGAAAAAAATCAATCATTTCCATCCAACAAACACAAGTCTAGAATACATAAAGTTACCTCCAAGTTCCCAATTACTTTGAATTTTTCCCAGCTCTTTGTGTGCCATTTCAGAGCCTTATCAAACTTCCTGAGCTTATGATATGACTCTCCAATAGCAAGAAAACAATCACCCAACTTCTCTGTGTCATAAAGCTGGCTTGCTATTTTCTTTCTTTTCTTGGCATATGCATGATACTACCACACAAGAAAAACAGTATTGCAAAGCTTAAACAAGTTAGTTAGATGAAAGAGGCAATTGGAAGAAAAGGCAGAAACGTTTTAATCAAATTTCCCCAATGTCTTCCCTCCACTAGATATTACAAACAATTAAAAAGAGCAAGAAGAGGAGAAGATCTCCTGACTGATCGCAAACTAATAGGAGTATAGTTTCTTTTCTATGGGAGTCTCAATGGGCATAAACTTTTAACAAAACTGGGTTGCGCAAAATGAAACTAAAATAGATTCTGATTAATTAGATCCTAAAACCCGATAACAATTTGAACCAAATATCTCAAAAGCATTGAGATTGAGAAACAATACTTGAGGATAGAAAATCTCTCTCATGTAAGAGTGTGGAAAACAATAAAATCCTAATTTAAAAGATTCCATATAGCACCCTCAACTGAACTTTCTGCTTCATTTGAGAAACAAATTACGAATTAAAACAAAAACAAAAACATAAAGTGCTGGCGTAGATTGGAAACTTACTTTCATCCATGCAAAGATTGTGCTGGCTTTCTCAATGAGATGATCAAGAGATGAATACTGTTGCAGTAGGCACTTCCTCTCGCCATCTGTGCCTCTGGCTGTCTCCAATTTCCTTACCAATTTTTTTAGAACTTGCTCTTCTTTTTCCATTTCATCCCGTACCTTGAGTGCGGCCTTTACTGTTTGCATGTTTTGATTTATTTGATCAACCAAAGCATCCTCATCCTCCATTGATTTAGCTAATTGAAGAGCCTTAGCATAACAAGTCATGGCCTCATCGTACTTTTGAACCCTGTAATGCAGCTCACCCAGATTTATATATCCCTTAGCCTCTCCCTGGCAGTGTCCAATTTTGTGACATATTACAATATCTTTCTGGATATGCTCTCTTGCTTTATCCCATTTCCTTAGTTCTGTGTAAACATTTCCAAGGTTATGATGAAGCCTACTTCGAGCATCATCATTCTCATTCAATTCTTCTTTATCACAGATATCTAATCCCCTCAAGAGAAATGTTTTGGCTTCCTCCAAGTTATCAAGATCCATTTCGAGCATTCCCAGGTTATTATGTGCATCAATGTACTCCTTTACAAATGAGAACTTTTCAGATTGTTGACCGTGCTTCAGAGTTTGAGCAAGTTCCATTGACAACTTGAAATACTTCTTAGCATTTTTCAGAGAGAGATGGTCGTTGTCAGACTTTAAGAACATTTCATGGTATGTTCTCCCTAGTTGAGTGGTTGCCCTTTGTTGTTCAATAAGATTACTTTCATTCCTGGCGAGATCTAAATGTTTTTTCTGACACAAAACAGAATATGATGGCTCAAACGAAGAAAAAGTCAAACCTTTTGTGCTCAAACTCAACTAATTTCAACGAGAAAAAGTATAACTTTAACTCTATAAACATCTGAAGCCCTCCGGCTACAAAGATAATGTCTAAAAAAAATAGCGCATGCTGGTCGGTAACAAAGAGCATAACACCGAATTACCTAGGTCCTAAACTACTATGAAAAGTATGAAGTAACGTGCAATAAAAGCAAGAAAGTTTGATCTTTGTAAGGATCCAACGAATGCTGGACAAGTTGTTACATATATACTTAAGCTCTAGGTAGAGCACAGCGCCGACCACCACCGGGTGGTGGGGCAGGGGGGAAGAACAAAGTAAAATGCAATTCAAAGCTTACCTGATAAATTAGGGCATTTTCAAAATCATGAAGGCGGAGATAGAGTTCTCCGAGTGACTGACACGAAGGCAGCAGGTGCTTCTCCGGCAAGTACTTAGCGGAGATGTCGTAGTCAATGCGCAGCCACCTGAGAGCCTTGAAGTATTCCCCTCGATTCTTGAGGATGTCGCCTATCATATTCGCCCACCTGGCCTCCTCCTGGCGGTTGCCGTCAGCTTTAGCATTATGGTACGCCGCCTTAGCCACGGCCAACTGCTGATTAGCATCGCTCTTGCCCATCGGATTCAATATCACGATTGTTGTGTTTGGATATATCTTTTGATGGAAATTGAGTTTTAGGGCTCGATTTTGGAGGTTTCTTTTTGTTATTTTTAGCGGGATTGAAATGAAAGAAGCGGCAGACTCCCGCCAATATAGTGTAAGCTAACAACTAAGTATTGAAAGTTGAAACCTTTGCACTAAAATTGTATGATTGGAGGGATATTTCAAAGATTTGTACTTGTATATGAAGCCTTTTGGCTCCAAGAGTAGTCTTCTTGTCCAGCCGGTCTGACGGGAACCGCTGTCCGGTCGAGGACATTTCGGGCTCTTCCCGGTGAAATGTTTTGATTTGAACATGTTCTTCATCAAGTCTTGTTTATCCATGCCAAATTTCAGCTAAAAATACAATCGGGAAGGCAGTCAAATAAATTATTTACGAACACTGCGCAGTTAATATATATAAACAGCGCAGAATTTTTCAAAAAATCATTTGATTGTCTTCCCGATTTAATTTTTAGCTGAAATTTGGCATGGATAAACTATACATGATGAAGAACATGCTCAAAAAAAATCGTCAAAACATTTCACCGGGAAGGGCCTGAAATGCCCTCGGCCGGACGGCGGGTCCCATCAGGCCGGATGGACATGAAGATTTGTCTTGGCTCAGTAGTGCAGACGGGGTTGACCGTATTTATTTGTTGAGGTTTAAAATGTTGGAAAAATGTGTGAAAAATTGCATTAAATGGCTATTTTGGGGCAATTTTTTGAGTGGGGTCCACTTCCGATTTTGGTCGGATCAAAGTGGTTTCGGATTGTCCTTGTTAAGGGCTACAATTCGATATATGGTACGCTCAAAACGGATAACGGGTGAATGAGAAATCGCTTTTCGAAGTTTACCCGTTAGAATGGAAAAACTGGGAAAAAGGATGGGTTTCTAGTGTTAATTTCCCACACCGGAAAACCCAAGGGATTTGCAACCCTTTATAAAGGGACTCCCCCCTTAAGGAGTTAAGATTCCTTAGGGTAGAGGCTCTCTCCACGCGCGCATGGGGGGGTCCAAATCAAATCCCGAAATCGGAGAAGAAAAACCGCGACTTGCGCGCGCGGGCGACCTGCGGACACGAATGTCGTCCAAAAATCTATCTCTCAAGAGATACGATTAATTTTTGTTTTCTTCCCGAAACGTTTAATTTTTTCCCAGCGGCAGAAGTGCTCGGATCAGAACACCTCGTTGGTCTTCTGATGGCAGAACCCCTCTCGTTGGTCTTCTGATGGCAGAACCCCTCTGGGGGTCTTCTGATGGCAGAACCCCTCCCGAGGTGTTCTGGTGGAGGTCTTCTGTCGCACTTCTGAAACGTTACAACAATTAATGCCCAACGTTCTTATCTTTTAATGCAGCGTTAAATGGACAGTTCATGGACGATTCAATGCCCAACGGACTGGTCATTGATGTCCAACGTTCAGGTCCATTAATTCACCATTTACACACAACAAATCCTCCTATATAATGGCCGGCAGGTGGTTTGCAACAACACACGTTCTTACACGCATTCTTACACTCCATACATGTTTTAGCTCTAAAACACACTGCCAGCATTCTGAAAATTTCCTTTGTGTTCAGCATGTGTTCTCGTTCGCTGGAACTCTTGTTTGTGTGCTCAAACATTAGTTCGTAGTCATCGTATCCTGGGAAACGATTTTTGCAACGCTCCTAGCACCGTAGGAGGCAACAAATACGTTTTAAGGACATCGTGCGTAGCACGAGCTTTGACTAATTCTGCTTCTTCTCCTTTCTTGTTTTTCTATAGTCATTTTATTTAATTAATTTATTTTAATTAATTTTCTTTATTTTCCGAAACACACCCAACAATCTTAAAACGTATTTGTTTGCTTAAGCTTGTACCATACGGGTACAATCTTAAAACGTATTTGTTTGATTGTTATACCGAGGTATACAATCTTAAAACGTATTTTGTTGCTAAGCTTGTATCATACAGATACAATCTTACAAACGTAGTTTATCACTTCTGTGAACGAACTTAAATCTTTTTTTGGGCTTTCGGAAAAACGTTAAGAAATCGAAAATGACTTCTCAAGAAAACGAGATTGGTGTTGGGCAGAATGTTCTGAACGACAATCACTCTGAAAGCGGAGCTCCAGTGAACAATAGTTCACAACGCGGAGCATCTGCTTTGAACCAAAGGGCTATCCCGATGGTGACAGTGCCAAGCAACTCTGTGGAGAAACCCGAAAAATTTAATGGGTTAAACTTCAAGAGGTGGCAGCAAAAGATGCTCTTCTATCTCACTACTCTCGGTCTTGCACGTTTCTTGACCGAGGACGCACCGGTTGTAACCGGGGGTGAGGTGGATGCGCAATCTTTCAACGCGGTTGAAGCTTGGAAGCATTCTGACTTCCTATGCCGAAACTACGTGTTGAACGGGCTGCATGATGCTTTGTACGACATGTATAGCAAATTAGCTACGGCTAAGGAGCTATGGAATGCTTTGGACCACAAGTATAAAAGCGAGGATGCCGGCGCAAAGAAATTTGTTGTTGGTTGATTCCTTGATTTTAAAATGGTGGATTCGAAGACGGTCTTAAGTCAAGTTGAGAAGATGCAAATGATCTTCAACGAAATTCGAGATGAAGGAATGACAGTTAGTGAGTCGTTCCAAGTGGCGTCAATTATTCTTTTGTTGCCGCCGGCTTGGAAGGATTTCAAGAACTACCTTAAGCATAAGCGAAAGGAAATGAACTTGGAGCAATTGATCCTCCGTCTGCGGATTGAAGAGGATAACCGGAAGAATGATGGGAAACTCCCAATTGTTCATGGCGCCAAGGCAAACGTGGTGGAGCATGCAAAAGGCTCCAAAACCAAAAATAATGGGAAGAGCAAGCTCGGTCCCAAGGGAGGCGTTTCCAAGACAAAGTTCAATGGAAAATGCTTCAATTGCAATAAAAATGGACACAAGTCCTCGGATTGCAAGGCACCAAAGAGGAAGAAAGATTCTCACGTCAACTTGGTGCAAGGTGGGCAAAAGGATGAAGACATCATCCTAGTGGCCGTGGTGACGGAAGTCAACCTCGTTGGATCCAATTCCAAGGAGTGGTTCGTGGACACCGGTGCTACTCGGCATATTTGCTCAAACCGGGAGTTATTCACTACTTTTGAGCCATCAACTGGTGAGAGAGTGTGGATGGGAAACTCAGCTCATTCAGCGGTGGAAGGAGAGGGCAAGGTAGTCCTGAAGATGACTTCGGGCAAGGAGCTGACTCTAAACCAAGTTTTGTTCGTTCCGGAAATACGCAAAAACCTGATTTCCGGTTCGTTGTTGAACAAACACGGCTTTCGCATGGTTTTTGAGTCGGATAAATTAGTTTTGTCCAAGTCGGGAATGTATGTGGGCAAAGGGTATGCATGTGACGGGCTGTTTAAGCTCAATGTAACGACTATTATTAATAATAATAATAATAAAATCCCTTCTGCTTACTTGCTTGAGTCTTCCAATGTGTGGCATGGTAGACTAGGACATGTTAATTTTAATTCTATACGTAGATTAATTAACATGGAACACATTCCTAAATTCACAATTGATGTGAAGCACAAATGTGATATTTGTGTTGAGGCAAAACTAACAAAAAAATGTCTTTCAAATCGGTTGAAAGAAAAACGGAACCACTAGAATTAATTCATAGTGACCTTTGTGATTTTAAATCAATACAAACACGTGGCGGTAATAAATATTTTATTACTTTTATCGATGATAGCACTCGCTATAGCTATGTTTATTTGTTGAAAAATAAACACGAAGCAATCGATAAATTCATTCTTTATAAGAATGAAGTGGAAAACCAACTTAATCGACGGATTAAAACGGTTAGAAGTGATCGAGGTGGTGAGTATGAAGCACCTATAGGTGACTTTTGCGCTAGTGTGGGCATAATACACGAACGTACCGCACCCTATTCACCTCAATCAAACGGTGTTGCCGAACGTAAGAATCGCACATTGAAAGATATGATGAATGCGATGCTAGTAAGTTCGGGCCAGCCACAATAAATGTGGGGGGAAGCAATCTTGACAAGCAATTACCTTTTAAATAAGGTTCCCCGGAAAAAATATGATAAAACTCCGTACGAGTTGTGGAAAGGCAGACGGCCTTCCTATCAATATTTAAAAGTGTGGGGGTGTCTTGCTAAGGTGCTTGTACCAACACCTAAGAAAATAAAAATAGGTCCAAAAACGGTGGACTGTATTTTTATTGGATATGCACAAAATAGTAGTGCTTATCGGTTTTTAGTGTACGATTCGAATAATCCGGACGTACATAAAAACACAATAATTGAGTCAAGGAATGCATCATTCTTTGAAGACGTATTTCCATGCAAGTCCAACGATGGACCTAGCACGTCAAAACGAACATTTGACGTAGCTATGGAAAATACCAGCGAGGGATCCGGTGAAGAACCCGAACCCCGACGTAGCAAACGTGCTAGAGTTGAAAAATCCTTCGGACCGGATTTTCTCACATACTTGGTAGAATTCGATTCGAATATTCTAACTTGTATGGTAGAAAATGAACCGGATTTTCTAACATGTTTGGTAGAAAATGAGCCACGGACTTATACGGAAGCCGTAACGTCTACCGAAGGACCTATGTGGAAAGAAGCCATCAAAAGTGAGGTGGAATCTATCCTAAAAAATCACACATGGGAATTGGTTGATCTCCCTCCGGGATGTAAACCTTTGGGATCCAAGTGGATTTTTAAACGTAAAATGAAACCTGACGGTTCCATTGATGAGTATAAGGCCAGACTTGTAATCAAGGGATACAAGCAACGTGAAGGCCATGATTACTTTGACACGTATTCTCCTGTGACGAGAATAAATTCCATTAGGATGATACTAGCAATTGCCGCTTTGCGGAATTTGGAAGTTCATCAAATGGACGTAAAAACCGCTTTTCTAAACGGCGATATAGACGAAGAAATCTATATGGAACAACCTGAGGGTTTTCGTGTTCCAGGCCAAGAAAAGAAGGTTTGTAAATTAATTAAATCATTGTACGGATTGAAACAAGCCCCTGAACAGTGGCACGAAAAGTTCGATCATGCAATGTTAATTAATGGGTTTCAAATAAACGAAAGTGACAAATGCGTCTATGTGAAAAGCACGGTAGACGGCTATGTCATTTTATGTTTATATGTGGATGATATACTCATCGTGGGTAGCAATAATCTAATGATTAATTCTACCAAAACCATGTTAAATTCTAAATTTGACATGAAGGATATGGGGCTGGCCGATTTAATCCTTGGGATTAAAATAATTAGAGGACCTGACGGTCTGACGCTAAGCCAATCCCATTACGTGGATAAAATCCTTACTAAATTTAATAAAGATGATTATCAAGAGGCAAGGACGCCATTAGATAAAAACGTACATCTGACCAAAAATCGTGGAGAGTGTATTTCTCAAGTAGAATACGCTAGGATTATTGGCAGTTTAATGTATCTAATGAGTTGTACCAGGCCTGATATTGCCTTTGTGGTTAGTAATCTAAGTAGATATACTAGCAACCCCGGTGACGAACACTGGAAGGCAATAGTAAGGGTTTTGAGGTATTTACGAAAAACCCAAAACCTTGGACTGCACTACGGAAGATATCCAGCTGTACTTGAAGGGTATAGCAACGCTAGTTGGATATCTGACATTAAGGACTCAAAGTCCACAAGTGGATATGTTTTCACTTTGGGAGGTGCAGCCATGTCGTGGAAATCCTCGAAACAAACGTTAATAGCTAGATCCACGATGGAATCTGAGCTAATAGCCTTGGATAAGTGCACTGAAGAGGCTGAATGGCTACGCCATTTTCTCGAGGATATTCCAAGTTGGGAGAAGCTTGTACCTCCAATATGCATACATTGCGACTGTCAAGCGGAAATTGGAAGGGCACAGAGCAATCTCTATAATGGTAAGTCTAGACACGTTCGTCGTAGACATAACACCATTAAACAACTTCTCACAACGGGTGTTATCACTGTTGACTACGTGAAGTCAAAGGATAACATAGCGGATCCGCTAACCAAGGCATTGGATAGAGAATTGTTGGAGAAGTTGTCACGAGGAATGGGATTAAAGCCCGTGAATTGAAAAGTTCTATAGTGGATACCCAACCTAGTTGGTCCTAGGTTCAAATGGGACAACTAAATTATAGAGCGAAGGATGGTCACTGTGGGGGTCCCGGACTCCTACCCACTCCTCGTTAAAACAGTGACTCCCGCATGAGGCTAGCAAAAATGTTTGTTTTAATGATTCTAAAATGTTGATCTACTCGATAACATTGGAAGAGTATGCGGGATACTCGTGAAAGAATCACCTATGTGAGAGAGAAGAGGGCCGCTTCAAGTAGAATCATTAACAAGCATTAGCTCTCCCTGAAAATAAACTCATGAGCTTGTGACCTAGGATAATAAGCTCATGAGCTTGGTCTGACTTCACCATCCAGTGTCAAACCAAAATACTCAACAAGCATTAGCTCTCCCTGAAAAGGAGGTGATCCAGCCGCACCTTCCAGTACGGCTACCTTGTTACGACTTCACTCCAGTCACTAACCCTGCCTTCGGCATCCCCCTCCTTGCGGTTAAGATAATGACTTCGGGCATGGCCAGTTCCCATAGTGTGACGGGCGGTGTGTACAAGGCCCGGGAACGAATTCACCGCCGTATGGCTGACCGGCGATTACTAGCGATTCCGGCTTCATGCAGGCGAGTTGCAGCCTGCAATCCGAACTGAAGAGCTTATTATACTCGAGTACGGCTACCTTTACACAAGAACTGTAAAGGCTCAGTTCTTTAGAAACTCTTGCAGAACCAGGACGGTGACCCATGGCCAAAACGGGCACACCCATGAGAACGGAACAAAGTTGGAAGGTTCTTGTGTAAAGATAAGTCAATGTTTACACGACGGCAGTATAGTTCAAAGACATCGAGTCTACTAGACAGCCAGTAAATAAACGGGTCTTTACAGCGGAAGGTTCAAAGGATTAAACCTACCTCTCCGTATACAAGGATCATCCGGTGAACACAACGTGTCCTCCTATCTTCGTGTCTTTTTAAGTCTCGAAAATCAATTTTCATTCATGTGGGGGATTGTTGGAAAAATGTGTGAAAAATTGCATTAAATGGCTATTTTGGGGCAATTTTTTGAGTGGGGTCCACTTCCGATTTGGGTCGGGTCAAAGTGGTTTCGGATTGTCCTTGTTAAGGGCTACAATTCGATATATGGTACGCTCAAAACGGATAACGGGTGAATGAGAAATCGCTTTTCGAAGTTTACCCGTTAGAATGGAAAAACTGGGAAAGAGGATGGGTTTCTAGTGTTAATTTCCCACACCGGAAAACCCAAGGGATTTGCAACCCTTTATAAAGGGACTCCCCCCTTAAGGATTTAAGATTCCTTAGGGTAGAGGCTCTATCCACGCGCGCAGGGGGGGGGGCAAATCAAATCCCGAAATCGGAGAAGAAAAACCGCGACTTGCGTGCGCGGGCGACCTGCGGACACGAATGTCGTCCAAAAATCTATCTCTCAAGAGATACGATTAATTTTTGTTTTCTTCCCGAAACGTTTAATTTTTTCCCAGCGGCAGAAGTGCTCGGATAAGAACACCTCGTTGGTCTTCTGATGGCAGAACCCCTCTCGTTGGTCTTCTGATGGCAGAACCCCTCCCGAGGTGTTCTGGTGGAGGTCTTCTGTCGCACTTCTGAAACGTTACAACAATTAATGCCCAACGTTCTTATCTTTTAATGCAGCGTTAAATGGACAGTTCATGGACGATTCAATGCCCAACGGACTGGTCATTGATGTCCAACGTTCAGGTCCATTAATTCACCATTTACACACAACAAATCCTCCTATATAATGGCCGGCAGGTGGTTTGCAACAACACACGTTCTTACACGCATTCTTACACTCCATACATGTTTTAGCTCTAAAACACACTGCCAGCATTCTGAAAATTTCCTTTGTGTTCAGCATGTGTTCTCGTTCGCTGGAACTCTTGTTTGTGTGCTCAAACATTAGTTCGTAGTCATCGTATCCTGGGAAACGATTTTTGCAACGCTCCTAGCACCGTAGGAGGCAACAAATACGTTTTAAGGACATCGTGCGTAGCACGAGCTTTGACTAATTCTGCTTCTTCTCCTTTCTTGTTTTTCTCTAGTCATTTTATTTAATTAATTTTAATTAATTTTCTTTATTTTCCGAAACACACCCAACATAAAATAGTTTGATTAGGATAATAGTAGTAACTCAAAGTGGTTTTAAGAATTGTTGAATGATACTACGTGGCCAAGTGTGGGAATAAAGTTTTATGAGTTTTACATGCTCACATCCAGTCATCTGATTCTCCTTCACTACTTCGGCTACCACCTCACTCATCTAATGCTCTTAGATTAGCTACAATTCATACAAACCTATAGAGTTTAGATTAGTTGGTAGTTTAGATTTACACCCATGTAAACTAAACTAATGTTAGACATTCTGGGTAACTTTGTGTTCAAATTCAGAAGGTGAGAAAGGGGAAAGGACATGAGTAACTCTTGACAAGTCAATGTCATTAGTGAAAAACCTTGGGAGGATTGAATAGCTTAGAATGGTGTTGAAATTCCTTGTGAAAAACTCACAATCTACGCCTGGACCAAGGGTAGATTAGGCACTAAATGTAATGAGATATTCATTTAGTGGAAATCCATTTGAAATAGGTTGAGACTGGATGTAGGAGGATTACACCACCTCCGAACCAGAATATATCTTGTGTGACCTTTTATATTCTGCTCCAAACAAACACTTCAGTTCTCACTCGCCTTCTCAACTTCACAGCAAAACAGTTTGGTCAATAAAATTGTTCGGTGTACCTTTCCAGTTCACTGTGAGCCCACTCCTTGTTTTCTAGACACGAAAGTGATATATTTTTATAGGTCTAAATTCTTCATACTTATGTGTTAAGCCTGATTCTAAAGCCTAATAACAATGAGTTAGAGTATAGATCATTGTTATACCTTAACCTTTGAAGCAGCAGCTCATTTTGGCAGCCTACTCCTAAAGGTTTTGGCAGCAAGCTCCAATTCTGGCAGCCAGCTCCTTCAGGTTTTGCAGTCAGCTCCTCGAGTGAGCTGATTCTAGCAAACATATTTGAACCTTGTTTCATCCATCTCTCCTCACAACTAAAAGAGTCATAACCCTTGTTTCTATCAAGTGTCACATTCTTGAGATCAATACTTTCGCTGCATGTTTCAATATCTTTCAAAAGATATTGGAACTCATTCTGATAGAGGAGAAATGGCTGAAAAATGAAAAGATTTAAAAGTCTATTCACCCTCCCCCTCTGGACTTTTACCTCATTTGGGACCCATCATTTCCTTTAATTCATATTATTCAAATTAAATTAAAATGTTTCTTTTACATTTTTTATTTTCCAAGTACTTCTATTTATCAATTTCTAAAATTTGTAAATATGAATGATTTATGATCTATAAGTAAATGTAAGTAAAAAAAATTATAAGCAATAGCTAAAAACAAAACAATACTCCGTATAAAATAGTTGTGTCCTTAAATGTCTTTTTACACAAAAAAGGCTATTCTTAAATAGTAAATTAACCAAAACTTTGCTGACAACAAGTTAACATCATCAACCAGCTAAAACAAATGACACAACCATCTATTGTCAACCAGCTATAATAACCTGCTAACAACTAACAACTAATAGCCAATTGCCAAACCAGACCAATATACAACAACAACATCCAAGCCTTAGTCCCAAAAGATATTGGGGTCGGCTAACATGAATCCATACATGATATCACCACCAAAAGGAAAAGAAAGAAAATAAAGATTAAGAAAAATAAGCTAATATTAAAAATGATAAAATAAAAAGGACAAAAATAATGTTTATATATATAAGGATAAAAGAATAAAAAAACAAGAGGAAGAAAAAATGAGGGGAAAAATAATACGAGATCACTCCTCCACACGAATACCCGCTTCCACCTTGCTCTCTCCAAAGTCATATCCTCATCTAACCCAAGAAGAAGCAAATCACTTCGGACTCCCCTAACCCACGTTTGTTTGGGTCTTCCTCTCACTCTCTTCCCGCCTCTTCTCCACACATCTCAACACGTCTGACACGTGTATCACTCGGCCTTCTACGCACATGACCAAACCACTGTAGGCGAGACTCCCGCATCTTGTCTTCAATAGGTGCTACTCACACCCTTTGAGGACGGGGGATGCAACACGGGGAGTTCCCAGGGGATCACCCATCCTAGTACTACTCTCGCCCAATATAATTGCAAGAAATTTAATCTTAGTTTGTTGATTTTCTCAAACCATAGTAGTCTCCTACCAACTCAAAACCGGTGACAATAAATTCGAAAAAGTGCATCTCAAATGAATGCACCCCGCCCCGTTCTAAATAAAAATCAGAACATACCTGATCTAGTTTCTAATTTTCATTATTTTGCAAATCAGAGCCAATCCAAAATATAAATAAATGTGAAAACAGGATTTCTGTCCTAGAATTGTGGAACAAATGGTACATTAAACATTACTCCCTTAATATATGAATACTCCAAAAAGGTACGAGTATTTGTTAAGATGCAAAAGAGAAATAGTTTTCTCACTGAACATTGCATATTTGCATATCAAGCTCGCCGTGGTTGACTAAAATCAACATTGTCATACATATATGATTGATTAATGATGAAGGTAATTCAATTTGTAGCAATATTTAGATTTTAAAAGTTACACTGAAACGCTATTTATATTGAAATTCATGTCAACGTTTTTATTAATGAACTAAATAGCACACTGGCAATGTTGAGTTGGAATGAAGGAATTCTATAATACTTCAATTTGTTTTCATTTGACCTGCAATCCTCCATACTTTTCTGAGAAGCTTTTTTTATTTACTTTATTACTTAATTTGTCTAGTTTTACCGTTATGTTTATCTTACATTATTTTTATTTATTTTTTTGCGGAGCTTCATAAACTATTATAATATCTCTCCTGCATTAAGGTCAACCTTGAATTGGAATGAGATTCAAACTTTTGACATCCTTCCTAGGAGTGTCACAATGATGCTGTCGGACAACATAATTAGTTATTCACTCTTTTTTGCTTACCTATTAGCAGGGGCGGACCCAGGAAATCCATCTTGGGGGGTTCAAAATATTTTTCAGGGGACAAAAATTATTTTTTGAGCGGACGAATATTATTTTTCGTAGTATATACCTTTTTTTTGTTGCGGGGACAGTAGCCCCCCCGGGTCTGTACTACGGTCCGCCCCTGCCTATTAGAAAGAATGACACAAATATTACTTCCCAATTTTTATTAGTGTAAGTTTGGAAGAATAGAATTGATTGATTTATTCCATCACTCGGTTACAATATATATAGGATACAAGTCTAACAGTCTCAATGATGAGATCCTAAAAATTAGGATCTGACTACCTAACCATACTTATCTAATACGTGTGAGTATATTACATCAGATAAGACTAAGTATTCTAATTTATCTACAACTAAATCGACTGTACATTTTTACACTCCCCCTCAAGTTGGTGAATATATATCATACATTCCCAACTTGCTTACTAGTTGTTCAAACACTGGTTTGAACAATCCTTTCGTTAGAATATCAGCAGTTTGATCCTTGGTAGGCACAAATGGTGTACACACAGTTCCAGCTTCAATGTTCTCTTTGATAAAGTGTCTGTCCACTTCAATGTGCTTTGTTATGTCATGTAGGACTGGATTGTGTGCAATGCTAATAGCTGCCTCGTTGTCACAGTATAGTCTCATAGGTAACTCCAATTCCATATTTAGTTCTTTAATCACTCTCTTGGTCCAAAGAAGTTCACATATACCATTGGCCATTGATCTGAATTCTGCTTCTGCACTGCTTCTAGCTACCACATTCTGTTTCTTACTTCTCCAAGTCACTAGGTTTCCCCATACATAAGTGCAGTACCCTGAAGTAGATCTTCTATCACTCACTGATCATGCATAATCAGCATCTGTAAAGGCCTCTACTGCCCTACTATGGTTCTTTTTGAAAAACAATCCTTTTCCAGGACAACTTTTCAAATACCTAAGAATTCTGTAAGCTGCCTCAAGATGTTCTTTATATGGACAGTGCATAAAATGACTTGCCATGCTAACTGCAAAAGCAATATCAGGTCTGGTATGTGCTAAGTAGATAAGTCTTCCTACCAATCTCTGATATTGTTGCACATTGACTGGAACCCCATCTCTGACATCTCCTAACTTCTGATTTGGATCTATAGGAGTGTCAGCTGGTTTACATGCACTCATCCCTGTTTCTTGAAGAAGATCCAAAACATACTTCCTTTGAGATACAATAATTCCCTCTTTTGATCTAGCTATTTCCATGCCAAGAAAGTATTTCAACTCTCCCAGATTTTTGACCTCAAATTCAGTAGCAAGTTTTTCCTTCAGGTTTTGTGTTTCTGCATAAAAGTCTCATGTAATGATAATATCATCTACATAGACAATTAATATAGCAATCTCCCCCTTACTTGAGCATTTTATAAAGAAAGTATGATCAGCTTGGGCCTGTTTATATCCTTGTTTTTTAACAAATTGTGTGAACCTATCAAACCAAGCCCTTGGGGACTGTTTGAGTCCATACAGAGATTTTCCCAGCTTACATACTCTTGAACCAAACCTGTTTTCAAACCCAGGAGGTGGATTCATGTAAACTTCCTCCTCAAGTTTTCCATTTAGAAAGGCATTCTTCACATCCAGCTGTTGAAGAGGCCAATCTAAATTTGCAACAATAGATAGAAGAATTCTGATAGTATTCAACTTTGCAATTGGTGCAAAGGTCTCAGTGTAGTCTATGCCATAAGTCTGTGTATAACCTTTGGCAACTAACCTTGCCTTATATCTTTCAAGAGTGCCATCTGCCTTGAACTTAGGAGTAAAAATCCATCTACATCCAACTGTGGGCTTGTTTTTTGGTAGCTCTACAACCTTCCATGTCTGATTCTTTTCAAGAGCATCCATCTCTTCCAAAACAGCTTTTTTTCACTCAGGTTTAGATAGAGCTTCCTGTATGGTTGATGGGATAGAAATAGAGGAGACAATAGAAGAAAAGGTTGCAAATGTAGAGGATAATCTAGAATAGGAAACATGGTTTGATATAGGATATTTGACACATGACCTTCTTTCTTTTCTGAGAGCTATAGGTAAATCAAGATCAGTTGAGTTATTACCTTTTTCATTTACTGACATCAGGTCAGATTCATCAACAGATGTAGGTTCAGAGACTTCCTCTTTTCTTTGATTTGGAACCTTTCTCTCATAAACCTTGCCAAAGAACTTACTGATCTGCAGCTCTTCTTTTCCCATTTTATCAGTTGTATTTATTTCATTGTTTTCAGATGATTGACCATTTTCGAATGCATCTAAGTTTCCAATAGAATGCATATCTAGATTAATGTCAAGAAAATCAAGATTGTCATGAATATGTGTCACATTGTTAGCATCTTCATTTAAACTCCCCCCCTGAAGATGAGTATAAAAAAATACTTGATTTTCAACAAAAACAGTGTCCATTGAAATAAACATCTTTTTTGTTGAAGGATCAAAGCATTTATACCCTTTCTGTGTGGATGAAATACCTAGAAAGACACACTTAGTTTCTCAAGGATCAAATTTACTTGCAGTTTTGTCTGGATTTTTAATAAACACAGTGCAACCAAAGATTTTTAAAGGAAGAGTGCTAATCAATCTAGTAGTAGGGTAACATTCTTGAAGAATACTAATTGGAGTTTTAAACCCTAAAACTTTTGATGGCATCCTATTTATTAAATAGGTAACATGTAAAACAGCATCTCCCCATAAATATTTTGGAACTTTCATTGAAAACATGATTGCACGTGTAACTTCAAGTAAATGTCTATTTTTCCTCTCAGCAATTCCATTCTGAGCAGGAGTATTAATGCAAGAACTTTGATGAATTATTCCCTTTTCAGCAAAAAAATGATTCAGGTTTGTAGAAAAGTATTCACGGCCATTATCACTTCTTACCATTTTGTTATTGGTATTGAATTGATTGATTTATTCCATCACTCGGTTACAATATATATAGGATACAAGTCTAACAGTCTCAATGATGAGATCCTAAAAATTAGGATCTGACTACCTAACCATACTTATCTAATACGTGTGAGTAAATTACATCAGATAAGACTAAGTATTCTAATTTATCTACAACTAAATCGACTTTACATTTTTACAATTAGACAAAAATATTTTTTGGCAAAAAATTATTTACCTTTTGCTTCTTCTTCTAAAAAAAAAAGAAAAAAAAAAGAAAACATTCCGCTTCTTTATTTCTCCTTTTGCGCATGAACCCCGAGAAAGGAGCAAAACTTCGATGCACAGAGAAGTGTCCATCTTCTCCGCGCACAGAGCAGCTAGAACGTCGCTTCCTTCACTGATTTGGCCGTCTCCATCGCCCGTCGCTTGTCACTTGTCGTCGTCGACTGCACCTGGCATCTCGTCAACCGATCTTCTCCTTCCATTGCCATCTCCATACTCGTGCCAATCTTCTTCTCCTTCTCCAATTTGTTTCCGATCGTGGGGGTCGAAGGGGCGAAGAGGTGTTTCAGATCTTGGTCTGGAATGGGGTGGCAGCTAGGGTCAGCGAGGTTGCGGTAGGGCTGGCGAGGATACAATGGGGTCTGGTATTTGCCGGTTGAGGCAGTGGTGGGAGAAGGGCTGATCACTTGTCATCGTCGCTGATGGCTGGGGTGGTTGTCACAGCTCTATTGAGCAAGGGAGGGGGTGTGTTGGGGTTGATGCTGAATCAGGTTGTGGGTGGTGGGGGGAGGGGATGGGGCTACGCGATGGTCACTGGATGAAGTGGTGCGGTGGCGGTCATTGGGAGGTGTTGGCAGCAATGTGACTGAGACGCTGTCACTGTGACCTCTGGCGGTGCCACTAGCGGTTTCACTAAAGCAGTGTCACTGTGGCCGACAGTGGGGCCACTGTGACTGGCAGCAGTGTCACCGTGACCGACGGTGATGACCGGCAGCAGTGTCATTGTGGCCAGCGGTGATGATCGGCTACAGTGACATCCGACGTCCAATAGTAACATGAAAAATGAGCAGTGACATGATTTTTTTTACACACAAATTGAGCTTTTGTTATTTTTCCTCTGTAAGAACTAATATACTGCAAGTTAAATTGATAAATTTGCAACTTCTAGGCCAGTATTGGGAACATTTGCTTTGAATAATATTACAAATTTCTTAAAAGACCTTGCATTTCTCCATAAACCACCACAATTGATAGTCCCTAAAGAATCCATAGCTTATAATTTAAGCAAACAGCCTGCATATCCATGGACCCAAAATTACTTACTTATTTTGGGAACCAAAATTGGTTATATGAAATCATGGAGATGCAACAACAGTAGCTTGTTGTTTAGCAAACTCATAGCTCCGGTCTTTTGGGATGTCAAGACCCTTAAACACCGGGCTGTCCACTCAAACTCCCATAGCATTTAGGCCATTATCGACATACACAAGTACACAACTGACCCAGTGACATGAATATTTGACAGTCATTTCACATTTTCTTCAAATATATAACCATTTTAGTAACATTTTTGTCCAAGCGTAAATCGGTAAATGTGATCACATTTTTGAAAATTAGCTTTAGTTTAGTAATATTTAAGGGAAAAAAACTGACCTACTATTCTATCAACCATATTCCTCTTATTATTCCTGGCTTCCTGCCCTATTGTGTCGTAATCTTCGTAAAACTTATAAGAACACTAAAATAGCAAGAAAAAACGGATTAACAAAGCAAAAACTTTATGGAACCCTATATGACTCCACTATGGAGTCATATAGCACATGAGCTCATAACAATCATTCATTTCTCTAGTAGAATTATAAATTTATAATGGAGGACCCTGCTTCATAAATGTATGATTGTGAATCAATGACTATCGTCAGAAATGTGATCAGACTGTGTGTAGAAATGATCGTCAGAAATACTAATCTTCGCCATAAGGGCGTGAATTCCAATAATAAAATGAATGTAAAGCTTCTAACTTATATTGTAAACCATGTTCAGCAAAACATATTAGGAAGTGGACGTACTGCCATGAATGCGTCTACCATCTGTGCAAAAAGCAAGTACAAGAATTACAATACAGTTATCATAATATCAGACAAGTTTACGTAATATGCCGTAGTCCGTAATCAGCAGCCACCAAGTGCTTACCTGCTTGTTTGACTCAAAAGTCTTACCCCTACCCACCACCCCAAAAAAAGAGAGCCATCTTTGAACTTCTCGTCCCAAGAAAGAGACTAGTTTGATAAAAGGAAGTTAATTTTCGTGAGATTTGCCAAAATAATGACAAATGTAGTTAAACCAAGAAATAAATTTGCAAATATATACTTGTGAAAAGAAACCATTTAGTTACCTCGTCAGTAACTGCGGCTCTAGCCTCCCTATGTCTTTCAACGATACCCGTTAGAATTTCAATAAGTATCTTCTTCACTTCACCCGTCAGCATACGGCCAGCACCGTATTCCTGAAATTCAGAAATATATAGCAGTACAGGGAAAACAAAATTGAAGTTATTAAACCAACCAGATAATCTGAGATCATTATGAAACTGGAGATGGTCAGCTAATATAACAGTTCCCTCTAGTTTCAATTTGGCAATCCATTGCAATTTTAACCAAACATAAATGTAACACACCTTCCTAATTTTATCCAGTTCGGCATCATCCTCCAGGAAAAATCCCAGGTATTTGATTGGGATATCGACCTAAATAACCATTTCAAGAAAAGTGGGACCAACAGGGACACATAAGGTTAGAGGAAAAACATAGCAAAAAATATAAATATAAATAATACGCCATGGCAAGAACCCAAAAAGCATTCAAGTTAAGTTTGGGTGAAATAGATAAATATAACTAGGTAAAATGAAAAATCTCCAAAAGTCATTCCAAGAACAAGCAAACATACAGCACGTGTTTAAAACGTTTACCCAAAAATCATAGATGCCCAGCAATACAAATCAAAATTTGTATGATGACATGATAGTGATAGAATATAAAACACACATTGTGACATCTCATTTTTCACTAAGACCTATTAAACTAATAAAACAGCTACCTCAAGGTTTGCCCCATACTTCCTGTGCAACTCTATAGAATCCTGCCCACCTGAAAATGCATACCTGTTTACCTGTGAATGTTACAATCACAAAAGAAGCTAAAATGGTTGTTCTCTGTATCATTCATTCATTTGCTGTAAAGATGACAATCAGAAGGAAAATAATCCCAATTTTTAAAATCTACTATCATATTTTGTCATAAATTTATTAGCATGGCTGTCATGGGAGGACATACACCTAAGGGAGAATCTTGAATTTGAAGCACATCAATATCATACCCACTTCGTTGTCTGCTCATAGTGTACATTATTATGTAAACTTCAAAGATGTAACTACTTTCAAGAGAAATTGCAAACATTATTTTAGTTCCCATTCATTTCCACTTGTTTCCTTGTTAATAATGTATCCTCTAGCATAGATGGGATATGCCTTCATACTTCATATCCAGACCTTAATGTTATACTTTTCATAACTGTAGTCTTATATTGTGTTTCATGCAAACAAGAAGTGACATAATATTATAGCCAATAATCAATATTGTGTGAAACAGGTGAGTCTGCAAATGGAGAACATCATCTTGAATAGGCTAAAGGGTAAAATAGGTCATTCGACTCGTCCCGGGTGCACAATTCGGCCCTAAACTTAGATAGGTCCAATTAACTCGCTAAAAAGATTCAAATAAGTCACCCGGTAAGGTGCCAACCGTTCATCTAGCGTCTATGTGGTGAAATGAGTAACTCCAACAGGTCTAGGGACTTGTTGGCACCTTAGCTTCTATGTCAAATGAACACAATTGACACCTTACCGGGTGACGTGGCGGGCAATAAAAAATATTGATTTTTTTTAGAGTTTAGGGAGTGAATTGGACAATTATTTTAGTTCAGAGGTCAAATTGGACATAGGACAGGTACAATGGCTTATTTGACCCTTTAGCCTTCTGAATATAGGTAGTTGGGCACATTGGTCATGAACTCATTTTGTGCTTCTAGTCTGCGTAATGAGCTAAAGACTATATTTTGGATAAGCAAGTAGAGAACATCATTCAGAGATCGACCGACATATTTGCACATCACCCAATAAATTAATAAATAAAGATTAACCGGAAATAGGGAAAGTTGAAAAGGGAAATAGAGAAAGTGCTTGGGGTGAGTATTCGTTTGGTCGGCTAGCCAAATAATCAACAAAAAACTAGAACTCTAATGACTGACCAAAATCATCATATTTATAATTTTATATACCGACTAAAAAACAGCATTTCGGTCGGCATCCGCGTAGCCGACCATAACCAAAAATACTTAATTACACATAGATTCTAGAAGCATTTTGCATATGTTCTCAGAATCTGATTCGCTATGTGCTTCATAAAAATATACGTGTAAATCATCATCATCATTACCCCAGTGCCACAAAGGTCCCGCCTACGGTGGGATAAGGGGGCCGGATGTGCACAGCCTTACCTCTAAACAAGAGAATAAATTCCAAAATGGAATCTAAACATGTGTACTACCGCACAAGCATCACAGCATCAATAAAGCATAGTAGAAAGTTAGAAACTTCAAAACAATACCCCTCTGTCCCAGAATTTTGATTTTCTTCCCAGAATAACCAATACAACTCTTTTTGTGATATCAGATAACAGACCAAAAACTGAATTTATTTACCGGTTTGGTCATTGCCTCATTGGTTTTCGGTTAGGTCGGTTATTTGCTCACCCAAGAAACTTACAAAGTACCATAACAGGACAGAAGTGGAATTACTTCTTAACTTCTTTTACATATTAATGTTGGGAATACTTTACTGTTAAAGAGACTGGATGTACAGTGTAACCAACCTTATTTTTTATGTCTTTTGCCGAATCTGTTACATATATTGCAGAAGTTGGGTCACTAGCAGACATTTTCCCAGTCTCTCCCTACAAGATTAAATTCCAGGATCAATAAATATTCTAATAAAGAGTAGCATTGAGTTTAGGCGTTCAGCATAGCTGTACAAAGCTAATTTGAAACACAAAATAATAAGATTGATTATCCATAATCACAGTGAGTTTACCATACCAACTACTTTCCCTCCACGTCAAGAGGGAAAAAAAAATAAAGGAGAGGGGTTATCTCTCAGCACAAAATACATTTTACATAGCACATCATTACACTAAAAAAATGCATTGCCTGTGTCACTATGCGCTGTACCTTTCCACTCATTCCCTACCAGCAAAATATATTCTACACTTAGCTTCCATTTCTCACTCATTTTATTCCTCCTACTTCCGACCCATCAAAAAGTAGATTTTGCAGTATAATTATGAAAATAAGCCACAATCTAGAAAAGACAATACCTGTAGAGCAGGAAAGAATGACGACTCAATTAAAGCAGGCTTATGATAGCCTATCCGAGGAGCCACATCACGTGTCATTCGGAAATAAGGGTCCTAAAAAATTGCTATATCATAATTAGCTTTACAAAAGGATACGACTATACGAGACTAAGCACAATACGGAGAGCAGATCATAAGTCAGAACTGAATAAAAACAGAAATACAGCACATTCTTTCAAGAACTAATAAAACTATAAGATGCAAGAGATATAACTCCCTTCATATTCTTTATTATGAAGCACATTCAGTATTGCAAGAGAAATTTGGCCATTTTGCAGCACCATCAAGGTTGATCAATGTCATGTTCAATATATATATTTTAGGGTACATTTAATTGGGAGTGAGATAGAACTTAGGACATGCATGGCCACAAGCAAGTATTCCTGGAGCAGAAAAACTTTGGCGAACCTGCCCAGTCACCACATGCGACCAAATTTTGTTTTACTTGCATTCCATATGCAACCCTGTCATGTTTTCATCCGAAGTGACTTCTGTATCTCCCTTACACATCAACTTATAATCCTTAGCCAACATTGATTCCCTCACAACCGCAACAGACCACCATGCATTGCCCACTTTCTTAATGTGATTTCATTAAAGCAATTTTCTAAGATTCTTGTTTATTTTTTTAAGTCATCATTCTGACCATGTTATACACACACACACACATATGCTCTTGTTTGAGTATCATGGCACCTACTTTGTTGGTGGTGCTAAATCATCCTGCAAATCATGCCATGTGAAAATATACATTATATGATCAAGAATGAGCATCTGGTTTGCATCTTTTGCACCCTTATCAGTGGCAGCTGGTCTCATGTAGTTCAGTTCATGTCATTAGACTATTTTTACTAATGCTTCAACAGTTTGTCAAGTGTTAACATCACACAACATAATAATGTTTTTATAAAAATATTAGTTGAAAGTTAGAAAAGTAATGACGCCTAAAATATTTTTCCTCACGAAATACAACAGCCCACCAGTGTAGCCTTGTTTTGTAAGTACGGACTATGGAGTACAAAAACTTTGAGACCCAATTTGTGCACAAGTCTAAAATTGTATCTCTTTGTGAAACATAGCCCATGGTCTCGACAACAGCCTCCCAAAATCCCAAGGCAATACACCCATAAGCACTTTGGGCAGGGACATATGAGAGACAGATTGAAACCACAACACGCATGCTTTTAATTAATAGAACATTTATGTTTTAAAAAAAACATTTTTACCTCAATTCAGAGATAATTTTAAACTTTAAAGAAACAATAATTGCATAACACTTCTTTTGACTATGGAAAAAACACTCCATCCCGTTGAAATTTGCCATGTTTGCCCGGGACGTGGAATAAGAAAGTAAAAACTATTTGTTTGAAGTTTGTGCAAAGGAGAAAGAAATACTAAGAAGTTAAGAACCGCAAATTAGTTACAAAGGGAAGTGTCAAAGTTTTTGGGACAAGTGGATGACTAAAAGGGGAGAGTTGACAACGTCCAGTTGGGCGGAGGTAGGATATCATTCACTAGTACAAAGTCATGCCAAGAATTTCTGGAAGGCCATCATACAGGAATCACCATTCACTTTACCATCCTTCTAGAAAATTGTTGTCTGCAGTGGCGGGGAATTACATTTTGAGGTTTAAACCACTGGAAGTATTGTTAATGGTGGATGGGAAGACAAGATTCTACCATAAATTGCTGTCATAGGTTGCCAGGCTAGCATAGAATCTGCCCAGCCATTCCATCATGGCCGCCATTTAAAGGGATCACTTGGTAAATCAGTGAGCTTTAGGGATCACTTGGTAACACTTTTGTTGTGTACTTTCTAAAAAAATCGTTTTAAATTTCTTAATATAGTGCACGATGAAACATTATGGGTAGAATCTTTTTCATTCACGGTTTATAAGAACATTTTATGAAAAAACTCAAAATAAAAACATGGTTTTGGAAACAGTAAAATGATGAACTTCATGACTCAATAAGTTCTAAACTTTGCTTTTGATTTCAAGCACTGAAAGATAAAAACTGAAACATATTTCCTTGTTTGTCTTAAAAAAAGTAGGGAAAAAAACTGCAAGCATAAATGAAGTGTCACCAAATGACATCATGGAGTCCATAACTAAAGGGCACATATATTTGTAGCAGTGTAGCAGATAAGGGGGAGGGGAACATGGGTTATATTTAGTGCTTTCATTCGCACTGGATGGATCATGAGGATATTTCCAAAAAATGACAACCCATGGAAATGCAAATGATAAAAGATTATTTCTCTATGTCTGCAGATTCATCAAACTATGCAGTATCAAATTATCCATGAATCTGTTTCATGATGCATAGTAATGCTGAGCAAGTGAGCTGCAACCATTGAAAGAATAGCAAGAACGAACCTGATCAATTGCACATGGAATCAGACAGCGAAGGCGATCATTCCCTGAGAAGAGATGTGGAAACGAACTTGGAAATGATGGAACAGCCTGGAATTTTCCAAAATTAGATCTCTTTCTGTGCATTTAATGTAACATAAACTCATTCTTTCCTAACATCCAGGCCAGGTAAAAGTTAGGGTTGCAGATTCTCTGGAAATTATATATCTAATCCACTTATATCTGAATGAATCATCAATGCAAACAAAAAAATTAGGGAGTGCTGACAAAAATGAATTAAACCATTAATCCATATCAGATCCATATTATGATTTGGAGCCTCAAATCTATAGCAGATTTCAAATGATATAGAAAGAGAACTATAAACAAAACAAAAGGTGTAATAATTGAATAGAAAATACGTATAGCATTGACTACACTCCTTCCTTCTCATGTATCATTATTCAATACAGAATTACAGATGGCATTAAACATTTGCTGTGCCAGACTTATTTAACAGATTCATATAATCAACTCGGATAGATAGCAAAAAAGTGAAAAACAGTTCCACTTCCCTCCTTGGCTCCTCCCTAGCATGGGTTTAGGAGGAACCATGGTGAGGAGGGAATGCATAGATGGTGTAGGAAAACATTTAACAAGACAGTATAAAATAAATTCTTTCAGTTTTGGAACAAGCAATTAAACACTTTTTAAACATAAGTTTAAACGTCTTTAATGTTTCTACCTGAATTGGCGGGAAACTGACTTTTCCAATATGGTCTTCGCCAGTAAAACCAAAAATACCAACAACCTGCGCCAGCAATAAAAGGTCATAGCTAGTTATAATCTACATCAAGATATAGAAGATGTACAGTTGGAAACCATTGCAGAGCATACAATCTCTGTAAAATTTGACATATTGACCTTATTGTATGTGACACACTTTGCAACCCTCACCATGTTCTTGTAAAATGCACTGCACCAAAAATTCTTGTCAATTTTTACAAAACAATACATGAAATGCATCTTACTCCAACCACTCACAGTATGCACATTGCCCTCAAATTAGTAGGCATAGTCGCCTACATCCACTAATATCAGTGGCTCACAATTCAATTCCCCAAAAAGTATCATTATTGGGTAAATAAAAGCAACACTCAGTCTTACACTCTAACATTGTAGGCTTTCATGAATCACAAAATCATAATAACCTTACACAGCATGCATATCAATTACCGCTCAAGAAAGAAGAAAACAAAAAATGAATAACCGCTTCCTAATTTATGAAAAACATAGGGGTTGGAGTTACTTGCCCTCCTACATAATCGAAATCAGAAAAGATAAATGTCTTGGAAATGTCAAAACCACAAGCAATGATGTCCTTTGCATTCTCCCGGGCCAGCCTTTGGCTTTCCTCGACCGTCAGATTCTTCCACATACACTTCTCGTCATCTGTTAACTGAATTACAAGTGGCACCTTAAACGCATCCTGCAAGTACCTTCACAGCCGAGAATTTAATTGGAAAAATTGAAACCAAATTGCTAAATATATACCTTAAAGAAACTTTTACAAAAATGCATACTTGGTGAACATGAATGGAATGAGATGACCCAAATGCAAGGACTCTGAAGAAGGTCCGCGTCCAGTGTACAAGTAGAACTTGTCCCCTCTGTCGTAAGCGTCCAGAATCTCACTGAAGTCACGGTGGGCAAAAAAGACGCCGCGGCGAAGGAAGACATGCGCCGGACGGCCAGTAAGCCTCTCCACGCGATCAATGAGGGACTGGTCAAGCCGTTGGCAGCCGAATTTGTCAATCAACTTGTCGTAGTCAATTTTGCTGCCGTCTTTGGCTGACACTTCCCATGGGTTCACAATCTGATCTTCTTCTTGCTCTTCACTTGAAACGTCCTGTGAGATACCCTTCTTCTCCATTATTATTTTCAAGCGTTGAGTAGAGTAATTAAAGCAACTTCCTTGGTTTCAAGCGTTATCAATGGAGTGGTGAGTAACAGCAGGCAGGGCCGGCTACAATACTAAGGTCTGTTTGGATTGAGGGTAGTTAGTAATGAAAGTGTCAGTAAGTGTTAGGATGTTTTTGCTGTCTGGTCTGGTCTGATCTGGTCTTATCTGGTCTGGTCTGGTAAGGTCTGGTTTCTTTGTATTTTTATAACTATCCAAGTCTGGTCTAGTCTGGTCTGGTCTGGTCTGAACTGGTCTGGTCTAATCTGGTCTGGGACAAATTATAGTCCAAGTAAAAACATCCTTAATGTTAACGCTTGTTTAGGAGAAAAATTCAGAGGTGTTAAGAAGTGTAGTAATGGTTAGGAAGTGTTAATAACTAGTATCTTTACCCGTGCGATGCGCGGGTTTAAATGATTTTGATTTTTAGTTTATGAACAGAAAATCACTTATTCAGTCGATTTTAATGTTGGTTTATAATGCATATTCTAATTTATTGAGCATGTCTTGTTTTTAACTAATTATCTAAACATATTTGCAGTCAACAATTTCCAATGAAAATAGCATTCTTGTAACTCTCGTTTGCATCCAAATGAAATTAATCTTTTCAACTATATTTACCTAAACAAAAAATGAAAATGCTAAATGCCTATTTTTTCCATTAAATTTCATCCTGGTTTATTGTTTTTTCAAAACTAACTACACATTTTTTAATTTATATATCTAAATTGGGTGTAGTCAATTTGTTTTTAGATGCCCTTCACGATTTTAAAATTTTGCAAATTAGTCCTTCAATCTCTGACTTCATGAAAAGAGTTTATAATATAAAGTTTCGTGACATTCCTTTTTTAATGAAGACAATGATGGCGACAACAGGCTGCATATTGTGATTGTTAGCGACTGGTTTATTTTTTTTAGAATGAGTTATTGAGGGTAATATGATCTAATTAACTAAAATAAGTGATATTGAACTTATACTATGATTCATATGACAACTTATGAAAATTGAGTTTTCAAGTGTAGTGGTATTATTAAAGTTGTATGTGTCTAGTAAGAAAATGAAAAAATGAGTACAATAGGTTAGACAGTTCTATTCTAGCTGAACAATATCATTGAAAAGTTGGTGGCTTGGAGCTATCAAACGTATCTTACTTTTATTATTTTGAGACATTG
Organism: Cuscuta epithymum; assembly: GCA_945859915.1. Lineage (NCBI taxonomy): Eukaryota > Viridiplantae > Streptophyta > Magnoliopsida > Solanales > Convolvulaceae > Cuscuta > Cuscuta epithymum. The sequence goes on along the minus strand of CAMAPF010001045.1, from coordinate 683,968 downwards.
ACCTATAGAGTTAAATGACATTATTGCATAAATTCATACATGAATAAATATCATATTCATCATTTCGAAATGTTTTTAAGAATTTTTTACTTAATTAAAACGTATTTGAGGAATTAGTTCTTGAGGTTAATTGTATGATTTTAATTTGTAATCCCCTTTTGCATTTTAGCAAACAGGCCGTATGTATCGAATAAGGAATTGCTTTATGTGCTCCGAGAATTACTAAACCTAACCCATGTAAGACAATTTTATCCCTTTTAATTTTCTTTTACTAAAATTGCTTCTCATCACATTCTAACCATCTCAAACATTTTTTAAGTTCTCTAATGTACAGATGGAAAGTTATACATATATGGAGTATTTTTTTAACTTCTTAATGTTCTTCAAATTTCGGGTTTTTAAAAAGTTCTTTTTGTTAAATGTATTGTATGTGTACTTGCTTAGTTATGTTTGCACCATTTTGACTTTCAAGATAAAGTTATATATTAATATATTTAAAATTAAAAAATATTAAAAAAAAATATTTTAAAACTGCAATACTTGTTTTACATTTGGAATACATGTACCTTAAGTTAATTTATAATAGTTTTTTGTTACTCAAAATATCACACCATATATGTTTAAGCTAAAAAATTAGTCCAAACAAAAAACATCTTTATTATTGTTATTAGTATTATATCAGGAAATTAGAATGTGCAAAATGCGAATGTGCAAAATGCTTCGGAAGATTTATTCTAATCTAATATGGAGTTTTAGGATGGATTCCTTGCTTTTGAAAATTTCTAGTTTGATGTCATATTACTAGGTTAATTTTTAGCTCTTTTTGCCAAACAGATTTACCTCATCCAAATAAAAGTTCAAAATTATGTTCTAGACAATAGTATTGAGTTCATACAATAGACTTTAATTCAGACATTAATTTCCACCTACAGTTCTATATGCCAAGCATCGCCCTAATCTATGAGCCCGTTTGGCAACCTCTGTTTTCATCTTATTGCCAAATGTGTTAATCAATTGCGTAGTTTAATTTTGACTTCGCTCGCTGAATTGGGAAATAATCAAAGTATATTAGGTTGGAGTAATTTTCTAGCTGAATTAACTGAATTTACTATAGAACATTATTATAAGATTTATAACTATTTTTCATGTATTTTTGTCTTTACTTAATTAACATAATATATTTTAAATACAATTTTTCAATAACTCAACCAATGCAGCACTTCAGCCATAACTTCACCTGATTTATCCGATTTAGCCAATTTCAGTGTCACCAAATGCGTTCTACGTATCCAAATAAGAAATTGTTTTGTGTCGTCTAGAACAGTGGCGGAGGTAGAGGGGTGGCCAACCGGGCCATGGCCCGCCCCAAATTTGAAAATTCTTTGTATTTTCAGTGTAAAAATTTATGTGAAAAAAATTATCTCAAAAATTCTTTGTACCGGCCTAGTCCAACCTTCAATCCTAGCTACGCCCCTGACTCTAGAATTACTAACCCTAACCCGCGTAAGACACAAATTTACCATTTTCAATTTTATCTGATTCAGTCAATTTCAGTGTTACCAATGGGCTCTATGTATCCAAATAGAAAATTGCTTTATGTGCCTCCTAGAATTACTAAACCTAACCCGTCTAAGACACAAATTTATCCTTTTCAATTTTCTTTTATTAAAATGCTTCTCGTCGTATTCTAGCATTTTACCCGTGTAAGTTGTACATATTTTTTATTCTTAATGTTTTTTAAATGTTGGTTTTTTTTAAAGCTTTTATTTCGCACGCTGAATTATGTAATACTCTCTCTGTCCCGCTAATCTTGTTTCATTTTACGTTTTTTGGAAAGTCCCACTAAAATTGTCACATATCAAATTTGGTAAAGTTTGTGTGGCTCTAAATCATTTTTATTTTATCAATTAATATCAATCACATAAACTCACTTTTATTCATAATCGTGTCACCCCCTTCAGTTCTAACTAGTTTTGTGCCCGGGCGTTGCCCCGGGTGAAACTCCCATATGGTATGTACTCCGTATATTTTAAATATATCTTTCGTGTGAATTTTGTAATATAATTCTAATTGCCAAAATCATTGAAATATTTATTAATCCGATACAATATTATATAATATATAATAAAAAAAGAATTTAGGATCTGTAACACATTAGAATGATCGAAAGACATAAAAAATCGAAAGACTGTTTCTAAATTCTTGAAAACTTCACTATAGACAACATTTATGGTCTTGGTGAAAAACCCTGATCTTTAGAGCGAATCAAAATATTTAATTCTTCTTTACTCTTGATCCTTAGCTTGATATGGAAACATATAATTGACCATGAGTGAAGACGTTTTTCTTGAGACATAGTCCGGCTTGAGATAAAAGGCTAACCTTAGCTCTTGTTGATGCTCATCGCAAAACATACCACAAACGGAATTGCTTCCTCTGAAAACTAAAAAGGAATGTTACATCAAATGGAGATAACAACACTTTAGGAATGTGCACGGTGCCCATCATATATCCAAGATTAGTGAGATTTAACCTAGTTCCATTACATAATACCACCGATTGATCTATATTTTTCAAGAGCATAATGGGAGCACCAACCTTTAGATGTGATTCGTGACCAGGCAGTTCCGAGAGTGAGAGACTATTAAGAAATTCTGGTGTGTACTTGTCACTCTCGTGACACAAACCAATATATGGACTGATAATGCTATTTGAGCTGACGTTCATGACATTGTCACCAGGAACCAAAGATAGCATGTAGTCAATTATTTGGCGAACCACGTCTAAAGTAGGTGCAAGTATCGCTCTTTCATATAGGTAAGTTGGATCATTGAGACGTTTTTGCAGGTTATGATAAGTGCTATTAACGATAGCTGTTAGGTACTTATCTAATTATCTTATGCCTTGATAAAAATTCATCAATTACTTCCACTTGTGAAATTCCATCTACTTGTTGTTCAATATCACCATCCCCGACCTTTAAAATCCATGAACCTAACTTTTCAATGACACTCTTTTCATCAAGAGCAGTTGAAAGTAATATCATATTCTTCGTGAGACGCCGAAGTGAACAATCACTCCAAAGAGTTGATGCTCTTCCCCCCTTTGACTTGACCAACAAAATTTGCCGGAAGTATCCTCCAAGAACAACAACCTTCCCTCTGAACAGCCCATTTTCATTAAATAGGGTCACTTAGGCTCATAATGTCTTTCAAAGTTTTATCTAAAGCCTCAAAACAATGTTTGCGCACCATTGGTGCTTCGTCCCATATAATTAGGGATGTAGATTGGAGGAGCTTTGCCTTGGAACTTCCTTGATTAATATTACAACTGGAGTTTTCAATGATGTTCAGTCAAATAGAAAATCTAGAATGCGTTTTCCTGTCCCCAGGCAATAGTGACACCACTATTCCACTTCATGCAACTGCAAGAACAATTTCCTTCACGCCTAATAAATGTTGCATAGTATTCCACAGGAAAAAAATTCCAGCTCCATCATATTTGTAGACCAAGAAAAATCCTATATAAAAGAGTAAGTATGCTTCACTACGTGGCAACAATTTCATTGTAAATATATTAAAATCTATATATTTATTTTCAATTTAACCATGTCCATACTAACACATGGTTTGAAAAATAAACATTACATTTACCTCTGGTATTTTCACACACAGCATTGAGCATCTCCATGTAAATACGCTTTTGCTCATATATTAATTGGTCAATGAGATGCAAAAGCTATCGTGCTAAGTCTTCTCTATCATAGTCAATCTTTTCATTTATAAGTGCATTTTCATCATAACTTACATGTATTGCATCTTGTTTCGACATACCTTCAAAAGTTGCAAAACTCTTTCCGTTCCTTTGTAGTATCCTTTCAATATTATGCTCTTTGGCTGCGTTTAAAATAGAGTAGTTATTAAGACACTATATGAGTGTCCTATTTTATTTCTAAAAATCTTTCGGTCATATTTCAATTTAGTATTGCTAGAAAATTAACCACAACAAACTATTTTACGTGCTACTATTTTTTTTTAAAGAAAGAGATTTTTATTGATTAAATAAAAGAGGTTACAAAGAGAGAAGGAAGGAGGAGAAAAAAACATACATGAAATTAAAAAGGAAAATAAAGGAATAAGCAAATGATAACGTCAAGTTCTTATATTTTATGTCCTTATATTTTATCACATTTGTTAGGGGTGGAAATAAGCAAATAATGTAAAAAATGTTATCACAATTGTAATGTTATGATAGAGAATAGCCTTAATAATAACTCCAAGTAAGGCTACCTTACATGATTTGACAATCATGTTTCGCAAAAATATGAAAAATATTGATTAAAACATGCATGTAGAATAAACTAATGAATTAGCAAATAAATAGGAATAATAAATAATGTACTATTAGAAGATTGAAATCCAAAAAGCTAAGCTTAATAATGTAAATTGTTTTGAGCGATAAAAAACAATTATCATTAATAGATGAATATATTGAACCAAAAAAACATATAACTTTCAACATGAAATTCAAAGAACGGTACTTATGGTTTGTAGACAAATACATTCCACATTTCACACCGACATAAAATACAAAAAATATTACTCATGTTCAACATTCGGTGCATTAATGCATCTAAACACCGGGTGTTGAACATGAGTAATGAACAATTTACCTTACACCGGGTGTCGATTTTAAGAAAAACTTAAAATTGACTGTTTGACCTAACATTAAGGCAGAGAATATTAGTTCATGGTCTAGATTTTTTGTAATTAATATAGTTACGACGTTATGCATGTGTTCTAAATTGTGAAGAGGAATGATATACAGAGTATATAGTTATGTGCGGCCAAAAAAAATAATAACCATCATATTACATAAAAGTGCAGATCGATAGCTTCTTTAATATGGAGTAAATTAAATAAAACATCCCCCACTTTCTTCACTTAAACACTCCTTCTTAATATGAGTCACAAAATCCCCTTGACTTACTTTTACTCACTCTTTCTATCTCCTTCAAATTCAGTAAAGCATACTCCCATTCACATAAACAAACATTATTTGTGAGTTGATGCTTTGGATACTCTTTCTTAAATTTTCAAAAATTTAGATTTAAACATATATATGCTCTATGTTGCTATGAATTAAGAACAATTTTAGAATCTTTAATTTATTTTGTACCATATAAAACCAGGAGACATGTTTTGGGGTAAAAAATATTAACACATAATTCTTTGAATGGTGATGCTTTTTACCTTTTATTTTATTTACTACGTAAGCTTCTTATTTTATTTACTACGTAAGCTTTATAACCGGGCGTTGCCCCGGATAAAACTTCCATATGAAATTTGAATTTTTAAATTATATAATGTTTCTATAGTATGAGTTTTCTAATTTCCATTTGAAATGGCATTGAAATGTTTATCAATTGTAGTATAATAACAAAGAACATAGAATATAAAAGACCTCAAAATGACCAAGAGACATAAAATATTTGAAAGACCGTGTTTATAAATTTTGATCAACGTATATTTATTTAGATAACATTATGGTCCTGGTGAAAAAATCTCAATCCTTAGAATGAATTAATATATGAGCAAAAGCGTATTTACACAAAACTTATAAATATGTATGTACATTGGCAATTGATTTTGATCATACCTGCCTATGATTACATGCTTTAGGATGATTATAAGAAAAAAAATCTATTAATATTACTTTTGAGAAAGTGATGAACAAAAATGTGACTTGGTAACTTTTAATGACTATGATTGTGTTCAAAGTTACTATGATATAGTGACAATGATAGAAAATTTGAACACAATTATAGTCACTAAAAATTATGAAGTCACATTTTTGTCGATAATTTTTTTCTTAGTAACAATTTTGGGAAAATCTTTTGTTATAACCCAGTTACATTGTTTAAATTATAAAAAATTGAAATAAATTATTGTTAACTTTTTTTTATAATGTTATCTAACTTTTATCTATTAATGTTGACTTCCACCTTTATCTCCTAAGGTATAGGTACGGTGATCTAAAAAGTAGGGGCTTTGTTATTTAAATTATAAATAACTATGGGCAAAATCTAAAAATGATCAATTTTAATAATTGGACTCAATTGCAATTTAGGTAGAAATCAATTTCAATTGAAATGACTCTACTTTATTAGTACTAAAGTAGATATTAGCGTGACGGAGGTAGTAATGAGAAGAAAAAGTAATATTGAAGTTAATTTTCCGGCTGTAATAACTAAAGTTACTATGGAGGATTATTTTGGCCATTTTTATGAAAAAGAATCTATATTTTATTAGTAACAAATATTTTAAATATAATTTTTCATAAGTCACCAGAATCAGTCTATCCAACCACTCCAGCCAGAGTTTCATAAATTTCAGTAGAATCAACCGATAGAACCAATTTCAGTGTTATCAAATGAGATCACAATTATAAATTATGGAAGTTTTGTCGTGTTCAATTATAACTCAGCAGGGCCCCACCAAAATATAATGTCATGTTTATTTTAATATGGTGTAACTTTTTTATTTGCACTCCAATTGTTACAAAAAATGTATCAAAATTCACAATTTTTTATGATCTTTCATATGACACCAATGTTAAATATATAAAAATAAAAAATGATTTAACACTTTAAAACACCTGTCTTGTAGAAAAAATAAGATTGAAGTTGATTTTCTGGCTGTATTGGCTGAAGTTACCATGGGGGATTATTTTAGTTATTTTTCATAAAAAAAATACACCGTATTTATTTTGTTAGCAAAAAAAATTAAATCTAATTTTTCATAAGTTAGCAGAATCAGTCTATTCAACCACTTCAGCCAGAATTTCATAAATTTGAGTAAAATGCCGATTCAGCCAATTTCAGTGTTACCAAATGAGATTGCAATTATAAATTATGGAACTTTTGTCGTGTTAAATTATAACTCATCATGGCCCCACCAAATATAATCTCATCTTTATTTTAATGTGGTATAAATTTTTTTTTTGTGCTCCAATTGTTACAAAAAATGTATCAAAAAATATAAATAATTTATAAGTGTTGTAACATTTTTATTTATACTCCGGTTGTTACAAAAAATATATCAAATTAATAACTTTTTATTATCTTTTAATGACACCAATATTAGATACATAAAATTAAAAAATAATTTAACACCTTAAAATATCATCTGTTTTTAAAAACTTCTATAACTTTTTAATTTATACTCAGATTGTTACAAAATATATATCAAAATTCCTAACTTTTTATTATTTTCCATATGACACCAATGTTTCATATATAACAATAATAAAAATTAATTCTATTTTTATATATGCAAGATAAGAAACTGCCCATATTAATATATATTTTTTTATATATGCAACATTGGTGTCATATGAAATATTTCAAATAGTTATAAATTTTTATATTTGTTTTGTAACAATTAGAGTACAAATAAAAAAGATATATCACTTTAAAATACAAATGTTTTTTAAAGTATTAAACTATTTTTTATTTTTATTTATTCAATATCGGTGCCATATGAAAGATAATAAAAATTTATGAAATTTAATATATTTTTTGTAACAATTAAAGTACAAATTCAAAAGTTATTTTAGTTTAAAATAAACATGAGATTTTATTATTTGAGTTGCATAGTTTTAGGAAGTTTTTTTTAAAGAGGACGTAGGATTCCAACTTAGAGATTAGTCATAAATTAACGTAACATCAGTTCTAATCTAAGTTAAATACTAATGTATGGGAAGAATAATTAACGAACATACCAAATTAGAAAGGGAATTTAGAATTTTATAATTAATGTTTCCTTAGAAGATGACACATGGCAAAACTTTCCATAATTGTATCTTTAAAATGTATTATCTATAGATAGATAGATAGATTGGTCTCATATGAAAGAGAATAAAAAGTTATAAATTATGGTATATTTTTTGTAACCATCAAAGTACAAATTGAAAAGTTATAGCACTTAAAAATAAATATGAGATTTTATTTTTTGAATTACAAATTTAGTTTATTTACTAAATTGGAAAGAAAATCTAAAATATTATAATGAAAGTTTGCTTAGAAGATGACACATGGCAAAACTTTCCATAATTGTATCTTTCAAATGTATTATTTATAGATAACCTTCCCAACACCTCAATTGTCCATTTTTTAACACCCCGATTTGGAGTGTTTTGAGGTGTTGGACAATTATTACCCTTCTCATTTACCCGAAAAACATAAAATGCTTCGGCATTTCACTTCGAATGTCTTTCTCACGGGTCTGATGGTTTGTTTTTCATCTCTTCTCTTTACTCGTTTCTTTTGCCTCAAGGTAAAATTATTAACACTTCCATTATTAACACTTCATTCATTTGACTCTCCCAAACAAGGTAAAATTATGTCTAACACTTACACTTTCATTCCCTTCCGAGCCCTTACTAACACTTACTAACACTTCCATTACTAACACTTTCAAACAGTCCATCCAAACAGGCCCTTATGAGGCCCCAAACCCAAACTACAATATGGAGTATGAAATAATAGGGGTGGGAAAAACCAAACCGAAACCCGAAAACCGAGCCGGGCTCGGAGCGAAATTTTTTACCGTGCCGTTTTCTTTTTTAATTTTGGCGGGCCGGCTAATAAAACCCAGACCGAACCCAAAATTTTGAGCCCAAATCCGGTCCCTAAAATTTACAAATCGGCCCGGACCAGCCAAAACCCAACCCGAATATGTCATTATAACTTATTATAAAATATTAAGTATATGTAAATAATATATCAGAAAGCCAATCGTCCCAATAGTTTCGGCATCTCTATCAGTCGATTGGGGAGAGATCTTAGAAGTTTACCCCCCCCCCCCCCTCTCATATGGTTGGGGGATTTAGAAGGAAAGGGAAGGAGAGGAGTCATATTTAAATTTAAAATAATTTTTTCATTTAGACAAATTCAAATAAAGTGAAGACAAAATACTATATAAAAATATATGGTTTAACTAATTATATAGTTATTTGAAGTTTAATACTAAAAAAAATCAGATAAATTAATAAAATAAAAAATCAATCTTCCCCTTCCCTCCCCTCCGAAATCCCCCGACCATACTGGCCCTAGGACAAATATGGGATGCCATTTAGAATTCTGAAGAGGTAAATTTATGGATTTTTCATGTTTCCAAGGAGTAATCAATCCTACAAAAGCTAATCTTCCACACTCCAGAGTTCTTCTCGCTGCTTATAGCCTTTGAATTATTAATGTTTCAGTACTTTTTTTTGTGTTTGAAATTGAAACATCGTTGCTTATAGCTTTGAATTATTGATTCAACAGTTTTGCTTTGGCTAATGGCTATAATAGAAAGTGCAAAGGTTGAATTAATTTGATTGATTATGGATTTTTTAAATAATTTTTTTCAATAAAAACAGTGATAAATTTTTTAATGGGCTTTAACCGACCCTACCCTAACCCGGTCCGAACCCAAGCTTCAAAAAACCCGGCTCGGACCGAATATGTCGGGCTTTTTTTCGGTCCTAGTTTTTCATAACCCGAGAAGTTTCGGTCAATTTCCGGGTAGAGCAAAAACCCGACCCAGCCCAGACCGATCCCACCCCTATGAAATAATTAGAAGTAAATCATCCCAAAATTGACGGAAAAGGAAGCCTAGCCTACATGTCAGAGCGGGCTGTATAGTGGACACTGTACCATCGGTGGCATTTTTGTAAATTAAGTGAAAGTTGCGGTTTGTGTTAAATGAGCATTAACATACTTTAAATGAGCAATAAACTTATTTTACTGAGTATTTAGAGTGTAATAATGAGCATCGTAATATTGACTTCATATTTTATATTTCACTTTGATTTTCTTATTTTTTAAAATATTTACAATGAAGCTGCAAGAATCCAACATGTAAATTTAATGTAATATTATACTTTTGAAACATGCATGAATATGACATTTTAAAATGAGTATTACAACAATATTAAATGAGCATACACAAATTACGAAAATGAGCATAAATTTTTTCAATAAACTCATTTAAGAGAAATGCTAGAGGTACCCCCATTTTCTACCCCATTTTGTACCTCATCCTATGTTTGTGGCTCACAAAAATCCAACCCAATTAAATTAATTGCTCCATTTTTACTCATTGCTTTTGTGAACCACAAACATAGGAGGGGGTACAAAATGAGGTACAAAATGGGGTAACTTTAGCATTAGTGCTCATTTAAAACATCTACTATGCTAAAATGAGTATTATACCAATTTCAAATGAGCATACATAAATTACGAAATTAGCATAAAAAAATTCAAAAACTTAATTTTCAATCTCTATTGTGCTCAACTTTTCATTTGTGTATGCTCAAATCAATAAGCTCAACTTTTCATTTGTGTACGCTCAAATCAGTAAAACTACGTCTACAATGAAATCTCGGACCACGGTCGTAGGCTCCCCGGAAATCACCATCTCAACTCCGAATTGTAGGGCCTGGAGGTCGTCAGTCGCTATAAGGTAATTGAATTGAGTTGTGGTGTAGGTAATTAAGATTGTGATGAAATCGATTTCAAATGAGAAAAGCTCATACACGAGTTGATACATGATGATCGATCAGGGTGGGATAGTGGAGGGAAAAAAATCAAGGAGTTGAGCTTAGCAGAATTCCTGAGCTACGGGCCTCCAAAAGAAGAGATGAGACTAGAGGGGGAAATCGCTACTCACAGAACCAAAAGACGGGAACATAACGAGGTGGTAGGTGCGAAGCAGAACAAAAAAGCATGGATGTACCATGAGCACGTAGCACACTACAGCCAGATGTACCATATAAGTTGCAGACGGAAAATGCATGGATATTATGTGCACTCTTATTTTTAACACATACATTTGTGTCCCTATAGTGACTATTTACATTTGTATCGACATTCTCAACATTATTTAAAGCAAAAAAAAATCAAGTAATTCTATAATTTGTTCTTTCTTAATTTGTTCTTTCTTTTGTATGTTGGAATCCTGATTCCGTTTCTCTATCATCATAAAACCTACAATTTCACACAAATTAATAATAATAACAATAATGAATAAACGATTCATAAATTAAAAAGGAGTTCCTTTATTTTCTTTCTACGTGTTAAGGTCTGTATACCAGCTTCCTTGCAGACTCGTCAAACTACCAGCTTCCTTAGTCCTTTCGTCCGGTGTCCGCACCTCTGCGATTCTGTCAATCTGTCTAGGCCCTGCGTTGCCCGGCAGTATTGATGGGCCGCTATTTAGACTATGTTTGAATACATTGAACATATTTTTCAGAATATATATTAAGTAAAACATTAATTAAATTATTATAAATAGTATTTTGCTTTGAAAAAAAGGTCAAATAAACCCAACTATTATGAAAAAATCATATAAACCCATGTACTAAAAAAAGGATCACATGAATACAACTCCTAAAAAACAAGTGGAAATTACCCGAATAGACCACTTTTATGCCTCACATATCATTTATGTCTCATCTACTTTCTCCTTTCACTTGTAAACTTTCCTGTTTTCAATTAGGTTTTTTAATTTCACTTTTAGACATGTTCTCACTGCCCCCTCCACCACCGCTTATATCCGAGAGATGCAGGAGTTCCTTCATCGCATCAACCATCACTTTCAATTGAACAAAATTTACATGCCCGAGAATTTACATGCAGGGAGTTCCTTCATCGCATCAAAATCGATAGGAAGCCAACCAGCCGGCCGTGTCATGATGGAACTCTTCAGCGAGACTCCAAGGATGGCCGAGAATTTACATGCCCTCTGCACAGGAGAGAAAGGAATCGGGCAGTCTGGCAAACTGCTGCACTTGAAGGGCTCCACGTTCCACGGCATGATCCTCAATTCCATGTGCCAGGGCGACAATTTCACAAGGGGAAACGAGACCGGAGGTGAGTCGATCCACAGCGGCAAAGTTTGTAGACGAAAACTTCATTAAGAAGCACACCAGCATCGACATCCTCTCTATGGCAATTTGGCAAATTCGGGGCCAAACGTCAACAGATCCAGTGAGTTTTATGGTTGTATTGCTTGATTATAAATTTGATTTGATAGATTTTGATTTCGCAGAGATCCTATTCAGATGTTTTTAAAAATAATTTATAATGTTAGTATCAATAGAGTTTTAAGCTCATTCAACAATTTCCTGTTAAGATGATTTTGGAACATCATTTGTTTGGAGAAATAGTTTCAGTACACATAGCATACATGCCATCTACTACCTATGTTGATTCCATGATTACTTCTTTTGAAAGAATAATTGATCATGTATACTAAAAAACTTACCTGCAATAGGAAGACCAGAGTAGAGGCAGAGGCGCTGGCAATCTTACTCTTTTAGCTAGTCCCAATTTCAATCGGTGTTTGCCTCCCTAATCCTCCAAGTCTGCAACCAGTACTTATCTACCACGGACTGGAGTATAGCAAGCACAAGGTGTTTTGGTATGTCTTTGAAGTTCTAATGTTTGATTTTATGTTGTAGCTAAAAGTGTGTTTGGATCCATCTTTGACTTTTCTTTAGATCGTTGTATAAACTTTTATTTCTCTTATAATTGTTTGGGGAAGAAAATTTTGGCTTTAGGTAATTGTGCTCTGCAGTTTGAGTATTTTTTAATATGAAGATAAAAATGTTCAACTGTGTATTAGGAAATCCATAGAGAAAACCTTGCAAAATATGGAAACTAATACGGAGTAGAAATTTGCAGAGGATGAACTTCGATTTTCTGTAAAAATGTCACTGGCAAAAGGACTAAACATGATCATGTTTTATACTTTGAGACTATTGTTGAGCTGTACTAGCATGCAATCCCGACACCCAAAAACTAGTGTAGCAAGACTTTTCAACTTGGAGTGTGCTTTGCTGGCAGGTACAATTTTTCAAAATAGGGATTTCCATTGCTTAGGAGATAATCTACTTGCAAAAATCTAGATGAGATGAATAAAAGTGACTTGCTACTGATGGTTGGTTTCTCATGAGTCATGAGTGTAATAATAGAGAGGTAGTTCTTTTTTGATGAGCATTATTATGCATTGTAATAAATTTATCGTTGCTAAGAGTTTTTATGCTCACTAGTTCTGGAAGAGGATTGTTCTCCTGACTTTTGCTAAATTTTGTTTACCTTCCTTTTAGTGCATATATGTATTCATCCCTTGCCAAATTATCTTTTAACTTTTTGCTAATTTTCAAAAAAAAAATGTTATTAGTTTTGATGCATTTATGAATGTGAAAGACATATTGAATTGTATAGTTGTAGCATTATTTTTATATGTTCTTTGTTGCTTTTTGTTTCTTTTGCATTTCGCTTTCTATTGTAATGTGTTTCTTTTTGTTGTTTGACTGTTGATTAGGCATGAAAACTCTTCAAATTGATTCCATCACACAATTAAAGAAAGAGCTGCCAAAGTTGAATTTGTGAAGAAGCACAAACTGAAATATGGCATAATTACTCTACTGGAAAGGAACTAGGAAGCCCTCATTGGGTCGGTTTTAATTTTTGAATTTTTAATTTTGTTCACCCCTATGTAAATGTATATATACTGAAAATCCAATTTATTGGTACATCATTTAATATTGTTATATTTTAAGGATAATTCTCATCTTGAATGTGGGGATACATATTCAAAATTGTGATACTTCAATATGATTTTTTTGTTGCTCTTTGTTGCACTTTTTTGTTGTTTTTTGTTGTATCATGTTGCTTTTTGTTTTATTGTGTTTCTTTTTTGTTGACCCTTGTATATTTATTTTTTTATTGTACATTTTTTCATTTTTGTTGTTTAATTAGGTTTATATTCATTTTTATTGCATTGAAATAAAAACCACATATCTACCTTAATATTATATTTTAAAAAAATCCACATGAAACATGAATAAACAATAAGAACCAAAAAGTTGCATAGTTTTCAACAAAGTGAAACATAATTTTCAAAAAAAAAAAATGAAACATAATGAAACAACATCCAATAAAAACTAACAATAATATGCCCTAATTATAATAATTAATTTCTGTAACTAAAATATCAATTCAAAAATTCAAAATTGTTTTTTTTTAATTTTCTTACAACTTTTAATTTATTACAACTTTCTACATTTTATATACTTTAATTGTTTCACACTTTTATTTTTGGGAATATATTTTACATTTTTCTAAATCAATTTACAGTTTTTAGTGTTTTTAAGTTTTTATTTTTCTGTTTAAATTTTTTATACTACATTTTTTATTTTTCTTTAAATCTATGTATTTATTTAGATATTTATAATTTTTGAAATTTATTATTTTACAAATGTTAGCCCTTCTAAACAGCTTAATTGTTATCATATTTTTCATACTTTCAAAAATAACTTATATTACGGAGTATTTTACTATTTTATACAATTATATGTTATATAATTTTATATAAATTATATTATTTAATTTTATATACTTTTCATACTTTCAAAAATAAACTATATTTTTTTTTAATTTTAAGATTTTAGATTTTTTAAAATATTATTTATACTTTTCAGTTTTTAAAAAAAGTTCTTTTTCTTACACACACACATATCCCCTTTCATTAACTATATATAAATTTGACTTTTATATTTTGATTGTTTGATTTTATACATTTAAGTTTGGAGTATACGTTTTAAAATAGTTACATTACAGAAAAACGTATTGTTGTATATTTTCTAACTTAAAGAAAATTATTTTTTAGTATTTTCATTTCTAATTTTTTTTTTAAAAAAATCTAATTTAATTCTTAACACTCTTATCCCTTTTCTGAGTTTTTAATTTAATTTTTTAAGTTTTCAACTCCGAATTCTTTGGAATTCATTTTTGTTTTTCTTAGTTTAAGTATTTTCGTTTTCTCTTCAAAAATTTCCAGATATTTTCATTTTTTTACATTTACTAATTTTTATATTATTTTCTATTTGCAAACAAGAATTGAGTATTTCTTAAAAAGTTGTAGTATTATCATAGAGTTGGAACCTTACGAGCATTTCTTGAAGTTGGTACTTAGTGGTAGTGGTTCCAGCTTTCCACGAATCGATTTATGTAGATAGACTATTTGTGAAAAGAAGATTTTCCGTGAGTCTATTTTTGAAAGAAATTTAGAAAGGTAACAAAAGTGATATTATTTTTACTTTTTTGTCTATTTGTGATAAATTCCCAAAAAACAATGGAATAGATCCTTTGACCGGAAGCTAACCTACTGTAACAAGTTACCGACTCTTTATTCACGCTTCCCGACTGATTCTTCTTGTTTTTTCTTTCTTTTTTTCACTTTTCTTGTCTATGCTCCATCGTAACCCACTAACCTATATTGTGATTAGAAAATTTTCTTTTGTACACGTTTTTATCACTACAAAAAAACACGGAGTTAGTCACAGATTTAGTCACGGACCGTAGTATAAAAAATCCGTGACTAACTCTGCTAGTCACGGACTTTGTCCGTGACTAAATCCGTGACTGTTTGGGAGTGACTAATTCTAGTCACAGACATTTTATCCGTGACTAAGCGTAGTCACGGCTTAGTCACGGACCGTATCCGTGACTAATTTGTCACCGGAATAACCACACCGGCGACTTAGTCACGGCCTTTTCCGTGACTATATTTAGTCACGGACCAATCCGTGACTAAATATTCAAATTTTAAAAATGAACCGCCAAAATGTTACGGTTTACATTTTCAAAATTTAAAATTTAGTCACGGACTTGATCCGTGACTACGTTTTCATTTTTTTTAAAAAAAAATTTAAATTTGTAAAATAACTTTTAAAAAAATCGGTCTAGAATTTAGTCACGGCTCAGATCCGTGACTAAAGTTTTTTATTTTAAAAAAAAATTTGTTTTATAAAAAAAATAAATTTATTTTTAAAGTTTCTTTAGAAAAAGTTTATTTTAAAAAATATTTGTAGAATAAAAGTAATAAAAAAATATTTGTAGAATAAAAGTAATAAACAAACTACTAGAACACACATTTCATAACCAAACAGACTGAAATAAAAGCAATAATAAGCACAATAGAATTATAGTAAATAAACAATGTTCAATTAAAAATGTATATATTTACAAGCTCCTTCGGCTACCATTATGATAATATCTAGAATCATCATATAGATAATCTTCTTCGGTCTCATCTTCTCGGTTGTATCCAGCTTGGCCACCGCGACTGCCTCCTCCGCGACTGCCACCTCCGCGACTGCCACCTCCTTGGCTGCCTCCAGATGTTTGAAACAGGTTGTGAAAATTGATATCCTGAATAGAACCAAATGAAGGCAACCCGGGTAGCAGAGTTGGAACGGAAATAACCGCCCATGTGTACTTGAGGAGTCTGCTCGGGGTGCTGTATATACGGCTGAGGCTGAGGTTGATTCCGAATTCCGGCGCTGAGGATCCGTTCCATCGCTTCCAGCCGGGCCCTTGTTTCTTCTTCTTTTTTGCGTTGCTCCTCCAAGCAACGCTGCTGCTCATCCAAGGCCCGCTGCTGCTCCTCCATCTCCCGCTGCATTTGAGCGATACACGGATCCTCCACGCGCCTTGATCGGGAAGATGAAGCGCCGCTGCGGTCGTACAAGATCCGTTGCCCCTCAGCCCCCATGCACGGGACCCGGCCCTTGTACACCCCAACTGCCTCAAAGATGGCATCATCCTCCACATCAGAATCAATCTCATCCTCCTGAGTCAAGCCTAATTCTGCCCGCCTCTTCTCAACATTTGTGTTATACTTCGACTACTGTTGGTCCCTATTTCTACTCTATAATGTATAAGATCTGATTAATAGGAGTAGAAGAAGCTTTCCATTGATAGCCAGAAAGTTTACACAAAGATGAAGAATATGTAGCGTAAAACTTCCGTAGGCTTCTAGTCTATGCGCAGAGAAATTTTCTAAGGGAGGAAAGCTTAACCTAGCCATTCCTAAGGGGTCTATTTATAGCCTCCTTAGAATGGTAGGTTTTACAATGATATGGGCTCTCCTTTTTAGGAGGCCCATTCCTAATTTAGCTTAGTAGCCTTTTCCATTTAAGGCCTATTAAATACACAATAAATACTACCAAGAGGCTAGATAAAATACATTGATCACAACACTAAAAATATCTCTAACATTCTCCCCCTTTGTGATCAGATGTCCGTTGTTGGCTCTTGTGGATTCTTCTGCCTCTTGTAGTAGTTGTTTTGCAGTGCTAGAGCATGTTCATATTGGCGCAACATTCTCCTCTTTTCGAGTCGAGCGTTGATTGCTTCTAGCACCGCCTTCATTCGGGCATATTCTTTCAATTTCTTCTTTCTTTGGTCTCAACTTCTTTTATCTTCTTGGAAAGGCTTCATGAAGAAATCCTTACAATCTCCCCCTTGGTGTTATTTATTCAATTTGTTCTTTGATGCTGGGAGTTGAGGAATTCTTCAAAATCTTGCTTTTAATCCTTGCTTTCCAGAAACTGCTCTCGATCAGCTTGAATGAAGTCATATGGCGCCTCTAGAATGAATGTTCTGAAGAGATCTAGGCGCACAAGGAATTCATCTTCAATATTTGATCATCCGGCCTCTGTATCATCCAGAATGTAGCCTTTTCTGACTATTCGATCGTGAATGCTTTTGAGGAACAATTGTCGGTAGCACAGCGGAAAATGATGGTTGACTTGTGAGCATAGCTGACCATTAGATCTGAAGCTGACTTGGTAGTTGATGAATCTGAAAGAGTGGAGAGCCGTCATTTATAGTTGGAGGAGAGAAGTGTCCGGGAATGTTTTTTGAGTGTAAACAGCATGTGGACCTCTCTCCCCCTCATGACGATCCCATAAATCGAGATGTCATGCCTTTATTCTTTTATTCATTTGAAAAAAATGGAAAATGAAAAAATGAAAGGATAAGGATCGGAGACACTGTGATGTTCCGTTAACACAACATCAATGTAAGCATTGATGTGTGGCCTGTATATAATGATAGAAACGTTGTAGCTCTAACAGGACTTCCAACCAATCATTGTGAAACATCTGAAGTAGATGTCACTCTGGTTGTTATGGCATGATCACTAGGATCAGCATGGATAATTGTAGCCCCCCGGGATCATGTAGACACCCGTTATCATCACTATAGAGATGAACTCTAAATGATGGCCTGAAAATGTTGGTGATTTCTATGTTGCAACATCAGGACTTCCATCCAATCATCGGTCTGCATCTATAGAAGATGAGCCTATGGAAGTTCTCGCATGGTCACTTGGACCTGCAACTGACTCTAAAAATGTGTCTGTGTCCTAGAAAATTCAAAACATTTAGGAGTGAGATAACTAGACACAACGTGATCAATGAAAGTTCAGTGGCGTGGGGCTGAGGGCCACTGTAGTCAGTATCAGTCGCCTCAGAAGGAGACGGTGATAAGAGATGAGGTTCCCCGTGAACAGTGATTAAACACCTGTCTGTTGGGAGACAGGTGAGTGGTCTAGGGTAGGGTTGTGCACGCGCTGTTTGGACAAAATGCAGCGACTTCTACCCGGGATCTGAATAAATTCAGTCCTGAACCTATGGGGATTGTCCGGAGTATTTGAGTGACTGGGATTGATTCCTCGATTGATAGCTCATTTGAGGTAGCAGTTTTGTCATTGATTATTGTCTTCTTGCTCATCGGAGCCTCCTGCTTCCTCACTCATAATATTCACTCATTTACTCACTCTCGGCTTTGTCCCTTGGGTAGGCTTAGTTGGGTTTACTAAGCCATTGGGACTTATCTCTCATTGATCTTGTTTATTTTCTCTCTGCGTACTCCCCCTCAACTGGAGCACTGAGTAGGATGCCTTTGACGATGTTTGGCGCTTGGGAGGAGAACTTTGAAAACTCCCCCTTAAAATTTGCATCCTTGAGAGAATTCTTGCATTTAATCTAGGTTGTTTGAGGGTTCAAGTTGGGGTTGTTGGCTAGATGAAGCACCATGCTCGAGTATCCGTTGCCTCTTATTCTCCCCCTCATGAGGAGCCGAATCATTGGAGTCCTCATGCAAATGTTTGTGACCACGGAGACTGTCATGGCATGTGCTTTCGGTTTCAGGTGCTACAAAAAGAGCTCTTTGTTTGTCAGTGAGTGGAGCTTCTTCGTTTTCAAGAATTCTCGCTAGCATAATGGATGCTAGGTCATCGAATGGCATTGTAAATGGGATAGGATAAGGATTGGGGTGAGTTGCTGTTGGAGTGGGAGGATGAGGGTTGAGTTAGGGTTTGATGATGTCATTAAGAAGCGCCGGGGTGGTCCTGAATTCCCATGCCCGAGCGGTTATTGCTTCGTGCACCCATGGTTTAATGGTGGAATCCAAGCAACGCTGCTGAATGACTGCAAGGTCAGTAGGGTTAGGGTTGTCCGGTTACAGGGGTAGTAACCGTTGTCACAACATCAATAAAGTTAATGGTGTGTGGCCTGCAGATAATAATTGAGTTATCTGTTCAGCGGCAGGACTTCCGATCATCATCGAAGTATCTCCGATCGTTGTTGACAGGGAAAGTGGACCTGTAGAGTGCGGTGGTGTGAAAAGTGTATGTGTCCTAGCAAATTTGCAAATGTAGGGAGTGTGACACCTAGACTCAATGTGATAGAAGAAAGGGTAGTGGCCCGGGGCGATAGACCACTATGTACATCCTTAACTGCTCCGTAAGGGGGCAGAGAGGTGGGTATAAGATCCCCTATTTGTGAAACTACTACCTGTTGGGAGGCAGCAGAGTGGCTAGGTGTGGCTTGTGCATGCGCAGTTGGACAAGATGCTGCGTCTTCTACTCGGAAGCTGAGAAAGTCAGCTTCTGCTCCTATGGGGTCAGTCCGGTTTACTACATCTAGGTTTGTACACTCGTCAGACAGGGCTATTTCTTTTGCCAGATTGCTTACGTCCCGTGTCCTCTATGTAGGAGTGCATGATGAGGAAAGGATGTCATTTTGATGCTTGGAGCGCGTCGCACTTATAATGATTTCTTCTTTGTTCCTCCGCGAGTAAGACACCTCTCTTTCTGCTGTTGTGGGGAGCCTGATAATGAGTCGGCGTTTTTGTACCAGAGGCTCCCTGACTTGATTAGCGTTGTCGTCCGCATCATCATTAATCTCATCATCCTTGTTGACTTTGTTGCGCTTGTTAGCCTTGCTACCGGAGCCCTCATCGTCAGCGTTTATTGTTCTGGCTACGCTTGGCGAATCATGGGAAATCTCCTCAGCAACTTGGGGTTGGCCCTCAGCAGACGTAGTCTGATCATCATGGGGCCGACTTGCCACTGGTCTTTGTGGCTGGGTAGAACTCTCAGGACCCTCACTATCTCTCGGCTGACTCCCGGGGGTAGGCTCAGGGGGGTTTATCTGAGCCATAGGGAGTATGATATTGTTCTTCTAGCAGTAGCGTCAGACAGATGGATCATTCAGATTAGCTAGCTGCAGCAGAGACACAAGTCTGGTGAATGGTAAGAGTGTAGGATCCTCAGTCACCATTTGAATGTACTTGAGGGATGGAGTGCTGACGTTCTCAGAATCTCAGTAGATAGTCTTTGGTGGATAGTTGGAGTTGTTCTAGAGACACGTCGCATCAGCATAGAAAACCATCTCATATATGGTAGATGTTTGAATGGATCGATGTTTTTCTTCTTCCTGATGTCGTCCCAGATCAGCGAGACAAAATCGTCATTTTTGTTGAATGCCACACCATGGAAGGCAGTCAGAAGATAGATGATACACATGTCGAAGCTATTGTGTTTGGCAATGCAGCACTTGTTCAAGGTTGCCATCAGAGTCCTCCATGGTCGTGGTAGTTTGTCGGGTTTGACCTGGGAGATGAGCTTGATCGGCATAGCATAGCTTAACATGATCATTTCTTCCATGATGTTGTTTTTTATTGGCCAGTTCATCGTATTCATCTTGTTCTAGGGTTTGGGGCATTCGGGATCTACGAATCCATCAAGTTGTGCTACATAGACCTCTTCTTTCAGGTCTCCATTCAGAGATGCAGTCTTTACATTCATCTGACAGACGGTGAATCTTTTGTGAGCAACATAATCAAGAGATAATCTGATGGCCTCAATCCTCGCCACTGGTGCAAAGGTCTCATCGTAGTCGATTCCTTCTTGTTGATTGTAACCTTTTGCTACCAGGCGGGCCTTGTTTCTGATAATCACACCGTCCTCATCCTTCTTGTTCTTGGATACCCATTTGGTGCCAATAATGGTTTTTCTATAAGACATAGGCACCAATGTCCAAACTTTCAGTCTTTCAGACTGGTTCATCTCTTTCTGCATTGCAATCACCCAATCCGGATCAGCCAATGCTTCAGTCATATTTGTTGATTCTTTCTGACTCAGGAAACATGAATATAAGCACTCATTGGCTGAAGCGGTTCTGGTACTGATTCATTTTGATGGATCACCAATTATTAGTTCTGGCAGATGTGCCCTCGTCCACTTTCTCTCATGTTGTAGAGGTAGTGGAGTTATGATTGAATGATCTGGATCAGTGTATTCTTGATCTGGTTGTGCCTCTGGGGTTTCTTGCGTTGCAGTTGCTTCAGGTTGATCATTATGCGGGGTAGATGGTTCATATTCAGCTTCGTCATCTGTGTGCTCATCATCATTCTGAGTGGGAGTGAGTGTTTTCTCTGCGGTGGGAGCATATAACAGGAAGGTCTGAGAATTTGTAGCGGTTGTAGCTGGTGATGCACTTGGTTGACTGTAAAAGTGCTCGAACAGAGAATCTAGTACCACGTGCTCATCCGATCTTGTCTCGTCTCCCTGTCCTCCTACTTCAGAAGATGATTGAGCCTCTTCGTCTTTAGTAGCTTTCAGATCAAGCTCCCCCCTAGCATCCCTATCATTCATAATGTAGCACTTGTAGTCAAAGACACGGAAGAAGGCAATGTCAGGGAGTTGCTTGAACACAATCTCATCGCGTGTCTTGTCAAATCGTCTGTGAATCACCATCCAGTTCTTTGTGAAGCAAGCCGTGTTGATAGCTTCAACCCACATGAAATGAGGAAGCTTTGACTGTATCAGTATGGTTCTGGCTGCTTCCACCAAGGTCTTGTTCCATCGTTCTACAACACCGTTTTGCTGTGGTGTTTTAGCTGCAAAGAACTGTTGTGTAATTCCCCGATCTTCGTAGAACTCGGTCAGCTCCTTGTTTTTGAACTCCGTCCCATTATCAATTCTTGAGTTTGGAGCACTTGATGCATGAACTCTTTGGTGTTGGTCACCTTGGTGTCGTCAATGGTGGCTTTCAGAATTCTCGCACCAGAGGCATCCATTGCTTAGTTGAGTGTTCCCCATAATGGTTAGAGATACACCCCTGGTGCTTCGGCAATTTTTGTTTAGGGCCTTCTAGATTTTGCGGCCTTTGAGAACAACCACCACGACATCCTTGAGTTGTCTTGATTGCTACTGGTTCTGCCATAACGTCCTTGGGTTGTCTTGCATTGATCCTTGATTTGCGTCAGGAGGAGAAAATTGTAACTCCCCCTCAGAATGTGCAAGGTGTTGTTTGTCACCCAGGGAGTAAAGTAGAAAACTCCCCCTTGATATGTGCTTTCTTCGTTGTAAGGCACCAGGAGTGACAAAGAAACACTCCCCCTCAGAATAAGCACTTGTTGTTTCTTCTTGGCATGTGTTGGTGTTGAGGTGTGCATTTGTTGATATTCTGCTCAGTGGGGTAGTATACATGCCAATACTCCCCTTAATAATGTGCACAAATTGATTGCTCACAGCTCTTCTCACCCGCCATGTGTGTGGAGCAATCGAATCAGGTACCACACATGACGGACCTGCAAAACAGATTAAGTACGTTTTGGTACCCACTTCCAAATGGGTCCATCCTTATTAGTGGTGAAGAAATGTTTCAGCTTTTGTTTTATTTGGGAACCTAGACCAGCTGATTGAGAAATGTTTGACGTTCTTAGTTTCTCAGCTTCGGCCTTAGGAACCCACTGTTTTCTGAGCTTAGGAGCGAGGGAGGTTTCATTAACAATGAGTGAATGTTCAGACACATAACCTTTTAAAATTGTTTCTTGAGAGAGTCTTTTCAAATGTTTAAGTGAGTGAATCTTGAGGGGATACTTTAAACATGGAAATTTGTACTCTCCCTCAATGTTCACCTTCACAGCAGTTGATTTCTTTGGGTGTCTCTGAACATTCACATTCTTATCTTTGATGGAGGAGGAGGCAGGCTCAAAACAGCAAATTTTCATTGACTTGACACAATTCAGAGAACAAGCACTACAGTAGCGATTCTTGACAGATGTCTTAGAACTAGAAAACTTAGGAGCCACTCTTTTAGCATTACTAGTCGAGGGTTCGCTTAGGAGATTCCTAGGAACACCACTTCTAGTATTACTAGTTGAAAGCTCACTAATGCCAGATCTAGACTTATTCTTTACGTAAAACATAGCACTCGAACGTTGATTCTTATTTCCTAGATGAGATTCTTCTTCTTTCTTTCTCCTTCTTAACTTCTCCTCGATCCACTCTCCTCTCTTCTCAACTCTCTTCTTCACATGGTTTCTGGTCTGAGAAGGAGGTTTAGAGTGAGTGGAAGAAGTTTTAGAACTATTGGTTGAATTTTCTAAACATTTTTCTGAGGAAGAGAGGGAAGAGGGTTGAGAAACTGTGATGGACTGAGAGGCTGTTTTTAACAAGGATATTTCTTTCAAAAGTTGATCTCTTTCCTTTTCTAAAACTTGTTTCTCCTTTTCAAAAGATTCTTTTAACTCAGCAAACTTCCTCACAAGAGGTGGAATGTATGCTGGTTTGACTACAGGTTCTGAAGTTGAAGGTTCCTCTCCATCTTGCACAGTTTCCTTTTCAGGAGCATAAGTTATGACTTCATCAGCAGGTGTTAGCGGGGGTTCTTTGGTTTTGTAACTCTTGTTCAACTCTGTGTAGTAGGGGTGGGATTTTGGAACCGGGAACCGTAGAACCGATTGGAACCGAACCGTTAACAACATCTAGGAACCGAACCGTTAACAATTAATGCCTCATTTGTAGGAACCGAACCGAAACGGGTTATAACGGTTCGGTTCCCGGTTCCTATAAAAATATGTGCATGGAACCGTTAAGGAACCGTTATTAAAATAAAATAAAATAAAATAAAATATTAGTAGTAGTAGTAGTAACAATAATAATAAAAATATAATAGCAATAATAACCACCGCCACAACAACAACAATAAAACAATATAAGATATTTAACTAACAATTCTAATTTAATCAACGGAAAAGAAGTAATAAATATTGTACATGAGGTTGATATAATACGTTAAACTCCTTTCTACAAATCAAGTTTTGTTCCATCACATAAATTTTATAAATATAAAATAACCCAAATAACTTGTAGTTGATTGCACATATTTTACTTTACTATTTTCATGATATTTCTAATTATTAGATTTATTATGAATCATTAGAAAGTAATAATTTTTTTTAATATCTATACATGCAAACTCAATGTCTTTTTTTTATGTTTTGAAAGACTTGAAGTGGGCATCCTATTCTTGCTACTATGATGACGAGCAACCTTCATCGCTCCGACACTACAACGATTTTTAATGTTTGATTTATTACATGAAAATTTAAATCACTTTTGTTCTATTAAGTGTTCAAAGTTCATTAGTTAAGTTTGAGCTTTGATGTTTGAAGTGATTAGAGTTTCAAATAAAATTTTAATACTCGTGTTTTGAATTTTCGACGTGTTTAAAATTATGTGTTAATTCTTAGACGAGAAAAAAATATTCTTGGAACCGGTAAAAGGAAGAACCGAACCGTTTACTACCGGTTCGGTTCCATAACGGTTCTTGATTTTTTATATAGGAACCGAACCGATTTCATTAGTTAAAATTTCTATAACGGTTCCACTCATTTTGAGTAAGAACCGAACCGGTCCCAGCCCTACTGTGTAGTCAAAAGGAACCTCGACACCAGCCTTTGTCTTTCTCTTTTCGTCCTCGAGGGCATTCGTTTCTTCAGCTCCAGTGAAGGCCATGAGTTTGGTCAATCCTATATTCATGTATCTAACATCATAGAGTTGTCTACAGTTGACCTTTTTCAGGTTCTGAGGATTGGTCAAACCCAAGCCTTCTTTGGCGTTATAGAAACGAGTGTCCTTAGGCTGGTTAAGAAAAATAGTCTGATCTGTTTGGTCCCTTTTGGCTAACAGATCCTCAAGTTCTTTGATTTTAGTATAAAGAGCACCCCTTCTTTCCATTAGCAAATTGTTGACACCAAAAAGTCTAATTCTCTCTTTCTCAGTTGTTCTAAGCTTCTCTGTCAGTTCTTTTTCGCTAGCACTAAGTCTCTTATTTTCAGTTGTGAGCTTAGTGATTGTTTTCTCTGAATTGATTATCTTAATGTTTGAGCATGTCTGTTTTTCACGCAGTTGATTATATACATCATACAATCTATTGTATTTCACCTCTAGCTCCTTAAATTTATCATGCATATCAGTTTTTGAGCAAGAGCAAGTATAAACAGAAGGATTAGAAGTACTTACAGCGCTGTCTGCATTCTTGTTTTCAGCAGAGAGGGCAGTCACTTTATCAGCAATATTGGGAGTGGTCATGATTGACTGTTGAAAATTGATCGTTGACGTGTGGTTGATTGAAGATTTCTGCAAGTTCGTGACACTTGAAATGTAGCTTTGATTTTGAGAAAATTTAGTCTTAACCTTGAGATTTTTATTTTATTTTTTATTTTTATTATTTTTTTTTTTAAATCTCAAGGTTGACTATTTGAAGCTTTGAAAAAGTGTTGACCTTTAGTTTAGGATTTTGACCTCAAGGTTTGAAGATGGGCTAAAAATTAGCACTTGAAGTGGGTTTTGGGAAAAAATGTACTTGTCCAAGTGAAAGGAAAAGTAAGCTAGTTAACTTATCCCACACCTAAAACCCTTGGAAACTTTAGAGCCTATTTATATGGAACACTCCTTCCTTAAGATTAAGTGGTGAAGGAGAAGAGGGGAGCTCTCGCGCACAGGGGATTTCGGCTTGAAGTTCAAAACGAAAAATCCGCACCCCCCCTGCGCGGGCGACCTGCGGACACGATAGCCGCAAAATTCCGCAGGTCGCAAAATTCCGCAGGTCACCTGGGAAGATCGCGCAAGGATGATCTCAAGCACAGCAGTACTTCGCGCACAACGCTAAGATCGCGCAAGATCGTACCCGGATCGCGCAACAGAGTGCTTCGTCTCTTTTTGCGCAAAACAAGATCGCGCAGGTAGCTATTGCTCAAGTCCAGATCGCGCAAGGGAGAATTTCGCTCAAGTCCAAATCACGCAAGGAGTTTTGCGCGAAGTTAAGATCGGGCAAGAGGAGTTGCGCGAAACCTGTTCTTCTTTCCAGAGGAGTTGCGCGAAAGTGCAAAATCGCTCAACTCTTGCTTAACCTGTACTACAAACACTTTCCTGTAAACATTTTCCTGCAAAAATAACACCAAAAATAATATACAAGATCGCGCACGAGGCAGAAAAGTGCCGATGAAAACTCGCGCAAATCCTGTTCTTCAACTTCAATCGATCGATCAATAGCAGAAACTTCAATCGGTCACACGCTCGGCTCTGATACCAATTGTTGGTCCCTATTTCTACTCTATAATGTATAAGATCTGATTAATAGGAGTAGAAGAAGCTTTCCATTGATAGCCAGAAAGTTTACACAAAGATGAAGAATATGTAGCGTAAAACTTCCGTAGGCTTCTAGTCTATGCGCAGAGAAATTTTCTAAGGGAGGAAAGCTTAACCTAGCCATTCCTAAGGGGTCTATTTATAGCCTCCTTAGAATGGTAGGTTTTACAATGATATGGGCTCTCCTTTTTAGGAGGCCCATTCCTAATTTAGCTTAGTAGCCTTTTCCATTTAAGGCCTATTAAATACACAATAAATACTACCAAGAGGCTAGATAAAATACATTGATCACAACACTAAAAATATCTCTAACAACTACATGTACAAAAATTGTAATTTAATGTTACTCAATTTGATTTTGAATGGAAATAAGTAACAAAATAATGTTACTTACTTCGATTTCAGCGAGGCGGGGTGGCAGATCGGCATCGGACTCATCGCCGTGCTTTGTACAACAGTGCTTGATGACCTTGAGAATTGAGACCTTCTTCTTCTCAGGCCCCGACTACAGTTTGGAAAAAAGACTTAAGATCCATAATTAAATGTTAAAATGAAGATTGTAATTGTGTAAGGTTTTTTGAAAAATACTTACAAGATCTTCTTTATGTTTACTCTGAGGTTTGCGGCCCCCATGCCATTGGGTTTCTAAGGCCTTCTCGGACATCCGGTTTTTCTTACCGGATTGACTTCTTGCCAAGAAGTTTGGATCAGAAGACCAGTGACGGACGAGGTTAGCCCACACCTCATCCGAACACCATCCAGGCTTTACCCCGCTCTTTCGGGCACGCTTAAAAGTAGGACGAAGCCAGTTTGAAATCCTAGCGTTATACGCTCTAAGAATAGCGGGACCTTGGGCTTCAGTCCATCGAAACCGACCCTTTATAAAAAAACAAATAAATTAATTTATCTTTTATCAAATGTTACGTTTATACAATTACGCAGAGAAAATTCATTTTTTTTACCTTGAAAAGGTTCCACCAAAGCTCACGAACCTTGGGGTCAACTTCTGTGTATGCTGCCCAGTTCCCAAGAAAGTGTCCTCCGATTATGAGTTTGATTTGGTCCAACACTTCTTGATCGCTTCAAAAAATTAATATTATTTATTTATAAAAGTTTTGATTACATTATGATACATTGAAAAAATTATTTCACGTTAGATAAAATTCATAGTTACTTACTTCGCAACCATGTGGGGCGTCACCCAAAGCGCATTTTCATTGTTGCGCTCAGCTTCGGTTAAGGGCACATAGTTTGGGCGGGTACGCGAGGTTGATTGTTCATTGCTCATCTAAAATATATTAATTTATATTTTTAAATGTTAGTCTAATCATAATAGAAGATCAAATTTTTATACATTTATCAATTGAAAATGTGTAAAACATATTATACTGCATGTAAGTTTAATATGAGGGGTGGTAATTTTATAAATTGATATTAAACTTTTAGGCAAGTTTAAAAAAATTTTTATTAAACTGTTTTTTATCAAACTGTTTTTCATTAAACTGATTGATAAAAAACAGTACATTATTAAAGTGTTTTTAATAATCTATATTTTATATTTTATTTCGAAAAACAGTTTTTACTGTCTTAATTAATATTTTATAATTAACATGTTAAACTTTTTTGGAAGTTTAACATGAGGGGATATTTTTGAATGTTAGTATGATTATAATAGAAGATCAAATTTTAATACAAGTTTTATCAACTAAAAATGTGTAAAACATATTAAACTGTGTGTAAGTTTAATATGAGGGGTGGTAATTTTATAAATTGTTCTTAAATGTAACATGTTAAACTTTTAGGCAAGTTTACATGAGGGAACATAAGTTTATTTTCGTACATGTTAAAAAATATATTTTTTTGCATTTTCGTACTATTTTTTAACTTTTCGTATTATGTTTTATAAAACCGTTTATATACAAAACTGTTTTTATGCAAAACTGTTTTTATACAAAACTGTTTTTATATAAAACTGTTTAATTTAAAAAAAGTTTAATAAAAAACAGTTTTATATAAAAAAAAAGTTTTATACAAAAACAGTTTTTTATAAATTTTTTTATAAAAACAGTTTTATATAAACAGTTTTATTAAAATCTGTTTTTTTATTACTTCACTTTTTAATAAAAATTGTTGAATAAAAATCTGTTTTTCATAAAAAGTGAAAAACAGATTGTTTTAAACTTTAAAAATGATTATTATTTCACTTTTTAATAAAAAATGAAAAACAGATTGTTTTAAACTTCAAAAATGATTATTATTTCACTTTTTAATAAAAAATGAAAAACAGATTGTTTTAAACTTCAAAAATGATTATTATTTCACTTTTTAATAAAAAGTGAAATAATACTTTAGCATGCTTTAAACGGTTTAAAAAAAAGTTATCTATTAAACTGTTTTTCGTAATCTATCTTTTATATTTTATTTTGGAAAGCAGTTTTTAATGTTTTTTTATTAAAATCTGATTTTATTTGATTAGAATCTGATTTTATTAAACTGTTTTTTAAACTGTTTTTTATTAAATTGTTTTTTATCAAACTGTTTTTTATTAAACTGTTTTTCATTAAACTGTTTAACAAAAAACAGTATATTATTAAAGTGTTTTTAATAATCTATATTTTATATTTTATTTCGAAAAACAGTTTTACTGTCTTAATTAATATTTTATAATTAACATGTTGAACTTTTTTGGAAGTTTAACATGAGGGGATATTTTTGCATAATAATCCTGCATAAGTCCATAATAATCCTAACAATGTCTAAATAATTCTAAATAAGTCCGACAAAAACTATTTAGCATGCTACATTATAAGTCAAAAAATAATCTCCAAAATAACCTAAATAAATCGGTTAAAACATAAGTACGAAATAATAAAAAAACAATTTTTTTTCAATAATCATGCATGTGGTTTAAATAAAAAGCACACGTTTATACATGGATATGAAACCTATAACTGTAATCTAAGCATGCATATTGAACATAAAATTTCGAATATTATGTCTACCAAATTGTATCAAATTTTGAACACATATTTTAAAAAAATAAATAAATAGAGCATGCGTTATTCAAGAAATGAGTATACTACGAAAAAAACCTTTGTAAATTAATAATTAATACTAATATAACTAATTGAACAATAAAAGTATGCCTTTGAGTATATACATTCGGATATTTCAAAACAAATAGAGCATGCATATTAATAACAATAAAAACAAAACATTAATTTTTAAAAAATTTAAAAAATTAATAATTAATTATTAACATACGAAAAAACATGCAATGGAGTATATATACATGCATTTGAGTATATGAACATGCATTTGTAAGTTAAAATAATTAAGAAAACATAACCTTGATGTAGAGAGAGGCGCGAAAAAAACAAATGTGGGGACTTAAAGGGCGGTAACCGGCGGCGGCGTTGTCAGCGGACTGCGACAGATGACGGATAAGAGCGGTTGGTGGCGACGGACGGTGGAAGGCGGCGGTGGAGTTCGAAGGGAGTGAGAGACAGAGAGAAGATCGAGGTAAAGGGAGGAGAAGGTCGGGGAGATTTAGGGTTAAGAAATAAGGTGGAATTGAAAAAATCGCTAAGGGTCAGTTTTATATCAGGGCGTAGTCACGGTCTTAGTCACGGATATATCCGTGACTAAACCCTTCGTAATCAACGAAATAAGCCACGCGGCATCAGCCGCCTTTGACCGGTTTAGTCACGGTTTTATCCGTGACTAAGACCGTGTCTAATTCAAATTTTGAATTTCGTCACGGTTCTAGTCACGGGTAAAACCGTGACTAGACCGGCGGCCCTGACACCTCTCCGGCTGCCAGACTGACAGGTTAGTCACGGCTTTATCCGTGACTAAGACCGTGACATCTTGAAATTTTTAGTATAAATCATCTTTCTCCGGCCCAAGACTGGACTGTAAAAAAAATGGCTAATAGAGGTCCAATTGACTGGGATTCGATGTGTAGAGATATGAAACGACTTAAGCTGATTACACAGCTTATGGAGCCGAAAACCGTGGAAGCATACGAGAGAATCAAGGAGTTGATGTCTAGACCCCTTGAAAGTTTTGGCGATTATAAAGATGAAGAATCCGACTCATTGGGCAAGTCAAAAGCAAGAAATTTGTGTCGGATGCTTTAACGTGCACAAGAAGTTTCAGAGTATATGGACCCGATCAACGAAGAAGCTCGAATGAAAATTCAGGAGTTGTGGGCTAGGCCTCTTGAAAGTTTCCGATTGAGGAATGAATAATGTTAGTTAGGTTAATGTGATAAATAAATCTATGTTAGTTGTTTGATAAATAATATGTGACAATTTCATTGTGTGTTTTGTATTTATCTTTGAAATTTGATAAATAAATTTGTGTTAGTTGTTTATTAATATCTAAATTTATTATAATATTCAGATTAGTAAAAGTAAATTATTTTTTTTAATTTTCGAATTTTGTTAATTTTCGAATAGACTTAGAATTATTAAAATTAATTTCCGAATTTCAAATTATTAAAAATTATTAAAATAAATTTTCGAATTTAGAAAAATTAAAAATAATTTTTGAATTTTCGAAATTGAAATTACATGGATATAATATAGAGTAATTTCATATTTTGTATTGGGTAAATTTTAATTTTCAAACTTCGAATTGTGAAAAATTTTATTTTGAATTTATAATATGGATATAAAAAACGAGTTTTTTTCGAATTAATGTTAATTAATTAATTAATTACGGAAATAATGCTGGAAAAAAAGTATTTACCAAAATACTGCTGGCCCTTAACCACGGTCAGGGGTAAGTCGCCCAACCGTTGGGCGACTTACCCCTGAAATATGGTTGAAGGCGAGCAGCTACTGCCAGCCAGGCACGATCGTGCCTACAAGGGTACGCACGATCGTGCCTATGTCCGAAAACAGCATTTCATCTGGTTTTTCGCCCCGGTTCAACCCAGACTCATCTGTTTGCTATAAATAAGGTCTCCCTTCTCCTGTTAAAGTATTACGATCTAGATACAACACATTATAAAACATACAACACACGTCTTCACAATGACCTACTCTCAACAATATTAAAAACACCTTATAAACACCAGTAAAAAACCTTCAAATCATAACCGGAATAACACAATACAATCATCATATATGCCATAACAAGTAATCATCTAATATTCATACTCGAACACATCAATACACCATACAATACTTAACAAGACAAAATACATCAAAACTTGTACATTGTTCGTACAACATCTACTGCATAAGAAAAACTACAATACAAAAGACAAACTACAAGTTCTCATCATCAGCTTCGTCATGGAGATGTTGCTGCTCATGTCTACGCCTACGGCGTTGTCGTGGTTGAAGAACCACTCTCTCATGTTGCGTCTGGGATGATGAAGCCGCGGCTGCACTAGACGTGGATGCCATCTCCTGAGATGGGGGCATGTGTATAAGATGTCCGTAGTCTACTCGGCCCAACACATCTGAGCACAACGAGGCAATGCCTGTCAGAGCCTGTCCATACATGTCCACATCAGGAATATCAGTCACAGTGGCAGTAGCCCGCTGATGTATGCGCTGCAAAGCTCGTGTCTGAAATATGAAACACAATTACAATTACATTCAAATACATACAAGTATTACATAAATAAAATGACTTACTTTACTAATTACTAATATACTCACCGTAAGATGCAAAGCCAAGGAGCCAGGCTGATAATGATGAGTAGGGAGTCTGAACGAAGGAGACACAAATAACCGAGTGATGCTGTAGTACCATCCCATGTAGTCTCCTGAAACAGATGGCACATATGTGGGTGTCCCAACCACAGCTAGCTCAGCTCTCCTTTCCCACATAGTCACGTATCGGACATGTCTGAGTGCCCAATCCTCTGTATGCTTCCCACGCCTATCCAGCTTATGCAGCTCTACATAAGTGTCGATAGGACGTGGAACGACCTGCTCAAACCCAAACTGTCGCATGACTCTATCAGGCAAATGTAGCTCAACAATGTCAAAACATATCAACGGGACACGTGCTCGCCAGATGTGAGTATGCTCTCGTCCAGCTGGGGGCAACTCTGCTAACATATCAGGTCTAAACGGCATCCATGTGATCTGTTTCATAAACATACAAAATTAGTATTTATTCTACACCTATTCTAGTTAATGTTATACTACATACACCATACCTGGTCCTCAGACATCCGATCCAATGCATCCCTGTAGACACCGAGCCCAGTAGCGGATGACATGCGAGATAGACCAGCATATAGCCACCTAACCATTCATGTAACAATATCAATAATATGGACATTATTAATTTATTAACATTCAACAAATACTCACATAAATACAAACGATTGAAAACATACCGACGGCCTAGAGGGTCCTCGCCCCGTACATGATGTGGTCCTAGCAGACGTGGAGGCTGATCAGGCAGTGGCTGTCCATCAATGCCATGATATCCGACTATAATGGGACGGCCAATGTGGATATACTCCCATGACCAAATCTGGAGGAGTAGCAAAAATCCCCCCAGCTCTGTGCTCCCTCTCTGGCAGCCGCGACACAGCTGCCTGTATAGATAAGCCAGGGTGGCACTACCCCAGCTGAACTGTGCAGCTACATCAAACCTCTCCAGCAAAGGCAAGTGTAGCACCTGAACCTCATTTCCGCTCTTGTCAGCAAAAATGGAGGCTCCCATCATCATCAATATATACGCCCGAGCATGCTGCTGGATGATCACCTCATCAGCGTCGGGAGGAAGGACCTGGAAGTGCTCCCTCAACCACGGCATCCTAAGAGATGACCCCTGAAGGTCAGTCCTAAGAACGGGGCGGATACCTAACAACCGCTCACACTCATCAACCCACTGTCGACAAGCAGTGCCTGTAACAGCTCTCCCATGAACCTCTAACCCGGTGAGTACAGCCACATCTCCCAATGTCACAGTCACCTCACCAACAGGGAGGTGAAATGAGTGTGTCTCCTGCCTCCAACGCTCAAGTAGAGCAGTGAGAAGGGATCTATCAAGAGGCACAGTAGCCACTAATCTGTGCAGTGTAAAAAAACCAGCAGCACGAACATAGGCTAGGACTCTGGGGTCGACATGTAAATGGGACAAACCCCGCAGGTGATCGCGGCACCTATCAACCTGGACATCCATGCCAAGCCAAACATCCTCACTCCTGTGCGAGGCCTGCAATGTCAGGACAGAACGATCACTCGGCCCAGGATCCGCTATCACCTCCATGCCTACAAACAAATAAAATTTGTATTAGTTCTAATTGTATAATGTATTACTTTTTTTTTAACATTCCTTTTTGAAATTATTAAGTTTCCCTGCAAGGAAAACATGATTTATGATTGACTCTAAATAGAACCTTACCCGGCGGACCCCCCCTCTTGTCTAGACGATCTTTTCGCACATGTCGCTCTATTATGGCCGGTTTGGTGGCATTTTCCACATCTAACCGTTCCTCGTGGACCTTCATCCATTTCATTCTTAATACGGGTCGACTTTGGTCTTCCCTTTGCCCGAAGCATGGATGGATCGTGCACGATTTCGGGTCCATTGTAATTTGGCCAATAATCACGATCAGGAATCGGTTTGAACACCCTATGATATGTGGCGGCGTATTGGTCAGATGAGAAGAACTTATCCACAAAAGGACCATAAGACAAACTACGTTGTCTACACACGGCTAATACATGAGAGCATGGAATCTTGTATATCTGCATCTTTTTACAAGTGCAAGTTTTCCGTTGTAGGTGGACAGTTTGTTTTCTCCCACCCTTTCCCAACGTTCGGCCACCACAACCGGTTTCCACCTGAAATATACCTCTCCCTAAATCAAATGGAGTGACAATGTGATGCTTTGCCTTCTCTCTATTTTTTTCAATTAAATCTGTAATGTGTGGGGAGTACTCGTGGCCTTGTGTGAGCCTCAATTTACTGGTTTCACGCCTATGCACAAAGTAGGCATTAACCCGGTAAAAATACACCTGGACCAACGCGGTAATGGGCAAATATCTAGCATTTTTCATGACGCTATTGAAAACCTCAGCTAGATTTGAAGTGATGGTACCGTATCTGTACCCGCCATCGTGGTGCAGCGACCACATTTCTGGAGGAATGTTGGCCAAAAATTGGCGTGCATCCCTACTCATTTCACCTATCTTCTTGAGCCCACCATCAATTTTTTTTTTCTGATGTTGCCGTGCGGTCCACACAAAAAGATTTTTTAAATGAATGTCTTTGAAATGTGTGTGCACATTTGATGTAAGATGGCGGATGCAAAGCCTATGATGCGCATAAGGCTCCTCCCATGTACTGCCCACCTCATTCATTGCCCTGACAATACCTCCATGTCTATCTGAAATGACACACAACTCCCTGTCAGTCACAAACTGCCTAATACATGCCATAAACCATGACCAACTATCTCCATTCTCGGATTCAACAACTGCAAAGGCGACTGGGAAAATTTGGTTGTTCGCATCACAACCCATGGCCACGAGCAATGTACCCTTGTACTTTCCATACATGTGTGTGCCATCAATAGTAAGTACGGGTCGACAATGCTTAAAACCAGATATTGAGGCCTTGAATGCCCAAAAAAACTCTTTGAAACATCATATAACCTGTGGAACCATTGGGGGGTGGGTACCACTGAACAACAGTTCCTGGATTAGAATGTTGGAGCGCTGTCATGAAACGGGGCAATTCGAAATATGACTTTTCCCAACCGCCAAATATTTGTGCTATGGCCTTTTGCTTCCCCATCCATGTTCTCCGGTAAGACACCGTATACCCATATTTTTCCTTCAACATCTCGATGATAGTATGCACTTTAAGAGAAGGATCAGTGCGAATAATGTCAACCACATCTTTACAGATGAATTCTGATGTCAAGGCCACGTGATCTGTAGTGTCGATGTTGCCTACACATGAAGCAGAATGAGGTCCAGTATAACGCACAATTGTGAAGGTGTCAAGGTTGCCTTTGTTCTTTGTGGCGCGTATTCTCCAAGGGCAATGACATTCTTTCTTCCTTTTGCATTGTGCCACCCATTTGTGTTTATCAGACTCTATCACCCGATAGAATTGGTTCCGTTTGATAGAATACAAGCTCACCATATTGATGACTTGTTCTTTGTTGTCAAACTGTTGACCGACCTCAAACTCACCATCGGGGGTAAACCTTTTCTCACCTGATCCACTCATCCACGCATCAGTAAAGCCTTCAGGGAGATCATACATTCTAGTGAAGTGGCTAGACGGGGCAGTTGATGTCACAGTATCACCATCATCTTCATCAGATTCTGTCATGTCGTCACCATTGATGTTCTCGTCTGCATCATCATCACTTCCCTGCCCATCCACAAATGATGCACCGTTGTGCAAATACCTGCCATCCTTCTGTATAACCATGTCTAGTACAGGAACCTTTGACAACTTCCCTGCATTCACCCCTGCAATGACATCATGCCTAGATACAACAGCATTTGATGTCGATTGAGTAGCATTAACGTCAAAGCATTCCTCAATGTATACCTCCAGCGGCGACATATCCTCCATCTGAATTATGCCCCACATATTTGTTATAGCTAGCTCATCAATGAGGGGCATAAGCATGTACTTTCCCCCGTTCATGGGAAATTTCATTTTCAACCGCAAAGAACGACTAGGATGAATCATTGTGGCTGCATGTATTTTTTGAAGGATCTCGAGCATGCAAGCGCCACGAGAAACCATGACAAAGCTGGTTCTACCACCTTCATGGCATATTTGCCCAGCATCCTCGTAATAGTTCCCTCCCCAATGACACACGATTGGGAAGCTTGAGAAATCCATATTCTAATAACAATTCATTGTCCAAAATTCATGAGTACGCATCAATACACACACTTTATACACATTCAAATTTCCTAAATAAAAAAGCTACCAAAATTGTAATATATTCAAAAGTCGAAATTGACCAACAATTCACATCTCAATATGAAACTACCCAAATTTTGATAACTACATTCAAGTCTACATTTCAATACCCAAATTTAGCTACATTCAAGTCTACCCAAATGCCCAAATGTCAAAATACACATTAAATTTACAATCAATTTAAAATCAAATTTCAACATTTCATACATATCCATATTTCACAACAACTTAATTCACAATCAATTCATAATCCAAAAATTCAAAATTTTTAACATTCAAAACCCTAAGTTCAAAATGAGATGAAATGGAGTTTTATTTACCTAGAAGAAAGAAGAAGGAGTGTTGCAGAAGAAGGTGAAGGTTTGCCGGAGTGGGGAGGCCGGAAATGGAGGTTCGCCGGAGTTGGATACGAGCTCGGTCGTCTTCTTCCTTCGTCTGTCGTCGGTGCGGCTTGGGGGATTTGGGGAGTGATGTTTACGCAGGGTTCTGTTTTGGGGCGTGCCCCGATTTTTACTTAAGGGAAAGTCGCCCAACGGTTGGGCGACTTATAAGTCGCCAAACCGTTTGGCGACTTATAAGTCGCCCAACCGTTGGGCGACTTACCCCGACCATGGTTAATCCAGCAGTATTTTGGTAAATACTTTTAACCCAGCCCTAATTTCGTAATTAATTAATAATGATAGAAAAAATTGAAATTACAACAGCACAATTATTCGCTATCAGAATCGTCATTTTCTACATATACAGTATCTTCTTCTGTATCTGAACCGTCTATCCATTCACCTTCTTCCTGATATTGAGCGTTTTGTTGTGCTACATACATTTCCTCAATTTCGCGCTCAGATGGAATGGTTGGGTCCGGAAGGTGCGTTTCTGGCATGACTTCAACACGTCCGCCATTTGGATCACTTAATTGGACGTCATAGTTGACCGTCTCAACAATAGGCGGAGGTTGGAAAAATTGTTGGTGAAAAGCATCTAGATCAACGTCCTTGTGTTGAGTTTGTGATTTTATTTTGTTCGGACGGACAGGACATGCACACACCCAAGGATTCTGTGTCCGCCTTGTTGAAGGATATTCTGCATAATAAATCTGCGCTGCTTGTTGGGCGAGTATGAAAGGCTCATTTTTCGGGTACACACGAGAGTGGTTGACGTCAATCATATTATACTTCGGATTTTTGCGCACGCCACGTGTGGGGTCGACCCATGTGCAACGGAACAGAACGCATGTGAATTTGTTCGCACCAGAAGGCATCTCAAGTTCCAGAATCTCCTGCAGCACACCAAAAAAATTGGTTTCCGAGTTATCATAACCGATGGTCGGGACACATAACCCGCTGTTCGTTGTTGGTCAGC
This sequence comes from Cuscuta epithymum, assembly GCA_945859915.1. Taxonomy (NCBI): domain Eukaryota; kingdom Viridiplantae; phylum Streptophyta; class Magnoliopsida; order Solanales; family Convolvulaceae; genus Cuscuta; species Cuscuta epithymum. Next base: position 646,049 of record CAMAPF010001045.1, on the reverse strand, counting down.
CCTCTCCGTAATCGTTTGTGTGATATGTGTAACCGTTTATCACATATTGCCGCCACACTTTGGCATTGGCACTAGGGCCCCACGCTAATGATACTAACAAAGGGTCGACAATCCCACGACTATTGATCTGTAAATATAAACATGATAATAACATTAGGTAAATATTGAAAAATCTTACTTAATAATATATATATAATTAATGTGTGTGTATATATATACCTGATACTTGTACCAATTTACAAAATCAGAGTCTACCAATGCATCAATTTGATTCTCAGGAAAGGCTGACAAAGAAGCTCTGAATTCACTGTGAAGTCAAAAGTAAAAAAATTATAAATTAACTACAAATTTAATTTATAAGTATTACAATTATAACTACAAATTTAACTTACTGATAAAACGGTGAGATTTCTGGACAATTCATGAGGATATAAGTATGCGCAATTTGCATTTCCCCACCCACTATGTATCGTTGTGTCGCAGCACCTTTACCTCTGCCTGGGTAATTGAAGATGGAAACTACATTTTCATATAAATCCTCGCCAATGTCATCGTTTTGGGCAGGTCTCTTCCTTCTGGTGATGACGTCACGCTCGAAATAAAAAGACGAGAACATTGAGATTTCTTGTTGAAGACACGCTTGACAAATTGAAGCCTCAACGTGTGCCTTGTTGGTCACTTTCTTTTTCAGCTCTCCTAGAAATCTGCAATAATGCAATAGAACAACGTTACACATGTTAACAGTTATTATGAAACAAATATTCATTTTTTAAATGAAATTGTGACTAACCTTTCAAATCTGTACATCCAGCGATAGAAGACGGGCCCAGCAGTCAAAGCCTCATACGGAAGATGTATTATTAGATGTTCCATTGTATCGAAAAACGATGGAGGCATTATCTTTTCCAGATTACACATCAGTGGGAACAGACTCTTGTAGTCTCCGGAGGGATGCCGCATCCAAAACGCTGGAACATATGGATTGAAACACCAAACTGATTTCAGTAATGCAGGACCATACGTGTTCAGGGAGCATCTCTTTCAGTGCAATTGGTAGAAGTCTTTGCATTATTACATGAGCATCGTGAGTTTTCATGCTCGCCGTCGTGGTAAGTTTGTTCATGTCCACGCATCTAGACAAGTTGGAGCAGTAACCATCTGGAAACTTCTGAGAGGCCAGCCATTTAAATATTGCTGCCTTTTGTGGTTCTGTGACCTGGTAGACTGCTTTTGGAACTTCTTTGCCCTGATATTCTAGATCAACAGAAAGTTCGGGTCTATCACACCAAATAGTCATATCTTTCCTAGCTGCAAGACCGTCTTTAGTTTTGCCTTTCAAATCCATCACCGTGTTAAATATATTGTCAAAGACGTTCTTCTCAGTGTGCATGACATCTAAATTGTGACGGATGAGAAGATCTTTCCAATAAGGCAACTCCCAGAATATGCTCCTCTTTGTCCACTTATGGGTATCACAATACCCATATGGCTCTTGGTTTGGCTCTTCCATAGCCGTAGGAAAACGTCGAACCCGGTTATAAATTTCTTCACCGGTCAATCTCGGGGGTGGGCTCTCTCGTACCATTCTGCCTCTAATGAAAGACTTCTTGTCCTTTCGATATCGGTGCCTTTCCGGGAGAAACTTGCGGTGACAATCAAAGTAACTTCCTTTTTTGCTGTAACTGAGCCAGTTGGCACCTGATTTCTCCATGCATATCAGACATCCCATCAGACCGTGTGTGCTCCATCCCGAAAGCATGCCATAGGCAGGGAAGTCGCTAATGGTCCAAATGATGGCAGCTTTCATGATAAACATTTTATCTGATGAAACATCATAAGTTGGTGTCCCAACGGCCCACAGTTCTTTCATCTCCTCGATAAGGGGTTGGAGATAAATGTCTATCTTTCGCCCAGGATCCTTCGAACCCGGACAAATTAAAGACAAAAAGATGAAATGACTTTTCATGCACATGTCGGGAGGGAGATTGTAAGGAGTCAACATGAATAGTTCTTGCCAAACCTGCCAAAAGGAGCAAATCCATCTGAGCACAATCCCAACCGCACATTTCGTGGCTCCATAGCAAACTGAGGATGACAGCGGTCAAAGTGTCTCCAGGCTTCACAGTCCGAAGGGTGAGCCATCATACCCTCGTTGGTTTCGTGCTCAACATGCCATGTCATGTGTTTCGCAGTAGCAGTCGAAGCGTACATCCTTTGCAGTCGAGGAGCTATTGGGAGGTAATACAGTTTAGACAGTGCAGACCTATGTCATGGTTTCTTTTTACCTTGACGAACAGGTTTGTATCTGTCTCCACCACAGAACTTGCAGAACTCAAGTGCCTCATTCTCCTTCCAGAACTGTTAGACCCCAGTTGATTGGTTGATAAACTGTTTTTGATGATGCCAAAAGCTTTTGTTATCCCCCCTCTATTGTAGTATTATTATAAGAGTCTTTGTTATCCTCTGTTGTAGCATCTTGCAGTTGTCGAGTACTAAGAAAATTATCTAGATGTGTCGTGCTCCTTTTATATAGTTAACAAATAAATATGACTGGAAAACCATAAAATGCAATAAGGCAATATTGTATTGCCTTAAAAGGATATCGTATAAATCCAACCAGTTAAATTTATTTGTTAGACACAATAACATCTCGTACAAATAAACTATTTATTTTAACTGGAAAACAAAATGCAATAAGGTAATTTTACCTTAATAGGAGTTGATATCCTACCAGTTAAATATTTAGCTTATCATGTTCGAAATACTAGATAAACCATACACTCAGAAGAAGAGTTCTTGATATTCTGTTCACTACAACAAATATCAATGTAAATTCTATATAACAAAAAGAACACACTGGGATAACAAATGAAATAAGGTAAAGTTGTCTTTATCTTGAAATTGGATATTTAAATCCAACCAGTAAAGTGTTATTTGATATATAGATAAATCAAAGTGAACAAGAATAGTGAACAACTAACTGGAACATAAAATACAATAAGGTAATAACTTTTACCTTAATAGGATTTGTTATCCTACCAGTTAAGTTGTCCACAATACCTGCTAAACTACCCAAGTACTTAAAAGTGACAAGAATTCCAATGTACAAACTATGTATCAGATTAAACATACTGGAACTATAAAATGCAATAAGGTAAAAATTATTTACCTTACGTGGATATTTAGATCCAACCAGTATAGCTTTAATTTGGTACATAAGTTTAATCATGTCACTTAAAGAAAGAAAGTGATTAAGTAAAATAAGTGACAAATTTTACTGTGAAATTTGTACCAAATAAATTGTACTGGAAAGAACAAAATGCAATAAGGTAATCCTATTACCTTAATAGGATATTTCAAAGATCCTACCAGTACAAAACTTATTTGATACAAAATATTCAAAGTCACACATTTTACTACTTCACTACACAAATTGAGCAGGTTCACGCACTCAGCTTTACAAGTGTAGTTGCAAGACAAGGCCAATACACTCAGAACGCAAGAGGAGAGAAGACATCTGATTAGGTGAATAGTGAAGAGTTTCAGAATAGGCATGCAGCGATAAGAAGGCCTAAGGTATGGGTGTTATCTTCGTACAAAGCAAGTGGTCTTCAAAAGACAAATCCTTATCCTGCTCCAACACAAGAAGACGCAAGTACAAAACTTTGGACGTCTAGGATTAAATCCTCTTAACCAACGGAGGAAATTAATCTACTGGAGATGCCTATAAAAATAGGCAGAAGCATGAGATCAAAGGCAAGTCATTGAGTTCAAAGCAAGTGGTTCAGTCATTACACTACGCATATCCAGCAAAGGAAAAAGTGCTTGAACACTCTGCTTTGACTCATGCTTCACTAAGCTCTTAGACTAGATCATTCATTGTAACATTTATAGAGCTTAGGTTTTAGTTGGCGGTTAGACACTTCGTGAATCAATTCATGTTGTTGTAAACACTTAGGAGAACAGTTGTTCGGATCCTAAAGTGTGGTTAGATAGATAGAGTACCTTTTGATCCCCACTGGATCAATTGAGAAAAGTCTAAGGACTGTGTAACTTTGAGTGGTGTTATACTCATCGTGAAAAACCTTCAATCTAGGCCAGAGTTGTCAAGGCTAGATTGGCACTAATTGTATTGGGCTGAATACTTTAGTGGAAATCCATCTGAAATAGGGTGGGACTGGATGTAGGAGGATTACACCACCTCTGAACCAGGATATATCGTGTGTTGATTTACTTTCATACATACAGAAGCACACACCAAACACATCTCACTAAAGGATTGTAGTTTGCCAGCAGCATCCTAAGCAGTAGTCTTCATCGACTGTACTGCTTAGCCTACTGCTTAATAACTCACTCTCCTTGAGAGTGTTTTCCACTAGAAGTTATCTTACACTCAGAAGGTGCCTCAGCAGTACCCTGGTTTTCACCCTCCTGCTGAGCCCACTGCCCATTTATATGTGTCTTTCCGAACGCCATAACAAGCCAGAACATAAAGCCATCCAAGAGTCATCCTGTTCTTAACAGTTGCCTCAGCAGTAACCTGCCCACCAGTCGACTGCCAACTCAGCAGTTGCCTGCCAGTCAGCAAACTGCCTGTGCAGCAGTAGACTAAGCAGTTACCTGCTCACCAGTCTACTGCCAAGCCTACTTCCTCTTGTCACCAGTCTAAACATCATCTAAACTAGAAAGTTATCTCACATCAAGTATAAAGAGGTTAAAGACTTCCGCTGTGCATCTATTAATCTCTTAAAAGATTATAGATCAACTCATCTAGAGGGAAAACTTCATAAAGTTGAAAAAGATTTAAAAGTCTATTCACCCCCCCCCCCCTCTAGACTTTTACCTCTATCCGGGACCATCAAGTGGTATCAGAGCAGTGTGTTCCTAGAGTCAGTTTCTGACTATTTTTGAACTAAAGATCCAAATCCACTTTTATCCCAAAACTTTCTAAATGATGGATGAACAACAAGCAAAGAATCTGTTGATCAACAGCAACAAATCCAATGACTGGAAAACAAAGGATGTATGGGATGAACTCACAGAGAGTCAATCAGAAGATGATCAAAGCAGCTCAAATGATGAAAGCTGCTCATCAGAAAGGCAGGAGGAGGCTATTACTTGCTTCTTTGGAATGACTCCAGAAAATTGCTCCATCAATTTGAAAACTTCCAAAAAGAGCACCTTAGCTTAATGAATGAAAACTGCAAACTTCAAGAAAATCTTTTAGTAGCTCATGCACAATTGGGTGAAGCAATCAAAAAGATAGATTTTCTTGAATGTGAAAACATCAGTTTGAAAGAAAAGCTAAGCTCCCTCACTCCCCCACTCACTAAGGAAGTTCAACACACTGAAAAAGACACAGGATACACATCATGTTCCCACTCATTGAAAAACTCTCCCAAATACTCTTCTACCACAAAACACACTTTCAAAGAAGACACAAAGTCTCTTAGCCACCAACACTCCCACATCCATATAGTTCCCACAAGAAGGAACATGTCTGCTCCTAAACCAAAATCAAAATCCCTGTACAAACAGAAACTTCCTTTCAAACAAGAAAACCAAAGAACCAGTTGGCAAAACACCAATAAGACCAACTACCCACCTAAGAAGCAGCTAAATCAACCTAGAAAAAATCACTCTTATCCTACACACAGGAGAGAGATGATAAACACATACACAGCCACCCCATCTGAATGCAACACTTCAAAAGGCTGTAGATCACACTGCTTAGGGGGAAATAGTTCTAAATGGGTATGGATGCCCAAATCTGTTCAAAGGAAGTTGCCCACTCCAATGTGGGCTCCTACCACTCAACATTGATGAATACAGGAAGGTGCTGAAGCAACTGACTCAACAGAATAGTACATACATTCTAGTTGCTTCAGGCACATGACAAGGAGCAGAAGGCCACTGACAAACTGTTCAAAGGAAGAACCAAAAAAAAAAAAACACTTGCAAAAGAGGAAAAGAGAAGAAGATATCTAAGGAGTTGGAGATTCAATCAAATGAAGAACTTACAAACCAATACAATTCTTGTGTTGAGGTTTTAAAAGTTCAATCAAATGCACAAACCAACTCCAGATCAACTGTTACATCTTCCTCAAGAGATGTAACTGTGCTTAAAGAAGATGAAGGAAGGACCATCTAGGTGATGAAAGAAGAATAGCTGAGACCACCTCAAGAAGGTGACTCAGATGCCAGACTACTGCTAGCAAAAGACTCAGACTAAGACAATTGCCAGCAGTAGGATCAGATCAAAAAGGATCCTCACCAAAACTGAAGCTCATATTCCCCAAATTCTACCAATTGTTAGACACAAGATGATGAAATGCAGTAGACTCAAACAAAGCATGTGGCAACATCCTCCTCAACAAGAAGACATCCATGAAGGGATTCGTACTAGATCATGACTCTAAAAGGGAAGCCAACTTCTTTCTCAAACAAACTGAATCCAAGAAACCTTCTCAACTTCAGACTGGATACAAACCATACACAAAGTTCTCTATTGTAAGGAATAAATGTAATTAGATTTTGATGATGCTATAGGATTAGAAAGTTAGGTTACCCCCCCTAACTAGATTTTATGTATTAGATTTTTTCAATTGTAAGTATTAGTGTAGTCGACGATCAGAGTTGCTCTATTTTGGATCAGATCAGAAGTGCATCAGAACTGCTCGACCAGACTTGCTCTATGAGAACTGCTCCATCAGAGTTCTCTTAGCAGAAGTCCATCTGAGTTGCATCATGAGAGTTGCTGATAAACTTGGACATCTGATAACCGATGAGAACTACAGATCAAAGGTACTCATCAGCGGACATATCAGAGTCAGAGTTAGAGCTCTATCCGAGATCAGAAAGCCATCAGAATCCAACACATCAGAAGAGCCTGATCAGAGCCCGACTAACACTTAGAAGATTTCAAGCAACATCCAACAGCTTTGAATCCAACGGGTAAAACGTCCAACGGCTAGAAGACTGTGCATGAAAGGAAAGCATTTAATGCACATTAAATGAGCCTGATACGCTGAAGGATTGATTGCAAATGATTGACCAAAGAATCCGGGAAGATATATTATAAAAATAGAAACCTTCCAAAACGGCGGTCAAGTCAACTGTACGCGCATTTAATGCAGTTGTCTCCTCTTCCAACGGGCAGACAACCCCAGTATATAAGCTACTGTAAGGAATAAATGTAATTAGATTTTGATGATGCTATAGGATTAGAAAGTTAGAGTACCCCCAAGTTAGATTTTATGTATTAGATTTTTTAATTGTAAGTATTAGTGTAGTCGACGATCAGAGTTGCTCTATTTTGGATCAGATCAGAAGTGCATCAGAACTGCTCGACCAGACTTCCTCTATGAGAACTGCTCCATCAGAGTTCTCTTACCAGAAGTCCATCAGAGTTGCATCATGAGAGTTGCTGATAAGCCTGGACATCTGATAGCCTATGAGAACTACAGATCAGAAGCACTCATCAGCGGACCTATCAGAGTCAGAGTTCAGTCAGAGATCAGAAGACCATCAGAACTCAACTCATCAGATAGCCATCAGAATCCAACATATCAGAAGAACCTGATCAGAGCTCGACGAACACTCAGACGATTTCAAGCAACATCCAACAGCTATGAATTCAACGGGTAAAAACATCCAACGGCTAGAAGACTGTGCATGAAAGGAAAGCATTTAATGCACATTAAATGAGCCTGATACGCTGAAGGATTGATTGCAAATGATTGACCAAGGAATCCGGGAAGATATATTATAAAAATAGAAACCTTCCAAAACGGCGGTCAAGTCAACTGTACGCACATTTAATGCAGTTGTCTCCTCCTCCAACGGGCAGACAACCTCAGTATATAAGCTACACACCGAAGAACAGAAAAACAACTTTGCTACAACTTTTGCTCATCATCATTCAAGCTCTCTTGAGATTCAAATTCTAACAACCTTCAACAAGACAAGCTTACGTTGGGAAGATTCAAACTCCAAATCTCTCATCCCCAACAAACAAGCAAAGTTCATCCTGTTCTTCAACACTTCAAAAACTTCATCAAACATCCTTTGTAACGAAGCAAGTTGGAGGAAAAACTCTGTTTTTCAAAGGATCTTCTGAAAAGAAGGGCGTCCAAGTAACTGCAGTAGTGAAGTGGTGATACTTCCGGGAAGCTGAGTGAAAGGACCAGCCATCAGGACGTGGAATTGCATCCTGGGTGGCAGCTAGACTTGAAGAAGGCGTGGAGAACTTCTTAAGTGCTAGGAACTAAGCTTTGTAACCGATCTACTTCAAAGCTAGTGGAACAGTGGACTAGAGGAACGAGTTGTTCCTTGAACCACTATAAAATATCCGGTGTCATTTACTTTACTGCAATTTTCATTTCTGCACTTAGGATATTAACTGATTAACTCTAAGACTTGGAATCTGTGTTCAGCAGATCTTGTTTTAAGAGTTATCAGAAAGGCATTTGCCTTAGTGTTTCTGAGGCTACCCGGACAGATCAGAATCCGCTGCCAAGGCCAGTTCTGATATCAGAACCAGCCTTTCTCTGTCATCAGAATCAGACCTTCTCTGATAAGTCACTTCGGACTTAGAGAAAATTTGAAAAACCGACCAGTCTATTCACCCCCCCCCCCTCTAGACTGGTTACCATATTTAACGGGACCAACAAGTGGTATCAGAGCCTCCTTGTTCTTGTAATCTTTTAGGTTACTCTCTGAACAAAGATCCACTTGTTCTTAGCCTCTCTTTATTTATTATAATGGATAATGTTGGTCCCGTTAAATATGGTAACCAGTCTAGAGGGGGGGGGCGGTGAATAGACTGGTCGGTTTTTCAAATTTTCTCTAAGTCCGAAGTGACTTATCAGAGAAGGTCTGATTCTGATGACAGAGAAAGGCTGGTTCTGATATCAGAACTGGCCTTGGCAGCGGATTCTGATCTGTCCGGGTAGCCTCAGAAACACTAAGGCAAATGCCTTTCTGATAACTCTTAAAACAAGATCTGCTGAACACAGATTCCAAGTCTTAGAGTTAATCAGTTAATATCCTAAGTGCAGAAATGAAAATTGCAGTAAAGTAAATGACACCGGATATTTTATAGTGGTTCAAGGAACAACTCGTTCCTCTAGTCCACTGTTCCACTAGCTTTGAAGTAGATCGGTTACAAAGCTTAGTTCCTAGCACTTAAGAAGTTCTCCACGCCTTCTTCAAGTCTAGCTGCCACCCAGGATGCAATTCCACGTCCTGATGGCTGGTCCTTTCACTCAGCTTCCCGGAAGTATCACCACTTCACTACTGCAGTTACTTGGACGCCCTTCTTTTCAGAAGATCCTTTGAAAAACAGAGTTTTTCCTCCAACTTGCTTCGTTACAAAGGATGTTTGATGAAGTTTTTGAAGTGTTGAAGAACAGGATGAACTTTGCTTGTTTGTTGGGGATGAGAGATTTGGAGTTTGAATCTTCCCAACGTAAGCTTGTCTTGTTGAAGGTTGTTAGAATTTGAATCTCAAGAGAGCTTGAATGATGATGAGCAAAAGTTGTAGCAAAGTTGTTTTTCTGTTCTTCGGTGTGTAGCTTATATACTGAGGTTGTCTGCCCGTTGGAGGAGGAGACAACTGCATTAAATGTGCGTACAGTTGACTTGACCGCCGTTTTGGAAGGTTTCTATTTTTATAATATATCTTCCCGGATTCCTTGGTCAATCATTTGCAATCAATCCTTCAGCGTATCAGGCTCATTTAATGTGCATTAAATGCTTTCCTTTCATGCACAGTCTTCTAGCCGTTGGATGTTTTTACCCGTTGAATTCATAGCTGTTGGATGTTGCTTGAAATCGTCTGAGTGTTCGTCGAGCTCTGATCAGGTTCTTCTGATATGTTGGATTCTGATGGCTATCTGATGAGTTGAGTTCTGATGGTCTTCTGATCTCTGACTGAACTCTGACTCTGATAGGTCCGCTGATGAGTGCTTCTGATCTGTAGTTCTCATAGGCTATCAGATGTCCAGGCTTATCAGCAACTCTCATGATGCAACTCTGATGGACTTCTGGTAAGAGAACTCTGATGGAGCAGTTCTCATAGAGGAAGTCTGGTCGAGCAGTTCTGATGCACTTCTGATCTGATCCAAAATAGAGCAACTCTGATCGTCGACTACACTAATACTTACAATTAAAAAATCTAATACATAAAATCTAACTTGGGGGTACTCTAACTTTCTAATCCTATAGCATCATCAAAATCTAATTACATTTATTCCTTACAATTTCCCCCTTTTTGATGATGCCAAAACCCTTAAACTATTTCCAGAGAAGTGCCTTTCACCATAAAGAAAATAAGTAAAAAATAAACTTTCATTTAAAAACTTGGTGGGCACTTAGCATAGGAAAGTAGTAAGAGTGAGATACAATATAATCAAATAAATAAGATAAGAACTAACATAAGAAATCAGAGCATAGAAAGTCAGAGTGCAAATAGAGATAATTTGAAATTGCCATGCAAAATAGAGGCAAGCTGGTTATCTTATTAATGAAAGATATTTAAAGCAACAAGAGGATAGAGTTTAGATATCTTCCTCTTCTAGATCAGCTTCCTTTGCCTCAATTTCCTTCAGATCAGCATTGACCCTAGCTCTGATTGAAGCAAGATTCCTGGGATTCTGATATTCTGACCAGGCAGGTTCAAGCTGGCAATCTAGATAGTTTCTGATGGCTTCAGATAGGTCCTTGCCAGGGATCACTTTCAATCGCCACCAGTCTTCTGCTTCTTGCATAGACCCACCATGGTTAATTATTATTAGTCCATCTTTATCCAGAATGAGATTCTCTTGTTGAGTAGGGGTCATATGCTTCTTCATCTCTCTGAATTGAGCAGCATCAGGAGTAGCTAAGTCACTGTTAAGCCATTGGGCCAAAGTGAAAGTGGAGGCTGTCTTCTTTCCTTTCTTGGACCGAGGAGGAGGAGGTCTTTGAATACCAGCAGCTAGCCTCTTTTGCCTTGCTCTTTCAAAGTACCTAGCAGGGTTAATGGCTCTGGAGCTTGGACCTTCTGCTTCTCTGGGAAGTGGGACAGGTTCTCTGCTATCTTCCCCCTTTTTGGCATCAACAAGATCACCAAGTAGGAGTCCAATTTTCGAGAATTCTGTAGCATTGTTCTCTTTTATAGCTTCAAGGGTACCTGGCAGAGTCTGAGTTACAGAAGCCAGCCCTTCTATCAGCTCCTTTTGCTTGCCCACAGCCGACTGAATATCCTTGGTAGTAGCTTCAAGGAGGGTCAACTTGTGATCCCTGTCCTTTCCACTGTTTATCAATTTGATGTCAAATTCCTTCAAGGTTTTGCAGATGTCCTCTACATCTGTGAGCTGCTCAGCATGCTTATCAGAGGACCATTGAAGATCATCCACAGCATCAGATAGGTCTTGAATAGCCTTGTCTTGAGCAGAGAGAGTCTGAGATTGTGAGAACAGGACTGTGTGCAGACTGGCAACCTCGGAAGCAATGTCATCAACCTTCTCATTGGATGTCTTCATGTAGCTGAAGAAGGTAGTCGACAGTTGTGAGAGGGCGTTGGCGATTTTCTCAAGTCCTGACTCAATGTTGTACTGTACCAAATCCAGATGAGCATCATGCTTCTGATTTAGTACAAGTAGCTTGTTCAGTCCAGCCACCATCTGATCTCCAAAGTCCTCTGCTGATTCCACAAATTCCTGGAAGGGAATGAGGACAGCTTTGGGTGGTTCTGGCTGAGGTACTTGGTTGACCTGCGGTTGAGGCTGAGCAGGAGATAGAGGAGGAGTAGGAGTCTTTCTCTTTGCAGATTGAAGATCACCAGCCATTGAAGCTGTGAGAAACCCATCATTATCTTCAGTTGAGGAAAGAATCCTTACAACTGGCTCTCTCTTTTGTGCTGAGGCAGCAGAATGCTGAGGGGAGGGACAGTTAGATGTAGGCTTCTGCTGAGGAGAGGGAGATTTGGATTTCTGATGGTTGGGGCTCTGATGGGGTGAAGTCTGAGGGATAGGGGTTCTCTGATGATGTGATGGAGGAGGAGGTGAGGGTGATCGGCTTCTGATGGGGGTTATCTGATGGCAGGGTGAGGGTTGTTTTGGTGTGGAGGATTTCTTGGGTGTTGGAGATGGGATTTGCTGAGGTTGAGGAGGAGAGGGGGGTGGAGCTGTGGTTGGTGTGACTGGTTTAGGTGAGGGGGATTTGGGAGGTGATGGGATTGGGACAGGAGAGTTAGGAATTACCTCAAGAACAGTTTCTTCAAACTGAGAGTCTCTCCATTCTCTGATAAGGTTCATCATTGCCAGAGATAGGTCATTGGCAGTTGATGGCTCTCCCTCTGTACCTGGAATCGGTTTCATCTTGATTAGAGACTCCCTCCTTTTCTTTTCCATCAGCCAGGCATCAAAGGCATCCCTCTCATGATCTTCTAGAGCCTTGACAGGTCTCTCTGGTGAGGTTGTAGGTACCTTCTCCTTTCCTTTGTAGATTGCCTTCTTCTTTTCAAGGATAGAGTGCAGATATTGGAGGTCAAAGCACAAGGAGATATCATCAGTGTCTGCCCATTTGAGGACTTCAGCTTCCTCAGATTCAAAGGTGGCAGTCTGAGCAAGAATCTGTTGCAGTGGTCCCATTCTCCACTTTCTCCATGTTAGCACCCTTTGAAATTGTCTCTCGAGAGCAGAGATGGGATCTACTTCAGGAATCCCAGTTGAGGAAGTTGGGTGCTCTGGTGGAGAGATGGTGACTTGCAGTGCTGATTCAGAGATGGGCTGGATCTCTGATTCAGGTTCCCCCTGAGCATCAGAGATCACCAGTGCAGTAGCCAGCTCTGGTGCTGGTTCCCCCTGAGGTTCTGATTCCTTGGGGGGAGAGTTGGTCTGCTTCTTCTTCTTCTTCTGGACTTTGATATGAGATTGGGAGCTATCAGAGTCACTCTGAATCACAGCTTTTCTTCTCCTCTTCTGTCTCAACACTTTGACAGGGGCCATAGCGGGTGCATCCTCCTCTGATGCTTCCACCTCTGATGCAACCTCCTCAGTGGTGGTTTCAAGCTTCTTCTGAGGTTTCTTCTTCTTGCCCTTGGGTTGTTCATCATCAACCTCAATTGCGGTAGCTGGTTTCTCCCTCAGTTGTTCTTGTTTCTTGGCTTTCTTTAATTCTGCAGCAATGGCTACATTGAATTTGGGAGAGGCTGTGAGGAAGATGGTCTTTGTGTGATTGACATCAGCAGCTTCTCGGAGCGATATGTTGATATTGGAAATCAGTCTTGAAATGAGAAGTCCATGACCCATCTTGGTTGAGAATTGGCCAGTCTTTTTGTCTTTCTTAGCCACAGACTCAGAGAGGGACTGGAATAGTACCCTTCCCCAGTTGATGTTCATGCCCCGATGAACAGCATAGATGGCCTTAGCATTTGTGTTGTTCATCTGATCAGTTGAGCCGGTTTTGCACCACAGGCACCGGTGCATTATGCTCATCAGACGTTCATAGTCCTTCTTCAGCTGGTTTTTCTTCATGTAGAGCTTATCTACTCCGGTTGCATCCTCCCGGCAGTAGGTTTCAGCAAAAGTTTGGACAGAGATATTCACATCGTCAAGCTCAATGAGGCTGGTAGTATCCTCTTCTTGAGGATCGAGTTTGATGTCGAAGAACTCATTGAGAGCATCAGCATCTATTTTCAGGTCCTTGCCCTGAACCTGCGAGTGGATGGCCTCAGTGGTAATGATGGCATTTAAGTAGAACTCAGCAACGTCCTTCGTGCTGTATTGTTCATAAGGATGAGCAACAATCTTGCTCAGCTGGGAATCATGCATTCCTTGGATGATTTTCTTCATACGCTTCTGATTTTCTGTCAATAGAGGCAGTGAGGACATGTCAACGCGCATGCCAGTGACGATGTTGTTCACAAGAGTCTTGATTTCCTCCTTGGAGAGTTCGTTGATGTTGATGAACTTCATTTTTGTTTAGTGAAGAGTTTGAGAGGTCTGAGATTTGAGAGTTTTAGAGAGATAAAGCTTGAAGACGAGGAATACAATTGCAGTAGCGATTTAGGTTTTCAGACGGGGTAAATATGAGTTTGGGTTAGTGGACGTTTGATATAATTTACGGTTTCGAGGTTGCATTTAATGGAATGCGGGCGGAAAGCCGTTTTCCAAAAGTGGTAATAACTACCGGGGGTAAAATAGTAACTTCCGGTTTATTGAATAGTCTCGTCTGAAATTTAGAAAATTTTTCTAAGTCCACAGCCACTCTGATAGGTATTAGCCCTTGTATCAGAGATAGAGATGTTCTGATATGAGGACCTCTGATGAATACCAAGTCTGATCCTTCCTGCAACTCTGACTTTTGCAAGTCTGAACCTTGCAATTCTGATTCAAGCTTCTGATGGATAAGGGCTTAGGTATCAGAAATGGGATGTTCTGATGAATCCACATCTGATACTTCTGCAACTCTGATTCATGTTTCTCTGGGAAGATCATCCATCATTCCCAATTCTTCTCTCAACTTGTTAAACCTTGCCTCAGAGAGAGGTTTGGTCAAGATATCTGCAAGCTGGTCTTCAGTTGGGACATGCTCAATTGAGATGTGCTTCTTCTCCACATGATCTCTGATGAAGTGATGTCTGATCTCAATATGCTTGGTTCTTGAATGCAGCACAGGATTCTGAGTGATGGCAATGGCACTTGTGTTATCACATAACAGCTTGATCTCCTTTGCTTGCACTCCATAATCCTTGAGTTGTTGCTTCATCCAGAGCAATTGAGCACAGCAGCTTCCAGCCGCAATATATTCAGCTTCAGCAGTGCTAGTTGAGATTGAATTCTGCTTCTTGCTAAACCAGGAGACAAGTCTCCCACCTAGCAATTGACAATGACCAGAAGTGCTCTTCCTGTCCAATCTGCAACCTGCAAAATCTGAATCAGAATAGCCAATTAGTTCAAAATTACCTCCCTTGGGATACCACAGTCCTGCATTTGGATTTCCTTTGATATATCTGATAATTTTCTTAGCAGCAACTAGATGGCTCTCCTTGGGCTTTGATTGGTATCTGGCACAGATTCCTACTGCAAAAGCTATGTCTGGTCTGCTTGCAGTCAGATAGAGGAGAGATCCAATGATTCCTCTATAAGTTGTTGCATCAACATCTTTGCCTTCATCATCTGGTCCAATGCCTTGAGATGCATTCATAGGAATTTTGACTGAAGATTTTCCATCAATCCCAAACTTCTTGATGAGATCTCTGGTGTACTTCCCTTGGTTGATAAAGATGCCTTCAGGAACTTGTTTGACTTGCAATCCAAGGAAATAACTGAGTTCTCCCATCATGCTCATTTCAAACTTCTTCTGCATAACTTGAGAGAATTTCTTGCATAATTCTGGATTAGTGCTTCCAAATATAATGTCATCAACATAAATTTGCACTAACAGAATATGATTAGCAACAGAAATTTTAAACAGGGTCTTATCAACCTTTCCTTTAGTGAACCCATGGTTTACTAGGAATAGGGACAATGTGTCATACCAGGCTCTGGGAGCTTGCTTAAGACCATAGAGGGCCTTTCTGAGCTTGTAGACACAAGAGGATTGAGTAGGAATGACAAAACCTGGAGGTTGTTCAACATAAACTTCCTCTTCAAGTTCTCCATTCAGAAATGCACTCTTGACATCCATTTGGTATACTTTGATGTCGTTGTAAGCAGCATAGGCTAGGAATATCCTGATTGCTTCCAGTCTTGCAACAGGTGCAAAGGTTTCATCAAAATCTATGCCTTCTTCTTGACAGTATCCCTTTGCTACAAGCCTTGCTTTATTCCTTACAATGTTGCCTTCTTCATCTGCTTTGTTTTTGAATACCCACTTGGTTCCAATGACATTCTGATGCTTTGGTCTGGGAACAAGTTTCCATACTTCATTCCTTTCAAACTGTGTCAGCTCTTCTTGCATTGCATTGATCCAATCTGAATCTTCTAGAGCTTCTTCTACACACATTGGTTCCATCTGGGATATGCAGCAGGTGAACATGGCTTCTCTTCTTGATGCAGATCTGGTTCTAACACCACTGGTGACTTGACCTATCACTTGATTAGGAGGATGATCTCTCAACCAAGTTAGATCAGGTTCTGACAGTTGCTGTCTAGGCAACTCTGATGGTTCATCTTCTGATACATCATCTTCATCCTCATCTTTGTCTATCAGAATTGGATTGGCAGGAGGAGTTGAGAATACAGGATTGTTGATGGCCTCTTCTGATAGTTCTGAACCCTTATCTTCAAGATTGATTTTCTGCAAGGTCTCTGATAGTTCTTCTGCAGAGGTGCTGTCATCAAACTTGACATGAATGGATTCTTCAACTTGTAGAGATCTTCTGTTGAGTATTCTATAGGCTTTGCTTGAACTTGAGTAGCCTAGGAACACACCTTCATCAGCCTTTTCTTGAAATACCTTCAGATTATCCTTTCCATTGTTTAGAATGTAGCACTTGCATCCAAACACATGGAAGTAGCTGATGTTTGGTTTTCTTCCTTTCCACAGCTCGTAGGGGGTCTTCTGATGATTCTTGTGGATCATGCTTCTATTCTGAGTGTAGCATGCAGTGTTGATAGCTTCAGCCCAGTATCTGATGGGCAATCCTGATTCTGCAATCATAGTTCTTGCAGCTTCCTTCAGAGTTCTGTTCCTTCTTTCTGCAACACCATTTTGTTGGGGTGTTCTGGCAGCAGAAAGTTGATGGAATGTACCATTCTGATCACAGAAGTCTTTGATCACTTTGTTGACAAATTCAGTTCCTCTGTCAGATCTGATTGTTCTGACCTTCATATTTTTCTCAGTTTGGAGTTGCTTTAGCAGAGATGGCAACTTCTGAAAAGTTTCATTCTTCTTGGTTAGGAACACAGTCCAAGTGTATCTTGAGTAGTCATCAACCATAACAAGAGTATATCTTTTTCCACCAACACTGGGAGTTTCAACTGGTCCAAATAAATCCATATGGATCAGATTTAGAGGACAAGTAGAAAGATCTCCAGCTATGGGTTTGAATGAGGTCTTCACTTGTTTTCCTTTTTGACAAGCACTGCAGAGGGTCTCCTTCTTGTAGACAATGTCAGGCAGACCATCTACAATGTGTTCTCTTGCCAGTTTGTTGATGGTTTTGAAATTCAGATGGCTAAGCTTCTTGTGCCAGTACCAGCTTAGCTTTGAATTGTCCTTAGCTATCAGGCAAGTTCCATCTTTTGCTGTTTGCCAGTCAACAACATAGATGTTCTTCCTTCTCTTGGCTGTAAGAACCACTTCTTTGGTTGTCTCATGCTTGACATAGCATAAGGTCTTGGTGAATTCAACTGTGTAGCCTTTGTCACAGAATTGGCTAGCACTCAGCAAGTTGAACTTTAGACCTTTGACATATGAGACATCTTCAATGATTATCTGTTTCTTGATCAGCTTCCCTCTTCCTTTTGTTTGCCCTTCCTTGTCATTTCCACCGAAAGTGACTCTGGGTCCATTGATTTTCTGGAACTCTGATAGGCAACTCTTGTCACCTGTCATGTGTCTGGAGCATCCACTATCAATATACCATTCTTGTTCTGAGATAGCTCCAGCACACTGTTCCTGCAAGATCAAAAGGAAGATTTAGGTACCCAAGCAATGTTGGGTCCTGGGGGGTAATGCAGTCTTGGTAGTTGGTACCATTTTGGTCTCATCAACTGAAACCTTGGTGGATGATACCCATTGTCCACCTGGTAGTTGTAGTAAACAGATGTATGATTCACTTTGGGCAGATGCTTGTGAGGATCATGCTTTCTGTTTGCATACTTCTGCATAGCCTTCTTTGTTGGAAAGAAGTCCCATATACTATCAAGATCAGAGGAGCGCTTAACTTTAGACTTCTGAGGTTGACCAGACAACCTCTTCTGCCTATAGTTAATCTTCTCTTGATATCTGCCTTTCTGATAGCAGTTTCTGATACCATTGTCATGAGATTGTCTGATAGGGTTAGGCCTTTGATTATTATTGTTCTGAAAACTTTTCCTTTTGTTAGAGTGTCTGCCAGGTTCATTAGTTTTCAAACTTTGTTTTGGTTTGGCCTTTAGAGTTTGTTTCTCTGGTATGACCTTCTCATGAACAACTTTAGTACCAGAAGTACTAGCATGGCAATTGGGGCTCAGAGTCTGTGGCACTATGACCTTTTTAGCCTTAGCAACTCGGGTGCTAGGCCTTACAGAAGGCTCACCAGACTCTGGTTCGACATATCCAAGACCAGAGGTGAAGTTATGAGAGTCACCAATATTCTTCATGGAAGATTGCATCTTCAGAAGGCTATTATATCTATTCTCAAGTTCCTCAATGTCTCTTATTCTTTTCAGAAGAGACTCATTTTCAGCTTTCAGTCTATCTCTTTCCTCAGTTAAGAGATTAAGTTTACACTCAGTCTCTTTCCTTAGATCAGAGATATCAACTTTCAGCCTACTGTTCTCTTCTTTAACAAA
Source organism: Cuscuta epithymum (assembly GCA_945859915.1). Lineage (NCBI taxonomy): Eukaryota > Viridiplantae > Streptophyta > Magnoliopsida > Solanales > Convolvulaceae > Cuscuta > Cuscuta epithymum. Next base: position 627,561 of record CAMAPF010001045.1, on the reverse strand, counting down.
AGAATAAGTGGCTTGGATAGTTTGGAACTCTTCCCAGAATGATGACATTGGATCATCATTTAAGGCTGTGCCTACCGAAGAGGAAATAGAATTAGAAGTAGAGCATACCTCATCATCTGATTGTGCCATGAGGCAAAGATCTTCAGTTTCTGCATCCAGGCAGCAGAATGCTTCATCAGAGTCGGAGTCTGAGCTAGACTCTGATTCAGAGAGTGGATCTCTCTCAGCTTGTTCTGAGACAAATGCTCTTCTTCTTCTGTGTTGATCATCTGGTTTCTTTTCATCTTCATGTCCTTGCTTCTTGGACACTCTTGGATAGGGGCAGTTTGCTTTGAAGTGCCCAGGCTGTCTGCAGTTGTAACAGAGGTACTCTCCATTGCTTTCAGAGGACTTGGTCTTCTGATGTGGTCTTCTGATGGAAGATGGACTCCTTCCATCTTTCTTCATAAACTTCTTAAACTTTCTGGCAAAAGCAGCCATATACTCATCAGATAACAGAGTAGAAGGGTCAAAGTCACTTACCTTTGAGGTGCTAGCAGTGAGAGCAGTGGTGGTCCTCTCATCAGGAACTTCTTCCTTCTCTTCATGCATCTCAAACTCATAAGCCTTGAGATCAGAGATGAGTCTTTCAGTGGCATAAGTCTTGATGTTCTTGCTTTCCTGGACTGCAATCACCTTCATCTTCCAAGCTGAAGGCAGTCCCCTGAGGATCTTCATGTTGACCTCTTTGATGGTGAGCTCCTTCCCAAGCTCAGAAATCTCACTGATGAGAATCAGCAATCTCTCATGCATCTTAGCAATGCATTCTTCTGGTAGGAGTTTGAAGTCATCAAACTTCTTCATTGCAATGGTCAGCTTGTTGTCTCTTTCTTGTTCATCTCCTGCTCCAATCTCATCCAGCTTATCCCAGATTTCTTTGGCAGTTCTGCACTTCTTTATTCTATTGAAATATCTTTCATCAATAGCTTTGTAGAGAATGTCCTTGGCAATGTTGTCAAGGTTATACTGTCTTTTCTCTTCCTTGGTCCATTCTGACCGGGCTTTCTCAATCATCTGGGGCTGAGAGTTATCAATGGAGTGAGCAGGATTGATCTTCATGAACTGGATAAAGGGTCCATTCTCCAAGACTTCCCACATTTCATCATGTAGGGCACATAGATGTGCCTTCATTCTGATCTTCCAATCATCATATTTCTGATCTGTGAACATAAGATGCTTTGCAAGAGAATTATCCATTATAATAAATAAAGAGAGGCTAAGAACAAGTGGATCTTTGTTCAGAGAGTAACCTAAAAGATTACAAGAACAAGGAGGCTCTGATACCACTTGTTGGTCCCGTTAAATATGGTAACCAGTCTAGAGGGGGGGGGGGTGAATAGACTGGTCGGTTTTTCAAATTTTCTCTAAGTCCGAAGTGACTTATCAGAGAAGGTCTGATTCTGATGACAGAGAAAGGCTGGTTCTGATATCAGAACTGGCCTTGGCAGCGGATTCTGATCTGTCCGGGTAGCCTCAGAAACACTAAGGCAAATGCCTTTCTGATAACTCTTAAAACAAGATCTGCTGAACACAGATTCCAAGTCTTAGAGTTAATCAGTTAATATCCTAAGTGCAGAAATGAAAATTGCAGTAAAGTAAATGACACCGGATATTTTATAGTGGTTCAAGGAACAACTCGTTCCTCTAGTCCACTGTTCCACTAGCTTTGAAGTAGATCGGTTACAAAGCTTAGTTCCTAGCACTTAAGAAGTTCTCCACGCCTTCTTCAAGTCTAGCTGCCACCCAGGATGCAATTCCACGTCCTGATGGCTGGTCCTTTCACTCAGCTTCCCGGAAGTATCACCACTTCACTACTGCAGTTACTTGGACGCCCTTCTTTTCAGAAGATCCTTTGAAAAACAGAGTTTTTCCTCCAACTTGCTTCGTTACAAAGGATGTTTGATGAAGTTTTTGAAGTGTTGAAGAACAGGATGAACTTTGCTTGTTTGTTGGGGATGAGAGATTTGGAGTTTGAATCTTCCCAACGTAAGCTTGTCTTGTTGAAGGTTGTTAGAATTTGAATCTCAAGAGAGCTTGAATGATGATGAGCAAAAGTTGTAGCAAAGTTGTTTTTCTGTTCTTCGGTGTGTAGCTTATATACTGAGGTTGTCTGCCCGTTGGAGGAGGAGACAACTGCATTAAATGTGCGTACAGTTGACTTGACCGCCGTTTTGGAAGGTTTCTATTTTATAATATATCTTCCCGGATTCCTTGGTCAATCATTTGCAATCAATCCTTCAGCGTATCAGGCTCATTTAATGTGCATTAAATGCTTTCCTTTCATGCACAGTCTTCTAGCCGTTGGATGTTTTTACCCGTTGAATTCATAGCTGTTGGATGTTGCTTGAAATCGTCTGAGTGTTCGTCGAGCTCTGATCAGGTTCTTCTGATATGTTGGATTCTGATGGCTATCTGATGAGTTGAGTTCTGATGGTCTTCTGATCTCTGACTGAACTCTGACTCTGATAGGTCCGCTGATGAGTGCTTCTGATCTGTAGTTCTCATAGGCTATCAGATGTCCAGGCTTATCAGCAACTCTCATGATGCAACTCTGATGGACTTCTGGTAAGAGAACTCTGATGGAGCAGTTCTCATAGAGGAAGTCTGGTCGAGCAGTTCTGATGCACTTCTGATCTGATCCAAAATAGAGCAACTCTGATCGTCGACTACACTAATACTTACAATTAAAAAATCTAATACATAAAATCTAACTTGGGGGTACTCTAACTTTCTAATCCTATAGCATCATCAAAATCTAATTACATTTATTCCTTACAGATAATTCTCTTGCAAAGCATCTTATGTTCACAGATCAGAAATATGATGATTGGAAGATCAGAATGAAGGCACATCTATGTGCCCTACATGATGAAATGTGGGAAGTCTTGGAGAATGGACCCTTTATCCAGTTCATGAAGATCAATCCTGCTCACTCCATTGATAACTCTCAGCCCCAGATGATTGAGAAAGCCCGGTCAGAATGGACCAAGGAAGAGAAAAGACAGTATAACCTTGACAACATTGCCAAGGACATTCTCTACAAAGCTATTGATGAAAGATATTTCAATAGAATAAAGAAGTGCAGAACTGCCAAAGAAATCTGGGATAAGCTGGATGAGATTGGAGCAGGAGATGAACAAGAAAGAGACAACAAGCTGACCATTGCAATGAAGAAGTTTGATGACTTCAAACTCCTACCAGAAGAATGCATTGCTAAGATGCATGAGAGATTGCTGATTCTCATCAGTGAGATTTCTGAGCTTGGGAAGGAGCTCACCATCAAAGAGGTCAACATGAAGATCCTCAGGGGACTGCCTTCAGCTTGGAAGATGAAGGTGATTGCAGTCCAGGAAAGCAAGAACATCAAGACTTATGCCACTGAAAGACTCATCTCTGATCTCAAGGCTTATGAGTTTGAGATGCATGAAGAGAAGGAAGAAGTTCCTGATGAGAGGACCACCACTGCTCTCACTGCTAGCACCTCAAAGGTAAGTGACTTTGACCCTTCTACTCTGTTATCTGATGAGTATATGGCTGCTTTTGCCAGAAAGTTTAAGAAGTTTATGAAGAAAGATGGAAGGAGTCCATCTTCCATCAGAAGACCACATCAGAAGACCAAGTCCTCTGAAAGCAATGGAGAGTACCTCTGTTACAACTGCAGACAGCCTGGGCACTTCAAAGCAAACTGCCCCTATCCAAGAGTGTCCAAGAAGCAAGGACATGAAGATGAAAAGAAACCAGATGATCAACACAGAAGAAGAAGAGCATTTGTCTCAGAACAAGCTGAGAGAGATCCACTCTCTGAATCAGAGTCTAGCTCAGACTCCGACTCTGATGAAGCATTCTGCTGCCTGGATGCAGAAACTGAAGATCTTTGCCTCATGGCACAATCAGATGATGAGGTATGCTCTACTTCTAATTCTATTTCCTCTTCGGTAGGCACAGCCTTAAATGATGATCCAATGTCATCATTCTGGGAAGAGTTCCAAACTATCCAAGCCACTTATTCTTTTGTTAAAGAAGAGAACAGTAGGCTGAAAGTTGATATCTCTGATCTAAGGAAAGAGACTGAGTGTAAACTTAATCTCTTAACTGAGGAAAGAGATAGACTGAAAGCTAAAAATGAGTCTCTTCTGAAAAGAATAAGAGACATTGAGGAACTTGAGAGTAGATATAATAGCCTTCTGAAGATGCAATCTTCCATGAAGAATATTGGTGACTCTCATAACTTCACCTCTGGTCTTGGATATGTTGAACCAGAGTCTGGTGAGCCTTCTGTAAGGCCTAGCACCCGAGTTGCTAAAGCTAAAAAGGTCATAGTGCCACAGACTCTGAGCCCCAATTGCCATGCTAGTACTTCTGGTACTAAAGTTGTTCATGAGAAGGTCATACCAGAGAAACAAACTCTAAAGGCCAAACCAAAACAAAGTTTGAAAACTAATGAACCTGGCAGACACTCTAACAAAAGGAAAAGTTTTCAGAACAATAATAATCAAAGGCCTAACCCTATCAGACAATCTCATGACAATGGTATCAGAAATTGCTATCAGAAAGGCAGATATCAAGAGAAGATTAACTATAGGCAGAAGAGGTTGTCTGGTCAACCTCAGAAGTCTAAAGTTAAGCGCTCCTCTGATCTTGATAGTATATGGGACTTCTTTCCAACAAAGAAGGCTATGCAGAAGTATGCAAACAGAAAGCATGATCCTCACAAGCATCTGCCCAAAGTGAATCATACATCTGTTTACTACAACTACCAGGTGGACAATGGGTATCATCCACCAAGGTTTCAGTTGATGAGACCAAAATGGTACCAACTACCAAGACTGCATTACCCCCCAGGACCCAACATTGCTTGGGTACCTAAATCTTCCTTTTGATCTTGCAGGAACAGTGTGCTGGAGCTATCTCAGAACAAGAATGGTATATTGATAGTGGATGCTCCAGACACATGACAGGTGACAAGAGTTGCCTATCAGAGTTCCAGAAAATCAATGGACCCAGAGTCACTTTCGGTGGAAATGACAAGGAAGGGCAAACAAAAGGAAGAGGGAAGCTGATCAAGAAACAGATAATCATTGAAGATGTCTCATATGTCAAAGGTCTAAAGTTCAACTTGCTGAGTGCTAGCCAATTCTGTGACAAAGGCTACACAGTTGAATTCACCAAGACCCTATGCTATGTCAAGCATGAGACAACCAAAGAAGTGGTTCTTACTGCCAAGAGAAGGAAGAACATCTATGTTGTTGACTGGCAAACAGCAAAAGATGGAACTTGCCTGATAGCTAAGGACAATTCAAAGCTAAGCTGGGACTGGCACAAGAAGCTTAGCCATCTGAATTTCAAAACCATCAACAAACTGGCAAGAGAACACATTGTAGATGGTCTGCCTGACATTGTCTACAAGAAGGAGACCCTCTGCAGTGCTTGCCAAAAAGGAAAACAAGTGAAGACCTCATTCAAACCCATAGCTGGAGATCTTTCTACTTGTCCTCTAAATCTGATCCATATGGATTTATTTGGACCAGTTGAAACTCCCAGTGTTGGTGGAAAAAGATATACTCTTGTTATGGTTGATGATTACTCAAGATATACTTGGACTGTGTTCCTAACCAAGAAGAATGAAACTCTTCAGAAGTTGCCATCTCTGCTAAAGCAACTCCAAGCTGAGAAAAATATGAAGGTCAGAACAATCAGATCTGACAGAGGAACTGAATTTGTCAACAAAGTGATCAAAGACTTCTGTGATCAGAATGGTACATTCCATCAACTTTCTGCTGCCAGAACACCCCAACAAAATGGTGTTGCAGAAAGAAGGAACAGAACTCTGAAGGAAGCTGCAAGAACTATGATTGCAGAATCAGGATTGCCCATCAGATACTGGGCTGAAGCTATCAACACTGCATGCTACACTCAGAATAGAAGCATGATCCACAAGAATCATCAGAAGACCCCCTACGAGCTGTGGAAAGGAAGAAAACCAAACATCAGCTACTTCCATGTGTTTGGATGCAAGTGCTACATTCTAAACAATGGAAAGGATAATCTGAAGGTATTTCAAGAAAAGGCTGATGAAGGTGTGTTCCTAGGCTACTCAAGTTCAAGCAAAGCCTATAGAATACTCAACAGAAGATCTCTACAAGTTGAAGAATCCATTCATGTCAAGTTTGATGACAGCACCTCTGCAGAAGAACTATCAGAGACCTTGCAGAAAATCAATCTTGAAGATAAGGGTTCAGAACTATCAGAAGAGGCCATCAACAATCCTGTATTCTCAACTCCTCCTGCCAATCCAATTCTGATAGACAAAGATGAAGATGAAGATGATGTATCAGAAGATGAACCATCAGAGTTGCCTAGACAGCAACTGTCAGAACCTGATCTAACTTGGTTGAGAGATCATCCTCCTAATCAAGTGATAGGTCAAGTCACCAGTGGTGTTAGAACCAGATCTGCATCAAGAAGAGAAGCCATGTTCACCTGCTGTATATCCCAGATGGAACCAATGTGTGTAGAAGAAGCTCTAGAAGATTCAGATTGGATCAATGCAATGCAAGAAGAGCTGACACAGTTTGAAAGGAATGAAGTATGGAAACTTGTTCCCAGACCAAAGCATCAGAATGTCATTGGAACCAAGTGGGTATTCAAAAACAAAGCAGATGAAGAAGGCAACATTGTAAGGAATAAAGCAAGGCTTGTAGCAAAGGGATACTGTCAAGAAGAAGGCATAGATTTTGATGAAACCTTTGCACCTGTTGCAAGACTGGAAGCAATCAGGATATTCCTAGCCTATGCTGCTTACAACGACATCAAAGTATACCAAATGGATGTCAAGAGTGCATTTCTGAATGGAGAACTTGAAGAGGAAGTTTATGTTGAACAACCTCCAGGTTTTGTCATTCCTACTCAATCCTCTTGTGTCTACAAGCTCAGAAAGGCCCTCTATGGTCTTAAGCAAGCTCCCAGAGCCTGGTATGACACATTGTCCCTATTCCTAGTAAACCATGGGTTCACTAAAGGAAAGGTTGACAAGACCCTGTTTAAAATTTCTGTTGCAAATCATATTCTGTTAGTGCAAATTTATGTTGATGACATTATATTTGGAAGCACTAATCCAGAATTATGCAAGAAATTCTCTCAAGTTATGCAGAAGAAGTTTGAAATGAGCATGATGGGAGAACTCAGTTATTTCCTTGGATTGCAAGTCAAACAAGTTCCTGAAGGCATCTTTATCAACCAAGGGAAGTACACCAGAGATCTCATCAAGAAGTTTGGAATTGATGGAAAAACTTCAGTCAAAATTCCTATGAATGCATCTCAAGGCATTGGACCAGATGATGAAGGCAAAGATGTTGATGCAACAACTTATAGAGGAATCATTGGATCTCTCCTCTATCTGACTGCAAGCAGACCAGACATAGCTTTTGCAGTAGGAATCTGTGCCAGATACCAATCAAAGCCCAAGGAGAGCCATCTAGTTGCTGCTAAGAAAATTATCAGATATATCAAAGGAAATCCAAATGCAGGACTATGGTATCCCAAGGGAGGTAATTTTGAACTAATTGGTTATTCTGATTCAGATTTTGCAGGTTGTAGATTGGACAGGAAGAGTACTTCTGGTCACTGTCAATTGTTAGGTGGGAGACTTGTCTCCTGGTTTAGCAAGAAGCAGAATTCAATCTCAACTAGCACTGCTGAAGCTGAATACATTGCTGCTGGAAGCTGCTGTGCTCAATTGCTCTGGATGAAGCAACAACTCAAGGATTATGGAGTGCAAGCAAAGGAGATCAAGCTGTTATGTGATAACACAAGTGCCATTGCCATCACTCAGAATCCTGTGCTGCATTCAAGAACCAAGCATATTGAGATCAGACATCACTTCATCAGAGATCATGTGGAGAAGAAGCACATCTCAATTGAGCATGTCCCAACTGAAGACCAGCTTGCAGATATCTTGACCAAACCTCTCTCTGAGGCAAGGTTTAACAAGTTGAGAGAAGAATTGGGAATGATGGATGATCTTCCCAGAGAAACATGAATCAGAGTTGCAGAAGTATCAGATGTGGATTCATCAGAACATCCCATTTCTGATACCTAAGCCCTTATCCATCAGAAGCTTGAATCAGAATTGCAAGGTTCAGACTTGCAAAAGTCAGAGTTGCAGGAAGGATCAGACTTGGTATTCATCAGAGGTCCTCATATCAGAACATCTCTATCTCTGATACAAGGGCTAATACCTATCAGAGTGGCTGTGGACTTAGAAAAATTTTCTAAATTTCAGACGAGACTATTCAATAAACCGGAAGTTACTATTTTACCCCCGGTAGTTATTACCACTTTTGGAAAACGGCTTTCCGCCCGCATTCCATTAAATGCAACCTCGAAACCGTAAATTATATCAAACGTCCACTAACCCAAATTCATATTTACCCCGTCTGAAAACCTAAATCGCTACTGCAATTGTATTCCTCGTCTTCAAGCTTTATCTCTCTAAAACTCTCAAATCTCAGACCTCTCAAACTCTTCACTAAACAAAAATGAAGTTCATCAACATCAACGAACTCTCCAAGGAGGAAATCAAGACTCTTGTGAACAACATCGTCACTGGCATGCGCGTTGACATGTCCTCACTGCCTCTATTGGCAGAAAATCAGAAGCGTATGAAGAAAATCATCCAAGGAATGCATGATTCCCAGCTGAGCAAGATTGTTGCTCATCCTTATGAACAATACAGCACGAAGGACGTTGCTGAGTTCTACTTAAATGCCATCATTACCACTGAGGCCATCCACTCGCAGGTTCAGGGCAAGGACCTGAAAATAGATGCTGATGCTCTCAATGAGTTCTTCGACATCAAACTCGATCCTCAAGAAGAGGATACTACCAGCCTCATTGAGCTTGACGATGTGAATATCTCTGTCCAAACTTTTGCTGAAACCTACTGCCGGGAGGATGCAACCGGAGTAGATAAGCTCTACATGAAGAAAAACCAGCTGAAGAAGGACTATGAACGTCTGATGAGCATAATGCACCGGTGCCTGTGGTGCAAAACCGGCTCAACTGATCAGATGAACAACACAAATGCTAAGGCCATCTATGCTGTTCATCGGGGCATGAACATCAACTGGGGAAGGGTACTATTCCAGTCCCTCTCTGAGTCTGTGGCTAAGAAAGACAAAAAGACTGGCCAATTCTCAACCAAGATGGGTCATGGACTTCTCATTTCAAGACTGATTTCCAATATCAACATATCGCTCCGAGAAGCTGCTGATGTCAATCACACAAAGACCATCTTCCTCACAGCCTCTCCCAAATTCAATGTAGCCATTGCTGCAGAATTAAAGAAAGCCAAGAAACAAGAACAACTGAGGGAGAAACCAGCTACCGCAATTGAGGTTGATGATGAACAACCCAAGGGCAAGAAGAAGAAACCTCAGAAGAAGCTTGAAACCACCACTGAGGAGGTTGCATCAGAGGTGGAAGCATCAGAGGAGGATGCACCCGCTATGGCCCCTGTCAAAGTGTTGAGACAGAAGAGGAGAAGAAAAGCTGTGATTCAGAGTGACTCTGATAGCTCCCAATCTCATATCAAAGTCCAGAAGAAGAAGAAGAAGCAGACCAACTCTCCCCCCAAGGAATCAGAACCTCAGGGGGAACCAGCACCAGAGCTGGCTACTGCACTGGTGATCTCTGATGCTCAGGGGGAACCTGAATCAGAGATCCAGCCCATCTCTGAATCAGCACTGCAAGTCACCATCTCTCCACAAGAGCACCCAACTTCCTCAACTGGGATTCCTGAAGTCGATCCCATCTCTGCTCTCGAGAGACAATTTCAAAGGGTGCTAACATGGAGAAAGTGGAGAATGGGACCACTGCAACAGATTCTTGCTCAGGCTGCCACTTTTGAATCTGAGGAAGCTGAAGTCCTCAAATGGGCAGACACTGATGATATCTCCTTGTGCTTTGACCTCCAATATCTGCACTCTATCCTTGAAAAGAAGAAGGCAATCTACAAAGGAAAGGAGAAGGTACCTACAACCTCACCAGAGAGACCTGTCAAGGCTCTAGAAGATCATGAGAGGGATGCCTTTGATGCCTGGCTGATGGAAAAGAAAAGGAGGGAGTCTCTAATCAAGATGAAACCGATTCCAGGTACAGAGGGAGAGCCATCAACTGCCAATGACCTATCTCTGGCAATGATGAACCTTATCAGAGAATGGAGAGACTCTCAGTTTGAAGAAACTGTTCTTGAGGTAATTCCTAACTCTCCTGAACCAATCCCATCACCTCCCAAATCCCCCTCACCTAAACCAGTCACACCAACCACAACTCCACCCCCCTCTCCTCCTCAACCTCAGCAAATCCCATCTCCAACACCCAAGAAATCCTCCACACCAAAACAACCCTCACCCTGCCATCAGATAACCCCCATCAGAAGCCGATCACCCTCACCTCCTCCTCCATCACATCATCAGAGAACCCCTATCCCTCAGACTTCACCCCATCAGAGCCCCAACCATCAGAAATCCAAATCTCCCTCTCCTCAGCAGAAGCCTACATCTAACTGTCCCTCCCCTCAGCATTCTGCTGCCTCAGCACAAAAGAGAGAGCCAGTTGTAAGGATTCTTTCCTCAACTGAAGATAATGATGGGTTTCTCACAGCTTCAATGGCTGGTGATCTTCAATCTGCAAAGAGAAAGACTCCTACTCCTCCTCTATCTCCTGCTCAGCCTCAACCGCAGGTCAACCAAGTACCTCAGCCAGAACCACCCAAAGCTGTCCTCATTCCCTTCCAGGAATTTGTGGAATCAGCAGAGGACTTTGGAGATCAGATGGTGGCTGGACTGAACAAGCTACTTGTACTAAATCAGAAGCATGATGCTCATCTGGATTTGGTACAGTACAACATTGAGTCAGGACTTGAGAAAATCGCCAACGCCCTCTCACAACTGTCGACTACCTTCTTCAGCTACATGAAGACATCCAATGAGAAGGTTGATGACATTGCTTCCGAGGTTGCCAGTCTGCACACAGTCCTGTTCTCCCAATCTCAGACTCTCTCTGCTCAAGACAAGGCTATTCAAGACCTATCTGATGCTGTGGATGATCTTCAATGGTCCTCTGATAAGCATGCTGAGCAGCTCACAGATGTAGAGGACATCTGCAAAACCTTGAAGGAATTTGACATCAAATTGATAAACAGTGGAAAGGACAGGGATCACAAGTTGACCCTCCTTGAAGCTACTACCAAGGATATTCAGTCGGCTGTGGGCAAGCAAAAGGAGCTGATAGAAGGGCTGGCTTCTGTAACTCAGACTCTGCCAGGTACCCTTGAAGCTATAAAAGAGAACAATGCTACAGAATTCTCGAAAATTGGACTCCTACTTGGTGATCTTGTTGATGCCAAAAAGGGGGAAGATAGCAGAGAACCTGTCCCACTTCCCAGAGAAGCAGAAGGTCCAAGCTCCAGAGCCATTAACCCTGCTAGGTACTTTGAAAGAGCAAGGCAAAAGAGGCTAGCTGCTGGTATTCAAAGACCTCCTCCTCCTCGGTCCAAGAAAGGAAAGAAGACAGCCTCCACTTTCACTTTGGCCCAATGGCTTAACAGTGACTTAGCTACTCCTGATGCTGCTCAATTCAGAGAGATGAAGAAGCATATGACCCCTACTCAACAAGAGAATCTCATTCTGGATAAAGATGGACTAATAATAATTAACCATGGTGGGTCTATGCAAGAAGCAGAAGACTGGTGGCGATTGAAAGTGATCCCTGGCAAGGACCTATCTGAAGCCATCAGAAACTATCTAGATTGCCAGCTTGAACCTGCCTGGTCAGAATATCAGAATCCCAGGAATCTTGCTACAATCAGAGCTAGGGTCAATGCTGATCTGAAGGAAATTGAGGCAAAGGAAGCTGATCTAGAAGAGGAAGATATCTAAACTCTATCCTCTTGTTGCTTTAAATATCTTTCATTAATAAGATAACCAGCTTGCCTCTATTTTGCATGGCAATTTCAAATTATCTCTATTTGCACTCTGACTTTCTATGCTCTGATTTCTTATGTTAGTTCTTATCTTATTTATTTGATTATATTGTATCTCACTCTTACTACTTTCCTATGCTAAGTGCCCACCAAGTTTTTAAATGAAAGTTTATTTTTTACTTATTTTCTTTATGGTGAAAGGCACTTCTCTGGAAATAGTTTAAGGGTTTTGGCATCATCAAAAAGGGGGAAATTGTAAGGAATAAATGTAATTAGATTTTGATGATGCTATAGGATTAGAAAGTTAGAGTACCCCCAAGTTAGATTTTATGTATTAGATTTTTTAATTGTAAGTATTAGTGTAGTCGACGATCAGAGTTGCTCTATTTTGGATCAGATCAGAAGTGCATCAGAACTGCTCGACCAGACTTCCTCTATGAGAACTGCTCCATCAGAGTTCTCTTACCAGAAGTCCATCAGAGTTGCATCATGAGAGTTGCTGATAAGCCTGGACATCTGATAGCCTATGAGAACTACAGATCAGAAGCACTCATCAGCGGACCTATCAGAGTCAGAGTTCAGTCAGAGATCAGAAGACCATCAGAACTCAACTCATCAGATAGCCATCAGAATCCAACATATCAGAAGAACCTGATCAGAGCTCGACGAACACTCAGACGATTTCAAGCAACATCCAACAGCTATGAATTCAACGGGTAAAAACATCCAACGGCTAGAAGACTGTGCATGAAAGGAAAGCATTTAATGCACATTAAATGAGCCTGATACGCTGAAGGATTGATTGCAAATGATTGACCAAGGAATCCGGGAAGATATATTATAAAAATAGAAACCTTCCAAAACGGCGGTCAAGTCAACTGTACGCACATTTAATGCAGTTGTCTCCTCCTCCAACGGGCAGACAACCTCAGTATATAAGCTACACACCGAAGAACAGAAAAACAACTTTGCTACAACTTTTGCTCATCATCATTCAAGCTCTCTTGAGATTCAAATTCTAACAACCTTCAACAAGACAAGCTTACGTTGGGAAGATTCAAACTCCAAATCTCTCATCCCCAACAAACAAGCAAAGTTCATCCTGTTCTTCAACACTTCAAAAACTTCATCAAACATCCTTTGTAACGAAGCAAGTTGGAGGAAAAACTCTGTTTTTCAAAGGATCTTCTGAAAAGAAGGGCGTCCAAGTAACTGCAGTAGTGAAGTGGTGATACTTCCGGGAAGCTGAGTGAAAGGACCAGCCATCAGGACGTGGAATTGCATCCTGGGTGGCAGCTAGACTTGAAGAAGGCGTGGAGAACTTCTTAAGTGCTAGGAACTAAGCTTTGTAACCGATCTACTTCAAAGCTAGTGGAACAGTGGACTAGAGGAACGAGTTGTTCCTTGAACCACTATAAAATATCCGGTGTCATTTACTTTACTGCAATTTTCATTTCTGCACTTAGGATATTAACTGATTAACTCTAAGACTTGGAATCTGTGTTCAGCAGATCTTGTTTTAAGAGTTATCAGAAAGGCATTTGCCTTAGTGTTTCTGAGGCTACCCGGACAGATCAGAATCCGCTGCCAAGGCCAGTTCTGATATCAGAACCAGCCTTTCTCTGTCATCAGAATCAGACCTTCTCTGATAAGTCACTTCGGACTTAGAGAAAATTTGAAAAACCGACCAGTCTATTCACCCCCCCCCCCTCTAGACTGGTTACCATATTTAACGGGACCAACAGCTACTCACCGAAGAACTGGAAAACGAACTTTGCTACAACTTTTGCTCAACAAAAGTTCCAAGCTTTCTTGAGATTCAAACTCCACAACACAAAAACAAGAAAAAGCTTACGTTGGGAAGACTCAATCTCACAATCTCTTATCCCCAACAAGAGCAAAGTTCATCCTGCTCTTCAACACTTCAAGAACTTCAACTACATATCTCTTGTAACGAAGCAAGTTGGAGAAAACTCTGTTTTCAGAACATCTTCTGAAAAGAAGGGCGTCCAAGTAACTGCAGTAGTGAAGTGGTGATACTTCCGGGAAGCTGAGTGAAAGGACCAGCCATCAGGACGTGGAATTGCATCCTGGGTGGCATCTAGGCTTGAAGAAGACGAGGAGTGCTTCTTAAGTGCTAGGAATTAGCTTTGTAACTGATCTACTTCAAAGCTAGTGGAACAGTGGACTAGAGGAACGAGTTGTTCCTTGAACCACTATAAAATATCCGGTGTCATTTACTTTACTGCAATTTTCATTTCTGCACTTAGGATATTTACTGATTAACTCTAAGACTTGGAATCTGTGTTCAGCAGATCTTGTTTTAAGAGCTATCAGAAAGGCATTTGCCTTAGTGTTTCTGAGGCTACCCGGACAGATCAGAATCCGCTGCCAAGGCCAGTTCTGATATCAGAACCAGCCTATCTCTGTCATCAGAATCAGACCTTCTCTGATAAGTCACTTTTGACTTAGAGAAAATTTGAAAAACCAACCAGTCTATTCACCCCCCCCCTAGACTGGTTACCATATTAAACGGGACCAACAAGTGGTATCAGAGCCTCCTTGTTCTTGTAATCTTTTAGGTTACTCTCTGAACAAAGATCCACTTGTTCTTAGCCTCTATTTAGTTGTTATTATGGATAACTCTCTTGCAAAGCATCTAATGTTCACAGATCAGAAATATGATGATTGGAAGATCAGAATGAAGGCACATCTGTGTGCTCTTCATGATGAAATGTGGGAAGTCTTGGAGAATGGACCCTTTATCCAGTTCATGAAGATCAATCCTGCTCACTCCATTGATAACTCTCAGCCCCAGATGATTGAGAAAGCCCGGTCAGAATGGACCAAGGAAGAGAAGAGGCAGTACAATCTAGATAATATAGCCAAGGACATCCTTTACAAGGCTATTGATGAAAGATACTTCAACAGAATCAAGAAGTGCAAAACTGCCAAAGAAATCTGGGACAAGCTTGATGAGATTGGAGCAGGAGATGAACAAGAAAGAGATAACAAGTTGACCATTGCTATGAAGAAGTTTGATGACTTCAAACTTCTGCCAGAAGAATGCATTGCTAAGATGCATGAGAGACTGCTGATTCTCATTAGTGAGATTTCTGAGCTTGGAAAGGAGCTCACCATCAAAGAGGTCAACATGAAGATCCTCAGAGGACTGCCTTCAGCTTGGAAGATGAAGGTGATTGCAGTCCAAGAAAGCAAGAACATCAAGACCTACCCCACAGAGAGATTGATCTCAGATCTCAAAGCTTATGAGTTCGAGATGATTGAAGAGAAAGAAGAAGTGCCAGATGAGAGAACCACAACTGCCCTTACTGCCAGCACTTCTAAGGCTACAAATATTGATCCCTCAACTCTTCTATCTGATGAATATATGGCTGCTTTTGCCAGAAAATTCAGAAAATTTATGAAGAAAGATGGAAAGAGTCCATCTTCCATCAGAAGACCACATCAGAAGACCAAATCTTCTGAAAGCAATGGAGAGTACCTCTGCTACAACTGCAGACAGCCTGGGCACTTCAAAGCAAACTGCCCCTATCCAAGAGTGTCCAAAAAACAAGGACATGAAGAAGAAAAGAAGCCTGAAGATCAACACAGAAGAAGAAGAGCATTCGTCTCAGAGCAAGCTGAGAGAGATCCACTCTCTGAATCAGAATCAAGTTCAGACTCCGACTCTGATGAAGCATTCTGCTGCTTGGATGCAGAAACTGAAGACCTCTGCCTCATGGCACAATCAGATGATGAGGTATGCTCCACTTCTGACTCTATTTCTTCCTCGGTAGGCACAGCCTTAAATGATGATCCAATGTCATCATTTTGGGAAGAGTTCCAAACCATCCAAGCCACTTATTCCTTTGTTAAAGATGAGAACAGTAGGCTGAAAGTTGATATCTCTGATCTAAGGAAAGAGACTGAGTGCAAACTTAATCTCTTAACTGAGGAAAGAGATAGACTGAAGGCTGAAAATGATTCTCTTCTTAAAAGAATAAGAGACATTGAAGGACTTGAGAGTAAATATAATAGTCTTCTGAAGATGCAATCTTCCATGAAGAATATTGGAGACTCTCATAACTTTACCTCTGGTCTTGGATATGTTGAACCAGAGTCTGGTGAGCCTTCTGTAAGGCCTAGCACCAAAGTTGCTAAGGCTAAAAAGGTCATAGTGCCACAGACTCTGAGCCCCATTTGCCATGCTAGTACTTCTGGTACTAAGGTTGTTCATGAGAAGGTCACACCAGAGAAACAAACTCTAAAGGCCAAACCAAAACACAGTTTGAGAACTAATGAACCTGGCAGAAACTCAAACAAAAGGAAGAGTTTTCAGAAAAATAATAATCAAAGGCCTAATCCAATCAGACAATCTCATGACAATGGTATCAGAAGCTGCTATCAGAAAGGCAGATATCAAGAGAAGATTAACTATAGGCAGAAGAGGTTGTCTGGTAAACCTCAGAAGCCTAAAGTTAAGCGCTCCTCTGATCTTGATAGCATATGGGACTTCTTTCCAACAAAGAAGGCTATGCAGAAGTATGCAAACAGAAAGCATGATCCTCACAAGCATCTGCCCAAAGTGAATCATACATCTGTTTACTACGACTACCAGGTGGATAATGGGTACCATCCACCAAGGTTTCAGTTGATGAGACCAAAATGGTACCAACTACCAAGACTGCATTACCCCCCAGGACCCAACATTGCTTGGGTACCTAAATCTTCCTTTTAATCTTGCAGGAACTGTGTGCTGGAGCCATCTCAGAACAAGAATGGTATATTGACAGTGGATGCTCCAGACACATGACAGGTGACAAGAGTCGCCTATCAGAGTTCCAGAAAATCAATGGACCCAGAGTCACTTTCGGTGGAAATGACAAGGAAGGGCAAACAAAAGGAAGAGGAAAGCTGATCAAGAACCAGATAATCATTGAAGATGTCTCCTATGTCAAAGGTCTGAAGTTCAACTTGCTGAGTGCTAGCCAGTTCTGTGACAAAGGCTACACAGTTGAATTCACCAAGACCTTATGCTATGTCAAGCATGAGACAACCAAAGAAGTGGTTCTCACAGCCAAAAGAAGGAAGAACATCTATGTTGTTGACTGGCAAACAGCAAAAGATGGAACCTGCCTGATAGCAAAGGACAATTCAAAGCTAAGCTGGGACTGGCACAAGAAGCTTAGCCACCTAAATTTCAAAACCATCAACAAACTGGCAAGGGAACACATTGTAGATGGTCTGCCTGACATTGTCTACAAGAAGGAGACCCTCTGCAGTGCTTGTCAGAAAGGCAAACAAGTGAAGACCTCATTCAAACCCATAGCTGGAGATATTTCTACTTGTCCTCTAAATCTGATCCACATGGATTTATTTGGACCAGTTGAAACTCCCAGTGTTGGTGGAAAAAGATACACTCTTGTTATGGTTGATGACTACTCAAGATACACATGGACTGTGTTCCTAACCAAGAAAAATGAAACTCTTCAGAAGTTGCCATCTCTGTTAAAGCAACTTCAAACTGAGAAGAATATGAAGGTCAGAACAATCAGATCTGACAGAGGAACTGAATTTGTCAACAAAGTGATCAAGGACTTCTGTGATCAGAATGGCACCTTCCATCAACTTTCTGCTGCCAGAACACCCCAACAAAATTGTGTTGCAGAAAGAAGGAACATAACTCTGAAGGAAGCTGCAAGAACTATGATTGCAGAATCAGGGTTGCCCATCAGATACTGGGCTGAAGCAATCAACACTGCATGCTACACTCAGAACAGAAGCATGATCCACAAGAATCATCAGAAGACCCCCTACGAGCTGTGGAAAGGAAGAAAGCCAAACATCAACTACTTCCATGTGTTTGGATGCAAGTGCTACATTCTAAACAATGGAAAGGATAATCTGAAAGTATTTCAAGAAAAAGCTGATGAAGGTGTATTCTTAGGCTATTCAAGCTCAAGCAAAGCCTATAGAGTACTCAACAGGAGAACTATACAAGTTGAAGAATCCATTCATGTCAAGTTTGATGACAGCACCTCTGCAGAAGAACTATCAGAGACCCTGCAGAAGATCAATCTTGAAGATAAGGCTTCAGAACCATCAGAAGAGGCCATCAACAATCCTATATTCTCAATTCCTCCTGTCAATCCAATTCTGATAGACAAAGATGAAGATGAAGAATCAGAAGATGAACCATCAGAGCTGCCTAGACAGCAACTGTCAGAACCTGATCTAACTTGGTTAAGAGATCATCCTCCTAATCAAGTAATTGGTCAAGTCACCAGTGGTGTTAGAACCAGATCTGCATCTAGAAGAGAAGCCATGTTCACCTGCTGCATATCTCAAATGGAACCAATGTGTGTGGAAGAAGCTCTAGAAGATTTAGATTGGATCAATGCAATGCAAGAAGAGCTGACACAGTTTGAAAGGAATGAAGTATGGAAACTTGTTCCCAGACCAAGGCATCAGAATGTCATTGGAACCAAATGGGTATTCAAGAACAAAGCAGATGAAGAAGGCAACATTGTAAGGAATAAAGCAAGGCTTGTAGCAAAGGGTTACTGTCAAGAAGAAGGCATAGATTTTGATGAGACCTTTGCACCTGTTGCCAGACTGGAAGCAATCAGGATATTCCTAGCCTATGCTGCTTACAACGACATCAAAGTATACCAGATGGATGTCAAGAGTGCATTTCTGAATGGAGAACTTGAAGAGGAAGTCTATGTTGAACAACCTCCAGGTTTTGTCATTCCTACTCAATCTTCTTGTGTCTACAAGCTCAGAAAGGCCCTTTATGGTCTTAAGCAAGCTCCCAGAGCTTGGTATGACACATTGTCCCTATTTTTGGTGAACCATGGGTTTACTAAAGGAAAGGTTGACAAGACTCTTTTTCAAATTTCTGTTGCTAATCATATTCTGTTAGTGCAAATTTATGTTGATGACATTATATTTGGAAGCACTAATCCAGAATTATGCAAGAAATTCTCTCAAGTCATGCAGAACAAGTTTGAAATGAGCATGATGGGAGAACTCAGTTACTTTCTTGGATTACAAGTCAAGCAAGTACCAGAAGGCATCTTTATCAACCAAGGAAAGTACACCAGAGATCTCATCAAGAAGTTTGGAGTAGATGGAAAATCTTCAGTCAAAATTCCAATGAATGCATCTCAAGGAATTGGACCAGATGATGAAGGAAAGGATGTTGATGCAACAACTTATAGAGGAATCATTGGATCTCTCCTCTATCTGACTGCAAGCAGACCAGACATAGCTTTTGCAGTAGGAATCTGTGCCAGATACCAATCAAAGCCCAAGGAGAGCCATCTAGTTGCTGCTAAGAAGATTATCAGATATATCAAAGGAAATCCGAATGCAGGCCTATGGTATCCTAAGGGAGGTAATTTTGAACTAATTGGTTATTCTGATTCAGATTTTGCAGGTTGTAGATTGGACAGGAAGAGCACTTCTGGTCACTGTCAATTGCTAGGTGGGAGACTTGTCTCCTGGTTTAGCAAGAAGCAGAATTCAATCTCAACTAGCACTGCTGAAGCTGAGTATATTGCTGCTGGAAGCTGCTGTGCTCAATTACTCTGGATGAAGCAACAACTCAAGGATTATGGAGTGCAAGCAAAGGAGATCAAGCTGCTGTGTGATAACACAAGTGCCATTGCCATCACTCAGAATCCTGTGTTGCATTCAAGAACCAAGCATATTGAGATCAGACATCACTTCATCAGAGATCATGTGGAGAAGAAGCACATCTCAATTGAGCATGTTCCAACTGAAGATCAACTTGCAGATATCTTAACCAAACCTCTCTCTGAGGCAAGGTTTAACAAGCTAAGAGAAGAATTGGGAATGATGGATGATCTTCCCAGAGATACATGAATCAGAGTTGCAGAAGTATCAGATGTGGATTCCTCAGAATATCCCATTTCTGATACCTAAGCCCTTATCCATCAGAAGCTTGAATCAGAATTGAGAAGGATCAGACTTGCAAAAGTCAGAGTTGCAGAAAGGATCAGACTTGGTGTTCATCAGAGGTCCTTATATCAGAATATCTCTTCTCTGATACAAGGGCTAATACTTATCAGAGTGGCTGTGGACTTAGAAAATTTTCTAAATTTCGGACAAGGCTATTCAATAAACCGGATGTTACTATTTTACCCCCGGTAGTTATTACCATATTTGGAAAACGGCTTTCCGCCCACAATCCATTTAATGCAACCTCGAAACCGTAAATTATATCAAACGTCCACTAACCCAAATTCATATCTACTCGTTCTGAAAACCTAAATCGCTACTGCAATTTTATTCCTCGTCTTCAAGCCTTATCTCTCTGAACTTTCAATCTTCAGAACTCTCAAACTCCTCACTAAACTGAAAATGAAGTTCATCAACATCACAGATCTCTCAGACGCTGAAGCTAAGTCGCTTGTGGCTAACATCGCCACCGGAATGAAGGTTGACATGTCCTCCCTGCCATTATTGGTCGAGAACTCTAAGGTGATGAAAGCGGTCATTGCTGGGATGAATGACTCGCAACTGACCAAGATAGTGGCTCATCCCTATGAGCACTTCAGCAATTTGGATGTGGCCGAGTTCTACCTCAACGCCTACATTGCTGACAACACCATCCACTCACAGGTTCAGGGAAAGGACCTGAAAATCGATGCTGACTCTCTCAACGAGTTCTTCGGCATCAAACTCGACTCTCAGGACATTGACACCCCCACACTCATCGACTTGGAGTCAGTCGAAATCTCTGTGGAGATATTTGTGGACACCTACTGCCGGGATGATGCAACCGGAGTAGATAAACTCTACATGAAGAAGAACCAGCTCAAGAAGGACTTTGAAAGACTGATGAGCATCATGCACAGATGCTTATGGTGCAAGACTGGGTCAACTGACCAGATGAACAATGCCAACTCAAAGGCCATCTATGCTGTTCATCGAGGAATGAACATCAACTGGGGAAAGGTACTTTTCCAGTCCATCTCTGAGTCCATTGCTAAGAAGGACAAAAAGACAGGGATGTTCTTCACCAAGATGGGACATGGACTTCTGATATCTAGGCTCATATCCAATGTCAACATAGCGCTCAGAGAAGCTATTGAAGTCAACCACAACAAAACCATCTTTCTTACTGCATCCCCCAAACTACATGTGGCTGTTGCTGCAGAATTGAAGAAAACTAGCAAGCTTGAGCAATTAAGGGAGAAACCAGTCACTACAGCTGCGGTTGATGATGAACAACCCAAAGAGAAGAAGAAGAAGGTTCAAAAGAAGCCTGACACTACCCCAGAGAAACCTGCATCAGAGGTTGACACATCAGAAAAGGATGCACCGGCAGAGGCTCCTGTCAAGAAGCTGAGACAGAAGAGGAGAAGAAAAGCAATCATTCAGAGTGATTCTGATGGCTCCAAGTCTCCTATCAGAATCCAGAAGAAGAAGAAGAAGACCAACTCTCCCCCAAGGGAATCAGAGGTTCAGGGGGAACCAGCACCAGAGTTGGACACTGCACTGGTGATCTCTGATGCTCAGGGGGAACCTGAATCAGAGATCCAACCTTTATCTGCACCAGATCTGCAAGTCACCATCTCTCCACAAGAGCTCCCAATTTCAACTGGAGTTCCTGAGGTAGATCCCATCTCTGCCCTTGAGAAGCAATTTCAAAGGGTGCTAACATGGAGGAAGTGGAGAATGGGACCTCTGCAGCAAATACTTGCCCAAGCTGCTGCCTTTGAATCAGAAGAAGAAGAAGTCCTCAAATGGGCAGATACAGATGATGTATCACTATGCTTTGATCTTCAATTTTTACATTCTGTCTTGGAGAAGAAGAGGGAAAGTCTCAAGGGAAAAGAGAAGATGACTGCTCCACCATCAGAAGAGCATGTCAAGCCTCTATCAGAGAGTGAGATTCCAGTCTTTGAAGAATGGCTGGTGGAGATGAAAAGGAGGGAATCTCTGAGAAAATATCCCTACCTTCCTCACTTTCACGGTGAATCCTCAATTGCCAACAATATGCCACTGGCAATGCAGCAACTGATCAGAGAGTGGAGGAACTCTCAGACTGAGGAGACTTCTGTTGAGGTAATACCTAACTCTCCCTCTCCACCTATTCATATTACACCAGAACTCCATACCTCACCCCCAAAATCTCCCTCACCAAAACCAACCTCAACTCCTTCTCCTCTACAAGCTCAGAAATCACCCTCTCCATCACCTAAGAAACCATCTTCACCTACTACCTCACCCAAGAAATCCCCCACACCCAAACCTTCCTCACCCTGTCATCAGATTACCCCCATCAGAAGCCGCTCACCCTCACCTCCTCCTCCTTCACAACATCAGAAAACCCCTACCCCTCAAACTTCACCTCATCAGAGCTCCTACCATCAGAAATCCAAATCTCCCTCTCCTCAGCAGAAGCCTACATCTAAATGTCCTTCCCCTCAATACTCTGCAGCCTCTACTCAGAAAAGAGAACCAGTTGTAAGGATTCCTTCCTCAACTGAAGATAATGATGGGTTCCTTCCATCCTCTCTGGCTTGTGACCTCCAATCTCACAAAAGGAAGACACCTACTCCTCCTCTATCTCCAGATCAACCTCAACCTCAAATCAATGAGATACCTCAGCCAGAACCACCCAAAGCTGTCCTCATTCCCTTCCAGGAATTTGTGGAATCAGCTGAGGACTTTGGCGATCAGATGGTGGCTGGACTGAACAAGTTACTTGTACTAAATCAGAAGCATGATGCTCATCTTGATTTGGTACAGTACAACATTGAGTCAGGACTTGAGAAGATCTCCAACGCCCTCTCACAACTGTCGACTACATTCTTTAGCTACATAAAGACATCCAATGAGAAGGTTGATAACATAGCTTCAGAGGTTGCCAGTCTTCACACAGTCCTGTTCTCACAATCTCAGACTCTGACAGCACAGGACAAGGCCATTCAAGAATTATCTGATGCTGTTGACACTCTACAATGGTCTCATGACAAGAATGCAGAACATCTGACTGATGTGGAAGACATCTGCAAGACCTTGAAAGAATTTGACATCAAACTGATAAACAGTGGAAAGGACAGAGATCACAAGTTAACTCTCCTTGAAGCTACTACCAAGGATATTCAATCGGCTGTGGGCAAGCAAAAGGAGCTGATAGAAGGGCTGGCCTCTGTGACCCAAACTCTACCTGGTACCCTTGAAGCTATAAAAGAGAGCAATGCTACAGAATTCTCGAAAATTGGACTCCTACTTGGTGATCTTGTTGATGCCAAAAAGGGGAAGATAGCAGAGAACCTGTCCCACCTCCCAGAGAAGCAGAAGGCCCAAGCTCAAGAGCTATTAACCCTGCCAGATTCTATGAAAGAGCAAGGCAAAAGAGGCTAGCTACTGGCATTCAGAGACCTCCTCCTCCTCGTTCAACGAAGAAGAAATCTCCATCTTTCACACTGAACCAATGGCTGAACAGTGGGTTGTCTAAACCAGACAAAGTCCAATTTGCTGAGATGAAAAAGCATATGACTCCCCTGCAGTGTGAGAATCTGATCCAAGATGAGAATGGCATCATCACCATTGCTCATGGAGGATCCATAGAAGAAGCTGAAGAATGGTGGAGGTTGAGGATCCTACCTGGGAAGGATGAGAAGGATGCAATAAGGTACTATCTTGATTGCCAGCTTACTCCACTCTGGAAGAGATACATGACTCCCAGGAACCTTGCTTCAATCAGAGCAAGAGTAAATGCTGAACTTCAAGAAACCAAGGCAAAAGAAGAGGCTGTTCTTGCAGAGGAAGATTTCTAAACTTTATCTCTTTTGCATTTCTTGTTTGAAAAACTCTGATTAATAAAAATAACCTCTCTGCCTCTAATTTGCATGGCTATATCATATTTTGTGTTATCTATTGCTTCCTATCCTTATTTGATTATTGCGTGCTTGATTGTATCTTACTCTTACTATTTTCCTATGCCAAGTGCCCACCAAGATTCTAAATGAAAGTTTTTTTTAACTTATTTTTCCTCATGGTGGAAAGCACTTCTCTGGAAATAGTTTAAGGGTTTTGGCATCATCAAAAAGGGGGAAATTGTAAGGAATAAATGTAATTAGATTTTGATGATGCTATAGGATTAGAAAGTTAGGTTACCCCCCCTAACTAGATTTTATGTATTAGATTTTTTCAATTGTAAGTATTAGTGTAGTCGACGATCAGAGTTGCTCTATTTTGGATCAGATCAGAAGTGCATCAGAACTGCTCGACCAGACTTGCTCTATGAGAACTGCTCCATCAGAGTTCTCTTAGCAGAAGTCCATCTGAGTTGCATCATGAGAGTTGCTGATAAACTTGGACATCTGATAACCGATGAGAACTACAGATCAAAGGTACTCATCAGCGGACATATCAGAGTCAGAGTTAGAGCTCTATCCGAGATCAGAAAGCCATCAGAATCCAACACATCAGAAGAGCCTGATCAGAGCCCGACTAACACTTAGAAGATTTCAAGCAACATCCAACAGCTTTGAATCCAACGGGTAAAACGTCCAACGGCTAGAAGACTGTGCATGAAAGGAAAGCATTTAATGCACATTAAATGAGCCTGATACGCTGAAGGATTGATTGCAAATGATTGACCAAAGAATCCGGGAAGATATATTATAAAAATAGAAACCTTCCAAAACGGCGGTCAAGTCAACTGTACGCGCATTTAATGCATTTGTCTCCTCCTCCAACGGGCAGACAACCCCAGTATATAAGCTACTCACCGAAGAACTGGAAAACGAACTTTGCTACAACTTTTGCTCAACAAAAGTTCCAAGCTTTCTTGAGATTCAAACTCCACAACACAAAAACAAGAAAAAGCTTACGTTGGGAAGACTCAATCTCACAATCTCTTATCCCCAACAAGAGCAAAGTTCATCCTGCTCTTCAACACTTCAAGAACTTCAACTACATATCTCTTGTAACGAAGCAAGTTGGAGAAAACTCTGTTTTCAGAACATCTTCTGAAAAGAAGGGCGTCCAAGTAACTGCAGTAGTGAAGTGGTGATACTTCCGGGAAGCTGAGTGAAAGGACCAGCCATCAGGACGTGGAATTGCATCCTGGGTGGCATCTAGGCTTGAAGAAGACGAGGAGTGCTTCTTAAGTGCTAGGAATTAGCTTTGTAACTGATCTACTTCAAAGCTAGTGGAACAGTGGACTAGAGGAACGAGTTGTTCCTTGAACCACTATAAAATATCCGGTGTCATTTACTTTACTGCAATTTTCATTTCTGCACTTAGGATATTTACTGATTAACTCTAAGACTTGGAATCTGTGTTCAGCAGATCTTGTTTTAAGAGCTATCAGAAAGGCATTTGCCTTAGTGTTTCTGAGGCTACCCGGACAGATCAGAATCCGCTGCCAAGGCCAGTTCTGATATCAGAACCAGCCTATCTCTGTCATCAGAATCAGACCTTCTCTGATAAGTCACTTTTGACTTAGAGAAAATTTGAAAAACCAACCAGTCTATTCACCCCCCCCTCTAGACTGGTTACCATATTAAACGGGACCAACATCTATCTTAGAGAAGAATGGTAACCTGTGAAGGGTATTCAAAAATTGGATGATAAAGGTACCATAATCAAGAAAGGCCTTTGCCTTTCTGTAAGATCTACTAAAAGAGGAGGACCATGTGAAGAAAGGAGCCCCAAAAGAATGAAGAACTCATCTCTAGAACTAAGGGGAAATTCCTAGCCACCTGCTGAGGGGGAACTCTCATGAAAAACTCAAGGATAGCCGGCTGTAAAAAGCAAGCTACAATGAGTACAAATCTTACTGCTCAAAATGACCCTCTGAAGAACCTACATCCTGCCTGAGTTCACTGCTAGGTCCATGATGAGTCAAGAAAAGTAGTCTAGTGCATCCATCCCACAGGAATGAAGCATCAAGGTCCATGAAAGTCAATCTCAGACTTTCAACTAAGAAGGGAAACCAAATCCAAACAGAAGATCAGCAGAAGACTACTCTCCTGAGGCAGCAGTCTCAGCAGATGACTGCTCACCAGAAGCAGCAGACTCAGCAGACAACTGACACTCAGGTCACTGCTCAAAAAGACTGCATTGATGCTATTAGGGCTGTTAACGAACCGAGCTTTTATCGAACTATTCGAGCTCGAGCTCGGTTTCGAACCTAATGAGCCGAGCTTAACGAGCTTTCGAACTCGAACCCGAGCTGAGTTTTAAGTTCGAAAAGTTAATCGAGCCGAGCTCGAACATAGTAGTATTCGGCTCGGTTCGAACTCGAGCCTATCGAACACCCTAAAATTTTAAATATAATTTATATATATTTCAAAATTTAAATATAATTAGTATTAATTTATGAATTTAAATATGATTATTAACGAACCGAATACTTGTCGAATCATTCGAGCACGAGCCTATTAACGAGCATCGCCTAAAATTTTAAATCTAGGCATATTTATCGAGCTTATCGAGCGCTCGGTTCGAACATCGAACGTCTATCGAGCCGAACACGAGCCTCATTTGTAAAGCTCGCCGAGCTTCGAGCTCGAACTCGAACACCCCTAATTCCTTAACGAGCCGAATTCGAGCTTTGGGTGTTCGGGCTCGGCTCGGCTCGTTAACACCCCTAGATGCTATCAACAGGTGTCTACCTCAGCAGCAAGGCACTTTGTCAAAGGCAAATGTCTCAGCAAAGGTCTCAGCAGAGCACTCGGCTAAATACGTCTTCTAAGCAGGAGGCTGGAAAGATCGGCAGAAGGCTCGAAAAGACTACTTAAACTGCTCACACTCAATGCAGCTACCTGAGTCAATCATCTTGGCATCAATTGAGGGGGAACTAAGAAAATTTTATACCAGAAGGAATTTTCTAAGTAGCATCACCTAAGGGGGAATGAGTGTTGTTCAACAAGAGTCATGACCAATAAACAAGATGAGTCAACAATCTGAGATCACGCATTATTCATAAAGGTACCATGCTCACTTATTCAAACTCAGTAGTATGGAATAAACAAAAAATGCTACTATTCTAGAAAAAAAAATCCTAATTTTTAGTAGGAAAATCCATCCTATTAAAATAAAGGACACTCAACAAAATAGTTAGCACCCTATTACTGCTGGAAACAGTAGTCTAGAATTTTTCCATATCTAAGCCAACAAGAGCATACACAAGGAAGTATCAGACTTCATTAATGCTGAAGAAGGTTATGAGTCATGCAACATGCAAGAACGACACTTGCTGATCCAAGATTAAGCGGCTTCATAAATGATAAGACACCAATATCATTTAATTCTCACGCTTTCTCTCTAAAAGAGAAACCTGCCGCTTAACATTAAACAGGTCTCGGTTAATTAAAACTGATCTCGGAAAACGAAGAGATCATCTGCACAATTGGATATAAATCTCTCCTCCAAAGCCGATGTTAGTCCATTCCAAATTCTTAGAGCTCCGATATTCTTATTCTTCCTTAATCTTTCTCAAAGCTCCTCTACTTCAAAAATGGCCGATAACAACTCCAACAACAAGCCTTTTGAACCATTCCTGAACCTCTCACTAGCCCAACCTTCCTCCACACAACAGCCTACTCCACAACAGTTGGATCAAGAAGAATTCTTAAATTTAAGAATCCAGTCTCTCAAAGAAAAGGAAGCTCTCGAAAACCAACTCACAAGAGTCCTCAACTGGAGAAAATGGAGATCGGCTCCTATTGACATGCTCTCTCAAGCCACTGCTTTTATCAGAGTTGAAGAACAATTTGTTCTTCAATGGCTTCAAGCCCCAAATGTGGAAACTGCCATGAACATCTCTGGAATTTGGCGAGTCTTCTACGAGAAAATGAAGAATCTCAGAGAGAAGGATCATCAAAGGATGCAGAAGAGGCTCTCCAACTTTGCCCAAGGAGAATCATCAAGCAGAAGGAGAAGGACCGAGTGATTTGTGAATGCTACCAAAAGAGGGGGAAAGAGAGCTTTAATAATTAGAACTCTTCTTTTGGCATCATCACAAAAGGGGGAAATTGTTAGACCCCAGTTGATTGGTTGATAAACTGTTTTTGATGATGCCAAAAGCTTTTGTTATCCCCCCTCTATTGTAGTATTATTATAAGAGTCTTTGTTATCCTCTGTTGTAGCATCTTGCAGTTGTCGAGTACTAAGAAAATTATCTAGATGTGTCGTGCTCCTTTTATATAGTTAACAAATAAATATGACTGGAAAACCATAAAATGCAATAAGGCAATATTGTATTGCCTTAAAAGGATATCGTATAAATCCAACCAGTTAAATTTATTTGTTAGACACAATAACATCTCGTACAAATAAACTATTTATTTTAACTGGAAAACAAAATGCAATAAGGTAATTTTACCTTAATAGGAGTTGATATCCTACCAGTTAAATATTTAGCTTATCATGTTCGAAATACTAGATAAACCATACACTCAGAAGAAGAGTTCTTGATATTCTGTTCACTACAACAAATATCAATGTAAATTCTATATAACAAAAAGAACACACTGGGATAACAAATGAAATAAGGTAAAGTTGTCTTTATCTTGAAATTGGATATTTAAATCCAACCAGTAAAGTGTTATTTGATATATAGATAAATCAAAGTGAACAAGAATAGTGAACAACTAACTGGAACATAAAATACAATAAGGTAATAACTTTTACCTTAATAGGATTTGTTATCCTACCAGTTAAGTTGTCCACAATACCTGCTAAACTACCCAAGTACTTAAAAGTGACAAGAATTCCAATGTACAAACTATGTATCAGATTAAACATACTGGAACTATAAAATGCAATAAGGTAAAAATTATTTACCTTACGTGGATATTTAGATCCAACCAGTATAGCTTTAATTTGGTACATAAGTTTAATCATGTCACTTAAAGAAAGAAAGTGATTAAGTAAAATAAGTGACAAATTTTACTGTGAAATTTGTACCAAATAAATTGTACTGGAAAGAACAAAATGCAATAAGGTAATCCTATTACCTTAATAGGATATTTCAAAGATCCTACCAGTACAAAACTTATTTGATACAAAATATTCAAAGTCACACATTTTACTACTTCACTACACAAATTGAGCAGGTTCACGCACTCAGCTTTACAAGTGTAGTTGCAAGACAAGGCCAATACACTCAGAACGCAAGAGGAGAGAAGACATCTGATTAGGTGAATAGTGAAGAGTTTCAGAATAGGCATGCAGCGATAAGAAGGCCTAAGGTATGGGTGTTATCTTCGTACAAAGCAAGTGGTCTTCAAAAGACAAATCCTTATCCTGCTCCAACACAAGAAGACGCAAGTACAAAACTTTGGACGTCTAGGATTAAATCCTCTTAACCAACGGAGGAAATTAATCTACTGGAGATGCCTATAAAAATAGGCAGAAGCATGAGATCAAAGGCAAGTCATTGAGTTCAAAGCAAGTGGTTCAGTCATTACACTACGCATATCCAGCAAAGGAAAAAGTGCTTGAACACTCTGCTTTGACTCATGCTTCACTAAGCTCTTAGACTAGATCATTCATTGTAACATTTATAGAGCTTAGGTTTTAGTTGGCGGTTAGACACTTCGTGAATCAATTCATGTTGTTGTAAACACTTAGGAGAACAGTTGTTCGGATCCTAAAGTGTGGTTAGATAGATAGAGTACCTTTTGATCCCCACTGGATCAATTGAGAAAAGTCTAAGGACTGTGTAACTTTGAGTGGTGTTATACTCATCGTGAAAAACCTTCAATCTAGGCCAGAGTTGTCAAGGCTAGATTGGCACTAATTGTATTGGGCTGAATACTTTAGTGGAAATCCATCTGAAATAGGGTGGGACTGGATGTAGGAGGATTACACCACCTCTGAACCAGGATATATCGTGTGTTGATTTACTTTCATACATACAGAAGCACACACCAAACACATCTCACTAAAGGATTGTAGTTTGCCAGCAGCATCCTAAGCAGTAGTCTTCATCGACTGTACTGCTTAGCCTACTGCTTAATAACTCACTCTCCTTGAGAGTGTTTTCCACTAGAAGTTATCTTACACTCAGAAGGTGCCTCAGCAGTACCCTGGTTTTCACCCTCCTGCTGAGCCCACTGCCCATTTATATGTGTCTTTCCGAACGCCATAACAAGCCAGAACATAAAGCCATCCAAGAGTCATCCTGTTCTTAACAGTTGCCTCAGCAGTAACCTGCCCACCAGTCGACTGCCAACTCAGCAGTTGCCTGCCAGTCAGCAAACTGCCTGTGCAGCAGTAGACTAAGCAGTTACCTGCTCACCAGTCTACTGCCAAGCCTACTTCCTCTTGTCACCAGTCTAAACATCATCTAAA
The DNA here is from genome assembly GCA_945859915.1 of Cuscuta epithymum. Taxonomy (NCBI): domain Eukaryota; kingdom Viridiplantae; phylum Streptophyta; class Magnoliopsida; order Solanales; family Convolvulaceae; genus Cuscuta; species Cuscuta epithymum. The sequence goes on along the minus strand of CAMAPF010001045.1, from coordinate 597,185 downwards.
CTAGAAAGTTATCTCACATCAAGTATAAAGAGGTTAAAGACTTCCGCTGTGCATCTATTAATCTCTTAAAAGATTATAGATCAACTCATCTAGAGGGAAAACTTCATAAAGTTGAAAAAGATTTAAAAGTCTATTCACCCCCCCCCCCCCCTCTAGACTTTTACCTCTATCCGGGACCATCAAGAACAACATACATCCTTCTGGGCACGCATCAATTTCAACACAAGGTAGCCCCAACTTAGACATTAACTGCTTCATGTGGTAATATGAATCGGGAAGGGTATGATCTCGCGGTAGCATCCCTCCTACTGACTGCAAGACTCTATTCATGCAAGTTTCAGGGAGACTGTATTCGGCTTTTATGTTCATGAACTCAGTAACGGCGGATAGCTGAGAGTATCCCTCACAATCATCATATAGAGGTTGGTCGGCAGCTTTTAGAACATCCTGAAATCTCTCAGCCAAACCTTCATCCAGATAAGGTTGATAAAATGTCGGATTTTCATCCGCATCTGGTTGATACGAGGTTGAGGATTCAGGGGGGTCGTTAGGTGGTTGTGGGGGGTTGAACTGAGACATCGGTACACCGTATGCGTCATATACCATTTGTTGGTCCCACCTCATTTCAGCACGGTCTCCCCACGCACTCATCTCTGGAGGGACGTAACGAGACGAACCTACCGTTTGTGGTATAACAGATGGATCCAAAGGTTCGCCGTGAGAAGTCCAATTATAATAATTGGGAACAAAACCGACCGCGTACAAATCATACCCAACTTCGTGTGGGTCTTTAAATTTGAGATTTTTACACTTTGAACATGGACATCTTATTTTATCACCACTCATATAAGCCGGATGTTCAAGTGCAAATTCAATAAATTCCCCGACTCCCTCGAGAAAATTTGATTGCATTCCGTACAATACCGCATCTTTATCATACATCCAACTTCTATTTTGTTTATACATTATGCCTGAATATTATAATAAAAAAGTATACACGTTCAAAACGAAGGTTATTAATGTAACAATAATACTAAGTAATTCTAAGTAATTTATTTCACTAAATAATCAACTAACTAATTTTCACTAAATTAAATGAAATGCACACAATTCATAACAATAATGCACAAAATATAAGTAATTACCTAATACTTAAATTTAACTAATATTACAAAAAATTTAAGTAATTTAACACTACATTTAAATTAAATATACGTTTAACTAAATTTAACTAATTCATTTAGTTAAATTTAACTAAATTTAACTAGTTCATTCCGTCCCCTTTTAATGCATCACTACGTTTAAACCTACGTTTAGCTAACTAATTTAACATAATTAACACATCACTAGCTACGTTTAAACCTACGTTTAGCTAACGAATTTTAATTAAATTATTTTTGTAAACCTACATTTAAACCTACACAAAATTATTACGTTAATGACATTTAATCTTATTAGTACTACACAATTAACAATTCACTAAATTAAATAATATGACCAAATTAACCCAATAATTTGAACATGTATATAAAGTCATTTGAATTAATAAATAATACACAATTACAATAACAATTCACAATACACTTAATTAACACATTACTAATGTACGTTTAACTAACTAATTTCACTTAACATAAACATCATTACGATTAAAACTACGTTTAGCTAACTAATTTTAATTAAATTATTTTATAAACCTAACAGTTTAACTAATTTTATGACATTACTATGCTTACAGTTGAATATGTTGTTAATTAATTAACAACCTCACTAATTTAATAGTTTTAATAATTTAAATTGAACCAAGTAATTCTAAATAAAAATAATAATTCAGATAACATACCTTAACTGCATAAACGGAGAAAATGATAGAAGATAGACTACATCCTTCGATCTTTCAAACAGATACTGTATATACTGGGAATGAATTGGTGTGGTTCTGTTGAATGAGCTGCTCCTGCATATATATAAAAATTAGTCACGGACTTAGTCACAGATTTGTCCGTCACTAAGCAAAACCGTGTCCATTACGCGTCCAACGCGTGTTAATGACGTGTAAATGACGTGTTAATCAAAGTGGTCACGGAACTAGTCACGGCCATGGCCGTGACTAAATTTGTCCGTACATAATACCGTTACTATTTAATTTATGGGAGATAAAAATTAAATTTTTAACCATAGTCACGGTTTTAGTCACAGATATGGCCGTGACTAAGTCGCCGGAGTAAAACAAGCCAGGCCGGAAAATGAAACGGGCCAATCGGAGGATGTTAGTCACGGTCCACGACCGTGACTAAGTGTAGTCACGGCCGTAGTCACGGTCAAAGCCGTGACTAATTTTTTTTTTTTATTTCCGTGACTAGTCCGTGACTAGTCCGTGACTAGACTAGTCACGGACCAAATCCGTGACTACCGTCCGTGACTAAACACGTGTTTTTTTGTAGTGTATACCCATCAGTACACGCATGTTTGTGAGAGTTTTTTTTGTCTGTGAAGCGCAGTCCACAGACATAAGTTGGATTGTTTTGTCTGTGAAATTTTCCACAGACAAAACACGCCAACTTTTGTCTGTGGACCGCGCTTCACAGACAAAAAAAACTCTCACCGACACATGCATGTATTGATGGGTATAAAAACATGTACACCAAGAATTCTTCTTGTGATTATTGTCTCATATAGAGAAATAGAGTCATCTTCTTCTTCTATCGTCTCAATTCCTAACTTTTTTTTAACCTTTTCTTTTCTATTTTTCCCTTATTTCTTTTTCTATTTAAAGTCTTCCTCAATGAAATTAATGCTTTGACATTTTCTTTTTAAATATTTCAATAAACTAAACTCTGCCTCTATGAAATTATTTCAATAAACAATATAGATGTAAATTGTTACTAAAGATTCTTTTATTTTTGGAGAAATTTCACTTTTAATTTTTCAGTCATTGCTCTTGTTGAAATGTAGTACTTGTTATTAATTTTGAATTAGCACTGCTAATTTTTTTTTTATAATTTTGACACGATTAATTAAGATTATAACTTTATGCGCAGTCAAAAAATTACACTTTCCTACAAACTTTCAAAAACTGTCACACTTAAATATTTTTTGTCTCTAAAGTTATGTCATAAATAGAAAATGTCAGTCGTAAAATCCATTTATACTCTCCCTATCACCTTAAAGGTTATCATGGCCGGGTAAGTGACATGATTTTTTAGGCATGTGCTTAAATAAAGGAGGAAATTATTCTATGTATGCCTAAAACTCATTCACTTATCCAATCTATGACCTCATTAGTTTTTTCTTAAAATAATATTTAAATTCATAATATTTATGTAATTAATAAATATTTTAAATAAAAAAATAAATTGTATGGACTAATATGACTTTAGATTGATATTATAAAACCCTAACTTCCTACTCATTTTCTAAAAACCTAGTCATTAGCCTGTCACCGCAGGACTCGCCGCCCCTGTCGCCGCAGCACTCGCCACCCACGTCACCGCAACACTCGTTGCCCTAGTCTCCGCAGCGCCCGCCACCCACCGTCGTCGCGGCACACGCTACCTCCGTCGCCACGGCACCCGCAACCCCCTCCGTCCCCATGTCGCAGCGGTCCCCATGCAATGCGCCTAACCACCGCAGCCCTCCATGTCTGCTTGTCGCGGCCGTCCCATGCCTTATGCCTACGCGCCTACCTGCCGCCGCCTCCATGCTTGCTTGTTGCGGCCGTCCCTCGATCGGGACCGCGGCCGTCCCCATGCCGCTACGCCGCTGCCATTCCCCTTGATTGAGTCATAGATGATACTTTATTAAAATAATTAAAAAGAAAAGGAAAAATTCACACTAATAATCCCAACTATTAGCATTCTTCCCATATTAATCCCAAATACGTATTATTCTAAAATAATCTGAATTATAAGAAGTGTCTTCCCAAAACACTCCAGTGACCTGAATGAACCCATTTAGCAGGTCACCCCGACACGTGGCATCTTTTTAATGGTCGTTTTTCTTTCATTACTTATTTACTTTTTTCATCCTTTTTCATCTTTCTTCTTCCTCTCCTCCGCCTCCTCCATCACTCATCGTCCTTCCCTTTTCTTTTCCGTTTTACCAATTCCTTTCCCTTTTAATTTCTTCTCCCTTCATTGGTCAGCTTTGCATTGACAGACTAACCGTCTATGGTCATTAGGTCATATCCATATGTATATTTCATCTACTCAACTATGAAAATGGAAAATCCAATTGGAAAGTTTCTATATCCATCCGGCAGCCATATGTAGATTTCATCTACTCAACTATGAAATCGGAAATCCAATTGGAATTTCCCCTCACTCGAACTCCGTTTCGAATTCTAGAGGCTCTGAATCGACTTGTAATATGAGATCTTCACCATTTTTTGATTTCATTCCTTTCCTTGGGGGCTTGCCGGCTGGGACTAAAGTTGGAGCGTAAAGTGTTTCAGGCAGTAAGTGTCGCCGGTCAGTCCATGTTCCGTCGTCATCGGGCGTCCGGCACAGCTGCTCTTCACCGTCGACTGTACATCCATCCACCTGTCAGCCCTATTTGTTCTTCAAAGATGACCCTTCCTTCATAGTCGTGATCCCTGTTCATCCGCCTTGTCTCTATCTCCGGCCGCCTGTTACCCTGACCTGCGATGAATATAGCCTATCAAGCAAAGTTGTTTAGCTTTTTTCTTTTACTTTTTATCCTTTTACCTGCTAAGTGAGTTGCAAGTATTCTGGACCAATATGGGAAGACCACATGTGAAATTGAGATTATTATAGAATTATGTATATTTGAGATTAATATCGGAAGACCACGGATAGTTGGGATTATTTATGTGATTTTTTCCAAAAGAAAATGTCAAAATAATAACTTCATACGGGAAGACAACAAACAGGAAAGGAAATTAGGGAGAAAAAGAAAAAGAAAAAGCATATAAAAAAAGTCACGAATTGAAACGATAGAAGAAGAAGAAAATGACTCTAATTCTCCAAATATGGGTTAGTGATTTACGAAGGAGCAGAAACAAGAAAAGGTGAAAAAAGAAAGAAAATACAAAAAGCATCAATCGTATGTTTGAACTTAAGTAATTACCTTAGATGGGAGCAAAACATTAACAAAATTCTAGTGCTTGTTGATTTATTCCCTAAGTAGGAGTTATTAGTTGACCAATAAGTTTCATTAGTTAATTAGGACCATCACAAAAGCCTGAGACTATTGTGCTCAAACAGCTTATTCAGAACAGTAGTCTACTGCTCCTGGTATATACTCCCTCCGTCCCAAAAACAACTTCCCACTTTCCTTAAATGGATGTCCCAAAATTAACTTCACACTTCAATACTTTCCTTATTTGGCAAATTATCTACATCAAAAAAGTGATAAACAGTGCCAAACAGTGCCAAACAGTGTTTAAACAGTGCAAAACAGTGCACTCTACAGTAAAGTCAAATTTTTTTTCTAAAAGTGTGTGAAAGTCAAACCGGGAGGTTGTTTTCGGGACGGAGGGAGTATGAAGTAAATGCCACATGTCAAATAACTGACTTCTCCAACTGAGATATCTGAAAAGAAATCAACTGAGTTAATGCCACCAAAATCAAGAAAAACAAGGAATTTACGTCTGCATGAAACATGCAAACACGACACATGGTGTTCAAACAGCGTCTTGGGAAACATCATCATTAAATTGGTAAGTTCATACAACCAATTTCTCTCTCTTATATCTATGCTGATTGTAGTCTAGAAAAGAACATCAAGCCGTAATCTTATTAATAAGCCCCGAATTCTCCACCAAGAATCCGAAACGATGCATACGGGTATAAATATCCTTGTTAATCCTCTAAAAACAAGCATCTTCTTCGGCTACACCATCCTCTTCAAAATCTTCTTTCTCCAAAACACCTTCGACAAAACACTCGAACTCCCAAATGGCACACCACAGAATTAACCTAGATCTTTCCTTAGCCCCTCCACAGTCTCAAGAAAATGCTCCTTCAACAAGAAGGAGGGAAAACAGTGTGACTGATCTAGGGTCATGGATAGTCTTCCACACCGAAAAAACTGCTCTGGATCAAGAAAAACAACGAGTACTGTCATGGAAAACATGGAGACTGGCACCCATAAATCTTTTTCTTTTTGCTGCACAATACATCAGGGATGAGGAAAGTTTTGCGCTCAACTGGCTAGGAACAGAGTCTGTCGTATCGCCTTGTCTGAAGGCTTCATTGACAGAGTATACAATACAAAGCTTGACCAGCTCAAGCGAGCAAGGAAGCACATAATACTCCTACATGGTGAATCGTCTGGCAGACAGCACTAAAGACAAGTGTTTGTTGCTGCCAAAAAGGGGGGAAACAGAATCTAACACCTAGAACTCTAATATATATTTGCTATAGTTAAAGTGTTTAGAATCTAGTTTTTGGCATCATCAAAAAGGGGGAAATTGTTGGTCCCTCAGACTGTGATAGTTTTGATGATGCCACCCTCTTGTTTGGTTTAGACTTTCATTCCTCACATTGTGTAGAATGTAGTATGCTCCATATTAGTTAGATAAAAGTACTCAAAGTACCATAAACAAAAGGAAACAAAAAATATCAAATGAAGAAAAGGAACGAAATTAAGAATGTACAATGTAACGCCCCTCTTAGGGCTAAAGGAAACGTTACACTAGTATACTACTTTTTAAAAATAAACTGCAATATAACGGCCGTTTGTTTAAGAAATAACCCTGATAAAATCTCAAATATAACAAAAATTTAACTCCAAATAAAACTCAATAAAATTCTAGTTATCACCAGCAAATGTGATAACCACCTGGATCCAGGAATTTACTGAAATTCAAATCCTCAAATAAAAAGAAAGTAATATTTATCACTTTATTATAACACTGCAATACTGAACACAAAATAATATCTAGCTAGAAGCCGCCAAGGTCGTTCCCGTTAACTCATCTTTGCAAGCGTTCCACTCTCTCATCATCTTCCTCGGCCTGGGCCTTACCCTTAGCTTTAGTATCTGTACATGCGAAGAAAGAAAACTGATAAGCTTTACGCTTAGTAAGTCACTATGGATCCACAAAAATATGTAGAAGTCTATGCCAATTTATCAATAGATAAATTTAGGCTATAAGCATGCACTGAACAAATAACTAACACATAACTTCTCAAATACATTCTGAGGGAGATCTCAAAGGGAAAATATTTTCTAAAATATTTTCTCAAAACTGCTAGAGATCTCAAAATTTATTTCTGAAAACATCTCTGTAAAACTCTGAAAGAGATCTAAAAAAAAACAACTTTCTGTAAAACTTTCTGAAAGAGATCTCATAAACTTTCTGTAAAACTCTTTGTGGCTAATTTTAACTGTGGGCCCGTGATATGTACTCAAAGGCGCCAATCCGACAGCTCAGGGGAGCGACCCACTAAACATATCAGACTCTCTGAAACTGATAAACTGATAAACTGAGGGAACTTGTTCCCGAGTACATATCACCTGATCTTTCACTTTAAATATTAGTTCTTTTTATGGTGGTGACGTTTGATTAAAAACATCATTAAATCTGAAAATAAAAGTACTGACAAAACCTTGACTATGCCAGATAATAAACATAACTCAATTCAGCAAATAAAATAACTTCATCAAATAATTCACGAAGTTCACATAATAGCAAATAGTCTAAAATCATCTATTAAAAATCAACCAGACTTCTTTCTTTCATTTGGTTCAACAAACATGTACAGGTGGTAGTGAACTTACCTGATAACGGCTGAACTCAAATAAGTGTGGCCCCTTGATAACGTCTTCCGATAAGCTATTCTCTTAAATCTTTAATTAAACCTTCTTATAATAATCTAATAAGAATCATATTTTCCAATTAAACTAATTGGCTATAGGAATTTGTTACTGATGCGCAAATACTATAATTAAAAGTGGGAAGGCTAAACTACTGAATATAGGAGTCTGGTTGCTCAATAATGTACGTATAGTACATGAGTTCCAGCCCTAATAATACATCAAAATGTATGTATAATAAGAGTCTACTGCAGGGAGACACTCATTCCTACTGCTAAGATGAAAAGAAACCAGCGCAGCAGCACAATGACGCAACTTAGAAATCAGGCTCCTCTTAGTGGTCCAATTTTAATTTGAATAAAACTGAAACCTATTGGTTCAATTTCTAATGGATGGGTTACAGAGGAATTATTCAGCTTCCCTAGCTTTGTACTAACAACAGGACCTACTGTTTTCACATGTGAATTACCATAGCCTCACGGTTACAAGCTGTGTTGATTCAAAAATCAGAACATCACAATCTGACAACACACTTAATTTACAATTTTTTACAAGCTGCACTGACAGATTAGGGGAGGAAAACATGTGTTTCTAAAACAAACAAACAAACCATTCTTTTCAATTTGGCAATAGTTTCTCACGCTAGAAGTTTCATAAATGGAAAACATGACTTAAACCCTAAGTCCCTCCTTATCAAATCTTTGCAGCATAATTATTACATGTAGAGCTTTCCCAGATTGAAAAGATTTCTAAACCTAAACGCGTCCAAAGGAGCAGTGGCGGACCCAGAAAAACGAAGTGACGGGGTCACTACTCTAATATTATTCTAATTAATATAAAATTAAACAAATAACATGATAAATAAAATACAACATATTAAAAGATAAACAACATGGTAAACAAAATGTAGTATCTGGAAATCCTATTCCCAAAAAATAACAGTTCATAAATACACAAACTTAATAGTGAGAAAATTCTCTAAATAGGACTCAAACATAGATAGAGTTCATAAATAGGACCATCAATGTTTCATTCTAAAAATAGGACTCATACACTATCAAAATATCTTTTCATCCTAAATCGTAAAATATTAAGAGAGAAAACATTCATAAATACACAAATTCACTAATGAGAAAATTCTCTAAATAAGACTAAAACATGATTCATAAATAGGACCATTAATGTTTTATTTCCAAAACAGGACTAATTCACTCCTATTTTGCAAAGTTTTAATCAAGTTATTCTTTTAATAAGATTAAATAAGTCTTATTTGGGAAGTAAAACATACTTAGTCCTATTTTTCTATTTAATAATTTAATCTTAACATTCAAACTCATGTATATCTTACATTATGGGAAGAAGGATAATATACGAGGTGTTAAATAAAATCATTTTATTGAAAATATAGTACGTATAACTGGTTCTAACATAGTAATTTAATTAAAATCTGATTTTTTTGTACTACGGGTACTATTTAAAGAAATCAGGAAAACGAAACTGTGATACAAGTATAATGTAAATAAAAATTAAAAATAAAGTAAAGTACTTAATGTAAATAATTAAATAAATGAGGAGCATGATTGACTTTAATTTTATGATAAATATAATCGAAACTCCATGGACGTATCTTTAGTTTTATCGCTAGGGTAAACAAAAAACATGGGAAAAACAATAAAAGTAAAAAATGAATTATGAAAGTTTAAAAAAAAACAAAAGGATAGAGGGGGGATTCGAACCATGAATCTCATGGAGAGTAAAGCCCTCAAACATTACACGTCCACCAGTTCAGCTAGTCAAGACTTTTGCTTTTGTCATAGCTTTTGTCGTATATATACATTTATTAATTAATATTATACTCCGTATGAAATATGTATGATATATGTAGGTATTTTTTGGAAGTTCACGGGTCCCGGGACCCCATGGGACCCTTAGTGGGTCCGCCTCTGCAAAGGAGTCAAAGATATTAGACTTACCGGTGATAAGACGAAAAATAGATGGAAGGCTAAAGGCTGGATGCTTTGACACCAGAACACAGAGGAATAGCCGCGCAAAGAAATAGAACGATGGTAGATGAGAGAGCTGATGCCTTGACTAGGGTTGTTTACGAACCGAATCGGGTCGAATAATAGCATTTTGTATTTGTATTTGTTTAATTTTTTCGAATACGAATTCGAATTCAAATATAAAACGAATATTAATTTCGATTTGTATTTGTATTTGTTTAATAATACGAATAGTTAACGAATCTTATACGACTATCGAATATATTTGAGCATAGGTTAAATATTAGTCAAATATCACTTTAAAATAAATTTTATTATATTTATTTTATGTTGTAAATGTACACTATGACTTAATATGTGTTTTTAGAATTTAAATTCAATGGATCAATGTAGTTTTAGATTGTGCACGATATACTTAAGTGAATCAATTTATGATTAACAAATATAAATCTATTTCAAACTTTTTGAAATAAACACTAACACACACATGTTAGAAATTATACTTATAATGTGTGAAATAAGTTGATAATTGTATATATCAAAGTCAAACGACTATAATTTTATTCTGCAAATCAAATACATAATTATTTGTATTGTATTTGAAAGACATTTGAACCAAAAATCCAATTTGTATTCGTATTTATACTCTGACTTGTTACAAATGGACTTAGAATTTGTATGCATAAATGTATATATGAACTACACTTTAGGGTATTGCTATCTTTTAAAAGTTATTATAGTGTTATTACAATTATTATTATTATTATTATTATTATTATTATTATTATTATTATTATTATTATTATTATTATTATTATTATTATTATTATTATTATTATTATTATTATTATTATTATTATTATTATTATTATTATTATTATTATTATTATTATTATTATTATTATTATTATTATTATTATTATTATTATTATTATTATTATTATTATTATTATTATTATTATTATTATTAGTATTATTATTATTATTATTATTAATATTATCACTATTATTAATCGAATATATTTGATTAATATTCGAATCGAATACACTGATATTCTTATTTGTATTTGATAACAACTCGAATCAAATTTATTATTCATATTTGTATTTGTATTTGAATTTTTCGAATTCGAATCGTCTTATACGAATTCGAATCGCGAATTGAGCACAAATTATTTGATTCATTTACAACCCTAGCCTTGAGGTCTTATACTCATAATAAATACTCCGTATAGATTAACTCTCTCTAGGGATTATAGACTTTAACATGCTTAGTTGGGCCAAGTTAACAAAATCGGGCTTCTAATCAGCTCTTTTTTAAAAAAAAATGTTTCTCACACATTAAAAGTATTTTCCTTTGAAAATAAACTGATTAATCTTTAAAACATTACTTATTTTTTCATTTAACATTTTTAGAGTTTACCGGTCAACGCTACCTGCCAGAACAACACATGATCAAACAATAAATCACATTATGCATAGAAGAAGCTTATTTAGCTGACTAAAATAATTAAAAATGATTAATATAACTAGCTCATAAAATTGGGGTGTTACATACAATCTTTGTACAAATAAAATATAATGGAAGTATAAAATACAATAAGGTATATTCTTTTATCTTACAAGGATATTCAAATCCAACCAGTGTAACTTTATTTGATATAAAGATTGACTGATCACGAAAATTCAACTAGTAAATTGTTACAAATTTACATGTACACTTTCTGTACCAAATAAATTGTGCTGGAAATATAAAAAGCAATAAGGTAATTTTTCTTTACGTTGAAAAGATATTTAAATCCTACCGGCACAAAATTATTTGATACAAAAAGACTGAAGTCACAATTTTACTAAGTCCACAGTATCTACACAAACACGGGACACTACACACGCAGAGTTGCATGCAAAGCCAAAACATATAAGTAGGTGAACAGTGCGTAGAAGGCCTAAGGTATGGGTTCACATATCCTACTTACAAATTGATCCAATTGCAGCTGAAGAAGATAATCTGCTCCAACACAAGAAGACGAAAGTACAATACTTTGGACGCCAACGATTAAAACCTCTCAACCAACGGAGGAGATTAATCAACCGGAGATGCCTATAAATAAAGGCATAAGCATGAGTTCATATTCAAGCGTTTACGAGTCTTCAAAACAGAGAAATCATATTAAGCATTCAAAAAGATACCCAACATACGAGAAAATGCTCATTTAAACCTTGCTCTCTGTTTAGACTCATGCTTCACTAAACTTCCCAGTTAGAACTCTCATTGCCATATTCTGGAAGTTTAGTTCTTAGTTGGAGGCTAGAAATTCCGTTACATTTGAAAAGATTGTAAACACTTAGAAGGACAGTGTTATCTAGTCCTAAGTGTAGTAGAATAGAATAGAGTACCTTTTGATCCCCACTGGATCAATTGAGAAAATCAACTTGGAGTGGTGTGTACTCCTTGTGAAACACCTTTAGGTCTGAGCTAGTTGTGTAATAACAGCCAGACGGGCACCAAGTGTATTGGGCTTAATACTTTAGTGGAAATCCATCTGAAAGAGGGTGGGACTGGATGTAGGAGGATTACACCACCTCTGAACCAGGATATATTGTGTGTTGATTCATTTTTCAGTCAACAAAGCACACACCAAACACTTCTTCAACTTAACAGAAATGTGATCTGTAACCTCAGCAGCAATCTACTGCCCACTCCTCTGCTCACCTCTCTGCTAAGCATACTGCTTATCTATACACCTATCTAAAGACATCTCAATGCTTTAAAAGTCTTCTTCACTCTTCGTTAAGATCTCTTTCTTAAAACAGAAGTCTCTAAGCTACTATCACCTTAGAAGTCTAATAGAAGGCCTTGTGAGGGATTCTGTTCCAAGGTCAACAGAAGACCTCGGGAAGGGTTCTGTCACGAAGACATCAGAACATCATTCCAAGGTATTCTGATTGAGACCTTCTGTCCGAAGCATCTCTGCCACTAAGCACCTCTGTCACTTAAAATAATGAACGCTCATTTTACCTCACTCAAACACTTCACTTAGATTTCTTTGAGATCATGAAACTTATCTGACCATCATTCGGACTTCTCCTTGTCCACTTACTAACAGAAGGTTGTTATATATATATACTTAGAGGTCAAGACTTCCGCTATGGATCCTTAATCTCTCAAAAGGTTACTGATCATCATATCTGGGAGGGAAACTTTTTAAAAGTTGAAAAAGCTTTAAAAGTCTATTCACCCCCCCTAGACTTTTACCTCTATCTAGGACTATCATCAAAATATTGTTCCTTTTTTTAATCAAAAAAATATTATTTCTTTGTAAATACAATATTGATAATGACATGTTTCCCTGTAAAAGTATTGTTTTGGCACATAGTGTCATTTTTTGTCATACTAACTCCTTGGCAAACACATGACTAATAATACCATATTTTTCATATAAAAATGCTATTTTTTGCACATATTGTCATTTTTTTTGCCATAACAGGTGACAATATTTGACAATTGCCAATACAATATTCATAATGCCATCACAATGTTCAAATGACAATGAATTTACGCGTATTCTAAGATGAATGTCACATTCACATTATCAAATGGTATTTTAAAGCTTCCAGATCTGAGGTGGTGGTAAAGTTGGAAGAGGTAATGATGACTGGAGCAAGCGACACATATCTCGGTGTCGATAGTGGATGAGGCGACGACGCCGGCAACCGGCGGCAACGGAGATCTGTGTGCCGATGACTGGCGGCAACAGATGGCAACGCCAGCCACCAGAGGCAACAGAGATGACTGGCAGCAACATCGGCGACAACGACGGAGACGCGGTGACAGTGATGTTCGGCGAAGGCGGAGATTGGAGGCGGTAATATCTGACGGCAGTGACAAGTATAGGCAGTGGTGGTGGTGGTGCATCAGATTTGTTGCACGGGAGGAACAGTCCAATGTTGTACATTCTTCTATTTATTATTCTATTTTATAATGTAATAAACATATATATATATATATATATATATATATATATATATATATATGGAGAGTTTCATTAAGAGTAATTTGGTCAGCTCATATTTATTTACTCCTTTTCAATGTTACGAGAGATAGAACTCCTACTTTTGCACTTTAGTCATGTCTTAGGGAGTGTTTGCAAGAGCTTGTGCTTATCGGAAGCGATTTATTTAAGAAATTATTGGAAAAGTGATTTTAAGTAAAAGTAGGTAGTGTTTGAAGATAGAAGTGGTTTTAATTAAAATGTAAAAGTTGAAGTGTTTGTTAAAAAAGTGATTGTTGATATGATATTTTGTTAAAGACACAAATTCCCTTTCTATACCTCCACTAACAAGCCATCTTCCATCCTACGAACAATACTGTGCTCCCAAAAGAGAAGACCAAAAACCAGTCCAAAAAAACACAGAAGACCAAAAATCAAACAAAAAATGAATCTGAGAACTCCTCCTCTTCTCCATCTGGTCCAGCCACCCGTGGACTACCACTTTTGAAGTAGATGAGGAGCTCCTCTTCTGTTCCATGAACCCCAACTTGTACCGGTGGAGCGGGAGTTTGAAGTCCATGTCTTGAAAAAGCGGCGTCCAAGTCAACCCACTCGGATTTGTGGTGAGCCATCATCGCGGCCCAGGCCGACGGAACTGTAGCCCAAAAGCAGAACATCTTGGGATGAGAACGGCATGAATTCGACAGTAATCCACCCTATTCTTGAAGAGGCAGAGTTGCAAATGGTCTCCGATCTTGTTTTTGCACGGCGTCGCCGGAGTCTTGACCACCGGACTCCGGTGGGGTATGGCAGTGACCGGTGGTGGGGGTCATGGAACAGAAGCAATCCGGTCAATGAGGCAACAAGGTCTGACAAGGGAAATGAAGGGAGGGTACTAGGGCGGGGACTTTGGAACCAAAAACCGGAGAACCGAACCGGACCGAACCGTTATGACCCGGTTCGGTTCGGTTCCAACATTTATTAGTTATTTGTTAACGGTTCGGTTCCTAATTTTTATTAACGGTTCGGTTCTCGGTTCCTGAAAAAAATATGTACCAGGAACCGTTAAGGAACCGTTATATATAATAATTAAAATTAAATATTTTTTTATGAATATATATATATTGTAATGTATATTTACTTATTTATTTTTACATTATATTCATTATTTTAGTTTAGTTATTTAACTATTTAAAACTATTATTTATTTCAACCGGTTCTCTTAGGCTTCTTAGGCCTCTCATTAGGTCCAAACTCCAGCAGGTCGGAACTCGGAAGGTCCAATGTATTTAAAATTACTATTCTCTTTAACTGGTTCAGCATATATATATTGAGATTTCAAACGTTGAATGTCTTTTTGGCAAAAATTTAGTCGTGATTTGTAAGAATTTTTTCAAAGACTAGGAACCGTTAAATGACAAGAACCGAACCGTTAAGAACGGTTCGGTTCCTTATCGGTTCTTTAAAATAATTTATAAGAACCGAACCGTTAGTAAAATTTCATATTTTCAAACGGTTCCACATATTTTGCCTAGGAACCGAACCGGTCCCAGGCCTAGAGGGTACTTTGGGTTTAATCAAAATAGTTGTCTAATAATTATCCTCAAACTTGTAATTATTTACAAATAAACCTAGAAGCTATTAAAAGCATCCCTATACATGCTTTGAGTTTTTGGCTTAAAAGCACCTTAAATTAAGTGGAAGTTGGGTCTTGCAAACACCACTTTTAGCTTATTTTAGAAAATAAGCTAAAAGTGTTTGAAAACACTGCCTTACTCCCATTTAAGGAATTATCTCTTTGAACTTTGAAACGTGAAATAAGAGGAGAAAAGGAAAAATAAATAAAAAGTGTCTTTAACTTGTTATAGCAGGTTAGCTTCAGGTCAGATGACCTCTTTGATTGATTTATAGTAGTAAATGGGTTCATGTGATCCTTTTTTAAGTATATTGGTTTAGATGATTTTTTCATAATAGTAGAAGGGTCTATGACTCTATGTGACCCTTTTTCCTTTTGCTTTTAATATTCCTGAATAATTATGAAATAAAAAATACACATTTTGACGTGAAAATAAGTAAAATTTCATTACATTTTTTACGTTTTTCGGTTGACAAAAAATAAACTTAGTTTAAGTAAAATTCGATTATGGAATATTCAGTTAATTGTGAAGTCTCCATAAATTAATATTTTGTGTTTCGTCTTTTTTTTGTGGTTCAAGGAAACTTCATCAGTTAAAACTTTTTTTTCGTCTTTTAAGTTAATCTTTTTCTTCATTTTATATGTTACATAGATGTCTTTACAATCTATGTGAAGTCATCATGACGTCAACCCAATGCATCGTGAAAGTAACTTTTGTAATGCTTTGCAGGAATTTAATTGTCCGAAAGTATTTCTGCATTTGATGTAGCTAAATTTTATTAATATCATTTCCAAATTTTGTTACAATTTGTTATAGTATTTCTTAATGTTTTCAATTTTTATTTGAACAGATATTGCTTTCTGAATGTGCCCCTGATTTTGTTCAAAAGTTTGTTGTTAGAGTGCCTCAAGGTATTCCTACTCAGTCTAGTATATATTTCTACTCCGTATCACATTATTCACCTTTTAACAGTAACGTGCCTTTACATCTTCGACCAACGTTTGGTCCACTACCGTTTGGTGCACCACCATTTGGTCGACCAACATTTCACCGATCAACATTTTGAAATTTTGTATATCATCAATCAAACCTATTTTTGTTATAGACTTATAGAGGGTGCGGAGTATACTACTACATACCTCAAAAGAGGTTAATTTTACTTGGATGATGAACATGGAGTCTTTAGAAGATACTCACCCGAATATTGAGGTGGATAGATATGTCAAAGCTTTAGAACAAAAATTTGTCTCTATTCTAGTCTCTTGCAAAGGGAAGGTATGAGAAGTGAACAATCTTACAATCAAAGAGAAGTTGTCTCCTAAAAGATGAAAGTGCCGAAGAAGAAAGCAGATAAGGTGGAGAGGAGGAGGAAAGATGAAGAATATAAAAGAAATCAAACTTCTCATCCTCAAACTCAGACCACACAAACTTGTACTTCGAGACACACATATTCCTTTCTCTCCCTCAGTTCTAGGGCCGGATCCAGGATTTCATGTTGGACTGGGCTGAAAAACTTAATTGATAATACATTAAAAAAATTCAAAATAAGCAAACAAAAAAATATCTAAGAGTTCTCCACTAAATTTGTTCTCGACGAAGCTTTGAAACAAAAAAACTCGTCAATTATAGAGTCTACATCTATACTAAGAGTATGACCTTTTTCAATATAAAGTGTATTGCAATTAACAAAAAAGTCATCATCCATTTTGTCGCGGAGTGTTGTCTTTAAAAATTTCACGACAGAAAATGATCATTTTATTGTTGTAGTGAAAACAATAAGATCAATACAAAGCGAATCAATATGCTGATCATAACATATGAAACAGATCTTTTACTCTTAGTCAACTGCTCACATAATTCAACAAGTGTAGATACTCGAAACTTTGTATCATGAATCACATCATGAGCATAGTGTTGTCGCTCGAATTCAAAAGCATTACTAAAACCTTCGGGATAGAACTTCCTTACAAGAGATTACAAATAGCATCGGCATTGAATGACACATATGAACTTTCGGGATCCAATGAAGCACTCAAAGAAAGGAGTTTGATCCATTGATTTATCATTAAATCAAGTCCTTAACTTCAACAATACAAAGTCTATTGCCTCATTGAAAACATCAAAGTGCTAATGAGTGCTCAACTGTAGTTTCTTTTCGGCAATGACCAACCATATATTTAGAATTCAATTTCGGTACAAGAATTTCTTTTTTGAGCAAAACTCCTTTGCTTCTTCAAGAAAGCCTTCACATCCATTTTATGTCACTTCCCCGAGAATGAGTTGCGTAGTAGAAACATGTCTCATTGCTATCAAGATATCCAATAATTGTTTGAAGGTCTTGACAAAGAATACTCGTTATATCAAAAGTGAATTGAACACAAATTCAAAACATGGAAAGTGTCTATATACACTATGAACTTCTGCCCAAGAACTCACTTTTGGGCAATGTTCTTGAATATACTCAAACACTTTACAAGTTGATGTGAATCATATTTGAATCATATTTTATTGTATTTATTACATTTATTCCTTTTGGGCTTTACGGCCCTTATACGATGTACAAAAGTGCCTCTTGTTAAGTGGGAGGTAATTCGTATAACATTTAGATTAGATTTTTAGATGGAATGATTTTGTTTTATGGGTTGGGTTGAAAAATTGGATTGGGCTATAGAAAAAATTGGGCTGGGCTGGATAGAATTTTGTGAAAATAATACCTTAAAAAAATTAATTTTTTTAACTTTGCCCTGGGCTTCAGCCCACCATAGCCCTAACATAGATCCTCCCCTGCTCAGCTCACACCAAACAGCCATCTGAGTTCACTCAACCTCATGTCAATGAAAATTCTTTACAATCATTTATTGACAAAAAGTTAGAAGAATTGGAGGCAAGGTCAACAGAAAGGCATAATGTACTTGTAGAGAGAATAGAAAGGCAGAACATACTTGTAGAGATATTTGAGAGGTTATTTCACAAGGTTTGTCTTGATTCTATTGCAAGACGTACTTCTAAATGATTATAGTACATTGACAGAGAAGAGGGGAAACAGAAAAATGTTGACGATGAGGCTAATATATACTCACTCCGTAACTTAAAAATCTTCTCACTTTCCTTTTTCGTCCGTAACACAAAAATCTTCTCATTTCTAAATCTTCCCATCATACCCTCAATAATTCTTAAAATAATACTCCCTCCGTAACATATATATGTTCCCATTTGAAAAGTAGGTAGATTAAGAATAGTGAAAGAGGATATAAATTATTGAGGGTATGATGGGAAGATAGTGAAATAATGTGATGGAATGAAGGATAAATCCAAAAAAAGTAGGTGTAATAGTGTATTATTTTTAGAATTATTGAGGGTATGATTGGAAGATTAAGAAATGAGAAGATATGAATGTTACATCCAAAAAAGGAAAGTGAGAAGATATAAATGTTACGGAGGGAGTACACTATTACAACTACTTTTTTTGGATTTATCCTACATTCCACCACATTATTCCACTATTTTCCCATCATACCCTCAATAATTCATATCATCTTTCACTATTCTTAATCTACCTACTTTTGAAATGGGAAGATTTTAAAGTTACGGAGGGAGTACGTTATAGTTATTGGTCGATAGAAAAACACACATTAATTTATTTAGAATTTACTTTTCTATTCCCTTTCAAGGAATCATATTCTCAAGTTGAGGATGGGGCTGAGCATAAATAGAAAGAGGTGAAATTTACCATTATAGTTATTGTCCGACCAAAAAAACACATTGTAATAAGGTTGAGAAAACACATTGGGTAGATCATATGTAGTCTATAACTTTTGTCCAGTTTTTTCAGAAAATCTAAATAAATTGATACTCCGTATTATAATAATTCTAATCCAATTCGCCATCTTTTGACAAACCTAATCTCACCTAAATGAGTATTTGATGAATGTGAAATTGTGAACTTCATTTTAGTATGAAATTTATTTCCTCCATCCCACTTTGTTTTGTCAATTTTTCATTTTTATTTGTTTCAACTTGTCACTTTCCTTTTAAAGCAATAAATCTATGATGATGTTCATTTTTCATTATTCTGCACAAATCTTAATCATATATTTCCTAATATTTTAATTTCACACTCAATATCAACTTAATAAAGTTTGAGTGGGATCGAGTTAACATGATAATATGTAAAGCAATGATATGAGTCACTATCAATATTACTATGGTTCTGGCTAGGCGCTTGCAGGTCCAACGAGAGGGTGATAACTGGATATGGGCAGACTTTCATTATGAGAGACTTCCAAATTTCTGTTTCCAGTGGGAGATCCTCGGTAACGAAGACTGTTTTTGTCTTTCTAATCCACACAGTGGCTCATGGTTTGGTGAGAAACCTTACAGGTCATGGTTACATGCTGATTTTGAGGCAGGTGGCTCACACCCAGGCAACATGTGGCTGATTCCTAGCAATAGCAGACCAAGGGACGGAAGGGGTGACAGGGTGGTCTCACGTAGAACGACAAGTGAGCAGGAAAGCTACGCGGTGGAAGGGTCTTCTATTGAAGGGCAAGGAAAAGACTATTATCCAGGAAGAATCAAGGAAGTGCAGGGTCATTGAGCTAGTTAGTGAGGAAGATGTTCAAGCAAGTATGGATGTGGACAAGGCAACTCCAAAAAACTCGCAAATGACGGTTACGTCTGGGAAGCACCGCTACTAATAGGGGATTCTGGTGTTATGCAGGATGAACCTTTGGCGGGGGATGGTCAAACCGTTTTCTCCTTGCCAGTGGCTGAAAAAACTAGATTATTTGCTTTTTATGATTCCCTTTTGTCTTAGAACTCTTTGTCTTTTTTTTGCCCCTTTTAGTAGCATGTGCAACATTGCCATTAATGCAGTTTACTAAATTGAGGGGTTAGCGAGTTGGACCGTTGTTAAGCGTGACTCCAGTTCTGAGTCTCATATCCCATGTAGTTTTTTATATATATGATGAATTTGTATCTGATTCTCGGTTTAATAATAATTAAGTTGTCTTTGCAAAAAGGTTCAAATAAGCCATTCTATTATGTCCAATCCATCATTTAAGCTTGTGTACTAAAAAAAGTATCAATAAGTACGTCTACTCTACAAAATTAATCAATTTGACCATTTAATCAAATTTTGATCTCTAATAACCGGTTTTTAATATTTACAAAATAAAAAAAAGTCAAAATTCAAAGAAATATATACAAAATTGGGAAAATTTTCAGAATATCAAAGTCAATATTTTTTATTTTTTAAAAATATTTGTATATTATACATCTATTTAAAAGGATTTTAAATTTTTATTTTCAAGTTTTTTAGTTTCACTTTATTTTTTCAGTTTTATGATTTTTTTTTAATATTTTTAATATTTTAAAATCTTCTACATTTATATTAATTTTATATTATTATTAGATTTTTTATTCAAATTTATATGAATTTTTGTAAGATCTATCAATATTCCTAATTTAATTTAAAAAATAACCTTCTATATGACTATATTAGGTCAACTGGCTTGGTTAATTGTATTTTAAAAGACAATTAAATGAATTAAAAGACAATTAATTGTATAATACTTTTTTTTAGTTATGACTTAAATGACGGGATGTAAGATAGAAGTATAGGACTAACATTTTTCCGCAATCTTTTGTCAATTGTCACAATTAAAAAATGTCAAATCTATAATAGTAGCAGAAGAGGGAGTATTGATGTAATTCACTTTTTTTGTCTTTTCTTTCTCCAATAATGAAACTTCATAGTGCTTGAGTGCACCAAATGTTTTTTTAAAGCCGAAGTGTCTCCTCAGCACTACTAATCATCAGCATAGTGGACTTGTCATGTCTACCTTTTAATGTGGCAAACATGTACTAAACCAACAAACCATTATTTGCTTCTTTTTGTAAACTTAATGGCATTGTTTCCAATTACTTTTTGGAGTTTTCTTTTAATACTCCTGTCATTCTTAATTAAGGAGATAAAGGTCAGATTGGTACTCGAAGTCACATAAAAAATGTCAAATAAGTCCTTACTGTCCGATCGTCACCATTTGAGGCGGTTCCCGTTGAATTTTTTTAATGAAATTTTTTAAGCATCTTATTCATTAAGTCTAGTTTACTCATACCAAATTTCATCTAAAACTTCAATCGGGAAGGCATTCAAATAAATTCTTGAAGATAATTGTGTTTTTAACTGCGCAGTTATCTTCAAGAATTCATTTGAATGCCTTCCCGGTTTAATTTTTAGCTTAAATTTGGTATGAGTAAACTAGACTTAATGAATAAGATGCTCTAAATATTTCGTCAAAAAATTCCACTAGGAACCGCCCCAAATGGCAACGGCCGGACAGAACCGCATATATAAGGACTTATTTGACCCTTTTTATGCAACTTCAAGTACCAATCTAACCCTTACCTCCTTAATTAAGTGCGAGATATTGAATTTTATATTATTTAATATTCTATTTTGATTATATTTTATTTATTACTACGTAATATGTTAATAAATAATTTTAAAAAATATCATTGAATTTGTTTCATTATAAATTTTTTATTTTTTTTTATTTTCTTACTAACATAGAATTAGGATGTTTTTACTTGGACTGTAATTTGTCCCAGACCAGACCAGATCAGACCAGACCAGACCAGATCAGACTAGACTTGGGTAGTTATAAAAATACAAAGAAACCAGATCAGACCAGACCAGATCAGACCAGACTAGACTAGACCAGACCAGCAAATTACAGTCCAAGTAAAAAACATCTTTATACTCCCTCCGTCCTGAAATGAAGTTCCCAATTTAACCTACATACATATTGATTTTCCATTTATACGCTTATTTTATGTTAAATTAAACAAATAGTGGATAAAAGTAAGGGTAGTTGTGACATTTTTGGTTATAAGTGCGATCC
This sequence comes from Cuscuta epithymum, assembly GCA_945859915.1. Classification (NCBI taxonomy): domain Eukaryota; kingdom Viridiplantae; phylum Streptophyta; class Magnoliopsida; order Solanales; family Convolvulaceae; genus Cuscuta; species Cuscuta epithymum. Next base: position 574,866 of record CAMAPF010001045.1, on the reverse strand, counting down.
TTTAACAAAAATGTGAACTTCTTTTTGGGACATCAATAAAAGGAAAGTATGAACTACTTTTTTAGGCGGAGATAATATATATTAGGATGTTTTTACTTGGATCATTTTCAGTCTCAAACTAGACCAGACCAGACTAAATCAAACCATTCCGGATCGACCAAAATTAAACGTACCAGACTAGACTAGGAAATTAGAGTCCTAATAACAACATCCATATTGGCCAAATTGTAAATCGACAAAAGTGAAAAGTAAACTATTGTGCTTGGTTAAGAATAGAGGAAGTTCTACATAGTGATTCTATTACTACACTCCCGAAAAAACATGGATATCACAAAAGGCTAAAGGGTCAAATAGGTACATGAACTAACTTAAAGTGTTCAATTAACCCCTTATAAAGGAGTTTCTGCCCGGACATCGCCAATTGGGGCGGTTCCCGGTGGTTTTTTTTGATGAAATTTTTTGAGCATCTTCTTCATTAAGTCTAGTTTACCCATACCAAATTTCAGCTAAAAATTCAACCGGGAAGGCAGTCGAATTATTTTCCGAAATGTACTGCGCTGTTTAATTTTTCAGAAAATCATTCGACTGCCTTCCCGGTTGAATTTTTAGCTGAAATTTGGTCTGGGTACACTAGACTTAATGAAGAAGATGCTCAAAAAAATTCATCAAAAAATTCCACCGGGAACCGCCCCAATTGGCGACGTCCGGGCAGAAACTCCTATATAAGGGGCTAATTGAACACTTTAGGTTAGTTCATGTACCTATTTGACCCTTTAGCCTATCACAAAATAAGCTTGTTTGTTAGTTATGAACTCTAGAGGCAGGTTACTGTTTTGCTCGGGATTTTATGGTGGGTGGATGCGATAAGGCTTGTTTGGTCGTTAAAAGCTTCGAAGCTCTCACATGGTTCGCGAATAGTCTCGCTCCTTTTGGGGTGATCTATTCTATGTCTAGTCAGAGAGTGGGAGGGCCTTTTGGCTATGTGGAGCCTCACGAGGAGGTTTGACGATGTATGTTTGGAAGAACTTTGAGTATTTGGTTGATATAATATAATTAGTTTCCTTTCAAAAAAAATCTCTAAAAAAGAACTCCTTGATACAAAAATCTCAAATATTCTTGGATTGTATGATTTGTATCTAGTTTGTATTTGATTTGACATAAAATTCAAAGTTTCATTCTAAAGGATCAACCTGATAGAATGGGTAGTTCAAGATTTTAATATAACATTTTATTATTTCATATTTTAGTGGCGTGAGACTTCAATGTCCCTTCTATCATGCCATCATTCATTTTTCATAGATTCATCATTATCACTTTTTTAATCACACCATCATTATGAGTGAGTTTGGTTCTAGTACCGTATTAAGATTTAGGATTCCATTCTGGTGAAGAAGAGTAAGCATAGTTATTTCATACCCCGTCCAATCCTAAATAAACTTCACACTTTCCTTTTTGAATAGGTCCAAAATAAACTTCTCACTTCAATTTTTGGCAATTTTTTAGTATAAACTTACCTCATACTCTTACTTTATTACTTACTTTACAACTCATTTTCTCTCTCACTACACTTTATCTACTTTTTGTAGGGATATGCAGTGGCGTATCCAGAAAATTTGGCGAGTGGGGGCAAACATGCACTACAATTTAGTCTCATATTTTACAAATAGCAAATGTCATTATAACATTATTAATGTTGTTTGATTAAATTTAGTTTAAGATATATATGTACAAGTAGATATGAATAAAAAGAAGATTAATTTATATTACATGTGTAAAGATGTAACTACAGATAAAGTTTGAGAAAATTATCTAAATATAAGTTAAACATAACAAAATTTAGTGAATTTTTTAGTCTTCCATTCTTTTAATATAAAAGAAAACGTTCTTAATCCTATTTTAGATTTTGTTTCTTTATTTAACTCTAATTTTGTGCAATTTCTTATAAAATTGTAGATATATATAGGGGTAGGGTTGGGGTTGAGTGGGGGCAGCCGCCCCCGCTGCCCCCATAGTGGATACGCCACTGGGGATATGGTGGGAAAGTCAAAACAAAAAATTTGATACAATTTTGGATGAATTTGCCTTCATTTTATTTTACATAATCTAATCGGATTTGGCTGGATACTTTCCCAATTTAAATGATCTTTTAGACTTTAGAGCTCGTTTGCCCGCACGAAAAACGGGTGATTTGATTGATTCTGCTGAAATTTATGAAGTTCTGACTGAACTGACTGCATTGACTGATTGTTGGTGCAAGAATTTGACAACATCCAAGAAGCTTAACCCACGACAATTAATGACGCGTTTATTAGGATTAATGCTAGCTGATTAATTCTAGCGGTTTTATGTGTATTATGAGAGTTATTACTGTAATTAATGTGTAGGTTACTCAAATGGCTGACCGGAATTTAAGACAACATAATGACGACTTTGATGTCGTCGTAACGGTCGAAACCGTCAATAACAGGCAAAAGGAGATTAAATGTCTCTCTTATAAATAGAACCAAGCTCCATTGTATTCGGGGACCACTCATTCGAATAATACTCTAAGTTTCACTCTATTTTGCGTATTTGACATTCTTCTTGTTGTTCTTGCCATTTTCCTTACCGTTCTTGTACGAAACCCAATGAATATACAATTTCTATTTTATTTAGTTTTAGCTTGTCAAAATTTTGCTAAAACAATTTGGCACCGTCTGTGGGAAACGTGCAAGAAAAACTATCATCCATGGAAGGTCATAGCTCAATGACAATGTCGGGACTCAAGATGCAATCGAAAGTTGGGAAGGAAGAAACGAAAACTATCATCTTGTCAACTGCTCATACACCAACCGTCACCGCTGGTTTCATCTCGTTGAACTCGACAACACCTTACAGACTTAAAAATGCAGGGGGCAACTTTCAATGGCTGATGACGATGGTGTTCAAAAATCAAAGCGGGAAAACCATGGAATTGTGTGCATACGATGTGCTTATTTCGTCAAAATGTACTATTGGAGCCTCCTTATGCGGTTGGGTACTTGGGCGCATTTTCGGAAGCAAAGCAATCACAAAGAATCCAAAAACGAAAGCAAAACATTGACATCATCAAAATCACGACGACTTGTTTCTACCAATACGTCCTGTCAAGCTGCCGATGAGCCGATAGGTGCAATGAACCAAGATGCGAAGTGTACTTTCAAATTTTCGACAAGTTGATGCTTAATAGGTCGACATATGCATGATATGCCTCACCTTCTCGAAAAGGGGGCTATTGTGGGTACAGGAATTTGACAACATCCAAGAAGCTTAACCCATGACAATTAATGACGCGTTTATTAGGATTAATGCTAGCTGATTATTTCTAGCGGTTTTATGTGTATTATGAGAGTTATTACTGTAATTAATGCGTAGGTTACTCAAATGGCTGACCGGTATTTATGACGACATAATGACAATTTTGATGTCGTCGTAACGGTCGAAACCGTCAATAACGGGCAAAAGGAGATTAAAGGCCTGTTTACTAACAGAGATATTGGAAAACTGGAAAACAGAAAACAAGAAACGTGTTTACCAAAGAAATTTCTGGAAAACTAGAGAAAGGAAAAAAGAAAAACGCGTTTACCAAATCGTTTTCCAAAACAGAAAAAATGAGACACGTCTCTCTTTTCCTTAATGATTTGGAAAAGTGACTTTTACTAGTTTTCCAAATTTGGAAAACGCAGATGCTACAGTGCCGCTGCAATGAATTTGCATACTTACACCTAGTGGTGAGTCCGGTCCCGCTCCGATGTCGATTCCATTCCGGTACCTCCATCCTCGTACTTTACCCCTTACCCCTACCCTACCCACCCACCGCGTACCCATTTTTCCCTATAATGACCCTACCCCACCCCCTACCACATGCCCCTACCTCGGCCCCACCCCGATCCACCCTACCCTACCCCCACCCGTATATTACCCCTTACCCCTTACCACATGCCCCCTACCTCGTCCCCACCCCACCGCCATCCTACCCCCACCCTTCCACCATCCTACCCCCACCACCATCCTACCCCCACCCTACCCTTCCCCTACCTTGGCCCCACCCGGATCCCGGGCCCACCCTACCGCCATCCTATCCCAACTCCCTACCCTACACCTACCTTACCCCAACCCAAACCCTACCCACTACCCCCACCCTTACCCCTTCCCTACCTCGGCCCCTCCCTGGTCCCGGCCCCACCCCTACCGCCATCCTATCCCAACTCCCTACCCTACCCCTACCTTACCCAACCCTATCCACTACCCCACCCTTACCCCTAACCACGACTCTAACCCACCCAACCCCTACCCCTAGACCTTACCACCCCACCCCGACCATACCCCTTACCCCACCCATAACTTCCCGACCCCTACGAGTAGGTATGGGTGGGTATGAAGGGTTGTGGGGGAGTATGGGTAGAGTGTAAGATCGTGGTAAGGGTAGGGGTAGGGGTCAAGGGTGTGGAATTGGAGAACTGGGTGAAAAAATTGATGAACATGTTTTCAGATTTGAAAATGGAAAACTAAAAAATAGAAACAGAAAATTGGAGATAGAAAAACTGAAAAATAAAAACAGAAAATTGGAGAACGAAAAGAAGAAGTAGAAAACAGGAAAATATCTCATTTAGTAAACAGGCCCTAAATGTCTCTCTTATAAATAGAACCAAGCCCCATTGTATTTGGGGACCACTCATTCGAATAATACTCTAAGTTTCACTCTATTTTGCTTATTTGACATTCTTCTTGTTGTTCTTGCCATTTTCCTTACCGTTCTTGTACGAAATCCAATCAATATACAATTTCTATTTTATTTAGTTTTAGCTTATCAAAATTTTGCTAAAACACTGATTCTGCTGATTTAAGAAAAAATTATTTTTAAAATATATTTTATTAATAAAATAAAGAAAATATTATATGTAAAATAGCTAAAATGATCATCTACAGCAACTTCAGCCAATACAGTCAGAAAAGTAACTGTAACCTTACTTTTTCTGCTTACAGTACAATTCAGCGCGCGAAAACAAAATTGAGATATTTGATGAAAAAGTTGCTGATAAGTTATCAAACGTTATCTAGAATCTAATGTGAAACACGAGGTAACATTTATGAATTCCCACCTTTTCCAAATCTTTGATTATTAAATGTGGCATTTGAATGTCAGTTCATTTCATTCTTTAATTATTGTAAAGCCATGATGTGCGAAATACCAATTAGGCAAGAACCTTTTTAAGACTCTGCTTTTGCTCTCTTTAAGCCTCCACAAGGTTCAATTCACTAGATTTCAATACCTTTACTTAAATTTACTTTATCAAAATTCATCCACACGGAAATTTAGTAATAATCAACTAATTTTAATGATGGGACACCATTCCTTCACGGGGGAGCGGTTCCATCCTCGCAATTCTCCTCTCAGGCGGCGGCGGCGGGGAAGAAGCACCGGCATGAGCAGAGCAACCAGCAATCTTCCGACACGTGTCAATGAGACAGTGGCGGCACGTAGGGCAGGAGGAGTGAGAGGTCAACCACTGGTCAATGCAGCGGACGTGGAATCCGTGGTTGCATTTCGGAAGGATCCGGATCCGTTCCCCGGCGGCGAATTCCGACAGGCAAATCACACACTCTGCGTCTAGGCCGGGCGACAGCTTCAGATCATCGCTCGAGTAGCTTATCGTCGGGAACATCTTGAGGGCCTTCTTTTTAATTCCGGTGTTCGCCAATCTCGCCGACGGATCGGAATACAGCAATTCGCCGGACGCGATTATGTTCCAGCACCTTAACAAGCTCCGCACGATGGAGTTCAATCCGAGCGTGAAAATGAAGGCACACAATAGGACCGATAGGACCATCACTACATTCTCGTCCAATGCGTTGCCGCCCGCGGCCGGCTCCGCCGTCCTTCCGTCGATGACGTTGCTGCTTGCCGGCGGCGGTACTACGTGGGTTGAGGGCCGCAGTAATCTTCTGGACTGAATATTCTCTAACAAATTTTGAACAGAAAGGGTAGATGAAGAAGATGAGACAGTGGCCGCCATTGATTTTAATTATTTTTCTTCCCTTTTTAGTGATGTTATGAGTTTGTGGGAAGCAGATATAAATAGGCAGAAAGTTGGTGCAAGGGGTAGGCAACTTTTTTATCCCTGGGTCTAAATAATTGAAAGCATAACCTGACTACACGAGTATAATTATAATTTCCCACGAGTAACAACCTTTCTTTAAATAAAGGAAAAAATAATTAAAATATCTCAAACTTTGAAGGGGTGTGAGATAAGCACACCAAACTTGCATATGTAATTTAAATACTCTGAATATTATATAAAAGTTATTTTAGCACCATGGTCATATATTATTTCTTTAAAAAATGTTGTTTTGAGTGTTAATTTCATAAATTAAAATATTTTAGCATTCTTGAAGATACAATTAACATTCTAAACTTCCATTATAAAATAAATAATACTACCCCACTCTATATAATTGCATCATTTTTAATTTGTTATTTTAAATTATGCAATTAACATCATAAATTTACATTTTTGAAAAAAATAATATATGGTCATGGTGCTAAAATAATTTTTATGTCATGATCCTGTCAGGCCGGCCTGACAGGACTCGCCGTCCGGCCAAGGGCTCTTGGGACCCTTACCAGTGGAATTTTTTGATGAAATTTTTTGAGCATGTTCATCATCAAGTCTAGTTTATCCATACCAAATTTCAGCTAAAAATTCAATCGGGAAGGCAGTCAAAAAAATTACCTACTAAAACTGGGCAGTTTATATATATAAACTGCCCAGTTTTAGTAGGGAATTTGTTTGACTGCCTTCCCAATGGAGGTTTTATCTGAAATTTGGTATGGATAAACTAGACTTGATGATGAACATGCTCAAAACATTTCATCAAAAAATTTCACCGCGAAGGACTCCAAATGGCCTCGGCCTGACGCGGTTCCCGTCTGGCCGGCCTGATATGAACTGCCCTCTTAAATTACATATGAAAGTTTGGGGTGTTTATCTCACACTTCTTCAAAGTTTGATGTATTTTAATTAATTTTCCCTTAAATAAATTACGATTCGTGAATTTTAAAATTGATTGATAATAACATTATATCTTTCTCGCAAATGATTAAATTAGTTTTAATAATTAAAATTTTTGTACTACTTTGAAAGTTCTATAAGATACCAAAAGCTATATTAAAGTACGTAGTATATACATCTGTTCCATTTTATGTGTCTCACTTTGATTTGACACGATTATTTATGAAGTGGTTGAAAAAGTAAAAGTTGTGGTTGAAGTTTGAGTATTTTAAAGTGAAATGGTGTAGGCCACAATGACACATATTTCTTTTCAAAAAAGGAAAGAAGACTCTTATTTTGGGACAACCCCAAAAAGAAAGTAAGACATGTAAAATGGGACAGAGCGAGTAGAATTGATAGTTTTGAAATTTTTTACCCATAGACGGAGTATTTGATAATTACGAGCCCGTTTGGTAGTCTTATTTTTGTTTTTTCACTTATCAGCCAACTTTTTCACCAAACACGTAATTTTTGATTTCGCGCGCTGAATTGTGTAATAATAAGAAAAAGTAAGGTTGTACTTACTTTTCCGGCTGTATTGACTATAGTTATTGTAGAAGACCATTTTAGCTATTTTTTCATATAATATTTTCTTTGTTTTATTAATTAAATGTATTTTAATTTTTTTTCTACAAATCAACAGAATCAGCCAATACATCAACTTTTACCAGAACTTCATAAATTTTAGCAATATCAGCCGATACAGTCGATTTGGGTGTTATCAAACCGGCTCTACATTGCCGGCACTAGCATGGGTGGTGGTTCTTTAAAAAAAGTATGGGTGGGGTGGTGGCACTAGGATTTGCGGCTTGGCGATGGCAAGAGTGGAGGGCGGCGTCAGTTTGGATACTAGGTGGCGGCAATCTAGTAACACATCTAGCGTTTTAAATAGAGTTTTTAAATTTTAAATGTTTGATTATATATATATTTAGAAATTCATTAGGAGTAATTTTGTCAAATCAATGCATTTGTGGTCCTCTGAAATGTGAATGTCCTATTTGTGATTTTAGTCCTATATATCTAGGAAATTAATCCTTTGTAAAAGTGAATGACCTATATTTATATAATAGAAATCGAGAAGTACCATACATGATTAGTTCAAAAGTTCTCATTGCAATCTGACACGATTATTTAGACAATAATTAAATATGCTGATTTGAGTACATTTTGAGAAATGGTTTTGATAGGTACATAATACAATGATGAGTTATTGATGTTAAATGTGATGCTATATATATTGTTTTTATTATTGGATGATCGAATTGTTATTTAAGATGAGTTTTAATTGCTTCTTAATATAGAAATTGAAAACGTTTAGACGGCGCGGGTCGATAAAAGAGGGAAAACAATAACCTTTGAATGAGACACGGGGGTACAAAGGTTGAATTTTCGTCTGATTCAATTTTTCTACATATTGTAAACGGAATTGGCTGAATTTTGCTCCCAAATTAAACTGTCTTCAGAATCAAATGTGAAACACGATGTAACAATTATGAATTTTCTCCTTTTTCAAATCCTTGATTATTAAACCGTGGCATTTCAATGTCAGTTCATTTCATTCTTTGATTAATGTAAAGCCATGATGTGTGAAATACCAATCAGGCAATAACCTTTTTAAGTGCCTTCGAAAGACTGTGCTTTTGTTCTCTTTAAGCCTCCACAAGGTTCAATTCACTAGATTTCAATACAATTAATAGAGGGGACTTGTATATGCATGTGCTTATACAATTATATTTGTTTAGATGCATGCATGTATATACCCTTTCATATATGCCTTCTTTAAATGTATGTATATACCCCTGAGTATAAACCCCTCTATTAATTTTTTAAAAATGTATACCACCTACAACTAGTTATTTTGTCTAATAACACTATTTTTCATATTACTGTCACCACTTGAAGCAATAAACATTTTAGACTAGCGTTAACATTTAATTTAATGTTTAGATGGCCCGTACTCAAAAGAAAATTGTAGATGGAAGTCAAGGAACTCAAGTGGAGAAGGATTAAAGTGATGGAGGGAGGGTTAATTGGTGTAAGGAATTACTTCATTTGTTTTGCGATCTTTGTATCCAATATGAAGACATAATTTGTTGTGCTAATGTCCTTTTTTGTCTTTTTATCTATTAATAACCGCTAAAAGCAAACAGGTAAGTTACCAAAAATCATTTTGTAACCCGTCAAACTAACCCGGCAGTCAAACTCGTTGACTCAATCCGTTGTTCAGAACGCGCTGACTCAATCCGTTAATCGCTAACCGCTATCCGCCAATTGCCAAACACGCCCAATAAATTAATACTAAATGAGTTTTTTACGAGAATATTACTAAAATAAAACTTATTTACATAAATATGACTATTCATTACTACAACGTAGTGCTGTAGTAACTAAAATTCAAAACTTGAACATGAATTACTATGATTTCATTACTACTCTAGTAATGAATCATATTTTTGTAAACCATCTTTATTTTGGTCATATATATGACCAAAATAATTATTTCATACTAAATTTCCGTTTGGATGAATTTTGATAAAGTAAATTTAAGTAAAGGTATTGAAATCTAGTGAATTGTAAATTTAAGTAAATTTAAGTAAATTCTTCTCTAGCTCTGCAAAGAAAAAATAATTAACAAAAAGGGTGTGCTTACATGATGGACTTGTATATGCATGTGCTTATACAATTATATTTGTTTAGATGCATGCATGTATATACCCTTTCATATATGTTTTACAAAAATCATTTTGTAACCCGTCAAACTAATCCGGCAGTCAAACCCGTTGACTCAATCCGTTGTTCAGAACGCGCTGACTCAATCCGTTAATCGCTAACCGCTATCCGCCAATTGCCAAACACGCCCAATAAATTAATACTAAATGAGTTTTTTACGAGAATATTACTAAAATAAAACTTATTTACATAAATATGACTATTCATTACTACAACGTAGTGCTGTAGTAACTAAAATTCAAAACTTGAACATGAATTACTATGATTTCATTACTACTCTAGTAATGAATCATATTTTTGTAAACCATCTTTATTTTGGTCATATATATGACCAAAATAATTATTTCATACTAAATTTCCGTTTGGATGAATTTTGATAAAGTAAATTTAAGTAAAGGTATTGAAATCTAGTGAATTTACTTAAATTTAAGTAAATTTAAGTAAATTCTTCTCTAGCTCTGCAAAGAAGCTAGAGAAGAATATGAATAAATAAAACAATTACAAAATGGATTGCCAAATGCCTAAACAAAGAAATTTCTTGAAGTGCAAATTGGAAATGCTGAATGATTTAGAAGATGACAGTAACCAACTGTGATAAAGAAATCTAGAATTCATTTTCTATAGGCCGCTTCACTGTGCAATTCATCAAGCACATAAAGGGCAGTTTTGTGCATATGGGTAGGAAACGTCTTCCTACCAGTTATTAATTACTGTTTTAAAATTAAGAATCACTGTTTTAAACAGAGAAAAAACATGCCCAAAAAATTTCAATAAAGAATTCTATCGAAAAAGGGTCCAAACGTCGCCGACTCGCTGTCCGAACCATGGTTTCGGTCCGGAATTCTGGGCATGAATATTTTTATATATAGATGTGTTGGGTGTGTTTCGGAAAATAAAGAAAATTAATTAAAAATAAATTAATTAAATAAAATGACTAGAGAAAACAAGAAAGGAGATGAAGCAGAATTAGTCAAAGCTCGTGCTACGCACGATGTCCTTAAAACGTATTTGTTGCCTCCCACGGTGCTAGGAGCGTTGCAACAATCGTTTCCCAGGATACGATGACTACGAACTAATGTTTGAGCACACAAACAAAAGTTCCAGCGAACGAGAACAAGTCTGAACACTCAGGAAATTTTCAGAATGCTAGCAGTGTGTTTTTAGAGCTAAAACGTGTATGAATTCGTGTAAAATCGTGTGTGATGATGCAAACCACCTGCCAGCCTTTATATAGGAGGATTTGTTGTGTGTAAATGGTGAATTAATGGACTTGAACGTTGGACATCAATGACCAGTCCGTTGGGCATTGAATCGGCCATGAACTGTCCATTTAACGCTGTATTAAAAGATAAGAACGTTGGGTATTAATTGTTGTAACGTTTCAGAAGCGCGACAGAAGACCGCCATCAGAATACCCCATCTCTGATGGGCTGCCATCAGAACACCAACGAGGTGTTCTGCCGCAGCTCGCCCGCGCACGCAAGTCGCGGTTTTTCTTCTTCGAATTCGGGATTTGATTTGCACCCCCCCCTGCGCGCGTGGAGAGAGCCTTTACCCTTAGGAATCTTAACTCCTTAAGGGGGGAGTCCCTTTATAAAGGGTTGCAAATCCCTTGGGTTTTCCGGTGTGGGAAATTAACACACTAGAAACCCATCCTTTTTCCCAGTTTTTCCATTCTAACGGGTAAACTTCGAAAAGCGATTTCTCATTCACCCGTTATCCGTTTTGAGCGTACCATATATCAAATTGTAGCCCTTAACAAGGACAATCCGAAACCACTTTGACCCGACCCAAATCGGAAGTGGACCCCACTCAAAAATTGCCCCAAAATAGCCATTTAATGCAATTTTTCACACATTTTTCCAACAAGATGTGCGGGTAATGGAATAGTTAATTAGTTGCCTTTCAAAAAGGTTTTTCGTTACAAATTTTGTGGAAGAGGCTATTTTATGAAGTTTTCAAATGACAGTTCTTTTGTAATGTATTGATTGTTTTGCTTATATATCCCTTTTCAAATGATTTGAAATGAACACAGTATTACTTTTGGTGAATATGACACCCGTAGTGGTCATTCTACCATATACCATTAAAATATAAGGTCTTTTGGAACATTTTGGACTATATACTTCCAAAAAACTTATTATAATAATCGCGCATCTAGTCACCCACCCCATCCCATTCAAAAATTTAATAACACAGAAACTTAACATTTTAATAGTTAGGTAATACTACGTATATTTAGGTGGACAATTTCACCTTTTTTTTGAGATTAATGTGACAGTTTATATAACCCTTTTAAAATTGGAACAAGTGAAAGTGATTCAATTATTAAGAAAATTAGAATTTTGTTATTGATAATGGATTGCTAAAGGAGTTTTTTCCACTTTTAGTCCTCTGACTATTATGTCATTGACATTTTTGGTACCTGACTTTGATTTTTTCCATTTTAGTCCTTGACTATTGCGCTAAAGACACTATTGGTACCCGTCTTTGAAAATTTTCATATTTAGTCCTTCAACATTCATTAAAGTGACACTTTTGGTCCTTCAACTATTATAATAGTGACATTTTTGGTCCTCCACTTATTGGGTGAAAATCACAATGAGACGACCAAAAGTGTCAATTTGACATTACTCAAAGACTAAATGTGGGAAACCTTAAAGTCGGGGATCAAAAGTGTCTCTAGCACAATAGTCGAGGACTAAAAATGGAAAAGTTAGAACTCGAGTACCAAAAATGTCATTGACATAATAGTCGAGGGGCCAAAAATGGCAAAGACTCAATGATAAAGTGTGAATAAAATAAAAATTAACCGCAATCACTAAAATCTTATCAAATATGATATGTGGCAAACTTGCATACGCAAATTGAATAATTCTGCAATAATATTGATTTTTAGATATGATTGTGCATTCGAGTTGCATTAATTCCAAATACATATAACTATCTGTTTTCGTCCATGTCTTCCACTTTTCAAAGTTAAATCAAATTTACACGGAAAATTTTTTACACCAAATTTACTATAAAAACTTCAATGCATATTTAAAATGATTTTACATAATTATATTCAGTTTTTGTTTAGTTTGAAAGATTTGAACTACTTCATAACAATTTGTGTTTCTCATATAATTTGTAAAGTTTAACACGGCCGGTATCAACATCGGCCGGCCCGTACAAGCCCGCTATCATTATTAATACTTAATAACATGTAATTTATCAATCGTTACAAGGGATTACCTGCAACGAAGTTGGGGTTAGCCTGGGCATCGGCCTCGGTCATCGCGTAGACCCTTGTTTGGGCACCGCTGTAACACCCCGGCCCCGCAGAGTCCGAGATAGTTACTCCAGACCTCTAGTACTGTCCTCACAAACCACCACAAGCCTTTATCGCGTACTTTGTCCTCACTCATGCGCGCCCTGAGAAACTTCTCAGGGGGGTCACCCATCCCAAGACTACTCCCGTGCAAGCACGCTTAACTTTGGAGTTTTTGGGTGATGAGCTCCCTTAAAATGAGATGCACCTCTGTTGGTATGAGTAGTACTATAACTACTATTAATCCATTTATATTAAATCTCAAGTGTTACAATCACCACCACTTAGGATCGCAACGTCCTCGTTTCGCCCTTAAACCAATCTCAATCAAACCCCAGAATCTTTTCCCCTGCTAAATGTCTGCCCGATATCCAACGGATCAGCACACTGTCGCAGGGTTGCTCTGATACCATTTGTAACACCCAGGCCCCGCAGGGTCCGAGGCAGTTACTCCAGACCTATAGTACTGTCCTCACAAACCACCACAAGCCTTTATCGCGCACTTTGTCCTCACTCATGCGCGCCCTGAGAAACTTCCCAGGGGGTCACCCATCACAAGACTACTCCCGTGCAAGCACGCTTAACTTTGGAGTTCTTGGGTGATGAGCTCCCTTAAAAGGAGATGCACCTCTGTTGGTATGAGTAGTACTATTAATCCATTTATATTAAATCTCAAGTGTTACAACCGCTTTGGTTGATGGACGCGGCGTTGCTTGTTGATGAGCAGCCTCTTCCCGTGCTACCGTGTGACGGTCCCATGCGGTTCGTTCCCGCCATGGCCTCTCCTCCGACTCCCGATGTGTTCCCTTGCGTCATTTGAGGGCAATTGGCCTTCACATGGCCTGCATTCCCGCACTTGAAGCACCTCGGTGGTTCATTACACTTTCCAAAGTGCCGTTTTGAGCAATTGGGACATCTAGGTACTCCCGAGTTCTGTGGCCCAGGTCCATTCCACCTCGAGTCCCTGTTCTTCTTCGCCGGTGGTACGTGCCGACGTCTTGAATGATCCCCCCCCTAGGGCTGAGCAAAACCCGAACCGACCCGCAAAACCCGAAGTTTTTTCGGATAACATCCGAACCGAAATGGATATCCGACCCGAAAAACCCGAAACCGAAAATCCGATTAGTATTGGGCCTAGATCGGGTGAGGGGTAGGGTTTGTAAAATCCCAACCCGACCCGCCCGAATATCCGAAATATATTAGTGTTTACTTTGAATATGTTAAATTAATACTTGTGTTCAATTATTTGTGTAATTATTTGTGCAATTTGTGTTAAATTATTTTTGTAATTTGGGTGTGTAGTGCACTAGTGTGTACAATTTTTGTCAAAGTGACATTCCAACATTTTAATTATCCAATTATAGTGTGTTTCAATATAACCGAAATATTCGAAATATATTAAATTATGTAGTGTGTACTTTGAATATATTAAATTAATACTTGTGTTCAATTATTTGTGTAATTATTTATGCAATATGTACTAAATTAGTTGCGTGATTTGAATGTTTAGTGCACTAGTTTGTAGCATTTTTGTTAAAGGGGCATTCAAACACTTTAATTATCCAATTATAATTTTTTTTAATATAACCAAAATATCTGAAACCCGATCCGATATCCGATAATATCCGACTTACAAATATCTGAAAACCCCGAACGGGTTTAGGGTATGCAGACCCGACCCGCCTGAACCCGACCCGTGCTCAGCCCTACCCCCCGTGGTTGTTCTTTCGGGAATGATCGGGCGGCCCCGAACTATTCAACTTCCTCTTCTTCGCCTCCTCGGCGTCTCTTGTCTTCCTTTCGTTCCATTGGGTTTCCCCAAGAAGACCCTGTTCCACCACCTCACTAAAGGTCATGTGTCGAGAGTACGAAGCCCGATCACGGATGTCTAAGAGTAAGGCATCCCAAAAGTGCTTCGTCATGCGGTCCTCATCGGCCGTGTACTCGGATAAGAACCTAGCCAAGGCTCTAAATTCCCGTTCCAGCTGCTTAACAATGACACCTTCCTTTTTCTTGAGGTTAGTGTACTCCCTCCGCTTCACATTAACCTCATAGTCAGAGTAGTATTGAGCATAGAACTCCTTTCGAAGTTCTCCCATGAGATAGCCCCACGATATTTTCCTTCTACACTTACCCACCATATAGAAGCTATCCTCTCAAGCAAACGTGAAACAACAGTCAACTTCACGTCTGGTGTAACCTGCATGTCCCTCGATGCATCCTTCAATTTCTTAATCCAATCGGCAGCAACGGTAATGTCACCGGTGCTGTCAAAGGACTTACACCCAAAGGCCCTAGCCTCCTTGAGGTCACTACTAGAAAAATGTCTTACAGTGACACCAAATTAGTGTCACTGAAAGCTTCTGTGACACTAAAAAAGTGTCAACGAAAGTGAAGAATAGTGACACTTTTTAAGTGTCACTAAAAGCGTCACTAAATTGTGACACTATCGTATCACCACATTATGACACTATGGTATCACAAAACTTAATGACACTACGATATCACAAAACTCAATGACACACTAGTACTATGAAAGCATACACATGATACATTGATTGCAATACACACATGCACATAATTTAATACTAATAAATAAAAGATAATAAAGAAACTAATAAAAAATTCAAACATTTTTATTATATCTAAAATTCCCTCGTACATGTGAATGTACATACTACATTATTCAAGGGGGCATACCCCACAATAAAAGATAATAAAGAAGAAAAAAAAGCTCAGTGGTACACTTGTCATTACAGAGGCAACTATTTTGGCCAATGAAGGGGCAACTGCAACTTCTCCAGCTCCTAGATCACTGGTACACTTGTCATTTGGAAAATTTCCAGTCAACACAACTACTCTGAAAAAGAAAGCCAAGAAAAGCATTTTCACACAACAATCAGATCTTTCTTCTTTACACAAAACTCATGTCTCATAGACAGGTTTGAGGCTTTAAATAGTCATCAAAACACTAATATTTCCCTATAATTATAGGGCAAACAAGAGGAGTTGGATTCACTAACCTCACCAACATTACTCAATGCGAAGAAAAGTGTTTCCATAATTACTAATGCATCTCCCATAAGAGGTCTAGAGCCACCTGAAATAATTGTAGTAGCAAGTTTTTGCTCGTTTTGGATTGAAATGAATCTGGGTAAATAATTCGATACATAACGTTTCGTGATTTATTTGATAGAATCAATCTAAGCTAACTCTAACACACTTTTACTAATATCCGAGCGGGCTGTTTGATCACATATACTTTTTATAGTTTTATTTTTACTACTGATGCTACGAAGTAATGTTTTCTAATAGTAACCTATCTATTTTAACTATTCTTTATAATACTAATTGGACTCACTAGCCGCTGGGCATACAGAATTGTCTAGCAGACTAGCCCTACTAGAGTACTAGACATCTATTATCTATGTACCTATAACATGCACAAATTTGATGTTCTGCATTATATGGTTATGTTTTTGTCTTAAACTTTTTTTGTCTTAAACTTATCTCTAACATTTTCTTTCTATGCTTTTCACTTTTGTTGTTTCAAACTCATCTGTAAAGAATTTCTAGATTTTGCATTTTGGGAATGGGTTCACTATCCTCTCATTTCAAAATTGGACAGTGCTAAACGTTTGGACAGTAAACATTTAGGATCTAGTTCACTAATATGAAAGTAAGAATATGGGAGTATGAAAGATCACCTCCACTGCTCAGCCTGGAATCAGATAGGAGGACAAGGCCTAACCCGGGAACAGACATTTAAAATCAAAACTGAACCTAATCTAAAATGACAATGAAAAATTTCTACACATTTAACATTCTCAAAGAAGATGAAATTTCTACACATTTAAAAAAATTCTTTCCCAACATAATCGTTTATAGCCTTAACTAAATCAAATTAATAAATAAATAAAAATTAGCGCTCTTACTTGAAGAAAAGCTCGGAGGAAAGACGAAATAGCAGCTTCCGATCCATAATGATGTTTTGATTGTTGGCTAAGAACTATGCATAGAAAGTAGAAGGGTGAAAACCTGAAAATAAATGATATTTTTAAATTGAAACTAGAGATTGTTTGCAAATGAATTGAAAGTTGATGGTGACAGAGTAAGGGGAAAGGTTCTGGCTTCTTGTAACGGTGACAGAGTAACGGGGGAAGTCAAACTCATGAGATAATTGTAAGAGAGTACGAAGTGTAAAATTTAGAGTACAATTACCTATTGCTATATAGTTCCACCAAGACTCTGTTTATACCTAAAAGACCCTAACTTTCAGTGGCATTAATAAGATTTTATAAATAAATATACTAGATACAAATTGAAAAGCAGTTTGTAAGTGGTTACGTGTCAACATGAATCAAAATATCATTACTTTTGTAGTAAGAGAGTACTATATCGTATTGTTGACAAGAATTTCAAATTAAGGGAAAAGGCAAAGATTCAACAAGAAAGAAATTAGTTGGAAAGAGAAGATAAAACATCGTATAGAGATTAGATTACATTAGTTAGTAATTGACCTTTTAGATGCTGAGAATATAGCTATAATCAGGAGCAACGACTCTTTGAATGACTCTTTTATTGTAGTCTTTGTTCATTTGCTGCGTTCTTCTTCCCCTGGTTTGAGAAAGCAGGCCTGCAATTTTTCATTTTGTTGGTGCCATCCAAAAACAAGTAATAGACTAGTCAACTTATGTGAACACATTTGAATATAAAAATATATCCATTATATTGTTTAACCAAGCATGTGGAAGTTAGAACATAATTAAAACTCTAGAGATCTATTCAATGAAATTATATATCATCAATCCATAAAGAAATGATTCTGCCCCTTTGATATTTGTAAACTGAAAATACACATAAGCAATTAATTAACTTATGTTAAAAACTTAAAATAAAAAATCAATCTCTAAAAATAATAAAGCCCCTCTCCTGAAGTTGCACAGGTGCTCTGGATGTACCAGTGGCGTTGCCGCAGAGAATGGATACCAAGCTTGTCTGTGATCTCGGCAGCGTTCATAGCATTAGGAAGATCTTGTTTGTTGGCAAACACCAGTAGCATTGCATATCTAAGCTCATCCTCATCCAGCATCCTATGCAACTCATCTCTTGCCTCCACGACACGGTCCCTATCGTTGCTATCAACGACAAAGATGAGGCCCTGTGTATTCTAAAAATAGTGCCACCATAATGGACGAATCTTGTCCTGGCCACCAACATAATAAACTGTGAAGCTGATGTTATTGTATTCAGCAATCTCCACATTAGTTTCCTACCATACGTATCTACATATACGAGTTTGAGTAGGATACTAGCTAGTTAAAAAGTTTGAGTACGTTTATACAACTATTTGTCTAGTTCGGCTGAGGGATACATTGAGACCTATACAATTAATCTGATCTTTTTGCCTTCTATCAATAAGCTACTTCATTCATGATTTTGAATGATTAAAACCACTTATTTTGAAACCAATTTTCCAGAAATAAACTACTTCAAATGAGTAAATCCAGAGTTTTAGTACAAAGCATCTCAGTGTTATGTCCTACTCCTTTATAGTCCAAAAAAGTTGTTCAAACTTAAAATTCTCTAAAACGTAATTGATGCAGTTCAAATTTAAAAGCTAGAAAAAAAATAAGGAAACTCAAATATATATGACCTTATCAAGATAGTAACTTTTTAAGCAAACTAGCAGCTATATGCCTATATATGGCCTTACCAAGATAGTTTCATTGGACATCAACAAAGCCTAAGAGAAGATAACAATACCAGGGAACCTACATGCAATTAATTAACCATATTAGTACCTCAACATATATAGATATTAATTAAGATTAACTCAACTTGTGCTATGTCTAAAGATCAATCTAGCATACCATGAGTGTCTGGCGTCTAAAATGAAGTGGCGAATGAAAATTTGTAGGGATATATTATCATGAATATTTCATTGTAAATTCCAATATTATGGATATATTATCATGATTATTGGCGAATGAAAATCTCAAGGGAAATGAAAGGTTAAAGGAGTTAGGGTTGATACCTCAAGCTTTCAATTTGAGAAAGCCCCAAATTTTCAGGTGGTAGCTGAAAATTTGCAGTGGAAGCTGAAGTGGGCTTATTGGGAGCGGCAAAATGGGAAATCAGCGATTGGATTCTAGCTTCGTGAGCACTCCGGACCAATATTTGCAGTGGATGGATTTCCTTTGAGCGGTTCGTCAGTGCGAGAGGAGGAGGAATTTCAACAGGCACTGCGGCGGTCAGAAATGCTTGGGTTTCCCAAGACGATGGAGACGGCGACAGAGACGGCCAAAGAATCGACGGAGGCGACAGGGGAGCAAAGGCGGCGACGATCTATTGCCCGGTGGAGGAGAGGATCTGCTTCTGTGCGCCTTGAAGAGGAAAGCTGAATAGGGGAAGTGCGAAGTGTATTACTCTGGCCGTATAATAAACTCTAGCAGGCCGGCCCGTAAGTAATATGAATGAATAGTGACGCGGGCCTTTAAATATACTCCGTAAAAAAATGAAAGTGTCACTGTATAATGTTTATGTATTTTTGTTAGAAAATAGTGACACTTTTATATCATTGATGTCATTTTATCAGAAAGTGTCACTATAAAAGTGTCACTGTAAGCCATTTTTCTAGTAGTGGGTATTTGGAGATTCTCATGCAGAAATCTCCCCCATGTCCACCTTGGGACGTCCCTGAAATGGTCCCTGAAGCTCCTCGATCAGCTTCCTTTACTCGAGCCTCCTTGAGAGGCACGCCTCGCTTGTCGTCTGAGGTCTATCCCCAGTTTCTCCTTTTGATACCACTCAAGCAATTCCCCCATTTGGACGAATCAGGCATCACTCTCATCGTTGTCCTCCTCATCGGTGTGGAAATCACCCCATCATATGGGGTCTCCTCGTGCCTCGTCTCGGGAACGTAGGTAGAGTCGTAGTCATCGGTGTTGGTTTCATACATCTAACTCACATGGTCATCACTCACTATTTGGGCTCAGCGGCCGCCACGACGTCCTCTTCTCCCCCTAGAAACACGGGATGTGGCCCGGCTAGCCCCAATAGAGGCTCCCACAGCTTGTCCCCTAGGGTTTTCCCCAGTTGGCACCCATCTACCCTCCATTTCCGAAAAGGAATTTGGACGAGTTGTTAGACTCCTATCAATGTCAATTGGCGGTAAACATTAAAGACACTTATTGGCCCAAGTCACCGCCATACCAATTGTTAATGGTACCATCTTAACAACTAGAGACCTTGCAACTCAAGTAACAATAGTTCTATAAGCGCCAAAATACAATGTTCATGGTTTTCAGTAATTTTTTTTGTAAAATCTGTTGTGAGAGGTTGATTACATAGTTTAGAAACTGAGATAGCTCTGATACCACTTAATTGTCACGCCCCAGATCGCATCTAAGCGCGTGTACAACCAACGTAAGACCAAATGACGTCACTCGCAAGTCAATGTGACTTGATCATACAAGGTGTCCATGAACATAGTCCATACCATACTCAGCAAGTAAACATACATATCAGCAAAAACTTGCAAACATAAAATTGCCCAGGGGAAAACCGGCGCTGATCAGGGCTTAAAACCGGCGCCAGTTCTAATTAAAAATAATTAATTTGGCAGGCCAAAGGATAACCGGCGCCGGTTTTGCCCATAACGGGCACCGGTCAGGTTGGAAAAGGCCGGAACGAATCACCATGCTCGAAACCGGGGCCGGTTGTTTTTTAAAAATTAATTTCGGAATGCGGAAGGTAAACCGACACCGTTTTTGCCTATAATTGGCGCCGGTTATGACTATTTTTCATGTAAACTGGTCATCCCAGGTGAAAACCGGCGCCAGTCTAGCCCAAAACCGGTGCCGATCCAGTGTATTTTTGGCCACAAATGTTCATTTAGCCCATTGTTGGTCCGGTACTTTGAGTAGTGTGTCTTACATCATCTGTAAGTGTAGGAACACTCTTGATCAATGGAAGAAACGTAAGGATTCTCATTGATACCGGGGCGCAACGTTCATTTGTGAGCGAAGCGTTCGCCGAAGGTCTTGACGTACCATTGACGCTAATGACACATACTTTGTTGGTCTCCACACCGTTACGAGATGACGTGGGGAGGAACCATTACTATCTATCATGTGAGGTAGAAGTGGCGAGTCAACCTTTGACTTGTGATTTCGTACCTCTATGTATGTTTGAGTTCGATGCAATCCTAGGGATGGATTGGCTTGAGAAGTATCATGCGCGAGTTGATTGTTACACCAAGGTGTTGGAACTTGAGGATGATGAGGGAAACACCTTACGCTTCGAGTGAGATCAGGGAAGATCTCATGATTGTATCATATCCGTGATGAGAGCACAAGAGGTGATGAAGAAAGGATGCCCCGCGTACCTTGCTTACGTGGTGGATGAGACAAAGAAAGAAGTAGACATCAATGATGTACGTGTCATGTGCAAGTACCCAAACGTCTTTCCCAAGGACTTATCGGGGCTTCCACCCGATAGAGAAATTGAATTCGTGATTGAAGTAGAGTTGGGGACCAAACCCATTTGGATTCCTCCTTATCGAATGAAACCGACAGAACTTTAGGAGTTGAAGGTCCAATTACAAGAACTATCGGACAATGGTTTCATTAGACCTAGTCATTCATCGTGGCAGCACCAGTACTCTTCGTGAAGAAGAAATATGGTACACTAAGAATGTGTATAGATTACCGGCAGTTGAACAAGATCACAGTCAAGAATAGGTATCCATTACCAAGGAGGCAAGGATTGATGACTTATCTGATCAACTTCGGGGGGTGGGGGTGGGATGGTGTTCTCAAAGATTGATTTGAGGTCAGACTATCATCAATTGTAGATAAAAGAGGATGACATACCTAAGAGTGCATTTCGCATTAGGTATGGTCACTACGAATTCCTAGTGATGTCATTTGGTTTAACCAATGCACCAACAACATTCATGGACTTGATGAACCATGTGTTTAGTGAGTACTTAAATTAGTTTGTGATTGTATTCATTGATGACATCTTGATATACTCAAAGAACGAGGAAGAACACGAGCATCACTTGGGGCTTGTGTTTGAAAGGCTAAGAGAGAAACAACTCTTTGCCAAGTTCTCTAAATGTGAATTTTGGCTCAAAGAGATTGGTTTTCTTGGACATGTCTGACGTGCACTTTGTCGTGGTGTGCACTCAAAATAATAATCAATACGACACTAATACGTAGTATAGTGTAGTAAGGTTCGTATCCACAGGGAAAAGAACACTTTTCTTTTTATAAAACTAGAAATAAGTAACAAGGGGGGGGGGGGGGTTGATTGGTTGATGAACTTAAATTATATTTAAGCACGAAGATGAACGACTTATGTGGTTTAATTAATGAGAAGGAGACTTGGTTTTGCTTTTATCTACTTAATAAAATGTTCGTCGATCCCGGTTATATCTTTAACTTTCTTCCTCTCGAATACTCAATCAAGGAGTATATCCAATTCATCGAGGGTAGTTATTAATAACGAGACGCGTTCATTAATAAAACTTACTACCGAGCCAATATAGAACACGCGCCGTACGTATATTCACTCGATGGTAGCAATAAAATCAAGATGAAAACGATTGAGATTGATAACCTCAACACAAGCGGTTTATTGGTTTAATCAATATAATTAATTCTCCTTAGATTATTAACCATGAGACACATGCATTAATAATCCAAGTTTACTACCGTGAAAGGACCGAATTAATAACAAGCGTATTAATCGACCGAATCTAGTATTAATTAATGTATGAAACAAAACTAGTTGATCCTTTAAGCAATGCTCAAAATATTAATATGAAATATGAATAGGAATTAATTAATATTCAAGGAAGAAGATTAAAGAAAATAACTCACAACTTACAATTCATTAAGCTTCAAAGTAGCAAAACCAAGATGGAAGAGTTTAACTCCTCATTTGGAGACTAAACATGAAGAAAATATAAAGAAATAACTTGTCTAAACTGAGCTTAGAAGTATATAGGAATTGGTGATTTTTGTGGGAAGGAAAGGGGTCTATTTATAGGAAAATGGAGCATGCAGGGGTGTGTACCCGATCGGGTATAGAAGGCTCCCGATCGGGTACACTCAAAAGCTTCCCAGAATCTAAAATCGTTATGCATACCCGACTGGGTGTGTCGGCTACCCGATCGGGTATGACACTCGAACATGGCCAAAATCTTCTCCGCATGTTGCTTGGTTCCCGGGTTGATCCGATTTGATTTTCCAGCATGGTACCCGATCGGGTACAACACAAAAATCAAAATCTTTATTTTGTCTTGAGATTTTTGCACCTTCCTCCCACTTGTGATGTTCACCAATGGTCCCCAAAGTGTTCTTGGACCTGTTTGAGCTCAGAATGAACCTAATCTAAACAAATTACAAATATTTAACAAACTAAACTATTACACCAAAAGTGTATAATTTCCAAAGTAACAATCAATCTAAACTAATTAAAAAATACAAACATAAATATGGAAATTACATGCATGTCAATGTCATATCCGGTTCGGGCATTGCGGTGGACAATGCAAAGATAGAAGCTATCATTGATTGGGGACGACCCAATAATGTGAAATAGATACGTAGTTTCATTGACTTAACGGGATACGTACTATCGTAAGTTCGTTGAGAAATTCTCTATGTTGGCGTCTCCACTTACGAAGCTCACGAAGAAGGGGGCTAAGTTCATATGGGACAACAAGTGTGAGAAGGGGCTAAGTTCACAATTAATAAAATTGATTTTTAGATATAATTTTGCATTCACAATTTACATCAATTCTAAATACGTACATATACTGCCCATCTCGATCTTATTTGCTTCATTTATGTGATTTTGTCATGATATTACTAATAAAACATTGAGAATAGATAGAAAAAAGACATTTTTTTAATATCCAAAAGTGCGACTAAAAAGAAGTAAATGAAAAAGTTTACCCTTACTAAAGTAACTCACACACTACGGTGACAACCCTATAATGACTTATGCATAGTGACCAATTGACATAGTGATTTTCGTCCAGTGACCAATGGCATAGAGACTTCCGCCAGCAACTAACAACACAGTTACATGCCTTCAGTGACAATTACATACACATACAGTGACCAACATTCACCCGTCAAGTGATCCAGTGACTAACACTATCAAGTGACTATCGTCTGCCCGTCCAGTGACATCTTTCACCTGACCAATTACAACGGTTGCCCCACCAGTGACCAACGCCCATCCGTCCCATCTATGCCCCGTCCACCCATCTCACCGTTGCCCCATACCTTCCCATGACCGCCACCGCCTCTCTGACCACTAACCACCCTATCACCCCATTTAGTGGCGGTAGACGTATGAGATGAGTTTGTAGAGAGAAGCTGCATGCGGACGATCTGATTCAGAGATATGGAGAGTTTAGGGTTTTATAATAAGAGTGAAATTCTTGCCCTTTCAGATACAATTAGTCCATTTTGTCCATATTAATATTAGGTCTCTCTTTTGTTTATTCAAATTCCTAAAGGATTAATTTTGTCATTATTCCTTCATTTATTTATTAATTAACATAGCATCAAAAAAATTAAATACAGTGTGACAACTTTATTTCTGCCAACGTGAAATTTGTTAAATACGATTTCATATTTTTTTTTTCATCGAACGATTTTTTTTGGTATTTATAACTAATTTTACAATATTTTCGTCATTTGTTCAACTGTTAGTGACATGCGCGAAACAATATACCACGTATAGTGTATGTTCGCTCCCCCCTCATGACAATTCCTGAATAATACATTGTGCATATCAATGCTAGTATCATTACAAGTTTAAAGCCTGTTTGGTCACCCTGTTTTTCGACTGATCTGTCTTATCAACTAATTGTTTCACGAAACACGTAAATTTTGATTTCATGCGCGAAGTTGTATATATACTGTCAAAAAAAGTAAGGTTGAAGTTATTTTTCTGACTGAATTGACTGAAGCTATTATAGAAAAGTATTTTAGCTATTTTTCATATAATCTTTTTATTAACACAATATATTTTGAATATACGTAAATTGCTTCATAATTTTAGCAGAATCAACCGAATAAATGTACAAAACAGGCTCTCAGTGTATTTTCTCCTTATAGCACTACAATTCATACCGATTCATATTTAAAATTTTAAAAATAGTTTAAAACTGAGATTATTTAAATAAATAAGGACATATAAATGACTAAAGTAAAGAGGATTGATAAAAATATGACTTCTCATGCAAACTAACTATATTAGTAACTATTATTATATTCAGATCCCGTTTGGTAATATCCAAATCAACTGTATTGGCTAATTATGTTGACCAAATCAACTGTAACTTGGATAGTTTTAAAATATACAAAGACCAGACATTCGCTAGACCAGACCAAATCAGTTCAGACCAAACAAGACCAGACCAGACCAACAAATTTCAGTCCAAGTAAAAAGATCTTAACTCCAACCTAATTTTTTCTTACTATTGCACAGTTCAACGCGCGAAATCAAAAGTTACATGTTTAATGAAAAGATTGATTGATAAGTCTGATAAACTAAAAAACATGCTCATTAGACGGGCTCTCAATTTCACATTGTGATTTGCAGTGACCATAAAACTATGTACATAAAAATATTACTCACATTTTTATCCATAAATTTAATCTTAACAATATTCTAATATGGAGTAAATGCTATATTCATATACTCCGTGTTTAGTAAACATAAAATTTGGTATAAAATATTCCCTCCGTTTTCTAATAATTATTTCGTGTTCCTTTTTTAGATGTTTTTTTATATTTGGTCCTCTTTCCTTCTTAGTAAGTTTTTCAATGAAAATACTTTTATATCATCACTTTTATTAATCTGATACCGTTTTACTTTTTACATACTACTCTGTCCTACTTAATCATTACTTTATTCTTTTAAATATATTCTATTTCATACTTTTTCATTTACTATACATCCTCTATACTACCCATACTATTTGAGTATTTTCTTCTTAAAAATCACAATGAACTTAAGCGGGTTATTATTGACGAAAGGAGGGACTATACTAGTATGAAACTATGAATAACAGGGAGTAATTTTTTCTGAAGTTTCGAGGCACATTCCCATTGAAAGTGGTGAGAGTACTCCGTAAGTTAGTTGTAGTCGGATAACATTTGTTTAAAAAAAAGTGGTGAGAGTACTCCGTAAGTTAGTTGTAGTCGTATAACATTCCCATCGAGACACATTCCCATTGTAGTCGTATAACAGCCGGCCAGCATCATTATATATGTGACTTGCATTGTCCATTAAGATAGACCTGACCTTACACGTACCATTGTACCAAGCAAAACGCACCACTGCACTAACTAAATTTCACGTTCGTGTACTTGTAGTTTACCATTACAGATAATGGCTTTAAGGTACTCTCCATAATAAAAAAGGTACTCTCCATCACAAAAACTTATGCTATTTGTACCTTTCAACTTATTCTTAGCTTACTCCATGATTTCTCAATATTGGTAAGGTATGATACCTTAAAAGTAATGTATAATTACATAAATATGACCAAAATAAAGATGATTTACAAAAATATGACTAGTAACTAGAGTAGTAATGAAATCATAATAATTCATGTTCAACTTTTGAACTTAAGTTATCACTGCACTACATTGTAGTAATGAATAGTCATATTTATATAAATAAGTTTTATTTTAGTAATGTTCTTGTAAAACCCCCATTATTTTTCTAGGGAGTGTTGGTAAAAACTTTAAAAAATGATTTTCAACTTTTGGCATAAAAATTGAAATATGTAGTTTCAATTTTCAACACGACAAATTCTGGTAGGGCGGCGAAAAACTTGAAACTACGTACAAAAAGCCCTGGCATGAGGTAGAAGAAGGCTAGATTGCAAGTGGGAGGGCATTAACATCGAATCCAAGAAGAAGTTCTAACCAGATCATAAGAGAGGTAGAAGAAAGGCCTATCACTCTATCGCCGTCCAAGTTCAATTTTCATGAGAATTTATTACGTTGACGCTTGCACACACCTGCACTCCACTCTGGTACTCAGTTAGCTTTTTTCCGTTTTAAACGCGTTTTAAATACGTACCGTTTTTTTGAACAAAAAAACGCGTTTAAAACGAAAAATAATGTCGGTCCGTTTAAAAAAGAAAAAAACTCCTACTTCCCGTATAAAACGTATTTTTTCCGTATTTTACAAAAAAATAGAAACATGAACTGATCAATTGAATAAGTGCATAAAATGCATAGGAGATCAACAATAGCTTACAAGCGAAAAGAAAAATAACCTCCTCGTGACCGCGTGTTTTTATTGTTACAAAGCAATTATTAAATACTAAAATTAATTGCATGACGGCTAAAGCTAGCTTTCTAAAATTAAATACCAAAACTTCAAATACTACTAGGTTTATGATGTTTTCCCAATCAAGCATATCAAATTAAGGTTTTTCTAAACCTGACATATTTTTAGTATATATACTTTTACCGTTTTACACATAAACAATAATGTGTTTAACTTGAGTATTATCATATAATAAGCGTAGCAGTCGTACAATGTACTTTTCTCATATGCTTCCATCATCTTGATAAAATAATGAGTTTATCTTGAGTATTATTTGATGATCATATAAAGATAATGATTTTAGCTTAGTCTCATCTACAGTCATGATGCCTCACTTTTTGACTTTATTTTGCAAAATTATGCCTTGGACTTAATTACTATTTTTATTTTTGTCATCGACCTATGCAATTACGAATTATTCTTTTATGTGGTGATGAGATTTGTTACTTGAATATGTGTATAATTTTATTTCTTTTTACTATATATCTTATTTTGTGAAGTATATACTTTAAAAGTTCAAAATAATACCCCGTATTTTTTGTCCGAATTTTTGTAACATATACCGTATTATACACGTATACGTATTTACACGTTTTTTAAAAGTCAACGTTTTTTCAACGAATTTTTGACCGTTTTATTCATTCGTGTTACCGAATAAAACGCGTACGTATTAAACCCCGTTTAATTCCCGTACCGTATTTAACTAACTATGCTCTGGTACATGTGGAAATCTGTTGAGTAGAGACTTGGGTCGTGTCCTACCGTTCTGTTTCCTTAATATAAATTAATATATGCTCATGCACTTTTCTATTATTTAAGAATTTTTTCTTTTGGCATGTGTGCCTGAGTTTTGCTGCGTGCGACAACATTAAATGATATTTAATTTCCATTAATTTGTCATTATTAATCTAATTACTTAATTGAATGGGACAATATTGATTGCCATATTGAACCAATGTCCTAAAACCCTAACGAGAGCTTCTGATGCCGTGTTCTCCCCTCTATTTCAATGACAAAGGAATGTCTTCTCTCCTCTGTTTCGACGCAGCAGAAAGAGCACATATGATGCACTAATTTAAGCAGGTAGCGGATTCCATGTATTGTTAAGGTGATCGGCTCTCAGAGATTCTTGGTGGGGATGACCCAACTGGACTATTTTTCTTTTCTAGTTGTGCTTGCTTTGTGCTATGGCGGTTCTTTCCTAGACATTGACACTCTAGGTTGTTTTGTCTACCTCGGTGTGGGAAGTTGTTTTGGTGTCCTGACTAGCTTCGCCTGGTCAGAGGTTTCTGTCTGCCTTCTTTTGAGCTACAGGCGTAGAAAATGATAGAGTTCGTCCTCCTCCAGAACCACCTCCGTGTCAGGAAGAGTTTGGTGGAAAAACTTTATTTCAATTTTATATTTCATTTAGTAGTACTTATTTTTGTTTTACTTCGAGTAGGTGTGATCGGGTTATTTGGATTTCTGAAGTACTTTTGATAGACAGTGTTTCAGTTCCTATTATTTGTATGAGGTGACTGATTTCATGTATATTCCTAGGGCTTAAGATCGACTCTGTCATAACTATCTGGAGGTTGTCTCGTATGATTTCTTGATATAGATATAAAAAACCGCTCTGTTATGCTAAAAAAGACAAATTCTACTTAAATTAAACACTTAAAAGACAAAAGATGGAAATAAGTAGATGAGTATTATAAATCTTTTTTCACCTTTTCTATTATATAAAGTCATTTTTATCAAACATTATCAACTTTATTTATCAAAGTTGGAAAACACAAAATCACGTATGCCCCTAACTAGTATGAAAGTATAAGGGTTTGGAGTAATGGCTTACCCAATTAGGTAACCTTATGGTGTATTTATATTAGAAATAATAATATGGAAGGTACAATATTTTCCTAAAATATATATAGCTATTACACCCCCTCAATCTATGCAGAAGATATAACGCACAGATTGGACTTCAAAAACTCAAAATGCTGACTAGACAAATTTTTTGTAAATATGTCAGCTAACTGAAACTGAGTGGGGATGTATTTAACAATAAGATCACCATAAGCTACCCTTTCACGAACAAAATGATAATCTATTTTAATACGTTTGCTTCGATCATGCTGAATAGGATTAACCGCCAGATAAGAAGCAGACACATTGTCGCAAAAGAGTTGAACCGTTTTGGGAATGTAAAAACCCCAAATCTGCTAACAAGGAGCGAATGAAGAGCGTATCTTGAACTGTGTAAGCAACTGCACGATATTCGGCTTCAGTGGAAGATTTAGAAACTGTGGGTTGCTTTTTAGATCTCCAAGAAATAAGGTTATCGCCCAAGAAGATTGCATAACCTGTAGTAGAACGACAACTATCAGGACAGCCAGCCCAGTCTGCATCAGAGTAAGCAATGAAGAGAGACGGATCACCCCCTTTGCGCAGCCACAATCCCTCAGAAACAGTGCCCTGTAAATATCTGTAAATATGCTCCACAGCCAATAAGTGAGTGGTACGGGGAGCACGCATAAACTGAGAAACTAGGTGCACAGCTTAAGTAATATCCGGTCTGGTAATGGTTAAATATTGTAAAGCACCGACCATGCTGCGGTATTCCGTACCATCAGCCAAAAGTTCTCCATCAGTTAAAGAGAGTTTTGTGCGGGACGGTAGGGGAGTACGAACAGGTTTGACAGTATGCAGGTGAAACCGACGCAATAGATCAGAGATATATTTTTGTTGAGATAAAAAAATACCCTTAGGTGTGTGAAGCGTCTGGATACCCAAAAAATAATGAATCTCACCCAAGTCCTTCATAGCAAATGTGTGACATAAGGTGGAGATAAAAGACGACACTATGGATGGGGAATTGCCTGTAATAAGAATATCGTCAACATATAAAAGAATATATATGGAACAAGAAGCACGACGATAGACAAACATGGACGAATCAGATTTACTTTGGTAAAAACCATGACTAAGTAAGAACCCACTGAATCTGTGAAACCAAGCCCGAGGAACTTGTTTTAAACCATATAGGGCTTTGCGTAACCGACAAATATGAGTAGGAAAAGATGAATGAACAAAGCCTTGTGGTTGACGCATATAAACCTCCTCAGTTAGATAGCCGTGTAAAAATGCATTTTTAACATCTAACTGACGAACACGCCAACCAAATGAGGTAGCAAGAAAAAGTAAGAGACGGACAGTGGTAGGTTTAACAACAGGACTAAAAGTTTCTGAAAAATCTACCCTACCTTGTTGTTTAAACCCTTGAGCCACTAATCGAGCCTTATGACATTCAATCGACCCATCCGAATTATATTTCGTTTTATAAATCCATCTACAGCCTACCACATTTTTGTGAGGATCATAAGGTACTAAATCCCAAGTCTTATTAGCAATAAGTGCATTAAACTCTTCAGCCATGGCTGCCCGCCACTTTAATTTTTTATTTGCTTGTGAAAAACACGTGGGATCCGGAGGACAATCACTTGTGGTAAGAGAAAAAATGTTATTTGGTTTAAAAATCCCATCTTTAGCCCGAGTACGCATAGGATGTACATTGTGAATACGGGGAGGAGACGGAAGAGGACTGCCCGAGGGGTTGCTGGCCGAGGAAGTAGGTGACAAAGGACTGACCATTGGGCTACAGGACAGTGGGCTATGGGACAAAGAACTTACAGGAGATAGCGGTGGGGTACTATGGGAGGGGCTGGTCACGGGACTCGTGGAGTGAGGGATAGGATCTGGGACAGGGGATGAACTGACATCACTCGGTGTAGGGACGGATGTGGACTGGTCGTGTGCTGTGAGCAACGGGCTATCCGGTAACGGGTTGGCCGGCAGGATAGATGGCAAGGAGGGACGATGTTGCACATTTGTAGGACGAGACGTGGACAAGGAACTAACTGGAGAAGACGAGTAGGACGGGGAAGGTAGGGATGCATATGGAAATTGATCCTCATGAAAAACGACATCACGACTAATATAGACTCGGCCGGTATTAGGATCAAAACATCGATATCCCTTGTAACCGGACGCATAGCCAAGAAAGACACATCGAATGGATCGAGGTGATAGCTTATTTGCCGAAGTGGCACTTTTATTAGGAAAACATTCACACCCGAAAACCCATAAAAAATTGTAGTCAGGGGATTTATTTAGAAGCTTATGATATGGACTAAGACCATGCAAAACAGGAGTAGGAAGACGATTAATTACATACGTAGCTGCATAGAGAGCATCAACCCAAAATTGGGGCGGGAGATGAGCCTCAATGAGCATGGTACGAATTAATTCTAAAAGATGTCGATGTTTGCATTCTGCTACGCCGTTCTGGACAGGGGTATCTGGACATGATTATTGAAAAAGATTTCCACACTGGAGAAAATGATTATTAAAAATATGATTGTCAAATTCACCCCCGCTGTCACTTTGAAAACATTTTATTTTACAATTTAAAAGATTTTCAACTAATTTTGAAAATGAAAAAAATGAGTAAAAACCTCAGATTTTCTACGCATAGGATAAACCCACGTAAAACGAGAAAAATCGTCTATAAAACATACATAATATTTAAACTGAAGATGAGATAAAACAGGCGATTGCCAAATATCAGAATGAATTAATTGTAACGGAGCAGTAGCAGGATGTAAAACGTCTTGAAATGGCAATCTATGAGATTTGCCAAGTCTACAAGTAGTGCAAGAAAAATTAAAACTACTAGTACTACGAATCAAATTTGGGCGCCGTAGAGTGGACAAAATGCTATCACCACAATGACCCAACCGCTTATGCCAGACTGGACTAGGAGCAGATGAAGTAAATAGAGCAGAAGACAGGCTGGGTGGGGTGAAGGGATAAATCCTATCCTTATGAGAAGCGTGGAGTAGTGTTGCCCCGTGTGATTGTCCTTAACAGAAAAAACATTTTTGTCAAAAAAAAAACAATACAATCATTCTCCTCACATAATTTTTGAATAATAATATGGCTATTAACTAGTTCTACCAAAGGTCTTCGGGAAACTTGACCTTGTTACCATCTGGTAAATCAACAAGTGACACATCACTTGCACCTGACCAGGCTAATTAAAGTTACTTGTGAATGAGCTGAATAGATATCTTTCTCCCACATGGGTGACAAAATCCTTCTTGATCAGTCACATACATCTACAAGGTTCATAATATGCCTAATCACCATGTTATTTTATAATTACCCGTTTTAAAGTTCAAAACATGTTAATTCCCATGACGGTAACCATGATGTATCAATAATAAAAACATAGCACCTGTCATTATTGAGGACTACAATGATAACTTACATAAAACTCTTGCAATATCCTCGGTCAAGGTTGGTGTGTCTAATGAACTTGTTATCTAATAAGCATTTATGTGATTAGTTTGATATCCTTAAACATATGACTAGTTAAATGTAGTTATCAGCTAATATATATACAAGTCTATTACTTCCTCCGTCCCGAATTGTAAGACACTTTAGAGTTTACGATGTTTGATCGAAGATAAAGCAAATGAATCTCTGTCCGCACTCAAATTATGTTTAGAAAAAAAGAATTGCATACCCAGAAACTAAATTAAAAGCTTTACAAAGTCTCAAAAACCAGAATCAAATTTGATAAAAATTTGATATATAAAGTAAGAGATTAAGAGTGATTTCTGTTGACCAAGTAAATATGAAAAGTATCTTACAAAATGGGACTGAGGGAGTAACTAATAATGACCCATATTAATAATATTAGACCATAGACTTTGAGTACTACGCTTATAAGAACGTGTAGCGCGCACTACACAATGAAGTCACTTACTTATTTAGTTACTAAGCTTACTATTCAGAGTCTAGCTAATAATAAAGAGAACTCATACTAATTACTATAAAACAAGTTCATAACATTATTAATTGATGAATATAAATATTCAAGG
This sequence comes from Cuscuta epithymum, assembly GCA_945859915.1. Lineage (NCBI taxonomy): Eukaryota > Viridiplantae > Streptophyta > Magnoliopsida > Solanales > Convolvulaceae > Cuscuta > Cuscuta epithymum. Next base: position 541,453 of record CAMAPF010001045.1, on the reverse strand, counting down.
AAATTAAAAATTATACTTTATGATTGTCCTAGGACATATTTCCAATATTATGTATCTAGGCTAGGAAATGATCTTTGATAGTCCATTCATGATCCTAGATCAGACTGCGTAGAAACTTTTGATTCATACCTCCAAATATGTTCATTTCAATTCAAAAACTTTTTTCACGTTGCTTGATTTTCTACAAACTTTTGAGGGCCGACGCCGGTTGGATGTAGTGAGATGACGAACACCGGGCGGGTCATATTCTAGCGCCAGTTTATTTCCAAATCGCATTTACTTAGTTTTGAGTGCTTTTTTGCTTCGACGGTTGATCCGGAAGTGTCATCGCAGCTGTTTTGACTTTGTTGCTTTTTTTCTCTTCATTTGTTATAGAGAAAAGGGTCAAATAAGGCCTTCTACTATTATGAAATAGTCACATAAGGCCATGTACTCAATAAAGTGTCATATAAGTACCTCTACTTGTAAAGAGCAATCAAATGAGTCCTAATAACCTATTTAACACCTCTTAATCCCGGTTTTAGCGTACTTCTGACTATCTTTTTAGAATAGATTATACGGCATACGTCGAATATTTAACTAAGATTGGTTGAAATACAAGTCAAAAAAATCGACATGTAAGCCAAAACCGAGATTAGGAGGTTGTAAATAGATCGTTAGGACTCATTTGATTGTTTTTTTACAAGTAGATGTACTTATATGACACTTTATTGAGTACATGGTCTTATGTGACTATTTCATAATAATAGAAGACCTTATTTGACCCTTTTCTCTTTGTTATAATACTTCACATTCTCGACACATTTTGGCTTTCTTTACTCAATTTCTTGACTTTTTTTTAGTACAAATTACTATAAATATAACACTTTCGTAAAACTAAGTAATTATCATACCTATCAAACTTCCCTACATTGGAATGATGCTTATCCTCGAGCGAATCCATAACGATGCACAACTAAAGAAAAAATCGTCCAGGCAAATTAAGTTCTCAATAAGAAGATAAAAATATACTACGTAGATATAAACTCTTCATTCTTTCTCGGGGTAAAAAGTTTTTCTTGTCACTAACAATGACAACACTTAAGATTTTAAAAAAGTTTTTACTCTTGACGTATTTTTTAGTGACAATCTAAGCAATATGTTGGAGCTTGAGATATTTTGATGGCTTTTGTGGGTTGACAACCTTATTCTTTTTTATTTATTTTTTATTTTTTTATATAACCCTAGAAGGCAAACCACCAATATCAGTGGGGCAGATGTCGGGGGACACCTGCCATAGTTTTATTAAAAATCATTGAAAAGTACAAAGGGAAAGGGGGACCAAACCAAACCTCTCCCAAACACAAAAAATGAAGCTAAGTACAAAAGACTCAACAAATAACATAAGGCATGTCAAGTTTGTTAGGTCCATCTGGTTTTGATGATGCATGTATTGTAGACTCAAACTTGATCTTGTACCTTATGTTTTACGTATGCATGCATGAGAAAAGTACAAACAAAAGAAGTACCAAAAACAAAGAAAAGAAACAAAGGTACAAAAGAGTTGACTAAATCGGTAGCCTGCCGAAAGTGAGGCAACTGATTTTCACGTACCATCCGGTCAAAAGATTCCAAATTATTATTTCCACAGATAAAGTAAAAGAAAAATGGCTTCATTTTTCTTTTACAACTTGGCTAAAGAGGAAAGTCACGAGAACCTATTTTTGGCAAGTGGGTTATGACCTATGGAAAACTTTGTAAGTCAACCCATACTATCTTATTTACAAGTATACGCATGGGCTCAAAGAAAGGAACAAAAAGAGACTCAGACTACTAGGAAAGAAGACAAAAAGAGAGCATGCTGAAGATCAAGTGGAAAGCTTCAACGTTCAAGATTGAATCTCCTCAACCAACGGGAGTTATTCAACTATAATAAGCCTATAAATACTCAAGGGATGTGACAAAGAAGATTCAGCGAGCTTAGTGCAATCAAGACATTTATATCAGAATATCTAGCAAAAAGATAAAGTGTTAATCCATCATTTTATTCTCAGCTCGTTCACATTTCTTTAAGCTCTTAGATTAGTTCACTTTGAAAATTCAGACTAAGAAGCTTAGAATAGTTGGGAGAAAGTTGTAAACTCTTTTGGAAGAATTTGTGATCCAAAGAGTGGGTAGATTAGGACATGCGTAGCTTTTGAATCAGACTGATTCATTAGTGAAAAACCTAGAGGCAAGAGTAACTTGGAGTAGGTGTTACTCCTTGTGAAAACCTGACAGTTTATGCATCTATAAGGTGGGACTGGATGTAGGAGGATTACACCACCTCCAAACCAGGATACATCGGTGTGTCAATCTCTTTAAACCACTAAAGAAACTGCCAACAAGCCTTAACCAATTCCCAGAAAAACAGCTTCCTCAAAACCCAGTTTCGGCAGCTTGCTGATTTCTCCAGTTCAAACCCAGAAAACTGTCCTGTCCAAACCTCATAGTGTATTAATCAAAAGTCAAGTCTTCCGCTGCTGATTCTAAAGCCTTACTAAAGGTTTAAGAATCAAACTCACAAAGAGGGATAAGACTTTTAGCCAAAAAGTTTTAAAAGTCTATTCACCCCCCCCCTAGACTTTTACCCGGGACCATCAAAGTTCATCCAACTTGATGGATCCACCAAGCTCTTTAGGAACAATATTCCCGAACCGCCAAGTAAAAGGCCGATGTAGGCCCAATTTTGCAACTTCCCTAGCGACTTATTAACTTGGGCTAGAGTAAAATGGAAACCCAAGTTTCGGAAGCTCGTATTAAAAATGCCTGAGTTCAGTAAACAATAAGAGGAAACATCCATTTCCACATCAGGAAAGCTAAGAGTTTCAGACCACCGCACCGCTGGATGAAGAACTTTATCTTCTCGCACAGACGAACCACTCAAAGGAAATCCATCCGCTGCTACCAACGCCCCGGAACGGTCACACAACAGAAATCCCGCAGCTGACTTCCCAAATTGCCTGTAGATTATCCAGTTGAGCTTCACATTCTAACCGCTCGGCTTCTTCCACCTTATAATTTGGGGCTTTCTTAACTTAAAGGAAACATGTAAAAGACCAACCTCCTTGAGTTTATCGTTTCCTTGAATTTTATCGTTAGCCCAGCACCACGCTAACATAAATTTGACAATGTGCTTGATTAATCCCTCTTTCTCCGGAACTGATTCATTGAAGATGGAATCCCATAAGCCTTCCACAAGTGCCATGCTATTACTCCAGGTAAAATGACTGAGTATACACTATCCATTGATTTACCTGAAACACTTGTCCACCATTTCATAAGCCGTAATTTAATGCTTTAATAGCCCTTGTAGACACCAAATAATTTAATCCTCTAGAGAAAGTCTTGGACATTATTATGAACAACAAAGGGGATAAAGGGTCCTTTGCTTCACACCCCTAGATGGCTTGAAGAAACCATAAGGAGCCCCATTAATAAGAATAGAAATGAAAGCAGCTCTCAGATTTCCCATGATCAAATTAACAACATGCTGACTAAAGCCAAATTTACCCGGGATAGCCTGTAAAAAATCCCAAGACACCCTATCAAAAGCCTTAGCCATATCCAATTTAATAACAATATTAGAGGCTCTTATTTTTCTGTCCAGATTATGCAGCATTTCAAGTGCAACTAGAACCTGATTTTTAATCTCTCTCCCTTTCATAAACCCCGATTGCTCTCTAGAGATGATTTTAGGCATAATAGAAGTCAATCTGCTTTCCAAGATCCTAGTGTTGACCTTGCTAATAAATGTGGACAAACAAATGAGACGAAAATCGCCAAAGGAAACTTGGTTCTTTTTTTCGGAATTAAAACCATATTAACACTTCCCACCCCCTTAGGAATCGCAATCCCTAAATAGAATTCCTGCACAACAAGAACCACATCCTTTTTAATAAAATCCCAGCAGCCCCTATAAAAACACCCTCCATAACCATCTGGGCCTGGGGCAGCGTCTTGATTGAGATTCCAGATTGCTTCCTTAACCTCGACTTCATCAGGAAGTCCAGCAAGAAAAACATTATCAGTTTCGTTAAGAACTTGAGGAATATTACAAAGAAAATCATTATAAGATCAGAATAAGTCTCTTCCTCTTGATATAAATTAGTAAAGAAAGAAACTACCTCATCTGCAATTTGACATTGATCATAGCATCACTCCCCATTAGCTTTTTAATGGCCATGATATTTTGCCTCCTTTTCTTTTCCTTGACCACCTCATGAAAATTTAGAGTTAACATCACCTCCCCACAGTCATTTAACATTCGCTTTTTGCTTCCAATACAATTCTTGTTGCTTAGCCTTTAATAAAATTTTAGCCTGCTTATTAAAACAATAAGCTCTGGTGTCTTCATTCGGGTTATCTTCAAAGTCCTTTTTTGTCGCCATTACCTCTGCTTCCAACCTCTCAGCCTCCTAAAAATATCACCAAACACATCTACATTCCATTTTTTAATGTCCACTTTCAATCTTTGTAACTTATCACACAATCCTCCCATGCCACCAAAGGTAGGATAATCAGCCCAAATCTCTACAAGACTAAAAAAGTATTTAGGATGTTTTTATTTGGACTGTAATTTGATGGTCTGGTCTGGCCTGAACTGGTCTGGTCTAGTTTCTTTGTATTTTTATAACTACCCAAGTCTGATCTGATCTGGTTTGGTTTGCGATAAATTACAGTCCAAGTAAAAACATCCTTAAAGAATATTGAAAGGAATAAATAAGACTCAAAAAGTATTTAAATATTAATTACTCAATAAATTTTACCTCTAAAAATGGTTGCATACAAATTAGATGCTCTTAAGTTTAACCTTCTTCTAAATGGAGTAGAGACATTTAATGGTAACGGTGCTAGCTTCTTAAAATTATAACGGAGTAAGGGCATTAAAATCCATGGAAAAATAAGTACAATGATTTAACAAAAATGTACAACATCTTATGCTTATAATAGATAGACATAATTCAGGGGTACTAACTCTCATTCACAATTATAATGTTTTTAGATACATGATCACTTAGGTGAATTAGTCAAATTGCACGATTGGGTGATAAAAATGCATTAAATTATGCACACACTAGTAATTTATACATCGAAGACTTTGGCCAAAAAAATGTGCACAATTTGGGAAAGAAAAAACAAAAACCACAAAATAATAAATTGAAAAGACGCAACAATAAATTGAAAAGAATAGTCATTTGTACGAGTTCAAATTACTATTCCTAAATAAAAATATAAAGGAAGCAACATTGCTCCAAGCTTAAAGGCCAAGTTGTGAAAATGATACAAAAGAATAATCATTCCTCCGAGTTCAAAGGACAATTTCGACTGTCATGATACCCTTTTTTTATTACATTTTCTACATAGCCTCTTAGACTTCTGGCTCACTTCAATTGTCTTCTCCTTGCCTCCTTTAATCCTCTTACCACAACCCTTATTTCGAGCCTGCTGCGGTGGAACGCTAACTTTAGTAGGAATAGATGACCCATAAAAGGCTTTTATAACATCATTTTTAAGATCCTGATACACTATTTCCTTGAGAGCTTGACAGTAAATCTTTTTGCACCTTAATGGCATCTGCAAACTACTGAAACAATTGAGGTTTTGGGGTAATCAGTCCAACACAAAAATGAATATCAGACCACAATGTCTTCATAGCTAGGTTTTGTTCTTCTGTGTCAACACATTGTTGAAAAACACCATCTTCAAATGCATTAAGGGGCTTTAGAATGGAATCTTTGCACCATCGACGGAGCACATATCTATCTGGAATTCCATTCACCTTCTTCTCTTTCAACACAAAAAAATGTGGCAACACAATATCCCAATCCTTTCAAAATGTTTGCAAGAACAAGCTGTAGAACCTTCTGTAGTAATGTGCACGAATGTGAAATCAAAACCTCATTCATCTGATATGACATACGTAAACACACAACCTTCATGATGGAGACTGAGAACAACACAAGAAAAACAAGCACAACATATTTCCTTCTGAACGAGATAAAAAATTGAATGATTATAAACAGAAGAAGCATATCTTTCAATATGTAACAGAGTCTTGTACTCGGGAATGGAGGACTCTGAAACTTTGGTCAATTGTGCACTATTATGTCTTTGAGAATCCATTGCACTCTCAAACTGCATATAAAACTCCACCAAACTGAAATTAGGATTTGTGAATTCATTAAAAAAATTATTTTCACTCTCAGAACGTGATGTAGTCCTGAGCAAACCCGTCATAAATATATCACCAAAATAAGCAGGTATCCACAAATTCCTAATCTCAAACATGTGTGACAACTGACAACCAATTGTGATTGAGTAGCTCATATTCTTTCATCAAATTGGTCCATCTCAGTTCAAATTCGGTTGGCTGCAAATAATGACTCCACACAATAGAATTCAATTTCGTCATAAAATCAGAATCTTTACTCAAAACCGGTCCAACTTTCTTACTCACCTTCTCCATAATATGCCACATGCAAAATCTGTGACATGTTTTGGTGAAGACCTGTGGAATAGCAATTTTCATGGATGGGTCTTGATCTGTTATGATGCACTTGGGTTCTCGACCCATTGCATTTATGAAACAACGAAATAACCAAACATATGATTCCACATCTTCTATCGAAAACAAACCCATAGCAAAAGTAATGCACTTTTTGTGATTATCAACACTAGTAAAAGGGGCAAAACCATGTCATATCTACATTGTCAAGTAAAAACACAAAAGTACATTGAATAACTGAAACATGTGCATCACGAATACGTTTGCAATGCATAACATATTTAATAAAAACAGAATTTTAAACGCCATTAAAAGTAATGCACTTTTTATGATTATAAACGCCAGTAAAAAGGGCAAAAACCATGTCATACCTACATAGTCTAGTAAAAACACAAAAGTGCATTGAATAACCAAAACATGTGCATGACGAATACTTTGGCAATGCATAACATATTTAATATAAACAGAATTTTAAAATGCATAAAAATTAAAAAAAAAAAGTTAATATATGGAAGAATTAGTAAAAAAACAGAACATGTTCGTCTCATATGTAGCATCAAAAGATACAACGTCCCTGAATAACACATAGTTCTTTATGCAGACTGGATCCGCCCAAAATACACGTGTTAGCTGTTCACTCTCATCACCATCGTAGTCAAATGAAAACGCTGAATAAATCTCTTTCTTTCTAAATAGCTTATCTATCAACATTTGGGCATCCACGCCAACTAAATAAGCCTTCAAGTCGCGTTTAAAATTCTTAAAATCCACGGACATGGCACCAATATTGGCATAACCCCCAACAGTTTCCTTATACAATCGGTAGCATTTCATAGTACCGACGATATTTGCTTTAGCACAATTAAGGACAAATTTTTGATGACCAATGTCGAGTTTCCTGTTGACTTTTAAAAATGGCAGTGAAGAAGGGGAAGACATTGAATGATTATGCCTCTCCTTGAAGAATTTAATTTTGTATCCATCAATGCTTGCAAGCCTAAAAACCGCGCGTGCTTTGCAATCACACCTATTAGAAACTGTGCGTCTTTTTTTCTCGTCGTCATCAATGCATACGCCCGGAGTTGGTAAATCTTCAACATGAGGTTCCTCTTCATTTTCAGATCCATCATATTCACATGACTCAATATCAGTCATGAACTCTTCATTTTCACCACTAAACTCATTATCTAAATCAACATTCTTGCAGGAATCACGGTTAGGTGCAACCGTCTTAGATTTAGATACATTTTTGAAGCTTTGCCTATTACACACCATATGTTTCCAAACAATAACGCCATCACGAGCCCTTTTTTGACTACTTTTACGTGATTCAAAACCACAAACTTTTGCATATTGATCATAAAAACTCATACCATCATGCAAGGTGTTAAACAACATACCCACACGCGGTTTAAAAGCAGGGTCACAATCCGGTGTGCAGTACATACACTAGTAAAAAAATGGCTTATAATGACATTAAATTAGTGTCACTAAACGATTTGGTGACACTCTGAAAGTGTCACAAATAATGGGGGCAAGTGACACAAAATTTAGTGTCACTGGTTGCTAAACAGATTAGTGTCGCAAAAATATGACAATAAAATATCACCTAAAATTATGACGTTATAATATCATAACTTTTTTTGACACTTTGGTATCATAAAGATATATGATACATTAGTATCATAAGTATATATATATTTCAATATACATATATATATATATATCTATATATTATATACATGTAATATAATTTAATACTAATAAATAACCAAAATTCAAAGATTTTTATTTATATCTCAATTTCTCACATAAATGTGAATGTACATACTACATAATTCATGGGGCACACCCGGAAACAACAACTAATATACAAGAACAAAACGCTAATATGTCTAACTTTTACACCACACTTCCTAGGGTCTTCACATATCTTCTTTTGTAGACTTGCACAGAATGAAACCCGTTCTTATGCTACGAACTTCATCGTTTGAAACCTCATTTGCTTCTATCATACTTCACCTGCAAAGTGAACATTACAGTAATTACACACTACTTCAACTTAGTACATCTTTCCTATAAATAAGTAAAATTTCAACTCTAAACTACAAAATAAAACAACTAAGCTAAGAATGGCCATTCTTAGCTTACTTGTTTTATTTTGTAGTTTAGAGTTGAAATTTTACTTACAACGCAGATATTACTAAACTAGGGTGATCTATATAAACTCCAAATTTTACAAATAAGGTTTAATGATACAAATATTATACACTAGGGTGATCTATTGTTAGAACGCAGATATTACTAAACTTTAAGCATAATATACGATCAGCAATACGTACTAAATAAGACAACAAGATGCAAAAAAAAAAACAGCAACAATTTGTTAGAGTTAGCAAAATTGGAACCAAGATCAATCATTAACAGTTATGAAAACCGAAAGCAATGGTAGTGAGAGATGAGCAACTCTCACTATAGTATTCCTAAGATGGAAAAAGCTTAAGGAAATATATACTTACTAGAAGTGCTCCTCATTCTCATATTGAACTATAAAAGAAAACAAAAGATGCTTACTAGTTTTTTTCATGTCAGCGTTCAGAGAAGGGATAATGCCTGTGCTCATTGAAGGTATCATTACTCCATTGACTGTGAATAACCATTTCTATAAAGACCATTTTCCAATTTCTCATCATTCAAGTAGTAGCTTTACCCATTTTTACATCACTTTTCCACCTATAAAGACCAAACATAACAAGAAGGTCAACTAAATTATTTCTTGACAGATCAATAATAATTTTAAATCTCTTGAATAACATATTGACATCTTACCCAAAAGCAGTGGCAGGCGCGCAGTCACGTAAATTACAAATAAATGATTTAGTTTATTAGTTAGTAATAAACCTGTCCTGAATCAAAAGAAATGAATATGCTACACAATGAAACTCTTTCACATTTGTACTTACAGTATGAGAAAGGTAAAATTAGGGAAATCATATCTTCATCATCGAAAACAACATTTCATTATAACTTATAAGGCACCCCTGTTATTTGGTCGATTTTTTTGACTTGTGAAAATTAAGAGCGGGACAAGTAGTGAGTCTAGCAGCTAGCAATGAAAGTAATATCCTACAATTAAAGTTTAGTAATATCCTCATGATTTTGCAGGCCAACCATCCACTACAATTAGTGTCATTCAAGGTTTGACCTTTGAATCTTATATTTTCCCCATTTTCATTTGTGAAAATTGACCAGATGTGATTCACTACTACTGAAAATATCATTTTTATTCCTTCTGCTCATAGTTTCCAAAGAGCTGGTTGATTTTGAACTTGAGGACCAGAAGAAGAAATACACCCTCCGATATCACATTCATGGGAGCTCTAGGGAACTATAACAATCCAGTGGAAGCCAGCCCAAAGTGGCAAAGTCAAAAGAGAAGAATGTAACCATTCCAAAAAGGACAAAGTCAATATCACAGACCTGGTCCCTACTTAATAATTTAAATAAATTCAATACAAGGCATAAGACACTACATATTGAAGGCTCACCTGTCTCAATGGACTATTTGGGTTAATTCAGCTTATGGATTGAGTTGTATAGCTACTGCCAGAACTCTTGACAACAAAAGAAGGCAAAGTAGTAAGCACAGAATTGCACTGAGGCTTCATATAGGAGGCTGACACAGACTTCAGGCGCTTATTATGCCTAAAATGTTACTTGCATGTCATTTATGACTAACATGTCATGTCATTCTAGCCTGTATAGTCTACAAACTTTGATTACCATTGAGATACATAAACTTCTTGAAATATATTCTTGAACCTCCATGACAGAATATAACAATAAAATAAAAGAAAGAGATTAAAACATAAAAAAAAGTAACAAATAAACTAAACAAAGGTAAGAAATCAACCAAATTATAATTTCTTTGCAACCGTTTGGGTGACCGTTCACATATGAACCTGTGATCTGTGTGCAGCCAAATAGCTTGAGCAGCTTCAGGGGCTAGCTGCCAAAAATCAGCTCTAGTGCCACTTCAGTACATATTCTGCAGCACCAAGATGAGTCCAAATATACCATATCTCTTGCACATTTGGAAAGTGACAATGCAGTGTTGAGGTTTACCTTAGGACAATGAATTGAAATTGTCAAAGAAATCTAGATCCTTCATATTTTGACCAAATCCCTCCATAATTTGAAAATAAACTGGCCTGGTCACATGCGGTCTGAATTCTAGCAACTGACAAAATGGTAAGTCGGTATAGAAAGGATATGCAATCATATCGATCAATTACATTATCACTCCCATTTGGAAGTTATACTAACGTTGACTTGGGCATTTGTACAAACATATTATAAACAATATCTGCAGTCTAAATGAAATTTGTATATTGAAAACTAATTAGCTAGAACTTATCATGTTTTCTTTGAATTTTCAAGGAAATAAACAGTATATTCAACCTAAGTGAAAAAAATAGTATATTGTAAATAGAAAAAATTGAAAATTTACTAAAGTGGAAGAGAGCTGATTGTTGGTTATGGCCGGAGAGCAGAAATATGTGCGCCTACTTCACCCCAGAGCAGAAATTCGTGCGTCAAATGTTAATGGGGAGAACCAGGTCTTCTTCTGTTAATCTGAAGCAGCAGCGGTCATTGTCGAAGTCGTCGGAGTAGCATCGGCATCTTCTTCTTCGAAGTCGTCCGGAGCAGCTGTGCCCCTGTCTACGTTGAAGTCGTTGGGGGCAGCGGTGACGGCGTCTTCATTGAACTCGTCGGGAGAAGCGGAGACGATATCCTCGCCAAAATCGTCCGGAAGATCAGCGGCGTCGTCTTCATCACACGATGAGTTTGCTAGGGTTCCTAGAAAGGGAAAGAGGCGAGCAGATGTAAGTCCGAAATACGGAGTATTACTACTATGTATATTAAATATAAGCTATGCAGCCCGGCCCAAACAGTAACGCGCGCGTTAAAAGCTACTCTTCGAAAATGTTTGAGTGTCACTAAATGATATATATCAATAGTGATATATGTCTGTCAGAAAATAGTGACACTTTTATGTCAGTAGTAGCATAATTTCAGAAAGTATCACTAACAAAGTGTCACTATAAGCCAGTTTTCTACTAGTGATAGTGGATCCCGGAGAAACTTCCATTGTATCAACATCAAACAATTGAGAAACGGCTTCAGATGCACTGAAGGAACATCATTTGAATCTAATGGAACCATGCCAAAAAAAGTATTCACAAAAACATGCTTTAGCACAAAGTATACAAAAAAAAGTGCAATGTTGGAATGCATATAAGAGCATCACAATAATATTTAAAGTGCCCAACAAAAATATTCAGAAATTAACAAATACATGCTATTAACATACACTACAATAAAAGTGCAATATAAGAATGCATATAAGAGCATCATAATAATATTTGAAGTGGCGCATCAATAATATTCAGAAATTAACAAAAACATGCTCTTAACATACACTAGAGTAAAAGTGCAATATCCAACCAAACGCATATCCATCATAATCCAATTTAGAGTGCATTACAAAATAGTCAAAATTTAAGCATGTACATTACACAAATTTTAAATCCATGATTCATATACATTAAGTGCATGTCGTGTACAATATTGAAACAACGTAAAAATCATATGTCCTAATTGTCCGTTTTGGGTAAAAATTGCACATATAATCATCCAAGAATGTAAAACTTGAACAGTTTAAACAATGACAAAATTCATTCCAATAATACTCACCGAACTCCATGGAATCGTTTTTGGCCTGGAGCCAAAAACTCAAAACGCAGTACACCAAATACGATAGGTTCAAACTTGACAAGAACAAAAGAGGCCGGAAAGAAGAACGACGAAGGAGGAATAATAGAGCACCAAAATCCAAGCAACTCTTTTGCTTCTGGACGAAATCCGATCAATACGTTCGCGGTTAGCACAAGGAAAGAAGAACGCAGATGGAGGAAAATATCTTTGGAAAGAGATATAGAAGGAAATCAGTTGTAGAAGGAAATCATGCACCGTACATTTAGGAAGTCTACAAATGTATAATTGAAATTGTCTTCCTTACCCTTAGTGAAGGTTTAGGCACACGGATTATTATAATCTAATCCAATGGTTAAGATGTGTTCTTTTTTACTCTCCTAAGATTAAGTTTTCACGTGAACCTATATAGGGATTGGTTCATGTGAGAAAGGAGTCTTAGGAGAGAAAAGAGAATAAAATCTAACCATTGATTAGTTGAATCAGATGGCTATTGTTTAATCTTAGTTGCTTGTTTCCTCCATAATTAGTGTGTAGCGTGTGTTTTAAAAATAGTAAGAGTGCAATGCCATAATTAATTAAGGGCACAAGGGTAAAGTTCATACAAGTGGTTGGCTAAGAAAAGATAGCTAATAACTTATCATTAATATGATCATTTATGCTATTAAACTCCTTTCCAATTTATCATTCTGTTACACAAAATTCGGATAAGATATTAAAAAAAATTGTGTCAGTTTGTGCATTTATTTTGATTCGGAAGTATATATTTTTTAATGTTTTTATTGTAGTATATATTTTTTAATTGAAATTCTACTCTGATTATAATGCACATTTATTTTTAACATAATGCACTTTTAAAAACATTTAAATTAAAAAAATATTTTTAATGCACTTTTTTTAACATAAGTTTTGTACTTTCATGTTTTGATTCAACACTTTTAGTGCACTCTATTACTAATTTGTATTAGTAATTTATATAGACATGATAGTAATAATTGTGTTATTTTATACTACCTCCGTCCCATTTATATTGGGACGGAAGAGGGTGGCACGGTTATTAAGAAAAGTGGGTTTGTGTGGTTGATATTAATTGATAAAGTAAGAATAAAGTAAGAATGATTTAGAGCCACACAAACTTTGCCAAATATGGTATGACACAATTTAAGTGGGACTTCCCGAAAAGGTAAAACAAGACAATATAAATGGGACGAAGGGATTACTTTATTAGAAGTGCACTTTTATTGTAAATGCGTGCAATACATTTTTATTGTAATTGTTAAAAGTGCACTTGTTTAGTGAACAAGTGCAATTGTTAGTTAATTATTTAAAAAAGCACTTGATAGAAATAGAAGTGCACTGTGATTTCACACTTTGTTAAATTGTATATTGACACTTTCTTACAAAGTGAAATGCACTTTTATCATGCACACTTTATAAATATATATAAGTGTACAATTATATCTCATTTTATAAAATATAGTCGACACTTTATACAAAATAATTGCACTTTCTATTTCAAAAGCATGAAAATTGTTTAATTGTGATGGTATGTTTTGCCGTTTTGGTGTCACTTGTATTTGCAAAAAAGTAAAATGAAAAAATGAAAATGTGCATTGATAAAGTATGATAAATTCATCAAATTAATTTAAAGTATATTGTGCACTTTCTAATGAGTTGTTGTGATCTTTTCATTATAAGACACTTTTTTTTAACCTTTCGTTAAACATTAAATAAAGTCTTATAAAAAGCATCATATATCTTCCTTATAAATAAAAAGCCCTGAAATATATACAAAAAAATTGAATAAGGCATACAAAACTAAAATATAAGATATATTTAAACATAAATTAATGATGAAATAATCAAGTTTTTATATTTAAAGGGGTATTCCAATGTGGCTTTGAATGAGAGAATAATGAAGGTGTCCATGAATATCTTGATTAGCTAAGAAAATAAAAAATATTTTGATGAATAAGTGCTGAACAACCGCAGAACAATAAAAAAATTAATAAGATGGTTGGTCATGAGAGATTATAGGAGGCAGTTATGGAAATAATCGGATTGCATTAATGTGATGCAAAAATCTCTTATTTACCCTTAATGAGAGAGACACAACATATTAAAAAATAACGACATCGGATGGCTATAATTTATTCTCATTTCTCTCCTAAGATGATTTTCTCACATGATCCTTAATCTACACACACATATTTCAACATCTCATTCATCATCTCATTCATTGTACGTAAGAGTATGTCTCTTGATTATTTCTATTTATATTATCAATCAATAATCAATTTCTTACTTTGAGAGTCTCTCATTATTCTCTCTAGATCCCCATTATATAAAATTCATTCTACATTCAATTGTTTGTTTTACATCTTAATCAATTTACATTTTATTTATCGCTTTCTTCACTTTGTTTGCTATGCCACAATGTTTAAAAAAATTTGTGTGATCAACTGACGAGTTGCAAATCATATGACAACGTTGTTGATGAGTTTAAAACATGTGACAATATGTGCTGAAATATACCCCTTAGAAAAAAATATGATCTACCATAGGAGAAAACAACAATCAACAAGTAAACCACTTTTCTTAGTCATCATGTATAAGTGACAATTATGCGTAATCAAAGTGAGTGAAGGATAATGCAAATGTAAAATGTAGGGGAAAGCAATTAATAAGTTCAAAGCCTAAACAATTGGAAGCAATGAACATCAATCTACATCATACCTTGTTTATAATGTCATTTATGAAAAATCAAGAAAGAGAGAACATGCTCTCAATCTTAAAGCAAAACTAAGTCCAATATTTGTGATCCATCTAAGTCCAATATTTGTGATCCAAGACAATCACTCTATTTTGAATGTTATTTCCGAAAAAGCAACTCTATTTTGAATGGAATTGTTTTCATATTATTTATTGTAAGCTAATTAATATGGATATTTTGCTTTCCTTATCTTTTGCTACATGATTTTCCTATTTCTTCAAGTTTCCTTTTAACGATGTTTATGTTTGTTTTATTGGATTGCCATTTTGATCATCATGATGAATAATAATGCATAATTTCAATAGAAATGAAGTAATTATTGACTCAGTTTTATACTTTTTATTTAAAGTAAAGGCAAATGTTTATAATAATTTGACAAAGTAATCATAAAAAGATTACTATAAGTCTATAACTTAACTTAAAAGAATTCTCAACATGTTTGCTAACTTATTTGGATTTCAAAGCTTCGAGTCAAGAACATACAAAGCCCAAAACAAAACTCCGTCACATTTGTATTCTAACGCGTGTCTGGGTCAGAGTCTTCGCTGTGATCAGTGACTATTAAACATTCATCTGCATATATAACCCTGTCCAATTTACGCCTACCGATTCTCCTTTCTAACTCTTTTGGCAACCCGTTAGCCCGAATCTAGGGAGAGAAAGCTAGGCGGCCAGCCGTAATCTCCATAGTCAAATCTCGGGTTCACTCCTGCGCAGGTAACTTCAGCTAGCTAATTCGAGATCTGACTCTGAACTGATCTTTGGTGTTCGTTTTTGTATCTAACATAAACTGTCAGGTTTTGCACTCATGAATCTATTTTCATTTATGTTTCGAGATCCAGAGCAAAAAAATCTGGAGCTTTAAATATTATTGCTTATATTTTTTCTTTCCTGACTTTTAAATCGCCTTTACACTGTGAAGCTGCCGGATGTAGTCGAATCTTAGCATAGTGATGGTTGAGTTTACGATCTATGCCCTACGTTACGATCTGTGGTTTTGATGGCATATAAATCTAAGTAAAGTAGCACTAACTTGATCTGCTTTAGGGTGTCATAGATCTGTGATGTTTTGCATAGTAGATCTCTAGTTGTATGTAATATGTGTATACTTGGTGTAGTTTTTTTCATCTCTTAATAATTTCCTTAGGAGTTGAATGCTGTCATATACTCATATAGTGTAGATAAGGCCTTTTTTAAGTATAGAGTACCTTGAAATCCTTATAATGATCTTTTCCTTATCCAAAGCACATTAGTATATCTCAAGGTTTCTTGATTTGAAATCCTTATTATGTGCTTTCAACTGCAGTCTGAGAAATTTGTTTTGCTTCTCTATGTGCCCCCAATTTTCTGAAATGTTGTGCAATTACATTGAGCTTTCTTTGCATTTCATAGAAAATGGCTGATGGTGAGGATATCCAGCCACTTGTATGTGACAATGGAACTGGAATGGTGAAGGTTAGTGTGCTCTTTTAATAATCAAAATATATTCTGAGCTGCCATGCATTTTTATTGAACATATGGTTTATGCTTTCAAATTATTAGGCTGGATTTGCCGGTGATGATGCTCCAAGAGCAGTATTTCCCAGTATTGTTGGTCGCCCTCGACATACAGGTGTCATGGTTGGGATGGGACAGAAGGATGCCTATGTGGGTGATGAAGCTCAGTCTAAGAGGGGTATCTTGACCTTGAAATACCCAATTGAGCATGGCATTGTCAGTAACTGGGATGATATGGAAAAAATTTGGCACCACACTTTCTACAATGAATTACGTGTCGCTCCTGAGGAGCACCCTGTCCTTCTCACCGAAGCACCCCTCAACCCAAAAGCAAATAGAGAGAAGATGACTCAAATAATGTTTGAGACCTTCAATGTTCCTGCAATGTATGTTGCTATTCAGGCTGTGCTCTCCTTGTATGCCAGCGGTCGCACAACTGGTTTGTATATGATTACTTTCTACTTTTTGCTCCTATGATTTTTTTGCTTGTCAATGTTTGGCGATTTGGAAACAGCAGGGGAAGAAAAAAATACCAAGAGGAATGTTTTTTAATGTTTGGGTTTTACCTAGGAAAATATAATTTGTTCAAAACTTTTACACACGGAGTATTTTTAGATTTCTCAGTCTTTATATTGGAATAGAACAAGATTGGAAAAATATATATATTTTATGTATTGAGGTTGAACCAATTCCCCCCCAAACAATAAATATTTATTTTCTTCCCAACGTCCTCTCTGTGTTACTCCATGTTTCTTTACCTAGCATTTACAGAGTTCCAAACAGAACCTATGGAAAATCAAATATTGAGCATTCTAAAATGTTATGTGATTATTTGGTGGCAGGTATTGTTCTGGATTCTGGTGATGGTGTGAGCCATACTGTACCAATATATGAAGGTTATGCTCTTCCTCATGCCATCCTCCGTCTGGACCTTGCTGGACGTGACCTCACCGATCACCTCATGAAGATCCTCACTGAGAGAGGTTACATGTTCACTACAACTGCCGAGAGAGAAATTGTTCGTGACATGAAGGAAAAACTTGCTTACGTGGCACTCGATTACGAGCAGGAGCTTGAAACTGCAAAGAGCAGTTCTTCTGTTGAGAAGAACTATGAGTTGCCTGATGGACAGGTCATCACCATTGGGGGAGAAAGGTTCCGTTGCCCAGAAGTCCTTTTCCAGCCATCTATTATTGGGATGGAAGCTGCTGGTATTCATGAGACCACATACAACTCGATTATGAAGTGTGATGTGGATATCAGGAAGGATCTGTATGGTAATATTGTTCTCAGTGGTGGGTCTACAATGTTCCCTGGCATTGCTGATCGTATGAGCAAGGAAATCACTGCTTTGGCTCCCAGCAGTATGAAGATTAAGGTGGTTGCACCGCCTGAAAGAAAATACAGTGTTTGGATTGGTGGATCCATCCTTGCCTCCCTCAGCACTTTCCAGCAGGTGACCTAAAAAGTGTTTAATTTGTCAAAAGACTCGAAACACTTTTCAAACAAGTATTGTTTAAAAAAATATACATGTCATGATTTTTCACAAAGTTTATTTGATCTTGACCAAAATGGACATTGTTTAAGCACTGAGGGTTTGTTTGACATGTTGTTGCATCAGTAAAGTCGCTGTTTTCTTCATTAGATCTTTAACCTTGATTTTTTGGATCGCTTAATCAGATGTGGATTTCAAAAGGGGAGTATGAGGAGTCTGGCCCATCAATTGTCCACAGGAAGTGCTTCTAAAATGCTTCTACTGTTACTATTACTACTACTTAGAGGGTGAGTTTCTGGGGTTTGTAACACTTCTTCCCTGTGTGTTGCATATGTATCTTTATCAAAAATGACGGCATCTTTGTCTCTCTCATATTGCAGGGGACTGCGACAACGGTTTGCCTTTTCTGCCTTAGATGTGTCATTACTAGCAAGTGTTTGTAGTTGGTGAGCGTTTGATTGTGATGTGTTTTTTCTCTTTCTTTTCAATTTCTTATTATATGGCTCTTTAATCAGCTGGCGGACTTATGTTAATAGTTTATTGCAAGGCAAATTTTATGATACTTTGTTTTGGAAAGTATTGTGATGGTCAGGTTGGAAGGTTCTGTGTTTTTTATCCACGTGGATGGATGCATGTGTAATTTGTGTTTTTTTTCGTATTTGAAGAATCGGCTTAGAATTATCTCCTGAATAATTTTTCCATATTTAATTATGCTCACATATTATTTATAGCTTTGGGTTCTGTTTGAGATTGTGTACAGTGATATACAATATTGTGCATACAATATGTTATTATTCGATACATAGAGCTGGTTTGGTATAATGTTCAATCTTGAACGAGATTATAACATGACAGTCTAAGAAATCACCAGATTTTCAAGAGTTCAGGTAACACACCCATACTGTACACAGTGCTACCACGCATTATATCTTACAGTTCAAATTCAATGCATATATATAACAGGAGTATTAACAAATGATAAATCTTATAATTTATGCTCACAATAGATAACTTTGTTTTTTCATGTTGCGAGTGCTCTAAAGTATATTAGGTGTTAGGCAGGGTGGTACACAAGGAGCTTATGTGATCATTACAGGGCAATTTAGTCATGGATGGGTATGGGGATTAAGGGCTTAGGGGGTGTTTGGATCCGATTCTTAAAACTGCTTCTGCTCCTTTGAGGAGTAGAAGCAGAAGTTGGAGTGTTTGAGTGAAAATGTAGAAGTGGTTCTGGTGTTCAGATTTACTCCTAGAATCAGTTTTTTTAGAAGCTGAGGGTTACCAGCTTTTGAAAACTTATTTTGATTCTGCTTCTGCTTTAAAAAAGAAGCAGAATTAGTTTCTCACAAAATATGTTTCACATTAATGTATGTATGATTATGCGTATTCAGAGATTAGCGATTCTAACAAGCTGGTCTGAATGTCTGATGAGACTTGCTGTCCGATTAAGACCATTTGGGGGCCCTTCTCAATGATATTTTTTGATGAAATTGTTTGAGCATTTTTTTTAAAATCAAATCTAGTTTATGTCACAAATTTTAGTTTAAAAGTCAAACGGGAAGACACGGACGTCTGAAATTGTTTAGACTAATTGCTTGATGAAATTGTTTTAACGTAGTTTAAAATTCATTTTAATGGTCATTTTACGTAATTACGTTTGCAAAGTTAGTTGCAATGACTAACATTTGATTTTAAATCGCTAATGAAAGCGGTTAGTTAACAAAACTAATGGAATTCGCTAATAGCAATTTGTTGATTCAAATTGCTATGAGTTAGCAACTAACTAATATTATCAAACACAATCTTGATATTTATAGACCTTAACTTTTAATGACAAAATCAAAGTAAAAAGATTGCAAATGTTAATTTGACAATACCTAGAATGTGAAATTTTGATAATTCTAAAGTCGATGATCAAAAGTTTATCACTCACAAAAAATTGATCAATTTGTTAGTCTAAACACCGTCTCAAGTGGTTTTTTTCACCAATTTGTCCCCGCTTCTGATCCGGTTGAATAGTAATAATTACTAGAAGAATGTTTAGACTCAAGTGCTCTAGTCATGGACCCGGGCCGGGCCGGTTCCGGGCCGGGACCGGCCGGGCTTTTTTTTGGGAAGGAAGGCCCGGGACCGGCCCGGGTAGCCACCGGGTCCGGTCCGGGTCCGGGCCGGGCCGGGCCGGGCCTCCGGTTCGGTTATAATTTTTTTTTTTTTTTTTTGCTTTCCTAACCCCCCCACTCACCCCCACACCCCGCCAAACCCCCAAACCCCTCCTAACCATCAAGCCCAACTTGGCTAACCCCAAAAAAAGAAAAAAAAAATTAAAAAAAAATCAATTCGGCCCGAGCCCGGGCCCGAGCCGGCCGGGCCGGTTTGCCAAATTCAAGGCCCGAGCCCGGGCCCGAGCCGGCCGGGCCGGTTCGCCAAATTCAAGGCCCGAGCCCGGACCCGGCCACCCCACCGGGCCTAGGCCCGACCCGGACCCGGACCCGAGAACCGGGCCGGTTCCGGGCTCGCACAGTGGCGGGCCGGGCCGGTCCCGGGCCGGGCGGCCCGAACCGGGTCCATGCCTAAAGTGCTCTAGAAGCTGTTATGAAGAAATATTGTTCCATTGAAGAAGTTAGAAGTAGAAAGCATTATCATTTAAAAGCATGTTTGTAACAATATCATTTTTTAAGCAAAATGATTAACTATCATTACTTAACAAATGATTGTCCAAATACAACCGACTAAAATTCGGAGGAAAAGACATTCAAGCATAGCAATCAGACGTAAAAATATCTGCCCTTACGATAGGGTGAGCTACCTGACTCGCCGATCACTTAATATAATAAAACGTGATAGTAGAAATACTAGCCGAAAGTTCTCTAATGTATTCAACAATGAAACAAAGATGAATATGTTGCACTTATCTTGATACTTGTGATAAGATAAATAACATCTGACCCTATGTCAACTTTATCCCAACAAATTTCTTTCAGCCAACTCAATGCTTCTTGCATAGATAAAGCTTCTGCCTCACTGAGAAGAAGCCCCCCTTACTACGCTGCCCGTCAAAAAAAAAAAAAAATCCATCCTAGATAGTTCCAAACTACCCAACTCATAACGGCAGCTCATGTTCCACTCATATCGGATGGCCTTTGAGCTCTACACCAGCCTTCCAAAAAAGTTGAGGCGGTGGCTGCTACACTCGATGTTGTCAAATGCCTATTATTCCACATCTTCTCTTTTCGGCCATTCCATATACTCCACAGATACATCAAGAACTCACAACAAGCTTCATTGTCCTTACAACTGAAAAATTCATCCACCCAATCTTTGAATGAAAGCCCATCCCCACTACTTAAATCCCAATTAATGAAATTACAGATTTGCTTAACACTTGTGCACTCCTAAAAAGATGTGCAACAATTTCGTTTCCATCCTCACACACAACGCGCACACCTGGGGGAACAAGCTACCTGTCTAACCAAAAGATTATCGATCGTCGGAAGACAATCATAGTAGAGTGTTTCCAGACAAACCCCTTCACTTTGGGTGGGATATATACTCTCCACATGTGGGTCCATGGTTCTCATGATTATCCGCACCTCCTTACCTGCTCTTAACAATGTAACTTCCTCTTTCCTCCAAGGCCATATGATTTTGTCATGAACTCTTCTGATCCTGACCAGAATACTGTTCACCAAATGTTGATCCTGTTCATTGAACAAATCGACAGAAGGCCAGCTTCCCAACCATTTCCTCTCACTGTAAATAGCGTCTTTAGTGTAATATTTTCCAGTCCAGTAATAACACTGGTTGTGATCCGCAAGTTTGGTAAACAGAGAAGAGAGCCAAGGATAACTCCTAAGTTTTAATAGAATTCCCATCCCCTACCTGCCACCAAAAATCAACTTTGATGTTCTCTTTAGCCTTCCACAAATTTCGCCAAATAAGCGAAGGGTTAGAGCTAATATGAACTTCTAACAGAGACTTACGAGGGAAATATTTAGCTTGAAAAATCATAGCTGCCAGAGAATTTGGGGTTTGCATAAAGTTCCAAATCTGCTTGCCAAGCATGGCAAGGTTAAACTCGTGAAGCTTTCTGAATCCCATCCCCCTCTTGCCTTTGATTAAGTCATACCTGACCACTCCTTCCATTTATTACCGTTGCCTATACTCACGCACCACCATAAATGATTCATTATTCGTTCCAATTATGAACATAGCTCCTTCGGTAGCTAGAACACTTGCACCTTGCATCACACAAATGGGCAGTGCTTGAATTATTGCCTTCAAGAGAGTCTCTCTATGATAAGATCAGAAATTAAAAGGAAAGATATGGAATGATTTAAACTCTCCTACTCTCTTCTCACAGTGAGTATCTCACAAATGAGTGATTGTAGAAGCCAAGGGAGAATCTCCAGGTCTGAAACTGATATTGATTCATGCATACCTAGCTTGAATATGGCTAGGCTATTTAATGAGAGAAATACAACTGACTACTAACTGCCTAAAACTAACTCACACAACTGATGTAAACTGACTTCATCCATGATCTAGTAACTACCCCATGATCTAATAACTACCCTAGTGGACTGATGCATGACACCAAACCCCACTTATTTCTCCAACTGACTCATTTAAACAAATAAACAATAATAAATAAATAAATGAAGACTCAGTCAACAATTGGTCCTCGTTTCTTGCGCCTTTTATATTTCAGCACCCTATCACTCTACCAGCCCTGGACAAAAATGTATGATTCCACTTGTTTATGCGTTTGATGACCTTTTCTTGATAAAGCTAGGACCTCCTTTTACTCCTTTCAACAAGAGAAGACTGGCCTAAGTATTTTGCGGCCACTTATCCCGCTTTCACACCAAGCATTTAAATTAAGCCTGCCCTAACATCATGATTAACGTTTGAGCTGAAAGTCACCACAAACTTGTTGAAATTTATCACCTATCTCGATGTTTTCTCATAATAGTACAAGACTTCCTTAATAACTGAACTCTCTTGATGTGAGGCTTTAAAAAATAAGAAGCTATCGTCTACAAACAATAAGTGAGACGCTCTTTGTGCCCTTCTCGCAATAGCCACTTCTTGAATCTTTCCGCATCCTTGCACTAAGCCCTTCTGCAACCAATATAACCAAGTAAGGTGAAATGGATTCACCTTCCTGTTTCCCTTTTGACAGATAGATCATATCCCACTCTTGATCATCAAATGGAATAGAATAAGTAACCGAACAGATTGTTCAATGACAATGTCCACCCACTTTTAATCAAAACCTAACCGCAATATTACAACCCATAAATAGACTCATTCTACTATGTCATATGCTTTTCTCATATCCAATTTAGAGCTGCAAAGCCATTAAGACCCTTGCCTTTTCCACTTCAAAAAATGATGGAACTCAAAGGCTATCATTATATTGTCAATAATTGATCATTCTGGGATGAACACACTTTGATTGGGAGAAATGAGCCCATTCAAAATATAATTGATCCTATTAGCAAGAATCTTGGAGAAAACCTTATAAATAACATTACACAAAGAGATAGGCCTCCAATCTGCCACAGATTCAGGCTGGTCCTTCTTAGAGATAAGGACAATATGTGTGTGCTTAACTCTTCCACGAAGCTTACCTGAGAGAAAAATCTGCTTGCAAAAATCCACTACGTTTGCTCCTATCACCTTCCAGAAATCACCTCCTATGTCATATGCAGTCCATAACAAAAGAACTCTCCATACCCAATCTTTTCACTAAATCTTCCGTTTTTTGTTGATAAAGTTTCCATTGAGAAGACTAAGGATGGCCTCTTCGAGTGGATAATATCCACTAAAACTTGAACTGTCGATGGGTTGCCAAGCCCTCAATAGTTCCAGCTAAGATAACTCATAATTTAATGCTGGCCTGAACACCACGAACCGCCTCTAATACGTTTTTGACTTTGTTGCAATAACTTCCTCCTATTCCAATCATGACTTATGTGCACTCTCATTGATCCTCCTGCGTTTAACTATCAAACTTTCCCTATCTAAAAGGGGTGTATTGAATATGAATTGTTGTGGATTTTTAAAAAAGTTCATGAACTTTTAAATCCATAGACAGGCCTGGCCATAAGGCAGTGCAAACGGTGCGGTTGAACAGGGCCTCCACTTTAGGAGGGCCCCCAATTTGAATTGATATGATAGTTCCATTAGAAAAAATTGAAGTATTTAACATTTTTGAGTTTGGCGACGATGCACCTCTTCGGAACTAGAAAGAATGAACGTGCGGCTCTTTGGAAAAAGTCGTCTTCCTCGATCGTGATTACTGACTCCTCGTTAAACACATGACTTACAAAATTACAAAATCCGATTGGCGACCAAGTGACTTGGCCAATATTATAAGCTTTATTCACTGCTTTGTCAAATTTCTTCTACCCGATTTTCTTCTCCAAACATCTCCTCTCAAATAACTTTCTAAGTTTTCTGCTAAAGTATGAATTCGAAGTGAGGCAGAGGGAGAAGTCCAGACTTTCCAAATAGCAATCTGCACTGTTCCGCACTCAATATTTTATCTAGCTATGTATCTAAAGTATTACTACTACATACGATAGTATTATATTCAGCACGGAGATATGTACTATGTACTATGTTTTTAGGTCTTTAAAGCTTAATGTGCTTGAGTAGTAGCCTGACTCTTTTGAACACGGCTACTATTTTTTGGGGGAGTTATTTGTTGTTTTTTTATTAGGAAAATAAAATAATACTATGCACTTCCTTCCTGTTTATTTAGTGAGACACTATTTTTCAAGTTAATGATGTTAAATTTTGACCGATTATATATTTATACACGGTAATATTGCTATTATGAAAATTATATAAAAATGTTCTTTGTTAAAAATATTATCATAAAAGTATAAATCTATTAAGTTTCACATACATATATTAGTCAAAATAATGGGTTAAAATTTATAATTTTTGACTAGAAAAGTAAAAAATGGCTAAATAAAAGGGACGAAGGTAGTATATTTTATGTTTATGTTATCCCAAAATGTTCTTACACTTTGCTACTGCTTGTTTAAATTTATACTACGTATACTTTATGTTTAAGGGTCTCCAATTGCATTTTGAACAGAGCCCTTAATATGTTCGGGCCGGCCCTGTCCATAGACTTTTGAAGAATGAATTCTATTGACTTTTAAATCAATGGATAAGTTTATAATCTTTCAAAAAGTCCATATACTTGTAAATCTAGACGGCCGCTCCCGGTCGTCGGAATCTTCACCCGGAGTTCACCGCCGCCGTCATCTGACTGATCCGCCACCAACAAAATGACTTTGGTTATGCAAGGGAACTAGGGGCATTTAATTATATTAATTAAATTAGGGGTAGAAATGTAATGTTTAGTCCTATTTAATGAAAATCAAACACATGATCATACTTTGGAAAAAATGCTACTCCTAAATTTTAGTCATACTGTGAGCAATTTCGTTTGTATAATTTGATAAGAAAGTGAGAAACAAGTAAATAAAAAAATGAAACACATGTAGTTCATCTAGCAAAGCAGAGTTCTATACAAGAATAAATGAAGCATAAACATGCAAAATTTATTTTTTATTAATATGAAAACTAAAGTTTCAAGAATGCTCAACAAACTCGGTACGAGCATAGGTGCAATTGAGTTTTTCTTCTTAAATTAATAATTGTTTTGTTTTCATTTTTAGCTTGTTAAGTTTTGTTTACTTATTTACGGTTAAATATTTATTAAATTGAAATTATATTTTTATGTGTTAGCAGTTAAATGACGAAGCATAACAATAGTTAAAATATTTTTTTGCTTAATGATTAACTGATAACATACTAGAATTGCACCGATATAATACTATTGATTCTTATATCCAATTTTCTAAAAACTTCAAGAACCGAATCGATATTGGATTAACGATTCTTCAAAAGGTTCCTAACTTTCTTTAAATAACTGAACCGGTCTCACCCCTACATTTTTCTTCGTAAGATGATATATAAAAATCATTTATTTAAGTTTATATCTCGTATCATTATTAATGTACAATTAGTGAATTAGTAAACTTTTCTCTCTTGGAACCAGTACAAAAAGTTTTTTCTGATATCATTTTTTGGAAATTTTCAATTTTCGTCTCGTAACATTTGGCCATTTTCATTATTAGTCCCGTAATTTTAGCCACTTGCAAATTTGGTCCTGTAACTAATAAATATTTGCGATTTAAGGATGTTCCCCTTGAAAAGTACACTTTCCGGTGATAGTATACCGGAAAAGGTGTCGCGGCGTCAGATTTTTCTGCCGGAAAGAGTACTTTCCGGTGGAATAGTCCTTGAATTGCAAAGATGTATTAGTTATAGGACCAAATTTGTAAGTGATTAAAGTTCAAGACTAATAACGGTAACAACCTAAAGCTACCGGACTAGATTGCGAATCTCCCTATCATTTTTTTTATTTAGTCCAGGATTTATGTCATGTTCCCTTATTACTTTTTAAATACTCCATAGCATTTGAAGAACAATTTGAATTTGTTTACCGATTCACTCTGCAGCTTCTAAGACACAGAAAAGCAGCTCTATTTTAAAGCATTGATAAAAGCGGGAGGTTTTCCAATTTTGGAAGCTGTCAAAACCATAAGGCTAAGTTCTTAATGAAACTGCCGAGTTGGTTGTTCTTATAGTTTTCCTTAGTTAATACTTCTGTCACATATTCTGTGATGCTTTGCAACAAATTTTGTTGATTACTTTTAGGTGCAAGTTAAGAAGTTGGCTGAATTGGCTTTCCAGCAGGCGCGCAACCTACACACATTTTAGAAGACTCGCAAATGAGAGTTTCAGCTGCTGGAATATTTGCTATTGAGATAGCTGATTAAATTAAAGAATAAATAAGGTGAGGTTGCATATCGTGTTTATATATTTTCTAAGGAAAGACTTATTATAGCTTATTTGAACGCTTCTTAGAATGTGTAAGTTGACGTTTCAGTTCCATGGACTGGGCAAGACTAGCAGACATAAAATGAGACTCCAAGCGATTCCAGATAGCAAAGTCATTTTGCAATTCACGAACTTCAATCAACACATCACGAGATAAAGTAGCAAACAGATGGGGAGGGAGCAGGAATGGAACCATCTAAAATTCCCAAGAAACCATTAGACACCAAGAATGACTCAAATTGAGTACGCCAAGTCAAGTAATCCTCAACAGCAGCAAGTTTGGCAGTAACAATATTAGTGATATTAAGCGCCGAAAACCCAATACTTTTATCTAATTCAGACAAGCTAAAACCTGGATAGACGATAGCAGGCCGTGGAGCTATCGGACCAAGGGAATTAGCAGGAGCTAGAGGCGCAATTCCTGGCGCGCCAGCAAGAGTCGGACCGGCGAAGCTTGAACCGGAATTCTCTATGTAGGGAACCCGGCTGCTGGAGAAGAGAGGCGCTGCTGGAGGACGACCATCCGGAGAAGAGTGAATCGTTGGCCTGGTAGGAGACCAATTGAACACCGGTGGAACCCATCCAAGCCCATCCGAGACAGAGAGAAGATGAGAGGATGGCTGTAGGGGAATCTGAGATATTACCGGAGAGAAGAAGGCAGCGGATGATGAGGACCCTTCTGCGGACGAACTGTGTCTAATCGGAAAAACCACGCCTCCAGTCGCTGCCGCAGACATGTGAAGAGGCGCTGACATGGAGGATGACAAATCGTCGGCAGTGGAGGAACCGACTGCGGCTGATGTGGTAAAATCAGAAGAAGACATTCGGCTGGGAAAGAAACGGCCGAAAAAAAAAATTTAGGGTAGAAGAGTTCTGGCTCTTGATACCATGTGAGAATAATTACCAGGCTTAACCATAATGGTAGCCCTGACAGATATATATAAGGAGAATAAATGTCATAATTACAAAAGGAGTCCCCAATAATACATAAATATAAAATCTACTCTATTACTATTTATGTAGAGCCACATACATTTTATTTGGAGTAATTGAGTCATGGCACTTTTTGAATAATTAATGGCATTCAGCTCACTTTTGTAATCGATGAACACTTTTTTGTGAACAAACAAAACTACAGAGCTCTATCTCTACGAGTTTGTCAATTGCTTTTGCTTAACAAAAATGAATAAGTTAACCTGTTTATGACTTTTTTTTATTCCTGTTATGACAAAGGATCTGAACTTGACGATAAACATAACATAAATAGAAAGTACTTGGTGGATAATATTTGTGCATCATTCAACAATTTGGTCTTTACGTGAGTTCAATTTGCTAGATTTGAGAAGTACATGGGTTCAAGAAAAGTGTAAAACAAAGTAGAAGGTTAGGAGTTCAATAGAATAAATTGAAAAAGTTTAGATGTCCAGTAATCTGTTTCCCCCTTTAGAAATGGCATAGAACATAATATACTTCGTACAGCTTTACCACGAAACATTTTGATGCTCATGAATCAACTGATATGTTAAAGTTTTCTAATCCCATAAATTTTCTTCGAAATTGTGAACATTTTAAGATTGCAGGGCTCTACTTTTGTATGCAGATGGCAGAAAAGTTCAAGTACTACCGGAGGCATGCAACATGTATGAGGAACTGTACTCATGATGACTCTAATGTAGATTTTATTCTCTTCTTGCTCCTCTATTACTGAAATTGTCTTAACTCTAAATGGATATACTTGTATTAGTTTACAACTATAGCTTAGGTAACTTGATAAACTAAGCTTCGATTTTTTAGAAGGATCATAAAACCGCTCTCTGATCTAGCCTTAAGAATAAAAAAACACACTCTTTAGCTAGCCTAGAAGTTTTCCTGTCTAAGAAGCTGTTCTCCTCGTCTTTACTCACGTCTGGGGGGCTGAAGTAAACTAGGTTGAAACACACCCCATTGAGTTTCGAACCTGAGACCTCCCATAGAGAGTGAGTCGGCGACCAGCTGAGCTGGACCGCTTCCTCTAATTATAGCTATATTTATAACTAGTGTAATACGTATAATAATAATTATACCTATTATAATTATTATAATTATATTTATATTTTTTTTATAATTATGATTATAATTATAATTATATTTAAATTATATATGTGTAATTACATTTCTAATTATTATAATAAAAATTAAAATTATAATTATAATTTTAGAAATATTTAAATCAGACCAGATCAGAAGGATTCAGATCAGATCAGAAGGATTCAGATCAGATCAGAAACATTCAGATCAGATCAGGAACATTCAGATCAGATCAGGAACATTCAGATCAGATCAGGAACATTCAGATAAGATCAGGAACATTCAGATCAGATCAGGGACATTCAGACCAGATCAGACCAGATCAGAAAGATTCAGATCAGATCAGATCAGAATCATTCAGATCAGATCAGATCAGAACTTAAAAAATTCAGATCAGAAACATTCAGATCAGGTGAAGAGAACAGCTTCTAAGTTTGAAGTTTCGTCTCCTCATAAGGCGGGTCTGATAGACTGATATTCTACGGAGTAGGTATTTTTGTAGACAAATAATCAAATACTCCCTCCGTCCCGAAAACAACTTCCCACTTTCCTTAAATGGATGTCCCAAAATTAACTTCACACTTCAATACTTTCCTTATTTGGCAAATTATCTACATCAAAAAAGTGATAAACAGTGCCAAACAGTGTTTAAACAGTGCCAAACAGTGTTTAAACAGTGCCAAACAGTGTTTAAACAGTGCAAAACAGTGCATTCTACAGTGAAGTCAAATTTATTTCCTAAAAGTGTGTGAAAGTCCAATCGGGAAGTTGTTTTCGGGACGGAGGGAGTATTTAAATTAGATGACATAAACTAACTCTTTCATTACATTCAACATTTCATATGAGAGGTAATTACTTTGCATTTTAGCACACCCTCTAACCGAAACATTCTGAGTTTATGCTTGCTTGCTTGCAAGAGATCGGAGCAAATTAATTAATTAATCATTGCACAGTTTCTGAGTTGGTTTTAGGAATGACTTGCTGAGAATCAGAGCTGCTTGCTTCTTTCATGTCTCTTGCTTTTCCCCATAACACCACGTATAATCCGAATACAATCACAAATCCACCCAAAATGCTGCATAATGCATTACATTTTCAATTTACATCACATTCAGATTAATTAGAGAAAGCGGTTATAGATTAACAAAAAAAAACGATGCATGGTAAAGGAAAGCTATGAATTTCTGCAGATGTAATTACATGTTTATGACTAAAATAAATATTATTTAAAAAAATGTGACCAGTGATCAAAGTAGTGATGTAATGATGTAATCATAGTCACTTATGTTCATTTTGTAAGCTTAAGTTAGCATATCCCATGAGACTACATTGTACACTTGTAGTAACTATTAGTCATATTTTTTTGTAAATAAGGTTTAACTGTTTGATTTTGATAATACTTTTGAAAAAAACCCATTAAATTACGAACATACTTATTTCTTATTTGTAATTAATTACCTTCCAAGATGTAACGTTTCATTGAGCAACAATGAGCATGTCAAAGCCACGAACACCAATATTAAAGGATTGAAGATGGACACAAACAAGGGCCCGCTTTTATTCGCGCACCACGTCATCAGAATTAATACGACTCCCGATCCTATAACTCCCTGTGCGTATGCATAATAACCAACTAATTAAAAAATAACCATGCATTAATATATTTACCAAAACGTAATTAATACGTGTTCATCGGTAAATAATTAGAGTTTTTTCCCGGAATAATGCTAATTAAATAAATAATTCCCAGAATACTACTGGGTTAAGAATAATTCCCAAAATACTGCTGGGTTAACCACGGTTAAGGAAAGCCGCCACTCCAAGTGGTGGCTCTTGTACAGCTTCACAAAAACTGCTACTCCTAGTGGCGGCTCTTGTACTGCTACACAAGAGCCGCCACTTGGAGTGGCGGCTCATTAATTCAGAAGTTAAAACACTCCCCCTTGACGAACGATTACTCTCTGCAGCAACCCACCTCTTCTCTGTAACAACCAAACGACAAAGGAGCTGTGCAACAAAGGTTCCCAATCCGGTCGGAACTCGTCCAAACGCTGCTCGAATCCAAGGGAAAAGAGGCGCGGTGTACCGGGATCGTTTGAGCTCCCTTCAACCGTCAATAACCGTTTGAATCGAGGTATTTCATCTTCTTTGCTAAACCTAGGTTTTTTCTTAATTTTGCTCGAAATTGTTGTTGTTTAGCTGAAATATTTGAATAAAAACATAGGAGTACAAACATTATTATTAATCTTGTTATTATGATTGAATTTATATAATTTGTAAAATTAGAATTATACCAACTTTCACCATTTTTGTAAAGCTAGGTTTTTTTAGTTATTGCTCGAAATTGCTTGAAATTGTTATTGTTTTGTTCAAAATTGCTGTTGATTTGCTCGAAGTTATTATTGTTTACCTGTTTATTAACGGATTTTGCTTTTCTTTTACTAATTAACTAGTGTTAATTAATCATGTGTTAATTTGTTGCTTTTTCATTACTCTATTTTTTTGCCACTGGTTAATTATTATGAGTCCTAATTTAATGGTATGAAATCGTAGTATGTATCTACGATCTAATACTTTTCGTTTGAATTATAGTAATTGTAGTTGAATTTTCAAATAGCGGCATACGTCATACTTTTTTTGGAATTATTTTTTTTTGTAGAATATGTCTAGAAACTTCTCCATTGTTTGTCAATGGGGAGGAAATATTATCGAGGAGTCAAACAGAATTCATTCTAAAGGAGGGATTCGGAAGATAATTGTTGTTTCCCGTGGGGTGGATCTTGCTGAAATAATGAATAAAATTTATGCCGCCACATCCATCAATCGTATGAACAAGTTGGATTTGAAGGTTAAATATCCCATGCATGGTGGATCATACATGTTGATTCCTCTTGCTGACGACGAAGCCGTTACAGGAATGTGGACTGTAATCGAGAATCTTGATATGCATACCATGGAGATATATGTTGAAGAAGTGGCGGTGTTGCCCATACAACCTGGCCACCCGCCATTGTCTTGCCCATCCACAAGTGTTCCAGTTGTGATGAATATGGTTACAGAGGAGAATGGAAGATACGTGAATAGTGATGCAACATTTCTGCATTCACAGTGCAATGATGACGATGCAGATGAAAATATGAACCATGACACACTAACAGATTCAGATGAAGATGGTGGTGATCTCGTAAGTGGCAATGCACCATCCAACCACTACACTAAAGTTTATGAGCTCCCTGCGGGATTTGATGAATCATGGAAGGGTTGTACAACTTCTAGTCGCTTCTCTGCAGATGGTGAATTCGAGGTTGGGCAAGAGTTTGATGATAAGAAACAACTGATCAACATGGTTAGAGCGTACTCTGTAAAGAGGAACCAATTTTTCCCAGTTTATGATTTTTTTTGTATGACGCACGTGAATCCCTTTTATATTGTTATACATTACTGTGTGTCAGATGGCTATTTGCTCATGTCACGCGCACGTCATCCGCTGCTGGATTAGGATACTACCGAGATGCTTCGCTTGTGTGATGATCAGGTATATCATTTATATCATTAAATGTAAGTACTTTGTTTTATGTTTTTATAAACCATGGTCTAACATAATTTTATATTATAGATGACGTGGATGTCGTACATTGATGAGATTCTAGTACTGTTGCCTCCTGTTGCCTCCTGTTACCCGAGAGCACACTGAGATATGGCGAGCACGTGTGCCCTTGATATGTTTTGATGTAGTGGAGCATCACTTTCCTGATAACGTACTACGTTAGTTCAGGTTGCAGCAGGTTACTCCCGGACCTTGTGATACATCTGTGGATTTGCACAAGATTGATAGACGGGGGAAGCACACTGAAGATTGGGGGATGCGCCATATTCAGTATATCACTATGTGGGATGAGAGAGCGGCGTATATAGTGGACGGGATCCCATCATTAGTCCTCACAGCTTCTGTAGACTACATGAGATGGTATCACACCATCACACGTGTGTTTATCTCTCCCAGTTTTCGTTTACCCACTGATCATTACCAGCCTAGCTCAGTCGCTCTTCATATGACAGTAAACAATATAGTTAATATAATATCTTTATTTATTTATTTTTATTTATTTATTCATGTGTTTTTCACTAATAACCATGTTTGCATTACAGACACGGGCTTTGCGTAGCATCAATGACAGAGCGACTGCTGTACTTGATGAGGCGGTAGATGTACAAGGATACCATGACGCTTGTTCAGGCATTGTTTCACTGTGCACTGATGTATTGGGCCGAGTGGATTATGGATATATGGCCACCTCTCAGCATTCCACCGCATCTGCATCCGCAGCAGGGTCTTCTCAGGCAGTCCGACGTGATAGAGTTGTTCTTCAGCCTCGTAACCAGCGCAGGTGTCCCCGAGCACAACCACATGAACTTCATGATGATGATGATGATCACGTTGACTTATGATCTTTGTATTTAAATTATTGAGTGAAAGTTGTAGGCTTGTAGCATGCACTGACAGATCGAATCATTTTGTGAAACACCCGATTTATTATAACTTTTATGGTTTATTTCAAGTTTTGTGGTGCATTGATTCGTTTTGTGAAAGTTTCATAATATGAAGTTTCATTGATTCGTTTTGTGTTTTGGATGTATGTTGTCATGTAGTTTCATTGATTCGTTTTGTGTTTCGGGTGTATTTTGTCTTAGTAAATCATATGTTTGGTTGTTTTTTTGAGTAGAATGGACTGTGAGTCTGTGATGAGCAGATTTTCTGGTAACTACAGATTTAGTTGTGTAAATAATGGTGCAACAGCTTCCTTAACACAAGAGCCGCCACTTGGAGTGGCGGCTTTCATACAGCAGTATATGAGCCGCCACTCCAAGTGGCGGCTTTTGTGAAGCTGTACAAGAGCCGCCACTTGGAGTGACGGCTTTCCTTAACCGTGGTTAATTAACCCCAACAGTATTTCGGGAATTATTCTTAACCCGGCAGTATTTTGGAAATTATTTATTTAATTAACATTATTCCGGGAAAAAACTCAAATAATTACTGACAAATCGTAATATGAAATATAAATAGGGTGGTAGTTAGTTAGGATGTTTTTACTTGGACTGTAATTTGTCCCAGACCAGACCAGTCCAGACCAGACCAGACCAGACCAGACTTGGATAGTTATAAAAATACAAAGAAACCAGACCTTACCAGACCAGACCAGACCAGACCAGATCAGACCAGACCAGACCAGCAAATTACAGTCCAAGTAAAAACATCCTTATTCATACCATGAAAAGAACGACGAATAATCTGATATTCCAACCAAGCTTCCAGCCCGCCTCTTCTCTCGAAATGCATAATGCGAACACAGAAGTCTGAATCGTCCCCATGAAACTCATCAATGCGCTACTCGAGTAATGGCATGGATAATTCTTGCTTATCTTTGCCTTTCAAACAAATTAAACCCACCATTTATTTATTTAAACATTAAAGCATAACAAAGATATAAGGATGTTTTCTTTTGGACTGAAATTTGCTGGTCTGGTCTGGTCTGATCTGGTCTGGTTTGATCTGGTTTGGTCTGGTCTGGTAAACGTCTGGTCTCTGTGTCTTTTATAACTACGGAAGTCTGGTCTGGTCTGATCTGATCTGGTCTGGGACTGAAAACAGTACAAAAGAAAACATCCTAAATGCATGGAATCATTTTTGAATTACATAGTTCACCAGCCACAATAGCTAGGGGCGGGTCACTGCTCGAGCCCGACTGGCCCTGACTCCGGAAGCTCGGTGACTCCGGAAGCTCGGTTTTGCAATTCAGGGGGTTGAAATTGATTTTGCTTTTGTTTCTTTTTTTAAAAGCAGAAGTAGAATCAAAATCTCATTTTAAAAAAATAGTCTCCCCCTTCCCAAAAAAGTCTCCCACAACTTTTTAAAACCTGCTTCTAAGAGTATTCTAGGGGCCTTAAGAATTAAGTATTTTTCACTTTCACCCCAAACACTCCAATATTTGATTCTGCCCCCTCAAGGAGCAGAATCAGTTTTAAAAAGCAGGACACAACACCCCTTAATTTGTAAACAAACGGAAACTGAAAATTAAATCAGGCCCGCATTATTCTTACAATGTTCTTATGTGAAACTATACCACTTAAAGACTGTTTTTTTGCAAGACCGTTAATTCTTATGTTAATTTTTATTCTTCACTAAAGAAATACAAGCAATTCAGATATGATTAGACAAAATTAGATTTAAACAAACCAGATCACATACCAGAAAATTTCACTCCAAATTTGAAACCTCTTAATACATCATAAATTCATAATAACATGGTGGAGTAATTTTTAATAAGGTTACTTACCAAGAGCACTATCCACAGTGCATAACAAAAGCATGACATGAGTGTAATGGCTGCACCCAAAGTGAAACTACCAGAATTGCCCTTTGACGACGTCACAGTGTTACCATGTGGGTGAGAGAGGTGAAATAAGTCAACGTTGGACCTCCATATATGAAACTCTGGCCCTCGGTACAACGTTAGGAGCATCGCCCCACTTAAACATATCAGCGTCCCTATCGCTTTTGCCTTGCCGCTGCCTTGATCGAACTTCATTTTCTCCATTCTATCATTGTTTAAATCAGTATTAATTAATTAATAGTGTAAAGGTTCCAACTCCAATTCATTTTAAAATTCAAACTCATGGCATAGTGGCATGTACGGATGTACCCCTCCACAACTTCCCCGGAAGAAAGACAGATTCTCTCATGTTTAGGAAAAACTTTTCCATTTAATATGGGATATTTATGGGCGGATTATAATATAAAATATATAGTCCATTTTCCTAACTATAATAAAAAAGCGTATATCCAAATACTACATCCGTTCTTAAATAGTTGTAATATTATAAATTTTATATTATTCACGTAATCTTTTTTAAAGTTCATTTAAAAAATATAATTAAAATCTTCTCACTTTAAATCTTCAAAATGAGATTTTTTGAAGTTCCTAAAATTAAAAAATTAAATACGAAGTATATTAATACTCAAAGTTGTGCGTTTGCAAACATAACAAAAGAAGCGTTTGCAACTAAAAAAGAATAAAGAAAGTATAAATTTTGTTGCCAAATATAAATAAAGTACGTAGTGCTCCGTATGTTTTACTTACAATATGAAGCCCGGACATCTCAAAAATAGTTTCAAGTTCCTTTTTGGGCCGTCCCAAAAAATAGTTTTAATTTTTCGTTTTTGGAAAATTTTGTGTGACTACCATTCATTTACCTTTTTCTTACTCAAATAGAATCATACATTTCAACTTTATTTCTACTTTCTTGAACTCCGATCCAAATCCTCGCGGGAACTATTTTATGAATAGAAGGAAGTATTAGAAGGCCCTACGAGCCACATACTATCCGTGTTAAGAATCATTGATATTCTCTTTTAGCAATAGTGCCTATTATATGCTCCCACTTTTTTAAGTTATTGTCTTTCGCTTGCGTTGTTGCACAAACTGAAATCCTAATTATGCTCCTTGTGAATACAACTCGTGATTAAGGCTATGCCTTTCACCTTTTGTACTCCGTAAAGGTTTCTAAAAACAGTTTATGTTTGACATGACAATTTTTAAGAACATTTCAATCAATAAAAGTTTTTTTTGAGATGCTACACGAAGTAGCATTTGAGAAAAATACGTGACGTTTAGCATAGATGAGTCCAAATAGCTTGTATACCGAACAAAACTAAATTAAATACTCACCTTTTTACCAAATAACTACCATCTTTTCTTTTTAGAATCTTTTTTAGTCACTAACTAAAAGTTAACAATTATTAAAAAACACACAAAAATATCTTTTCAGTTAATTGTGTCAAACATATCCTAAAAGTTACTAACGTTATTAATAAAAGTTTATTTAAGGTTCAATAACTCCGGGTAACTAGAAGCCGGCCGTCATCGATACACAGTGTGACAAGTTTATCCAAAAAAACTAGCGAAGCAATGGATGTTACCTTAGAAGGATTGCAACAACGAAGGTCAATGAGGGGATAATATTGTAAATTGCTGTGGCAAACGTTGCAGATGTTAAGGCCACACCTTTGAAGAACATATTTGAAAAAAGAGCCCCCCTGTGTAACAAACACGAAATCATGATCGAAAATGAGGTAGTTTTTAATTTTCTAGGATGGCCGATTAATTAAAAACTTCACTTTATATCAAAGTAACATTATATCATACAGAGCATGCTTTAATTTGTTTTTTAATTTATTACACCCTACGGTTGTGCTATTTTAATGTTTACATGTGATGAAAATTGTAAAACATCTGTTTGACTTAAATGCTATTCTTTTTCAACAGGAAATGCCGCTATTTATAGTGTTTTTGTCTCCAACCCGCAGGAAAACAAACACCCCATTATGGTCTTGTTTGGAGAATGACTGATCAACTATGTTTTTAGCTTGCTGGACTAATTTTAGATGATTTGACTAATTGACCAGCTAAAGTAATTGTTTGGCAAAACGATTGCTCCAACTAGCTTGCGGCCGCAATGTTGCTGTTGCCGAGGGCACCGCAACCGCATCAGTCCGCAACACCTGTTGGGTGTGTTTCGGAAAATAAAGAAAATTAATTAAAATAAATTAATTAAATAAAATGACAAGAGAAAAACAAGAAAAGAGATGAAGCAGAATTAGTCAAAGCTCGTGCTACGCACGATTTCCTTAAAACGTATTTGTTGCCTCCCACGGTGCTAGGAGCGTTGCAACAATCGTTTCCCAGGATACGATGACTACGAACTAATGTTTGAGCACACAAACAAGAGTTCCAGCGAATCAGAAGACCTCCCAACAGAACTCCCCTGGAGGAGGGATTCTGATCGGAGGCCAATCAGAAGACCCCTGTGAGGGTTTCTGATCCGCGACCATCAGAATATACGTTTCGGGAAGAAAACAAAAATAACCCGTATCTCTTGAGAGATGGATTTTTGGACGACATTCGTGTCCGTAGGTCGCCCGCGCACGCCCAAAACCACAACGCAACCGCAATGAAACCGCAACGTAACCGCGACGGCGCCGCAGCATCCTGCAATCGACCGTGACGTGCCACAACAGACCGCAACGCATCCGCCTGTCAATCTTTCTTTCTGGTACGAATTTGAAAATAATTCACGCCGCAGTGGCCGCAATACGCATCGCAGCAGCTACATTAGACGCAACTGCAGCGATCGCAACCTCAACCGCAACCGCAACCGCAATTTAAAACCTCGTAGCTGCTTCAACCAAAAAGCCAAAAACTCACACGCTGCTAGTATTTTGTTTACTTTTGTTATTTTCAATGTATTATTGTTATTATTATTACTATTTTACTTTTGTTATTTTCAATATATTTTTATTTCTAAAAAGATGAGTTATTGTTTTACTTTTGTCGTTTTCAATATATAATTCTTATTGTTGTAATTAGTGATGGTGTTATCGTTATTTTATTTAATATTACTTTTTATGATGTTATCGAATTAATTTTTAGGCCCCTTCCGGGGTAAAAAAAATCGAATTAATTTTTAGTTTTCCTCAACATCCAAGTTATATAATATTTATTTTTATTTAGGGTTTTTACGAACATGGGAATTAAATGAAATGGCATGCAAATAAAACACGATTGTAATTTTAATTTTATGGAACTAAAACAAATATATTATACATGCCTGTACTGATACGATTTTAATCCTTATCATTAATATATTATTTTTACTTAATTTCTTAATAGATTTTTCCCAACAGCTAATTTCACCAAATAAATGCTCTTGAACGGCTAATACAAAGTAGCTAATATAAATTGTTGATCAAAACCGCCAACAGCTAACCGCTACTTACCAAATGTACGATTCTTCATAATGGGTGTAAAGTGCAGAAAAAATGATATGAATATTACTAATAGAGTTTCACAGGAAAAAAATATGACTAATGTTTTTAGACAAAAATATGATTAGTCACTGTGTACGAGTAATTGGACAAAAGTCATCATAGTGTATTTCAGAGTGACAAGTCACTGATAGATGATGAGTCACTATGAACTAGTCATTGAATATGTCACTCTTTCGGAAAACTTTAAAATAAGTCATATTTTTTACTTTTGAATTTAATTTAGTAATATTCATTGAGAAAGACCTAAACGGTAAAATCAAATATTTTAAAATATGAGAGTTTTTTCCGAATTAATGCAGATTAAATAAATAATTACCGAAATAATTAATGCTGGGTTAAAAGTATTTTACCGATGTACTGCTGGATTAACCATGGTTAGGAAAGTCGCCAAACGGATTGGCGACTTATAAGTCGCTATCCGGTTCAGCGACTTATAAGTCGCCAAACCGTTTGGCGACTTTCCTTTAAACAGATAGACGGGTTGGGCAAAACGCAGACAGAACGCAGGCCGTCCCATCCCAAAAAAACCTCCGCATCAACTGGTTTGAGCTCCCATCTCCGGCGATTGCAGGCAAGGCGAGACCGGCGGTCTCTATCTTCGAGCTCCTCCCCTTCACCTTCATCTTCTCCAACACTCTTTTTCTAGGTAAATCAAACTCCATTTCATCTCATATTTCAAGTTAGGGTTTAGAATGTATAAATTTCGAATTTTGTGATTAGGAATTGGTTTGTGAATTGATTTGTTGTGAAATGTGAATATGTATGAAATGTTGAATTTTAATGTTGAATTCAGTGTAATATTTTGATATTGGTGTCGATTTCTTGTGTAATGTCAATTTGAATGTAATATTTTGATGTTGGTGTCGATTTCTTGTGTAATGTCAATTTGAATGTAATATTTTGATTTTTTTGAAAAATGTAATATATTGAATTTGTTAAGTGTGGTATATCTAATACTCCGTAGGATTTTCTGAAATATGAGAGTTTTTTAATACGTTGTTATGTCTATGAAATGTTGAATTTGGGTGTATAAAGTTTGTATAATAATGTTTACTTATCAATTATCGTCAGGTATTGTTATTAGAATATGGATTTCTTCAACTCCCCAATAATTTGTTATTGGGGAGGTAAAATATTCAAGGAAGCAGGGGATATACACTATGAAGGTGGTATGAGACGGATGTTTGTCGTTTCTCGTGGCGCTTGTATGCGTGAGATGCTTCTAAAATTATAGCTACACAGATTCCTCCGATCCATTCTTTGCAATTGTAGGTGAAATATCCCCTTCACGGGGGATCATACATGCTAATGTCACTTTTTGATGAAGCTGTCACGACATTGTGGACGATAGTTTCTGATGATGAATATGTCCACAATGGAGATATACATTACAGATTCCATAGGTGACGCTTCTATAACTCCGTCAACATCAAATGCTATTGTATTTGGGCATGGTGTTAATGCAACAGCCTCCTCAAATGATGCTGTTTTGGACATGGTTCTAAAGGAGGGTAGACGGTATTTGCACAATGGTGCATCCTTTTTGGATGGCCATGAAACTGATGATGATGCTGATGAACACATCAATGATGATGCTATGACAGAATCAAATGAAGACGATGGTGATATTGTGAGCGCTACTGCCCCGTCTAGCCACTTTACCAGATTATATGATCTCCTATCCGGCTTTGATGATGCGTGGAAAAGTGGAACATATGTGAAAAGGTTTACATCTGCTGGTGAGTTTGAGGTTGGTCAACAGTTTGACAACAAAGAACAACTCATCAATATGGTGAGCTTGTATTCTATCAAATGGAACCAGTTTTATCAGGTGCTGGAGTCCGATAAACACAAATGGGTTGCAGACTGCAAGAGGAAGAAGGAACGTGATTGCACCTGGAGAATACGGGCCACAAAGAAACATGCAACCCTCGACATGTTCACAGTTGTGCGTTACCATGGGCCTCATTCTGCTACTTGTGTTGGCAACAGCGACGATACTAATCACGCGGCGATTACTTCAGATTATATTGCCAGAGATGCAATTGACATTCTTCGCACTGATCTTTCCCTTAAAGTGCATACTATTATTGAGATGCTGAAGGAAAAGTATGATTATACGGTATCCTACAGAAGAACATGGTTGGGCAAGCAAAAGGCCATTGCTGAAATTTTTGGCAGTTGGGAGAAATCATATTCTGAATTGCCCCATTTCATGACAACGTACGCTCCAACATTCCACTATGGGGACAATTGTTCACGGGTACCCACCCCTTACAGGTCCCATTGATTATTGAGAGAGTCTTCTGGACATTCAAGCCTTCTATAGATGGTTTTAAGCATTGTAGACCCGTACTGACTATTGATGGCACACACTTGTATGGGAAGTACAATGGTACATTACTCGTGGCTATGGGTAGTGATGCAAACAACCAACTATTTCCTGTGGCCTTTGCAGTATGTGAATCTGAGAATGAGGACAGTTGACCATGGTTTATGGCAGGCATTAGGGAGTTTGTAAGTAAAAGGGAGTTGTGTGTCATTTCTGATCGACATGCAGGTATTATAAAGGCAATGAATGAGGTGGGCAGTAGTTGGGAGGAGCCGTTTGCGCACCATAGGCTATGAATGCGTCATCTTGCATCGAATGTGCACACTCATTTAAAAGACATTCACCTGAAAAATCTGTTTGTTTGGACTGCACGACAACATCAAAAAAAAGTTTGATTGTGGGTTCAACAAGATAGGGGAA
The DNA here is from genome assembly GCA_945859915.1 of Cuscuta epithymum. NCBI lineage: Eukaryota > Viridiplantae > Streptophyta > Magnoliopsida > Solanales > Convolvulaceae > Cuscuta > Cuscuta epithymum. The sequence continues at coordinate 499,754 of CAMAPF010001045.1, read as the reverse complement.
CTGCGGGTGGAGGCACAACAATTTCTGGGGAACATTCCCTTGGAAATGTGGTCATTACACCGTGATGGGGGTTACAGATACGGTACCATAACTTCTAATATGGCCGAGGTTTTCAATGGTGTGATGAAAAGTGCCAAATATTTGCCCATCACCGCTTTGGTTTAGGTTTCCTTTTACCGCGTAAATGCTTATTTTGTGAATAGACGTGAAAGTAATCAAAGAAGAGTTACAGAAGGCCACGACTACTCCCCACACATAACATTCTAATCTTCCATTGCGAATAAATAATATACCTACCCTCAGTCTATATAATTGCAACACTTAGTAATTGAAATAAAAATATTTTAAATTATGCAATTAATACCATAAATTTACACTTTTGAAAAAAACAACATATGTCCATCGTGCTAAAAAACTTTTTGTATAAATTTTGGGGTATTTAAAATACACTTGCAAGTTGGGAGTGTTAACCTTACACTCATTCAATGTTTTGGATATTTGAATTATTTTCCCACTAGAACATTACTTCCGTCCAATTAATTATTAGGACATTGTCATGTTTGTGTGTTAGGCGTGAAATAAAAAAATTAAAAAATGTGTGATTGATAATTATGTAGAGAAGACATGCAGAAATAAACATAACCATATATTACTATTTTAAATGGACAATGAAAAAGTTTTTTGTACAAACAAAAAATAAAAATTTACAAAGTCCAATGGGAAAGAGATAAATATTACTCCCTTCGACCATTTTTATTTAGCCAAAGTTGAATTTTCTAATCAATGGTGTCTAACTTAGATTGATCATATATTTATATAAAGTAAATATTGATAATATGAAAATGATATGAAAATGTTCTTTGTTAAAAATACTATCATAAAAGTATAAAATTATTAAATTTTGAAAAAATATATTAATTAAAAGGCTAAAGGGTCAAATAGGTCCTCGAACTAACTTAAAAAGTGCAAATCACCCCTTATATAAGAGGCTCTGTCCGGCCGCCGTCATTTGGGGCGGTTCTCGGTGGAATTTTTTGATGAAATTTTTTGAGCATCTTATCCATTAAGTCTAGTTTACTCATACCAAATTGCAGCTAAAAATTCAATCGAGAAGGCAGTCAAATGAATTTTTGAAGATAACCGCGCAGTTAAACAGCGCAATACATTTTAGAAAATCATTTGACGATTTTCCCGGTTGAATTTTTATCTGAAATGTGGTATCGGTAATCTAGACTTAATAAAGAAGATGCTTAAAAAATTTCATCAAAAAATTACACCGGGAACTGCCCCAAATAGCGATAGCTGGACATAACCTCCTATATAAGGAGTGATTTACACTTTTAAGTTAGTTCGAAGGTCTATTTGATTCTTTAGCCTTAATTAAAATAATCGATGAAAGTTCGTCATTTTTATTGGAAAAGTCAAATGTGGCTAAGTAAAATGAGATAGAGGTAGTATAAGATTACTCTTGCCCCTAGGCCGTATAAACTAGGGGATAGATGACGTGTTGGCTGGTAAAAATTGATTCGAGTCCAGCAAGAATGTGTCTCATTTTTCATACACCGGAATGGAAAGGGGATATTTAATTTGTTGTTCATATTATGTTTCCCTTCTCTCCATTAATTTCATCTATGCAATTTGTACTTTATTTTCTTGTGACAGTCAAATTTGACAAAATTTTAAGGGATCACATTGATTGAGCTAGTTGTCAAGAACTAAAAACCTAAATTTAAACATAATAAACTATAAATATATATAAATATAAATTAATAAATATAAATATACACATTTACAAGTAAATAAATAAATTACTATATATATCAAATGTAGTGAGTTGGGCTTATCGGCCTGAATGGGCCTAGACCCTAACCCAACCCTGCTCATATGCTATTGCGGGTCAGGTCAGCCCTGGCATGACGGGTAAATATATATGCCTAAGTCCGCCTATATATCCCCATGTCAACATGATAAATATTACTAAAAGAATTACTCCCTCTGTCCCTAAATTTACTTCCATTTCGCTTTTCGAGAGTCAACTTAAATCACTCTTAAACTCTTACTTTTTGTATCAAAACTTTATGAAAATTGATATTTTTTGTGCAGGCTTTGTAGCGGGTTTAATGTAGTTTCTGAATATGTAAATTTTATTTACTAAAAATAATCCGAGTTTTCACAGGGATCATTTAACTTTATCGTCGGTCAACCTTCGTAATCCGCAATCGGAAGAACATTCAGGGACGGAGGGAGTATATTCCGTATTAATTTGGCAGAGTAAAAATAGTAAGGGAAAATGACCCTAAATAGGAGTAAATGAGGGTTGAAATTTCAAAATAAAACTACTATGGTTTTCCTCTCGAAAAAGGAATTGTTATTGTCATGTATGAAAAATACTGTCATGATTGAAAAATACAATTATTAATTATAATAAATAATGTCATATACAATGCACTATACTGCAACTATTTGACAATCATGCTTACATGATGACAGTTAATACTTCTATGTTAGTTCTATTTCAGGAATAAAATCATAGTAGTCTTATTTTAGAATTTCAAACTCCATTTACTCTTATTTTGGTAAATCTCCCAAATAGTAAATTTTGTAAAGAACTAGCCTCGCCGAATTTCCATTATTCTGATTATGCCTCTAATTATAGCATACATAATTGATAAAATAATGTCACGAATCTACTATATGCACTCTACATATGACATTTAAGTTCTCCCTTTGTTTTTTGGTATGATTCAACTCTTTTAATGATATTTAGGTGGTAAAACACTATTTATCCTAGTAAAGTACTTCGTACATTATTAATTAATAATTATATTATTCTATCATACTTTTTAGAATTTTAGGAATGAAAAACTTGAAAAATCAATTAATTAAAAAATTATTTTACATTCAATTTCGTGAAGTCAAACTAGAGATTTAATGAGCAAATGTAGTACTACATGCACTATAAGTATGATCCTAAGTTCATTTGCAGGGCATGGTGTCAATAAAGCTCCAAACATAGAGTAATTCTGCGGACATGTTAACATGCCCGTAAGAGCATGTTGATGATATGGATGCGCCAAATGCACTCATGTCATGATATTGAACTTTATTAATAACATATGAATGAATATATGATGCATATATCCACATCATCAACACGCACCTTACCCTCCATAAGGAACATGTTGACATGTTTCATACATCTTTCAATACACATAAACTTCTCAAAGCTACTCACCCTAATAGTGCAGACATAAATGATTGAAGTACCACAATCTTCGTCAACTTTGGTCTTTTATTCCTGCACCAGGCAGGTAAGAAATCAATTTATGAGACTGCATGCATCAACTTTGCCCTTTTATTCCTGCAACCGGCAAGAATTATTCTAGAATAATTAATAGTTTAGATTACTACTCCGTATATACTAGTATCCTTACCCGTGCTATGCATGGGATAAAATGTTTTTACAGTTTAATTTCTTTTTTTTGTTTACTCCAGGGGGCGTCTGGGGTAGGGGCTGGGGGAGCCTGGAGTTATCTAGGCTGAAACTCACTCCATTGAGTTTCGAACCCGAGACCTCCCGTAAGGGAGAGTGAGTTGGCGACCAGCTGAGTTGGACCGCTTCCTCTTTTACTGTTTAGTTTTACTAAAAAAATCACTTATTCAGTTGATATATTATAACATTGGTTTAAAATGCATATTCTAATTTATTGAGTATGCCTTGTATTTAAACTAATTATCTAAACATTATTCATTTTTTGTCTTGTTTGTCTATTCTGATCGGATTTGTTCTGATCTGTATGATCCAATCTAGTCAGGTCATATCACCCAAGCATCTTTTTTTTACTCTTATTGTCAAACAAATCTATCTAATCCAACTTATAGTTCAAATGCAACATTTCAAAATTTTACATACATAATGTATAGTACTTTGTTGAATTCTAATCGAACACGACAAAATTTTCACAATTCTTAATTGTATTTTTAAAATCATTGGAAAAAGTATTTAAAATAAGAGTTCAAATAAATGTGTTACACATGTTTTACATTTGGAATACATGTACCTAAAGTTAATTACTCCTAATATATCACGCTGTATAATAGCTTTTTGTTACAAAAAGTAGATCACCTTCATAATTTTTTTATCATCTTTCATATGACACCAATATTGAATATATAAAAATATAACATAATTTTTAAAGTGTTGAATTCTTTTTTATTTTTAAAAAATATTTTTTTAAAGTGTTAAATTATTTTTCAAAATAGATAAATAAAAAGTGTTAAATTAGTTTTTTGTTTTTATATATTCAATATTGGTCTCATATGAAAGATAATAAAAAGTTATAAATTATGGTATATTTTTTGTAACCATCAAAACACAAATAAAAAAGTTATAGTACTTTAAAAAAATATGGGATTTTATTTTTTGAATTACGTAGTTTTAGGGAGCTTTTTAAATTAACGTAATAGGACTTCTAATTCACCTTTTATACTAAACAGAAATTGCCCTAAATAAGAGTAAAAATGTTTTGAAATTCCAAAATAGGACTATCATGTTTTTAATTCCCTGAATAGGAATAATCTGCCAAGTTTGAAAAAAAATGTCATGTTTAAAGCCTAGTAATGCCAAACTTGGCAGAAATTTACTCCTATTCAGGGAATAAAAAACTTGATAGTCCTACTTTGGAATTTCATAATGTTTTTACTTCCATTTAGGGAATTCTCTCTACTGATGTAACGAAAGTGTAATTAATCTACTAAATTGGAAAGAAAATCTAAAGTATTATAATGAAAGTTTGTTTAAAAGATCACACATAACAAAACTTTCCATATTTATATCTTTGAAATGTATTATTTATAGATAAATTGATATTAAATGAGATTATTACTAGACATCATTACAAATGTATGACTAAAATAAGTGTAGTTTACAAAAACATGATTAGTGATTAAAATAGTTACTTAGTTATGGTAACTTACGTTCAATTTTACACACAAGTGACTATGAAATTATAGTATAGTAACTATTACTCACATTTTCGTAATTAAGTTTTATTTTAGTGATTTATGTAAAATCTCTTATTACTAACTGTGCAATAAAATGTGTACCCAAAATGTATACACATGTTTGTTCTTCACAGAAATTTTGTCTGTCACAAACAACATTTCTGTGAAGGACAGACATGTGTACATATTTTGTGTACATATTTTGTGTACCCAATCATTTTTCATAAAATATTCAGATGTTTGCGAACAAATATACTCCGTATTCAACATAGTTTACGAATAGTATCACTTGATATGACAGTATGTTCAAAGCAAAATTAGTACTCTGTAGTATGGATGGATCAGAGTAGTAGACTAGTACTCCCTCCGTCCCATTTTGGTTGTCCTACTTTCCTTTTTGGGTTGTCCCAAAATGAATGTCTTGTTTCTCTTTTTGACAAGAAATATGTGGTCTTTATCATTTCACTTTATTCTACTCAAATCTCAACCACAACTTTTACTTTTCAACCACTTTATTAATAATCGTGCCAAATTGAAATTGGACAACCACTATGAGACGGAGGTAGTAGTACTTTATGTCTTGGTGTAGCTATGGATGACATGATACTAAATGATTGGTGTAGCTAGAGAGGTTCTCGAATAAATATTGGGATTGCCATTTGGTTAACCTTACGCAGGCCGTCTAGAACAACTTTGAGGCCCTAGACGTACAATCAAATACGAGTAATATTTAACTTTGAGAATTTATTAGCGTGCATTTTCCTTTTCTTGTTTCCTTAATATAATATAAAGAGTATTACATGAAACAAATAGAAGCCAGTTAGCCCAAAATGCACCAAAAATACACATTTTTTCTTCATCAATAATATAGTCAACCCAGTTAGCTAGTCTATCTTTGGCCATGGTTGATCAGATATAATCTGACGAACTTTATTTTCTAATTCTTTTCCAGAAATAGTTAGAAAAAGAAAATCTAAGCTCAAACCTATAATTATATAGAAATGTAATTATTTAAATCAACTTATTTTTCTATCTTAGAAAGTCATAGTTTTAATGTTTTTCTTTATCAGAAATCAACAAATATATTACAAAGTAATTTTCTAACCAGCTTAGTTTTAACTTCCTATACAAAATCACCGAACAATCATGAATCCCAAATATACGGTTTTACACTTTTTATAGCATAATTAAGTAAAAAATATGAAACCTTTTGAGATTAAAAGGCTCAAATTCAAAATGAACAAACAAAACAATTGTGATTTGTGAAACGTAACAAGCAAACATTTAAAGGAATAAAAATAATATTTTTTATATCTTAAAACTTAAATGAATAAATCAACAATTTTATAAGTTGTAATATACTATGAACTTTAAAAACCAAAATACTGAAAACAAATCTAAAAAAAGTAAAGAAACATTCCAAATGTGAGACATAATGTAATTAATGCGTAAAATACTTCTTAGCTTAGAAAATGTAAAATACTTCCATATAAAAAATGCATGCTCCTCACTCTCGTGTCTTTCGTAGTACTGTGCAACCCATCCTATTTGTAGAATTCTAATTCTAATTAAATAAATGTATATACTATTGATTTTTTAAAAATTGGAGGCCCCATATTATTTGGAGGCCCTAGACATTTGTCTAGGCTAACTCCCCCAAAAGCCAGCCCTGACCTTACGGTATAGTCTCTTACTCTCTCCGTCTCATTTTATCTATCGTACTTTCTTTGTTGGATTGTCTCAAAATAAGTGTCACATTTTCTCTTTTGAAAAAATATGTGATCTACAACATTTCACTTTATTATACTCAAATCTAAACCACAACTTTTATTTTTTCAACCATTTCATTAATAATTGTGCCAAGTCAAAGTGAGACACATAAAATGGCATAGAGGTAGTACTTTTTTCGCCCTATAAAATTATCATTTTAGAATGTCCAAAAGAAATTATCATTTCTTTTTTTGGAAAGTTTTGCGTGACTAACATTCATTTACCTTTTTTATTCAACCACAATTATACGTTTTCACTCTATTCCTACTTTCTTAAACACGATACATGTCCAGTAGAGAAGAATTTTATGATGCGAAGGGATGGAGTACAAGTTATATATGATCGAATTACAACCATTATAATGGCTCCTAATATATGATGAATTGATGATAATGCACTTTTATGTTGTATACACTACAAATATATTTTTTGCATTATATGTTAATTTAACCATTTTTAATGAGAATAAAAAATTTAGAGCATCTCCAATGATTGCTTCTAGGGACTTGCTTGCAATTTTGAAGCTACTAGGTTACCATTGGAGTGCATCTATCCTTTTAGCTTGGGAAAGCAAATTAGCCAAAACAAGCTAATTGCTAGAAAGGAGAGAAACTTGAATTAAAATGGTAGTGCGATGGTGATGCTAGCAAAATTTATTTAATGTGTTTGCTTTGTTAATTTTAAGCTAGCATATTTGGCAACGTTTTGGAGAGCAAAATTTGAATTGATATTTTAAATTTAGTATATTTATTTTATTTAATGTGTTTTCTTTGTTAATTTTAAGAAATGTTTAATTTTCTCATGAAATATTTAAGCTAAAGTTGATATTTTTCAGTATGTATGTGTTGTTAAAATTTGTCATTTCTTAATTTTTTATTTAACAAAATACATATTATTGTACTAATTTTAGAAATATGCATTTTCACCCTGTTCGGCTTAATGTTGGGCATTGGATTTATGTTTGGTCAAAGTCATAGTTGGCGACTAACTTGATCGATCTGTCAGGAGTTTGGTTACGTTTCCTTGTCAACTTGATCGATTTGAAAATATTTCAAAAAAAAAGTATATTAATGAATTCAAAATGTATATTTTCAAAATTGATTGATTGTGGGGCCTATTCAAAAGGCAATAAACAATGTGGCTAACCATCGGATTATCACATGGATTAGCTAGAAAAAACTGACGTGGCAAGCAAAACTACAACATGTTTAGCTAACCATTGTAGATGTTCTTATAACCATTTTTTAATGAGAAGCTGATCTAATCTATTCATTTTGAAGTAATGAATGCTCTGATCCATCTTGCTTTTCATGGAAAGAGTACTTTCACTGATCTAATCTATTCATTTTGAAGTAATACCGAGTATAACTTATACTCGGTATTAATAACAACATACTCTCCTTTTAACACAAAACGTATAATTTTCTCTTCACTTTTGTTCTAGAAAAAACTACCACTACAAATAACATTTCTATTTTAAAAGTTATGCATTTTGTGTTGAAAATTATAGTCTTGCATAGTTAGTATAAGTTACACTCCGTACTTTTCAAGTGTTATTCCTCACATCATGTTTTCTTTATAAACAAGGAGGGGATTGTCTGAGAATTTTTTTACATTTAAAGAATAATATAAGAATCCTATTTTAAAATATCACATTATTTTAATGATATTTTATGAAATATTCAAATAATCAAATATATATGAATGCGGAAGGGAAAAAGAAATAAAATAAGAGGAAATGGAGAGATTGTGCATTTATATTTGGGCTTCGGCGTAAAGTTATTTAATACTCCATAAAAAAGGAAATGAATTCTATTGTAGATCTTGATCCACACACACGTACACACGTACACACATATATATTACAATATTATAATTAAGCCAATGGACTACTACGTATAAATAAGTGTGACAAAATAAATAAATAAATAAATAAATAAATAATGATACAATTAATGATATACGGAGGAGTACATTATTATATATGATGAAAAGTAGTAAGGTACCCTTAATAAGTTATTAATAATGCATGAATAGCTAATTAATATACCTACAATGGTGAATTAAATAAGAAAGGTTGCAAATATAATAAAGGGCATGCAATGCGCGGTACATATAGTACGTACCATTCGACAACAATGGCGAGAGGAGCAAGGAAAGCGGTGGCAAAGATCCAGCGGTAAGCCACCATAATGGTTACCGGCATGCCGTCGTTCGCCGCCACCTTAGCCAGCACAATGTTCCCCGCCAGGAATATCGCAACCACCACCATAGCTCCTACTTGTTCCACCTTCTCAATCCTCTTCATTTCTTTCCCAGCACTCATCTTCGCGCTTTGATTGAAAATTGAAAATTATGAATGTCATCATTATAGCTAGGTAAATTTATTATGTCATACCCTTTTTTTATATATCACTCGAAGTTTCTTACTCCGTATATCACTATTCACTACTGGTGTACATGATTACTCCCTTCGTATAAAAATAAATGTCTCACTTTCTTTTTTGAGTTGTATCAAAATATGTGTGTCACTCTCATTTCAAAAAGAATCCACTCCAAAAGATTTATAGTACACTTTAATAAAGTAAACAGTACTATGCAATACCAAAAAATCTCTAACTTTTTTAATTAGAAAGTGTAAAATTAACTTATGAAATATTTTAAACTACGTGAAAAGCCTATAGAAACACCTAATTTTATACAGAAATAATTACATATTTAATAAAATATGGAAGCGATGGAAACTGGAAATAAATACTACATGCGTGATTGTGTGTGCTACATATAGCTTGAACATTTTTTTTGACACCGCATATAGCTTGAACATAGAATATAATAGGGAGTATTTTATTTATATATAAATACATACATGCGATTAAAAGAAAGCCTGCAGGGAGTAACGTACGGTACATATGGTGATGCATGAAGCATTGTTTGGGAGGGCAGTCCTATTTATAGGCCGGGTGAAACAGTAAGTACAGCTAGTGTACGCACTATTCTTATGCGGACAGGTTTCAATTCTTGACTCGAATGAACTCAGGTTAATGTGTATGTTGGACTGGACTCCACTCATCATAATTACCCATATATTGATTCATACTTTCTCCCTGTTTTTAAATTTTATCAAGTTTGATCCGTACCCAAAATAACAAAGTAACACGGAGTATTTGAATGGTTGAGACTTGGAAAAGGAGGGAGATAGGAATAACAAGGCAACATACTAATGACAAAATTTTAAAATAATGAGCGTGTTTAGCATTAAGCATTTGGGTTAATGGATAACGATTAGCGGGTTATGTAAGTGAGTTGTCAATAGCGGATTCAATCACTAGCGGTCTAAGTTGGCGAATTGCCATAAGATGTTTGGTAATTTAGCAGTATGATCATAAAAATTAATAGAAAACGCTATATTTCAAAACATTAATCCAAAACTCTATTATTTGCATCGGTTCCGTTTTAGCGGTGTCATCCAAAAACACTAGGGCCAAACATTATTTACTCCGTATCAAATATCTTTTTCATTTATTAAACGCTAAAAATGGCCTGGTCAAACAACCTTTCTTTTTGTTGACACGTAATTTTCTGGACACCCAAATCAAAAAGAAAAATTGAAAAAATGGTAAGAGTCGGAAGTATATGAATAATATGATAGCATCCACCGTACCATTTGTCCATAACCATTGAATTGCTACTATAGAGAGCCGCTACCCAAACATCTACCCATTCTGTCTACGTCTATGGAACTGGAGTATAGAATATATGCCCGACCGAATTTGATGCAATATTCTCTTTTTAGAGGTCTTATTTAACGTGTCTTAAGAAATAAATATACTTCAAAAGTATGAAGTATGAAAAATTACAATTGTGCAAAAAATTAGTAGACAAATTGTACAGATTTCTGTAAATAAGTATACCCATTAATTTCATCAACCATGTGAAAAACTATATGTGAGAAAAGGATCATGGAAAAATTAAATTAAATTAAATTAAAAATAAAACATTCGAGAAAACGAAAGAAAGAAAAATTACCTTTTCCTGAATGTTTTATTTTTCTTTATTTACATTTCTCAAATGTTTTATTTTTCCATAATCTTTATATCGCATAGAGTTTTTCCCACAATTCATGGAATTAATGAGTAGATTTATGTAGAAAAATACGATAATGAAGAAAGGAGAAAAACATATTAATGGTGGAATTAAGATAACAAGAAAAAAAGAAATGAAGAAAGAAGAAAAAAACATAAATAAAGTAACAAGAAGAAAAAAGGAGAAAAGTGAAAAAAAAAATATATAAAAAAAAGTAGAGTGCGAAGAAATATTTAATAAGAAGAGAATGATTAAGAAGAAAAAGAAAACGACAAAAAAGAACTATTTTGAAGGGAATGTTTACAAAAAAAACTCTCCCAATAGATTAAGAAATAGAATAATAAAAGCGGAAAAAAGATAATAACAAAATGATAGAAAAAGTAATAAAAAATTGTCTAGGGATGAAAATAAAGAAAGAAAAATTTTAGGGAGAAAAAAAAAATGAAACATGGGACCGTTTTGAGCAGATTTGTGAAAGGTAAGATTATTTATATAAAAGTTTTCAAAAAAAGGGTAAAAAGCCTGGTATAATAGGTCATCAACATGTGAGATTATTCTGGGATTATGTAAAAGTGAGATTATTATGAGAAGATTAGTGAAATGTGAAATTATTCTTGTCAATTTTTCTTTTAAAAACCGGTAATTATCTGTCAATTGCCCATGCACATAGGTTGCGTACAACTTGTGTAAAAAGTTTAGTACAATAAGAATTGACCATTCACTATTGAGACATAGGTCCAGCTCCCGTCCTAACTAAATCACCAATTTGGGTCAACCATGTGACATGACAATTCATTTTTTTGTGCTACCCCTGTCCCATTTTTTATTGAGGCACGAGTCCTAGTCTCTCTGTGCTTTAGTACAGGGGTAAGGCTGCGTACATCCGACCCCCCTACCCCACCATAGGTGGGAGCCTTTGCGACACTGGGGTAAATGAAAATGATGACTTCCGTCCCATTATATTCAAAGGTTCCAAAACAGTATTCACATGGTCAACTTAAATCATTCTTAATGTTTTGCTTTATATATCAAATTTAAAATTTCTTGATCAGGCTTTATAAATTTTTTAATTTAGTTTCTGAATATATAAATTTTATTTGCTAAAAATAATTAGAGTGTGAACAACAGAACAAAGATCAAGTTACTTTATCGTCAGTCAAGTATCGTAAACCGAATCGGGACGGAGGGAGTAATTGTTGCTCCCTACGTTTCATTTTAGTTGTTCTACTTTACTTTTTGGGTTGTCCCAAAAACAATGTCATGTTTCCTTTTTTGATAAAAAATGCGGTCCTTATCATTTCACTTTATTCTACTCGATCAAATTTCAACCAGAACTTTTACTTTTCAAGCACTTTATTAATAATCGTGTCAAATTAAAATATGACAACTAATATGGGACAAAGGTATTATAATTTATTATTTATGGGTCAATTTTAATAAAATATACTACCTCTGTGATTTGGTTTGCAAATTTGATTTTTTTGGTCAAACAATTTCATTTTAAGCAACTAATAGGATGTTAATTCTTAATTATATTTTAATTTGGAGTTTGTAATTCGATTTTAATGTAGTTTTCTAAATATGTATATTATACTTATTTAAATATGTAAATGCGACCAAAATAAAGATGGTTTACAAAAATATGCCTAGTTACTAGAGTAGTAATGAAATCATAGTAATTCATGTTCAAGTGTTGAACTTAAGTTACCACAATACTACGTTGTAGTAATGAATAGTCATATTTATGTAAATAAGTTTTATTTTAGTAATATTCTTGTAAAAAACCTTTTATAAATTTTTATGATCTACCGTATAATACCAAAATTGCATATGTAAAAATTAAAAAAAAAAAATAGGGCTAACCGAATTAGTAGGATGGTGTAAAAAAAAGACCGAATTAGTATGATAGGACATCCCTCAATATGAGTTTTACGAAGAATAAACTTGAAATTGTTCAACACGAGAATCAAATGGTCAATCATAACAAAATCCACAAAATGATCAAACGGTGAATAACAAATCTCCCAGAAACAAAACATGTCGTAATCTCATGCGGGTTTGTAGAACTTTACCAGGTCAATTGCACAACTGGTGCAAAATCACTAACTCACTATTGTAACAATACTTTGGACCATGGGGTATCATCATTCAAAAATAACTGCTTAGCCTCTCTGGTCAGCTTGAAGATGTTAACAATCAATGTTATCTCAGTGATACCAGTCATTTAATGGTTCAAATGAACATTGAGTTTATGCGCAAGACAAGCGGCCTCCCTTGTTTTGTTTCAGAATATCTTGGGGTGTAATGTCCCCAAATATTATTAGGCTCTCGATTGGGCTGAATGAAGACAGTCAGCACTGGATTACACAAATTAATAGACTTTGCATCCTGTAGTTTGCCTTATAATCCGATTTTGCCCATATTATATTTTGTTAGATATGCACCCAGAGACCAGAGTGGGTTATTTTTACCAAACTTTGAACCCCTAAGTTTACTTCGAAATTTGACCTTTCAACACACCTTATAGTCAACTCCTTAATGCTAAGTGGGTGTTGTTACAAATGCCCTTTTGAGTAGAAAATCACAAAAAACAATCGCTTAGCAATCATCTTACACCTTTATGATCCCGCAAGTTAGGACACACTTAATATAGTTCTGAAACTGCTTATGATGACATGAGTCAGCAGAGATGACATGAATCAGCAGAGGTAGACAGGTAGTATAACTCAAATGGGGAAAATATGAATACATGCCATCCCATAAGTCCATAACTAAGACATTGCGTCCTAAGTTCAAATTCCCTTTAGAATACAGATTCGTCTCAGTCTCACGCAACAAGAATGAGTTAGCATAACACATATATCATGTCAATCGACCCAACCTTATCACATAACCAACCTCCTTTAAAGTTTTAACGGTGCACTATGGTAAATCTAATACCATACCAATTTAGACACATGTGTGGTTATTTTGGAATATTATAGTAGCATATCAGAATGGGATAACCTAGTGTATTTTAGTTCTTATGCAAAAGATCAATTGGATAGAGCTGTGATTAATAAAGGTTCATCATCATCATCATCATCATCATCATCATCATTACTATTATTATTACTATTATTATTACTATTCTTATTACTATTCTTATTACTATTGTTATTACTATTATTATTACTATTATTATTACTATTACTATTACTATTACAATTACTATTACAATTATTATTATTATTATTATTATTATTATTAAACATGAAAGTATCCTGTTACCTCGAGATATTGGCTTCACGATTTTAATTTCAACTATCATAACTACGGAGTATAGTTTTTTGTTAAATATATATGAGCATTTAACATCTAAAAAAAGCCTAGAGGTTTTATGGTTTGATAGATGAGGGTGCATCAAGCTTCTCAGCTTCTCACTGGCGGTTTGGATGAATCAGTCTTCTGAGCTTCTTTCTGGGGTTCGATTGCCTGTTTGGATGAATTAGACTTCTGAACTTCTCATTGGGGTTTGATTGGCGGCATGGGTGAAGCAGTCTTCTAAGCTTCTTTCTGGGGTTCGATTGGCGGTTTTGATGAATCAGGCTTCTGAGCTTCTCGCTGGGGTTTGATTGGCGGTTTGGATGAATTAGACTTCTGATCTTCTCATTGGGGTTTGATTGGCGGCATGGGTGAAGCAGTCTTCTGAGCTTCTTTCTGGGGTTCGATTGGCGGTTTGGATGAATCAGGCTTCTGAGCTTCTCGATGGGGTTTGATTGGCGGTGTGGATGAATCAGTATTCTGACCTTCTCGCTCGGGTTCGATTTGCGGTTTGGATGAATCAGGCTTCTGAGCTTCTCGCTGGGGTTTGATTGGCGATGTTGATGAATCAGCCTTCTGAGCTTCTCGCTGGGGTTCGATTGGCAGTTTGGATGCATCAAGCTTCTGAGCTTCTCGCTGGGGTTCGATTGGCGGTGTGGATGAATCAATCGTCCGAGCTTCTCGCTGGGGTTCAATTGGCGGTTTGGGTGAATTATCAGGCTTCTGAGCTTCTCGTTGGGATTTGATTGGCGGTTTGGATGAATCAGGCTTCTGAGCTTCTCGTTGGGGTTTGATTGGCGACGTGGGTGAAGCAGTCTTCTGAGCTTCTTTCTGGGGTTCAATTGGCGGCGTGGATGAATCAAGCTTTTGAGTTTCTTTCTGGGGTTTGATTGGCGGTGTGGTTGAATTAGTCTTCCGAGCTTCTCGCTGGGGTTCGATTGGCGGTTTGGATGAATCAGACTTCTGAGCTTCTTGTTGGGGTTTGATTGGCGGCTTGGATGAATCAGGCTTCTGAGCTTCTCGCTGGGGTTTGATTGGCGGTGTGGATGAATCAGTCTTCTGAGCTTCTCGTTGCGGTTCGATTGGCGGTTTGGGTGAATCATCCTTCTGAGCTTCTCGCTGGGGTTTGGGCGGTTTGGGTGAATCAGTCTTCTGAGCTTCTCGCTCGGGATTAATTGGCGATTTGGGTGAATCAGTCTTTTGAGCTTCTTGTTGGGGTTTGATTGACGGTGTGGGTGAATCAGGCGTATGATCTTTGGTTATGGAGAGAGCATGGATATCTCCCAACATTTCCTTGAGTGCATCATTAACCATTTGATGCCTCTCTAGCAACCTATTGCCCTCAAACTTTGATGAAACAATCTCAGCTTCGAAGCCTGCACCACATCTTTATCAAGAATAATAATATGTCACCCAGTTACGGATTAAAAACACAAATACAAAACAAAGTAAGATGTTGTATACAGGCACACACTTACCCTCTAGATATGTCAGTTACTGCCTGAAAAGAAAAGAATGAGAGCATTAGAATAATTTCTAATCCAAACAGGGCTCACGTGGAAAGAAAGATGTAATCACACTTTTCAAGTTTTACAAGACTAGGCATGGCAATGGGTCGGGGCGGGGCGGGTATTGCAAGACCCGGACCCGCCCCGTAACTTGGCGGGGCGGGCCCGCCCCGCCCCGTGACCTGCACGGGTCCAAACTTGTTGACCCATGACCCGCCCCATGCGGGGCGGGTCCGCCCCGCCACAACCTAATTAGCTAGTTTTTATTTTTATTTGTAGGAAGTTGTTACCAATTGAATCTACATAATGTTTATCTCTAAATAATAATTAAAACTCAATATATTAAATCAAATTCATGATACGCTAAAAATTAAGAAAAAATTACTCAAACTTGAATAGTTAATCTAATTAGTTATATTAATAATTGAATAAATGTATTAAAATTCTATATATATAAAGAAGACATTGATAATCCGTCGTGCATCTCATTCTAATATATATTCATATATTATAAGATCAAAGAATTTATGATTTATTGTATACACACATATGTATGTTGAAGTATATTTGTAGTATAAGTTAAGAAAAAGTATGTATATTTATATATTGAGCGGGTCGGGTCGGGGCAGAACGGGTCAATTCTAATACCCGGACCCGCCCCATTGTATAGGCGGGGCGGGGCGGACCCTCCCCATTTGCAAGACGGGGTGGGGCGGACCCGCCCCAAATGTCTCGGGCCAGGGCGGGTCATTGCGGGTCGGATTTTTTTGACATCCCTATACAAGAGACTACTCGTAGGCTGCCATTATTAACGTACACCTGTAAGGCCCTGTCACCAAATTTTGGTTAAATGGAAACGGAAAATTAACCGCAACACAGATGCGTTTTAGGACCAGGCCATCTGTTCAGTTCCAGTTTGGTTTGGTCATTTGGAACCACGGACAGGAATCCGAATGTACTCTCCTGAACAATTACTACTTAGACTCACACATTCAATACTCAATAGTCTTGCTCCACCCAGACATCCTAAATTCCATTGAGTTGTAATTGATGGGAAAATGAATGGTTACTTTTGAATCCACGATGAGGACAATTGGAGTGACCACCAAGGCCAGCAGTTTCTGGGTCGGGCATTTCTAGGCTCCAATTTTTAGGCCCTAACTTTAAACTCCAACACCACATGGTATTGTTGGAGTTTATGGCAGGGACGGAATAGGATGGTTTGGCATGCTGAAGCTTGTGGAGTTGATCAAATCATTGCTGTAGCGAGATCTGTTCTATTTGGGTGGCGTGCAGCGCAAGAACAAGGCAGGGAGTGCTTGAACCGGACTGAAAGGAGGGCTGAGGAGGTATGGAAAAAACCCGTGGAGGGCCGAATGAAGGTCAACGTTGATGCGGCTACCGGGATGGGTGGAAAGCGGGGACTAGCGTGGGTGGTGAGGGATGCAGCGGGTCAGTTTGTGGCTGCTGGTGCTAAGCCTTGGGAAGGGAATATTTCACCCAAAGAAGCCGAAATTTTAGGGGTCCGTGAGGCGTTGAGCTGGCTGAAGGAGAACCGTTGGGATTGTGTGGACATCGAGTCTGATGCTTCTCAAGTTGTCTCTGCTATTTATAACGGAGGTGGTGTTGCTCAGTTTGGCTTGATAGTGGAAGATGTTAGAGATTTAATGAAAGATTTTAATAGCATTTCTATTGCTTTTATACGGCGGTCTGCGAATCGTGTTGCTCACACTCTTGCTCGAGCAGCCGTTTCTTTGTCTGACAGCCATGTGTGGCTCTCGATTCCTCCTACTTGTATTATGCAGGCTTTAAGCCATGACTTCATTAATAATACTTAAGATTTCGTTGTGCAAAAAAAAAAAACAAAACTTAAAAATGAGCCCAAACAATTTCTAAAAAGTAAAATCCAGTGAAACGTCAACATATCAATATATCATTATTAGTGGGCAATTGACGCAGGCTTCTCTGATTTTGATGTGGAGCTCGACTCGATGATGGCTGTAGATTTTTTCGCTGATGGAAGACATGGAAGATGGAGAGCTGCAATTTTGGAAATGCCAGTTCAGACAACAGGGAAGGGTGTTTCCTTTTCTCACGTATGGAGGGAGGCCAATTGGGCCGCACACTATCTTGCGGATCAAGCCCAATTTCAGTTGCAGGCCTACTACAGGGCTTCTGATCTTTCGAATCGAGCTAGGAAGGCTTACTTTATTGACCTCTTTGGGATTCCATCATTTAGACTTCATTATTAATTTTGTATGCATGAGGTTTTGGCCTAGTCCCCCTCATCATTTGTTCATGTTTTAATACTATTTTTAATAATATCTGACAAATGTTCCCCGGTATTTGCCCCACTGACTTTGGTGGTTTGCTTACCGGGTTAAAAAAAATCATTATTAGTGACTCAGCATGCATTGCGTCTGGGCATTGTATTGCTTGGGGCGTGGGTTTCCAACTTTTAAGATTACACCACCAAACTACAGCATAATAGATACTTCATCCGTTCTCTTTTAATTATAACGGTTCACTTTTCACATTTGCCAAAACAAGGTGTGACCATTAATACTTTCCATTTCTTATAGTAAAAAAATTTAAAAATTCAGCTTTTGAAAATTTAAAACAAGAGGAATTTAACAATAGTTTTCAAAATATTAATTTATAACTCTCTCCTTAAAACTTTGTCAACTTTCTTCTTTTGGTTGTCCCACTAACTTTGTCACTTCTTTTTTAAGTAAAGAATTTGTGGTTCCAATTAATTCTCTCTCATCTGCACAAAATTGAACCACAGATGTTTTACTGTATTAATTCTCATGCAGGTCACACTTGCCCAAGTTTTAAGGGATGGTGAGAGTACATTAATAAATAAATGTAGTCAATTCAAAGTGGAGTATATGAATAGTGCGAAGTTTACCAATGTTGCAACTAAAAAAGAAGGGAGATAGTATGTTCAGTAGTAGGTATAAGTGCAAAAGCTCTAATTAAACCTAAAATAACTCATTCCTCAACAAAATAACTACACAACCATTCAACCTGAATATGTTCATGCATACTTATGTCAGCTATGTTCCATATATGTGTACAATGCATATGTGATATGTGGCAAGAGAGAGATAAACCCAAAAGAAATTCTTTATTACATTTCTCTCTCATTCTTTCCACGCCGTGACCTGTACAAAACCGGGCCGGCCCGCCCAGCCCGCCTGCACAAATTAACGGGCTTGGGCATATATATTTACCCACTGGCCCGGCCCTGGCCCGGCCCGCAACAACATATGAGCGGGCTTGGGTTAGGGTGTAGGCCCGTTCGGGCCGATAAGCCCGGCCCGCTACATTTAGTATATATACATATATATTTTTGTATATACTAATTTATGTAAAAAAAAAAGTATATACTAATTTATGTATTTATTTACATGTACACATGTATTTTTTATATTTACCAATTTATCTGTATACATATTTATAGTTTATAATGTTTAAAGTTAATATTTTAGTTCTTAACAAATAGTCCAACCAATATAATATCTATGTTTGTATTTAAAGATAATACTTTGTGCATTTGAATTCTAAATTTTAGATATACATTCTCATTATTATTTTTGTGTAAATATTTTTTGTGTATGTGATGAAAGGCCTATATACATTATAAGCGTATTAGCAATTTTGTAAATGTTGTAATATTATTTATAAAGTATTAAACAAATTATATAATTTTGAAAAATTTAAAGTTTTCCCAGGCCCGGCAGCGCGGTGGACGACCCGGCCCGCTCTTACGGGCGGTACGGACATGGGGTTAGGCCCGTTTTTTCGGGCCGGGCCCGCCCACACACGATGGGCAGAAAACTTATGAAAAACCAGACCCAAGCCCGACCCGAGCCCGCTTTTGTGCAGGTTAATCCACGGTTTAATGAGTTTTTGGTAAGTTTTTCTCGTCAATGTCAATAACAATGTCTACATCTAGACACTGTACTTGTCGTACATTTTTACAACAACAACATTACCATATGTCGCAAAGGTGGGGTAAAGGGCCCCAGATGTACGCAAAGTTACCCCCATACTAAAGAACAGAGAAACTGTTTTCAAATGATCAATGATAAAAATCGTGTTAAAAAGTGCATGGACTGAGTACTGCTTCATAACAAAGAAGCACAGACAATTTGGTGAGTCGTTTTTCTTTATTCCATTATATTCCCTAACCAAAATATAGTAAGAGAGATATGTTCTAAGTGGTTTAATTAGGGATGATGAGCTGAATGAAGGTCAACTTTTCCTAGCCAATGAGATACATAGACAAGAACTAGTGACCCGCGTTTACAACTACAATCTCTTTGTGACTTTTAATGATTGAAGAGCATAAAATATACGAAGTACTACATGTGTTCTTAAAATATACTAGTCACCAACGCACAACTTTGACCATTAGTATTTTTAATTCATTACTAGTAAAGAAAATTTAAAAATAATTTGTTGTTCGAGGCAGAAGAGTTTGTGGCAAAATAAGTTTGTGGGTTGGGCATTTTTGGGCTTAAGATTTTAGGCCCTAGTTCAATACATTTTGGGTTTAAGATTTGGGTGGTTCTAACCACAGCCCCCATTTTGCTATATACAGCCACCATTTAATAAATAATAAATAAAAATCTTTGGATTTCCAAAACTGTCCTTCAATATTATAACCCAAATTTAATCGTTATCCAGAAGCCGAGCCAGAGAGCTTCTTCTTCCGATTTTCGACTGATTCCTTAATCGTGGACATTTGACCTGATATATCAATACTAAGCCAAATGTTGTCATGTTCAACACATTTATCCGCTGCCCATGCTCTCCTCAACACGGCATTTTTGTCTGAACTGGTAATCGGAGTTGCAATAAAGAAAAACCAGTTGATTGCATACAAGAACGAAAAAAATGTACTACTACACGTTAGGGAGCATATGCTACCGAATAGAAAGTGGATGCAGATGAGGATAGATATGTGAATGTATGGATATCATTTAAATTAAATTGATTTAATTTAATGGGTTGCTTTGAAAGAAAGGATCCAGAATGGATAGATTGCAGTGAGATTCGGGTCGGAACACCGTTCAAATACACCTGTGCGAATTTGGCGGACTTACTGCGGTGGCCGACAGGATCGTCGAGACACAGTGAGCGGCCATTTCATTCGATTGTTTGGGCTCCGCACTCCAGACCATCTATATAATACTCCATAGTTAGCGTGTAAGTAATGAAATTAATACGTAGAAGACCGTAGATGAAAGTAAAATTAAGGATAAAAACGACTTTTCATAATTGTAAAACGAATCGGGGGCTGTGAAAAGTAATCTGGGGTTTGTATTTAGAATTATTAGGCGCTAGTTCAATACATTTTGGGCTGCTGGATTACCCTTCAGAATTAAAAAAAAATACAAATGAGCCCAAAACTCTCAAATAACTATTTAACACTGGTACAATGTCAATGTATCATTATTAGTGACATAGTATTCTTCAGGTTGGCTTCCAATTTTAAGATTACATCACTCAATTACATCACTCAAACAATAACTTACATGTGCAGTTCAAACTCAAATGATAAAGCTCTAATCAGACAGTGGGAGACCCATTTATTATCATACCTCAAGCACTGACTTTACAGCAACAAACATTCAACATTAAATGTCCAGTTCCTAAGAGATATGAAAGAATTGTTCCACATTTTCACACAATTGACACAAACCACCACCAACATGGGAACTGTCCTCAAGGTTAAGTGAACATTGAAACCGTTGATTCACATACGCAAGAACAAAATAGTTCTTTTCAATAGGTAATCCAACATGAATCTGTTCAAGCGTTCTTATAAAATCTACTTGATACGGATTACTTCCCCTCTATGAATTATGTTAGGAATTTTTCTTGAAAGCTTTTGATTCTTTATTTGTTCTATAAATAGAGAATGATTGTAGGGTTATTTATAGACAAAACAATGTTTTATACATGTGTTTAACCGCGAGAATAACATGTTTAACTGTCTAAGGTGGCAGACTAGGAGCTAAAATTTGGCTGCTATGGAGCTAAAGAATTATGTAAACGTAATCCACGTCTAAAATTCAATTTCCTTATGGTTGGAATTTGGCAGAGAAAAACCTAAATATCTAATAATCTTGAAAAAATAGGTACTATTATACCATACTAGATTCTTTACCCGTGCCCTGCACGGGATGCATATATTATATGTTTAACCATGTCATTAGTTAATAGTGAAAATCTAATGAATAGTTTAACTAACTCGGATTTACATATGTTAAAAATTTGGAATGAATTTTTCAGAGCACAAAGTTGGATAAAGTTGGGATCACTTCGTAATAATAAAAATAATATTCATTAGATATATAAATATTTTGTTACGTATTTGTGTTTATAAAATATACGGAGTAATAACAAAGGATTCATGCAATTGAGGAACGCTAAAAATGTTACTGATCAATCTTTTGTAAACATCCAATAAGCAAAAACGTTAATTGATAGTATAACTTTTAAAATCAAAATTTTCACATTATAATTACTAATTGCTAACTATTAATTTACACATTATTGTTTAGAGAAAATGAGTTTGAAATCAATAAATATGGAAACGCAAGCTACACCTTGTTATTTTATATTATTATAGAAGACTATTGTTATTAATAATATATATACGGAGTAACTATTACTGTACTGCAAGACAATAACAATGATGTTTTTAATTAGACTAAAGTTTTATGATCGGGCCCGCTTAAGTTTGGTCTGATGACCTAAACTAATCTGGTCTGGTAATTTTCGGATGTATGTATATTTTATGTTGAGTTTAATCCAACACGATATAGTAAATATATGTATGAACACTCAGTTTTTACGTGGAAACCCGAAAGGGAGAAAACCACGGGACTTTTTAGGCTAATGTTCAAGCCCTCTCTTTCTCATTAGAACTCTCCTCACCATTACATAGTACATTTTGAGCTCCCATTCATGGAGTCTTGAGCCCCATATTTATAGGGGTAAGGGAAGGGGGAAACCTAACCTAATGGGCCAAGTAAGCCCAAAATGGGCCCAAAGGGCCGAAACATGCCTAATAGGCTGAAATGGACCTTGTCATTCGGGCTCCAAGCTGGGGCGATGCCTTGGGCTCCTGAACAGTAACGGACCGGGATAATATACCTCAACACAAGTCCCCCAGTTTCTTGAGTAGTGAGCGTGCGAATTTGCTCGAGAAAGTATACTCTTGCCTACGCTCTTCCCCTGCCTTCTTTGCACATGGCCTTGGCTTTCGGAGCAAAGGCTTAATTCAATGCATTCGCTTAGGTGCGAGGGATTGGGGCATTCGGCCCACGGATGCCCGACCCGACTTCCTTTGGACGTTCGACCCTTAGGAACTCGGCCTAGATGTGTCCTTGCTTTTGATGCACGACCCGGTAGCAGACCTCGGAGTCGTCATACAACGACAATCCTCGGCCTATTCCTAGAGACGTTCGACCTCCAGATGCTAGGTTGGGCTTCCTTGGACATTCGGCCCCTTGACGGTCAGCCCGCTCGATCTCTCGTTGTTGGGGCTCTGGAATTTTCCTTCAGGATGCTCGGCCCAACATGCTTAGGAAGATTAGTCCCTAGAAACCTGACCCAACTTCCTTTGGACGTTCATCCCTAGAAACTCGGCCTAGATGTGTCTTTGCTTTTGATGCACGACCCGGTAGCAGACCTCGGAGTCGTCATACAGTGACAATCCTCGGCCTATTCCTAGAGACATTTGACCTCCAGTTGCTAGGTTGGGTCTCCTTGGGACATTTCTACCTCAACATGCTCAGCCTGGGCATGCTCGGTCTCAGGATGTGTTGCGCGCCTCAATGCCCTTGGCCTCCGGGGTGGGGATGCTCGTCCCCAGTCTTTGGCCTCTGGATGATGGATGTTCGTCCCCGGGCTTTGGCCTCCGGGTGATGGATGTTCGTCCCCGGGCGTTGGCCTCCGGGTGATGGATGTTCGTCCCCGGGCTTTGGCCTCCGGGTGATGGATGTTCGTCCCCGGGCTTTGGCCTCCGGGTGATGGATGTTCGTCCCCGGGCTTTGGCCTCTGGGTGATGGATGCTCATCCATGGGCCTAGGCCACTGGATGATAGATGATCGTCTTCGGGCCCTCGGCATCCGGGGTGAAAGATGCTCGTCCATGGCCCTTGGCTCTTGATGGTCTTCTTTAGATCCTCGGCCTCCGGGTGGAAGATGCTCGTCCCCGGGCCTAGGCCACAGGACGATAGATGATCGTCTTCGGGCCCTCGGCATCCGGGGTGAAAGATGCTCGTCCACGGCCCTTGGCTCTTGGGGTGGAAGATGTTCGTCTCCAAGCCCTTGGCCTTTGATGGTCTTCTTTAGACCCACGGCCTTCGGGGGGGAGGATGTTCGTCCCCGGGCCTAGGCCACTAGACGATAGATGATCGTCTTCGGGCCCTCGGCATGCGGTATGAAAGATGCTCGTCCACGGCCCTTGGCTCTTGATGGTCTTCTTTAGATCCTCGGCCTCCGGGTGGAAGATGCTCGTCCCCGAAACATGCCTAATAGGCTGAAATGGACCTTGTCATTCGGGCTCCAAGCTGGGGCGATGCCTTGGGCTCCTGAACAGTAACGGACCGGGATAATATATCTCAACATTTTACTAACTTATTCTGATCTGATCAAGTCTATTGTATTTAAATTTGATCTGATTTGGTGTAGTTTCTTTTAATATGGTGTGGTCTAGCTTATAATTGAAAACATTTAAATCAAAATATTGTAAACGTTCTGATTTTTTTCTTTGCGTTAAGTGAAGTCCCGCCAATTATGTATCACTATTATTATAATAAAAAAAATAATAATTATTATATATCATCATCATCATCATCATTATAGATTATTTTGAATTGAAAATATTCCAATTACTCCAATATTCATGTAACTCTTATTTTTAATGGGTATGAAGCATTAAATGTTTAATTGGGGGGAAAAGCAAGGTGTCACACCTTGTTACTTTATATTATTATTATTATTATTATTATTATTATTATTATTATTATTATTATTATTATTATTATTATTATTATTATTATTATTATTATTATTATTATTATTATTATTATTATTATTATTATTATTATTATTATTATTATTATTATTATTATTATTATTATTATTATTATTATTATTATTATTATTATTATTATTATTATTATTATTATTATTATTATTATTATTATTATTATTATTATTATTATTATTATTATTATTATTATTATTATTATTATTATTATTATTATTATAGATTATTATAGATATTGTAAACGTTCTGATTTATTTCATTGCGTTAAGTGAAATCCTGCTAATTATGTATCACTATTACGTAGTAATATATTAAAATGAAAATAATGATTATTATCTACCATCATCATCATCATCATCATCATAGATTATTTTGAATTGAAAACATTCCAATTACTCCAATATTCATGTAACTCTAATTTTTTAATGGGTATGAAACATTATATGTCTAATTGGAGGGAAAATCAATGTGTCGCAACTTGTTACTTTATATTATTATAGATTAAGGCTATTTTCATACAGCTAAAGTTGTATTGGGTAATACATTTGATCTATATGTGAAAATTTCATCTACAACATAGTAAATAATCAAGAGTAGTTGTTTATTTAATTCTAACAAACAATTCCGTTTAAATATAAAATTACCGAAGGTAAAGTTTTATTTCATGGCCAAAATTGCTTCTTTATTATTCCTCTGTTGTTCTATTTCCACCCATTGTTTGTTCTCAGTTAATTACTTAATTATAGTCCACAAATTTTTGAATATAGTTGGTTGTAAATTGTTTGATTATTATTTGTTTTATTTGCTTAAAGTAAGAGACTGAAAATTGATCTTCAGAAAGAAAACCAAAAAGATCCTAATTTATACATTCAATTCATCATTATACATCATGTCCCTTAAGATCATTTAGCATGATTCATCTACATTTTTGTCTAGTTTTTGCAAATAAAACTATTTATTTCATCTCGGATTTCATCTCCAAGATTTCATCTTCACCTAGCTAGGTTGCAACAGTTGTTCCTTGGCAATTATAAATGGATAAATTTTATCATCAAAGTGGGTATTGCAACATAAAATGGATGGGGTCACAACTCCGGTACTCATTTAAAAAATGAGGTATCGTACCTACCACTCATTTGATTAGTCTATACCATTAAATCATTTTTATTTAGATTTAAATAATTCAAGTGCATCATTCTGATTGGTCCACGTGGACAAAGGTATGGTACCTTAAGGGCATCATAGAATCTACCGATGTATAAGTCCATAACGGGTATGATACAACATGTGACTTCAAAGTTAGTAATTGCTTGATTGGACTTGAATCCATCATCTTCATAGGAAAACTTCGCCTGAGAAGACTCATGTGATCAATTGATGATTTAGAATATAAATCTATATCAATTGATTGTAATATTATTCATCTTCATTTTATCTAAACTTCATACTTGTTAAATATTGGTTCTAGGTGGGATGATAAGAAACTTAAACATAACATATACTACCTTCGTCCCATATTGGTTGTCCACTTTCAATTTGGCACGATTATTAATAAAGTGGTTGAAAAGTAAAAGTTGTGGTTGAGATTTTAGTAGAATAAAGTGAAAAATGATAAGGACCACATATTTCTTGCCAAAAAGGAAACGAGACATTCATTTTGGGACAACCCAAAAGGAAAGTAGGACAACCAAAATGGGACGGAGGGAGTATCTTATTTGATTCAGACCTTGAAGACCTTCAATTTTCTTCACATTGTCCATTAACAAGGTATTTTTCTTACAAATTTCAGAGCTGCTTTTCTAGAAATTCGATGTGTTCTACAGCTTACAACTGATGATTATCTTAGGGTACACATTACTCCGTGCTGGTTCGTGAATCGTGAATGATACGCGTGTTGGGTGATAGCTTGAACTGCGTGCTTATAAACGTAAAACAAAATGACAGAACTTACCAGATGTGAAGGAACAAGTTTAGCAGTAAGCAAAGATTCGACCTCTTTGGTAACCACCATCTCTCTCGGCTATGCGCCTCTGCAAAATGAGGGAATCGATGCAAGTACGTTTAACATTTTCTTTTTTAAGTAGGGGGGATAATATTTCCTACGTATTTATATATGGAGTTTCATCATTTGCAGAAATAAAAAAAAAATTATTAATCATGTTATAAAAGTAAGATTTTTGTAAGAATAAAGTTGATCATGCCTTATAACATAAACAATGTTCTTATACCAAATAATAATTATTATATTGACAATAATACTCATTTCCCTTAAAAGGAGCTGATGAAATTATGTTCGCAACTAAAATATACGAAGTATAAAATACACATAATGTGTACGGAGTACGTTCTTGCGAATAGGTACTACATACATGTTAAAATACTTTTAGAAAGATTTTGTGTGAATAAGATTAATAATCCGTGTGGTGTGACTACCTAATAAACTATACTGAAATTTGTACTGTCAAAATTAGGGATTGTATCTAAAAGAGAGGAGTCATTGAAAGTATATATGAAACCTTATATGAAAGAAAATAACTTCTTTGCTTAGTCCATAGCATATGTAGGGCATATATATATTAAATAAGTGTGAGAGAAGAGAGGGAGACATGTGCATGAGCCATGCAAAACATGTAAGTATGTAATCTATGTAAACATGTTTACACCAACGGGAATATTACATATGAAATGATAGGGAAATAATGATTTACATAAATATTTCAACATGTACCGCTCATAATTTACGTGCGGAGTATGTAACGTGGAACACCAAAGACACTCACACATGGGTAATAGGAAGTATGTAATCTATGTAAACATGTTTACACCAACGGGAACATTACATATGAAATGATAGGGAAATAATGATTTACATAAATATTTCAACATGTACCTCTCATAATTTACGTGCGGAGTATATAAAGTGGAACACCAAAGACACTTGCACATTACTAATAGGCAACAAGGGAGATATTAGATAATGAGCTTTAAAATAAGCTATAAATAATGACCTTTTTATTCAACAAAAACATTGATATGTAACTTTTCACTTCATCCAAAAACTATATTCACATTTATGACATTTTAAACATTTTCTGTATTCTTAAAATTTCACTTTTACATGCAATAAAAAATATTAATAACATTATTTGTACTTTAGTGATATTATATTAATAAAAAATAAATTAAACATGGCACAAGTAATGCATGTCATTAGAATAATTTAAATTGCAAATGTATAATCATGTATTTTTTATATAGTGCAATAAGCAATCGGGTATTAAGAGAAAAAAATTATATTATACTATGTGTAGATAAATTTATAATATATTGCAAAAAATGTATCAATTATTTGTTAAAATGAGGATAGTGATTGTTTGAAACATTTATAAAGGGTTAAGATATGGCTAAAATTAAACACAAATATCCAAATACTTATACAAAAGTGCAAACCCAATATATAAACACAAAATGTAGCCGCAAGGATTTGAACCCATGACTCTGCATATGATAGATATGATCCTCTTAGGTCGGTATCCATCCCGACATTCAGATAATTGATCCTCTTTGATGTAGTAGTAGTTCTTAGTCACTCAAAATTTAGTCCTTTTTGGTATTTAGGGTAGTTGATAGAGCGAATCTTGACTACTTGTGATGACTTATTATTCCGGAGGGCTTCCAACTTCTTTTAGGGGATGCAGACACTTAAGGTAGTCGTTTCGTTTCCAAATATTGGTGGTTGGTGGGAACCGGGATTCTGACATGAGTTCATAAACAACATGAGCTCATTGAGCTCAAGGAATTTCTAATACTGCCTATTAGAGTCATCTAATGAATTTGGAGGCCCCCGTTCAAAATGCAAATTTGAGGCCTTGTTTTAACATAAAAAACTAAAAAAATATTCTTGGTCTAAATTTTTATTATACTCAAATCAATTGAATACTTATTAAATAATGCAATTAAAAATTACATGTAGTAATTTTCCACATTAAAATAATTAATCTCTACATCTTTTGAATTGCAAAGTGTTTCAATTTATGAGTGCATTATTATACAGAGTAATGGAGTATGAATTTAGCTACAACCCATATTCATATAAGATAGTATACACTATTATATTATATTATATTATATTATATTATATTATATTATATTATATTATATTATATTATATTATATTATATTATATTATATTATATTATATTATATTATATTATATTATATTATATTATATTATATTATATTATATTATATTATATTATATTATATTATATTATATTATATTATATTATATTATATTATATTATATTATATTATATTATATTATATTATATTATATTATATTATATTATATTATATTATATTATATTATATTATATTATATTATATTATATTATATTATATTATATTATATTATATTATATTATATTATATTATATTATATTATATTATATTATTAATTTATATTAGTGACCTAAAAATACTACTCCCTCCGTCCCTGAATGTTCTTCCGATTGCGGATTACGAAAGTTGACCGACGATAAAGTTAAATGATCCCTGTGAAAACTCGGATTATTTTTAGTAAATAAAATTTACATATTCAGAAACTACATTAAACCCGCTACAAAGCCTGTACAAAAAAAATCAATTTTCATAAAGTTTTGATACAAAAAGTAAGAGTTTAAGAGTGATTTAAGTTGACTCTCGAAAAGTGAAATGGAAGTAAATTTAGGGACAGAGGGAGTACTACTAGTGTCTTATTAATATTGGGGGCCCATCGAAAGTGTGACCCTGTTCTGTTTAACCTAATTAACATGCTAAAAGACGGTCCTGCTGCCTATCTTAAAAAAATTAGGAATCATAGTTATGATCAGTGGCAAACGTGAGAATTTCCGTTGGGCTAGGACGAACTGTAGTGTAAAAAACATACAAAACATTTATATTAAAATTTTGGAGTAAATATACCTAGTAGAAAAAAATTGGGGGGAAAGTAAAAACCTTTATGAACGGAACACGGTGAGGATTGTGAGTTTTCATACTGTTGATATATGATTGAATTGTTGAAATGTGATATGAATTTATTGAATTGCTTATATATATGTGGAGTATGATTCTTTGAAATGTGACATGATTCTTTGAAATGTTTCTGGCTTCTTTGAGCTGCCTATATATGTATTTATGAGAGAATTTGAATAGACTTAAGGAACGACTTGTATGCTTAAATTAGCCTATGTAGTGACCTTACGAACAACATTGTAGATGAGGGCGTGCAAGAAGTGCTACCGCACAAGGCCCCTCGATTTAGAAGACTAAAAAATTTAAATATAATCTACATAACATACAAAATCCTTATTTATTTGATTAAAGATTCCTATCTTAGTATTTTTTTTAAAAAAAAAAATACAAACACTAATGATGGATAGTCTACCCGGGGGTATCTTATCCGAGGGGTTATTACGGGAATAACTTAGAGAGAAGTCAGAGTAAATAGGAGGAGAGAGAGTCGATTTTATTAAATGAACTCAGCGTGTGGAAGTTGGATGTAGATTATGTCGATTACAAGGAGAAATGGGCTGCTATTTATAGCAGCAATAAATGCGATGAGGGTACACGTGTCAGTAATCCAACGGCCGAAGGGTCACATCAGCCGGTTGGCACCGGCAGTGGTACGTTCACCGCATTGAATGCGGTTGGCGGATGTGACGTGGCATTAAATGCGGTGGTTGGCTGTCTCCAAAAGGAATCTTCGATGATTGAGCATGCTTGGCCGAAGGCTTCTGGTGTAGCCGAGGGCTCCGTGTAACCGAGGACCCCTGTGTAGCCGAAGGCCTTGTGTGACCGAAGGCTTTGTTCAGCCGAAGGCCTCTCTGATGCCGAGGGCTCGATAATGCCGAAGGCTCATGTTTTTCGCCGTTTTCTCCCAGTAGCTTCTTATGCTAGAGAAGGCTATCCTGTGAGTTTTGGAGCCTTCGGCCAAGGAGGCCGAAGGCACCCCAGTGTGTGTTCTGGGTTACTTTGAGGCTCGGGCCGTTGCATTTGGGCCTGAGTTGTTCTCTGGGCTCAATGGACTTGTGTAGGAGAAGTAGGAGTCCATGGGCCGGGGGTTCCCGGGCCATATACTCCATCAGGAGTCCCTCACTCCTTTTGCCGAAAGGTACTTGAGGGAAAAGGAGTAGACGTGTTGGTTCTTCCGGAGGCTGCATCATTTCGTTGGGTGCCTTTGTTGGAGAACTCGTCTTCTGCTGATTGCCGAAGGCTTCCCCCAGTCCCTCACATGCCGAGGGTTTTCTGAAGGAAGTATAACGTTTGTATGAATGCCGGAGCCTCTCCTCAGTCCCTCACATGTCGAGGGTTTTCTGAGGGAGGCGTAACACCTGTATGATCGCAGAAGGCTTTCCTCAGTCCCTCACACGTCGAGGGTTTTCTGAGGAAAGCATGGATGTATTGCCTGCGTGTGTTGTGATGAGGGTTGCTTCGTTTCCGCAAAGTGGCTCGGGGAAAAATTTTGATGCTCCACCTCTGCCGGAGGGTGTGTTGAAGTACGTACCCGAAAGTTTCTGCTTTGATGTTCACCCGGATGCTACATGCGTCGATTGTAAATCTTTGCATGAGAAATTTTTGTCCTGCATGATTCCCGAGGGGTGTATCCCAGTCCCCCACTCCTTTAGGCCGAAGGCAAGTTCGGGCTGAAGGAGTTATAATGTGTTGTTGGGTTCCCCGAGGGGTTAGCCGAAAGCTTATACTGTTATTCGCTCGAAGCCTCTCGCAGGTGGTGGCCGGGGGCTACCATCCAGTATACGCGTCGAGGAGTGGCAACATTGACAATCGAAGGCTCTTATTGCTGCCAGCTCGAAGGCGCTATGTTGGAATTCGTTGGTTGAAGGCTGTGGTGAGTGATAGCCGGAGGCTATCATTCAGGGGTATCCCAGTGTTGCCGAAATATAGTCGTTGTAATATAGCCGTTGGAAGAGGGGTTGACGTGGCCGGCTGTTGTTGGTTGAAGGCGGGCGGGAGCCATCCATTGGTCGAACCGGCGGCCCGCAATGATGGGCTTTTCAAATCGAGGCCCATATTTCGAGGCCCAGTTGCCTATAAATACCCCAGAGCCGAGTTCCTTCCTTCTTGTGCGTTTGAAAACTCTAGCGAAGCTCTGCCGAATTTTCTAGAGAGAGAAAGTAACTCCTTCGATCAAAACCAACTTTTGAGGTCAGTATTTCCTTAGCCCTCTGATTCTATCAGCATACTTTGCCAGCTTCTTAGATTTAGTGCTTAGTGACCTTAGTTTTGCCAGCTTCTTAGATTTAGTTTAGAGAAAGTAACTCCTTCGACCAGAGTTTTCGAATAGCCCCCTTCTTTCGACATCTTCAACCCCTTCTAATCATGTCCTCTGAGAGTGATTCGCAAAACGTATCGGAGGAGGTCCCGGTTCAATCTGAGAGTCTCTCGGATGTGGAGTCCTCCAGCGGGCAGTCGTCATCAGCTGGTGATGACTTGGCAGTGGCCCAAGAAGTGCAGAATACTCTTCGGGTGGAGCTCGAGGCGGAGGAGTTTGAGCAAGTGGCTGAGGACGAAGAGATGGCCCTTGCGCTTCAGGTAGCAGAGGAAGAAGAAGAGAAGGAGAGGCAACAAGTCACGGTTGCTGTTCTGCCTTCGGGAAATGCTGGTGAAGCGAGTAGCTCCCGGCCGATTAACGTTGCTCCCCTCCGGGTAGCTCCGGGTAAGAAGAGGAGGCAGCGGAACGTCGAGGGACCTTCCAAGAAGAAGAAGAAAGCTGCTGTTGACGCGGGGCAACCAGTGGGGATCCCCGAGGGTCACTCATATCTCAACACCGCCGCCCTCGACTTGAAGACGACGGCCACGCCCTCTGATTGTCAGGCCACGCAGATACTGGTGGGGCCTTCGGCCCAAGTGGTGGAGCCGGGCCCGGAAGACCTGCTATCCAGCCCCCCCGAAGGTTGTTTTGCAGTGCATGTGCTCTCGGTGGAGTTGGGCCTCCGGTTCCCACTCCATCCGTTTTTACTGGAGTACCTCAAGTTCCTAGGGTTGGCTCCCTGCCAACTGACCCCTAATAGCCACTCTTATATTGCCGGGTTCCTCTCGCTGTGCCGGAGCCGGGGGGTGGAGCCGTCTCTGGAGCAGTTCTTCATGTCGTTTAATCTCTGCCGGGGGGGAGCCGCCAACAGCGAGGGGTTCGCCAACCTTCAACAGGTGCCGGCGTGGAGGCTGTTCTCGGAGGTGCCCTCATCTCATAAATTGTGGAGGGACCGATTCTGCTATGTTAGGATGCCGGGGAATGGATTCCCGAGGCCTCTCCGCAACCACTTTCGGAGGCATCTGAGAGTAGGGAGTGCTGCTCTGGAGGCGGCAGGGAAGAAGCTGAAGGCTAAACTTGCAGGCTCCGATAAGCTGATAACCATAAAAGCTGCAACCCTCCCAGAAGAGCTTTATCGTTTGTCTTTCCGTCGGTTCCGGTTGGAGGGAGAGAAGGAAGAGAAGTATCCTTCGATTGACCGAGGGTACCAAAATGCCGGAGGTTGTCGCCGAAGGCTCTTGGTTCTGAGACTTAGAAAATTTTTGCTTCCGTTTTGCTTTGATTCTAATCCTTCTTTGCTCTTTGCAGGTGATATTATGGATCCGAAAGCTTTTGCAAAGTTATCCAAGCAACTGGCGAAGGATGAAAAGAAGAAGAAGAAGGAGGGGCCTTCAACCCAAGCACCCGTCGATTCCTTTTTCAAAAAGGACAAGGCTCCCGAGGGACAGGGACCCTCCCAGGAGGTTGTAGCCGCTGATGCCGGCACCGGTGCTGGAGGCTCCCAGGCGGGGGAGCTGAAGAGAAAGAATGCCGGGAAGGGCATAAAGCCTCCGGAGAAGAAGAAGTCAAAGGGGGATGTCGGTCAGAAGGCTCCCTCGGTAGTGATCATTGACGACCCCCCCGCCAGCCAGCCATCGGCCTTCGCTCCGCTGGATGATTTTGACGAGGGTGCCTGGCCCTTAGAGACCGTGCAGTTCCCCATCAAGAAGGGGACTGCTCTTATGCATGGCACCCTCGATCCGAGGGAGTTTCTGAAAGGTGCAACCCCCCCACTCGATCGCTCCACTCTTGGCAGGTTCGCGGATGAGTCCCTCGAGCTCAAGGCTCTCCAGGCTTCGGTCACTGTAAGTGTTTCATTCTTCAGAAATGTTTTGCCTTTGTGTCTTTCTTCTTTTGCACATTCTGACCTCGACCGCCCCTCTTCCCTGTCTTGCAGGCTAGCGTGGCCTTCGGGGAGCTTGTTAGGAGGGCGGAACAGCACCGCCTTGAGAAGGCAAAGTCCGACGAGGCCATGAAGAAACTCGTCGCCAACAATACCGAAGCCATCAGGCAATTGGCCGGCTTGGAAGAGGCCCTCCGGCAGGCTGACCAGAGACTGGAGGCCGCGAAGCAGGAGGCCCGGGCCGAGGGAAAAGCTCAAGCGGAGAAGGCTGCTGCTGAGGCCGCCAAAGCTACCGCCGAAGCCGCCGAGTCTGCTAAGAAGGAGGCAGTAGCTGAGGCTGTCAAGGGGGCTATTGACGCCTTCAAGGCTGGGGAATGGAGGGCTGAGGGTCACAAGGAGTGGATGGCCTCGGTGATTCCGGAAGTCGTCGAAGGGTGGGTGACAGGCCCCGGAGCGTTGTGGCTTGCCCGGAAGGGAAAGAGTTTTTATGAGGGCGGTGAGTTTTTCACGCAGGCCAACCTCTACCGGAAGCTGGCCCGTCATTTTGGCGTGGATCCGAAGGAATTCAAGCCCGAGGCCTACGGTCTCCCTCCCCTTCAGCCAGACGTGAGGATCCCCCTTCCCGAGGGCACGGAGAGGGTGCTTCTTGAGGACTCGGAGCTCCTTAACTGTGATGATGATGAGGAGGAAGCCGGGGAGGACGCCGCTTCGGAGCTGAAGGAGGATGGAGCCGAGAATGCCCCAGCTTGAGATTTCTTTAAGTACACTTTTGTAATAGCTTGTAGTCTCCGGCCTCGGTCCATTGTAAAGAAACATCCTTTGCATTTGTATACTTTGAATTCTTATGGCGATTAATGTTTTGCCTTCGGGCTTTTTCTGTTCGTGTATGAATGCTTTTCCTCACTTGGATGAATGTATTTTTTCCTTCTTTAGCCTGGCTTCCCGAAGGCCACAAGTTTGTGGACTTAGAGAATTTTCTGTTTAAGTGTAAACTCAATCATGAGCCCTCGGCCGTAGCGTAGGACCATCGGGAGGCTTGAAGCTGTGGACTTAGAAAATTTCCTGAGTAAGATCTCAGATCATGTCCTCGGTGACTAGGCCCTCGGTAGTGGCGAGCCTCCGATCGTAGTGTAGCATTAGGTTATTGCCAAGTAGGTTAGGGGGGCCATCGGCCGCAACCCTGTAAGTGAAGAGGGCATCCCGGTTGTCTACTGAAGGGTCTCCAATTGTGGACTTAGTCAAATTTCCACAATATTCCAATAGTAGTTGCAGTGAACCTTCCGGTATGGGAACTGCTCTGAGCCCCCGGTACATATGGTTGCCGAGGGGTTCGAGATTATGGACTTAGTGAAATTCTGAGATGTGTTTCCAACAGATCTTATGAGTAGCCCCCCGGTTCGATGAGTGTTTCCCTAAGGATACCAATACATGGACTTAGAAATTTTCTCATCCTTGAATGAGCCTGGTGACGTTCTGCCTTCGGCCTCCGGTTTGTGCACATATAGACTTAGTGAGGTTCTGCTAGTGAGCCTCTTTTTTGGGCCTCCGGTGGAATTCTTGTACTCCGAGGCTTCATGTAGTGAAGCTTTCGGCTATGTAGCCGGATGACTCGTTGTTGAGAAATTTTCTGTTGCCTTTGTAGGAGCCTTCGGGAATGTATGTCCGAAGTGTTGAGCCTCCGGGGAGAATAGTATCCGGGGAGTTCCTTCCCCCCTACACATCTTCTTTTTTTTTTTTTTTTTTTTTTTTTTTTTTAGATGGTGTAGGAGAGGCATCTAGAGACTTGGTGTCTAGGAAAGGCTTGGCCTATATGGGAGGCAACGGAACAAATCGTTGGCTCCCCCTTCGGGAATGACCTTCCGATATCCCGAAGGGTTTGAGGGTCGTTTCCTCGGCCCGAGACATCGTCTGTTGCCTGCTTCCCCTTGGGAGATAGCACGGAAAGCGCCTCGGTTTTGAAAGTCGTCCCCTCAGCCCGAGACATGGTCTGTTGCCTGCTTCCCCTTGGGGGATAGCGCGGGGAGCGTTTCGTTTGTGGAAGTCGAATCCTGGGCCCGGGACATGGTCCGTTGCCTGCCTCCCCTTGGGGGATGGCGCGGAAAGCGTTCCTGGGAAGGGTTTTATTCGTGTGTGGGACACAAATAGCCGGGGGTACTTGGTACCAGCCGGAGCCGAGGGGTATTGAACCCCCCGGTTTTTTCTTTCTTTTTTTTTTTTTTTTTTTTATGAGAGTGTGTAAAAGTATGCATAATGTATGCATGGTTGCGTCCTCGTGGGGTACGGCTTAATGAGAAAACACTTGGTGTTTTCATAGAGTGATGGGGGTGACCCATGCACTTGGTACTTGGTACCTAAATTGTATGGGAGAAGGGGGCCTTGGGCCACTTGTGTAATATGTAGGTGATGAAGGCTTGGCCTTTTGATTATTCTTCAAGAACAGATGGGGCCTTGGGCCATTGATATTTACACTTGTTGGGGATGAGGGTTTGGCCGCTCATTGGTAAAACTTGACTAGGTGGTGCACATTCCAATGTCTAGGAATCTCTGTCCCATTAGGACGTTTTAATTTGTATGTCCCTGGTTTGATGATGGCCGAGATGATGTAGGGGCCCTCAAACTTGGGCGCCATCTTCCCTCCTTCGGTGGGTAGACTGGCCTCCCTTCGTCGGAAGACGTAGTCTCCCACCTGGAATTCCCGGGAGCGGACCTTGGCGTCGATGTATCCTTTGACTTGTCTCCTATAGTTTTCGGCCCTGAGAAAGGCTTGCTCTCGGCGCTCTGAGATGAGGTGAAGGTCGAGGGCCATGTTGGCGTCGTTTGCCTCGGGCTCATATTGCTCAACCCTTCGGGTGGGAAGAGTCACTTCTGTTGGAGCCTTAGCCTCGAAGCCATAACATAGGGAGAAGGGTGTTTCGCCCGTTGCACGCCGAGGGGTGGTCCGGTAGGCCCATAAGATGTTGTGGAGCTCTTCTACCCAGCCTCCCCCTTCGGCTTCCAGCTTCTTCTTCAACCCTTCGAGGAGGGTGCGGTTGGCATTTTCTACTTGTCCGTTGCCCTGAGGGTAGGCAACGGAAGAGAATGTGTGCTTGATGCCCCAAGCTTCAAGGAGGGCACAGAAGGGGGCTGCCTCGAACTGGGTCCCGTTGTCGGAGATGATTTGTTGGGGGACGCCAAACCTTGTGAGAATGTTCTTGAGGACAAAGTGACGGCACCGGGCCTCCGTGATGCTGGCGAGGGGTTCGGCCTCTACCCACTTGGTGAAGTAGTCAATGGCCACAATGATGTATCGGTTGTTGGAGGTACCCCTCGGCAGAGGGCCCACTAAATCAATTCCCCATCTAGAGAAGGGTATAGCGGTGCTGATGGGGGCATAGTTGACTGCTGGCCTGCCGGGGGCCTTCTGAAAGTGTTGGCAAGCGGTGCATCTTCGGGCTAGATCAGCACAATCTCTAGCCATCGTGGGCCAGAAGTAGCCCTGAACTATGAGCCTTCGGGACATGGAGAAGGGTCCCTGGTGAGCTGAGCAAGTGCCACTGTGCACTTCCTCCATGGCGACTTCGGCCTCATCTTGGTGAAGGCACCGAAGGAGGGTGCCGTTGTAAGATCTTTTGTAAAGCCTCCCATTCTCGAGGGTATAGCTGGGAGCCCTCAGCTTAGCTAACTTGGCGCGAGTTTCGTCTTGGGGCAGTTGCCCTGTGGTGATGAAGGCGATGATGTCGGAGATCCAATCCTCCGGCCTCAGGTGGATGTCCATGACGGGGCTCGCGTGGATGCTTGAGAGGCTGAGTTCCTCAATTCTTGCAATTTTGGAGAGGTGCTCTGGGGATTCATCCGAAAGCTTGGAAAGAATGTCGGCCTCGGAGTTTTGGGCCCTCGGTATCTGGGTGAGAGAATGTGCCTCAAACACCTTGAGCAACTCCTTAGCCGCTTCTTTGTATTGCTTCATCCTCCCTTCCTTGGCTTCGTATTCCCCGGAAATTTGACCCACGACAAGTTTCGAGTCACACTTAACGTGGACCATCTTGGCCTTCAGATTTGCTGCCAGCCGAAGGCCACAGAGGAGGGCTTCGTACTCGGCCTCGTTGTTGGAGACTTTGAAGGAGAAGCGGATGGCGTAATAGGCGCGGAAGCCTTCGGGTGTGATCAGGACTACTCCCCCTCCGCACGCTTTGGCGGCCGAGGAGCCATCGGTGTAGAGGGTCCACCACTCATCGAGGGGTGCCGAGGGCTCCTCGTCAGTTGCTGATCTTGCGGTGCATTCCGTCACGAAGTCTGCCAAGGCTTGGCCCTTAATGGCAGGCCTCGGACGAATGTCTATATTGTATTGGCTGAGGAATATGGCCCATTTCACCATCCGAGAGGAGCTAGTGGGACTCCTCATGAGGGCGCCGAGGGGTTGATGAGTGAGCACCTGGACTGGATGAGCTTGAAAGTAGTGGCCAAGCTTCTTGACGGTCCAAACGATCGCTAGCACTGTCTTCTCGACGGGAGAATACCTGAGTTCGGCCTCCCGGAGGGTTTTGCTGACGTAGAAGATGGCATGTTGGATGCCGTCTTCCTCTCGGATCAGTACTGAGCTGATAGCCGCAGGGCTAACACCGAGGTATAAGTATAAAGTCTCCCCCACCTTCGGTTTGGAGAGCACCGGGGGAGAAGAGAGGTATTTCTTGAGTTCGTCGAAGGCCTCCTGACACTCAGATGTCCATTGGAAACCCGCCGTCTTCCTCATGATTTGGAAGAAGGGGAGGGCCCTCTCGGCTGACTTAGATAGGAATCGGTTGAGGGCCGCCAGGCGACCCGTCAGCCGTTGAACTTCTTTGACGTTGCGTGGAGGCTCCATGTTGATGATGGCCTGAATCTTCTCGGGGTTGGCCTCAATACCCCTTCGGCTGACCATGTAGCCCAAGAACTTTCCTCCCTGCACGCCGAAGGTGCACTTCTTTGGATTCAGTCGGAGGTTGAATTTCTGCATGATGGCGAAGATTTCCTGGAGGTCCTCGGCGTGAGTGCCGGCCTTCTTGCTTTTGACAATCATATCGTCAACATAGGCCTCCATAGTGCGCCCCAAGACGGCTTGAAAGACTCTGGCCACCATTCGGGTGTAGGTGGCGCCTGAATTCTTGAGGCCGAAGGCCATCACAAGATAACAGAAGATGCCTTCGGGTGTCATGAAGGCAGTTTTTTCAGCGTCTTCCTCATGCATGTAGATTTGATGATATCCGCGGAATGCGTCGAGGAATGACATAATCTCGCATCCCGCGGTCTCATCCACAAGTTGATCAATGTTCGGCAGAGGGAAGGGGTCCATAGGGCACGCCTTATTCAGATCTGTGTAGTCCACGCACATGCGGAAGGTAGGAGGTTTCTGTGCGAGGACTACATTAGCCAACCAAGAAGGGTACTTCACCTCCTTAATGTGTTTGATGGAGAGGAGCATAGATACCTCCTTCTTCACGAACTCCCTTCTCTCGGCCGAGAGGGGTCTTCTTCGTTGCTGCACTGGTTTGGCCGAAGGGTCCACCGCTAGGCGGTGGGTGATAACCCTTCGGTCAATTCCTGGCATGTCCTCCGGCCCCCATGCAAAAACAATGGAGTAGTCGCGGAGGGCCTTGGTGATGCCAGCCTTCAAGTCTTCGGGGAGCTTGGCTCCAATCTTCAGGACTCTCTCCGGCTTGGCCGGATCGAGTATCAAGTCTTCGGTCTCCCCGGCAGGCTCAGCCCTCGGCCTGCCTTCTTCTTCCTCTAGGGCCTTGGTGGTGATGGTGTCAACTCGAAATTCAGTTTTGCTAACCTTCTTGGTAAGCTGAAGGTAGCAAGCTCTGGAGAGTTTCTGATTCCCCCTCGAGTAACCGATGCCGTTAGGCGTGGGGAACTTGAGGCAGAGGTGCCTCATGGAGATGACAGCCTCCAAGTCCTCGAGGGCAGGCCGGCCGAGGATGATGTTGTGTGCGCAGTCGAGGTTGACGACGACGAACTCCACTTCGAGCTTGGCTCTATGGGATCCGTCGCCGAATTCAACCATGAGGGTGATGACGCCCTCGGCGTCTATGCTGTCCCCCGTAAATCCGGAGAGGGGGGTGTTGATGTGTCGAAGGGACCCCCTATCGAGTCCCAGCTCTTGGAAAGTGCTGAGATACATGACGTTGACAGAACTCCCCGTGTCGACGTAAGTCCGGTGGATGATGGCGTCGTTGATCTCAGTGCGGATGACGAGGGCATCCCTATGCGGCAGAGAACCCGAGGGGAGGTCCGCATCTGTGAAGAAGATGGGTTCCCCCCTCGGTCTCTTAGTTGGGGGCATGTGACTGACTTCCCCAATGTAAAGGGACTGTGCCCACTTCTTCCTTTGGCTTGTTGAATCGCCTCCGGTGTTGCCGCCGTTGATCATATGAATATGGCGCTTGTATTGTTGATGGGAGCCCTCTCCCTCATCATCGAGGCCCCCAATTTCTCGCTTCTTCCCCTGTGGGTTTCCCAAGGGGATGGTGTTGGGGTTCACCCATTTGTTGGCCTTCGGCGGAGGCCCTTGATGGTGAAGGGGGCCCTGGGGAAGAGGGCCCCTGATAAATTGAGACAAGTGGCCCGCCTGTATCAGCCTCTCGATGGCGTTCCTCAGCTGATGGCAATCGTCGGTTTTGTGTCCATGGTGGCGGTGGAAGCGGCAGTAGGGCTCATCAGGACCGATGGCATAAATCTCGAGGGGCGTACGGGAGTCTCGCTCAACGAGCCCCCGCTCTTCTGCATGGTCAAGAATGACGCTGACGGGATGCGTCAAGGGAGTGCGTGGGTGCTCAAGGAGGACGGGTTGCGCCCATGCCTTCGGATTATTCTTGTAACCGCCCCCGGGTCTGGCTTGGCCACCTCGGGAGCGATCGTTGTACTGTGGCTCTCGGTTGGTCGGAGGGGGAGGCCCTCCGGGCCGATTCCTGCCTTCATTCTTCTGAGAGGGGTCCGTGTTGCGGCGGTCCTTCTCGATTTCCTCCGCTTCAGCGTATCGGTCCCCCCGCTGAAGGGCCTTTGTATAATCGCGGGGGGGATCAGTGATAAGGCTCCGGGAGAAGTTACCATTGCGGAGGACGGTGTGGAAGAGGGCCATCAGGGTCCTGTCATCGGCGCCCTCGACCTCGAGGGAGGCCTGCCTCCAGCGTTCTAGGAAACTCCGAAGGGTTTCCTCCTTCTGTTGTCTCACATTCAGAAGGTGGGAGAAGTGTTTCTTTGAGCGGTGCCTCCCGGCAAACTGTGTGAGGAAGCGGTGGGCAAGTTCTTGCCACGAATCAATGCTGCCTTCGGGCAATCGGTTGAACCACTCATACGCGGGTCCCTCCAAGGTGGAAAGGAACCAACGGCATAAGTATTCATCCGATGCCCCCATCATCATCATGCTGTTTTGATAGCGGCTATAGTGCTCCTGGGGATCCGTCTTCCCCTCATACGGCTTGATGGGTTGCCCCCGATATTTGTGGGGGATTTTGGCCGCCAACACCCTTGGGGTGAAGGGTGTTCTAGTACGGAGTTGAATGGGGGGCTCCCCTGAGCCTTCGGCAAGCTTACGCTTCATTTCCTCCACCTGCGCCCGGAGGTCGGCGTACTCAGGATCCGGCCTTGCTGCGGAAGCCGTCGGGGGTGCCTGACGATTCTCCTCGAGCTGCCGGAGGAGGGCCTCAATGATTTCGTCCTTGGGGTCCTTCGGAGCAACCCCTTGGGAGTTGGCCCGGAAGGACTGCGCCTGATTGATCTGGTGTCTGGCGTCATCGGCATTGAGGATGGCTTTGCCCTTGCTTCGGGGCGGAGGTATGCCCTCGGCTCCCGAAGCGGAGGCTCCGCTCTCCTGAGGCCTGCTGAATTCCTGTTTGCCGAGGCGGTCTTGGACCCCTCGGCGTATGGGAGCTCCCCCAAGCCTCTCAAGTGCAGAGGTTCGGGGTTTCTCCTTCATCAAGGGACGTTTATCCCTGGATTGGGCCTCTTGGGAGGCGGTGTCCTGCGCCATGACCCCTTCGGCGTTTCCAATCCCCGGGGGAGGATTGTTGAACAGAGGGGGGAGTGGTGGTAATTGAATAACATTTCCTCCAGCGTAGGGCTGGAGGGGTGCCTGAGAGGCGAGGGCTCCAGAATTGAGAGCCATGTTTTGAACAAAGGCCGCAAAGGCAGCCTGAAGATCGATGGCCGAGGTCGGAGGAGGAACTTGGTTCTCACTCCGATCCCTCCTTCGATTATCAAGGCCAATGCGGGCATCGGGGGTGTTCTTCTGCAGCTGCTGACGTAGGTCAGCGGTGGCTTGTTCCAATTCGAGGATGACACCACCCTCGGGCACTAAGAGCCTGTTGGAGGCCTCAGCCCCGTTGGTTTCGCCGGGGGTTATGTGGTTCTCCTCAAGGGTTTTGGACTGGGCACGGGTGGTTCTTCCCATTTTTGGTAAGTATTTTGTGTTTGGTAGAGGGGGAGGGTTTCTTACTTGATTGTTCTGACCTCTCAACGAGAGCACCAAATGATGGATAGTCTACCCGGGGGTATCTTATCCGAGGGGTTATTACGAGAATAACTTAGAGAGAAGTCAGAGTAAATAGGAGGAGAGAGAGTCGATTTTATTAAATGAACTCAGCGTGTGGAAGTTGGATGTAGATTATGTCGATTACAAGGAGAAATGGGCTGCTATTTATAGCAGCAATAAATGCGATGAGGGTACACGTGTCAGTAATCCAACGGCCGAAGGGTCACATCAGCCGGTTGGCACCGGCAGTGGTACGTTCACCGCATTGAATGCGGTTGGCGGATGTGACGTGGCATTAAATGCGGTGGTTGGCTGTCTCCAAAAGGAATCTTCGATGATTGAGCATGCTTGGCCGAAGGCTTCTGGTGTAGCCGAGGGCTCCGTGTAACCGAGGACCCCTGTGTAGCCGAAGGCCTTGTGTGACCGAAGGCTTTGTTCAGCCGAAGGCCTCTCTGATGCCGAGGGCTCGATAATGCCGAAGGCTCATGTTTTTCGCCGTTTTCTCCCAGTAGCTTCTTATGCTAGAGAAGGCTATCCTGTGAGTTTTGGAGCCTTCGGCCAAGGAGGCCGAAGGCACCCCAGTGTGTGTTCTGGGTTACTTTGAGGCTCGGGCCGTTGCATTTGGGCCTGAGTTGTTCTCTGGGCTCAATGGACTTGTGTAGGAGAAGTAGGAGTCCATGGGCCGGGGGTTCCCGGGCCATATACTCCATCAACTAAATAGTAATATTTAGATGTAATTAAAATGCAAATGTTAATTACAATTGTGAAACTTCTTTATTATATAAGAGTATAAGACCTAGATAAAGTAATTAGCACACATATATACCTCGTACAGTTTGGAACGAGCTTGCATACTACTTTCTCTTTCATACTTTATCATTAATTTACTCTTCTTAATATATTTTTTTCCCTACTTTTTCATTTACCTAACATCTTTATACTATCCCTACTATTTTCTTCTTAAAAACAACAAAAATCCTAAGGAGACTTATTTAAAAACAGTGAGAGTATTAATATTGTGTTTTATACTTCAGGGCCTCATATTCAATTTTGAACAAGACCTTTTATATGTCAGGGCCGGTCCTGCTTACGAGTTACGGATACCTTAGAACTTTGGAGACCCCAACTAGACAAAATGGTAAAAATCCATTTCATCAAAAGGCGAAAATGCAACTTGAGAAACCAAAGGTGACATGAGCATACGTATCCTAAGTTGTTTAGTTAAAGTATGATATATTGACTGAAAGCTCTCTTTTTAAGGAGGGTAGACTGTTATCTATTAGAGCATCTCCAATGCTACAATGTGCACGGTGCACATGTGGAATGAGAGATATAGACACAAAAAAATGAATTTATGACATTTCTCTCACATTCTTTC
Source organism: Cuscuta epithymum (assembly GCA_945859915.1). Classification (NCBI taxonomy): domain Eukaryota; kingdom Viridiplantae; phylum Streptophyta; class Magnoliopsida; order Solanales; family Convolvulaceae; genus Cuscuta; species Cuscuta epithymum. The sequence goes on along the minus strand of CAMAPF010001045.1, from coordinate 455,951 downwards.
CACGGTTTTATGTGCTTTTGGTAAGCCCCCTGCAATGTCAAACACAATGTCTACATCTAGACATTGTGCTTGACATTGTGAAGAAAAACTTATCAAAATCATACAAGATCCTTCAAATAAGGAGAGAGATATTCTTTTTATTATTTTCTAATTGGCTATCTCTCATGCTACATATGCACTATTCACATTTTAGCATTGGAGATGCTCTTATGTGTATCTAAAGTCATACTCCATCCGTCCCATTTTACTTGTCCTACTTTCCGTTTTGGGTTGTCCCAAAATAAGTCTCTACTTTCCATTTCACTTTTTTTTACTCAAACCTCAATCACAACTTTTACTTTTTCAACCACTTCAATAATAACCGTGCCAAGTCAAACTATGACACATAAAATGGGACGGAAGTAGTATATCTTTAGTATTGAATGTATACTCGAGCTTAGGGGTGCAAATGAGCCGAGCCGAGCCCGAGCATGGGCATGCTTGAGCTTGAGCTTGATAAGAATTCACAAGCTCGAACTCGATCTCGAGCTTGGACGAGTTAAATAATTCAAGTTCGATCTCAAGCTGAGCTCGGCTCGAGTTCCTTTCAAGCTTGATTCGAGCTCGGGTCGAGTTTCCCTGATTAATTTTTATAGGTTTGAACTCGAATAAGATGCTCGAACTCGAGCTAAACATATTATATGTGTACTTATTCATTTTCTTTTTTAGTTTATCTCTCATTTACTAACATTTTTATTCTTTATTTTACTGTCATTAAATATTAAGAGTACATATTATAATTATTACAGATTATGATTATAATAATACTATGAACATGTTAATATTTTTGTAATTATTACTATTAGAATATACTCTGTGATAAGTATTGGAAATGAAATAGTCCTAAATTAGAAAATATATTTAAAAAAAAGTATATATATAATTATTACATATATATTTATTTTATATAAAATATGACACAAAGACTCTCGAGCGACAAGCCTAAAATAAATAACTTTGAATTGAACTTGTTAACTATTCGAGTCGAGCCGAACTTGAGTCGAGCTTAATATGACCGAACTCGAGTCAAGCTTTTCCCGATCGATCTACGAGCAGCTCGCGAGCGGCTTTGCTCATTTACACCCCTACTCGAGCTTATGCTTCGAGGACAAAACATCTTTTAAGTAGGGTAGAATGTCAGAATGTGACACTCCGAAAAATTATAATAAAATGAAATCAATAATTTTGTTAATGTGGTAAAATTAAATGAGTAATAGGTAATATTTGGAAAATGAATAGAATAGATATTCATCAACACAAAAAGGAAATAAACAATTTCTATTAGATAAAAATCATGGGTGGGGATTAAATAAATTTTAATATATTTTTTTAATGAATTGTTGATGCATAGTTGAGATCCATCCATCATTATTAAAGGGGTGTTTAGATCTCTTTTTTAAAACAACTTTTAAAAAGTACTCTTTTAGAAGACAAAAAAAGATATTGGAGTGTTCGAGTGAAAATGCAGAATACTTTTTAGTCTTTCAAATTACTCAGAAGCAACTTTTGGGAAAGAGGACGTCAACTTCTGAATACTGATTATGATCGTACTTTTACTTTTTTTTTAAAAAAAGAAAAAACAAAATCAATTCCAAATGCACTCTTATTCAAACAATAAAAAATATTCAATACTCCACATAATTACTTATTCACTTGGCTGGAGGCCGCAGCACCACACTAGTAACTAATTAAGTAATTAACTACATTGCATGAATGAATGAATCATATTTCATGCATCTCATTTTCATAAAATGTTAAATCATACGTCGTATAAACTGGCAAGCTCTTGGATGAATGACTCCATTCACTGGTGTAGCGACAAGTCGAGGACTAAGGGCAGTATATTGGACTGGTAAAAAAAATCTTTTAGATGTTTTACACGGTTTTTTCACCCTACTAATTTAAATAAAATTGAAATTTGGTGTGGGCCAGGCCAACGATGTCTCTCAATCCTAGCTACGATGTCTCTCAATCCTAGCTACGCCCCTGACTTCATTGACACCACACTCCATACTTCTCCATCCATAATGACAAAGCGAGACCTTGTTGAATCATAATTAGCAAGCTTATGGATCCCTGTTCTAAAGCTAACCGGCCTCCTTGGATCAGAGATGAAATGAGTAAATGGGTGGTGGGGGTTATGCTGGGGAGAGGGCATCACACAATGATTTGTACGCTGTAACACAACACTTGAATTTCTCTTCTGCAGCAGCCTGTAAACAGTAAAGTAGTGGCATATGACGGAGGAAAAAGCAGGCCATGAGAAATAATCTAAGTTACCCATATTTATTTAAGTTAACAATGTTTATTCGAGTAAATTTATGGAGCCTCATATGACTCCCACTAACATAATGGAGTCATGACTGCTGTGACTTCATCAATGCCATATATTTTCATGGCAAGGTCCATCCATTATCAACTCATTTTAAAAATGAACAGTTATAATGAAGGCATGAAGCTATGTTTGCCCATATAAGTATATGACTCCATAGTGGAGTCATATGGGACTCCATAAAAATTTTGGTGTTAAGTCATCTCAAATTGTACAATATAAAAATAAAAATTACAAACCAACAAATAAGGCTCGCTTGGTAACACTAAAATTAACTGAATTTGTTGAAATTTATGAAATTTTGGTTGAAGTGAGTGCATTGGCTGAATCATGAAAATTACTTATTTTGATTATTTGTCAATTCAGTGCACAAAGTCAAAACCTACGTGTTTGGTAAAAATTTGACTGATAAGCTGAACCAAACGGGCTCATAATGTCTAATGACATGTTCACTTTGGACTTATTTAGTCACATTCAAGACTAGACTTGATCTCATTAAAATAATAATATGATACACTACACATAATATTTAGTCGGGGAAAACTGTCAAATAGGTCCTCAAACTTTCATAAAAAGGTCAAATAAGTCCTTATATAGGAGGCTTTGTCCGGCCGTCGCGATTTGAGGCGATTCCCGGTGGAATTTTTTGATGAATTTTTTTTAGCATCTTATTCATCAAGTCTAATTTACTCATACCAAATTTCAGTTAAAAGTTCAATCGGGAACGCATTCAAATTAATTCTTGAAGATAACTGTGCATTTAACTGCACAGTTATCTTGAAGAATTAATTTGAATGCGTTCCCGATTGAAGTGTTAGCTGAAATTTGGTATGAGTAAACTAGACTTGATGAATAAGATGCTAAAAAAAATTCATCAAAAAATTCCACCAGGAACCGCCTCAAATCGCAACCGCCGAACATAGACCCCTATATAAGGACTTATTTGACCTTTTTATGAAAGTTGGAGGACCTATTTGACAGTTTTCCCTATTTAGCCGGGGACAAACCAGAAAAAGTGGGTTCAAATGAACATGCTGCTCTTCTTATAAGGTTAATATTTTGTGATAGATTTCTAAATCTTAATACAATATGAACATACATGATTAAAAAGAAGGGTGGGGGTGGGGGTGGGAGATTTGTTATATGAATACAAGCTGACCTGTGAAGGACCTTGGTGCTTATCAGGATGCCACTTTAAAGCTGAGAGGCGAAAACTACATCAAGACAGCACCCCTCAAATTTAGTGCTCTCTTACAAAAAAAAAACTTGAAATCCTGATTTATGAAAGTAAGAAAGATGTTTTTTTAACAACTTACGCATTCTTGACATCCTCAATCTTCAAAGGGCCCCTTACAGGAAGACCTAGAATTGATCGTTCAGAGTATGACCCTACAATATAAGACTCACTAATGCTATGATTGGTGTCTGAACTATAGTGATTGCTTTGCTGTCTGGCATTCCATTCCCTCATTTCTTCTTCATGGTGAACTCGAGTTTTTTTACCATCAAATGAAAATTCCTTCCATGGCTTGTAAGACCACGTGTACGATTTGTCACCAAAGGTTGCTCGAAATATTTTCTCTGGATGTTCATCATCATAATCGTCTTCATATAAACACTGTTTCTTCAGTTTACCTAAAAATGTACCAAAAGGACTGAACTGGTCAGCAGGCAGAGTAGCCAGGCACACATCTTATCTTCAATATAACTCAATCTAATTATGTGTGCAAGTTTGCAAAACACGCTTAAACCCTTAAAGTACATTACTATTTCCCCACCAATACCCAATAAAGATAGTTAGGAAATAGTTAACTTTTCACAGAATTGACACATTTTCCTTACTTTTATTTAATATTTAGAAAAGTGGAAGTAAATCAAGTAAATATTTGCAACTACACTCTACAATTTTTTGTAGAAAATCTATACTAATCAAGACTTGATCATGAGTAACTTTTAGGGGGGTTGCTTACTTTTTTTCCATGAACTTGTGTCTCTGGATTAAATAGTACTTTGTAAAAGGCAGTTTACGTTGTATGCTGCATAAACAGTTTGAATTGAATTAATAACCAAATTAAGATTACTTTTGTAGTTTTGTGTTGCTTTGTCAATTAGTAAGCCCACTTATTAACATGCATCTATTCCACCATGATTTCTTGAGAGAAATTGGCTGAATAGGCGTGAGAATGGGAAGAATAAATAATCTATTAGAAGTGAATGATTTAACTCAAATTTTGGCAGAAAGAATAAGTTGTGCTTCCGCTCAAGTCAAAAGTAAACACAGGTTAGTGTTTAAAGAATTAGATAACTATCCTGGTTATGCTCATTAAGTCACAAGTAAACAATTCCTGTCCAAGTTCATATAAATTAATAAAAGAGCATGACAAAAGAGACTGCAGAAAAAAAGTGAAATAGGACACTATTTGTGAAGAGGCATAAAGTTCTTAAGGAGCTTGAAGAAACAAAAAATTACGCTGCCTTCTCCTCAAGCGAGTCCTACTACGAGCTGAACTCTTGAGTTCACATTTCTTGTCTAAAGGGTCATCATTTTGCTCTACATTCCATCTCACATTTTCTACCGGATATTTTTCCTAGGCAAACCGAAAAAGAAAAATTAGCATTTCCTTTCAACATTAACTTTTAAAATATGGAAAAGATAAACTGTATTGAGCATGGCCAAAACTATGTCTATAAGTGAACGTGGCACATAGAATGGGTGAGGTGACATGCAAAATGATTGAACGACTGAAAGTTAATAGTAACATTTACTCAATAGAGGTAATACCAAAACAAACAAATAGGGTATTACAAACAGTCGTGAAAGCCCGTATTGTACAGACCACGGGGAAGGTTTTGGTGGTAAAGCAACACATATGTGTATAAAGATGATATTGGGTGAAGAAACAAACCAACTGGAACATGCTATACATTAAGAAGACAAATACAAAAGAACCAGTTACCTCAAGATAGTTATCGATGGAGCCCCCATAAAAGAGCAGATCTTTCAAAGCTTTCCTCGAGTCTGCACGTTTTTGACGTACTGCATACCTGATAGCATTCTGTATTCCCAAAGATGCTCAAGTTTCAGTATCATTTCATTTTAAGGTCAAATATCTCAATAGTAGAACGGCGAGGCAGCTAATCATGATAGGAAAGATTGGAAGAAAACGTTTTGTGCTTATATGTTTTAAGCCCAAAAGATATGAAAAACACATATACGAAGTATTTGTTTTGGATTTTCTTTATATAGTATTTGTTATAAACCACCACTTCTCTTAATGTGTGCAAAAGTGTGGAGTTTCAAATTTGTTTAAATATCTTTATCTGTGCTTTAGTTAATCATGGCAGTTCACATATGGAATAAATCCAAGCAAGGCTATCAACAATAAGGTATGCCTCTTTTTCGACATTGGATCTTCTTCATAAAGAAGCATTTTCTGCTACACTGACCTTAAATTTAAAACCCTACATCTGGAATAGATAGATAGCAAGACTGAACTGAACACACACCTACAATTCAGGTTAAGCAACACTAGTATAGTAGTATATGATCTGTGAAAATTAATTTATGCAACCACAAATTAAACTTAGAGATATCCCTGGTAGTCTAGTAAAAAAGAGAATACATACTTTGTTTGACTTTGGCGGCTGTTGATTTCCTCTGAAATCCTGCGCAGAAATAATTTAGCTAACATTCAGTAAGGGAATGCAATCTTTTACTTCTTTGAACAGACAATGGCTGCGAGTACGAACTACGAACAATAAGAGAGTCTTAAAACAGAAATTGTTATTGAAAAAATAGATCCCAAATCAATAATGAAAATGAATAAAAACAAATAAATGGGAGATATGGGAAATAATACTCCGTAGTGCGTTTCATTCATGAAGGCAGCAAGATGGTTCTCACTAAATTATATTGTACGAAGACTATAACCCAGCATACATTTTATAGAACTTAATGCAAAGGTCAAGGTCCAAAGAAAATGAAAACTTTGATTCCTACTTGAAACTACATAGTTAATGCATAGAGTCCATTTTAAGAGGTTAAACATATAAGAAGTATCCGAAATATGTTATATCTTAGTTTGTTGCTATAAACATAACCAATGTGGGTATACACTTCAATACCCTATGGTACAGCGAGCGTGCACCCATCACAGCCTAGTACCTCATCTCTACCGAGCAATTTCTTTCTCTCAGAGGTGCACACTGCACACACTCTCAAGGTTTTGAAAGGCGAACGACTTGAACTCATTTGAAAAACGCGTGAAACTCTATTCACACTCCATCTTGACTGTATCATATTTTCTTGAAAATTCATTCAACCCTCTTAGCCCTACACCTCATCGGGACAACTTTATTTCCCATCCAAACCCACATAATGACTACAGATCAAGTTGATTTTGACACCCTATGAACACTTGATATTTTTACCAATTGTTTTATACGTTGGTATGTGATATAATGCTCCCTATTGTATTTAGCCTATGTAAGACATACTCATCAAACCTACACGTATAAATCATACTAATTGGAGCTTTTCTAATCTGCACATTCATGTGCAATAAAATCCTCTTTAGCCAAAAATTCATTCAACCCTCTTAGCACATTCATATTGCTAAAAAGCTAGTTAACACTATGGCTCTATCTGATGAATTAACTAGTAGTAGGTTGACTATCTCTGAACTTATTTAACACTTCACTGCAAATTATGCCGTGTCGTGCATAAATTTAGCACTTCAAAGATGCATTTTTATACTTAGTTGTTTCACTGGTTTATGCAAATATACAGAGTCCAAGATTCAGCCTTTTCTGTTTATCATACTGCCCACGAAGTAAAATAATCCGAAATAAATAATTCCAAAAGAGTAGACCGAAAATCAAACAAAAAAAAATGAATCTGGGACAAGTCAAATAAAAGTACAAGTTTTTTTGTTTAATTTCTACCATTTTGGAAAAAATAAATAGTGCAATGAGCTTACGGACTCCCACTTGCTCTTCCGCTTCTCCAACCAGATCGGAGTAGAATGGAAGAAGGCAGAATAGGTCGCAGATGATTCAGAGGCTGCTGCTATTTTCGTGGACAGGAGAATCAAAATTGAGTCTTTCTGCCATCTGCGCATTGCCTGCATCATCTTCTTGGAAGTGTGGAAATTCTAAATGAATAGATGAATTTCATTCAAAAATTTAGAATAGGAATAACAGGGTGGGAGTGTGGCGCTGGCTGGAGACAGTCGCTGGAGGCTTTTTCTTCCCGTCTTCGCCCTACGGTATTCTGCACTCCTATATTTCCTTCCACCTTTCGCAGTTCAAAGCTTGAGACTTGCGGTTCCCTGTGTTCCCACTTCCCAATTCGTTCTTTCCTTCGCAGACTTAGGGTATGTTTGGCAAATGACCTTTAGCTAGCTGTTGTTGTTAGCTGGTTGTGTCAGCTGTTTCCTAACAACTGGTTGTGTTAGCTGTTTTGACCGGCTGGTTATGTTAGCTGATTATAGATAACTGTTTGATAAAATTGGTTATTTCGAAATGGCTGATAGAGTGTAAATTGAACCAGCCGAATGAAGAAGCTGATCCCCTTAGCTTCTTCAACAATCCATTTTTTCAGCTTTTCAAACTCAACAAGCTAATTTTAAAAGCCATTTACCAAACATCATTATTAGCTTCTTTGACCAATCAAACAGCTGAAATGGGTCAAACAAGCTAAAAGCCGGCTGATAAGCCATTTGTCAAACATACCCTTAGCAGTTCAAAGTTTCGAATCATGGGCTATGTAGTACTGTGGGAATGGGCTGTCTACACATGCCCAGGGCCGGCGTGAATCCACCAGTTCTTTGAGAAAACAAAGCAGCTTCACACTTAACTCGGGTTTAATGCACCAAACCCCCACTGTGATTTGGAAATTTGGCGCATTAGCCTCTCTGATTTAAAAAATGCTTCAAACTCCCTTGATGGCTTGCTCCCCACACCTAATTCTACGAAGAAACTATCTATCGCACTCCCTTCCCTCTCTCCTTGTGTCGCTGCAAGAAGACGTATGTGTGCACATCAAGTAGTGGAGCCAAAAACAAGATCTAAGTAGAATTCTGAAAGAAACTTAACCAAGCATGATATACATATTACTCTTCACAAGGCCGCAAAGCAGGAGAAACTACTTATATCCGAGAAGCAAAGTTAATTTGAAATATCAGAACAATTTATACTTACATTCTAATCATTTAAGAGATCAGAAATTTCACATTTCATAATGGTGCACAAATCATTCTCAATTTAAAAAAGAAAATCCAGATCATCATTTGCTCCCCCTAAATTGAGCCATACTTGCAGATTGCAGAAAAGTCCAATTGCGGCAAAGGTGGCACCTCCAGCTCCTCAAAAGAAGTCAAACTGGCTTCAATAGCAGAGAAAAGAGAAATTTAGCTTTTTTATAGAAAGATAAAATAACAACAATAATCGGTCTCTGCAGTTGGAACAGGATGAAGATCAAACTGTGTGTCATTTACTTGTTTGCTGTTTCACCAACTTGCTGGTTGTCGATATATCCATAGAATCGTCCACCTGTGTGGCGTTTAGACTTGTTGGAGGCTGTTAAGACCCGGGGTTCCATCCTAAAAGGTCAACCTATTAGGAGGAGTAACCCAAAGCTTAATATAGCACTCTAGTGCTTCTCAATTTTCCGGTGTGGGACATTTAACACCCCTCCTCACGACCAGACACTTCGTCTAGATCGTGTCGTCATTCATTTTTTCATCGGTTCGTCAATTTTTTTTATCGTGTCGTCATTTTTCATAAGGGGCCCCACACCATGGATTGATTTGGCTCTGATACCATGTTAAGACCCGGGGTTCCATCCTAAAAGGTCAACCTATTAGGAGGAGTAACCCAAAGCTTAATATAGCACTCTAGTGCTTCTCAATTTTCCGGTGTGAGACATTTAACAGAGGCAGATATATGTATAGTCGGATTACTCGGATAGATATTTGCCTTCAGCTTCTTCATCTTTGTGGAATGTTCAGACACAAGCAACAGGATGTCAGGATATGTGAGTTGGAACTCTAAAAACACTCACTCGGGCTTCGTATAACAATAAGGGCATAACATGGATTATAAAATTGTGTGTATGATTAGTAAATAGGGGGCTGTGCATAGAATTACTCTCGAAAAAGATGACCTGACATTAACTTGTGACCTCAAAGCATAATGTATTTTGGTCCATCGGACCATCCCAATCTCCATGCTCTCATAGTTGTTTAAAAAAGAATTTGGGTTTACTTCTATTTTATTTGTGGAATAGATTAATTTAGAAATTCATTTTTTGATAGTAGATTTTTTGAACCATTTGAAAAGTGATTAATGAATAGTAGTGTGTGAATAAAAAAGATTTTTGAAAAGTACTCGTACAAGTTAAAACATTTGGTAAGAGTATTTTTGGTGTAATAGAAAAAAAAGTAATTTAAAATACATCCCCATTTGTTTTCAACTTTTAATTTTAGAAAACTTAATTTGAATCGAATCAATTATTTAAGTATACCATTTTTTATTTTTTTATGTTAAATTTGAAAAATATAGCTTGAATTTGCAATGTCAGTATGTGAGCCTGCGAGTCTCTAAGGGCCTCTCAAAATCGGTGCCTCCATTTTATTTAAAAAGGGTGTCAGTCCAATTTAATACTTCATTTGCGTGCATCAACATGTGGATGCTAATGTTTTAACCGCTAATACTTCAACGCAAAAAGTGAATTTGCATCCACATTTACCAACACAAATAAGATTTATCTTTTGCATCCACTTTGTTGACGCAAAAAGTCTAGGGAGCGAAAAAATGAAAAGAACCTTTTAGCGTTGACCTTAAAGTTCGGAATTTTCTAAATAAATAAATAAATTTACAATATATTATTGTTGTATTTCAATCAAATAACTACAAGTGTTATTGATATTCATCAAGATTTATACTCCGTAAAATACAAATCCATACCCACTATTACATACAAATCCACGTTTAAACAAGAGTATTTATCATCTACTAAATATTCTTGCAAAAGCAATATCATGAGTATTTATCATCTACTAAGTAGTATGCTCTTATTATGCTTTTTTTTGTGTGTATATCTTCTGCATGTCTTCACTCATTTCTGTGCAGCTATCAAATAAAAACAAATCAGCCTTACACAAAATCAGTTCTCCTGTAACAACATTGAACGTAACTATGAGCATTTTCTGTAGAGATATCATGATAGTGAGAATAACACGTTATACGCTAATACTCATTATTTTGTTTTTGCTCATTATAAAAACAGAGACTAGACATTTATCATATTAGACCAATTCACACCAGAATAGACCAGAAAATTCCAGTCCAAGTAAAAACATCGTTATTCTATGCTCAAATCTCAATGCCGGTTATAGTATATATTTTTAACCCAAATTCCAAAACAAACAAACAAAAGCACTTTTATTTTGCTAATTTAGATAAATTCTGTTTTTCACATAAATTTAGAACCCCTTTGATAGCACTTAAATTAGTTAAATCAGCTGAATATCCAGGAATTGATGAAATGCTGACGAAATCGATCGAATTGGCTGAATCTGTTGAATTACGAAAAATATTTATGATATATTTTATTATATATTGAAAATATTTTTAATTTTGTTTGTAATAATTATTTAATTTGAAATAATTAGTTGTTTTCATTTAAGTGCTTAAAGAAGTGTTGATAATACTTCTATTAATTTTATCAAGTGAAAATGGAAACTAATAAATTCAACTTTTTAGCTATTTTCTTACAATAGTCACACCTAATCATAATTCATGAATAATCCAACCTTTGCAACTCATTTTAATTTGTTGGTCTTTGACTGGTTGATGACCTGTTATTCCAGGAGTTTTCATTTTCTTTGCAAATCAGTAAACCATAAATCTCACCTTCTACAAATCTTCTCAAAACGGTCCCACATATGATTTTTATTTTTTCTTCTTAAATTTTTTCTTTCTTTTTATTTATTCATATTCGTTGTAGATTTCGAGAAATGCTAAATCTACAGTGTTTAAACAAAATGACATTTTTTTCCGATCAGAGTTAGCATTGTTGGGAAATAAATCTACAGTGTTTATATTTTTAATGTGTTTTATCTATTTTTATATATTTTTTTAATTATTATTTATTATTTTATTTTTTAAAAAGAACAAATTATTATTTTTTAAAATTTTTTACTATATTTTTATAAATTGAAATACTTTTTATTATTTATCATTTTTATTATTATCTAAAATATGATTATTCTATAAAGTTATGGTAAGAGTAGAATAAGAAGGCAGGGTGAACTTTAGTCCTATTTTGGGAAGATAAATAAAATGGTTCTATTTGTGCATTTATGAATTAGTTTAGTCCTATTTGCGGCTATTTTCCCAAAAATATATTAGTGGTGAAATCAAGGTTAGAAAAGGAAAAAGGAAATAAATAAGTGTAAGTAAAATGAAATGAACTAAATCGAAAAAATTTATAAAAATGAAAATGAAATAATGAACGGAAAGAAGAAAAGGAAGGAAAAACGGAAACATAAACATGAACAAGAAATAAAAATAAGAATAAGAAGACGAAAAAGTGGAATAAAAGAGCTAAGATGATAAAAATAAAAAGAGAAAAGTGATACGTGGGACTACTTGGAAAAGATGTGTGAAAGGTGACATTATAGTTTAATGTTTTGAAGGAAGGAAAATAACCTGAAATGTGGGTTATACACTTCAATACCCTATGGGAAATTTTATTCTTATAGGAGCTAGTGTGACATTTATAGTTTAATGTTTTGAAGAAAAGAAAATAACCTGAAATATATAGCAGGTCATCAACCGATCAGAGACCAACTAATGAAGATAAGATGCAAAAGTTGGATTGTTCTTGAATTACGATTAGGTGGGACCATTGTAAGAAGATCCCAAAAGGTTAGATTATTAGTTTGCATTTTCACTTTTTATCAATCATTAAATCAAATAAACAAAATTATGTTAAATATAGGGGGGGGGATAAAATACCCTAAACTTTATATAGGTGTGGTATCCCCACCACAAACTTATTCACATTGTATAAATATCCCATACTTTGTAAAATGAAGATATTTATGCCCCATGTCCTACTAAACTATCTAAGAAAGCACACATTTGTTTTGGGAATCACACATCTTTTTTTGCCAACTAAATTTATTTAACAAGTTTTAATTTGAGGAATATTATTTGTTAATTAAAATATGGTACCAAAAATTTAAATAAATAAAGTTGGGGCTATTATTTAAAGTTTTAAACTAGGACAAGCACGGAGTGGGGAGCTCACACCAAGGCAAAGTTCGGGGTATGTTATTTCTTTCTTCCCTAAATATAATTAATAAAAGATTTTTTAAAGAATACAAAAAAATCATTTTATAATTATTTTGTGCGAACTTGAAAATATCTTACGCCGTAGTGGCCTCAATACGCATCGCAGCGGCCACTATTGCCGCAATTGCTACTCCAACCGCAATTTAAAACGATGTTAATACATACTCCCTCCGTCCTGCAAAATAGTTCCCGGATTCTTTTTTGGGCCGTTCCAAAAATAGTTCTCATTTCCTCTTTTGGAAAGTTTTTTGTGGCTACTATTCATTTACCTTTTTCTTACTTAACTACAACCACACATTTCCACTTTATTCCCACTTTCTTAAACTCGGATTCAAGTCAATGCGGGAACTATTTTATGGGATGAAGAGCAGGGGCGGATCCAGGATTTAATGTTGGGCTGGGCTGAAAATTTTAATTGATAATACATTGATTTTTTTTCAAAATAAGCGAAAAATCAATTATAAAAGTTATCCCCTAAATTGGTTCTAGACAAGGCTTTGAAACAAAAAACTCATCAACAATAGAGTCTACATCTATACTGAGAGTAATATCTTTTTCAATGTAAAGTGTCATGCAATCAGCAAGAAAACTATCATCCATTTTATTGTAGAGTGTTGCCTTTAGAAGTTTCACGACAGAAACTGATCATTCTATCTACTGTTGAAGTAGAAACAATAAGACCAATACAAAGTGAATCAATCTAGTCATCTTAACATATGAATCACACCTTTTGCTTTTAGTTAATTCCTCACATAATTCAACAAGTGTAGATACTTGAAACTTGATATCATGAATCACATCATGAACATAGTGTAGCAGCTCGAATTTCAAAGCACGAATGTCCTGACTACTAAAATCTTCGGGATAAAACTTCCTTACAAGAGTACAAATAGCATCGACATTGAACGACTCATATGAATTTTTTGGATCAAATGAAACACTCAAAGAAAGGAGTTCCACTGATTTATCATTAAACCGGGTCGTTAACTCCATGAATAAAAGTATATTACCTCATTGAAAACACCAAAGTAATAATGATTCTCAAATGTAGTTTCTTTTCAGCAATGACCAACCATATATTTAGAAATTAGAATTTAAGTCTGGTGCATGAAATTATTTTTTGACAAAAACTCATTTACTTCTTCAAGAAAACATTCTCATCTATGAGTTTTGCTAGGTGTACACAAAATGTGTACACATGTCCGTCCTTCATAGAAATTTTGTCCCAAACATGAAAAATGTCTATATACACTACAAACTAAAGTAAATCGAACACAAATTCAAAACATGAAAAATGTCTATATACACTGCAAACTTTTGCCCAAGAACTCACTTTTGGGCAATTAATGTTGTTGAAGATACTCAAACACATTACAAGTTTATGTGAACATGCTAATCATGTTCTTAATTGAATCATATTTTATTGTATTTATTACATTGATGCTTTGTGGGCTTTATGACCATTATACGTATAAATTAAATGCCACTTATTAAGTGGGAGGTGATGTGTATAACATTTATATTAGATTTTTATATGGTAAGATTTTGTTTTATAGACTAGGCTGAAAAATTGGACTAGGCTATACAAAAACCCGGGGTGGGCTAGCTGGAATTATGTCAAAATAATACCTTAAAAAAATCATTACTTTTTGCTTTGCCCTGGACTTCAGCCCACCATAGCCCTAACATAGATCCTCCCTGATGAAGAGTGATACGTATTTCTCGTATACACAAAAATGTTTCTTTCTACAACTCCCGCTCCGTATACGGAGTATGAGTCTAAACATGAAAAACTAAAACTATTTACAAAGATCAGAAGTGGGGCATTAGTCTATCACCTGAGTAGTATTAGGGTATGCTTGGGTGTTTACAAGGGGGACATGAAATTAAGCATGTTGTTGGAGGGGAAAAGGGGGAGAAGGTGAGAAAACCCTTCTTGGGAGTAATAAATTTGGAAGAATAGTCTTTGAATAAATTATAAAAATCACTTTTCAATATAACAAATTCAAATAATTTAGTTGATATTCATTTTAAATTAGACATAAATTATCATTTCATTAATTAGGCTTCAATACACTCCGAATTGGGGGAACTAAAAAATTGAGGATTTGGTGGGTTTTGAAGGGTTGCAAAAGCCCCTAAAACCACCCCTTCAATTTCTAGAACTCCCAAACATGAAAAAGAGTGTAATAAACCCCACAAACCTTCCCCCTCCAAAACCCAACTCCTAAACACACCCTTAGTGTTTTTTGTACCGGAAGTGGGCACTTGCCCCATACGGCCATACCCCTTGGGTATTTTGGAAGTTTGAAGGGAAGGGGAGGGAAATATTTTCAAGCTTAGTCATTGGAACGGAAGGGGGGGAAAAGGATTGGAAATATTTCTTCTTGTTTGGGAGTAACAAGTTTGAAAAGATAGGAGTTTTGGATGAATTATAATTAAAATCACTTCACATATATGATGAATTCCAATAATTGAATTTATATTTATTTAAAATTGAACTAAAGTTGTCATTTAATTAGTTATTCTTCATAATCTTCCAATTTGGGAGAACTTGAAAATAAAATATTTGAAGGTTTTGGAAGGTTACAAAAGCTCTCACAAACCATCCCGTTCATATTTTTTTAACTCCTAAGCATGAAAGAGATGGTCATAAATCCTTCTCAACCATCTCCTCCACTCCAAAACTGAAACTGAAACTCCCAAACATACCCGTAGATCCTCGATTGTGATACCCTGCTTCATACAGAAGTTGAAACATGAAATTAATACGTAGTAATGTAGTATAATCTACATTTTACAGGAAAAAGATGCTTGCACACTACAAAAATATGAGTCCTAGCTGTACAACGATTTCATTCGATTAATTAGTTGGATCTTTTCTATTTCTACAACTCTATTATCACCCTCCTATCCACTTCTCTTCCATTTCCTTCATGAGAAGTTGATCCAATAGCATAGCAGTGTTTTCCTTTTCCCCCGTTATTGTTTCAGGTTGTTGCTGTTGGGCGTTTGGTTTTCCATCTGCGGCTTCTCTGTTCTCCAAAGGTTTTGCAGGCTCCTCCTCCTCCTTTTCCCCCCCTTTTGCTTTGTTAACATCAAGACTTCCAATGATTTCAGTGTCTTCTTCCTCAGTATCATCCCTGATTTTTTCATTATATCCCTCTGGAACATTTTCTTTTATTCCCTTCTCGGGTTTGCCAGAGTTGTTTTCTTCTACAGGTTTCTGTTCAGTTTTGTCATGTTGAGGAATATCAGGGTTTGGGGTGTTTTGTTCTGTGGAAATATGTTCTGTTTTCTGGTCTGAAGGTGCCTCAGACATCAAAGGGTGTTTAACCTGTTTTTCCTCAATTTCTTTCTCCATAATACTTTTATTGTGATCATTAGCGGGCTCTTCAGAAGGCTGCTCTTCTTCTGTTTTCTGCTGGGGTGTCTCAAGATTTGCAGAGTTGTTTACTATGGACTTCTGTTCAGTTTTCTCAGAAACCCCAGAAAGAACCTCGGGTTCTGAAGTGATCTCAGCAGACTTCTCATCCTTTTCCTTCTGAGAAGGGGTCTCAGGTTTTGGGATATTCACCAGATGGTTTTCTTCATTAGGCTTTTCCTCCTCACTATTCTTCTGCTCTGTGATAGAGTCTGGTTTCATCAGGGTGATCATTTCTGCATCATTCTCCTCAAGTTTCCTCCCCGAGATGGTTTCATTAGGAAGGAGTGTGTTTTGGGCCACATTTTCATCATCCATTGCTGTTTTGAATTCTTCTGATGGGAATTTCTCTGTTTTTGGAGACACTTGTTGTGACTGTTTGCCAGAGGGGTCCATTAAAACTGAATGTTGTGTTTGGTCTTCTTTAAAATTTGGCTGTTGAGGTTCCTGAACTTCAGGCGTATTCCTTGTGGATGGTTCACATGCTTTCTCCTTCACCAATTCTGAGCTTTTCCTGTTTTGTGCAGTCAAATAGATCGGTGCTCTGTATGGTTTGGAGAGCTGTTGGCGAAATTGTTGTTAAGCATCACACGAAACAAATAAACAATGTTCAAAATACTTAGAGAAAGTAAAGGTAAAGAAAAGGGAAAGTTCACAACTAAGGTGTTGTTCTGCTCGTCTTATTCTTATTACTTGTTGCTTATT
The DNA here is from genome assembly GCA_945859915.1 of Cuscuta epithymum. Taxonomy (NCBI): domain Eukaryota; kingdom Viridiplantae; phylum Streptophyta; class Magnoliopsida; order Solanales; family Convolvulaceae; genus Cuscuta; species Cuscuta epithymum. The sequence goes on along the minus strand of CAMAPF010001045.1, from coordinate 439,089 downwards.
CTTATTTTATTCAGATCAGATCAGATCAGAAAAATTCAGATCAGATCAGATCAGAAAAATTCAGATCAGATCAGATCAGAAAGATTCAGATCAGATCAGAAAAGTTCAAACATGATTTATCACTTTTATTATTATATTAATTATTATTATGAATATTGTTATTACAATTATGATTATTATTATTATATAATTATTATTAATAATATTAATAATAATATGATAAAAAAATAAGATATTAATAATAGTTATAATATTTTAATATAATAATAGTAATATAAATGTAATTATTAAGAAGACTATTATTATTATCATCATCATCATCATCATCATCATCATCATTATTATTATTACAATATAATAATAATAATAATATGATTAATGTTAATATAATATTATATTATAATTATATGTAATTATAATTATAATTACAATTATAATTCTTATAATTACAATTATAATTCTTATAATTATATAAGTATAATCAATTGTATTTATTATAATTATATCTATAAATATTTATAATTATAATTGTAATTAATTATAAATATAATAATTATAATTATCATTACAATCATAATTATAATTATGATTATAATTATAATTATAATATAATATTATAATAATATAATACTAATTATAATAATAATAATAATCATATTATTATTATATTATTGTAATATTAATATGAATATAATAATATCATTATTATAATATTAATTGTATTTATATTACTATTATTATATTATAATATTATAATTAATGTTAATATAATTATAATTATTATTAATTATAATTATAATAATTATAATTATACTTATAATTATAATTTATGATTATAATTATTAATATTATTATTATTATTACTATTGTAATTATTTTACGGAGTAATTATAATAATATTGATAACTATAGTTACAATTATAGAGATAAATATTGTAATTATAATTACAATTATAATTATATAAGTAAATATAATTAAAAATATAATTACAATTATAATTATATCTATATTTATAATTAGTGTAATAAGTATAAATTTTTTCATTTTAAATTTAATTTTAATTATTATTATTATTATTATTATTTTTATAGTTACGATTATAATTATAATTTTATTTAAATTATATTTGTAATTTCAATTATAATAATTATAATTATAATTATAATCATAGAAATATTCAAATCAGATCAGATCAGAAAGATTCAGATCAGATCAGAAACATTCAGACCAGATCAGAAAGATTCAGATCAGATCAGATCAGATCAGATCAGAAAAATTCAGATCAGATCAAATCAGAACTTAAAAAATTCAGATCAGAAACATTCAGATCAGGCGAAGAGAACAGCTTCTAAGACTACAACACTTTGAAAATTTCAAAATAGGACTGTCATGTTTTTTATTCCCAAAATAAGAGTAATTCTGTCAAAACATGACAGTAATTAGTCTTATTTGAGGAATAAAAATATGAAAGTCCTATTTTGAAATTTTAAAACTTTTTAGTCATATTTCGGGTAATATTCTCTAAAGGAGTTAATTATCAAAATAGGACTAAAAGTCATTCACTTTACACAAATAGGACCAAAAAATAAAATATGTTTCCATAGGACTAATTATGTTTGTCTTGGACAAATATACCCTTATACCTATTGGAATGTTTTAATTCATAATAAAATAATAAAAAATAATAAAAATTCGTAAAATATACCAAAAAATTAATAAAAATATTCTGAATAATAATAAATTTAAAAAAAAATTAAAAAAAAATAAAAAATAAAAAAAATAAAAAAAAATTAAAAAAAAATCAAAAAAATATGTTTTTTGTCACCGCCGCCTATACCGCCCCAGCACCACCACCTCTAGTCATTTGGGGAAAAAATGCCAAATTTATTATGAATTCCATATTTTTGGCATAATTCAGAATGATTTAAGATGGAAGATAAAAAATGTTGGCATTCTCAAAGAGAAATATGCCATATTTTTGGCATTTTCCGAAAAAAAAATGGAAGTTTGTAGGAAATATGACATTTTTTTTAACGGTCGGAGGTGGTGGTGCAGGGAGGCGGTACCACCACCTCCTGTCACTGGGGTAAAAAAATGCCAAAAAAATTATGAATGCCATATTTTTGACAAAAGTCAAAAGGATTCCAGTTGGCAGAATGAAAATGTTGGCATTCTCATAGAGAAATATGCCATTTTTGTGGAATTTAAAAAAAAAAGTGGCATTTTTTACACCGATCGGAGGTGGTGGTTCAGGGAGGTAGTACAGGCGGTGGGAAACGTATCCATATTTTTTTTAATTTTTTTAATGGAGTTTTACTATTTTTTTATTAATTTTTAAAATAAAAAAAAATTAAAAAAAATTTTTTTCTTATTTTTTATTTTATAAAAATTTTATTAATTTTTTTATTATTTTTCTACGAATTATTGAAATTTTTTCGAATTTATTATGAATTAAACATTTAATTATGACTTTTAGCTATCTTTTACTAATATTTAAAGGAGGGGTAAGAATGGAAGGAAGAAATGAGTATGTTTCCAATAGGACCACTATGGTCCTATTTTGGAAAAAAAACATAACAAGTCCTATTTTGAGTTTTTGCCATAGTTTTAGTCCTATTTGAAGTAATTTCTAACAAAAAGAGTTGCCGAGTTTATATTACCTTTGTCAAATTTTAAAAACTTTCTTAACTTTACTTCTTTAGTTTTCAAAAACCTTGTCAATTTTCTCAAACTAATTTATGGTTTTTATTAGAAAAAATGGCACAAGTGTGACTTCCAGGATACGCGTGGACACAAATGAGAGTAAATGTTTAAATGGACAAAAAACTTAGCACCGCACCATTCAAAAGTCTCAAATACCCTTTGGCATCTTTTTACCCGTCGTTTCCTTTCCCAGCCATTTCAATTGCCGACATCCATCGCTCCCAACGGCAACCCATCATCTCCCACTGAATTTAATCGCATACCTCTTCGACCTTGCCTTTCCAGATCTGCGGTGATGGGGACAGGCCAGGCGATCACGACTAGGGCTGGGAATAGGGGCAGGGAAATACAAGGGAGCAGGGCCGCAGGGGGCTTAGACGTGGTGGTGCCGGAGGGGCTAGAGCTTGGGTGACGCAGGAGAGGTCCGGGTCTGGGTGAGGCAGGGGGTTGGGTGATGCAGGGAAGGGGGCTGGGTGAGACAGGGGATGGGGTGTGGTGGTTGGCGGTGGTACGTGGCCAGAGGTTATCGGAGGTGGTAGGAAGCGAATTAAGTGTGGCGGCAATGGTGGTAATTGTCGGGTGGTCACTAGCCGACAGGTCATTGTGGGTGGTGAGGTCACTGACAAATAGGTCAAGGTATCGGTGAGTGGTGAGGTCACTATCGGACAAGTCACTGTAAATGTAACTGGCCAGTCATTGTATGATTGGTCACTGGAGCGGTAGTAACTGAGACGGTATCACTTAGGCGGTAGTAACTGAGGCGATGATCACTGAGCGGTAGTAACTGGGATGGTGCCATGGTGGTCACTGAGGCGGTAGTAACTGAGACGGATGTCACTGAAATGATAGTAACTGGAACAATCGCTACTTAAGTAGTGGTAAATGGGACGGTGGTCACTGAAGCGATAATAACTGGAGCGATAGTAATTGAGATGGTGATTTCTGAAGTGATAGTAATTAGGACGGTAGTCACTAAGCACTAGTAACTGGGACAATTTTTTCACAACATAGTCCCTCACTAACTTCGACATCATCTAAATTTAGAAAAATTAATGCTAGATGCATAAATTTACAAAACATTAGAAATCATTGTTTTCAGCTCCTACGAGGCTAAAATTAGAATTAACATATGCTCCGTATAATGTAAAAGTAATCATTCAAAATTTTAAAATACTACGGTAGATTTTAATGACCTCCCATATGATAAAATTACGTATTTTTGAAAGAAATGACAAATAATGATAAGAAATATATGGGTCAGAGTTATTACTTCTTCAAAAGATGATCGTTATGATTAACGAGTAATTAAAACAAAAACTAGAATGAATTAGGAGTTGTTCTTTTCATCTTATTCTTATTACTCATTGCTTATTCTTATTCTTATTTTATTACAGTATGAAAATAAAAACCACTACTCCCTAACTCGGGGACAAAAATAACAAGCTAAGCACTATTATAGTTGCAGGAATTGAAAATAACATTTGTCAATCTCCCCGCACAATTTTTTACAGTATATTTGCGCTACAGTTGATAGATCCCTCCAAATGAGCATTGACGTAATCCAAAATGAGTATTTAATATGAAGTATATTTAAATGAGCATAGTTGTTGCAGATAAAATGAGCTGAGAAAATAAAACATATACTAGTATATTGAGAAAGAATACGGATTTTTCACGTCTTATTGAACATTTTCCAAAGAGTTTCAAAATGTCCCAAGAAACAATACGGAGTACATAGAAAGAATATCAAAGTTTCAAAATGTCCCAAGAAAATAGAATTGATTTAAGAATTTAGATGAATTTTATACGAATTATAGTCCAGTTGGTCGCCGACTCACTCCTCCTTACGAGAGGTCTCGCGTTCAAAACTCGACAAATTGAGTTTCAACCCTATTACTTCAGGCCCCCAACCCCCTTCCCCCAGACTCCCCCAGGAGTAACAAAATACTAATACTTCGTCCCGAAAAGGTTTACCATATTAACATTTCTTGGTCAATAATGGACAATGATTTTAATTATTATATTTGTATATAATTTACTCCGTATAAATTTTATATTGTTTTGGATTTTTTTTTAATAAGAAACATTTTGATATAATTTTTATATTCAAAATATTTTTGTATTAAAAAATATTATCATAACCAAGAGAAGTAAATTTTGGCGAACCTTTTTATATACTAGTAATTTTCATATTCAAAATAATTTCGCATTAAAAAATAGTATTAATCAAAGTTGATTATCATTAATCAAGAAAAGTCAATTTTTATAAATCTTTTTGATATAATTATGATACGAAGTATTCAAAATAATTTTGTATTATTGATCTTGATTAAAGTGGATTATCATAAACCAAGAAAAAGTCAAACATTTTCCGTCTCATGTTAAATGCCTTCAATATAAACAGCCAAAATAAGACGGATCGAGTGCCTTCAAAGTTCAAACGCGTCGATTATAAGGTATGTATGTACCTCCGTCAAAACGGTGCTGGGATAACGGCGCTTGGTAGCACTATCCGCGTCCGTCGGCAGCTTCTTTTCGGCGACCACCGTACTATCGGTGGCGGCGAAGACCTCCTTGTTTTGCGGCTCCGGAGACATGGCTGAGACGTCATCGTCCTTTAGAACCCTAGGCTTGGACGCACACCCTCCCATAACTAATTTTGGATCGATTTCTCAATGTATGTACGTACGTTAATGTATATATACGGAATTATATGTATATTTGAATGCTAAATGATTATTTGTTGTGACGGGGGAGCAGCGGGAGGGTGGCGATGGACGACAGAAAAGAATGGGTGTTTAATTTTTAATTATTTGGAACGTAACATAGGGAGGTGTAGTATAGTAGAGGGCGAGAATAAATTGTGCTACTCCCATCATTCTTCTTCTGCAATATATTTCATTAGAACGTGTGGTGAAAAGCAACCATTTATAATTATGAGGTTTTAATTTTTTCCAACCCCTCATTCAATTCTATATTATTTAGAACGTACAATTAGGTTCATTAATAAAAAAGAAATTGTAGGTTTAAATTCAAATTTCACTGATCAATGTCCCTACCATGTCTCGTTTGGTAATAAGTTTTTACCAACTATCTGTCCCCAAGCCTCGCCTCATTTATCATATACGTGGATAGATGCGTGCAAGGTCACAACCAGTGACGTATCCAGGAATTATTGCGAGGGAGGCGAGTTTATACTACTCACTTCTCATTTTCCTTTTTGAAAAGTTATTTGTTTGTTACATGCGTTTACCTTTTTCTTACTCAATTATAATCATACATTTACATTTTATTTTCACTTTTTTACAATCATAATATAATCGGGTTGCTTGTGAGCATTTCGAATCGAGTTCGTATAACTTGACCTGACTTGATTTGTGGTTAGTTGAGTTCGAGTACGAGTCAGTTTTGAAACCAATCGAACTAGATTGAAAAATGAACCGAGTCGAGTTAGAGTAACTTGCAAAATGGCTTGCTTGATTAGCAACCTAATAAATTGCACCAATAGTAACTACTTGTCATTTCCTTTTTGCTATTTGGTTTTTGAATTACCACTTTATATATTTAATGCTCACAATCGATTTTAATTATTACTCAACCGATGTTTTGACAATAGAATGGAGAAAATAATTAGAGATAATTATTATTATACTATTGAAATAAGAGAACAAATAAAGGCACATAGCATCCGTCTATGGGCCAAGCACACTCAAGAATTTGCATGGTTTATTAAGTTATTTTGATTGGGCGGAATTTTTAGTTTCCATGCCACCATTGTTATTGTCCTCCTCATTCTCAATGTCAACCTTTGTGACCACTCCCAATTTATGCTCCTCATTTTTGGCCGACTCGTCAACGTTCTCTACGTCAATCCTTGTGGCCGCTTTCAATTTATGCTCCTCAGCCTTTCCCCACAGAACACTATATAGTCCTCCGACCAGCAAAACTCCTCCCAGTATGCTGTTGTGGTATGAAGAAACAAAGTTTAACCATATAATTAATAATTTCATTTAAAGTATTATATATAAATGAAGTAGTACAAAACGATATATAATTGCATTTAAATAGTTTTACCTTCCCAAACTCACAATCTCTCCCAAAAGGACAGCTGAAATGGCTATGGTGATAAGCAAAGACAAAGGTGTAGTCATGGCCAGGAAAAGTGCACCTTTCTTCTCAACTACCCACGCTTGCAAATAAAATGTTAATCCTGTCACAACCACTCCCTGCCAAGTAGGTTCACCACTTAATTACTACATTTTCTAACCGTTTAGCTTCAGAATTAATATTGACTTAACACTAAGAAGCTAGCTAGCTAGCTAGAATTACTCACACAATAAATAATTGACATAAGTTTGATATTCCATCCAAGCTGCCACTCCACTGGATTTCTCTCCACCGCAATGGCTACCACAAATGATTGGATGGTACTTAAACCGCATTGAAGAGCTGTGCTTAGAAGCTTGCAAGGATACGCATCCACAATACTACCCTAATGCGCGCATTTTAAGACATATAACAAAAAATTAGAGACAATCAATGTCCTAATTAAGAAACTACGGATCATAGTATATAATACCGATTTTGAGGTTCATAAATGCATGGTTCTTCAAACTAAATCCAATACCTAGCATGAATTTACTGTCAAATCTTAAGGGGTCATGGCTTCCACGTACTGGTGGTTCAGACATCTCTCAAATGATTTAAGAACCAACTTTAAAAGAGGAAAGTTCACTGGGTTGAAAATGAAAACTTAAACAACGTCCATATATATATTCACCCCATAAATTAAACTTGATATGACTCTTTAATCATACTAAGACTCTGTGTTCCATACTAGATGGTTAACAAGGAAGACCCTATGATTTTATATATTGATGAAATATTTTATACAATGCTAGTGTGAGATAATGAGTAGGCATGTCAAAAAAACCCGACCCGCAATGACCCGCCCTGGCCCGAGACATTTGGGGCGGGTCCGCCCCGCCCCGCCTATACAATGGGGCAAGTCCGGGTATTAGAATTGACCCGTGCCGCCCCGCCCCGCCCCGCCCCGCCCCGCCCCGCCCCGCCCCGCCCCGCTCAATATGAAAGTATACATACTTTTTCTTAAATTATACTACAAATATACTTCAACATACATATGTGTGTATACAATAAATCATAAATTCTTTGATCTTATAATATATGAATATATATTAGAATGAGATGCACGACGGATTATCAATGTCTTCTTTGTATATAGAATTTTAATACATATATTCAATTATTAATATAACTAATTGATTAACTATTCAAGTTTGAGTAATTTTTCCTTAATTTTGAAATTTTTAGCGTATCATGAATTTGATTTAATATATTAATTTTTAATTATTATTTAGAGATAAACATTATGTAGATTCAATTGGTAACAACTTCCCATAAATAAAAATACATACTAGCTAATTAGGTTGCGGCGGGGCGGATCTTGGGTCAACAAGTTTGGACCCGTGCAGGTCACGGGGCGGGGCGGACCCGCCCCGCCCCGCCAAGTCACAGGGCGGGTCCGGGTCTTGCAATACCCGCCCCGCCCCGACCTATTGCCATGCTTAATAATGAGTACTTGAACATAGATGAGTTCGGTTGGTTTGCATGGTTCGTAATCAAGCTCGAGCTTGAACATGCATTTCAATTCATAAAATTCTTTAAGAGCCCGAGCTATCTACCTGTATGATAATCCATAAGCTCCAACAAGCGTTAGCTAGGAGCATAAGAAAGACACCCTTGACCCATGTGTTGCCAGAAGATGCATTTTGTTGATGTTGTTGGTCATGGTGGCTGATAAGGTGGTGATGCAGGAGTAACTTTAAGGTAGGGCCGTTGTAGAAGGCGATGGTTGCAGCCCCTCCCGTGCATAGAGCTACTCCCAATACCTTTGCTAGCCCGCCAACAGATCTAAGGTTCACCGTTTCCAACCTGCATTGTGTGTTTAATTTATGGTTATTTTGTGCTTCATTATAAATAAAAACTTTGAGATGCATGTCATAATTAGTTAATTACGTAAGTTATTACGTGGAAGTTTTTTTGAGATTTTTTGCAAATAAATAGACCAGATCGAGTTTCATCTTTGTTCAAAAAAAGTCCGGAGTTTCATAAAAATTAAAGTTCAAATTTATTTAGCAAGTTTCATTGATTAAATAAAATGCTTTCAAATTATTGTAATGACAAGTGCTAATGCTGGTGGAGTGTTCTAAGGGTTGTTCTTGATTATTAGCAACGCGGGGTTCAATTCCCTCCTGCGGAGTGGTTCATATTTTTATTTGTTAAACATATTACCTCTTATTAAAACTTACTCTCAATTTTACTTATTTCTGGATACTTTTGTTTGGGTTTAGTCTTATCGTTTTCTTTCATTGAGCATTTAAATTACTGATTATTAACAAAAAATTCTGAATGTTACAAAATTATATGATTAATATTTCTTAATTCCTCCGTGCTGAACTGATTAGAATCTTGCGACTTTTAAGCTTGGGTGATGATACAATTAAATCATCCTTACAGATAATTCAATCTGTTTTAATAGTTAAAAGTTACATATATATTCGGAACTTACATTGAAATTTTTATAAAGTCTCTAAATCCAGATTAGAATATACGGAGTAATAAATATTGATATGCTAAATAAAAAGGATTGTCAAATACATAAACAATGTAAAGATATTTTTGGATCACATGAAAAGTAAAATTCATACGAGGTGTATCATGACAATTTCATAGCGTATATTTAGTTAGGGCTGGGCACGGTTCGGGTCAGTCCGGGTAATTGATAAATTTTTAAAAATCGCCGGTTCTTTGTAACGGGTAGGTTCGGTCCGGGTATACCAAGTCTCAAAATAGGAACTGGACTTTACCCGCCCCGTTTAAAACGGGCCGGTTCGGTCCGAGTCCTCGGTTCTTTTTTGTAAAAAAAAAATATGGCTACGCTAGCAAAGTTTCTAGTTAAGTATAAAATTCTCAAACTAATTAAGTATTAATGTAACCATGATATAGTAACACTTCAAAATAAAAATATAGAAAACAACATTTTCAATTAGTTAATAAAATATTTAACCACAATCTATAAATTAAACAGAACACAACCATCAAATTAAAAGTTACATATATATTCGGAACTTACATTGAAATTTTTGTAAAGTCTCTAAATCCATATTAGAAAATAATAAATATTGATATGCTAAATGAAAAGGATTGTCAAATACATAAAGAATGTAAAGATATTTTTGGATGACATGAAAAGTAAAATACCTACGAGGTGTATCATGACAATTTCATAGCGTATATTTACCCCTCATCAAGCAAAATTCTAGATTATATTCGCCCGTGTAAGGATGTTTTCTTTTGGACTGAAATTTGCTGGTCTGGTCTGGTCTATTTAAGTCTGGTCTGGTCTGGTCTGGTCTGTTTAAGTCTGGTCTGGTCTGATCTGATCTGAGCTAGTCTGGTCTGGTCTGGTAAATGTCTGGTCTCTGTGTATTTTATAACTACGGAAGTCTGGTCTGGTCTGGTCTGGTCTGGTCTGTTTAAGTCTGGTCTGGTCTGGTCTGGTCTGTTTAAGTCTGGTCTGTTTAAGTCTGGTCTGGTCTGGTCTGGGACTGAAAACAGTCCAAAGAAAACATCCTAAGTAATGATGATTTATAAAATGATAAATTTAAGTATAAAGAAGAAATAAGGATGTTGAAGGTCAAAAGAAGGAATTGGATTTTGGCCGACACTTTTGGCCAATTCATGTCTAATTATTAACAAATAAAAAATGTAGATTTTGATTCAAATAAGGATGTTTTTACTTGGATGTAATTTGCCCCAGACCAGTCCAGACCAGACCAGACCAGACCAGACTTGGATAGTTATAAAAATACAAAGAAACCAGACCTTATCAGACCAGACCAGACCAGTTCAGACCAGACCAGACCAGATCAGACCAGACCAGACCAGATCAACAAATTACAGTCCAAGTAAAAACATCCTAAGAATGTGATCTTACGAGAGAAATGAGAATGAATTTGGACCGTTAGATTTGTTTTAAGTGAAATTCAATGTGCATTAGATGAAACTGTAATGTGCATTATGTGAAACTGAAATGTGCAACACAAAGGGTACGATACAGTGGCATTATGTTAAGACGAATTGTGCATTAAGCGAAATTGAAATGTGCACTAGGTGAAACTGAAATGTGCAGAATACAAGGTACGATGTGATGTTATTTTTGTATCTTTTATTCCGCACATTTTAGTTTCATTTAATGCACACTTGACTTTAAATTTTTATTCTGCACATTTCAATATCAGCTAATTCACATTCCAGTTACACCAAATGCACAATCCAGTTCCACATAATACAATCCAACGGTACAGATTCATTGTCATTTCTCTCTTAGGAGTCCGTTCTTACCGGAACCGCTCTCTAAGAAGGTAAATTATAACATTAGACCAAGTATTTCCTTCTCAATTTGAAGGGGGTATGATCTATGTTCCTTTTTATACTTCATGAAAATTCCGCCAAAGTGAGTAAAGAAGATAAAAGAAATAGAGCTCCTACCAAACAATGGGGTGTAACCGGGTAAGCAAGGTGCAATCAATGAGAATTTGATGAGATAATGTTGTTACCAAGTCTTCTTTGCTTTTTATTTTGAGAAGTTATATTTCCTAAAATAAGAGAAAATAATTTGAGGGTTGTGAAAGGGCGCCGTCGTTCGTGACGGCAGTTCTCATCCGGGCTTCGGCTCGGCTTCTTCTTTGTTTTCTGTGCTTGATTTCGGCCGTTCCAAGGTTTCCGGCTAGACGTATACGGCTGAAATGGTAAGACATACTCGGCGGCTGCGTTGCTCGTCGTTGTTACTCGATGGGTTTTCAGCGGCATAGAGGGATGGAGGATATTGCAGATAAATACAAGGACATGGCTATCGGGATAAAGAGGATGAGATTGTTTTCGACGAAGAGACCGTCGATGGTGATGAAGTTTCGGCTGATGAAGAGACGTTCGTAGTTGTGGGTACTGTGATTATGGACAAAAGGGTGAAATTTCCAGTTTTTTGAGATCTTATGGCTCAACTCTGGAGGCGTGTTAAAGGTATTTCCATAAAAGAGATTAGCGAAAAAAGGTACATGTTCACTTTCTATCATTTCTTGATTTGGAACGTGTGATGGAAGGTGGTTCGTGGATTTTCGAACAGAACTTGCTAATTCTCCGGGCGCTAAAACCAGGGGATCTTCCCCTTCGTGTCCCTTTGAATGAAACTGAATTTTGGGTTCAAGTGCATGATGTTCCATATGACTAAATGAATTTGGGGGCTCCCAAAAGGATTGGGAATTTTATTGGTAAATGCGTTAGTTTTGTTACGAGTCAATTTGTTAAAAAATGGAAACCGTATATGAGGATTAGAGGTTGTTTGGATGTGGGAAAACCGCTGAAGGTGGGTACGACCCTCAGGAAGGGGCAGGGAGAAGGGCACTTGGTTGACTTTAAATATGAAAAGTTGCCTGGTCTTCCTTTGTATGTGGTATTATAGGGCATGCCGACAGGTACTGCCCATTGGCTTATGAGAATAAAAATGTGGAGATACCCAAGGCGTATGGGGTCGGCCTGCGCACAGGAGGAGGGGGGAGATCTCAGTCATTGGGGGGAAATAAATGGCTAGTCCGATAAGGTCAGGGCAGGAAAGGAGACGGGAGCGAGGGTCCAAGCAAAAGGGATTGGGCACTTCCTTTGACTGGGAGTAGCAAGAGCTGAATGGAAACTGAAGGAAACGCATATGAGGAGGGAGCCACTGGAGACCCTAAACGCAGGAGGACTTGGGAAGAACCTAGCGGTGGGAGGGGTGAAAGGGACAATATGGCCCTGGATGATCCAAAAAATGGGGAGGGGCGGGTTCAGGCAGCTCAACCCGCTGAGATTTTTGAAGATTTCTTTCAGCTAGGGGAGGGCACTGGAGCTCGTTCGTGATCATTAGGATTCATCAGCTGAATTTCCACGTTTTTCTCTCACTATCTTTCTGCTTTTTGCTAAGAACTTGTTTATTTCCGTTATTGTTGTTTTATTCTGTCACTCTTACATTAGATAGGGGTGATGATGGTTTTTCTCTGGCCATGTTAGGCTCATATAGACCCATTACAGGATCAACATATCATATTGCTATGTTTAGGGTGATTGGTTCTTAGGCTGGTTCGAGAGTCGGTGGCTGGAAATGTTCTCTTTATCTCTTTTGTCCCTTGCTGAATGTTTTATTATCAATATAAGCCGCCTGTGGAGAATCGAGATTCAGGCAACCTTGTTATATTTAGGCAACCCGGCTATATCATTTGGACATGTCCTGCGGGGAGGAAATGTGATTGCCCATTACCTGGTTGATCTCAATTTGACCCATCTTAGGATTTTTTCCAGGGCAGGTGAACTTCCAATCTTGGCAAAACGGGCCTATTACATGGACATGTATGGAATTCCTTCTTTTAAATTCCGTTGTATTTGTCAAATTGGTTTTTTGATTATTTCTTTTTTACTGGGTAAGGTATAGTCCCTCCGGTAAATTTTTTAGCTTGTTTGCTAATTTATGTATCTAGAAGAAGTATGCTTATTCTGTAGAGGTTTTGGCCTAGTACCCCTCTTCTTCTGTTCTTCTGGTTCATTCTAATAAAATATGACAAATGTTTCCCGGCATTTGCCGCACTGATTTTGGTGGTTGACCTTCCGGGATAACAAAAAAAATCAATATAAGCCGGCTTGTTCCAAAAAAAATTCTAAAATAAGTAGATTATGTTTTTTATACATGGAAATAAAATTTTGACATTCTAATTAAACTCACAATATATCATAAATATGTCATAATTGGCAATATTTTGTAGCATGACACTAATTAATCTTATATAGGATCGCAATTGTCATCCCTACTCGTCCTTCCTCCTATGTTGAGAATAAAAGAAATTGTAATACTACTAATGTTTTTACGCTTTGGAGATGAAAAATGTATCACGGCATCAAAAGCAATTTTGGAATCTTCTGAATCTTAAGACCATTGATTTGGGTTATACGTAGTATAAGATACTCCTATACATCCAAACGTCATAAAGGATACGGGTACGGATTTGAGAGGTTATGCTCTTACGAAAGAGTTAGAGAAAGGAGATTTACTTTGAGACAATTTGTTAAAGAAAATCCTACACCATAGTGATATGAAATAATAAAATTCTATATAAATGTAGGATTATTCCTTCCATCAGATTTAAATGATATTCCCTCTATCCCTTATAACTTTGTCAACTTTCCTTTTTTGGATGTCTCATTAACTTTGTCACTTTCTCTTTAAGTAAAGAATTTGTGGTTCCAGTTAATTCTCTCTCCTCTGCACAAATCTCAACAACACAGTTTTTACTTTATTAATCACCGTGCCGGTCAAACTTGGCAAAGTTATTAGGGACGGAGGGAGTATGAAACAATATAGTAAAACATGATATACAATTCTAAACTAATCCTCCATTCAGGTTGATCTCTTAGATTGTAAGTCAGATCTTAACATTGTCTTTCTTTTCAAAAATTTGCTCCATTTCAAACTTTGAGCCCGTTTGGTGAGTCTTTTTTTCGTCATATCAGACTTATCAGTCAACTTTTTAACCAAACACGTAATTTTCGATTTCACGCGCTGAATTTTGTAATAAGAAGGAAAAGTAAGGTTGAAGTTACTTTTATGACTGTATTGGCTGAAGTTACTATAGATGATCATTTTAGTTATTTTTATATAATTTTTTCTTTCTTTTATTAATAAAATATATTTTAAATATAATTTTTTCATAAATAAGAAAATTCGACCAATACAACTACTTCAGCCTGAAATTCATAAATTTTAGTGAAATCATCTTATTCAACCGATTTCAGTGTTACCAAATGAGACCATTTCTTTTTAAATGAAAGGACGCTACAGCTTCCAATATATATTCTTCCGCTATATTGACTATCCTTAATAAATGGTGATGTTTTTAGATACTATATGACTCAATGAATTTTCAGAAGAATTCTAATCACTAGATTTCTGGATTGGTTTTAAAAATAAAAAAAAATTATTTTATGTTTTTTGGTAAATTATTATCAATTTTTATGTTTTAATATTATCATTTTGTTTATAACTACGCAAACGCATCAAACCCGGATTTATCTTAGTTCACTTTAAGTAAATTGAGTTTCCCGAAAAAAGTTGGAGTAACCTCTATTATGTTCGTTAGATTTAAGTCTGACGAGAATAATATTCTACGACTAGCAATTCATTTATCTTCAAACCGACCGATTTAGTATCTATTATGTTATTTACCAGGCATAACACCGGGTAAAGAAACCCAATCTTGAGTGAAATAAATACCACGACTTCGGTCTTGTTCAACAAAATCATCGCGTAATAAGTCAACAAAGCCCAAAGTCATCTCTCACCTATCCCAATAATAAAAAAACCTGACTTGAATGATCCTGTATTAAGAGCTAAATTGGCAAAAGGTATGGGTCATAATTATTACGGGGAACCCGCATGGCCCAATGATCAAGTAGCTACCGGGTTTGCTATGACTTTTTACTATCGTCCGACCCTTACAGAGGCGTTTGCTTCTGTTCAATACATAATGACTGAAGCGAACTTTGGTTGGTTAATCCGGAGTAACTTGGTGAGTTGGTGAACAAGAAAGGATTATTATAAAATAAATAATAATAGCCCTTTCTATCATCTATCCAAAAGTCTTTGTGAAAAAAGCCTTTTCATTTCAATCTTTTGTAAAAACAGCTAAATTAAAAAATCGTTTATATAGTTTATATATATTTGTATAAAAAATATAGTTAGCAAAACTTCAATATCTTTGACATGTCAGATAATGGGAGTATATAGTTAATAGCCCTTTCTATCATCTATCCAAAAGTCTTTGTGAAAAAAGCCTTTTCATTTCAATCTTTTGTAAAAACAGCTAAATTAAAAAATCGTTTACTAAATACTTGAAATAATTGTTTGATACAATCAAACAGGCAAACCAATTTGAAATGTTAAAACTAATTGATAAAATGTTTACCGATCAAACACCACAAAAATAATTGATAGACCGTTGACCATGCATGCTTGTGTTATGTTACGTTAATTAATTAATTAATAATTAATAACATAAGTACATAACGAAGGGAAGACCACATTCTTATGAGGCATTTTTATGGAATGGCAATTTAAGGGCATTTTGCTAGTAGTTTGATGACACTTTGAGCAGTTTAAACGTGCGGATTTGAGATTCAATTTTGATTAGCGAGTAAAACGTCCGTGGGATTTGCTTTAAGGAGAAAGTGGAAAAAAGCAGTTCCAATAATACTCGTGCAGTCTAAAGCAGCACACCTGGATTAATCATTAACTCTCGCAATCACGCATGTGACTTTGAGAAATAATAATTGTCCTAAATGTCACTAATATATGCTTAGCTTGTAGGCACTTTTCTACAGTATGACCACTATCACACCATGCCTTTATATAACTATAACTACTATGATACAAATAATATTTCTTCAGTCATACTATAGTATCTAAAAAGACGTTCATTAAACCTATGTTGTAAAAACCGGATCGGGAAGTGACCCGGCCGAACGATCGGGTCACGGGTCAGCCCGGACCTGGCGGGTCAACCCGGTCAATGCCGGAAAACCCGGTCAACAAAGAAATACAATTATTATTTTAAAATATACATTTTTAACTAAATATAAAATGTATATTAAATTAGATGGATATTAAATATGAATACAATGCTTTATTTTAAAAGAAATTACAATACTTATTAAAAAATAAAATATTATATAAACACTTTCACTCATAATATTAGTAACCACATATACTGTACTCCATATTACTATATCTGAAGGATGTTATGTTTTTATTGGGATTATTATTAAAAAGTGAATCTATTCAAGTACTCCCTCTGTCCCTGAATTTACTTCCAACTTTCCCTTTTCGTCCGTCCCAAAAAGAACTTCACTTTCCCTTTTTGGTAAAGAATTTGTGGTTCACAGCATTTCTCTCTCCTCTGCACAACTCTTCACCACACAATTCTCACTTTCTTAATCACTGTGCCACTTTAATTTGGAAGAACAATTAGGGACGGAGGGAGTACCAGAAATCAAATATATAATATATACTCTCAAATATCAAATTGTGCAAACGTTCCACAGCAGCTCCTTGGGTTGAGGCCTAACCTCTCGGCACTTACACTCAGGTTTGAATCCCCCTAGCTGCTTAGTTTTGAATTTATTCCGGTTTATTAGAAATCTCCGGGTTCGGGCCGTCACGGGTTATGGTCCAGGTCTGGCGGGTCAGTGGGTTTTTCCGGGTTCGGCCACATTTGCGGGTTGGGTTTCTACCGGACCGGATTGGGCTCCGGGTGACCGGTTTCCGGGTCAATCCGGCCGGTCCGGTTCTTACAACACATCATTAAACACGAGATTATTTGTTAAAGTTTTAATTTACGCCGGGAAAGTTTGAATGATGTTATATTGAAACATGAGTTAGGATGTTTTTAATTGGACTGTAATTTGCTGGTCTGAACTGGTCTGGTCTGGTCTCTTTGTATTTTTATAACTATCCAAGTATGGTCTGGTCTGGTCTGAACTGGTCAGTCTGATCTGGTCTGGGATTAATTATAGTCCAAGTAAAAACATCTTTACTCTTCCTATCAGGTTGACCATTTAGTGGAACTCCGAGTCGTAACATGATATCATAGCCCAAATCGATACATAATCGTGGTGTGGGACCCCATGAAAATGATGATGGTTATAAGAAAATGACAATGACGAATTGATGAAAAAATGAATGCGGCACAATCAAGAATAAGTGTGAGGAAAGGTGGAACTCCGGCTCTTAACATTATTCATTTTATATAATTCGGCTTGTACGTGATTTATGTCTGAGTCTTAAATCTTGTAAATTTATTTATTTACAATTTACAATTTATATGCTCGGAATTGGCACACTTTAATTTGGTGGGATTGTGGGAAAGTCCTTCCAATAAAAAATATTAGGAACAAAAAAATAAGATCATTGTTCCAGTCATGCATATTAAGGAAACATCGTTGCTTCTATTAAGGAAAGTCCTTTACATCGTTGCTTCTAGTTGCGGAGTTGCGTGTCACTGTGTAGTGAGTGTGGTCAATTATTCCTTTCGATGCGTACTTATATACTCCCGTGTTTTGTTTTGTTTTGTTCTAAATTGGCGTTTCAATCTTCTATTTTTGAAAGAGTAACGTATACCTATAATAAATAGTAATAATAATACTCCGTAATAATAATAATAATAATACTAATAATAATAATAATAATAATAATAATAATAATAATAATAATAATAATAATAATAATAATAATAATAATAATAATAATAATAATAATAATAATAATAATAATAATAATAATAATAATAATAATAATAATAATAATAATAATAATAATAATAATAATAATAATAATAATAATAATAATAATAATAATAATAATAATAATAATAATAATAATAATAATAATAATAATAATAATAATAATAATAATAATAATAATAATAATAATAATAATAATAATAATAATAATAATAATAATAATAATAATAATAATAATAATAATAATAATAATAATAATAATAATAATAATAATAATAATAATAATAATAATAATAATAATAATAATAATAATAATAATAATAATAATAATAATAATAATAATAATAATAATAATAATAATAATAATAATAATAATAATGATAAGGGATAAGGGATAAGGGATAATAATAATAATACCAGTAGTAATAATAATAATAATAATAATAATAATAATAATAATAGTAATTTTATTATTATTAGAGGTTTATCTTAAAATATGAAAGAGTAAAATATTACATAATACTAAATAAAAGTTGTGGACTAAAGTGACTACAATCATACAGAATATTTTTATAGTCACTTAAAGTTGTCGTGTCATATTTTTTCTACCATTTTGATCACATATTGAGTATTATTTCTTACAATTATCATCAATGTTATTATTATTATGTTATAATTATTATTATTACTATTACTACTTTCATTCTTAAATAGAGTTTCTAGCTACTTTAAATTTCACACAATCTAATATCAAATTTTGAAAATTACTATTAGCAAATGTATACTACAGATATCTAGCTATTAAATCACTAAAACAAATTATTTAAGAGTATTTACCTTTCACAAATTTTATGATTTTCATCGTCAATGACTAAATGTTAGGGACTCTAAAAATCTAAATAAAAACTTCATTGGCGAGCTATATGTATTAGAAATAATTACATATATATCATTAAAATAAAGAATGTTTACAAAAGTGTGACTAGTGACTATAATAGTAATGGAATCATAGTAATTTATGTTGAATTTTTAAATTTAAGTTGTCATGACACTGCATTGTACTACCTCTGTCCCATTTATATTGTCCCGGAAGAGGGTGACACGGTTATTAAGAAAAGTGAGTTTGTGTGGTTGATATTGATTGATAAAGTAAGAATAAAGTAAGAATGATTTAGAGCCACACAAACTTTGCCAATAAATATGGTATGAGACAATTTAAGTGGAATTTCCCGAAAAGGTAAAACGGGACAATATAAATGGGACGGAGAGAGTAGTAAGTATTAGTTATATTTGTGTAAATAAGTTTTATTTAGTAAAAAAAATATTTGTATTATAATATTTATTTTCTCACTTCGACATTTATTCTACAAAAAAGACTTAAACTCTACAACTAACCAAATTAAACCACCAGTAGTAGTAGCAAATATATATCCCATTTGTTTGTTTTCACTTTCTTAGATCTCTTTAATTCGTCTCGCCTCATGGATAAGTTTTTAGCTTTGCAAAATAAAAATAGAACATATTAATTGGAACTCAGCCCGACCAATCGGGAGAGATTCAAATGAGAACATGATTTAGGAAGAGAAATGAAAATGATTATGGAGCGATGAATTAGGGTGTCGACGTGTCGTGCATTATGAACCGACTATTACTCTACCTACAAATGTGCACATTTGAACTTTGCATCATTTTAACTATAAATGTGCACATTCTTGAACTATATTGTATGTCATTTTGAATCATTCTCCTTTCTCACGATACGATAAGAAGTGTTTTTCCCAGAATTGTGCCCAAATTAAATACTATCGTATACCTTAAAAAAAGGGCAAGGACGAAAGTCACCACTGGGAGGCTGTTAGTAGTGGCAGCTGCTAATGTTGCTGAAGTATACTTCACAGCTACGCCATAGATGTTCAAACTCGCAGTAATCCTGCACGTTAAAATAATAACATTCTAAAAATAAGAATCAAAGATAGTCAGGTTTCTTAAATGAGACCATCATTTCTCCCTCCTAAAATGAAATTGAATCACTTCTAAAATTTAAAGTATATTGTGTCCATGATGTAAAACATAGTTATCGGACTGAAATTTGCTGGTCTGGTTTAATTTGTTTAAGTATGGTCTGATCAGAACTGGGCTGGTCTGGTATATGTCTGGTCTCTGTGTATTTTATAACTATTGAAGTTTGATCTTATTTGTTAAAGTCTGATGTGATCTATTTAAGTCTGGTTTGGTCCGACTAGAGCTAAAAACAGACCAAGTAAAAACTTTATATCTCTCAACTATCTTTTACTCCAAATTATATTATTCTTTTATTATGACCAACTGACTAAAAAACTGATATTTTAAATAATATAAATTAACATACTCGATCTTGTAAACAAACCAAATTATATGCTCCTGATCGTGATAATCAAGTTCTTCTTCTTTTTAGTTTTAATTAATAATGAGCACTCTTATATAGTTACTTGCAGCCATTCCTTTAAATGAATACGTAATAATAATAGTACGTAATGGAAGGTAATTAAAATAATAAAAAACCAACTTACCCACACAAAGAGGCCATAAATATCGTAATGGAAGTTCTTAGCGACAGATGGGATGCAGTCTTCCTGATAGATATCCATGAAGTAAAAACGATATAATTATTAATTCAATTGTACGTGATGAGTGAACGGAGCAATTAAATTAAATAAGTAAGGCGATTTTTCCTAAAATATTACGTAAAAAGGATAAAAATATGATCTAGTATTAAGATAAAAGTATGATTAGTGATTATATTTGTATTCAAAGTTTGTATATATCGTAGTCGTTATATTGCCATAGTAACTATAAACACAATTTAATCACTAAAAGTTATCAGGTTACATTTTTGTCAATAAAAATTATATGAAAATGTTGTTTCTTGAAAAATCATTGACTTCAAATTTCAAAAATTCTAAATTTTAAGGGAGGAAGATAGTATATAAAAATATACTCCGTATAATAAAATACGTTAGAGAAAATTCCTTAAATAGGACCCCTATGGTTTCTTTCCTAAAATAAGACTTATGGAATCCTAAATTAATGTGGTTTTATTTTTAAATAGGATCAAATAAATCCTATTTCGAGAATTACAAACATGTAGTCCTATATATGCATTTTGATAAACTTTTAGTCCTATTTAGAGTAATAACTAATAAGTTGACCACTACGTGATTGCTTAAGAATTAATAAGGGGGAGAATAAGGGAATCTTCCTTATAATAGACCTTCCTCATTAATCCCTCATTCTGAAGGGATGTCAATATTTGACAAAAAGTTCTTATAGCAGATTAATAAGGGATGTCCTTCCTTATTTATTGATACTGATGTGGCAATGAGCCTATAACAAATTAATGACGCCCGGTCCCTCATATAATGTGGAAAGAATTGCTGCATCACAAATTAGATTTATTACGGGGTTATTTTGAAAAAAACAATGGGGGCAAAATCTAATTTAAAATAAGTATGGGTGTCTGTTCATATTTTATCAAATACCCCAACAAAAATCATCTATCTTACTCTCCTTTCAACCCTAATCGCAACGTTCTGAAGGGTGCCGCCGCCTTCCTTTCATCTGAATCCTCACCTCGCCTCATCTTCTTCAGTCATATTTCATGTTTTCCGTTCACGGTTGATTCTACACCGCCGTTGCCTATACCTTCGTCTGAGTAGCATCGGATAAATTAACTCGCACAGCAACCGCCCCGCGCCGCCTAAATCTAATTATATGTATACGAGTTCATCTTCCTCGATGCAGCACTAGGTATGAAATTCCTTTAATTTACTTCTTTAACCAACTTAGCGTTAGACATGGGGTGCTGTTCTCTATGTATCCGAATCTGGTGTGTATTTGTAGTACTAGTATTACTAACCAGTTTAGCTTTTTTTAAAGCAGTGATATGATTTTTGTATACTCCGTATTCTGAATGTTTTGGATTAGCAATTGAAGTTCATAAGTTTGTGCTGAACTTAACAATTTCTTCTCTAATTAAGTATTATTGTGGTTGAATGGACTGAAATCCTTTGCTCAATGTAGGATATTTCCTCATAATTGGGGTTCTCAACGGATTTCTTATTCTTTTTTGTGTTTTTTCAAGTGATATGGAAGAGATTTTATTACCTTGAATCATCAATCTTAAGCCATGTTCCAGTCAAGATTATTGATTGATTATTAATGACATACTATTTCAATCACACGAGGGATTTTGTTATATTTGCGCAGAATTGTTCTTAAGATGTGTATGCAACAGATGATAACATATGCTACACACATTGAGGTATTATGATTTACCCAGAGTATATGCTTATGCTTATTAAACTGTAGTATTCTGTTGTGTTTTAAGAGTTCTCATCATACTTATTTGTAATATTTTCAGCATATATGTCAAAGAGGTTTATGACAAGTAACTTTTACAAGTAAAGATTGGCCGGGGAAGATGCTAGGATGCTTGAGTACAACCACATCTCTTTTGAGAAGAGCAGATAAGCACAAGATGGTTGTAGTCAGTGATTTGCTTCAACAATATTAGTCGGGAATTCTTTTGTAATCTAAATGTAATGATAGATGATTATTTGAATGATAATTATTTTGTATTCATATTTTTTGACAACTATTGAACTCTGTTCTGTGTAGCACAATTATTTTATTTTGTTGATTTGAAAAATTACCGTTTTTTTAGTAAAATTTATTCATAATAATAATAATTTTTTTTGGAAGATCATAATAATAATAATAATAATTATTATTATTTTAAAACAATTGCTTTTCAAGAATAAAACAATTATTTTATGTGATAATATCGTTAATAACGGAATTGCCGTTATTAATCCCTTATACAGGGTAAGCAGTATAACTCTTCCACGTAGGAATTATATAAGGGCCTATTGGCTATTAATCCCTTATATTGGTTATAAGAGAATTGGTCCTTATTGTTCAAGTAATAAGGAGCATTTTAATAAGGGATTTAATAAGGACCCATTCCCTTATTAGTTATAAGGAATATATAAGGGATCCTTATTTCAATATATTCATTGGCGTAGTGGGACCCATATAGACCATGATTTAAACTATACAGCACAGTAAGTATTATGAATATATTGTTATCATGTAAGCTAATTTAAATGGCGATGATGAATTAATATACAACCTCCGTTTAATCATGATTTGCCATATTGATTTTTCTAATGTTAAAATTTGGACAATGAAATTAATTAATATATTTATATGTAAGTCATAATTTTATATCCCAAGAAAATATTTTTAACAAGGAGTATTTTGTCCTTTCAAAAAAAACAAGCAGTATTTTGAATATAATTTTGATATTCAAAATAATTTTGTATTAGTACGTATAATATATCATTGCTTATAATTTACCACCAATACCAATGATCAAGAAAAGTCAATTTGACGGGAAGGCTGAAGAAGTATGATGAAACCGATCGCCGGCGGGGGATGACGACACGGTATTCGATCAATTGGTACGTACCATTCAACAATGAAGGCGATGGGAGCTAAGATGAGAGTGGCGATGGCCTGTCTGTAGAACACAAAGATAGAGGTGTTCATGCCATCATCGAACGCAACCTTGGAGATCAAGAACATGCCTGCATATATGGCCTGTATCACCACCACAACCAAGTATGCCTTCTTATCTCCTCCCATCGTCATATTCCTCGAGCACTTACTAAAAATAGAAAGTCTAACAGAACAATATATCTTAGCCTAGCTTCTTCAGTACTCTCTCTCTCACTATCTATATATAGAAAGAAATATGTTTGTTCGACTGGTCTGTAGTTAAGAATTGAAGGATATTATATATTGTACGAGTCTTAGCTTGAATGATACAGATGTTGTGAGAGAGCTAGGCATCTATCGGGCATATATACTACCTAGCTAGCTACATCTTCTGTAGACAAGGAGGGTAC
This sequence comes from Cuscuta epithymum, assembly GCA_945859915.1. NCBI lineage: Eukaryota > Viridiplantae > Streptophyta > Magnoliopsida > Solanales > Convolvulaceae > Cuscuta > Cuscuta epithymum. Next base: position 415,035 of record CAMAPF010001045.1, on the reverse strand, counting down.
AACAACTTGGTGGCCGGCCGGGCTTGGATAATCAAGATCCTCTTCTTTTAAGTTTTAATACCCCTCATCGATTCCAATTTCAACCCACTTTTTTTTTTAAATGAATTTCAAACCACCTTTATAGTTTATAATATTGAAATTGAGTAAATGAAATGGATTGGGTCTCTGTAATTGATGAAATCGATCTCACGTAGCTCCTTGCAACAGTTTGACTTTCACGTATGTTAGTACTAATTTTGATTATAACTAAATTTAATTATGTATTAATAATCATTATAAAAACTTAGAATCTTAGAAATCCGCATTAACAGAAACTTCATAACATTTTATACATATAATAGTTAATTATATTAGTAGAAAATCATGGTCAAGGAAATGTGTGTTGTTAGTGTAAAATTCAAAGTCTTACAACCTATTAAAGAACTGGTGAAATATATAAAAGTAATAATTTGATCGTTACACAATAAAATGCAGCAAATAAATATAAAGTTATGTATTTCATATAAAATTGAGAGGTTCAAGCAATGCTCCGGGATCCCAGCAATAAATCTTTATTTATTTTAAAATTTTATTTAATCTTCTTCATTTTTAAGATCGATGTCTCGTAGTAATAAAAACTTAAAAGTCTACCTCCATTATTAAGTAATTACATTATGTTGAATTTTAGTTAGCTTTGAATACATTTTAATTCGTATTTATTAATATATTAGAAATTTAGTTTTTCAAAAATATTGTGAAATTCCTATCATTTTAAAATTTAAAAACTTAAATATTATTTTTTACTAACAGAGAATAAAATATATTAATGATCAAAGTTGTGTGCTGGCAAACGTGAAAAGGAATATGTTGTATGAAAAAAATGACAGAAGTATTAAAGAAGATATATACTACGCCGTACATTATTTATAGTAAATGATATATATTGAACTTATAGGAATTTTTTAAAATAATGTTTAAAAAATTATCTTAATACATGTAACATAACAATAATTGGGCGAGTTATATAAATTTTTCTTCAAAAACAGTCAATCATTATTTTTTTATTTTAACAATTATCACGTCAAAAGAATTTGTAAAGATACTTTAAAACACGTGACGAATAGCGTTTTTCTATGTATTTGCCCCTAAATAATGCTTTTTGACTCATACGCCATAATTTTCTTTGGGCAATTCTCCGGAAAACGCTTTTCCCCATTTGCCGAAATAAACATTAATTTTTTTCTTCTAAAGTCAATGCCCATTCGCCGGACCTCCCCATTTGGTCCATGTGCCAGCTAAAATGTTTCTAATTAGTTATGAAAAAAAGACGAATTTGATCATTAAAGGGTTTTGCACAATTGCACCCATATATCATTGTCTGAAATGAAATGTTAAAGTTAAACTTGGTCATACTATTAATCACTACGTACAAAAAACAACATTATTTGTTTGTGGCAAAACAACATTCACACAAAATTTGGTACGAATTTGACACATCGGTGTTAAATGTGAGCCAATTTCGTTAGCTGTAGTGTTATATAATGTATGAATCTAAATGTGGTATTTATAAGGATCTTACGTTGAGATTGATGACACTTACACTACCAAAAAACTCGGGATTGACAGGGATTATGCAAAATCCGTGTCAAAAATACTTCGGATCGAGCTATTTTGAATGAAAAGCGGTAATCCGTGCCAAATTCCGTGTCAGTCCCGTGTTTTTTTGTAGTGTTATAACTGTTAGAGATATTTTATGTTGTGATCAATGTTTATTGTTATTAGCCTCTTGTTGTACTTAATACTTCCTCTGTTCTTAAATAAATGCAACGGTCAACATTTCACACTTGTCGAGAAACAACTTTGACCATTAATATATATAATTCTCGATTAGTAAAAAAATAAAAAATAATAGATTTTGAAAATTTACTATGAGACAAATTTAAAAATATTTTTTTCAAAAATATATATTACTACATTAATAAATAAAACGTAGTCAAAGTAGACCACGTGAATAGTGTAAAATTCAACATGCTGCATTTATTTAAGAACGGAGGTAGTATAGAATAGAATAGCCCTAAATAGCTATAGTATGCAAAAGTGGAATATATGGGCCTCATTGATCTAAAGGTCCAATCATTGTGACCTACCCATTCCCTAGGCTATAAATATGTCTTTGAGAGAATGGAGTAGGTAAGCCTTTCCCTGATTATTCCACACTTGCACAGAGAGAAATATACCCACAGAAGTTTTACGTTAACATTTCTTCATCTTTGTGTAAGCTTCATCTCTATCAATGAAAAGCTTCCTCTACTTCTTTTGAGCTGCATTTCATATATTTCTAAAGTAGAAACAAGGACCCAACATCTGATATCAGAGCCACAGCTGATCGACCAGTTGACGTTGAAGAAAACTTTCGTGCGTGAGCCCCTCTGCTATGTGCGTGAAGTTTTTGCTGCTTCTGTTTGATATTTTTGCAAGTTAAAACCCCAAAATGAATGCTGGAAGTTGTTTTTGCCAATAGATGAAGATCATTTTCTGCATCATCTGCACAGTTTTAGGTAGCGTACAAGTTACACGGGAGGAGCGCGAAGTTTTAGTTTAGTGTATCACTTTGTGCACGAAAATAGGTTTAGGGCATCAGTGCTTGTGCACGAAACACTCTGTGCGTGAAACAACAATTGGTACATCTCATCTGTGCGCAAAGTAAAAGTTCACGCATCACTCTTCGAGCGCGAACTTCCGTGCGTAGCTAGCTCTCCCGACTTCTAGGTTTAACAACTAGATCTACAAGAAGAAGAACTCATCTTCTAACCGGCTTCGCAAGTCCTTTACCAGCACCAAGCGGAAAGAACGACCATTTGATACATCCGAAGTTGTGGATGTTGAGGATGCCCCTAAGTGCTTTAACTGTGGGAAGCTAGGGCATCTCATTAAAGACCGCAGGCTGTCGAAAAGAAGGAAGGACACTGATTACTACATACAGAAGATTAATCTGAACAAGAAGAAAATGTTGCTGGCTATGAAAGATGATGGGAGCAAGAGTGCTCTGATGGCTGAAAAAGATGATTGGATGGATGACTCATCCGATGAAGAAGACAATAATTTGGCGCTGATGTCCATGGTGGAAGAAGAAATGAATGAAGTTTAGAATGAAACTGTGATTGCTCCTGCTGCTGAAAACAAGGATTCAGATGAGGTTATAAGTATTTCTAATTCTTTTGGTTCACCTTGTTCTGAATCCGATCCTAACCATATAATTAAGGAGCTTGAAGGGAGACTAGAACACAACTACAATGTTTAAGTAAAACAGCTTGAGAAGGAATCCTACTTAAACTTTAAAATAACTAATTCACATAACAAGATCACTAAGCTAACCCTAGAAAATGAAAAACTGGGAACTAGCGTTAAGGACTTGACTCAGAAGCTTAGTAGCACTAAAGCTGAGAGTTAGACTTTATGTTGTGAACAAAAACACTTTTTCCCACTAGGGATTCTCTTTATACAAAGATTAAAGAACTTGAAGATTTGTTAGCCAAAAGGGATCAAACAGATCAGACAATTTTCCTTAACCAGCCTAAGGACACTCGTTTCTACAGTTCTAAGGAAGGTCTAGGGATCTCCTCGGTATTTGAAAAAGGTCAATTGTGTTTAACTCTATGATGTCAAATACATGGGATTAGGTTTGACCAAACTCATGGCCTTCACTGGAGCTGAGGAATCAAATGCCCTCGAGGATGACAGAGAAAGACTAAGTCTGGAACTGAGATTCCTTTTGACTATACTAATCTTGATCGAACAAGAGCTACAAAGATAGAGAGATCCCGTTAACATTTGAAGAAGAGATTCTCACTTATCCGCGTGAAAAAGAGATTTTGCAAGATAGATAGGAACCATCAACTTCTGAACCTGAAACAAAACCAGCATACATTCCATCTCTCGTGAAAAAGTTCGTTGAGTTAAAAGAATATTTTGAAAAGGAAAAACACGTTCTTGAACTTGAAAAAAAATCAACTTTTAAACGAAATCACTTTGTTAAAGAAATCCTCTCAATCTAGCACAGGATCCCAAACCTCTTCCCCCTCATCCTCCGAAAAATGTTTTGAAAATTAAGCAAACAATTTAAAACTTCTATCACTCACTAAAAGTCTCATTCATCACCAGAAAACCATGTGAAGAGGAGAGTGGAGAAGAAAGAAGAGTGGATTGAAGAGAAGTTGAGAAGAAGGAAGAGTGAAGAACAGTATCATCTTAAGAATAAGAACAAGTACGTGTTCTAGTGAACCTTCTCCTAGTCATGCTAGTAGTCATGTTCCTAGTAGTTCTATTTCTAGCACGTTTATCGAGTGCCATAGTTCCTTGAACTTTGTTAAGTTAATAAATGCTTGCTACTTTGAGTTTGATTCCTACTCTAACGAAGCTAACAATGTGAATGTTCAGAAACGTTCAAAGAAGCCAACTTTTGTGAAAGTGGATGTTGAGGGTGAGTATAAACTACCATTTTTAAGGTATCCCCTCAAAGTTCACTCACTTAAACATTTGAGAAGACTCTCAGAAGAAACAATTTTAAAAAAAACATGTGTCTGAACAATCATTCACTGTAAATGAAACCTCCCCCGCTCCAAAGTTCAAACAAGAATCGGTTCCTAAGGCCAAAGTTGACAATTCAAAAACTTCAAATTCTTCTCAATCGGCTGGCTTAGGTTCCCACATTAAACAAAAGGTGAAACAACTCTTCAACATTAATAAGGAATGACCCATCTAGAGATGGGTACCTAATCAAACTTAATCTGTTTTGCAGGTCACTCATGTGTGGCATCTTAATTTTGGTTGTTCGTCACACATGTCTGGACACAAGGAACTGTTGAGCAACTACACTAACCGATTGGAGGAAATGTGAGATTTGGGAACAATGCATTGTCCCCTATACTAGGAATTTCGGATGTCATTTGTGAGAATGCCACGATCAAGAATGTGTCATTTGTTCAGGGAGTGAAGCACAACTTGCTTAGCATCGGTCAATTTTGTGACAGTGGAATGGAAGTTAGATTCTATGCTAAGAAATGTTTTGTGATGGATATGGATGGTAAACCATTGTTAAAGTGTTAGAGGAGAACAAATATCTACACCATTGATTTAAAATTTGTACGATCCACCATATCCATTTGTCTCCTGTCAAAAGCTTCTAAAGAACAAAACAATCTAGGGCACAGATGTCTCACACACTTGAGCCTACCAGCAATCAGTTCCCTCTCATGCAAGAAGCTTGTCAAAGGACTCCATGTTTTGAAGAACTCTACCAACCATCACTATTTTGCCTGTCATTTGGGGAAAATGAGGAGAGCATCACACAAATTAAAGCAATTTCCTTCCTCATCTCATCCCTTGGAGCTATTAAAATGGATTTATGTGGTCCAATGCGCGTGCACAACATAAATAGATGCAAATATACTTTGGTCATTGTTGATGATTACTCACGCTACACATGGATCGAGTTATTGCGATCCAAGGATGAAACATCCAATCTAATCATAACGTTCATCATGACCATACAAAACTTCCTACATCAGAATGTGAAGATCACCAGAACTGACAATGGGACCGAGTTCAAAACAAGGAACTGACTGAATTCTGTGAAGCTCAGGGAATTGAATTACTCGGCAGTTCTCTACAACTAAGACACCACAGCATAACGGTGTTGTAGAAAAAAGGGACAGAACCTAGGTGGAAGCAACCAGAACTATGTTGATATAGTTAAAGCTTCCTCATTTCATGTGGACTAAAGCTATCAACATGGCTTGCTTCACAAAGAATGATAGAGTTGTATTTTTATTATGTATTATTTCTATTTTAACTAGTTTTATTTGTTGTTGTTTGGAAAATTACACACTTTTGGTGTAATTAGTTAATTTTCTTAGATAGATGTAATTTGTTTAGATTAAGATTATTCTGAGCTTAAAACAGGTCAAGATCATCCAAAGGATCAAGTTTGGACCCCAAAAGATCAAGGAAAGTGCAAGGGGACAAGATAAAAAGAAGATTGAAAAAATATTTCATATACCCGTTCGGGTATAGGCAATACCCAATCGGGTATTGAGTTGATTCGGGTGTCAAAATCAGATTCTGGAGAGACAAAAGAACGTGCAGAATTTTGACTTTTTGGCTCATACCTGACCGGGCATGCCAACATACCCGACCGGGTATGTCCCGAAAAGTCATTTTCCGGGAAACTGCCTAAAATACCCGATCGGGTACCCTATATACCCGGTCGGGTACACCACCCTGCCACCTCCAAACACCTATAAATACACCCCTTTTCCTTCACAATAATATCATCCCTTCTTCCATATACTTAAGCTCAGTTTAGAATAGTTATTTCTTACTACCTCCGTTCTTAAATAAGTGCAACATACCAAATTTTACACTATTCACATGTTCTACTTTGACTACATTTTATTTATTAATGTATTAATATATATTTTTGAAAAAAATATTACTAAATTTGTCTCATTGTAAATTTTCAAAATCTGATTTTTTTAATTGTTTTACTAATAGAGATTTATATATATTAATGGTCAAAGTTGTGTCTCGCCAAATGTGAAATGTTGACTGTTGCACTTATTTAAGAACGGAGGAAGTATATTTTTATAACATGTTTAGTCTCCAAATGAGGAGCTAAACTTTCATTTCTTGGTTTTGCTCTTGAAACTTGTTGATTATTAAAGTTGTGAGTTATTTTCTTAACTTCTCCTCTTGATTATTAATTGTTCCCTTAATCTCATTCTATATTAATGTTGGAAGGTTACTAAGTGACGATTAGTTAACGTTCCGACATTAATTACTACTAGAAATGATCAATGAACCGATGGTTAATCGTTGATGGTTTCACAAGTAAGTAACTTCGGTTTATTAATGCACGGTCATGGTTAATAAACTTAAGAGGGATTAATTTTGTTGGTTAAATCGAAACTGTTGTGTTGATGTTATCAATCTCAATTGATTTCATCAAGGAGTTTAAGAGATTAAATGCTACTATTAAATCGGTGTACGACGTTGTTCTATATTTGATTAATAGTAAGGGTTATTAATGAACGGTCGTTGTTAATAACTACCCTCGATGAATTGGAGATACTCCTCGATTGAGTATTCGAGAGGGGATAAGTTATAGATATAACAATGATCGACTAAAATATATCAACAAGTGGAAAGTACAAGACCAAGTCCTTTTATTCTTGAATTAAATCTCATATAAGTCGTTCATCTTCGTGTTTAATTAAATTAAATCATTCAAACTCAAAGCCCCCCTTTTATTTACTTGTTTCATTTAAAAAGATAATTATTCCTTTCCCTGTGGATACTGTTAGACCCTAGATTTTGATAAACTGTTTTGATGATGCCAAAAGCTTTTGTTATCCCCCCTCTATTGTAGCATTATTATAGGTTTGGAAAAAGTAGTAGTCTTGGTTATCCTCTGCTGTAGCATCTTGAAATTGACTAGTACTAAGTAAATTATCTAGATGTGTCTTGCTCTTATTGTAGTTAACAAATAAATATAACTGGAAAAACATGAAATACAATAAGGCAATATTTTATTGCCTTAAAAGGATATCATATAAATCCAACCAGTTAAATCTATTTGTTAACTGAAATGAGAACAACTAACTGGAACACAAAATGCAATAAGGTAATAACTTTTACCTTAATAGGATTTGTTATCCTACCAGTTAAGTTGTACACAATACCTACTAAACTTCACAACCTCTAAAAGTGACAAAAACACCAATGTAAAAACTATGTACCAAATTAAACGTACTGGAATTATAAAATGCAATAAGGTAAATTCTTTTTTACCTTACATGGATATTTAAATCCAACCAGTATAGTTTTATTTGGTACATAAGTTTAATCATGTCACTTTAGAATAAAAGTGATTAATAAAATAAATGACAAATTTTATTGTAAAACTTGTACCAAATAAATTGTACTGGAAAGAACAAAATGCAATAAGGTAATTTTATTACCTTAATAGGATATTTAAAAGATCCTACCAGTACAAAATTTATTTGGTACAAAATATTCTAAGTCACACATTTTACTACTTCACTACACAAATTGAGCAGGTTCACGCACTTTACTACATGAGTATAGTTGCAAGACAAAGCCAAGACCTAATGGCAGGTGAACAGTGAAGAAAAGGCCTAAGGTATGGGTTGACATTTCGTACGAAGCAAGTTGGCCTTCAAGCAGCACCAAAGACAATTCCTTATCCTGCTCCAACACAAGAAGACGCAAGTACAATACTTTGGACGTCTAGATTTAAATCCTCTCAACCAACGGAGGAAATTAATCTACTGGAGATGCCTATAAAAATAGGCCGAAGCATGAGTTCAAAAACAAGTCACTGAGTTCAAAGCAAGTGGTTCAGTCATTACACTACGCATATCCAGCAAAAGAGAAAGTGCTTGAACACTCTGCTTTGACTCATGCTTCACTAAGCTCTTAGACTAGATTATTCATTGTAACATTTATAGAGCTTAGGTTTTAGTTGGTGGCCAGAAATTCCTTGTAACATTTCACAAGTGGTTGTAAACACTTAGGAGAACAGTTGTTCGGATCCTAAAGTGTAGTTAGATAGATAGAGTACCTTTTGATCCCCACTGGATCAATTGAGAAAAGTCTAAGGACTGAGTAACTTTGAGTGGTGTTATACTCATTGTGAAAAACCTTCAATCTAGGCCTAAGAGTTGTAAAGGCTAGATTGGCACTAAGTGTATTGGGCTAAATACTTTAGTGGAAATCCATTTGAAAGAGAATGGGACTGGATGTAGGAGGATTACACCACCTCTGAACCAGGATACATCGTGTGTTGATTATCCTTTACTCAACAGAGCACACACCCAACACTTCTCATTAAAGGGATCGTAGTTTGCCAGCAGCATCCTAAGCAGTCATCTTAATTGACTCTACTGCTTATCCTACTGCTTAATAACTCACTTTTCCTTGAGACATCTGTTTCCCTAAAACTTTGAATATCACAACTAAAAGGTGTGGTTGGTCAGTCCTCAAAGATACCTCTTTATAAGCAGCAGACGGCTTAGCAGTCTCCTGGGATTATCCAACTGCTCAGTCCACTGCTCAGGCAAACCTTTCTATCACCACCAGCTCAGCACATATTCAGTAAGCTCACATCATTCTTTACAAGGCCATATTATCATCTTTCTCAATCTCCTATCTTTCACTAGCAGTTGCCTCAGCAGTTCCCTGCCATCTAGGCAACTGCCAAGCCAACTGCTCATTGTTTAAAATCCAAACATCATTCAAGCCAGAAAGTTGTCACACACTCATTACATAAAGGGTAAAGACTTCCGCTGTGCATCTGTTAATCTCTCAAAAGATTATAGATCAATTCATCTAGAGGGAAAATTTCATAAAGTAGAAAAAGATTTAAAAGTCTATTCACCCCCCCTCTAGACTTTTACCCTATCCCGGACCATCAGATACGAACTTTACTCCGCTATACTACGTATTAGTGCTAGTATTGAATATTATTTTGACGCACCGTCGTGACAAAGTGCACGGCAAAGAACATAATAGTCATACATTGACGATTTGACAAGACCATGTATGAGATTATGTTCAAGCGACTCCCTAACATTGCCTTCTTCCATGTCTTCGGCTGTAAATGCTACATTATGAACGACAGGGATGCTAAGGGGAAGCTTGATCCAAAGGAAAATGAAGGGATTTTCATTAGTTACTCAACTAACCCAAAGGCCTATAGAGTGTATATGAAGGACTGAAGAACTGTCATGGCGGATAAGGCGACTGAACACTTCCAATCTGAACCAACTATTTCTAGAGATAAAGAGGCTCAATCATCTTCTGGAATAGGAGAACAGGTAGGGGTGTCAAGATCGGATGAGCACACAATACTAGACTCATTGTTTGAACACTTCTACAGCAAGCCACATGCATCACCATCTACAAACTCAGAAAATCCTCAGACCTACCTGTTGCCTGCTTTCACAGCAGAAGAATCACACACTCCTGATTAGAATGATGATGAGCACTCCCATGAAGAAGTTGAATATGATCAACTCAAATAACCTCTAAAAGGTTATTTTCCGGTGAACCGATCACTTTGGCTTCTAAGTCCGTTATTGGACTTAAGACTACCTTCCAACCCCTCGTTCTACACCTCTAAGCATGTAGAACGATCATAGGGTTCCATATAAGCCTTTTCTATGGCCCAACTAGAATATCCACCACTATTTTTTTAGTCTGGAAGGCAAACCACCAAAATCAGTGGGGTAGAAGCCGGGCAGCATCTACGAGATGCTATATATATATATATATGTGTGTGTGTATATATATATATATATATATATATATATATATATATATATATATACACACACACACACACATATATATATATATGTGTGTGTGTATGTATATGTATATATATATATAGGACTGCTCAGGTCCAGCCGGAGGGACGGGAGCAGCAGTCCGAACTTCACTGTTTGGGGCGGTTCCCGGTGGAATTTTTCGATGAAATATTTTGAGCATGTTCCTCATAAAGTCTAGTTTGTCCATACCAAATTTCAGCTCAAAATTTGATCGGGAAGGTAGTCAAATAAATTCTTGAAACTTACTGCACTTTATATATGTGCAGAATGTGCAGTAAGCTTCAAGAATTTATTTTACTGCCTTCCCGGTCGAATTTTGAGCCGAAATTTGGTATGGACAAACTAGACTTGATGAGAAACATGCTCAAAAAATTTCATCGAAAGATTCCACCGGGAACAGCCCCAAACAGTGAAGTTTGGACGACTGCTCCCGTCCCTCCGGAGGGACCTGAGCATTTCTGTGTGTATACATACACACTGCCTCCGTCCCGATGGACTTTGCCAAGTGCAAAGTAAGTGAGAAATAAGAATAGTAAAAACTGTGTGGTTGATATTTGTGCAGAGGAGAGAGAAATATGCAAAACCACAAATTAGTTGCTTTAATAGGAAAGTGAACAAGTTTTTTGGGACAACAAAAAATGGAAAGTTGGCAAAGTTGAATGGGACGGAGGGAGTACATACATATATGTAGTGGTTCTAATGAGAACAACTCTTATTGTGAAGAAATGAGAACAAATCTTAATTATCCATCTTAATAAATGGACGTAAGATATAAATTGCACGTATTGTCCATTGGTGCGAATGTGCGCACACAATCATGGCTAAATTTAATGAATGCAACGGTTAGAAGATTAATAAGGACTTGATGGTAATTTTTATATTTTTTGTGATCACCCTATTAAAGCTACGGCCTATGGTTCGCACTTCCCTAAACCTTCCTAAATTTAAGGGACAACACTACAAAAAAAGTGCACATAGACGACACATGAACCATTTTTTTTTGCGATGGCAGCATAACTGTCGTTAAAAACACCATTAACCACACATTTTTTATTTACCACACACAAAAATGTGGTAAAAGCTTAGAGACGACAGTTTTTAACCGTGACAAATATTTTTACCACAGCTCTTGTGCCGACGCACCTAAAACTGTCGCAAAACTGTCGTAAAAACATAAGGAAGAACATTTACGACAGTTTTGCGCCAGTTTTACGTGCGTCGCCACAACAGCCGTGGTAAAAACATTGGCCACAGTTAAAAACTGTCGTCTCTGACCTTTTACTACAGTTTTGTATGTGGTAAATAAAAAATTTGTAGTTAATAGTGTTTTTAACGACAGTTATGCGGCCATCGCAAAAAAAAATACTGGTCTATATGCGGTCTATGTGCACTTTTCTTGTAGTGCAAATAGAAGCATTTACTAAAGTAAAGTGATTTAAACATAGAAGGAACTAGATTGTAGTCATATATGTGCATTAATGTTTTGTGCGTAAAAAGTGAAAATAAGTTCGTTGTAAGAAGAGAACATGAACTAGTATCCAATGCACAAATACTAACATCTAATTCATATGAAGAATTTCACATAATTCACATATAATACACAAGAAACATATGAAAATAAATCACAAGCAATATATATAATGTGTAAGAGCGAGTATCTAACACACAACCACTAATGTCTAATGCACATGAAGAAGAATCTTATACATAGTTCATATATAAAAGGCTAAAGGAACAAATAGGTACATGAACTAACTTAAAGTGTTCAATTAGCCCCTTATATAGGAGGTTCTGTCCGGCCGTCGCCAATTGGGGCGGTTACCGGTTAAATTTGTTGATGAAATTTTTTGAGCATCTTCTTCATTACGTCTAGTTTACCCATATCAAATTTCAGCTAAAAATTAAATCGGGAATGCAGTAAAATGTTTTTCCAAAATGTACTGCGTTGTTTAACTGCACAGTTATCTTCAAAAAATCATTTGACTGCCTTCCCTGTTGAATTTTTAGCTGAAATTCGGTATGGGTAAACTAGACTTAATGAAAAAGATGCTCAAAAAATTTCATCAAGAAATTCCACCAGAAACCGCCCCAATTGGCGACGGCCGGGCAGAACCTCCTATATAAGGAGCTAATTGAACACTTTAAGTTAGTTCATGTACCTATTTGACCCTTTAGCCTATATAAAAAGCCATAACACGTATCTTGAGCACAAAAGTAAGTATCTAACGCACATCAATTAAGAAAATTAATATATAACACATAGAGATGTCATACAACTTAAATTAGTAAATTACACAAGAATCAATAGCTAATGCACAATACGCATATACGCTCAAGAACCAATCTGTAACACATAATATCCAATATCTAACGCACATGAATCAATATCTAAATGAATCTTAACAAAGTATTTGATACACAAAAACTTGTATCTAGCACACAACAACTAATATCTAACACACATGAACCAAATCTCACTAATAGTTTCTATATAGCACACACGAAAAAATGTGAAGAATTTAGGTGTTACTGAGATATTGTTGTGCAAATAAAAAATAAAAAATTATTTTGGAAGGAAGCAAATAATCCAAATATTGCTATAAAAAAATCAAAATTGTGTATCTAATCGTTAAAATATAATAACACATCATGTGAAATTAATGTTACAAACTAATTTTAAGAAGGAAAATATAACTAATTTTTAGAAGGAAAAGAATGCTCAAATATAACACTTTAGTGATATTGTAATAGGCACCATGAATGTGCATTTACAATTCTCCGTATGTTTCAATGGTTAGTGCTATATTATTATACGATAGTATTATATTATAAGATAAAAGATCACATACATGATGTTGTTCCCAAACATAACAGAAATCATTAATGTGGAGTGGGAAAAAAGTAGTTACCATAATAAACTAGCTTCAATTGATTACTAAAATGCCCATACGTTGAAGTTAGATCTAAGAAAGCAAAGACTTGATATAAACGGTTAGGATTCGTTCTCATTTCTCACGTTAAGAGTTGTTCTCATTTGAACCAATATACGAAGTACTAATATATAGGGAATGATTCAAGTGAAAAGTAGTCTTCCCATAAAAAGTGAGAACAAATCTTACCCTTTAATCACTTCTAAATGAATGGCTTAGATTAACTTTAATTTCAAGACATGAAGTGAAATAATGTACAATTGTTTATTGTACAATGTGGATATTACATGACTAAAAGTGCACTCTTGAATGTTAAAAAAGATTGTCATTTTTGTTTGAACTTAAGCACATTTTATGTAGCGTTATGCACATTTGTGCTCTACATGTACACTTTTTGCATATTCTTGTACACTTTTTGTATGACATTTTTATTAAAAATTCTTCATGATTACCAAAACGCCACCGCGTTTTTTACTTAAAATTTGATCTCTTCCATCCATTTTTTCATATCAATGGCCAAAATCAGTTCTTACTTTTCACCTAGGAAGCACTTTTTATTCGATCCATACTATATATATATAATCTAGACCAAGATAAATATAATATGTGGTCCCGGAATGTCGATGGCCCACGCCCACAGACATTTTACTATTCACGCAAAAGTAGCAAAAAAAGTTTACAACCTCGTAAATTCATTCATCATTTCTCAAGGTTCAATACGTAATTTACACATAAGTAAATATACTATGGGACGGTGTTACAACTAGTATCTCACTCGTGAACCGCATGCGGGATGTAATATACAGATATTATAAATGTTAATACATAAACATATTTATAAATCATATCACTATTTATCACACAAATGATAGAAGTTGTAAAGAAATAATTAATACTACCTCTGTAACGTAAAATCTTCCCACTTTCCTTTTTCAACCGTAACTAAATAATCTTCTCATTTCTAAATCTTCCCATGATACTCTGAGCCCTCAATAATTTTAAAAATAATACATGATTACACCTACTTTTTTGGATTTATCCTTCATTCCACCATACTATTTTTTTTATCTTCTCATCATATCCTCAATAATTTATATCCGATATCACTATTCATAATCTCACCCACTTTCAATTTTTAAAGATTTCAATGTTACGGAGGTAGTACGTAGTAGTAACTATTAGAGGTTTAATAAGCTCATATTATATACGTAGTACAATGTTAAACTTCAATAATATGCATGCATTCCGAGTTTAATTACCAAAATACAATAATCACAGGCATCATGCAATTATCTATGTGGGAAACAAACAACAGAAAAAAAAAACCTTCCTCCAACGGCTACATCCGGTTACGGAATAAGTACGCTAACATAGCTATCATTGTATTAATAAATTTTCTTGACTACACGTAGTTGTAAAAAAATCAATTGGCACATGCATCATTCATAGAAAGAGAAAAAAATGCAACCATCACTTTTAGAAAACTTATAAAAGAACTGTATCCAAAGTTATTTATTTTTTACTTCAGTGTCATATATGAAATTGACGCTACACTAACATAACATTAAATAGATGTTCACAAATTATAAATTTATTAACAATCATAATTGATGTTCTCCCAACCCCCCACTATAATTCATGTTTTCAAACTTGGTTAAGTTCTATGCCTTTCATCATAAAACGCAGTATTTTTTAAAGGTATAAAACGCAGTATTTAAATCCTAATTTGTTAAATTGATTACCTTCTTTATTGCCTTCAAATTTTGACAGTAACGTAGTATAAAATGAATTCTCTTAAAAAAACATTAGTATAATATATTGGTGCCAATAAAAGTATGATCATGATGCGGGGGTTCGCGATCTTGACGGGTCCTCAGGAACTAGCCAGTTTCTATGTCTCATCTTAGAGTAGCTTAGCTTTGAGCTATTAGTTTGCTTTGTCTCTTGTCACTCCCGTTATTATTATTATTACTATTATTAAATAAGTGTTCTTTCTTTCAAAAAAACATAATGAGGAAAGAATTGTAAATGAAATTTGAAGAAAATAAATTTTTAAACCGTAAGTTCAATATGGAAAGCTATTTCTATACCTATGGCCTAAACCTATGGCTCCGATATCTATCCATTGTGATAGTGTATCAACTCTGTCAAAAGCTTATAACCATGTGTACAATGGTAAGTCAAGGCACATAGGAGTGAGACACAGCTATGTGCGTGAACTAATTAGTTCTGGAGTTGTTGTGATTGATTTTGTACGATCACATGTGAATTTGGCGGATCCTTTCATAAAGGCGATGCCAAGGGACATGGTGTACAAAACTGCAAAAGGGATGGGGTTAAAGCCCTTACAAAATAATCACAAGTGAAAGAAAGCCCAACTCAACGTCTATTACAACGCTAGATCTTAAGTTCAATGGTGATGAGTAAGTCACTCTGTGATTGAAGCACTTTTGAATAATAACCATCCTGAGGTACGTTCTTGAGTCTGCAATGTGTAATGAGGTTGACTACGTCTTAATAGATATTTTGATAAAGTGTTTGATTGCAGAACACAATTTGAAAAGACCTACCTATGTGAGCTTGAATAGCGGCCGATTCACCAAGTTTAAGGCTATGGACACAAGACCGTTAATAGTGTCAAGTTTCTAAGTGGAATTGTATAAAGACTTGTGTGTGTAATATCTTCAATATTTCAAAATGGTTGTATAGTTCAAAGTTTAGTCTACTATTATGATCTGAAATATTGTAAAGTATATTGCACTGAATAAAAGTTCAATATGTAAGACACTTTCAATTATGCATAAGTCTTGACAAGTGGTCTATTTGGCAAGGTTTGTGTCACGCCCCGGACCTACCGAACACGTCAACAACCCGCCGTACAGTACGAATAGTCAACCGTGGTCCCACTCATCCATACTATACTAGGCGTCTTGAATACCATTCACACATAGTACATCCATAAACAATCATGATGTGAAATATTCATTTAAAGCAGCGGAAACATTCAATACAAGTGTTTATGCCACACTTCGGCAAACATGGGCATACAAGCCCCCAAATGATTATTTTAAGAAAATATCCATGAGCATTAACTTAAATGTTTTAAAACAGAAACGGAGGAAGCACGAACCCCGTCTTCCTTCCTTGAATTTCCACGAAGCAACGGGCATTGGTAGCAAGCTCAACTCCTACCTGAAACTGTGAGGTGGCCTCCCCCGTGAAGGGGAGGTCAGTACTTGGAAGCATTTGACAAGTACAATGACAACTATACTAAGTATAATTAATGTTTCAATTTCTAAGACCCTCAATCTAGGGTGATATTATAGGCCATGACCCTCGGTTACCCTGTTTTGAAAATATATTTACTTTATATAAAGTCAAGTAGTCGGCCTGTGGGCCCATATTCATCTAGAATTTACCATTTTCATTCCCCCGTGACTATGAGTCACGACAACCCCATAGGGTTTCATCATCCCCAAATTGTATAGCAAGGGCTCGGCCCAACTACATTTCTATACAATCCTTTAACTCAATTTAACACATCAAAATTGTATGGCAAGGGCTCGGCCCAACTACGTTTCCATACTAACCTTAACTTCATGGCAAGGACTCAGCCCAACTACGTTTCCATGAAGATCACAAATGCATGGCAAGGACTCGGCCCAACTACGTTTCCATGCTAATTACTTCACATGGCAAGGGCTCGGCCCAACTGCTTTTCCATGCAATCCTAGAGTCCGACTCTCATTTATTTTCATAGTCCAATTCTCAAGCAACTCTTATGCCTAGAATCAATTCACTTGGGTAGCCCTTAGACCTACCCCTAACACACCTTAGTGTTTGTATAATTTGACCTTAAAGTATCTCTTAAGACTACTTAAGGCATCACCATTCCCAATCCAATCTCTTAGGATTAATTCCATTCTTATTCGTATTGGATTCCCGACTAGTATTTCAATACTAGTTGGGTTATCCTAGCGCTACTGACGTGCACTTTGTCACGGTGCGTCAAAATAAATTCAATACTAACACTTATACGTAGTATAGCGTAGTAGAGTTCGTATCCACAGGGAAAGGAATAATTCTCTTTTTATAAAACTAGTAAATAAAAAGGGGGGTTTTGGGATTGAATGATTTAACTTAATTAAACATAAAGATGAACAACTTAATTTAAAGATAAAAAGGACTTGGCATTGCTACTTTCCACTTGTTGATATATTTTAGTCGATCATTCTTATATCTATAACTAATCCCCTCTCGAATACTCAATCGAGGAGTATATCCAATTCATCGAGGGTAGTTATTAACAACGACCGTTCATTAATAACCCTTACTATTAGTCATGTATAGAACACCGCCATATACCGACTTAATAGAAGCATTTAATCTCTTAACTCCTTGATGAAATCAATTGAGATTGATAACCTCAACACAACGGTTTCGGTTTAACCAACAAAATTAATCCCTCTTAAGTTTATTAACCACGACCGTGCATTAATAAACCGAAGTTACTTACTTGTGAAACCATCAACGATTAACCATCGGTTCGTTGATCATTTCTAGTAGTAATTAATGTCGAGATGTTAACTAATTGTCATCTTAGCAACACTCCCCAACATTAATATAGAGATAGGTTAAGGGAAGAATTAATATTCAAGGAAGAAGATTAAATATGAATAATCCTACTATAACTAATGTCAAGATGTTATCTAATTGTCATCTTAGCAACACTCCCCAACATTAATATATAGAGGAAGAAAATAAATACTACTATAACTAATGTCGAGATGTTAACTAATTGTCATCTTAGCAACACTCCCCAACATTAATATAGAGATAGATTAAGAGAATAATTAATATTCAAGGGAAGAAGTTAAGAAAATAACTCACAACTTTAATAGTCAACAAGCTTCAAGAGCAACACCAAGAAATGGAAGTTTAGCTCCTCATTTGGAGACTAAACATGCTATAAAATATAAAAGAAATACTATTCTAAACTGAGCTTAAGAGTATGGAAGAAGGGATGATTAAAAGTGAAGGAAAATGGGGCTATTTATAGGTGTTTTTCAACACCTTTGGCCGGGTACCCGACCGGGTAAAGTGCCCACCCGACCGGGTGCATGTCAAAATCAAATATCTCCCACGTTCTGGCGATCTTCGGCACGTTCTGGTGTTCCGGGTCAAGTCGGACCCGACCGGGTGAAATACCTCACCCGACCGGGTGATGTAATTTCCTGAGCAGTTTCGCATTTAAATTTCTCACCCGACCGGGTGCAATACCTCACCCGACCGGGTGATTGTCCTGGGCAGCCAAGAATTATTTTTCTTCACATTCAAAGTCTTCCTTTCCAACACCATAAATCCTAACTCTACTTTACAACTTACAAATGAGAACTAAAATACAATTACAACTAAAATCACACAAATGTTTATAAACTAAATAAAACGATAAACAATACACACAAATCAAACATAAAAACACACACTTATGCACTACTAATTAGTGCATATCAAATACCCCCACACTTGAACCTTTACTCGTCTCGAGTAAACCAAATCCAGCCCAAGAAGTCCCTAAAATGGCAAGAGTATCAACACCAATATCCACGTGTGTTTTTAGAACAACACGAAAAAATATCCCCAAAAATATAAGAGTAAAAGGGGGGTCTTCAACTCCATATTTCTTATCAACCTCAGTTTTTTTTTATTACCCTTAGGATCCTGCAGAAATAAAAGAAAGTACTTTCTCTCATTCTCTCATTTTGCCTAGGTGCCCTTTCGGGTTTTCATCCCAGCTTCCCACATTTTTTTTTTTAATCCTCACAACTCACTCTTTTTTTTTGCTTTATTTTTGCTTAAGTTGCCTTTTCAGGTTTTCAACTTAACAAGCACTACAAGAAAAACGATTTTTAACGGCCACCGTATAAAGACGACTCTCACAGCTTGTCGTTAATAGTATACTTTAACAACAACTAATGAGTTCGTCGTTATTAAGTTTATCATCAACGACCAATTATGAAACGTTGTCGTTATTAATCAATATGTAGTCATCCCCTAATCAATTTTTATATTTATTATTTTAAAAATCAAATTCAGAAAATAAACAATAAATTCTATTCAGATTGTTATCGTAAATATTAAGTATGGCGCCAAATTTTCCCAATTTCAAAATTACTCTAGCTCCATGAGGTATAGTACTCCCGTATACTTAACTTAGTCAGTTAGGCAAAATAAAACCACAGGGTTTTTATATGCCCTAATCTCCGTCGCAGCCCAAATTTTTACTTATCTTCGTCACCTCGCTTAATTGACCTAAGCTCCATCTTCAATCTTCCTCGCCCAGAAATAAAGATGCTGATCTCCGTCGCCGATCTGGAGAAATAAAATCACTGCTTAAAGATTCTCAGAGATTCGCCTCACTCAATCACCCGCACCGCTCGATCTTTCTCGCCCAGAATGTCGCTACTAATCTCAGTCCCCGCGCGCACGCTTATTTGCCCTAATCTCGGTCATCTTCATTTGATTGCTCAACCTTCTTGCTCCAAGTAAGTTTAATCGTCAACATTTATTATTCTAATTGTGTTGTCTATGAATCAATCAAACAAAAAAGAAAGAAATTTTTGGAACCTGAGTCCATATGTTGCTCGCTGGGAAAGGCCACTATAAACTACGTGTATTGGGGTCATCGTACTTTTGCTCAAACCATTCAGGGTGCTAACTCAGTATTGAATAAAAAAGATCGATAATTTACAGTTTTCAGCAATTTATATGGTTGGTTTGCTTTGTACGTTCATCTGCTTGGCTGATTTGGTTAGGTAATTTGATTGATATATTTGGTTGGATGATTTGCGTTGTTCATTTGCTTTGCTTATTTGCCACATCTATTTACTTGGCTGAATCACTCATAATTTTATTCTTTATGTGTTCTGATTTTTGAAATTATTGAATTGCTAAACCTGCTCCAAGTAATATAAAGTATTATGGGTATATTACAACATATTCAAAATGATAAAAAGAGTAAGCTAATGAATACACTTAAGTTGTTATATGTGATGTTATGATTAACACACCAGCAGATTTACGATTGTTGTTGATTGCTCAACCTTCTTCCTCTTGGTAACTTAATATTCAGTATTTATTATTCTAATCTTCTTGTCTTAAATCTTAATCAGATCATTTTTCAGCAATATAGGGCTGCTGCATAATTTTATTGAAAAGCCGATTTACATGGTTTCTTTGCTTGATTGATATGTTTAGGTGTTTTGATTGGTTTATGTGCTTGGGTGATTTGCTTCATTGATTTGCTTGGCTTAATAATAAACTAATTAATTTATGTTCTCCAGCTCAAATGCCGAAACTGAAGCTCTGAATTTGGAAGGGCGGAGAAGGGCAGGCAAGGGTGTGAGGGCTGAAGTAGTGACTTAGGATTGGCATTACGGATCTTTGGAAACCAGCAGTGATGCTGGGAAAGTGGACTTTTAGCAGGTGAGCCGTAAGCGACTGTGAATCGGAAATAGAATGTCGCTGATTTGGGTCTGCGCTTGAGCTTTCACTCCTGTCATCTACTCCTCTGCCTTTAGAGTTTAGACTTGGCCAGCCAGCCAGCCAGATTACGTAAGTCCTTTGTTATTAAACACCCTTTGCTATTAGGTATTTTTGTTGCCTAGCTTGCAGTTATTTAACTTAATTAACTAGTTATTAAATAATGATTCATACTTTTAATTAGTTATTTTTCAGTTTTTAAAGTTTGAGAAATTTAAAACGAAGTATATCATTAACTTGTCATTAACTAGTTTCTGAGACTTAACTCTTATTGATTTAAATTATTTTACTTGATTTTACTTGATTAAATTATTGTTTGAGTTATTTTGAACTCAGTATTTCATGATTCTATTCTCAATAGTTACCCTAAGTGTTATACATTGTATCAAGTTGCAAACTCAATATATCACATCCCTTTTGCAAGAACTGCAGTAACACCATTGGTTTCGTGCACATGGTCTTTTGCAAGGTTCCAAATGTCAAACTCCTAGGCTCCATCTATTTCAGCAATCCTTGTAGTAAATAATTATAGAGACGACAAAGTTTCCTGTAAATGCTTCAAGATACTCTATGGTCCAAATTCGTGGTAGAGCCTGATGTTTTCTCCATTGATTTGCTGTTTTTTGTTATAAGCTTATTTTGCAGAGTGTTATTATTGCAGATCTGAGCCTTATGTATCATATGTTCTTATGTGCTTTTTAAATTTGATTAGAAGTTAGCACTCGGTGGAACTGATCATGTTGAGAAGTTTTGACGTTTAATTTTGACTGAAAATCTATGCAGCAACTTGATTGTAATGAAGTAGAATGCCAGTTTTGGATTGTTAAGCAGACCTTTATGACATTCAGTTACATTTGGCTAAGCATGTTCTGGATTCAGTAAGTTCTCATATTTCAATGTTCACACTTTCAAACTATGCTTCTTAGTGGAGCTTTAGTTCTCTTAGTAAGACAGTTTCAACAAGGGGGAGAAAGAGACATATTACAATTTGTGTATATATCTTCTTTTTTGAGAAAAAATATTTATCATTTTATAAGGAAATCTGAATTCTGTTTTAATTTTTGTAGGTATTGAAAGATGAGAAATTGGAGCAGTGCCGTCGAATGATTACTTTGTGACTTAGTATTCACTTTACTGTATAGTTCTTCGGCCATATATTGTTTAACAATTAAGTATGGAGATTTTATTTTGTTTATGAGGATGATTATTATATTTTGTCAACTTACTAACATTGTTACATGTAAAAGATTATTTATTTGTTGATTGTGGAATTTATTGGAAGTTTAGAAGTTTGTTATATGTTATTGAATATACAAGTTCTGCATTTATTTCATGTAATTATAATCAATGAAAAATATATTATACGGAGTATTGATATAATAAAATTTTGAAGACTTGGTTATTGTTATGAAAGCATTGCCATATATGATTCGATACATAATAATGCTAACAAATTGTGTTAAGATTAATGACGGTTAAATATCTTGTTATAATACGACAATGAAATTTTTTGATGTCGTTAAAGTGTAACAAGAGAATATTTTGTCCTTAATAAGTGACGACAACATCTTGTATCGTCGTTAATTATTAACGACGAACTTTGTCGTTAAAACCAATAACGAGGGAAGCTATAACAACCACTTGACGACCAAAAAAAAGTCGTCGTTAAAAGCTATAACGACAAACTTTTGAACTTATAACGACCATATTTTTCGTTGTTAAAAACCCTTTTTCTAGTAGTGAAGCTTTATTTTCTTTTTCTTTTTTCTTTTCTTTTTTTTTTTGAAAATAACTCAAGCATACAGAGTATGAATGTGAGTTTTCCATGAAATTCTCCCCCCAAGCTAATCAAAGCACTGTCCCTAGTGCTTGTGTCCGAGATGTCCAAGAGAATGAATCTCTTTGCCTTTTTTGGTGTCATTTCTTTTTGGTTGAGGAAATTTCGGGTTTTGTTGTTTGTGGAGTAAGGGGATTTGGATTTTTAGGTTTTTTTTTTTTTTTTTTTGGGGGGGGGGGGGGGGTGTAGTAGTGAAGAGGGTGATGAAGAGATGAGGGAGGTGGGTTTATTTGATGGATTTGGTGTAGAATTGGAGAAGATTCAAATGTATGGAGTTTGAAAATGGTGTTTTGGCGGAGTTTGGTTCGTGTTTGCGGAAGAAGAAGTGAGGAAGAAGAGGATGCCATCTCGGTTTTTGTGAAAAAAAAATCCCAACGCCCGGCCGGGTGGGGTAATGTACCCGGTCGGGCCTTAACTTCCGCTTATCCAGAATGTTTTTGTCAAAAATGCCCGGCCGGGTGTATTAAAGGTACCCGGTCGGGTAATTTACTCCAGGGGCCGGGTTTTGCCAAAAAAATTATTTGCCCGGGCGATTTTTTTGTTCCAGGTGCCTTTTTACGAACACGCCCGGCCGGGTGAAATCAGATACCCGCCCGGGTCCACTCCCCAGATTTTTTTTTTGAAAGGTTTCTCACACACACAAAAAAAAATTGAAAATAATCAAAATACAAACTTGGGTTGCCTCCCAAGAAGCGCCTTATTTAACGTCGTGGCACGACGATTATTTATTTTTATTTTTTAATTTTTTTATGTGGGATCGTGGACATCCCTAATTTCATTCTTTTTCTTTGGCCTTTTCCAGTAAGGCCGAAGTTTCTTCTTTGTTATCGCCTCGACCACAGGTGGTTCCAACTCGCTTTGAGGCGACTCTTCTTTCAAAATAGATTTTTTTTGTTCAATTCTTTTTTCAAAAATTGATGTTTTCTTAGTATCTTTTTCAATAAAAATATTTCGTGCTTGTGGTTCAAAAACATTTAGAGAACAAAGAGATTGGTCTTTAAATTGTTTTTTCGTAGAATCAAAGATGTTGAATTCTACCTTTTGGTCATCAAACTCCAATGTTAATGAACCATTAGACACGTCTATTTTTGTTTGGGCGGTTTTTAAGAAAGGTCTCCCCAAAAGGATGGGTGTAGTTTGGTTATCGGATTCCATTTCAAGAATATAGAAATCAACAGGGAAGACCAAATTTTTAACTTGTACTAGCACGTCCTCTACTACACCCTTTGGGTAAGTGCAAGACCTATCTGCCAATTGGATTACTACCCCGGTTTCATGCATAGGGCCAAGTTTTAGGGATTTGTATAATGAATATGGAATAACATTGATTGAAGCCCCTAAATCCAACAAGGCCCTAGGAAATAAAGTGTCCCCTATTTTGCATGGGATAGTGAACATGCCTGGGTCATTGCATTTTTCCGGGAGTTTCCTCTGAAAAATTGCTGAGACACGTTCACTAACATTTACCTCTTGTTTTGCCTTCAATTTATCTTTCCTTTTCATTGTGCATAGTTCTTTTAAAAACTTTGCATAACGGGGAACACTTTTGATTAGTTTAAAGAGTGGGATATTTACCTCACAATTGGCGAAGGTCTCGTAGATGTCCCGATCATTCTCCAACTTCCTTGTGTCCTTCAGCGCCTCAGGGAATGGAGGGAGTGGCTCATATGATGAAAGTGGAGGAAATTTTGTCTTCGTTGGTTCCCCCTCGTTGTGGTCAAACTCGTCATTGTTAACTTTTTCTTCAGCCTCCTTTGTTTGCAACTCCTTACCGCTCCTCGTCATGATTGCATTGACATGTTGTCTCGGGTTTTGCTCCGTTTGAGAAGGGAGTTTTCCCGATTCTTTGGCCTCTAGCCTACTCACAGCAATCGAAATTTGGCTAACTTGAGTTTCCAAATTTTGAATGCTTGACTTTGTTTCTTGTTGAAATTGCAAAACATTTTGTTGCATAGTGCCCATGTTCGTAGCAAGAGCTCGAATCATGTCCTCCGTGGACATGTTAGAGTTGGAGCTTTGACCTTGATGATTTGGGAAGGATTGTTGAAAGGACTGATTTTGTTGTGGTTGAGGGTTCCCATATCTTAAATTAGGGTGATCTCTCCACCCGGGGTTGTAAGTATTAGAGTGGGGATCGTACCTCTTTTGTTGTTGGGTTTGGAAACTCAAGGCGTTGACTTGCTCTTCTTGGAGAGTTGGGCAAGAATCTGTTGGATGCCCTTGCTGTGTGCATATGCCGCAGACCTTGACCTCTTGGTTTCTAGGATTTAAAAGGAAATCCTTAACCAAAGAAGTCAAGCCGGCCATCTGACTTTCTAAAGATGAAGATGATTCCGCCGCGGCAACTTTACGGGTTGAGGACCGCCCGTTGTAATGCCTAGAGTTCTCGGCCAACTCTGAGATCAAGCTTGTTGCTTGTGAGGGAGTTTTGTTGACAATGCCGCCCCCACAAGCGGCATTCACCATTCTTCTATCATCATCAACAAGACCATCATAAAAGTAGAGTATGAGGTCTTGCTCGGTGTAGCCATGATAAGGGCAGCTAGCACATAACTTTTTGAACCGTTCCCAATATTCATATAAGGTCTCATCATCTTTTTGATCAATGTTGCTTATTTGTTTTTTCAAAGATGATGAGATGGAGGCGGGGTAGTACCTTTCTAGGAAGCATTTCTTCATTGCCGCCCATGTATCTATGCTTCCCGAGGGAAGATAGAATAGCCAATCCTTAGCCGTGTCCTTCAGTGAGAATGGAAAGGCCCTCAGCTTGATTTGTTCTTCCGTAACATTATTTGGTTTCATACTAGTGCAAACTATATGAAACTCCGCAAGATGTTTGTTTGCATCCTCGCCCCTTAGGCCATGAAATGAAGGGAGTAGATGAATAAGGCCCGATTTGAGCTCAAATGTAGCACCTTCATCAAGAGTGGGGAAGGTGATACATAGAGGTTGTTGATTTAAGTTAGGAGCCGTGAGCTCCCTCAATGTTCTTGTTTCAAGAGCCATAGTTGTTGGCTCTTCGGGCTCGCTAGAATGAGAACTAGCACTTGATGATTCTCCCGAGTCGGTACCTGAGAACTTATTTTTCAATCGCTCGAGAGTTTGCTCTATTTCTGGGTTTGATTGGTAGGTGATCTCGTTTAGAGAACGATATTTAACCATACACTATAAAGCTCAGAAGAAATAGAAATCTTGATATGTAAATAATATTTTTTTTTTGTTTTTTCTTGAAATAAAATAAAAAGAAAAATTAATTGCCTCTCCCCGGCAATGGCGCCAAATTTGACGTGCACTTTGTCACGGTGCGTCAAAATAAATTCAATACTAACACTTATACGTAGTATAGCGTAGTAGAGTTCGTATCCACAGGGAAAGGAATAATTCTCTTTTTATAAAACTAGTAAATAAAAAGGGGGGTTTTGGGATTGAATGATTTAACTTAATTAAACATAAAGATGAACAACTTAATTTAAAGATAAAAAGGACTTGGCATTGCTACTTTCCACTTGTTGATATATTTTAGTCGATCATTGTTATATCTATAACTAATCCCCTCTCGAATACTCAATCGAGGAGTATATCCAATTCATCGAGGGTAGTTATTAACAACGACCGTTCATTAATAACCATTACTATTAGTCATGTATAGAACACCGCCATATACCGACTTAATAGAAGCATTTAATCTCTTAACTCCTTGATGAAATCAATTGAGATTGATAACCTCAACACAACGGTTTCGGTTTAACCAACAAAATTAATCCCTCTTAAGTTTATTAACCACGACCGTGCATTAATAAACCAAAGTTACTTACTTGTGAAACCATCAACGATTAACCATCGGTTCGTTGATCGTTTCTAGTAGTAATTAATGTCGAGATGTTAACTAATTGTCATCTTAGCAACACTCCCCAACATTAATATAGAGATAGGTTAAGGGAAGAATTAATATTCAAGGAAGAAGATTAAATATGAATAATCCTACTATAACTAATGTCAAGATGTTATCTAATTGTCATCTTAGCAACACTCCCCAACATTAATATATAGAGGAAGAAAATAAATACTACTATAACTAATGTCGAGATGTTAACTAATTGTCATCTTAGCAACACTCCCCAACATTAATATAGATATAGATTAAGAGAATAATTAATATTCAAGGGAAGAAGTTAAGAAAATAACTCACAACTTTAATAATCAACAAGCTTCAAGAGCAACACCAAGAAATGGAAGTTTAGCTCCTCATTTGGAGACTAAACATGCTATAAAATATAAAAGAAATACTATTCTAAACTGAGCTTAAGAGTATGGAAGAAGGGATGATTAAAAGTGAAGGAAAATGGGGCTATTTATAGGTGTTTTTCAACACCTTTGGCCGGGTACCCGACCGGGTAAAGTGCCCACCCGACCGGGTGCATGTCAAAATCAAATATCTTCCACGTTCTGGCGATCTTCGGCACGTTCTGGTGTTCCGGGTCAAGTCGGACCCGACCGGGTGAAATACCTCACCCGACCGGGTGATGTAATTTCCTGAGCAGTTTCGCATTTAAATTTCTCACCCGACCGGGTGCAATACCTCACCCGACCGGGTGATTGTCCTGGGCAGCCAAGAATTATTTTTCTTCACATTCAAAGTCTTCCTTTCCAACACCATAAATCCTAACTCTACTTTACAACTTACAAATGAGAACTAAAATACAATTACAACTAAAATCACACAAATGTTTATAAACTAAATAAAACGATAAACAATACACACAAATCAAACATAAAAACACACACTTATGCACTACTAATTAGTGCATATCAGCTACCAAGTTCTTAATCCATAATCAAAGGATTCATTTCAATTGATTTTCCAATCCAAACATGATTTAATCTCAATATCAAAAATATCACTTTTATCCATTCATGAACTTCTTACATGAAGTAAAAGTATATTTTATCACAATATTCCTTAGTTAATTCCATCAAGATGCCATAAATTTCACAACACATAATCATACACAATTTTCTCTAAATTTGTATATCATGCTTCATCTATTCATAGGCAATAATATTTTCATTTAGGCATTATTAATCATCAATAATCCATGAAAATCACATTTAACACTTTAGGTAATCTTATGAAATTAACTCACTAATTATAAGCAATATAGTCAGTCATCCTCACCTTGTGATGTGCTCAACTAGCTGCCTTAGCGAAACCCCTCGATCCGTCCTTGTTCTAGGTTGTTCAAGAGAGAAAGGTGAAAGCCGGGCGGCTTTCACGAAAGCTGGGCGGCTTTCACGAAAGCTGGGCGGCTTTCGTGGTCTGCAACTACGAACAGCCTCCTACACTTGGTGGTTTCCAGTGGTTTCAACTCCTATCGATTCCACGACTCTTCTAAGTTAAATACCACCACTTTATAACAATATTATACACTTTTAAACGTGTAAAACTCGTGGTTTTATCCTTCATATGATTTCTTAAAAATCATACAACAATGAACTAGTTAAAAGATAATATTTGTGCTCTTACCTCTTCTTCAAGCTATTTCTTCTTGGATCCTCCTCTCTTCTTGCTACCTTCAAGCTATGGACTGTGTGAGAGTCTCTTGGAGCTCCTTCCTCCTTTGATTTGTCCGAATAATGCAAGAGGATAGGGGGGAGGTATCACCAAGTCAATCAACCAAAATTATTTGGTGATGGGGTCATGAGGGTGCTGTTTTTGTCTCATGGAGACTTCCTCTCCGATCCCTTCATGTACGCACAAGCCAATTTGTGTGGTCCCCCTTTCTTATTATTTGAGTCTAATCAGTGTGTAGAATACCCCAAGTGGGTGTAGGAAGTCTCTCCTAATTATTCGTGCTATTTCTGGCCCGTCGGGTCAAAATAGTGCTCGGGTTGTTCAGATATTTTTATCAACTTAAGTTGACACTTTATTTGGGCTTCTATAATTATCACGATGACCCAACTAAATATTTGGTAGCTCATTCTCATATACTGGACCCGATAAATAATTTAATTAACCGCACATTAATTAAATATACTAATCAATTACACGAATTTATTCGCTTGGAAATTCAAATACATATCCACTTTCAAATTCAAGTACATACGGGCGCGGTGTCACAGTTTGGGCATATTTATTTCTCAATAAATGGAGGAGGATTGTTAGAGATTTATTGAAAAATAAAGCTCAAAATTTATTTGCATGGTCCCTAAATATTTTAAGTTATAACTAAATATTGTGATTTATTAAATGGTGTTAAAGTAATATTTAATATGAGATATTATGAGAACTACATGTGTGCACGTTGTAGTTTCATAAAAAATTATCATAATATTACTTTATTACGTGAGTACTTTTGTGCTTATTGCAAATATTAAATTTCAATTTTAGAAGTGGTCACGTACATTTTGGTGCTACACATCTTGGTGTGTAAATTTTAAATTAAAAGGAAATGGTTTTAAAAAAAGGAATGTACATGTCTTTTTTGTAAAAACCAAAACCGTTAAGGGCTTAACCGCCATGCACACTCCGATTGAAAGATCGGTTGCTTCTTTTCAAAGAGATACAATTCCATCTATAAATTAAGGGACCATGCTAAAATGAGATACACAGAAAAAAAAAATTGTTAATCTTCTCTGCTTGCCTTACTGTATTACTATTATCTGCAGTATTAGTAATAAAATGTTTAGACCACTTTATATACAAATCACTTGTTCGGTGTTATTTTATCAGTAACTAAAATACACCATACACTTTTTTATCCCAAAAGTTCTATCTTGTAATCCGGTTACTGTGATAAGGGTAGATAGTAAGCTTTTAGGAAAACGTATTTAATACGTGACTAGAAGTGATATCCGGTCCAGCCATATTTGTACACCCTTATATTTTACTATTTTCATCCTCAAGTTCTAACAATATATGTAATTTCGTAAATAAAAAAAAAACTGACCATTCATAGGTATGAATAGCCTGAAATGCCCCTTTACCCACTTCATCACTCAAGCGGACATGAGCCTCTCACGCCAACATCGGCCCACCGATCTGAGCCACTCTCCTCCTCCGTCATCTCACGCCCGAGCTAGCCACTTGTCGCCTCTGTCTTCACCTACCTCCATGACTGAGACGCTTGCCGCCTTCATCGTCTCAAGTCTTCTTCTTCTCCTATCTTTCCCGCAAACCATCATTGTCGAAAATCATATCTGAATGATCGCCGCTCGATATGGAGCATCTCACCAACATCAGTCTTCTTCTTCAGTTTGTGGAGTGATAATATCATCCCTTGAGTTGGTGTCATGGTCGATTTGCCAATTTAAGGAGCAATCGGGCCACTACGGCATAACTTAGAGAGCAAAAAAGACACAAAGCTAAAATTTGGGGCAAAAAACATACTTTTGAGAGAAATTATCCAAAATAGGACTAAAAAGGTTTGGAAATTCCAAAATAGGCCTGATATGTTTTTATTTCCAAAATAGGACTAATTACTGCCATGTTTTGACAGTACCAGACTTCAAACATGGCAGTATTTTCCAAACTTGGCAGTAATTACTCCTATTTTGGGAATAAAAAACATGACAGTCCTATTTTGGAATTTTCAAACTGTTTTAGTCCTATTTCGGGAACTTTCCCTACTTTTGATGGCTAAATTATGAATTAAGCCAACATATCCTCACAACCATACTCCATTAATTTTCTCTAACTTGGAACTTAAATTTAAATAAAAATGTGGGGACCAAAGTAAAAAAGAATACCAAATTATCTTCTTCGCCTTCACAATTCTTCTCTCGTTGATAAGAATGCTAAGGCTGCTAGGTCTTCGCCCGGAAGCAACGCGCCACTCCTATGCTCTTTGGTGGACCTTAACTAGAAAAAGTCATATCACGCAAGTATATCAGCATCATCATGGATATGTATGAGGATTGTACTACAAGTGTTCGTACTAGTGTAGGGAGGACAGCGGAGTTCCCTATTACTATCAAAGTGTACCAAGGATCAACTCTGAGCCCTTTCTTATTTGCCATAGTCATGAATGAACTTACGAAGTCAATTCACGACGAAACACCGTGATGCATGATGTTTGCCGACGATATTGTATTGATTGATGAGACGCAATCAGGTTTTAAAGAAAAGTTAGAAGTATGGTGCCAAATATTGGAGAACAAGGGTTTCAGACTAAGTCAAAGCAAGACAGAATACATGGAGTGCAAGTTTGGTGGAGGTAGAAGTAGTGGTAATAGCGGAATTACTCTTGATGGTAATTAAGGAGATACCAGTCAGCGATATGTTTTGTTATTTGGGCTCCATAATGCAGAAGGACGGTGAGTTAGATGAAGATGTATCCCATAGAATCATAACTGGGTGGATGAAGTGGAAGAGTGCGTCACGATTTCTATGCGTAGAGGTATGCCGACTAGACTAGAGGGTAAATTTTATAGGACAACAATTAGGCCTGCATTATTGTATGGCGTAATGTGTTACGTTGGGCGGTGAAACAATGTCACATTCAAAAGATGAGTGTGGCGGAGATGCGCATGCTGTTTTGGATGTGTGGGCATACTAGGAAGGACTACGTGACGAATGAGACAATCAGAGACAAGGGGTTGGAGTAGCACCCATTGAAGACAAGACGCGGGAGTCGCGCCTACAGTGGTTTGGTCATGTGCGTAGAAGACCGAGTGATGCACCTGTCAGACGAGTTGAGATGTGTGGAGAAGAGGCAGGGAAGAGAGGGAGAGGAAGGCTCAAATAGACGTGGGTTAAGGGAGTCCGAAATGATATGATTCTTTTTGGGTTAGATGAGGGTATGGCTTTGGAGAGAGCAAAGTGGCGGGCGAGTATTCGTGTGGAGGAGTGATCTCGAATTATCTTTTCCCATCATCTTATTTTTCTTGTTTTTTTATCCTTTTATCCTTATATATATAAACATTATTTTTATCTTTTTTATTTTATCATTTTTAGGTATATTCATCTCTTTTTATATTATCTTTTTTTAATAGTTTATCTTTTTTTTATCTTTATTTTCTTTCTTTTCCTTTTGGTGGTGATATCATGTATCGATTCATGTTAGCCGATCCCAATATCTTTTGGAACTAAGGCTTGGATGTTTTTGTTGTTGTATTAATCTTAGTTGCATTGATTTATTTAAGTGTGTGACAAAGCGGTCCAGCTCAGATGGTCGCCGACTCAGTCTTCTTTATGGGAGATCTCAGGTTTAATACTTAATGGATTGAATTTGATCCCAGTTTACCCCAGGCCCTGACCCCCTGAGGTAAAAATAAACACTACTCCCTCCGTCCCATAATTATCTTCATTCTTTCCTTTTTGGTCCGTCCCAAATTTATCTCCTCTTTCCCTTTTTAGCAAAGGATTTGTGGTTCACAACCATTCTTACACATTTCTCTCTCCTCTGCACAACTCTCCACCACACATTTCCCACTTTCTTAATCTCCGTGTCCAGTCAAAACCGAAGTTAATTCTGGGACGGAGGGAGTACTTAGTTCAAATGTACAACTTGCACGATAGGTCAACGGTTGTTAAGTCATGACGCTATTGATCCGGTTGATGTCTCAAGTTCAATCCCTGATAGCACAGTGTGAGAGTTTCATCCAATGTGGTCTCCTTGTGAGCGACAAATTTTGATTTCACTTAATCAAATCGTTTGAGATCATACCGTAAATTATTAATCATTCTATTGGGTCGTGGTTTGAGAACGCTCGGGTTGGATGATTCCAACGGCACCTTCATCTCAAACGCACCTTTTTTGGTTGAGTTTTCAAACGCACCTACATCTCAAAATATATCCTATACCGTTTCCGACAGAAAGCTTCTTCTAGTTAATTGTTGATGGTATATGTTTTTTAATTTTAGAAACAAGCGAGATTCCAAGGGCATGACGTGAAATTCAGTTGTCATCGGGCACAATTGCCAGTTAGCATGACAAATACACTAGTGTGAAAACATAAATGATAAATCGCATTGAGTGATCCGATCCACCTTAGCCTTATTCTTTATCACGTAATATTACTTATTCTTATTCTATCTAATCACATATTTATATCAGAATACATTAGAAACATTAAAATAAAATCACAAATGTTTATTATAATTATGTATTATATATTCTTATTCTAATCACCTCACGTAGTTGTATTATGGGCTTGGTGTAGCTAAATTGTTTTAGTTAATAATTGTTGTAATTGCAATATGACTATATAAGTGACTCGATAGTCTAATAAATAGACTTCATAGAATCATAGTTCATACAGGAACATAACATAACCAGGACCGGAAAAAATCTTGGTCATTTGCTCCGCTTCATAAGAGAGAGGAGAGGCAATGGGAGTGCTTATACTATACACCCGGGTGTACGTACATCCGGCTTTTTAAATCGGGTAGATCCGTTCTTTAGTACCAAACCCGGACTTGAGAATTGGATTCCTTCTTTAAAAAAGGTAAAACACCAGCGGAATTCGATCTTTAGACCTGGAGTATAGCATGCGGCCTTCCATCCGGCCATCTCACTGACTTGCTTTGTTGTTATAATCTGTTCGTTTATCTTCCTTATCCTACATATGTTCATACTCCATACTACAATTGTTTTTTAATAGTAATTACAAGTGTAATATTAACTATTCTTTGCTTTTGCTCATTATTACTATATTAAAAGACTATTTCATATTTTTGAAGTATTTATTTGATCTATGAATCCTACCATTAATTTATATAAATATATTTATAATTTTATTATGTATTGTTAGGTTCCTAATAAGTCTGATGCTCATCAAAAGTGTTTTAATGCTCATAATAGGTCTGATGCACATTAAAAGTTCAATAATGCTCATTTAATAAAAATTCTGATTTAAATCTCAATAGATGAAGTTTGATGCTTGAATATGTTGTTATGTCAAACTAACAAACTTTGCGATTTTCATATCAAACTATTTTGTAAGTTACGTATGCTCATCCGATACTGATCTTATGCTCATTTGTAAATGTCATTTCAATGCATTTGCTTTAAAGTACTATTTTACATTAGGTTCACATATTGAATTTCATAGGAGTTGATTAGAAATATAGTTTAATAAGTTTTTATAAAAGGAAAAATAACAAAAAGAAAGTGAATTAGAAATTATGAAGCAGAGATCATGATTCTGAATATTAGACTTTTAATACTCAACATAATAGGTCTGATGCTCATTAACAGTTCACTATTGCTCATTCACCAGAAACCGTGATTTTCATCTCAATAGCGGATATATATTTGATGCTCAATTAAAATGTCGTGATGTTCAACTAACAAATCTTGTGATTTTTATATCGATGTTCACTGTGTAAGTTATTGTGCTCATTTAGTACCAATGTTATGCTCATTATTAAAATGTCATATGAATGCATATTTCAAAAGTATCATATGAGCAAATTAAACTTACCAAATGCGCATTGATATGAAAATTGTCGGGTTTGTTAGTTGAGTATCACGACATTTTCATTGAGCATCAAACTTCCTCTCTTGAGATGAAAATCACTGTTTCTGTTAAATGAGCATTTATTAACTTTTAATGAGCATCAAACCTATCTTGTTGAGTATTATGAGTCTAATGTTGAACATCGTGATATCTGCTTCATAACTTTTAATTCACTTTTTGTTCATATTATAATTGAGTATCAAATCTCCTCTGTTGAGTATTAGAATTATGCGATTGAGCATCATGATTTGTTCTCTCGTTTCTATAATCAAGTCTTATGTTAAAATATACAACTTACAAAATGAGTATCGAAAAAATAAAAAAAGCTCATTTGTGTCTGCACATTCATTTTAGGCGTTATACTCATTTGAATTTAACATAAATTCATTGTGATGAAGTGGCTGCGGGAGCCACAGAAGCTGACGTGATCACATCCATCAGTGTCGTTCCCAATGACTCCTGCACCCTAAATGCAAAATTGACTGAGTATATGTAACTGACAAAATGAGCAGTACACTAATATCAAATGAGCATACATACTGATTAAATGAGTATCGGAAAAAATAAAAAAATAAATCATTTAAAATCTCTAGTATGCTCAAATATTAAATGAAAATACATAACTTATACATAACCTATGAAATGAGCATCGAAAAATCTAAAAAGAGTATTACACTAATATGCATGGATATGACATTTTAAAATGCATGGTGTAATAATGTTAATTTAAAATGAGCACTACACCAATAGCAAATGAGCATAGATAACTTATAAAATGAGCATCGAAAAATTTAAAAACATCATTTAAAATCTCTAGTATATATGCTCAAATATAAATTTGTGTATGCTCATCTCAGTATAACATATAGAAGCACCAATTCCTTATTTTAGACCAACCAATTTTATTGTGCTTATTTTTCAAAAATATAGAAATGCGCATTTAGTTTAAATAACTCATAATTATTCAAAAAAGTTAAAGCTTTTGATAGAAGAGTGAGAGAAGTATATGTTTTTATTGAATTTTCATTCGATATGAACATTTGAAAGAATTACATGAAAAATTATTGTAAAAAAATTATATATAAAAAATCGGAGTTCAAAATTAGAGTAGCAGAGACAAAACCATATATAAAAAGGAAAAAGGAAAGCAGAAAAAAGAAAGAGAAAAGTTAAATTAGTAAAATTAAAGTTCAAAATTAATGGAAAAGAAAAAAGACAAAGAAAAGTTAAAATTAAAAAAATTAAAGTTCAAAATTAAAAGAAAAGAATACAAGAAAAAATAGAAGCCAACAAAGAAAGGAAAAAAATGAGAAGCAACGAAGAAGATAAAGAAAGTTGGAAGTTGGATGAGCAAATCCTAATTCCCAAGATCGAGAGTGCTCGGCTGAGGAGCAACGGAAGAAAATTAAAGAAGCGTATACCCTTCTTGACGTGCACTTTGTCACGATGTGTCAAAATAATTTGATACTAACAACTATACGTAATATAGCGTAGTAGAGTTCGTATCCACAGGGAAAGGAATAACTCTCTTTTTATGTAACTAGTAA
Organism: Cuscuta epithymum; assembly: GCA_945859915.1. NCBI lineage: Eukaryota > Viridiplantae > Streptophyta > Magnoliopsida > Solanales > Convolvulaceae > Cuscuta > Cuscuta epithymum. Next base: position 379,331 of record CAMAPF010001045.1, on the reverse strand, counting down.
TTAAAAGGGAGGGTTTTGATTAAGTGATTTAATTAAATTAAACACGAAGGTGAACGAGTTATATGGGATTAAATTCAAGAATAGAAGGAACTTGGTCTTGCTACTTTCCACTTGTTGATATATTTTAGTCGATCATTGTTATATCTATAACTTATCCCCTCTCGAATACTCAATCGCAGAGTATCTCCAATTCATCGAGGGTAGTTATTAACAACGACCGTTCATTAATAACTCTTACTATTAATCAAATATATAGAACAACGCCGTATACCGATATAATAGTAGCTTTTAACCTTCTTAACTCCTTGATGAAATCAATTGAGATTGATAACCTTAACACAACGGTTTCGGTTTAACCAACAAAATTAATCCCTCTTAAGTTTATTAACCACAACCGTGCATCAATAACTTACTTATGAAACCATCAACGATTAACCATCGGTTCGTTGATCGTTTCTAGTAATAATTAATGTCGGAACGTTAACTAATCGTCACTTAGCAACCCTCCAACATTAATATAGAATGAGGTTAAGGGAAGAATTAATAATCAAGAGGAGAAAGTAAGAAAATAACTCACAACTTTAATAATCAACAAGCTTCAAGAGCAAAACCAAGAAATGGAAGTTTAGCTCCTCATTTGGAAACTAAACATGCTAGAAGAAATATAAAGAAATGTTATTCTAAACTGAGCTTAAGAGTATAAAGGAATTGGTATCTAATTGTGAAGGGAAGGGGGTGTATTTATAGGCTTTTTGGGAATGCACTTCGGGTACCCAATCGAGTATATATAGATACCCGATCGGGTATGTGTAAAAAATGTAGTTTTGAGGCTTACTCGATCGAATTCGGAGTGAAAATAAAAGGTATACCCGATCGGGTATATAGGTGTAGCCGATCGGGTATTACAATTGATCGTGGCCAAATCTTCCCCTGCACACCCTTTTGTCTCCTGATTGATCTGATTGAAAGTACAGTTGGTACCCGATCGAGTATATGGTATACTCGACCGGGTACAGGTCAAAATCAGGATTTTTCCTCCTTTTTGTCTCGAACTCTTGCACCTTCCTTCACCAATGATCATTTGACTGATCTTGGACCTGTTTAAGCTCAGAATGATCCTAATCTAAATGAATTACAACTAAATTACAAACATAACTGTTACACCAAAAGTGTGTAATTTCCGAAATATTAAACAACCAAAACTAACTAAAAACGTAAACATACACACGGAAATTACATGCGTATCAACTCCCCCACACATAGGTCTTTACTCGGCCTCGAGTAAAGTAAAATGTTTCAAACAGTTTAAGATCTCCCCATGAGTTCAAGAAAGAAAGAAACTAAGATCACCAAGAAATAAAAATGAGTTTACAAACAACATTCTTTCTTGGGTTTTATGATCTTCTATGCTCCATCTTCTTGCCTCTTTTTCTTCTTCTCTTCTTCCTCTTCCTCTCTTTTCTTCTCCTCTTTCTTCCAAGAGATCAAATGAGTTCCTGCACACAACAAATATTTCTCTCTTATCTCTCATTTTGCCTAGGAGCCTTTTCAGGTTTTCATCCTACCATCTCTTTTTGTTTTTCCATCCTCTCTAACTCACTCATCTTTTTATAAGCCATTTTTGCTTAGATTGCCCATTTTTGGGTTTTCAACCTAACTAGCATTTCCTTTTTCTTTTATTTCTTTTTTTTTTGTTTACAAAGAGTAAAAGAAAGTTCATGCATAGTAAAGGGTAGAAAATAAAATTACATACCATGAGGAGTCTAAAATTACATACCATGAGGAGTCTCCCCCCTTCTTAGTCCAAGCACTGTCCCTAGTGCCCACCTTCGCCACCATAGTAGCCACCTCCAAAGCCTCCTCCAAAGCCGCCTCCAAAGCTCCCATCGCCCATGTGAGCATCACCGTCGTCCCCGCCATCATAACCTCCACCCCCGGAGCTAGATCCTCCAAAGTTACCCCATTAAGTGGGGTCATACCAAGAGGGGGGTGGGGGTGGTTGAGCCATAGTGTGGAAGGAAAATTGATGAGCCATGTAAGAGTACATAGGTCCATAAAACCTACGTTGATCTTCTTCGTACCTTCGGTTGTCTTCGGCCCGTTGCTCCTCAAGTCTTTGAAATCCCGCCCTTTGTTCCTCCCGATATTTTCCAACTTCATCGGTAACTTTGTTGAACCCATCAAGTAGTTGTTGGAAGTAATCGGGTGGTGGGGGACTTGGTTTTGTTCGGGGATGTGGTGAAGTACAGCATCGGGTTCATGTTGCTCGGGTTGAGGTTCTTGGTCGGGTTGGTTTTCGGGGGGTTTTGGGTTTGAGGTTCTTGTAGGTGTGGTGGGAGGAGGTGTGGGAATAAGTAATGGGGCACATCTCTATTGTAATAGAGTTTGGGGAAGTCTGGGTTAAACAATGGGAAATGTCTCACCGGTTTTGGGTGTATGAGCCAATTGTATACATGACGGGGTTGATCTTCACCATATACCGTGTGAGAAAAAGTAGCACACCCCGAGTTGCCCAACCAGGTAATGTTCATCAAACAATAGTCGGGTATAGGAGAATTGTCCGTATACCCAAACTTTGTTGCCAAGTGCATAATCACCCCACCCAACACAATTGGACCTTTAACAAAGGTTTCTTTCTTGAGGTGTGCCCACATTAAATTACAAAGATTAAAATCCACAGCACGACGGAATAAACCGTGGTCATCAAACACACATCCCCCATCCTAGTGTGATGGTTGTTGGGGCGCCCAAGTATACAATTAGCCAAAAACTTTAAAAATATCCTTAGAATGGGATGATGAACATGGCTTATGTATAGTTGGGAGGAGCTAAAGTTCACCTCTCCGGTCATTTTGGTCCAAAGTGCATGACCCATCACGATGTTGTCCGAAATCTGTCTTTCGTAGGGGACGGGAATGCCAAAATGTTCGGCAAACTCAAGTTTCGTTATTGAATATTCTTGGTTAAGCAAACGAAACGAGAGTGTATCATCCCTAAGATCATCCTCGTTGCTCTCAAAACTAGCCGAACTTATGAACTCATAGATAATTCTTTCATTTGAGTTGTATTTCATATTGAAAATAAGGTCCATATTCAACTCATGAAAGAATTTTCTAGTGCTCTTAAGGATGCCTAAATCACGAAGAGCTTTGTGGCAAAGAAAACAAAATGGTTTGACTTGCCTTGAAATTGTAGAGAGGATTCGGGCTCGTTGTTCGGTATCGGTAAAGTGAAAGTCCTCGTACCCCGGGATGGGTGCCATGGCGTTTGAGCTCTCACCCCTATTCTTTCTTGGAGCCATATTTTTTAGCTTTGAAAATCAAAAATTCGAATGGGGTAGGGTTTGTGGATTTTTTTGGAGATTTGGGGGAAAAGGGATTTGTGGGTATAGATATGTAGAGGAGAGTGAGGGGAGTATTTTGGTGGTGGAATGGTGTGATTTGGTGAAGGAATGATGGAGATATGGTAGAGAGAAGAAGTAAAAATGGAGTTGGGAGGGAGAGAGGTTCGAAGTTTGGGATGAGTTTTGGAGAAGATGAAGTGGTTTGGGGTTTCTTTGGGGTTAAATCGTAGATATACCCGATCGGGTACCCTGCTCTAATCGATCGGGTATTACTCGTTTGCTTCGTTTTGAGCTTGGTACTCGATCGGGTCTGGGAGGCAGGTTGTTTGGGTGGTTGTTTTTCCAGAAATACCCGATCGAGTATAGAAGTGTACTCGATCGGGTCTCGGAGACAAGGGCAATCTATGTTCGTTTTTCTAGCCATACCCGACCGAGCATAGGATAATACCCGATCGAGTATGTTTCCTTTTGCAAATTTTGAGTCTGGTACTCGATCGGGTCTTGGAGGCAGGCTGTTGGACCCTTTATTTTTCTGAAAATACCCGACCGAGTATGGAATTATACCCGATCGGGTATGCCTTGTTTTTGAAAAAAACAATTGCTGGTTTGATCGAGTATTGCATCGGTTCATCTTTTAGACCAATACTCGACCGGGTATTGGTATATACTCGGTCGAGTATTATTCAATTTTTTTTACACACACACTCTATGAAAATAATACTAGAAAACATACCTGAAATGGGTTGCCTCCCATGAAGCGCTTCGTTTAACGTCGTGGCTCGACGATGTCTTTGTTGCTCTATATTCATAGACCGGTTCAGAAAGGTCTATGACTTCCACATTTTTGGGTTGAAAACCCTCAAAGAAGGGTTTTAATCTTTGTCCGTTCACTTTGAGCACCTCTCCTGTCGCCAGGTCTTCAATCTCCACCGCCCTGTGTGGATATATTTTGACCACTTTGTATGGTCCAGTCCAACGGGATCTCAGCTTTCCCGGAAATAGACGAAGGCGTGATTGAAAAGGAGGACTTTGTCATCAAGCTTAAAGTCCTTTCTTATGATCATTTTGTCGTGCCACTCCGTCTTTTTTTTTTGTATATTTCCGCATTGTCATAAGAATTCAAACGGAGTTCTTCCAATTCTTGTAATTGGAGTTTCCTATACACACCGGTCTCGTCAAATTGAGGTTGAATTCTTTTACCGCCCAATACGACTTGTGTTCAAGCTCTACGGGAAGATGACAAGCTTTGCCAAACACAAGTCTATAAGGGGACATACCGATTGGAGTTTTGTAGGCAGTTCAGTATGCCCATAGTGCGTCATCGATGCGTATACTCCAGTCTTTCCGGTTTGGGTTCACTGTTTTCTGGAGTATAGATTTCAACTCTCGATTTGAGGTTTCCGCTTGGCCATTTGTTTGAGGGTGGTAAGCTGTAGAGATCTTGTGAGTCACACCATATTTTGTTAGTAGGGATCCCACAATTTTATTACAAAAATGTGTGCCTCGATCGCTTATTAAAAGTCGAGGGACCCCGAACCTTGAAAATATGTGTGACTTGAGAAAGCTCGCAACCACCTTTGCATCATCAGTTTTGGTGGCTTTAGCTTCCACCCATTTTGAGACGTAATCCACTGCAAGGAGGATGTAGATGTTACCTTGAGAGTTTGGGAACGGTCCCATGAAGTCAATGCCCCATGCATCGAAGATCTCACAGAAAAGCATGGGGTTTTGAGGCATCTCGTTTCTCCTCAAAATGTTGCCCGCTCTTTGGCAATTATCACAAGATTGACAAAAACCATGTGCGTCCCGAAATAAACTCGGCCACCAAAAACCACTTTCAAGAATCTTCACCGCTGTCCGTTTCGGGCTGAAATGTCCTCCACAAGCATAAGAATGGCAAAACTCTATTATGTGGGCTGTCTCATATTCGGGGATGCATCTTCGGATAATTTGATCGTTGCAATGCTTCCACAATTCTTCTCCACAACTAGTATTTACTAAGAAAAGACAAATTGGTCAAATTTTGTGAAACGGAGGAAGTGCAATTTTACGAAACCACTACTCTAATTGGGATTTCCTGCGTCCACTAGTGATTTTGATCATATAAGAAAGTTTCTAATCAGAAAAAGTCACGTCATATTAGACCAGAAAGACGCAGATCAAATCATGCCAGATAAAAACTAATGGTTCAAATCCAATCATAGATATTGAGATTGCACATCATTTTTGAAAAGTATTTAGATCAGATGAACTGTACATCTTCTTAATAAGTTTTTACCGAATTTATAGTTAGTAGTCGGTCAATCACACATAAAATTATAAATAGTTTTAGAAGAATATATTTGAACATAATGGTTTGATTAAAATGCATGTACTACCTCTCTGTCACATTTTATGTGTCTTAGTTTAACTAGTTTGACACAATTATTAATAAAATGGTTGAAGAATCAAAGTTGTTGGAATTTAATTTGAATAGATGATATCAATCACATATTTCTGATAATAGTTGAGACATTTATTTGAGACATACGGAAGCTAAGTAAAACAATAAAATGAGATTTTAACTGTTCGGTTCCAACAAATCTTCGGTTCTTGGTACCAATTAAAGTCCAACCCTTATACATATCTAAGAAAAATACTACGGAATACTACCTCTGCGGCTCCGCCCCCTATAATTGTCCCATTTTTCATTTTGTAAGTGTTCCTCTATTGTTGTCTCATACCATATTTGATAACATTTGTGTGTCTCTAATTCTTTCTTACTTTATTTCCACCATGGATCTAAAAATCGGGCTAGGCGCCCGCCTAGGCGCCGCCTAGTCGCTAGGCGGTGGCTGGGCGCCCCGACTTTGGTGTAATCGGTCGAAAAAATCGGTCGGGCGCCTAGGCGGGCTAGGCGGCCGACTAGGCGGCTAGGCGGGAGCCTGGGCGGGCTAGGCGGCCGACTAGGCGGCTAGGCGGGAGCCTGGGCGGGCTAGGCGGTGGCTAGGCGGTCTGGATTAATTTTTTTTCCAGATCCAATTTTTCCCCCCGTTTTGACTTAAAACAATGTTTAATCAATAAGTATTCTATTCCTATATAATTTAGTTTCATATTACTTTGATAAAAATTAATTTTGAAATATTTAAAAAAAATAGAATATATATGTGCATTTTTAGAGACTAAAAAATATAAATCTCTACATTTATCTATTAATTATTTTATTAATTATAATGTTTTTACAAAAATGATAATATATAATGATTATATGAGTTATTACTATTATAAAAAAAAATTCAAAATATTATAAAATTATTGGTAATATATTTAAAATTCAATGAAAATAAAAATAAAACAAAGAAATAAAGGAAAACACCTAGGCGCCCTAGTCGGCGCCTAGGCGCCCTAGTCGGCGCCTAGGCGCCCTAGTCGGCGCCTAGGCGCCCGCCTAGGCGGGCTAGGCGCTAGGCGGCCAGTCACCGCCCGACTAGCGCCTAGCGCCTTTTAGAACATTGATTTCCACTATATCAACTCATTATCAACTACATAATTCTACTTTTTTTAAAGCACATCACTATCTGCCATCCCAATATTAGGGGGATCGAGGTAGTAGTACATTGCGTAGATCATTGAGAATGTAGGGGGACCGGACTTATGAAATTTATATAGCTGCAGGGGCCGAAACTTAAATTTTTCAATATATAATCACAATGACACAGGGAAGGGGTTTAGAGTCATTTAACCCTAATAAATATCTTGTTGGTTCACATGGATTTATTAAACAAAATTTCATTCTAATGGATTCAAGTTTGGTTACTCAAGTTTTTCTCAGCAAGCTGTTATAGATTATTCTAACTTTTAGCCACGTTGTTAAACGCCCTATTGTTTGCATTGTTTTTACTATTGTCGTTTGAACACTCAAATTAAGATGTACAGGAAAAAGCATCAACGGTCGCATATAATGAGGACGAGATCCCAAACAGGAATGGAGTGTTGACTCTTTGGCTGATTCTTAGGGTTGTAGGGAGGGTTTTTTTTAGTGTACTTTGGGTTGGGATATTTACTTTCTTTTTTTATGTTCCCTTGCTTTCCTCTTTTTCATTTCCTTTCAAGTAATTTTTTATTTTCTTTAATAAAAGTTTTTCTTTTCGAGAAAAAAAAATATTATATGATGGTCCCGGATAGAGGTAAAAGTCTAGAAGGGGGGGGGGGGGTGAATAGACTTTTAAAGCTTTTTCAGTTTTGAAACACTTTTCCCTCTAGATGAGTTGATCTATAATCTTTTGAGAGATTAATAGATGCACAGCGGAAGTCTTTAACCTCTTTATACTTATTGTGAGATAACTTTCTAGTTTAAATGGTGTTTAGACTGGTTATGAGAGGAAGTAGGCTTGGCAGTTGGCTGATGAGCAGGTAACTGCTTAGGCTGCTGCTGTACAGGCAGTTGGCTGGTTGGCAGGCAACTGCTGAGTTGGCAGTTGGCTGGTGGGCAGATTACTGCTGAGGCAACTGTTAAGAATAGGATAACTCTTGGATGGCTTTTTTTTCTGGCTTGTTATGGAGTTTGGAAAGCTAAGTATGGATGGGCAGTGGGCTCAGCAGGAGGGTGAAGACCAGGTACTGTTGAGGTACCTTCTGAGTTTAAGACAACTTCTAGTGAAAAACACTCTCAAGGAGAGTGAGTTATTAAGCAGTAGGCTAAGCAGTAGAGTCAATGAAGACTACTGCTTAGGATGCTGCTGGCAAACTACAAACCTTTAGTGAGATGTGTTTTGGTGTGTGCTCTGTATGTATGAAAGTAAATCAACACACCATATATTCTGGTTCAGAGGTGATGTAATCCTCCTACATCCAGTCCCACCCTATTTCAGATGGATTTCCACTAAAGTATTAAGCCCAATACACTTAGTGCCAATCTAGCCTTGACAACTCTGGCCTAGATTGAAGGTTTTTCACAATGAGTATAACACCACTCAAAGTTACTCAGTCCTTAGACTTTTCTCAATTGATCCAGTGTGGATCAAAAGGTACTCTATCTATCTAACCACACTTTAGGATCCGAACAACTGTTCTCCTAAGTGTTTACAACACCATGAATTTGTTCGCAAAGTTTCTAACCTCCAACTAAAACCTAAGCTCTAAAAATGTTACAATGAATGATCTAGTCTAAGAGCTTAGTGAAGCATGAGTCAAAGCAGAGTGTTCAAGCACTCTTTCTTTTGCTGGATATTCGTAGTGTAATGACTGAACCATTTGCTTTGAACTCAATGACTTGCTTTTGATCTCACGCTTCTGCCTATTTTTATAGGCATCTCCAGTAGATTAATCTCCTCCGTTGGTTAAGAGGATTTAATCCTAGACGTCCAAAGTATTGTACTTGCGTCTTCTTGTGTTGGAGCAGGATAAGGATTTGTCTTTGAAGACCACTTGCTTTGTACGAAGATAACACCCATACCATAGGCCTTCTTATCGCTGCATGCCTATTCTGAAACTTCTTCACTATTCACCCATTCGTTTGTCTTCTCTGCTCTTGCATTCTGAATGTATTGGCCTTGTCTTGCAACTACACTCGTGAAGCTGAGTGCGTGAACCTGCTCAAGTAGTGAAGTAGTAAAATGTGTGACTTAGAATATTTTGTACCAAATAAATTTTGTACTGGTAGGATCTTTTAAATATCCTATTAAGGTAAACTTACCTTATTGCATTTTGTTCTTTCCAGTACAATTTATTTGGTAAAAATTTCACAGTAAAATTTGTCACTTATTTTACTAATCACTTTCTTTCTTTAAGTGACATGATTAAACTTATGTATCAAATTAAGACTATACTGGTTGGATCTAAATATCCATGTAAGGTAAATAATTTTTACCTTATTGCATTTTATAGTTCCAGTATGTTTAATTGATACATAGTTTGTACATTGGAATTCTTGTCACTTGTAAGCAGGTATCTTGTTAACTTAACTGGTAGGATATCAAATTCTTTTTAAGGTAAAAATTATTACCTTATTGCATTTTGTTTTCCAATTAGTTAACCAATATTCTTGTTCACTTTGATTAATCTGTATATCAAATAACACTTTACTGGTTGGATTTAAATATCCAATTTTAAGATAAAGACAACTTTACCTTATTTGATTTTGAATCCCAGTGTGTTCTATTTGTTATATATATAGAAATTTCATTGTTATCTTTTGTAGTGAACAGAATATCAAGAACTCTTCTTCTGAGTGTATGGTTTATCTAGTATTTCGAACATGATAAACTAAATATTTAACTGGTAGGATATCAATTCCTATTAAGGTAAAATTACCTTATTGCATTTTGTTTTTCAGTTAAAATAGATAGTTCATTTGTACGAGATGTTATTGTGTGTAACAAATAAATATAACTGGTTGGATTTATACGATATCCTTTTAAGGCAATTCAATATTGCCTTATTGCATTTTATGGTTTTCCAGTCACATTTATTTGTTAACTATAAAAAGGAGCACGACACATCTAGATAATTTTTCTTAGTACTAGATAACTGCAAGATGCTACAATATATAGAGGATAACAAAGACTCCTATAATAATGCTACAATAGAAGGGGGGAGAAACAAAAGCTTTTGGCATCATCAAAAACAGTTCATCAAAATCTAGGGTCTAACATTATATCTTTTCACTCCAAAAATATTATTAACAATTATCTACGAAAGGTTCTGACATGTATAAAAATATGTATCCCTAATGTCATCATTTTTATAATGCTGATGACAAAAATTAAATTGAAACAAACACTATATATTAAAATACACATGTAATATGTTATGATAATTCTAATTTGGTATGGCATCACCATAGAAAATGGTGACATTATTTAAAATTTATTAATATTTACTTTAGAATCAATAACGATCAAATTAATTCCCTATGATAAATTTAAATAGTAATCTTTTACGTGGATTGAAAAATTCTAGAGTGGTATTGATGGAGTTTAATTCAACTACGATAGTTTAATCTACGATAGCAGATGAAATTTAGGCAGCGTAAAACAGTATTATTATTCCGGAATTTGGATCCTTGGTAGGATGTGTACAAGAAATATTTATAGACCCTAGGTCCTAGAATTCTAGGAGGAAACTAATACATTTAATGCAATTAATTGAATTTGAGTCATGTAATGTCTCGAACGTTGTGCAATGATGGTTTCCCTCAGGTTCACGTTTCTTCCGTCATTTCCTGTTGCTGCCAGATAGTTATGCTCGAATGATATAGCCTGCCACATAAGCCCTAGGAAGAGTCCGACCTCACTAGAACTCCGTCCAGGCTCGATGTCTGTTGTCCAGCCTGACCTGGTTATGGGTTCCTTTTTCGGGTTGGGTTCCTTAATTAGACCCAGCGGCTATTATTATTATTATTATTAATCCCGATTAATGGGTTGATCTTATTGATGGACTTTTCTTTAATTTTGTCTTGGGCCATGGTTGTGATCCATGATACCATCAGCTATGATCTCATTAGATCTATGCTCAGGTTTGATACGATTTTTTTTAAGTCTGATCTGATTTGATATTATGTGTATTTTGCTATTATCAAAATTGGTTTATTAAGATGATCAACTTAATTAGCTTGATCTGCTTTCAAAAGAAAAAACTTAAGCTTGATCTGGTTTTGTCCTTATAAGTCAAGACTAGAAACATTTTATCTGAAATTGAAACTAGTCCCCAAGAAAGCATCTAGTATATTTCAGAAGTTATTTACCACATTAGTTTATCACACGACATACTATATACGAAGTATATCTACCATATTATCATCTTATTAAGTTACTATCATTTTAAATACCAATTATTATCTATATCTATATACCACATTATTTATAAATTATATACCAAATGTTTAAATGAGAATTTCACAAATTTAATTAGATTCGGCAATTCAAGCAATTATTACAATGTTACGACTTACGACTTAAGTAGGTGTCTGGCGACTCATCTTTGAAAAACTACGTTACAAACCTTTGAAATGAAAAGGCATATAGATTTAACTAGCTAGCAGTTTTATTCGATACTACCTCTCTGAATTCCAATATTTATTTGAGAGTGGGAAAAAATCAATCCGTAAACGATTCAGCTTCCCCCAAGTAAATCTCTCAATATAAATTGATCGATGCTGATCATCATACCAACCATTCCCGATCTTAATCAGATTAGCTAGCTAGTTCCAAATTAAACGTACGTACAATGGGCGAGATGAAATGGATTGTTTCCCTCTGGTTTCTGTTCATCATCGCGAATTCGAACCGTGCTTCTTCCGTCTACGGGCAGGGATGGATTTAGGGGGGGGGCGCGGGGGGGGCGACCGCCCCCCTTGGACATTCAATTTTTTTTACCATATATGTAATATTTTCATAAAATTTTCATAATTTAATTAGATTCGCCCCCCTTAGCTTTTTTAATTTTCAAAATTAGTATATAGTATTACATAATGTAATACTTAATTGGAGATTTAAAAGAAGAAACATCTAAAATAATTTACATAACTTAAACAAATAAACAATAGAGTAACTCGTTATTTAAGATTTAGGATACTTATTATATAAGAATTCATAGTTTTGTAATGTTTAATTATCTTTATTAGATAACAAGTACTAGATTTTGTAAAACATATATTAAACAATATTAAATACCAGACACACTAATTACACAACTTTTAGATCACGTGAAATGAATCCAAAATATAAATATTTATGGACATTAGATTACATAATTCATTTACTTCTTGCTTTCTAAAAATAATTTATTGCATGGATAATAAACTAAATTATTATAGAATTAATAAAAATATTAAAATATAATATGCACCATATGTGTGTGTATGTGGTGCATATTATTCTAAAAATAACAATCACATACATACTAGTATACTACTATTGTAATATTAAGAAAACTTCTCATGAGTCATGACTCACGAACACCCCCGGCCCATTGGTGGACAAAAATTACAATTCAATAACCGATTCATGAGGTTAAACAATGTAGAAGTTATTAAAAATGTATTGGTTGATGTTTTTGTCATCGTCTAAATTTAGAATGTAATAGATTTAAATGCCGCTCGGGATGTGCATGTATTAATGTAATTTTTTGAATAAAAATAGACGCATAGCTTTACAGCAACGAAAAAAATTTCGCCCCGCTACACTAGGGGAAAAATTTCACCCCCGCTACACTAACAAAAAAAATTCACCCCCTACACTAGCGAAAATTTTCGCCCCCCTTGACTCAGAATCCTGGATCCGTCCCTGTCTACGGGAGAGAGATTCCGGCAGCGTCACCGCCGGCCGTTGGCTTTATAGCCGGGCACCGGTTGGAAACGGATTCAGCCGGGTGTTGGGATGCTCTGTGGGAGATAAAGTCTTGCATGAGTGAGATCGAGGCTTACTTCATCAACGGGACGATCGACATTGGGGCAGAGTGCTGCGAAGCCATCACCACCATCACGCGCCACTGCTGGCCGGCTGTTCTCTCCGGCATCGGCGTTTCCCCGGAGGAGTCCGACATTCTCAGAGGCTATTGCGACGCCGCCGAATCGTCGCCTCCGGCTGATGATGTCGGCGGCTCGTTTCAACCCAGTCCAAGTCCTCCTGTCGTCAATTAGTATAGTACAGTACAAATCATGCTGGTCTTCGTGGCAACTGCCGCCCGGCTGCCACGTGTACCTACATGTCTGAAGGATCGATCGATCATCTGAATTGTCTGCTACTTTAATTAATCAAATTAAATAAATACAGTTTTTGTTCTTCCTAAATGTGATTGTTCGTAGTATAATACTCAGTTCATGATTCCCCCTCCCCCAAAGCATATCATTCGAACGAATTCGTCAGAATTTTTATCTTCTTCAACGAAAAGTTCTATATATATGTGTGTACCATTTTAAATTTCATTAAGGCACCCAGGCCAGTCTTTAGTTATGAAGTGGTGAAGAACTTGTGTTGACTGTATAGTTATGTAGTATTCCCAAAACAGTTTGATTTTATATACATCTAGTATACCAAATTAGCAATGTTTGTTTCGGGTATATATATTGGGGAATTTGACTTTGCACCCACATTTTGGATCATATTGGATTTTACATTCCATTTTTAAAAAAACTTTGATTTTGAAACCCATTTCACTTAAATCCTTTGACTTTGCACCCCATTTTGAAATTTTCCTCCACAAATGTTATATGATAGGCCGGGTGAAAAGTCAAAGGTTTTTTAAAATGGGGTGCAAAGTCCAATAGTATCCAAAATGTAGAGTGCAAAGTCAAATTCTCCCTATATATAAGAGTAAACTTAATTTAGGATAATGGGCGAGAAATTTGATGCCATGCCTTGGGTATGTAGACAGAAATTTTGATTAAATCTCATAAATTTGATATTTTCTAATAAATTTGAAATTTAATATTAAATATACATAATAATAATAATCCAGAAAAAATTTTGATATAATCTACCACACAAAAATAATTCAGCCTTGGTCCTAAAATAATTTAGGATACCAACATGAGTCGACATAAGAAGATATTCGTATATTTTGATATTATCTTTTTTTTGCAAGGTGTTTTGATATTATCTAATATATCTAAATATTAATTATTGAATAATATTTAGATCTTATCGAATTATAGCTAAGCATGGACCCCTTCAAAAAAAAATAGGCATGGACCTAGTCCGTAACCGTGTCCAGTACTGTGCGGGCAGGAATTTGATCCGTTTTCCGGTCTCAGACGAAGACTGGATAACTGACCAAGTGAATGGGCTACCCGGTCAATATCTTATCAGATATTGCATATACCTGAGTACCTGACCAGATATATGAACAATTTTTCAAATGGTCAATTCTTTTTTGTTTGGTCGCTTTGATTTTTCCTTGATCCGAGCTTTTTAGGTTCATTCTTGATTCTTTGGATGATCTTGATCTGTTTTTAACTTAGAATACTCGTATTTAAGACTAAAACTAAACACAAATATCTAAAGAGGGCTAAAATATTACGGAGCATAATTCTTTGAATAGGACTCAGGATTACCATTATGCCCTTTTATATATACTAATAATATACAAACTCGAAAGTTTGGGAAAAGGGGCAAATAAGCCCACGTACTAACAAAAAAGGTCAAATAAGATCTTTATTCGACTGATCTGATATTCGACTGAAAATGTTCAAGTAAAAACATCTTTATCGCCCTTTTATGTCGCTCTGATTTGGTTTGATCCGAATTGGCCTAATCTAGTAAATGTTTTGTTCCTGTGAATTTTATAACTGATCTAGACTAATCATGTTTGTCTTGATCTAGTTTGGTTTCTCAAATCTGGTCTCAATAAGAGAGTGAGTGTGCCATTTATTTTTCTCAATAATGTTTGATGTACCCACTCTTATACCCACTATTTTTGTAAAGTGTTTTTTTTTTGTCTGTGAACCGAGTTCACAAACAATATTTTGTTTGTGCAAAATATTATTTGTCAATTAGGGTTCACAAACAAAAAAACACTTCACAAACATAGATCATTTTTTGTTATTTTTTTGTAGCTGCCGGAGCCGTTCCGCTACATATTACCGAATTACGGGTGGGTCGCATTCTTCCTATTGGCTATTGCATGCGTGCCACGTACACACTACTTTAGAAATATTAATTATTATTACTCCGTATAATATATTAATACAAAATAATTCACAATATATTGATATTACCCTTAAAATTATTGGGGCCCTCAACATTAAAAGGCCCTATCTTAAAGAACAAGTGGCACCTGTTATTCTGTTAAACGATTGAAGTAATTACTTTTTATATCTCATCATTTTTTCGTAATACTTTTTAGACGTATTTATATGATCATCTTATCTTAGAAATAATCACCCAACAAATTTTCTTTTCAATTTCAAAAGTAAAAAATAGACAGATGGAGGAGGGAGAGGCGGAAAGCGAGTATAATAAATAAAATATGCGTAAAAAAAGAAAAGGGGAATCAGACGATTATTATTCCAGGAGATACCCTTCTTAGCTCCTGAAGTTTCCCAGAACACTCTTTTCTGGCAAAAACGAAAATAACCCCTTCCCCCAAATCCCGATGCCTCCTCCTTCTACGCTATCTGTACCACCTCTGCTCTAACTCCAAACCTGCCTTCTCTTTTGCTTCAGTTTCCATGGACCAAAATTCCGCCTTTCCGACAAGCTGCCCAGAACGGCGTCGTTCCTAGATCGCGTGACGCCCTCCATTCAAGTCTCAGATCTGGTGACGTGACCACGAAATCCTGTCCCTCGTGTTTATACATTCTTTTAATACAGAAAGACCCATTAAAGCGAACTAACGATCCGGTGAAGAATGGACGGAGATGAACTCCGGTTGATTTTGTCGAATTCCAAAACGGATGTGTGGACGCTGATTGGGACGGCGATTGAGGTGGCGTCGGTGGACTACGCCGATGAGTTGAAGGATCGCCGCGACAGAATCGTTGAGAAGCTGTACTCGATTCGCTGCCGGAACTGCAGCGACCAAGTCAACGGTCACTTCGCTGCCGACGGTGTTGTGAACTTCAATAGTGTTATTAGTAAGAGTCCTTCGAGCCCGGAGTCTAACCATCGTCGTCATGTTGATGATGAACGGGAAGAAGGTGAACAAGAGGAAGAAGAAGAGGAGGAGGAGGATGCTGATCCGTATGGAGGTCTGTTTGACGATGAGCAGACTAAAATTCTAAGAATCAGAGAGGAGCTTGAAGATCCGGAACAGGTTTATAATTTCTCGAAATCTTTTAAGTCATCTTGTCATCTCTTAGTTTGCAGTTTTTCAAGCTAAAAGTGTGATTTTTGGATGGAATAGTCTGAAGAGTCTGTGATTGAGTTGCTGCAAAACCTTGAAGATATGGATATTACGTTTCAAGCTCTGAAGGTGAGTTAAAAAAAATCTTTCTTTTTTTTACCCCCTGAGGGTTCCGGAGTATTTGTGTGGAAAACCAAACTTTTCATCCGTTTTGGTTAGGAAACTGATATCGGAAGGCACGTGAATCGATTGAGGAAGCATCCATCAAATGAAGTGAAGAGATTGGTGAAACAGCTAGTCAGGTTTTAATTCCACTGACCAAAAGAATCAACTAAAACAATTGTTTTGGTTGTTTTTTGGGAATGAAGCAGTTAATGACTGGCTAACCTGTTTCGCTTATAATTCATTAACACAATTCTCATGAAACTTTTGTGTCTTAATGACATAAATGTTCTTTGGTTTCTTTGCAGAAAATGGAAAGAAACTGTAGATGAATGGGTTAGGCTTAACCAACCCGAACAAGCTTCTTCAAATCTAATTGGTATTGTTCCCCAAGCAGTTTAGCACTATTTTAGTTTCAATAGTTTTTAGCTGCAATTTGTAACCAATGAATCTTGTGGCAACAGCTGAGGGAGACTCGCCCCAGCAGAACTTGTATAAGAATCAACAGAATGGTCATCATCAGGTTTATGCTCTAATCAAATTACTAATTGCATCTTTGAAGAACCATAAATTAAATTAAACACAAAGTTCAAACTTTCAATGTCTAAGTAGTAGTATGATGGTCCTTTTCAGGTACCTGATTTTGGATATTCTCCAAATCCAAGAAGTAAGTCTCAATATTGGATTCACATATTATGGCTCATGAATCACTTTGACAAGTTTAGTGTACTTTTTAATCTCAATATGACCAACTGAGTCTGATGTTTTTTAGATGGGAGCTCAAGCTTAGACCGGAATAATTCAGAACAGGAACAGAAGCCAAGATCAGTTTCTAGGAATGGAACTCCTAATAAACCATTTCAATATGCTCCAAAGCCAGCTTCAGCTCCTCCTCCATCTGTATATATCCTCATTCTTTCTCGTGCACAAAGACTCATAAATCATAAGTTTCAGTCTGTTTATTTGGGAGTAAAAGTTGGAAGTGCATGATGTCATTTATGTATTGACATGGAGCTTCTGAGGGACTGGGGTTGGAATGATTATTTACCAATGCATTTCCAATATTAGGGATTTTGCATCATAGTTGTTCACTGACATATGGTCAAAATAATCTAAGACTTGCTGAATATGGTACGATTCCTCGTGCTGTGTTCATGCCAACTAATGTAGGATTTTGTAATGCATACAAGATGATTGTTTTAGGCAGTTGTCAAACCCATCAACTTGGTTTGTTAGTTAGTTTTCTTATTTGGATCCTTGGTTGTAATTTTTATTCTTGTCAAGTCGTTTAGAGTTCCGTAATTCAAACCAAGGCTGCAAAAGGTTCAAGGGCTCGTTGTCGTAGCCTTTTACTTCAGGATGGAGATTGAACGCACATATGCATGCATAATACTCCCTCTGTGTTTAAGTAACAGCCCATTAATATAAACATGTGGTGTTTAAGGCGATCGTTAATGGTTTGTAAATTGACACCATTGAAGGAACAGCTACTTTTGTCTATGTGGCTTAGAGGGAAGAACATAATGTTATATTCATGGGTATTTGCAGAGGCCTCCAAGGGAATCAGTGGTAGATGTGGAAAAGCTAAATTCAGCGAGGAGGAGGCTTCAAGAGAACTACCAAGAAGCACAAAATGGTTTGCTTTTGCACTTTGAAATCTATTTGTGGCATTATTTACTACAACCGCATTCCTTACTAATGTTTGACTGGTGGTTGTTTCTGTGGTGTGTATTGTTTGCTTTGTGAAGCAAAAAAGCAAAGGACAATACAAGTGATGGATATTCATGAGATTCCAAAACCAAAGAACACCTTCTTTGCAAAGAATAAAGGCAGCTTTCAGGGAAGGCAGCACCGTTAATGCGTTGAATAGCCCTATTTGAGTGTACAAATAATACTCTGCTTTATTTTTACGGTGCACTACGACATTTTGTGATAATGGGATTTTACCAAAAAGTGGGAAATCCCTATTCCTGTACTTTTTATTTTTATTTTCTTGCCACTATAATTAAGCACACAGGCCTTTCTATTCATATATAAAGATTACCTTCTTCGATTTGGATAATAGGTTAAGAGTTAAGACTTGAGATGCTCTTTAGTGCCCCTTGCCACCACTCGAGCTGTGTGGTTTGTGAAATTAGTGGGTCACTAAAATTCCTGGGTCAACCCGAACAACTTGAGGGTTACTGTGCTAATTACACAATGGTAGCAATTTGCCACATGCCCATATTGCGATATACTCTCTTCCTTCGATAAGAACTTAGAAGGTTTCCACCTTCCTTTTTTGGGTGTCTTATATAAAGATTCTCTTTTTCATTTTAGAAAACAATTAACAATCTTAAGTGACAAATTGATCATTAAATATTAAAAATAATACATTTATATCATCACAATTATCAATACTAACTATATTATCTATTAAAATTATTTCTCAAAATATACTCAAAGCAATTTATTTAATTATTGTCTAAATGACCGTGCCGTTTTGTTATGGAAACCTTCCAACGGGACGGAAGTAGTAGTGTTTAAGTACCACAAATTATGCACAAGTCAGACACTCGGTAGTTCAAAAACTCAGTGCTTAGTTATTAACGTGGGTTTTTGACATGAATATTACTCTCTCTGTCCCTTAAAATTCTTCCAAATTTCCCTTTTTGGATAATTTGTGTGGCTCATATTCATTTCACTTTTTTCTTACACAATCACAACCATACATTTCAACTTAATTCCACTTCCTAAATATGTGAGCCAACTCAAAGTTGAAAGAATTTATTGGGACGGAGGGAGTAGTAAAATTTAGATAATGGACAAAAAAGAGACTTTTATTCTTAGTTTCCATAAATGTGACTAATTAATACCTACTTTACTTAATTACCCTTCCTAAAGTGTAGTCTTACTCCAATACTCCGTAAGAGCATCTCCAATGCTAAAATGTGCACGGTGCACATGTGGCATAAGTGATAGCCACATAAATATTAGCAAATAAATTATTTATCTCCTTATTTGAATGATTTTATACAATTTTGGTAAGTTTTTCCCTGCAATGTCAACTGCAATGTCAACATTTAGACGGTCTCCTTGACATTGTGGAGAAAAACTTACTAAATCTGTATAAAATCATTAAAATAAGGAGAGAAAGAATTTATTTACTAATATTTATGTGGTCATGTCTCATACCACGTGTGCACCGTGCACATTATATCATTGGAGATGCTCTAACATTGCATCGCATGACGTTACTCCGTTCTGACATTGCATTGCATTGGGCGAGAGTATAGTGCGTAAGAATGTCATCTCTAAACATGCTTCCGTTTTATTTTAAAATTATTTCTCAAGATAGACACTTGTTTTTTTAATCATCTTCAACAACTTATTCTTCTTTTTTTATTTTAAAATTATTTCTCAAGGTAATTGGATATGGAAATATAAGTGTCTTAAATATTTGATTTATTATACTAAAATTTGTGTAAAACGATCTTAATTAATACTGTTTAAGTGATCACCGTCTCAATTACTATCGCTCCAGTTACTATTTCTTAGTTACTATCACTTCAGTGACCATCGTACTAGTTACTATCACTCCAGTGACCATCGTAACAATTACTATCACTCTAGTTACTATCGCTCCGGTTACTACTTCGTTCTAGACTTCTAGTTACTACTATTCTGGTGATGATCATCTCAATTTACTACCGCTCCGGTGACCATCACTATAGTGACAAAAAATCCAAAATCAGTATTGATGAAAATCATCAGTGATCAAAGATTCATCAGTGGCCACCATTCGTTGACCACTCGAGCATTGACTACCCTCATTCATAGTGATCATTCTTAATGCCCGCCACATTGAATTCCCAACAAGTGACATTGTCACTCATAATGACGTGCTGTCTAGTGACATTGCCAACAATAGTGACCTACCAGTTAGCAATGTTCTAAAAGGCGCTAGGCGCAAGTCGGGCGTCAGCCCAACGCCTAGCGGCTAGGCGGGCGCCCAGGCGGGGGACTAGTCGGAGACATGTAATTTATAGTTTTATCAATATTTTAGCATAAATATGATAAGTAACGTTGTGTTTTGTGTGGGTAAGAAAATATGATAATGTATATACACATACACATTAACATGTATGGTTTTATCGTAATCTACAACTACTACCTTTCTTCATATGTGTTGTTGAAGTTAAATGTACACATATATCCTAGAGTACAACAATACAAAATGAAAAATTAATTGTTCGACGAATCTAGACGTCTATGCGGCCGATTAAGCGTTCTGGGCGGGCAACTAGGCGCCCTAAGCGACCGACTAGTTCACCTAGGCGCCAACTCAATCAGTCGGAGCGCCTAGACTAAAATCGGGGCGCCCGACCACCGCCTAGCGCCTAGGCGGGGACTAGTCGGGCGCCTAGAACGATTTTTAGAACAGTGCCAGCTAGTGACATTGTCGCCCATAGTGACCTTGTCACCCACAGTTACACGCCACTCAGTGACATCGCCGGCCATTTACCATTTTTTTGTCTGTGGCCAACTACCTTGATTGTGACCGCCACCCTGATTGCCGATGAAACGACTGCCACCCATGGCGGCTGCCAGCGGTGAACTGCCTGTAACCATCCACACCCCAACTACACCCTCAAACCCTAGTAACCATCACCTACTCTCACCATCAGACCCTAGATCTCGTCCCTCAACCCCAGCCCATAGCTCCCAACCCTAGCCCCCAAGCGCACCATCATGTCCCTAGTCATGATCTCGCCGATGACCAATGTACTCAACGCCGTCGCTCACCGCACTGTCTCTCTCTGCACTGTCGCTCGCCGCACCGTCACTCACCTCACCTCGCATGGTTGTCTTCGGATCTGAAGATGTCCGACCCCGTCCATCAACACCAAGAGACTGAGAAAAGGAGAAAGAAGAAAGAGAAGAATGTTGAACATGTGGAAGTTGATGGCGGAGTCAATATGGCGGAGGCAGAGCTCGGACGGCGACGACTTGAGGTTGGCCTAGAAATAAAAGGGACACAGGAGAGATGTGGAGGGTTGGGGTAATTTTGGATTTTCTGTTTGATTAGCTCTCTTTTTTGTCCGATTCAATTGTGGTCATATTTTTGTCTTTACAAAACTCTGGAGTAATATTCCCGTCACTCTTTCTTCTGACTTTCAACCTTAGGGATGTTAGGGTTATTAATAAAAATAATTAGGTAAATTTAACTGTTAGCTGAATTTAAGAAAAATATTTGGACAAGCTTTATTATTTATATTCATACGGTTCAAGTGCTTTGTGTCATTTAATTATAAGTTGGTATGGGAAGTGTGAAAATCGTTTTATAAGACTATATCACATATGCCAAAAAAAAACTATATCACATTTAAAATAAATTTTTAAAAGAATTGTTTCTTTAGGGTGTGTCTGGGAGTTGAGTTTTGGAGGGAGGAAAAGTTTTATGGGGGTCTATAGGCCTCTTTTTTTGGAGCATTCTTCTAGACCTATTATAGTACATGCTCATGTTAATGCCAACATCCTTGATTGGGATGGGACCTGAACCTGCGACCTCCTCTTTGGGAGATAAGCAATGATGTCATCAAACCACAAGGTAACCCTCCTTTTTACGTTTGAGAGTTTAAGAAATTGAAGGGGGTGATTTTGGAGGGCTTTTGTAACCCTCTAAATGCTCAATTTTTAAGTTCCCCCAATTTGGAGGGTTTGAAAGGGTAATTAGTGAAATGATAATAAGCTTAATTTAAAATTAATATCAATTAAATTATTTGAATTTGTCATATCTCAAGATGATTTTAATCTGGGGCGGATGCCGCAAGGATGGTGTGGGGGCAGCTGCCCCCAATAAAAGTCTAGTAAACCATATTAATTATTAGTAAATATTAGAAATATAAGCATTTTCCCCCAATTAAAAAACTGATTACCCCCAACAATAACCTATGTTGTAAGACCCGAACCGGTCCGGGCGGGTTGACCCGGAAACTGGCGAACCGCTTGGAATACCGGGCCGGTTATGGATAACTGGCAAACCCGCCTAGACCCGATGACCCGTTGTTGACCCGGCCGGAAACCCGGCTAAACCCAGAGAAACCGTGTAACCCGCCCACAGGGCCGATCCTACCATTTTTTTGGCCCGAGTCGAATTTTTGTAAAAGGCCCTTAAATAATGTAAAATTTGGATATTAAGATTTCTAAGCACTAATTTAATTTATATGCCTACATCAAATAATTAATTCCACATAGTTGCATGATATTATTTTGATTGATATTATTTATATTGTTGTTATCTTAATAAAATAGAAAAAATTGTATATACATACTACTAGAATTAAATTATTTATAGGCTTCTATTATTGACCAAGTTTTTGGGGCCTGAGGCAACTGCCTCTTTGCCTCAAGAGAGGGTTCAGCCCTGCCCGCCCAGTCCTATATCTTTATTTTGCAATAAGTCTAAGCCAAATTGTTAAAGCTTTATACGGAGTAATTAGTAACTGATGTTATCAAACATCATCAAAAAAATGTTATCAACATCATCAAAATACTAATGGGGAGTAACTATTATTCAATATTGATATTAGCTTGCTTTTCAAATATGTGATATGTCTATATCATTTCAAATATAATTGAACGTTACTTATACGCGATATAATTTAATTGGATTTTATAATAACCATCATTCACACATAATAGTATTGTTTATAGATGTGTATTTTAAATATTAGAACACTATTATTATTGTTATACTTGTTATATACTATCACTATTTTATAAAGGAGAATATGTTTTATCTTTATAATCTTAATATAATTTATATTAAAGGTTGAACGGGTTGACCGGGTCAACCAGGTCAACCCGGTCAACCCGGTCAAAGGTTGACCGGGTTTTTCGCCCGTTGACCGGGTTGACCCTCCGGGTCCGGATTGACCCTTGACCCGGTCATTCGTCCGGGTCACCCTCCGGTCCGATTTTTACAACATAGACAGAAAATAACTGGGCCGTTCAGTCATCCCAATTCAAAGCCATTAATTTATGAATTTCACCCACACCGGCAAACCCGCTAACTTACCTGAAAAGTTACCGCTGAATCTTATATAGCCAAGAGATCAGCCTCATTTTATACCACTTTATTTTTAAATCAATAATCTATTAATGAATTTGATAGTAGAGTGTTGCACTTTGCGTTGTTACTATACGTTGTTATTAATGGGTTAGTCCGCTCCTTGTATGACATCTCAATTGTTTATTTGTTTAAACTCTAAAGACATATATTACTCTATAAATAATAGATAATGTTATTAAACTTATCATAATGTAATTATTAATATTTAATTTTGTAAGGTTTTTTATGTAAATCCATTAGATTTAATTTAATAGATAGATGATCATTTCACTCAAATAGTTATACATCTATTGGAGTCTAATCTTCTACATTTATGAGAAAAAAATCTCTAAACATGAGGAAAAATTCCCGAAATAGGAGTAAAAACATTTGAGAAAATCAAAATTGGACTATCATATACTCCGTATGTTGTATTCCCTAAATTGGAGTAACTATTGTCAAACTTGAGAAATATTGTCATATTTAAAGTCTGATTTTGTCAAAAAATGACACTAATTACTCATATTTAGTGAATAACAACATGACATTCTATTTAGGAATACACAAAGGTTTCTAACTTTCTACTCATATATTGAACAATTTCTTATACAACTATACTTTATTAATTTTTATTCGTTTGATTACTCTGCCCCCAATAAGAATTTTTCTTGGATCCGCCACTGATTTTAATTATAATTCATTCAAAGACTCTTTCTTCCAAATTCATTACTCCCAAATACGTAGAGGAGTTTCCTCACCTTCCCCTCCCTTTCCCCTCCAACAACATACTTTCAAAGTCTTCCCCTACCCTTCCTTCCAAACTCCCAAGCATACCCTTAGAAAATAGTCAAAGAAAAAAGCATAACAATTAAATAGATAACTTTCAAAATCACTAAAAATACTTTTGAGTTTGACCTAATAAAACCACTTTTAAAAATGGCAATGCTATCATTGGTTATGTCTAGGCATGGATGCAGTCTGGCCCGGTCTAGAACCATGTCCGGCTCTGTTTAGTACTGGACCGGGTCCATTTAGAGTGGTTTTGGGCCTAGGACATGACTAGTCCATTCTAGAACTGTTCACGGTTCCGATTTATAGTCTTGGGGACCTAATTGGGTTGTTCCTCTCCCGACTTAATTTTTAAAAACAAATAAAATGGGAATCGAGTGGGGCCAAACCGGCCGAGTACCAAGGACCAGCTCAGACCCGAAAAAAACGTTTCAGACCAAGGCCCAAACCCTAGTTATGTCTGTTGTTAAAATATGAATGGCTAGACCAGGGTCGTGCTAATTAGTAACTAAATTGAGCTAGCTTATAGTCTCAATAGGAGAGGGGTACAAATGTACTCTTGTACTATGGGTGGGAGAACGAATACATTCTTGTTCTATTTTTCGGAACAAATATACCCCTGAAGTATATGTTGAAGTGCATATATACCCCTAAACTTTTAAAAAGTCCAAAAAAACCCCTCATTTTCTTATAAAGAAGCAAATTTACCCTTATAGACTTTAAATAGATAAACTAAATTTCAAAAAACACCAAATAAAATATAATGATTTAAATAGAAATTTAAAAATATAGATTTATTATCATTAAAAAATATTAACTCTTTAATTTTAAATTTCAAAATTATTATTTTTCCGTTGTAAATGAAGCACGTACTTCAAATTCATAAATATTAATTTTAGCCTTGTTATGAAATTTTGAACATATTGTTATTTTTTTTTAAATAACATGCTTTGATTTTGTTTAACCTTAATAAAATTAAATTCACTGTTTTGTAATCTTGAACTAGTTATCATCATACAAAATATGTAATTTTATAGTGCGAAGAATGCAATTTTTTTATATTGGAAAACATATGAAATTCCTTTATTCGAAAGAATCTTAAATATATAGTAAAATTTTGAAATAGCATTTTATACTAACAATATTTAAATGTGATATGAAAATAATAAAAGGGAGAATTGGACACAAGTACATTTTTAATTTTTTTTTATTTTTTAATTTTGAATTTATAATTTATCTTTGGTGTTTTTTGAAATTTATTTAATCAATTTAAAGCCAATAAAAGTATATTTGCTCCCTTATAAGAATATGAGGGGTATATATGCACTTTCCAAATACTTCAGGGGTATATTTGTTCCAAAAATAGAACAAGGATATATTTGTTCTCACACTCATACTATAGAGGTATATTTATACTTTTTCCTATTCAAAATATAATCTAGTATATTTATACCTGTTTGAAAATTTTGAACACATTGTTATATTTCTTTAAATAACATTCTTTGATTTTGTTTAACCTTAATAAAATTAAATTCACTATTTTGTAATCTAGAACTATTTATCATCATACAAAATATGTAATTTTATAGTGCAAAGAATGCAATTTTTTTTTTATATTGGAACACATATGTTACCACTTTTTTCGAAAGAATCTTAAATATATAGTAAAGTTTTGAATTAACATTGTATACTAACAATATTTAAATGTGATATGAAAATAATAAAAGGGAGAATTGAACACAAGTACATTTTTAATTTTTTTAATTTTTTAATTTTGAATTTATAATTTATCTTTGGTGTTTTTTGAAATTTATTTTATCAATTTAAATCCAATAAATGTATGTTTGCTCCTTTATAAGAATATGATCGATATATTTGCACCTTTTAAAAAGTTCAAGGGTATATATGCACTTTCACATATATTTTAGGGGTGTATTTATTCCGAAAATAGAACATGAGTATATTTGTTCTCACACTCAACTATAGGGTATATTTATACTTTTCCCCATTCAAAATATAATCTAGTTATAATTTGGAACACTTTAACATTTACCATCAAGTGACCAATTATTCCGTTAGAATCTAATCTAATGAAGTAATGAGATGACTACTTGTCGTTGAATTTTCTTCCATGAATCTAAAGTTTGAATTGATGCAGGCGCATAACGCATTGGAGGATTCCCAGACACTGGATTGGATGTCCAAACAAACAATTGAGTTCATGGGTCATGACTCATGGATCAAACGAATGGACTTCGGACGTCTGAAGTCTGAGACCGGAAGGGTCGATCCAAGGCTGAGTCTGTTTAGAAATGAAATTGAACAGTAATGCAATTAATAATTCTTTGTATTTATTTTATTGTGGCAAACATTATTAATTCAGAAGAGTTTTTCACAATTCCACAACATCATAAAAAGAAACAATTCCCCAACAATTAGTTCTATAAAAACAAGCGAAAGTTCCCGAAATAAGACTAAAAAAGTTTGGAAATTCCAAAATATGACTGTCATGTTTTTATTCCCAAAATAGGACTATTTACTGCCAAGTTTGGAAAATGCTGTCATATTTAAAGTCTGGCACTGCCAAAACATGACAGTAATTAGTCCTATTTTGGAAATAAAAACATGACAGTCCTATTTTGGAATTTTCAAACTTTTTTAGTCCTATTTTGGGTAATATCTCTAAAAACAATAGTCAATAACTTCCATTCAGAAAAAAAAAAAACAATAACGTTCTTAAATACGGAGTATTCATCTTCTTCCAAAAGATTGAATCCCCAACCCCAAGCGTCCTTCACACCCCAACCCGATAAGACATTTGAGAGATTGTAAGTCACAGAGATTCCACACGGTGACACGGTGCGTACCAAAGACCCAGCCCAACACGCACGAGCTGTAACCTCCACACCGTCACTGCGGGTTTCGATCCTTGTTCATTATTCCAATTTTCCTGTCACTCAATCAACTGAACTACCCGTGCAAATTAAATATTCATTTTCTAATCAGCCTATTTGGTTGAAGAGACACAAGAAATGAGGAAAAATGGTAGTTAAAAAGATTAGTTATGCTTTTTTTTTTCTTATCCATTACCAAACATATATGGTATGTGTAGATTTAATGGATGTTACGCATTGCTAATGATGATTGGATTTCGACTGTTTATGAGAATACCTTTATTCACTCACAAATAAAGGATACCTTTATGTTTTCCAATCATTAAACAAAGTAACATACCATATTACCATGCAAATAAAGTGCTATGCAAAAATGCAATCACCAATGAATAGCAAAAGCCAAAAGGTTAATAAATCTTGACATTTTTTATTTTGCAATCACCAATAAAGTGCTATTTCAATTTCTCTTAGTTTTATAATACATAGTCATGGACCCAGGACCAGGCCGGGTACGGGTCGAGCCTAGGCCCGGCCGGGTCTGGATTGTTGTGGTTTAGGCCCGGGACCAACCCGGTTGTCTACCGGTTTCGGGCCGGGCCAGTTCCGATTCCATTTTTTTGTTTTCTAATTTATTTCATCCCCTCCCCCCCTCCCCCCATCCCCCAAGGCCCAAACCCATCGGAAACAGCCAACCCAACTAAACCCAACCCAATCCCAAAATAATTGAAAAAACAAATAAAAGGTCCGAAACAGTCCCGGTTCGCATTTCACCTATCCCGGGACCGCCCCCGGTTACACCCTAAAACCTGGCCTAGACCCAGAACCGATACCCGGTTCCCGAGTTGGGTGGCCCGAACCGAGTCCAACACTAATAATACACACAAAAATTTCAATTATTGCTCACTCAAAGGTTTAACAAAATTTAAGAAATTCAAAATTGTGTTGTTGAGACGTCAGAGATAGGTACAAGAAAGAGAAAATAGAAAAGTTAAAGTATGTAAATAATTTCAACCAAAGGGAAGGGTTTAATGCACCAAACCCCCCAGTGATTTGGAAATTCGGCGCATTAGCCCCCTGTGATTTAAAAAATGCATCAAACCCCCCTGTGTTTTAATTAATCATGTGCCAAATCCCTTATGTGAACAAATTCAATTGTCAAATAAAAGAAAATTGATTAACATTTTTGTATGATTCAGAGATTTTGACATATTTATTTGCATATTCAATCAAAATATTACGAAAAGTGATTTTCAAATCGTTAAATTTATTCATAAAGGGGTTTTGTGCATGATTAATTAAAACACAGGGGGGGTTTGACGCATTTTTTAAATCACAGGGGCTAATGCGCCGAATTTCCAAATCACAGGGGGGTTTGGTGCATATATAAATATAAATATGTGTGTATATATATAAATTAATACACACAGAGACACCTAATTACAATATGAAGAGCTGTCCATTTCATTCTCAAACTTGAATCTCTTACAGTAAGTATACAGCTCATACTATCATCCCCTGGATCATAAGTACTCTCAACCACCGGCAGTCCAGAAAACAGAAAACTGGGTACATCAACAACACAATCACATTATTCTGTTGAGTGGGATCCTTTCACTTTGCCGAGCAATCCTTTCCACAGGAGAAATGCTTTGCGGCATTGTCATACCACCAGATACTATGATTTCTGCAAGATTTACTCAAAAGTTAGAGATGACAAGAAAAAGCGGAAAACAAGGACTGCATGCCACAGTGTGGTTAATAACAGGAAAAGTGTACCTATGCCTTCACGGATTGACAAATTCGGTCTTATGATATCCTTGGAGCTAACAAGGACTATATCACCAATGTACAAGTGATTAGTTGGGACAAACACACTACACAGTTCTTCATCACCATCATCTTTCTGCACCCAAATACTCAGTAGCGGAACATATCCAAAACTTGCTAAGAGAACTACTTGTGAAGATTTTTAGGTATTACAATTACAAGGGTTATAGTGTTTACTAGTACTGCAGTATACCTGACATTTTTTGGGGGAATGTCCAATTTGTACAGCCCAATGCCTATTTTTGCCATGCAGGCCTACCCGCTTTATTTTTGGACAACCAACTACACCTCTTTCTAATTACTTTACCAAGAGGGCAAGAGGGTCTACTTAGATACATTTTCACATGTAAACAATGCTAGCCCCTCTAGGTTATAGTTAGCCCTTCTAGGGTTTTGATTTTAACATTAAGAATTACTCCGTATGTTGTAGTTCATTTTCGTATATTTTCAACTTTTACTTCCAAAATGGATGCCCGTACGGCCGTACACATAATAATGAGTTGGCAATTCAGATATATTATCCTATTCAACTCAAAACAAAGAAATCTATCGTAGGGTACACTTCACAATGAAGCTACGAAAAGCGGTTCTACCAAATACCAAGGCCTATTGGAACGAGTGCCAAAGTTATTTATTTTCCTATGCTAAATACCAGGATAAAAAATAATTAACTCCCTGTATTGAAAGCATAGGCCTACAAGACAGTCAGGTCTGCACAAGTACTACTAATTGCTTACTAAATACAACTGAACGTATTACAAATGTAAATGTGTAGGGCAACTAATAGAAGTGCAAAGATTATGCAATTATAGAATTGAATCAATTCAATTCTTTATTATAATACTTACTAGCTGTACTTTTCTTATATTTTAGGAGGCAATTAACAATTGTTTTGACACATGATGGTTTGTATTATTAAGACTTATGGTTCCTTCCGAAACGTAACTTTAAAGAAGGGGTAGTCCAAGAACTTATCAATGAGGAGTAGTAGCCCATGTGTTAATATAGCACTTTGTTCATCCAAACTTTTCTGGTGTGGGATAGTTCGTCTAGATCGTGCCATCATTCATTTTTTTTCATCCGGCCGTTTTTATAATCGTGTCATCATTTTTCATAAGGGACCCCACACCATGGATCGATTTGGCTCTGATACCATGTTAAGACCCGAGGTTCCATCCTAAAAGGTCAACCTTTTAGGATGGAACCCCGGGTCTTAACAGAGTTTTTATACTTCACCAATCTAGTACTTTGCTTGAAGTACAAATTGTATTTTGAAGAAAACAATACCTGAAGGAAGACATAAGATGTTATGAACCCAAAAGCATATTCACCCACACGCGGGTGACTTATGATTGCCACTTCCTTAAAAGCTGTTGTATTTTGGTCTGTTAGAAATATAAACAGATATAGAGAGAAAAATCAGCTTCAAGGAATATTTATGTCTAAATTTGTAAGGAGAAGCTGATCGGCACAATTTTAGTTAAGCATACACACAATTTGCAACGCAATTTTCACTATGGTCATCTGCAAACAGTCTCTTTATGCTTTAGTACGGGGGTAAGACTGCCTACATCCGACCCCCCTTACCCCACCGTAGGTGGGAGGCTTTTGCGGCACTGGGGTGATGATGATGATGATACACACAAAGAGACATATGGTCACATGCATATGTGTGTGTAGACACTTCTCCGCATTCCACATTTGCTAGGCACCTTAAACTAAGACATTGTTGGTGAATACTCCAATTTTTTGCACTTTCATAAAATACTAAGCATCAAGTAAAATAATGCCCCCCCGTCCCTAATTTTTCTTCCATAGTACAAATGGCACACAAATTAAGATAGTGAGTATTATGTGGTGGAGAGTTGTGAAAAGGAGAGAGAAATGTGTAAGAATGTGTAAGATTTGTTAGTGAACCACAAATTCTATCAAAAGGGAAAGTGGAAGTTTATTTTAAGACGTCCAAAAAGGAAAGTTGGAAGTTTTTCAGGGACGGAGGAAGTGCATTATGTGATTTGAAATAAGTTATATAAAGGAAAGGTTAACATAAATCCAACTACTTTGCTAGTTCCTCTTTATCCCTCGTAGATAGAAACTAAAGGAAGAAATAGGTTTCTCACGAATAAGGACAAGTAAAATTATCCTCAAAGGTGTATAACTTGCTTAGGAAAAAAGCACCTACCCGTAGGTGGACATCCTTTATTTGGAAAGATTGTATTCCTCCTAAGTTTTCCTTTACTGCTTGGTTGGCATTCTGAAATAGGTTAGCTACATATGATAATCTTCATAGATTAGATGTGATTAACACCTGTATATTGTGCAAGGGAAGACCGGAAACGGTTTCACACCTATACTTTGAATGTCCTTTTTTCAGGAAAAGTTTGGAGCATGGTGAAGGATTGGATGCATATACCGCGACATATGGGAACCCTGCCTAGCTCGGTGAAATGGATAAAGAAGGAAAGGAGTGGAGCTAGAATACAAGCTAAGGCCTCTCGGATTGCACTTTGCTACTCCATATACTGGATTTGGAGGATCAGAAATGAAGTCAGATTTGATGGATTGTCTGCCAAAGAAGAAGACGTTTTTGCTAGGATAAAGTACATTGTGTACAAGTTTTGTATAGTATCTATCCACATGATTTGGGTTGTAATTTGATAACTTTCTGCCCATCACTTATTGGTCGTGAAGTAGCATAGGTTGCTTAGATATCATCTTATTTTGAGGTGATGGGTTATCCAATCTTTGGATAGCCTGCATTTTTACTCACCTTTTTGTTGTACAGTTAAACTCTTTTGGATGGTTTCTAATATATACTTACAGTTCATCCAAAACAAAGGACATGTAAAATTAGATTCCCCTGTCAATCACTAGCATGACCAGGAGATTGATGTTATAGTTCCCCATAGAACACAAATGCTGAAATGCATGGCAGCTGAAAGAGCTGTGGCTTACCTGGAGATATTGCAGAGCTTATTTGCTTGGAAGCTGAATATATGTGTTTAACAAATGGCATTCGCTTTATAAACCATTCTCCAATCCAGAATACAGTAGATCCCAGCCACGATGAGACAAACACACCAGCTAAGAACACAAAAACTAGTGATGTCACAAATCCCAGTCCTGCATGACAATACACACAAAAAAAAACTATAACATTCTTGAGAATATATAGGTCTTGTGCAGGCGGGGGGGGGGGGGGGGGGGGGGGCAACCAGGTAAGTCATTAATTCACAGCATAAAATCAAACATTGCAGCTATCAGAGAATGAAATATCTTCTAACTTATTACCGAATTCTAAACTGCGTGTATGCCTTCATTTAATAACAGAAACTCAGTTTCATGAGTGACGTCTCATGATGAGGTTCACATGATTGAGTTTATGAATGCTCATACTTACTCGCTTCATATGACTACTAGATTGCATTCCCATGGCAACATTCACAACGATCATCAAAACATTAGCTAATGTTTTTTCATAAACTCAATACAAAAAAGGCCATACTGGACATGATATAGATCATTTTTTTAAAATGGGGTAAGTCAAAGCATTGCAAATATCAAGTTGAAAATTCAAGGAAACAGAACCTAACACTTCGGACTTACCGAATATGTCAATGCCTAGTTGTTCGTATAGTGGACTGAAGAAACCATCAACAAACTGAACAAACCACCACGTGATAAAGAATGTAACCGCAACAGGAAAGAGAACTACACTGCAATTCCAAAGCCAAGGGTTTTTGACGTCAATTAAATAGGCAAAATATTATGCATCTTGATCGATAAAGAGAAGGATATTCACCATCCAGTCATGAACTTCTTCGAGACCCAGCTTTGAAGGAAGTAACAACAAGCCTGAAGAAACAAAACAAATGGTATGAATTTCTAAGTGGATAAAAAATGCAACAAGCAGTGACTTCATTGCATTGTTTCGTACAAGATCTTAAAGGTGAGATCCATCAAAATATTATTCATACTGAAGTGGAAGTGGAGTATGGTATTTCTGTTATCAAATAGAATATCTTTCAGATATTGGGAGGGGGAATTAATTGGAGTTCTCACACTTTTTCATCCAAAAAATAGGAGCTTGCATCCCATTTTTTTAAATCAATAATATTTGCATGCCGCTCGTAGAAAAATCTGTTAGTAATAAGGTGCACATGTTAGAATATACTATTGTATTTAGTTAATAATTGATATTCTAATATTGGTCATGTAATTGGGGTTAATTAGAATATCGTTGATATTCTACTATTCTAATATTCTAATATTTATTAATACTATTAATAAAGTTCATATAGTCTTAGACTTTTAATTGATTTACTGATAGATTGAACATGTGTTTAAGTCTGTCTAGGACTAGGTTTCCCCAACCCTCTCCTCTCCCTCTATATATATGCATATTCTGCAATAACAACAGAATATAATTATGAGATTTCTACCTCTAAGAGGGATAAGGGATTTATTCTTATTCATTCATCTATAGATCCAGGTATTTCTAAATCTTGACCTATTAGTACCACTTATGATTTTTTGTGATTATATGATTTCGATCTTGGCATTTAATATTACAATTGGTATCAAAGCTTGGTTATTATGACATCATATCATAAGAATAAATTTCTTATCCCCTCTGACGGCACAATCCAACTTGGGTGAAAAATGAAATGCAAACTATAATATGGAACAGTATTCCAAATATTAATGAATTCAAAAATGGGGTGTGAACTCAAAAATTGGGATATAAAAGTGGGGTACACGCTCCATTACCCCAAAAAATGATCTTTTTAATTAGCCAAGCATAAATGTACAAACCCAATAGTTTTTAGAAGGTACAAATTTTTTTGGGCATTTTACTCAAGATGACAAACAAATTCACACAGTTTGTCATTGGGTTACGTTGATTTCTCTGACTGCTTATTTTAATTGGGATGGTAGTGTCCACAACCCACCCTATGGAGAATTAGCAAAGTAGTATAAGCAGGCGCATTGAATACTTGGACATTCGAATTAAAAGAATTTCAAGATATTATCGCATCTTCAAGCTTTAGGACAGGGTTTAGGTTACTGGAAGAGACACAAACAAGATTTTAAGTAAAATTGTAAATTAAAAAAGGGAAATGGAGGTAATCGCACCTTGCGAGTAGACGAATTGGGTGAATTGGAAGGAGATTTGAGTGGGTCTTCTGGATCGTCGGCGGCGGGTTGACTCAGGGGGACTGACGTGGCATCCTTGTCTTCCGCCATTACTTTGACACGGTAGATCTGAGCTCGGGAAAGAACAAGACCAGACAAGACTTTGCCTAAACCAGAAAAGAGTAGCCGTGAGAAGGTCGTCGTTGCAGTTTCAGTCGGTTTATCATCAAAATATTGTACAGTACGGTCAGTAGGTGTCAAAAACTTCAGATTCAAGCAAAATAAATAAACATCTACTTTTAAGTTTTAACAAATTAAAAAATTCTCCTCGTTACTTTAACCAACGCCTACTCAAGTGAAAGAGCCCCTCATCTTAAATGCTCCATACAAATTTTGTCATGTAAGACGTTTTGCCTGGGGCGTCGCTTGGATTAAAATTTTAAAATATTGTTTCAAAAAAAAATAAAGAAAAAATAGGCTCTAGTAATACTCCGTATCTACTGAAAATATAAAGTGCCAAACAGAGGTAGATGGTCGTTTTACCGTATCTAGAGAGTCCAAATATTGCCTCCGTCAGTTGCTTCCGTTTAACGATGACTTGGCCTCCTTTGAGCCTCTGAATGCTGCTTGCTGCTCACATACACATGACCTTGCGCTCTTCGAATTCTAGAGCTTCGGAATCTAGGGTTCAAGAAAATTCTTCCGCCGTTGAGGCTACCTTGCGTCTAGCGACGAGCATCAGTCGAAGCTACCAGCGTCCAGTGACGAGCATCACTCTGCCCTAATCATCCCATCTCATGGTATTGATTCATAAGTTGTAATTTTCATATCGATTGATTGTTCCTTTATTCATCTTTCAACCACCGTACCTTCCTTCCACTTTCAGGTTTCAACCGCAGACCAGCAGCTTCCCTAGAGACATGAAAGCAGCCAGCTTCATGAACCAACACATTCGCCCAAGACATTTCCTGCTCTGAATCTATTATGCGCCGTCAACAGGAGGTAAAGCGAGTGTTTGTCCGGATCTTAGTCGATGTCAACTATGGCTTCAGATTTTGATATGGCGGCGTTTTCTGGAAGTCCTGCACTGATTCTGGCCATTGATTTAGATAATTAAAGCAGAATGAATATGGATTGTTTCTTTCTCTTTCTTTTAATACAAATATAGTGTCAACTGTAATTGATTTTAGGTGAATGCGTGTTTTGATTTTGGAATGGTGAAGGTGAAGATCCCGCTAAGGTGAAGAGTAGATTGAAACAGTGGGCGCATATGGTGGCTTGCTCTGTGCGGTAGTTTGCTTAATTCCAAATCCATTAACTCCAACAATGTTTGTTCTATTACCACAAAAGAAAAAACACAATTTTTCTTCTCCATAAAACTGTACTCCATAAATTTCTCTTTTATGTTACGTTTCTGTAATCCAATCAGGTTAGCATTGCTAAGGCAAAAAAAATACTGAGCCAAGAGTGAAGAGTATATATTGTTAATCAATTGCTTGTATATTTGGAGAATTATGAAGGAGTGTGTTGTAGCATTATATTGTGTGTCTTGTATCATTGATTTGTGGCCAATGGTGAACTTTTATGGCTTATGCCTGGAGATGAACTCAGTTTATGAAATAGCAAGTTAGGGAGCTCAGAGATAGATCGGGTTGATATTGATAATGTACGAAATTCTAGAACCAAATCTCCTTTGACAAGCTTCTTTTATGTGCAGGTACCAAATCTCCTTTCTGGAGAATATTCAATTCCAGTTATGATGGTATTTAGGTTTCAAGCATGTATGCTTTCATCTGGGAAGTATTTTTTGTTAAGTACTCCATAAGTTTTCAACAGGAAATCTGGTTTGGAACAATGGAAAGTATTTTTTGTTAAGTACTCCGTAAGTTTTCAACATGAAATCTGGTTTGGAAGAGCAAAAAGAATGGCTTATCAACCGGTGCATACTCAGAATAGGTAGGTTAGTATTATTAGTTTATTACAAATTACTTAGCCTCTTCGTTATTTACCTTGCTGAAACCTGTGACTGATATAGGCAGCTGGAGGAAAAAGAGAAGAAAAAGTCGAACAGGGGACTAACTACATAGCAGGGAACAAATATCAGCTTTGGCCTCAGATTCAGATAATGAATAGGTGAAAACCTATTTGGAGGTACATTTTAACTTTTTACTCGTTTATGTTATGAGTGTGGAGTAGTCAGTTTAGATTCTGGATTAGCAAGTAGAACAAATGTATTCCTGCCAATGATAATTAAGGAGAGTGCATGGTTTGACAAGCCTGCTCAAGACTGTTTAGGGCTTGATTAATTTGTTACTAACTTTCTTATCTCCAAACTGGATGAGAGAAAACAAGAAATATGAAAGTTGATGTATGATGATTTTTGGAGATGAATATTGAATTTGCCAATGCACTTGGCCACCGTTCTGTGTCCAGTATGGTTGTTAGGTTGCGTTACTGATATTGAAACTGTACAGTTGCTTTTCTTATAATTCAGTTTATTAAGATTTTGGATGTTGGTTTATTAAGCAAATTTAGTACAAGAATGCTTTGGATGTTGGTGTTTTATCAGTTTTTTGTCCCTTCAGCTTCTCCATTTAATTATTCCTATTTTTATTAATTTCACAGCAACAATATGGTTTTAGGTTTTCAAACTTGCTTCAGATAAGGTAAGAAATTTTCTTATAGTGGAAGTTGCAAAAATTAGCAACCATGGCATCTCTCTTATTTTCCATGCCATCACAGGTTTTAATAAGTTGTGTTTTCAATATTTTGTAGTTTATGTTATACTCCCTCTGTCCCGCTAAGATTGTCTCATTTTACCTTTTCGAGAAGTCCCACTAAGATTGTCCCATACCAAATTTGGTAAAGTTTGTGTGGGTCTAAATCATTCTTA
Organism: Cuscuta epithymum; assembly: GCA_945859915.1. Lineage (NCBI taxonomy): Eukaryota > Viridiplantae > Streptophyta > Magnoliopsida > Solanales > Convolvulaceae > Cuscuta > Cuscuta epithymum. The sequence continues at coordinate 342,432 of CAMAPF010001045.1, read as the reverse complement.
CTTTATTTTTACTTTTTCAATTCAATATCAACCACATAAACTCACTTTTCTTAATAATCGTGTCACCTTCTTCCGTCCCAATGTTAGTGGGACGGAGGTAGTATGTTGTATTATGTAAATAAGTCATTATAGTTTTGAGTTCATTTTTAATTCTTGTACAGACATTCAGGTTCAGAGTTCAAGGAGAGGATCACATGGACTAGAGGAATTCAATGTCATTCCAACCCAATGTTAAAATTGTGAGCTAGATCCTTGTGTTTTATACCAAACCAATGTCAACCAAATCCTTATTGTTTTATACTTTTATATCAACCTGAAGTCATTTCACTGTTATGTTAGAAGCCCCATTTGGTGTTGGTAAAAAATTGGCAAGTCTCAATTCAGCGTATCTTTGTAAAAGTAATCAATAAAAAAGTTAGACGCATAATTAGGCCAATTCAAGAAATATTTATCTTAGCCCTTGGGATTCCGACTTTTATACTTTCATTCGTAACGATGCAATGTATTCATATGGATAAATGTTCAATTTTTAATTCTGCTTAAAACCACTCAAAAAGATGCAGGTAAGGAGTGAATTATAAGAAACTAAAGTGGGCTTACCGCCTTAACAATTAATGAAATGAGATGCCAATAAATGTGAATGCCAATTAATGACGATTTAGATGTTCAGATAATGAATGAAGTTCGGTTAATGAATGAAGGTTATCTATCTGCAGGGGATAACATTATGTGGTGTGAAATTTCAGCACCTAAGATTTGAGAATTGCAATCTGACTTGGAAAAAATATCATGTCACTTATTACTGCTCCTGATTGCTGACGTGTTTTGGCCCTTCCTGGTTGCTTTGAGCGTCTCAATTGACTGTTGTGAGTGCATTCGTTTCTCATGCTGCTTGTTCATTGTTGGTGTTGTGCTTGTTCTTCCGTTTGATCATAGTTATTGATGGTAATTTCGCCTCTCCTGCTCTTTGTCATGTTGTCATCTTCTCTCTTTCTTCATTCTTTCTTTGCTTTTCGTGTTTTTTCAGTTTCTAATCAATTGAAGATCTGGCAGCAAAAAACAAAGAACAATTTGCTCAAGAAATGAGGTCTTGACATCAGAAGAAGAAGAAGAAGAAGAAGAGGGAATAAGAAGCCACCTCTCATGAGAAGGAAGAAGAGGAGATGATTAGAATGCAGGAGCAATGAAATTGCTGAAAAAGAAGGAAAAAGTTGATAATCAGGACAAAGGTTTTCAACCGAATGTTATAGCTTATCAGTAAGAATGAGGCTCCAGAGATGAGATTGGGGGTGGAGGTTGAAGAGGCTATAATGTTTTCTTTTGAACTCATCTTGTGAAATTTGAGGACCCTGTTTTATTCTTGGTCAGGCAATTGGAAAATGGTCTGCTATCGCAGACATAGCAACGGGGGATTCGGTTGCCATGTGAAAACACACTCCAATGGATTTTGGGCTTATATAATCCTTCTCTATGCACCACTCCTATGTATGTTGGTATTTTCTTGGTCTTTCTTAATTTTAGTTAATAATTATTCCTTTACTTGTCCATAATCTTTCAAGAATAAGGAACTCATGCTCTTCTGGTCACACTCTAAGGCATTACTTTTCTATATTATGTTTTTTAAATAAACAAGTTTGAGGAGAAATTCATTGAGAGTTAATGCCATTTCTACTTATTTCAACTTTGCTTTTGCTTCAGTTTTTATTTGATTCGGAAAAAAGAAGGAACATACTTGTGTGAAGTGATCTTATTTATGCAAAACATATTTGGTTCTATAATAAGTACTCAGTTTTGATATGCTTCGTGGCCGTTCTTTTAAAGGTTCCTCTGTTTTGGTACTCAGTTCACAATGGTGTGTCTGCATGATTGAACTACCGTTTCTTCTGTTTTGGCTTTAATTATTTTTCACAGCTTTATTGCTTGTTTTTCAGTGTTGGGCACGGATTGCGCGCAACGCGCGCTACCGCGCTAGTTCCGTAATGTACTCCGCGTGCTTGGGAATGGGTGGCACGGGATGAGAATGGTGACTTTGTGAAGGCCGGGGATGAGCGGGTGGGCTTAGAGATGTGGTTTTGGGAGCGGTTGAGGAAGGCTGGAGCAAAGTGGAAATTAAGACGGATGCACTCACTGTTATTCAGGGGATCAAAAAGGGAGGCGGCTCCTCTTATCTCCGTCTTTTCATTGATGACATTAGGAAAGTTTTAGAAACAAAGAGTAATATTCCAATCACTTTTTGTAGACAATATGTGAATCGTGTTGCTCATGTTTTAGCTAAAGTTCACGTTACTGACTCAGATCAGAGGGCCACCTATGATTTTATCCCCCATTATATTGTAAGCCAGCTGGCGAACGATTTGCTTATTTAATGGATTTGTTAGTTTTGATGATAAAAAAAAGTAATAATATACTCTGTACTACTTAGATGTGTTGTTTTAGAAGTCTATGTTAGATGTCTTCTTTTAGTTTGACACGATTATTAACAAAGTGATTAAAAAATAAAAGTTGTGATTGAGACTTGAAGAAATATAGTGAAATGAATGATCACATATTTCATGTCAAAAATGAAACATGACAATCAGAAAAAGAAAGTAACACAACTAGAATGGGATGGAGGAACTTCCTTGTACTAAAATATTCAATTAAATCCTCGAGTTTAAGAGACACCCCTTTAAGATCTGGTATTTTTGAAAAACGTCAAATTTATAATCTCGTAAGTTAATTCCTGATTAGCCGATCACTTGTTTAACACAATTCAGATGGCTTATTTTATTTTATTTTTCTTTTCTTCTTTCACTTCTTTTTTCATTTTCTTCGTCTTCTTTCTACTCATCCTTCTCCCTTGCATCTTTCTTGTTCCAGGTAAGCAAGACCACACATCTTTCTCTCAACTGCCCATGATTCTTCATCCTCTTTAGTCCCCCCACCACACCCCCTTCTCCCGTCCTCTTTCCTCTGCACGATAACTTTGTTAGTCCCGGATCTAAAAAGTGCATCTTCTTGGATTATCCTGATGTGGTGAAGGGCTATAGATTGTGGGATAGAAGTGTGTCTGGTTTTAAAGTTGTGATAAGTAGGGATGTTATTTTTAATAAATTTGATTTTCTTTGCTTGTCTAAATCTGTCTCTGAGCATGAACCTGATAAGACACCTATTGAGGTGGAGTCTCAGGTTCCATGCGTGCCTATTGTTCCTTCTGACATACATGACAATGTTCATGTTTTACCTAATCATTCTAACGAGTTGCATTATAATTTTTCTAGTGGTACTACCTCTAGTGAGGAGGGGTCTGATCATGACCATGAGAATGATGTGCATAATTACCAATCTGTGTCTCGTGAAACAAACGTGCGTAATAACTCTTTTGAGAATGATGAAGTTGATTTGCATGACTCCAACTTGAATTGCTAGGGATAGAAGTAAGAGAGTCATTAAGAGAAAAGCTGATATCATGTCTGATTATGCCTTTACTGTCTGTGACATATCTGATTTTTCTTTTAATGTGTTTGAGACCCTAAATTTGAATGAACTTAAAATGTATAGTGAGGCTTTAAGGTATAGATATTCTCAAAAGTGGCTAGATGCCATGAGTAGTGAGATGGCCTCTTTAAGAGTGAACTGGACTTGGACCCTTGTTCCTAGACCTCCTGGCAACTCTGTAGTTGAGTGCAAATGGTTGTTTAAGGTTAAGGAAGAACTTTGCGATAACATTTGATTTAAAGTTAAGCTGGTAGCTAAGGGGTTTAGTAAAAAAGAAGAGATAATTTTTGCTGAAATCTTTGCTCCCGTAGTTAAGTTTACTACTATTAGATTTATGCTTGCTTTAGTTGCTCACAATGACTGGGAAATGAAATGAATGGATGTTACCACTGCTTTACTACTGGTGAATTAGATAAAAAGATCTATATGACTCAACATGAGGGCTTTGTGGATCCCCAGAGAAGTAACCATGTGTGTGTGCTCATGAAGGCTTTATATGGACTGAAGCAATCCCCTAGGCAGTGAAATATTAGGTTTGACAAGTGTATTAGTCTATGAAGTTTGTGAAATCTGCCTGTGATCATTGTCTTTATTTCAAGGATACTTCTACTGTTCATGTGTTCTTGTTAATCTATGTGGATTGCATGTTGATCATTAACCATTGTCTTAAATCTATCCGGTATGTGCAGAAATGCATATGTGATAATTTTGCTATGAAAGATCTTGGTGATGCCAAGAGGATACTTGGAATCATTATTCTAAAAATCGGCCTAGGCGGACCGATTAATCGGCCTAGGCGGCCCTAACCGTAGAGGCCGAATCGGCCTAGTCGGCCAAAAAAATTGGCCTAGTCGGCCGCCTAGGCGTTAGGCGCCCCTCAACCGCCCGACTAGCGCCTAGCGAGTTTTAGAACAATGCTTGGAATTAACATTGTTAGGGACATGAGTATGCACACTCTTGTGCTAAACCAAATTTCATATGTGGAGAAGGCTTTGAGTAAGTTTAATATGTCTTTTGCTGCACCTGTGAATGTTCCCTTTGCCTCCCACTTAGTGAATATGTCTAATCTTCTGCTACACATGTGAATGTTCCCCTTGCCTCCCGCTTTGTGCTAATTAAGAATCAGTCCCCAAAGACTACTTCTGAAGTTGAAAATATGAAGTCTGTTCCCTACTCTAATGTTATATGTTCTGTGATGTATCTGATGGTTAGTTCTAGACCCGATATAGCCTATGATATTAGCTGTTTGAGTAGATATATGTATAATTCTGGTATGCCTCATTGGAATGCTTTGAAATGGCTTTTGAGATATTTGATGTTTTCTTTCAATCATGGTTTATGTTTTTCTAAGTGTTCGTAAGGTGTGAACTGAGTGGCTATGTTGATTCTAACTATGCTAATGATAGAGACAATAGGAAATCAACTACTTCATATGTGTTCAGTCTATGTGGTTTTTGTATTGGTTGGAAATCTCAGTTACAACCTATATATAGTTGCTTTATCAACCAGTGAATTTGATGAGTAGGGGTGGGATCGGTTCGATCTGGGTCGGATTTTTCCTAAACCCGGAAATTACCCAGAAGGACTCAGTTATGAAAATTAGGGACTAGAACAAAGCGTATTATATTCGGTCCGAGTCGGTTAAAGCCCGAATGTGAAATCATCGCATTGACCTTTTATATTTTAAAACCTCTTTTCAAATAAAAATAATCAAAAACACAAAATGCAAATAATAACAGAAATATTAGTCTTCAAAATCAAAAGTTCAGATCCAAAGAAGATAAGTATCTTAATATTTTGTTTGAGATGCATATAAATAAATAATATAGGTTTTCTAAAAATATTACAAAATAAAACTTATGGATAGAAATGTGACTAAATTTACTATAAATATATTTCCATAGTCATTATGGTACAAATTGAACATATTTACAATCACTAAAAGTTACTAGGTCATATTTTCATCCACCATGATTATAATAATACATTAGGAATTATTTATAAATTATATTTGTATATTATATAGATTTTATATTAAAGTTAATTGTTTCGGGTTTTTATCGGTCTGGGCCGGGTTATAGAATTTAGGGCCCGTTTCTGAGGCCGAATTTTCAGGTTCGGTCCGGGCAATTTTATTCGCACCGGTTAACTAGAAAAAACCCGGACCGGGAACATTATTCGGGTCGGGCCAGGTTCGGTTTTCGGGTTTCGGTATGGTTTTCCCACCCCTAAATCTGAGTATGTTGCAGCTACAGAAGCTTTCAAAGAAACCATTTAGCTTAGGCATCTTGTTTCTGAAATTGGGTTTCTTAAATAGGATGTAATTGTGTTCTCAGATAGCCAGTCTGCTATTCAATTTGTAAAAACTCTATTTTTCATTATAGAACCAAACACATAGATGTGAGGATCCATTTTATTCGTGATATTCTAGATGCGGTAATGTGAAGCTGGCAAGATGCCCTCAGAAATAAACCTTGCAGATATGGGAACGAAGTGTTTATCTGCTCAAAATTTGTTATCTTGTAAAAGGATTTTAAATTTGGACTTCGGTTAACTCGGTTTGCAGATTTTGGGTATAGGTATTGTAGGTTCTTTGAAAGCATTGTGCTTGCAGGAACCTACACTCTTGTTTTCGGAGAGTACGTACTTGGGGTACTTCTCCAATTTTCTTTTAGGGAGTGCTATGTGTATCTCCAATTTTGTCTGCCAATTATGTCTTTAGGATATCACTGGTGACTCAACGATGAAGAACCAATAACTCTTACTACTTTGTAATACTTAGCACCATCAGGCCAATAAGGTGGAGAGTGTGGAGGTACTGGCCCATTTAAGACCATGACAGCCCTCTCCTTTTGAAATATATTTATGTATAGTAATCATAAAATTGATTTACTTTAGTATATTGTGCACAACCTAAAAATGTATCGATTCATTAAATTTTAAGGAAAAATGAAATGTTACAAATTAAATTCTAGAAACGCATATTAAGTCATAACATGCATTTATAACATAAGAAATATATAAAAAGTTGTTTTAAAGTGATATTTGACTAATATTTAACTTATGACCAATTCGATTTGATATTCGTATATGATTCGTTAATTATTCGTATTTTTAAACTAATATGAGTACAAATCAAAATTAATATTTGTTTCATATTCGAATTCGAATTTGATCTGTATCCAAAAAAGTTAACCAAATACAAATACAAACACAAAGTCATACTATTTGATTCAATTCGCTTCGTTTATAGGGCGTGTTTGGCATTCAACAGTTAGCGGATAGCAGGTTATGTTAGCGGGTTGACAATAGCGGATTCAGTTAGCGGGTTTGACTAGCGGAATAAAATTGGCGGGTTGTTAAAAAATATTTGGTAATTTAACTGTTTGGCCATAAAATAAGTAGAAAACACCATTTTTTTCAAAACGCCAACCCAAAACTCTCCTATTAGCAGCATTTTTATTTCACCGTTTTCATCCAAAAGCGCTAGTGGCGAACCGCTATTTATCAAACAGCATTTTCACTTATTGAAAACACTGAAAGTGGTCAAACCGTCATTTTTCGACTGAAACGCCGTTTACCAAACACTTCCATAACCCGATATACCGGTGGGCGTAGCTCAACTGGTAGCGAGGGAGTGCCACAAGAGTTAGGTCTCAAGTTCGAATCCCGGCAACTGCGATGAGGGGTTACTATGCTGAAAAATGCATAGGACTTCTGCAAGTACCGGGGACAGAGCCTCACTCTCTATCTATCAGATTGTGATTATAGTCCAATTTACATCCTCCCATCGTACCGTCCGGTCGGTGTTGGGGGCCCTCAGGGATGGGGTGTCATCCTTTTTTTTTTCATAACCCGATATGGTACAACCGGTAGTGGGAGAAAAAGGTGCATTTAGGAAGGCAGCGTGTTGCGGAATAGAGACGTCGGCTTGTCATAAACGCACGCAATAGGAATGTGCAAATGAAGAAGAGATGGTAAGTTAAATACTGTCTGACGGTTCCAACTCCGGTCAAAATAGTTATATGTCGGTGGTGTATTTCTCACGAGTAAACGACGTTGACTGCTACTCCGTACTATTTTGTATCGATGTGTGTGATCTAAAACCGGCAGGGCCCATTGACTCGTACAACTTTTCTGAGTTGCAATCCTTCTTTTTTAACCTTCGATAATACTTCTATACAACTTTGGCAATTGATACAATGCTTTTTTTCAAAAATATTATTTAAATAAAATTTATTTACACAAATTTAATTAATATTTATTACAATGTAATGTCAAGATAATTTAATTTTGAAAATTAAACATAAGTTACTATGATTTCATTATCACTTTAGACATTACTTACATTTTTAAAACAATTTTTATTTTTATTTTTTAATTTTTTTTATCAGATTTTTTATTTTAATCGTAAATATGTAATTATTTCTTGATATATTTCATTCTTTACTAATAATAATAAACACACGGAAGTCTAAAAAATTATAATGAAAAGGGTTTTATTTTTGTGCTGTTAGATTTTGTTTTGCTTGTGTTTTTCCCTGTTTCCTTTAGAATAATGCATATTAGGTTGGGTGATGAGAAGTCTTTTTCGATCACTTTTGGCTCATTTGTGCTCGTTTTCGGGATCTACGAGTAATATTGCTTTTGGAATGTGATTAACTCTAAGGGGCTAATTACTTTTTTGCATTAAGTCCTGTCAGGATTAAGATGTATGTCTATATTAAGACGTTTTTCTGTGTCAAGAGACACTGAGTTAACAAGCTGTTTACTTTGTATGTTGAAAGTGTAGTCTGGATTATGCAAGTTTACTGATTTACCCTTCTGTTCGTGATAAGTGTTGAACCAGTATTATCTGTTTACTTTTGTTATTCTGAATGACATTCCGAGTGTATAAAATATATTATATTATGATAAGTCAGAGCAAATAAGTCTACAAAATACGACAGTGAAATTCAAGAGTATTACGCCAACATATTAAATTTAAGCTTTTCGTACTAATCTATTAGCAATTTCATCTTTTAAATTTGTTATATACTTTATGCTTTGTGTGCTTCAAGGTGTTGCATGTATTTCTTCTTCACCTTCTGAAGTGTCTACTTCTCCTTTAATGTTGAATATTGCCCCCATTATCCCATTCCTCGAATAGCTCATCTTAAATGTTGCGCTTTCTTATAAAATTATGAATAGCAAAAAAAAAGCAATCACCACGTTTCTTTAAATCGCACCAGTGTGTTCCATACCTAAAAAAATGTCATTAAATGAAGAATAACATAACTGACCTTTTTGTGAAATAATGGGAAAGAGGTACTCCAATAGGAGTCCTGACAGATATATTTATAATAGAGGAGTTGCCAAAATACAAAGTATTCCTAAATAGATATTAGGCAGATTCCTAAATATATATTAGGCAGATTCTTAAATATATTAGTCTATTACACCCCCTCAAACTGTGCGGGAGATACAACGCGCAGGTTGTCCTTTAAAAAATGAAATTGCAAACTAAAAAAAAACTCTTAGTAAATATATCCGTGAGCGGAAGATTAGAAGGCACATCTTTGATAATATGATCTCCATGAGAATATATGTCTGCAGCAGCAAGCGGCGAACTCAACAGCGCGCTTGAAGCAAACACCGTGGTCAGCGACACAGAGAAGGTGGGTTGCGCGGACATAGGCAGCAGCAGGCGGCGAACTCAACGGCACGCTAGAAGCAAGCACCGTGTTCAGCGACGCGAAGGAGGTGATCTGCGCCATATTAGCCGCGCTCATCTTCAAAGGATCAGAGACTACCGTAAATGTGGCGGTAGTCGACCCCGAGGCGGCGGCGGCTATAATAAGGTTCATGGGAACCGAAAAAAAAGGAAAAAAAATGTATCTACCAACCTAGATCTCTTGATACCACAAAGCATCATTAGATTCCCCAGTGGGAGCCAAAAGAGCTGGTGTAGAAGGCTGTGAATATCGACAGGGACACTGAAGAGCGGAGTGACCTGCAGAAAAACAAATTTGACACACAACCGGAGGTGGAACAGACCCGAGAATACCCTCAGTTGATGGAAAACCTGCATAGGCATTATGAGTACGAATAGTAGATTTAGCATTAATATTTAAAGTGGACAAGACAGATTTACCAGATGCGACATTAGGAGGTCTCGGTAACTGCACACCCCCTGCGGCTGCAGATCTTGGCGCCGTCTGGTAGATCTGCCCGGGAGCTGCCGGGGGAGTATACGCCTGCTGTGGCTGGTAACGACCTCTGCCACGTGGACCGCGACCCCGGCCGCCCCTGCCGCGGTAACCTCTGCCACGGTTCGCGGCTCCTGGATTGGGTTGCCCGACACCCACGTGTGCCCCAAAAGCTTGCTGAAGTGAGGAAGTGTCCTGTTGTTGCTGATACAGAAGCTGTTGTTCGGCCTCCATGAGGCGTGGATGAAGGACATCGGGTGGAAAGCTCTCAGGGAACAAGGAGATGGTGCCTGTAACAAATCGATACTCGGGTCCCAATCCACTAAGCGTGCTTTGTAAAATTTCACGATCAGACAGAGGAGAATTTATTACAGCCAAGGAATCAGCCAGATTTTTAATATCACGCAAATAGTGTTCCATAGATTGATTTGGTTTCTTTTTGGTATTAGACAATAAACGTTTGAGTTCCATAGCTCTAGGTAAACTGGTAGACATAAATCGGGATTGCAAACGCTCCCATATACCAAATGAATGTTTAATATCATGCACATCAGTTAATACTGTTGGAAAAATGTGTGAAAAATTGCATTAAATGGCTATTTTGGGACAATTTTTTGAGTGGGGTCCACTTCCGATTTGGTTCGGGTCAAAGTGGTTTCGGATTGTCCTTGTTAAGGGCTACAATTCGATATATGGTACGCTCAAAACGGATAACGGGTGAATGAGAAATCACTTTTCGAAGTTTACCCGTTAGAAGGGAAAAACTGGGAAAAATGATGGGTTTCTTGTGTTAATTTCCCACACCGGAAAACCCAAGGGATTTGCAACCCTTTATAAAGGGACTCCCCCCTTATGGAGTTAAGATTCCTAAGGGTAAAGGCTCTCTCCACGCGCGCAGGGGGGGTGCAAATCAAATCCCGAAATTGGAGAAGAAAAACCGCGACTTGCGTGCGCGGGCGACCTGCGGACACGAAACGTTTAATTTTTTCCCAGCGGCAGAAGTGCTCGGACAGAAGCCTACGGATCAGAACACCTTGTTGGTCTTCTGATGGCAGAACCCCTCATGGGGTATTCTGATGGCCGCCCATCAGAGTTGGGGGTACTCTGATGGCCGCGGATCAGAGTTGGGGTCTTCTGATTGGCCTCCGATCAGAACCCCTCCTGGGGTGTTCTGATGGAGGTCTTCTGTCGCGCTTCTGAAACGTTACAACAATTAATGCCCAACGTTCTTATCTTTTAATGCAGCGTTAAATGGACAGTTCATGGACGATTCAATGCCCAACGGACTGGTCATTGATGTCCAACGTTCAGGTCCATTAAGTCACCATTTACACACAACAAATCCTCCTATATAAAGGCTGGCAGGTGGTTTGCAACAACACACGTTCTTACACGAATTCATACACTCCATTCACGTTTTGCACCTCTAAAACACACTGCTGGCACTCTGAAAATTCCTTCTGTGTTCAGTCTTTGTTCTCGTTCGCTGGAACTTTTGTTTGAGTGCTCAAACACTAATTCGTTGTCATCGTATCCTGGGAAACTATTGTTGCAACGCTCCTAGCACCGTGGGAGGCAACAAATACGTTTTAAGGACATCGTGCGTAGCACGAGCTTTGACAAATTCTGCTCCATCTTTTTTCTTGTTTTCTTTCGTCATTTTATTTAATTATTTTAATTAATTTTTCTTTATTTTCCGAAACACACCCAACAAATACTTCACGTGATAAAGTAGCAAACAACCAAGAACGAATTGTTTGATCCACTCTAAGCCAATGATAATAATCAGTATTAATGACTTGATGATTATTAAAATCCATTGTGTACATAGGAGGTACCTGAATAGAGCCGTCTAAAATACCAAAAAGACCTTGAGACACGAGTAATGATTCAAACTGAGTACACCATGTAGGATAGTCTTCAACCGCCTTAAGTTTAATGGTCACAATTTGACCAATGTTGGCAATTCCGTGAGAAATAGCTTGAGCCATGGTTGCCATAGGAGACCCGATTAAAGTACTGACATGTGGTGGTCGAGTAAAACCTGGAGAGCCAGCAAACGACATACCGAAGAAAGAAGAAGAAGAAGTGGTCGGCGTCGGCGTCGGTGGAGGGTTGCTGGCCGGCGGAACTAGAGGGCTGATTGGTTGCCACGGAAACTGAGGCGGCAAGGTGCGGAAGAGTGAGAATGTCTGGTCCGCAGTATAAGGCGAGAAAGAAGAAGAAATCTGGGGCTGGGACTGATCTTGAGAAACGGAGTTGATAACCGTTGAGAAGGACTCGGAGGCAGTGCTGAAGCCAACATCCGCCGTGATGGAGGTCATCGGCGGCGTGGTGGTAATACTCGTCTGCGGCGCCGTGGACATAGTGTCGTTAGACATGGCGGCGACTTTGAGGATCGAGAAGAAAAAAGTGGAAGAGAAAAAAAAAGGGTTTTCTCTTAGGCTCTTGATACCATGTGAAATAATGGGAAAGAGGTACTCCAATAGGAGTCCTGACAGATATATTTATAATAGAGGAGTTGCCAAAATACAAAGTATTCCTAAATAGATATTAGGCAGATTCCTAAATATATATTAGGCAGATTCCTAAATATATTAGTCTATTACTTTTCACATTTATAAAACTATGCAAGAAAAACATGCTAAAATGCAGAAATCTGCGCAAAATCAGAAAAGTTGTACATCAAAATACAGAAAATGCACAAACATGTGTGAAAGAAAAAAACATGCAGGAACTAAACTACCAAGAAAACAGAAAAAGTGATACAAGTATGCAGCAAAATGAAGCCAAAAAGAGCAAGAAAATCTGCCTAAATCCTTGCAGAAACATGCTGGAAAAAACTACCAAAATAAGAGACAAATGTGTACACTTTCGTTGAAGAATCGTGCCAAAAAATGCAGAAAAACAGCCCAAGTTTGCCGGAGCGTCCCCTGCTGCTGATAGTTGGAATTGTTTTTCCAGAATTCATCCGACGACCTATCAGAATTTCGCCGCCATAGGAGTTTTCTACCGTCACCAATAGATTGATCTTGGTTATGCTAAGGAACTAGCTGGGGGCAATTAATTACGTTAATTAATTAATTAATTAAATTAGAGGTATAAATAAAATGATTAATCCTATTTAAGGACAACCAAATATATGATCTTTTTTTAATAAGAATGCTTGACCCCATGTTAAAACATACGGATTACAAGGTAGTCGTTGATGAAATAGCAAAGGAGAAAGTTTCACCCCTCTTCTATTGCTACGAATCAACCCCTCCTCTCCGTTCAGGCGGCAATTCATCCTCTTTGATCAGACATGATGCAAGGGTTGTTTCATCAACCATCTAGTGACGCCAATGACGATATGGTGACATCAACTCTCAAAGATTCTTGGTAAGGGTATGACTCAACTGGACTGTGCTTCTTTTCTGCTTGTGTTTATTTAGTTCTATGGCAGTTCTTTCTCAAGCACTGACACTTCGGAGTGTTTTGTCTCTCTCGATGTGGGGAATTGTTTAACTGTTTTAGTGTTCAAGTCAACTTCGCCTGGTCGGGGGTTTTTGGCGGTCTTCTTATGTGGTGCATAGACATTGGTAGAGCTAGTTCTCCTCCAGAACTTCCTATGTGCCAAGAAGCGTTTTGTGGAAAGACTTTATTTCAATTTATTTTTTTTACTAATACTTGTTTTTATTTTAGTTTGAGTAGGTTTGGGTTGGATATTTGAATTTTTGGAGTATGTTTGATAGGCATTGTTTTGGTTCTGATTGTTTTAGGCTTCAAATTCCTCATTTTGTATTTAACGAATCAGCTTGTTGTGTATGAGATGGATAATTCTATGTCTATTCCTAGGATTGATAATCGGATCTCGCTTTATATAATTTTGTCAATCAACTACGCACTTCCTTTCGAAAAAATTCAAGGGGAAAATAAATAAAATACTCCAAACTTTGAAGAGGTGTGAGGTAGGCCCCCCAAACTTGCATATGTAATTTAAATACCCTAAATTTATATAAGTAGTTATTTTAGCACATTAGTCATGTATTATTTTTTCTTAAATGTCAATTTTTTGTGTTAGTTTCATAATTGAATATATTTTAGCATTCTAAACTTCCATTGTAAAATAAATAGTATTAACCCACACTCTATATAATTGCAAAGTACGATGTGTTTATCTCACATCCCTTAATAGTTTTGGGGTATTTTAGTTATTTTTCCAAAAATTCAACTATGTACTTTGATCTGAATAGAGGCCGACTGCCGGCATATAGAAAGTTGGAAGTTGGAACTTGGAATATAATACAACGTAGTAGGTAGTCACATGTATGGATATGTATGTTAATAAATACCATAATTAGCTAGTTGGCTTTGGGGTGACTAATTATATAGCATGTCGACGTCGCCGGTGTTTTCTGGGCCTGACAGAGAGCGGGAGATGTCTGTGATCGTTTCGGCTCTGACCGACGTCGTCACCGGCGGCACTGCTCAATATCATCACCCTCCGGCTACAACCCCGCAGCGGTTTTGGGATGCCGGGGTGGAAACGCAATCTGCCGCACCTTCATCCTCTAATTCGCCGGGATATTCAGGTCGGCATTATACTCCTCCACCGCTTAACACTTCTCATCCATATTTTATATATATTCGAAAAGATATTTCCATTTACACTCTAAACTTACAGAATGATAAAACAATCTAGATTTTATAATTAGAGTACGTTTTCTGAAAAAATGTATTGGTAAATGAAAGCCAAATCAATTGAAAGTGTACTTGATTTTAAAAATTGGTTAAAATTTTATCAATTCATTTGAAGTTAAACTGTTATGAACTTTTATGAACTTTGTCTTGTTTAATTAACTACATGCATCTTGTTACAATGAAAATCCAATTCTGAAAAGCCGAAAAACAGAATCATCAAACGGGTTCTAATCATCATTCGAGGTCCAAATGTACTTCGAATATCGGTGTAAAAATTATTTTAGAAATATTATTTAATTTCTGGCGCTCTAGCCTCTAGCTGGCTATACCTTCTCACTACGGCATTGATATATGCATGTATATGAACAGGAGGAGAATGCAGGGTGATAAGATCAATGGGCATGGCAGCAACAAGTGAAGCTGCGTCCTTTGTATACAGCTGCGGCAGTAATCAGAGCACAGAAGGTGGGGATAGTGATATTATTGAGACATCAAGAAGATACAGAGGAGTGAGACAAAGGCCGTGGGGGAAATGGGCGGCCGAAATCAGGGATCCCTACAGAGCCGCCAGAGTGTGGCTCGGCACCTTCGACACCGCCGAGGACGCCGCCCAAGCCTATGACCAAGCTGCCCTCACGTTCCGAGGAAGCAAAGCCAAACTCAATTTCCCCGAGAACGTCGTCGGCCTTTTACCACCGCCTACAAGGGAACACCATAAGTCCGAGAAAATTCTCTAAATAAAACTAAAAATGATAATAAAGTTCAAAATAGAACTATCATTGTTTTATTTTTAATCAACTCATTCCTTAAATAAGATTAAATAATTCCAATTTGGGGAATAAATCATACTTAGTCGTAATTTTGCACTTTTGAATCTGTTTTGATCTTATATCGAGCAATGAGGAAAAAATGTCAAATAAGCTCTTCTACTTTTTCAAAACAATCACATAGACCCTTGTACAAAAATAAGCATCATATAGATATACTTACTCACTAAAAGATCTTTATTTATCATGGATCATTCACACTCATGGATCATGGATGTACCAGCTCGTTGGTGGCATTTTTTTGTTCTCTTTTTCTTTATCTTTCATATATACGTATAGTAGTACATACTAGGGGTGGTTCGGTACGGTATACCGAATATTTTATCTCATACCTTTACCATACCGTAAATTTTCGGTATGCAAAAATACATACCGTTTCCATACCGAAAATTTCGGTATAACTTGTTTCGGTATACCGAAATTTCGGTACGGTAAGGTACAGTATCGGTAAATTATCATGATTAATATAACAAAATATTATATGTCAAATAAAATATTGAAAATCAGTTTTGATAGTGATATACTACAATCATTAATGAAATTAACTATAAAATACTAATGATAACCTATTGCTGTTCTATTCGACTTTGAACAAAAAATATTATAATTATGTTTAGATATTTCAACACTTGGTACATGAAGATAACAAAACATTATACTAAAAATTAAAAATTCAAACAACATAAATATAATTAAAATAAAATTGATCTCCAACAAAAAGTATAAATGATTCAAGAAAGATGGATATAAAGTCATTATTTATCCTTGAATTAGTGTTGTGTGTTTCTAGTTATTTTTATAATTTTAAATAAGTTATTGGCTTGGAATTCGGTATGACTGTATAGCGCGCGGTATACCATTTATTTCTAAAATATATACCGATACCATACTAAAGTAATTCGGTACGGTATCATACCAAACCAAAAGTGTCGGTATACCAAACATTTCGGTAAATTCGGTATTTTTCGATATGATAAGTCCGGTATACCGAAATTTCGGTATTTCCCCCCACCCCTAGTACATACTCCATATCAATTCTCTTTCCTTTTCTATTTTACAATCGTACGTATTCTTTTAATTTTTCTTATCGTAATCTTTCATATACTAGTCAATCGACCCGTGCGTTGCACGGATAAACAAAGAATTTTTTTAATGTATAATCAAGTTTAATAAATAGAAAACGTTTGAATGATATAAATCATAACCAATACATGTACTTGAGATAAAGATACGTGCAATGTTTATTTGTTAAAAAAACCGTTAATATTAATACTGAAAAAACGGTGAATGAAAATATTACCAAACATTTTTAACCATTTAACCCAATAATAAATACCCATTCAATGTAATACATGCATATCGAATATCAATCCTTTCTACCTTATACAGATTAACCGCTCGGAATGAGCGTATATTTGCCACTAAAGATTTTTCTGAATGTTCTTTCCCTTCGTAATACTTCTCTCAAAGTTAAAGTTTCGCAAATGATCAACTCTATGACCTTGACACTAATAAGTTACTTCACACCACTTTTAGAAGACATCAAAACAAATAGAAGAATGGGTGAAAAGGGGAACCGTTCAACAAATTGAACACCATAGTTCATTGAACATTAATGAAAAGGTTTTTTTTGAATCAATAAAAAGGTTAGAAATTGTAGCAGCTAAAAGGGATTTTTATTTGAATATCACTAATTTTGAACCAATTATCAAAAAAGTGATCGCTTTTAAAAAGGGGCAAAAAAGTGATCAAGAAGGTCATATATTTAGAAAAACATAGTGTTGTTAGATTTTATGTCACTGTATCCGCCGCTCATGTCACTGTAGCCGCCGCCCGTGTCACTGTAGACGCCGCCCGTGTCACTGTAGCCGCCGCCCGTGTCACTGTAGCCACCGCCCGTGTCACTGCAGCCACCTCCCGTGTCACTGTAGCCACCGTCCATGTCACTATGATCGTTTTTAGTTTAGTGAAGCGGACAGCCTTAGCCGGCCGCCACAATGACGGCTGTCCCCCCAACACCGCGCCCGACTAACCGCCACCCCACTCCACACTAGCATTTAGCCCCGCACACATACACCTGGCAACCACCACCACTGACCGTCGCCGCCCTAATTGTGACCAAACCGGCAACTCCCCGGCCCACAAGCCCCCTCCCCAGCCCCACCTCAACCCACCAGCACTCTCCCCAGCCCCACCTCAACCCACAAGCCCTCGGAGCCCCACCACAACCCACCAGTGACCACCGCCTAACCCCACCGGCCACAACCCCCAGCGACCACCGACCCCACACCACAGCTTCAATCACTGCCCCACCCACCAGTCCTTCCACAACCACTATCCCACCCCACTCCGATCAATTTCTGGCCGCACCCAACCACTGCCTCACCACCGCTCAACCATGTTCAACCTTCAGATCTGAAAGTCTAGCGGCCACAATCCTTCAGAGTTCAGATCTGATAGAGATCCGGCCGATTGAAGAAAGGAGAAGAAGATATGAGTACGTGGAGGCAAGCGACCGGATGTGCGACAGCGGAGCTCGAGGCGGTGGCTTCATCCATGGTGGCAGCAGAGCTCGAATCGGTGGATTCAGCCATGGCGGAAGCAGAGCTCGAGGAGGTGGCTTCATCCATGGCGGCAGCAGAGCTCGAGGCGGTCGCTTCGCTCATGGCGGCAACAGAGCTCAAGGCAGCGGATTTGTCCTTCTTTGTGTCTCGAAGCCTTCTCTGTCATGGGGTTGGTTCGTGCGCAGAAGGTATGAAGAAGAAAGGGAGATAAGAAGCTGAGCGACATTTAGAGAAAAGGAGAAAGGGGAAGGTTACTTTTCGGTCAAAATGAAATTGACTCACATTTATGTCTAATAGAACCTTGGAGATAACATGCGTGCCATTATTTCTACAACTAAAATAGGCGATACTTTATGAGGTATTAAAATTTATTAATGCTCATATATGTGAGATTAATCATGTATGTAAAATAAAACTACATTAATATTATTCTTTTTGTACCTAATTACTTCTTATAATGTTTTACTTAATATCTATATTTTAATTATTTTTTATACCAATTAACTTCAATGAAATCGGATGTAGTTACCGTAGAAACCATTTTAGGTATTTTATCTTATACTACCTCCGTCCCACAAGGATTGCTATATATTGATTTTTTTGTCAATGATGAAAACATGCTAACTCATTTAACTCATTCAATTGATTGGATTATCACAAAGCGGGGTCCTTGTTCTTTTTGGGTACTATCTTTGCAGTGATTTCAATTTGAATCGGTAGTTTATACGGAGTATATCTTACCTTATACGATAGTATATACATACATAAATTAACAAATTTGATGCGGATATTTTTAGAAACAAATTTAATGACCACTGTTAGATGTAATTTTAGCATCATTGAGAATTTTTCTTACCGTGTACGTACTACTCCCTCCGTAACAAAAAATAATTAAAATATCTTCCCACTTTCCTTTTTCGTCCGTAACAAAAAAATCTTCTCATTTCTCAATCTTTCCATCATACTCTCAATAATTTTAAAATAATACACTATTACAATTTTTTTTTTTGATTTATTCTTCATACCACCACATTATTCCACTATTTTCCCATCATACCCTCACTAACTCATACCCTCAATTTTTTTTTTTTATTTATTCTTCATACCACCACTATTCTTAATCTACCTACTTTTGAAGTGGAAAGATTTTAAAGTTACGGAGGGAGTAATTTATTTAGAAATAAAGTATTAACATTTATAAAATAATTATGCCCTGTAAATCTGTAATACACACGTTTTTTTGGGACGACATGTTTTGTTATTACTAATTATCATTTTTATACAAAATTATTTAGACAATAATTTTATTATAACATTTGTATCATATTTATACATTTTATATTTTAAGAAAATATTTTTAATAGAAATTGAATATTTTACACCCGAAAATGATTATGTATAAAAAAATACAACTTTCAAATGATTTCGTATTAAACCATACTCGCCACAACTTTTACTTTTCAACCACTTCATTAATAAATGTTCTAAGTCAAACTAAGACACATAAAATGAGACGGGGGTAGTATATTTTATTTACCATATTTATCCATAAATTTAAGAAGCTTAAATTTCTATTTTCACCGTACGAAGCTTAACTTTCCAAAAAAAAAATTAAAAGGAAAACTCAATTAATGTGCAACATATTATAGTTTATTTATCATATTTATATACTTATTCTCAATAAAGTTTACGGAACTTAAATTTCTTTTACCTTACGAAGCTTAACTTTCCAAGGAAAGCTTAAAGGAAAACTTGATTAATCATACGTTACAGGAGCATTAGTTATATATGTTATGAACATATGGGTTTGTAATTAAAACTTAAGCATTTAATTAATACTTCTCCAACAAAATTTCACTTCTTTGGGCGGCAAAATATGTTTCTACCTAAAATCCCACCTTGTTATGTTTATATATATATATATATATATATATATATATATATATATATATATATATATATATATATATATATATATATATATGGTGCGGTTCCAGTGAGAACGATGCTTAATGTGAGAACGTGAGAACACTCACATTCAAATCAATATGGTGCACAATGGAGCTATTGTGTTGCACATTTTCAATTTGCTCGAGTTTAGCCTATATTAAATAAACATGATGGCATTTTGGTAAATATAGTGAAAATGTGAAAATGTGCAATATACAAGCTTCATTGTGCAACACGTTGGGGTAAATGTGGTGTTCTCACGTTCTCACGTTAAGCAATGTTCTCATTTGATCTTTATTCTATATATATATATATAAAGATAAAGATACGTATACTATACAGTATTCCGTATCAATTTTCTTTCCATTCTATTTTTTTGGGGAAAGTTCCCGAAATAGGACTAAAACGGTTTGGAAATTCCAAAATAGGATTGTCATGTTTTTTATTCCCAAAATAGGAGTAATTACTGCCAAGTTTGGAAAATATTGTCATGTTTGAAGTCTGGTACTGCCAAAATATGACAGTAATTAGTCCTATTTTAGGAATAAAAACATGGAAGTCCTATTTTGGAATTTTCAAACCTTTTTAGTCCTATTTTGGGTAATATCTCTATTTTTTTCTGTTTTGCTTCACAAATAAAAATGGTTGCAGCTCCACAATTTTCTTTCCTTTTCTTTTCATTTTCAAATCTCTGCCACAAATAAAAATGTTTCAGATAAGAGAAAAATTGTATAATTTTATACAGATTTTCAATAAGGTTAAGTAAAGTAAGATTATAGAAAAAAAAGTCGACAGAAAAATATAATTTTATAAACAATAGATGTTTGGTCACACAAAAAATGTTTCAGGCGTAATTTTAAATTGTATATTTTTATAAACGTTTTCAAAATTTTGAAATTGTGTACAAAATGCATAATTTTTACCGTTTCAAAATATTGTTAAAATATTTTAATACACATTTTACCGTGTAATGTTTACCGTATTTTTATACACATTTACAAAAATTTGAAATTGTGTACAAAATGCGTAATTTTTACCGTGTTAAAATATGATAGTCAAACATAACAATGATTCTTGAATTCATATTCTTAAAAATCTATCAGATGAAAATACTCAATTCAAAATATTTAAATTCGATTGAATGAGAGGAAGATTTATTTGATAAAATTCAGGAAAAACTTATGGAATTTAAAGTTGTTTATATAAAAGTTCTATATGTATATTAATGAAAATTCATGAAAATAGAAAAATAGTTGGTTATTAGCCCTAAATAGAGAAAAATAATAAGAATACCTCAAACTTTGAAAGGGTGTGAGGTGGAACACCTCAAACTTGCATGTGTAATTTAAATACCCCAAGCTTTATGGAAAAAGTTATTTTTGGACCATTGTCATGTATTATTTATTTGAAAATGTAAATTTATGTGGTTAATTGCATAAATTAAAATAGCAAATTAAAATTTTTGCAATTATATAGATTGATATAAAATTATTTATTTAGCAACGAAAGTTTAGAATGTTAATTGTGTCTACATGAATTCTGAAATATTTTAAATTATGAAATTGACACCATAAATTTACATTTTTGAAAGAAATAATACTTGAATATGATGATAAAACAATTTTTTTTATTTAAAATTTGGGGTATTTAAATTACACATGCAAGTCTAAGGGTGTTCATCTCATTTACACCCCTTCAAAGTTTGGGGTATTTTAATTATTTCCCCCTAAATATGACTAAAAATAGACCTAAATGCAACAGTAAGACTAGAAACCTTTTATTCCCAAAGTGGAAGTAATATACGTAGTATATCCCAACACCACTAGCCCTGGTCGCCGTAAAAATGTCATTTTTATTTTTTGAAAATATTCAGCTTTCTTTTCAAAATTGTCATCACGGTGACATTTTTTCAACTTGGCATTCTTTTCCGGCAACCAGAGGTGGCGGTACTGGGAGGAGGCTGAGGTGGTGGTTGAGGCATGTATTTTTTTTATTTAGTTTTTTATGTTTTTGTTATTTGATTTTTGTATGTTATTTATTAATCCTAATAAGAATGACAAGGAAAATGGTAGAATAGAATGAGTTAGGATGTTTTTACTTGGATTGTTTTCAGTCACAGATCAGACCAGACCAGACTTAAATAGACCAGACCAGACCACCCAACCAGACGAAACCAGACCAAGTTTAAATAGACCATACCAGAGTCCAGACCAAACTTGACTTTCGTAGTTATAAAATACACAGAGACCAAATATTTACTAGACCAGACTAGATCAGATTTAAACAGACCAGAGACTAGACCAGATTTATACAAACCAGACTAATAGATCATACCACACCAGCAAATTACAGTCAAAGTAAAACATTCTTATTCTTATTTCGAGAATTTAAATTTTAAACTCGTATTGTTTCAATTTTTCTTTTATTCAATCCGACAACTCTCCCCAAAAACAATTTTAGATCTCCAACATTATCCATGTTCTCTTGCATTGAAAGTAAAATTAAGATAGGGGAAGAGATTTTTGCATTTTAGTGGAAGGCAAAATAACGAAAAGAAAGAAAGAAAATGGAAAGAGAAAACGATAAAGAAGAAGAAAGATTGAATGCGAGTCAAGAGATTGAGAATTAATAGACCGTAGTTCTGTATAGGGGTGGGCACGGTCCGGTCCAATATTTGGCCGAACCCGTACCCGTACCGTTACTATTGAAATGATTCGGTACAGTTCGGTCTTAGACCCAAACCCGTTCGGTACGGTCCATTTTCAAACGGGACGGTACCATGCCATACCAATACCAAACAATATCACTTTTTCCAGGTGTTTAAGAAAAAATTAAAGTTTAGCCATCCTCCAAAAATCTACACAATTTATCAATTTTCATATACGTAGTATCATACTACCTTCGTTCCAAATTGATTTGCAAAGTCAATCTTTTTTTGGTCAAACAATTTCTTTTTATTCACTTAATTAGAATTTCACTTTTTAATTACATTCTAATTTGGCCTTTCAAAAAAACTACTCCGTACTTCGTATATTTTAATTTGGATTTTGCAACTTTAGAGAGATTTTAATGTGGTTTCTAAATATGTAAATTTTAATTATTAAAAATTGTATTAATTATCAACAACTTAACATTAACTTTGACAAAAAATGTTGGCTTTGCAAATCAATTTGGGACGGATGAGGTAATTAATATATTTTAGATAAACTATAGTAGTACAAATTTAATAAACCATACTTCGGTCCAGTTCAGTCCGGTACCGGTTCTCATTTTATGAGAACCGGTCATGGCATTGTTTGGAACCGGTTCGGTCCGGTTCGGGACAAAAATTTTGAGATCCGTTTCAAATCTCATTTATCGGTCCGGTACCATACCGGTCCAGTTCGGTATTATGCCGGTTCGGTATTTTTGCCCACCCCTAGTTCTGTAGGATATACGACTACTACGTACGAACTACTGTATAAGGCGCGCACACAAGAAAGAAAAATGAAAAAGCAAAAAAGAAAGTGAAATAAACTCACGACCTGCTATAGCGAGTATCCATCCGGTATCTGGACCTTATTGATGCTTTTTTATTAGTAAATGTATCTATTTCATGATTTTTTTAGTAGAAGGGTTGAAGTGACTTATTGGATATAGTAGAAGGGTGTATATGACCTTTTTTCCCCAATTTCTACAATAGAGTACTATGTTGAGCCGGAGTTTCATGCTGCAACTCCCAGACTCCGTCGTTCATGATCCGCCGCTGCCTTCCGAAAAAGCCCATCTTTGATACTTTTTTTTAACAGAGAAAGTTTAATTATCATTAATCAAATCGTGATGAAGTACATGAATAATAAAATCAGGCGGATTATAATGCCAAATATAACGATCGGACAAAGAACATGCCACCCTAGCCAAAGCGTGAGCAACGGTATTCGCAGACCGCCTCACATGCGAGAAGGAAATACTAGAAAAATGCCTACTCAAAATAATAATATCTTCTGCCAAAAGTCCTCTAGTCGAGGCGCTCGTCCCCTTGAGAATCTCCATAATAGCTTGCATGGAATCCGATTCAACATCAATGCACATTCACTCTTGTTCCTTTAGCCAACTAAGAGCCTCCCGTATACCCATCAATTCCGCCTCTACCGGGGTACTCCCTCCCGGCTTCGGACATGCCCCACCTACCAAGAACTCCCCCTGGTCATTCCGGAGCACCCATCCTAGCCACACCTTGAATCTGTCAAAGAGGCATCAAGGTTGAGTTTTACAATCCCATGCATGGGCCTTCTCCAGGAAATCCCATCTTTGATACTTATTTTTGTTTGATTGAGTTATTTGATCAACTTATTTATCAACTTAAATGATTCTTTTGATCTGATACCCCCGGTTCTCATTCGGAGTACCATATATAGTCCCTCCATTCCTTTCCATTTAGCAACTTTTGACTTTTCTAAGTGAACTTTCATCAATTATATATATATATACTATCCTCCGTCTCTTTTTAATCGCAACATGTTAATTTTACACTATTCGCATGTTCTACTTTGACTACATTTTATATAATTATTTTATGAAAATTATTTTTTTAAAAAAATATTGTTCAATTCATCTCATTACAAAATTTCAAAATCTAATTTTTAAATAATTTTTTACTAATAGAGATTAAGATATAATTACGGTCAAATACGTGCATTGGCAAGTGTGAAATGTTGACCGCTGCAATTAAAAAAGAACGGAGGAAGTATATATATATATATATATATATATATATATATATATATATATATATATATATATATATATATATATATATATATATATATATATATATATATATATATATATATATATATATATAGACACACACACACACACAAAAACACTTATAATATAAAAATTATATTAAAATATTTTATACTAAAAAACTATTACAAAAGTATAGAGTTTATAAGTTTCCCAAAAATATACAAACTCAAATGATTGGTTAAAGCATACTATCGTTGATTGAAGTCAAAGATCTTACAGAAAAAACAGTTATGCTGCTTCATGATGTAAAAAACTAAATACCGTAACACATATCAATTTCTCTACAAGAAGCCCCAAATGAGATAGTTGCTTCATGTTGGAATATGTAGCTGTAGGAAGACTATGATCACGCGGTAACATTCTTCCTACTGATTGCAATAGCCTAGACATGCAACTATCAAGGAGGCTTTATTTAGATTTAATGTTCAATAGTTTTGAAACGGCGGATAGCCGAGAGTAACCCTCACAATCAGCATAAAGAGGTTGGTCGCTAGCTTTTAAGACATCTTGAAATTCTCTCCTAAATCATAACATGCATGATAGCTTGGACCTTCATCCCTATGAGGGACATAAGAACTCGGGCCTTCATAATTAACAAGTTAAGGAGGATTGTTAAACGTTCGAGGAGGTATAAATTGTGAAGTTGAGGCACTACGACATTTGATTATAGTCTTCACACCCACTCATCACAGTGGGAACGTTACGAGATGAACTCACTGCTTGTGGGAAAAGTGATGGATTAAAGGGTTCGTCATGAGATGTCCAATAATAATAGTTGTCAACAAAATATTTTCGTGTACAAACTTCGTCAGACTTCCACAATATCTTGAAATTTTACGTTTTTACACTTTCTACATTAACAACTTATTTTATCACCATCCATATAATTAGTTTGTTCAAGTGCAAAATCAAGAAACCCTTTAACTCCATCAAGAAATTCTTATCGAAATTCTCTATTTTCGTCATGTCTATTGTACATCCAATTCCTATTTTGTCTATACACCAAATATTATTATTAATGTATTATATTGGTTAAAAATATAAATAATAACCATTAAGAATAATTAATTATATTTAATATATATTTCAAAATTAATTTGAAATATATGCATAATAACAACTCAACAATATTTTGAACGCATTAATTTAAAAACAATTTTAATTAACTAAAAATTTAATAAATTTAAAATATTAAATTAATTAGTTTGTAAACATTTTTTATTAACTAAAAATGTAATTAAATTAATATTATCAGTTAAAGTCTAAAAGGCATTGATTAAAAGTGATACACAATAATTCACTAATATTATTACAAACCATTTTAAATTAACTAACACTAAAGTTAAATAAATATTATTAATTAAAATCCTAAAAAAGGCAGTAACAATAATTACTAACATTTAATATATATTTCTAAACGAATTTCAAATAATAATTCGCTAATATATTTTATGTATTAGATTATAAACATTTTTAGTAACTAAAAATGTAAATAAATTAGTATTATTAGTTAAAAGTCTAAACGGCGTTGATTAAAAGGTATACACAAAAATAAAAAATCACTGATAATTTTACAAACCCTTTTGGATTAACTAATACTTAAACTAAAGTCAAAATATTAAATGAAATCCTAAATAAAAGGCATTAAGAATAATTGATAAAATTTAATACTAGTATATATTTCTACATGAATTTCAAATATATGCACAATAAATTATAGCAATATGACTAAAATTTTTAATTAAACATATTTTTAATTAATTAACAACTTGAGTAACATTTTAAATCAATTAATAACGTAAATAAATTTATATGTAACATAAAAAATAAAAAGGTATGTGCATTAATTCAAATGATATACATTATTTGCGATGTACATTGAATTGGAGAAAGACATCCAATTACATCATCGAATTTCTCTACAAACACTATATTACATTGTGAATGAAATGGTTCATTTATATATAGCAAATCATGTCACCGAATTTGTCGCATATAACAAAATAAAAAATCAAATTTGTCACAGATCTCATCCGTGACAAGATCCCAATAAAAAAAGTTCAACAAGATCCCAATAAAAAAAGTTCATTGTGATATTTTTTAGATAACCGGCGCCAACTTGTCACAGAATTTGTCAGGAAATTTATCTGTGACAAATTACTTCCGTGAGATGATTAAGTTATTAGGGTGCGGAATCCGTGACAAAAAAAACAAAAATAATACTACCTATCATTATTAAAGATGAGATATTAGGGTAATGCTTGTTTTCCTGTAAATTAAAGAGTTATTTACCTTACACTTTTTTATAAACCTCTAAGTAACTTCCACTTGTTATTTCTCAAAATAAATCTTTATATATACGGAGTATGCATGTTTCTTACGATTGTGAGATTTAGTAGTTGAAAACTTGAAATATATATCATCAAAATGTTTATCGTGTGGTTACTTTTATAATTATAGTCCCTACTTTTTTCTCTCAAATTCATGCAACAGAAAACAACTTATAATTACGAGATTGAGCGAGTAAAAATTTATATCATCGAAAAAGTTTGTTCTTCATTTTATAAATGTTTTTTATTTATGCGTCTATTCTTGTTTTTGAGTTTTCCTAAATTATACTCTGAATTACTCCGTATGTTTCTTCAATTTAGACAGGTGCAGTTCTTTCCAAAATGAAATAATCAAATTCTGTGTTTTAAATAATTCCATATTTTATATTAGAGAAAACTATCAAATAGATCCTCCTACTTTTGTGTAAAAGTCAATTGAGTTCTCATACTTTCAAATCACTCAATCAAATCCTCAAACTATAAAAAAACATTCAATTTCGCTATTTTACCAGTAAGGTACCGGTTATCCAGTTACTTGCGAACATGATCGGCCATTTGTCATTTTTTTGAGAGAATTGTGGTAGCCATCAGCAACACATCCTCTTCATCTTCCACTTCTTGATTTTGGGCTACATGTGCTTCTTCAGACCTGTCATTGTTATTCCTATACCAACACTCATAGGAATAGTGACCCCACTTCTGGCATACAAAGCACTGAATGTTTGCCTTGTTTTCATTTTTGGGCTTAGTATTGTCATTATTCTTACAGATTCCTCTTCCTCCTCCTCTAGGATAGGTATGCCCTCTATTAGATCCTCTGCCACCCCACCAGGTGCCTCTTCCTCCTCTTACAGGACCTCCATTTTGGAACTTCTGATCAGGTTGTTCCTGGCCTCTTCTTGCAGATTGGTCTCGACCATCTCTGCCTCGTCTACCCCTTCCTCTTATATTTCCACCTCTTCCTCTCCATGGTTCATTCTTCTTGGATAACTGAGATAGAAGGGCAGCCTTATTCAAAGAAGTTTGTGCAGAAGATTCTCTCTCCTTGACTCTCTGAAGGTCTTCCAACTTTAGAGTATCATGATCTCTAGATTCTTCCAAATTTACAGCAATGACATCAAATTTTTGGGGCAATGTGCGCAGTATCTTCTCTACAATGTTTCTTGTTGTCAACTTCTCATCACATGACTTCATCAGGTTTGTCAGATGTAAAACCCGATTGAAATAACTAGGAATGGATTCAGATTCCTCCATCTGCAAGAGTTCATACTGTCGTCTTAATGTTTGAAGTCTGATCGTCTTCAGCTTTGTTATTCCTGCATAGCTCGATTTCCAGATCTCCCAGGCTTCATGCGAGGAAGTCGCCGCGGCTATCTTCTCAAAATTGGCTTCGTCCACGCACTGGTGCATATAGAATACGGCTTTATAGTCCTTCTTCTTCGCCTCGCGCTCCTGAGCTCTCTGAGCATCCGTCATTCCCCCAGTCGGAACTCCATCGTTGACCACATCAAGAACCTCTTGGTAGCCAAATAGTGTTTTCATCTTCACGCTCCATTTCTCATAACTGTCAAGATCCTTGGAGTCGAGCATAGGATTTGCCTTTCATTGTTCATATCGCTGAATATCTTTCTTCTCCCAAAACTACCTAACGAACTCTAACAAACTAACAAGAATAATGCATGGCATCCCTTTCTCAGCTTCTTCAGCTTCCTATTCACTCTTCCCTACTTTGCAATCTCTCATTCACGTACGCCCAAGCTGCGAACTGGAAACACCATAGTCTCCACAAAATTCAAAATCTCCAACTTCTCTCCCGATTCATCTTTCCCCATTTACGTCATCTCCCTCACATAAACAACAGATTAAACTTTGTAGAAGATGTTTCAACTGCCATCCTACTACTTCGAAACTAATGAATCCCCAAGAATCTAAAACTTGAGGATTTGCTCTCTGTATTTTTGCATATACAGGATCGCCACACCGGAGGGGGTTCGCTCCCTGCTCTGCAAAGGAAGCTTGGTCGTTGCCTGCGTCATTTCAAAGCTTGCTTAAGGGGTGTGAATACTAGATCGGAAGCTTAACATCAGTGAATCCCTATACCTGACCTACAGAAAAGCAGAATGGAGTGTTTTTTACGGAGTAATAGTTTAATAATGACTTGACCAGATGACTTGCAAGTAAGAGGACTCAATTGACTTTTACGTGATAGTAATAGGATCTATTTTGTAGTTTTCCCTTTAAAATAATATGAAAGAAAACAAATTTGATGTTTAGGTTGAAGCATTCAAACTTCCAAGTACAAAAATCTCAAGATTTATTATTTTAAGTATTTCACTTAATGAGTTGCATCCTAAGTCTCGTACTCTCGTATGTGATTTTCATTTTGCTCGTTTAATCACAAAAATAATTTGAAATAAGGTAACTTTAACCGATATACATTCAGTCATTCCCTATTCAGTTTTCTATTATTTTGTGATCATCTCTACACTACTAAAAAACTTCATATTAGGCTCGAAATTTTGACTCGAATGTCATCCTTCACTAAATTCGAATGTCATCCTTCACTAAATTGGTTCGAATTATCGCACAATAACATTTTTAAAGGGTCGGCACTCGGCACACTCATTTGGCTCAAAAGTAGCGTAGACAAACTTTGTCTTGAAATTTCCATGCCAAACGACGGAAAACACACATTCACAAACATAATTGCATCAAAATAATTTGGTTGGAACCCAATTGCGTGACATTTTATTTTGAAATTATCAAACTATTTACTCTTATTTTGGTAGAGAAACATAGCAATCTTATTTTGGAATTCTAAAACCTATTTACTCCTATTTGACACAATTTCCCTATACATTTTGTGTTTGAACAGGCAATTCTCAGCCACTCAAAAATAAAATGCATACAAGAATTTCAAAAATAACACCCAAGTACCAACTACCAACTACCAAGTGCTAAGATCATAAGATGCCTACTTATGCACTAATTACTATTGCTGTCCTTATTAATAATTAATAAGCCAATGAGCTTGGTTTAATTTGATATTCCTCAAATTTTATTGATGAAATTATAAATAAAGTAACTGCTTTGACACTTGACAGAATTTCCTGAGTTGCGAAAAATTATGCTTAAAAATTTGTACAAATAAAAAAATGAAAAGATAGTTAAAAATTAAAATAATTCTCTTGAACAATTAAAGATAATTCGACCAGAAAAAGAACTTGATTCTTATTTATTTTGATTTTTACAAAATTCAAAGCATAAAATCAGAAGTTGTGTTTCATAAAAAATTGGTTTATAAGATTGATAAGGCTGAAAACAGAGATCAAACGGACTATTCATCGTACAAGTAAAAAATACTGATAGTGGTTTTTTTGCATTTATAATCTTTTGGTCATACAAATGTATAATAGTCATATTACTATTCAATTCTCCCCAAAAGGAGATTGAACTACAATAAGCAGCTAAAACAGCATCAGTTAGTGAAACAAATTAGGATGGAAATTGTAAATGAAGTCCACAGAAAAAATTGCTGATCACAATCAACTATAAATCACTACACAAGAAAATATAAGAAATACTCCGTACAAAAAAGGCACTTGGCAGGAAAAACCCCGCAAAAGTTCAAGTCATTAGAGAGAGTGAAGAACAAAGCAACATATATGGCTAAAAGGAATGCGCGTCTGAGATGCGATTTTTGCCAGCATTCCACAAAACAGGTGGTCGTAGCCTCGTAGGATACGCACTGCAGAAAAAAGAACCAAATCACCAACATGATTTTGATTTTGCTGACCCGCGCGCACATATATAGTAGAGGTCATCCTGATGGAATCAACATTCCATGCCCTCTACTTTAGCCAAAAAATAGTTTATTAGTCCAAATTTTTGACCCATTATCAACAATAATTTTAACCACAGGTAGGATCAACCGTTGAATCATATTGAAAATTCAATATCACTGAAAATAGATGCTTTTATTTTGTTGGATTAACCTTGACCGTTAGGTAAAGTGTAAAGGTGAAAAATTTGTTATCTGGTTTGGGATATGATCTGCACCATATGTAAGGCCATAAGGGTGCACCATCACCATGCATACATACATATATGTACATGCAACACAGGAATGGAAAGAAGTGAGGTATGACGTAAACACAACATCACCTGGAGGTCGCCTCAAGCTTTAAGAGCAGCTTTATGGACCATCATTTCTTTGTGGATCTGATGGCAACTCTTCTCTACGAGGTCAAGGAGCTTCTCCAAGTTCATTGCCCATGAATTTAAAATATCATTGCTGTCCTTAGCTGGTTGGAAACTAACAATGCCCATTGGCCTGTCAATCTTTGCCACCATTGCCTTCGATACCACCATTTCTGATAGATGCTTTTCGGTTTCCTGATGATAAATCACAAAATAAAAAATTTTTGTCATTGGTATATTACAAGCTTTATTGATTAAATCAAAATAAAAGGCAATGACGAAATGCCAGAAGGCTCCAATTTAATATGATCTCAAAAAATGGAAGCCACATAATGCTAACAGAACTCAAAGGTGACACCCAAAATAAGGTCAACAAAAACACCCTATGACCTTAATACTTTTATTGTAATTCTTGGTGTAAAAGTTGGTGAACAGACTGTTTTATACACGATAAACAGAATAAAGTAAAGACTGCCTGTATGTTCTAAGTATTGAATAGTAACAATTCATTTCGTTCCCCATCTCAAATGTACTAGGTAGCACATGCAAGGAGTCTCAAATGCTACACACCCTGATGTGAATAAGTTTTTACTGAGACTAATTCAGCACAGAAACAAAGCATTTCTACACAATAGATGTCTATTGGTCTCGATTCTTAGCTTTGTTCTTTTTATGCTCCTAGCCTTATGACCAAAAAACTTCAGCCTACTCCAAATCTCTAGCACATTTATATAAGTAAAAAGTTCAACACTATAGGGTCATTTCAGAATGCAGAAAATGTGAGAAAACGGAAAATAGTGGAGAGAAAGGTGTGGAAGGAGAGAAATTTTGGGATAATATGAAAGATCGATACAAACTCAGACAAATTTTAGATATTTGTTCAAAAACGTTTTATCTTATTTGTAAGTCTATTGAATTAAGATCAAGAGATCTAATATTTGTAAAAACTTAGAGTTAATTGGGTGAAATGTCCTCAATCATATAAAGACAATTACTACATCCATGGAATGAAAACAAAGAGAGAACCTTGAGTCAATCAACAAAAAGAATAGACAGCATACCTGAATAGTAAGACACAGCAGGTTTGATAGTCTGTTCAAGGTTATTCTTGAATAATACTTGGAGACAACTAGGATGTTCTGCGAGGTAAAAACATGGAGATGAGTTTCCATCACCTCATTTAACAAACAAAAAATAGACTATAATA
The DNA here is from genome assembly GCA_945859915.1 of Cuscuta epithymum. NCBI lineage: Eukaryota > Viridiplantae > Streptophyta > Magnoliopsida > Solanales > Convolvulaceae > Cuscuta > Cuscuta epithymum. The sequence continues at coordinate 310,215 of CAMAPF010001045.1, read as the reverse complement.
ACTAGTCTATGGACAGAGTTGGTATTTTGTAGCAATGCAAGAAGGCATCTAAATGATCAGAATTAAAATTGAAGATAATCATAATTACATGTTCAATGACTCTCAATCTAAGGTCCTCCGCTGCCTTGTCACCCAGGGCACCACCAAGCATGTTCTTTTCATTTTCAAATTCGTCCTTAAAAGTGGTCCATAAAGCAGTCCACTGAATGACCTCCATGGTAATTAATTGTTTCAATAATGCCCTAAAAATGAGGCAGGCAGGTTTAATATGTACAAGTGCTCTCTCACTAAGAAAAGACATGACTCTTTTGAAATACGAGAAGTGCTACTTTTATGGAAGAAACAAGAAAAAACGAACTTGAAATGAGGGATTTCTGAAAGATTCTTATCCTCTAAGGTGGAGTTGTGAAGGCTTGATTGCAATGGGTCATGTGGAGACAGAACCAAGTACCAGCATATTTTCCTCAGTACCTACATTGAATAACATAAATCATAGAACTGCAACTTTCTTCTTGCATGCACCATAAGAATTGCTTCACATAAATGAATATCAAAACAACAACATCCAAGCCTTAGTGCAAAAGATATTGGGGTTTCACATAAATTAATATATACACATGAAATCATAAATACCATATTCTAAGAACGTAAGAAATAGATATATGTGAAAATTCAGAAGACTACTTACTGGTATCCACTTTGTCGGGTCTTCTTTTACAGAAGGAATCTCATATATGGACTTGTAACACCGGCAAATCTCAAGATAATCAATGCTATGTGAGTAATACCTACATCAGATCAAGAAAATATATTTGCATTAAAGATTAAGCATAAAGGACTCCGAGGTAATTGATCCAGGTTTTGAACGCATAGCAGTCTATCCAGTAGACACGATTTCATAAGAACTTTATAAATGCAATGTGTATCGAACGAAATCAGTCATTTTATGATTATTTTCGCAACTGGACTAGTATTTCATACAGAGTATTAATAAAGCAAGATACACAACCAGCAGGAATCTTTGTTAAAAATCAGAGAACACATGGGAGCACACATGTTTTTATTAAACCAGATGGTGGTAAGAGGAATTTAACTAAACTTTGATTTTTATTTAAATAAAGAAGTGCGAGAAAACAGTTTATAGAATTCTGAACTTTGATATCACAACATATAATTTCTACCATGAAACGAGTGCAATGGCTAGGAGTAGCTTTCAGCAAACTAGGTGGTGGTAGGATGAATCACTCTTCAATTATGTCCAAACAAGTGAAACAAAGGTATTTATAAAGAATAAACTTTTACGTATAAGAATTTCTAAAGAGCATGTGTTGAGTGGATTGAGCCCATGTATAGGCAGTTGGCATCTTACCAACCATCCTTCATATAGCCCTAACAACTAGAAAGCCCAGCTTCTATGCCCAGTTCATGTAATTCATTGATACCTCCGAGCTAACAAGGTTTTTAAAGGCGAAGTAGGGCCCAAAAGCAGTTGGGATGCTTCATTATGTGTAAGCCCAGGTGCAAGGTGAAGCGTAAGTCTTGAACACATGTCTATATGTGTAGGTGAAAATGGATATAATTCATAATAATAGTTCAATGGCATAAAACCACAAGTCATGAAATAAAAAATACACATAATGTGGTTAAAGTTGGAGTGTTGGAAAGAATAAAAACTATGAACATGTTTTAGGCTTAGGATTCTACGTGTCTATAACTACTAACCTTCAAAACCAATAGGCACTTCATTGTATCTTTATCTAATGCCCGTGGTATACGCTGGTTTCTAGATCGGTGTTGCTTAGCTACTACGGAAGGATAACTCTATACATCTGGATGGAGCACTTTAAGGGTTTTGAGAGGGAAGGATTTGGAGGGTTTAATATATGTCTATATATTTTGGTAAATATAATGTTTCTGGAAATGAATAAAGGGTGTTTGAAATATTGTGTTATCACATACTATCGTATTATATAATTCCTTCAGCTTTCATAAAATCTCAAATAATATCACAAGATCTACACGTAGACTCCCATCCAATACCCATCTCTCAACCTGCCCTTATAGAGGAGGAAAGAGGATTAGGCTTGTGTGTTTAGGAAAAAACAAAAGAAAAGAAAGAATGAGGGGTTGGATTAGCTTGCTGAAGCGCAACAACTTTTAAATACAATCCATACAAATATTTAACAGTAAGCTACTCTGAAGAGGGTTAGGTTTTGAAGGCTCAAGCCATGAAAGTCATTGTGCCCCTCATGCTTGTTTTTGTTGACTTATGCCTCGTTTTTGTTGACTAAGGCTTAAGCCTGCTGTGCATTTTCCCCAAACCTATAAGCTTTGAAGCAGCAAAGGCATAACACTCTCACACACCTCTTAAAACCAAAACTTCTCAGCAATGCAGCTAAAATATAAACAATTTCTTTCACTTCAATTTTGTAAATTAACTACTATAATTATTGAGGTTTCAAATCAGGTTTAGATCAATAGAAGAAAAATGGACACACAGCCAAGCTGCCAAAGTAACAATACCATAAACTAAAAAGTTCTTGCACTTTAATTTTGTAAATAAAATAGTAGGTTATGGAGATATGGAAATTCTTCAGCAAATATAAATCTTGTGCACAGTAGTTGACAAGATAAATAGCATAAAGAGGGTAAAAATCGTTTGACTCCCATACAGTATGATCAGCAAAAGATAGAGACAGCTTAGAACTGAGGAATGATGATCTAATGGACAAAAAATTGGAGAGCACCATAAATGATATATCAAGGAAAAACAAAAGGAGAAACAAGGATAATAAAAAAAAATCCAAATACCGAATCATCAATTCATAGTAAATCCTCTTCAACTCCAACAGTGATGGAATATCTGCAGGCGCTTCTTCCACTACCGCTTCACCTTCTTTAGGTTTTTTCTTCTCTTTTGAAGTATCAGCCTCAAAAACTTTAGGGTTGATCTTTCGCGAGAGAATTTGAGCACGTACATAATCTTGGCGGTCTAAACAAAGACGAACCTATATATTGAAACATATGCATTTAAAACGTATTTACAGAACTTTATCTGTACAAAACATGTTACAGGCAACAAAGTAATGAAGAAGGTCACTAACTTGCTCAAGAATGAATGCTATTTTTTCAGTTTTTGCCATTGCGCCAAATGTTTCAACCTGTAAACCACAGATTGTAAGCAGGTTTCCATGAAAAAAAATATCAAGAGTATGATTATGCTTCTGCTCAAGTAAAATAGTTTTAAAAAATGATCAATTATTAAAGTTACCGCAATTTCTTGCATCAAATCTGCAGCCTCGGCAATGAGGCCCTGCTCTTCTTTTAACTTTGCAAGTTTCTTAATCAATCGAGCCCGTTCTATCTCAACATATATCTGTGTTGAAGTAATACAAGCATAAATGTCTTTGGTACGATATCAGGGTGAAAAGGAATAGCGGATACATTCTTCATAAGAATGTCATAAAGGAGTGTTAACCTTCCCAGCAGACACACTGTTAAGTGTTTTTATGAGTTCTATCTTAGTAACAACATCTGGAGTCTGATCAATATACTCCATTGCTTGTTGAACCATGGCTTGTACAGCCTGTGAAGTTCCCAAAGTGACAAAAATAAGAATCGTGTTACTTGGTAAACAATTGTTTTTTAATGAGAAGAATAGTTTAACTAAGAAGACCAAAATTACATACTACGATGCACGGGTGTGGGTAGGTAGGGACACAGAAAAGCATATACTCCATATATATAGACACACACACACATAAATATATATATATGAGGGAGGGTTCTAGCAGAACCCCCTTAAAAAAGAGTCAAGATTTATAAATCAGAGCTTTTATTCTTAACCGCTCAAATTTTAAATCAATGGCTATAATCAATAAGGTTGCATTTTTGTAATTCATTTACAATAATTACAAAAGTGACCCCGTTTGACTTTTGAATAATTACAAAAAGAGAGTATGTGTATCCTGACCAATGATTGAATAAAATAAAAGGTTGAGATTAAAAGTTCTCTTTATAAGGAGTTCTCATCTAAGTAAGGGTTCTCACTAGAACTCTCCCCCATATATATGTATGTATTTATGTAGAGAAAGAGCTAATCTCAATAGGCTGGCCTGGCGAAAATCCAGTCAAGCAAGCCAAGATCATTTTTGGCCAAAATGGAATTAATGATCTAATTTTTTGCACATTCGTATCGACCATTAGATCATAAAAAAATGAGCTTAATTCCATTTTATGATACATTAATCTTAACTGGTAGATAAGTATTAGAAGTGAAAAGGTGAGTTTATACGATCTAACTTCTGAGTAAACTTAAGATCTAATAGTTGAAACTTATAGTTAATACTAACTAATAAGTAAAGCAAATTGAATCTTGGAATTCTTTTTTTTGGCTAAAAAATGAAGTTGTCCATCTCGTTAGGCCAGCATGTTGAGAATAGTTACCCCCCCCCCCCCCCACTATATATATGTGTGTATGTATGTATTATACAACATTATGGTTTTACATCAAATAAAAATTAAATTATCAACATAGCAGCAAGGTTTAAAAAGGCTAGTTCAGGTATCGAGGCGGTTTGTTCAGCATATATTAAGGAATAAGCCTCAAAATATACCACAAGAAAACTTAAAAAAGTCAAACTAGTAATAAACAACTAAAGAAATGCATGATTACAAGTCCAAAAAGTCTTAAACACAAACACAAATATGAACACAAGCCATTCATCATCAAATGGCAAGTCATCAACCAAAAGATTTTCCTCATCATTGGTTAGGGATCTTAATCTAAGGTGTCTATGTTTCAGTCTTTTGAAAAACCGATATGAGTGGTTTCTTATATTATTATTATTACTATTTTTTATTATTATTATTATTTCTATGTACTGCCTCCGTATTGAAATTTTAACTACACTTTCATTTTTGGGATGTATATTAATTTTTGCTACGGTTTTCCTTTTGAGTTTTTTACATAAATATTACTAATATTATTTGGAGTTACAAAAAACTAAATGTTGATAAGAACATGTTCTACAACATGGGAGTAAAATAGGGCATGAAGTCATATTTTTGTTAGTGGGGTTTAAAGTGGTTATATTTGTGTAATTTTTTCTTTCCTTTTTGGTAAATTTTCCTTAAAGAATACTCAATTACCATTTTTTCTACTTTTTATATCCTGTTTCATATTTTTCACTCTCTCTCCTATTTTTTCTACATTATTCATTACCCTACTACTTTTCCCTTAAATATTGTGCCAAACTCTATTGTAGCAAACATCTTAATACGGAGGGAGTATGCTTTAGGAAGCTTCTTAATTAGCATTTTTCTCCTTTTATAATTATTTATATTCTGCTTTAGGCAGCTTCATAAATAGCACTTATTTCCTTTGATATTTAGGACTCTTGTAATAGCTATATAGGGATCATAAGTATTATTCAATAAACAGCTCGGGAAGAATTAATTCTTTTGTGTCTTGGTAAGTTCAAGCATCTTAGGCTTATTTTATTATTCCTCTCATATTCTCTATTTCCTATATCTAAAATGAGATCCCAACCATGCCTATAACAAAAAACAATACCAGTTCTTTGGAAAAAGCGAAGCAGAGGAGATGAAGAACGAGAAGAGATGTAGAAGAAGAGGATGAAGAGACTAGAAGAAGGGGATGAAGTAGAAGAGAGGATAAGAGAAGACACATGAAGAATGGAGTGTTTGTAAGAAGTTGTCGACTTCTTTGTGCAGGAGTATGAAAACTTCTTTGTGCAAAAGTATGTGAACATTTTAATGATTACATTTATTAAATTAATCTTCCGCTTGCAGGCAGTTATTTGTAATTTGAAAAAGAAAACCAGAACATACTATTTGAAAAGGATTTTTTAAATAAAAAATCTCTAAAAAAAAGTGATTTTAGTTCTTTCATCTGAAGGTTTTTTTCTTTATTCAAGTGACCTAGAAGAAATAATGAATGGGGAACATTTGCGCATTTAGATGCAACTACCATACTCTCATGAGGTTTAGCTGCTAAAGGTATCTAATCATCATCATCATCATTACCCCAGTGCCGCAAAGGTTCCTACCTACGGTGGGCTAAGGGGGCGGATGTATGCAGCCTTACCCCCTGTACTAAAGCACAGAGAGACTGTTTCTGGATGACAAAAGGTGAAAATCGCATCGAAAATTGCATGGACTGATTGTTGCTTCATTAGAAGCGCAGACAGTTAAGTGAGCCGTTTTGGTTTATTTCATCATATTTCCAAGCCAAAAAATAGTAAATCGTTGGCTATATTGCAAATGATATAGATATTTTAATGATTAATGAATACTTTAAATGAAACAACACTTGTTAGGAGTTTAATGTGGACTATGGACACTTGTTTAATGTATGGGCCTATTATTAAATATAATACACTGGGCCTTTCTTAAGTTACAACTTACAACCCATTAAAAAGATAGAAACAAAGGAAATTGTGCCTCAGAAAATGCCTGAAGGCACCCCTCAAGCGTATGCCTTGACTTTTAAGGTGTATGCCTCACCTTGAGGGGCACCTCAAAAAAAACCTGTGAGCTCCTTTTTAAACCATGCATATCAGTAAAAGCTAAAAAGGCTCATGCTCAAACAAATAATACTAACAATAATACGAGTAATGTATAGTGTCCAATTAGCCATTAATGAAGTGTTAGGTCTTGGTGGCTGAACTTTTCATTTTCCCCATGGTCAAAAACCACTTGGTTCAACTATGTGACAGGATGCTTGCAAGAATGGAACAAGAAGACAGCAACACTGATGCCTAGCCTGTATCTATTGAATGATAGCACTTCTCATTTCATGTTTCCCATTTTTCTCTTGTTCCGGTGGAACAAAGTGAGATACAATTAAGGCAAATAGGAAGTGTTGAGGTTCAGATATAGGAGTGGGGGCAGAACCGGGGCAGAAAAGGATGTTTAACCTTTTTTATACCAGGTCAGTCTGACCAGAACTATTCACGCACAGAAACTCTAGAAATAGTCTGTATCCAAACGGCACTTCTCTAGCTCTCCCAGATAGACAAATGAAAAACATGCCGTATGTGAAATAGAGAAGAAGGAGTATAAGAGAGCTTGAATACCCACACTATTGAAGGGTGAGGACATATTAACTCTCATAATTGAACAAGAAAATACACGGGTGCCATAATATTCAGAAGGAGTATAATCAACTAATCAAGTACATAATGTTAAAAAATTCACACTAGCCTAACCTTAACACACAAAACAGCTCAGTAAAAAGAAAAATGTATACGCCAAGTGAAACTGGACATTTGACAAGCAAGGTATCACTGTTTCCTTGTCAGTGTAGTGCATGCACTCACATATTTTTTTTTCAAACCAAATACTTCGTATGAACTATCACATAGATTGTGTGTGTATGTGCTGAAATGCTGAATGTTTTTTATAAAAACAATATTTCTCTAGCAGCAAACACAAAATGAGCTAAAGGCTTCCAGCATAAATCTACAAAGCATGAAGACAGACCACATTTCCAAATGGTAAACTCAGCAAGCATAAGGTGAAAATTTAAACACCAAGCATTAGACCACCAAGAATCGAAAGCAAAATGTAAAAGAACAACTACTTTAAGTTCAGGGTCCAAACTAAAATGACCACATAGTTTACACATTTCTAATCAGAAAAACCAAATTGACCTGCTTAAGTTGACCGCGACGCTTGGATAAAAGAAGAATCTGATCATTCATAGTTTTCCAGGCGCGCGCCTCAAAGCAGAGCTGCAGTATTTCGGAGACAGCCTTACGAGTTCCAGCCACATCGCCGACCTGCCTCATCTGCTTCTCCACATTCAGCAGTGCCTCTATCTGCGACTCCAATTTCCCGTCTCCGTCCTGGACCAGGAAGCATTTCATTCCAGAAATTCAAGATCCAAAAACACATTACAACTACAAATGCACAAGGAAGACGAATGACGGAAAATCTCACCATGGTGGATTCTTCGCTACGAATTCAATTCCAAGGCAAGTGATTGAGCTTGAACGTGTGAAGCCCTATTTAGAAAGGGCAGCGATCTGATCGAGGGTTTTATTATGAACTGCCTTGAGTGGGGGGCAATTCTCTTTTCTTTTTACCTCTTTGCTTTTTCCCTTGTCGCTCAGGAGTCAGGTCCCAGCTCCTGTAACCCATGATTCAAATTCACAGTAAAGTTTAAAAAAAGTAATTTTTCGTATAATGTTACTTTCATAAACCATAACCATAATCACAATAATAAAAATGTGATTAAAATTGTTATTATTATATTCTGATAGTCATCATAATATAAAATTAAACATAATCATAGTAATTAAAAGTTATCATGACATTCATTTGATATATGAAACCACGTTATGTTTAAGTTCGATCTCATTTGTTTAAGGCTGATCAAGTTTAACCAGTCAATCTAATTTTTGTGAACCTGTTTGGTCGGACTTAAATTGATTAAATCTGTTAAAATGGGTGAAACTACATCCAAAACTACTGAAGTAGATGTATTTGATCAATTACGAGTAAATTATATTTAAAACCTATTTTATTAATAGAAATTAGAAAGGAAACAATATACGAAGTACTCCGTATAAAAATAGCTAAGACATTCATTTTCAGAATATTCAACTAGAAATGTATATGGGGTGTTTGGATTTGCTTCTGCTCCTTCAAGGAGCAGAAGCAGAAGCTGGAGTGTGGGTGAAATTTCAGAAGCACTTCTGGTGCTCTAATTTACTTTCAGAATCAGTTTTTTTAGAAGCTGGGAGGTACCAACTTCTGAAAACTGGTTCTAATTCTACTTATGCTTTAAAAAAGAAGCAGAAGCAGAAGCACTTCCAAAAGCCCCCTATGTCACCTCACTTATTTTGATTCAAAATTATCTCACTTATGGTCCTACGAGTTTTAAGTCAATTTCACATGTTTCTTATACTTGACTAAAATTTCTTAACCACTCCTGGTCCTTCCGTCCAAATTCCCGACGTTTCTTCAGCGATTTTAACCACCGGAAATATTGACAAAAGAATCATATATGAGTGGAAAACAATAGTTATTTATCAAAAGTGGTCAAAGACGTGAATTGAGTGTGAAATAATTGTGGTAATCATATGATCAAAAGTGAAATTTTGTTACACGGTCTAACACGTAAATTTGAAATATTACACTTTTGATAAAAAAAAAATGACCGGTAAACTGTAAACGTGTGTTACCAAATAGATCTATATCATTTATCTACATTTGAATAAAGTAGGAATTAAAGTAATTGTTTGTTGGACAACTGATAGAAAAGATGAAGGGGACATCAAATGAAACATATTAAGAAATACTCCGTAACTTTAAACATTTGAGCAAAATTTAAATCGCGAATAAAATGTGACTTGTTAAATTTTAGTGACTATAATTATATTCAAATCTTATATCATACTCCGTAGTAACTATAAAAGTTTAATCACAATAACTTTATTCACATTTATATCTATAAATTTTATGTTAGTACTCCATACTCCGCAATATTTTAGGAAAAATTTCACATATTAAACGATTTAAGGTCAAAGGAAATATTCAATGTGAAAATGAAGGACAAAATAATACCACATATTTATATAAAGAGAGTAGTGGAAAATCATTTGAAGTCAAAAGACTCAAAACAAGTAAAAATGTTGTCTTAGCTAATCACTTAATAAATGTGTAATTAATAACAATTAATTAACGATATATCAAAATCTCATTAATAGTTATAAGTTGAAATCATAACATTTGGGGGGGAGAAGAAAGAAAATAGTTATCAGTCATCGAAAATAGAATATTACCCGAAGTAAGACTAAAAGATTTGAAAATTCCAAAATAGGACTGCCATGTTTTTACTCCCAAAATAGGACTAATTATTGCAATGTTTTGGCAGTATCAGACTCCAAACATGGCAATATTTTCCAAACTTGACAGTAATTACTCCTATTTTGGGGATAAAATACATGACAGTCCTATTTTGGAATTTTCAAACTATTTTAGTCCTATTTCGGGAACTCTCTCGTAAAATATAAAAGGTGACAACTCCGGTACCTTTCTTAAATATGGGTACCGTACCTAACCTTCATTTGATTAGACCACATCACTTTATCATTTTTAATTTAGATTTAAATCATTCAACTGCTACATTCTCATTGGTCTATGTGGGCAAAGGTATGGTACATTATGGGTACCATAGAATCTACCAATATAAAATTGTGAGATGACTTCCCTTATACAAGTTGCAACCTTTTAGAGTTAGGGACTTGGAGGTGGGTATACTCGTGCCCTATAATGTACAAATGAAAATAAGGACCCCCACCCAATAGGGACTCGCAATTGATGAAGAAGATTGCACTTATCCGAGATGAAATACTCTCCAAATTTCATGATATCCCAAATGCTATACTCGGCCTAAGCGCTTTCCAAACCAATGGGAAACATGTATCCTCTAAAGTTTACAACTTGCTTAGAACTAGGGCCCCCACCCGCAGGTGGATGTCCTTTATATGGAAAGATTATATCCCTCCAAAGTTTTCCTTTATTACTTGGTTGGCATTCCGGAATAGGTTGGCTACGTGTGATAATCTTCACAGATTGGATGTAGTTAACACTTGTGTTTTGTGCAAGGGTGGACCGGAAACGGTTCCACACCTACACTTTGAATGTCCTTTTTCAAGGAAGGTTTGGAGAATGGTCAAGGAATGGATGGGCATGCCACGTCTTATGGGGACCCTTGCTAGCTCGGTTAAATGGATAAAGAAAGAAAGGAGTGGAGCAAATGTACAACAGTACAAGCCAAGGCATCTCGGATTGCATTTTGCCATTCTATTTACTGGATCTGGAGGGTTAGGAATGCTGCTATTTTTTATGGTGTGACCCCAAAGGAAGATGAAGTGTTTGCTAAGATTAAGTACATTGTGTACAAAGTTTTATATACCATCTATCCATATGATTTGGTTGTATTTTTGAAAACATTATGCCCATCACCCAGTTTTGCTTGTGATTGGCTTGGATGTAGTTGAGGTTGCTATTATGGCACCTTATGTTTTGCAGGTGATGGGTTATCCAAACTTTGGATAGCCTACATTTTTGCTCACCTTTTTGCTGTACAGACAAACACTTTTGGATGGTTCCTTATATATACTTACAGTTCATCCAAAAAATACAAATGAAAATAAAGAGAATTACAATAAATTGACATGGAGGAATAAATACTGAGGTACAATAATATCTCATAATACTTCTACCTTTTTACCCAAATAGAAGATATAATGGATTGTAAATGACAATTACAAATTCATCTTTTAGGTAGTGTTTCCTTTTGTTTAGTTGGTAAACACGTATGGATAACTCAATGCATTCAACAAATGCATCTTGTTCAAATATATTTTAACCGAATTAATATACTCCCGCCCAATGGGATCAAACTCAAGTTGATAAATTTCAGAGTCGGGGTACTTTTTCATAGAACAACAAGCTAGCTTCAGCATCAAGAACGTCTTTCTCAGATACAGCATGGACTTCGGAGTCAGACATGCAATACCACTGCTCGGGAGAAGATACAGCAGGACTGTCTTGCTTAGTATTAGCAGCTACTCTTCTATAGACAATGTAATGACCACTTCCAACTCTCCCATAGTGTTGCACCACTGAAACTAGACGGTAAATGTGTTTCTCTCTGTATGGCAGATAAGAACCTGAGGCAGAAGAAGATCCACTCTGCAGCAGTCAAGGATCCAAATACCACATGAGATTCAAATCATGACAAAAAAAACATGTTTTTATATTCAAGCAAAACTGGGATTTGATACATGACTATAAAGCTCTTTATCATTTGAATCTTGAAATGCAGCTTCTCTAAATTCACCACCATCTTTGGCATATGAAGAGGGTATTCCTGTTCTCTGCCTGATGCAATTCGTTAGACTAATCTGCTGCCCTCCTTCACATTCCTTTGTTCCCAGCTGAGTCTTTGTAAATGGAGACATATCCAATATCAACGGATAAGATATGTGGCCCTATGGGAAAAGCACTACCAACTTCAGGCAATTAGAAATCTCAGAGATTCCAAAGTTCCTATTTTTTAATATAAAATTAGGCATCACATCCTATTCGTAGAAATATGTGAAATTCCAAGAGTTGGAAGCGGATTCATACATGGTATTTTTACATCAAGATGATATTATTATGGCAAATCGGTTTAGATACCCCAAAATTTGGTGAGGTGTGAAGTCAACACCCCAAACTTACATGTTTGAAATGAATATCATGAACTTTTATATTATATGTGATCTCAACACTATGAACATAGATTATTTACTTCACAAATGTAAGTTTAGAATGCCAAGTTCTCACTCCCAAGATTTTCATGTATTTAAATTTTGCATGTGGCACTCTAAAGCTGCATCTGTGAAACTAAAAAGCCATGTACGTGATGCTAGAATCACCTTTAACATAAAGTTCATCATATTTATGTCACATATGCAAGTTTGGGGTTAATTGATTTCACACATCTCCAAAGTTTGGAGGATTTAAATTACTTAAATAGAGTTTCAATCGTGATTTTATTGATGAGGAGCTACGTATATATATACATGATTACAACAAAGTATTCAACTCTACATCAACTACGTAAAAGAAGCTAACCGCCTAACTATGTGATATACCTGAGTCAGTCAAATATTATCTACAACCTTTTTAATAAATAAATAGCTAAAGTGATAATACAGATAATAACAACCGAGTGTGCAGGTCCCTTGGTCCGGAATTACATCCGCATGCATGCATGCGTTATTACGCCCCCGCAGTTGAAGCGGGCGGTGGTTGAACGTTGAGACTGGATCGGAAATCTTGAAAAAGAATGTGGGGAAGGCCTTTGGTAAATATGTCCGCAAACTGATGTCGTGAAGGAACATGCAAAACTCGGATGTCCCCGCAAGCAACTTTTTCGCGAACAAAATGAATATCGATTTCAATGTGTTCAGTTCTTTGATGTTGTACCGGGTTTCCAGACATATAAACGGCACTAATATTGTCACAGTAGACAATAGATGCCTTTTGAAGTGGAGAATGAAGTTCCAGAAGAAGATTGTGTAACCAACAAGTTTCGGCAACAACATTAGCGACCCCGCGGTATTCCGCCTCGGCACTAGACCGAGAGATGGTGGACTGCCTTTTGGAAGACCATGACAATAGATTGTCGCCTAAGAACACACAATAGCCAGACGTTGAACGACCGGTGTCCGGGCAGCCACCCCAATCGGCATCGGTGTAGGCCGTGAGGGAGCTGACGGAGGATGGACGTAGTGTAATACCAAAATGTGCTGTACCGTGGATATACCGAATGATGCGCTTCAGGGCGTGGAGATGTGGAGCACGAGGATCATGCATGAACAAGCAAATTTGTTGAACGGCATAGGATATATCCGGTCGTGTGAAAGTAAGGTATTGAAGAGCACCGGCGAGACTCCGATAAAGAGAGGGATCATCCACGGGTGGGCCAGAATTAGCACTAAGTTTGGAAGTCGTATCTACTGGGGTGGCCACGGAATTGCATGAAGTCATCCCTGCTCGTGATATAATGTCTGCGGCGTAGGACTGTTGAGATAGGAAGAGCCCGTTGGAATCTCGTTTGACAGAGACGCCTAAAAAATAAGATAATGGGCCGAGATCATTCATGGCAAACTCAGCACTGAGATGAGACATGATGGAGCGTCGGAGGTGATCAGAACATGTTGTAAGTATGATATCATCAACGTACAATAAGATGTACGCGGTGTCCTTGTATTGATGGAAAATAAACAGGGAATGATCACACTTGCTATGTTGAAAACCAAGGGTGCCCACGTAAGAAGCAAAACGGTGATACCACACACGAGGAGCCTGCTTTAGACCGTATAAAGATTTGAGGAGACGGCATACATGATTAGGATGATTCACATCCCGGTACCCAGGCGGTTGATGCATGTAAACGGTTTCCTCCCATTGTCCGTGAAGAAAAGCGTTCTTGACGTCCAACTGATGTAACGGCCAAGAGTGAGAGATAGCCAAGCTGAGAACTGTGCGAATGGTGGCCGGTTTGACCACAGGGCTAAACGTTTCATCACAGTCAACCCCAACTTGTTGTGAGTTACCATTGACGACAAGGCGAGCTTTGTGGCGCTCAAGGGATCCATCTGACCTAAATTGGTGTTTAAAAAGCCACATGCAACGGATAATATTAGTATTATGGGGACGGGGAACCAACTCCCACGTCCTATTTTTAATAAGTGCACTAAATTCGTCATCCATGGCTGATTTCCAATGAGAATCATTGAGAGCAATTATGGGTGATTTAGACAAGGGAGAGGGAGTCTGCATGGCCGAGAGGTTAAGCAGGTGTTTTGGTTTGGAAATCCCTGCCGGGGCACGAGTTATCATTGGGTGACGGGCAGGTTGACTATGGGATGGTGGAGGTGAGTGACGTACTGGGACATGAGGTACTTGTGCGTGAGGCGGAGAGGATGGGGGACTGGGGGGTATTTGTGCGTGGGGCGGAGAGGAGGGTGGGCTGATGGGTTGACCCGTGGGCTGATGGGGGACGTGTGAAGGAATATGCATGGGCTCTGGGGATGGCCATGCAAACACGTCTGGTACCCGAGAAGCAATGTGTGGGAGGTCATCAATGTTTGTGGGTGGGGAGGAAGGTGTTTGAAATGGAAAGGTAGACTCATTAAACGTTACATGACGGGATATGATAAGTTTATGAGTAGCAAGATCCAAACATTTGTATCCTTTGTGATTAGTTGGGTATCCCAAAAAAACACACGGGGTGGAGCGGGCTAGGAGTTTGTTATGAGCGGGGTAAGGAGTGTGTGGATAGCAAAGGCATCCAAATACTCGAAGATGAGTGTAGGTAGGGGTTTTTTGGTATAGAAGGGTGGTAGGAGTGTAGTAGTGAATGGACTGGGCGGGAAGAATATTATATAAGTAGTTGGCCATTTGAATGGCGTGTGGCCAGAGTTTCAGAGGAAGATGGGCATGAAGGAGTGTTTGAGCCATATTATTTAGAGTGTGTATGGTCCGTTCTGCTTTGCCATTTTAGGGGGAGGTATATGGGCAAGAAAAACGGAAATGAATGTCATGATCATCTCCAAATTTTCGAAAAACTGAGTTAGTAAATTCAGTACCATTTTCACACTGAAATACTTTTATATGGCGTTCGAACTGAGTCTGTATGTAATTGTAGAATTTAACAAATACAGAAAACGTCTCCGATTTGTGGTGAAGTGGATAAACCCATAAGAATTTGGAGTAAAAAATAAGACTAATAACGATGGCCTGTAGAACTTAAAACAGGAGATGTCCATAAATCACTGTGTATCAAGTCAAATGGTTGAAATGTGACAGACAATGATGATGGAAAAGGTAATTTAACATGTTTCCCTAATTGACACGAATTACAAACAGACGATGGTAATTTATTACAGGGGATAGTATTATTGACTCTAAGAAAATTAAAAACTGGATCCCCTGGGTGACCAAGCCGATTGTGCCAGATTTCGGCCGGTAACATAAGCATAGCGGAAGGTGATTTGGGGCGTGATGCAGATAATGGCAGGACGGGGTATAAATGACTGGAACTGTTACACCTCAGAACTGGTGCCCCCGAGTGGAGATCCTTCACAGAAAAACCAAACGGGTCAAATTCAACGGATACATTATTATCAGAAGTGAATTGACGCACAGAAACAAGATTTTTAATTAACTGAGGTGCATGAAGAACATTATTTAAATGTAAAGAGGACTTAGATGAGGGTAGAATGGTATGGCCATGTCCCGAAACTGGAATAGAATGACCATTGCCAACCAGGATACATGCATTAGTACAAGTATTAAAATAGGGCGTAAGAGTACCAGAAGAGGACGTCATGTGAGACGTAGCGCCCGTATCCATGTACCAATTGGGATCCGGCTGGGAAAGTGACATGGTATGCATGGCCGCCGTGATATCAGTAGGGGCAGTAGACGGCCCTCCTAAGTGTGCTTGGTGAGGGGCCGGCCCAAGAATGCTGGCAGATGCACGAGGAGAAGGAGAAGCCCCATTCCATGGTACTGCCGGATATGGGCATGGAGGAGGAGCCCATGGAGCCGTAGGCCAGTATGACCATGGGGGAAATGGCCATTGTCCGGACCGGGCTGACATATCAAATACAGGCAACGGACCCTCAGGGCGAGTAGGAGCCTGGTTTCTGCCGCCGCGAGAAGAATTCCGGCCACGAGGACGGGCAGCACGATTATCCGAATGAGGAGGTGGAGGCGGAGGGGGTGGACGAGGCCCAGCGTGGACCGAGCTTCTTCAAGCAAAAGCATCGACCGTGCTTTAGAAAAGAGAGGAAGCGGAACCGTCTGTTGAATGAAGGTGGCGACGGTGTCATAGTGTGCTGGCAGACCACACACAAGACGAAGAACGAGGCGATCGTTCTTAACCGGAGCATCAACATTTTTCAACTGATCCGAAAGGATTTTCAGAGCTTGGCAATATGCGGCAATATTCGGAAATTGCTCAAGTCGAGTATTGGAGAATTGATCCTCCAAGTAGACTGCCCGGGAATTTTTATTGTCCTGAAAAATGTCTTCAAGACGTTCCCAAGCACTGGCCGCCGTAGAGTCCGGAGCAATGATGGTGTGCAACAAGTCGTGAGAAATCGTACCGTAAATCCATTGAAGGACCACGGCATCGAGGCGATCCCAAAGGAGGCTGGCCTCGGCAGCAGCAGCTTCTCGTTCGAGTTGTTGTTCGGGTGTAAGAGCCGGCGTAGTGGTGGAGGACGTCGTGGTGGAGGACGTCGTAGTAGAGGGAAGAATATGATCAAGGACTTGATAAGCCCTGGCAGTGATCTTAAAGAGCTCCGCCTAGGAAGAATATTCGGCGGTATCAAGAGCAAGGGTGATTGGGATAAAGTTTTTTATATGAGTGACGGCCAGGGCGGGGTGGAATTTTGAGGAAGAAGGAGAAGCCATGGCCGGGTGGTCGTCTGATACCAAAATAGAGTTTCAATCGTGATTTTATTGATGAGGAGCTACGTATATATACATGATTACAACAAAGTATTCAACTCTACATCAACTACGTAAAAGAAGCTAACCGCCTAACTATGTGATATACACGAGTCAGTCAAATATTATCTACAACCTTTTTAATAAATAAATAGCTAAAGTGATAATACAGATAATAACAACCGAGTGCGCAGGTCCCTTGGTCCGGAATTACGTCCGCATGCATGCATGCGTTATTATACTTTTCTCTAATATTATTATTACTTTATAGAACTACTGCTACTATTATGGTTGTTGGTATAGTAATAATAACAGCAGTAGTAGTAATATGAATAACAATAATAATAATAATATTATAACTAATATTATCATTATGGCAATTATCATTTATCAACATGTTCTCTAACCTCGTGGTTAAATGCCAGGCAACACATACCTGAAGTTTGACACTTTCTCCGAAGGCATTAATCGAGGCGCGTTGGAGATGGATGCACAAGATCTGCAATTTAGAGATCTATCAATCATGTAAACTTGAGTACAAAACCAAATAAAGTAATGACAGACCCATGGATTGACACCTTAATTAAAAGAGTCAATTCTCATACTTGCGGGCTGTGAGCAATACTAAATTGCTTGAAGGTACGCGAAAATTCATTTGACCATGGCAATGCTCTGAGACATGACATCTCTTTGCAATCACATGAATCTAACTCCTGGCAGAGCTTCAGTTTTTTAACAGCAATCTGCAAATATGTATCACACGAAAATGGAGCTTAATATTCACTAACTATTAAATTAACAACTCCTTTGTTAAGAATTTATTTAATCTTATCAGCCTTATTAGCCACATTTTCACCACACACACTAACTATTCTAACAGTACTACAGGAGTTAATTTAGGCTGAAACAGCTAAAATGGATAAGATTGGTACATTTAGCTTCATTTTTAGATTTTATCTTCTTTTATTTGTTTAAATATATATTTCTCATTTCTGAATAAATAACTTATTTAAATAATTCAGCAGATACAACAATCGGAACACAACCTCAGCAATTTCAATTAAGTCGACCACTTATATGTCATTTCAAGCCTTACCATACAGGCCCTGAAAAATATAGTGCATACTATAATTTCAAAAGGTAAGAAATTTTTGAAGTATAACAAAGACATGTTATAGATAGCTCCTTAAATGAAGCTGGCTCAAAAATTATGGAACATTACCTCATCTACAATTATTTTAGATGCATACTTTATTGCAGCAATGTGCCAACAGTGACTACAATAGTAACTCTCAAGTTGCTCTGCCACCAAGAACCGCCTTAGACAATCCTCCACACGGCATCTGGCCACCTAAGTTAGCTCATATGGCTCAAACAAGAACACTAATGATTGAAAAAATATTATATATTGACTTTACAACATACAATACTCCCATCATAGTCAGCTCTTGGTAGAAGATGCAAACTCTGAAAAAGCTGAAAATCCAAAGATATCTGTGCAAAAAAAAGAATGTGGATTAGCTAAGATCTAAGTGTTCCATGGAGTTAAGGATGGAGAGATGATAAAAAAAGGTACCCTTCTAAACTTTTTATGAAGTCCTATACGGCAAGCTTCATTTTGGACATAGCAAAGTGTCTTGCATAAAGAGTAATAGGTATCCCACATGGTTGTGAATCCATTATATAAGTGTGAGGTAAATATCACTCTTGAAAATCATTTTGGAGTGAGGTAAGCCCTATTTAACGTGCATCATAGTCTGATCTAATGCTGGTTTGTGGGCTACTGGGCTTCCCATTTGGGGTCAGCTGGGCCTAATTACCCACAGCTTCAACCCAGCTTGGGCTGAATAAGTTTATTAACTACTTCATATTACGTATCTCACATTTGTTTTATACTTGACTTGAGTCTAGTATCAATGTGACGTAAACCTCAACTCTTGAGGATCCTTGCTGGGCCAGTCATGTCCAATTTAACATAGAGAAAGAACAAGTAGTGTAACATTCAGAGAAATGCAGATATCCTTTCAAGTTCAACTCAACCTGAAGCGAACAGCTTTGGCACATTAAGCTGCTACAAAGAATCCCATAAAAAGGCCCAATAAAATATTGCCTCCACCTTTCTGGTTCACTTTTTCTTGACTTCTTTAAGTCCAGAACTCTACAGTTAGGAAGACCAGTCACATCCGCTAAAGAGATACATTCATGGACATAAGACTCTGACAACTCTTCCCTTAAAGAAGATAAGAGGTGATATAGCGCTTCTTCTGCATCCTACATGACCATTTAATTAGTTAAGAGGGAAGAATGACATCTTAAAACGATTGCTCAACAGTGACCACAGTAACATATACCTGTTGGCTTGTCATGTTGAAATTTGGAATATATTCATTCATGGCGTGCATCAGTTTCTGAGGACTTAATACAGTTCTTCCATGTTGAAGTGTGCAGAGTTCTTAGAGATAGTAAGATAGTATTTAGCAGTTAATTAACATAACATGTAAATGAAATGCTTGATGTGGGACTCATCCCTTAACATGTCATTCAAGAAGGTGGCTCCTTGGATCAAATTGCTCATTTCAGTTTAATGTCGTACAGTCATACCATGACTTCATATAAATGTACTTACATAATACAAATGTATTACCAAAACATGTAGTCTTGTTGGAAGGAATAAAAAGTAAAGACTTCATATTTTGGTAATACCTAGTATTCCTTCAATGTGGGAGAACTGCACGACTCCAAGGGTACTCCTCCTTTCCATTAGATGTTATTTCAAGATTTCTCCCTTAAAATGCACACATCAATAAAAATATAAAATAATGCAGCATGAAGTAACACAATTGTGATGAGAGGCAGAAGAAACTAAGAAAGATTTGAATTTCCTACATTATTTCATGTTTTCATTGAAGGTCCGAAATCATGTCATCTACCTCACTCTTAATAACTTTCATACTATGTTGCTCTAAGAAAATGCACAAACTTTGTCACAATTCAAAATAACTACAATACTTCAAATTCATTATTATGAATTAAGAGTGGCGCAATCCTAAGATAACAAAAAGAATTAAAAAAAAAACACCATAATAAGAATTAACAAACTAACCATACACGTTTACAGAATATTGGATGAAAGTTTGATAAGTAACACAAAACTAGACAAAGTTTTATAGAACCATATATGACTCTCCTATGGAGTCATATGGGCTGGTGTGACCTCACTATTATCACTTGTTTTCATAGTGGGGCAATCTCACAATGACAATGCGTGATAACGATGATGCCACATAAGTCCATTCGACTTCGTAGGAGTGGTGTATGGTTTCATAAAATTTTAGTAAATCAGTGCAAATTACAATTCTTAGTGAAGGAGTATACAGGTTGTAACTCAACTCATGACTATTCTAGCATAATATTATTTGCTCCATACTTATGTTTTAAGACTTGTCTAATCAAATTATTACATGGGGACCATGCTTCCATTTATGGTTTCAACAATAACAATAAATTCGGGCCAATGCAAATGCCTAACCCAATTGGGGTATCTCAATACTCACCTTCTAGCAACCAAAATAAAGCATCGGCAAGAGACGAGTTTTCCTCACTGCCATCCGTGGATGATCCCCCAACTTCAGAAACTAGTTCCTCGAGAAAGTTCCGGAAGCTCTGACAACTAGCTAATGCCTAAGTTCATTAAAGGAGGGCCACAATCAATTTAAGGAGCCAGAAATGGAAGAGCAAGTGCAACGAATGAAAATCTACCTGGAGAACTGCATTCAAAAAGCAATTGTTTCCAAAATTTTGCAGGCCTGGTAGTAGCATAGAATCGTCGGAACAAGTGTTGGAGCCTGAAGACCATTTCAAACTGCTAAGATTCAAGAATTTGATATCTTTTACGGCGTAAGCCAATCCAGCAACACCCAGTATAGTTGCAGCAAGCGATACTTGAAGCCCTGGAGCAGAACGCGCAATAAGCTGCAACCCGTGTCTGAGTTTATGAGCAGTTATGCCATGAATTTTCATTTTGGATTAGTGGTTTACGTTTTGTTCCTTGAACATAGGTCCTAGAAGCTGTCTGCCTTCTCCAAGACAGGCATCGGTTTCATTGCTGATGGCCAGGCTAGGGAACAAGATTACCATTTAAACTGAATGATTACCATTTAAACTATTTAGTGGGCAAAATTAGAGTTAATTTAAGGGAGAATTTGACACCTCATGTTTTGGTTAATATTGGACTTTGCACCCCATTTTCAAAATCATTAATATTTGCATTCTATTTCACTATATAGTTGTTTGACTTTGCACCGCACTCTAGTTCACAATTTTTGAACTAATGGGGGTGCAAATATTAATGATTTTGAATATATGA
The DNA here is from genome assembly GCA_945859915.1 of Cuscuta epithymum. Taxonomy (NCBI): domain Eukaryota; kingdom Viridiplantae; phylum Streptophyta; class Magnoliopsida; order Solanales; family Convolvulaceae; genus Cuscuta; species Cuscuta epithymum. Next base: position 288,800 of record CAMAPF010001045.1, on the reverse strand, counting down.
TGCAAAGTTTAATATGGCTTAAAACATAGGGTGCAAAGTCAAATTCCCCTTAATTTAAAATTAAAATTTAAGTGTTTGACAAAAGAAGCTGCAAAGGCTAAATTTTTAAAAAACTAACTGGGGTATCTCTTACTTTGTTTTTCGATTTATCAACTTTATGGGCTAACCTTTATTAAAGTATGTAACTTTTAATCTCGCGCACTGCATTGTACTACCTCTATCCCATTATGGTTGTCTCATTTCAATTCGACGCGATTATTAATAAAGTAGTTGAAAAGTAAAAGTTGTGGTTGAAATTTGAGTAGAATGAATTTAAATGATATTGATCACAAATTTCTTACCAAAAGGAAAACATGACATTCATTTGGGGACAATCAAAAAAGAAAAGTAAGACAAACAAAATGGGACGGAGGGAGTACAATTATCAAAATATATAAGGTTCTTGTTACTTTTTAATTGGATTGACTGGAGTTACAATAAAGGATCATTTTAACTATCTTTTCATATAACTTTTCTTTATTTTATTGATTAAATATATTTGAAATAGAGAAAACTGTCAAATAGGCCCACGTACTATTAGCAAAACGTCAATTAGGCACACGTACTTAATTATCACCCAATCAAGCACCCGAACTTAAAAAAATACTCCAAAACATGAATTTAGCCGGTACACCCCCGGTTGGCCGGTTAAATGCTTCCGTGGCAACTGAGCTGGCTCTAATGATCGATATAAGCATCAGGTAAGGGTCATTTATATGGAGAAAACATTTCCCAAATTACCTTAACCCTAATTTCAATGTTCTTCACTTCGCTTTGAACCGGAGAAGAAAACGCGTAACGCCAAAAGCTCGTGGGTGTACTGGCTTCGCCTTCTAGCATTAACTTCTGCGTAGTACAGGTAAGTAATGTCTTATTCGAACGGTACATGATAGTTTGGGACCCATATGTGTTTGTTTTTGTTGCTTTGCTCATTACTTGAACATTTAATGGACTGAAGTGATGTTTAATTCCAACAATTGTTGTTATGCCCGTATTCTTCAATGTGTAATCTATATTGTGAATAGTTAATTGTACAAAAATTAAGCTTTCCTGTTAATTGACCAACCATTCCCTCCTTTTCAGAATGTTTGACAAGGTTCAGCTAAACATTCACCATGGGGGGACTTTGGTTAACAAGCCTACACGTATGTACAAAGGTGGTGAAGTCAATACTTTGGAAATAGATCCTGATTTCATATGCTACCCTCATTTAATGAAGTTCCTCAAATCGGGTATGTATGGAAATATCCAAGGGATTTATTTTAAGAAACCATCAGAAAGTATGGATACTCTATATGAGCTGTACAACGATGAGTCAACTTTACATTTAATAGACATTGGTAGTAGTTGTGGACAGTGTGATGTGTATGTACAACATGGTTTGGATGAAGTTGAGTTGGTAGATTTCCTCCCATTACCACAACCAGACAATGCAAAGGATGCAAATGCAGAAAACAATGCTGAAGAGGCTAATGAAGAGGGAGATGATGAGAGTGATTCACTGGAAATTGAGAGTGAAGAAAGGAATGCTGAAGAGCATGATGAAGATCTTTGGGAGGTCCCATTAGAATCAGATGGTAATATTGCAGATGAAGAACATATTGACACTTCAAATATTGATGATGAAGCTGGGTTTGATAATGATGCCACTGATGAGCCACATCAAACAAATGAGGACTTAGGAGGTTCTGATCCTGAGTACTGCAGCACTGAATATGACTCAGATAATCCATCTAGCTTGGAGTCAGAAGAGGATCCAGAAAGTGGTATTGTCAACACAAAAAAGAAGAAATGCAGCCATCCTGTGTACAACCCTCATTCTGACCCTCCATTGATTGAATTTGTAACACCGCTCCCAAGTATTTGTACTTTATCAAATTATGTATTGAACCCAAGGAATGAATAAACGCATTTTACGGGAGTGTGAATTTTTATCATTTCTTTTACGTGAATAGTAAAATTCACGTGGGGCCCACATCGAAAGTGGGGGCCGCCCGATATTATCGGGACGACATATTATATTCATTTGGGTCAAGATAATATGTGTATAATGGTGGATAGCCGGGTTGGGCCATAGAAGTTATGTGAGTAACCTTTTGGGCATATGAAGCCCATTTATCGGTACCGAGGTAATATCAGATAAAAAGCCATAATAAATTATGGAGACCATCGAATTAAAAGTTGGGGGAAATACATTCATTCTATTAGCCAATGATAATTGGAAGAATGATACATATTTCATTTGACTCGATGAAATGAAATATAGTTAAAATAGTCCGGAAAATACAACTTTCGGGACCGAGTGTACACTCGGGGACACAAAGGGATGACCACCCATCAAAGTGGGGGCCACCCCACGACTTTGATGCTGCAAACCAGTAGGGGAGCCGCACACTAATGTGGAGGAGCAAGGGAAATTGATTGGAAGACCAATCAATGAAGCAAGTGGACCTCACCTTTGATATTATTATGAGAAATGCCAAAAAGGCATTCTCCATCACCCCAAAGTCATACAACTCGTCCATACCACTCCCATAACTGAGAGAATCTCTGCAAACTCCATCCTTACCATCCTCACACGCACCAAGAACAAGAGGAAGAAGAAGAAAGGAAAAGAGAGGAGAAAAGAGGAGTTTTAGGTGCGAAAACTTGTGGTTAATAAGGTAATGACTTCATTAATCCCATTCCTTCTCCTTAATCATGTTTCATACTCCTAGGATAGTTCTACACATGTAAAGCTGTAGAATAGGAGTTGGAAAGTGGTCTAAACCCAAAACGAGCTTTGAGAGCAAAGTTGACGGGTTTGCCGGAAAATAACCTTTTAGAGGTTATTGGTGTTGATATGGGTTTTATGATGATAAAACCTTGTTATTAACTTGTATAAGGTATTCCAAGAACTTTCACGGAGTTGAAAGGGTCGCCGGAGTTGTCGCCGGAGTTAGTTGAAGTTCACCGGAGTTTCACCGGGGCTAAATCGGAAAGGCTAGAACTTCATAGGCTTCAATAAGGTGAGAAGACGGCTATATGCTTTATAACTTTTGATTGAGGCATGAGATTACCTAAAGTAATCAAGTATATGTTTTACGGAATGATTAAAGTTAATCAAGTATTGGCTTATGCCATGATTATATATAAAACAAAGTTGAAAAGCATGTTTTGTATGTTTGGTGATTAAAAATGTGATAACTCATTATGTACAATGATCCAGGGGTCAAAAATGGTATTTTTGGATCAAGGACTTCAAGTAGATTATGCATGTAAAATTTCACGTTAATCGGACTCCGTTTGGGCGGTCAAACAGGCGTTGACCGCCAAGTCAACTACAATACCCGACCGGGTGTCTGCTGAAAAATTGGCCCCAAGGGCCGCTGTCTCCTATACCCGATCGAGTATGGATAGATACTCGATCGAGTATGCCTTGAAAATTAGCCTTATGGGCTCCTGTCTCCTGTACTCGACCGAGTATTGATGGGTACTCGATCGAGTATTGGGTTATACTCAAAACGGGTAGTTTTTGAGTGGGTTAACGTGGATCGATCAGGTGGGACCCGTCCACGTTGGTTACTAAGGATTATTATATGACTATAGGACTAGGTATTGTCCATAGTTAAGTGAATGCAAGGTTAGCCATATCCAGGTTAGGGTTTGGTTAGAAATAAGGTTGAGGTTGAGTATCCTCGGGACGGTAAATGATCCTAAAACTCGGTGAGGTTGAGTATCCTCAGGACGGTAAACAATCCTAAAACTCGGTTGAGGTTGAGCATCCTCGGGACGGTAAATGATCCTAAAACTCGGTTGAGGTTGAGCATCCTCGGGACGGTAAATGATCCCAAAACTCGGATGGGGTTGAGTATCCCCGGGAGGGTTAACACTCCTGAAACTCGGTAGGATATTATGAAGGTAGAATGTAGCTCTTAAGCTAGGCATTCAGGAATGAAAGGGGAAAGGTTGGGTAAGTACCTTGTCTCTAAAAGACTCTTTTGTGAGAAAACGACCTACGGGTCAAGTATTTTACAAGTATATACAGTATGTATTATCTTGGGAATGGGGTGACAATGGTTACACCTATAAATATATGTATCATCCTATTTTTGGGTCTCGTGTCTGAGACATTAGTTATTCCTCATATAGCCTGCTTGTCACTAGTACTTCTATGGAGTACTGACCCCTTCGGGGGCCCTCACATTTTTCAGGTTGAGGCTAGAGTCCTGCCACCTGCACCTTTGCCCAGGGTGAACTCAAATAAGGAAGACGTGGTTCGTGCTTCCATTCTTATTTGAAATTATGAAATTGCTCATGGATATTTGAACGATGTTTTCTACTAAACTATTGAAGGGCCTGCGTGCTCATGTTTGCCACGTGTGGCTAAATGTCAAACATATTTTATTTCGGCATTTGTTTGATTTATATATTGATGTTGATTGTATGGGTTTACTAATCGGTTTGGCGATAGAATCTATCGGACGCCTTGTATGATTTGATAAGAATGAACTACGTTGTTCTTATTGGGTTGTACGGCGGTTGTCTACGTGGCACGGATGCGGTCCGGGGCGTGACAATTAAGTGGTATCAGAGACATCGATTTCTGAACTATACAACTAACCTCTCAATATAGTGCCATCAAAAAGTTTTGAACAAAACCATGAGCAAAAGTTTTTGTACTTAAGGAACCGTTGGAAACCAAGTTATTGACCTCTTATTGTTAAGATGGTACCCTTAACAGTTTGTTGGCCATAACGTTGGACCAAGTGGTGTCTTTTGTACTATTCCGTCAATTGACATTGATACGAGTCTAACGGCTCATTCCAAATTTCTTTCAGAAATGGAGGGTAGAGGCATGGCTACGAGGAACAACCCGAGAGGGCAAACTCCGGTGACGTCCGAAGGGGCTAGCCAGGTTGCATCTCGGGGCGCGAGAGGCGGTAGGAGAGGCCGTGGAGGCCGTGGAGGCCGTGGAGGCCGGGGAGGTCATCGGGCTCAAACTGTGAGCGATGGCCATGTTAGCTCGGTGCATGGAACTCACACCGAGGATTATGACTCTACCTATGTTCCCGAGACGGAACATGAGGAGACCCCATATAATGGGGGTGATACGTATACTGATGATGACAACGATGAGAGTGATGCCAAATTCGCCCAGATGGGTGAACTGTTTGAGTGGTATCAAAAGGAGAAGTTGAAGAGAGATCTTAGGCGCCAAGCTAGGCGTGCCTCTCAGGGGGCTTCAGGTCACGGAAGCCGGGGAGCATCAGTGGCTACACCTGTGGCGTCACAGGGAATGCATGGAGGAGGTTTTTGTGTAAGAATCTCCAAATACCTCAAGGAGGCTAGGGCCTTGGGGTGCAAGTCATTTGATGGCAAGGGTGATATATCGGTGGCTGCCGATTGGATAAAGAAGCTAAATGAGGCTGCTAGAGATATGCAGATCGGGCTTGACATAAAGCTAACAATAGCTACCAGGCTACTGGAGGGAGTAGCTGCTGTATGGTGGGAGGGCGTGGAAGGAAAGTTCCACGGTGAGACCACCTGGGAGAAATTTGAAGTAGAATTCTATAATCAGTACTACTCAGAGTTCGAAAAGAACCAAAAGAGGAAGGAGTACATGACCCTGGTACAGGAGGAGGATTGCTCGGTGAGGCAACTGGAACAAAGGTTCCGGGACTTGGCACGATACATACCTGAGTACGCCATGGATGAGAACCGCATGGCTAATCACTTCTGGGATACCCTACAGTTGGATATCCGTGATAGGGCCACCTACAATCACCACATGACTTTTAGTGAGATTGTGGATCAAGGGCTACTTGGGGAAGCCAAGTGGAATGAAAGGAAGAAGAGAGACGCCGAAGAGGCGAAGAAAAGAAGATGGGGAAATTCTGGACCCCAAGACCATTCTCGGAAACATCACGCCGGGAATGGAAGATCATTCAGGGCGCCGGAACCACCGGCAAAGAAGAGTAAGGGCCCAGGAGGGCAAGGGCATAGCTCGGGGAGCGTGAGGCCACCAAGGTGTCCGAACTGTAACAGGAATCACTCCGGGAAGTGCAATGAACCACCCCGGTGCTACAAGTGTGGTAGCACAAGCCACCTCAAACTCTCCTGCCCAATGTTGAGTGGAGGTGGGCCATCGGGAGCTGTTGAGGCGCCTACGTCTGGTAGGGGTCGTGCGGGACCATCTCAAGGCGGCACGGGAAGGGGCGGACCCACGGCCAGTAACGCCGCGTCCGTTAACCAAGGGAGGACCCAAGCACGGGTGTATGCAATGACCGAGGCCGATGCTCGGGCCAACCCGGACTCTATTGCAGGTAACCCCTTGAATCCACATGCATTTTCATGTGTTTTAAAGCTAAAAATCTGCAGGAAACATGTAATACCCGATCGAATATCCATATATACCCGATCGGGTATGGGCAAATTGCTCGGTCTCGAAGTGTGTACTCGTTCGAGCACGTTTAGCAGGACCCTTTGATTTTGGCAAATCCAGCCATACTCGACCGAGTATGGTTATATACTCGATCGAGTATTAGTGGAATTTTGTTTTTAAGGCGTGTACTCGATCGAACGTCGTGGGCAGGAAACTCTTGTTTAAAACTTTGAGTAATACCCGACCGGGTATAGGCATATACCCGACCGGGTATAGATGTTCGGTTCGGGTTCGAGGTGTGTACTCGACCGAGCAGGGATTCCAGGGGATTGTTGTTTAAAAACCTGAGTAATACCCGACCGGGTATGGGTATACACTCGATCGGGCAAGGTTAACAGAGAGTTTCTTCTTAAGAGCTCGAGTGTTACCCGACCGGGTATGGAGGGTTACCCGACCGGGTATAAGGTAGTCCTAAGCTAGAATACTTGTCGTCCAGTCCTTATCAGTCGGACGTTGAGTAGTGTGTCTTACATGACTTATGTATGTAGGGACACTAAAGATCAATGGCAGACAAGCGAGAATTCTCATCGACACCGGGGCGCAACGTTCATTTATGAGCGAAGCGTTTGCCGAGGGTTTGGACATGCCATTAACGGCGATGACGCAACCTCTGTTGGTCTCTACACCGTTGGGAGACGATGTAGAGAGGAAGCACTACTATCCTTCATGTAATGTGGAGATAGGGGAGCACCGCCTAATGGGCGACTTTGTACCGTTAGACATGCTCGAGTTCGATGCCATACTCGGCATGGATTGGCTTGAGAAACACCATGCAAAGGTAGATTGCTACACCAAGGTGTTAGAATTAGAAGACGGCGAGGGAAATACTCTATGCTTCGAGGGAGATAGAGGAAGGTTCAATCCCTGCATCATATCGGCCTTAAGGGCGAGGCGTCTGATGAACAAAGGCTATCAGGCATACTTAGCCTATGTCATAGGCAAGGAAAGCAAAGGAAAGAGCCTCACGGAGGTGAGGGTGGTGAGTGAGTACCCAGAAGTTTTCCCCGAAGAACTCCCGGGACTCCCACCAGATCGGGAGATCGAGTTTGAGATTGAGGTTGAACCAGGCACCAAGCCCATCTCAATTCCTCCGTATCGAATGGCACCGGCTGAACTTCAAGAATTGAAAGTTCAATTGGAAGAGCTACTAGATAATGGATTCATTAGACCGAGTCATTCACCATGGGGAGCACCCGTACTCTTTGTAAAGAAGAAGGATGGTACAATGAGAATGTGTATCGACTACCGTCAATTGAACAAGGTCACAATAAAGAACAAATATCCTTTGCCAAGGATTGACGACTTGTTTGATCAATTACGGGGGGCAACCGTGTTCTCCAAGATCGACTTGAGGTCGGGCTACCATCAACTAAAGATCAAGGAGAGTGACATACCCAAAAGTGCATTCCGTACAAGGTATGGTCACTATGAGTTCCTAGTGATGTCGTTTGGGCTTACAAATGCCCCCGCGGCATTCATGGACCTCATGAACCGAGTATTTCATCAATACTTGGACCAATTTGTCATAGTGTTCATTGATGATATTTTGATATACTCCAAGAACGAAGAGGAACACGAGAAACATCTAAGACTCGTGCTTGAAACACTGCGGGAGAAGCAACTCTTTGCCAAATTCTCTAAATGTGAATTTTGGCTTGGGGAGATCGGTTTTCTCGGGCATGTGGTATCAGGCTCGGGCATTTCAGTTGATAACTCGAAGATTGAAGCAGTCACTAATTGGGAGAGGCCCAAGAATGTGAAGGAAATACGGAGTTTCCTCGGTTTAGCGGGGTATTACCGCAAATTCGTGGAGAAGTTCTCGGTGATAGCATCTCCACTCACGAAGCTCACTAAAAAGGGGGCTAAGTTTGTGTGGGATGACAAGTGCGAGAAGGGGTTTCTTGAGCTAAAGAAACGTTTGACTGAAGCACCAGTGCTTGCCCTACCCGTACAAGGGTTAAGGTATGACATCTACAGTGATGCTAGTATCCAGGGGCTTGGATGCGTACTGATGCAATCAGGGAAGGTAATTGCTTATGCTTCTCGACAGTTGAGGAAGCATGAAGTAAATTACCCCACGCATGATCTGGAGCTGGGGGCTGTGGTGTTTGCTTTGAAGATTTGGAGGCATTACCTCTACGGTGAGGTGTGTCACATTTATACTGACCACAAAAGTTTGAAGTACGTGTTCACTCAGAAAGAGTTGAACATGAGGCAGAGAAGATGGATGGAGCTGATCAAGGATTACAACTTGATTATTGAGTATCATCCAGGGAAGGCTAACGTGGTAGCCGATGCTCTTAGTAGGAAGAGCTCATCGGGGGTTTTACTCTCATGCTTGCAAGCATTGAGGGCACGCGTGGAGGTATCCACGAATGGGGCTCTATTGGCCAGATTTGAGGTGAGACCCACCTTATTAGACGAAATCAGGACGCGTCAAGGCAATGACGAGGAAATTCAGAAAATCCGGGAACGGATGCTGGTGGGACCTGTCGAGGGTTTCCGTGAGAGGGAAGATGGACTCCTACTATTCAGGGAACGAGTGTGTGTGCCGTCAGACGAGGAGCTCCGAAAATCTATTCTTGAGGAGGCTCACTCATCTGCGTATGCCATGCACCCGGGTGGAACAAAGATGTACCGGGACTTGAAGGAAAGTTACTGGTGGTCAGGGATGAAGAGAGAGATTGCAGAATATGTGAGTCGTTGCCTTACCTGTCAGCAGGTTAAGGCAGAGCACCAGCACCCAGCGGGGTTATTACAGCCACTTACCATCCCAGAATGGAAGTGGGAGCATGTTACTATGGACTTCGTGGTAGGTCTACCACGCACGGTTAGGAACTATGATGCAGTGTGGGTGGTGGTTGATAGGTTAACCAAGAGTGCTCATTTCCTTCCTATCAACACTACTTATACGCTTGAACGACTGGCCAAGTTGTACACAGATGAGATTGTGAGACTGCATGGGGTTCCAGTTACGATAGTATCGGATAGAGACCCACGGTTCACATCACGGTTTTGGCCTAAGTTCCAGGAATCCATGGGAACAAAGTTGAGGTTTAGCACGGCATTCCATCCTCAAACAGATGGGCAATCCGAACGGGTGATTCAGATTTTGGAGGACATGCTGAGGGCATGTGCCTTGGAGTTCCAAGGAAGTTGGGACAACCAGTTGGCCTTGGTGGAGTTTGCTTATAACAACAGTTATCAAGCAAGTATAGGCATGCCTCCATACGAGGCATTGTATGGGAGGAAATGTCGGACACCTTTGTGTTGGGATGAGGTAGGCGAGGCTAAGCTTGAGGGCATCGAGCTAGTCGAAATCACCAAGGAGAAGGTGAGGGTTATCCAGGATAGGCTCAAGGCTGCCCAAGATCGGCAGAAGAGTTATGCAGATAAACGTCGGAGGACGTTAGAGTTCGAGGTCGGCGATGAGGTATTTCTGAGGGTGTCACCTTGGAAAGGGATCATCAGGTTCCTCAGTCGGGGTAAGCTTAACCCACGCTACATAGGCCCATTCAAAATCATTGAAAGGATCGGGGTTGTAGCATACCGGCTTCAGTTAACTCCAGAATTAGAAAAGATTCATAACGTATTTCATGTTTCTATGCTCAAGAAGTATGTACGGGACCCGTCACATATTCTTGAGAAACCACCGGTAGAAATCCGGGAAGACCTTCACTATGCGGTGCAGCCGGTAAAGATCATGGACCGACAGGTAAAGAAGCTAAGGAGTAAAGAGGTACCGATGGTGAAGGTACTTTGGAAGAGTGATCGTGTCGAGGAGCAAACTTGGGAAGTGGAGACCCTGATGAGGGAACAGTATCCATTTCTGTTTGACTAGACACGTGGATTTCGGGGACGAAATCCCAAATAAGGGGGGTAGAACTTGTAACACCGCTCCCAAGTATTTGTACTTTATCAAATTATGTATTGAACCCAAGGAATGAATAAACGCATTTTACGGGAGTGTGAATTTTTATCATTTCTTTTACGTGAATAGTAAAATTCACGTGGGGCCCACATCGGAAGTGGGGGGCCGCCCGATATTATCGGGACGACATATTATATTCATTTGGGTCAAGATAATATGTGTATAATGGTGGATAGCCGGGTTGGGCCATAGAAGTTATGTGAGTAACCTTTTGGGCATATGAAGCCCATTTATCGGTACCGAGGTAATATCAGATAAAAAGCCATAATAAATTATGGAGACCATCGAATTAAAAGTTGGGGGAAATACATTCATTCTATTAGCCAATGATAATTGGAAGAATGATACATATTTCATTTGACTCGATGAAATGAAATATAGTTAAAATAGTCCGGAAAATACAACTTTCGGGACCGAGTGTACACTCGGGGACACAAAGGGATGACCACCCATCAAAGTGGGGGCCACCCCACGACTTTGATGCTGCAAACCAGTAGGGGAGCCGCACACTAATGTGGAGGAGCAAGGGAAATTGATTGGAAGACCAATCAATGAAGCAAGTGGACCTCACCTTTGATATTATTATGAGAAATGCCAAAAAGGCATTCTCCATCACCCCAAAGTCATACAACTCGTCCATACCACTCCCATAACTGAGAGAATCTCTGCAAACTCCATCCTTACCATCCTCACACGCACCAAGAACAAGAGGAAGAAGAAGAAAGGAAAAGAGAGGAGAAAAGAGGAGTTTTAGGTGCGAAAACTTGTGGTTAATAAGGTAATGACTTCATTAATCCCATTCCTTCTCCTTAATCATGTTTCATACTCCTAGGATAGTTCTACACATGTAAAGCTGTAGAATAGGAGTTGGAAAGTGGTCTAAACCCAAAACGAGCTTTGAGAGCAAAGTTGACGGGTTTGCCGGAAAATAACCTTTTAGAGGTTATTGGTGTTGATATGGGTTTTATGATGATAAAACCTTGTTATTAACTTGTATAAGGTATTCCAAGAACTTTCACGGAGTTGAAAGGGTCGCCGGAGTTGTCGCCGGAGTTAGTTGAAGTTCACCGGAGTTTCACCGGGGCTAAATCGGAAAGGCTAGAACTTCATAGGCTTCAATAAGGTGAGAAGACGGCTATATGCTTTATAACTTTTGATTGAGGCATGAGATTACCTAAAGTAATCAAGTATATGTTTTACGGAATGATTAAAGTTAATCAAGTATTGGCTTATGCCATGATTATATATAAAACAAAGTTGAAAAGCATGTTTTGTATGTTTGGTGATTAAAAATGTGATAACTCATTATGTACAATGATCCAGGGGTCAAAAATGGTATTTTTGGATCAAGGACTTCAAGTAGATTATGCATGTAAAATTTCACGTTAATCGGACTCCGTTTGGGCGGTCAAACAGGCGTTGACCGCCAAGTCAACTACAATACCCGACCGGGTGTCTGCTGAAAAATTGGCCCCAAGGGCCGCTGTCTCCTATACCCGATCGAGTATGGATAGATACTCGATCGAGTATGCCTTGAAAATTAGCCTTATGGGCTCCTGTCTCCTGTACTCGACCGAGTATTGATGGGTACTCGATCGAGTATTGGGTTATACTCAAAACGGGTAGTTTTTGAGTGGGTTAACGTGGATCGATCAGGTGGGACCCGTCCACGTTGGTTACTAAGGATTATTATATGACTATAGGACTAGGTATTGTCCATAGTTAAGTGAATGCAAGGTTAGCCATATCCAGGTTAGGGTTTGGTTAGAAATAAGGTTGAGGTTGAGTATCCTCGGGACGGTAAATGATCCTAAAACTCGGTGAGGTTGAGTATCCTCAGGACGGTAAACAATCCTAAAACTCGGTTGAGGTTGAGCATCCTCGGGACGGTAAATGATCCTAAAACTCGGTTGAGGTTGAGCATCCTCGGGACGGTAAATGATCCTAAAACTCGGTTGAGGTTGAGCATCCTCGGGACGGTAAATGATCCCAAAACTCGGATGGGGTTGAGTATCCCCGGGAGGGTTAACACTCCTGAAACTCGGTAGGATATTATGAAGGTAGAATGTAGCTCTTAAGCTAGGCATTCAGGAATGAAAGGGGAAAGGTTGGGTAAGTACCTTGTCTCTAAAAGACTCTTTTGTGAGAAAATGACCTACGGGTCAAGTATTTTACAAGTATATACAGTATGTATTATCTTGGGAATGGGGTGACAATGGTTACACCTATAAATATATGTATCATCCTATTTTTGGGTCTCGTGTCTGAGACATTAGTTATTCCTCATATAGCCTGCTTGTCACTAGTACTTCTATGGAGTACTGACCCCTTCGGGGGCCCTCACATTTTTCAGGTTGAGGCTAGAGTCCTGCCACCTGCACCTTTGCCCAGGGTGAACTCAAATAAGGAAGACGTGGTTCGTGCTTCCATTCTTATTTGAAATTATGAAATTGCTCATGGATATTTGAACGATGTTTTCTACTAAACTATTGAAGGGCCTGCGTGCTCATGTTTGCCACGTGTGGCTAAATGTCAAACATATTTTATTTCGGCATTTGTTTGATTTATATATTGATGTTGATTGTATGGGTTTACTAATCGGTTTGGCGATAGAATCTATCGGACGCCTTGTATGATTTGATAAGAATGAACTACGTTGTTCTTATTGGGTTGTACGGCGGTTGTCTACGTGGCACGGATGCGGTCCGGGGCGTGACAGAATTGGCAATGCTATTTGAGGATGGTAGGGAGTTTAAGAATGCTATGATAAGGTATGCAGTCCATAAGAAAACAGACATTTCTTTTGTGAAAAATGAGCCTTTAAGAGTTCAAGTCAAGTGTGGTCCCACATGTCCCTTTGGGTGCACTGTCAGTTGGGAAAGAAGATACAAATGCTTTCAAGTGAAGGTGTTAAGGCCAGACCATTTGTGCAATTCCAAGTTCAAATTGAGGGTTGTTGGCCAGAAGTGGTTAGAGGACAGATTTGAAGACAAGGTGACAGAAAACCCATGCATTGGTGCTGTGGAATTCAAATCCTTGGTCAAAGCTGAACTGAAGATCAACATTTCAATAAGCATGGCTACAAGAGCTGTGAGGGGAATTCAAGAAAAAACAAAGGCATCATTTAAAGATCAGTTTAAGAGAATAAGGAATTACGCTGAAGAGTGTTTGAAGTCTATTCCTGGCAGCACTGTGGTAGTGAAGACTGAGAGGGTTGTGCCAGATGGTCCCTCTATATTCCAGAGAATTTATGTGTGTTTTGGGCCTGTAAAAAAGGGTTTTGGAGAAGGATGTAGAAAGTTAATTGGGGTGGATGGATGTTTTCTAAAAGGCCAGCTGAAGGGTGAAATTCTTACTGCCGTTGGAAGGGACGCAAACAATCAGATGTATCCCATTGCCTGGGCTGTTGTGGAAATTGAGAATAATTCGTCTTGGACCTGGTTTCTTGAGTTACTAAAGCAAGACCTCAATATTGAAGAACCTGAAGACTGGACTATTATCAGTGATCAACAAAAGGTTCATTTATATTTCTTTAATTTTATGATTCAGTTGAAAATAATTAATAATTATTTATTGTCCATATTGTACTGTTTTTTAACTTGTTTTTCCATATTATTTTCAGGGTCTAGCTAATGTGATTCAAGATGTATTTGGAGGGGTGGAACACAGAAACTGTGCAAGACACATACACGCAAATTGGAGCAAAAAACACAAGGGTTTGGTTTTGAAAAAGCTTTTCTGGAGGGTTGCTAAGTGTACATCTGAAGAAGAATTGCAGGTTACTTTAGACGAGTTGGACAAACAGGACACACAGGCTGGACATGACTTGCGCAAATACCCTATGAAGTTGTGGTGCAAAGCTTATTTCCGTACATCAGTGAAGTGTGACAGTGTGGACAATAATCTATGTGAGGCATTCAACAGCACTCTTCTTAGTTGCAGATCAAAGCCACTTATTCCAATGTTAGAAGAGATGAGGGTAGCAATGATGAAAAGGATTGCAAGAAAAAAGAAAGCAGTAGACAAATGGGCAGGTAGATCCCCAAGTCTATATTTTGTGTTGTTCATCTTTTTCTTAGTTATTGATTTAGGTTGAAGCAGTTTTAGATCACTTCTTTTATGTAATTTAATTTATTCAGAAAAATTATTCACATAGTTATCTTGAAATTTTAACCTAATGTTAAGTGGTATAATTCAGGAAACTTTGGTCCTCTAATCTTGAAGAAGCTGAATAAGAACATTGTAGCCAGTTCAGGGTGGCATGTTGACTTTAATGGAGATGATGGGTACGAGATTAAGAAGGGAAGACATCAATTTAAAGTCAAACTACAAGGAAGATCATGCTCTTGCAGAAGATGGGATGTATCAGGTATACCTTGTGCACATGCAGTATGTGCTATACTGGACCATGGTCAAAACCCTGAAGACTATTTGGAAAGGTGCTACTCTAAAGAAATGTTTGTCAAAACATACTCACATACCTTGCAGCCCATCAATGGTGAGATGTTTTGGCCCAGGTCAACAAATGATGAAGATATTCGAGCCCCATTGCCCAAGAAAATGAGTGGAAGGCCAAAAAAGAAAAGAATTCGTGAAGAAACAGAAGTTCCATCGGGAACTCAGCTCTCCAGAAAGGGAAGAATCATGTGTTGTTCAGTTTGCAAACAAGAAGGACATAACAGGTCATCATGTCCATCCAACACTCAACCTGCACAGAAAGGGCTGAAGAGGGGTCCACGTGGACCAAGGGCAAGGGGAAGAGGGAGGGGACAAGGCAGTGCATCAGTAACTGAGGATGGTGGAAGAGGGAGGAATACAACTGAAATGGGGTCAAGTGTGAGAGGAAGAGGAGGTATAAGAGGTAAAAATAGAAAAAGGCCAACTGAAAGAGGCTTTGGTATATATAATGATCCTGAAACTGGAACTACAATCCTTAATGTAAGTGATAATGCTTTATATAAACTGAAGTTCACACATGTAGAATGCTTATACTAGTAATGTGTTTATTTTTTTTTTCAGCCAGGACAACGGGGAGAAACAGTCTTGAGTGGTGATGGTGCTCCAGAGTGAGAAGATGAAGTCAAGGATGTGAAGACCATAATATATTAGTCTACTGCATATGTATTTAGGCCTACATTGTTGTACGTTTTGGAAGTTTGGATTACATAGTCCTAACTTGTGTAGTGTACTACTTCTGTGTAGGCCATTTTGAAGCCAACCTTTTGAAACAGAATATTGAATGTTGGTATGTTTTGGGATGTAAACTTTAAAACTTAATATTGTGTGTTTTGGAATGTTGTGCTTTGGTATGTACTGGAATTGGTAACTTAATCTTCTACCTACTAAGTCTTCATAAATTTCACAAGTTTGGTAGGTACATATGCCACTGAATATTCTGTTGTGCTTTTATATGGTTGAGAAGACAAGTGTGGTATGTTCTTTTGGTGAATAACATTTCCCTTTGAATTATGAATAAATCAGAGTATGATTTATGCTTCTAATTTTGAATAAAATACAATTCAGGTTGAATTGTTATCACAAACAATTAATCAAATGCTTTATCTGGTTTTCGTGTTGTTGGTGCTCAAATGATGTGGTCATTGGACATTGGTAACTTATCCATACCCTGTTAACTACAAAATGCATTGTCATGAAGTCTTGGGATAATGTTTATCTATGGAAAAGAATCAGTGACAGCTAAGGAAAACCATTTCTGTGACAATGCCACTTTTATTTCTTTGTTGGGACTGTTAAAAGAGTTCTGCAATTGGACATTTACATTCTACACATTTACATTTGGACAATTACATTGTAGTATTGTACACATTAACATTCACATTCTAGCCAAACATAGTAACCCAAAGATAACACATTACCATTGAAATACCAATACCAAAGTCAATAAACACTAGGCACACTGGGGTACTGTTAAGTGCCGTATTACATTTACCCAACCCCTACATACACACACAGGTGCTTCTGATATGGAAATACATCAAACCAACTACAACCAGTGTGAGAACTAAGCCAAATGAATACACTTTCCTAAAACATTTGGTTTTCTTCACTTCGTGTTCCAGTAGACCTCTAACATAAGCAACATCTGCTTGAAGAATACGTTGTTCACGCCCAGAATTTATTCCCTGAACATCATCTCTTCTGTGCAAAAAAGTTCCTTGGCCAAATAACTCGTTTTCAGCATCCACATCTTCCTTCCACAAAAAGAATCCGCAGCTTTGGTCCTAATCAATAAAACATCCAACAAGCCTTATTTAAGTCATTTTCAATTAAACAAGGGCTGAATTTCAGAGAAATACCTTCCATTTTTGACAGCCATAAAACATCCAGCCGCTCTCCCGTGATGTGCAAAGAGGCGCTTTTAACTGGCAAAAACAGTACACAGGTGGTTGGTAGTTGAGAGTTCGATTTCCATTCTTTCTTCCGACGGTGGCAGATGAAGCAGACATTCCGATGGGGAGCTCGAGCGACGAAGCGGAAAAGAAATGGGTGAACTCAGTTCAGGGAAAAGATGCAGATATAGGGTTCTTCATTGGGTTACCAAGTCAGCAAATCAGGTGGATTATTAGAGCCAGCTCAGTTGCCACGGAAGCATTTAACCGGCCAACCGGGGGTGTACCGGCTAAATTCATGTTTTGGAGTATTTTTTTAAGTTCGGGTGCTTGATTGGGTGATAATTAAGTACGTGTGCCTAATTGACGTTTTGCTAATAGTACGTGGGCCTATTTGACAGTTTTCTCTTTGAAATATAATTTTTGTATAATCCAGGCCAATTCAGCACTTCAGCTGAAACTTCATAAAATTCAAAAGAATCAACCAATTTCAGTGTTGCCAAACAAGCTCTTAACTTGAACTATTGAGTGTTTGAAATTGATTCTACTTCTACTTTTTTAAAAGTAGAAGTAGAATTAGAATAAATTTATCCGAAGTTGGTCTCACCTAACTTATTAAGAATGGATTACATGACCTTTTTAAAAGTAGAAGTAGAATTAGAATAAATATTATATAGGTATATCTACTTACTCCGTATAATAATAGGTATAATATTTATTATCATTTTTATTACTCCGTGTGATTTTTGGGGAGCAAGAAGTCAACAACTAGCAAAAGACCTTAATTAAACATTTTTTTTAATACTAACGTCGTAATATTATACTCCCTCCGTATTTAATGTTTGCTACACTTTCCTTTTTGGGATGTATTTAAAAGTTTGCTACCCATCCATTTTTGGTAAGTTTATCCTTTATAAAATACTCAACTACCCTTATTTTTTCTACTTTTTATCTTCTCTTTCATACTTTTACATATTCTCTCCTATTTTTTCTACACTATTCACTACCCCTACTGACTTCTTAAACAATGTGTCAAACCAAATGTAGTGAACATAAAATACGGAGGGAGCATGAATACATGTTAAAGAGTCAAAAAGCAAACAACTCTGGATGGTGTAATGGAATAGGCGCAGCAGTATTTCCCAGTAGCTACATATTTCCTCACTTGGGTTGGGTTTTGTCTCTTTTCCGGACTTGGACGGTTCAGTTTCCGGGCCGGGGCTGTACGGGCCACCGGGTATTTCCGGATTTCATCACATTGCGGGTTCGCCGATAACCGGACCAGATTGTGCTATGGGTCGCCCGGTCCCGGGTCAAACCGGCCGGTCCGGTCTAGTTCTTTAAACACAAACATAAATCACATAGTTTTATTTTTTAATGGGGGTTTTCCTTAATATTACTAAAAAGGCTAATTTTCAAAAATGTAACCACATTTACACTTGGACAAAAATGTGACTAAGATAATTGACAAAAATGTGACTAAGATAAAGTGACAATCAAATATTCATGTCATTGTCCAATTTTCATGTCACTGCCACCACCCCCGCCACCTGTACCACCGTCTGCCACCAACTTCGGCCATAGTGACACCTCCCCTGTGGCATCTTCATAGTGACATCTCCGCCTCAAACTCTAGCCACATTGACATCTCCATTGTCGGTCACCGCTGGCCACCTCAATAGTGACATCTCCGCAGTTACATATCCCTAGTGACACACAATCACTCTGGCCAAAGTTATTTCGACCACCACCAATCACCACCACCATCAATGCCTCTCCCGTCTCTCATACACCGCATTTCCACTACCCTCCCCATCCCAAAGCCCCAGCACTCGAAAACCCCCATCCCCACCCCGCAGCCCCTACCCCGCCAACCTGACCTACCCGAAACCACCTCCCAAGATTCAATCTGACCACCTGCACCAGTCCCCTGTTACAGTAACTATTGCCCAAGTCACCAGAGCCCTCTCCAGTGTGCCCCGCGTAGCAACCCTAGCCACGACCTGCAACAACAGTTCTGACAAAGACGACGGTGGATATGGCCGACAGTGACGACAGATCATGCCCAAAACGGCAATCCAACAGATCGGGGCTTAGATATTCGGTGTGGTTGAGTTTTAGACAGATGCGACGCAGACTTAACGTATTAACGAGCTCCCGTACCTGCGACAACCAAGCCTTCGTGGATGAAGAGGGCGTCGTCAACCTCCACATTGGCCGGACAGAAAGGGAAGAAACAGAAATCGGCACAGGGGAGAGCGACGATGACCGACGGAGCACGGAAATGGAGGCAGATGGAGGCCGCTAGAGGCGTGGTTGCAGGCTGTGAGGTCGATGATATACTCCCTCCGTCCCAAAAACAACTTCACAGTTTGACAATCACACAGATTAAGAAAATAAATTTGACTTTACTGTTAGGTGCACTATTTTGCACTGTTCAAACACTGTTTGACACTGTTTAAACATTGTTTGGCACTGTTTGACACTGTTTTGATGTAGAAAATTTGCCAAATAAGGAAAGTATTGAAGTGTGAGGTTAATTTAGGGACATCCATTTAAGGAATGCGGGAAGTTGTTTTTGGGACGGAGGGAGTATAAGCGAAGAAGATGGCCTCTGCGATCGATCGTTCCCACTTCCCAAATGCGTCAATCTCGATGGGGAGGAGAGATGTGTTAGTCACTTTATTGTAAAGTTTCAAAATGGTCATATATTTGTCTAAGGAAGCCTTATAGGTAATTATTGTGTCTTTTTTTCTTGTTTTTACACCTCTCACAATGTTTTTAAGAAAATAGGAGCAACCTTTAAAATTTATGAAGCTTACATCTATATTTTCCATTAAAAAATTAAGTGTATATCTTTTTCATCCTACCTAATATAATGACTTTAATTATTAATACTTTCTTGTTGAATATCACTGAGCCGAGCTCAGTGACGTGAGCTTGTAATAACCTTGTGGGGGCATTAAGATGAAGAGACTGTCGGAGCTGCCATGATTGGGTCTGAGCGGTAAAAATGGGCCGCTCCGAACCAATAGTGAATTGTCCACCCAAGTCATGCTAGAAAGCTTGCCTTGTATCCAAATACTAGCGCTTACTCGCGCAAAGCGCGAGAGTGATTGCCCAATATTAAAGTAATTTTTTTCATAAAGAACTATTACATGCACAATTATTATGAATGTTTTGTAAATAGTTATTGAGATATCTTACATATTTTAAAAATTGTTTGATCAATTATATTCCATGTCAACTATATATTTACTGTGTGGAAAATATGTCTATATGACTTTAAAGTATGCAATTATGCGATTCAGTTGTATTTTTTTCTGTTTTAACATATCATTTCATCCCACAAAAACTTGGTTAAGTTTGACTATTACATAGAATGATAAAGTAACAACTTTGTAATTAAAATTTGTTTAGTGAAGAGATAAATAATTTTAGCCACATATTTGTTACTTTAAATGGAAATGAGAGTGTGAAATAAGTATAAATGACGATAGGTTTCAAGGCTCTGGATACAATTTATAGGCTGATTAGCTTTTGAGCCTTGAATTAAATAGAGCTACTTGAACTTACACATCCATAAGAACATACAAAGATATATATTATATGAACAAAATGATCTACTTAAAGTGAACATGACATTGGGACAACTTAGTTATACATATATGCAGTCGTTTATTGTGGTTTGGTCATTGTGCTTAATGGCTAAGTTGAGCAAGGTAACCCATCTCAATACCAACTTTTGTCACTTTGATAACTTATAATCAATTTGCACAATTTACTCATGTTATCTAGCCTTGTATTACTTGTGGTGAACATTATGCATTTATTTTAATCTCTTCAAGGATACCTATAACCCTTTTATGTTATAAAATTTTAAGAGCTCGTTTGGTGATTATGATTTTCGTCTTATTAGCCTTATAGCCAACTTTCCACGAAACACATAACCTTTAATTTCACACAATGAATTGTGTAATAATTAAAATAAGTAAGGTATGCGTTACTTTTTGCGTTACTTTTCTGATTGATTTTGCTAATATTAAAATATATAAAATATATTTATATACGAAGTATAATTTTTTCACAATTCAGTAGAATCAACCATTCTAGTCACTTCAGCCAAAACTTCATAGATTTCTGCATATCAATCGATTCAACCACTTCAACCGGAATCTATATAAATTAATTGAGTAAACGGCGATAATAAAATTATATGAAAATAGGGGACGGAAACACTATGAAAAGATATCAATTTAACAAGATTTATTAAGAGTGACACTACTTCTTATTCTACTCAAATATTCAACTCTTTGAGCCATTACAAATTTCTAATAAAAAAAAATGATAGTAAATTTTCTAAATTATCTAATTTATAAATTTTCTAAATTAATGATGATAGTAACGTATTGTTTGGGGTGGTCATAATGGCTATAATAATAATGCGCTAACATATGTGCAAAGTTAAGATTTTAACGGTGTTAAGGTTATTTTAGTCCTTAAGAAAAATTAGTACTATATTTTAACAAGAACGTACAAGCTTGTGGGCATAAAAAGCATTGACATAAATCAAGGATATTAACCTATATTTACAATTATAATGTTTTTAGATTTAGAAGATCAAAAGAATGATTTTTTTTCTTGTTGAATTTTGCTAACTTTTCTTTTCATATTTGCCAAAAAGTATTTCACTTTCATTTCAAAGCAATAAGTTTGTGACTTTTATTATTTCTATATCTTCTACACAAAACCCAAACCTTCAATCCATGATTGTTATTTTATTATTTTATGTGTCAGTTATACTTGGTAAACCTCAATATGGAGCATAAATTTCGTATTGACCGGTAAATTTATGTTTTTAAAATGGGACTTAAGTCAAAGCATAATCTCAAAAGATATTTCATGAGATTGAGGGGGTGTTTGGATCTGATTCTCAAAATTGATTCTGCTCTTTCAGGGAGCAGAAGCAAAAGCAGGAGTGTTTGAGTGAAATTGTAGAAGCACCTCTGGTGCTCTAATTTACTCTCAGAATCAGTTTTTTAGAAGCTGGGGGGGTACCAGCTTCTGAAAATTGATTCTGATTCTGCTTCTGCTTTAAAAAAGAAGCAGAAGAAGAATCAGTTCCAAACACCCCCGGAAGAGAAAAGGCATTTGCAACTTTTCATCCTCTATTTTAAAATTAAACATATTTCCTTTTTCCTGACTATATTTTTCAATACATGTTCAGCTTTTGAAAAAACTTCTTCAAACAAATAGTGAAAAAATGAATAGAATTTTTATTCAATGTGGTCTAGAATATTCATTTTTACTATCAAAACATTGTTCAATCATATACATGCAATCTTTGTCTCCATACACTTCATTCACCACAACATATTTCACTCCCTCCATTATTCATTCCCTCTATAACATGGTGATTCTTGTTCCCTTTCTCTTAAACTCCACTAGTGTACTTTGCCCATCATTCCATGTGGCCTTCCATCAAGTTAAGGCACTATCCCTCGATCCTCCATTTCTTATTCATCATACATATTTGCATTTTATCCATTTAATTCCCCAAATCAGAGTTTAATTTAAACTGTAATTTATCTCACTCTCCTTTCAGAAAGAAGATTAAATTTTTATCCTCTGCCTAGACAAGATCGTAGAAATAAGTCTATGAAAAAGATAGAGGTAAATTAATATTTACTTTTTAAGTTAGTTTATCTCTATATTCCTTAGAAATTCTTTAGATGTGGGAGGAGAGATATCCCCAAACCAACCATTAGACTTCTAATTCCACAAACCGGCACTTCAACTTCGATGGCAGATACTTCGACATTCCTCCTACGAGTTGCCCTCTTCTGTTACTTCCCCACTTTTCACACTTCAACTTTGATCATGCCAGCTTCCCAAAATCAACCATTGAGAACAAAAAAATGTTCAATTTCTAGACATGAAGAGCTTGAGGATGATACTCGAAAATCGAGTGTATTTATTTTTATAAGTAAATACATTAAACATATTATATGAAATTGCTTGTAGAGGATTGACCTTTCATTTTAGCAAAGCTGAATATGTATTAGCAAACAAAAAACTAGGGAAAACTATCAAATTGACCCCCATAGTATTTAAAAAAATCAATTAAGCCCCCAGACTAAAAACACATTCAATTAAGACCTTAAACTTTACAAAAATAATCAAAATCAAAATCCAATAGGTTAGTTCCAGTTAACCGGTCATTCTGGTGACATGGCAGTCCAAATGAATTATTTTAATGTTTTTTCCTTTTCCCCTCTTTTCTTTCTTCTCCGCCTCACCCTGTTCTTTACTTCTTTCTTCATCCACAAAAACAAGTACGGCCTCCCCTCCTTTCTTCATCCAGGGAGTAATACAACCACCCCCTGCTTCTTTCTTTTCCAGGCAAGAAACTACACCTCCATGGATCCACATAGGTTGATGCCATCGATTTCAAAGGCAAAAGAAGAAGAAGTAGGCGACATCCTAAGCTAATTTGTGCCGCCTCACGAATGAGCTGTGTGGAAGACGAAGTCATCTACTCCGACGATGAAGCTCCGTCGCCAATGAGGAAGCTCAAGAGCTCTACCGCCCAAGCGCCGGCGACCTGATGAGCTCATCTTAGAAAAAAGCTGTCTTCGCCACAACTTGTAGTCGCCGACTAAGAAAATGCGCGGCCGTCGCTGACAAGGAAGCCTGAGATCTCTACCGTCAAAGTCATCGGAAATAGATGAATCTCGAGATCTCTTCTGCTAAAGTTATCGTCCATCCACAAAGCTCGGAGGCTCTGCTTGCAAGAAATAAGGGAAGAGAAGCTAGGTGTGGGGAGAGAGAAGAATAGGGAGAAAGAACCGTCCGGTGGGAAAACAGAGAAGAAAGTGGAGAACTAGAGAAACAAAGAAAAAAGAAAAAGAAAAGATAAAAAAAAGAAAATGAAAATTACTCTGTAAGATAAGCCACGTAGTTCACTGACCGACTAATAGAAATTTGACCTGTTAAATTTTGAATTTGAATGTTTTTGTTAAGTTGGAGGTCCCAATTGAATGTGTTTTTAGTTCGGGGCTTAATTGATTTTTTTAATACTACGGGGGCCAATTTGATAATTTTCCCAAAAAACTATCAAAATGACACATAGATGTCTGAAATATGGGTCGAATATACATGACAAATTGTCGCAGATGACAAACATAGATAAAAAACTTGGAAAATAGTTATTGTAAAAAATATGGGTAAAAATATGCTAGTAAAAAAGGCACATGCCGAATGTATTGGTTGAAAAGTTGACCATATCGATTGAATAGGTAGAAATCGTTTTGACCAGTTGAAATATTAGATCCGAAGATTCACTTAAATTTAATGAAAGCTAACGGGGGGTTGAAACGTTTTATGTTAGCCAAACGTAATTATAAATTTATATAAAATTTAATAAACATTATCATTTAATTCACTCAGAATTGTATTTTCAATCATTGCAAAATTATCTTGGTTAAATAATGATATTGTATTATTTGAATATGATTGTTTTTCAATTTTGTGTATGAGGCCTTGTGAATTCCTAAACTAGGAGACACAACTCTCAAAAGATTATAAATTTCCTAAGATGAAAGTGGGTGTAAAATCTTTCTTCAAAAGTTTCAAAGAGAGGATGAGGATTGGTTTCGTCAATAACTAGGATGTGTTAGATGCTTTTAAAATTAGTGATATGTAGATGTGTTTCAAAAGTTTCATATCTAGATGTTCAAAATTATGTCCATTCATATAGTGATATGTGGCAACATCCATTGATGAGCTAGTCTTCCACAAAAAGGTGATAGATGTGCTTTGTTGTTAGTGGGCACTACTCATTAGGTGTTTGACGAGCACTTTGTCACGGTGCGTCAAAATAAATTCAATACTAGCACTAATACGTAGTATAGTGAAGTAGAGTTCGTATCCACAGAGAAAGGAATAATTCTCTTTTTATGAACTAGTAAATAAAGGGGGGTTTTGATTGAGTGATTTGATTAAATTAAACACGAAGATGAACGAGTTATATGCGTTTTAATTCAAAGATAAAAGGGACTTGACATTGCTATTTTCCACTTGTTGATATATTTTAGTCGATCATTGTTATATCTATAACTTATCTCCTCTCGAATACTCAATCGAGGAGTATATCCAATTCATCGAGGATAGCTATTAACAACGACCGTTCATTAATAACCCTTACTATTAGTCAAGTATAGAACAACGCCATATACCGACTTGATAGTAGCTTTTAATCTCTTAACTCCTTGATGACATCAATTGAGATTGATAACCTCAACACAACGGTTTCGGTTTAACCAACAAAATTAATCCCTCTTAAGTTTATTAACCACGACCGTGCATTAATAAACCGAAGTTACTTACTTGTGAAACTATCAACGATTAACCATCGGTTCGTTGATCGTTTCTAGTAATAATTAATATATGAAACAAAACTAGTTGATCCTTTAAGTAATGTTCAAAGTATTAATATGAAATATGAATATGAATTAATTAATACTCAAGGTAGAATATTAAAGAAAATGAATCCTACTATAGTTAATATCAAGATGTTAACTAATTGTCATCTTAGTAACACTCCCCAATATTAACATAGAGGAAGGAATAGCTATTACTAAGACCAGTGTCAAGATGTTAACTAATTGTCATCTTAGTAACACTCCCCAACATTGATATAGAAATAGTATTTAAAAGAAGAATTAATATTCAAGGAAAGAAGTTAAGAAAATAACTCACAACTTTAATAATCAATAAGCTTCAAGAGCAATACCAAGAAATGGAAGTTTAGCTCCTCATTTGGAGACTAAACATGCTAAAAGAAATATAAAGAAATGATATTCTAAACTGAGCTTAAGAGTATAAAGGAATTGGTCTTCAATTGTGAAGGAAAGGGGGTGTATTTATAGGCTTTTTTGGGGTGCAGGTCGGGTACTCGATCGAGTATATACATGTACTCGATCGAGTATGTGTAGAAACCTGAATTCGATCCATACTCGACCGAAATCAGAGTAAAATTTAGAGCCATACCCGATCGAGTATGTCGGTGTACCCGATCGGGTATAGACACTCGATCGTGGTCAAAATCTTCCTTGCATGTTCCTTTGTTTTCGGATCCGATCCGATTTGAAATTTCAACAAGATACCCGATCGAGTATAGGTGATACTCGACCGGGTATAGACCAAAAAATCAGGATCATCCCTTTGTCTTGTGATTTTGCACCTTCCTTCCACTTTTGGGGTTCACCAACTGTCCTTTGAGTGATAGTAGACCTGTTTGAGCTCAAAATAAACCTAATCTAAACAATTTACAAGAATTTAACAAACTAAACTATTACACCAAAAGTGTGTAATTTCCAAAGTGAAAACCAATCAAAACTACTTAAAATCACAAACATAAGCATGGAAATTACATGATTATCAGTGTTACTTGTTCGAGCTTGCACTTTTCTCAATTTTGAAGTGCTCATTCCTTGAACCATATTGGGATGACACTAGTTGTTCTAGATTGATATGTATATCATTCACACCTGTGTAAAAGATATACAGTGATATGTGGGGATTTTAACACATAGATATTCTAATATAAAGATATGAGTTGTGTCTATATACAAGAACACACAAGATTAACTTGGGTATCTTTTATGGAATATAAGTTGGAAGTGGGTGAAACTTTTTTGTGCTCCCATTCCAGTTCAAGATTGAAACTCAGTTTAAAACTAAGATTCAAGTTCTCAAAACTGACCATGCCAAAGAGTTTTTAATTATGTTGTGTTTTCTGATGGTCCATGGCAAAAGTCTAGAGGGGAAAGGGGGTGAATAGACTTTTAAATCTTTTCGATTTATAAAATCTCTTTTCCTCTTTGTGAGTTTAATCCTTAAAACCTTTTGAGAGGGTTTAGGATTAGCAGCGGAAGACTTGACTTTTTGATAGAGACACTAAGAAGTTTTGAGAAGGTTGTTTTCTGAGAACTGTAAGGAAGCAAAAGAAGTAGGCTGCTATAATGGGTTATTGAGTAAGCTATTTTTTCTGGGAGTAAGTTTAAGGCTTTGATAGGTGATTAGTATAGCTTAAAAGGTTGACACAACGGTATATCCTAGTTCAGATGTGGTGTAACCCTCTTACATCCAGTCTCACCCTATTTCAGATGGATTTTCACTAATCTATTAACCAATACACCGAGTGACCATTTTACCCTTGATCATAGGCATAAACTGTCAGGTTTTCACAAGGAGTACAACCCACTCCAAGTTACTATTGCCTCTAGGTGTTTCTCTAATGAACCAGAGCGATTCCAAAGTTACTCAGTCCTCACTCCTAGGTTTTTCACTAATGAACCAAAATGATTCAAGAACTACTCTTGTCCTATTCTACCCACTCTTTGGATTTGTATCACATATTCTTCCAAAGGTGTAACAACTTCTTTTGCAACTATTCTAAGCTCTAGTATGAATTTTCAAAGTGAACTTGTCTAAGAGCTTAAAGAAATGTGAACGACCTAAGAGTAAAGTGATAAATTAACATTTTATCTTATGCAGGATTTTTTGAGTATAATTGTGTTGATTGCACTAAGCTCAGTGAATCTTCTTCGTCACATCCCTTGGGTATTTATAGACTTTTGGTTGTTGAAAACCTCTCGTTGGTAGAGGAGATACAATCTTGATCGTTGATGTATCAACTTGATCTTCTGTCTTCGGCATGCTCTCTTTTTGTCTTGACTTGGGAGTAGCCTGATTCTCTTTTTGTTCTTTTCTTGAGCCCATGCTTACACTTGCTTTGAATAAGAGAGTATGAGTTGACTTTATTAAGTTCTCCCAAAGTCTCAACCCACTTGTTTATTTGAATCATGTGACTATCTTTTCTAGTCAAGTTGCAAATGTAAATAGTTTTTACTTTTCCTTTTACCGTGAGTAACTTTGGGATTCTTAGCTGGGAAAATGAATCTGAAAATCAGCTACCTGAAAATCGGTAGACTGCTGATTTTCGTTAATTCAGTCAACTCGTTTAGTACCTGTTTTCTTTTCTTTGTTTTTGGTACTTCTTTTGTGAGTAGTTTTCTTATGCATGGGTACATGAATTACAAAGTACATGATCAATTTTATAGTCTATAATAGGTGCATCATCAAAGTCCAAAGGGACCTAACAGCTTCCTATTTGGTAGAACATGTAATCATTTATTTAAGTTCTTGTGTTGACATTCCTCAGTAAAATGGAATTGTTGAGCATATGATCTCTCATGTTTGGGACTCATGTTACTAATTATCCTAGGGGGTGCAGCTCTTATTGGTGCCTGTCTCATTAATTGGATGTCATTTAAAGCCCTAAAGTTTCAAACTCCTCAAAATTTTCAACGATTTTTTCCTCGTACAAGGTTCATTAGCGTTGTTGGTCCTAAGATCCTTGGTTGCACTATTTTTTTCCATCTCTATTCAAGACATTGTAGTAAGTTAGATCCTATGTATTTCAAATCCATCTTTATAGGTGATACATCTCATTAAGAAGGTTATAAGGGTTTTTGTTTTATCAATGTGAGCTTCTTCTTTAGGGATTTCTCATCTTGCACCGTCACTGTGCAAGACTTGTACCAATGAATTCGAGCAAGTTAATTAGATTTTTTATGTCCAGGGCTAGCATCGTGAAATATAGGTTTCCTGTAGAAAAAATGATTAAAAATAGACATTCAAATAGATTTTAGGATTCATCAGTATACTTTTTTTTATGGCCAGGTGAGAGTTTAAACTCGAGTCACTTGACCCACCTTAAGGAAAATCGTATACTCCGTATATAACTTCTCATGGTATGAATCTTTTGTATTTTAGGTAATAATCTTCCGGCCCAAGCCCGAAACTCTTATCATATGGATCTTTTTGGTCTTCCTTCTTTCAGATTTTCTCATTAGTTTTTGCTATTTTAGAATTGGGTCTGGTATAGTCCCCCCCCCCCCCAATTTTTTTTTAATTTTCGCGGCATGTATTTTTTGAAGAATTTTTCTTCTTCTGGTGAGGTATTGGCCTAGTCCCCCTCTCCCTTTGTACTCGTGCTTCACTCTAATAAAATATGGTAAATGCTCCCCGGCATTTACCCCACTTATTTTGGTGGTTTGCCTTCCGGGGTAAAAAAAAAAGAATCTTTTGTATTTTAGGTTCACGAGAATGTGGAATGAGATAAGACTCGTCCTACTTCGTGTAAATCGAGTATTGTTCTACTTTTGGGTATACTCATTTAGTATATTCTAGAGGGCCACAATAGTGAGATAGAGCTCAGACTTGTCCTTCTTCATGTAAACTGAGTGTTAGAAAAGCAGAGTGTTTCTTCTAGTTAACATGTAGAACAGTAGAACTCTATGGAGTTTAATCATAATGATACACAATACGACTAAGGGAGTGTATTGATAGATTTTCATTTTTGTCATTGTTTGGATGAACTGTAAATATATATATCCAAAAGTGTTTATGTACAACATAACAAAAAGTAAATTGTAAGCAATCCCAAGTAAGGATGCCCTAACCATCTATGCATGATAGGCAGCCATGAAAGCCACTTATACACTCCAAAAATCAGCCATCTAGCCGTGACAAAAAATGGGCGAAAAGAGTTCCAAATATATCAAAAGTTGATCATATGAACCGGATACATCACATAAAGCAATCTATACACCACCATATACTTGGTTTGTGACAAAATTTCATCCACTTTAGGCGTTGCCCCATCAAAGCAAATTGCATTTCTTGTTCTCCACACCCAATAGACCGTGTAGCATAAGGAGGTCCTAATAGCTTTAGCCTTGATGTTTGCTCCATTATGCTCCTCTTTAATCCACTTTATGGCACTCATTAGTGTAGTCATATGTCTAGTAAGTCCAAGCCAATGTGTCACCCTGTTCCAGACTTGTCCTGTAATGGTACAACCAAAGAATAGGTGTGGGACCGTTTCCGGACCACCCTTGCAAAAAGGACATAGGTTAATCACATCAAGAAACCCCAAATTATCATACGAAGGTAGCCTATTTCTCAAGGCTAGCCATATAATGAATGAGAATTTAGGGGGCATACAGGGTTTCCAAATAAAAGACATCCATACTTTTGGCATGGCCCTAATTCTAAGTAGATCATACACTTTGGCCGCGGACAACTTCCCATTAAAGGAGTTCTTTGTCAAAAACTCTAAGGCCAAGTTCAAAGATGGGAACTTGGAGATAATAGAGTCACAGATCATGGACAATCTCTCCATCAATTGGGAGTCTCTATTGTGTGGAATAAAAGTCCACACATCCCTCCCATGAAGATAAACTCCATGAACCCATCTTACCCGAAGTGTGTCTTGTTTTCCATGTATATTCCATAAGGTCCTAGAGAGGAGGACATCATTTCATACCCTAGCATTTTTAATGTCGAGGCCCCCTTCCTCCTTGGGTAGGCATACATATTCCCAAGCAACCTTTGCAAATCCCCCCCCCCCCCAAGGAAGATATGGCATAAGCCAACAATCCTATCAAGTATAGTTCTAGGGACCGGGAAGATCCCTAACCAAAAAGACTGAACCCCCTGCATGATAGATCTAATCAACTCAAGTTTACCAGCATAGGACATGGTCTTTGTGTTCCATGCATTAATATAATTAATGACCGTATCATGCATTTTACAATGCATCACATCCAAATCAAAATGACTATCTAAGCTAGAATAACCTAACCTAGATATAATACATCAAAATAATTGGACAATCCCAACTTCACAAAATCACTAATTAAATAAAGCTAATTATTAAAAGTCCAGCCCATCAAAGGAAGTCATAGCTTCCCCATCCGAGAAGAGCAGTAGTTACCACAAGATTATTTTACCTTCATTCCAATCATTCTTCCAAGTCGTCTTTTATATTTCTCGTTTGACTCACCCTTTCTCTTCCTACTATTTTTAGTTGTTTTGTTGGCATGATGTTTCTGATCCGGTTCCTCTTCAGTCTCATACAAATTGTATCCTGAGCTATCACTTTCCTCAACCCCAACCAGTGTGGTTGGAGCATGCAAAACCATTACCGGCGCAGTAGGCTCCGGCACAATCAGCTCCTCCTCGGCTGTAACAAACGTGGCGGCAGGCTCCAAAGAGGGCGTGGCAGCAAGCTCCAAAGAGGGCGTAGCAGCAAGCTCCAAAGAGGGCGTGGCAGCAAGCTCCAAAAGGGGCGTGGCAGTAGGTTCCAAAGAGGCCGTGGCAGCAGGTTCCAAACCTACCGTGGCAGTAGGTTCCATAGGTTCATTTGGCGTATCACTAGTTTAATTTGCATCATCACTAATTCTTCAACAGAAAATTCACTGGTTAAGCTTTGCACAAGCACATCATCCTTGAGAGTTGCATTCTCCAGTGCAGCTACTCATAATGTCCTTGCATCAACTTTGGAAAGTTCAGGTGTAATCTCCTTCTTGGCCAGAACTTTACAAATAAAAGGATGGTGCCCATACTCTTTGAAATGAAAACAAAAATTAGGAAATGTTTCGTACACCACATGTTGTTTGAATATCTTACGGGAAGGTAGTCGTATAGGAAATGATAATTGAGGTGGCTTGGAAACATCCACTTCAATAAGCACTCTAACGAAGTGGTGGTTGCTCTTCTCTTGGGTGACCTTGTCTGTGGTTAGTGGGACACCAACCATAGAGGTCACTTCACTCATCGCCTCATCATTCCATAGCTTTAAGGGTAGATTGGGGAATTCAACCCAAATCGGCACCTTTAAAAATTCTTCGGCAACGAAAGAGAAGTCCTCGGAGAGTGGTTTAAGCATCAATAATTTCCCAAATTTGGAGTATGGTCCTCCATTCAACACTTTAGTTCTATCACATTCACTTTGAAACTTGAAGATGACCCAACCCCTATTATGGGACCTAACAAGGCATTTCACACCCCATTTCTCTTTCAACTTGTGAACCGCTTTCAATCTAGTGAATCTACCTATGAAACACCCGACGAGACAGTAACCACACATCTTGACCATAGAGTGAAAGATCCTATCCGCAAAGTCAAGTCTCTTTTCTTTGGGTGGAACATATTTCAGTTTAAGGCCGTGCGTAGGGGCTCGGTTGTCCTTAAACATAGTGTTCCAAGGTTTTCTTTCTAAATCAGCATCTTTAGTCTTTGTTAAAGTAATTTGTTCAGCTGCAAGTTGGTGTTTAGTTGCTGCAATGTTCTCCTTGGCAGAAACTGAAGTTGCAGCTTCCAGTATCATCGTGTGAAGTGGTAGCTTTTCAGCATTTTCAATCTGCAAAGCAATAGTTTCAGCAACCAGGACATTACTGGGGGTGTTGCTAACTACACCAGAAGTAGGTTTCACTACTTTGGCCGTTCCAGCAGACCTCAGAAGTTCAGAGTTCAGAGCTGGGAAATCCTCCTCCATGGCCTCCAGCACTGCGAACCTAGATGAAGACCGGGTGGTTCTTGCCGTAGAAGTCTCCCCCATCCCCTATTTCTTTCTCGCCATCCCAGGTATGAATTACAAAAACATCACAGCAAAAATCAAAGAAGAACCGTAGCAAGTAAACCAAACCTTCGTTCTCAATTTCACGGCCCCCGACTCAGAAAGCGACCATCAGACTGATGAGCTTCAACCAGGCTTCGAATCGGAAACTGAATTTGGAAGACAAACAACGATGTACAGTAAAACCCCCAAATCGGAATAGCATCCACCGGCGATGCACGCAGAGTCGCGACTTCCCCAACCAGTTTCAAAACTCCTCAGGATTCATCAGAAAATCAACGAAACCCAGTAGTTTCAAAATTAAACAAATGGCAGTAAAATCGCGATTTCCGAATTCTTTTTTCGAGATTCAGGCGTGAAAAACTCATCCAATCTCAAATCCAAGAACGGAATAAAGTTAGGACAACATTACGACTAAAACCAATAGAAAGAAAAACGAATTCAATCATCAATTTTTCATAGATACAAAGGAATCGAGAAACCCATAACCTGTACGGATGAAAAAGAACTGGGTCGCAGGTCGTTCCCAGGAGAGAACAGCTCTCAACCTTTTTCTAATGGATGATAGTTAAAAGTGGGATTTGAGGTCCTAAGGTCTAACATCCGAGAGAAGTACTCCAAACATAACACGAAAAGAATAGGTGACATAGGATCTCCTTGTCTTAACCCCCTCTTCTCCTCAAACTATCCATGGAGTACACCATTAATGGAGATTGAAAAAGATGCGGGTGTGACAAATAATGTTGGAATACCTATGTCCCTAAGTATTTTTTCCAAAAACTCCCATGATATGGTGTCATAGGCTTTCCTAAGATCAACCTTTATCATACATCTAGGTGTAACCCTTTTCCTTGTATATCCTTTAACTAACTCTTGTGCAAGAAAGATGTTGTCTGACATCAGTCTCCCATCAACAAAAGCTCCCTGTGAAGGATGGATAATAGTAGGAAGGAAGGGACCTAAACGAGATGCTAAAATCTTTGTAATCACCTTATAAGTGACATTAGTACAAGAAATTGATCTAAAATCCGAAATTGTGGGAGAGTGATCATTCTTAGGGATCAAAGCTACAACGGTATGATTAACCTGTTTAAGCATAGTTCTAGAGACAAAAAATCCCTCACGGCAGCACACACATCATCACCAACTTTGCTCCAATTTGATTTGAAGAAAGCTGATGAGTATCCATCAGGTCCAGGTGCTTTATCACTACCAATGTCAAACAATGCATGTTTGATTTCCAAATCAGTAACTGGACTAATAAGGTCATCTACATTTGTTTGGTCAATGGTTACCCCTGAGCTAATTACATCAGATCATACTCAACCGAGGGTACAGATGTCCCAAACAACCCTTTGAAGAATGTAACAAACTCATTTGCAACTTGGTCCATAGATTGGGTAAGACTTCCATCTTCCAATCTAAGAGAGGCAATTGAGTTTTTTGCATTCTTCTTCTTTACAATGGAATGAAAGTATTTTGTGCACTTATCCGATTGTATCAAATGGACAACCTTGGCCTTTTGTTTTAGATAGGCTTCCTCGGCCTCTTTATGAAAAAGTCACCTCTTTCTAGCACTCAAAAGTTGTTCTTTTAGAGCATTATCTAAAGGGGATAAGAGGGCTAATTGATAGATCCACTTATACTCCTTTTTGGATTCCTTTGCCCTTGTTGTGATATGGCTAAATTCATTTGTGTTTAGTTGTTTAAGAGGTTGTTTTAATAGCCTGAGCTTACGTGCAAGCCTAAATTGGGCTATTCCAACAACATTCCTACACCAAACACTATCCAAAATATCTTATCTCCAAAGCTATCATGGTTCAACCACATATTGAAAAATTTAAAGGGTTTGGAGCCAACATTAGTGTGTTGCCCAAACCTAAAAAGTGATGCAACATGATCAAACTCAGGCTCCATTTCAAAGAAGTGAGTTTGACATGTAACACTTTGTGCACTCCAAAGACAGTTAATCAAAACTCTATCGAGCTTAGCCCAAATAGAACCCTTATTCCATGTATAGAATTCACCCGTGGAAAGAGCATCTATTAAGTTGGATCTAAGTTTCATCTCAGTTAGATCTTTCATGAGGTAATGGGGGGGGGGGGGGGAGACCCTCTACGCTCACTAGGATCACACACACAATTGAAATCCCCTAATACCACCCAAGGAGCAAGAGTATTCTTCCCAAGGCCGGTTATGTGTTCCCACAAATTCCTCCTCTCTAAAACCGTGTACAATGCATAAACAAAAGAGGCATAAAAAGTAAATTGGGTTACTCTACACGTGAACTGAGCATGGATGTGTTGGTTATCCACCTCCATGATAACCCCATCCACATAAGAAGAATCCCAAATGATAACCATTCGGCCACCATCCATACAATCAAAGTTGGTCTTAGACTCCCAATTTGGAAGTCTAAAATGCATAAAATTCTCATATGTAGTAGTAGACATCTTAGTTTCAAGTAAACAAAAGAGGCGTACCTTATTAAGTTTAATAAAGTTGAGTATAGTATTTTGTTTTGGGGCTTGATTCAGCCCCCTTACATTCCAAGAGGCTATAAACATTAAAAATGTTTGTCCTTCCCCCCACTCCTCCTTGCAAACTTGTTCCTTTGTCTTTCTTGGTGAACCCACTCCCGGTACCTATCACATCCTTTGTACCTATCAAGAAAAATAGGATAAACAAAACGCATAAAGGAGTGAGTGAAATCATACCCTTCATCCGTAAGTCTAGCTCCCGGAAGAGAGTCCAAGCATGTGGATGTGAAAGTGATGCCATCTCTCTTTCCTTTGTAATCAACTTCTAGGTAGTTATCAAGTCTTGTCATCATCTCTTCAATATGCCCCTGCATGCATCAAGTGTAGTTTGTATGATCCATCCTTCTCAATCTCCACTTTGGTGACAACATCATCTAGGTAAGCTTCCCTTATGTCATCCACCACACGACTTTCCTTCTTCTTTATCAAGTTTGGGTGCATGACTTTGCTTCCTTTTCCCATAGGATGTCCATCCTCATAGTATCTTTCAAGAAAGTGCCTATACACATTACTCATGAATTCGGCCAAGTACGCATAGAAGTTTTTTGTCTTCCTCACCCCGGGTAAGCTTTCAAGGCATGCTTTAGTAAACCATACCCCAGGTTCCTTTTCATCTACCACCTTGAGAAGATGATTAAGCCGAATGATAGGTTCCTTCACATCATCTTTGTGTTTAACTCAATGGTGGGTGTAAGAACCTCATCCGTGTGCATGGTCACCATCACTTCATCATAGTAAACATCGGTGGATGTCTTGATAATCCTAGGATCTCCATCCTCTTTCTCTTTTATCTCATACCCGGATGATAGTTCACCCTCTTCTTTGTTTTTCTTCTTTGTCCTTCTTCTCTTGTTTAGTCTTACCTTCTTTATGAATGGATGATGGTCCATATATCACTTTAGGATTTGAAGTCTCGGCCCCCATGATGTCCTTCCCTTTTTGTGCCGCGGCTTTTAGTTTTAGCCCTTGTCCCACCCTTGTGTATTGTCACGACAATAGGCTTGTCACTCTTCGTTAATGCCGCGGCATTAGGTTTGTCCCCCTTTGGTAATGCCGCGACAATAGGCTTGTCCACACTTATGTCCCCCGGCTTATCTTCCTCCAAGGTAGGTTGAGGTTCCCCTTCCTCCATAATTTTCTTATTCTTTTCTCTTTCCTTTTGCTCCAAATCGGCTATGACCTTACATGTAAATGCATGGTGGCCATATAGTTTGCAATGAAAGCAATAGTTTGGGAATGTCTCATATATAACCTTTTGGTTATGGAAACTTCACTAATGATATCCTCCTCCCATACTTGCATAGGGAGATATGGGAACTTCACCCATATAGGAACCCTTAAGAACTCATCACAATTGAATGAAAAGTCCTCGGATAGGGTCTTTAAATATAAAGATTTACCAAAGGGAATAAGAACCTTCCATGAGAACCTTTGATCTTTCCTCCTCACTTTTAAACTTGAAGATCACCCATCCTTTGTCATGTTGCCTAGCATTGCATTGCACCTCCCACTTTGCCACAAGTTCATGAATTGGTTTCATCCCCGGGAATCTACCCGCAAAATAGCCCACCAAACAAAAGCCCCATATGTCAACAATTGAGGCCATCTTCCCATTAGATAGGTCAACAAACTCCCCCACAGGTTCAATGAACTTGAGCTTCATTCCTTTGCTAGGTTCCCTATTCTCCTTAAACAAGGATGCCCGAGGGGATTTCCACACATTCGGCTTCACACCTTCATGATCATTGATAGGTGATTGCTCAATGACTTTATCAAGAATGGGGGCAGCCCCTTCCTTCTCAATTGTAGGCACAACTTCAACAATGGGGGCAACCCTTTCCTTCTCAATTGTAGGCTTAACAACTTCAAAGATAGGGGCAACCCCTTCCTTCTCAACATTTTCAACCATAGGCTCCACAATATCAATATCAACAATAGGTACAACTATTAGGTGTGTTTACCTCCTTGTTACCCACGGCCTCCTCTATATTTTCTCCACTCCCATTTGGAATGTCTTCCTCCTCTTCTATGATAGGACCCTCATCAAGTACCAAGGTTCCCTCCTTCACCCTTTGCTCCTCGGGTGTTGGATTTGAAGTGGAAGCATTACCACTCCCGGCCTCCTTAGCCCTCAATGCTTGAAGTCTCAGGGAGGACTTCTTCTCGGTGGGTGTCCCCTTGAGTTTAGAGCCTCGGTGTACTTTCCCCATCCAAGAAGATGATGAATAGTACCTTGAAAATGAAAAGAAGTTGGATGATGATGAAAATGGGTTCTAGAGGCGCGCCTAGGAAAGGCGGCCCCCCTCCATGCCTTGAAATCCTCCTCCAAGCTCTTGGTTGTTGTGGATCTTCAGTTTGCAAAAAGTCAACTATGAATAGTAACTTTGAGCTCCTCTTCGTAAGCTTGTACGGCCTCAATGGATTTGGCTCAAAATCAATATATGAGATCACCAAGAGTAGTAGAACTCACACCTAAAAAATCTCAAGCATCCAACGAGCCAAGTATGAGCTATGAACAACTTTTTGGTGTAAATAATGATTATGTGACGGGTTTGAGGTGGATGGGGGTTGAAATCAAAGATATTACAAGACCTAGAAGATGGTAGTGTAATATGGTGGATTTCCTAGCTCCGGTGGGTGGTGTTTGGCGGTGGTTGACGGAGGTGGAAGTGGTGGTTCACGGCGTGGGAGAACAGTGTTATTAAACAATTTGTTTAAGTTCGGTCTGGTTTATTAATGTCTGGTTTGGTCAGTTCTATTTACATTTGGTCTGGTTTGTGGCTAAAATAAGTCTAAATAAAAACATTCTTACAATACGTAATTGATGGTCCCTAATGAGGTGAAAGTCTACGGGGGGGGGGGGGGGGGGGGGGGGTGAATAGACTTTTAAATCATTTTCGACTTTGAGTCCCTTTCCCTCTTTGAGAGTTGATTCTTAAACCTTTTGAGAGGTTTTAGAATCAACAATGGAAGTCTTTACTTTTAATGAGAGTGAATAAACACACTTACTACTTATAGAAGTAGTGACTTTCTATTTAATTACTAGACATGAGGTGGTTTTGTGATCTGTGTGGTGAAGTATGAAGAGGTGGAAAGTCAATGGAATTAACTCACGTTAAGAACTAGCAGTAAGGTGACCAGCTGCCTCAACAATGAGGTCAACAGCAGGGGCATCTGTTAAACTGCTATTGAGAGAGTTGTTTAGTTTTGAGACTAAACTTCCTTTCCTTTGTTATAGGCTTCACAGAAAGATGTGGTAAAGCTATTTATCAAACTGAGGAAGAGGTTTTGGTTGTTGGTTAAGACATGTTTCAAAGGTGGAGAAGGTTGTTCAACTTTAGTCGGGTATACAAACTAAGTTTGTATTAGTGGAGCTAGTTGTAGGACTTAATGTGTGATTTGTTTAACTTAAAAAGATGACACAGTAATATATCCCGGTTCAGAGGTGATCAGGTGATGTAATCCTCTTACGTCCAGTCTCACCCTCTTTCAGATGGATTTTCACTAAGCTATTAAACCAATACACTTGGTGATCAATTTACCCTTGATCATTGGCAAAAACTGTCAGGTTTTCACAACGAGTACAACCCACTCGAAGTTACTCTTGCCTTTAGGTGTTTCACTGATGAACCAAGGTGATCAAAAGCTACCTAGTCCTAACCTCTAGGTTTTTGACTACTGAATCAAGAACATTCAAAATCTACTCATGTCTTATTCTACTCACTCTTCGGATTTTTTCACAAAACTTTGCAAAGGTGTTACAATATGATTTCCAACTATTTTAAGCTCTAGTAAGAATTTTCTGAGTGAACTAGTGTAAGAGCTTAAAGAAATGTGAAAAGAAATGTGAACGATCTAAGAGTAAAGTGACAAATTAACACTTTCTCTTTTGCAGGTTCCTTCTTGTATATTCTTGTTTTGATTGCACTAAGCTCGTTGCCTTTTTCTGCTTCACATTCCTTTGGTATTTGTAGACTTCAGGTGCTGAATATCTCCCGTTGGTCAAGGAGATTCAATCTGGGACGTTGATCCCCCCCAGCTTTTTAAAGAACCAGAATCAGAATCAGTTTTCAGAAGTTGGTCCCCCCAGCTCCTAAAAAAACGATTCTAGGAGTAAATTAGAGCACCAGAATCACTTCTGCACTTTCACCCAAACACTCCAACTTTTGCTTATGCTCCCTGAAGGAGTAGAAGCGGTTTTAAGAATGAGATCCAAACACCCCCTCAATTGCCCGCCTGTGAGATAATCAATACCAAAAGATGAACCAGATTCAACCTCAAAATCCACATATCCCTATTCGATAGCTCGGCCAAATGCCAAAAGCATAGATTTCAACTCTGCTTCAATAGGTAAATGAGCTTCCACCAGAAAGGCGATAGCGAACATAAGCTTATCTTCTCCGGTCCGCATGATTGCACCACCAACTGCACTATTAGATAAGTATCTTGCATCCACGTTAAGCTTGAACTTCTTCTTAGGCTTTCGCCATTTGATAATCTGAATGGTTGTACCTCTAACTTTGAAGTTTCTTGGAACTAAATTTTCTTCATAGAGTATCTCCCCAAACCAAACAAGTGTAAACTTTCCATATGAGCCAGCTTATTATGCCTGAAAGGGTGTGTATAAACAAATCCATAATAGTTTTGTTGCCAGCTCTTAGCCACCACTGTCTAAAAAATTGAAGGATATAACAAGTATAGTTGGGAATTGGAATACCTAGAATCCTCATAAAGTAAGTCCACATAGGTTGAACATAAGAACAACTAAAGAAAACATGTTCCATGGAATCACTATGATTACAGCATAATGGACAAATTGAGGGATTCAGAATGAAGTTGAACCTGCTCAATTTATCTGGAAATGGCAAACTACCCTTTACAATTTTCCATTGTAATAACTTCATCTTGAATTGTTGGTTGTTGTGGATCGTTGCGCTTACCGCTACACTAAAAGCAATCGCTGATAGTGTAGCACGCCTTTCCCCTTTTATAGAACAGGCAAAGCGCCACGCGGTTCGATTGCACCGGCAGGCTGGCAGATTGCTGACCGCAGACCCGCGGCAGGCCCAACAATCTCCCCCCAGCACCTGCCAGCCTACAACTGAGCAGCATGCTGTTGCCGGGGGTCGAACCCGTGACCTTTGGCTCTGATACCAATTGTGGATCGTTGCGCTTACCGCTACACTAAAAGCAATCGCTGATAGTGTAGCACGCCCTTCCCCTTTTATAGAACAGGCAAAGCGCCACGCGGTTCGATTGCACCGGCAGGCTGGCAGATTGCTGACCGCAGACCCGCGGCAGGCCCAACAGTTGTTATATCATATATGCTGATATGTGAATGTTTCTGGCAGAGTGGTCCTGATAACATTAAAGGATGAGGAGAAGGAGAACTGACCATCTTGTGAATCCTCCCAGAAAGTCTCACCTGATGAATCAGTATTACAAAGGGATGCAGCCACTTCATTGATAGAAAAGACCCTTCTCCAAACAGAAGAACCTATGATCCTTGGAGTCATGTTGTCCCTGTTAGCATACCTGACCTTTAACAGATAAGTCCATAATGAACCTTTTGTTTTCCATTTCCACCAAAGTTTTAGGGTGAAAGCCTTCTTAACCTCACTTAATGAGTGAAGACCAAGTCCTCCTTCTTGCATAGGCAGACATAGTTTATCCCATTTAATCGAGTGGTAATTTTTTT
The DNA here is from genome assembly GCA_945859915.1 of Cuscuta epithymum. Taxonomy (NCBI): domain Eukaryota; kingdom Viridiplantae; phylum Streptophyta; class Magnoliopsida; order Solanales; family Convolvulaceae; genus Cuscuta; species Cuscuta epithymum. The sequence continues at coordinate 248,328 of CAMAPF010001045.1, read as the reverse complement.
TATTTTGAAAAGAGCCCCAAAAAAGTTGGACATTTTACTTTCCAGAATTGTAATTACTTTCTTTGACAATCTGTCTGCAGCCAGAAGGTGCACCGGGATAGAGTTTGGCACATGCTTGATAAGAATGAGTTGGCCTCCCTGAGATAAGTTTCTTTGTTTCCAAGGCGATAGCTTCTTTTGAAACTGATCTATTAACTTACCACGGTATTGATATCTATTTATACCCTTGTGTAGGTGGATTCCCAGGTATTTCATGGGATGTGAAGTTTTTTGCATACCAAAGATGTCATGTATACTTATGCTTGTCGAGAAGCCTTTTGATATATTTTCAAGAATCTGCTTAAGTTCAACAAGGATCTTGAACCTCCATTTAAGAAAATCAAGAGATCATCTGCATACCCAAGGTGAGAAATAGGAAAGTCCAATCTACCCATCCAATACAGTTTAATTAAACCTAAATTCATATACCAATTGAGCCCTCTGGAAAATGTCTCGGAGGCAATAATGAAAAGAAAGGGGCTCAATGGATCACATTGCTTCACACCTCTCTTAGGTTTTAAAAAACCACGAGGACTCCCATCAATTAGAACTGAAAAATAAGTGCCCCCTAAATGGTTCAAAATAACCTGAATTAGCCTGGTAGAAAAATCAAACTTTTCCATCACAGCAGCCAGAAATTTCCATGAGACCCTATCAAATTCTTTGGCCATATCCAATTTGCTATCATGTTAGCACCTCTAACTTTCTTATCAGTACAATGCACCATCTCCTGAGCAAATTTGGCATTTTCAAAGAGTAAAACTGTCATCTTTATGATGTTTTCAAAGAAAAATGACAATTTTTTTTATACATAAAATGACATTTTTTCGCTGAACGGAGGTGGCATTGCTGGGTGATGGCCGAGGCTGCATAATTTTTATTTTTATTTTTTAATGTGCTTAATCTGTTTTATATTTATTTTTAAAGTTTTATATTTTTTTAATTTTTTTTAATTTTTATTATTTTATTGTTTTTGAAATATTTTAGATTTTTTTATATTTGAATTGGATGCATATTTTAGAATTAATTAGGTTATGGGTATTAAGGGTAGAAAATTAATGTTTACTCTTATTAAAGGAAGTTTTAAATTTTACTCCTATTTGTGCACTTATGTTTCTGTTTACTCCTATATTGCACAATTTCTAATTCTAATTTTGTTGAATTGTAATCTAAGGATGTGTTTGTTTACTTGGACCTAGATTTTCTGGACTGATCTGGTTTGGTCTGATCTGATATGGTCTGGTCTGAGACTAAAAACAGTCCAAGTAAAAACATCCTAACATGGAATTCTAGAGCCCGTTTGGTAGCACCAAAATCGGCTGTTTTGGCTGATTCTGCTGAAATTTATGATATTCTGGCTGAAGTGGCTGTTTTGGCTGATTCTGCTGATTTAAGAAAAAAATATTTTAAAAATATATTTTATTAATAAATTAAAGAAAAAATTATATGTAAAAATAGCTAAAATGGTCCTCTACAGTAACTTCAGCCAATACAGCCAAAAAAGTAACTCCAACCTTACTTTTTCGGCTTATTACACAATTCAGTGCGCGAAAGTAAAAGTTACGTGTTTGGTGAAAAAGCTGGCTGATAAGCCTGATAAGCCGAAAACAGAGTTCTCCAAACGGGCTCCTAATTTTTACCAATTCTAATTCTAATCTATGAAAGAGTTTTTATAGTAGTTCGAGATTTTAGGAGTTCTAGTGCCCCTCTACCGACGAGCTTTTGAAGTAATAATATAGAAAAAATGGCATACGTATAACCATTGGAGTTTTGAATTCCAAAAATATCAAATTTTTTCTATTTTCCAAAAAGATGACTGATGGAGTATATGATCACGGACCCCCTGTCCCGCATACTCATGCAATCCAGACATTCAGTGGAAGCCCTCGGCAGCACCTCGGCCATGATGCCCTCGGCACCCCTCGGCTATGATGCCCTCGGCACCCTCGGCTATGATGCCCTCGGCAGTACCCCTCGGCTATGTCATGCCCTCGGCCGTATGAAGCCTTCGGTCATACATGAAGCCTTCGGCCATATGATCCAGGCTGAAGGGTCTACGCTCTACGAAGCTTCCTCTGGAGAAAGCAACCACCGCATTCAATGCGGCGTCACATCCACCCACCGCATTTAATGCGATGCACATGCGAGTGTCGGTGCCACCCTGATTGAGGTGACCCCTCGGCCGTCAGATTGTTGACACGTGTACTCTCATCGCACTTATGGCTGCTATAAATATCAGCCCTTATTCCTCTTGTAAAGGATCCCAGACCAGAACATCTCGAGTTCATTAATAGAATCGCCTCTCTCTCTCTCTTACTTGTTGGCTCTGACTTCTCTCTAGGTTATTCTCAAAATAACCCCCCGGATAAGCTACCCCCCGGGTCCGCCATCCATCATTTGGTGCTCTCGTTGAGAGTCCAAACAATCAAGTGAGAAACCCTCCCCTTCACCAAACAAAAAACACCTACCAAAATGGATGAACACATCAAGTGAGACCTTCCCGATTCACTATCCGGGTGGGAGGATGTAGCTCCCATCCAAAGTGCCCTCGGCCAAGTTGGAACTCCTTGGTAAGAGCTTTGATTCCTCACTGCCCTCTTGAGAGGCCCCCAATTGTAACCAAGGTGGTGGCTGCTCCAGAAGCTCCCAAATCTGAGACCCACCCATCCAGTCAAAAGCTCTCGGCGGCCCTCGGCGACACTAGTCGGTGCCCTTCGGCGGCACGACGTGACGCCCTTCGGCGGTACCATGCCCTCGGCGGTCCTCTGAGACCGTTGACTAATCACTAATCCCCCAAGAATCTTCAATCACGGCCCCCTCGGCCCTTGGCATAAGGCCCCCATCACCATCCCATGAGCACATTGCAACCCTAAACTCTTAGTCGAGGTCAAGTTCAAGGAAGGAGGGACCCTTCGGCCAGATGAATTCCTCCTATCCGCAGGCCCCAAGCAGCGGTTATACTCTATTACTATCACCATTCGTTATTTATTAATATATATATATATATATATATATATATATATATATATATAACACCTTAAGAAAATTTTGCAAAATCGCCTCTTTACCCCAAGCCCAAGACTTTAGAATTAATCAAGCTTCTCCCGGCCCAAGGCCTTTGTAAAAATAAAAACAATTCTTTCTCCCTCGCCACCATCCCAACCTAGCCCTCCACGCCAGGCACCGAGGCCGAGGGGCGAGTACATCGCCTGCTGCACCATGACACCAAGTGCCTTAGCCACGAGGACATGAGGGCCTCATGCAAGCCGTTCCCTTGAGAACGCACTCCAAATTCCCTCATAAAAAAACAAAAAAAAAAAGACGGGGGGGGGGTCACTACCCCTCAGCCCCGGGAGGTACCAAGTACCTCCGGCCATTTATGTCCAGCACACAAATTAAACCCTTCACTTAAACGCTTTCCGCGCCATTCCCCAAGGGAGTGGCAGACAACGGACCATGTCCCGGGCCCAGGATTCGACTTTCACAAACGAAACACTTCCCGCCCGATCCCCCATGCACACACACCACTTCATGTGCATCCTTACATATTAAAAAAAAAAACCGGGGGGTATACTACCCCTCGGCTCCGGCATGTACCAAGTACCCCCGGCCATTTGTGTTTCATACACAAATAAAACCCTTCCCTGAAACGCTTTCCGCGCCATCCCCCAAGGGGAGGCAGGCAACGGACCATGTCTCGGGATCAGGATTCGACTTTCAAAAACGAAACGCTCCCCGCGCTATCCCCCAAGGGGAAGCAGGCAACAGACCATGTCTCGGGCTGAGGGGGCGACTTTCAAAACCAAGACACTTTCCGCGCCATCCCCCAAGGGGAGGCAGGCAACAGACGATGTCTCGGGCCGAGGAAACGGCCCTCAAACCCCTCGGGATCTCGGAAGGTCAATTCCCAAGGGGGGAGCCAACGGTTTGTTCCGTTGCCTCCCACATAGGCCAAGCCTCTCCTGGAAACCAAATTTCTTGATGCCCCTCCTACAACATAAAAAAAACAAGAAAAAAAAAGAAAAAAAAAAGAAAGAAAGATGTGTAAGGGGGAAGGAACTCCCGGATGCCATGCTCCCGGAGGCTCTTCAACAAAAGACAACGCCACAAGATTGTTTTCCCAAAGGCTCCTTGTTCAAAAAATTGAACATATCTCCACATCAGAGTCAACTCGGCTGAATACCCAAGTCATGAGGGCTATTATCCCGAAGGCATTTTCATACCAAAGTGAAGAATTCTCTACGTCCAACACAGCTCAAGTCGAATGGCCGAAGGTTAATCAACTGATGAAGGCCTTAAGATTTCATTACAAGGTGGGATCCATAAGCGGGAGCCTTCAGACCATCGCATCGGCGAAGGCCTCACATGATGATCATCCAAAAAATTGGCTAAGTCCACAACTACACGCCCTCAGCATTACCTCTCACAGAAGCCTTCAGCTCCAAACTCAAAGTCATGATGAGGGCACAAGAGCACGGGGGTGAAGTCTTTTGTGAGAATATGGGAAGTTTCCTAAGTCCATATTTCAAGAACCCTCGGCAATATTGCCATGGCCCTCATGCGAGTGCCTTCATCCTCAGGTTCCAACATTTAGACGGAAGCCTTTAGTCATGAGCCCTCAGCGCGTGGCCTTCATGCCACCGCCCTCATGACCAGCGCCTGGCCCTCATGCCAGCGCCTTCATCCTCGGGTTCCAACCCCCAAACGGAAGCCCTAGGTCATGAGCCCTCAGCGCGTGGCCTTCATGCCATCGCCCTCATGACCAGCGTCTGGCCCTCATGCCAGCGCCTTCATCTTCAGGTTACAACCTTCAGACGGAAGCTTTCAGTCACGAGCCCTCAGCGCATGGCCTTCATGCCATCGCCCTCATTACTAGCGTCTGACCCTCATGCCAGCGCCTTCATCTTCAAGTTACAACCTTCAGACGGAAGCTTTCGGTCATGAGCCCTCAGCGCATGGCCTTCATGCCATCGCCCTCATGACCAGCGCCTGGTCCTCATGTCAGCGCCTTCATCCTCGGGTTCCAACCCCCAAACGGAAGCCCTCGATCATGAGCCCTCAGCGCGTGGCCTTCATGCCATCGCCCTCATGACCAGCGCCTGGCCCTCATGCCAGTTCCTTCATCCTCAGGTTCCAACATTCAGACGGAAGCCTTTGGTCATGAGCCCTCAGCGTGTGGCCTCATGCCATCGCCCTCATTACCAGCGTCTGGCCCTCATGCCAGCGCCTTCATCTTCAGGTTACAACCTTCAGACGGAAGCTTTCAGTCATGAGCCCTCAGCGCATGGCCTTCATGCCATCGCCCTCATGACCAGCGCCTTCATCCTCAGGTTCTAACCTTCAGACGGAAGCTCCCGCTCATGAGCCCTCAGCACGTGGCCTTCATGCCATCGCCCTCATGGCCATCACGGCAGACCCCTTGGTCTCAACGTGATCATCTGTCTCAAGACCAGCCTCATCCCCTCACCTCATGGATGAGGACCGTTGCATGGATTTCAGGATCGGCCCCTCAGTGCCGACGTCCTTGCATCACGGCAGACCCCTCGGTCTCAACGTGATCATTTATATGATGACACGGCAGACCCCTTGGTCTCAATGTGATAATCTGTCTCAAGACCGGCCTCATCCCCTCACCTCATGGATGAGGACCATTGCATGGATTTCCGGACCGCCCCCTGGTGCCGACGTCCTTGCATCACGGCAGACCCCTCGGTCTCAACATGATCATTTATATGATGACACGGCAGACCCCTTGGTCTCAACGTGATCATCTGTCTCAAGACTGGTCTCATCCCCTCACTTCATGGATGAGGACCGTTGCGTGGATTTCCGGACCGACGCCCTCGTGACCATCCCCTGACCCTCATGACAGCGACTTGGTCCTCAGCGTGTGGTCTCTATGCCAGCGCCCTCATGACCAGCCCGTGGCCCTCACGTCAGCGCCCTCAAGACCAGCGCGTGACCCTCACGCGTGCGCCCTTATCTTCAGCGCCTGGACTTCATACCAGTGCCTTCATGCTTAGTGTATGGCCTTCATGCTCAGACATGCTTTTAGCATCGTGACCTCATGCGATTAGGGTTCCCATCCCTCCCTGGATGGTGACCATCGCCTTCATCATTTCGGGCCAGCCGTCATGCTGAAGTCAGCATCTCATGGATGCCTTCAGCGCCACGCCTTCATGCCTTCATCTTGCGATTGGGCTCCCATCTCATGGCGACCGTCGCCCTCATGCTTCGTACGACCATCGCCCCTGGCGCCATGCCCTCATTCTCAGATCGGCATCTGGTGTACTCTTTTTCCCTCACTAGAATTGTTTCCCGCTGGGTTTTCCCGTAGTGAGGTTTTTAACGAGGCATCTCCCCATTATGTACGAAAGGTCAAGGCCCTCAACATCATCCGCACTGTCACATTATGAGGCCTAGAAACTAAGGAACTCAGCACGACAATAACTCCTCCAGCCCGAAGCACCTTCGGCCAGCATGAGTGGGGGACTCCTCTTCAAAAATCAGAATATTGAAGTACTCCTCTTTGCCTCGACTACCTCTCGACAAAAGGAGTGGGGGACTAGGAGAACCCCTCTCGACAACACTGAACTGAAATTCACACATGCAAAAAAGCTACAAATGACACATGTGGCCTTCGGGCAAAACAATAAGCACAACCCTTCGGGTATACATGGTCAACATACCCTTCGGGAAAACGCAAATTGTCAAGAAACTACACAGATGCACCAAGGGTGACACAACGGCTTTCATCACAACTCATTGGCACTTCTCCTCAGTAAACCCTCAGCCCACGACATCTAGGGGACCGAGGGAATGCCCTCAGCAAACACCAGAGAACATGTGATCAATGGAAGGAATCTCCCACAAACGATAGCCTTCGGAAGAACCAACGCATCAACGCAACTACTCCTTTTCCCTCAAGTACCTTTCGGCAAAAGGAGTGAGGGACTCCTGATGGAGATGATCCAGGACCCCCTGTCCCGCATACTCATGCAATCCAGACATTCAGTGGAAGCCCTCGGCATCACCTCGGCCATGATGTCCTCAGTACCCCTCGGCTATGATGCCCTTGGCACCCTCGGCTATGATGCCCTCGGCACCCCTCGGCTATGATGCCCTCGGCACCCCTCGGCTATGATGCCCTCGGCACCCCTCGGTTATGATGCCCTCGGCACCCCTCGACTATGATGTCCTCGGTACCCTCGGCTATGATGCCCTAGGCAGTACCCCTCGGCTATGTCATGCCCTCGGCCGTATGAAGCCTTCGGCCATACATGAAGCCTTCGGCCATACATGAAGCCTTCAGCCATACATGAAGCCTTCAGCCATACATGAAGCCTTCGGCCATACATGAAGCCTTCGGCCATATGATCCAGGCCGAAGGGTCTACGCTCTATGAAGCTTCCTCTGGAGACAAGAAACCACCGCATTCAATGCGGCGTCACATCCACCCACCGCATTTAATGCGGTGCACATGCGAGTGTCGGTGCCACCCCGATTGAGGTGACCCCTCGGCCGTCAGATTGTTGACACGTGTACTCTCATCGCACTTATGGCTGCTATAAATAGCAGCCCTTATTCCTCTTGTAAAGGATCCCAGACCAGAACATCTCGAGTTCATTAATACAATCGCCCCTCTCTCTCTTACTTGTTGGCTCTGACTTCTCTCTAGGTTATTCTCACAATAACCCCCCGGATAAGCTACCCCCCAGGTACGCCATCCATCAATGACAAAACCTAATCTCCACATCTCCTCTCTCGGCATCCCCCCTCTCGACAGCTTCCCTCCCACAACGATCGCAATCCCATCGCCCCGGTCGTCGGCTCCACCTTCTGGCGGCTGACTCTGCTGGCATCGCACCGCCATCGCCCCAGGTCGCCGGCTCCACCTTCTGGCGCCTGCCTCTGCCGCCATCGCACATCGCCGTCTCCGCCGTCATTCAACTTTGCCGTCTTCGCCGCTCTGATTATCTTATTCTTCTCCTTCTTTAATCATTGTCCGATTGATGAAGCAATGACAAAGATGGACATGCATCAGCATGGTAGAAAGACTAGGGGTTCCAGATCTGTGGCGTAGTTGTCGGCGGCCAGGGTGTAGGTGCTTGGTTTTCAAATCTAGTCGGCGGAGGTGATGGTGTGGCTAGGTTTTGCCTAGGTAAGAGGGCAGAGGTGGTTCAGTGGCAGGGGAGGGAGACAGATTGTGATTCTTGGGCTGCGTAGGGGGGTGCGGTGGCCGGCCGGAGTGGTCACAGTGGGGGCGGGAGACAGGGATAGGGTCTTGTGTAGCGATTTTGCAGGGCTGGGGTGTGGTGGGACTTGGGCTTGGGCTGGGGTGCGGTGGCCGGTCGGAGTGGTTGCGGCGGGGGGTGGAGGTGGTTCAGTTGCAGGGGTGGGAGGCGGGGTAAGATTCTTGGGCAGCGATTGTGCAGTGACAACAGTCATTGGCCGAGGGTGCGACGGCAGTCACTGGCCGAGAGCGGTGGCGGCAGTCACTGCCCGAAGGCGGCGACATACTGCAGTCACTGGTCGGAGACGACGGTAGTCACTGGCCCAAGGGTAGCGGCAGCCACTGACCGAGATTACTTTGGCGGAAGTCACTATGACCTTAGTCACAATGGTGGTGAAGTCACTTTGGCAGCGAAGTCACTGTGGAGTGGAGTCACTGTGGCGGCGGGTCACTGTGGTGGCGAAGTCACTTTGACCGGAATCACTTTGCACTGCAGGGTTTAATTGTTGGTCACATTTTTGGAATTTTTAAAATGATGTCACATTTTTGTCTTTTGTCTTTTTTAGTAATATATATTCAGGACAAAAGGCCAATAATATACTCCGTATGAAGTAATATACGAAGTAGATTTTAGGGGCTTTTAATTACTTCTAAATTTTAGAACATAGTTTTAAATTAGAAAGAGAATCTAGAATATTATGAAGGGGTTGCTGAGAGCATGACACATGATAAAACTTTTTATAGTTGTATCTTATTATTTATAGATGAATCTCATTTATTAGCCATGGACATGGATGTCAACGTGTAAACCTAATATACATTCAATTCGTCCCTCAAGTTTGATAGTACAAAGATTAATAAAGCATAAAGATTAATAAAATAAAATAATGTGTTTTAGTTTTGTACATGAAAGAAAAATTATAAAAGCCACAAATTTATTAATTAAAAGAGAGTCACCATTTTTTTATAGCAACTAAAAAAGAAATATAACAAAGTTATAAGGGGACGGATGAAGTTAATTACCCTAATCTAATTGCGTGTGTGAAAGAAGCGTAGTATTCTAACACCTTAACTACATTTTGGGGTAAGCACTTCTTATAAAATCATTTATTGTCTTAATGACATCAAAGTAACAAAACTAGTAAACTACCATTTGCTAAGCGTCTTAATCCTTTAAAAAAAGCGTCTTAATCAAACTTATAAAACATCAAACCTAAAATTCAGCCCAAAAGCTACCGTTAAACCCTACTCAATTAATTAAAATTAGATATAACACCTAAATATTTGCACAGTAGCCTACGAAGTAGGAACATTTAAAACTATGAACGAAGTCAACGTAATGCCATCAACTAAACTACAAAGTTAATTAAACGTTAACAAGCCGCACGCGACTGCTTCTGATGATGCAAGCAAAAGTTAAGCTTAATAATAATTCTAACCTTTTATTTTAAGGGTGATCGTGCATCACCCAACCGTGCAACATACTTTTTACACCTTGATGTTATGATTGTAGTCACCCAGGACACTAGATCAGAACGTGCAAAGCGTGACTCAAAAAATATAAGGCCCATTTTTTTTGTAAAATCTATATAGTGTGTATATATATATATATATATATATATATATATATATATATATATATATATAGTAATTATTTTTGAAAATAGTTGATTACTTTATTTGACCGAATGATCTAACTATTCAGGTGATCCAACCAAAGGTAAAAATTTCACTTTCTCTTATCCTATTTTCATTCGTTCATTTCCGATTTTAGATTTTTTTACTAATTTTATTTGTTCAAGTTCGAAAAAGTGATCATTTCTCAATCTCACATTTGTTTGTAGTTTTTTGGGTTTTTTAAGATTGATTTTTGGTATTGTATTGATTTAATATAAGACCTATTTTTTGTGACTCGCACGGGGTCTCATAATTTATTGAGCCGCCCCTGTAGTCACCTTATATTCACCATATTTGTGAATGTTTTTTTGTCTGTGAATCCGGTTCACAGACAAAATATGTGTTATTTTGTTTGTGCAAATACTTTTTACACCTTGATGTACCCACCTTATATCCATCATATTTGTGAAAGTTTTTTTTGTCTGTAAATCTGGTTCACAGACAAAATATGTGTTATTTTGTTTGTGTAAATTTTGAAATATTGTATATGAACAAAATTCACAGAAAAAAAAACTTGTACAAACATGATGGGTATAAGAGTGGGTACAAATAATTTTTTTTTGTATTTTTTATACTCCGCATTGAAAAGCAAGCTTTCAACTTGATAGTTTAGGATGTGTTTGTAAAAAAAATTAGCTCTCGGTTTAAAAATGTTGAAATGAGTGTTTTTAAATGATAATTTTTGTTTAAATTAAGTACTTAAAAGATCTTAAATGGAAGAATGCTTTAAACAAGTTTTCACTTTTTGAATTACACAAAAAGATCTTATTTTATCAAACACTACCAACATTTATCTTTTCAAAAGCATTTTTCCCAAACACTATCAACGTTTATTATGAAGCACTTTCTCCAAAATCAATTAATTTTTTTTAATGTTGAACCAATCACAAACACCATTTACACATTTTAGCTAACAATATTAATCTATTCCAGTGTATACTCAATGATAATATTAACCTACTTATTTTTAGATATGACTTAAAATTTGTGACCTCAACTTTAAAATGAAAACCACAAGTTAAATTACCTGACTCGCCGTTTACACACATATATAGTCGAAGTATTTAGTTTTATGGAAACTTTTTATGATTCAATTCTTTTTTACATTTGGGTTACCTTTTTCATTTTTTCTTTCCTTGTTTCATATCTTCTCCTTGTCTTGTCTTTTCTTTTCTTATTTTATCTACGTTCTCTTTTTACATTTCATGTATTTCTACTTCTTCAGATTCATACGATTTCTATTCTACTTAGCTTGTTACTACCTTAGTCCTCAAAAAGTTTACCATATTGATTTTGCTTGGCTAATGATAACAAATTTTGGACAATAATTTTAATTATTTTGATATGATTTTCATATTCAGTATAATTTTGTATTAAAAAATATCATTGAGCAAGAAAAGTCAATTCAACCAACTTTTCAGAAATACGTTTTCAATATTTTTGTATAAATTAACCAAGCATTACATGTAACTCATAGCCTCTCATATTGTACGTGTAATTATTACTTCATTAGGTTAACTAAAAGGCTGCACAGTGCCACTTAATAGTCAAAGAAGTGAGAGAATCACAAATAACACATTTCTTTCTGTCTGGTCAATTAATTAAAGACCACTTTAACACACATACATTGCCGACTTCGGTCATGCTTTTTATCGGCCAGAGAAATCTAATTCGCAAGTGTTGTCTAATTTATGGGGTGTTTACACCATCTTATTCAGATCGCTAATAAATTTATGCATTGACTTCATTTTTATGTAATTAATTTTTTTAAGTGTAATCTACTAAGGGTCAAACCAACAAAATGTCATGTCTATGAATGATCTCTTGTCCAAACCTAGGTGATATATCTTTACTACAAAATTTTGTTGGATCTTTTTTCAATTCAATAGTTAATATGGGCTAATATTGAAGAATTCAAGAGCAAAAGAATATTTTTGGAGTAATCATTGTTCTGATCTTTCATTAATAAAACAGATATATATACATAACATTACATGCCCTAAGCCATTCGGCCCACTTACAATTAGAACAAGGATTAATGACAATTAATTACAGCCCATAATGATCCAATACCCCCCTCAAGTTGGAGCATACGGATAAAAAATGTCCAACTTGCGGAGAAGAAATAGAAATTGGCGCTTGCCTAAGGCCTTTGTGAACATGTGTGGATACATGCCGTGGAGTGATGAGGCCATCTTGCAGTGCATCGCGAATATAGTGGCAATCAACCTCGATGTGCTTCGTGTGTTCATGAAAGACAGGATTCTGCGCAATGTGGAGCGCAGACTTGCTATCACAGAAGGGAGGAATAGACCGAGGATGAGCAATACCAAGACAGAGGAGAAGACCCTTAATCCATTTCAGTTCTGCTGTAATGGCCGCCATATATCGATATTCGGCTTCAGCGAAGGAGCGTGATACAATATGTTGCTTCTTGGTTTTCCAAGATATAGGCGGGCCGCCAAGAAAAACCAACCATCCAGACAAAGAACGACGTGTAAGGGGATAACTAGCCCAATCAGAGTCACACCAGCCGGTAAGCAATAAATCACACGAGGAGATAAGAAGAATCCCCTTTCTCAGACGTCCCTTGAAATAACGTACTACTCGAAGGACAGCTAGCCAGTGTTCTTGTTTCGGAGGGCAGATAACGTACTACTCGAAGGAAAGATAAATGAGTCGACCAACTAGCCGTCGATAGGGCTCAGGATCTGACAACAAGTCTCCACTAGCAAAGGCTAGAGCATGATTTTGTTCCATGGGAAAATCCGCAGGCTTCGCACCGAGAAGCCCAGCCTCAGAAATAATATCCAGTGTGTATTTACGTTGACATAAATAAATGCCATCAGTACTACGGGCCACCTCAATGCCAAGAAAATATTTGAGGATGCCTAAGTCCTTCATGTGAAAACATGTGTGCAAATAGGATTTGAAATCAGCTATAGCAGAGGAATTATTACCGGTAATAATCAAATCGTCTACATAAATCAGAACATTCAGACGGATATCTCCCTGACAATATGTAAATAAGGAATAATCTGAATAGGACTGAAGAAACCCATAGTGTTTGAGAGAAGCGGCCAATTTAGCGAACCAACACCGCGGAGCCTGGCGAAGCCCATAAAGAGACTTCTTGAGATGATAGACAAGACCGGTATGAGACGTCCGAAATCCAGGAGGTAATTTCATGTACACTTCTTCATGTAAATCGCCATGAAGAAACGCGTTGTGAACATCCATTTGATGCAATTCCCAATTCTTGGCCGCAGCCACCGCGAGAAAAATCCGTACGGTTACCATCTTGGCCACGGGGCAAAAGTGTCGGTATAATCAATACCCTCTTCCTGATGATTACCGAAAACAACAAGACGTGCTTTAAGATGTTCAACAGTGCCATCAGAATTATACTTGATTTTATATACCCACTTACAGCCAAGAGCCTTTTTACCAGGAGGAAGTGGGGCCATGACCCATGTCTGATTATCTTCCAAAGTCCAAATCTCACGTTGCATAGCTTCACGCCAGCCTGGATCAGCCATCGCCTCCCGAAAAGAACAAGGTTCAATACTTGCAGTAATAGCACCAAGAAACGCACGGTGGCGAGCAGAAAATTTATCACTAGATACAAAGTGAGCTATAGGATAAGGTGTACCTGAGGAACCGAGGGAGGTAGACTTGGACGAAGATGGTCTCACATTCCGGATATGATGTGTGAAAAAGTCGCGGAGTAAAACGGATGTACGTTTTTCACATAATCCTCTCCCAAGTGCCATACTAGGCTCGGCCGAGGCAGAAGAAGATGAATTGTGGGAGCTTTCAGTACTCGGTGGAGTCGGATGGGACACTTCATGCATAATTTCTTCATCCTCAATCAACGGTTGCTCAATGGTGGAAGTAGGATCCACCCCTGGATCCATAGTTCGCAAAGTCGCTGCACCTCCAAAGGTAAAAAAAAAGGATATCCATTTTCATAGAACTGCACATCGCGGGAAACAAAAATGTCGCCCGTGGCATAGTCATACATCTTCCATCCCTTCTTTTCATGGGGATAACCAATAAATACACAACGGCGGCTTCGAGGAGCAAATTTATCTCCCTTGGACCGCTGATCATGTGCAAAACATAAGCACCCGAAAACCCTTAAATGATGAAAATTCAGAGCTTTGCCAGTAAGTACTTCAAATGGAGTTTTCCCTTCAAGTAAGCCTGATGGAGTACGATTAATTAAATGTACAGCTCTCAGGACACACTCACCCCATAAACGAATAGGAATATGCGCCTGAAACATGAGAGCGCGAGCCACATTTAAAATGTGACGGTGTTTACGCTCTACCCTCCCATTTTGTTGGGGTGTACCAACGCATGAGGTTTGAAAAATAATTCCATGAGCATCAAAATAAGGTATCATACATTTAAACTCTGTCCCGTTATCACTACGAACCACCTTGGTGCTCCGACCAAACTGGTTTTCGATCATAGCAAAGAATGATACAAAGCTCTTGTAAACTTCCATTTTGTCATGTAATAAATAGACCCAGACGGCTCATGAAAAGTCACCAACGAGTGTCAAAAAATAAACAGCATCACATGTGGAAGGGGTTTTGTAAGGTCCCCATAAATCACAATGTATTAAATCCAAAATATTACTAGCTTTATTATCACTAGAAGGAAAGGGATCACACACTTGTTTGGCTTGTGGACACACCTCACAAGCTTTATCCAATTTTTTAGGAATAGAACGACCACTAATAGCTGGAAGTAATTTAACTACCGATCTGAAGGGTGTCCCATCCGTCGGTGCCATAGTTCAAAATCCGTCAAAGGAGCCACAGTGACAGCATTCAAAGTAAGAATCCCACGGAAGTAGAAGAGTCCATCTCATCGTTCACCTGCTCCAATCAGGTTCCTCGAGTGTAGGTCCTGTATAGCACACATTGAATTAGTGAAAGTAACTATGCAACGAGATTCATCAATCAATTGTGATACAGAAATAAGATGACAATTCAATCCAGGAACATATAAGACACGATCAAGTGTAATAAATTTGGAGAGAATCACACGTCCTTCCAAGGTTGCGGTTGTACTTCGACCATCCGGCAGCCCAACCGAGCAATCCCGAACACGGGTTATCTCGGTGAGACAAGAAGAATCACCGGTGACGTGTCGAGACGCCCCGGTATCAAGTATCCAATCAAAAGGACAAATCTGACCCGTCATATGTTCACTGGGTCTAGGGTCGGAGTTAAGAATATAAAGAAGAGCCGACACTTGCTCTCTGTTCAAACCCTGCAGGCCGTGCATCTCCCTGTTGGAATAAACGGCTGAAACATTGCTTGCCCCGGAAGAAGCTGCTGCTGGAACAATTACATGTGCTCGGCCCAATTTTTCAGAAGCTTCATCTCCCATCTCGTACAAAGAAAAGCACACTGGTGCCTCTTTGAGTCGTAGAAGAGAAGCTGCGAACTAGAAAAAAACGCAGAGGTTATCTCTGTGGCTCTGATACCATGAAGAATTCAAGAGCAAAAGAATATTTTTGGAGTAATCATTGTTCTGATCTTTCACTAATAAAACAGATATATATACATAACATTACATGCCCTAAGCCATTTGGCCCACTTACAATTAGAACAATGATTAATGACAATTAATTACAGCCCATAATGTTCCAATAAATATTGTAATATAATTATTTATTAGCTATTTATATTAGTTGGATTTTATGTGGTCAAATAATGTAAACCCAATAGACTACCAAAAGTAAACTGTATGAGCTTAATTGGGCAGGGGCACGTTTTACCTCTTAGTGTTTAATGAGAATTCTAGTTAGGTTTAACACAAGATCGGCTATGGTCTTCAACATATATTGAATCACGATATGAGGTTCACATTCTTTTCTCCCCATCGGAAGAGAATCTATGCTTCAGGACATTCAATTGAAGAAGAGCCATATGTCATATATCGTATGCGTGTTCCGTTCATCATGCCATTTTGACTGTGGACCCATGCATTATTATATTATGCTCAATACTTCAACAAGATGAAGGTCCTGAAAATATTTGAATAAATGATATGATTTAATTATTCTCGTGTTACTTCCACTAAAGAAGTATCGTTATTCAAAATTCATATAAATCTGCATGCATTAATTAAATAAATAGAAGTAAATAGAAATACTTGGATGAAACCGAGCCCAACGAATCATTGTCTCCTTAAGACGAATTTGGCCACAACACAAGTAGCAATCGCCTCCCAGGATAAAACGGTTTTTCGTTTCCGAAGGACACCGGCGAACCAAATGATGCACTAACGGTGGAGTATCGGACGTAGAGGAAAAAGAAGACTTTGTGATAATTTTTGAACTTGTTTCTTCTCTCCAAACCCGCAGGAGCCAATTGGGATATAAGTACTCTGGCCAGGAGACTAATCCCAAAAGGCACCTATTTAGAAAAGGTGACAACCTTTCTTCTAAGAGTTGCCTTATCCAAAATTAATTAATTGTACAAAAATAATGTTTAAGTCTTAAAGCCACGTGGGTACCCACCCGTACCCGAAACCCGACCCAACCCGGCCGGCCAGCAGCGGCGGCGCGTGAAGTTGAATTTCACGCTCACCGTGTGCGGGGGACAATTTCTCATTCATTTCAAAATGGTTTTCTGCAAATAATATATTGAAATATTAATTTTGTAAACCTTTTTTCCAACAAGTATTTCTAACCATTTTGGGATCCAAAAGTCGCATGTTCAAGTCCATTGCATAACATTTGATAGAACAATTATTCTTGGGACTATATATGGCAGTATGTGAAGCTTAACTCGGTAAGAGACAACAACTGGATTGAAGAGTGTCGTTAGCGAGCGATCACTTGTGAACCCAAACGTCAATATGCACATCTCGCAAGTCAATCGGAAGCAGTTCTAAGGGGTTAGGATTGTCTTATCAAGGATTGTTTTGGTGTGTTTCATTTCATCCATTTGTTCTTAAGGTTATTGTCCTTTTTAAGCTTTGTTTGTAGTTTTATGGTCCATAGTTCCTTTTATACGTTTATTTTAGATTGGTAATATGTTACTAATTCTTATGGTTAGCTAGTGTTTTAAAAACAAATCACTTGAATTTTATACTTCGGTTGTATATTTGTATTACTTTAATTTAGCTAGTTGAATTCGGATTCATTTAGAAAAACGGTATATATATAATATCCTTAAAAGGTACGATGTTACAGTGGAAAAATATATGGAACACGTTAACTATTTTCTTATGTACAATGTTTATGAAATGGCAAACACAATGCATACCCCTCATAGAATTTGATCCCATTGTTATTAAATTTTACATCTTTCTTAGCTATACACCTAATCAACGTGAGAGGAGCATGTTAGCATTTTTAATACGTTTTGTCATTTACAAGATGCACTTTTATTATCTATAAGTGAGAGTTACATTAACTTACAAATTGTTCAACTCACTCATCACCCGTTTCATGAAGTACTTGGTGGCAACTAGGATAAACTTCAAATTCCTAGAATTGATCAAAGTGATCTAACCCATTCTATTCCCCTTCTTAACGTACAATGTCAAGCCAAACATAATCAACTTTATATAGTGACAGGTAACCTTGAGAACCTTTTTCACTTTTTGCAAGTCTCAAATCACATGCATGCCATAGTTAAGCAGGTGGGTTTTAAAAACCTTGAGGCTGACTGATAGATGTGAGTTTTGTCGCACTTTAAAAAGTAATAGAATAACGGTGCAAGTACGAGTATCGTCTCCACGGGGACGGAAAAAGGGAATTAAAGATTAATTAAATTAGGCGATTAAACAAAAAATAAATAAATGCAGTTGTGCGAGATTGATTGAAAAAATAAAATGCAACTAAACAAATAAAAAGCTTGGTTCTTTCTAATTAACGACGAAGGGAACAAGGATTGATTCTGGGGCAACCGGATTTTTGGCTGATCGGGCTTAATCACATGAAATTAATTTAATTGAGCAACATTAATCAATACTAAGTTCTTACCGCTCTCGCAACATAGAGTACAATATTTTAGAGAACCAGGCTGATCTCTCATGCGATAGGTATCTAAAATTATTGTCAAAATGAGTGAGCGTACAACCCCTTAATCGTTACTAATCTTTTAGCGAACGATTAAGTGTGTGTGAATGTGTCTAGAATAAACTAGATCTCTCTTAATTTATTATACATTCAATTGTAATCCTAGTTGCAGTTCTAGGTTACAAGAGATATCAATTAAATCATTCATACACAAATTAAATAAAGATCCATGCAATTAATCCATCATGAATTTAGCCATACATCATGATCAACCCTTTCATCAATCCCAAATCCCTAATTAAAACTGCTCACAATTCATAATTGAAGAATCAACAGAATTGGAATGAAAAGAATTAACTG
This sequence comes from Cuscuta epithymum, assembly GCA_945859915.1. Lineage (NCBI taxonomy): Eukaryota > Viridiplantae > Streptophyta > Magnoliopsida > Solanales > Convolvulaceae > Cuscuta > Cuscuta epithymum. The sequence continues at coordinate 229,969 of CAMAPF010001045.1, read as the reverse complement.
TCATTAATTAAAAAGTAGGAACTTACAAATAATCTCAGGGTCTTGAAGAACAAAGCGGAAAAACATGGAAAATTCGTCCCTAAATTCCGTAACCCTCAAACGGGGATGTAGAGGCCTTATTTTAGTCGCACGCGGTCATTCACACGGTGTGTGGACGACCATGGGCGCGGCCAAGCCTTCTGTCGCGTGCGGGTGAATAGTAACTTAAAAAATGCACACGGCTCTATACACGTGTGTGTGAACGGCCGCGTGTACCAGAGAGAATGTTCAAAATGCACACGGCTCTGCACACGGTGTGTGAACGGCCGTGTGTACGTGACAGAATCCTTCAGGGTGCACACGACTCCGCACACGATGTGCGGGCGGCCGTGTGGGTGGCCAAATTCAATTTCTTTCACTTTTCTTCCAAACAAATGGTCTTCAAGTCTTTCTTTGATCCCGTGGGTGATCCAAGAGCTCCTTTTGTCTTCAGAACTTCGTCTTTAACACCTCATTGACCTCCAATGCTCTTAATCAACTCTCAATTGTCTCTCAAATCTCTTCGAACAATTCTCTAACGCCGATGTTGGGGTTAAATTCCCTGATTTTGACTCCAAAATTACAAAACACGAACCAACGCCTGATAAAATATGACTTGAGCTAATAAAGAGACTTGTGACACATTTTAGCTAGGAAACGCATCAAAAGCCGATCTTAACATGCATCAAATGTGTGTCGAAATACAAACTTATCAATGACCTTCTTAGCGATCGGATAAGCCCATTATAGTTGGCTCGCCTTAGAAAGTTCACCTCAATTCTCTAATTGGAAAGGACCTCATCACGTTTCTTTGTAGGTGCAGGTCGCATATCCAACACCATCCCATTAGTTGTCAAAACATATTGATTTGGTGACAACAAAATGATAGATATTGTTAATTCCACAGTTCAGACAATTGTATATATATGCTTGTTTATGTTGTACATTCCTTGTGGTGAAAACATGTCTATGAGAGTGTTATGGCCTCTTTGGACACATACAAACGGCACCCATCTGACAATTTGATGATTTTTTGACCAAAATGCTCTTACATAGATTCTTATTTTTCTTTGATATTGAAGATGACTAGTCCAGGGTCACATATGACGCTCAAATATCTCTTGGTACATTGTTCCTACCTATTACCTTTTTGTAATGCCTCACATTTGACTCCATTTTTTGTGATTTTGAAGAGTAAACAAAAGACATGGTACACCCAATTCAATATCCTTTGGTGATATCATTGTTACTCCAACCCCACATTTTTCTGGTACTAGATGAGATGACATTGCAAGGATTCATACCTGCATCATTCTTTTGATGCTTCATAATCTCCATATGGTGCATTCCACTATAAGGTTAGTCAAAACCCATACTCAACAGTGGCGGGTCCAAAAAAATATATTATTGGGGGCACCACTTTGAAATAGTATAAAGTTTAAATAACGTCTATATTTTACTAATAAAATTACTATCTTCAAAATATACATTTTTGTAAAAAAGACAAGTTTTCAGTTTCTTCAAATAAAATTTTAAAAACAAGTGAACTATAGTAACTAAAGATACAAGTCTTTCAAAATTCTTTCCATTATTCTATCTTGCTGGCCATTTTTTCACGTGAAAGATTAATACTTATATTTTATCATATTTTTCATTAACTGCAGACAGTACTATAGTTTTTTTAATATCTCAGTACTATAGGTTCTATATTACAATAAAATAAATGAAAACAAAAGTAATTCAATAAAGTTAACTAAGAAATAAAATAGCGAGTATGCTGCTTAAATTGTACATTAAAAGACAACAATGAAAGTAAATCTATAAATTATGGGTTGATGCTTCAAAACCCAAGACACTCATAAAGATTTTCAAGAACAACCGAATTTAAATACTAAAATTCAATTAGTTTTAATATATGCCCTTTTAATTATGTTTCATTATAATGATTATAAGAGTGAAAGAACAACACTTATTAGATTGTACACAAACCATTAACCGATCAATAACTCTAAAAAGAATTTTTTGGGTAATCTTAGAGCTTTGTTGTGGCATTTTCCATTTATCTGTAGCGATTAATGAATTGAAGTGGTTATCGGCAATCAGTTTTGTTGCAAAGATCATTTCTTCCTTATCGTATTTTTAGGCTTTCAAATTACATAAAAGATTGTGGATAACTGTTATTGTTGGGGGCATTCTTTTTTACTCATTGGGGACACACCACGAATTTTTACTAAAATGCAATTTGTTAAACTAAAACTGCAGATTTCATTGGGGGCATGTGCCCACATTACATTCAAAGTGTCTCTGCCCCTGAGATTTAATATAAATTCTTGGTTGGGACTATATTTTGTACTAGTTGAATAACATATATAATTTCACAAATATTTAAAGGTTTAAAGGATGGTTTAAAGGGGCATTGACCAGATGAGCGCGAGAATAGCGAGTAAGCTTCTTCACAATGACATAATTGAAAAAAGGTTTCTTCAAGGGGTTGTAATGCAAATTGGCCCCTTAAAAGGTCTTACTCACTTTATTCATGACACACCGATCTTTGTCTAACTCACGGACTAGCAAGAAGCTGATCACACCTTGGGAAACTCTGAGAGATCTAATTAATTAAATTTCATCCTTCTGAGGTGTATTAAGAAGAGCTTCCAGAGAGTGTATTATCCTTCCTTCAACTCTGAGAGATAAAATTGTTTTACTTCTAAGCAAAATTTGATAGGAAAGGACTAAGTGTTGCTAGGTGCCCGCTAAGAATTTGTAATTGTCTGGCTCACCTTAGAAGTTCAATTTCAAGGATCTCATTGACACTATTTAGTGTTAATCTTATTCTCCAACGGGTGACAATAAATATGAGAAACTCTCCCTTGGACAATGTGGTAAACTTCTTTGAGTTCAAAGACAACTGAATGTCTCATGTGCGTGTTCCTTTGCAAAACATATTTAAACTCCTCTGCAACCATCGTTGCATAGTTCACCCCGCAATACTTTTGAAAAAAAGCCACAATTACGCAGGAAAAAATCTCAGAGGGGCATTGAATGAGATTGTAAAATATTTTTTTACATTGGTCGTGTGAATAGTGCACAATGAATATTAGAGAAAAGGGCAAATCCGCCCATGAACTAAAAAAGGATCACTGAATCGGAAAACCTTGAAAATAAACCCATCAACCTATTGAAAGAAAGCAATCAAGCCCTTTTTACTTACCGGTACCAGGAATGTTTTCACGAGAAAGTTATTGTCTTATCAGCACCAGTAAGTAGATAAGGATCCAATTGCTTTATTTAAATGGGTTGAGAGGCGTATTTGTAAGGTCTTTCTTTTCAAGGGCGTGATTGAAGAATCACTAGTAGTTCAAGAATTTCTTTATCCCTTTTCTCTGAATATTATTTTATTTGAAAATTGTTTGCGTCAAAAAATGAAATGTAAAAGAATTAAAATAATATTCGCATGAAAAGTTCCATAACTCTAGAGGGACTAAAATACTTGTCATCCTTGAGAGGACTTAAACCTTGTTTTACTAATTAGTGAAACAAGCCAAATGAGTCAGTTGCAAGAATGGACTACTCAATATCTAACACACTTTGAACATGTAAACCAGTACCGCTCTATTTCCAGTGTAGTAGTTTCTAAGTTTTCAACTTTAAGAGCTCAAAGTTTATTCCTTCGTACATGGATCAAATGTCTATCAGTTTGCCAGAATCTGAACATTCTATGTAGCCAATTCAATCTTTGTCATTATGTTGCTCCTCAAAATCATCCAAACTTGCTTCATCGCCTTTATAGTCGAATCTTTTGTAACTAACATACTTGGAATTAAATTTTTGCTACGGCAAAAACTAATTTATTCGGTTTTCTAGATATTAGTTTTGTTGCTACAATGAGAACGTGTTTAAATAGAGAAAAACAAAATTTAAAAACAAGACTATCTAAGTATGGCTAGAACACCGCGACCTCACATGGTCCAAGTCCGTTACTCCTAGATGCGCTCTAGACCTAGTTCTATGCTCACAAATCAACACAAGATGTTATTGCACATTTTGTCTTTGTGCCCACCGTAAGACTACCCACATTTAACTACAGAGCCCTTAGAGCTGAGCACCTCAAAGAAGGTTCACTTTGTTAGTATGAATAATAGATTATCTTTTCGAGGTCTTCTTGGTGTTACAATAACACTGAAACGACGAATTGAAGAAGCAATTAGCTAGGAACATCATAAAGCATCAATATAATATTTTCTTTTCTTTGGCATCACAAAAAAGAAGATCGAGTGAGAAAACCTACATTCTCAACACGGAAAGAAGCGGAGTAATAAGAATATAACATAATAGGTATTTTACAGACAAAGCAACAAGTAAAATATAACCCTCCTTTGATACACTAAAAAGGAATTCACATAAAAAAATAGATAACTACCTTACTGAGGTTAGTATAACCAGCTTGTTGATGTTCAGTAAACTAAGGGGTTCCATAAAAAATTCACTACCAAGGTTAGTATAATCCACATGAAGCCAAGATGTCAGGGTTTTGGTGAAAGGGACATGTTTAGTTAGCCACTCTGAGTATTACTAGATATCTCCAGTGTGCTTGATGTAGTGAAGAATTTGATTTCATTTTGGACAAACTCCTCATATTGGTTGAGGAACATCTCTTACTTAGTTGTATTAGTACAATGACTAGTTAGACAAACAATAAGTGTATGTTGATGCTTCTTGCCTGGTCTAATATTATCGTTTTGTCCCTATGGAAAGAGAACAGCGAAAAGGATGAAACGTTAAATGAAATTATACCACATTATGATCAATGGATTGAATTCAGTCTCAATATTACTTTATGGACCCTAGCTTGACCTGGACCTCGTCCACATCAAAGTTTGGCTCATCTTTGAGTGACTCCTCCTCACATTTAATAACTTTATTGTCGATTGCATTGATCCAAAGATCGTTCTCTCACTAAATTGATTGCTTTCCTTGATTTAGTAACTTTTGACCATGTTTTGGCCCCAATGTTCTTGGTTTTAAGCTTCATGAAAAAGTTTCATACACAGTAGCGTGCCTCAAATCTTCAAGACTCAGCTAGTTCACGATTTTCTTATGTGCACTAGTTAGACTTGCGAAAACAAACTCAACGTCCATCTTCGTTACAAGGTTTCGAACCCACCATAATGGGCAATATGATACTTACTTTTAACTCAATGTAGTCATTGATAAATCCAAAAAGAGGGATCTTTAGTGGATTTAAGTGTTTCTTATCCATGATCAGCCTCCATCCCTCTACAGAGTATCAATGTTCACTGAAATCAAGCTCGAACTCTAATAGTTCGGAAAGGCTTTATTCGTTAACAACCCTACTCACAGCGTCCTTGTATTAGACGTGCCTTCTCTCAAGTGGATGATTAAATATGTTGAGGCACTGGTGGTGCTTATTTTTTGCAAGATCGTACACGACATCTTAGAGATCATTGATAATCCCTCTTCTTGAGCTCTTAGATGAACATTCGCCTTAAAAATGTTCACATGGTCAAGGATCTTGCCAAGTTGGGTTCCTCCCCAACTCAACAACCCGCCATTCTTAAAAACATTAGGTGAAGTAGGTGTGATAAATCAATTCCTAACCTAGCATTGTAAGTCAATTAGTTCTTATATAATGTGTCCCATTTTACTTTGGAAATAACAACACTAATTCTCAATCTCAACTTCCACTAAGCACGACGTTGCATTCATTGAAGAAAGTAACTGGTCCCTATTTGTGGTTACAATCCACGATTGAACTCATAAGCCGTGTAAGGTGAAATAAGCATTTGACAAACAAATCAAGCGGTGTTCTCAAAATGTTTGTCTTTACTTCTTCTTTCCCTATTCTTACTTTTAATTTTACCACCCTTCCTTACCACTTTTCATTAGAGTGATGTTGGGACTATTGTCCCGCTTCCATCTCTTTTGGATGTTTTCCTTCTTCTCATTCTTTCTTTTGCCATCATCTTTCACATTGCTTGAAAGTTCATCTGAGTGGTTCCTTGCAAGTCATAAGAGGTTTTTGAACAATTTATTTGTATAGCTCTCACAATCAAATGAAGTTAGTTAATTTGGCGACATCCATTCTTATCATAGATGCATTGGACCATGGATGACTCATCCATCTACTTACCTAAGAACGCATGGGTTAACTCATATACATCTCAAGCTAAATCCGTAAGCTTTAGATGCTTTAGTGGGACAAAGTGCCCAAGAATCATATACATATAATAATGTCCTCCTATCCTATCCAGTCAATTTTGGATATGTATAAGGAGATACAATGTTGGGTAGTTTCTCGTATCCTTTAATCCTCAAAGTTGCAAGGTTTGCAATTCCTTAAAAAGGGCGTTCATTACTAAATAAACGAATGACCCTAAAAATTTAGGGGGACGAGGTAAGTACGACCCCCACTAATATGCCTTGTCAGTATGTACAACCTCTTTTTCAAGCCATCAACCACCACAATGATTGTACCACTCCGGTGGTCCTAAAAATTGCTCTAGGTGTCAGACTAATTAGTTGGCCGTCTAGAGCGCCTAATCAACCGTCTAGGACGTCTAGACTCGCCAAACATTTTTTACCTTTTTGTTTTATTTTTCTAAGAGATATATGTACATTCAACTTTAGCCACAGATGTGAAGAAAGCTACTTGTAGATTAAGGTAAAATATATATATTTTGTATGTATTCCTAAAGTATTATTATTATTTAATATTTGTCACATAATGAAGTTAATTGATTAGTTATAGTCTGCGTAGTATTATTAATGTGAGGATTCTACCATTCATTCATGTTATTTTGTGTATAAACACACACACAAATACAATATTAGTTGTCATATTTGTGCTAGATATTGATAAAAAAAATATAGTTTATATGTCTCTGACTAATCCCCGCCTAGTTACCTAGGCGTTCGGCCATGGGCTGGGGCTTTAGAACATGGGATCTCACTGAGAGTGAAAGTGACCTGCAGATTCTCCTTTACTCTCACTGAACCGCATCTTTCCTATTTGGGGAATCTTCCTTGGTCATATGACTTGGTTCCAAAATGACTGAAGTGCATGACTAGTTATTTCCATTTTTCATATCTAGTTGGTCTCGTCCACAAATCACCCTGCCACGAAGACGTATTTGATTTGGTATCATGATTCTATGGGTTATGCATCATGAATGAACAATCGGCTCTTCATGAGACAAGTATCTCACGAGCAATATTGTTTATCGTGACCAAAGCAAGCACATTATATTAAAATTATTTTTACTCAGAACGGTTCCACGTGCCTAGATAAAATGTTAAGCTTATTTTTTTTGTGCCTAGATAATATGTTAAGCATGAACAAAAAACATACAAATTGTCATTATATACACAATTAATGTCTGTATATGGACATGGGTTTGCATGCTATTTTGCAAAATGTCAGATTTTGGTTGCACAGAAATCAATATCTATGTGCTTAATAATTTTATCTAGGCACACACACTCTAAAAAATTAGTGTCTGTATATAGACATTTTTTCCAGCGACTTTCCATGGCTTTCAAGCTTTATTTCTTCGGATCCTAGAAGATGATAAGGGTAAATACGATGAATTTTCAGGTGGTGAATATGGTGAGGCAGTCGGAAGAAGAAAATGATAGAAATGGTGAAGATGAGGATGAAATGAGGAAATGGGAGATGATCAAGATGAAAGTTGATAAATATGGAGGGCAATGAAGATGACAATAGTTTATGTGAAGGTGGTGCAAATGGAAGAAAAGAAGAAGAAGAGGCATGTGGGAGGATAATTTTGTAATGAAAAAAAAGATGACACCCCATCAATTGCAGCACCGATTGAAATTTGAAAATTAGAATAGTTTTCTTAGTTTCTTACGGAGAAAGGAGAGAAAGGGAGTGGTCAAGGGCGTAGCTAGGGGTGGCCACTGGCCAGACTAGAACTTAACCCACCCTCTTTAAAAAATGTCTATATATTTAGTGTAAAAATTATGTGTAATTTTTTCCCAAATATATTCTTTGTACCGACCCAGTGTGACCTAGTGCCCTCGCTCCGGCCCTGGGAGTGGTAAAAATGAACTTTTATATATGGTGTGCCAAAATACATTTTGCATATGTCTAGCATTATTATTACCTATAAAAACATACGGAGTACTAATGATGTACTTCCAAAGTGTTTTATTTAAATACTTTTCCCTACTACTTAACCTTAGTTAGTTAGGACTCGAGGGAATGCGGGTCATCAAATGCCATGTGACCATCAGACACCAGCTGTGTCCACTCCCTATGTTATCTGTGGGAAGAAGAAAACTATGAATAAACAAATAAATAAATACAATAATGATGTTAAAAAACTGTGCAGAATTTCCAATATATATATCCTTGTAAAGTTCTCCACTACACCCTTTGACCATCTTCGCTTTCTCTCTCCCTCCTATCTTCAGTTTTCTCTGTTAATACACCACCTCCTCTCCTCTCTGTCTTCCTCTCCCCCTTCCTCTACTCTCAAATGGAAGCAAGAGAAGATAGAGAATAACTAACATCAGAAAGGAAAGATGAAGACTAAGAGCATCTTCTGTATCTACAACAATATTTCCCTCTCCTCGTTCTCCCTGCTCCCCATCACTGTTTCTCTGCATCTTCTCGTCTTGCTAATCTTCTTTCTCCCTCCATCTTCACCAGCTCCTTCCGGCGGGGTTTTCAGGGACGCACAGAAGTTACTGCTGTTCAAAGCTTCGATTCCTGACCAAACCCAGCTCCAGAACTGGGTATCCTCCGCAGCAAGCCCATGTAGCTTCGCCGGCGTTACATGCAAGGGCTCAAGGGTCATTTCCATAGATCTCACAAGCGTTATGCTCAGCGTAGATTTCGCCTTGGTGTCTTCCCACTTGCTGAGTCTTGAAAACCTGGAGAGCCTTGTTGTGAAGAACACCAATCTCACTGGCTCCCTTGTTTCTGACTCAAAATCCCAATGCGGGGGTTCTTTGAGCTACCTAGATCTAGCGGAAAACTCCATCTCAGGATCTGTTTCTGACATTTCTGCCCTTAGCGGTTGGTGTTATAACCTCAAGACCCTTAACCTCTCAAGGAACTCCATGGACCTTCCTGGGAATGGCGGCGGCGGAAGTGGGGAAACCTCCATTAAGCTTCAAAGTCTTGATCTTTCACACAATAATATTTCTGGGCAAAGCTTAATCTTCTTTCTGTTGTCACCAGAGCTAGAGTTCTTGTCCTTGAAGGGTAATAAACTATCCGGAAGCATCCCGGAGCTGAGCTTCAAGAATCTGTCACATTTGGACCTTTCTGCCAACAACTTCTCCACAGATTTTCCTTCATTTCAAGACTGCTCCAGTTTACAGCATCTTGATTTGTCATCTAACAAGTTTACTGGTAATAGTATAGGGGCCTCACTCTCTTCTTGCTCCAACCTCATTTTCCTCAACCTCACCAACAATAAATTTGTGGGTGCGGCTCCTAAGCTTCCCAGTGGCAGCTTGCAGTACTTGTACCTTCGGGGAAGTGGGTTTGGGGGGTTACTCCCAGAGAGCATTGGCGATTTATGTGACACTCTTGTGGAATTGGACTTGTCTTCCAATAACTTATCTGGTAATCTCCAGGAGACCCTTGGCGATTGCTCAGGTTTGGAACTTCTTGATCTCTCCAATAATGATTTTTCCGGTGAGCTGCCTATTGAAACCCTGGTAAAGATGAGTAGCTTGAAAACTCTGGTTCTCTCATTCAATAATTTTGTGGGTGGCTTGTCTGGGTCATTGTCCAGCTTGGTAAAGCTGGAGACTTTAGATTTGAGTTCTAATAATATCTCAGGTTTGATTCCCTCTGGGATTTGTAAAGACCCCAGAAATAGCTTGAAGGTGTTGTACCTTCAGAATAATCTATTCAACGGCCCAATCCCTGAGAGTCTAAGTAACTGTTCAAAACTGGAATCTCTTGACCTCAGCTTTAATTACCTGGTAGGAAAGATTCCATCCAGCCTCGGGTCATTGTCAAAGCTAAAAGATTTGATCTTTTGGTTGAATCAGCTAGAGGGCGAAATCCCACTGGAGCTAATGAACTTGCAGTCCTTGGAGAATCTGATTCTTGATTTCAACCAACTTTCAGGATCCATCCCAGCAAGTCTCAGCAAATGTACTAATTTGAATTGGATCTCTTTGTCAAATAATTTATTGACAGGGACTATTCCCGCTTCACTGGGGAGCTTGGCTAACCTAGCCATTCTGAAGCTGGGAAACAACTCCATATCCGGAAACATACCACCTGAGCTGGGGAATTGTCGGAGCTTGTTGTGGTTGGATCTCAACACGAACTCACTCAACGGGTCAATCCCACCCGCTCTTTTCAAACAATCTGGCAATATTGCGCTGGCCTTGCTCACGGGGAAGCAATATGTGTACATCAAGAATGACGGCGGGAGTAAGGAGTGTCATGGGGCAGGGAATCTTTTGGAATTCGGTGGAATAAGGCAGGATCGACTCGATAGAATTTCGGCAAGACACCCTTGTAATTTCACTAGAGTCTACAAGGGAATCACCCAACCTACATTCAACCATAATGGTTCCATGATCTTCCTCGACCTCTCTTATAACAAATTGCAAGGAAATATCCCCAAGGAGTTAGGGTCCATGTATTATCTCTCCATTCTGAACTTGGGTCACAACAATCTCTCTGGTCCCATTCCTCAAGATCTCAAAGGCCTGAAGAACGTAGCCATTCTTGATCTTTCCCACAACCAGCTTAATGGGTCAATTCCACAAACTTTGACTGGCCTCACATTGCTCGGGGATATCGATCTTTCAAGCAACCTGCTCACTGGAATGATACCCGATTCAGTTCCTTTTGACACATTCCCTGATTACAGGTTAGTTTTTTCATTTGAATGAATGAATATTACTTGAGGAAAGGTCGTGTAAAAAACATGGCTACCTTTTTAACATTGAAAAAGTGACTAATTATGTACTTTTATTATAAAGTCACATACTCCCATTTCAACCGGCGTCTCTGCCTTGCTTTAGCAGCAAGGTAGGGTGCCTTGCTTTTGGTAACCGTCTAATCAAGAATTCAACGGGCGGAGATCTTGGGGACCATTTTTTCACTTATCTTGAGGCTTTTACCTTGTCATTCCACCGTCCATCGATGCATGCAAGGTACTCTGCCATACGGCAGGGGATCCCAATCCACTCTCACCCCTCACTACCACTACTCCAATCCAAGTGACGCAACAGCTGCAACCTCTATTGCAACCTCCTCATTTGTCATGTAACCACACCAACCAGAGGCCGTAATTTCTGGCAACTTTTTCTATGATTTTTTTCTAACAACCTTTTCAAGGAAATTTTCTGGCTGTGCGGTGGATGTGGATTCGATGGGGGAGAGAGAAAGTGGGATTATGATAGATTTAGGGTTAGAGAATATTTAAGTTACTGCTCGTCTAAAGTAATATTTTGGTCATTGTTTCTTACAGGTTTGCCAATAATTCAGGCCTTTGTGGGTACCCTCTTCAGATTAAGTGTGGTTCGGCATCAAGCTCAGGAGCAAACCAGCATAACAAGAATTTGAACCGCAGGCACGCATCCATTGCTGGAAGTGTAGCGATGGGGTTGTTGTTTTCTCTCTTCTGCATCATCGGCTTGATCATAGTTGCCATAGAGGCAAAGAAAAGGAGGAGGTCGTCGTTAGAGTCATCTTCTATGGATACGGTTGGTCAATATTCCGCCTCGGGAACAGCTTATAACAACACCGACTGGAAGCTGACGAGTATACGTGAAGCTTTGAGCATCAACCTAGCAACGTTTGAAAAGCCTTTGAGGAAACTGACCTTTGCGGATCTCCTTGAAGCTACAAATAACTTCCACAATGACAGCCTTATAGGTTCAGGGGGATTTGGCGATGTCTATAAAGCCCAGTTGAAAGATGGAAGCATTGTTGCAATAAAAAAGTTGAAATATGTGAGTGGACAGGGTGACCGAGAATTTACAGCCGAGATGGAGACGATAGGGAAGATCAAGCACCGGAATCTCGTCCCTCTCTTAGGGTATTGTAAAGTTGGCGAAGAACGGCTTTTAGTGTACGAGTACATGAGGTACGGGAGCTTAGAGGACGTTCTTCGTGACCGGAAACAGGCCGGACTCAAGCTCAATTGGGCCGCCAGAAGAAAAATAGCCATCGGAGCGGCAAGGGGATTGGCATTTCTTCATCACAACTGCATTCCACATATCATTCACCGAGACATGAAATCGAGCAACGTGTTGCTTGACGAGAACTTGGAAGCTAGAGTTTCTGATTTTGGGATGGCGAGGCTGATGAATGCGGTGGACACTCATTTGAGTGTGAGCACCTTGGCAGGCACCCCTGGGTATGTCCCGCCCGAGTATTACCAGAGCTTTCGGTGTTCGACAAAAGGAGACGTGTACAGTTATGGTGTGGTTTTGCTGGAGCTGCTGACTGGGAAACAACCGACCGATTTGCCGGATTTTGGAGACAGCAATCTGGTAGGGTGGGTGAAGCAGCAGGCGAAAACCAGAATCCGGGAGGTCTTCGATCCAGAGTTATTGACAGAAGACCCGTGCTTGGAAATCGAGCTTCTAGAACACTTGAAAGTGTCAGTCGCTTGTTTAGATGACCGTCCCTTCAAGCGGCCCACTATGATTCAAGTAATGACAATGTTCAAGGAGATTCAGGCGGGTTCAGGCGGGATGATGGACTCGTCATCCACAATCACTTCTGAAGACAGCGTCTTCCAGGGAGCAGTTCATGGGGTAAATATGAGCATAAAAGAAAGTATCAAGGAAGGCAATGAGCAATGATCCGATCAAGGAATTTCTAACTAAAACTTGGCCATGGATTCTTTGAATTGACGGAAAACCTTGTTGTATGTACCAATAGTGCAGCTTTAAAAAAATAACAATAAAAATCTTGTTATCAGAAGATATATGCTATGCATGATAGAGATTCTTATACTGTAACACTGTTGTGTATAAATAGGAATGGATGGGGATTTACTACTAGTTTCAGTTTTTCATTCCTCACGTACGGGCTGGCGCATCAACTTCTGGGAGTTAGATTGCCTGATAATCAAAGCAGTGTGTAATTGTGTTTGTCACCCTATGTCATGGGTGATTTTGACCCTTTCTCCGGCATATTGACTAATTCATTCATTAGTGATAATAACGTCAACGTGTGTTTCCTTTATACTCTTTCCATAATACTTCTTCTTTTCTCTTACCAATTTCATCCTATATCATCCGAATTTATAACGTGGGATCGGCCCACCATGAGCATGGTGTGCCGATCCCAAAACGGCAGCGTTTTCTTTATTAATTAAAACAGGGAGTGAAGAAACCCTGAAACCCATCGTCTTCTCCAACGTAACTTCTATCCCTGCGGCCAAACATCAATTTATTTCCTGACATGAATGCTCTTGAACCTTCCTGCTCAATCAAATTCATTTATTATACTTTGTATATATGTATTATAGATAGGAGCCGCCGCCTTGGATATCGTTTCCGCCGCCATGGATATTGATTTTCCGCTTGCGGAAATCTGGAACAAAGACGTGTAGTAAATCGTATTTCAAATTAGCAAGTAATTTAGGAGACCTTGCTTCAGTTGCTTCTAGTATTGCCGACGAGTTCGCCGTATTCTTCACCGTGAGTCCGTGACTAAAGGCTAGAGTTGTCTCTAATTATTACGTTAGAATGTCCTTAATTACATGTCCTTTAAAAGAACTTACGTTAGAACTTGCACCCACATACATTTCGAGCAAATGAGATTTATATTTGACTATCTCACCATGTTACATTTTAATGAACATGATTTACATCTCAACTTGTTTGAAGTTAAATTTTAATATACATGAGTTACATTTATTCATTACTGAAATTACATTTAGTAGTACGCGAGTTACATCATTTATGTGCGCGAGTTATATTTGGACTTCTCTTAACAAGTTACATTTAATATTATATGGAGTTACATATTATTATGTACGAGTTACATTTTATTATGGCTGAGTTACATCTTTTTATGCGAGAGTCACATTTGGGCTTGCCTTAACAAGTTACATTTTGCATACACCTAAGTTAGATTTTACATCAAACCGAATTACATTTTTCATAACACGAGTTACATCACAAAATAAACCTCTTTTATTGAAACAAAAAAAATGAATCAAATTTTTTGCAAATAAAAAATGATTTTTTGGGGAAAACTTGATTTCTTTGAAACTTTTTATAGTCTTGATATAAAAAAAATACATATTCACCATTTAGTTAAAGTTATTTAGCAATTAGATTCCTTTTTTATTATTTACATTGAAATCAATGTTTTAGACAAGTTACATATCGACTTGCTTGTATTGACATTTCTTATTAAGTTGTGTTACATTTATTTACACGCGAGTTACATCATTATGCTACTGGAACAATAAAAAAATAAAAACGGTTACTGTTCACGCGTGTACTGTTTACGCGTGAAAATTTAATGCAAACTGCGTCGTTTTGAAAGTAGGAGCAGGGTGCTCACCGTGGGGAGATCCCATGGTATACGAACTGTATATCATCCCATATTATTGATGGTATGTTTAGCACAATCAATTGAAAAGATAATTCGTGCATTTGTTAGAGTCTGTTTGAAACAACTTCTACTTTTAAATAAGTGCTTTTTTTAATGAAATGGAGAGAAGTGATTAAATAAAAGTTGATAGTGTTTGAGAAAAAAGTGATTTTGAAAAGTAAAAGTGGGTAGTGTTTGGTAAAATAAGTGCTTTTTGTGTAATAGAAAAAGTAAAAGTACTTTTGACGCGGAAGTCGAGAAAAATAAAAGTTGTAGGCTATGTTTGGCGGGCATAAGTCCCTGACTTCTAGCTTTTGTACTGTTCAAAAAGTTCCTAAAAGCTTCTAGTTGTGTGTTTGGCATGACAATATTTAAGAGCTTTTCAAAAATTAAAAGATCTTTTTTGAGATGCTACCGGGAGTAGCATCTAAGAAAAGCTACTGGCTTTTAGTATTAATTAATCCTAACAGCTTGTATACCAAACCGAACTAAATCAAACAGTCAGCTTTTTATCAAACAGCTACCACCTTTTCTTTTTAAGATCTTTTCAGTTACTAAAAGCTAACAGCTATTAAAAAGTTCATAAAATTATCTTTTCAGCTAGTTGTGCCAAACATGCCCATAGTGTTTGGGAAAATAAGTGCTTTTTTAAAGCCAAAAGCTGAGAAGTGTTTTTTTAAAAGCAGTTGCAAACCAACTCTTGGTGTTTTGGGACTGAAAAGATCTTAGAAGAAGATTGTTATACAACTTTTTCATAAAAAGTTGATTATTTGATTTAGTATCAAATTGTCACAAAATTATGGTGAAAGTTACAATTTTTTCAGAAACTTCTCAAAAGGAAGGAATAAGTTGTGTTGAAATCTTTACACGGGACATGGCTTTAGGTAAGAGGGAATGGGGTTGGGGGTCTTGGGGTAATACAGATGTGATCAAGGATTCAAGGGTGGGAGGGAGAGAGTTGGGGATGGGGAGGTGAAGAGGGTAGCGCTGCTTAGACGCTAATGGCGACGGTCTGAGTGACGGTGAGGTCAAAGTGTCAGCTGCAGAGTTGTGATGTCTCTGGGCATAGATGTAACGGTAACAAGTAAGTGGTGATCACTGTGACCGACAGTGGTCGGCCAACAATGGTCATGATAGCCGGCGGTGATTACTATCAATTGTGATTGGTCACCGATCACAAGTCACTGGTTCCATAAAAATGAATAGAAGTTTGAAAGAAAATTAGGAACCATTTGAAGAATCATTAATCCAATATCAATTCGGTTCTAGAATTTTTAAACCGATATATGAATCGATAGTATCATATTGGTGCAATTCTGGTATATTGTCCAACATCAGTTAATCGTTAAGAAATAAAAAAAAATGGTCAACCATTACTATGTGTCATCGTTAAACCGATGACGCATAAAAGTATAATATCAAAATAATTATTATATAAGTGTATATAGATAAACAAATTGTAACAAACTAAAAAGAAAACGGTTATTAAGAAAAAAGATCGATTGCACGTATGCTCGTACCGCACATAGCAATGAGTGTAACAGTTTTGTAACAAATAGTATTCTTATTCATTGAGTTGTGTAGTATGACAATTGATCATAACAAGATCAAGTTTCTTGACCATTCTCCCAATTTTGAGTTTGGTAATTATTAAAATAAATTTGGATCCTTAGGCCTCATTCATTACTCTAGAACTCACATTGCTAGATGATTATATTTTTTCAATTATTATTTAATTATTTCATATCATATTATATAGAGAAAACTAATCATGGTAGAACTCACATTGTTATTATTTTTCAATGAATATGATTATATGGTTGATTTTTACTTAAACATGATTAAACATTAAATTACTACACCTGAGTTAATGAATTAATATAATTAATTTGCCCTAGCTCCCTTACACAATCAAGGTCACTACATTGGTGGTGGCAGCAAACTCCGGCGAGTGGTTGAGGCGGTTCGCATTTAAAAGTTCAAGACTTATCCATTGATTTATGCAAATCAACACAATTCATTCATAAAAGGTCTACGAATTTAAAAGTTTATACACTTAATAAAAGTTCATATATTTAAAAAAATCTACCACAATTCATATACAATACACCCTCCTTAATCTCAATTTATTTACATTGTAATTCGGTAACTTATTCGTATACATATTACAACATACTCCCTCCGTCCCATTTATATTGTCTCGTTTTATCTTTTCGAGAAGTACCACTTAAATTGTCTCATACCATATTTGGCAAAGTTTGTGTGGCCCTAAATCATTCTTACTTTATCAATTAATATCAACCACACAAACCCACTTTTCTTAATAACCGTGTCACCCTCTTCCGTCCCAATATAAATGGGACGGAGGTAGTATAATTAACGTGTCTCGTTAATACATATTAAAAAGAATTAAAAAATTTGCTAAGAGCCTAAGACCATGTTTTTCAGTCAAATGTACAAATCGACCATGTGAGGTTAACATGACACTTCCGTAAAATTTGCACATCTATCTATAAATAATACATTTCGAAGATAATACATTTCAAAGATACAAGGTGAAATTGACAAGATTAATCCATACTTTTACCAATTAAACAAAAATAATCCCTACTTCAAACTTTTACACTAATAATCCAAACTTTCAATCTAATTGTATGTTCCCTCTGTTCTCTTCTTCCCATAACAAGAGAAGCCATGAGTAAGTAATCCATCTCTGTTTCGTTCCCACACAATTACTCTATCATCGCATAACTGGGGACAATAGCAGTTGAAGAGGCACCACACACTTTAGTGGAAGAAGACTGATGCGATTGGATTTTAGCAACAATCTATACATAAAGCTATTTTATATCTCAAATAAATTTTGAAAACTTGAAATTGCTGGTGATCACAAAGTGTTTTATTTTTTGCCGCGCATCCTTTGTTCTTGAATATAGGAAAAAAGAACTTAAAAGCTAAAATAATTAATATAAAATATGAGTGTTGAAACTATCCATAGAGCTTTCACCCACTATTTCTGTATAAAAATAATTGTTGGTAGATAAGATTCAAATAAAAGAAGACGGAGAAGAATTGAATTTATATCCGCTCAGCCCTAGCAATTCACTTTTGTAGTTATGTAAGCAAACGGAGGTCCAAACCTAAAATGGCTTCCTTCTAATTGATTCTGTTTCTAACACTTGAACGGGAAGCTTGGATTAATGGTATAAATATTTGAAGTAGGGGTTATCTTTGCCAACATATTTGCCATGTGTCATGCTTTGAGCAACTCATTCATTATGATTATCTAGGTCCTCTCAGTTCGTATACCGTGGTATCACCCCACGGTGAGCACCGTGCTCCCACATCCAAAACGACGCAGTCTTGCACAATTTTTAAAAAAAATCGCGTGAACAGTAACGCGTGAACAATACACGCGTATTCAGTAACTGTTTTTTGTCCCGATAGTATGAATGATGTAACTCGCGTGTAAAGATATGTAACTTACGTTATTGATCAATGTAACTCAAGTCTATTCGAAATGTAACTTATCAAATACATACTATAAGAAATAAAACATTGATTTCAATGCAAACAATGAAAAAAGAGTCTAACTACACAATTACTTTACGTAAATCGTGAATATGTTTTGTTTTTAATATCATGACCATCACAATAATTTAAAAAAAAAACTTTTTTTTTGTTTCAATAACAGTGAGTTATTTTTTATGTAACTCATGTTATAACAAATGTAACTCGCGTTGATGACAAATGTAACTTGCGTTTCAGAAGATGTAACTCGCAAATAAAATAATGTAACTCAAGCATAAAATTATGTAACTTATACTCTGGAATGTATATTATCAAAGTCCTTCAATCCACCGTAAGGGAATACTGCGTCGCCGGCAAGACAAGTACGGCCAAAGATGGACGAGCTATCTTCTTTGCTAACAGCTTGTGTTAAATTATGCATTCACTGGTTTGAATTAGAGTTTGCTACATAATTGTCTTTAGTCTCATATGCACGAAGCATTACAAATTCGATTCAGCAGGTAGGGAGGTTCAACAAGGAAGCTTCGTATCAGCAAAGGAATTAAATTTTTGGCCGCAGGGACGAAGCACACGCTGGACGGCTGGAGAAGACGGTGAATTTTGTCGGCTCTGTTTTAATTAATATAAAACGGCCTCGTTTTGGGATCGGCACACCATGCGCATGGTGGGCCGATCCCACGGTATAATTTGCGAGGTCCTCTCCCTAATTTAGAATTATGTATCTCTATTACTCTGCTACTGCCTTAATTAAAATTCCTAAACTTTTGAACTTCTTACATACAAATTAAAATTCCTAAAATTTAGAAATATTTAAAAGACCTTACGTACGTACATAAAATTTAGAACCATGTTAGATTAGAATTCAAACTCTCATTAATTTCGTTTAAAGATGTCATAACTTTTTTATTTGTATTCGGATTGTTACGAAAATTTTACCAAATTTCATAACTTTCAAATGACACCAATATTGAATATACAAAAATAAAAAACAATTTAACACTCAAAAACATCGATTTGTTTAAATTTATATAATTTTTTTATATTGTACTCTGATTGTTACAAAATATATATATCTAAAATCATAACTTTTTAATTATTTTTCATATGGTATCAATATTGAAAATATAAAGATAAAAAAAAATTTAAACAATTTAAAAAAGTATCTATTTTTTTAAATGCTACTACAACTATTGTTAGATCAAAACAAGTCAGAATTCGACAGTTGCAAAGTACACATTGAACAAACGTGTACTGGATCAGTTCATATGAGACCAGTCTAGACCATACTTAAACAGAACAGACCAGGCAGACCGAACCTGAAAATTTCAATTTTAGACCAGACCAGTCTAGATCATACTTAAAACAGATCGGACCAAACATACCCAAATTGACATGTGAAAACATCCTATCTCTCACTACATATATAAATTTTACTCTTTAGAAATTTTGCTCAAAGCGAATTAACACAATTTCACTATTCTTATGCACAATTCCTCCAATCTAAAGTTACACCTTTCTTGTTATTCCATATGAATTCTTCTCCCCACTTTTTAAACTCATCTCCCCATGGTCTAAATCTCTTTCGTGTACTAACACCCGTAAAAGTGAGCTACACAACTATTGTTAAAATCATTATTTTATGATTTTTCACTGCAAAATTTCTTTATTATCTTGTTTTGATAAAAGAATCAAAACCATATGATTTAGTGAGACCTTAAATAGTCAAAACACTAATGGTGGTGTATAACAAATCTCCATTTAATCTTTTTCAGTGTCTCTTTTTATCCATTGAATTTTATGCATACCTTTCTTGGTAACCGTTACATTAAATGTTTAAATATGTTAAAACAAAAATTAGACTATTTTACCAAATAGATATAGTTCATCCGAAACTGCTCGATTTAGTTTAGAGTCAAAACTTATAAATTGAAATAAGGGTTAAACTAAATTAAATCAATTCAGAATCAAAAGTTAAATTGAAATGATTATACTAAATTTAAATAACATTTCTTTAGTTGGGCTTTCAATTAGTATATATAATTGTTTTACAAAGAATAACCAATACTCCTTATTTTTTCAATAATTATTTCATTGAAAACTTCTCCTTCCTAGATTATTCTTCCACTGTTTTAGAATATTTATGATGTTTTACTTCATCATTTTTTTGATTGAACTAGCTAGAAAACATGACATTAATAAAGCTCATTGTCTCATATCGCCGTTGATAAGTATTGGGTTCTGTGACTATTGAATTAGATATGAACTTCTTTTTTCAGTAACCTGAGCTCTTTAGATGTCATGGAGCACAAGTGGCACCCTTAAATGCTTTTCTTACATTCTATATATGATGAGTCCGTATTTAGACACGCATTTGATGGTGTTGAGATCGACTTTTGATGGTTTTCCTAGCTTTAAGGTGTTGCATGTCTCAAATGTTAGCTCAAGTTATGTTTACCGGGCGTTGGTTCGAGTTTTGTGTTGTTTGTAGTCAAAATCAGGGAATTTGAGCCCGGCACCGGCACTTGAGGAACAATCGGGATGATTTGAGAAGCATTTGATAATGATTTGATAGCTTTGGAGGTCACCGGAAGATTCACGATGAAGATTTGAAGGAAAAAGAGCTCTAGGATTGGCTTCGGGATCAAAAGAAGATGAATGAAGCTTGAAAACGACGATCAGAATGACCTTCTGTCAATCGTTCAAGCTTATCTCTTTGTAGGAACAACCAATGGACACGATTCAAGTTGCATAAGAAAGCCAACTTCAAGGGCTACAAATCATATGAAGACACCTTTGCGAGAATCTGAGAGGAAGAAGGTGAAAACAGACGATAAAGTCAGATGATCTCTGTTGCAATTTCAGAAAGACACCTTCCACCGTTTTGATCATATCTCTTGATTGGATGATTCAAATCACATTCGGCAAATTGGGGTGGATAGAGGACTTAATTATCTACAACTTTCATGAAGGAAGTTTTTTTAAATTCGGAATTTTGACGCACGCCGTGCGTAGGTGAACGCACGACCATGCGTCTGAGGCGAGAAAGCAAGGAGACACTGCCAGCAACGCACGTCCGTGCGTGGGGGGTACGCACGCCGTGCGTAGACCCGGGTTACGCGAAATTGAATCCTAAATCGACCCAAATTCATATTTTTCATCCTTTTCTTATAAATAAGGCTCCCCTAACCCTTTTTGAGAGTTAAGAACATTACGGAGAGGCCTAGGAACGAATTTAACACCGTTTTTACGCTATTTTCTTCCAAGACCCTGGGATTATTTGTAAGTTCATCTTTTTAATTAATGACAATTATTTCTATTCATCCCAATTCTGTTGATTCTTCAATTATGAATTGTGAGTAGTTTAATTAGGGATTTGGGGTTGATGAAGGGGTTAATCATGATTGATGGCTAGATTCTTGACGATTTAATTGCATGAATGCCATTTAATTTGTGTTTGAATAATTTAACTGATATCTCTTGTAAACTAGAACGCGCGCTAGAATTACAATTGCTTGTAGAATAAGTTAAGAGAGATCTAATTTATTCTAGGACACCTTCACACACACTTAATCGTTCGCTAAGAGATTAGTAACGATTAAGGGGCCGTAAGCTCGCTCGTTTTGGCAATAATTTAGGATCCTGTCGCATGAGAGATCAGCCTGGTCCTCTAAATTATTGTACTCTACGCCGCGAGAGCGGTAAGAACTTAGTAATGATTAGCTAGGCTCAATTAAAGTAAATTCATGTAATTAGGCCTGTTCTGCCAGAAATCTGGTTAACCCCGGAATCAATTCATGTTCCCTTCGTCGTTAATTAAGAAGAAACCAATCTTTTATTTTAATTGCTCATTCACATTAGTTTAATTTTAATTCACCAATCAATCTCGCACGACGCATTTATTTTATTTATTTTTAATCATTGAATTTAGTTAATTCTTAATTCCCCTTTGTCCGTCCCTGTGGAGACGATACTCGTACTTACACCACTATATTACAATCTTTTTAAGTGCGAGAAAACTCACATCAATATACTATAATAAAACTAAAAAAAATAAAACATCTTTCACCCAGGTAAAAATAAGATTGCATGTGTTAAAATTTTCTAAATGCGCATTTGTCTTAGGATGTTTTTTTGGACTGAAATTTACTGGTCTGGTCTGGTAAATGTCTGGTCTTTGTGTAATTTATAACACTATGGAAGTCTGGTCCGGTCTGGGACTGGAAACAGTCCAAAAGAAAACATCCTTAATGCTATCTCAATTTTGTGTTCACCTATTCAATTAAGGATATTATGAATTGACATCAATTATTTTATCAGATCTATGAAAATTTTACTTTAGTGTATATTAAATATATATTAACATAAATATTTGATACATAGTATATTTTTTGCCGAGAGTTTCAGATCTCGGAAAGCTTCATTAGTTACATACATAACACTCATATCGTGAAACTAAAAGTGGTGTTTAAGGTTAGATAAATAAGTTAGACTGCGTATAAAGGGTAATGCTTTTACTTATGGATGTACTTTGATATAGTATAATTTGGTCATAAAATTGAGATCATTTTTCATTTCTTAATATGAGGTATCTTTTTTTATTGCATAATTTTACATGTTTATGTTTCAGCTATTACCTACCATTTGATGTGAGATTCTTTTTATAAATTTAATTCAGTTGGTCTTCTAGGTAAATATTGCTTATTGATCGAAAATCCATACCATGCAACATTGTTTCGTTCAATAACACATGAATCCCGTTTGGTAGCACGAAAATCGGCTGATTTGGCTGATTCTGCTGAATTAAGAAAAAAATATGTTTATAATATATTTTATTAATAAAATAAAGAAAAAATTATATTCAAAAATCGCAAAAGCAAAAGTTACGTGTTTGGTGAAAAAGTTGACTGATACGCCTGATAAGACGAAAAACAGTGTTGTCAAACGGCATCTTATTTTAAATCAATCTAAAGGAAAATAAATCAACCACTATTAATAGCGTTATGCAACCGGCCTGTTGTCGTTGTCACCACCTTCATTAAAATTAGAATGTCACAAAATTATATATTCTGAAGTCTTTTCTTAAAAAAAGGAGATATACGGACTAATTTGTTCAATTTTAAATCCTATAAACGCTAATATCTTCAAAAAAAATGACCACAACAATTATTAATTAAACACTTCCTGTTTTTCTTTTTTCTTTTTTCTTCTTCTTTAAATAAATCACCAAAATGTATAGTTATTAGTTTTGAAAAAATAATAAGCTACAAATGCAATCTAATGGATAAAAATATGCATCCAGCAATTTTTTTTGTTTAGATAAAGATGATTGAAAAGATGAAGTTCATTTCGATACAACAAGAGTCAGCGGTGGACCCGGGGGGGGGGGGGGGGGGGGGGGGTATCCCCCTTTTTACTAGCCGTATATATTTACCCGTGAATTTTAATATATACGAGTATGTATTTGTATGTGCTTCGTATATTTTGACACCAATGCCCTCTTTTAGCGGAAATTCTTGCGTTCGCCACAAACAAGAGTTATAAAAAGTTGTCTCTTTTAAATATGGGATGATATAGACTGAGAACATGTTTAAATAATTAGTTAAAAATAAAACATACTCAATAAATAAGAATATATACATTATCAACCAATGTTATAATCGACTAACTAAGAGACTTTCCATGAGTTCTAATAACTCATATGTCAGTGTGCTCGCGCACACACATATATAGTAAAAAATAAAACAAATCATTCAGGGGTGGAGGTAGGGGCGACCGGTCCACGGCCCACCCCAAAATTTTATGTTCTTTGTACTTTTAGTGTAAAAATTTATGTGTAAAATTTATCTGAAAAAAATCCATATACCGGCTCACTCCAAGCTTCGATCATCACTACGCCCTAAAAACGTTCACCCATGATCAATTTCTTTTTCTATTCAGATAAGATGATTGAAAAAATAATTTCATTTGGATGCAATTGAGAGTTATAAAAAGATGACTCTTTTAATAGGAAAATTAAATATAGGATGAGAACATGTTTAGATAATTATATTGAAAATAAGATATAATGAATAAATAAGAACATGCATTATCAACCAATGATATAATCGACTAAATAAGCGATTTTCCGTTAATTATAATAGTTCATACATATGCCAACGCGCGCGCGCATATAGTAAAACTAAAAAATTCATTTCATTCCGTGCACGGCACGGGTAAAGATACTAGTTTTAATTAAAGAGTTTTTAATATGAACAAATTTATTAATTAAGATGATGAATGAGTCTATTTTTAATTGAAAAGTTTTACATGAGGCCACATGTATTTCTTCTTACTTGGATTGAAATTTTCACATCAAATTTTGATTGAATTTGACTACTATATTTTGAACTGTTCCATTATGTTTTAATTTATACTCGCTGAGAGCATCTTCAATGCTAAAACGTTAACA
Organism: Cuscuta epithymum; assembly: GCA_945859915.1. Taxonomy (NCBI): domain Eukaryota; kingdom Viridiplantae; phylum Streptophyta; class Magnoliopsida; order Solanales; family Convolvulaceae; genus Cuscuta; species Cuscuta epithymum. The sequence goes on along the minus strand of CAMAPF010001045.1, from coordinate 205,394 downwards.
GTGCATACGTGACATGAGAAATAACAAATTAAAAAACAATAAATAGAATATCTCTCTCCTTATTTGAAAGATCTTACATCATTTTGGTAAGTTTTTGTTTACAATGTCAAACATAATGTCTAGATCTAGACATTGTGATTGACATTGCAGACAAAAACTTACCAAAAACACATAAAACCGTGAAAAGAAGGAGAGAGAAATGTCATAAAATCAATATTTTGTGTCTATATCTCTCATACCACATGTACACCGTGCACATTGTAGCATTGGAGATGCTCTGAGGGTTGAGACTCGTATTTTCAAGTTTTGTATAGTCTGATTTTAATTAGCCTAGTATGCTACAATTTGGTTTTTATGTGTTTTATTATTATTATTATTAGTATTATTATTATTACTGTTACTGTTACTATTACTCTTATTATTACTATTACTATTACTATTAGTATTCAGGGCCGAACCTATACATGAGGCCAAGAGGCTATTGCCTCGGGCCCACAATATTGGATAAAAATTACGGGCCCACAAAATATTAGTTACCTTTGTCAACTTGATATTCGTGTAATTTCCGATTGTATGTTTGTATTTTTAACTAGTTTTTATTAGTTGTAGTTGTGGAAATTACGCACTTTTGGTGTAATATTTTATTTTCATTTTTATTTGTAATTTGTTTAGATTAGGATTATTCTGAGCTAAACAGGTCAAAGATCATCGAAGGGATCAAGATTGGACCTTAAAAGATCAAGGAAAGTGCAAGGAGACAAGAAAGATTTCGATTTGGAAAAAATACTCATGTACCCGGTCGGGTATTGCCTATACCCGATCGGGTATTCACTTGATTCGATTGTCCAAATCAAATCCGGGAACAAATGATCGTGGGAGCAAATTTTCGTGAAGATTTGTCACATACCCGATCGGGTATGCCGACATACCCGATCGGGTATGCCCAGAAAAGTGACTTTCTGGGCAATTTCCTAAGATACCCGATCGGGTATCCTATATACCCGATCGGGTATCAGACCCTGCAGCTCCCAAAAGCCTATAAATACACCCCTTTCCTTCACAATAAAATCACCAATTCACATATACTCTTTAGCTTAGTTTAGATTAGTGTTTTCTTTATATTTTCTATCATGTTTAGTCTCCAAATGAGGAGCTAACTCTTCCATCTTGGTTTTGCTACTTTGAAGCTTAATGAATTTGTAAGTTGTGAGTTATTCTCTTTAATCTTCTTCCTTGAATATTAATTCTTCCTTTAAATACTATTTCTATATCAATGTTGGGGAGTGTTACTAAGATGACAATTAGTTAACATCTTGACATTAGTTATAGTAATAATTATTTCTTCCTCTACGTTAATATTGGGGAGTGTTACTAAGATGACAATTAGTTAACATCTTGATATTAACTATAGTAGGATTCATCTTCTTTAATATTCTTTCTTGAGTATTAATTAATTCCTATTCATATTTCATATTAATATTTTGAACATTACTTAAAGGATCAACTAGTTTTGTTTCATATATTAATTAATACTAGAATCGGTCGATTAATACGCTTGTTATTAATTCGGTCCTTTCATGGTAGTAAACTTGGATTATTAATGCATGCATCTCATGGTTAATAATCTAAGGGGAATTAATTATATTGATTAAACCAATAAACCGCTTGTGTTGAGGTTATCAATCTCAATCGTTTTCATCTTAAGTTTATTGCTACTATCAAGTTAATATACGGCGCTTGTTCTATATTGACTCGATAGTAAGTTTTATTAATGAACGCTTCTCGTTATTAATAACTACCCTCGATGAACTGGATATACTCCTCGATTGAGTATTCGAGAGGAAGATAGTTAAAGATATAACCGGGATCGACGAACATTTCATTAAGTGGATAAAAGCAAAGCCAAGTCTTCTTCTCATTAATTAAACCACATAACTCGTTCATCTTCGTGTTCAATTTTAATTAAATCATTCAATCAAAACCCCCCTTTTTTATTTATTAGTTTATAAAAAGAGAAGTATTCCTTTCCTTGCGGATACGAACCTTACTTCAATATACTACGTATATTAATTGTATTGTATTTATTTTGAGTGCACACCACGACAAGTGCACGTCAAATTTGACGTGCACTTGTAAGTTAATTTCAGCATACAGTTTTTAGCCTCCTGAGGTAAGTTAATCTAAAGTCACCATATTTTCAATTGTTGTGGTGTTTTTACTTTTTAAATGTCAATTTTGCCCATTTTAGAATTTCATAAATTTCATGATGTTTTTTAATCGTTGCTAATTAAAGCTTAGGGTAATTGTAATTTACTTTTTTTAGTTTGCTAAAAAGTTTTACTCCCCCCGTCCCTAAAAGAACTTTCGTTTCGCTTTTCGAAAGTCAATTTAAATCACTCTTAAAGGGCCTTTTTATTTTGTTTGACTCGGGCCAAAAAACTATTAGGATCAACCCTGTTAGTATTATTAATTTATCATCATCATCATCATCATCTTCATCGTCGTCATCACCACCACCACCACCACCATCATCATCATTATCATCATCATCACTATCATCATCATCATCATCATCATCGATCTAAGCTTGTTTGAAGGCTTTTTGCAAGTATATTTATTAAGTATATCGTTAAAAAGGAAAGCAGACGGAGGCTCCAGTTGGCCTAGGGTTTGGACTGTGGAAAATTTGCTCGCAGGATAGTTTTGAAAAGCTTAACGGACGACATAGGTCTCGACAGAGGCAAGGACCAACCATGTAGTCAAGGCGGCAGTTTGTGTGCAAGGCTTCGTCGGTGAGAGCGATGCCGCAATTGAGTCGGCAGAATCTGCTAGCGGCAGTTTGTGTGTAGCGAACGATGTCAATTATGGTCAGCGGCAAAGCCTTGTTTCCAGCAAGTCCCAGATTGATGTCGGGCGACGGGTTTGATGAAGGCCAAAGTTCGATTGGCGATGAAGAATCATTCGCAACGGTCCTGATGGATCGGCCTCCTCCTGGACTGGCCTCCTCCTGAACCACCGTCATGGATCGAATGAGGTGCTAGGAGTCAAGAAATTTATCCTTTTAATTATTGTTATATCCGATTCAGTGTTATTCATTTATATGCCGTGTGTAATTTTAGCTTTCAGTACTGCTTTTTTATTTTGCTAGTCGGGTTAGGGGATAGTTGGGTTTTTTATGTGAGAATGTGAGGAAGCAATCGGACTAATCTTTCCGATAATAGCTTTGAATCTCTCGTATGTTCAGCGATTAGTCTCATTCAGCTTTGGAAGGTTTATTATATGTCTGATCAGTGAGTGAGAGGGTCTATTGGTTATATGGTGTTTACAGGGATGTCGTGGGTAGAAAGTAAGAATGATGTTTGATTGTTGATTTGGTTGGACGTTTGAATGTTTGTTTTTAGGAATTTAATATAAGCAGTTTTCTTTCCCCAAAAAAGGACTGAGTAAGTTTTATTTGCATATATTTTTGTCCTATGTTTAACCTGATCTACTACGTAGTATAATCTAATCTAATATTGTTGGCAAGTGAAATCAATCTCTTACGTGGAATATTGTATGAACTCGCATTGGACCATCATCTTACCGTCTATGCTGACTTAGAAAATGGTCATACGTACTCTTTACAAGCACTTCCGTACTATTTCTTTTTACTGTAAGAGCACGTAAGGCGGGCAGCTTATATTGCCAATACTAGAGCCTTCAATTCAACTAGTAGAATAAGTCAATTATATAATCAAATTAGTCTTGAAAAACCTTTTGATATTTTGGTCAAAAAAATTGACAATGAAATTGATATTGTCACGAGACCTACACTCTAAATGCTTACTCTACATGTATAGTATACACTAACTAATACACACAAATATATAATTAAATACTTCGAAATTATATATGTTTGTCATACATACATAAAGCTAAAATCTTTTAAAATTACTACTACTAGATGATCAGATGGAAATGCAAGAGAGGGTTATAAAAATCATCGAGGACAACAAAAGGAGTGGGCTAAGAACGGGTACAAGTAACAATGAGCTAAGTTGGGTTGGGCCAATCCACCCAGCCATTTCCACCTCTGGCGCAAGATGATTCATAAAAGGAAATGGCATTCGGGGGACTCATCATTGTTGAGAAACCTCCAAAATCACCCAGTTATTACAAGTGAGGCTGGAAAGTACACATATTACACACTCCCAATCACAAAGATCCAAGCATGCAATAACCATCACGTACAAAAGGCACATAGTAAGTTAGCTACCAAGGTAGTCAAGGAATTATGTATTTATGTTCAACTTAGATAAGATCCTTATCAAGTATGTCACAAAAGAAATTAAACCTAACATTATTTGTTAAAATCACATAGGTTCTATCTTAAAAGACCAACTTGATAGGAGAATTAAATTAGGATGGATCTTGATATAGCATTTTATTATTTTGTATTTTACCAGTGTAGACTTGAACATCCTCTTCTCACGACTAGACACTTCGTCTGAATCGTTCCATCATTCACTTTTTCGTCGATTCGTCATTGTCATTTAAAAAAGGTTAAAGGGTCAAATAGGCCTTTGAACTAACTTAAAGTGTTCAATTAGCCCCTTATATACGAGGTTCTGCCCAGCCGTCGTCAATTGAGGCGGTTCCCGGTGGAATTTTTTAATGAAAATTTTTGAGCATCTTCTTCATTAAGTCTAGTTTACCCATATGAAATTTCAGCTAAAACTTCAAACGGGAAGGCAATCAAATGTTTTTTTGAAGATAACTGCGTATTTAAACAACGCAGTACATTTCGGAAAATTATTTGACTGCCTTCCCGATTTAATTCTTAGCTGAAATTTGATACGGGTAAACTAGATTTAATGAAGAAGATGCTCAAAAAATTCATCAAAAAATTCCACCGGGAACCTCTCCAATTGGCGATGGTCGGGCTGAACCTCCTATATAAGGGGCCAGTTGAACACTTTAAGTTAGTTTAAGGGCCTATTTGACCCTTTAGCCTTTAAAAAAAAAACGAGTAGTCATTTTTCATAAGGGGCACACACCATGATTATGAAATCTCAGTTTGACTCTGAAACCATCTTAAGATATGAGATTCTGCCCTAAAATGACAACCTGATAGGAGGAGTAACGCACAACTCTATTACTACGTATATTATAGTTTACCATTTGTGTGAGACTTCAACATCATTATGTAAAGTTTTATCATGAATAACAAGATTAAATTCTCACCTCGATCCTCGTTGAATAGAAGATTGGTTATATGAAATCAAAACCACATTTTGTTTAAGAAAACTAATTTTCAAGAACAGGATGGTTCGATCAAATAGTTTTTTTTTAAGCTTTAGTTAAGGCAACACTTGTTGGATAATCTTAACAAAATAACGTTTCTAGTAATCTTCTCTAATCAAATCAAACACAATAAAATCAACAAGTATATGATGTAAGCTTACTTACTTGATCGAAGGAAATCTTAATTATCTTGTTTGAAGACAAAGTCATGATTCCTGTTATGATGTCTAATTTAGTGATGGATTGATTAGTATGTCCCATAGAATTGATTTGGTGTTATTTATAGTGCTATGAGGACATAAGAGAAGGGACATGACTAAACAATGTGTCCTTTCGTTTATTTATGAAAGAAGAGACACAAATGAACGGTCATGTCTTCTTATTAATTCATTTAATTAATAGACATCTAACGGTAAATCAATTATCCCCTTATGATAATTACAATCAAGTAATGTTTATGTAAGACGGGGATACATTATATCATATTGGCGTAATTACTATTAAAATAGTAATAATTAAATAATTATTATAAATGGTCCTAAGGCCACAAATAAAATTGAAAATATTCCAACATTCTCCCACTTGGCCGAGTGACCATTTATGACGAGTATTCATAAGTTTGGCCAAAGTTCATACCCATCAAGTTTCATATTAAAGTCATAGCAAAAAGATACAGTCATTTTGTTGTTATCAACAAAAGACCCCCACCAATTATACTAGAACTTTAACATAAAACACTTAGAAAATTTAATGCCAAAATGATGGAAATATACAATATTAAATTGTATATATTTGTCTATAGAGAAATAAGTGCATCCATACATTAGTATAGACAAAATATTAAGATATTTGAGGAAGTTTACAATAATATGCTTTCATATAAGATCTCTAATAAAACCCGTCTTCCTTACGAGCTCTTGGAAGACTTTGGGTGGTAGACCTTTCGTTATTGGATCCAGAAGCATATCATGAGTGATAATCTAATCGACACAAAGGATGATTTCCTCTACTTGTTCACGTACGAACAAGAACTTTGTGTCAAGATATAATCCGGCACCGCTCGAACTCTTATTGTTCGAAGAAGTAATGGTTGCAGAATTATCACATTATATCTTCAATGGTCTCGATATGGAGTTCACGACTTTATGTCCACTAATTAAGTTTCTTACTAACATTCAATGGCAAGTTGCATATTAGACATCAACGTACTCTGCCATCATGGTTGAGGTCGTTGTCAATTTTTCATTATGACTTCTCCACGAGATAGGTCAAAATGCTAACATAAAGATATACCCCAAGTAGATTTCTCATCGTCTTTGCATTTCGCAAAGTCGGAATCCGAAAATTCAATCACTTCTAAGTTATCAGTTCTTCTATTAGTTAGTTTGTATTCATTTGTCCCTTGAAGATATCGTAGAACTTTCTTTGCCGCTTTTCAATGATCTAAACCCGAGATTATGTTGATACCGGTCTAACATTCCATCAATATAAGCGATATCGGGACGAGTACAAACTTGAGCATACATTAGGCTTCCAACTATAGAAGCATAAGATATCATTCTCATTTTTTCCTTTTCTACCTCTCTTTTCGGGCTTTGAAAAGAACCGAAAACATCCCCTTTAACTACAGGAGTGCGTAACTGAGGAGAGCAATGTTGCATGTTATAACGTGCAAGAACACGTTCAATGTAAGCCTTTTGAAACAGTCCTAATGTTCCAGAAGCTTACCTAAAATCTTTCATGTCGAAGTACCATGAAAGTAAGCGCTTTGTTTCATGCAACAAATTCAGATTGTTACTTGCCAAAAGAATATCATCAACACAAAGGACAAGTATGGAAAAATTGCTCCCACTCATTTGGAGGTAGGTACATTGATCCACTTGATTTTACTTAAGCCATTCTTTCTAATGACTTCGTCAAATTTCAAGTACCACTGTCGTGATGCTTGTTTTACCCTGTATATGGATTTCTTTAATTTACATAGAAGGTGTTCTTGACCATTCGACTTAAAACCTTCTGGTTGTGTCATAAACACGTCTTCATGTAAATCACCACTTAGGAAAGTTGTTTTAACGTCCATTGATGTAACTCTAAATCAAAAGGGGCTACTAAGACCATAACGATCCTTACAGAATCTTTTTGAGTGCAGCCCTTGCCAACCAAACGTACTTTATATCTTTCGACGTTTCCATTCGGGTCTAACTTGGTTTTAAAAATTCACTTGCATCCTAAGGGTTTTACCCCCATAGGTAGTTCAACAAGCTCCCAAACGTCATTCTTTCACATGGAGTCAAGCTCGTCTATCATAGCTTCAATCCATTGAGTGGATTGGTCACTACTAATGGCCTCGTTATAAGACTTGGATCGTTATTCTTCCCTATATCCAAATCAGCTTCACCAAGATAGGTTATGTAATCATCCAAGTTAGCAGGTCTTATAGACCTCGATGACCATCTTAATGAAATTTCGGGTTCTTGAGGTTCCGTCGTAACTTTAGGGATTTGCTTCTCCAAAATTTGTGTGCCTTCATTTAATGGCATATCTAGAGCAACATTATCCTCGGGAGTGACACTAGGTGGGCCAATGTTATTTACAAAGGTGCAATTGGATAAAGAGGTAATGGGGTCGTTGGGCCCTCCTCTTGCACTTCTTGTTAGTTAACATCATGATGTGTATTTCTCCCACTAACATTAGAGTTCTCTAAGAACTCAGCATGACGAGTTTCAACTATGCGACTTGAATAAGAAAGGGCAATAGAATTTGTATCCTTTTCATCGTTCTGGATACCCAATAAAGAAACTAATGACTGTTTTCATGTCAAGCTTTCTTTGTTGAGAGGATTAGTGCTCAACTTCGGCAGGGCATCCTCAAACTTTTACATATCTCAAGCTCGGTTTCTTTCCTAACCACATTTCATAAGGTGTTTTAGGAACAAATTTGAAAGGAGTCTTATTGAGTATATGAAATGTCCCTTTTTAATGCCTTGATCCATAAGAACTGAGGTAAGGTGGTATTGGTGGACATTCTTCTTATCATATCCATGAGAGTCCTATTCCTCCTTTCAGCAACATCGTTTTGTTGAGGAGTACTTGGCATGATAAATTGGTTCACAATCCCTTGTTCTTGACAAAAATCAAATAAGGGACTAAGAGCCTGACCAATATGAGTATGTCCATCATAATATTCACCCCCTCTATCCGATCTCATTACCCTTTCTTTACGGTCAAGTTGATTTTCAACATCGACCTTAAAGGCTTGGAACATATCAAGTGATTCGGATTTCTCTTTAATTACATACAAATACATATAACGTGAGTGATCATCTATAAAAGTGATAAATGACTTATGTCCGGAAATTCTGGCAGGAAAAGGTCCACAAATATCTGTGTGTATAAGTTCTAAGAAATTATAACTCCTTGTGACACCTTGTTTATTTCCCTTTTCCATTTTGCCTTTAAGACATTCCACACATTTCTCAAAATCATTGAAGTTGAGATTTGGTAATACTCCATCCCTCACGGGTCTTAACATTTGGTCTCGTGATATATGGCCCAAACGTTGATGCCATAACATGGATGATGTTTCCAAGCCTCATTTCCTTTTAAGAGAGTTTTCATTGACATTATATGACAATAATGATTTTGAGAATTGGTCATCTTGGTACAATTTATAAAGTTTTCCATCCAAATAATCATGACCAACAATGTCGAAATCTAAGCTAATGGTGACTTTATTTTCCGTTGGGATAATCAAATAAACAGAATAAAAGTCTAGGAAAAAGAAATTTAATGGCAGAATTAGCCATAAACATTGACGAGATTTTAACAACAAATTTTCGATAAATTTTGTTGCTAAGAAATTTACTGCCCTTGAATTAAAGCAATGCCTAAAATATACGTTTAATTAAGCCTTTATTATGGCAAGACTGAAATTATTAAAATAATACGGAATAAACAATAAATAAAGAAGAGAGTAAATTTCCAGATGATCAAACGTCATTAATTATAACTGCTAGTGCATGTCATCCAGCATTTTAGAAGAAACACTAAAAGCCCTTAACCTTGCGTCGTATGTTTTGAAACTTTTGATTGTCATTCCCTTTTTTTGAAACTTAATCTATCCGAAGATGTGGGGAGTGGGGACTATTCCAACGCCTTAAGACAGTTGAGAGAATAAGATAAAACATCAAAGGGCAACAATCTCTCCGGCTCGCCATTATAGCAACAAAAGAAAAACTTATGGCGCAATAGTGACACGGAACAACAGTGAAAAGATTTTGAATTTCGTTATTGAATTGTTCGAAGCGATCCCATTACATGATTAGTAATTCTTAAAAAAGCCGATTTCAGAATTTAGTCATAAGATGAAATTGACGATTAAAATTTGTTTTTTAGAAACGGGAACCAGAGTTCTAAATTCATAATTGGTTTGAAACGATTAAGAGAATGGCTCTGATACCACATGTTGATAATCTTAACAAAATAACGTTTCTAGTAATCTTCTCTAATCAAATCAAACACAATAAAACCAACAAGTATATGATGTAAGCTTACTTACTTGATCGAAGGAAATCTTAATTATGTTGTTTGAAGATAAAGTCATGATTCCCGTTATGATGTCTAATTTAGTGATGGATTGATTAGTATGTCCCATAGAATTGATTTGGTGTTATTTATAGTGCTTGGAGACATAAGAGAAGGGACATGACTAAACAATGTGTCCTTTCGTTTATTTATGAAAGAAGAGACACAAATGAACGGTCATGTCTTCTTGTTAATTCATTTAATTAATAGACATCTAACGGTAAATCAATTATCCCCTTATGATAATTACAATTACTCCCATCAAGTAATGTTTAGGTAAGACGGGGATACATTATATCATATTGGCGTAATTACTATTAAAATAGTAATAATTAAATAATTATTATAAATGGTCCTAAGGCCACAAATAAAATGGAAAATATTCCAACAACACTAACTTATAATAGTGATTTCCAACTAAATCAAGCACCATACAAGGTACACATATACAAAGTAGTAGCCATTCTATTATTCTTATCATTTCATTTTTATATTTTATATTTCCTACTTGTGTTTTATTTATATTTGTATTTTATATTTTTTCATAATTTTGACCTTTTTTAACGGTTGAGGTGTGAATCGAAGAATTCAGTTGGGTTTAGAGGCTCACTTGACCCCTTAAGTTGTCACGTCAGATGCACAATTAACACTTTCTCGGGTGATCTGAAGTGATGGTGACAGATCCATTACCTAAAAAAATGAAATTTATTTAATTTTATCAAGTTTAGGGTGATAATTGAAAGTTTTTCTTAATTCAGGCGTTAGGTGAGAAATCAGACGGATATAGGGGCTTTTCAAGCTACAAAGATTAAAATTTTAAATGACAAAGAACTCTCATTGTGGGGGCACAAAAAAAATCGTCTAGGATGAATAAATTTAAGGCTTCGTGAAAGAGGGATGGTGACGGGCATTCATGCGCGTATACGTACACACGCATTATCGCTTGGGAAGGGCACAATTCGATCCGCAAGTCCACAGCACGAGGGGGTCGGGGCGCTAAACAACGTGGGGCACATAACTATACCTAATAATGAACTCCCAAAAGTGTACATAACTAATCAATTGGTAATATATAATTGATGGCCGTAACTTCAATTTGTTTCATAGCGTCTCTTGAGTAAAAAATTATTAAATATGTCTTCTCACTATCTTCTATTCGTTAATGTGGATCTCATATTGGTCGTGTTTGTATTTTGGCGGATCGACAGCGTTTTCTTTTGGAAGAAACAACAAATTGGAAACAAACACGCTATTACCCAAACGCACCCATTAAAAAGATACCAAATCGAATGTGTACTTTTGTGTGTGTGAACATAATCAAATTCATACTTTTTTAAATCACTCAATTAATATTTTAGGAGGATATTAACAAGTTTCTATGGTACTTCTGTAACATTATTTATTACGGTTATTAGGAGATCCGTATGGATCATGATTGTCTACCCATATTATTATTATTTTGTTACCTAGTTTAACTAGTTTCCTTATTATGTTTAAACTCTTGCACTTGTATTTATATGGGCATTAGACCCAACCCTAAGATATACGAATATTATTTCCACTTCTACATTACCTTTGCTCGGCTAACATGGTATCAGAGCCTCCACGGCAATTGATACGTTGACTCGTCGACTGCTATGGGGGACGAAGAAGGAGGAAATACCTCCTCCAAAATTGATCATACTTCACCATATTTTCTGGGACCTCAAGATAGGCCAGGCGATTATATCACGACGGTGCGGCTCACTGGAGAGAATTATGATGAGTGGTCAAATTCGGTGCGGCTTGCTTTGAGAGCTCGACGCAAATTCGTGTTTGTGAACGGAGACATCAACGAACCAAAGCCACCATGCACCGCGGAGGATTGGCTCACAATTCATTCCATGTTGGTATCCTGGTTATTGAACGTGATTACTCCTGAGGTAAAATCTACTCTTTCAAAATTTGAGAATGCTCGCCTCCTTTGGACTGATTTAGAGGAGCGTTTCTCTGTCATTGATGGACCTCGGATTCATCAAGTCAAATCTGATTTGGCTCGATGTGAACAAACGAAAAATATGTCTATTGGATCTTATTATGCTAAACTTAAATTTTTGTGGGATGAATTAAACAATTTTGAGCCACTTATTGTTTGCAAATGCGGCAAGTGCACGTGTAATTTCGGAGAATTGCATGAAAAACGCCGGGAATCCGAGAGGTTTCATCAATTTTTAATGGGACTCTACTCGGATTACTACGGTCAAGTGCGGTCACAATTGTTGAACACGACTCCCTTACCAACGCTTACAAGGTCTTATCATCAAGTCACTCAAGAAGAGCGAGTTCGTGGAATTACGCAGATTAAGGAGGACAAACCCGACGTGGTGGGGTTTGCTGTTCGTGCAGTAGGTAGCGGGAAAACCGGCCGCGAGAAGCCAGACAAATCTGGTCTTATTTGTTCTTATTGCAGGTACTCTGGACATGAGACAACGAACTGTTTTGAGCTGATTGGGTACCCGGAATGGTGGGGAGACCGACCTCGCCTTGGGATAAAACCTGGAACTGGAGCAGGCCGAGGGAAGACACCAGTTATGGCAGGAGGTTCGCGATTCTCCGGGTCTGGAGGGGGACGGCAGAAGCCAAGTGTGCGAGCTCATGCTACGTCGGCCGACTCACTGCCTCAGAATGAGAAATTGGACCAAGCCGCAGGGAGCAGTGCGCCACCTTTGCCGGGTTTCACCGCAGAGCAGTGGAAATCTTTGATGACCGCTTTCGGTAATTTGCACTCACATCAAGAGAGGATGTCGGGTAAGTTTGACACTACTTCTTGGATCATCGATACCGGTGCTTCCAATCATGTGACTGGTGATATGGCATGTTTGAGTAATTTGACAGATATCCCTTCCCGACTGGTTGGGTTGCCCGATGGCCAACAAGTGATTGCTACTCGGGCGGGTAGCGCTCGTTTGTCTGGTTTGGTGGAATTAAATAATGTTCTATTTGTTCCCAACTTAAATTGTTACTTGTTATCTGTATCTCAACTCAATGATGATCTGCAATGTTTTGTTCAGTTTTCATCTAACATTTGTGCTATACAGGACCTTCACTCGAGGAGGCTGATTGACACGGGTGAGAGGAGGGATGGATTGTAATATTTTCGGCCTATGTCCGAAATTTTATCTGTTGCAGTTGATGGTTTGCACGCTTCTCTGGACATGTGGCACAGGCGGTTGGGGCATCCGTCAGAACAGGTTGTTAGATGGCTATCTCGGGGTACCTCAGTTTCTGAAAGTGTGCACACTCCATGTGATATTTGTTTTCGTGCTAAACAAAGTAGAGACTCATTTCCTTCCAGTTTTAATAAATCAACTCGTATCTTTGAACTTGTGCACTGTGATTTATGGGGACCATATAATTCCCCTGCATCTTGTGGAGCTAGATATTTTTTGACTCTTGTTGATGACTTTTCTCGTGCGGTTTGGGTTTATTTGTTATGTGATAAAAAGGAAGTTTTTAAGACGTTTATGTCTTTCATTGCAATGGTTGATAGACAATTCTCTGCAAAAATTAAAATTGTGCGAAGTGACAATGGCACAGAATTTTTCTGTTTGCATGACTACTTTCAGCATCATGGCATCCTTTTTCACACATCATGTGTACACACTCCACAACAAAATGGGAGAGTTGAGAGAAAACATAGACATATCTTGAATGTAGCCCGGGCTCTACGGTTTCAGGCTCATCTTCCTATTTCTTTTTGGGGAGAATGTGTCTTAACCGCAGCCCATCTTATTAACCGAACTCCCTCTCAATTACTTCAACGAAAGACTCCTTTTGAGGTACTATTTGGGATTAAGCCCACTTATAAGGAACTACGAGTGTTTGGTTGTCTTTGCTATGCTCACAATTTACGTAGCAAACTTGATAAATTTGCTAGCCGCAGCAGAAAGTGCATTTTTGTAGGCTATGCTTTCGGTAAAAAGGGATGGCGTCTGTTTGATCTAGAAACCAAGGAGTACTTTGTTTCTAGAGACGTCAAGTTTTTTGAAGACATTTTTCCTTTTGATGTCTCGACCGAAGGACTCTCGTACCATAGCTCCGATTTCCCATCTTCGGGTGACATTCCTGTTACGTATGAGGACTATGTGGGTGTTCAAGGCACTGACCGATCAAATGAACATTCAGCAGAAACGTCACAAGTTGTTTTGCATGAACAGACTGATCCGGAGGCTTCTTCCACACAAACTTCAAGTCCGGATGAATCTGCCGATCTTGGCCGCGGCAGGAGGGTCAAAATGCCATCTGTTAAATTGCGGGATTATACTACTCATACTATTATTACTTCCAATCCATCCCCTCACTCGTCATCACCGCTTATCACCTCCTCAGGTACTCCTTTTCCTATAGCACATTATGTTAGTTGTACTAACTTTTCATTGCAGCATCGGATTTTTCTGGCGGCAATTACCGCCGGCCATGAGCCACGGTCATTTCGTGAGGCCTTTGCTGACTCGGGTTGGAGAGCCGCTATGCGCTCCGAAATTGAGGCCTTAGAAAATAATGGGACTTGGACGTTGGAACGACTTCCTCCTGGAAAACGTGCTTTGGGATGTAGGTGGGTCTATAAAATTAAATACCACTCGGATGGAAGCATTGAATGCCTCAAGGCACGTCTGGTGATCTTTGGAAACAAACAGGTAGAAGGACTTGACTACACGGAAACATTTGCCCCTGTAGCCAAAATGGTTACTGTTCGAGCCTTCTTGGCCATTGCCGCTATTAAACACTGGGAGCTGCATCAGATGGATGTACATAATGCCTTTCTCCATGGAGATCTCCACGAGGAGGTATACATGACTTTACCCCCGGGGTTCTCGGTTTCTGATTCCTCTTTGGTGTGCAGACTTCGAAAATCATTATATGGCCTTAAACAGGCCCCTCGGTGTTGGTTTGCCAAGCTCTTGAATGCCCTGAAAGAATATGGTTTTTCTCAATCTTATGCTGATTACTCACTTTTCACTTATACTCGAGATGATGTTCAGATGAATGTTCTGGTATATGTGGATGATCTTATTATCTCCGGCAATAATAGTGTTTCCATTACTTCTTTCAAGGCTTATCTTAGCAAATGTTTTCATATGAAAGACCTTGGGAATTTGAAATATTTCCTTGGGATTGAGGTGGCACGGAGTCCGACTGGGATCTTTCTCACCCAACGCAAATATACTCTTGATATTATCTCTGAGAGTGGACTGCTTGGAGCTAAGCCCGCAGCTTCTCTGATCGAACAGAATCATACCTTAGCCAGTGCCAACGGCCCTTTGCTCTCGGACCCGGAGCCATATCGCCGTCTGATGGGCCGACTTATTTACCTGGCTGTCACTCGGCCAGATCTTACCTATGCGGTTCATATTTTGTCTCAGTTCCTTCAGGCACCCCGTCAGGAGCATTGGAATGCTGCTCTTCGTATTGTACGTTACCTGAAGGGCTCGCCAGGACAAGGTATACTTTTAAGGACTGATAGTGATCTCACATTACATGGATGGTGTGACTCTGATTGGGCGGCCTGCCCTCTTACTCGGCGTTCAGTTTCTGGATGGATAGTTTTCTTGGGACACTCTCCGGTATCCTGGAAAACGAAAAAACAACATACTGTGTCGCGCTCCTCTGCTGAAGCTGAATATCGTTCCATGGCTGCAGCCACGTGTGAGCTGAAGTGGTTGAAAGCTCTACTTCTCAGCCTTGGAATTCACCATAACCAAGCTATGCCGTTGTACTGTGACAGTCAGTCAGCACTGCACATCGCAAAGAACCCGGTTTTCCATGAACGCACTAAACATATTGAAGTCGATTGCCATTTTGTCTGAGATGCGGTTCAAGCCGGACTCATTGCTCCATCCTACGTTCCTACTACTATCCAGCTTGCAGATGTCTTTACCAAAGCACTTGGGAAAGTTCAGTTTCATTCTCTTCTGCGCAAGTTGGGCATTCTTGATCCCCATGCTCCAACTTGAGGGGGGGTATTATGGTTATTAGGAGATCCGTATGGATCATGATTGTCTACCCATATTATTATTATTTTGTTACCTAGTTTAACTAGTTTCCTTATTATGTTTAAACTCTTGCACTTGTATTTATATGGGCATTAGACCCAACCCTAAGATATACGAATATTATTTCCACTTCTACATTACCTTTGCTCGGCTAACATTATTAGTTTATTACCCTTGTCATCTACTACTTATAGGAGTAAATCATAGAAGAAAGGGAAAAATTATGATCATCATTTGTTCCTTCTTAAAATTATATTGATGTTTTACTCCTTTTGGAGCAATTTCTTTATATTTTTTTTACTTCTTCCGGAGTCTTTCTCTCTTTTTCCTACCGGCCCACGCTGTCCAGCTTTTTTCTATGTTTTATTTAAACAAAAGATACAGATACACTCTTGAGCTACTCTATACATGTTATAAGACCTTAATATATATAAGGGATCAAATAAAAATCCCTCCAAATTTACAAACTACAAACTCATCTTAACCATTAGATGATCGAGTTGATCTCAAGACTAGCTATAAAGGCTAAGGTGGCATTTTTGTAATAAAAACCAATTTTTTAGGATGCAACTCTTTGAACGTTAATATGCAACTATTGTTTTAAGGCTGAATAATGTGCAAGAGTTTGACCCTCAATATGCAATACAAATAACATAAAGAAATATCGTACAAACGTTTGCACAATAAGCACAATTTGCACAATATACATGGTGCAGTTCAAATAAAAATCATTCCTCCCATGAAAACTGCAAACCAGTTCACTTTTTCCACTGTGAAATTATATTTTGATTAGAAATTATTTACAATCTAAAAATGATATGAAAATGTTCTTTGTTAAAAATATTTTCATAAAAGTACAGAAATTAATCATTTTATAACTTGCATGAAACTATGATAATGAAAATCATTGCACAAATTACAATTTTACAATATAATTTTAACTCAATCAAACGAACACATTTAACAATTTCAAGTGATTAAAATTTTCCAAAACAGGAGTGAATAAATCATATTTTAGAAATATATAATTATAGTCCTATTTATGAATTTATTATTGTTTGGCTAAAGGGTCAAATAGGTACATGAACTAACTTAAAGTGTTCAATTAGTCCCTTATATAGGAGGTTCTGCCCGGCCGTCGCCAATTGGGGCGGTTCCCGGTTGAATTTTTTGATGAAATTTTTTGAGCATCTTCTTCATTAAGTCTAGTTTACCGATACCAAATTTCAGCTAAAAACTCAACCGGGAAGGCAGTCAAATGATTTTTTGAAGATAACTGCGCAGTTAAACAACGCAATACATTTTGGAAAATCATTTGACTGCCTTCCCGATTTAATTTTTAGTTGAAATTTGATATGGGTAAACTAGACTTAATGAAGAAGATGCTAAAAAAATTTCATCAAAAAATTTCTACCGGGAACCGCTCCAATTGGCGACGGCCATGCAGAACCTCTTATATAAGGGGCTAATTAAACACTTTAAGTTAGTTCATGTACTTATTTGACCCTTTAGCCTTATTGTTTTAGTCTGTTGGGTTAATGGCCCAATCAGGGGATCAACCCAATGAACCCCTCCTTGGACGAACGTCTAGGCCTAACGGGAACCCAAGGCACAAGCGGCGAGTGTTGCCGTATCCGGCCTACGAGCTCAGAAGGAGCCCAATCCAGAAGCTAATCGAAATATCCTACACAAGGGCCAAAAGACGTATGGCCTACAACCCTCTGCAGCATACCAAGGGGCTAGCCACAGAGTCAGGGGACGCTCGTCTCCATAATTGGGCGGGCAACCCAAATTATGGCGGGAAGCGCATTTAATGCTGGGGATTTGGCGGTTGAGGCATCAGCCATTCACAACTCTCCACATCAGCGTGGCCAACTGTCCATTGGTAATATAAATAGTAGCATTTATTTCGTTGTAAGGGGTTGGCAACTTATCTGCCTTAGCACTCTAGCTTACTTTCAGCGCTTAGCTTATTACTCGCAGCTCTTCTACTGAGGTGTAAGACGAACGGCCTCGGGCCTATAGCAAGCGTATTGTACCGAGGGTTTATTAGACTTTAATAATATCCGGTCTTCTTACTTGCTCAGCATTTCTTAGCCATCTCACTTGCTTATTGGATCATATATTCACTCTCACACGAAATATCCACTCGAAATCTTTGGACTTACGTGTTGAACTCAAAGGTTGAAGGAATAAACCTTTGATGTGGAGAGTTGTGAATCGCTGATGCCTCAACCGCCAAATCCCCAGCATTAAATGCGCTTCCCGCCATAATTTGGGTTTCCCGCCCAATTATGGAGACGAGCGTCCCCTGACTCTGTGGCTAGCCCCTTGGTATGCTGCAGAGGGTTGTAGGCCACGGCCTAGGCCAAATTTTAAAATTGCTTATATTTTTAATGTAAAAATTTATGTGTAAAAATTTATCGATAAAAATTCTTTGTATCGGTTCAGCCCAACTCTTACTCCTGACTACGCCCCTGGTAGTGTAGCACTTAAAAAAGTTCACCACTGCCACATAGGCTAACAACTTTTTTTGAGGTGTAGCCTATACTTATCCTTCTTAATTATTGGTGACAGTTCTATGTTACATAACAATATTTTATTCAATAAAACAGTTTTTATATAATATCTACCGAAGGTCTATAAACCACGACTCACAACTATACACTAGGCTAACACACCCACAAGCAAGTAGTGGGAAGAAATCCAATCAATTGGAACTTAATTGGAAAGAAAGACTCAATCTAATTTTGCAAACTCAAAATTAGTGTTTAAGTTAATTTTTGAACACAAATAACAAGAAAAAATGGCACCGATATAACAAGAAATAATTAAATAAATATGACCAAAATAAAGATGATTTACAAAAATATGACTAGTTACTAGAGTAGTAATGAAATCATAATAATTCATGTTCAAGTTTTGAACCTAAGTTACCACAACATTACGTTGTAGTAATGAATAGTCATATTAATGTAAATAACTTTTATTGTAGTAATAATCTGGTAAAAACCCATATAACAACGGAAGTTTCCATTTCCCAAAATATGACCCGTTTACATTTTGACCAAAATATGACCCATTTAATACATCCTCCGTCTCCCAACAACAAAACCGCGTCGCCTTCTCTCTTAGCCATCCATGGCGCTTCGCTTTCTCTCTTAGCCAACCATGGCGATTCGCTCTCAGCACGGTCATCCATCGCTCTTCTACCTCTCCGCTGCCATAAGCCACCGGCCATGGTGCCACGCCGATCATCCTATATCTTTACACAGGTTTGAGGCACATTTTCTCTTCCCACGACCATGGCTCCTTCTTTCCGCCGGTCTGATTCTCTAAGCCTCGCCTTGCCTCTTTGCTGCAACAACCAGACCTTTAGTCTTTTTCTTCACCTTTCTTGACCGCAAATCACAGCCACATCACCGTTGTAGACCAGATCTGGCCGCCAATCGAGATTCTAGGTCGAATTTGGGAGCTTTTCCTTCTTGATCTCATGTTTGAGTTCGTGCGGCGACGCAGATCTAGGGGTAGGGAGATGGCTTGGGTGAGGCTGGAGGCTAGGGCATGGCTTGAGGGGCTGTGTTGCGGCATTGATGGGTGGAGCTGGGTGCGTCGTTGATGGGCTGGATTGGAGAGGGTGATTTGCGGCGGGGGGGTGTTGTGGGGCTAGGGGGTGCTGTGGGGATGGGGAGGGTGTTGTGGGGCTGAGGAGGGTGCTGTGGGGCTGGGATGGGGTGGAACTTGTTACGCAGGAGTTAAGGTGGCATTGGGCATGACAGTGACGGAGTTGCTGTGACAGAGTCACTGTCGCCGGAATCACTACGGACGGAGTACGGAGTCACTGTCCCCGAAGTCACTACGGCCAGAGTCACTGCTGTCAGAGTCACTGCTGTCGGAGTCACTATGACCAGAGTCACGGTGGATTAGTGACCGGTGAAGGAGGAGGTGGAGGCGCGGGAGGCGGCAATGACGGTGCTGGCGGTGCATTAATTTTTTTAAATTTCTTGGTAGTCACTATCGCCGGCGGCAGGGTGGAGCAACGGCGGCAGGGAGGGGGGACTGGCAATAGGTGAATCGAGGCTGGCTGACAAAGTTATTATTAAAAATTTGTTTTAAAACAACAGTAGTAATATGAAATTAAATAAAGAGTATAAATGATAAACACGGTCGCTTTTGTGGAAAACTTTAAAAATAGTCATATGGATGTCTTTTGTCTCTCCATTTGTAATATTCAAATAAAAAGGCCTAACAACAATTATGGTAATTTCAAACTTAATAGATTTAGAAGGATATTCCAAAAGTATTCAATACTTTTAATATTGTTTCAATTTTTTTCTAAAACAAATTGTGTTAATGATATAATGAAATAGCTTTCCCAAGCGAGATATATTGGTGTCTCGAGTTCTATTTCCACATGTACAATGATGCAATTTACGTATCATTATGTATGTATGTAATTTTGTTTTTTGTTTTGTGTTGATATAATTCCAGGAATAAATCGAGAAATTATATCAAATAACTGCAAGAATTCTAAAGAATCAAGAATAGAGTTCGAACAATCATCTTCTTTTTGAGAGTTGAGATCAAGACAGATTATAAGGAAATTCATTAACAAGCTACCATTCGTATCTGCTAGGCTTTCTATATATACAACCTGTAGAAATGAATACAAGTACTAACTGTATCTATTAACCACTAACAGATTAACGGTTGTAACTAGAAGTTTCTGACGTGATGAGTCGACGTGCCTTCTGATGTGAGGTTTCTCGCACTTAAAAAGATTGTAATATAGTGGTGTAAGTACGAGTATCGTCTCCACAGGGACGGACAAAAGGGAATCAAGAATTAATTAAATTTAGCGATTAAAAAGAAATAAAATAAAATACAATTGTGCGAGATTGATTGGTTGGAAAATTAAACTAATGCAGATTATCGAATAAAATAAAATTGGTTTTCTTGTCAATTAACGACGAAGAGAACAAGGATTGATTCCGGGGTAACCAGATTTATGGCAAATCAGGCCTAATTACATGAATTTAATTTAATTGAGCCTAGATAATCATTACTAAGTTCTTACCGCTCTCGCGGTGTAGAGTACAATAATTTAGGGGACCAGACTGATCTCTCATGCGACAGGATCCTAAACTATTGCCAAGACGAGCGAGCTTACGGCCCCTTAATCGCTACTAATCTCTTAGCGAACAATTAAGTGTGTGTGAAGGTGTCCTAGAATAAATTAGATCTCTCTTAACTTAATCTACAAGCAATTGTAATTCTACCACGCGTTTTAGGTTACAAAAGATATCAATTAAATTCTTCAAACACAAATTAAACGGCATTCATGCAGTTAAACCGACAAGAATCTAGCCATCAATCAGGATTAACCCCTTCATCAACCCCAAATCCCTAATTAAACTACTCACAATTCATAATTGAAAAATCAACATAATTGGGAAGAATAGAATTAATTGTCATTAATTAAAAAGATGAACTTACAAATAAAAACGGAAGTAAATTCGTTCTTAGGCCTCTCCGTAATGTTCGTAACACTTAAACAGGAGAAGGGAGACCTTATTTATAGAAAACAGATGAGTTTGGGCTGAACTGGGACTAAAAAGGGGAACGCACGATCGTGCGTACCTTGCCATGCAAGATCGTGCGTACGTGGCAGTGGCTCTCTTGCTTTCTCGCCTCAGACGCACGATCGTGCGTTCCCCTACGCACGGCGTGCGTCAAACTTCCAAATTTGACAAAACTTCCTTCATGAATGTTGTAGATAATGAAGTCCTCTATCCACCCCAATTTGCCGAATTGGATTTGAATCATCCAATCAAGAGATATGAATAAAATGGTGGAAGGTGTCATTCGCAACAGAGATCATCTGACTTCATCGTCTGTTTTCACCTTGATCCTCTCAGATTCTCGGAATGATGTCTTCATATTATTTGTAGCCCTTGAATTTGGCTTTCATATAAAACTTGAATTGTGTCCTTTGGATGATTCTACAAAGATATATGCTTGAACTATTGACAGAAGGTCATCCTGATCGCCGTTTTCCAACTTTATTCATCTTCTTTTGATCTCATACCAATTCTAGAGCTCTTTTGTCATCAAATCTTCATCGTAAACCTCCCACTGACCTCCAAAACTAAATCAATCTCGAATTCTTCTCAACTCATCCCGATTGCTCTTCAA
The DNA here is from genome assembly GCA_945859915.1 of Cuscuta epithymum. NCBI lineage: Eukaryota > Viridiplantae > Streptophyta > Magnoliopsida > Solanales > Convolvulaceae > Cuscuta > Cuscuta epithymum. The sequence goes on along the minus strand of CAMAPF010001045.1, from coordinate 183,301 downwards.
GCACCAATGCCGGGCTCAAATTTACTGATTTTGACTCCAAATGACACAAAACTTGAACCAACGCCTGGTAAACATAACTTGAGCTAAAATTGAGACTTGCAACACCTTAAATCTAGGAAAACCATCAAAATCTGATCCCAACACGCATCAAATGCATGTCTAAATATGGACTTATCACCTTCCTTTCCGTAACAATCCACCCCCCTTCTATTAAGCTTGTGATGGAACTGCTGAAAAATCGGGATATCTTTTAACAAAATCCCATATAGCTCCCATGTGGTATCTTCTTTATCCTCATTAGACCACTGAATCAGCCAGTACACAACAACCTCATTAGCTCTTTTTGCTATCTTCAGGGGCGACCGCCCCCCTTGGACTTTCAAATTTTTCTACTATATATGTAGTATTTTCATAAAAATTTCATACTCAATTAGATATATATATTTTCGCCCCCCTTAACTTTTAGTTTTCAAAGTTAATATATAGACTTACATAATGTAATACTTAATTAGAGATTTAAAAGAAGTAAAATCTAAAATAATTTAGATAGTTTAAGACTTACGATACTTATTATATAAAAATTCCTAACTTTGTAATATTTAATTATCTTTACTAGATAATTAGTACTAAATTTTGTAAAAGATCATATGATAATAAACACCAAACACACGTTAAATAGTTTTAGATCATATGAAGTGAATTCAAAATATAAATGTTTGTTGACATTAAATTATACAATTCATTTACTTATTACTTTCTAAAAGCAATTTATTGTATAAATAATAAATTTTAACGTATTTTAGCATTAATACAGATATAATATGCACCATATATATGAATTAACAATACTACGTATGATATTATTCTAAAAATAATAATCTCATATATACTATTGTAATATTAAGAAAACTCCTCATCACCCATGAACACCCTCCTTGGTAGACAAAAACTACAATTCAAAAACAAGTTCTTTATTCTAATAAGATTCATGGGGTTAAACAAGACATAAGTTATTTAAAAAGAATTGATTGATGTGTACCTTTTAAATTTTTTACCTGCAAATAATTCGACAAAATGTTATATATCCTTTTTTATTTTCAAATAAACTTCCTTTGATTTGCAATTTCTTATGCTTTAATGTATCAATACTTTTTTCTAGAGCATTCACGGTTACAAAATTAAAGTTATTTTTCCATGGTCTAAACTTAGAATGGAGTACGTAGTAATATATTTAAATGTTATCGTGTATGTACTAATGATTTTTTTTTTTGTATAAAAATTAGCCGTGGAGCCCTACAATAGTGAAAAAAAATTGTCTCGCTACAGTAGCGGAAAAACATTTCCCGCAACGTTAGTGAAAAAAATTTCACCCCGCTACACTAACAAAAAACGTTCGCCCCTCAGACTAACGAAAAAAATTTCGCCCCCTTGACTCGAAATCCTGAATCCGTCCCTGACTATCTTTCTATCCAAAATAGCTATAGGTTCTGCCCTTAATACTCCAGTTTCATCTTCCTAGGGTAATGAACTAGAAATGGGAGTAGGCCCATTTCCTCTACTGAGCTATCTCCAGTAACATAAGATAGATGAATGCTAGGTGGTTGTCCATACACTACTTCGTAAGGAATTTTCCCATTAGCTGAATGAAAATTGGTGTTGTACCACCATTCGGCTAGAGGAATCCAATTTGCTCGGTCTTTAGGATTTTCCACAGTCATGCATCTTAAGTAGGTCTCGATGCATTTGTTCACTATCTCCGTCTGTCCATCAGTTTGGGGATGATATGTTGTTGATAGAAAGAGATCAACTTGCTGTCTTCTGAACAATTCTTGCCAAAAATTGCTAAGGAGGATTTTATCTCGGTCACTTATGATAGATTTTGGCAAACCGTGCAATTTGTACACCTGATCCATGTATACCTTTTCCACTGTGCAGGCATTATAAGGATGAGACAACAATAGAAAATGAGCATACTCACTCAATCTATCAATTACCACTAAAATGGTATCCTTTCTCTTTGATTTTTGAAGCCCTTCCACAAAGTCCATTGAAATGTTAACCCAGGTAGCATCCGGAATTGGAAGGGGTTGAAGTAATCCAGCAGGGGCTTGAAGAAGAGGCTTGTTTTTCTGGCATATTACACAATTCTGGACCATTCTTTTGATATCTTTTTCATTCCCTTCCAAAATAATAGAGCTCATGTTCTTTTTGTAAGTAGCTTGTACTTCGGAGTGTCCACCAATTGCTGAATCATGTAATAGATGAATAATTTCTTGTCTCAAATTCTCATTGTGGCCCACTACCAATTTACCCTTCTTGAGTAATTTTTCTTGCTCTAAAGAAAACTTACTGTTTGGCAGCAATCCTTCTTCCAATTGTTTGATTAAGGACTTACTATCTTCCTCTTGCCAACTGTTTTTTATCCTTTCCAAGAGATCAGATCTAACTTCTGTTAGAATCATATTCATTATTTTAGCGCCATGAACTCTAGATAGAGCATTTGCTGTCACATTCTCTTTCCCTTTCCTATATAGAATTTCATAATCCATTCCTGCCAGCTTAGGAAGGCATTTACTTTTGAAAAGTTTAGTAATCTTCTGCTCCAATAGGTATTTAAGACTGAAATGATCTGTCTTAATGATAAAATATTGACCAATAAGGTATGATCTCCATTTTTCTACAACTAGGATGACAACCAATAACTCCTTCTCGTATGTGGACAAACTTCTATTCTTTTCAGACACGACTTTGCTAATAAAAGCAGTAGGATGAGAATTCTGAGATAAGACTGCTTCGATTCCCACATCTGAGGCATCCGTTTCAATCATAAAAGATTTGATGAATTCCGGTAAAGCAAGGACATGAGCCTGTATTGAACGTTATTATATGTTCGACACATACATGGCAAGCACAGACTGATTACTCCTATGGAATATTCTAGGCGTATACATCACATTAATTGTTTTATTTCTTTCCTTACTCATTGTTGTTTCCCTTATTGTCATGGCCGTAGTATGCTTTATATGGCATGCATGTACAAACTGTAATACAATATATTGAGAACTTCCGATCATCTTCTCCGTTTGCATACTATATTCCATTCCATTTTATTTATTTATCATGGTATCAGAGCCAAAACCCTGGATTTTCTTACATTGATATTGATATCTTCCCTACGTCATGGCCATTGGCGATGAAGCCGGCGGTGGAGATAACGCACTGGTTATTGACTGCATGTCCCCGTATTACATCCAATCCGGTGACAAGCCGGGGGATGTGTTCGTAACGTCACTTTTACGAGATGGAAATTACGGCGACTGGCTCGATGAAATGAGCAACGCCCTATATGCTAAAAACAAAATCGGTTTCGTCAACGGGGATTTGCCGATGCCGGAGGCAAAATCTCCATATTTACCATATTGGCAGCGGGCTAACGCGATGGTTAAGGCGTGGCTCAACAGTAGCATGGAGCTTGAATTACGGCAAAGCGTCAAATTCAAGACGGCACGTGAAATATGGACGGATCTTGAAGAACGGTTCGGTAAGGAGAGCGCTCCGAGAGTCTATGAGTTAAGGTGTTCGCTTGGGGCTGTTCGGCAAGACGGCCAATTTGTCTCGGCATATTTCAGTCGGCTCCGGCGTATTTGGGATGAGATGGCATCAATTGCAAAAGATCCAACTTGCTCGTGTGGAAAGTGCTCATGTGATATCACCAAAAAACTCAACGAGGCACGTGATCGGGATCACTTGTATGATTTTTTAATGGGTTTGGATGAGTATTATGGGACACTTAAATCTCAAATACTTGCCACCCGACCAATCCCCTCTTTGACCACGGCCTATCACCTAATCTCTGAAGGAGAACAACACCGGCTCATCACGTCCACAAGGAAGGCAGGAACGGAAGGAGCAGCTTACCAGGCCCATGTTAAGTCTACTTCGGATGAAAGGAGTAAATCAAATGACAAAAATGGCAGATTTTGCACACACTGTGGGAGGACTAATCATACCTATGACACTTGCTTCGAAATCATAGGTTATCCTCCGAATTGGAACGTACGAAGGGATGCAAAACCACATGGAGGACGTCCTCTAGACCATCGTGCTTCTGACAGACCAGCTCGTCCGAATGACCGCAGCAGTGCTCAGAAGAGAGGCAACACTCCTAGAGTGGCACACGTTGACTCCTCTACAGTTACAATGGGTTTGTCAGTAGAGCAGCTTCAATAATTAGCACAATTTGTGCGTGCAGAACTTAAAAACCAAGAAGCTCCTTCGGCAGGTGATACACACGTAAATATGACAGGTACAGGGCATTCTCAGTTCCCTTGGATAATTGACTCGGGCGCCTCCAAACACATTGTTTGTGAAGATAATAATTTTTCTAGCCTAACGCGGAATACTTCAGAACCACCCGTGAGGATACCAAATGGTGAGGCCGTTCCTGTGAAATCTGTTGGGAGTGTCATTTTGCCTAATGGATTAACATTATCACGTGTTTTGTTTATTCCTTCTTTTCATTGTAACTTGTTATCTGTCAATCGACTCACCAAGGAGCATAATTGCACACTCACCTTTTTCGGGGATTTTTGTGTAATACAGGACTCACCCTCGAGGAAGCTGATTGGAATGGGTAGGTGTCGGAATGGCCTATATTATTTGGAAGCATTCAACAAACAGCGGGTGGCAATGGCGGTTTCATCTCAGTCAGAAATTTGGCATGCTCGTTTAGGGCATGCTTCGGACGAGAAGATTCGTCATATTCATGCATTAAAGGATTACAGAAGAAGTACTGTTTTTTGTGATTCTTGTGTTCGAGCTAAGCAAACTCGTCTCCCTTTCTCTACTAGTTTTATTAAAACAAAAAGGAGCTTTGATTTAATTCATTGTGATATTTGGGGTGGTTACAAGTGTGCATCCTTGACTGGTGCGCACTACTTTCTCACCATTGTGGACGATTTTACACGGAGTGTTTGGGTGTATTTGATGCGTTATAAATCTGATGTGGCTCAGTTTTTAATTAATTTTTGTCAAATGATTTCTACTCAGTTTGGGCAGTTGGTTAAACGTATTCGTAGTGACAATGGCGTTGAGTTTCAATCCCATGCTTTGTTGGATTATTATAATGCTAATGGAATTATTTTTGAAACATCGTGTACCGATACCCCGCAACAAAATGGCGTTGTAGAACGCAAACACCGTCATATTTTGGAGGTGGCTCGGGCACTTCGTTTTCAATCGGGATTGCCTATTGAATTTTGGGGAGAATGTATTCTTACTGCAGTTTATATCATAAATCGTCTCCCTACACCATTGCTCAATAACAAGAGTCCATATGAGTTAATGTTTCATAAAACTCCTTCTTATGAACATTTTCGTATTTTTGGATGCTTGGTCTATGCTCATAACAACAAACGAAAAGACAAGTTTGAAGAAAGGGGGAGCCCATGCATTTTTGTGGGATACCCACAGAGTCAGAAAGGTTATAGAGTCTTCGATTTAATCACACAAACTGTCTATACGTCCAGGGACGCTACATTTTTTGAGGATATTTTCCCATTTAAAATTACATCAAATTTGGAAGATAAATCTCTCAATAATGCTGTCCGCCTGGCTCTTGACCGTGTGATGAACACTCAAGCCTCTCCATCTGTCCCTATCTCTTCACCAGTCATACGCAGCTCATCTTTGGAAACACCTGCCACCTCTTCAACACGTGTTAGTGAGCAAGAAGCCCAAGAGCATATTACACAAGAAAACGCCATGCAACATTCTACTGCTCATGCACCTCCTACGTCAGACCATGCACCACATGATGACACCAGTGGCCCCCGCCGAAGCAAGCGTGACCGGCAGCAACCGAAGCATTTGGATTGTTTTGATGTTACATTGCCACCCTCGCTCGGCCACCCGACATCTTCCGCCAATTCAGCGCACTTGACGGTACATCCACTTGCACAATTTCTTTCTTATAATAAATTTTCCCCTTCTCATCGTGCTTTTTTAGCGGCCATCACGTCACGTGATGAGCCCAAATCTTTCTCTCAAGCTGTCCAGGACCCTTTATGGAGAGAGGCTATGCAGCGTGAAATTAAAGCGCTAGAAGCTAATGGGACTTGGACTTTAGTTCCCCTTCCTCTCGGAAAGAAACTTGTTGATTCCAAGTGGGTCTATAAAATCAAATACAAACCAAACGGCGACGTCGAACGCTATAAAGCTCGTCTCGTTGCCAAAGGGTTCACTCAAATTGAGGGTGTAGATTTTCATGAAACTTTTGCTCCCGTAGCAAAGTTAGTCACTGTTCGTTGCCTGCTTGCTGTCGCAGCCAAATGCAATTGGATTGTTCATCAATTGGACGTAAACAATGCCTTTTTACATGGTGATTTGAGGGAGGACGTATACATGCGCGTTCCTCAAGGTTTTTCCAAAAAAGGCGACAATCGGGTGTGTAAGCTCCAGAAATCACTCTATGGGTTACGCCAGGCATCCCGAAATTGGTATAAAAAATTTACACATGCTCTTACACTCATGGGCTTCCGTCAATCTCACGCCGATCACTCTCTTTTCATTTATCGGCAAGGCACCATTTATACGGCTGCACTTATCTACGTTGATGATGTCCTACTTGCCGGTAATGACATCACTCACATCGCTCGTATTAAACGGTCCCTTGATGATCAATTCACCATTAAGGATCTCGGTCCACTTAAATATTTTTTGGGCATTGAGGTAGCTCGTTCTCCTTCCGGGATTGTCCTCAGTCAACGTAAATATACATTGGATATCTTAGCAGAAAGTGGCATGCAAGGCAGTCGACCCAGCTCTTTTCCGATGGAGCAGAATTTAAAGTTACGGCCGGATGATGATAGCCCAGCTGTAGATGCTGACATGTATCGACGTCTCATTGGACGCCTACTATATCTCACTGTAACTAGACCCGATATTGTATTTGCAGTAAATCAACTGAGTCAATTCCTCTCTTATCCATGCCAGAGTCATTTGGATGCTGCTTATCGAGTTCTTCGTTACTTGAAGGGCACGCCTGGCCTCGGTTTGTTTTTTTCTTCCCATGCAAACTTCACTCTGGAAGGCTATTGTGACGCTGACTGCGCAGGTTGCTCTTTCACCCGCAGGTCCAGTTCTGGATACTTCATCACTCTTGGTGGCTCTCCTATCTCCTGGCGTACTAAGAAGCAACCCGTGGTCTCTCGTTCTTCTGCAGAAGCAGAATACCGTTCCATGGCGGTAACCGTTAGCGAGATAATCTGGTTGCGGTGGTTATTACGTGACTTTGGGATTTTCTCTTCTGGTCCAACCCTTCTATATTGTGATAACCAGGCTGCCCATCACATTGCCACCAATCCGGTTTATCACGAACGTACCAAACATGTTGAGATGGACTGTTATTTTGTCCAAGAACGGGTGACTAGCCAAGAAATTCAGCCGCAATCCATTTCTACTACCAATCAAGTTGCTGATATCTTCACCAAGGCTCTTGGATCGGATCGTTTCCAATATCTTCGTGGCAAGTTGGGTGTTCTTGACCTTCACGCTCCAGCTTGAGGGGGAGTATTGAACGTTATTATATGTTCGACACATACATGGCAAGCACAGACTGATTACTCCTATGGAATATTCTAGGCGTATACATCACATTAATTGTTTTATTTCTTTCCTTACTCATTGTTGTTTCCCTTATTGTCATGGCCGTAGTATGCTTTATATGGCATGCATGTACAAACTGTAATACAATATATTGAGAACTTCCGATCATCTTCTCCGTTTGCATACTATATTCCATTCCATTTTATTTATTTATCAGCCTGGGTCATAACTTGCTTTAGTTTTATAAATGCTTCTTCTGCCTCCTCACTCCAAGAAAATGCATTTTTCTTCAGTAGATTAGAGAGAGGTTTACTGATAATACCATAATGCCTTATAAATTTCTTGTAACTAGTATTATACCCGTGCGATGCACGGGACAATTTTTTTTTCGTGTATTGTCTATTTTGAGTTATGATTTAAGTGTTAATGTAAGATAAATTTGGTGAACAAATTTCATATGCATTATGATTTGACCAAAAAAAGCTTAAAAAATTGAAGGGCAATATGGAATGGTTAAAACGGGAATCTTCATTGCATATACTCATATACCACTGCACTATATGAAATGGTTTTTGTTGAATGCGAAGGATGAAGTTGTTAAATTCTTCCTTCAAAAAAAAAGTTGTGAAATTCTTTGATTGTTCCTATCTTATTTTATATTACTTCCATTCTTAAACAATTGTTATATATTGAGTTTTGCACTATTCACATTCTACTTTGATTATAATATAGGGAAATTATTTCAAATAAGAACAGGCATACTTTTATTTCTCTAAATAGAAGTAATTACTGTTATGTTTTGGCAATAACAGACTTTAAACATGATAATTTTTTTTAAGTTTAACACTAATTATTCTTATTTAGAAAATATAAATATGACGGTCATAGTTTGGAATTCACAAACGTTTCTACTTGTATTTCAAGAATTTTCCCTATACTTTTTTACATATAATTAAACTACGTTTTTGAAAATTATGTTTAAATTTGACTTATCTTTATTTTCAATGCATAGTTTTTAAATATTCCTAAAAAATATTAAGATCTTTTTGAGAAGCTACACTCAGAAGCATTTGAGAAAAGTTTGTACCTTTTAACATTAATTAGGCATAAAAGCTTCAATGTCAAACAAAACTAATTCAAACAGTTATCTTTTTATCAAATACTACCACTATCTAATTTAAAGGTTCCCGTCCACTATTCTCCGGTCAACGTAAAATCTTATTAATCTTTTACTTCATATATCTAACTTTTATTAAATTAGAATTTTTCTATTGCGGCTTTATAAAATTTTAATGTAGTTTCTGAATGTGTTAATTTTATTTACCAAAAAAATATAACTACAGACAAAAATCGGTTAACTTTATGATCGCGTGGGAACCTTTCTACGGGACGGAGAAAGTATCTACTTTCTTTTTCTATCGAAATATTTTGATTCACTAAAAGCCAACGATTATTAATAGCTCACAAAAATATCTTTTCAGCATAAATTGTCAAACATACCCTAAAATCATAAATAAAATAATTAATACCGATCGAGCACAACTTTTTTTAGGAACAATTCAGGCCAGCAACTACCAATCGATTAAAGTGTCACTCATTAAAATACTATTTTGTGGGAAGTAACACATCATTTCGAAAACCGATTTTCAAAATTGGATGTTAAATATATAGAAAAAATATTGATGTTAGATTAAAGTCCTAATTAATCAGATTTTCTAAACATTCGGTCTTGTCTCTTGTAAAGCCCATAAAATTTGCATTGAAAATCATATCGAAATGCTGATGCTAGAATGAATAAATGACCACATAAAAGGAAGCAATCTGCGTTTATACATTGTGCATGTTTTTTGAACTAATAGTTTCAATCTGCATATTTATAAAAACTAATTTAATTTGTATTTCTGCCATTTTTATTTTTCGAACATACATTGATATCAAATTACTTTTTAATGATATAATTTGTACTCTCAACCATCTAAAATGTTAGATCTCAACATCAACTAATATAGGCAGTATATTAAAAAAATCGATTTATGTCTTGACTTATATAAAAAAAAATGAGTATTAAAACAAACTTATCGGGGGCCACTACCAGTATGTGTTTTGTAATTGTGTACCATCTCAAATTCTATTTGTGCATAAAGTTTTACTTATTTTCTTTTCTAATTGATTCAGGTGTAGTAGATAATTGATACACAAACGTAACCTTCACCCTTGGGAAAACCACATTAACAAAATTGTAAACAAATTTTAATTAAACACTAAATTAAACTTTGATGAACTTCACCTTTGGAATCAAGTGTTCATATCTTTTCTTTAGGTAAAATGTTGTGATGTACATATTTGTACATTTCTAATGAACGATTAATGTTAACTACTACTAAATTGCTATTACGTTTGCATTAGGAAATTAAATATCTTTTCAATATTTACCATTGTATTTATGTGCTTTTCAAGTAAAAAATGACATAGATTTGTCTCGATTTACACATCATGAAGTAGCACATCCTAGATTGCATGTGAATGACATTTTTATACGAACATATTTAAATTAGATTATATCTGTGAGAGCACGTTTAAAAAAAATGATATTATTGGAAATTGTAGTTATTGATTGGATTTGGAAGTAAAAAATTGAATAATGTGCGTTTTAATATACATTTACCTTTGCATTATGTAAGAATACACATTCCCATCCGTTGACGACTTGGCATCTATCATGGCATGCTTCTCCTCGCATTGAGAAAATTGTTATAATTGTACGGTTGTACCAATATATACCATCAATGGCGTATGTTGATAGTTGATCATGGCAAACACCGCGACTTTAATTGGCTGCATATAACACAGACAAAAATTAAGTGAATACTTCCCATGCAATAGAGTAAAAGTGCATAGTTTTTCATATATGACGTGATTGACGTCAAACTGTGGATAGACTTGGAGGCAATTTATATTCTAGGTTGGCAGTTGTTTTGATTTTTGAATGGGCATAACAGCAAGAGATGATAATTTCTAGAGGTGCGATTTCTTTTGTAACTATATAATTTTAATATATCCATATCAATACGTGTTGCAGTTATTTTCCACGTAACGCAACTCTAGCAAACGGTTAGTGGCATTTTATTACTGTGATGTCATGATGACATCAGGTGTTTGCCTGGCGGGAACAGTTAATGGCCACGGTTCCCTTTTTATATATATAAAGATATCCTGTGAGTCCTAAGGGACCCCATAATTGTTTGATATTTTTTGACAAGACCAATCAACCATAGCTTGTATCTTGGTTGGATCAGTGGACACCCCTCTTCCAGAAATGATGTGTCCCAAATATTCAATGCTTGTAACTCCAAAAGTGCATTTGCTTCTTTTGGCGAAAAGTACATTGTTCTGCAACACCTTTAGAGTTTGTTCCATGTGTATAACGTGTGACTCTAAATCAGGACTATATACCAGAATGTCATCAAACAAGACTAAAATGAATTTCCTAAGAAAGGGTTTAAAAATGAAATTCATAAGACTTTGAAAGGTGGAGGGAGCATTGGTCAAGCCAAAAGACATCACCAGGAATTCATAATGGCCTTCATGGGTTCTAAATGTTGTCTTTTCAATATCTTCCTACCTCATTCTGATTTGTCGGTATCTAGATCTCAGATCTATCTTGAACAAAATACTTGGAGCCATGAGATTCATCCAACAACTCATCTATAATAGGTATGGAGAATTTGTCTTTGATAGTTTGTTTGTTCACCTCACGGTAATCCGCACAGAACCTCCAACTGTTATCTTTCTTTTTAATCATCACAATGGGCAAATTATAGGGACTGACTGTATCTTATGATTCCATGTTCCAGCATTTCTTTTGTGATTTCTTCAATAGCAGATTTCTGGATTGCAGGCTATCTATAAGGGCAAACATCGACTGTATTAGAGCCCGACTTGAGGTGAATTTCGTGATCATGACTCCTTTAGAGAGGTAGTGTTTTTGGCTCCTCAAACACTGCAGAATACCTTGACAAAACCTCCTCAATAGGTGCAAGAATATTCTTCAGTTGGTTCATTTCTCCATGTACTTAAGAATCTTCATCCAGTTGTATCTTGATCATAAAGAATTGCCCTACATTCATTCTTCTTTTTTATGCATCTCTCTTTAGCTTGTTTTCCGATGAGCCAATGCAAGTTTCCCTTCTTACATCCTCTTAACACACCCTTCTTCCATTATACTGAAATTCCATAGTCAATTTTTCAAAATACCATTTGATAGGTCCCAAAGAGGCTAACCATTGGACACCCAATACCATCTCACACCCTCCTAGGGGTACCAACATGGTATCCCCAACAAATTCATTCCCATGTAGCTCCCATTTGAATTGCTGGCATGTTTTTGTAGTGACATTATGGCCTTGTGTTTTATTAATTCGTTTACCTATTAACTTTGGAATCTATCTAGATGGCATTATCCAGATTGTAAGTCGGAATATGGCCTTGTGTTTTGTTAATACTTGGTATTTTTCTCGAATTGTCGATTCAAGATCGTCACTTCATAGTTTTCACATAGAAAGACATTCACTAGTCTAAAACTTATTAACCTTATGGCTTCCGTTTATTGAGGCAGGATATATCCTAGTGTGAAGTCGTGTTAGAAGCCTCTTACATTGGTGGGATCATTTTAAAGACACTCTGATGTAAACCATGCCCAATTTGTTCAACCTTTAACCTTCAAAGATTATTTAACCTTGAGAAAGGTTGTTTGACCTTGAAAAAGGTTGTTTAACCTTGAAAGAGCTTGTTATTCTCAATTCTGAAAATTAAACATCAAGGGGAATGATAATTTATTTGAAACATCTTCAGCTCTATATTTGACTAATAGTGATCTACTACCTTCTTTAAGATACCTCTTAAATACTAATGCCCACTAACTGTTCAAAAAAATACCCAAGTGAATTTTTGTTCATTTTTTAGTGAGTGTTTATTCTTTGTTGCACTTGAATAAAGTATTGAGTGTGTATACTTTATTTTTCATAATAGTTCTTTGTTTTAAGTAGATTTAAATACATTTTTTCTACTTCCACATCTTTAATGATAGTTTAATACATTATTAATAAAGAATATACTACATTGCATATTATAGAAAGGGGTTTCTATTATATTTGAATGAGTATAATGCTACAATGAAATGTGTACACACAAATGAATATTTGAGCACATTAGACAATTCAAATGATCTTTTAAATTTTTTGATACTCAATTCGTAAGTTATGTGTGTCATTTGGTACGGGTGTTAAGCTCATTTTAAAATGCTATATCAATGCATATCTCAAGAATATAATATTACACTAGATTGCATATTAGATTGACATATTGAATTCATAGTAGTTGAATATAGATATAATTTCAAAAAAATAAAAAGGGAGAAATTAAGAATAAGAAAGTGAACTAGAAGTTATGGCAACATAGATCGCGACATTTAAATGCAGACTTCTAATGCTCAATATAGAAGACTTGATGCTCAATGAAAAATGTCTTGATACTCAACTAGCAGTACTTACGATTTTTATATAATGCATATTCAAAAGTACAATATTGAATTAATTCCACTTTTGGTCCTATGAGTTTTATGTCGTTTCCACATTTAATTCACGTCTTTCACTTTGTCCACTTTTGGTACTTGACTAATGTTTCTTGACCATTTGTTCTCCTTCTCCGGGGATTTAAACAACTGGAAATATTGCAGGAAGGACCATATATGAAAAAAATTACAATAGTCATGTATCAAAAGTGGTCAAAGACGTGAACCAATTGGGGAATTGGTGCAATATTCGTCAGACCAAAAGTGAAATTTATTCTATTGGAACTCATACGAGTTGCTTATAGATACTCCGTATAATTTAAGATATTTTATAAACGAAAAAAGTGAATTAGAAGGTATGAAATAAAGATCACGATGTTCAAAATTAGACCCCTAATACTCAACAAAATAAGCTTGATGATTGATAAAGGTACATTGATATTCAACTAAATGAAGCCACAATTTTCAACTAAAATTACCAAAATACCACCGGCTGTACAGTGCACACCATACAACTGATGGTACGATATACAGACTCTCACTTACTTAGGATATTATTGTTCAAATACATATATATCATACTAGTGATTGTCTCTAAGACATACATATAACAATCTCCTACTTGGCCTAGTGCCAATCACCATCGAATCTAACACCTAGATTCTCAAAATGTGTAGTCCGTCTTATTCACAGCTCAAAGGTTGGAATAGCGAAATTGTCCTTAGTGGGAACACATTCTATTGTTGCTTCTCCTCTCGCTATCAACTCTCGAACCACACGATAGTGCTTTGGAACATGTCCATTATTTTTGTTGCATCTTGGTTCCTTTGTTTGTGCAATAACAGTGTATTATCACAATAAATAGTTATTAGACATCAATCATTCAGGACCACCTCTAATTCGTTGAGAAACTCGTGCATCCAAATGACCACCTCAGTTGCTTCTAATGTAGCAATGTGGTGGGACTGAGTAGTCGAGTACGCAGTAGTCTCTTGCTTGGAAGTCTTCCATTCCACTACTGCTCCATTAAGATTGAAAACATATCCTGATTGTGACTTATACTCATCGATCATTATCATTCATGAAGCTAGCATTAGAGTAATAAAATATTGTTATTTCATCCTGACCACCATAAATCCAGAAATATCTTTAATTCGTCTAAGATACTTATGAATTGTCTTAACAGAACTCCAATGTCGCTCACTTGGGTTATTTTGATATCAACTAACCACATTAAGCGCATAAGCCACATATGACCTAGTCTGGATCATAGCGTACATAATTTATCGAATAGCAAAAGCATATGGAATTCCTTTCATGTATTTTGATTTCATCGTCAATCTAATGACTATCCCTCTTAGAAAATGATATCCCATGACTCATTGGATTCTTCCATTCTAAATCATTGTATTGTTTTGTTAGTATATGTGAATTGCGAAAGACGCAACATCCTATTAACTCTATCTGAATAATTTCAAGGATATAACACGATTCACTTGGATCTAACATTTTAGATACCAAATTTTCACACATTTCAATGAGGAGATGTGATTCCTTGTGATAAAAAAAATGTCATCAACATATATGACTATAAAGATCAAGCATTGTTGATGTGCTTTGTAAACATGCAAGCATCCTCGTTGCTTCAAATGAAGCCAAATGATTTGGATACTTAGCCCAAATGATCAAAATCGATATTCCAACTCCTACAGGCTTGCTTTAGCCCATAAATGAATTTATCCAATTTGCATACTATTTGGATATGACATGTATACTAACCTTCAGGTTGTACCATGTACACCTCCTCCTTGAGGTTTCCTTTAAGGAATGCAACTATGACATCGATTTGTAAAATCCCATAATCATATATGTTAATATTGCACGTAAAATTCCAATAGACTTGAGTTGTGAAAATGGATAATGGGTCTCACTATAGCCAGTTCCTTCTTTTTATTATAAATTTGATCCACAAATCTCACCTTGTATGTTTGCACCTTGCCATCAACATTAAATTTGTTTTTGAAAATTCATTTGCATCGAATTAATTTAACCCCTATAGGCTTGTTCATCTATCCATTTTAATAACATATATTTGAATGAGATGATATGAATATGAGGTTCCTCCATAGCAAGTATTTCCATAGTTCTTGATTTTATCGATTTTATCAAGCTATCGGGTATAAACCCAATATTCTACGAGTTTGTCATCAGCCTTCTCATCTATTTTGAATTGATCTTGATGCCTCGGTCTCCGCCTGAACCACTTCCTTCCTTTATTCTCATAAAGGTTAATTGTATGATTTACAGTCAAACTAATTTTTTGAAGTGGTGGACGCTCAATCTGATTGGATCGTTGCTTGTTCACTGGATTAAAATAATCTTATGGATGGAGTTTATGAAGATGATTTGCATTCATTTTTTTAATATTTTTATATGTTTACTTTATTACCGTTTTTGCTTAATTTTACGATATTTATTCTTGTTCTTTCGTTGGTTTAGTTGATAGTATAGGATTTTTCTGTTTGCTTAGAAGTAAGAGGACCTTTGTGATTAATGATAGCTTCAAGTTTAAGTGGTGGTTAGTGATTCGAGTTGCTCTTGTTAGGGTGATCATTTCCATATCTAATCGTTAGACATATATATCTAGTGATTGTTTATGTTCTTTGTCCATTGTACTCACAATATCTATTTTGAATTAATATAAATTTGGCATTTACTATTAAAAAACTTTGTATTGTGGTTAAATAGATTAGTTTTAATGTCTATATAGAAGTTTCGTAGAGTACAATGTACCTCTCAATTAAACAACACAACAAGGTAATTAAAAGGAATATTGCACTCGTCCTCAAATGTGTGTGTGTTGATAGTTGATTACCAAAATATATGATTGTGTTGAGATGACGAATGCAGATCATCATCATCATCGCGAGATGGGGAATGGACATGTCGACCTTCGTATGATGTTATTACCATTCTTGGATCCTCTGCTAACCTCTCCACGCGTTTCTTAACCCGACAATTATCTTGCGTGCATCTATAATAACTCCTGCATTTGAAGTAAGATTATTTGGGTTTCATGGTCAACTTTACAATATTATTAACAATGTTCAAAATATTAGAGTATGACAATGTACAATAGCTTGTGGGGAAAACAATATAAACGAAGGGAAGAAACAAGGATATGATAGATAAAAGAAATTCCATGATTGGAAACTTTAACACAGTATCAAGTTTCATAATATTCTTATTCACTTTTTGAGTTTCAATATAGTTTCAAGTGTACTATCAACAGTTCAACCCATTTAAGTTGTAATTATAAGTTGTAATTGTTAGTTGTGGCTTAGATTTTATATGGAAATTTTACCTTCTATCAATAAAACATGATCCCCAGACTTTTTTGGGATTAAGACTTGATAGAATGTTGTTGTTGTATATATCAATGAAACATGATAAACTCAATTGGAAACTTTAAACATACAGGAGGCGGTGATATTTTGGTCCATGAGTAAGATAAAACGACTAATCTTGAATGTAAGAATAATGGTCATTGCAGATTTCAATCATGAGTACAAAACAATTGTGATTTCAGAAGGCACTTGCAAGTCATTAAGTGGTAACTCTTAAACAGAAGTGTGGTGGCATGTTCAAATAAGTGAAGACCATTGAAGGTATTTGTAAGAGGAGGGAGTTGAACATTAGAAAGTTATAAATAAATAAAAGTGTACCCCATGTTATTTCCTTAGAGTGAAAGTATCAATTAACATTAATGATGTTATGGCTTGATCAAAGCATTCAGAAAAGATGGAGGAGCAAATTTGCCAACTAAGAACAAGAACGAAACAAAGAAACAGGCCCGGATAACTTAACACGTGAGCAGCCCACTTAGGAAGTATTTGCTAAAACTTAAAAAAAGTTCTTTTCAGCTATTGACTTTAAAAAGATGGAATAAAGTATTTTCAAATGACATCTTCTACTTAAATTAAGCACTTAAAAACTAAAAGCTGGAAGTAGGTGGAAGAGTGTTTTAAACTGCTTTTCACTTTTTCTATTACACAAAAAACACTTATTCTATCAAACACTACCAACTTTTACCTTTTAGAAGCACTTTTTTCTCAACCACTACCAACTTTTACCATTAAGTACTTTATCCAAAATCACTTTAAAAAAATCATTTTTTGAAGTATAAGCAATCACAAACACTCCCTTAGAGAACCTAATTACTCCATAATATTTCAAACCTAGATTTTGTATTCCATTTTGAAGTCATTTGAGTTTGCACCTAAAGTTCCAAAAATGGATGCAAATGAGATATGAATCTAATTAGGATCTCAAAATCAAAGAATTGAAAACAATCTATTTCTATTCAAATGTTGGGGTGAGAGTACAAACTCAAAAGATTGTAAAAACAAGTGATGCACCAGCAAATTTTGTAGTGAAGAAGTTTACAAGCTAAATTAAGGGGAAGAAAGTGATGGATGTCTCTGTTCTAAAAGTTTGGCAATACGGGCCAGTATATAAGGTGGCAAGCATAATAGTTACTCCTCAAAGTGATGGCATAGTAGTCCTAGATAGGCATGAGACCAACTTAGGTTTATATGGTAGTATTAATGTCATAAATTGGAGTATTTTATAAACATTTTAATAATTATTTTAATGTAGAAAAAAATACATAGTACTCCTCTATTGGAATATCACATTTTTACTAGGACTAAGCAAAACAGTTTGGTTCAACTAGAACAGACCAAATCAAACTTAAAAGTGGTACTTTGATTCATTTCGGTTCACTGAAGTAAACCATTTGGTAACCATATAGTCAAATTGAATGGCTTGTTTTGGTTTAGTCTTAAATAAGAAAAACCCATACATCGAATTAAACAATGTTTAATATTACCTCTGTCCCGGTGAACTTTTCCAAGTTAGAATTATATGAGAAATAAGAAAAGTGAAAGTTGTGTGGTTGTGGTTTGTGTAGAAGAGAAAGAAATGAGTTGAACCACAAATTAATTACTTTAATAGGGAAGCGATAAAGTTTTTCGGGGTAACTAAAAAGAGAAAGTTGGCAAAGTTCAATTGAACTAAGAGAATATTTATTAAAATTATTTATATTTGTCTATAGACTACGGTCTTCGCGTGTAGGCTAGAAATAAGTAAATTATACATGGAAAACAATGTGTAAATGGAAAAGCATTGGAGTGACTAAGAAAACTGATTCCATGTACGGGGTGTTTGGAATTGATTCTGCTTCTGCTTCTTTTTTAAAGTAGAAGCAGAATCAGTTTTTCAGAAGCTGGTCTCCCCTAGCTTCTAAAAAAACTGATTTCAGGAATAAATTAGAGCACCAGAATCACTTCTGCACTTTCACCCAAACACTCCGACTTCTGCTTCTACTTCATGGAAGAGCAGAAACAGTTTAAGAATCATATCCAAACAATCCCTAATTTTTGCACAAGTAATTTATACGTGGTATCTTCCACGGCAAAAATAATACGTACGATTAGTATACTACTACAGTACTACGTACTAGATATTGCTACAAAAATGTATTGAGTTCATTGTGTATGGTTATTTTCATTTTTTTTACAAATAGATCTACTCTGTAGACTGTAGTATATTGTTGTGTTGCCAACATATAACGGTATGTGAAATAATGAAATGAAAATTTAGTGCCTATTTGGTAATTCTTTTTTTCGGCTTATCAATTTTTTCACCAAACACGTAACTTTTTATTTCACGCGCTGAATTATATAATAATAAAAAAAGTAAGGTTGGGGTTACTTTTCTGGTTGTATTGACTGAAGTTACTGTAAAAGATGACTATAGCTATTTTTTCATATAATTTTTTCATTATTTATAAATAAAAAAATATTTTAAATATTTTCTTTTCATAAATCAACAGAATTAGTCAATTCAGCTACTTAAGCCATAATTTCATAAATTTTAATAGAATCAATCGATTCAGCCAATTTTAATGTTATCAAATAGGCTTTTAAAATTACATTTGAAAAAAAAAATGAACAAAATGTTTTTATAAGGTGAAGTGGCGAACCTTTTTAAAATGATGAAATAATTAAAGTAAAAAAGAATACGGAGTACCAAACTCCACTACCACCCTGGAAAGAGCCTTCGTTGTCAGTGGCTTTTATGAAACACTGTTGGTCAACTTTTACTCGAGCACAGTGTAGATTAATTCCACAGATGAATATTGTTCATTATAACCACCATAATTGCATTGCAATAATTATCAGATCATCAGCGTATCAAATCGCCTTCCATAAATTCATATCGATCAATATATGTTCCTATAATCATTTTGAGTATTACAACATTCACATTAGACTTTAGAGGGTTCAACACCAGTAATTAACTGCATGGGTTCGCCTAAATTAGTCTAAGGATGTTTTTACTTGGATGGTAATTTGCTGGTCTGGTCTGATCTGGTCTGGTCTGAACCGGTCTGGTTTGGTTTCTTTGTATTTTTATAACTACCCAAGTCTGGTCTGATCTGGACTGGTCTGGTCTGGTCTGGTCTGATCTGGTCTGGGATAAATTACAGTCCAAGTAAAAACATCCTAAGAAAACATTTGCAATATAATTTAGAGCAAACCTAAAAATTGGCACTAAAATTTGCAATGTACTAAAATTGTACAAATTGTGACAGAAACGATTAAACGAATTAGTTATAAATATGTTTTAGTAATAAAATGAATAAAAATTACGTAGTATATGAAAAAGGGTAATATTGTCATTCAATTATAATGTCAATTTATGTCTTACTTGTTTTGATTATTACACAATTTACGTAAAATTAAAAGTTTATTATTTGAAAAAAATAGGAAAAACTGTCAATTTGGTCCCCGTACTTTCATGAAAAAGTCAATTAGGTCCAATGTTCATGGATTTGATTGATTTTTTTAAAAGTATGAGGATCTAATTGACTTTTTAATGAAAGCACAAAGACCAAATTGACAGTTTTCCCTTTGAAAATATACACTCGGTAATATATTAGACCAGTTGAAAAAAGAATTAGGAACCAACTCTTAAACTCATGATTACAGTGGTGAGATTTAGTGGTAAAGCATCGGAAATACTAAGATTTGCTGAAAATAATTATACCATATATATCATTGTGATGGGGAACTTTATTAAAATCATATTTGAAAAACACAAATTTTAAAAGCAAAAAGTAAAAACAAAACGAGGTATCAATTTGCTTGTAAGTTCAATTCACCTTTTTAATTGTCATGTAAGACATGTAGTTAAATTATCATCTGAACATGCACTAATTGCCCGGATCCTCAAAGTGAACTTCGAGGAAAAGGTACTTTCCATAGAATCCTTTAGATTCTTTTTGAACCGGTGGGCGTAACTCAATTGATAATGGGGGAGTACCACAAGAGTTAGGTTCTGGGTTCGACTCCCGGCAACTGCGATGAGAGATTACTTAATAGAGAGCCTCTGTAAATACCGGGGACGGAGCCTCACTCTCTATCTGTCAGATTGTGATTATAGTCCAATTTACATCCTCCCATCGTGCCGTCCGGTCGGTGTTGGGGGCCCCTCAGGGATGAGGTGCATTGTCATCCTTTTTTTAGATTCTTTTTGTTGTATTTGCTATTCAAATAGCCAAATAGGAGTATTACACTTTTCGATAGCAGAGTTAATTAGGAAATTACTCCATGTTTTTCATTTTTTTTTTGTATGGTTGATACTTAAATTAATTAGATCTCAAGCTATTGTACAATGTTCCAACTGATCAATTGTGGGAGCATTTGCCTATATAATGAAACTCTAATACTACGTATAATGGACCATTTACTTCGAAGTGAACCTAGACTCTTCTAGGTCATTTTATGTGTTTAAGATTAAACCATTTTTTATAAGGTACTTTTATCAAGAAATTAATTTTAGATAAACTCTCAATTTGTTATTTTAATATAAGCCACATTCTTTCAAAAAGATAAGTTCTCAATTAATCGTTTCTTTCTGAATCTCAAGTTCTCCTTAATTTACAACTAGTTTTAAAATTCTCTACAGTTAACCTTCATCCCATCAATCGTTTATTATATTACATTCATTCACATGTATGAAGCTAATATAATAAATATCCAAACACATACTTCCTCAGCTCTATGATTGAGTTCGTAAATGAATCTGAATGCATGAGTCAAATACATATATTTGTCTAAGCTATTCGATTTGATTTGGATAATTTTATACTCTAATTTCAATAATATTTATTTGTTTATATATCGATCATAAATAGTACTCCGTATTATATTCATGTTGGATTTGGCTAATTATTTTACATATGACCATTTTTTTCTAATGTGTGTGTTATGTTTATATTGAGATTAATGAAAATGAAAGTATATCAATAACTAATTAACTACCGTTGCATATCATTTGTTTCTTTTTTTGCTTGATTTTTATTTTAACTGTGAAAAATCAATATTCTGAATGCTGAAAAAAAATTAGACACATAGAATTAGAAACATAAGGACTGTGGAACTATTAAAAAAAATCATTGAAATAAAATTTATTTACAAAATATGTCTAAATTTAGTATATATGAGTATGGTGTCATTGTCACTTGGAAGTAAAAATTGAACATAAGTTACACTCTAGTCATTAGTAAGTTAAACAATCTTAATTTTAATTATAAATATGTAATTATTTCAATTTTATAAACGTTTTAAGGAACTTTTATCAAAATTCCCTGGCCAGTTTTTGTCTAAAAATAATGATTTCCGCATGTCTGATTTCACATTTCGCGTTACATACATTCCAAGTCCTCTTCCGATCTCCTCCGATATATATGCCTCAACCAACAAATACAACGCATCTTAAATTATTTTAGGTGAAACTCTTGATTTTAATCACAAACCACTCCATATACAGGTTGCAAGTGATTTAATGTTTTATTTGATTTGTAATTCCAATTAGTATGTGACTAATAATTACATATTTATAACTAAAATAAACGATGTTTACAAAAATGTGACCAGTGACTAGAGTAGTAATGAAATCATAGTAACTTATTTTAATTTTATAAACTTAGGTTACTATGACACTACATTAATGTAGTAACTATTAGTCATATTTTTATAACTAAGTATGTTTTTATAATATTTTTGAAAAAAAACCCATAAAAGTTTAAGCATTTTCTAAAAGTGGAAAGTCCATCACTCCATGTAATTACATATATATTTATGACTAAAAGAAATGATGTTTATAAAAATGTGACTAGTGACTAGAGTAATAATGAAATCATATTCACTTATGTTCATTTTATAATATTTGTTGAAGTTTATTCCTTCAACCCTCGGATCCAACACGTAAGCCCAATGATTTCGAGTGGATTGTTTTAGTGCGAATGATTAACTGATCCAACAGCAAGTAAGATGAGCTAAGAGAATGATGAGCAAATAAAGGATCGGATATTATTAATGATGAATAACGCCCCGATACATTACACTTGCTAAGGCTGAAGACCATTCGTCCTATACTGCAGTCGAAGAGCTACGAGTTATATGCTAGGAATGCTAAGGCTAATAAGTTGCCAACCAAAAGTCCCTTTACATGGAGGGAAAGCCTGCTATTTATAGGGAAAAAGGGATAGGGGAAAAGCCTAATCTAATGGGCCGGAAGGGCCGAAATGGGCCTAATAGGCAAAAAATAGGTCCCGTTGATCGGGCTCTGTACTACGTATAGTCTTGGACTCCTGAACAGTAACGGGCCGGAATAATATATCTCTAAACAATATTTTCGAAAAAAAATCCATAAAAGTTTAAGCATTTTCTAAAAGGCGGAAAGTCGATCACTCCATGTAATTAGTTTTTGGACATGTTTAATTGCACCCTAAAAATCGTGAATATTGATTTTTATTAATTCCTGGCTTTCGAGCAAACAACCAAATCCTTCGATAAGGTGTATACACTAAACCAAAGTATTAATTTATCAAAGACCAATCAGTTTAACTGGATTAACTACTCCTATATATGTCAAACACCCACTAAAGCAAGTTTAATTATAAATTTACTACTCCTGTACTCGAGTACTACGTAAAATGACAAAGCTAGCTAGCTTTGCTAGGTATATTGATTGTATAGGTGTTATTGGACTTGTGATTGAAATTCACATATATAGCTTTAATATAATTAAGGTTGTCCATTGTAATTTTAATTAATTAAAGATCGATAGGAATGAAACAGTAATTATATGTATAGTAGCAACTAATTAATAAATTAACCTGGGATGTTGGGTGTTCTTGACAACTTTTTGGCCATATTTTCTCCACTTATACCCATCATCCAACACATCCACATCACTCATGGTCTTGAAGCTGAACCTTGGCTCTCTCACCTTCCTTCTGGTTGACTTCTTCATCTTCATGGCTGCTGCTCCTAATGATGTCACCCCCAACTTCTTACTCCTCTTTATGCACTCATTCATTTCTTCCCATTCCCTAGAATTGAAAACACACACAAATATTCTTCAAGTTATAAAATCATGCGCTTTTTATTATTCCAATTCTATACAAGCAAATAAACATGCAAATTTAATTAACTGCTATGAATATATGAGAAAATTAAATCTGAACCTAATTAGCTTAGCAAGCTGCCAGTAAACTAATTAATTGCTTCCCCCGTCCCGCAAACTGCCGGTTTGACTTGGATCAGAGTTTAAGAAATTGAGAATAAAGTGAAAATGTATGAATAGATGTAGTTGCGTAAGAAAACGGTAAATGAATGATAGCCACACGAAACTTTCCAAAAAGGGAAATGAGAAGAATTTTTTGGAACGTCCCAACAAGGAAAGAATTTTAAGGGAGGAAGGGAGTAATAAACAGACCAAAAGCCTAGCTAACTAAAAAAAAATTAACTCAGATCATAGAAAAGAAATTCTGATCACTCCCTTAATTGGCTTTTTAATAGGTAGCTATATATAATTTCTGAAATTAATTAATTACCACAAGTATGGAGTGGATCTCTGCAAGGAAAGGAGTTGGGGTGCTCCAAAGTGGGAAGATATGCCGTCTCTTTGATGAAGGTTATTATGATGAGGGGATGAAGATTCATGGAGAGAAGGCAGTGGGGCAAGAGAGGGTGTGATGAGGGTTTTTAGAGTCTCAAATGGAAGAGTGGTATTATTATTATTGCAGCATAAAAACTGAAGCTGTTGCAGGGATGACATATGATCTTGATCCTCCTGAAACAAGATGTGGTCTAGTGTGGCTTGGGATGCGCTTCTCATCTCTCTCTTTCTTTCTTTCTCTCTTAGATCATCTGCTGTGGTGTCTTTGTGCGTGTGAGTTAGGACTTATGAGTGGGGAGGAAAAGTTGATTGGAGTATAGTATAGGGTTCTATATATATACTTGTCAACTTAGGCTGCAGGTTGCGAACCCATGGGCTGAAAATGTTTTTTTGAACTTTTCACCTCAAATTTGGTGCGAACCCATACAATATCCTGGATTCCATTTTTTATCTTACAAATTTTATAAATACCACCAACTTATTATCTATATTTATTTTAGTTTTCATTTTTTATATCACATTTATTCGACTTTTTATTCACTTTTGCTCCTCGATTTCGTGTAATGTCCGGCCATCTGGAGACATTAATAAACATTGTCTATATTTATTTCTATCCTATGTGGCATAAGAGATATATAGAAATATGATGATTATTTTAATCTAATATGGGGAAAGTTGTGTATGAGCTTGGCAACTCTTTTTCTCTCGCTAATCCAATCCATTGTGGCCTCTTTGTACGTGCGTGTGACTTGGGACTTGTGAGTTATAAGTAGTGAGTGGGGAGGAGAGTTGATTAAACTATAAGGTTCTATGTACTTGTGATATATAGAAGGCAAAGTTACGAGTTAGAGAAAAAGAGTAATATGATAATAATTGATTTAAAAAATGTTTATATCTGCCCCAGGGGTATTTATACTAGTAATAAATGCTATGTGCATTAAATACATGTACAAGTGTGAGCTATTCTATGGGCAAAAGCCCTCCTATGCGGCAGAATGTGAAGTGTGACATTCACTGATGATATGTCGAGTTGGTGGAAGAGGTGCCCCGGCAAGACGAGGTGCTTGGGCACTCATCCCTGTTGTTTCCTTTGCCTTGAGTGGGCTTCTGTCTGGGTTGATCCAGGATGAGGTGCCCACCGTGGGCATGTGTGTAACGATACATGTCTAATGTGTTTGTCACTTGATTCTCTTCGTCCCGGTTGTCCCTAGTGTTGGCGACCCTCGTCTGGCCGAGGGTCCAGCCGAGGTGGGTAGTCCAAAGTATTTTGAGCCGTTTGCACATGGATCTCTAAAAACTTATAAACACCAATGAAAGTAAGGGCATGAATGGTATATAAAAAGTGTTGGTGTAATAGTAAAACAACGCATGGTTGGCCTCTAAGCTTAATCGATAGGACTCTCAATTTTTACTCATCATAAACCTTCTTACTCCGTCAAAACGTTCTCTTTTGGATTAATAGTTGCTCCGTTTTGTTTCACTGAAGCTCTTTCGCATTTCATATTAATTGCAACCATTTATTGTGATTAATAGGATCTTTAGCTGGTGACTGGCTTTATTATTATCCAATGTCTTTAGTTTTCTTTTCGTTTCTACTCTAACCATTAGACTTAAGTTGATTGAGTTTTCTAAAAAATGATGACAGCGGACTTTTTCTTAGCTTTCAGGTACACTAACTTAGAGAATAATTGATAAAGCAAATTATTATATATAAAAAATTCTTAAGAGCATAATTTGTACTTCGTATTTATCGAATAATCAACATTAAATTATATAAATTGGAGGATGAGACAATAGTGATGCTAAAGTTCCAATATTTAGTTTTATTCAGAATGATAAGCACATTAACTAATTACATTATGAGTCTGTTTGGTAACACTGAAATCGGCGGAATCAGCTAATTATGCTGAAACTTCTGAAGTTCTGAGTGTATTGGCTGATTCTGTTGATTTATGAATAATTATATTTAAAATATATTTTATTGATAAAATAAAGAAAAAAAGATGTGAAAATAGCTAAAGTGGTCATCTACAGTAACTTCTCATCCAATACATTCAGAAAAATAACTTCAACCTTGCTTTTTCTTATTATTACACAATTCAGGAAATTAAAAGTTACGTGTTTGGTTAAAAAGTTGACTGACAAGTTTGATAAACCGAAAAGCACAATCACCAAATGAGCTCTATATTGTTTTTGCACAAAACTTGCACTAAAAATGCTTTTGTTGGGGTGGTTACTTACAATTCAACCATATTTAATTCAATCGTGCACATTTATCATGTGTAACTTTTATTAATTGTTGCTTCAGTGTTTTAATCGTAGGTAAAAAATAAAGTATTTCATGGGAAAATTGTTTTTTGTTTGAAAGAAGTATGTAACTTTACAAATGAAATCCTTGTGGGGTGGCTTAGTGAAGGGATACCCTTATGATATGTTTGTTTTGAGACACAGGTGGATGTTCAAGGAAATTGAAGGGAAGCTAAAAACATATAGTCTCTGTAATTGGCTAATTGATCTAAATTAAATATGATATAGGATATCCTATCTTTGAAAAGGTGTTGCTCTTTCGACATGATCACATTTGCACAATCCACCAAATCCTAGATTGTAACATATGTCTTTTGAGCATATTACATAACATTGACATTCTATCATAAGGCATTGATAACAAGGTGTATGTGAGTTTAGCATTATCTATTTGTTTTTTGCACTCTAATCATATCTGCATTCTTGATGTGTGTTTTCTCGCACTTAAAATAGTTGTAGAAAAGTGGTGTAAAGTACGAGTATCGTCTCCACAGGGACGGACAAAAGGGAAATAAAGATTAACTAAACTTTAGTGATTAAAAAGAAATAAATAAAATAAAAGTGCATATGTGCGAGATTGATTGATTGATTAAACTAAAACTAATGCTAATGAGCGAATAAAAAGATTTGGTTTTCCTTAATTAACGACGAAGGGAACAAGAATTGATTCCGGGGTTAACCAGATTTTTGGCAGAACAGGCCTAATCACATGAATTTAATTTAATTAAGCCTAGCTAATCATTAATAAGTTCTTACCGCTCTCGCGACGTAGAGTACAATAATTTAGGAGTCCAGGCTGATCTCTCATGCGACAAGATCCTAAATTATTGCCAAAACGAGGGAGCTTACGGCCCCTTAATCGTTACTAATCCCTTAGCGAACGATTAAGTGTGTGTGAATGTGTCCTAGAACAAATTAGATCTCTCTTAATTTATTCTATAAGCAATTGTAATTCTAGTGGCCATCTAGGTTACAAGAGATATCAGTTAAATTATTCAAACACAAATTAAACGGCATTCATGCAATTAAACCGACAAGAATCTAGCCATCAATCATGATTAACCCCTTCATCAACCCCAAATCCCTAATTAAACTACTCACAATTCATAATTGAAGAATCAACAGAATTGAGATGAATAGAAATAATTGTCATTAATTAAGAAGATGAACTTACAAATAATCCCAGGGTCTTGGAAGAAAATAGCGTAAGTGTGTGTAAATGTGTCCTAGAACAAATTAGATCTCTCTTAATTTATTCTATAAGCAATTGTAATTCTAGTGGCCAACTAGGTTACAAGAGATATCAATTAAATTATTCAAACACAAATTAAACGGCATTCATGCAATTAGACCGAAAAGAATCTAGCCATACATCATGATTAACCCCTTCATCAACCCCAAATCCCTAATTAAACTACTCACGCCTCATAATTGACGAATCAAAAGAATTGGGATGAATAGAATAAATTGTCATTAATTAACGAATTGAACTTACAAATAATCTCAGGGTCTTGGAAGAAAATAGCGTAAAAACGGTGTTAAATTCGTCCCTAGGCCTCTCCGTAATGTTCGTCCCCCCCAAAACGGGGTTATGGAGGCCTTATTTATAGAAAACAGTGAATTCGGGTCGAATTAGGACAAATCGCGGCCAGGCACGGTGCCAGGCATGATCGTGCCTGCGACCGTGCCTGCGGAAGATGCCCGTAATTCGCGTCCAGGCACGGCGTGCCTGACTACCAGGCACGATCGTGCCTGGCCTCCAGTAGCTTGTTTCCTTGATCAATGCCAGGCACGGCGTGCCTAGCTGCCAGGCACGATCGTGCCTGGCCTCCAGTAGCTCCCAGGATGATTCCTCTTCAGGAACGGCGTGCTTAACTCCAGGCACGACCGTGCCTGACCCTATTCTTCATTTTTCTTTCGTTTTCTTGCTCCGAATGCTCCCGGATGCCTACGAGATCGATCCAAATGCTCTTTCTTCACTAGAATTTCGTCGTGAATCTCCCAGTGGTCTCCAAATCTTCCAAATCTCTCTCGAATGCCTTCAAACCCTTCCCGAATGCCTCTCAAGCGCTGATTGCCGGACTCTAACTTCTTCAAATCAACTCCAAATGCTATGAAACTCGATCCAACGCCTGTTAAACACAACTTGAGCCAAAATTGAGACTTGCAACGCCTTAAAGCCAGAAAAATCATCAAAATCCGACCCGAACACGCATCAAATGCGTGTCTAAATACGGACTTATCAGACTCCCCCACACTTAAGCTTTTGCTTGTCCTCAAGCAAATCGAACAACGGGACTTACGATAATCACCACACGGAATTTAAAATAGTTAGCATACACACGTAGTTAAAGGGATATTCACAGGACAGACAATCTAAATCAAGAAGATTCTTCCCTAAACTACATCTTTGTACTCAAGCTAAACTATTTGACACAATTATTCATAACATCCTCAAAGTAATGACAGCATACACAAATAAACTAGCTACTGATCAGAAGGACTTGTGAATGTGATGGTGAATGGTTAATAATAATAGTCCCTTTATTTTGAGAGATAGGAATATTCTAACAAAGACTTAATGTATATAGGAATTTCAGGGCTATTCTTAGGAACAAGGAACTCAGTAGGCCACAAATTAGGAATAATCATTTAAACATATGCAAAGAGTAGACATGGCGTACAACTAAGCTAAACCGCCGCGACACATTTGTGCTTTGACGTATACTTGAAGTACGCGGAGGACTAAAGCTAATTTTTCAATAGCCTCCAAGTTCATTAATTATGGTTTAGTTTTCCTTGTCATGTTGGCACGAGAACGCCGTTTCTTTCGAAAGATACCCAAGTCTCATCTTACGCTTTTTGACCGGGGCTCCCATTCCCTTTTTCGCAAAGTAAGAGGTCTAGCTATATTCATTTTTCACCTTTCGGATTCTCACTAGACATTACCTCATTCTAATCTCGGCCTCACCAAGGAAAAATAGCAATTAAGGTTCATTTATTTAAAAGTGAATCCATGCCTACAATGCAATCCTCGAAAGTATCAAATTCCTAAAAATTGACTGCTCTTACCCTATTTGGGGCATAGGAACAGTGCCAAAAATGGCTCCTACACAAATTCCCTAAACTTAGCAAATTAATCCCCTAGTTCCCTAAACACCAAGACTAAGTCAGAAATATTCACGGGTAAGGAAACAGGCCATTTGGCTATGGAGCTTAATTAATTGGGTAACAAAAAACGGTCAGGCTCAAAATGGCTTCTCCTAAAGGGTTCTTATCAGGTGGGGTGGATGATTAATGGAAAATTCATGGGTGACTAATGCCTTCATCCTTTCAACAACTAGATTATAGTGCAAGCAATTTAAGCCTAAACACTTCAAAGATGTTCTAAAAGCATAGTCAAAACGCTAGCCAGCTCACAAAGACACAGTTTAAAGGAAAATTTTCAAAAATTTTGCATGAATTTCCTATGAATATACAACTAACATCTGCGCATGCTAACTCTAACAAATCACATGTGACAACTACTGCCTGAATGCCCAATTTACTCCCCCACACTTAAACTTTGGCATCGTCCTCGATGACCAAATATGCATTATGTACTAGGGGTAAAGAGGAAAGGGTCACGCGTGCTCAAAAACAACTCAAGTTAACATTACGCATTGAGTACAAAGAATCATGGAAACTCCCCTATCGCGTTGGTCAGTCAGGAACAGAACTGGGTCTTGATTCGCACGAACACATTCATCCACTAAGCTGCAACAAATCATGAACACCAAGCAAAGCAAAGCATAATAAAAAACGTTAAGTGTATGAGTGAGAGTGTGAGTGTGATAGTGTTCACGGTACAGTTATCCAACAGTAAAAATGATACAGATGCTAGCAGAGGACAGTCTAAATAACATCTAATGCTCGGGAGGGGGTGGCGGTGGATAGGCATCGAAGAACGAACTCCAGCTAGTCTCCATGGAGGTGAGTCTCTCATCAATCCGGGTATACTGAGACTGGAGCTGTGAATAGTGGAGTGCCTGGTCCTCCCGCACCTCTCTGTAGAAGTCCTGCTGCTCGAAGCGCATCTGATCGAACCGCTCATGCTGCTCCGCGGACAACTGCCGATAGACGGCATCCTGATGCTCATGCATCCCCGCCCAAGAATCCGGAAATGCTGTGCCGTAGGGGGGTGCATCGTATGAAGCCTCGTGAGCAGCCTCCTCCATCTCTACCTCATCATCATTATCAACGTCATCATCATCATCATCATCAGCTCGCTGCCCTGCTCCTCCTGCTGGTGCTGCCTGCTGTGTCCTCCTCCTCGCCACGCCAGTGTTGACCTCGAGGAGCCGGGTCAAAGCAACAAAACTGGAGCTCTCCTCCATCCTCTGAAATCGATCCCCGAACCCCATCCTCGTCAACATCCTAGTAATGAATGGACCAGCAAAGATGGCCTTGATATGGTTTGTGGCCTGGCGGTGAAAGAGCTTGGCAAGGAGATAGCCCATGTGGGGCCTGCGTTTGTGGATCATACAATACAAGCAGAAGAGGTCAGTCTGAGTGACCTTACCAGCAACCTCGGCCTTGCCGGTGATGGTAGAAGAAAGGAGGGCGTGAATAATGCGGTACTTGCGGGGGTAGAGTAGGGTGCTCGGGGACATCTTCAGTCTGTAAGTCCCGCCATCTCTCGTGATCGACTCCCAGAATGCCTGGCGGTCAACACCGGGTGGGAAGTCTGTGAAGGGGACCTCGTGCTGGCCGTTGTCCTCGGCCCCTGTGAAGCTCAAGTGATATTCCAAGGCACCCATGGAGATGGCGTGGTCCTCCTCAAAAGCTCTGAATTGGATGAGAGGTCGGGTGTTGTCATCAATAGAAATGGTCTTCGGCATCTTAAACGTTGCCAGTACCTCGCAGGTGATCTCTCGATAGGTCATGTCACGGATCCCAAAAAACAGGTGCCTCCACCACCCCCGTCTCAATAAGAACATCACGTCATCCCTCACTCCTGCTGCCGTGAGTGAGTCCTCATCCGGGTAGTAAAACGTGCCCATAGGCTTTTGCAGCAGCTCCGTATGCTTCAGCTCGTCCCGCAGTTGCGGGAACCTTGGCTGGTACCGGCTGGTGTTGCCTTGGCTAGAGCCGGCACCTCCACCCCTAGTGTGCTTCTGCCTTGGTGCCATCTGTCAAAACAATTCACAACAAGAATTCCAACGGGGCGTCCAAATGTTAGAACAAATTTTCAAAGTACAGCAATGGCCCCGTCAGCACTTACTCAGGCAAAAATATCATCATAGTAGAACAAACCTAAGTTTAACCAGAATAGTTGAAAAGTTTGAATTTTTATCAAAGAAGAGTTCTTTGAATAAAAGTTCAAATTTTCAACGACACACGGTATAAACAAGGTCACAAGAAAGCGTATTCATCACAAGCACAAAAGAATTAAAGAGATAATTAAAATAGGGGAAGAACTCAATTCTCAATTTAGACAAAGTTTGGCCTAAAATTGGGGATTTATGCTCAAATTGACTCAACAACAAGGTTTTGACATCACAATCAACAATTCAATTCTTAATTCAAGCAACAAGCACAAAATCCCCAAATTTTTCTCACATTCATCAATTTTCAACCCTAAATTGGCTAAATTAGCTCAAAAATTAGGGATTTCAATCAAAAGAGGCAAATTCATCAACAAAGAACATCAATAACATCAATTCAAGCCTCAATTAACACAAAGAAATCACAATCCCTAATAGTTGAGCACATGCAAATCGGATTTTTGAAAAAGCTTCAAAGGCCACCATTAATGGTGGAAGAAGGAGAAGGGAAGAAGGAGAATACCTTGAGGGAGGAGAGAGAAAAGAGGGAGAGTCGGCGGTGTTCGGTGGTGCGGCGGTCGCGGCGGACGCGGCGGTCGCGGTGGTGGGTCGGCGGGCGTGGCGGCGTTCGTTATCGTCGAAACCGAGGGATGAGGGAGAAGATCGCAGGGGGGCCGGTTTGGGTTCTTGTTCGCGTAAGGGAAAAAAAAGATAGGGGCTGGGTTAATGTTTTAAATTCGCGGGGGTAGTCAAGTAATTTCACCCAGGCACGATCGTGCCTAGGCCAGACACGATCGTGTCTGGCAGGCAGTGGATACGCTTTCCTCGCGTCCCAGGCACGATCGTGCCTCCAGCCAGACACGATCGTGCCTGGCTGGCAGTAGCCTTGCGTCAATTTCCCCCTTTTTCAGGCACGGCGTGCCTGGCAAAAATCGATTTTTTTTTTGTGGTTTTAGTGGGTTTTTTGAAAAGCAACAAAACTAAACTAAAACAAAAACAAATTAAGCTCGGGTTGCCTCCCGAGAAGCGCTATTTTTAACGTCGTTTGCCCGACGCAACTACGCGCTCATCTCTCTAAATTCGTGACAAAGGTCACCTCACGCTCGCGTTCTAGCGGTCCCCCGTAGTATTTCTTCAAATGATGGCCGTTAACTTTAAAACGGCCCTTCTCAGGATGATCAATCTCGACAGTTCCATACGGAAAAACTTCGCTCACTACAAAAGGACCGGACCACCTAGACTTCAACTTTCCTTTAAAAATCTTCATTCGGGGATTGAATAGCAGAACTTGATCCCCCTTACAAAACTCTTTTCCTTGCTTAATGTGCCGATCATGATAGGCTTTGGTACGCTCCTTACTGATCTTAGAGTTCTCATAGGCCATAAACCTCCACTCATCCAACTCGTTGAGATTCCAAAGCCGTTCACGACCCGCCAAAGACAAATCCTTATTTAACGTTTTCAAGGCCCAGTATGCCTTATGCTCTATCTCTACTGGAAGGTGGCACGCCTTCCCATAAACCAAGTGAAATGGAGTAGTGCCAATGGGTGTCTTATACGCTGTACGCAGTGCCCACAACGCATCATCTAACTTATCAGACCAATCCTTCCTATGGGTCTCAACAGTTTTCTCAAGGATGGTCTTAATGTCCCTATTCGAATTCTCAACTTGGCCACTAGTTTGAGGGTGATAAGGGACGCCCCTTTATGAGTGACCCCGTACTTTGCCAGAAGGCGAGCCATCGGATCATTCCTAAAGTGGGTACCCCTGTCACTTATCAAAATTCGTGGCACTCCAAACCTAGAAAACAATTTCTTCAGAAAACGAATCACAACTCTAGCATCATTAGTGGGCAGAGCTTCAGCCTCAACCCACTTGGAGACATAATCCACAGCAACCAGAATGAATTTATTACCTTTAGAACCCGGGAACGGTCCCATGAAGTCAATGCCCCAAACATCAAATACCTCACAAGCCAATATAAAATTCTGGGGCATCTCATCCCTCTTGGTAACCGGCCCGGTGCGTTGACACCTGTCACATTCCTGCACAAACGTTAGAGCATCTTTAAACAACGTGGGCCAGAAGAAACCACATTCCAACACCTTACGAGCCGTCCGGTTAAAAGAATAGTGTCCCCCAGTCGGTCCGGAGTGACAATGTTTGAGAATCTCAACTCCTTCACTCAAGGGAACACATCTTCTAACAACCTGATCAGCACAAATACGAAACAAATATGGTTCCTCCCAGAAATAATAATTTAAATCAGCAAAAAAATTCTTTCGTTGATGAGGTGTATACTCAGAAGGAACAACATCTCCAACAAGATAGTTGGCGATGTCAGAAAACCAAGGCACCTCATCAACGATCCTCAACAGTCTCTCATCAGGAAAAGTACCCTCAATATCTCTCTCACTCAGGGAATCAAGAAAGGGGTTTTCTAATCTACTTAAGTGATCAGCCGCTAAATTCTCAGCCCCTTTCTTATCCCTAATCTCAATATCAAACTCTTGGAGTAGTAATATCCACCGAATCAATCTAGGCTTAGCATCCACTTTTTGCATCAAATATTTGAGAGCAGAATGATCGGTGAATATCACTACCTTAGACAAAATCAGATAAGGACAAAACTTGTCAAGAGCAAATACAACAGCAAGCAATTCTTTCTCGGTGGTAGTGTAGTTTTCTTGGGCACTATCGAGAGTTTTTGAAGCATAAGAAATAGGCTGAAAATGTTTATCTCGACGCTGCCCAAGAACGGCTCCTACTGCAAAATCACTAGCATCACACATAATCTCAAAAGGCAAAGACCAGTCAGGAGCTACTACCACCGGTGCCTTGACCAGTTTCTCCTTCAAACACTCAAAAGCCTCTAAACACTCCTTTGAGAAGTCAAACGGTGTGTCCTTCTCAAGGAGCTTAGTCATGGGTCGGGCTATCTTAGAAAAGTCCTGGATGAACCTACGGTAAAAACCTGCGTGGCCTAGAAAACTCCTAATGGCACGGACTGAAGTAGGGGGAGGTAGTTTAGAAATCACATCAACCTTAGCCGGATCAACCTCAATCCCCTAACTTGAAATCTTATGCCCTAGGACCACTCCTTCACTAACCATGAAGTGGCACTTCTCCCAGTTAAGTACCAAATTCACCTCTCGACACCTAACCAGGACTTTCTTCAAATTCTCTAAGCACTCATCAAAAGTATCACCATACACAGAAAAGTCATCCATAAAAACCTCCATAAATTTCCCAATGAAATCCCCAAAAATAGCAAGCATGCATCTCATAAAGGTAGCAGGGGCATTACATAATCCAAACGCCATCCTCCGATAAGCAAAGGTACCGAATGGACATGTAAAAGTGGTCTTATCCTGGTCCTCGGGGGCTATGGGGATCTGGAAGTATCCCGACATCCCATCAAGGAAACAGTAAAACTTATGCCCTGCTAGCCTCTCTAAAATCTGATCAATGAAGGGGAGGGGGAAGTGGTCCTTCCGGGTGGCGGCATTCAACCTTCGGTAATCAATGCAAACCCGCCATCCGGTGACCGTACGTGTAGCAATCAACTCATCTTTCTCATTCCTAACCACAGTCATCCCCCCTTTCTTGGGAACCACCTGGGTCGGGCTGACCCAAGGGCTGTCTGAAATTGGATAAATAATTCCTACATCTAACAGACGGATGACTTCCTCCCTGACCACCTCCTGCATATTAGGATTCAGTCTCCTTTGTGGCTGCACTACTGGTTTAGCGTTATCTTCCATCAAAATTTTATGAGTGCAGAAAACAGGACTGATTCCTTTCATGTCAGAAAGTTTCCGGGCTAGAGCTTCCCTTTGTTCACAAAGTAAGTCAAGACATGCAGATTTTTGGGATGGCTCAAGCCCGGATGCAAGAATAACAGGGAGGTCAGAACTATCATCTAGAAACGCATACTCAAGGTGGGAGGGAAGAGGCTTTAGATTTAATGGAGAAGGAGTAACAATAGAAGAATCAGTCTGACAGTCTTCCTTCTCCACCTTATCTAAGTCATCTTCCTTCCCCTTCACATCACTAGCATCACTTGAGTCCTCCTCCCCATCAAGCATAAGACAATCAAAACTAGGGGGGAGCTCAAGATCCTCTGCTGACAAACTATCATCCAAAAGAAGATCAAAGAAGGCTTCATCAGAAAGCATGTTAGGAATGCAATCCTCCACCAAAGAATCCACCACATCCATGTAAAAACACTCACCACTATCTTGACAGGGCCTCTTCATTATTTTGGACATGTCAAAGGTGGCAGACTCATCCCCAACGCGAAGGACAAGCTTACCGTCTCCAACATCAATAAGTGCTCGGGCAGTTGCCAAGAATGGTCTGCCCAAAATCAATGGTACCTCCCGATCCTGATCCATGTCCAAAATAACAAAGTCCACCGGAAAAATAAATTTGTCCACTTTAACCAACACGTCTTCAATTAGGGCGGTGCACGGGTCGGGTTCGGGCGGGTCGGGTTTGCGAACCCTAAACCCGTTCGGGTTTTTTAATTTAAATACTAGGCCCGACCCTTTGATATTTCGGATCGGGTATTTCGGATATTTTTAAGTCGGATATTATCGGATATCGGGTCGGGTTTCGGATATTTCGGTTATATTAAAAAATATATATAATTGAATAATTAAAGTGTTTAAATTCCACTTTGACAAAAATTGTACACACTAGTGCACTAAACATCCAAATTACACAAATAATTTAACACAAATTGCACAAATAATTACACAAATAATTGAACACAAGTATTAATTTAACATATTCAAAGTACACGCTACATAATTTAATATACTTCAAATATTTCGGTTATATTAAAACACATTATAATTGGATAATTAATGTGTTGGAATGCCACTTTGACAAAAATTATACACACTAGTGCACTACACATTCAATTTACACAAATAATTTAATACAAATTGCACAATATAATTAGATTAATTACACAAATAATTGGATGCAAGTATTAATTTACCATATTCAAAATACACACTAACATATATTTCGGATATTCGGGCGGGTCGGGTTGGGATTTTACAAACCCTACCCGCCACCCGATCTAGACCCAATATTAATCGGATTTTCGGTTTCGGGTTTTTCGGGTCGGATATCCACTTCGGTTCGGATAATATCCGAAAACAATATCGGGTTTTTCGGGTCGGATCGGGTTTTGCTCAGCCCTATCTTCAATAATCCCTTGGGGATATTTGACTGAACGATCATCCAACTGAATGCACATACGTGTAGGTTTAAGTGGACCAAGTGCAAGCTTTTGATATAAAGCAAGAGGCATCAAATTAATGCTTGCACCCAAATCAGCCAGGGCCCTATCAAAAGTAAGATCTCCTATAAAGCAGGGAATAGTAAAAGAACCTGGATCCTTAAGCTTCTTCTGCAGATCTGTCCGTATCACCGCTGAGCACTCCTCATTAAGCGTCACAGTAGACGCTTCTTCCAGCTTCCTCTTGTTCATGAGCAAATCCTTCATAAACTTCGCATACTTCGGCATCTGAGCTAGTGCATCCACGAATGGTAAGTTAATCTGCACTTGTTTCATGAGATGCAGAAACTTACCAAACTGGTCACTATCATTCTTCCTAGTCAATCGTGCCGGATAGGGGAGAGGTGGGGTGTAATTCTTGACCGGAACGGGCTGTTTTGGTGCAGTCACCACCTCTCTTCCCTCATCTTTCTCCTTTTCTTCCTCCCGGACAGCCGGTTCAACTTGAACTTCATCGGGCTTCTTTGTTGTGGCAGCAGGTTCCAGCTCTTTCCGCTCCTCAAGGTCACTGCCTGAACATGTTCTCTGGGATTTGGTTTAGTATTACTAGGGAGGGATCCCTGAGGCCTCTCAGATACAGCCTTAAAGATCTGCCCCAATTGAGTTTCCATGTTATGCATCCTTGCATCAGTCACTTGCATGTATTTCTTGGATGTGTCTTCCAAACTAGAGAATCTTTGCTCAGTCTCTTTTCTAAAACTCTCTTGCGCCGGCTGAGGTGCTTGTTGTTGGCCTTGAGGTACCTGGGGCTGATTAAAGTTTCTAGACTGCTGCTGATTTCCCTGCCCGTATTGCCCTTGCTGCTGCTGTCCGTAGGGCTGATTATAGTAGCCCTGTCGCTGATAATACATCGCATCCACTTGCTCTACTCCAGGGGCTGCCGAGTGTGCCATCATTGTGCATTCTTGTGGAGAATGGAGTCCCCCACACATAGTACAAGAGGGACTAATAGGAACGGGGGCTACCATATTCACACTGGGCACCGAAAGAGCAAGTTCTGTCTTCTTCTGATTGTCCTCCACTGTAGTAGCAAGCTTTTGAATCAAACTAGTCAAAGCATCTACCCTTGCAGAAAGGGCAGAATTCTCACTGATCTCGTACAATCCCGGGGCCTTCTGGTGAGGTGTGTCCCGAGAACTGTACCATGAAGCATTATTAGTCACAATCTTCTCCACTAATTCTTCCGCAACCTCAGATGGCAACTGAGGAAAAGCTCCACCTCCCGAAGCATCAAGCATCATCTTTCCTTCATTGTTGAGTCCACTATAGAAACAAGATAGAACCTCACAGTCAGTCATCTTGCCTTGAGGGCAAGCTCTTCTCAGCACCTTGAACCTCTTCCACGCCTCAGCTAGTGTCTCCAAAGAACCTTGCTTGAATTCCTGTAGCTGCTTCTTCAACTTTATGGCCTTTGATGTTGGGAAGTATTCTTTGATGAAGGCCTTGTGCAGCTGATCCCAAGTCTGAATGTGGTGATGTGGATTGCTATCCAACCACCTCTGCGCGTCATCCCTCAATGAGAAAGGGAATAGTAGCATCCGTACCTTATCATCATCTAGCCCAGGAATCTTGAAAGTCTGGCACATCCTCAGGAATTTGGTAATGTGAGCCACTGGATCTTCCGTAGGGCTCCCTCCGAACTGATTATTTAGGACCATATTGATCACCGCCGGCTTAATCTCGTAACGGGGTGCAGTAATACCCGGTACTTGAATGCTGTCATACTCAGTGATCTCGGGGGCTAGGAAGTCTGCAATGCTCTCTCCTTGATAGAGCGGATTGTCATGTGGGACATAGTTGTGGTAAGGAGGAGCTTGATATCTCGGCTGATGAACTGGTTGGGGTCTTATGGGTTGTGGACGGATGATATTCGGCTGAGGTTGGGTTTGATGGAATTGTTGATATTGGGGTTGGAAAGGCTGATTTTGTGGCTGAGTAGGGGGTGGATTGTGTGTGACTGGTGGTTGGTTCTGTCTGGGCTGGAAGACTGGATTATTTTGCCGTATACCTTGCATCCCAAAGGTTTGATTTTGAAAGGTGGTTTCAGGATCAATAGAAGTATTTTGAAAGAGCTGATAGAGTGGTGGAAGATTTAGTTGTGGAGTGGATTGATTTTGGGGGAAGAATGGGGTACGGAGATTTTGATACCCCGGATAATTTCTAGGTGAATTGTCTTGTGAAGACTGGGGAGAGGTATTGACATAAAAATCCAGATTACAAGAAGTGGTTTGGACCTCAGACGTCCCATCTATTCCAGATGATGTGGGTTCCATGGTTGCGTTCTTCTCAAGAAAAACCTTGTGGTTCTGTCTAGCAAACTTCTCAATTTCAGGATTAAGAGGGACTAGTGATTCTCCCTTCTTTGAACGTGTATGCATAAACAGATCTGACCTGCAAGGTTAGCAGACAAAAATCCTACGAAAAACTAAAAAAAAATCGCTAAAATTAATTAACCCTTAAATCCGACACCGTCCCCGGCAACGGCGCCAAAAACTGATGTGTGTTTTCTCGCACTTAAAATAGTTGTAGAAAAGTGGTGTAAAGTACGAGTATCGTCTCCACAGGGACGGACAAAAGGGAAATAAAGATTAACTAAACTTTAGCGATTAAAAAGAAATAAATAAAATAAAAGTGCATATGTGCGAGATTGATTGATTGATTAAACTAAAACTAATGCTAATGAGCGAATAAAAAGATTTGGTTTTCCTTAATTAACGACGAAGGGAACAAGAATTGATTCCGGGGTTAACCAGATTTTTGGCAGAACAGGCCTAATCACATGAATTTAATTTAATTAAGCCTAGCTAATCATTAATAAGTTCTTACCGCTCTCGCGGCGTAGAGTACAATAATTTAGGAGTCCAGGCTGATCTCTCATGCGACAAGATCCTAAATTATTGCCAAAACGAGCGATCTTACGGCCCCTTAATCGTTACTAATCCCTTAGCGAACGATTAAGTGTGTGTGAATGTGTCCTAGAACAAATTAGATCTCTCTTAATTTATTCTATAAGCAATTGTAATTCTAGTGGCCATCTAGGTTACAAGAGATATCAATTAAATTATTCAAACACAAATTAAACGGCATTCATGCAATTAGACCGAAAAGAATCTAGCCATACATCATGATTAACCCCTTCATCAACCCCAAATCCCTAATTAAACTACTCACGCCTCATAATTGACGAATCAAAAGAATTGGGATGAATAGAATAAATTGTCATTAATTAAAGAATTGAACTGACAAATAATCCCAGGGTCTTGGAAGAAAATAGCGTAAAAACGGTGTTAAATTCGT
This sequence comes from Cuscuta epithymum, assembly GCA_945859915.1. Lineage (NCBI taxonomy): Eukaryota > Viridiplantae > Streptophyta > Magnoliopsida > Solanales > Convolvulaceae > Cuscuta > Cuscuta epithymum. Next base: position 142,868 of record CAMAPF010001045.1, on the reverse strand, counting down.
CCCTAGGCCTCTCCGTAATGTTCGTCCCCCCCAAAACGGGGTTATGGAGGCCTTATTTATAGAAAACAGTGAATTCGGGTCGAATTAGGACAAATCGCGGCCAGGCACGGTGCCAGGCATGATCGTGCCTGCGACTGTGCCTGCGGAAGATGCCCGTAATTCGCGTCCAGGCACGGCGTACCTGACTACCAGGCACGATCGTGCCTGGCCTCCAGTAGCTTGTTTCCTCGATCAATGCCAGGCACGGCGTGCCTAGCTGCCAGGCACGATCGTGCCTGGCCTCCAGTAGCTCCCAGGATGATTCCTCTTCAGGCACGGCGTGCCTAACTCCAGGCACGACCGTGCCTAACCCTATTCTTCATTTTTCTTTCGTTTTCTTGCTCCAAATGCTCCCGGATGCCTACGAGATCGATCCAAATGCTCTTTCTTCACAAGAATTTCGCCGTGAATCTCCCGGTGGTCTCCAAATCTTCCAAATCTCTCTTGAATGCCTTCAAACTTTTCCCGAATGCCTCTCAAGCGCCGATTGCCGGACTCTAACTTCTTCAAATCAACTCCAAATGCTATGAAACTCGATCCAACGCCTGTTAAACACAACTTGAGCCAAAATTGAGACTTGCAACGCCTTAAAGCCAGAAAAATCATCAAAATCCGACCCGAACACGCATCAAATGCGTGTCTAAATACGGACTTATCAATTCTATATCTTTAAAACTTATAAGTGGCATGTAAAAAGTGTTGGTGTGATATCAAGTTTATATATAAGATTTAGCCATTGTGTAGTCATATTTCCATAAAGTGCACTCTCTCCCTGTCAAAAGACATTATATCTCCTTTATTTCACTGCTGCATGTTCCATTTTTTAGATTGGGTTTGACGTAGTTTACATCTGTCTCACTAATATGCACACAAGGAGGTGGTGCGGATATTAAGAAAAATGAGTTCATGTGATTCATATTGAATTAATAAAGTAAGGATTTTTAGAATCACACAGATTTTATGAAGTTTGATATTAGATAATTTTAGTGGGGCGAACCGAAAAGGAAAGTTGAGATAATCTTAGCGGGACGAAGGGAGTAATTTATTACTTATCATATGATTCTCTTCAATTTTGCATTCATTTTTTCCTTCTCTATGTATCATTTTTGTAGTAGTCACAGAAACAATAGCCAAATGTTCATGTTATAAGATCTCATTGGGCATTATTCTAATCGCGCAACGCGCGTGGCGAAACTAGTATGAGTATATGGGTCATGACCAGAGCCCGTATATTTTATCAAGAGTCCCCTACTCTCTGAGCCAAGGGATGTCAAGGTGAAAGAGAGTAGAGCTTTCTGTTGATTTTTGTTCTAATTTGAAAATATGTTTCTTTTGCATTCTTCGAGCTTGACCAACATGTAGTGAATCCTCCGTTGGTGAGAACATTTGCCTTTTTTTTCATTTTTTATGTTTAGCCGAGGTCTAGTCCCCTAGTCCCCCACTCTTGAAGAAGAGAGGCAACTCTTGTTTTATAAGTAGAGTTGTGTTGTAACACCGTTTCCAGATGTATTTTACTTTTAAGTGAATAATGTATTTAACCATATGGAGTGGTTAAAGAATATACAAAGTTGTGAATTTCTATTATTCTTTTGCGTGAATAGTAAATTCGCACGTGGGGCCCACACCGGGAGAGGGGACCGCCCGATATTCCCGAGACCATATATTATATTCATCTTGGTCTAGATAATATTTATATGGTGGTGGATAATTTATTTGGTCCAAAGAAATGACATAATGTGGACCGATTGGTCAAAAGTGGCTCAATTACCGGTATTGGTAATTTAACAGATAACAACCCGAAATGAATTTCGGAGGCTTATAAATTAAAGTTGGGGAATGTATATTCATCATAAGTGTCATAATGATTAAGAGCACATAATATATTTTATTCGACCCGATAAAATAAAATATATTTAAAACAGTCCGAAAATTACAACTTTCGGGACCAAATGTACATTTTGGGACACAAGGGGATGACCTCCCACATGAGTGGGGGCCACCCCACGTTTTTTGGGGCTGAATAAACAAAAGGAGAGCTGGGTTGACAAGGGAATGAGTGAAGGAGGTGCAAAGGGACCCTTTGACCTCACTCATTTGCCAAATGAGACAAAGAGAAACCCCTACCCCCTTCCCTTTGCATTATTCGGCCAACCCACCAAGAGAGGAGAAAGAAAGAGCCCACAACTCATTCTCCATTGTTGCAGCCGAGCTCAAGAAGAAGGAGTCCAAATAAGGGGTGTTAAGAAGGAAAAAGTTGGGAGAAAGTGAGAAAAATTAAGGTAATGACCTTATACTAACTTTTCCTTTATTTTTCTCCTACCATATGAGATATATGACAAATCTTCATATCAGGCCGGCCTGACGGGCTGCTCCGTCCGGCCGAGCCCGTTTGGGCACCTTCCCGGTGGAATTTTTTGATGAAATTTTTTGAGCATGTTCTTCATCAAGTCTAGTTTGTCCATACCAAATTGCAGCTCAAAATTCGATCGGGAAGGCATTCAAATCATTTTTTGAAGTTGACTGCAGTTTTATATGTATATTTTGACGCAGTCAACTTCAAAAAATGATTTGAATGTCTTCCCGATCGAATTTTGAGCTGAAATTTGGTATGGACAAACTAGACTTGATGAGGAACATGCTCAAAAAGTTCCATAAAAAAATTCCACCGGGAAGGTGCCCACATGGGCTCGGCCGGACGGAGTATCCCGTCAGGCCGGCGTGACATGAAGACCACTCTGAGATATATACCATATGAAGAACCTTGAGGATTGTTCTACATGATTTAAGTGTAGAATGATGGGTTGGAAGGTGATTCTATGTCCAAAAACGGACAAAGAAGCCAAAACGACCGGTTTGCCGGAAAATGACCTTTTAGAGATTATTTGTATTGATTAAGGTTTTATGATGTTAAAACCTTTTTAGGAACTTGATTAAAATATTTTAGAGCTTCGCCGGAGTTTCGCCGGAGTTGGTCAAAGTTCGCCGGAATTAGTCAAAGTTCAATCGGGAAGCTTAGAACGCGCTTAAGCTCACTTAAGGTGAGGATGACCGACTATATTGCTTATAATCTTTGCGTTAATTTCATGAGATTTCTTAAATGAATACAAAATGTGATTTGCATGGATTATTAATTGTTAATAATGCCTAAATGAAATTACTATTGATTATAAGTATAGTTTGCATAATATACAAATTTATGAGGAAATTGTGTATATTTATATGTTATGAATATGATGGCATGATAGTTGTATCAACCATGAATCCCATTTGTGATAAGTATGCTTTTATTTCATGAGAAGAAGCCATGAAAGCATAAAAGTGATATTTTGATATTAAGGCCAAATTACACATGAATGAAGAATTATATTGAAATGAATAAATAACTAGTATTGAAATATTAGTTGGAATTGTAATTGAATAATGGATGAATGGATCCTAAGAAATTGAATTGTAAAGAATCGGTGATTATTGAGCTGGGCTCTAGACCGATGTAGATAACGGTGATTATTGAGCTGGGCTCTAATGTCACGCCCCAGACCGCAATCCAAGCGCGTGTACAACCGCCGTATAATCAAGTGACGTCACCCGCGAGTCAACCTCACTTGATTACACAAGGCGTTCGAGAAAATAATCCATCCATACTCAGTAGTAAACATACATAACAACATCACATTTAAACCAATGAATAGCGGAAATATTCAACGGTAAGTCATAAGCCACAACCGGCCAATAACATGGGCATGCAAGCCCCAAAAGAATAGTTTATGACAAATAAAAATATCCATGAGCAATGTTTGGTAATTTGAAATAAAATGAGGAAGCACGAACCACGTCTTCCTTGATTTGATGTCACCCGTAGAAAGGTGCAGGTAGCAAGCCCTAGCTTCAACCTGAAAATGGTGGGGCCCCCCCGAAGGGGTCAGTACAAGTACCGAGCGAGTAGCAGGCTAAATATAGAATAACTATCGTTTCAAGTATAAGACCCAAACATAGGGTGATACATATACGTATAGTCCTTTTCCCAAGTTTGAAATACATATTAGTATACATACACTTGGAAATACCCGACCCGTAGGTCATTGTTTATTTGGGAAAATAATAGTAGTCAATATCCTTGACTTAAATCCCAACCCACCCATATACCTATGAGTGTATAGAACTCCTCCTTGTTCAAATAAATTATCATAAGGACACCGCCCGGTCCTAGATCATTAAATGTAATCTATGAGTTTTGAGGATACACGCCCGATCCTTGGGTACTCCACCCTATAACCGAGTTTTGAGGATAACCGCCCGATCCTTGGGTACTCCACCCTATATAACCGAGTTTTGAGGATAACCGCCCGATCCTTGGGTACTCCACCCTATATAACCGAGTTTTAAGGATAACTGCCCGATCCTTGGGTACTCCACCCTATATAACCGAGTTTTGAGGATAACCGCCCGATCCTTGGGTACTCCACCCGACCTATGACTTACCACATATCACGCTAGATAGGGTCTATATCATATTTAGTCATTCATAACTAATTCACTACATAAAGCTTATGTATCACAATCCATGCAAATCCATGCAATTATATAAATGTACAATTAACTAATATCAACCGACATTAATTAATCCATTATCCATCGGTCAACGTTGTCGTTGACCGCCATTCAAGCCTTGTACATATCAACTTAATCATCATATAATTAAGTTGATAATAATCATTTGTGCTTCTTTGACATTCCCAACAAATATGCATTTCATATTATTTCTCATATCATGTTTCATGTATAAACAATTAATTCTTTTCATACAAACTTATCTATGTTGGCTAATCACATGTTTAAATATCTTTTAAACATCATTATGAACACTTATAACATTTATTTAGGTAATCTTATAATTAACCCAAAAGTTATAAGATATTAAGCCGTCCACTCACCTTGAACTAGCGTATGAAGTTCTACCCTTCTTGGTTGAACTCCGGTGAAACTCCGGCGACTTTTGGTCAACTCCGGCGACAATTCCGGCGACTTTTCCAACTTTGTGAAATCACTTGAAATACCCTTTACAAGTGCCTAACAAGGTTTTAACATCATAAAACCTTAATCAATACGAATAACCTATAAAAGGTTATTTTCCGGTGAACCGGTCGTTTTGGCTTCTAAGTCCGTTCTTGGACATAGAATCACTTCCCAACCCATAAATCCATACTTATAATATGTGGAACCATACAAAGGGTCCTTCATGTGATATATATCTCATATTGTAAAGGAAAAATAGAGGAAAAGTTATAATAAGGTCATTACCTTAATTATTCACACTTTTCCCAACTTTTTCTCTCTTTAATCTTCCTCTTTTGGACCTTCCTTCCCTGAGCTCGTATCCAGCTATGGAAGATGAATACTTGCAGAGTTTTTCCTCTCAAAATGGGGTGCTTGGGCGTGGTAGATGATTGGGGTGAGTGAGAATGGTTCATTTTGTCTTAATTGGCAAATAAATGAGGGTGGGGGTCCTCCTAGGTACTTTAGATGCCAAAACTATCTCCTCAACCCCCCTCTCTTGTCTATCCAGCTCCCCTTGGTTAATTAGAGCACACAAAAACGTGGGGTGGCCCCCACTCATGTGGGAGGTCATCCCTTTGTGTCCCGGTGTGTACAATCGGTCCCGAAAGTTGTATTTTTTTCGGACTGTTTTAATCATATTTTATTTTATCGGGTAAAATAAAATATATTATGCATTCTCAATCATAACGACCCTTTGAAATAATGTATATTCCAAAACTTTAATTTAAGAGTCTCCGAAATTCATTTTCGGGTTGTTATCTGTTAAATTGTCGGTATCGGTAATTGGGCCTCTTTTGCCCAATCGGTTAACTCTGCGCCTTTCCACGACCCCAAATAAAATATCCACCACCATATAAATATTATCTTGACCAAGATGAATAAAATATGTGGTCTCGGGAAAGTCGGGCGGCCCCCGCTCCCGGTGTGGGTCCCACGTGCAATTTACTATTCACGCGAAAGAAATAATAAAATTTACAACTTCGTAAATTCATTAATTCTTTAAGAAGGTTCAATACATTATTTACATAAAAGTAAATATATTTGGGGACGGTGTTACATCTAAACCGTAGTAGATAACGGTGATTATTGAGCTGGGCTCTAGACCGTAGTAGATAACGGTGATTATTGAGCTGGGCTCTAGACCGTAGTAGATAACGGTGATTATTGAGCTGGGCTCTAGACCGTAGTAGATATCGGTGATTATTGAGCTGGGCTCTAGACTGATGCAGATAACGGTGATTATTGAGCTGGGCTCTAGACCGTAGTAGGTAACGGTGATTATTGAGCTGGGCTCTAGACCGTAGTAGTAACGGTAATTATTGAGCTGGGCTCTAGACCTTAGTAGATAACGGTGATTATGAGCCGGGCTCTAGACCGTGGTAAATAACGATGAATTGACACTAAACGAACGAAGTTAACTATAATATGATAACACCCTAGTTCGAGGGTCTTGGAAATTGAAACATTGATTATACTTAGTATAATTGTCATTGTACTTGTCAAATGCTTCCAAGTACTGACCTCCCCTTCACGGGGGAGGCCACCTCACAGTTTCAGGTAGGAGTTGAGCTTGCTACCAGTGCCTGTTGTTGGGAGAATCAAGGAAGGAAGATGTGGTTCGTGTTTCCTCCGCTTCTGTTTTAAAAACATTTAAATTAATGTTCATGATAATATTTTCTGAATAACTATTATTTTGGGGCTTGTATGCCCATGTTTGCCAAGTGTGGCTTGAACACTTGTTATATTACTTCCGCTGTTTTAAATGAATATTTTACATTATGTATGTTTACGGATGTACTATGTGTGAATGGTATACAAGACGCCTTGTACAGTATGGATGAGTTGGATTGCGGTTGACTATTCGTATTGTACGACGGGTTGTTGATGTGTCCGGCAAGTCCAGGGCGTGACATGTGTACACCGAGGTATCCATTGTGAGTTAATATGGGGTTCTGATCTCATTAGTGAACTCTGACCAAGAAAACCCTTTGGGAGATTCCTTGACGAAATACACTGGCCAGAGACCATCACCGACGAGCCTAACTCGAGGGGTGATGCAGATTTCATCCGTGGTGGTCGTGGCTGAGAGGCCACAAATGTTTTTGAATTGTGATTCCATTGGACGAGGAACCGTGAACAGGCATTGAGGTTTCCTTCTGGTGTAGTCGGGTGCAACCTGGTGTGAAGCTTTTATTTGTGGTAGCCGAAAGGCCACAATTAATTTGTAATGACTTTTACTCCTCTGATTATGTTGGCATAAGGGTGGTTCATGATGTTCCTTGGCGAGGGGGCCGGGGCTGAGTTATCAAGTGTTGGGGCCGAAGTGGCGTTGCTTGTCTTCTAGTCGGCGTGCTTTCGGAATGGGTTCAAGGTGCCGATTTGTGAATCAATGCGTTGCTTGAATGTGTGACAGATGTCGCTTTCTGAATGGCTATAGGTCAGGGCAGCGGCCGCGATGATTGGACCTAGGGGCCACTGATTGGTTGACATGTGTATTTTAATAATGGCATTGCCTATATATAAATACCCCTCTGATAATCCATTCGTATAAAAAGTAATCCATTTGATAATCCAAGTAATGAATTTTTAGTATAAAATCAAATTGGAAATATAAAAAATGTGTAGGAAATTAATTAATAAGTCATAACCAATTAATGATAACTTGATATTAAATTTAAAATTATGACTACATAGATAAAATTTAAGAATGAAGATGAAATATTTTACCAAGTCAACGATAAAATGATTGAAACACAATGATTATTTTACTAACTTAATAAAAAATTGATATTACATCGATATGTGTTAGTCTTTTCATAATAGAAATACGTTTATCATGAATTCTTAAAATAACATTAGACTTGAATATTGCTCCCATATCTTTTACGGTATGAACATAAAGTCAAAGTTTACAAAAATTTAGAAACTAATTTTTACAATACATTAATTTCGAAGAGTTTGCATTTTGCCTTCCCATCCATGTTCACATAATAGAGAACACGAAGTTTGAGTCATAAATGAGTTTTTATACATTCATTGTTTAAAATATAATCAAATGATGAATGTAATAGATTGATGGTTTTTATATTTACATCATCATAAAATAAAATAACATGTATGGTCATCGTAAGGGATATGTTTAACATTATCTCGATCTTATACCCACTATTCTTTGTCTCATCTTTCTCTGTTAACCGGCTCACAAAGTTGATCACGTACTATATTTGGTGACATTTATAGTTTCTCAAACTTAAAAGATGCTATAGAGCTTTGATTGGGACTACAAATTTAGAAATATGGAACGGTGGAATAAGATGTGGAGGGTGCATATTCCGCCAAAAGTGAAATTCTTTTTTTAGCAGGTTTTACTGGGGTGTCTTCCAACAGCATCCAAGTTGCACAGGAGGGGGGTGTTGCTGCCGGAAGTATGCAAGATCTGTGGCAGCGAGGCGGAATAAGATGATCATGCTCTCCGTTCTTGTCCGGCAGCTCAAAGGGTCTGAAATTTGGTCAGAGTTAGTACTACCAGCAATTCAGCGGGACTGGAGAAGTGGATTAAGGATCATCTAGAGGGAAAAGATGATGAGTTCTAGAGTAAATTCCTAATGTTTTTATATATGGAGCTTGTGGAAGAGGCGAAATGATGTCGTCTGGAAAAATACACTTAGGGGAGAAATGGGGTTTTGAATGTGTGCTGAAGCCACACTTCACGGCTGGAGAGAGGCACAAGTGCAGTGGGGTGTAATACAACAGCGATCAACATCGTCGGAGGAAAGATGGAAACGCCTAGAGTCCGGTCGGGTCAAAGTAAATGTGGACGCCGCAGTCAATGAAAATGGAGGAATAAGGGCGTGGGGATGGATTGGCCGGAATTGTCAAGGCGAATTATTGGGAGCTAATAGTGAAACAAAGAAAGAGGATTGCTCACCGATTGAAACAGAAGGAAATGAAGTTCATGCAGCCATTATTGGGGCTATCAGACAAGGATGGCAGCATGTAGAGTTTGAGTCAGGCGCCCTTCAGGTTGTTCAAGCAGTGCAAAGGGCTAGCGTGTTAAGTCCAGGTCGTAGGGGAATTCATGAGTCTTTACCTGAGCATGTTGTAAGCCTCATGGAAAATGATTTACTCTATTAAATGAAAGGTTGTTTTATCATTAAAAAAACTTATGTGTCCATTCAAAATAAAAATCAACCGCATAACTATTTTTTTTTATAATGTATGTGACCTGTTCATATTATCCCAAAGATATATAGTAGAATAGGTGTACTATAAAATACAAATAAATATCCTTCAGATGCCGATTAAAGATAGTTATAATAAGTACTCCGTATATATCAATTTAAAATTCGACATTACTTACGGTAATTATGAACATCTTCACTTTTGATCATCTGAAATGCACTATTGCGCTTTGATGCATGCTTTTCATCACCCACTTTTGGAAATCCACGTGGTTTAACAACCTCTTGTATGAACAACTGAGCTACACCTTTAGCATTGTAAGGATGAGATAGGGTCAAAAAATTGGAAAATTTGATTAATCTATCCACTACCACCAATTTGGTATTTTTTTTTTGCGCCTTAGACAGACCTTCAATGAAATTCATGCATGCTTATGTCTATCCAAATTTGATTTGGAATTGATAGCGGATGAAGTAAACATGTTGGTTTTAGAGCTTGGTATTTATTTCTATGACATAGATCACATCCTTGCACATAATTCTTAATATGAGTCATCATCCCTATCGAGTAAAACAAATTAGAAATTCTCTTCATTCTTCTCAAATACCCTAAGTGATCACCCTTTGCAGAATCATGGTATTCCTTGAGAATTCTTACTATTCTGGTAGACTCCTTAGGTAACACCAGTCTTCTTTTATAATAGAGCAATCGTTTTATCAGACGGGGTTAATGCTTTCTGAATAATGTTACAACATTTAGGATCATTTGCTAACTCATCATTTTCTAAACCCTCTTGTTGAGATATTAGTGTCACGCCCCAGATCGCATCTAAGTGCGTGTATAACCACCGTATAACCAAATGACGCCACTCGCAAGTCAACATCACTTAATTATACAAGGTGTCCATGAACATAGTTCATACCATACTCAGTAAGTAAACATACGCAACAACATCACAATTAAACCAATTAATAACGAAAATATTCAACGGTAAGTCATGGACCACATGTGACCAAAACATGGGATCACAGACCCAAAATAGTTTATAACGAAACAAATATCCATGAGCAAGTGTTTGTAGTTTTAAAGATAACAAGGAAGCACGAAACACATCTTCTTGAATATGACTTCATCCATCTGAAAGGTGCAGGTAGCAAGCTCTAGTTTCAACCTAAAATGGTGGGGGTCAGCACGCGAATACTGAGCGAGCAGTTAGCTGAATGTAGCATAACTAACGTTTCAAGTATAAGACCCAAACATAGGGTGATACATACATATATATTCCTCCCCCCCAAGTTATGAAATACATATCAATATATATACACTTGGAAATACTCAACCCGTAGGTAATTGTTTATTTAGGAAAATGGTAGTAGTTAACAGAGAAGAGAGAAACGATATTTTTGAATATATTTTTAGATGTCTCAAATGAGTTACAAAGGCTGCTATTTATACAAGTAGTAACCTCATCTATATGGTAAGTAATAATACAATATTAAATGATAATGATATGTAACGGCTAATCATAATATTCTATTTTAAACCCAATTATTTCTTTCCTTCATACGCCCCCCCAAGCCAGGTATTCTGTCACTCCCAAGGATCCTGAGCTTGTCTCTAAGAAGAATAAAACGTTGTCGAGGAAGTGGTTTGGTGAGGGCATCAGCGATTTGGTCAGAAGATGGGATGTGATGAACCTGAAGAAGTCCGCGTTTAACTCGCTGCCGAACAAAATGAAAGTCAATAGCCACATGCTTCATACGTTGAATGTTCCTTGATGTTGATGTGTGATACTATGTGAAAACAACAAATATCTTTTGATATTCATAAGTACCAACTGAAGTTGATTAATAACCACTTTATAATTAATGAAATCATTATATTTTTGTTGTTTCAAGATTGTGTTTGCTTTGCTAGCTTTCTCCTTTTGAATGAGTAAATATATTTCACTTGAAGTGAATCTCTTCTGAACTTCTTGATCCCAATATTATGTAAGCAAGATAGTCTATGATCATTGGTTAAGATGAAAATTTGGTCATATACTTGGTTTGTCCATGTATGAGTTTTATGAAGAGTGTAAACAATGGAGTGTATATTTCCAGCTCTAAATAATGGCTGATTTTTCAAAAATGGTATCAACCAAATCTTTATGGGATTATGATAAGTAGGTTCTTTGGTATAGGAGTAAGGATAAGGTGGATTTTTAGTGAGTATTGGAAATATTTGGGTAGTTGGTTATTAGTCTATTTCTGAAAATTTGTGGAAAATGGATAGACCACTAAGTTTGTATTTTATGGAGGTTTGGGACAGTGTGTTTGAAGCCAAATTCAAATATCTTTTCAGTTTTGTGATTCTCATTAGTTAAAAGGGTGCTAAATGAGATTACTCTGTTTTATCCCCTATAAGGCTGCCTGCAACCTTGAGTATGAAAAACTAAATTTAAGACTTTGACTCCATAAAACCTTCCAACCCATGTATTTGGAGGTACCAAATGGGTAGGATAGCACCCCGGGGAGGGAGAATTTGGCAGCCCATATTAACGCCTTATGCCTTGCTGGAAGAACGAAGCCACCAAAAGAAATAGGGAGGAAGCTACGGTGATGTAGAGAGAGAGAGAGAGGACTCCAACAAAAAAATACTCTTTTTTATTAAAAGTGTTATAACTTCTTTATTTGTACTTAAAATTTTACAAAAATTATATCAAAATTCATAACTTTTTTTTATCTTTCATATGACATAAATCTTATATATATAAAGTTAGAAAAAAAATATGAAATTTCAACTGTTAGAGATTTTCGGAGTCATTTTTTTTCTTAAATATATTTAAGTGCTTAAATTCAGATCTCATGATTAAAATATTCTTTTTACATCTTTCACTAATTTTTTAAAAATGAGTCAGAAATAAAAATAAAAAAATAAATTTCAAATTTATTTATTTTTACATCGGAATGTTTGACTTTTTAAAATCTTAACAACCCTAAAAAAATTAATAAAAAATTGATGTATAATAACAAAAATAAGAATTTAATTAAAAAACTTTGCAAGATGAATATATTGACGGTAGCCGGATTGCAGCAAAAATTGAATTGACAGGATAAATATGAATATAGTAGTTGGAAATTTGATTTATTGACGGAGACGGGTTGCGGTTAGCCTAAGATGATTTTTAATCATCATATTGTCCTTTTAGTAACATTACTATTAGGATTTTCTGAAGTTTAAGATCTTTCAATTTGAAAAGGATTGGGTCTATATGAATGTTCTTTTGAATGAAGTACCAATGGGATATGATTTGAACATTCTGAATAAATTGAGTTATTGGAGATGTGTTTGAATATACCTCTTCATGAGCATCTTTCTTTGATGATGTTGGCAAGATTTGGTGATGTCATGAGAGTAGGTTTGAATTCTTCTTCTTGTTATCATGGCAGTCCCTTGATTGAGAATGTCTTTCTCAATTTTGACTTCGTGAATCCAGAGTTTGAGTAACAGCTTGTTGCCTCCTTACTTGTTTCCATTTCCTTCTTAATGAATATCCTTCATATATAGTGTTTATCATCTCTTATGACTATAAGTGTTTTGGAAATCGGTGGTTGATCTTTGATTCAAAATAAGCTGGTTAAGAAACTGACTCTATGAACAACCGTTCTGATACCAATTGATGGCCCCATGTGAGGTAAAAGTTTGGGGGGGGGGGAGTAGACTTTCAAATCCTTTTGATTTGTCAACCATATTTCCTCTAAAAGGAACTAGGAGATTGGGATGAAGTAAACTGAATAGATTACAGATCAATATTTTGAAGAAGCTGTTCGACTGGAAAGTTGTGAAGGTGAGTGAGAACTGTTGTGTGTAGTGGGAACTGAATATACAAGGTGACACAAGATATATTCTGGTTCAGATGTGGTGTAATCCTGCTACATCCAGTCTCACCCTATTTCAGATGAATTTCCACTAAATGAATATACTCATTACATTTAGTGCCCAATTTATCATTTGCCGCAGGCATATATTGTGAGTTTTTTCACAAGGAATTTGAACAGGGTATAACTCAAAAATATAAGTTATATTACGATTTTAACTAATAGGATAGAATATTTAATATTCAATATTAATAGATCAATAGAATGGGACTATTCATGATTCCCTTATTGAATCAAGTACATATTGGTTCCAAATTATAAGAAAGAATATTATGGTCACTCTTTAGCATGAGATTTTGAGCCTCACGTGTCTACCATTTCACCATCAAGGCATCTTCAAATAATTTACATCAGTAAATAACTTTTGAAAATATTTTATTTTATTTTATTGGAAAGTGAGCAAAATTTTAAATCTTATATTCATAAGAAACATAAGGTCCTATCATAAAGCTTTGGATAGGATAAATTAAGGAGTTGTGGAGATTTCTTACTAGACCAAAATATTTTGATGAAAAGGGTAATGAGTTTCATCCCATAAACCTATTCTCAATTCAGAGGGGTCATAGAAAGAACAGGTTTAAAATCACGATCAATTCCGTTTCAAAGTTTTTTCGATTCATCATTCTAAGCAAGAGACAACAAAAGCCCATGTAATTCGCAATTTAGATATAAATGGAATTATAATACAGGGATATGCAAGTTATGCATGAATGTAATGCTCACAATTTCCCCCACGCGGCATTGCTCCGTCAGGCTTTCGCCCATTGCGGAAAATTCCCCACTGCTGCCTATAAAACCGGGTCATCTAAATCTAAATAGATCCAAATGGTCAAATGAGACAAAGATCAACTTTCAGTCAAAGTAAAAGAAAGGACAAAAAGCAATTTTATAAAAAAAGTTACCACCTCATATTTTTTTTGTAACATTATGTTTTACTAAAACCAAGTATATTATATTCTAAGAAAGCATTGAACAATCACCCAACTTATATACTCAACTCTTCAGATAAAAGATTGAAATATCTTATCTTTATCAAAGCATTGAAATGAGTGTTGGTCCCGTTTGAGTATGAAACCGCCTAGAGGGGGGGGGGGGTGAATAGACTATTTTGATTTTTCAGATTTTTCTCTAAGTCAAAACTGACTTATAAGAGGTGGTCCAAATCTGATGACAGAGATGGTCGAGTTCTGATGACTGAACTGGACCAGGCAGCAGATTAAGGTTTTGTCAAGATAGCCTCAAGAAAACACTAAGGCAAAGGTCTTTCTGATAACTCTTAACACAAGATCTGCTGAACACAGATTCCAAGTTTTTAAGAGTTATACAGTTAGAATTCTAAGTGCAGAAATTAAATGCAGTAAAGTAAATGACACCAGGGATTTTTATAGCGATTCAAGGAACAACGCGTTCCTCTAGTCCACTGTTCCACTAAGCTTGTAAAACAACAGTTACACCGCCTTAGTCCCTAGAACTTAAGAAGCTCTCCACGTCTTCTTCAAGTCTAGTTGCCACCCGGGATGCAGTCCTGCTTCCTGATGGCTGGTCCTTTCACTGAGCTTCCCGGAAGTATCACCACTTCACTGCACCAGTTAATTGGACGCCCTTCTTTGCAGAAGATGTTTCGAAAAACAGAGTTTTTCTCCAACTAGCTTCGTCACAAAAGATTTGTTGATGAAGTTCTTGAAGTGTTGAAGAACTGAAGGAACTTTGCTCTTTGTTGGGGTTGAAGGATCTTTTGAGTGGTTTAATCTTCCCAACGTAAGCTTTGTCTTGTAGGATGAATATGGAGTTTGAATCTCAAGAGAGCTTGTTTGAATATTTCGAGAGCAAAAGTTATCCAATTGTTCTTCGTCGAGTATCTTTTATACTGGGAGTTGCCTGCCCGTTGGAGGAGGAGACAACTGCATTGAATGCGCGTACTGTGGAGTTGACCGGTTGGACCCGCATATTTGGCAGGTTTCTATTTTTGTATAATATTCTCCAGGAATCCCGGTCAATCATCTGCAATTACTCCACAGCGTATCAGGCTCATTAAATGAGCATTAAATGCTTTCCTTTCGTGAAATATCTCCTAGCCGTTAGGGAATTTCCCGTTAGTTATACGGCCGTTGAAAGGTAGCATCGAATTCTTCTAAGTGTTTGATGTCTGATGAGACTCTCTGATTAGCAGTTCTCAAGTCGGGCTCTGATGGTTCTCTGATAGCTATATGAGGGCAGCTCTGGCAGCACCTCTGATGATTCCTCTGAACAGCAGCTCTGCAAGCAACTCTCATAGCTAGTTAAGGGAGCAACTCTGCTAGCACTTCTCATGAAGCAGTTCTCATAGCAGCTCTGATCAGAAGTACCAAGAGGATCTCTGACCCGTTGACTATGCTAATACTTACAAAGAAAAATTCTAATACAAAATTTCTAAAAAGGGGTACTTTAAAAATCTAATATATCCTAGCATCATCAAAATCTAAGTACAATTATTCCTTACAATGAGGAATACAAGTTGAGGTGAAGAAACAATATGTGCCACAAAATGACAAAAACCAACCATGTTGCCTTTCAGTCAAGTAGAAGAATCAAGTGGATCAAAGCAACGGTCAAGATTGAATCTCTTCAGCCAATGGAAGACCTTCAACATCTTAGTCTTTAAATACAGGAGTGCATGAAGAACAAATGTGGAGCTAAGAAGGAAGATGAGATCATTCGACGTATTATTATTATTACTATAATCATAATAGTAATAACAACAGCAACAACAACAATAACAATAATAATGTAATAAACACTCAATCAGATCAGAAAGATTCAGATCAGATAAGAAGGATTCAGATCAGAAATATTCAGATCAGTTCAGATCAGATCAGAAAGATTCATATCAGAAAAGATCCAGATCAGATCTGAAAGATTCAGATCAGATCTGAAAGACTCATATCAGATCACAAAGATTCAAATCAGAAAGATTCATATCAGATCATATCAAATCAGAAAAATTCAAATCAGATCATCTGATCATATATTTAAAAATTCAAATAAGACGAAGAGAACAGTTTCCAAGAGTACTTTTAGGGGGTGTTTGGATCTGATTCTCAAAACTGATTCTGCTCCTTCAAGGAGCAGAAGCAGAAGCTGGAGTGTTTGGGTGAAATTCCAGAAGCACTTCTAGTGCTCTAATTTAGAGTATCAGTTTTCAGAAGCTGGTACCCCAAACTTCTAAAAAAACTAATTCTGATTTTTGCTTTAAAAAAGAAGCAGAAGCAAAATCAGTTCTAAACACCCTTACACTTTTACGACTTCAAGTCTTTCTATTAATAGAAAAAGTTTAAGAACAAGACACAAATACGTTATAAAATTGGAACTGACCGGAAAAAAAACAAAAAAAAAACTGGAACTGACCGGATCCATTTTTGGAACCCGTTGACCCGTCCCAAACCCATCCAATGGTGGTTAACTCGTAAAATACGACAATAGAGAACCGGTGGCCCAGCTAGGCGGGGGCGCCGGAATCCCGGCGATAAAACTAAAGATACTTATGGGAAAGAATATGTACAAGTCTAAATAAGGATCTATCTAATCCCAGACAAATTGGTAAAATCACGCCAAACCAAGTTCCTAACCATTACCAACCCCAGACACTTCGTCCTGATCTCTCAACCGGATTTCAGACAGCAAGCGTCAGCGCATCACTGGGAAGCATAACTAGGAATCTTCATAAAAAAGGTAAGCAATACATGCAGTAATAAAATCTTGCATAATCTTGCATGAATGGTGTATGGTTGAACCTGAATTTGATTTGAATTGCGTATATGCGCCGATTCTATTCTCTTTTTGTGGGTTTGTATCTTAATCAGTCGATTATTCTAATCTTTTTAGTAGTTTTTAATCAAACGAAACTGTGTATTCTCCTTTGGTTGTGAGGCGCTGTGCTACTGAGAGTAAACACGTCTCATGGGATAACAAATGTCTATTCTAGAGAGAAGAGGAAAGTGATACGGAGTTCAAGACTATAGATCAAGTTGTTTTTTCTAGAAAATTATTGAATTGAGTCGTGAAGGAACACAATACTATTCTGTGTTGCATAGGCCGGGGTAAGAATGGGTACCCCATTTTGGGGTACCAATAGCATTTCTCTTCTATTTAACTATTAATTGTGGCTGCATTAAGAGTGTGAATAAGGAAAACAAAACTATTAGTGGAGACATTTGGCAAGTTTCAAACTTTAATGCAATAATGCATTGTTGTTAAAAGTATTATAGTTGCCGAATGTGGATATGTTTTTGGAGGTACATTGATTCTTTTGTTTCTAAATACATTAATTTTTTAGTAGGATGTGTGTGCGTGTGCAACCTTGACCGGTCAACCCATCCTTGACCGGACTGACCCACCTGATTTGGTCTAATCCTTGAACCGGTCTCCACACTGGTTCACCTTGTATTCCAATTCTAACAACATAGATTTATTGTACTCCGTATACCGTATATATACATAATATACAAATTGTGTACTGCATTCTATTAATCAGAATACTCTGACATTCACTATTTATATAACTTTGATCTTGTAATTAAAATAGATCATATTACATAGACATTGTTATAAAAAATACAAAAATGACACAATGATTCAAAATGAGAATTCAAGCGCGCAAACAAACACATCACGCAAATGACACAATTTAGAAATCTGGAAGCTTAACCATCATAATCCTCAGGACTTGAAGGTCCTTTGGAAGAATCATATATCTTAAAGCCTTATCACAATCATCCCTCTCATCATCACTATCAAAGTCCTCCCATTCTTGTAGGTGCAACTGTGTAAAATACCTAGAAGAAAGATAGCAGCTTTTCGACATCTTAAAGCAGAAGGTTCGGCGTTTGTGAGTTGTTGACTACTCTGTGACGGAGAAGAAAGTATTTGATAGATCATCATTATCATTACCCCAGTGCCACAAAGGCTCCCACCTACGGTGGGGTAAGAAGGGGTCGGATGTATGCAGCCTTGCCTCTGTACTAAAACACTGTTTCCGGATGACCCATAGTGAAAATCGCGTCGAAAATTGCATGGACTGACTGGTGCTACTTCATAACTTGTAACCGCAGGCAGTTTAGTAAGGGTTGGTTTGCAACTACTTTTTAAAAAGTACTTCTGAGCTTTTGGCTTTAAAAAGGCACTTATTTTCCCAAACACTACAACTTTTATTTTTCTCGACTTCCGCGTCAAAAGTGCTTTTACTTTTTCTATTACACAAAAAGCACTTATTTTACCAAACACTACCCACTTTTACTTTTTAAAATCACTTTTTTCTCAAACACTATCAACTTTTATTTAATCATTTCTCCCCATTTCATTAAAAAAAGCACTTTTTTAAAAGCAGAAGCTGTTGCAAACAGACCCTAAGTCATTTTGCTTTATTCCATCATATTCCCAAGCAAAAAAATAGTGAGTCTTTGGCTCCATTACAAATGATGGAAATAAGAAAGTATTTGATAGATGCTTTCAGTTATTTAGGTTTATAAAGTATATAATGCATGGGCCTGTTCTTAAATTACTCATTGGGCCTTTTGTTTATTACAGCCACACTGTAAAATGAAAGAAAAAAGAACCTGCCTCAAAAAAATATCGTGAGGCACACGTCAAAGTGTAAGTCCTCACATCTGAGGTGTAAGCCTCTTATCTCTCAAAAAGGGCTTAAGCCCCAGTTCCTGTTCTATGCGCCTGAAGCGAGGTGCGCCTTTTAAACCATGATTTTAAGTTTACCACCTTTATTCCTTACTAATAATACATTCAACCACTGTGAGTAGTGAGTACTATATATGTGTGTGCGTATTGTTTAATTTTATAAAACAAATTGAAAGTGAAGTACTCTGTGTTTTTATGTCCTTCCTTAGGTGTTAATATGTATTTTTTAAATCTTAACTAATTTAAGGAGAAAAAGAAACCATTTAGTTTTCGATATAAAATATTGCAAAAAAGTCAGTAACTACGCTAGTAAACTTACCGACCAAACATGCTTAATTCGATATCACATTCCACCACCTCCCTTAGCACCTCCGTCTGTCCCACCCGAAAATAATCCCTCTGTTGTTTCTACTCCATTCGTTTGCTCACCGGCTTTTACGTTCAACTGCAGTGCTACCCATGGGATGATATACTGTTTGCATGGGAAGTCGATGAAAGAAGCATTGGGTGGAATTGTGGAAATCAAAGTCTATGATTGATCCAAGTGATGCTAGGGCTTGAACCCGATTTCCAACCGAACTGTATGACTGACCCTTTAAATTGTTTTCAGACTCATTTTACTTTGTTTGCAGTTTGCACATACTAACTCTGGTTGTACTGTTAACATGCACTGACTACATATATATAAGCCGCCTTCATGATATCTGGCTGCATATATTACATTGTCCCCACTATCTTTTAGAAATACTTTTATACTGTGGAAATGGAAATTACATCTGTTGGTTTCCATATGACTTCACTGTCATTTTTTCCTGCTGCTGTTACAGTTGCTTCTTGTTCTGGTTCATATATATGTATACTATCATCAATATTTTTTCCCATTGGTTTTGATTCATGCGTACAGACGCTTACCCTTTCATAAGTAGGAATTCTTGCTTGTCTGCTCTTGGATTTGGGAATATAGCACATCCTATTTGCCAATGAAACTATTCGCTCGTGAGGCTATATATGAGTTTAGATCACTAATCATCTAATGATGATTTTTCTGGCTATGGTAGTCCCAGTTTTGCATGTCAATCTAGTATAGAACGTATTTTCAGTTGGGGACCCATAATACTGGGGCTGGAATTAATTTCATGTTAATTTTGGCATTCAACATTGAAATTATCCCTTCTACTCCATCCAGTCAGATGCTTAAGGCTAGCTATGATTGAAACTGAGTGTGGATTAGTAATATAATCTTATCCTCGAAAGATTAGTATTTAGCAGCATTGTAGCAATTGCGCGAAGGCCATATCAGATTGATTAATAGTTTTACAATGGCATTCACTAATAAGGTATTGGAAATATTTAATCTATCATTTCTTCAATGGATGCATAACAGCCTGTCAGCCTGGTTCTAGACTTTTGCTGATGTTAAAGCAATATAGTGGAAGAATGCAATGCCAGTGGTGAATGATGTTGTAGGTCTTTCTCTTGTATGTTGAGTTATATCTAAAGAGGGAGTTTTTCACAAAGCTGTGTCTTCAACTTTTTTTTCCTTTTTCTCTTTTCCTCGTGTGGAAGATTGATCCTGTTTTCCCTTTAATCTTCTCACCTTCTTTATTTTTTATATCTTTTCCATCTTATATTTTTTTTTATCTTATCTTATCATTTTTTATCTTTCTTATCTTTTTTAGCTCTGATTTCATATGTCGATTCATGTTAGCCGGCCTCAAACTCTCTTGGGACTACGGCTTGGATGTTGTTGTATGTGTCTTCAAGTCAGGACAGTCATTATCTTAGGAAGAAACTTTAAAAAACACGAAATTTTGAAGTTTTAATCATATCATTTTGCATTGGGAGACTGCTGAAGTCTTGTAGCTCTTTATCATGTATGTTGAGTTATATCTAAAGATGGAGTTTTTCACAAATCTGTGTCTTCAACTTTTTTTTTTTTTTTTCCTTTTTCCCTTTTTCTCTTTTCCTCGTGTGGAGGATTGATCCCGTTTTCTCTTTAATCTTTCTTTACTTCTCTATCTTTTTATCTTTTTCATCTGATATTTTTTTTATATCTTATCTTATCCTTTTTATCTTTTTTTAGCTCTGATTTCATATATCGATTCATGTTAGCCGGCCTCAAACTCTCTTGGGACTACGGCTTGGATGTTGTTGTATGCGTCTTCAAGTCAGGACACTCATTATTTTAGGAAGAAACTTTAAAAACCACGAATTTTTGAAGTTTTAATCATATCATTTTGCATTGGGAGACTGCTGAATAGTCCTTCCTTTTCTGTTTATTTGTCTGCGTTGACCGAGTCTCACAATTTTAGTAAATGTGTATTACTCCCTCCGTCCCCTTTGAAATGTCCCGTTTTACTATATTGGGATTTCCCTATTTAATTGTCTCATACCTTATTTGGTAAAGTTTGTGTGGCTCAAAATCATTCTTACTTTTTTTTACTTTATCAATTAATATCAACCACACAAACCCACTTTTCTTAAAACTCGCGCCACCCTCCTCCGGGACATTTAAAAGGGGATGGAGGGAGTATAATTTATGAACTGATCAATACTTTTACTTCCGCAGTCTTTTTTATGTATCCTATTTCGGACTGATTGAAATCAAAGTTAAATCTCCCATAATAATATTTCAATGTGTATTAATAATTTAATATCTAAAGTCTCCATATTCAGAAAGCACACTAAAACTGATATTAATGTATTAGAAATTCGATACAAAAAATCAGAGAATAAAAAGGGAATTAGGTTGACTGCATGGATAGTGAAAGTGACACACAAAATGAGACAGGGGGAGTAATACTTTGCCTAAAAGTCCCTTGTTATAAATCAATATCTCTTTTTTGTTCATCTTGGGATAAGGTAAATTGAATTCATATTGGTAAAAATAGTTAATGTGCAAAGATTATATAAATGGAGAGATTGAAAGGACAAAGGACAATAGGCCAGTCTAGAGAGGTAATTATGAATAGAATGAATGGGTGCTAGATAAAAACTGAGTTTCATCATATTCTTGTACTGTAGTATTGAGGTGCTAGAATCTACTATCTTTTTGCATCCACAGATTGTGCGAGTAATAGCATCCCTATTTGTATGTTTCAAGATACAATGCAATTAAGTCCACATAGACACAACCAATTGTATGCCACCATTGTAAAATCTGCGCCTTGGCACTAGACTGTTGGAGGCCAAGCTTTTTTCCTGGGTTCTGCCCTGCATAGTTTTCATACTAGGCGTTAGTCCCAGTCTGCCGCTAAGCTAGCCTCTTGTAGTCTAGCGCTTATTACAACATTTTATATCAGAATGGTGCATTGAGTTTTTTTATGGCTTTGTCTATTTCTTTATCCTTCTGTATTTCTGTTTTATTATTTATTATTGTGATAATGTGATATATATATATATAGAGAGAGAAAAGTTCATGTCAGGACGTTTGGACAGGAACCGCCGTCCGGACCTCGACGTTTGGGCCCCTTCCCGTTGGAATTCTTCGATGAAATTTTGTGGGCATGTTCTTTATCAAGTCTAGTTTATCCACAAAACATTTCAGGTTCAGCTAAAAATTCGATCGGGAAGGCAGTCAAATAATTTTTTGAAGATATCTGCGTTTTTTATATGTATATTTTGGCGCAGTTTTCTTCCAAAAATTATTTGACTGCCTCCCTGATCGAATTTTTAGCTGAAACTTTTTTGTGGATAAACTAGACTTGATGTAGAACATGCCCAAAAAATTCCACCGGGAAGGGGCCCAAATGCCGAGGTCCAGACGGCGGCGTCCGATCCGGACGTCCTGACAGGAAGATTACTCTATATATATATATCTATGTATGTATGTATGTATGTATGTATATGCCCATACTCTTTTATTGTTTGATGATTTCTGCTAGAAGAACCTTATTTCTTTCCTATGTGGCTGGTTTATTAAAAAAAAAATCCGTTCACAGGATGTAAATTGCAGATCCACATTGATGGTGAAGCCCCTCCTGTATTGCGACTAGGCCCTGCATTGTTCCACTTACATTCTGCCTAACCCTAATCTCATACTAGGAGTTTGTCACAGTCGACTACTAGGTGGGTGTCTTGTATTGCTTACAACATTGTATGTCACAGTGGTGCGTTAAGATTTCTCTGTATGGCTCTGTTTTTAGGTTTACTATGGTAATATATATGTTATGTACATATTCTTCTAATGATTTGCTGATACAATCTTATTTCTTCTCTGTGTGGCTGATTTTTTAACAAAAAATAATTGCATTCACAGGACATAAAATGCTGATCCTTTCTCATGATGAAGCCCCTCCTATATTGCAACTACAGAAATGGGACCTTTTCGAACACCAACTTGAACTTTCAGAGTTCCGTGAAGGTTTTATATCTCCAACAAGGGGAAATTTGGTATTACTGTCATATCATTGCGAAGCTCTATTGCTACCTCTGGTCAGAGGTAAATTATGTTACTCCTTTGCTCCTCTACAATTCCATTGGCAAGTAGTACTTCTCATCGATTTCCTTCTTTCTCCACAGAGAAACATATTGAAAATCCAGAAAACTGTAATCACTTAAACTTTGGGGATTCAACTTCTCGGGCATCATGTATGCCAACATGTGTGGCACCTTGTTTAGCAGAGCAGGGGGGTGATATACCAGGCACTTCTGTGTCAATTGAACTGGACAGTGTTAATACTGCGGAAAGACTTCCGAGAAGGTGTAATAATTACCCTTACATCAATGATGTAAACTCCCTTACTTGGGGTATATGTGAAGACACTTATGGTCAGGATGGGGAAAAACATTTTAGAGAACTCCTCTTTGTATCTGGCAATCATGGGGTAACAATTCATGCTTTTAGTCAATCTTATGCATACAAAGGAGTCATGGGATCCACACCAGACTGTGACACTGGACAAGGATTATGGGTTGAGTGGGGGCCAGGATATACATCAACACTATCTCAGGAGTTCGACCAAGTGTCTGACAGAAAGTGTGACGATTCCTTCAATGTTTTAGATCTCAGCAGGAATGGTGCAACCGAGGCAAGACCATATCGCATGTGTACAAAAGTTACGAATGAGATGTCATTTGACAATAATTCTAACAAAAGATGGATGCGCACATTGCTAAGCAAGGTTGAAACATTAGTCTCTGATGGAGTACTATATACTAGATTCCCAGACAGTTCATTATTTGATTCCACTGCTATGATAATCTCTTTTCGCCTTTTTGGCAATGATTCACTGCTTTTGGATTTTCTATCTCATGGAAATTCATCATCACATGAAAAAGATGTTAGTGATCTGTCAATATTAGATCATCAGGACAATGCATATGCAGATTCCCTGCCCACCACTATAGGCTCTTACAGTTGTTTAAGAGTATTCTCTAATGCTTCACAATGCTTGATTGGCTTTGCCTTAACAGCTTCCAAAAGTGTGCCTGCCACAAATGAAAGGAAAAATAGTAAAGTCTTAGTTGCCGTGGCAAAGCTAGTTAGTTGTGGATTACAGTGGGTTTTTAAAGTGCCACTAGTCAAAAATGTCGAAATGACAGCAGCCGTCGACTGGACAGACTTTAGGCTTTCCCATGCTTTTCTTATATGTCTTAATGCCTCTGGATTAGTACATTTTTATGATGTGAAAAGTGGTTTGTATATTTCATGTCTAGATCTTTCACGTATTTATGGGCCTTTCACTTCCATAGTATCTCAAGAGAAAGAAGATTCACATGTGAAGCTTGTTGGGAGTTGTTCTTCAGACAAGGATTATAGTAATCAGATATATAATAATTCTGGTTTTCTTGTTCACCAGAAGAGGTTTGAAAGGATTTTTGTCATTAGGAATGCCTTAACTTTAGGTGTGATTGATCAACAGGGTGTTAGTTATGTAATACAAGCTTCTGATTATATCCCAAAGAAGTATCACTCACTCGAGAATCTGCTCCCATGTTGTGAAGATCTTAGACTTGCACCACGAGCAGCGTGGGAGGTAGGTGGTGCTGACATTGGCTACAAGAGGGTGTCTCATAATATATCAGGTGAAGGGAAGACAAGTCATTCGTCTGTTACTAAGAAGTCTTCTTTTAATTGCTGTGTGCAAAAAAAGAGGTTTATGAAAATATCTGAAAGTGATTTTAAGGATCCAATTTTGGGAAACTGCTCTGAGTTTCTTGGTTGTCAGATACCCTCCTGTCATATGAGAAATATTGTTCTTCCTGCCTATAAATTTCAAGAAGATGATGTTATTTGTATGTCACCATTTGGAATAACTCGGCTTATTAAATTGAGAAGCCCTCAACAGAAAAACAAATGCCGCCTTGTTCACTCTAATTTGCATGTAGATTTAACTTTGAATGATGACAAAAGCTATAATGTCCAAGGTTGGGAGGCTATTGTAAATGAAGCAATTGGTTGCACTTTTCAAGGTTGTTTGTACTTGGTGAGGGAAAATGGCATCTCTGTAGTCCTCCCTTCGTTTTCAAGTTCTTCCAACTTCTATCCTATAGAAGCTCTTGGATATCGTCAATCAGGCTGCCTTTATACCTCTGAGAGTGATTCATATGCATCTGAAAAGATGGTACAAGTTAAAATGCCTCTGTCATCATGGGAAGTAGAGATTTTGGATAAAGTTCTTTTATACGAAGGTCACAAACAGGCAGATCAGCTATGTTTGGAGAACGGTGAGTGTTTTAAATTGAGTACTCATTTTTTTCCTTAACCTGTTATGCTCTGACGGTCAAAAGTGTTGTGGTACAGCTAATATCATGTTGTTTCATTTCTCGTGACATTCACGATCAACATCATTACCTTAATCCTGAGTAATTGTGCTTATTAGCATGAATACAATGTTAGTTAATTTATATAGTGCTATAAATTCATGCAAAAAGCCAGTGCCAAAGTTATGACGCCAAATGTCCTTCATGTTGTAGCCTTCTCACAGAGGATAATGAGATTATTTTTTGATAAGTACCCGGGTAGACTAGCTAGTAAAAATAGATACAAAGGGCTTGTCTATACTAGAAGGTCAAGACAAACTAGTTATTAGTAAGTAGAGCTGTGTTGACTAATAACTACCTTCCGGTTGTGGAAGGGTATAAATAAAATAAAATCTGCCAGGGCTAGGTAGGCAGTTAGACACTTTGTCTGGGACTAGGAAGTTGGAGTTCTATCTCCTTCTTTGGGACTGTGTACACGATCTACCATTGTTAATGAGAATTACTGTTTCTGAGAATTGTGATCTAGTTTTCCTTTGATTGTTTGTGCATTGTTGATTGTTGTTTGTCTTGTGATTGTGCTGGAATTGCGAGGAACCTATCATTTTTCATAACCATTTTCATCGTAGGTTAACTTATGCATACTTGTTTTAAATGTCTAAGATGGATAAACAGATAGGAACCTGGACACTCCTACCAATAAGAATAATATTTGGTATTCTAATATTGTACTATCTATAATAAAAGGGTTTTAGGCCCAATACTTGGTGGTGGAGGGACGGCCCTTTAGGAGAATTTTATAATAATGAGCCGATGGGGGAAAAGGGAGGTAGGGAGACTTGGGATCGGACTGGAAATTGGGAGTGCGAGACTACTCGAAGTGTCTCTAAACTGTTCTCTTTCTTTTCTTCTGTTTCGTTTGTAAATCCTCCAAGGATTTCTGAGTATTTTCTCAGAATCTATCTTTCAATAAACATCTACTCGTTTGCTAATGTTCTGGACTCCATCATTGGTATCAAATAGTGACAATCGCTATACCTGTGCATGATCTATACTCGATCGAGAATGGAACAACGTGTGGAAAGCATCGAAGTTAAATCCCTAGCAGAAGTAAAAACCACCGTGGATGAGCTGCTTGGCTTGCGCGTGACGGTGGATGAACTGAAGAATTTGATGTTATATGGTGATGACCAGGGGAGAAGAGGACGATTGCTTCAACGATCCCGCAAGCTACTGTAAATCGGTGTTATTCTCGTACGGGAAGGAAGGTGGACTTACCGGTGTTTAAAGGGGGGGATGCGTACGGGTGGATGATTCATGTAGAGAGTTTTTTTTTTAAAAATGAATAATATTAATGATGAGGATAAAATTGAAGTGGTGACCATCGCTAAGGAGCAGAAAGCTTCGAATTGGTTCCAATGGTGGGAGGGTCAGACCGTTCAACACACCTGGGAACAGTTCAAAGCTGCCCTAATTCGACATTTTCAACCTAAACTAGTTCAAATGCCTTATGGACCAATGTTAGGTGTGTAGCAGACGAAGAGCATGATGGAGTATAGAGAGAGGTTTGAACTGGCAGTAGCCCCATGAGACATACTGATACAAAGATGCTGAAAGGTATATTTCTGAATGGCTTGAAAGAGGAGGTGAGGGCCGAGTTCAAATTGTTTCCGTCTGGATCCCTATCTGAGTTAATTTATAACCCACTGCTGTTAGAAGAGAAAAATGCAGCCCTGGAATCAGGGAGATTCAAGGATGAATACAAAAGAGTTTGGCAGGAAAAGGAAGGTATTATGGTCAGACCATTGGACTGGGTGGAAGGAGTTAAAGAAAGAACACATGCCATTAATCCACCAACTTCTGAGAGAACAGATTCAGAGAGCATAATAGGGAAGTCTGCAGTACTTAATCAGAGTGGGAAGAGTGGCAGAGTGTTAACTCAAGCTGAACTAGAAGAAAGAAGTAAAAAGGGCTCATGCTTCAAATGTGGAGACAAAGGGAGCAATGAGCATGTTTGTGGAATGAAACATCATCAATTCGTCCTGATGGAAGATCCAGAAGAAGAGAAGGGAACAAATGATTAGTTGTCTGAACTGGATGTAACAGATAACCCAGTGAAACTAAATGCCAGATCAGTCTCTTATTACCCACCATGAGGACAAGGTAGTAGTTAAAGGGGGAGTGGTGATAGGGACCTGGACACTCCTCCTAATACGAATTATATTTGGTATTTTAATGTATAACAAAAGGGTTCTAGGCCCAATACTTACTTACTTACTTAGTGGTGGAGGGACGGCCCTTTAGGAGAGTTTTATAATAATGAGCCGATGGGGGAAAAGGGAGGTAGGCAGACTTTGGGATCGGACTGGGAATTGTGAGTGCGAAATTACTTGAAGTGTCTCTAAACTGTTCTTCTTTTTCTTTTCTTCTGTTTCGTTTGTAAATCCTCTATGAATTTCTGAGTATTTTCTTAGAATCCATCTTTCAATAAACATCTACTTGTTTGCTAGTGTTCTGGACTATCATAAACCTAGTGCGTTTGGAGAGAGGAACTCTTATAAAATGCTTTGTTAAGACATCTATAAATGAAGTGATTCCAAAACTTGTTTACCCCGTATTATGTAATTTTGATAGGGATCCGACACTTCTCTTATTAAGTAGCTTAATATTGTACAATAAGAGGGGTTAGAGGGTTTTAGGCCCAACAATTTATTGATTGAGGGCCGGCCCATTATGGGAGTATTATAATAAGCGCATGTAAGCGGAAAAGGGGAGGGAGAAATTGGGTTTGGGCTGGGACTTGGCACCCTCGAACTTGCCTCATGTATTTTCCATTCCGTTTCAGAAATTTCCTTCTTAATAGACGTCAGATTCAAATTACGAAACTGGTTCTCTATCATTGCTATCAGAGCGTCATTTCCTGGGTTATGGTGGATGCCACTTACATGAACGCAGATGGAAAACCGAGTGGACAAGGTGGAACGGAACCTGGAATAAATTCGAGCGGATACAGATGGAGTATGATCGGACATGGATGGAATACGATCAGATATGGATGGAATACGATCAAAGACGGAGGATATGCATCTACTCTTACTTAACAACAGTTACAAGTGATCCAGGGGGCATTTGCGAAATCGCGACACTCGCATAAGCAATCGCCGTCGAACAACAAGAGTTGGTCGTGCTCCAGTGGTAAGTTTCGGCGTGAAACCCGTGCGAACAAAATGTTCGTTAGAACTGGAAGGAAGATTGATCTTCCGTTAATAACAGCGAGGATGCTTATGGGTGGACCATCAGGGTAGAAAGGTTTTACAAGTTGAATAACATACCAGAAGATGATAAGGTTGAGTTGGTAACCATTTCCTTGGAGGCCAATGATGGGAGGGACAAAATGATGAACAGACATGGGAACAGTTCAGAGTAGCATTAATCAGAAGGTTCTAACTGGAATTTGTTCAAAATCCATTTGGATTATAGGGAGAGATTTGAACTGGTAGTCGCATCACTGAGGCACACTGATACAGATATGCTGCAGGGAATTTTTCTGAATGGCTTGAAGGATGAGGTGAGAACTGAGCTGAAACTTTATCCACCCGCTTTTCTATTTGAATTAATGGATCGAGCTTTGCTGTTAGAAGAGAAAAACACTGCTATGAGATCAGGGATACATAAGGAAGAAGACAAAAAGTGCTGGAAAGAACAGGGAGGGACAACGATCAGGCATTTGAACTGCAGCAGCGATGGGAAGAACACGCCCTATTCAGTCATGGACTCCTGAGAGAACACATTCAAAGAACAAGGAGACGTTTGATAGAACAAGTTCAGAGAACAATCTGGAGGAATCACCAAAACTGAATAAGACATGGGAGGGAGGCTAAAGATTGACACAAGCAGAGTTAGAAGAAAGAAGTAAAAAGGGCCTATGCTTCAAATGTGGAAACAAATGGAACAAAGAGCATGTTGGTGGAATGAAACATTATCAATTTGTCTTGATGGAAGAACCATAAGAAGAGAACGGAACAAATGATTAGTTGTCTGAACTGGATGTAGCAGATAACCCAGTGAAACTCATTATATAGATAAATATAATGATATATCCGCTGGCAACAAATGTATTTATCTTGTTGTGTATGTTGATGACATTGTCATTACAGGTAGCGATGATCAAGGAATTGCGCTCCTCAAGCAACATTTGTTTAGCAAATTTCAAACAAAAGACTTGGGAAAGTTGAGATACTTCCTTGGCATTGAGGTCGCACAGTCTCAAGATGGAATTGCTCTCTCACAAAGAAAGTATGCCTTGGATATTCTGGAGGAAACAGGTTTGCTAGATTGCAGGCCAGTGGATACACCAATGGATCCGAACGTTAAACTCTTATCTAGAACAGGGAGATCTTTTGCCCAACAAGGAAAAATATAGAAGACTCATCGGCAAATTGAATTATCTTACCATCACAATACCAGATATTTCATTTGCGGTAAGTGTTCTTAGTCAGTTTCTTGATAAACCATGTACTGGACACTGGGATGCAGCTATCCGAGTTTTGAGATACATCAAGAAAACTCCAGGGCAAGGATTGTTGTTTGAAGATCGAGGCCACCATGATATTGTGGGATACTGTGATGCAGAACTGGCCGGATGTCCGATGGATAGACGTTCCACTTCGGGATATTGCATCTTGATTGGTGGAAACTTAATTTCATGGAAAAGTAAGAAACAGGATGTGGTTGCCAGATCTAGTGCTGAAGCAGAATATCGTGCAATGGCTCTTGCTACATGTGAAATCTTATGGTTGAAGCATCTCCTCCAAGAGTTAAAATATGGAAACACAAAACCGGTTCAACTCATGTGTGATAATCAAGCTGCAATGCACATCGCATCAAATCCGGTATATCATGAGAGGACAAAACATATTGAAGTTGAATGTCATTTTATCCGAGAGACGATCACGAGTGGACATATCATCACAAAATATGTGAACACAACTGAACAACTTGCATATATTTTAACTAAGTCTCTTAGAGGTCGTAGGGTTGAATTTATTTGTAACAAGCTTGGTACATATGATTTATATGCTCCAGCTTGAGGGGGAGTGTGGAAACCCTAGTAGTATTGGGCTTAGCCCAGTTGTATATCTTGTATAGGAAACCCTAGTACTCTAAATATAGCTATAAATATAGCTTCTTGTATAGGATTTCATATGAAGTATAATGAATACAATCTTATATTTCACAGTTGTATTCATCTAACATTCCAACGCAATTATGACAATGTATACTGATTTGATTTTGGACAATTGTATAAATATATACTTTCTTCTTTTTTTTATACTGATTTGATTTTTTTTTTTTTTCTGATATAGATAAAAATGATAAGATAAAAGGTATAAAAAGAATATATATAAAATAAAAAGGATAAAATTCATAAAAAACATTAAAAAGATAAAGGATAGAAAAAGGTGAATAGAGATCAATCCTACACATGAGTATTCGGCTTGCTATCTAAAGAAATGAAAAAAATCTGAAGAAGTTAACTACAAAGATATTCAAAGAAATGGAAATGCAGAAAAGTGAAGAAAGAAGCAGGAAAGTAAGAAAGAAAATGCAAATTTGGCACTCGGGTTGCATGGTAAAAAAAGAAAAAAAAATCAATTCTGGGTGCCGCTACAAATTCCTAGTCTTCAGGCGAGGCAACGGGCCATGGCAAGCATTCTTCACTTCCTGGAAGCCTGATTTCATTATCCATATTGTCATCAATGATGGTAAAAATGACATTAAAACCTGTTAAACCATTTTCAGAGCTGCATTAAGTACATTTTCCTAAATTTCTTGTTTGATTGAAACTGTGTGAATGAACTGAAAAGTAGCTTTGCTACCTCTAAGTAGTTTTATATTCAGCCATTCAGGTCAGAGTTGATGGATATTTTAATTAGTCATGAAAATGGGTCAGATAATTTAATTCAAGTATACTCGAATAACTTAAAATCCAGTGATTGTGTCATGTACTCATGTGGGTGTTGTGTTATAAACTTTGTGCTGGTGACCCTGTGTGATTTTTTCATGAATCAAATTGGTGGTGGGCAACAGATTTAGAATTACGGTGGTGTTGCGTTATTTATTCGTTATTCATTTGTATCTCTGTTAGGGACTAGAACATCATTTGGAAAGTCTTTGATAATATAGCTCACCTCCATAGCTTATATTAGCTGATACTGAAACAGCTACATGCATCTTAATTTATGTGGAAGGAGTAAAGATTGCATGGTGGACAATAGGAAGAAAGAAAGCTGCTCTGTATGAAACATACAGTATTACTTGCTTTGGTGGAGAAATGTGTTCACATCTTCTAAACTTGTTCTTCACTGTCTACTGAAATTCTACATGGAAACCTGTTAAAAGTTTGATGAGATCGTTGTACAAAGCTATGTGATAACTGATGTCAATTTTTGACCTTTATGTTTGTGGAAACCCTAGTAGTATTGGGCTTAGCCCAGTTGTATATCTTGTATAGGAAACCCTAGTACTCTAAATATAGCTATAAATATAGCTTCTTGTATAGGATTTCACATGAAGTATAATGAATACAATCTTATATTTCACATGGTATCAGAGCCTATATGGCAATAGTTAGGGCGCTGGCTTCCGGCAAGCATTTCAGGCGTGAACAGTAGTTGTGAGTGGTGTTGGAGCACACTTCCGGTAGTGAATCTCTTATCTACACCTACCGCCTTGCTCAGCATACCATCGCGACCAACCACCCGGAACAGTACCGGCACGACGGCCCTCACGCGCCCTCACGCGCCACCGCTCCGTACTGCAGCTGAATAACATATTTGCAGATCTACTCCGTTCTACTTATTCGGAGCGCTCACAGCCAACACACTGAAGACCTGGAGCTTCTGGCAACCATAACAGCATAACACAGGCACTCATCGGACACTCACGCGCCGCCGCCGAACCCACGCGCCGCCGCTGAACCTACGTGCCGCCGCCGAACACTCGCGTTGTCGCCGTCGCTCCGCCTGCCCGCCGCTGCTCTACCCTTTTCGCCGAAGTCAGGTTTGTGTCGTGAACTCCTGTTCTCATCCGCTGCTACTGCCAGAGTCCAAGACTGGTTGCTCTTGTCCGCTGCTACTGCCAAGTCTGGCTTCCTGGTGCTCTCTCTGCCTTATTATTTACAAAGCACTAAATTCACTTTTAATTTACTCATTTTCTTTTGATTAAAAAAAAGAAAAAAAAATCAAATCAGCATAAAAAAAATATGACTCTTATGAGTTTTGACAGAGGAAACAACACCGGATACTCAAGATGGAATCGTCCTAAATGTGATTTTTGTCATAAAATTGGTCATACTCAAGACAGGTGTTGGAAATTACATGGGAGACTTCCTCCCTCAGCCCATGTTGCTCAGCTACCACCATCTCCCATTGTTCTATCACCGGAAGAATATGCAGCATATCAGCAATTTAAGTTGACTAATATCTTTACCCCCACCCGGGATGTCTACAGCTTGTGTTTCAAACACAACAGGCTCGTGGATCATTGACTCAGGTGCCTCAGACCATATTTCTGGTAATCCCCATCTTTTATCCCATATTACCAAGCACCGACATCTTCCTTTGATTACTCTTGCTAATGGCCTTCAAACTTTTGCTTCGGGTATTGGGCAAGCACTTCCATTTTCATCCTTACCGTTAGACTCCGTCTTATATGTCCCAAACACCCCTTTTAACCTCGTCTCTATCAGTAAAATTACACGTGCTCTTAATTGTTCTGTAACATTTTCTGCTGATTTTGTGATTGTGCAGGACCGTTGTACGGGAAAACGATTGGCGTCGGACACGAATCTCAAGGTCTGTATCATCTCCATCCTTTTGATCCAGTCGCTTGTGTTTCAATTGAACCTGCTATTACCTTACATAACCGTCTGTGTCATCCTAGTCTCTCAAAGTTTCAACGTATGGTTCCAGGTTTCTCAAATCTTTCATCTTTAGATTGTGAGTCATGTCACCTTGGAAAACAACCTTATAACTCCTTTCCAAGGCGAGTCAATAAACGGGCTACATCACCGTTTGATTTAGTTCATAGAGATGTATGGGGTCCGTATCGAGTCAGTTCTACTTTAGGTTTCCGTTATTTTGTTATTTTTGTGGATGATTTTTCCCGTTACACGTGGTTGTTTTTAATGAAAGAGCGTTTTGAATTGTTTCATATTTTTCAAACTTTTTGTGCTGAAATTCAAACCCAGTTTGGTCATTCTATAAAAATTTTACGCAGTGACAATGCTAAAGAATTTTTTGGGGCATCCTTTAATCAATTCATGACATCACGGGGTATGCTTCACCAATCTTCTTGTGTTCACACACCTCAACAAAATGGGGTTGCTGAACGCAAGAACTGACACTTGGTTGATATTGCTCGTACCCTATTATTACATTCCCATACACCACCTCAGTATTGGGCAGATGCTGATGCTGTGCTCACTGCGTGTCATTTAATAAATAGAATGCCTTCCTCAGTTCTTAATAACGAAATTCCTTATTCTATTTTGTTTCCTGCTCGTGATTTATTTCCATTACCACCTCATGTGTTTGGGTGCGTGTGTTTTGTCCATGATACGACACCTGGATTAGCTAAAATGGCGGCTAGGTCAATAAAATGTATCTTTCTTGGATATTCGCGACTCCAAAAGGGGTATCGTTGTTATTCTCCATTACTTAAGAAACATTTTATTTCAGCCGATGTCACTTTCATTGAGTCGTCCTTTTATTATCCATTATCTTCAGTTGATACCCCATCATGTTTGGACTTCACCTCATATCTTCGGCCCATCCATCAGGAGACTCCCATTAACGCCCCATCTGATGAGCACCCAAACTGCCCTCCTATGTCAGACCGTCCATTACAGGTATACCATCGACGTCCTCGACCTCCTCCCATTGAGCCCATCGTGGCCACGCCCGTTGATTCCCCTATGACGGATCCTGCATCACCACCATCACCTACTCCAGCATATGACACCACTCAGGATAATTTGCCCATTGCTCTCCGAAAAGGTACGCGTTCCACATTGAATCCACATCCCATATATAATTTTTTGAGTTATCACCGCCTCTGTACCCCTTACTATGCCTTTATTTCCCACTTGTCTCATATATGCATTCCTAAAACCACACCTGAGGCACTGACACACCCGGAGTGGCGTAAAGCCATGTTGGCTGAGATGGAGGCTCTTCATTCTAGTGGGACATGGGACTTAGTCCCCCTTCCCGCTGGCAAATCAGTGGTGGATGTCGGTGGATTTACACAGTTAAAGTGGGGCCTGATGGGGAGATTGATCGTTTTAAAGCATGCCTTGTGGCGAAAGGGTATACTCAGATATATGGCTTGGATTACACTGACACTTTTTCTCCTGTAGCGAAGATTGCATCAGTTCGTTTTGTTTTATCCATGGCAGCAATGAGCCGCTGGCCATTGTTCCAATTGGATATTAAAAACGCATTCCTTCACGGAGATCTGCACGAGGAAATTTATATGGAGTAACCACCTGGATTTGTTGCTCAGGGGGAGTCTGGTATGGTGTGCAGATTACGTCGTTCATTATATGACTTGAAGCAATCTCCACGTGCATGGTTTGGGAGGTTTAGTGCCGTTGTCTGCAGCTTTGGCATGATTCGCAGTGATGTTGACCATTCTATATTCTACAGACATTCTGCTGGCAACAAATGTATTTATCTTGTTGTGTATGTTGATGACATTGTCATTACAGGTAGCGATGATCAAGGAATTGTGCTCCTCAAGCAACATCTGTTTAGCAAATTTCAAACAAAAGATGGATTGAGGTCGCACAATCTCAAGATGGAATTTCTCTCTCACAAAGAAAGTATGCCTTGGATATTTTGGAGGAAACAGGTTTGCTAGATTGCAGGTCAGTGGATACACCAATGGATCCAAACGTTAAACTCTTATCAGAACATGGAGATCTTTTGCCTAACAAGGAAAAATATAGAAGACTCATCGGCAAATTGAATTATCTTACCATCACAAGACCAGATATTTCATTTGCGGTAAGTGTTCTTAGTCAGTTTCTTGATAAGCCATGTACTGGACACTGGGATGCAGCTATCCGAGTTTTGAGATACATCAAGAAAACTCCAGGGCAAGGATTGTTGTTTGAAGATCGAGGCCACCATGATATTATGGGATACTGTGATGCAGACTGGGCCGGATGTCCGATGGATAGACGTTCCACTTCGGGATATTGCATCTTGATTGGTGGAAATTTAATTTCATGGAAAAGTAAGAAACAGGATGTGGTTGCCAGATCTAGTGCTGAAGCAGAATATCGTGCAATGGCTCTTGCTACATGTGAAATCTTATGGTTGAAGCATCTCCTCCAAGAGTTAAAATATGGAAACACAAAACCGGTTCAACTCATGTGTGATAATCAAGCTGCAATGCACATCGCATCAAATCCGGTATATCATGAGAGGACAAAACATATTGAAGTTGATTGTCATTTTATCCGAGAGAAGATCACGAGTGGACATATCATCACAAAATATGTGAACACAACTGAACAACTTGCAGATATTTTAACTAAGTCTCTTAGAGGTCGTAGGGTTGAATTTATTTGTAACAAGCTTGGTACATATGATTTATATGCTCCAGCTTGAGGGGGAGTGTGGAAACCCTAGTAGTATTGGGCTTAGCCCAGTTGTATATCTTGTATAGGAAACCCTAGTACTCTAAATATAGCTATAAATATAGCTTCTTGTATAGGATTTCACATGAAGTATAATGAATACAATCTTATATTTCACAATGTTTCTGGGATTCTCTCTCTCTCTCTTGTTTTCTTTGATCTTTTATCTTCTTTATCTTTCTGTGTTGTTATGTAATTTTTATATTTCATCTTTCTCATGTTCTTTTATCTTTTTATCTTTTATCTTTCTTATGCTCTTATGTTATTTTTATCTTATATATATTTATCTTATCCATTTTATCTTACCTTATCTTTTTATTTTCTTTATCTTTCTTCTCTTTTTGGCTCTGATATCATGGATTGGTTCATGTTAACCGACCCCAAAATATTTTGGGAATAAGGCTTGGATGTTGTTGTTATTGTTGTATGTTTTTGGGATTCTAAAAAAGCCAACTCCGACAATTTGAACCCATGACTTAGTGACATTTCAGTGCACTTTTAAGGGGCATGTGTATTCACTATACCGATTCATTCTCAATTCTCATTCATCTCACTGTAGGGATTCACGGTTTGTGAGAAAATACGTTCTTTAGCTATTTTTGCAACTTTTAATACTTTAACTCGAAAACTACCAAGCGGGCACAGCTCATTGCATAAATCCAACTTTGTTTCGTGGTTATAAGCTCTTTGCCAAACCAGCAAATTTTTTTTGAAGTAGATATTAAACTGGAAAACTAATTATCACGCTTCCCTTTGAAAAAACTATCACACTTCTATATTTATTCTTTGGTGTCAATCCCCTATACCATTTTTGACTTCGCTCAAATTTATCTAGTTTGGATATAAGCCGGCATAATTTTCTTAATTATCAGTCCTCTATCCCATTTTGTTTCACATTTTACCGTTTTGATGTGTCCCTTATGTTTGTCCATGCCATATGTGGTCTTATTTAGTGGCTTACTATCATTTATACTTTTACAAATTCAATGCCAATGAAACAATTATCTTTTTCCTTAGCTTATGTGCTATGTTCCTTGTCCCATACTTAGTGTAATTGAGGGAGTACATATTTTGTTTGTGCTTATGATGACATTCTGTTGGATTCTTTGATGGATATTTTGATGTCATTGGAAATGATTTTTGTCTCTGACTTATCTTTAAATTATATTTAGGTTGGGATTTAAGTTTATCCCGAATACGGTGCTTACAGCTTGCATTGGATTACCTCAAATTTGAGGAGATAGAGAAGTAAGATTTCAATACATGTACACATTTTTGCATTTATCTACTGGCGTTTTAAGTTATATGTTTGCTAGAACAATTCAGAGGCCATTATGATTAATGAATATAACAGTTCCCTAGAAATGCTTGTGGATGCCAATTTAGCTGAAGAGGGCATTTTGAGATTGCTATTTGCTTCTGTTTATCTAATATCCCACCAAGTTTGCAGTGAGAGTGATATTTCTGCTGCATCGAGGTATGTTGGTTTATATGCTCTTAATTTATTAGTTAATTTTAATCACAGTTTCTCTTTCTTCAGCTTACAATAAGGTGAGAATATATATTGCATGCTCTGGGTGTGAGTAGCATTCTATTAGAAATAACTGTTTATCACAATGCATATTAGCGGATATTATGCTAAAATGGACTAAATTGGTTGAATGCAAGCTGAGAACTAATACCAACCTGTGTTCTAGTGAACCTGCTATATATCTACAATGATCCCTGTACTAACTAGTGTCAAGGAAATTAAGCATATTTAGTTATGTACCTCTATTAGTTTTCCATACACAGAACCCATTAGGTAGCAAAATTTCAAAATGGATGCTATTTAGCCAAGATGCAAGGGCTTACATGCCTATTCAGGTGGTCCTTACTTTTCATTCATTTAGTTCCTCAGTCAGTCAGTCATAATTGCCTAATATGAGCGTATAGCCGTGCAGTCTTATCAGGTTGTATGTCGAATTGGGT
The DNA here is from genome assembly GCA_945859915.1 of Cuscuta epithymum. Lineage (NCBI taxonomy): Eukaryota > Viridiplantae > Streptophyta > Magnoliopsida > Solanales > Convolvulaceae > Cuscuta > Cuscuta epithymum. The sequence continues at coordinate 104,624 of CAMAPF010001045.1, read as the reverse complement.
AATGCGTTTTTTAATTTCAATTCTTTGACATATTTCCTTCATGCTTTTTTATTACTTTTGGGTGTATTGCGGTTTTTGTGTATTTTTTGCACATAATTTTTCACTTTTTTGTCACAAAACTCAGTTTTGTTATCTGCTACTAATTTTTAGATAGTATACTGAATGATGAACTAATCCAGTTTAGTTTTTATAATGTATTGGAATTTTACTACTTCTTAATTCTTACTGAAACTTGTAGTATTTATTTTTAATTTCCTAGTTCAATAATTACTTAAGCTTACAGTGAAGTTGCATTCCTTATTATGCGATGCTCTGTACTTGAACTTAGCTGCTGGCAATTTAAGATCATGTCGCTACTCCTGAACGATAAACTTATTTTTTCTAATCTGTATAGCTGGATTAGAATTTAGCCATGTCATACTGCAACTTATGGTTGTCATCTTTAAATTATTTGCTTCAATAGTGCATTATGTTCAGTTTATATACAATAAATTGAATATACAGGCTGCTTGCTTTGGCCACTGGTTTTGCAACCAAGATCATACACACTTGTGGTTTATTACTGCACAAAAGAGATAATTCAACGTCATGGAATGGTCAACATGTGGGAAACCCTCTTCACATGCTGCAGATAATAGATATGAGGGCTGAAAAGTTGGGGAGTTCAATAAAAATTCAGAAGATGGCTCATTTCATGGAGATAATTCGGAGGTTGCAGTGGCGGCTAAACTCTAAGTTCAAGAGGCCTGGCCAAGGATTGGTAGGTTTTTGTGTTTGTTCGTGCTGCTTGAAACTTTGAAAGTAGTCCTCCTTAAAAAACACCTTATAGCATTGTGTTGTAGGTTGATCGTGATGGCCTCTTAACCGATACAGAGTCATTGGAAGACTTAAAGACTCATGATCTTTCTAGAGATGTCTTACCATTTGACTGCTCTAACCAAAGAGAATCTGTAGTGCCTGCAGTTCAATTGGAGTCAACTAATGATGAGCCTCTTGCTTTGATGCCTGTGGATGGCTGGGGATTCAAGAGTAGTTTAGCTTTAGAGAATCCTAAAGACATGATTGCTAGGTGGGAATCAGACGATTTGGACCTTAAAGCAATTGTAAAAGATGCTATACTTTCTGGCCGTCTTCCTTTGGCAGTTCTTAAGTTGCATCTTCATCGTTTACAAGACTTACCGGATCCGGAAACCCAGGACACTTTCAGTGAAGTCCGTGAAGTTGGAAGAGCAATAGCTTATGACTTATTCCTGAAGGTAGCCTCTTGATATTAGTCATGACACAGTTCATATCTCTTTTTTCGTTACTTTATTTTTATACTTTTAATGATCAGGGTGAGACTGGAATTGCAGTGGCAACACTACAAAAGCTTGGTGAAGATATTGAAATCAGCCTTAAGCAGTTAGCTTTTGGCACTGTTCGGAGATCTCTTCGGGTACAAATAGTTGACCTTATGAAAAAATATGGATATCTTGGAGCACATGAGCGGAAGACTTTAGAGATGATAGCACTTATTGAGGTGCACTACTCTAGTTTTATTCCTCCAAACACTTTATTAAATGCTTATAGTTTAGATTGATTTTGCTGACTCACGAACCCTTTTTTGCTACTAGAGGGTGTATCCTTGCAGCAGTTTCATGAGCACTTTCAGTAGCCTGCATCAAGAGATAAATGGGGAATTCAATGGTAATATGGCAGGAGAACTAAGCTTGCAAATATTGCATCCATTGGCTAGAGATGTTGTCATAGAATGTGGAGAGCTTGATGGAGTTGTGTTGGGTCCATGGGCAAATTCCTTTGAGCACACAACTCATTCAGAAACCGATGATGATAGTATCCACAGAAGCTATTGGACAGCTGCTGCTGCATGGTCTGATGCCTGGGATCAGCACATAGTTGATTGTGTAAGTCACTGTCAGGATGTTCATGAGCCTTCTCTTTCTCTTCTCATTTTTTTAAAACCTCTGTTTCTCATCTACGTGTGCGAATGTGGATTTTTAATTGAAATTCTAATTTAGGGTATAAACATTTTAGTGTTATCATTCCTGTAATTATTTTTATCAATTTTCAGTTTGGTTCTTACATACTTTTTTTTTCTCTTGCTATTTTATTAAAATCTGTTTAGTACTATTTTACTCCCTTAGTTATGATTTCCCTTGAGTGAAATAGCTTTTTAAGCAGCTATTGTAATATTTTTTCCCCTTGCTGTGCTACAATAACTTATTTCTTAAGTAGTTATTGCTAACTGAAAGCTGGTAAATTGACTGCATTGGTAGCTTAGAGAAATGGCCAAGTCATCTTAAACTCTGGTGTCCACGCGAGCATCTTCAATTCCACCAAGTTATGGCTAAGTCATTACTTGGTGTACTATACAGAGAGCCACTTTTACTTTATTGAACTCTATCAGTTTTGTGCTTCACTTTGGTGAATACAGGGATCGACTTTACTTTAACCAATTCTACTGAGCTTTACTTCACTGAACTTTATTTTAGTGAACTCTACTAGGCTCTTCTTGTTGAAATATAAACTAGAATAATATTGAAAGTGGAGGAAAGATTTTATGTATATTTCATTGAAGGGTAAGGCCCTATAAATATAGATTACAAAGATAGAATATTCCTATAAAAGATGCTATGCAATAATAATAAATGGTATATTCCTAATATATTCTAAAGCATATTTTAACGTATATTCTAATATACTTTCTCATTCCCCCTCAAGTTGGAGCATAGATATTTATCATGCCCAACTTGTTACATAAATAACCAACTCGAATTCCATTTAGTGCTTTAGTGAACAAATCTCCAAGTTGTTCCCCAGTCTTCACATATCATGTAGAGATCAATCTTTTTTGTATCTTCTCTCGAATAAAATGACAATCAACCTCAATATGCTTTGTTCTCTCATGAAATACAGGATTGTTTGCTATGTGTATAGCAGCTTGGTTATCACACCACAATTTAGCAGGCATTGATGTCTCCGGTCTAAGCTCAGTCAATAAATGGCTTATCCATATGATCTCACATGCAGATTGTGCCATAGCTCGATATTCTGATTCAGCACTTGAACGAGAAACCACATTCTGCTTCTTACTCTTCCAAGATACAAGATTACCACCAACAAAGACACAATAACCAGATGTAGATCTTCGATCATCTTTAGAATCGGCCCAATCAGCATCTGCTAAACATTCTATTCTCATGTGATCATGGTTTTGATAAACAATACCTCATCCTGGTGCACCCTTTAAGTAACATAATATGTGTTCTACTGCAGCCCAATGATCAATGGTTGGAGATGACATGTATTGACTCACTACACTCATAGAATACGCAATATATGGACGAGTGACTGCGAGATAATTAAGCTTTCCAAACAATCTTCCATATCTTTCCGGGTCTTCAAACGGTGTGCCTTCTTGAGTGAGTTGCACGTTGGGAACCATGGGTGTTGTACTTGGTTTTGCCCCTAATTTCCATGTCTCGGCTAGTAAGTTAAGTACACATTTACGTTGAGATAGAAAAATGACTTTCTTACTTCGTGTTACCTCAATTCCCAGAAAGTATTTCAATGAGCCAAGATCCTTCGTCTGGAATTGACTATGCAAAAAATTCTTAAGGGCCAAAATACTTGAATTATCACTCCCTGTAATCACAATATATCATCAACATACACCACAAGCAATGCGACACCTGATTCCGTTTGTTTGTAAAAGACAGAGTGATCTGATTTGCCTTTTATCATTCCAAACTGTTCAATTGATTGACTGAATTTCCCAAACCATGCACGAGGACTCTGTTTCAGACCATAAAGAGACTTGCGAAGTCGACAAACTTTACCATACTCCCCCTGAGCAACAAATCCCGGAGGTTGCTCAATATAGACTTCTTCCTTAAGGTCACCATGCAAAAATGCATTTTTAATGTCCAACTGATGTAGTGCCAATCATGAGTTGCACGGGGTGAAATAAGTAACCTGACAGATGTTAATTTAGAAACAGGAGAAAAAGTGTCAGAATAATCAACACCATAGGTTTGAGCATAATCCTTCACAACTAATCGGGTTTTCAACCGAGCAACAGATCCGTCTGGGTTAACCTTAACAGCAAAGACCCACTTACATCCAATAGATTTCTTCCCTGTAGGCAAGTAAACCAAATCTCAAGTACCATTAAGATCTAAAACATTCATTTCCTCTACCATGGCATGACGCCATTCAGAATGAGACAAAGCTTCTTTGACAGATTTGGGAACAGAAATAAAATCAATGGAAGCAATAAAAGAACACGAAGCAGGAGATAATTGATTGTACGACACAAATGAAGAAATAGGATGAGTACAAGACCGTGTAACTTGACGTAGTTCTATTGGGAGGTCAAGGTCTGATGTAGAGACAAGATCTGAAGATGCAGGTACTGGTTCAGGACATGAGATTGGAGTCGAACTAGTATCAGGATAAGTAATCACAGGTATCGCCCGTGGAGGGTGATCAAGTGCTTTGTGTCGATGGGTGTATGCCAAATGTATGGGAGGCCTAGGGTCAGGAATAGTAACTTGTGGAATATTTGTCGAAAGTGTGGACTCGGGAAAAGTCATCATGTAAATGAGTATATCATCATTACTCTCATGAATATCTGCCTTGGATGATGAAAAAGGTGTATTTTCATGAAATGATGCATCAATAGAAACAAGATACCGACCTGTACTCCGACAAAAACATCTATACCCCTTTTGGACTCAAGAATAACCCAAGAAAATACATTTTAATGATTTGGGATCTAACTTTGTAAGATGAGGATTAACATCTCTTACAAAACAAGTGCAACCAAATATTTTAGGTGGGATAGGAAAAAGCTCTTTGTTTGGAAATAGACAATGATAAGGAGCTTTACCATTCAAAACAGAAGATGTCATTCGATTTATCAAAAAACATGCAGTAGACACGGCATCGGCCCAAAACTGTTTAGGCACATTCATTTGGAATAGAAGAGCCCTTGTAGTTTCTAACAGATGTCGGTTCTTTCGTTCTGCAACTCCATTTTGAGGAGGTGTGTCAACACATGAAGTTTGATGAATAATGTCATGCTAAAGCATAAATGACTTAAATGTAGCAGATAGATATTCTTGGGCATTGTCTCCTCTTAACACCCGAACAACAACGTTAAACTGAGTTTTAATTTCAGCATAAAAGGAAGAAAAATGAGTGAACAACTCAGATCGACGTTTCATGAAATACAGCCATGTCATACGAGAGTAGTCATCAACAAAGGTAACAAAATATTTAAAACCAGCTTTATACACAACCAGGCAAGCATCCCAAACATCAGAGTGAACAAGGTCAAATGGAGCATTTGCTCATTTATTAACTCAAGGGCTTAAGCTAGTACGATGGTGTTTCGCAAAATGACATGACTCACATTGTAAAGAGGTCATCTTATTAAATTGGGGATTTATTTGCTTCATTAATGGGAGAGATGGATGTCCTAATCAGTTATGAGCATCTAACAAAGTCTCAACCCCAAGACAAGAGATACCTTTTGTGATTGATGTATCCAAAATATAAAGACCAGCTGACTCATGTCCTTTACCAATAGTCTGCTTCGTTAACAGATCTTGAAACACACAATATCCAGGGAAAAATGTTACAGAACAATTAAGGGTACGCGTGATTTTACTGATGGAAAGCAGATTAAATGCAAAATTAGGAAGACTCAAAACAAGCGATAATGGTAATGTAGAAGTTGGAACAACAGTACCGGATCCAAGAACGGGTGAGGTAGATCCATCAACTAAAGTGAGTTAAGTGACACTAGAAAGTAGGTAAATATGAATGGAATGACGAGAATAGACTAGGATCACCGGTCATATGATCTGTGACACCTGAGTCAATGACCCATTTCGAGGTTGATGAAACAAGAGTTACAAGACATGTGTTTGAGATACCAGAATTAGCGACTACCAAGATAGGGACAGAGGAATGCTTTAGAAATTCTTGGTAGCTAATAAATTTGGCATACTCGTCGAACTACCAGAAATAGCAATTGATCCATCCGATGAACTAGTAGCGGAAGCAACACGAGCAAGCAGATTTCCTTGATTTTTGAACCACAATTTTCTGCAATCTTTGATCAAGTTTCCGGTCTTCTTGCAATAATGACATATTACTGCTTTGTCAAATTGTCCAGTACAAGGCATTTTTTTTGTTTTTGTTTTTTGTTTTTGTTTTTTTTTTCCTTTTTTGAAATCAAAACTTAGATAGCAGTATGAACTTGCAGCAGCCTTTCACGTGCGTGGGCTCAAATTTCGGAGAACGAAATAAGTAATCCACTAGGTCTTTGGACTCCAGCAAAATAACGGACTCCAGTCAAAGCTCCAAGGCTTCGTCCCTTTGGACTTCCCAATAAAACGGACTGGTAACACATATCCGATCTCAACAATCAGTTGAAGGGGGCATATATCCACAAATACCAGATGCCTGAATCCAGCGACCAAATAACCAGACTTCCTCCCGCCAACATATATCCATCCCTGGCTGGAGAACAAACGAGTGAGACTTCCAAGATTATGTTCAGAAGATACCTGGAAATAGCGAATACATGTGGTAGAAGACACGACGGCGAGTGAGGTGATGGGTTCCAATCAAAGCTCCTGACGGCGCGTGTAGCTCACGCGCGCTGATTTGGGCGTGTGGCCTTCAGGTCGCCAGTCGCCAGCGGCAGGCGAACCAGAGGGTGGTGGTGGTGAGACAGTTGTTGGACTGAGTTTATGAACTAAAGTGATGTTCTGCTGAGGTTTTGAGACGGCGGATGTTCTGCTGAGGTTTTGAGACGGCGGATGTTCTGCTGAGGTTTTGAGACGGCGGATGTTCTGCTGAGGTTCTGGGACTGGGGATGTTCTGAACGGGAAGAAACTGGGCTGTGAAATTAGAATCAAATGGAACAGAAAGGCTCTGATACCATGTTGAAATATAAACTAGAATAATATTGAAAGTGGAGGAAAGATTTTCTGTATATATCATTGAAGGGTAAGGCCCTATAAATATAGATTACAAAGATAGAATATTCCTATAAAAGATGCTATACAATAATAATATATATGGTATATTCCTAATATATTCTAAAGCATATTCTAAAGTATATTCTAATATACTTTCACACTTCTTTACTTAAACCAAGTACCGAACTCTACTGAGGTTTGCATTACTTCATCGAGCTCTACTGAGTTCTATTTTTTTTTTTACTCAGTTCTATTTTACTTCACAAAATACTATTTTTCCAAACTGTATGGAGTTCTACTTTAGCTTAGTTTCACAACTTTGATTCAGTAGAGCACCTTAAGCTCTATTCTTTTTCTTCTTCTCTTTCTTCTTTGTCTTATGTGATTTAAGTTCTTTTTCTTTTTCTTCTTCGCAACTTTGACCTATTTGTTTTCTTTAGTTTGTAGAACAGAATTATCAGACCAGAGTTCCATGCTTTCCATTGCGGCAAAATAATTACCAAAGGTCCAAAACATAAAAGTCACAGAGTGAGATGCAGAATCAATCATTACACCGCACATGCTTAGAGTTCATGAGGAGAAAAAATAGAGGCTTGCATTATTGTGAAACATTTTAGAACTGTTGCACTTAAAATACTATGACTCTAATTGATATAAAACTGACAACTTACAACATCAAAATTTCTCATGACTTGCAATATACAACACTCATATAGAGAAAGTATTTCTTAACCCGACACAAATAGGTTACGGATGTTTTTATCCAACTCTGTTAGTCCTACATTTCTTTGGTTCATCCCAACAGTTTCCACTTAATGTTAACACAGTGCATTACCTTTTTCAATTCACATTAGCTAAACTTTTTTAAAATTTTGGAATGATTTGACTAGTGAGAATCATTTCAAGATATAGGTGAAAGTTTTAATTATTATTTTTATTTAGGAAATAAGAATCACACAAAAGCCAAATTTCCCATGTATCATGAGACACGAGTAATTATTTTTTCCCCATTCTTGTTGAAGTTGCATTCTGATCAACAACTTTTGAATTGTGTTGCTGCACAGATAGTACTTGATCAACCATTTCTTTTGGGGGTTAATGTATTGTGGGAATCTCAGCTTGAGTACCACATGCGCCACAATGACTGGTTACAAGTTTCAAGACTTCTGGAGGTTATTCCATCTTATGCGCTGTCTCATGGAAGCCTGGGAGTTAATTTAGAGAGAGTACATTCTCCACCAATTGTTGAATATCCTCAAGAGCTAGAGGTCCCTGATTCTGGAAACTATATGTATTACCTTGAAGAACTGGATCTTATGAGTCTCAATGTACCGAATGTCAAAATATTAAGGTTCCCTGCTTACGCCAATTCCTCGATGTGGTTACGAGGGCTTGTGGAACAGAAACTTGCCAAGGAATTAATATTCCTTAAGGATTATTGGGGTTCTATGGAGGAGATGGTAACTCTACTAGCTTGGTCTGGTTTTGTTGTTGACACACATGATTCTCCTGTGCTGGTAGATGGGTCCATCGAGAAATTTTCGGATTCATTACTGTCTATGAATGACTCAATAAGTCAGATAAATACCATCCAAGCTTTTCACAAACTCATGGTCTACTACTGTGCTCGATATAACCTTTTGAACTTATTAGATCTTTATCTTGACCACCACAAGTTGGGTATGGATGGTGAGGCGCTTTCCTTATTAGAACATGCAGCAGTAAGTCAACTTTTACTTACCCATCTAACCCATATTATATTTTAGATACACTAGTATACAATTTCTTTAAGATATTAGAATACCAGTTTCACCACTCTTGGATTCTTATCTCATTAGTTTGTACTTCCTCTCTCCCATTTTGTTTATCAACTTTACTATTCATGTGGTCAGGTCAATTTATTTTCATTCTCTGATACCATGTATAATTTTTTAACAAATACAAATTCAGTTATTGCGGTTCAATATAAATTTGGTGTAGTTTCTAAGTATGTTATTTTTAATTATATATACTGATTAAACATACTTAAGGGAGATTTAACTTTAACTTCAGTCAGACCTCATTATCTGACATAGGACACATAAATTGGGACAGATGTGGTATATAATATCTTTCTAAATCTAAATTATGTGATGAATTGTGAATCTTCACTTTCAGGACAGACATAACTGGTGTCTCAGGTAGTGTCAGTTGACTAGTTTCAGCTTTTATTATTTATGATATGTTTAATATAATACTATAAGATATGCGCTAATTTTTTTTTAACTTCAAGCTTGACATAGACAATAGGCTTGTTTTTTCCAAGATTTTTCTGTCTTACATAGCAACAAACAATCAAAATGAAAGGGCAATCTTTGATGTGGTGCTTGACATATGATATCTGTAGAAAGTATATTTTTGCATGGATGCAAAAGAGAATTCAAAGTACAGAAATCTATTTAAATCTCTTTTCTTGTAGTAGTTATCATTTTAACCTATTTTTTAAAATCGTGGATTATGAATTTTATCTGCCTCTCTGTGGTCTTTGTTCACTAGTCTTCTGCTTTCTTTTAGCAAGTACATGAACCTGTTTTTTTACAATTGTGGATTATGAATGTTAATCGCCTTCTGTGTGGTCATTGCTCACTAGTCTTCTTCTTCCTTTTAGCAAGTACATGAACCTTAGGCTGTTCCATTATGAAGTGATAACTACTATTAACGCTGTCCGTCAATGTTCTTCCCACTTTCCTTTATGGATCACCCCAAAAAAGTTTTTCTCATTTCCTTGTAAGGAAATAGTTGTGTGGTTCTTATTTATTCTTTCCTTTTCAAATGAAGTTCAACTACACAATTTCACGGCCTAGGGTCTATAAAGGAAACATCAAGAACAAATTTTGATGGAGTGTTACTAGGCGTCCGACTAGTCGCCGCCTAGGCGTTAGGCGGGGTCGGGTGCCTCGATTTTAGTTTAGGCGCTCCGACTAATTGATTTGGCGTCTAGGTGAATTAGTCTGCCGCCTTAGGCGCCATAATTGCCCGCCCAGAGCGCTTAACTAGATTCGTCGAACATTTTATTTTTCTTTTTCATTTTAGAATTCTTAGAAATATATATACCCTTAACGTTAACGACGCATATGAAGAAAGTTATTAGTTGTAGATTATGATAAAAATTTGAGTGTTGTTATTATTATTATTATTATTTAATATGAGTAATATTTACTACATAATGAAGTTGAGTAGGAATAATATATTATTAAATGTGACAACTCTATCATTCATGCATGTTAATGTGTATATATATTGTTTATACACACCAAAACACAACATTACTAATCATATATATGCAAAAATATTGATAAAACTATAATTCCTATGTTTCCAATTAGTCCCCGCCTAGGCGATAGGCGTTGGGCTGACGCTCCACTAGCGCCTTGCGCCTTTTAGAACATTGCTATAAACAATATAGTTTTCTTTTATTTTTCTTTTGAGGCTGGCAGGACTATTTAGACATCAAAAGTTTTTTATCTGGTTTAAACTAAATGAAGAAACATAATTTTTTTAGTTGTTGTGCTTTAATTATGAACAGCTTTTGGTCTGTTATCACGTTTCAGAAAGCAGAATGACTTTTGATCAATGAATACAGGAGCCTTTTGGCATTGTACCAAATACATTCCACTAAGGCGACTTCAGCATTTATTTAACAAAAGACGGACACTTTTTCGTCTATTTATTTGCTTTCTTGCTTGAAGATGTTTCAAGATAAATCATAAGCACTGTTTTCTTCATGTACTCTTTCTTGCACAGGTTCTACCCTTCCCCACCTCTTTGCTCTACTTCAAAATTTTGACCTGCATGGCTACATCACTTGTTAAGACCATAAAAAGGCCTTCCTGAGAAGCTAGCCCTTTGACTATTCTTCTTAGATGCCGTTTTGTTACCGCATCTTGTTTGAATTCATGATTATCCTTTTTTATTCCTTCTGCTTGTCTAGGGAGATAATCAGTGGGCTAGGTGGTTATTGTTACAAAGGGTTAAAGGGAAAGAGTTTGAAGCATCATTCTCCAATGCCTGTGCAGTTGCCTCACATAGCAGTGTTCCTAGTAATAGTGTCAGTGTTATGGAAATACATGACATTATAAAAACAGTTGATGACATTGCAGAAGGAGGAGGTGAAATGGCAGCTTTAGCAACATTAATGTATTCTCCTCTACCAATTCAAGACTGTCTTAGCAGTGGAAGTGTTAGCAGGCACCATAGCTCTGCTCAGTGCACATTAGAAAATCTGAAGTCTGCTCTCCAGTGCTTTCCTACTTTGTGGCGTGCGCTTGTAGCAGTATGCTTTGGGCAAGACCCAACATGCAATGCTCAGGGCCCTGGGAATAAATGTGAGTCCACGGCAGCTTACAATTCTCTACTGGTCTGCATATTTATATCTGCAATGTACTACACGTCATACATTTTCCTGATTATGTGTTTAAAAAATAAAATTTGCTGCAGCCCTTACATGTTCAGATTTATTAGACTATTTGGCTTGGCGTGAGGATGTCTTCTTCTCATCAGGACGTGACACTTCCCTTTTACAGATGCTTCCATGCTGGTTCCCTAAGTCTGTTAGGAGATTGATTCAGTTGTATATCCAGGTTACTTGCTGCATTCAGTTGTTAATTGTTATTCGATTCAGTTTATGTACTAGACTACTAGATTCTAGGTCACCCACAATGAGTGAGCATAAATTTTTAGTTATATAATTCGCATGATGGGAAGAAATTATTGAGAGAACGAAAACTAAACCTGACTATTAGGTTTAAAAGAGTGATAAATTTTGGATAAGAAATCAATCAGGAATGCTATACTGGTTCCATAAGTTATACATGAATTTTGGGAGTGAAGTCGGACTATCTAGATTGAACCACTACATCAAAATAATTGCTAGATATAATACTTAAGCCTTACCTAAGAACCACACTGTCATTTTCCCTGACTAACCTAAAAAAAAAGATGTCAATGGAACAAAAGATGCTTTGGGGGGATTGGAACTAGTGCATCAATATAAATATACGTGTTTTATAGTTTTGTTATTTGGGTTCAACCAATTTATGGAGTTTCTATGTTATATACATACATCTGTAAAGATCTTGCTAGAGCATTTAGCTTTTGCCAATAAAATCTTGCACTGGCTCTGTAAGGCTTGCATTATAATTTACAACTCCTTTTTTCCAGCTATCACTGATAAATATTTTGCATCATTATTAGACATTGAGCTACTGAACTTTATCCTATAAAGCTTGATGCTGTTATGCATGCCCATGATTCTATTGTAGAAGTATCTGCAGCTAAATCAAATTGATAGTTTGATACTGGTATTATTGCCACATGGTTATGCAGTTTGCTATAAATGGGTGATTGGGTCCTTTAGTATGTGTAATTTCTGTAATGGCAGGGCCCACTTGGATGGCAATCATTTGCAGATTTGCCCATGTATGACAATTTTCTGCCCAGAGATGTTGATCATGCTGCTATTAGTCCCATGTACTGGGAAATTGCCATTCAGAAACACATTGAGGAGGAACTATATGATTCATCATTGAAGGTAATCTGATACCTACCTTTATGCACTGAATATAGATTGCACTATCGGAGATAGGCTGCTTGATTCTGATTTGAATGATGTGGACGGAGATGAACTTGTCGAGAATATGAGCAGAAATTGGGGAAGATCTGTCTTGAGACATGGAGGATGAAGAAGAAAATGATGACCTTAAACTAATACGTGGAGTATTAGTTTAGAATAAAAATGTGGGATTAAGAATTGCGTAGTATTAGATTATTGATCTTATTGGAAAGTTGGAATGTTTAAGATTTATGCTACCTAAATTATTAGGATTGTTATATTATTATTTTTATGTAAGACTTATATAAGGCGAGTAATTATTTGACTAATATATCATCCATCATTCATTTTTTTTTTAGGGAGATACTAGAAAAGACTGTTTGAGGAATGAGACCATTAGAGTTTCAGACAAAAGGTGGTAGTAGCACCTATTGAAGATGAGTTGTGAGAGTCTCGATTACAGTGGTTTGACCATGTGTGTAGCAGGGCGAGAATTGTACCCGTTAGACAATTTGAGATATGGGGAGAAGAGGTGGGGAGGAGAGGGAAAGGAAGATCCAAATGGATGTGGATAAGACGAGGTGGGAGTGATATGGTACTTCTTGGGTTGGATGAGAGTGTGACTTTGGAAAGAGTGAAGTGAGAGAGAATATTTGTGTGGAGGATTGATCTTATTTCATCACTTTTATCTTTTTATCTATCTTGCGTTCTTTATCTTTTTATCGCTTTACCTTATCTTTTTTATTATCCTTTTTTATAATCTTTTCTTTATCTTTATCTTTATCTTTATCTTATCTTTTTAATCTTTTTATCTTTTTTTTATATTACCTTATCTTTTTATCTTTTTAGCTTCGGTTTCATATGTTGGTTCATGTTAGCCGACCCCAAACTCTTTTGGGACTAAGGCTTGGATGTCGTTGTATTTATGTCAAGGGAGATGGAGGTAGGGATGTGGGTGTTGGGAAGGTTGGTAGTAGTAATGTGTAAAACTTGTTGGTAATTTATGAGATGTTTCTATTTATTATTCTTTTATTTTTATAAAGATTGCCATTGTACTTAAGTATTAGAGTATTAGACCTCATATATATTTGACCTCTAGAATTGATTCATATTATTAGGGGGGATTTGACTTTGCACCCCACTTTTTGGGTGATATTGGACTTTGCACCCCACTTTTAAGGGCCCCCCTTAACCCACCGTAGGTGCCTTTGCGGCATTGTAGTAATGACGATAATTATTAATAAATTATTATTACTATTATATTTTAGGAAAAATTGATAGTAATAATCCCAACTATTGGTGGTCTGCTCATAATAATCTCAACTATCGATTATTCCAGAATAATCCCAACTTTAGGGAGCTTCCGCCAATAATGGTCCCTATAAATAAGTTCTTGTAGTTTCTAAAGTGGATGAGAAGAGATATAACAAATAATTTCTATAAATAATCCCAACTTTTAATTTTTACGCTTAATTTCTATTTAAAATTCACTAGTTATAGGAGGTAATATCTGATCATGGACCATTATTGGCGGACGATCTATATAGTTGGGATTATACAAAAATAATCAATAGTAGAGATTATTATCAGCGGACCGACAATAGTTGGGATTATTATTTTCAATTTTTTCTATATTTTATTTTAATCCCAAAGGCACCCTGGGTGATAATGGTGTTGACCCATTATCACAAAATGTTCCATGAATGTTGTTTCTTACTCATCAACATATATCTTTGATTAAGGAATCTGAACGTGGGATTGAGCACCATTTGCATCGTGGACGGGCATTAGCAGCTTTTAGTCATCTCCTTTCATTGAGAGCTCAGAAGTTGAAACCTGAAAGTTCACAGGGAGTGCGGCTTGGAACTTCTGCACATGGCCAGAGTCAGGCCATCATCCAATCAGATATGCAGAAACTTCTTGGGCCCGTAACTGAGACGGAACAGTTTCTTCTCTTATCAGTATGATCATATTCTTTCCTTGAACAAGTTTATTCTTTTTATGTTATGTCATGTAGGCCTCTAAATTATGCATGTGCAGTTGAGCCTGAATTGTTCAGCATACTTCAGCATTTTTTTTATCATATAAAAATACTATGTATGCCTTTCAAAGTTTCTAGTACATTTTTTTCATCTTTATTCTTAATATCTTCCATCGTTATAAATCTACTTCTTTTCACTCAATATTATATCAGCAGAAAGCGGGATAAGGTTAAGGTAAATGAATCCAAATCTAACTTAAAACATTACATCTAGACCTTTATGATGGAATGAGATATACTTGCTTCCATACTTGAGTTTTCTGTTGTGAATTTGAAGATTCTGATTTTTCCAGCATCTTCTATGGGAGTTTTTTGGGTGGGTAAGATATGGTCGGCTCTGGGGTGGGGGGTGAAAATTGATCTTGACACTTTGGTCTCGAGTCTTAATCTAATGCGTTATGAAATTGGGCTGCATGTTCCTTGGCATTGTAGAAAGATCTTTAGAAGGTAATAAATTGCAAATAATTTGGAACATTCTTATAAGTCATAATTCTCTATGAAGTCAGAGATGACAATATAATGCTAAAAGCGGAGTTGTAAAATTTGCACAAGAGGGGAGGGCGTTAGACACCCCTAGAATGAAGTAAAATTTTCGAATTTGGCCTTCTCTAGCTGTTGGGTTATGAGAAGGCCAAATTGGCCTTTAACTAGCATTTTATTTGTAACACTCCTCTTGTCTAGTATTTAATAGAAACTCCAGACATACAACAACATCCCAGCCTTATTCCCAAAAGAAACTCCAGATATAATGTACAATAATATATTACAAGTATATAACTTGTTATTAGGTATATTAAGGGATTAGCCGACTACGGTAGGGTACACCTTGTGATTTTTGCATCCATGGTTAAAGGAGCCAGGGTTATCACTTCATCTGTCTTCTGTAGTGATTGGTGCAGTCAACCGTGTTATCTGAAGTATTCTTTCAATAAAAATTTCATAGGAGAAGCAAAGGCTGCATTTTAAGGATTTTTTTGTTAATTCTCTATTTGAACATTTTCTGTCTTGTTCGGATCTTAGGTCATTCCCCTTGCTATTCTGCATTTTGAAGATTCTGTGTTGGTGGCTTCCTGTGTATTTCTATTAGAGTTATGTGGTATTCCTGCCAGTACCATCCAAATTGATGTTGCAGCTTTAAGAAGGATATCTTCCTTTCAAAAATCTGGAGATTATGCTGATCACAACAGAAAATTTACATCTAGGAGTTCTTCAGCTCAATCTAGTATTGACGGGGATATAAGTGAATCTCTTGCCCGGGCACTGGCGGATTATTATCGTCACCATGATTGTCTTGGATTTGGTAGTGAAAAAGACAATCAGCATAGCATCACTGGCAGACATCAACCTAGAGCTCTCATGCTGGTTCTGCAACACTTGGAAAAGGCTAGTCTTCCTCTAGTAACAGAAGGACCAACATGTGGATCGTGGTTGTTGACTGGTAATGGGGATGGGGTTGAATTGAGGTCTCAGCAAAAATCAGCAAGCCAGCATTGGAATTTAGTGATAGCTTTTTGCCATGCACATAATGTCCCCGTGAGCACTAAATACCTTGCCGTATTAGCAAGGGACAATGATTGGGTATGTCCTTTCTATGGAGCCTTTTGAATCATAAATATTACTGAGTTTGTTTCCTACCAAAGCTATAAATGATTAAATGGTTTATTCCTTTTCTGCTAGGTTGGATTTCTATCAGAAGCTCAGATCGGAGGTTATCCTTCCAAGATTGTAATCGATGTTGTAAGCCCCTTATGCCATCCTCAGAAATTGCTTTTCCTCAGCGAAATTCACCATGTTTACATTACCGTCTGACTGAATTTTTTTCTTCTGTACTCCCTTCTCAAATATTATTTTGTCTGTTTCAGGCATCTGAAGAGTTCAGTGACCTACGTCTAAAAATACATATAACAACAGTTCTAAGAAGTATGCAGGCAAGAAAAAAAGTTAGCTCCTCATCAAGCTTACATACAGCTGAAGAGGAGGGACAAACTTCTTTGTCAAACGAAATCCTGTATGCACCTACTGAGCTATTTGGAGTTATAGCAGATTGTGAGAATAGGAACAGTCCCGGACAGATTCTTCTTCAAAAAGCAAAAAATTTGTGTTGGTCACTGTTGGCCATAATTGCATCTTGTTTTCCTGATGTCTCTCCTTTGTCCTGCCTTACAGTTTGGCTGGAAATTACTGCAGCTAGGTCACCCATTATCACTCTTATTTTCTTGTACATCATGTTTTCTTTATGATTTCTTATTGACAAATACTTCTTACATACTCATCATTGCGCTCCTAATTTTATTATCTTTCCAGGGAAACTTCAGCTATCAAGGTTAATAACATTGCTTCTCAGATTGCAACTAATGTTGGTGCAGCCGTGGAGGCGACTAATTCTCTTTCAGCAAGTGCTAGATCTCCAACGCTGCATTATAACCGAAGGAATTCAAAACGTAGGCGGCTGATGGATAACACTCCTGTGGATTCTTTGATTTCTACGGCCCCTAAAGTATCTTCAAGCTCTGGCAATGTAAAGGTTGATGATATTATTGCTGAAGATGAACTGGCTAAGCAAGTAGCTCAAGATGGAAACATTTGTATGGATTCCACCGAAGTTTGTGCTTCTTTATCAAGGATGGTTGCAGTTCTTTGTGAAAAGAATTTGTTTCTACCACTTCTCAGGGCTTTTGAAATGTTTCTTCCTTCATGTTCCTTCTTACCGTTTATCCGTGCTCTCCAGGTTTGCTCTCTAGTCTTGTCACGTATGTCATTTCAGTTCTTTTTGAAAGATGCTCATACTTTGGAAAATGTGTTTGCCATATATAGCTCCTTAACCTAAAGGCTGACTAGATGGTGAGTCACGCCCTGGTGCCAAAAGACTGGAACCATGTGATTCACCCATAATAACTGAAGTACACAAATTGTGCATGCTGGTTAAGACACCCTTTTTTAATATGGTTAAGAACACCCATAATAACTGAAGTACTCAAATTGTGCATTCTGATTAATAACACAACTTTGGAAGAATTCCAGGTTGTCTACTTTCACCTTGATAGGCAACCGGTGCTGCAGCCTATTACATATTTTAATAGTGTATAAGAGGAGAAATAAGAAGTTTGTTAATAACTAACGAGTTAGTTAGTTCAGTTTTATCCCTGCGTGGATATGAGCTATAAATAGAAGGGTGGTAGCTTTTTCAAAGGTTTTGAAACTTCTGGAAATTCAGCTAGAACCTGTTTCCAGGTTTCATCTTCCTCCCTTTCATCTTTCAGATCCCCAGTTTGCCCTTCACAGTAAACCAAATATCCATCCCCTGCATCATGTAAGATATGAGCCATTGTTTTCAAAGAAACCTCAAAGGGGTTGAGTTGTGGATCCCCTTGAATCATCTGCATTTTTCCTTGTGTAATCCATTTAATAGTTTGCTTTTGAAAATTGACCTCCACATCTCCTAGGCTGGTCAACCATTCCATCCCCAGTACCATATCTGTGCCCCCAGTTCCAGGATGTAAAAATCCTGCTGAATCACAGTATTCTGCACGCATAAATTCAGTTTTTCACATCTCCCATTGTTCGTCAATTTGTCCCCATTCCCAATTTGCACTTTATAGCCTGCGATTGTGTTGTAGTGTATCTTCAATTGATCAACTATCCTCTGAGCTATGAAGTTATGTGTAGCCCCACTGTCAATGAGCACATCTACTTTTTCTTCTCCCAAAGTCCAATTGACATAACCACTGACTTTGAAGGCCCTCATGGAAGGAATTCCTTCCTTACTCATCAATGGGAGTTGCATGGACTTGGATTCCATGATGATCTCTTCTTCTTCTGGAATTATCCCTTCTGTGTTATCTAATTCCTCCTCTTCCTCTGAATCTTCCACCAAAATCAACTTGTAATTCATCATTTTACATGTATGCTCCTTACTCCATTTTTCACCACACTTGAAACAAAGCCCCTTCCGGCTTCTATCTTGGTATTCTTCTTGTGAAAGCTGTGGCCCCACCCTTCTTATTCCTGAGGGGTTTATTTCAGTCACTTTCTTCCCCACAGGATTAAACCAAGCTTGCTTGGTTTTGTTCTGATTAGTAACTCCTGAACTGCCAGCTTTAGGTCTATAACCATCTCCCCAATTTGGAGGTTTAGAATAGATTGGTCCTTTATCTCTCCCACCAATCTTATCATCCTCCTGTCTCTTTCCATACATTGCTTCATTTCTTCTCTCAACAAACAAAGCCATATCCATCACTTCAGCTAATGACCTGGAATTATATAGTTTCATCTTAGCTTTGATTTCCTCTTTTAATTCAGTGATAAACACTCCCCTCAATATTTCCCTGTCAACATTTCTTTGTGGAGCTATTTTCATCTCAAATTCATCTCTGTATTCTCTTACAGTACCTGTGTGTCTCAATCTCAACATCGACCCATATGGATTCTGCAAGAGATCAGGTTGGAATCTATGAATAATAGATTCCTTAAGCGACTCCCCGTTCTTCTCCTCGGTCTGGTGTTCCCACCATTGAAACCAGTCAAGAGCCCTATCCTCCATGGCTAGTACAGATACCTCAACCTTATCATCCTCAGTAGTGCGAGTCAATCTAAAATATCTCTCCATTCTTACCAGTCTATTATAAGCCCCATCGCCATTAAACAAGGGTAGATCAACCTTACGACTGGTATTGAGGATGTTTTTACTTGGACTGTAATTTGCTGGTCTGGTCTGGTCTGGTCTGGTCTGGTCTGAACTGGTCTGGTCTGGTCTGGTAAGGTCTGGTTTCTTTGTATTTTTATAACTATCCAAGTCTGGTCTGGTCTGGTCTGAACTGGTCTGGTCTGGTCTGGACTGGTCTGGTCTGGTCTGGGACAAATTACAGTCCAAGTAAAAACATCCTAACTGGGAATCTAGCATACTCTTCGTGTCTTCTATGATTAACAGGAATCGAGTGAGCAGAATTACCTCTCGAAACCACAGGACTGTTTGAAGGTCGCGTATGGTAACAGTGATGAGATCGCGATTTTCCTCTCTGGCGGAACTCATCGCTCATCGTATCCATCCTTCATGTCAGGTGTTCCATCATCGTTTCCATCCGTAATAACGTTTCCTCCATCGTGACCTTACTGCGTTCCACAGCTTCCAATTGTTGCTCCATTTTTCCTCTCGTTCGAACCATTCACAATCCGAACGAAGAAATTGAACAATTCTGGTGATATTACAACAAATTCCGATCACCAGACCAATGCTCTGATACCAATGATAGGACACCTGTCAATAATCAGAGTAAACGATAGCTAATCTAAGGAAAATTAGCTAAGAACAGATCGATTAGAGTTTATTGAAGTAAGAAGGATCTCAAAGTAGGTATACAAGCCGAGGGACTGTTCGAGAAGCCCAATCTCCAAGCCAACCATCAACGGAATAACTGCCTACCTTATTTAGCTACCACCCTTCTATTTATAGCTCATATCCACACAGGGATAAAACTGAACTAACTAACTCATTAGTTATTAACAAACTTCTTATTTCTCCTCTTATACACTTTTTTAAAATATGTAATAGGCTGCAGCACCGGTTGCCTATGATCATGCCATCCATATTCAGGAGGGAGCCAGCATCCCAAACATTAGGCCCTACAGATACCCTCAGTATAAGAAAATTGAGATTGAAAGAATCATAAAAGAGATGCTAAGTGAAGGTATAATTTAGCTTAGTAACAGCCCTTACAGCAGCCCTATATTACTAGCAAAGAAAAAAGAAGGTGGGTGGAGGTTTTGTGGTGATTATAGGGCTCTAAACAAGATTACTGTACCTGAAAAATTTCCAATACACATCATTGAGGAACTTTTGGATGAGCTAGGTGGAGCAGTGATTTTTTCTATACTGGACCTGAAATCTGGGTATCATTAGATTAGAATGAAGGAGGAAGACAGACAGACAGAAAACAGCCTTCAGGACTCATGAAGGGCATTATGAGTACCTGGTAATGCCATTTGGTCTCACCAATGCACCTTCTACTTTCCAGGCTTTGATGAACCAAGTTTTAAGACCTTTTTTAAGGATGTTTTCCCTGGTTTTCATTGATGATATCCTTGTATATAGCACATCAGAAGCAGAACATCAAGAACACTTGAGGATAGTTCTACAGGCTTTGCAGGATAATCAATTGGTGATAAACCCAAAAAAGTGTTCTTTTGGGCAATCTCAGTTAGGGTATTTGGGTCATATCATATCTGGTAGTGGAGTTGCTGCAGACCCTACCAATATAGAGGCCATGGTTAGATGGCAAGAACCCAAACACTTGAAGGGGCTAAGGGGCTTCCTAGGAATAAATGGTTACTATAGAAGATTTGTCAAATGGTACGGTCACATTTCCTTACCATTGACACAGCTTCTAAAGGAAAATTTTCAGGGGGGACCTTCTGCTACTCAGGCTTTTGAAGAATTGAAGAAAAAAAATGACAACATTATCAGTTCTGGCTACCCCTGATTTCAATAAAATGTTCATAGTGGAGACTGATGCCTCAGGGGATGGTTTGGGGGCTGTTTTGATGCATGAGGGGAAGCCCATTGCCTACATGAGCAAGGAATTATCTAAGAGAAATCAGAACGGGTCTGTGTATGTGAGAGAATTAATGGCTATTGTTCTGGCATTACAAAATTGGAGAACCTACTTACTAGGAAGAGCCTTTGAGGTCCACACTGATCAATAGAGCCTGAGATTTTGGACTGAGCAAAGGTTGATGGGGGAGGAACAACAAAAATGGACTTCCAAACTATTGGGGGTATTATTTTACCATCAAGTACAAGCCAGGGGTGGAAAACAGATCTGCAGACTCCCTTTCCAGAAGACCATGCCTACAATCTTTATCCATTGTAACTTGTCAAGAATGGGAAGGATTGGAGGAAGTGTTAATGGCAGATCCTAAATGTCTTTCCTTAATTCAGAATGTCATTTCACAGCCTGATCAATACCAGGAATTTCAGATCACTAAAGGGTCACTATATTACAAGGGAAGACTAGCATTACCTAGTACATCCCCTAGAGTAATCATGATCTTAAATGAGTACCATGATTCTGCATTGGGGGGTCATTCAGGACATTTCAGAGCCATGAAAAGAATTTCTAACTTGTTTTATTGGCATGTCAAACAAACAAGTACCAAGCTTTAAAGCCAGCTGGACTGATACAACCCTTACCTATTCTTAAGAGCATATGGTCCACATCAGCATGGACTTTATTGATGGGACTACCTAAATCACAAGGGAAGGATACTATCATGGTCATTGTAGACCGATTGGCCATGTCAGCTCACTTTCTGGCCTTATCTCACCCCTTTAATGCCAAGGAAGTAGTTGAACTGTTTACAAAGGAAGTAAAATTGCATGGCTTTCCTAAAACTATAGTGAGTGACACAGATAGCATCCTCAAACTGGTCTGAACTTTTCAAGATGGTTGACACCCAACTCAAATACAGCACTGCTTACCATCTTCAAACTGATGGTCAGACCGAGTAGGGGTGCAAACGAGCCAAGCCATTTGTGAGTCGCTCGTGGATCGCTCGAAAAAAGCTCGACTCGAGTTCGGTTATATCCATGTTCTGCTCGAGTTCGGCTCGGCTCGTTTATTAAACAAGCTCGAGTCAAGCCTCTTTATTTTAGGCTCGTGGCTCGCGAGCCGGTTCGCGAGCTTTGATGAATGTGTATAAGATATATTATGTATAATGTATAATAGTTATATATATAATATTTTTGGAATAGTTATTCTAATTTAAGGTTACTCAATTTTTATAATTATTTTAATATAATATAAATAATTAAATATAACATTATTTATTATTATAACTATTACCTATGGGTATTAGTTTTTTCATTTGCTCACTGGGAATGAGGTTAAGTATAATTTGTCATCAACTTCGGCACAAACGTGCAAGTAGATGAGGTGGAGTTTGCATGCTAGGCATTCCCTAGCAACCAGGGTTCGAATCCCTTCAGTGGTAGGATTTTGTACTCCTTAGGTCTGATTCCTCCATTTGTTTTTCATTTATAGCTCTTATACTTCCCACACCGGATAGTGAGGAGTTGTTTGCTCTCACATCCATCTATATATCACCTCATCTCCATAGAATTTATGCAGCACCAAGCGAGCTTCATGCCCGCACATTCTCGAAGGTTGCAACAAATGCCTAAGCTTATGAGTCGATCTCGAGCGGCTCGCGAGCTTAAGCAAAGCTTTCGAGTCGAACTCGAGTTTCAATATTTAAGCTCGATCGAGCTCGAGCCGAACTCGAGCATGTAAAATATTTTCTAGCTCGAGTTCGAGCATATGTGAGTTCGGGCTCGGCTCGTTTACGCCCCTAAGACTGAGGTAGTTAACAGGTGTATAGAAACTTACCTGAGATGTATTACTGGGAGGAAACCCAAACAATGGGTTAAATGGTTAGCTTGGACTGAGTTTTGGTACAATACCAACTATCACACCTCACTAAAGATGACACCTTACAAGGCTTTAGATGGTCAGGATTCACCTACTGTGGTTAGAGAAGATGCAAGCCTGACAGCTCTAGAAGAAGTATCACAGCTCACTGCTCAGAGAAATTTGATGATTCAGAAACTGAAGGACAATTTGGAAAGAGCTCAAAACCAGATGAAACAGCAAGCTAACAAACGTAGAAGATAAGTTTTGTTGGAAGTGGGGGGGGGGGGTAAGGTATACTTGAAGATTCAACCCTACAAGCTAAGAAGTTTAGCCAAGAGGCTCAATCAGAAACTCAGCCCCAGATATTATGGTCCATTTGAGGTGCTTGGAAAAATAGGTTATGTAGCTTTTAAGCTCAAACTGCCAGAAGATAGTAAGGTGCACCCAGTGTTTCATATATCCTTATTGAAGAAGGCTATTTCACCTACAACTGCTTTCCAACCACTACCCAAATGCCTAGATGAAGAATGGGAATTACAGGTGATACTTGAAGAAGCCCTAGACTCAAGGATGAACAAAGGAGAGATGGAAGTATTGATAGGCAACCGGTGCTGCAGCCTATTACATATTTTAATAATGTGTATAAGAGGAGAAATAAGAAGTTTGTTAATAACTAACGAGTTAGTTAGTTCAGTTTTATCCCTGTGTGGATATGAGCTATAAATAGAAGGGTGATCGCTAAATAAGGTAGGCTGTTATTCAGTTGATGGTTGGCTTGGAGAGTGGGCTTCTCGAACAGTCCCTTGGCTTGTATACCTACTTTGAGACCCTTCTTACTTCAATAAACTCTAATCGATCTGTTCTTAGCTAATTTTCCTTAGATTAGCTATCGTTTACTCTGATTATTGTCAGTGTCCTACCACACGTCCAAGGCTCCAAGTTGAAAATTTGGTAGTCAATAGATGATTTGCAATATCCACTTGGGAATGGCTTACAAGCTCTGAAGAATTTTTTGCTTGATCTTTTAATCTTTTATCTTTCTTATATTCTTATGTTATTGTTATCTTATATTTATTTATCTTTATCTTATTCATTTTATCCTTTTTTGTTCTTCTTGTCTATCTTCTCTTTTTGGCATCGATATCATAGATGTATTCATGTTAGAATTTAGATGACCCCAAAATCTTTTGGGATTAAGGCTTGGATGTTGCTTGTTTGTTGTTTGCTTCTCACAATCAATTTAAAAAAAAATTATCCCGACATGAATTTCAGATGTATGTATCAAACACATGCTTTATATAATTGTTAATGTGGTGCCTCAATACTATAAAACTTTGTACCAGTTCCAGTTATTAGATTTATATCTTTCAGTTCTGTAGGAGCATTAGTTATGCCATACTTGTGAATGTATTTTTTTCAAATTTCAAGCCTCTTTCTATATGTTAATTTGTTTAGCTGCGTTTAGGCATAGTATCCGGGTATCATCATGTTAACTGCTTGTTACTAAGAAGCGCTTTGGAGTATCGGTAATCTCTTCTCCTTGAGTTAATGCTATAGGTTGTTAATGTAGATGTGCATTCCTGTAAAGATGATCCATCATACACCAATAAATAATACCCTTTCCCAACTTTATTTTCTCAATTACTTATTTAATGGATTTAATATTGAAGTTCTATGATAGAGTAGGGACAGCAGGGGGCGGGAACGGGCTTGGGCCCACCTCTGTGGGCTGGGATTATAGTTTTATTTATTATTATAAAGTTTATGTTATCTTTTCTAGTTTGGGCCTATTATTTGTAGAATATTTAGTAGAGTTAATTTGGGCTGATTAGGGTTTACTTAATTTGGGCTCGATTAGGGTTTTTGTTGAGTCCGTTACTAGAAGGGTCAAGGGTATTTATATCTCTGGTTAGGATTCATTCTGGATCATCTAGAAATAAAATTGGAGTTTAGCCTTTTGTCTCTGGGCAACGGTTTATACTGTTGATTTTTATTTTCAGCTCTTAACTTTCTAGCATAAACGTTTCTAGATATAAAAATATATTCTAGTGTAATTTAAGGCTTTCCACAAATGTTCCTGTCTGAAGAGGCATCAATATTTTTAGATTTCACTAATATTCTTGTGTATCTTCAGGCTTTCTCACAAATGCGTCTTGCCGAAGCTTCAGCACATCTGGGGTCCTTTTCTGCCAGAATTAAGGAAGAACCTCAAACACATACACATATGTGGAAAGGACAAGTTGGGAATTTTTGGATATGCTCCACAGCTGTCAAAGCTGCTGATGCAGTGCTCTTAAAATGTGCCTCATCGTATGAAAAGAGATGTTTACTACAGCTCCTTGCTGCTACTGAATTTGGTGATGGGGGGTCTGCTGCAGCATCATATCGACGGCTTCTTTGGAAAATTAATTTGGCAGAACCATCGTTACAAAAAGGTGATGATCTTTACCTATCAAGTGAGTCTATGGATGATGCATCACTATTAGTTGCATTAGAAAAGCATGGTTATTGGGAACATGCACGAAGTTGGGCAAGGCAATTAGAGACAGGTGTTGGATCTTGGAAATCTGCAGTTCATCATGTGACTGAAATGCAGGTAACACATTCTTATTCACTACCTTGTACACATAATCATGTTAAATTGTAGAAAACCTCATTTTGAAACCTCAGGTTTAGCCCGTTGAGACTTGTTATTTTTGTATGTAACTCTATATTATATGTGTATTTAAGTATTGTTTTGGTCTTAAGAAGTTGTCAAGCTCATATCAGTATAAGTCTTACTATTTTCAGCATTGTCTCCTGGACTAACCCTAAATTATTTTAGAATCCAATTACTGTACACTTCTACAGCATGGTTTATTTTCTTTTTCGATGATAATAATATCTCACTCGGAACCCTCCCACAGTTCCACTCACTCCACTCTTCTATTCAAGCTGGTGACAAGATAGTTTATGTAATCGTTTCGTATGCAATTTGTTGGTCCCGTTTAATATGGTAATCAGTCTAGAGGGGGGGTGAATAGACTGATTGGTTTTTCAAATTTTCTCTAAGTCCAAAGTGACTTATCAGAGAAGGTCTGATTCTGGTGACAGAGAGAGGCTGGTTCTGATATCAGAACTGGCCTTGGCAGCGGATTCTGATCTGTCCGGGTAGCCTCAGAAACACTAAGGCAAATGCCTTTCTGATAACTCTGAAAACAAGATCTGCTGAACACAGATTCCAAGTTTTAGAGTTAATCAGTTAATATCCTAAATGCAGAAATGTAAATGACACCGGATATTTTTATAGTGGTTCAAGGAACAACGCGTTCCTCTAGTCCACTGTTCCACTAGCTTTGAAGTAGATCGGTTACAAAGCTAATTCCTAGCACTTAAGAAGCATTCCTCGTCTTCTTCAAGTCTAGATGCCACCCAGGATGCAATTCCACGTCCTGATGGCTGGTCCTTTCACTCAGCTTCCCGGAAGTATCACCACTTCACTACTGCAGTTACTTGGACGCCCTTCTTTTCAGAAGATCCTTTGAAAAACAAAGTTTTTCCTCCAACTTGCTTCGTCACAAATGATGTTTGATGAAGTTCTTGAAGAGTTGAAGAACAGGATGAACTTCGCTCGTTGTTGGGGATGAAAGATTTAGAGTTTGAATCTTCCCAACGTAGGACTTTTCTTGTAGTGTTATGAAGTTTGAATCTCAAGAAGTATGTTCAGAGTTTAATGAATGGAGCAAAAGTTCTGCGAAGAGTTGTTTTCCTGTTCTTCGTTGAGTAGCTTATATACTGAGGTTGTCTGCCCGTTGGAGGAGGAGACAACTGCATTAAATGCGCGTACAGTTGACTTGACCGCCGTTTTGGAAGGTTTCTATTTTTATAATATATCTTCCCGGATTCCTTGGTCAATCATTTGCAATCAGTCCTTCAGCGTATCAGGCTCATTTAATGTGCATTAAATGCTTTCCTTTCATGCACAGTCTTCTAGCCGTTGGATGTTTTTACCCGTTGGATTCATAGCTGTTGGATGTTGCTTGAAATCTTCTAAGTATTAGTCGGGCTCTGATCAGGTTCTTCTGATGTGTTGGATTCTGATGGCTTTCTGAGTTCTGATGGCTTTCTGACGAGCTGAGTTCTGATGGCTTTCTGATTTCTGACTGAACTCAAACTCTGACTCTGATAGGTCCGCTGATGAGTACCTCTGATCTGTAACTCTCATCGGTTATCAGATGTCCAAGTTTATCAGCAACTCTCATGGTGCAACTCTGATGGACTTCTCATAGAGCAAGTCTGGTCGAGCAATTCTGATGCACTTCTGATCTGATCCAAAGCAGAGCAACTCTGATTGTCGACTACACTAATACTTACAATTGAAAATTCTAATACATAAAATCTAATTGGGGGTACTCTAACTTTCTAATCCTATAGCATCATCAAAATCTAATTACATTTATTCCTTACAATTTCCCCCTTTTTGATGATGCCAAAACCCTTAAACTATTTCCAGAGAAGTGCCTTTCACCATAAGAAAAATAAGTTAAAAGTAAACTTTCATTTAGAATCTTGGTGGACACTTGGCATAGGAAAATAGTAAGAGTAAGATACAATCAATCAGATAATCAACATAATTAGGTAATTATAAAGCAGTAAAAGACACATAAAATGAAATTGCCATCCAAAATAGAGGTAAGCAGGTTTTCTTATTGATGGGAAAAAATATTGAAAGCAACAAGAGAAGAGAGTTAGGAATCTTCCTCTTCTAGTTGAACTTCTGCATCGTCAATCTTCTTCAGAAGAGCATTTACCTTTGTTCTGATGGAGGCCAAATTCCTTGGATTCTGACATTCATTCCAATGAGGTTCAAGCTTGCAATCTAGGTAGTTTCTGATGGCTTCTGAGATGTCCTTGCCAGGGATCACTTTCATTCGCCACCAGTCTTCTGCTTCTTGCATTGACCCGCCATGGTTTATGATAATCGTCCCATCCTTATCTAGGATCAGATTTTCCTTCTGATAGGAGGTCATGTGTTTCTTCATTTCTTGAAACTGGGCAGCATCAGGTTTGGCTAGATCACTTTTAAGCCATTGAGCAAGAGTGAAAGTAGAGGCTATCTTCTTTCCTTTCTTGGGATGAGGGGGAGTAGGTCTTTGAATACCAGCAGCAATCTGCTTCTGCCTGGCTCTCTCAAAGTAAATAGCAGGATCAGGGGTACCAGAGATGGGAGTCAGAGCTCTGATGCTTGATCCTTCTGTTCCTTCTGCAGCTCTGATAGGTTTCTCATCTTCCCCCTTTTTGGCATCAGCAAGATCACCAAGCAGGAGTTGAACCTTAGAGAATTCAGTTGCCTGACTTTCTTTCAGTGCTTCAAGGGTCCCTGGCAGAGTCTCAGTGACAGAAGCCAGACCCTCAATGATTTCCTTCTGTTTAGTGACTGCAGACTGAATATCTTTCGTTGTAGCTTCAAGGAGAGTCAGCTTGTGATCTCTGTCCTTTCCACTATTGATCAATTTAACGGTGAGTTCTTTAGTATCTTTGCACAGTCCTTCAACATCTTGGAACTCCTAACGAGCTTTATCAGAGGACCATTGGAGATCATCAATGGAATCAGAGATGCCTTTGATTGCTTTGTCCTGCTCTTCAAGAGCCTTGGTGTGATGAAAGAGGACAGCATTGATTCCATCGACTTCCTTAGCTATGTTGCCCAGACTCTCTGCAGTTTTGTCCTTGTGCTGTTCAAATGCCATAGCAATGATGCCTACATTCTTGAGCAGCACATTAATCCCTTCTGCTAGCTTTTCACTATAGGTGGTGAGATGGTTGTCAGTGGTATACTCAGCATCCAGAATCTTGTTCATTCCCTTGACAAGCTGGAGTCCCACGTGCTCTATCTCAGCCATGAAGCTTTGAGGAGCCTGACTGGTGGATAGAACTTGATCAGATTTGGGAGGGGATTGAGGAGGAGCCTGAGGGGATGGCTCTGATGATGAAATCTGAAGAGGAGTTTGCAGGGGTGAGGATAGTGGTTGAGAGGGTGGTTGTTTTGGAGATGGTGGTGGTGATGGTGAACGGTTTCTGATGGGGGTGAGGGGTTTACATGGTGATGGTTGTTTGGGTGAGGGCTTCTTAGGTGAAGGGGTTGGGGTTCTGTGAGGAGAGGGGGTTTTCTTTGGTGATGGAGTGGGTGAGTGGAATGGAGGTTGAGGTGAGGGTGGTGGAGTGTAACTAGGTGTTGCGGGTTTGGGAGATGGAGATTTGGAAGGTGAGATATGGGGTTCTGGTGCAATATGAAGAGGTGGAGATGGAGAGTTAGGAATTACCTCAAGAACTGTTTCTTCACACTGAGAGTCTCTCCATTGTTTGATCAGATTCCTCATTGTCAGGGCTAGATCATTGACAGTAGAGGGTTCACCCTCTATACCTGGGATAGGTCTCATCTTGATCAGGGACTCCTTCCTTTTCTTCTCCATCAGCCATTCTTCAAAGATAGGAACCTCTTGTTCTGATAAGACTTTGACATGTTCCTCTGATGAGGTAGCAGTCAGTTTCTCCTTGCCTTTGTAGCTTGCCTTCTTCTTCTCAAGAACAGATTGTAAGAATTGAAGGTCGAAGCATAAGGAGACATCATCAGTACCTGCCCATTTGAGGACTTCAACTTCCTCAGATTCATAAGTAGCAGCCTGAGCAAGAATCTGTTGCAGGGGTCCCATCCTCCATTTCCTCCAAGTGAGTACCCTTTGAAATTGTCTTTCTAGGGCAGCATGGGGATCCAGTTCTGGGATTTGAGTGGTGAGATGCTCTGGAGGAGTTAAGATGATGTGCTGATCTGGTGCAGAGATGGGTTGGATCTCTGATTCAGGTTCCCCCTGACCATCAGAGATTACTAGTGCAGTAGCCAGCTCTGGTGCAGGTTCCCCCTGAGGTTCTGACTCCTTGGGGGGTGAGAGAATCTTCTTCTTCTTCTTTGCTACTCTGATAGGAGATTTGGAGCTATCAGAATCACTCTGTATGATTGCTTTTCTTCTCCTCTTCTGGCTCATCTTCTTGACAGGAGTGACTTTGGGAGTCACAACAGAGGTTTCCGGTTCTGATGTATCCTCTTCTGATGCATTTTTCTTAGAGGTAGTCTTAGACTTCTTCTGAAGCTTCTTCTTCTTAGCCTTGGGTTGTTCATCATCAACCTCAACTGTAGTGGCTGGTTTCTCCCTCAGTTGCTCATACTTGCTGGTTTTCTTCAGCTCTGCAGCAACAGCAACATGAAGTTTGGGTGAAGCAGTGAGGAAGATGGTCTTGTTGTGGTTGACTTCATTGGCTTCTCTGAGCGCTATGTTGACATTAGATATGAGCCTAGATATCAGAAGTCCATGGCCCATCTTGGTGGAGAACATCCCTGTCTTTTTGTCCTTCTTAGCAATGGACTCAGAGATGGACTGGAAAAGTACCTTTCCCCAGTTGATGTTCATGCCCCTGTGAACTGCATAGATGGCCTTGGAGTTGGCATTGTTCATCTGGTCAGTTGACCCAGTTTTGCACCATAAGCATCTGTGCATGATGCTCATCAGTCTTTCAAAGTCCTTCTTGAGCTGGTTCTTCTTCATGTAGAGCTTATCTACTCCGGTTGCATCATCCCGGCAGTAGGTGTCCACAAATGTCTCCACAGAGACTTCGACTGACTCCAAGTCGATGAGTGTAGGGGTGTCAATGTCCTAAGAGTCGAGTTCGATGCCGAAGAACTCATTGAGAGAGTCAGCATCGATCTTCAGGTTCTTTCCCTGAACCTGGGAGTGGATGGCATTGTCAGAGATGTGGGCGTTGAGGTAGAACTCGGCCACATCTAGATTACTGAAGTGCTCATAAGGGTGAGCCACTATTTTGGTCAGTTGCGAGTCATTCATCCCGGCAATGACCGCTTTCATGATTTTAGAATTCTCGGCCAACAATGGTAAGGAGGACATGTTAACCTTCATCCCGGTGGCAATGTTAGCCACAAGTACCTTAGCTTCAGACTCTGAGAGATCTGTGATGTTGATGAACTTCATTGTGAGATTCTTGAAAGGATTTGAGAGGTTTGAAGGTTGGAGATTTAGAGAGATAAAAGCTTGAAGACAAAGAGTGAAATTGCAGTAGCGATTTAGGTTTCAGAATGAGTATATATGAATTTGGGTTAGTGGACGTTTGATATAATTTACGGTTTCGAGGTCGCATTAAATGGATTGTGGGCGGAAAGCCGTTTTCCAATATGGTAATAACTACCGGGGGTAAAATAGTAACTTCCGGTTTATTGAATAGTCTCGCCCGAAATTTAGGAAATTTTGCTAAGTCCACAGCCACTCTGATGAATAACAGTCCATGTATCAGAGAAGGGGTATTTTGATGCAGGGTCCTCTGATGAATACGCGTATCAGAGGTGGGGAATTCTGATAGATCCATATCTGATGCTTCTGCAACTCTGATTCAAGCTTCTGACGGATAAGAGCTCAGGTATCAGAGATGGGGTATTCTGATGAATCCATATCTGATACTTCTGCAACTCTGATTCATGTATCTCTGGGAAGATCATCCATCATTCCCAGTTCTTCCCTTAGCTTGTTAAACCTAGCTTCTGAGAGAGGTTTGGTTAGTATATCTGCAAGCTGATCTTCAGTTGGAACATGCTCAATTGAGATGTGCTTCTTCTCCACATGATCTCTGATGAAGTGATGTCTGATCTCAATGTGTTTTGTCCTGGAGTGCAACACTGGGTTCTGAGTGATGGCAATAGCACTTGTATTGTCACACAGCAGTTTGATCTCCTTAGCTTGAACTCCATAATCCTTGAGTTGTTGCTTCATCCAGAGTAATTGAGCACAGCAGCTTCCAGCAGCAATATACTCAGCTTCAGCAGTGCTAGTTGAGATTGAATTCTGCTTCTTGCTAAACCAGGAGACAAGTCTCCCACCCAGCAATTGACAATGACCGGAAGTGCTCTTCCTGTCCAATCTACACCCTGCAAAATCTGAGTCAGAGTAACCAATTAGTTCAAAGTTACCTCCCTTTGGATACCATAGGCCTGCATTTGGATTTCCCTTGATATATCTGATAATCTTCTTAGCAGCTACTAGATGGCTCTCCTTGGGCTTTGATTGGTATCTGGCACAGATTCCTACAGCAAAAGCTATATCTGGTCTGCTTGCAGTCAGATAGAGGAGAGATCCAATGATTCCTCTATATGTTGTAGCATCAACATCTTTTCCTTCATCATCTGGTCCAATGCCTTGAGATGCATTCATTGGAATCTTGACTGAGGTCTTTCCATCTACTCCAAACTTCTTGATGAGATCTCTGGTGTACTTCCCTTGGTTGATAAAGATGCCTTCTGGAACTTGTTTGACTTGCAATCCAAGGAAATAACTGAGTTCTCCCATCATGCTCATTTCAAACTTGTTCTGCATAACTTGAGAGAATTTCTTGCATAATTCTGGATTAGTGCTTCCAAATATAATATCATCAACATAGATTTGCACTAATAGAATATGATTAGCAACAGAAATTTGAAATAGAGTCTTGTCAACCTTTCCTTTAGTAAACCCATGGTTCACTAA
This sequence comes from Cuscuta epithymum, assembly GCA_945859915.1. Lineage (NCBI taxonomy): Eukaryota > Viridiplantae > Streptophyta > Magnoliopsida > Solanales > Convolvulaceae > Cuscuta > Cuscuta epithymum. The sequence goes on along the minus strand of CAMAPF010001045.1, from coordinate 72,030 downwards.
GAATAGGGACAATGTGTCATACCAAGCTCTGGGAGCTTGCTTAAGACCATAAAGGGCCTTTCTGAGCTTGTAGACACAAGAAGATTGAGTAGGTATGACAAAACCTGGAGGTTGTTCAACATAAACTTCCTCTTCAAGTTCTCCATTTAGAAATGCACTCTTGACATCCATCTGGTAGACTTTGATGTCATTGTAGGCAGCATAGGCTAGGAAAATTCTGATTGCTTCCAGTCTTGCAACAGGTGCAAAGGTCTCATCAAAATCTATGCCTTCTTCTTGACAGTATCCCTTTGCTACAAGCCTTGCTTTATTCCTTACAATGTTGCCTTCTTCATCTGCTTTGTTCTTGAATACCCACTTGGTTCCAATGACATTCTGATGCTTGGGCCTAGGAACAAGTTTCCATACTTCATTCCTTTCAAACTGTGTCAGCTCTTCTTGCATTGCATTGATCCAATCTGAATCTTCTAGAGTTTCTTCCACACACATTGGTTCCATCTGGGAAATACAGCAGGTGAACATGGCTTCTCTTCTTGATGCAGATCTGGTCCTTACTCCACTGGTAACTTGACCAATCACTTGATTAGGAGGATGGTCTCTTAACCAAGTTAGATCAGGTTCTGATAGTTGCTGTCTAGGCAACTCTGATGGTTCATCTTCTGATTCTTCATCTTCATCTTTGTCTATCAGAACTGGATTAGTAATAGGAGTTGAGAGTACTGGATTAATAGTGACCTCTTCTGAAAGTTCTGAAACCTTATCTTCAAGATTGATTTTCTGCAGGGTTTCTGAAATTTCTTCAGCAGAGGTGCTATCATCAAACTTGACATGAATGGATTCTTCAACTTGTAGAGATCTCCTGTTAAGTATTCTATAGGCTTTGCTTGAACTTGAGTAGCCTAAGAATACACCTTCATCAGCTTTTTCTTGAAATACTTTCAGGTTCTCCCTTCCATTGTTTAGAATATAGCACTTGCATCCAAACACATGGAAGTAGCTAATGTTTGGCTTTCTTCCTTTCCACAGCTCGTAAGGGGTCTTCTGATGATTCTTGTGGATCATGCTCCTGTTCTGGGTGTAGCATGCAGTGTTGATTGCTTCAGCCCAGTATCTGATGGGCAACCCTGATTCAGCAATCATGGTCCTTGCAGCTTCTTTCAGTGTTCTGTTCCTTCTTTCTGCAACACCATTTTGTTGGGGTGTTCTGGCAGCAGAAAGTTGATGGAATGTGCCATTCTGATCACAGAAGTCCTTGATCACCTTGTTGACAAATTCAGTTCCTCTGTCAGATCTGATTGTCCTGACCTTCATGTTCTTCTCAGTCTGAAGTTGCTTTAACAGAGATGGCAACTTCTGAAGAGTTTCATTCTTCTTAGTTAGGAACACAGTCCATGTGTATCTTGAGTAGTCATCAACCATGACAAGAGTATATCTTTTTCCACCAACACTGGGAGTTTCAACTGGTCCAAATAAATCCATGTGGATCAGATTTAGAGGACAAGTAGAAAGATCTCCAGCTATGGGTTTGAATGAGGTCTTCACTTGCTTGCCTTTCTGACAAGCACTGCAGAGGGTCTCCTTTTTGTAAACAATGTCAGGAAGACCATCTACAATGTGTTCCCTTGCCAGTTTGTTGATGGTTTTGAAATTCAGGTGGCTAAGCTTCTTGTGCCAGTCCCAGCTTAGCTTTGAATTGTCTTTGGCTATCAGGCAGGTTCCATCTTTTGCTGTTTGCCAATCAACAACATAGATGTTCTTCCTTCTTTTGGCTGTAAGAACCACTTCCTTGGTTGTCTCATGCTTGACATAGCATAAGGTCTTGGTGAATTCAACCATGGTTGTCACGGCGTCGACTAGGCGTCGCCTAGGCGCCGACTAGGCGTCCTGGCGATGGAGAAGGGTCGACATGGGAGATCGACTCGCCAGAAGAAGATAAGTCGCTCCTGGCGTCGTCCAGGCGTCGACATGTCGTCCAGGCGCAGTCTAGGCGCACGCCAGGGGAAATTAAAATCTCAAATTCTCAATAAATTCGAGTTTAGAAGCCCAGCCCAAAATATGATTTAGAAAGTAGAAATTTAGGAACTGAAGCCTTCTGAGAGTCTGAAACCCAAAGGACAATCATCGACTCTCAAAACTTGAAGGTCAATCAACGATTCCCAAACACAGACGCTACTTCTCTTATGTGTGCCTCTGTCGCAAGGTTGAAGACGACCTGCAGTTGCTGCTGTATCCTGCGTCGCAAGGTTGAAGACAACCTGCGATCCTAAGTCGCAAGGTTGAAGACGACCTTCGCTTCTTCTCCAGCCTTTTATTTTAGCGGCTCTTCACTTATCACTTTATGTCTATATACTTCTTATTCTACTCCGTAGTATATTAGTGCTCCGTATGTTTTATATGCAATTAAGCACTAAGTAGTATACCCACTAAAGTAGTTTAATTAATTAAGTTGTACACGTAGTCGAATGATTTTTTTATATATACATGCATACATAAACCTATTTTCCATTTATTAATTGTTGCTTTCAATTCTAGGTAATATACAATTTAATTAGTAATATATCATACGTAGTATATAATATATAATAAATTGCAAATTAAATACATTCAAATATATATATATATATATATTAATATATATGAAATATAATATATTATATAATGTGTGACTGGTCGCCTAATTGTCGCCTAGGCGGGCGCCTTGTCGCCTAGGCGATATGGCGGTCGGCTGGCGCCGCGACTCGCCTTACCGCCGTGACAAGTATGAATTCAACTGTGTAGCTTTTGTCACAGGAATTGGCTAGCACTCAGGAGGTTGAATTTCAGACCTTTGACATATGAGACATCTTCAATGATTATCTGGTTCTTGACCAGCTTCCCTCTTCCTTTTGTTTGCCCTTCTTTGTCATTTCCACCGAAAGTGACTCTGGGTCCATTGTATCTCTGGAACTCTGATAGGCAACTCTTGTCACCTGTCATGTGCCTGGAGCATCCACTGTCAATATACCATTCTTGTTTTGAGATGGCTCCAGCACACAGTTCCTGCAAGATTAAAAGGAAGATTTAGGTACCCAAGCAATGTTGGGTCCTGGGGGGTAATGCAACTTTGGTAGTTGGTACCATTTTGGTCTCATCAACTGAAACCTTGGTGGATGGTACCCATTGTCCACCTGGTAGTCGTAGTAAACAGATGTATGATTCACTTTGGGCAGATGCTTGTGAGGATCATGCTTTCTGTTTGCATACTTCTGCATAGCCTTCTTGGTTGGAAAGAAGTCCCATATGCTATCAAGATCAGAGGAGCGCTTAACTTTAGGCTTCTGAGGCTGACCAGACAACCTCTTCTGCCTATAGTTAATCTTCTCTTGATATCTGTCTCTCTGATAGCAGTTTCTGATACCATTGTCATGAGATTGTCTGATAGATTTTGGCATTTGAATTTTATTGTTCTGAAAATTTTTATTGTGATTAAGTCTTCTGCCTGGTTCATTATTTTTCAAAACTTGTTTTGGTTTGGCCTTTAGATTTTGCTTCTCTGGTATGACCTTCTCATGAGCAATTTTAGTACCAGAAGTACTAGCATGACAATTGGGGCTCAGAGTCTGTGGCACTATGACCTTTTTAGCTTTAGCAACTTTGGTGCTAGGCCTTACAGAAGGCTCACCAGACTCCGGTTCAACATATCCAAGACCAGAGGTGAAGTTATGAGAGTCACCAATATTCTTCATGGAAGATTGCATCTTCAGAAGACTATTATATCTATTCTCAAGTTCCTCAATGTCTCTTATTCTTTTAAGAAGAGACTCATTTTCAGCCTTCAGTCTATCTCTTTCCTCAGTTAAGAGATTAAGTTTGCACTCAGTCTCTTTCCTTAGATCAGAGATATCAACTTTCAGCCTACTGTTCTCATCTTTAACAAAAGAATAAGTGGCTTGGATAGTTTGGAACTCTTCCCAAAATGATGACATTGGATCATCATTTAAGGCTGTGCCTACCGAAGAAGAAATAGAATCAGAAGTGGAGCATACCTCATCATCTGATTGTGCCATGAGGCAAAGGTCTTCAGTCTCTGCATCCAAGCAGCAGAATGCTTCATCAGAGTCGGAGTCTGAACTGGACTCTGATTCAGAGAGTGGATCTCTCTCAGCTTGTTCTGAGACGAATGCTCTTCTTCTTCTGTGTTGATCTTCAGGCTTCTTTTCTTCTTCGTGTCCTTGCTTCTTGGACACTCTGGGGAAGGGGCAGTTAGCCTTGAAGTGACCAGGCTGTCTGCAATTGTAGCAGAGGTACTCTCCATTGCCTTCAGAAGATTTGGTCTTCTGATGTGGTCTTCTGATGGAAGATGGACTCCTTCCATCTTTCTTCATGAATTTTCTGAATTTTCTGGCAAAGGCAGCCATATATTCATCAGATAGAAGAGTTGAGGGATCAAAGTTTGTAGCCTTAGAAGTGCTGGCAGTAAGAGCAGTTGTGGTTCTCTCATCTGGCACTTCTTCTTTCTCTTCAACCATCTCGAACTCATAAGCTTTGAGATCTGAGATCAGTCTCTCTGTGGGGTAGGTCTTGATGTTCTTGCTTTCTTGGACAGCAATAACCTTCATCTTCCAGAGTGAGGGTAGTCCTCTGAGAATCTTCAAATTGACTTCTTTGATAGTGAGCTCCTTCCCAAGCTCAGAAATCTCACTGATGAGGATCAGCAGTCTCTCATGCATCTTAGCAATGCATTCTTCTGGCAGAAGTTTGAAGTCATCAAATTTCTTCATTGCAATGGTCAGCTTGTTGTCTCTCTCTTGTTCGTCACCAGCACCTATCTCATCAAGCTTGTCCCAGATTTCCTTAGCAGTCCTGCACTTCTTTATTCTATTGAAATATCTTTCATCAATAGCTTTGTAGAGAATGTCCTTGGCAATGTTGTCAAGGTTGTACTGTCTTTTCTCTTCCTTGGTCCACTCAGACCTGGTCTTCTCTATCATCTGAAGCAGATTGTTGTCTAAGGTATGGGCAGGGTTGACCTTCATGAATTGGATAAAAGGTCCATTCTCCAAGACTTCCCACATTTCATCATGCAGGGCACAGAGATGAGCTTTCATCCGAATCTTCCAGTCATCATATTTTTGATCTGTGAACATCAGGTGCTTGGCAAGAGAGTTATCCATGATAATAAGTAAGTAGAGGCTAAGAACAAGTGGATCTTTTGTTCAGAGAGTAACCTAAAAGATTACAAGAACAAGGAGGCTCTGATACCACTTGTTGGTCCCGTTTAATATGGTAATCAGTCTAGAGGGGGGGGTGAATAGACTGATTGGTTTTTCAAATTTTCTCTAAGTCCAAAGTGACTTATCAGAGAAGGTCTGATTCTGGTGACAGAGAGAGGCTGGTTCTGATATCAGAACTGGCCTTGGCAGCGGATTCTGATCTGTCCGGGTAGCCTCAGAAACACTAAGGCAAATGTCTTTCTGATAACTCTGAAAACAAGATCTGCTGAACACAGATTCCAAGTTTTAGAGTTAATCAGTTAATATCCTAAATGCAGAAATGTAAATGACACCGGATATTTTTATAGTGGTTCAAGGAACAACGCGTTCCTCTAGTCCACTGTTCCACTAGCTTTGAAGTAGATCGGTTACAAAGCTAATTCCTAGCACTTAAGAAGCACTCCTCGTCTTCTTCAAGTCTAGATGCCACCCAGGATGCAATTCCACGTCCTGATGGCTGGTCCTTTCACTCAGCTTCCCGGAAGTATCACCACTTCACTACTGCAGTTACTTGGACGCCCTTCTTTTCAGAAGATCCTTTGAAAAACAAAGTTTTTCCTCCAACTTGCTTCGTCACAAATGATGTTTGATGAAGTTCTTGAAGAGTTGAAGAACAGGATGAACTTCGCTCGTTGTTGGGGATGAAAGATTTAGAGTTTGAATCTTCCCAACGTAGGACTTTTCTTGTAGTGTTATGAAGTTTGAATCTCAAGAAGTATGTTCAGAGTTTAATGAATGGAGCAAAAGTTCTGCGAAGAGTTGTTTTCCTGTTCTTCGTTGAGTAGCTTATATACTGAGGTTGTCTGCCCGTTGGAGGAGGAGACAACTGCATTAAATGCGCGTACAGTTGACTTGACCGCCGTTTTGGAAGGTTTCTATTTTTATAATATATCTTCCCGGATTCCTTGGTCAATCATTTGCAATCAGTCCTTCAGCGTATCAGGCTCATTTAATGTGCATTAAATGCTTTCCTTTCATGCACAGTCTTCTAGCCGTTGGATGTTTTTACCCGTTGGATTCATAGCTGTTGGATGTTGCTTGAAATCTTCTAAGTGTTAGTCGGGCTCTGATCAGGTTCTTCTGATGTGTTGGATTCTGATGGCTTTCTGAGTTCTGATGGCTTTCTGACGAGCTGAGTTCTGATGGCTTTCTGATTTCTGACTGAACTCAAACTCTGACTCTGATAGGTCCGCTGATGAGTACCTCTGATCTGTAACTCTCATCGGTTATCAGATGTCCAAGTTTATCAGCAACTCTCATGGTGCAACTCTGATGGACTTCTCATAGAGCAAGTCTGGTCGAGCAATTCTGATGCACTTCTGATCTGATCCAAAGCAGAGCAACTCTGATTGTCGACTACACTAATACTTACAATTGAAAATTCTAATACATAAAATCTAATTGGTGGTACTCTAACTTTCTAATCCTATAGCATCATCAAAATCTAATTACATTTATTCCTTACACAATTCTTTAGTTCCACTTCCTTTCTTCCCGAGACCCTAGTGTGTAGTGCTCATCCATTTCAGTAACATTTGATTTCTTTTTGCCAAGAATGGTGGTAACCTGGAAATATGCAACTAGTGTAAGATTAGGAAAACAATAAACATAGGTCTACTTATGTTCCAAATGTCTCTTGTAATCTTTCTATGGGTAGTATTAAAATGTATCCTTCCCAAAAATATCAACATTGGGCTATGCCCTCTTGATTATTATTCCTGGGGCGATGCGGAGAATACCTTCAAGTGTAGTGGTTGCTTAAATCCATTATGAACGAAATGGTTTGAAGTTAATACCCATTTGTGCCATGATTTATGATGCCCGATTTCACATTATTTTTAGTAGACATGTTTCTTCATTTCAAGATTTTTTTGTTTGGAAGCAAACCTAGTCTTTGGATGTGTATTAGAGGAATCAGAACTGATATGCTTCTTGGGTTGGATGAGAGTATGGCTTTAGAGCGAGCAAAGTGGAGGGTGCATATTCTTGTGGAGGATTGATATCTTTTCTCTTGTTTTCTTTTTTCTTTTTATCTACTTTATCCTTCTTATGTTCTTATTTTATTTTTATCTTCTATCTTTCTTATGTTCTTTTACCTTACCTTTATCTTTATCTCTATCTTATCCTTTTTATCTTACCTCATCTTTTTATTTTTCTTATTTTTCTTTTCCTTTTGGCTCCAATATCATGGATTGATTCATGTTAGCCGTCCCCAAAATCTTTTAGGAATAAGGCGTGGATGTTGTTGTTTGTTGGAAGCAAACCTAGTCTTCACTCAAAAACAAGATATCTCATTTTATTTACTAATGTTTAAATTAACAAAATTGAAGGTGCTGCTGTAGACCTTCATAGGAAATATAACATAGTCTACTGGCGGATCACTTGAACATCAGGATCGACAAGCATGCCTCTTGACTAAAGAAAACCGCAAGGCTTCCAGATAGTCAATCGGGTAAAATGGGTCAGAGGGCCAAACTTTTAGACGAGCAACCAGGTTAAAGACTCACATGCTGTTGGGGTGGATTTTGAGACTAACAACCGCATAAACCAAGTGACCGAAACCTGCTCTGCTACCATGATAGGGTTATGATTGGGTTGGAATCACTCAACTAGCCACTTGAGCCAAACCACATTAAAAATTTGAATCCAATCTCTTAGTGCCAAGGCCTTATAAACTCATTATTCTATTTATAATTTTATGATATGAGACTCTAACAATGCGGTTGATCCATATGTAGAGCCTTTTGGCCACCTAAGTACAAGAACTACAATAACAACCAAGCCTTTATCCCAATTCATTGAAAATCCCTGAGATCATCCACTGAAATCCCCTTTTTTATTCTTTTTTGTCGTGTACAATTTGCTCATTAAGCCCCAACGCTTTGATGTCCCATTGATGTCCTTTTTTACAACTTCAGTTGCAGTCATTTTCAGTCTACCTGTCCTCTCAAAGTCTCTACCACTTTTAAGATTACAGTCTCAAAATTACTTCTAGACGACATACATGCCCATACGGCCATACCAATGTAACCACTGCCTCTCTTTATCTTCAATAGCCGTTCTCTCAATTTATCTTCAATAGCCATGACCCCTAGTTTTCCATCATTTGCAATGAGCCAAAGATTCAGGCTTTGTTTGCAACCACTTGTGCTTAAATAAAAGCACTTTTTGAGAAAACGTGATTAGTAGTAAAAGTTGGTAGTGTTTGGTAAAATAAGTGCTTTTTGTGTAATAGAAAAAGTAAAAAGTAGATTCTACACGAAAACCGAGATAGTAAAAGTTGGTAGTGTTTGGTAAAATAAGTGCTTTTTTCTTAAAAAAAGCCAAAAGCACTTATAAATAGAGTTTGCAAACAGAGCCTCATTGTTTTTTGGCTTGAGAATATGATGGAACAAAGCAAAATGGCTCACCAAACTGGCTGCTCTTCTTTGTTATGAAGCAACAGTTAGTCCATGCAATTTTGGATGCGATTTTCATTATGGGTCATCCGGAAACAGTATCTCTGTGCTTTAGTGCAGGGGTAAGACTGCGTACATCCGACCCCTCCTTACCCCACCGTAGGTGGGAGCCTTTGCGGCAGTGTGGTAAATGATGATTGATTTTTTTTCTTAGCCATGACCCCTAGTTCTGGCAAATCTCCCTGTTTGCACTCTATCGTTTCTAGTCTTACTACCCAACTCTAACAAATATGAGGATGATATCCTCCACAAAGAATATACTGTAGCTTTTGATTATCACAAAAATGCATAATGAGAGTTTTCTTGACCATAAAACAAAATTAGATATTTATTTCAATATTTTCAGTGCTTATATTTCATTCTTATATGCCTTCTTTCCTTCTTTCTCTTCCTTGTTTCTTCCTTCTCTTCTGGTTTTTGCGCCCTGATTGGCTGCACCACCTTCTCATATAGTTTCATTTGGTTTAATTCATACACAATACATATTTCTATTGTGGTAGTTTGAAAATAGTGTTCTATACTTCTATAGACTGTGTTTTTAAGCATGTACCTTGCATGAGTAAAGTGAGTGTTTTCCCTGCTTCTCTCGTTTCAGGCGATATAGTACTCTTTGTATCTTACATTATAGCCTTTTGATTCAAGTTGTCACATAAAGTTTATATTTTATAGGGAAAAGGGTCAGATATGCCCTCTAACTTACCTAAAAAGGTCAAATAAGCCCTTATATAGGAGGCTCTGTCCTGCCGTCGCCGTTTGGGGCGGTTCCCGGTGGAATTTTTTAATGTATTTTTTTGAACATGTGCTCTTTTACATTTAAATTTTATGGAATCTATTACTCATTGCTTGTTCATGTAATTTGCTTTTCAAACTTCTGGAATAGTCTCCTTTGTGATATTTCGATGCACAACATAGAATTTGGAAGATGAATGCTCATGTTATGACAATTTTCTTCAGATTTTTAGTAATATGTGTATCAATGTTGTTTAGATCTGTCTATTTTACTTTGACTTTATCCTATTTACATGTGTTCAGGCTGAGTCCATGGTTGCAGAGTGGAAAGAGTTTCTTTGGGACGTCCCAGAAGAAAGAGTTGCTTTATGGGGCCACTGCCAAACACTATTTCTTAGACATTCTTTTCCACCACTGCAGGTAGTTCATCTACTACTGTTCTCTATTAGGTTCTGTTTTCCGGGATGAGTTTAGTAATACTCCCTGGTTTCCAATATAAGGTGCTTTTAATCTTTGGTTTTGTAATATTCAAATTCAGTTTTTGCAATTCAATAGAAGAGTTAACTTTATCATTAGTCAACTATCATAAACTGAACCTTGATATGGGACAGATGTAGGATTTATTTAGATGTCTAACAGAGTTTTTCATTTGATCAGGCCAGTCACCATTTAATTCCTTACAGAGTACTATAGTTTCGTGTTTCACTTTGTAGGCGGGACTTTTTTTCCTTAAGCATGCCGAGGAAGCAGAGAAGGATCTCCCTGCCAGAGAGCTTCATGAACTACTAATGTTTTCTCTGCAATGGTTGAGTGGGATGATAACTCAATCTAATCTGTAAGTATCCAATAGTCTTCTTGATTCAAGATTGTAGCTATAATGTCATTATTAAATTATAGCAATATTTTCAGAGTTTATCCCTTGAACCTCTTGAGAGAAATTGAAACAAGAGCATGGCTACTCGCTGTCGAATCAGAAAGTCAAGTGAAGAGTGAAGGAGAGATCACCTCAAAAAGAAACAACCATGATATTACTACTAGCAAGAGCTTAAATATTGTTGAGCACACTGCTAGTATTATAACAAAAATGGATAATCACATATACAGTTTGAGGGGCAAGTATGTGGAGAGAACTGATGCAAGAGATAATAACCTGACATATGTCCAAACTTCTCAAGCTCTTGATTTTGCTTCATTGGCTGCTACTCCAGGAAGTGCTAAAGCAAAACGTAGATCCAAAGGCAATGTTCCATTACGAAAGCCTTTTGTTGATAGCCAAGAGAAAGTCAATGAATTCGAAGGCTTCTTTCAATCCAATCTAAAAGATGATTCACATATAGTAGATGAAAACTTCAAAGTAGAATCTTTCTCCCGGTGGCAGGAAAGAGTGGAACCTGTTGAGCTGGAAAAAGCCATACTTTCATTACTGGAATTTGGGCAAGTAGCTGCTGCTAGGCAGCTCCAACAGAAATTGTCTCCTGGCAACATGCCATCTGAATTTGTAATTGTGGATACTGCTTTAAAGCTTGCTGCTTTATCTACTCCAAACCAAAAGGTTTTAACATCAGCATTGGATGATGGAGTCCGCTTCATCATGCATTCTTACACTCTTAATCATGACCAGCATATTGTTGACCCACTGCAGGTAGTGATTTCACTGATTTGTGTTTACCTTATATTTCTACTATGCATAAAGAAATGTAATTGCAATACTTGAAATAAATACGAAAATGAAAGATTATATGAGAGACTCAAAAGAGAACTATCCAAGAGCCCATGAAGGGAACTCACCAGCAAGATGGAAGTTCTTGCCCACAGCTAACTATGCTGTAATTATTCTGTAAAAATCCTCCCCCTTCGCTTCTCTACAAAATATTAATTAGAGGAAAATTCACCATCTAAAGAAGGTAAGAAATAAATAGTAATAACTAATAAATCAGAAATGCTATAGTAATCCCTTAACTAGTGGTAATTAGGATGTTGATTGATTGCCCTCATTTTTCCCCTTATCCCCGATCCTCCGATTTGCTGGTTAATATCTCTATCACATGTTTTGATGATATGCATTCTATTATGGAAAGGCTACTGAAGAGAACTTGATAGATGCGTTCAGTTCTCGATGGTTGGTCAAAGCATTGTCATTCCATCATGTACCTCCAAAAGTTGATGTGTTTTAGCATCACCATGGAATAGTATTGTTGGGATATATTGTCCCAGTACGAAGCCGGAATGGCAAGGCCCATTTCAGCCTTTCGGGCCTGTTTCGGCCCTTTGGGCCTATTTCGTCCAGCTTGGCCCCAGGGCCGGCCCAGAGCATGGCCCAAAAAATTCGAAGGCCCAAAAAATTCGAAGGCCCAAAAAATATATTCTTTGTATAATTATAACTAGTTCTAAAAAGTTAAAAACTCCCAGGCGGGCCTTACATTGAGGCGTCTCTAAAAAACGCCTCGGCGGCCCAATAAACCGAAGATGCAATTTAAATACGGCTCTGGCCTCTTTTGAAAATATGGAGCCTGGGAGAAGGCTTATTTATAGCACATAGGGATAAAGAATTTTTCCTCTATGACCGGTGTGGGAAAGAAAAGTGAACATAGGAGACTGAAACAAAAGCATTATGCTAAGGAGTATTCTTGGGTTTTTCATGCCCTTTGATTCTTCCAGATCATCATCACTCACCATTCACTGAGAAGGCCCAATATATACTATCAAATTGATCTTTGTTTCATACAAAGTGTTATAAAGTTATCTCAAATATGGCAAATAGGATACACAAAATTGAGCTAGTATTATTAGAAATTATTACAAATTTAAGAGAACAAATGATTATAGTAATTACTTTATTCATAGTAGTTTATATTCAATTTTTGAATTACGTGATCATGACATTGTATTTGTCATATTATAAAGACTCTAGAAATCTAATTTCTTAGAAATTAGAAAAATTAAAATGAAGTAAAGAAATCAAAACGCTTGTTTACGCATGAGTCTCGCCTAAACGGCTAAACTCGTCTAGGCTTTAAAGGTTTAATGCTTAGTCTTGTTGTCTCAACATCTCTTACGCCTTTTAGAACATTGGTTATATACTTATATCTCATTGAAAATATGCTCAAAAGATATCTTTATTAAAAATAAATTGTATCTTGTTAACAAATACTTTTATTTTGACTGTTTTAATTTGTAAATTATTAATAATAGTGTACAGTTTATGACAGAGTACTACATATGTAGTACTCCGTATATCTTTTACTTCACTAAATAAAAGGCCCATTTTTTTTTGCACAGGGTCCTTGTTTTGTTAGGACCAGCCCTGCTTGGCCCGTTAGGGTGAAGAGTCCCCCTTCCCCTTTTCCCCTATAAATAGGAGGGTTTCCCTCCGTGGACAGGATCCCTTCTCTTCTTCCCCAACTTATTTCTTCTCTCTAGAATAGCTTGCAAGACTCCATTAATGGGAGCTCAAATTGTATATTGTAATGGTGAGGAGAGTCTCATGAGAAAGAGAGGGCTTGACATTAGCCTAAAAAGTCCCGTGGTTTTCTCCCTTTCGGGTTTCCACGTAAAAACAGAGCATTCATACCAATTTATATCCATATTTACTATATCGTACGGGATTAAATCCAACACCGGCGCCGTCTGTGGGAACAGTGTTGGATTTAATCCCACACGATATAGTAAATATGGATATAATTGGTATGAATGTTCTGTTTTTACGTGGAAACCCGAAAGGGAGAAAACCACAGGTCTTTTTTAGGCTAATGTTCAAGCCCTCTCTTTCTCATTAGACTCTCATCACCATTACAATATACAATTTGAGCTCCTACTAATGGAGTCTTGCAAGCTATTCTAGAGAGAAGAAATAAGTTGGGGAAGAAGAGAAGGGATCCTTTACATGGAGGGAAACCCTCCTATTTATAGGGGAAGGGGGGCTCTTCACCCTAACGGGCCGAAACAGGCCCGAAAGATTGAAATGGGCCTCGCCATTTGGGCTTCGTACTGGAACGATGTATTTAGCTCCTTAACAGTAACAGAACGGGATAATATATCCCAACAAGCATGTTAGAGCACTAACTTTTAGCTTTTATTTGGTATGAATAATTTCACGGTTATGAGGATGGTGTTAAAACCAAATATTTGATTGCCGGTTCTACTTCATTTATGTTCAACAATATATTTTACCTTTTATTGATATGACTTTGAATTTACAACTTCACAATTCCTAAATACCATTGCAGTGCTTATATAGAACTAATGGACCTACACCTTCTAAGAATACAAAACCTAATCCTTAACCATACTGGAGTAGGAAATATAGCACTACCAAAACTATGAAAACAATGTTATCAGTTCTATGCTTGAAGACTTCCTCTCAAGGTTGAACATCATGCACTCTAAGCTTTTTACACAAACATAAACTCTTAATTGAACTTCATCTCATACCTCCACACTCACCAAAATTCCATGTGAACTCTTCTTGTAATAAACCAGTGCTTACTTGAGCAGTTGACCATCCAACTTTGACCTTCAACTTAACATATACTTAACTGCATCAAATACCGATGCCATCCTATTTATTCATCTTTTTTTCTCCTCTCTGTGCTTCTTTTTCTCCCTCTCAACTGAACCTTATAAAAATAACATCCAACAGTCAACATTGACAGTGGAAATTTGCAATAAACATGAAATTTGCAAGTGCTTGAATGAGTGGAAATTTGACAAGAGTTTTATATGACGATTGCCAAGTAGTAGTTTTATATTTTGCTCTCATGCGCCGGCATGTGGGTCGAAGTTCGCTAATTGTGGAGGCACATGCGGCATGTGATGGATGCAGATTTTAGTTTCTGGCATAGATGCTTTGGATCTAAAGAGGGCTGTGGCATTAAAAAGATTTTGTAAATTTGTTTAGTAAACTGGCTTCCGGTACCATGCTGAATTATAAACTACTACTTTTATTGATATGATTTTGAACTTATGACATCATAATTCGTAGTCTTATATTGCATATATAGAGACACTACAGACCTAAACCGTGTATGAATAAGAAACCTAAACCGTAAGCCTAACTAGAATAGGAAACTATAATACTACTAAATTTTTTAAAACTATATTACTATTTCAATACTTTAACAAGTTGTATCCAGAAATTTTAACTTTTGTAATGCATATCCGTGATTCATGTTTGAGTGATAGACATAACCTTCCTTGCTTCTAGGTATTGGAGAGTTTGGCATCTGTTCCTGCAGAAGGCAGGGGAAGGGGACTCTGTAGGAGGGTGATAGCAATTGTCATGTCCGCAAATATTTTGGGCCTTTCATTTCTCGAGGCATTTGAAAAGCAACCAATTGAAATTTTACAATTGCTCGCTCTCAAAGCGCAAGATTCATTTGAAGAAGCAAATATCTTGGTGCAAACCCATCCTATGCCAGCAGCTAGCATTGCTCAAGTTCTTGCTGAATCTTTTCTGAAGGTAGACTGTTTCCTTTTTGATACATTGAAAATAAACAATTATGTAAATGTGGTAGACTATATTTGTAGGAGGCTTTTCATGGTTAGACTCTTTGGGTATCTATTAGTCTATAAATACTAGGTTCTTGTATTGTGTCTATCAAATTATTTGCAAATTGTGGTATCTCTTGTTTGATTGGTATATCTTAAAATTGTTTTTGATCAAGAGCTACCTTAATCTGGCTTCTTTCCAGTGTGCTTCTAGAAGGGTTACTATCCATGTATTAATGTTGTGAACATGAACTATATTACTGACCTTTGGCAGTATATGTTTCAAAAACCAAAAATTTTCAGTGTATAGCTTTTCACAATCACAAGGAGCTTCATAAGTTTGAAGTCAGGGGAGAGTTTTCTCCCATGTTCGCAATGGATTTTCAAATTTTCAGTGTATACTTTCAGTGCAAGGCTCTTTTTGTTTTATTGATTTCTCATATTTTCCTCTCTTGTTCTTTCCGTAGCACTTGTGACTTGTTAGCTTCTGTCTTGCAATCACGTGCTCTTTGGCACTTGCATGTCCCTTTTAAACTTTTTTGTTGTTGACATTAAGCATATCGTAGTTCAAAAGGGAGGCATACAATCTGAAGTGAATGCCATTAATATGTACGCCTTAATCCTTAACTCTAAGTAAGGGTCCTGTTCCTAGAATCCAAACAAGACTCTCTTTCAGTATTATATCATTATATGTGTATTTGTACAAACCACACTGGATTTATATCATTGTTATGGCAAATACTTAGATCTACAGCCTTTATGATAGCAATGCTGATTTGTGGCATTGATCCATCATTTTATTGATCTTAAATTATTAGGGACTGCTAGCATCACATCGTGGGGGTTATATGGATTCACAAAAGGAAGAAGGACCTGCGCCTTTGTTGTGGAGATTTTCTGATTTCTTGAAGTGGGCTGAGCTTTGCCCATCTGAACCAGAAATAGGTCATGCATTAATGCGTTTGGTGATCACTGGGCAAGAAATACCACATGCATGTGAGGTATATCTTGAACCAATACCTACAATTGAGAATGTTTTTTATACTTGAATTGGGAAATGGGAATTGAGGGTGAGGTTGGTCATTGAAATTTGAATCGGACAAAATCTGTTTTTTGTTAAAGCTAGAACGGGGATAAAAGTGGGGATGCGGAATAAGGTGCTTATTCCTACCAATGTAATATCTTGGAAGGACAGTTGTTGGGGATGGAATAGAATGACCAAAACGCCATTAAACAAGAGAAAGGGAAGAGTAATAGCAATGATAACTCAGTAAATTTGTTGACCACCCTAAGGGTTCTGGCAAAGCTCCACATAGGGCAGGGTTAAGGAAAAAATGTACAAAACTAACATTGTCTAGGAGCGTCTTTGGTTAATTGAGTAACATATAAAGGGAAACAATTACTACTTCCACACTTTACTAGTTAATGTACGTAATTCAACAATCTGAACACAGAAATGTGTAAAGAAAAGTAGAAGTATTCCCATTTGGTTGTTTAATCCAATCCAGGAAATTAATGTTTCAGGTGGAACTTCTTATTCTGTCCCACCATTTCTACAAGTCGTCTGCTTGCCTTGATGGAGTTGATGTTCTTGTAGCTCTTGCGGCAACAAGGGTAGAAGCTTATGTTTCGGAAGGGGATTTTCCATGTTTGGCCCGGTTGATAACTGGAGTAGGAAATTTTCACTCCCTCAATTTCATTCTCGGAATTCTTATTGAAAACGGCCAACTAGATCTTCTACTCCAAAAGTTTTCAAATGCTGTGGATACTAATGCTGGTACTGTAGAGGCCGTGAGGGGATTTAGAATGGCAGTTCTCACTTCACTCAAGCAATTTAATCCCAATGATCTTGATGCATTTGCCATGGTTTGTGGATACTATTTCTTCCCGACTAACCCCCAAAGAGTTATGACTGATACTCATTTTGGTTCTTGACTTTATTTTGGACTCAATCTGGTCATCAGTTATACAATTTAGGACACAATATAGTCCTCATGCATTATTGTTATGACTAAGAAGGGTATTTTCACACGCTTTGACTTAATTCGATCCAAATTTCATAGTAGATTACAAAATTCAGTCCTAAATTTGGTCTAAATTCAGCGAAGTACAGAAAAGTGCATCTTGTCTAGAACCAATTATGTATGAGGACTAAATTAGGTCCAATTTCAATGTTGAGGACCGGGTTGAGTCCAAAGTAAAGGGAAAAACTGAGTAATAGTGTGTAGTGCAAGTGTGCTTTGATGTCTATAAAGTGGGGTGCTCATCTTGATTTGCATCACAGGTTTATAATCACTTTGACATGAAGCATGAAACTGCATCTCTTCTGGTGTCTCGGGCTGAGAGTTCTTGCAAGCAATGGTTCATCCGATATGACAAGGATCAGACTGATGATCTCCTCTCATCCATGCGTTACTTCATCGAAGCTGCAGAGGTGTACTCTTCCATTGATGCTGGCAACAAGACATGTGAGGCTGTTGCTCAGGCATCATTATTGTCCCTTCAGATCCGAATGCCCGACCTGCAATGGCTTTGTCTGTCGGAAACCAATGCACGCCGAGCCCTGGTTGAACAGTCTCGTTTCCAGGAAGCCTTAATTGTTGCCGAAGCATATGGGCTTAACCAGCCCGGGGAGTGGGCCCTGGTGCTTTGGAATCAAATGCTCAGACCCGAGCTCATTGAACAGTTTGTTGCTGAATTTGTGGCTGTCCTCCCTCTCCAGTCCTCAATGCTCCTTGAACTTGCGAGGTTTTATAGAGCCGAGGTGGCCGCCAGAGGGGATCAGTCTCAGTTCTCTGTGTGGTTGACTGGGGGAGGACTTCCAGCTGAATGGGCCAAATACCTGGGGAGGTCGTTTAGGTGCTTGTTGAGAAGATCCAGGGACCTAAAACTGAAGCTACAGCTGGCTACCATCGCCACCGGGTTTGCTGATGTTGTTGAGGCCTGCAACCGTGCATTAGATAAGGTCCCCGAAAATGCAGGGCCTCTTGTCCTTAGGAAAGGTCATGGCGGGGGGTACCTCCCTCTCATGTAAAATATGGATTCGTATGGAACTTTTTAGATACAATAGTAACACGTCCTCCAAGTATAGCTGTGTAGATTATATATTGCTTCTCAAACTTTCTCCCCTAATATAAATAGCTCAGCGGAAGCAGTTGGAGAAGAAATGTTCACCTGTAGCTAGGAGGGGTCGCAAGTGTGGAATATTGATGGTTTTGGCATGTCATTTTTCACCCTTGTTTCCCAAATTCTTTCGGGCCATGGAGCTGGCTATTATTTCTTTTGTAAGGAAAAACTATTAATAGATCAGAGTGAGAGATGTACAATGATTCAATACGGTAATACGTAGTAATTCTTTCCATAACAATGGCTTGTTCACAACGAGGCCATATCATTTGAGCATTTCCGTTTTTCTTCTTTTTTTGAAAACCGGATGTGCAGATGAAATGCCTTAGCTAGTTAACTTGGTATCGTGGATTTAATATCACTTGTTTTTCTTATTTGTTAATATCAGCTATGCGAATATTGAATGAAGAGTTTTTCTTCAAATATTACTATATTAGTCAAATACTAATATCAAGCTTGTGTAATACACGGGCAACTAGTAATTTGTGAATGAAGTTTAATTAAATTTAATTATGATGTATTTTTTCTTTAAAAAGTTATCAAAATAATGTCGTTTAGACAATTTTTTCTTCTACAATACGGAGTATTAAATTACTTTTAATGACAATTGAAACAACAAAAAAGCTCCAAAATATGAGTACTTGTTGGTTTATTCCCTAAATAGGACATTTCATCTTATGTACACCTAACCTAAATTAATTTCTTTATGTCAAACATAACTTTTCAATCTGCATCTCTAGTGTCATACGTTTCTCCAATCTCCTCCATCTCTTCTTTCCCTCCTCCCTAGGTAGTCATGGACTCGGGCTAGGCCGGTTCCGGGCCGGGCCCGGCCGAGCTTTTTTTTTGGGGAACGAAAACCGGAACCGGCCCGGGTAGGCAGCGGTTCCGGGCCGGGCTGGTTCATGTTTTTTTTTGAAAAAAAAATCTTTTGCTTTTCTAGGGATGGATTGGGACGGGTCGGCACGACTCGGGACCCGGCCCGGTACTGTGCAGCCCCGACCGGGCCTAACCGGGACTGGGGGCCTGAATCGGGTGGTAGAGGGGTGGGCTATGGGCCTTGCAAAATGTGAACCGGCCCGGCTGGCTTGGGACCGGTCCGAGCCCAATTTTTTTCCCCCATTAATTGGCTGCTAGGCGGGTGGGTCTAGCTGGTTTGGGGGGGTTGATTTGGGGGGTGGTGGTAGAATAAATTCGAAAAAAGACATTTTAAACAAACGTAGACCCGGTCCGGGTACCAACCCATGTTGGTACCGGGCCTTCATCCCAAAACCCCAGCCCCATCCCAACCCGTACTGGTAGCATGGCCCGAACCGGGCCTGGTCCATGCCTACTCCTCCCTTGTATCTAACATTTATCCTCTCTTACACATCTATTTCTAGATTTCTTGTCTGACTAATTTTCCCTTCTCCGCCAAATTACAAAGGTATGAATGGTGAATTTTCTCCTCAACTCCGGCCACTGGTGAGCGTCGGCGATTTTGGAAGTAAATTTTAATTTTCTTCTCTTCCTCTCTTCTCCCTTCTTCTCCCATCTTTTCCTTCCTTCTACGGTAGATCCTTTTGTTTTTTGCAAGCGTGAAGCTTGTCCTCTTATACAACCAATTTTTATTTATGTATTTTTGCCAGAATTGTCTTCTCTTTTCATATCTACTTCGGTCTGCTTTTCTTTGCATTCTAGTTTCTCTCATTCAAATTTCTTTTCTTTTTTGTTCTTTTGACTTTTTGTGTTATCTTCAACATTATAGATTACAATTCTTCACACTAATTTTGTTTGAATATGAAATTGCTATATTCTACACTATTTTAAGGAAATTGTTATGGTATTATGATGAAAATATTACTCCTTTACAAATACAATACTAACAATATATTATATTGAATATAATGACATATTTTTCCATGTGAAAATATTATCTCGACACAGTGCCATTTTATACACTCATTCCATCGGGATGGGAAATACATTATTAATAACGCCATGAATGCCATGTTTTTATCGAATAAAAAAGCTTTTTCTACACATAGTGTCATTTGTATGGCACTAAGTGCAGGGGCAATGACAATATCATTCCCATGGCAAATACAATATTTAGATTGTCATGAAAATGTCAAGAGGGAAATTTATTACACAACCCACGGTTAACAAATAAAGTATAAAATATTTTTATAGTTTTTTAGACAATGAATGAATTGAAATAAAATATGAGATTTGATGAAAAACAAAGGGTATATCAAATGAATTTAGTAACCTTGTCCAAGAATGCCAGTTTTGTAAGCTGACATTTGAGCCTTTATATTTGTACACTTCTTTATAACGAGTAGAACAAAAATGAGAATGGGAACTTCTCACGCACATGAGATTTTGGCTGGGCAATTCAAAATAAAACTAAAAATCACACTCAGGGGCAAGCAGACTTGTTGACGCAATACTTGAATATTTAGCTGGTCTCAAAAGACCCAGTAATTTTTGATAATATACTACATTTGTCTCCTATTAATCTTTCAACTTTCATTCATCGTCCTTCGCAAAATAACCTTCACTTTTCTTTTAAGGCAAAAAAATCGTAGTTCATGTCATTTCTCTCTATCTGCTCTGCAGAATTCTCGACCACACAATTCTCACTTTTTTGATCCGGTTGTGAATGCTGATAGGTTTGTTAAACACTAGGGAGGTGTTTACTTCACTGCTAAAGTCACAGTTAGGTTAGTAAGACAGGTGAAGTAAACACGCACGCTGCTTAAAAAGCCGCTTACTAACCGAAAGAGGTGCTTAAAGTGCCGCTTATTAAGCATACCACCCCCCCATGTATTAATTAAGCGGCACTTTAAGCTTTTTCAGTTTCCGAATTTACCCCTTGCCCTTACCCTATTGTTACCCATGCCCCACTTACCTACCCGGCCCCACCTCGACCCCAACCCCACCCTACCCTACCCCTACCCGACCCCACCCCTACCCTACCCACACCCAGACCCCACCCTACCACCTACCCCACCCCTACACTACCTATCCGACCCCACCCTACACGTACCCCACCTACCCGACCCCACCTTACCCCTACCCTACCCTACCCTGACCCAACCCACCCTACCCTACCCTACCCTTACCCTACCTACCCGACCCCACCCCTACCCTACCCTGATCCAACCCAACCCTACCACATCATACCCCTACCCGACCCCACCATACCACTGCCCTACCTACCCGACCCCACCCCTACCCTACCTACCCGACCACACACCTACCCCTACCCTACCTACCCCACCCTTTACCCACCTACCCAACCCCACCCTACCCTGACCCTACCCATACCCCGCCTTAACCCCCACCCTACCACTACCCTACCTACCCAACCCCACCCTACCACTACCCTACCTACCCAACCCCACCCCTACCCTACCTACCCAACCCCACCCCTACCCTACCTACCCGACCCACCCTACCACTACCCGTACCCTTACCCCACCTACCCCACCCCACCCTATACCCCGACCCCATCCCTTACCCCACCCTATACCTAGGGTGGTGGGGTCGGGGTGGGGCCGATGTGATAGAGGCGCTAGGGGCAGGGTAGGTGCAGTGGGGTCGGGGGTAGGGTTGCAGCAGGGTGGGGTTGGGTAGGTAGAGTAGGGGTAGGGTGGGGGTCGAGTAAGGTAGGGTAGGGTAGGGGTAGGGGCGGGGTTGGGGTAAGGTGGGGTCAGGGTGGGGTTGATGTGGTAGGGGCATATGGGGTAAGGGGTAGGGCCGCGGTAGTGTAGGGTGGGGGTCGGGTAGTGGTAGGGTAGGTACGGTGGGGTCGGGGTAAGGTAGGGTGGGTAAGGGGTTAGGGTGTGGGTACACATATTATATTATATTATATACTTGTGTTCATGAATGTTTGTGTGTGTATATATGTATAAGGTTATTTTGGACATTTTAATGTTAAGCGGTGTTTTAAACCGTTTGAAGTAAACACGGTCTTACAACATTGTTTATTTTATGCGCCGCTTATTAACACGGGTCTTAATAAGCACCGTTTAATAACCGGTGAAGTAAACATGTCCTAGGTCTTGCCAATATTTTAACTTTGCGTCTTACCAATTGTAACTTTGCAGGTTGTTCAGGGTGTTTACTTCCAATAGCACTATTATATCATATAGGTAAAAGGCAAAGGTTTTGTGCAATCAAGAATTAATCAGAATGCATCGTAAATTACTATGTGCTAATTATAATTATCGGTGCTAAATCAAAGAATATTCTTTCAAATATAATCTCAACATTCATTAGCAATTGTATTATGTCATTCTAAAAATATTATAAAAAACATTTTGGTGTTCTTCGATTTTATTATATTACGATGATTATAATAATGTTTAGTAGTACCTAGGTTTTGTAATCCTTATTATATCAAATACTCCGTATCATATAAATTAAAATGAAAATAAGTTTAATTAAAATATAGATGTGTTTTTTTAAATTACTACATCTTAGGATATATATATATATATATATATATATATATATATATATATATATATATATATATATATATATATATATATATATATATATATATATAAGAGATCAAATGCAAACTCATCTTAGTGTGCTAACCTACAAACCTAATCCTAATCCTCCATCTAATTATGATAACTGTTCGGTGCTACAGATTTGAAGACAATAAATTTATTATACATGAGGGTGCTTTAGTCATTTGACCTAAATCTAATAATGGAAAAAATCATGTTCAATTACATAACCGCCTACCCTCGTTAAATCCCTTCCATCTTTGCGACTCCTTTTCCCTTCCATCTCTGTGGTTACTAGCTATAAGCTCCTTCATCTCTCTACTTCTCTTCGATTGCCACTAATATCAAAGCCTCTGGTTAATCTCTTTCGATCGCAGTTATCGAACGCCATTGAATCAGGTATTCCTTCTCTCTTTGAAGTGTATATTAAACATTTGATTACTTCATTTTAATTTGATTGAAGTGTATATTAAACTTTGATTGTGTCATCTTCCTTCTCTCTCTTTTTCGTTTAATTACTTCATTTTAATTCGAAATTTTGTTTTACATCTCTGGCCTTCATTAACTTCCTTTTTGTTCATGCCAATTTCTAAACAATTTATAGGGCCACAGAGAAGGGGTGATTTTGCTTATAGGGATTTCGGTCACAAATGTGTTCTGAAGGGAGGGGTACGGTGCTTGAGGATGTACAAGTTTAATTAGCAGGCTATGCAACCAATTTCCAAAGCATTGGGGGTGATTTTTTGTGATATAGATCCAGGCATCAAGTTCTACAAAGAGATTGCAGTTGTAGTTTGTCCCATAATGATAGAAGGAATTACCTCCTAAATAAATCGGATTTTATAATATGAATAAGTTTATTTAGTTACGTTGTTTTGTTATGTTTTCATGTATTGGTATGTAAAATGTAAACAAAATTGAGAAATGAATCTATTTTTACCTTTAATTTTATTCATTGTATTTTATGTTTGTGCTGTATGTGCACATGTGATGCACTGACTGTCATCCATTTTTGCATTACTATTTGCACTTAACATCACTTTGAAATGCCTTCTCTAATGCAATTGTATGCATAATAATTTCATCTATTTATTAAACATACTTCACCAATGAGGGTACTTGTTTCTTTTGTTATTTGCATCAAATAATTATGTGTTATATCACGGTTTATGAAATTAGTCAATGCATTTTATAGACGGTCTCTTTGTTTAAAAAAGAAAAATGTAGTAACTTTTTTTATTTGTAATAATAAATCTATTATGCGGACAATATGCACCTTATAAATCACAATGGTGCATCGTCACATGTTATGTAATGAATAGTTCACTATCTCTTTCCAAAGTGTTAACGTTGTTGAACTAACTTATTCATCCAAACTCATATAACACTTGATTACATCCAAAACTTAGATGCTCATACACTACTTCAACAATAATAAACTGACAGTGAGAAATGCTTTCAAATTTCATTAACAATATATATTCACACGTGACATGAAAAACATGCTCATATATCTGCATACTTTTCCAAATTCAAGGTAACACTATACCCACACCATAGTTATATTTTATGTTATATATCCCAAATGAATAGTGATGCATACTATTGTTCATTGCAGTGCATCATACAAGTTGTTAAGATGTATATAAACTCATACTAAAATTCATTCAACCAAAATAAGTCTTTGTTTGTTATTAAACTTAGAGATTGCATGTACGATCACATTGGGTGATGATCTATTGTACAAACTTTTATATTGCTCTTTCATCTCCTTAAAAGAACCATTCTTCTGCTTCTTCTTTCGTTGTCTTTAACTGCATCAACTTTGTTTTTCAGAGCCTTACAAGGGCATTGAAAAGCTTTATCACTGTCAGTCATAGTAGTTTTGTCATCATTTTTCTCTTCATCACTAGTCTGTGATTGCATACTCCTCTCTTCTTCTTGTTCATCCGTAGCAGCATCGCTTTCTTCTTCGGTGTCATTCACAACTACAGTTTTCAGCTTGTCATTTATTATTCTTTCAGCCTTATTCATACTTCTGCTTCTCCTTCTCTTCATGCTTACTCCCAGTTTCCCCCTATCTATTCTAGTAATCCAACAACTGCATAGTTACCACAAAATAAATGCATTACTAGATATCAATAGCATTGTATGCAAATAAATTCCAAACCAAATTATACTTCTACTATTGCTTTCATGTGAAATTCTTACCTTGTACTGCTTTCTTTCCTTTTGTTGTCATTCAACTCTTTCTAATTCATCCGGCTGCATATTCACTCTTCCTTGCACCTTTTTTACAATTGTACGTTGCACTTTTAATGTTATAAGAAGTATTAAATATAGATTTACAGAATGTGAACGACATCGTATTTGTAAACAAATTGTTTTCTAACCTTTAGAGTTTTTCTTTGCCCCTTTGACCTTTTTGTTCTGCTTCGTGTTAGTAGAGGATGCACTTTCTTGCTTTCTTTTTGTTGTTATTGCTTGTTCCTTTTCTATTGTGTGTAAATGTAATTGTTTAGTAATCATATGTTCATAGAAACCACATTCATTAATAAGTAATGAATTAAATATTTGTTATGATGCATTGTGACTATATTACAGTTGCATGTAATAGCTAAACTTCATGCATACACGAAGCTGAAAATTTTACAAACACAGTTATGTGGGATTTCAACCACAACATTTCACTGTTACTAAATACATAGGACAACGAGAACATGCCATACTGCATTTAAAGTCTTTAACAACAACATGTTTACCATTAACCCGCTGCATCTGACATCCAGGGCATGGCTGCCCAGTGCGAGCGCATAGGGCCCGGATTTTTGAAGGGCCCAAAAAAAATTTAGTATTACGCCCCAGCCCAAATCCTCATGCGTAAATCTAAATATGCTTGAAGAATGTCCCTTTTTAAATAAATTGTAAGTTATTAATGACTACTTTATCATTACATTTATTCGTAAGTTGTATTTTAAGACAATTTGCTTGTGTTACAACTTGAAAAAAAGCCCAAATTTTATTCTCGCACAGGGTCTACATTTCTTCGGGACCGGCCCTGCTGACATCCTTAGCAAAGTTTGAATACCATTACCAAAAAACATGCAGTTTGCACCTAAATCGACGGCATATTATTAACTATAATGTTGAGGTTTATTCCTTCAACCCCCGGGTCCAACACGTAAGCCCAAGGATTTCGAATGGAGTGTGTGTGATTAAACTAGCCCAACAAGCAGATAACAAGGGTCAAGGAACAGTAAGGTAGCAAGTAAGTGATTAGGTATTATTATCTCTTAATAACTCCCTAATACAATACTTTTCGCTAAGGCTCCGTCGGCCGTTCGTCTTACAAGGCTGTAGAAGTGCTGCGAGTAAGAATGCTATAGCTAGAGTGCTAAGAATAGAAAGTTGCCAACCCTTTACAATGAAATAAATGCTTCTATTTATACCCGCCAATGGGCAGGTGGCTATGCTGACGTGGAGGCCTGTGGACCGCTTGTGTCCCAACCACCAAATCTTCCGCATTAAATGCACTTCCCGCCAGAATCTAGGTTTCCCGCCTAAATAATGGGGACGTTCGTCCGCCTGGGAGCGAGCTGGGTCGCTCCAAGTGATCCTCAAGAGGTTTCGGCTATTCGTCCCCTGGCCTTGTGGATTCTCTCCATGTGGACTGGATTTCCTCCGACGATCATGGGCCTGCTTAGGAGACGTTCGTCGTCAGCCCTGATGGCCCGTGGTCCTGCTTCTTATCTCTGCACAGACGTTCGTCGCGACGGGCCATTGAACCTGAACCCCCCAATTCCAGACGTGCGTCTCTTCCCAAAGGTCATGGGCCTGCGTCCAGCCTGGTGTCCTAACCGGACGTGCGTCCGATAGAAAAGGGGTTAATGGGCCGGACCTCGGCCTGGGCCATTATCCCAACACAAGTCCCCCACTTCTGATGTTCTGAGCATGCGCAGGACATAAGGAAGTATAGGTGCCCCGAAGTAGACGTTCGTGTCTTGATACTTGTGTTTTATTGCATCTGGTGGAGCGTACGCTCGTGGTCATGGTGCTTAACAGCTGTCGACGGTTCAGGAAACGAGGTGACGGCTGCTGTAGCGGCGGTGCATTTTCCGAGGAAATGTCATCATTACGCTTTCGCCCCACGCACAGCGCGTGAGCCGGAATACGCTCCTTGCCACGTGTCCGCCCCTCGTTGGTCCCCTCATCGGTGTCTCTCCTATAAATGCCGGGTTTTCCCTCTGGATTAGGGTTCCCAATTTCTGCTCTCCTGCTTCCTCATTCCCGCAGCTCTTCAAGTCTTCTCCCGCTTTCAAGCTCGGCTAATCCCTTTCTAAGGTAATTTCCATCCTCTGCTTCTTTTCCTTGTCTTGAATTCTCGCCAAGATGGTTTCGATGGAGATCTCGTCAAGTTCTGGTTCGGGTTCATCGGGTTCCTCCTCGGGCTCCTCCTCCGACTCCGGTTCACGCTCTTCGGGCGAAACTAGCACCTCCGGAAGTTCTGGCTCAGCCCCTACCGTGGGAACTGTTCAGGCCGGGGAGGCCCAAAATGTTGTTATTGTGACGGCCTCTGGTGAAGAAGGTGCTGATTTGGGGGAACAAGGGGATATGGCCCTTGATGTAGTGGACCCCGTGGCTGACGTTGGGGAACAGGAGTCCGCTGGTGAGGACGATCGTCCGGATGGATATGACTCCGGGGTCGAGGCCCAGGATGGCTCTGACATCGAAGTGTTTGATCTGGGGCTGAAGATAGATATGGAGAGGCACCTATGCCCGATCAAGAATGTCCTCTGCCACGAGCAGATCTTTTCGCCGGTAGCCCTTAACAAACTCAAGATATTCTTCCCCCCTCCGTCCGTATACAGCCTCCGTGGTGCCACCCATGTGATGAGAAGACGCCCGGGGATGGTTATGGTGCTTTTGGACTCCATCGAGGCCGGACTGCGCTTCCCTCTCCACCCGTTCTATGTGGAGTTCTTCTGCTGTTATCAGATAGCCCCCGCTCAACTTATGCCGAATTCGTACCGGTTTGTCTCCGCCTTCCTGGTCCGTTGCAAGGACAACGGGGTCACTGCCACCCTGGACTTGTTCCATTTCTTCTACCGGCTCACCCCCCAAAATTCTGACGGTTTTTTGAGCGTCGCAGCTCGTCCGAAACGGAAGCTGTTCAGTGGCGCACCGAGTTCTATCCACGATTGGAAGAATCGGTTCTTCTTTGTGCGGTATGCGGATGCTCGTCTGCCGCTGCGGTGGAATGGCTATCCGCCCAAGATAGGATCTCCGGCCCTGTCCGATTGTCTGGAGGAAGACATCAGGAAGATCTCGACGGGCGGCGTCCGACCCTTAGATGAATTCCTCACTTTCGAGTCACTCGCCGCGGCAGGAATAGGTACCGCCCATGCTCTTGGACTTCCCCCCTCCTACGCTCGTCTCGGGGTACTGGGCGGTCCTGACCTCTGAGGTGAGTGTCCCAAGCTACTCCCGACGTTCGTCTATCTAACCCCTTTTCCATTTTTTCAGGTCTTCCCCCGACCCAGGAGTAGATGAATCACGAGAAGCTCCTTAGGACGAGGAAGGGCAAAGGCGCTGCTGCCGATGCTGCCCTTGCCAAGGCCAAGGCCGTCCAGGCAGCTGATTCCAATTCTTCCGCTTCTCAGGCCGACCGTCGCACGGTGGAGGCCGAACAGCACCTTATTGCCACGGTGATGGCACAGGGGTCCCAGGCCCCGACCCTGAACTCCGACGCTCCCGAAGCTGTGGCGCCTCTGCAGGCCGTCCATCCCCATGAGGGGGAAAAAGCGAAGGACAAGAAGTCCAAGAGGCCCCGGGGGGCTTCCTCTTCGGCCCCCGAAGAGCAGGAGTTGATCCTTCCCTCCCTTGGGCGTCCGGCTCATGATGTTTGGCAGGAGATCGCCTCTCTGGTCGGCGTGGAAGTGCCTCCCCGGACGTCTTCGGAGGCCACCAATGCGGTTCTGGCCGCCGCTCTTCAGGTGAGACTTCGCCTCTTGCTGGGCGGTAGATTTCCGTATTCTGTTGATTTGAAGTTTCATCCTCTGTGTCTCTTTTGTAGGTTGGACTCTCTACGCTGCAGGCCGAGGCTGCTCGGGAAGCCGACGCCCTTCAGGCCAAGAATAAGGCAGATGCGGCTTTGAAGAAGGCGAGAGAGGCGGTTCATCTTCAGGAGAAAGAGCTGGCGGCCAAGGACAAAGAACTGCAGGCCGCCCTGAAGGTAGCCCGCGAGTCCTCCGCGAAGCTCGCGGTTCTGGAGAAGGCCGGGTTCAAGCTCGTCCCAGCTCTCCCTGCTCCCAAGGATGAGGCCCCTGAATGGCTCGTCGATGATACCGGGTATCATAACTCTGGGGCTTTCATGATCGCCGCCCAGAGGTATCTCGGCGGCGCTTTCGGCGATGTATTCGCCGCCGAGCTACAAAAACGTGCGCCGAAGGACCGGCTCAAGTTCGGGGTCCAGGTCCTGGAGAGTGCCCCCCTGGCCGAGAAGTTCCTGTATGATGTTGGAGACTACTCCTTCGTCATCGGCTATAACGAAGGGGTGAAGGCCACGCTGCCCGTGTTCGCTGCTCTTCAGGGCCCCGATTTCAATCTGGCTCGGCACACCACAGATCCTGAGCTGGTTCGGGCGGTGGGCAAGTTGGAGCGGGATGCCCGGCGGGAAGAAGCTAAAGCCAGGGGTGAGGTCCCGGAGCCTCCGACCCCCGAGCCCGAGCCCGAAGATGAAGAGGAACTCATTGTCGGGGGGTCCCGGCCCGTTTCCCCGAATTTTGTTTAATGTAGCTTGTAATTTCCTTGTTTTGACTCTGTACTTATCCGGCCAGTAGAGCCGAGGAATATACAACTCTTTTTGCCCCATCATTGTCTCTACGTTCATGAACTCTTCTTGTTTCCTTTCATCGTTGGTAGTTTTTTGCTTTCTTGGGATGTAGCCCAAGTTGTGGGGACGTTCATGTCCATAATTCGTTCCTGCATCCCAATCTTTCGGGATACGAACGTATGCCTGGGAGTACCCCACATGTGTAAACCATCCCCAATGCCGTACATCGGAAGGAAGACGTACGGGGATGTGACCGTATCCTCTCGAACCAGAGTTGGTGGAGATGTCCGTCACGTGGTTGTAGGCATACCCGTCTGTGCTGTGCGCGCCCAATCTAAACTCGGTGGGGCGACGTTCGTCTGTATAACTAGATGTGGGGATACGGACGCACTCCTCAGAACAATGCCTTGATAGAGAAGTTCGTCGCGTTAGGAATAGCATAACCTTTCACGTCTTGTGCTTAAGCCGGACATCAATCTCGGATGCTCGTCTGGTGTGAAGTATGGAAATTATGGCCTTGTCCCGCGGATACGGACGTCTTCCCTTGAGTTTAGCCCGTGGCCGCCGTCTCTGTGTGCCCCTATGGGGGACGTTCGTGGCCGACCCGGATTCCTTCGCGGTGATTGTGGGGTGGCAACATCGAGGAGCCTTTAATACCGTGGTAGGTACCGGTATCTAGGCGCCACGTGTTCCACCGCGATTGGCGCGATCCCGCGGTGCTGCCTATAAGTACCCAAGATCTTGCGAATTCGCCACTCGCTTCATCCCTAGCTCTTGTACTGTGCAACCATTTTCTCTCTAGCTTTTCTCGGTGCTGCTTCAGTCCCCAATACCCGTAGGTACCGAACGTCGTCATGTCTTTATCTATGTTGGGACCCCAAATCATTGATTCAAGGATCCAAAACAGCTCGTCGACCTCCGGGGATAGGTTTGACGATGGGTGCTCCTCTGGTGATGATCTAGAATTCTATGAGCGGGGTATGCCACCATGGCCCCCCCCGTCATCACCTGAATTTTTCCGGCGTTCGTCGTCAGCGCCAGCGTCTCTTGAACGCCGATCGTCGGTTGATAAGCCAATGGTTCCTTCCCCCAAGGGGTTATGACGATCGGACTTTGCGCAACCCAATGCGCCATCTGCCCGGCTATGTGGTGGTCCACTTGGACTCTGTCATAGTCGGCCTTCTGTTTCCCCTTCATAGCTTCCACATAGAGCTTTTTAGGAGCCTCCAGGTGACACCTGCTCAGTTCGTCCCCGCTGCTTATAGGATCATCGCTGGTTTTATAATTAGATGTCACAGTGTTGACGTGACCCCCACCGTGGACCTGCTGCAACACTTCTTCCGGTTATCCCCCTTCGGACGTACGGGGTACTTAACCCTAATCGCGCGTCCGTCCATGGTCCTGTTTTCAAACAACGCCGGGAACCCGGACGGCTGGGAGGAGCGGTTCTTCCTTGCCGAAGTGGGCTCCCCGATGCCATTCTCCGATAGGTGGAACGCCTACCCGGTGAAGTCCATTCCGCCGCACATGACGGATGAGGAGCTTGGCTATGCCAAGTGCATAGCTGGTCTTGGCGTCCAGAACCTCCGGTCGCTGGTGGCCGAGCCTTTTAAGGCCCGGGCCGGGCTAGGTGCGTCCGTTTGTACTTGTATTGTCCTGTCACCCTTTCGTTGTTATGGCTCTGAACGTCTTGATTTTCTTCCTGCAGAAGTTTTCCCGTCTACATCATCCATGGGACGTGCCAACGTTGCCTCGCATGCCCGCGGTCGTGAAAGCAAGGATCATGAAAAGGGCAGAAAGCCGCTCGTCCCCAAGATCGAGCCCCGGGTGACCAAGAGGCGGTCGGACGATGCATCGGAGGCTGGGGCTTCCAAAAGGCCGTGCATTGATGGTACCGCTTCCAAGGCCATCATAGTGGCTGACGACTCCGATGGTGAGCCTGGGAGTCCCTTGAAGCGCAGACCTTCTTCCAAGAATAAGCCCCCTATTTCTCCTCCGCGGAATTCCGAGGTCCGTCGCCTTCAGGATGAAGATGTTCATGCTTCCAAGGGTCCTGACGATGCTCGTCCCCCTTCGCCTTCAGAGACCAACGGGTCCTCCCTTGGCCTTATTGAATTCTCCGGGGTTGGCCCTCGCAAGGAGTCGATGATGCTCTTCGGCCAGACCGCGTCTTCCATCTGGTGCGGCCTCAACCTCAAGGTCCCCCAAGATTTCGCCGCCCAGGAGGTTCCTGAGGATCTCCTAGAATGTGGGCAGAGCACCCTTGACAAGGCAGGGCTTTACTTTCACAGGGCTCGGATGGCTTTCGAGCATCAGGGCAAGGAGATGGCTCGAGTGCGGGCTGAGTGCGATGCCCTCTTGAGGAATGCCAAAGGCAGGGCCGGGACACTTCAGGAAAAGGCCGATGCCTACGACAAGCTTGCCCAGGAGAACGCTTCCTAAAAGGAACTCCTTAGGAAGCAGGAGGCCGAGCTTGTGGACCTTTGCAGCCGGCTGTGGGCCGTGGAACAGGCGAAGGTGGAGATCCGCCGTACGGGTGTGGATAATCACGTCCCCATCTATGAGGCCGACGTCTCGAAGATCAAGGAATCTGGTTCCATTGAGTTCCAGAAGTCCAAGGCCTACACCGGTGCCATCCAGACTATGGCCAGAAAGTTCCTTCCGAGGTTCGTCGGCGAGTTCTTGGCCACCTGCCCGGACCCTTACTTAGATGGCATCAAACTGCTCCAGGCCACTCCCACTGGGGAGCGCTTCCTCGATGATCTTGCCGACGATACTTATCTCAAGGGTATGGTCGGCTTAGTGGCAGAGAATCTCCCGGCCTTGGAGCGTCACTTTGGAGCCCCCTTTGATCCTGCGGCCGCTGGATTCGATTCCTTGATGGTAGACGCCCATAAGGGGGCCCTTGAGCTGCTGAGGGAGCGCAAGGAGCGCGAGGAAGCCGAGGCACGGGAAAAGGGCAAGCAAGTCTCCTTCAAGGTCCCGACTCCGGATGTTGACCAGAATTGATTTCCCGCTCATAGTTTCGTACTTTGAACCTATTCTTTCATTATGTACATTGTACCTTACATATTGTACTTTCCGGTCATCAGTACCGAAGAATAAAAATTATCATTTGCTCCATGTCGCTCTCTCTCTCTTTTTTTTTTTTTTTTTTGGAGTCTTTTTATCAGTCTTTGTCCTTCCCTAGCTTCGTGGGTACTTGTCTCCTGGTTTCGTAGGAGACGTTCGCCATCCCCGCCTTGAGAAAAAACAGGTTTATCCACGTCGGGATTCCCTATCTCCGTTCGTCCCCAGCCGCGAACTACTAGTCTTCTGGCTTCGCAGAAGGCTTTCGTCATGCGCTCATCAGGGGGAGGAACTAGGCTTCGTTCGTCCTTGTCGTGGTCCTACTAATCTTCTTACTTCGAAGAAGACGTTCGGTCATCCAACGATCGCAAGGAGGTCACTGGTTTATCCACGTCGGGATTCCCTGCTTCGTCGTCCCATGCTCGTGGCCCTACTAACCTTCTGCTTTGGCAGAAGGTGTTCATCGATCCACGGGTCATGGAAGGAACTGGTTTATCCTGCCGAGGTTCCCTTTGGTACGTCTAGCCTCCCCCACATTTCTACTAACCTCCGCGTCGGGAGACGTTCGTCACGCGGCGAAGAAAGATCAGGCATACCTCGTCAAGACTCCCTCTCTCATAGGAGCTTCCCTCTCCCCTTCTCCTCTCTTTTTTTTTTTTTGAGGAGGAAATCGTTTCGACAGCACTTCGGCTTTTAATCTCTCTATAGGAAGTGAAGAACAGAAATAATCCTTTTAATATAGAGACGACGATCGGCGGTGTTACATGGTACTTCGACCAAAATATTACAACGATCTATCTCTAATTATTGGTAGAACTTCTTCAAGTGTTCGACGTTCCAGATCCCAGCGTGGTTCCCCTCCAGGGTGTGGAGGAGGAACGTCCCCTGGTTGTACGGCCCTTCCCAGTTTTTGGCCATCTTGCCACCTTCGAGCGGCCTGCTCTTCTCTCTCTTCCTGAGTACGAGGTCCCCAGCTTCAATTTCGCGGATCTTCACCGCCTTGTTGAAGTATCTTTGGGTGGCTCGGTGATATTCCTCCATGCGACGAGCTGCTAGGTCTCTTCGTTCCTCAATGAAATGGAGCTCCGCTCGTCGGTTTGCCTCGTTGTCCTCCGGATGGAAGTGGTTTGTGCGATGTGTGGGCACTAGCACCTCTGTTGGCACCTTGGCCTGGAATCCGTATGCCAAAGCAAAAGGTGTCTCGTCGGTTGCCGTCCTTGGGGTTGTTCTGTACGTCCAGAGTACGTAATTGAGCTGCTCCGGCCAGGTGGACGCGTAATCTTCCAATTTCTTTTTAATCCCATCCATGATGGTCCGGTTCATGTTCTCCACCTGGCCGTTGGCCTGCGGGTAGGCCACCGAGGCCTTAGAGTGCCTGATGCCCCACTTCGCCAGGTATGCCTCAAATCCTCTGCCGACGAACTGCCGGCCATTGTCGGTGATGACCTGTTCTGGAATCCCGAAGCGGCATATAACATTCTGCCAGAGGAACCTCTGACATTGATATTCGGTGATGGAGGCCAGCGGTTCGGCTTCTACCCACTTTGTGAAGTAGTCAATCGCTACAATGACGAACTTCCTTCCGCCGGTCGTCGTCGGAAGAGGGCCCAGTAGATCTATGCCCCACCTGGCGAAGGGTAATGCAACCGTCATCGGGGTATAGAAACTTGTCGGCCGTCCGGGGACAGGAGCATATTGCTGGCACACTGCGCATCTCCGAGTATGATTGAAGCAATCCTGCTGGATGGTCGGCCAGTAATACCCCTACAAGATGATTTTCCGCGCCAAAGTACGAGGGCCCTGGTGACTGGAACAGATGCCTTCATGTATCTCTTCAATGACGGCTGCTGCCAAGCTCGGTGGGAGGCATCTCAAGTATGGCCCGCCGAACGTCTTCTTGTAGAGCTGTCCGTCAATGAGCTCGAAGTTGGGGGCCCTCCTCTTTATCCATGCTGCTCGTCCGGAGCTGCCATCATCCTCAGGCTCGGGGAGCGTCCCATCCTGGAGGTAGTCTGCGATCTCCTTCGACCAATTAGGTTCGGCGATGGAGATGGTTTCTACCCGGATGACGTCCGTCGCCGGTGTTGGGAGTGTCTCTTGCCTGACGAAGCCCCTAATGTGCCGGGGGATGCTCGTCGTGGGGTCATCGCTTGGGGGATTGCCTAGCTTGGATAGTATATCAGCCTCGGCGTTTTCCACCCGCGATACCTGCTCGATTATCACCTGTTCGAACTGCGCGGTTTGTTCCTCCGCGAGCTCCTTGTAGATCCTCATCCTCTCTTCCCTGGTCTCGGCCGTCCCATTCATCTGGGTTACCACCAGTTGACTGTCCATTTTCACCTTGAGACGAGCTGCGCCGAGTGCCTTTGCACACTTCAGTCCCGCGATCAGCGCCTCGTACTCAGCCTCGTTATTGGTGACTTTGAATCCAAATTTCATGGAGTAGTAGGCCTTGAAACCCTCAGGTGAGGTGATCACTGCTCCTCCGCCACAACCTTTTGCACTTGAGGCCCCATCGGTGTACATTTCCCACCAGTTGTTGAAATCATTGTCGCCTTCGGGATCGTCCTCGGTGCGCGCAGTGCATTCGGCAATGAAGTCTGCCAGCGCCTGTTCCTTGATCGTCGGCCTCGGTCTGAACTCTATGTTGTATTGGCCGATCATCAAGGACCATTTGGTTATCCTCCCGCTGGCCATGGGGTTCCGGAGGATCGTGGCGAGAGGTTGTGTCGTGTATACAGTCACTGGGTGTGCCTGGAAGTACGGTGCCAGGCGTTTGATGGATGCTATCAAGGCGAGGATCGTCTTCTCCATCAGTGTGTATCTGGTCTCCGGACCGTTCAGCGCTTTGCTCACGAAATAGATCGGTCACTGAACGCCCTCTGCCTCCTTGAGTAGCACAGCACTCACAGCCAAGTCTGCCACCGCCAGGTACATGTATAGCTGCTCCCCGGGGTCTGCCTTGGTGAGGACGAGCGGAGAAGAGAGGTATACTTTGAAATCTTCGAAGGCAGCCTGGCACTCTGGCGTCCACTCGAAGGGATTTGCCTTCTTCATGATCTGAAAAGAAAGGAATCGCCTTATCTGCTAGCTTTGACATGAATCGGCTCAGGGCTGCCAATCTCCCGGTGAGACGCTGTACGTCCTTCAGATTCTTCGGGGCCTCCATGTCAATTATTGCCTTTACCTTCTCCGGGTTAGGCTCGATTCCCCGCTCACTCATCATGTAGCCGAGGAACTTGCCGCCCTTGACGGCAAAAGCACACTTCTTTGGGTTAAGCCTCATGCTAGCCTCCTCCATGATGGTGAAGATCCTCTCCATATCCCGGTCGTGGTCCTCCTTCTTCTTGCTCTTGATTAGGATGTCGTCCACGTAAGTGTAACACCCCGGCCCCACCGGACCCGAGGTAGTTACTCCGGACCAATAGTACTATCCCCACAAACCACCACGAGCCTTTACCGCGCACTTTGTCCTCACTCGTGCGCGCCCTGAGAAACTTCCTAGGGGGTCACCCATCCCAAGACTATTCCCGTGCGAGCACGCTTAACTTTGGAGTTCTTGGGTAATGAGCTCCCTTAAAAGGAGATGCACCTCTGTTGATATGAGTAGTACTATTAATCCATTTATATTAAATCTCAAGTGTTACAATCACCCCCACTTAGGATCGCAACGTCCTCGTTGCGCCCTTAAACTAATCTCAATCAAACTCCAGAATCTTTTCCCCTGATAGGTGTCTGCCCGATATCCAACGGATCAGCACACTGTCGCAGGGTTGCTCTGATACCACCTGTAACACCCCGGCCCCACCGGACCCGAGGTAGTTACTCCGGACCAATAGTACTGTCCCCACAAACCACCACGAGCCTTTACCGCGCACTTTGTCCTCACTCGTGCGCGCCCTGAGAAACTTCCCAGGGGGTCACCCATCCCAAGACTATTCCCGTGCGAGCACGCTTAACTTTGGAGTTCTTGGGTAATGAGCTCCCTTAAAAGGAGATGCACCTCTGTTGATATGAGTAGTACTATTAATCCATTTATATTAAATCTCAAGTGTTACAGTAAGCCTCCATGGTTTTCCCTAGTACGTCTTTGAACAACATCCTGATCATTCTCTGGAAAGTAGCCATGGCATTCCTCAGGCCGAACGGCATGACCACATAACAGTACACGCCGTCCGCCGTGACGAATGCTGTTTTCTCTGCGTCATCCGGGTGCATGAACACCTGATGGTAACCTCTGAATGCGTCCATGAAGCTGAGCAGCTCGCAGCCCGCCGTTTCATCTACGAGCAAGTCGATCCTCGGCACTGGATACGGATCCATCGGGCAGGCCTTGTTGAGGTCCGAGTAATCGACGCACATCCGCCATGTGTCGCCTTTTGGGGCTAATACCACATTGGCCAACCACTCCACGTGGATGACCGGCCGGATGTGCTTGATGTTGAGGAGCGTAGCAGCCTCCTTCTTGATGAAATCTCGCCGCTCGGCTGCCATGTACCTCTTCTTCTGTTGGATAGGTTTGGCATCCGGCCGTACGGCGAGTCTGTGGCATATGAGGTTGGGGTCTATGCCAGGCATGTCCTCCGGCCCTCTGGCAAATAGGATTTTAAACTTCCGGAGGATGGCTATGACCCCCTCCTTGATCTCAGGTTCCAGGTCAGCTCCGATGGACACCTTCCTGTCCGAAGGGTCATCCAGTTCCACTTCCTCGAGCAGGGCAGCCGGTTCCAGACGAGCGTCGAAGTCAGCCTGCCTGGCTTTCTCAGTGATGCTGTTGACCCGGGCTTCTCGCTCTCTGAACCTCTCCATGGCCTTGGTGTAGCAGGCCCTGGCCATGTGCGGATCCGTGCGGGCAACTCCCACCCCTGTCTCGGTGGGGAACTTGATGCATGAGTGCCGCACGGAGCAGATGGCCTCAAGATCCTCCAAGCCGGGGCGGCCTAAAATTGCGTTGTGGGCACACTTCAGGCGGACCACGACGAACGTCATCCGGATGCGGGTAGTGTGAGGTCCATCCCCGATCTCCACGGGGAGGCCGATGGTGCCCTCCGCATCGATGCAGTCCCCTGTGAAGCCGGAAAGAGGGGTGCGCAGGGGGGCCAGCTGATCCTTCCTCAACTTCATCCCTTCGAACGCCTCCCAGTAGAGGACGTTCACGCTGCTCCCCGTATCGACAAGGACGCGTCGGACGATCGCATTGTTAACATCCACGCTGATCACCAACTCATCCCTGTGAGGGGCCGGTGACATCGGCAGGTCGGCCGGTCCGAAGGTGATGGCCTCCACCTTGTTCTTTTTAGCGGGGGGAGTCGATATGGAGCCCACATAGAGGGACCTCTCGAACTTCTTCCGCTCCGCGGGCGTGTCCCCAGTCTCGGCGCCCCCGAAGATCACCTTGATCTCCAACTTCTTCTTCCCACCGTTCGGGCCGAGGGACCCCTCCGGACGTTTGTCAGCACTCCGATAGTCCACGTCCTTTGGTTCCACCTCGCGCCGATCGTCGCGGCGCCAGGATCGCGATCTCGGATTTGGCTGCCTCGGGCTATTCTTCTTCAGTAGTTGGGTAAACTCGCCCAGGTAGCCTTGCCGGATCAGCTCGTCGATGGCCATTCTCAGCTGCTTGCAGTTGTCGGTGAGGTGGCCGACCCTCTGGTGGTATTCGCAATATGCGGTCTCATCATGACCCATAAGTGCCTTCTTGTCTTGGGGCTCCCTTAGGATGCCCTTGTCTTTGATGGCGTCGAAAATCTGGCTGACGGGGTAAGCCAGAGGAACGGGGTACTCATCTGGACGCAGGCGGCTGGCCTCCGGATTAGCCTTCCACGGAACCATGCCGCCGTCCGTCTTCTTTTTTTTGTTTGGGGGGGATGGTCCGCCCCCGGGGCCGAGCCTATCCGCCAATTTCCGGGAAGGGGCTGTAGGCGCGCCGTCCCTCAATCTGATCTCCTCCTCAATGGAGGCGTACTTCTGCGCCCGAGCCAGCACCTCGGTATAGTTGGTGCTGGGATTCCTCCGAAGGTCCCGGTATAGGTCCCCCGTTGCTAGAGCACTGGTGAACATGTTTACTCCCAGCCGTTCGTCCAGGTCATCCACCTGGAGCACTTCGTCTCTCCATCCGACCAGGAATTGGGCCAGAGGTTCGTCCTTTCCCTGCTTCACACTGGTGAGCGATGTGAAGCTCTTCTTGGGGGTGGTGCTGGCAGCGAATTGCGCCATGAACTGCTGGGACAGCTGTTCGTAATTATCAATGGATCCGGGTCTCAGCTGCCCGAACCATTCTTGTGCCGGACCCCTCAGGGTGCTGAAGAAGAGCCGGCAGATGGCCTCATCGGATGCCCCCAGCATAGAGAGGTTCCCCTGGAAGCTGATCAGGTGAGCCTTAGGATCTCCGGTCCCATTGTATACTATCCCCTGGGGGGGGCCTGCAGTCCCGTGGGATCTCTGCATTCATGACCCTCGGGGTGAAGGGTGAAGTGAGGGAGAAACGCGGCGTAGCTGGGGTGGCCTCCGCCCGTCTGTCTATTTCGGCTATTCGCCGCTCCATTGCCTCTAGCCGGGCCTCCTGTGCGGCCCTTCCGGGGGACACAGGAGGGGCGGCCTCGAGCGCAACATTCCTTCGAGGAGCAACCACGTCGGGTTGCCTCCGGGTGATATGGGCACCATGCCTTTGGAAACGTCGTCCAATATTACTGGCCGCGGGGGTGATGGTGGTGCCCCGCTGCTCAGAGGGAGCATCCGGCGTGCGTCCCCGGTGGTCATCCTGCCAACCATAACGGGGGGTGCTGGCGCTGGTGTGCCCCCCAGCTCCATGGGAGGACGGATTTTGGCCCAACCTCATGTGGATGGGCGTCCGGCGCCCGGCAGATTCCGCTGTCTCATCCAGGGACTGCATGCGGTGGACGGGTGATATGGGCGTCCAGATGGTGTTAGCTGAGTGCACCTCGTCGTTCGCCTCCTGTTCGTCCGCCATTCGGCGCATCGTTTCCGCCAGCTCCCGCATGAGTCGAGGGTCATGCCTGGCCTCATGGGGGATGAGGTTTGTGAGGCCACCCTCACCCCCAGTTGTCCCCAACGTCTCGGAGCGTTCCGTGGTTTGCCCGCGGTTGCTTCGTCCGCGGGACAGCTCCTCGGAGAGGTCGCGTTGGCGGTTGTTTCTTGTCATCGTGTTTGCTGTGGGTAGATTTAGTAGCTGTTTGGGAGAGTTTTTTTTTTGGAAACTTTTAGTTCAGTTTCCCACAGACGGCGCCAGTGTTGAGGTTTATTCCTTCAACCCCCGGGTCCAACACGTAAGCCCAAGGATTTCGAATGGAGTGTGTGTGATTAAACTAGCCCAACAAGCAGATAACAAGGGTCAAGGAACAGTAAGGTAGCAAGTAAGTGATTAGGTATTATTATCTCTTAATAACTCCCTAATACAATACTTTTCGCTAAGGCTCCGTCGGCCGTTCGTCTTACAAGGCTGTAGAAGTGCTGCGAGTAAGAATGTTATAGCTAGAGTGCTAAGAATAGAAAGTTGCCAACCCTTTACAATGAAATAAATGCTTCTATTTATACCCGCCAATGGGCAGGTGGCTATGCTGACGTGGAGGCTTGTGGACCGCTTGTGTCCCAACCACCAAATCTTCCGCATTAAATGCACTTCCCGCCAGAATCTAGGTTTCCCGCCTAAATAATGGGGACGTTCGTCCGCCTGGGAGCGAGCTGGGTCGCTCCAAGTGATCCTCAAGAGGTTTCGGCTGTTCGTCCCCTGGCCTTGTGGATTCTCTCCATGTGGACTGGATTTCCTCCGACGATCATGGGCTTGCTTAGGAGACGTTCGTCGTCAGCCCTGATGGCCCGTGGTCCTGCTTCTTATCTCTGCACAGACGTTCGTCGCGACGGGCCATTGAACCTGAACCCCCCAATTCCAGACGTCCGTCTCTTCCCAAAGGTCATGGGCCTGCGTCCAGCCTGGTGTCCTAACCGGACGTGCGTCCGATAGAAAAGGGGTTAATGGGCCGGACCTCGGCCTGGGCCATTATCCCAACATATAACTACTGCATCTTCCAAGTATAACCACTGCATCTTACTTATGATCAAATTCCCAATTCCCTGTTACATCTATGAATGATAATGATATGCACTATAGACCTGTAATGATGCATTGTGATTATATTAGACTTGCATCTTAGAACAAAACTTTATGCACACATGAATCTCAAATACACAAGTGCAATTATGTGTGATTTCAATCATAACACTTGACTTTTACTAAACACATAAGACAACCAAAACATGCATAAGGTTATATTCACTTTCAATCAACATTTAACCAATACTATGAGCCCGTTTGGTAGCATCAAAATCGGCTGTTTTGGCTGATTCTGCTGAAATTTATGATATTCTGGCTGGAGTGGCTGTTTTGGCTGATTCTGCTGATTTAAGAAAAAAAATATTTTAAAAATATATTTCATTAATAAATTAAAGAAAAAATTATATGTAAAAATAGCTAAAATGGTCCTCTACAGTAACTTCAGCCAATACAGCCAGAAAAGTAACTTCAACCTTACTTTTTCGGCTTATTACACAATTCAGTGCGCGGATGTAAAAGTTACGTGTTTGGTG
This sequence comes from Cuscuta epithymum, assembly GCA_945859915.1. Lineage (NCBI taxonomy): Eukaryota > Viridiplantae > Streptophyta > Magnoliopsida > Solanales > Convolvulaceae > Cuscuta > Cuscuta epithymum. The sequence continues at coordinate 30,965 of CAMAPF010001045.1, read as the reverse complement.
AAAAAGCTGGCTGATAAGTCTGATAAGCCGAAAACAGAGTTCTCCAAATGGGCTCTATGTGTTACACAATTCCAAGACCTTCATTTTCATTCTACTGTAAATAAAAAAAGGTACAAAAGGAATTAAAATAAAAAGTTAAGGCAAATATAAAGATACAAAAAGTTAAGCAATAATAAAGAAAGATTAGACCAAAAGTTAGGTAAGAGGCCAGCCTGCCTAGATGCGTGCTAATTTACGTGATAAATTAACGTAAGACGTTGAACCATATTATATTTCTCGGGGAATCACAGAAAAGTATAGCACAAGAGTTTGGTAAAGTTGGACGTTTGTGCTCAGAATGAATGCATGTGCTTTTAAATGCAATTGGAGTTTTTTACTATTTTATTTTCAAGGACCCCAACAATAATTGTTAAGATACGAGATTCCATCATAAAAGGTCAACCTGATAGGAGGAATAGTTCATGTGTTAATATAGCATTTTTGTTCGTCCAAACTTTTCCGGTGTGGGACATTTAACACCCCTCCTCATGACCAGACACTTCGTCTGGATCGTGTCATCATTCATTTTTTTATCAGTCCGTTTGTTTCATCCGGTCGTAACTGTCATTTTTTATAATCGTGTTAAGACACGAGGTTTCATCCTAAAAGGTCAACCTGATAGGAGGAGTAGCTCATGTGTTAATATAGCATTTTTGTTCGTCCAAACTTTTCCGGTGTGGGACAATTAACAATAATCTTCATTTTTTCCTGAAAAACGATTAAAACATTTTTATGTACACGCTGCTAAAGTCACAATTAGAGTAGTAAAAAATGTGAAGTAAACACGCAAGCAGCTTAAAAACTGTTTATTAACCGAAAGAGGTGCTTAAAATGTCGCTTACTAAGCATACCACCCTCATGTATTAATTAGCGGCACTTTAAATTTTTCCAGTTTCTAAATTTACCCTTACCCTTCTTATCCCTTATTGTTACCCCTACTACTACCTCTACTACGTCTATCCTAACCATAACCTCTACCCACCCCTAATCCTATCCTACCCCAACCTACCCTGATCCGACCCCACCCCCACCCCTACCCTTTCCGCTAACCCATACGCGTATCCTTATTCCTAACCCCCACCCTACCTTCCCTCCCCAACCCCTTCCCCTACCCAATGGGAGTGGGTGGGGGGTAAGGTCGTGGTAGGGGTCAGGGACGGAGCTATGTATTCAAGCAAGGGGGCCATGGCCCCTCCCAACTTTTATTTTTTTACTTATTAGCATTATGTAATTTTTTTTGCCCCCCTCCCTCAAATCTTATACGTAGTACGTATTTGTTAGGACATAGGACTATTATATTAGTTCTTCTAGTAGTTAGTACATTATCTTGTTACTTGGGCCCTAAAGCCCCACTTTAATATGGAAGCAAATAATTCAAAGCCCAAAAATCAAGTATATTAATTTAAAAAAATCCTTGGTTGACAATAGATGCATCCACAAGACCTATTAGAATAGAGGTAAAGTATTACGAGTACATTTTTTGCCTTTTACCTATTATTTAATATTGAAAATAGTTTCCTAAGTTTATTACTAATTCATTATTGACTAGCAAGTCTAGTATACTTAGTTAAGTTGTATACCTTTTTTATTTTTAGATATTTGCTAGTATTTATACACAAAAAACGCCAAAAAGTCTGGTATGGATTCTTTTATCGATGATTTTCGTGGCATGCAAGATAGATATAGTCATGTAATGTTCTAAATTTTATCCTACACGGTGTTTAATCACGTACTTTTGAATATTTTAGATGAATACCAATACATCATTTAATGTATATTTTATTTATATTTTAAATCTTATTCTTTTTTATTTCACCCCGCCCCCCCTTCGGTCATATCCTGGCTCCGCCCCTGGTAGGGGTTGGGGTCAAGGGGCAGGGGTGTGGAGTTGGGGCCTGGCGGTAGAGTGTAGGATAGGGCTAGCCGGGTATGGGTAGTAGGGAGGTAGGGGTTAGAGGCGTTACGGGGTGGTCCCAACGTTTTATACTTGTGTAAATGAATGTTTGTCAATTAATGTTAAGCGGTGTTTTAAATCATTTGAGGTAAACATGAATAACACTGCTTATTTTATGTGTCGTTTATTAACGCGAGTCTTAATGAGCACTTTTAGTAATCCTTAACTAAATGTGTTTGGTTACAAATATGACAACATCAAATGTGAACCGGGGTAAAAAAAAGCGTATTTCAGTATTGCATGCGGAAATCATGGGTCTTGGCTTCCCAAAAAAGGGATCAAACCATTTGAGCAAAAAAAAAAAAATACGGAGTATATGTTCGCATATTTTAAAACTAGCTTTCAAGCCCGTGCGATGCACAGGCAGTACATAATTTAGTTAATTGTAAATTTGATATTTTCGAAATCATATACGTAGTATAATTTAATGTGATGTAAAAGCAAAATAAACTCAGTCTCATATAAAGCTGTTTGATAATACCAAAATGAGTTGAATTGTCTGACTCTACTGTAATAAATAAAATCTAACTGATTGGGCTAAATTGACGGAATCTTCCAAATTATGAAAAAGGGATGGTTGAACCGTGTCATACAAATTAATACAAATTATGAATTAAATCTATTGTAACTAAATTTTATGAATGACGTACTTCATCATCTAAAATTTAGTTCTTACAAATAAATTTTCAATCTACTTTATTTTTTATTACAAATAAAAAAGGATGCTAATCCGTGTCATACAAATTAATACGGAGTAATTAAGTAGAGGTTCTCAAAAAGTTACGTAGTATAAATAAGGTGGATTTTATATAATCGTACAATATTTTGTTTCCATATCAATATGCAATAAAAAATAGAATGTAATAAACAATAAAAAGCATAAAAAGTAATTAATAATTATTATATATGATGACATGGCAGGATTATGTGGCACACCGTATGCTCTTAAAAAGTTCCTCTTTTATATATATATATATATTGATTTAGAAGATATAATATCAAGAAAAAATATTCAAAAACCCTTGGACTATTCGTGTAAAAGTTTATCAAAAATAAATACGGAGTAACTCTTTGTAAAAATACCACAGATAGAGACTGCCTTGTTATATTTTACTCCGTAGTAGTTACAAGCAAAAAAAAAACATTGGATACTAGCAAAACAAAATGTAGTAATGATTCGCCCACCGTGGGGCTCGAACCCACGACCACAAGGTTAAGAGCCTTGCGCTCTACCAACTGAGCTAGACGGGCTTTTTATAAGGTGCCTGCGTGGTGCTTTATTACAACCCCACAGTAGCTTCTTTGAGTTCCGACGTACCATGAGTATGGACGCAGCGCCACTACAGTTGATGAGTTCCAGTTCCGGTTTACCAATGGCGGAAATGAGTCACACCGCCCGTGTCCGCCCGCTCTGCTGGAAAACCGCACGGCGGCTTCTCAGTGCCGCTGTTCCTTTGGTTGTGTCATGGCCCGTAAGGGTAAAAGCCGCAGCTGCTGCTTCGCTGGGGCCTTCCGTGCCGCCGGTGAGAATAGTGGCTCTTGTCGGAGACGGCAGCGTCAGCCCCCTCAACTCCGCCCCTTGGCATGACGTCATGCTCCACACCGTGAGTATAGTACTCCCTCCGTCCCAAAATTATCTTCATAGTTACTATTCACATGGTCAACTTAAATTACTCTTAATCTTTTACTTTATATATCAAATTTTTATCAAACTTAAATTTTCTTGGCTTTGTAGCGGTTTTAGGTTTTAATGTAGTTTCTGAATATGTAAATTTTATTTACTAAAAATAATCCGAGTGTGAACAGGGATCGAGTTGCTTTATCGTCAGTCAAGCATCGTAAACCGAACAATGAAGATAAATATGGGACGGAGGTAGTAGTACTTTATATATCACTCTCCCTTCAGGTTGCCATGTTTTACTTTGGACTACAAATTTAATTGGAACCACCTTCCTAAAAACATGTTCTTCATGGCCATTTGTTCCACTTTCACTTTTCATTTTTTCTTTATATGTCTTTCACTATTCTTATATTTTGACAATTTCACTTCCTCTTCATCATCATCTTAGATTTTCATCATCTTCACCTCTATTATCTTCCATGATTGGACAAACAAATGAAGTTTGAGAGTCACCGAAAAGACATAAATGAATATATAGAGTTGCCAAAAACTATGTCATTTACACAAGCGAAATCAGAACTCATCTCTTAAAAAATCATGTGGAATAGAGAATCTCAACAAATTTGGGGTGAAGCTCTGTCCATCACGCCCGCTATCCACACCCTTGTTATGGAGTGCAAAATATTACATGTCTAAGAACTCTAAAGCCAAACACTCAAGCATATGATGATCTTCTAAATAAGGCGGAATGATACTACAATATATGCTTAATGACTTTCATAAATTTAACCTATGACATATTTTTGTACTTGACTTCAGCATTCTTCCTATGCGTTAAATAGGACTCTTAGAATGTTACTTTTAATATAACCATATAAGTCATGTTTAAGTAATGAAACTTAGTTCTTTGTATTTGTGCAATTTTCATGTGTTCTACTCCCATTTGAAGCAATTTCTTTACATTAAATATTTCCATGCAGGCCAAAAAATTGAAGTGGGTTGATGAGCAGTATGAAATGCGCGTATTTAGTGACAACTTTTATGAGTCTAATAATGAAACTGTTGCCAAACGTGTTACAGAAGAAGTGCGCCGATCGAATGTTTTGATAGTCGTTGCTGTTACAAGTAAAGAGTCAGTCAAATGGATTCAAGCACATCGCCATTTTGTCCCAAATATCATATGTTTGGAGTCATCTGTTGCACTAACAAACAAACTGGGAGGGATGGTAATTGAAACTGAGATTAAGGGTAATAATATATTTACAAAATTAGTACCACCTTCTCAATGGAAGAAACTACATGAATCGAGGGAAGTGGCCCAAACTGTGTCTTTAGCTTGGGAGAGGCACAATTGTGATGATATACGGTTTTGTTTGCTGGTCATAATCAATGCTTATATAACTCCAGTTCCAACACTAAAGAACCTAAGAGCAAAAGGCTTTTCAACCTTTAAGTGTATGCTGAAAAACTGTGGGGTACAAATACTGAATTGCCTTTCTGATCCTATATGTAGAAAAGCCCTTCAGTGCTTAAGCCAGTGCAGCCCAGGGGACCAGGTATGCAACTACACATGCATAGCATCCTACGAGAGTCCACTCCTGGAAGAGTTCTCTCTTTGTGTACTCCAGAAGAACAACTGCTTAGGATTGGACGTCGAAATCCCAGAAAAACCACATGTGGCCCCGATTTCGGGGTTTCGCGGGCAAAGATTGTGTCACGAGACTGCAGAGGATCTTCTCGTGGGCTGGTTGGGGAAACTCGATTGGAGTTGGCGCGTTGTGGCTGGGCAAAACCGAGCCTATGATCAATTCCCGTGCCAGTACCAGTTATTCTATAGAGGAAAACAAAAGGGGACGTTTTGGTGTGAAGCAGTCTTTCAGGTGAGGACACTAGATGGGAGCGCTACATCATGGAGAAGGCGAAAGTACAATGTGGGGAGGGGGGAAGTCCCGGGGATATTTCACTTCAGCATCATGGATAATGGAGTGGTTACGGACGAGATGTGGACGATTGTGGATGTTTGTGAGGATCTTAGCTGGGGATTGTTTCATTACCGTGGGGCGGCTCGAGTGGCAGGGCAGACATACTCCGGGGCAGTGCTAGTCAGTCCAGATGGTGTGTATCCTGATGAGAAACAACACCGCCAGAGATTGATAGCTGCATTGGATAGGTGTTGTATCAAAGAGTGGGAGCTCTTCATGGTTGATAATAATTGTTCATGTCAAGATCCACCTCTCTGTCTTCCTGAGGGGTGTAGTCTACATTATAATGTTGATGTAGATCATAGCAGGAAACAAATGTCTTTACTTTAGTTGGTCTCCAGGCATCGATAGATCTCAAGTGCCAACAACCTTGGGGTCGATAACTCATGAAAAAGTGTCATTGCCAGTTCCAGTTATCTATTACTCTAGTGTATAACAATAAAATGTTTTGTCAATAGTATTCTCGCCTAAACATTTACATATTCTATTAGTGCACAACAACACAAAAGAACAGTGCGTTTAAATTTAATACATGAAATGATTCATCTTGAGCAAAAAGGTTGCCTTTATATCTTTATGATAGAATGAAGTAGAGTACAAAACAAAGTTTTATACTCTGTAATATAACCAGTGTTCCTATTTTACTAATATAGGCAAGTAGAACGAATTAACTCAAATGAAGTTTTATATATGAAACCATCACTAATATAGACAATTAGACGAGTGAAGTACAAAACAAAGTGAAAGGGTCTGAAGTTAATTACGGAGTATTACGGAGTTTAGTCTTAAAAAATATGGTTGCATAGTGAGAGTCAGCAAGAAAAGTGATGACAAAAAAACATACAATTCCTTGTACATAGATTAAATAAGCAATAGGTTCCTACAAAATGGTTATTCCCTTGTGAAGAAGAATGATTCATACTCCCTCCGTATTTAAAATTTCCCTACACTTTCCTTTTTGGGATATATTTAAGAGTTTCCAACACTTTCCCTTTTTCGTAAGTTTTTCCTTTAAAAATACCCAATTACCCTTACTTTTTATCCTCTATTTCCTACTTTTTCACATTCTCTCCTACTTTTTATATACTATTCATTACCCCTACTATTCTACCTTAAATCTTGTGTCATAATCTTGTGTCATAACCAAACGTAGCGTTCTTTTAAATACGGAGGGAGTAGATAAATACCGAGTGAGAGATCCATCGGGTATGTTTTTACATTTGGTGGGACAACAGTTTCCTGACTTTCGCAGCTGCAGAAGATTGTTGCATTATCTACCACTGAAACTAAATATGTGGCCATTACGGAGGATGGTGTGGCTTCAGAATCTACTTGGGGAACTTGGGAAGGAGTACAAGAATAACATTCTTTACAGTGACAGTCAAAGTGATATTTTCTTGGCAAACAACTCAGCTTTCCACAAGAGAACCAAACACATTCGGTTGAAGTATCACTACATTCGTCATCTTCTGGAGATAGAGGCATTGCAGCTTGTGAAGATCCGTGGGAGTGAGAATCCAGCAGACATGTTTACTAAGGTGGTAACCATGGAGAAATTGAAGTTTTGCATAGCTTCAATTGGCCTTGTACTTGAAGTTGAAGGCCGGCGCTACTATGCTAACAAGGGAGGATTTGAAGAAGACAGTCTCCAGGTGGGAGATTGTAAGGTGTTAGAGACTGTATAACCAAAGTTTTTCTTAATTTATTTTTGGAAACACATTTCTTAATTTATTTTTGGAAACGCATCCTAGTTGCCTTGGGGTTAGGTTTTACTTCTCTATAAATACAAGTTCTGTCCCTTGTAATCATGTGTGGATCTGAAAATACCAATAATATTCCTGGCGTGGTAACACCCCCAGACGTAGTCATTCATAGCGAACTGGGTTACCAGATTTCGTGTGTTCTTTAATTGTTCTTCGTGTTGCGTAAATTAATTCCAAACAAATTAGACGAGTGAAGTACAAAACAAAGTGAAAGGGTCTGAAGTTAATTATTATTAGTCTTAAAAAATAAGGTTGCATAGTGAGAGTCAGCAAGAAAAGTGATGGCAAAGAAAACATACAATTCCTTGTACAATGATTAAATAAGCAATAGGTTCCTACAAAATGGTTATTCCCTTGTGAAGAATGATTCATAGATAATTCCAGTGAGAGATCCATATTGAAATAAATTAACACAAAATGGATATTGTAATAGATGCATCTCCACATCCATGGGAACCGTCTCAACCATATATGGCTAGGATGAATTCCTTTTGCTAGGGACGGTCCACATGTGCACAACTCTTAGGAGGGCGCTGCCGTAATCCACAAACGCTTCTTTGAGTTCCATCACTCCCTGACAAGTCACCACCATGAGTGCCGACGTTGCGCCTCTGTTCACGTCAAGCGCCGGTTTTCCGATGAATCCCATCAGTTTTTCTCGGACCGCCCTTCTCCATCCGCTCTTCCGCAGAACCGCAAGGCTCACTGCTCCGCTGATTCTCTCCGGGAATCCCACGGCAGCTCGAAGATCCGTAAGTGCTGCTCTGAACGCGGAGGATGCTTCCATGACGGAGAAACTTGATACTCCGGTGAGGATAGTAGCTTTTGTCGGCGACGGCAGCGTCAGCCCCCTCAAGTCCACTCCTTGGCATGACGTCATGCTCCACACCGTGAGTATAACGTTTCTACTATAGAATATGTTTCCGTCACTCTCTCTTTGAGGTGTGATTTTTCGCCTATTTTACAGACTGCAAAATATTAATTGTCTGAGAGGGTACTGACACTAGGCAGAAACAAAGTATTTGTAGAAGTTTAATGCCTGCTTCATTCTATCTTAGAATGTGTGATGTTATGCCCAAGCCAACTGATTTTATTGCAGCCAGAGGTAGGGCGTCTCTACACTATGCAACTTGTGCAAATTCTTTTTATTTGATGAAATTGAAGAACATGCTTGTCATCAGTTGTTTGATTTCACCCCCCGATGTTTAATTAGCCTATTGATGGAAACCCTATTTGTCTATGTGTGTCTTGGATAATTTTTCATTGGAATCGATATGCTATGCTATTTTGGCTGGCCTTTGGGGTATGGTAGATTGATTTTCATGTTGTTAAGAATATCATATGAACTCAGGTAGTTATCAAACTTCGTTTATTTGTGTGATGGTGAAGTTCATATAGTTGGCATCACTTCATTAGCAATAGATTACTTAAGTAGTTAAGTGTGATATACTCCGTATCTGTTTTACCCAACTTAGCAAATGACATGTTTCCTCGAATAGGATAATCATTGCTTTCTTCCCAGAATAGGGTCCATCCACTTCTAGAAAAAGATTTACTAGTTGCTTTTATTTTTTAGTGTTGAATAGTGACTCCTATTTTGAGAAGAAATTAAAACAATGTGTCCTACTTGAGGAAATGTGTTATCTGTTATTTTTAGGTGATTGGCCCGGTTTTTTCAATTAGAGAACCAAGTAATTGCCTCATACACCCTTATTTGGAACAGCCTCAAAGGGAGTATGATACTGCAATGTCTTTTTTTTTACGGTATGATACTGCAATGTCTAACTTTCGTATATTTAACCTTTAAAGTGTTTCTGTAACATTGAATCTCCTATAAGGACTATACATCAATATTTCCATGCAGGCACAAAGGTTGAAGTGGGTTGATGAACAGTATGAAATGCACGTTTTTATTGATAACTTTTATCAGTCTAACAATGAAAATGCCAAACGTGTTACAGAGGAAGTGTGCCGATCAAATGTTATGGTCGTCGTTGCTGTTACAAATGAAGAATCAGTCAAATGGATTCAAGAACATGGCTATTTTGTCCCAAATATCATATGTTTCGAGTCATCTGCAGCATTAGCAAACAAGCTCGGAGGGCTAGTTATTGAAACTGAAACTAAGGGGAATATATTTGGAGGTTTATCTTCAATTTCTCAATGGAAGAAACTAGACGAATCCAGGGAAGTGGCCAAAACTGTGTCTTTAGCTTGGGATAGGCATAATTCTGATGATATACGGTTTTGTTTGTTGGTTATAATCAATGCTTATATAACTCCAGTTCCAACATTGAAGAACTTAAGAGCAACAGGCTTCTCTACCTTAAACTGCATGTTGAAAAACTGTGGGGCCCAGATACTGAACTGCCTTTTGGATCCTAACTGTAGAAAAGCCATTTGGTGCTTAAACCAGTGCAGCGCAGTGGACCAGGTATGCAATTACACATGTATAGCTTCGTATGAGAGCCCATACCTGGAAGAGTTCTCTCTTTGTGTACTTCAGAAGAACAACTGCTTAGGGTTGGACGTGAAAATCCCAGAAAAACCTCATGTAGCTCCGTTGTCAGAGTTTCGTGGGCAAAAATTGTGTCACGAGACAGCAGAGGATCTTTTCGTGGGTTGGTTGGGGAAATTGGATTGGAGTTGGCGTGTTGTGGCTGGGCAAAACCCAGCCTATGATCAATTCCCATGCCAATACCAATTATTCTATAGAGGAAAAGCAAAGGGATCGTTTTGGTACGAACCAGTCTTTCAGGTTAGGACACTTGATAGGGGGGCTCTGGTGTGGAGAAGGCGAAAGTACAGAGTAAAAAGAGGGAAAGTCCCAGGGACATTTCGCTTCAGTGTCTTGGATAATGGAGTTGTTTCAAATGAGATATGGACGATTGTTGATGTTTGTGAGGATCTAAGCTGGGGATTGTTTCACTACCATGGGGCCGCTCGAGTGGCAGGGCAAACATACTCCGGGGCAGTGCTGGTCAGCCCAGACGGTGTGTATCCCGATGAGAAACAACACCGCCAGAGATTGATAGCTGCATTGGATAGGTGCTGTATCAAAGAGTGGGAGCTCTTCATGGTTGATAATAATTGCTCATGTCAAGATCCGCCTCTATGTCTTCCTGAGGGGTGTAGTCTACATTATAATGTTGATGTAGATCATAGCAGGAAACAAGTGTCACTTTAGTTGGTCCCCAGGCATCGATAGATCTTAGGTGCCAACAACCTTGCTGTCCATAATATTACAATGGGAAAATGTCATGGTCAAGGGTTCCATCATGGAAAATTCCCTCCGTCCCAATATTATCTTCATTCTTCTTTTTTACGTTCGTCCCAATATAAACTCATTTTTCCCTTTTTGGCAAAGAACGTGTGGCTCACAACATGTGTTTCCACTTTCTCTTTCCTCTGCACAATTTTAGGCCACACATTTCCGAGTTTTAAAATCTATGAGGCAAGTTTGATCACGAGTTAATATTGGGACGGAGAAAGTAATAATAACAAAATGATGTGTCATGAATCATGGCCAGTGTATAATGTATATACAGATATACTGGAGAACCTGATATACTCTTTCTTCTTAATTTTTAGTAGTTTCACGATATTTTTCTAAAGTTATGAATATAGTTGTATAAGGTAGTGAATAATGTTAAAGAAGTAAAAGATTCTCAAACTCAAAGTATATATATATAGACTTAGGATCATATACAAACTCATCCTAATTTACAAAATGCAAATTAATCAGGGCCATCTATATTAATGAGGTTATGGTGTGGATTTGAGAGGGAGATGGGAAAATTCCCCACTTATTAAATGAGTTACGGATGATATATTGATATTTGAGAGAAAGTAGGAAACTCCCACTAACGGTTGAGTATTTAGTGGCTCAAACGACTTTTACCCTTGATTTTGTAATTTTGGATGGATGAGATGAATTTGCATTTTGTATCAGAAGCACACTTTGTATTCGATCTTAACCATATATATATATATATACTAGTAAATTGTTCGCGCGTTGAGCGAATGTAATATGCCCAATTATCAATTTTAATGAAACGTGTAGAATGTTTTCAACGTAAGTATCTATGAAATTTTTATATTATGTGCTATATACCACGTAGTATAATACGATAGTATATACTACCCTCGTTCTCTTTTAATTGCAACGTTGGACTTTTTGCACTATTCACATATTCTACTTTGATTATATTTTATTTGATAATGTGTTATAAATTAAATTTATAAAAAATACTGTTAAATTCTTCCCATTCTAAATTTTTGAAATCTGAATTTTTTTTTAAATTTTTTATTAATAAGAAATGAAAGATATTAATGATCAGACTTGTGCGTGGGAAAACGTGAAAAATGGACTGGAGCTGTTGCGATTAAAAAAGAACGAAGGAAGTATTAATTTTCACAAGTAATGAAATGTAGTTTGAATTGAATGGTGTTATGGTAAAATATAAACAATCATAAAGTAACTGAGGCATCAATATTATTAGTGTGATAGAATATATTTAAATAAACAAATACTCTGTATAATCTGATAATGAGAGAGATAAGCGTCCACGACGTTTTAGCTAAGTCAGACATAACTAATTTAATACTCCGTACTCCGTACATATCTCCTATCAGTCTTCTACTAAAAGTCCAAAGTTAATACGATAGTATGATTTTTCTTATAAAATGCATTAATGCAAGTATAAATAATTATAAACCATATGTATGTAAGTAGTTCTCACGAAGTTTAAATGGTATTTAATAAAAATCACACATCTGAAGAAAGAAGTTACTTAAATTGTGGTAACTAATGAAGTATGTCGCCATCCCAGGAGTTTGCAAAAGCTCTATACCCTACAAACCGAAACACATATATTCAGTGAGTATGTGTTCAACTGATGGAAATGGAATTAAGGGAATTCAGCAAGCTAGAAAAGTAGTACCTTGTTTTTTTAATAAGTATCTTGTTATCGGGAAACATATGCAGCAGATATATACTACGTATAAAATATGCAACAGAAAAGGCATCTAGAAAAAAACGCAGCAAAAAATAGAACAAAAAACAAAGCACTTGAAAGACATATGAAATAGCCTTGACATATTATCAAACACCTAGTGTGCTTTGAGTTTCCTTTCATATGAACTGGTCTAGACCATTTAAATACAATCTAAGTCTTAATAAATGTAAAAATATGCAGCAAAAACATAGAAAAAACACTAAAAAAGACAAATCACTTGAAATCAAGTGCAATGAAATAGCCTTGACATATTAGCAAACACGAAACACTTAGTGTGCTTTTAATTTCCTTTCATATAAACTTGTGTAGACCATTTAATCATAATCGAAGTCTTAGTCAGTAGAAAATGGTATATTTAGGACTTCAACGCAATTGCAAAGAAATAGTATTGACATATTATCAAAACACGCAGCGTGCTTTTAGTTTCATTTCATATGAAGTTGTGTTGACCGTTTAATCACAATCCATGTCTTAAGTAATATGAAGTATAAAATATGCAGCAAAAAATGCAGAAAAAACACAGGAAAGACGGAGGAAAAAGTGGAGCAAAAAACGCAGCACTTGAAGGAAAATGCAATGAAATAGCTTGACATATTATCAAACACCTAGAATGATTTTAATTTTTTCATATGAACTTGTATAGACCATGAACTTGTATAGATCACTTTACGGGGAAACACCATGTAAACACCTAGTAAGCAACTAATTTTTTGATGAGTTTATGCAGGGAAAAAACGCATAATATATTTCCATAGATAAAGGCAAACTTGAACTGATTTCCAATTATAGAAAACTGCATATTTCCACATACATCACATCTAATACATAAATGATAAATAATATCTATGAAACTAAATGATACAGAGTAAAATATTTGCAGCCCGATACCAAACCAGTCAAATAACAGCAGTAGTGTGAATTGTGAAAGTGAACAAAGTGTTAATACTTCGTATAAGACTGATTTAAGCATAGCAACCTAAGTGCCTAACTCCTAAACAAATTCAAATGAAACATGATGGATTAAAACGAACCTGGGTTAGCAGAACAAAACGGAAATGATGGCAGCAGCCAGCAGCTGGCCGGTGAGGGTTAGGGCGCCATTCAGAGAGATGATAGAAAAAGAAAACTTAGGGCGTGTTCACGACGCCGTTAAGATGCTTAGATGAACGATGATAGCCGTTGAGCCATAACAAACGGAAATAAAACGTAAGTCATGCCCTTTTTAATAGAGTACACATTAGAAAAAGCATCGTACAACTCAATTAAGCTAAACTATCACACCAACATTTTTTTCATTCCTAAATTGCCCTAACCTTCATTGACAATTATAAGATTGTATATTGTATATATATATATATATATATATATATACATATATATATATATATATATACATATATATATACATATATATACATATATATATAGAGGACTGCTCAGGTCCCTCCGGAGGGACGGGAGGGACCGTCCGAACTTTACTGTTTGGGGCGGTTCCCGGTGGAATTTTTTGATGAATGTTTTTGAGCATGTTCCTCATCAAGTCTAGTTTGTCCATACCAAATTTCAGCTCAAAATTCGACCGGGAAGGCAGTCAAATAAATTCTTGAAACTTACTGCACTTTATATATGCGCAGAATGTGCAGTAAGCTTCAAGAATTTATTTGACTGCCTTCCCGGTCGAATTTTGAGCTGAAATTTGGTATGGACAAACTAGACTTGATGAGGAACATGCTCAAAAAATTTTATCAAAAAATTCCACCGGGAACCGCCCCAAACAGTAAAGTTCGGACGGTCCCTCCCGTCCCTCCGGAGGGACCTGATCTTTTCTGTATATATATATATATATATATATATATATATATATATATATATATATATATATATATATATATATATATATATATATATATATATATATATATATATATATATATATATATATATATATATATATATATATAGTTCCTGTGAGATCACCCTCTTAGGAGAGCAAAAAAGAACAAAATCCAACCATTGATTAATGTAATCGTGCGTCTAAGATGAGGGCTTGGTTTTTTTAAAAACACATGTTGCAGCTCACGTGATTGACCGAAAAACAGAAAGGAGTGCATGCGGTTAATGATGAAAGGGCATTAAAGTAAAAGAATTAAGGGTAAATTAGTAAAAGTTATTTGAATCCTAATAACTACACACCTACACCTACGTAACTAGTGGACTTTGTTGAATTAAGTTGGAAGGTCCGGATATTTCTCTACTACTTATGGTAATTGATCAATTCAATAGTGGGAAGATTTCTTGGAAAATTCAATGCTCCCACTACGTATGCTATCATGTTTTGTTTTTCAATTTGATGTTCAAATTCCAAAATCAAATTATTTTATTTTGTTGCATTAATCACGTAATTTAATTTCATATTAAATATCTCCTCATAAATATTAAATATCAGTTGATCAAAAGTGTTGCACCACAACTTTGTATGAATGCATTTTGTTTGAAAACGAATGCACTTTTATTAAAAACACTATGCACAAGTAATATCACAATATTTACACTCATGAGTATAGAATAGCTGCACTTTTACTGTGAACTTTCTGCAACGTTAAAATAATTAAAGATTTGAATTTTTTAACAAACAATCATTAAATAATCAACACCATTTATCAATGAAATGAATATGAAGTGACATCCATTTTCATACATAATACTCCACTTTTGTAAATTGCACATTTATTCCCTTAGCTTGCACTCTCTAAATATTATATTGCACTTCAAACATGAACGTGTGCATTTCCATACATTTTAATCAAAATGATTTAAAATAAACTAAAGTAAATACACTAGGGTGTGGATTAACAATTATCACTTTTAATTTAAATATATAGAAAACAACATTTTTATATTATGCTTTCTAAACCTCTAAACTAACACCTTTTTACAAAATGAAATGCACTTTAATAATGTTCATTATTATATACACAAAAGTGCACTACTATATGACAAACTTATAAAATTTAACATATGCACTTTTCACAAAAATGAAATGCACTTTTTCTTTCAAATGCATCACAATCTTCGTTATCATGTGTCTTTTTACTACACTTCACATACACCCTTTAAGACCTTGTTGTTGGGACAATCTATATCATCCATGCCACTTGGACGATTCGTCTTGCTACATACATTTATTGCTAAATCCATTGCAATGCAATCAAAATAATGATAAAGTGCACCATAGTTGTGAGAGTACATAAAAAATTATAGAACATAATAGTGCATTAGAAGTGCATTAATAATCCATGTGAGTGCACTTGTGGTGATTTAGATAGGAATATCATAGCACACATAAAATAATAAATATTATTAAAATTAAAGAAAATGTTTGAAAAAAAATACGAGAGTAAGCATTTCAATTTTAGTGCAAGTAAACAAAATAGTTAACAATACAAACACATATCTAAAAATAATGTTGTAATGAAAAATGTGTATTACATAGTTTAGTGCATCATAATTAACAACTCACTCTATGTAAAGTAATACGTGAAAAATAATTTCAGAAAAATCAATAAAAACAAATAATTGTTCAGGAACAAAAAAAATATAGCCATATATATAACCCACTAAAATCTGAAAAAATGAAAAAGTGAAACCCATAACAATATAGAATAGAATATACATATGTATGAAGCTACGTAACCTACGTTGAAATGACTGAAAGAATTACGAAAATATAATGAATTTGTGCTAATTGAAATTCATATCTTAAAGATTCCTTGAGTGGATAAGTAATAAAGTACGGTGGATTTTCACATTTAAGATTTTGATAAGGAAAGAATTCGGCAAAAACATTTAAGGAAGGAAACGGTAGTCATAATCAAAAAGTCGTAAATACCCTAGAGAAGCATTAATCGTACGAGTGAATTGGAGTGAGATCCAATGGTTAAGATCTATTCTTTTTTCCTCTCCTAAGATTAAGTTCTCACATGATCCTAAATCTATATATATATATATATATATATATATATATATAATATAGGGAAGAGTTCCGGTGAGAAAGAAGTCCCAGGAGAGAAATGAGAACAAAATCTGACTCTCTATTTAATCAATCGGACGATCATTACAGAGCCACATATACCTCAATTGCCGGCTCTTTAAAAGGAAACCATTTATGATCGTAGTGCTATTCCAATTAATAATTTAATTAGAGGGCATTTATGTAATCAAACACCACCATTAATGCTCAATCATGCACGTACATGCAATGGAATCCCTACATGACCGCTTGACCACCACAAAATCAGTTACCTTTTTTATTTAAAATTTAGAAAATATTTATTCAATATTACATATTCCGTATCAGTTTCTCATAACAATAGAAAAAAACATCCACCTAGTGCAACAAAATGTATATAGATGTGCAATAATATGAATATATAAGTGCATAAGCAGTGAGCATCGTAACTCTTACTCTTCAACTATTTTCTATTCAGTTTTATATAATATTATACTGTATTACTTTCTGGAATTTTATCAATACTGTTGAAATAATTATAAAATATGCTTGATTTTCAATTTAAAATGCGTTAATTGACCAGAAAAGTATTTTTCAGCAGTGTAACTTTACATGGAGCTGAATAATGTGCATTTTTTAAAAAAGTATTATACACAATAATTGAATTCTTATGCACTTGTGACATGTATGTGTGCATCTTGTAAGCTTGTTGTGATAAAACGATTTCATTGTATTATATCGTGCACTTTTTGTTGCATTAACATGCACGTTTGTAAATAGTATTTTTTTTATCATTAATATGCACTATTTATCTCATTGACATGCATTTTGTATCTCATTAATATCCACTTTCTATGTAAGTGTTTATTAGCAACTACTCTAATACATATGTGCATTTCCAAATATCCACTCGCATTTCCAAATATCCACTAGTATATGTTCGCATTTTGGTACATTTTTTGAAATAAAAAAGAAAATGACAACTAACAACTTACAAGTGCATTTTAAATCTATAAAAATAGTGCACTTTTTGATAAAATGAAATGCACATTTTCCAACTTCGAGATGCACTTAACTAGAATGAAAATGAAAGATACTGTATATGAGTATAATTTATGATCTTCGTGTAAATAGCTAAAAATGCACACCAAGAAAATGAAGGGGTATAATACCACAGGCTCACAACTAACAAGTAACAAGTGAATTTAAAATGTATACATAATGCACTTTCATAGAGGAATTTGTACATACAATGATACAAAACATATTACATTCACAATTTTACAAGACAATGTACACTTATTTCACTTCTATAATGCATTATGAGTTCATCACTTCCACATTGCATCATAGCATCCTATACTTTGTTGCTGAGCCTTGACAAATTTGTAATTTGATCACATCAAATGATTGTCAACTCAAACCAGTAACTAGAAATTCTTGATTTTTATTATCTGCAACATAGTAATTAAAAATAGTCAACAAACTTGCAAATGCAAAAGTAATGCACAATTTACATGTTGCATATGCATCAATAAACATATATAAGTGCACAATAAGATATCAAAACCCATGAGAAAATTGTATAAATCAAATAACAACAAAAAGGAATGAATAGTCATTATTTACTGAAACCCATAGGAGAAAGATGCCTAACATGAACATCAAATCATGAGAGCTGAGAATGAGCAAAGCATGGGATGAGCAAAATACAATGCACTAGTTTCATTTTTGTGGTACACAATGAGCATCCCTAGTAGACTTCCATACTCCATTCCATATTGTTCAACCATGATAAACCAACAAAATTATAATTGTTAACATAATTATATAGCTAAAAAGTTAAATTATAGTGCATTTGTTAGTCCGAGTTAGTGCAACCGTATGTGACTTAAGTGCACTAACATGTCAAATGATAAACATAGAAAAATGCAAAATACAATTATGTGAGTACAAATCTCAAAATTTTGTATCTGGTGCAAATTTAAGAACCTGATAGTGCATTGAATAATATGTGTTAATGCATCATATAGTTGTTGGTGCGTAAGGTTAATTTCCCCCCTAAAGCATACTAATAACATGACAGTGCATGAATTAATTTGTTGTACTGCATTAGTGGGTGATAGAAATAGCCAAAAAATAGAACAAACAACATAACAACTCAAAGTTGAAGTAACAGAGCGAGACAGATCATGAATTAAAATCCATAGAAATTACATGACTAAACATATTGAATAGAAGCACCAAAATAAAAAAATGGAAATTGTCCGTAATTAAATTATTATACCTATTAAAAAAGAGAGATTGAATGATAAACATATTCATGAATATTGAAATAAAGATGTTAATTTAATTAAATGTGAGAAATCAAATTAAGAAATATGGCAAACAATTCAATCTTACTGCAGTTCATATGGTGCATGAAGTCAGATTGTAGAAGCAGATCGATTAAAGGAATGCCACTGATTTGAAGGAAACCCACACTCTCCATCGATGAAAGAAAAGGATGGATTAAACGCCTGTGATATGAAGGAGAACCCCACACTCTTCATCCATCAAAGAAACAAAACAGAAAATGAAGAAAATGAAGATGAAGAATAAGAAATGAAGAAGGGAAGAAGAGTCGAAGGAAGGAGAGATGAAGAATGGCGGAAGAGATTTTTCGCAATAGGTGGTACGCTGCAATCAATTGAACGAATTAAGTGGTGAGAGATTAGGAGCGTAAATGGAAAGAAGCCAAAAAGACTATTAAAACCCTGGACGAAAATATTAAAAATGTAAATAAAAATCTAGATCTAAGGGCTGTTATTTATTCTCATTTCTCTCCTGAGATGGTTTTCTTATTTGAACATAAATCTCTCTCTCTCTCTCTCTCTCTCTCTCTCTCTATATATATATATATATATATATATATATATATATATATATAGGGTTTGATTCAAGTAACAACACTACTTAGGGAGCTAAATAAGAACGGTTTTGGACCATAGATATGTGAAATCGGATGGTGAGATTGAGTGGAGAATAGGGGGAACCGAATTTATTAGAAAAGGAAAGAAATTAATATGAGCTCTTGGTCAACCAAAAATGGTCACGTGAGGGGTATTTGGGACATTTGCTAATTTTTTAAAATGCACGCTGGGTGCAGGAAAAAGGCGGCGTTGGTTTCCGAATCCCAACATTAACGCCATTACCAAAGATAGAGACTTTTCATTTGGTAAGTTCCTTCTCAAAAGCTGCAAACTAAATTAAACCATGGAGAGAAGAGAGATGAGGTCGAGTGGAAAACGAGAACAAGCGACAAGGGAGAAAACGAACGAGGCAGCAATGGAAGGTGCGATGTCAATCAACACTACTTTGAAAACAGTCCCTGAAGCCGTCGTCGAGACAGCTGTGGGTTTGAGAGCATGCACGAGCGGCCCGAGTGGAGTGCAAAAGGTGGTGGTGGACGGTGGTGGGTGGACGGCGGTGGAGAAGAAGAAACCGGTGCATCCAAAGAAGAATGTAAGTGCATGTCATTCATTTGTAAAGTTAAAGTAATGAATTTGATCGGATATGGAATGCGCAATCCCTAGTCCGCAATCCCTAGTGGGGTGTTAAATTTGATTTCTGGGATTTGGAAACGCCTCTGTGTGTGTCTTACACCTACGGAATGTGCATTTAGTTAAAATAATTTGTGTATTCCAGAGTGTGTAGTGTGTGGGTTTGAGAACAACATGGACTCTATGATGTATCCAAAAGCAATTGGAAGATACTGGACTAGTATGTGCAATTAGATAAATATATTTGTGCATGTTTAATTGTGTTAAATTCATTGAGTGCGTGTGGAAAAGAATGAGCAGGGGTTTGCATTTTTGGTGCATGAATAATGGAGTTAATATAATTGAGTTTGTGTGGAAAGGGAATATCTGTGGTGTGCATTGTTTGTGATTGAATAATTTTGTTAATGTACGTGAATGTGATGTGCAATTAGGTAAAAGTATTTGTTCAAATGTTGATGAATAAATGTGTATCGCTTAAAATTGGGAGGATGATTTACATAAAATGATCTGTGGTGTGCATCGAGTGAATTTTGGAAACTACGTCAGCAGTAGTTGCATGGTGAATAATACATTAATTTAGTATAAGTCCATGTTACTTATTATGTGCATAATTTGGCATTCATAAATCCAGAAGAAATTAACAATGTTATAAATAAATGTGGTGCAACGTGAATATAATAAGATGTGAAACATTTATGACTGGATTAGTCAACATATGTGCAGGGTAATTAGAAAAAAAGTGCAACTGTTATATGTATGCACATGTGCATAACATTTACTCTGTATGTGCATTTTAATTAACGTACATAGCATGTACCCTGAATGTTTTAGTTTAAAGTGCATAATAATTTACTATTGAGTGCAATACTTGTATTCTGTATATGCAGTTGAGGGCAAGAAGGTTTTTGAAAATTCCGAAATAAGGAGGCTAGCCACGAGTTGGAGATAACTGAAAGACCCTTATGCTTACAGAGTTTGAACGACGAGACACGTCACAAGATGCAGGGTGAAGGTGTTAAGAGTTGAGAAGGATGAGTATTGTACATCAATAATCAGTAAAAGTGAATGAATTGAAAGATTTAAATTTCAAGAAAGCTAGTGAGTTTGCACTTGCAATCAAAATCCAAGAGCATTTAAAAACAATACCGGGGCATGAGTTGTAAGGGGTGGAGTAGAAAATACATATTAATGTATGTGATTGCTAGAATACACACTCTTAATGTTTGCGGTTGTTGGTGTTATGAGAGTTGTGAATGGGTGGAAGTAATATTAGAGTATAGCATTTTAATTACTGATTTCTCTACTGATTGTATTGTTACGTCTACCTGAATTAGATTAATGAATGTATTTTTTTTTATGAAATCGTTTCATGGAAAATCCTCTTATGGAAATGTTCCTGTGTTACTTTGAATGTTTTAATATTATATGGTTGCGTCAAATGCATGTCTTTTTCAAAAGGGATGACAGTATGTATAGTGCACTTTTGCCCTCTCGAAGGTGCTTACAATATGTAGTGCATTGGAATAGAGTACGTAGTGCAATATGTTATATTTCAAAGAGCACAACATGTTTTTTTGAACCTTGAAAAATATGTTTAGATAATGCATTAAAGTAGACGCACAACCGGTAATGCACATCTAAAAAGGTACAAAAAGTGAAACTTATATATAAGACATCCTTTCAAGGTGTAATGTGATTAATACATAATTCTAGGTACCCTGAACAAGTCCATATGTATTATTGGTAATGAACATATTTAAAAGTAGTGAAATTAAACTCGATCATGTGATACATCCTTTCAAGTATAGTACAATATAGTAACCATGCACATTTTGATACACAATATTGCACTATCATATGACTATATGAGTACTAGTGAACATTTTAATAAAAATACAATTCGTTCATGATATAAATGAAAATTGAAGGATCATTACAAATCCCACATAAGAAAAACAGCAATGAGGATACATACATTACTGACATACACATTTCAAATAAGAATAACAATGTCATTATCTGAATTTAATTGAAATATGCAAAAGGGTTAATCATGTGATATACATACATCGAAACATAATTTGTCACTGAAAGTGCATTATGTAAACAATTTCAGGACACTGTCATGCA
This sequence comes from Cuscuta epithymum, assembly GCA_945859915.1. Lineage (NCBI taxonomy): Eukaryota > Viridiplantae > Streptophyta > Magnoliopsida > Solanales > Convolvulaceae > Cuscuta > Cuscuta epithymum. Next base: position 8,907 of record CAMAPF010001045.1, on the reverse strand, counting down.
CAAGTAGAATGCAATATAGTAGCAGTGCACATTCAAATACTTAATAATGCACATTTAAAAGAGTATTAATGAACATTTTAGTAAAAATTCAATTCATTCATGATAAATATGACATTTAAAGTATCACCACAAATTCCACATAAGAGAAATGATGTCATCTAAATCCGAGTGAAACATAAAAAGGGTTAATCGTATTTGCACACAACCAAATATAATATACCACTAGAAGTGTATTATCTAAACAATTTATGGACATCGTCGTCAACAAGTGAGTGCAATCAACTTCTCTGAGTCATACAGAACTTTTCTGAGTCATACACAATTTGTATGTAAATCTTCACTCGAAGGTTCTGCATCATATTCACCTCCTTTAATTTCAGATGATTCGTTGTCATAAGTGAACCGATTACCTAAATCATCCTTATCGCAAATTGGAGTGCACCTAGACAATTGTTAAAAAATTATCAGATGTTTACATACATTTACAGACGTATCGAAGTAAAAGTGCATTACATACCACATTTATGAGTATAGTAATACCAATGGGGTGCACTAAACAAAATCAATATGAAATTTACTAATAGTAAACTACAATTGCATTAGGTACACCATTAGTATGCATCATCATCATCCAAATTGGAGTGCACCAGCGCAATTTCTTAACTAAGTTCTCAGTGATAAAATTACCAGAATTTTGCATACACTCAACCATAGTCATAGAAGAAACAAACACATCAGCCATTAAGTTCTTAGAATTATATAGACCCATTAAATCACAAACAATAAAAAAACGAAGATGACATAAAGTTTGTAGACGAAATGAATAGAAAACAAAGAACAAAGGATTGATGCTAATTGATATCCATGGAAGGATTGTGTATCAGAACCATAGAATTGCTGGACTAAGTTCTCAGGAATAAAAATACCAGAATTTTACCTACACTCGTCCCATAGAAACAGAAAAAATGAACACATCAGCCATTTAATCTTTACAATTATACAGACCCATTAAATCATAAACAATAACAAAAACGAAGAGGACATAAAGTATGTCCTGAATTTTCATGAAAACAAAACAACAAATGAAACCAAAAAAATAGTAGAACAAACGAAAGAAGAGTAAAAAACAGACCCTTTATCCATTAATGGAGCTTCGGAGTTCTTGGGGAAGAAGAGGTAGTCAGAAAGTCGAGTCCCTCGTACATGAACTGATTTCACGTAGATGAAATGTCACTCGTAACTGAAAAGGAAAGGAATTAAAGGTTTATTAAATTGAAAAAAAATAATGGAAAGATATGTACAAGGAAAGGAAGCTACGTACAAAAGGGAAGAAAAATTGAAAAGACCATCTTGGCCTGCGCACACACACGTGAGAATCTGAGAAAATGAGTTGATCTAATGGTCAAGATTGTTTCTTATTTATCTCATTAGATGGTGTTCTTATTTGAACCAAACTCTATATATATGTATGAACACTCAGTTTTTATGTGGAAACCCGATATAGTAAATATATGTATGAACACTCAGTTTTTACGTGGAAACCCGAAAGGGAGAAAACCACGGGACTTTTTAGACTAATGTCCAAGCCCTCTCATTCTCATTAATCTCTCATCACCATTACATAGTACAAGTATTGAAGCTCCCATTAATGGAGTTCTAAGCTATTCTAGCGAGAAGGAGGAAGAAGAAAAAGATCTTTTACATGGAGGCTAAGCTCCCTATTTATAGGAGAAGGGGAGAAGGGGCTCTCCACCCTAATGGGCCAAATGGGCCGATATCGGGCCTAAACCCGATGTTGAGTTTTTATGTGGAAACCCGATGTTGAGTTTAATCCAACACGATATAGTAAATATATGTATGAACACTCAGTTTTTACGTGGAAACCCGAAAGGGAGAAAACCAGGGGACTTTTTAGACTATTTGACGGGCACTTTGTCACGGTGCGTCAAAATAAATTCAATACTAACACTTATACGTAGTATAGCGTAGTAGAGTTCGTATCCACAGGGAAAGGAATAATTCTCTTTTTATAAAACTAGTAAATAAAAAGGGGGGTTTTGGGATTGAATGATTTAACTTAATTAAACATAAAGATGAACAACTTAATTTAAAGATAAAAAGGACTTGGCATTGCTACTTTCCACTTGTTGATATATTTTAGTCGATCATTGTTATATCTATAACTAATCCCCTCTCGAATACTCAATCGAGGAGTATATCCAATTCATCGAGGGTAGTTATTAACAACGACCGTTCATTAATAACCCTTACTATTAGTCATGTATAGAACACCGTCATATACCGACTTAATAGTAGCATTTAATCTCTTAACTCCTTGATGAAATCAATTGAGATTGATAACCTCAACACAACGGTTTCGGTTTAACCAACAAAATTAATCCCTCTTAAGTTTATTAACCACGACCGTGCATTAATAAACCGAAGTTACTTACTTGTGAAACCATCAACGATTAACCATCGGTTCGTTGATCGTTTCTAGTAGTAATTAATGTCGAGATGTTAACTAATTGTCATCTTAGCAACACTCCCCAACATTAATATAGAGATAGATTAAGGGAAGAATTAATATTCAAGGAAGAAGATTAAATATGAATAATCCTACTATAACTAATGTCAAGATGTTATCTAATTGTCATCTTAGCAACACTCCCCAACATTAATATATAGAGGAAGAAAATAAATACTACTATAACTAATGTCGAGATGTTAACTAATTGTCATCTTAGCAACACTCCCCAACATTAATATATAGATAGATTAAGAGAATAATTAATATTCAAGGGAAGAAGTTAAGAAAATAACTCACAACTTTAATAATCAACAAGCTTCAAGAGCAACACCAAGAATTGGAAGTTTAGCTCCTCATTTGGAGACTAAACATGCTAAAAGAAATATAAAGAAATGCTATTCTAAACTGAGCTTAAGTATATGGAAGAAGGGATGATTCTTTGTGAAGGAAAATGGGGTTATTTATAGGTGTTTTCAATACCCTGGGGCATTGACCCGCCCGGGTAAAAGGACATACCCGACCGGGTCAACGTCAAAATCAAATATTTCCCACGTTCTGGCGATCTTCGGCATGTTCTGGTGTTCCGGGTCACATCTGACCCGACCGGGTCAAATAAGTGACCCGCCCGGGTCTAGTGACTTTCTCAGCAGTTTCTGATTCTTTGTCATGCCCGACCGGGTGAAGTATTGTACCCGGTCGGGTTTTTGCTTCTGGGCAGCCAAATCTTATTTTTCTTCACTTCAAAGTCCTCCTTTTCAACACCCTAATTCCTAACTCTACTTTACAACTTACAAAAGAAGATTAAAATACAATTACAACTAAAACCACACAAATGTTTACAAACTAAATAAAACGGTAAACAAACCACACAAATCAAACATAAAAACATACACTTATGCACTACTAATAAGTGCATATCAAACACCCCCACACTTGAACCTTTACTCGTCTCGAGTAAACAAAATCCAGCCCAAGAAGTCCTTAAAATGACAAGAGTATCAACACCAACATCCACGTGTGTTTGTAGAACAACACAAAAAATATCCTCAAAAATATAAGAGTAAAGAGGGGTCTTCAACTCCACATTTTTTTATCAACCTCAATTTTTTTTTTCATTGTTACCCTTAGGATCCTGCAGAAATAAAAGAAAATACTTTCTCTCATTCTCTCGTTTTGCCTAGGTGCCCTTTCGGGTTTTCATCCCAGCTTCCCACATTTTTCTGTTTTTATCCTCACAACTCACTCTTATTTTTGCCTTATTTTTGCTTAAGTTGCCTTTTCAGGTTTTCAACTTAACAAGCTTTTTTTTTTTGAAAATAAATACAAGAATATAGAGTATGAATGTGAGTTTTCCATGAAATTCTTCCCCCAAGCTAATCAAAGCACTGTCCCTAGTGCTTGTGTCCGAGATGTCCAAGAGAATGAATCTTTTTGCCCATTTTGGTGTCATTTCCTTTTTTTTGGGGTGAGGAAGTTTCGGCTTTTGTTGTTTTTGGAGTGAGGGGGTTTGGATATTTGGTTATTTGGGGGCGTTTTTTTTTTTGGTGTAGGAGTGAAGATGGTGATGAGGAGATGAAGAAAATGGGGTTTTTGATGGATTTGGTGTAGAAATGGTGGGGTTTAGAAACTTTGGAGCTCAACAATAGAGATTTGGGGGATTTTTGGTCGTGGGGAAGAAGAAGAAATGGGGAAGAAAGCTGCCCCGCCCGCCCGTCTGGGCCGCCCGTCCGGGTATAGTGACTGACCCGGTCGGGTGTAAGCTGTTCACCCCGAGGCAGAGAGTTTTTTGCAGGGTTGCCCGGCCGGATATAGGGGTCTACCCGGTCGGGTGTGTCTATTTTTCTCTGTTCCTCAGCTGCCTCGCCCGGGTGAGTTGTACGGGTAGGGTATTTTTACGCTATACCCGACCGGGTGTAGTGTGGTACCCGGCCGGGTATGTTCCCCAGGCTTCACTTTTTTTTTTTTTTTTGAAGTGTAAACTTAAACTAGAACAAAAAGTAAACGTACCTTACATGGGTTGCCTCCCAAGAAGCGCCTCGTTTAACGTCGCGGCACGACGCCATCATTGTGTTCAATCGTTCAAGCTTGGATCATGATAATTGATTTTCTTCAAATTTTCACTCCTAGGACCTCCATAGGAGTGCTCAATTTCTCGACTCTCCACTTTGGAAATCTTTCCAGGATCAAATAACCAGATTTTCATTGATTTATGTGGTGGGAGGAAGGGGAAGAAATTATCATGTAGTATGGTCAATGAAAAGTTTTTCGATCCCTCAATTTTGAAGGAGATTTCAGAAATGTCATTTTCCATTTCAAGTTTACGAGATTCTCTTAAAGCTTCCAGAGATGATGGAGATACCTCAAATGATGACAATGACAAAAATTTGAATTTGAAGCTCAGCTTATCCTCTTCTTTGACCAGTTGGAGCTCCGTGTCTTTTTCCTCCTCTACTTCTTCTGCATTCTGGATCTCCTTTTGCATTGCCTTCTCATTTGTCGATGTGATTGCAAAAGTTTGCTGTTTAGGATCACATTCTATTTGAGAGGGAAGTTTCCCCGAATCTCTTGCTTCAAGTCTATTCACAGCTTCAACTATTTGACTCATTTGAGTTTCCAAGTTTAAAATGCTAGACTTGGTCTCATTTTGGAATTCCACAATGTTTTGTTGCATGGTGGTCATGTTGGTAGCAAGAGTCAGAATAATGTCTTCCGTGGACATGTTAGAGGTCGAGAACGGATCATACCTCATGTGAGGTTCCTTCCCTTGGAAACCAACATCATCATCGATTCGTTCGAAGTATTCTTCTTGGAGCTTCGGGCAAAAATCCGTAAGATGCCTGTGAGACATGCAAATGTTGCATGTCTCGACATCTTGAGCTTTTGAGTTTAATATAAATTCCTTTATTAGAGAAGTCAAAGTGGAAATTTGACTCTCTAAGGATGTTATATTGGTATCCATATTCTCATAACTCATGTAAGCTCAGAAAATATAAGAGTAAGATTTTTTTTTTATATAATTTTTATTTTTATTTTTATTTTTTTGTTTTTGATTTTTATGAGATAAAATAAAAAGAAAAATAATTGCCTTTCCCCGGCAACGGCGCCAAATTTGACGGGCACTTTGTCACGGTGCGTCAAAATAAATTCAATACTAACACTTATACGTAGTATAGCGTAGTAGAGTTCGTATCCACAGGGAAAGGAATAATTCTCTTTTTATAAAACTAGTAAATAAAAAGGGGGGTTTTGGGATTGAATGATTTAACTTAATTAAACATAAAGATGAACAACTTAATTTAAAGATAAAAAGGACTTGGCATTGCTACTTTCCACTTGTTGATATATTTTAGTCGATCATTGTTATATCTATAACTAATCCCCTCTCGAATACTCAATCGAGGAGTATATCCAATTCATCGAGGGTAGTTATTAACAACGACCGTTCATTAATAACCCTTACTATTAGTCATGTATAGAACACCGTCATATACCGACTTAATAGTAGCATTTAATCTCTTAACTCCTTGATGAAATCAATTGAGATTGATAACCTCAACACAACGGTTTCGGTTTAACCAACAAAATTAATCCCTCTTAAGTTTATTAACCACGACCGTGCATTAATAAACCGAAGTTACTTACTTGTGAAACCATCAACGATTAACCATCGGTTCGTTGATCGTTTCTAGTAGTAATTAATGTCGAGATGTTAACTAATTGTCATCTTAGCAACACTCCCCAACATTAATATAGAGATAGATTAAGGGAAGAATTAATATTCAAGGAAGAAGATTAAATATGAATAATCCTACTATAACTAATGTCAAGATGTTATCTAATTGTCATCTTAGCAACACTCCCCAACATTAATATATAGAGGAAGAAAATAAATACTACTATAACTAATGTCGAGATGTTAACTAATTGTCATCTTAGCAACACTCCCCAACATTAATATATAGATAGATAAAGAGAATAATTAATATTCAAGGGAAGAAGTTAAGAAAATAACTCACAACTTTAATAATCAACAAGCTTCAAGAGCAACACCAAGAATTGGAAGTTTAGCTCCTCATTTGGAGACTAAACATGCTAAAAGAAATATAAAGAAATGCTATTCTAAACTGAGCTTAAGTATATGGAAGAAGGGATGATTCTTTGTGAAGGAAAATGGGGTTATTTATAGGTGTTTTCAATACCCTGGGGCATTGACCCGCCCGGGTAAAAGGACATACCCGACCGGGTCAACGTCAAAATCAAATATTTCCCACGTTCTGGCGATCTTCGGCATGTTCTGGTGTTCCGGGTCACATCTGACCCGACCGGGTCAAATAAGTGACCCGCCCGGGTCTAGTGACTTTCTCAGCAGTTTCTGATTCTTTGTCATGCCCGACCGGGTGAAGTATTGTACCCGGTCGGGTTTTTGCTTCTGGGCAGCCAAATCTTATTTTTCTTCACTTCAAAGTCCTCCTTTTCAACACCCTAATTCCTAACTCTACTTTACAACTTACAAAAGAAGATTAAAATACAATTACAACTAAAACCACACAAATGTTTACAAACTAAATAAAACGGTAAACAAACCACACAAATCAAACATAAAAACATACACTTATGCACTACTAATAAGTGCATATCACTAATGTCCAAGCCCTCTCATTCTCATTAATCTCTCATCACCATTACATAGTACAAGTATTGAAGCTCCCATTAATGGAGTTCTAAGCTATATATTCTAGTGAGAAGGAGGAAGAAGAAAAAGATCTTTTACATGGAGGCTAAGCTCCCTATTTATAGGAGAAGAGGAGAAGGGGCTCTCCACCCTAATGGGCCAAATGGGCCGATATCGGGCCTGGTGGGCTAAAATGGGGCCTTACTGATTAGGCTTCGTACCACGTAAAGCCTTGGACTCCTGAACAGTAATAGGCCGGGATAATATATTCAACAGTATGTATGTATGTATGTATGTATACACACTCTGTATATAACTATCAAATAAAAACTCTCCCCCACATGAAAACTAAAAACTACTCCCAGCTGTACGTGTAATCAGAAATTTTAGAGAGCCCGTCACGTGCTCACTAGCGAGCATGCAAGTCTACGTGGAACTTAAGTTAATACGGAGTAGTGGAGTATTCCCTAACAACTACTCTCTAATTCAATTCTTTGAACACCCAATTAATTTAGCATTTGTCTAGATGAAAAACGAAATCTCATAGAGGACCCGTTTGATCTCCATTACATCCACTTCGGAAGCAAGGATTCTAGTTGTAGGTTTAAATAATAATAATAATAATAAGGGATAAGAGTCAGATGGGGCCTCGAACTTCGAAAAAAAAATGTCAAATAAGGTCATATTTAGGCTGCTATGTCCGGCTAACGCCATTTGGGGCGGTTCCCGGTGGAATCTTTTGATGAATATTTTTGAGAATCTTATTCATTAAGTCTAGTTTACTCATATCAAATTTGAACTACCAATTCAATCGGGAAGGGCATTCAAATGAATTCTTGAAGATAATTGCGCTTTTAACTGCACAGTTATCTTCAAGAATTCATTTGAATGCCTTCCCGATTGACGTTTTAGTTCAAATTTGATATGAGTTAACTAGACTTAATGAATAAGATTCTCAAAAAATTTCATCAAAAATTCCATCGGGAACCGCCCCAAATGGCATCGGTCGGACAGAACATCCTAAATATGGCCTTATTTGACATTTTTTTTCAAGTTCGAGACCCTATCTGACCCTAATAATAATAATAATAATAATAACAACAACAACAACAACAATAATAAATAGTAGTAATAATAATAATAATAATAATAATAATAATAATACAAATAATATAAGAATAGTTTTTAATAATAATAATAATAATAATAATAATAAGAATAATAATAATAATAATAATAATAATAATAATAATAATAATAATAATAATAATAATAATAATAATAATAATAATAATAATATTAATAATAATATAATAATAATAATAATAATAATAATAATAATAATAATAATAATAATAATAATAATAATATAATAATAATAATAATAATAATATAATAATAATAATAATAATAATAATAATAATAATAATAATAATAATAATAATAATAATAATAATAATAATAATAATAATAATAATAATAATAATAATAATAATAATAATAATAAATAATAATAATAATAATAATAATAATAATAATAATAATAATAATAATAATAATAATAATAATAATAATAATAATAATAATAATAATAATAATGAATAATAATAATAATAATAATAATAATAATAATAATAATAATAATAATAATATAATAATAATAATAATAATAAATAATAATAATAAATAATAATAATATAATAAT